>CM068721.1:23034788-25936857 GCA_035079005.1 Fraxinus americana
TATTTTTAAAATCCACATCTAATCGAGTACCAAAAGTGTAAAAAGAAGAAATCATTGAAGAAGAAGAAGAAGACCAGAAGGAAAAAGAATATCAGCAGGCACGAGGGTGAAAAACGCAAAAGTTTGAAATGTAAGGATGCTCTGCACACTAAAAGTCAAACATATGGACATTTTGTGCTAATAGCCTTGCAGATCATGGCTTGTCTTTCAAGCTCCTTCCTTTGAACATATGTAAAAGAATTCCCCTTATTTACAATCAATTCATTCCCACTTGGGCTAATACAATAAAGCAAAATCAACTTTTGTTTTACATAGCAATAACAAAGAAAGAGTGATTTAATTACCTGAGAATTTGAAGGTGGTAGTTGTGGCATTGCTATCAGTGTAGCAAGGAGAAAATGTTAAAAGACTTTAAATTTCTTGCAACCACTAAACCGCTACCTCTACAATACTTATTTGAAGGACCCAAAAGTACTATTTTAAGTTCTTGGTAAGGGTGGGCATGGGTATGGGAAATGATGAAGAAGAATAAGAAGAAGAAGAAGAAGAAGAAGACGACTTTTCTTTTCTTTTTTGATTTTTAAATTTAATTTATTTGGAATTTATTTGTACTTCTTTTTTAAAAATGGGAATATGATTGCAATTTTTTTTTTTTTCCTTTTGTTTTATTTAAATAAGAGGATATATTAGTCACTTTACAATTTGTAATTGGAAAATTGGATAAAAATTGATGAATATGACGTTTTCTACAATGAAACGTTGAAAAAGAGGTGAAAATGAAAATTTTAAAACGCAAGAACATTTTGCACAATAAGAGCGAAACGTATGGACGTTTTGTGCTAATAAGCCATCTTGAATAGCCTGGTCTAATGTAATTTCCACTATATTCAATCAGGTCTTTATGGTGGCTCAAAAGAGTTCTGAACTCAATTGCAATTACTTGAAAATTTTAAAACTTAATTGTAATTTAATTAAAGTTCAAGGACTATTCTGCAACTAAACTTATTAAGGCTTAATTTGACTTTGACTTGGAGATTAATTTTTCTCGTATATTTATAGCCTTTTGGAGCTGACTTTTACATGGAAAACCTCGTAGAGGCATTTTTTAGAGGAAAAAAATAGGAAAATATATATTTTTTTATTTTTCCTAGGTCTTTCCAATCTAAAATTTGATTTTTGTTTAATTAAAAGAAGGTGTCTACACGTTGATATAGTCTTGAATTTGCTGAATACCATAGAAGTTTTGAAAGTTGGAAGCAACAAGCTCTTGAAATTAAAAGAAGTTGGAAAATTCATGATATATAAAGTTGGAAGTTCGTGATTCAAATTCAGTTCAAGAATTGATTATTGAACTTAAGTAAATTGCAATTCTTTATTATTATTTTTTATAACATACATGCGAACATCTATAATCATCTTAAATTAAAAAAGTCTATTTTTCGTATAATTCTTGTCCTGCATTCCAACTTATATAAGGTTAATAATATAATTAATTGAGATCTGAATGTATATGATTATATATACACGTGTATAATTAAATATTTCCTAGTTATGCATATTGGTAAATTTAGAAAGAATTGATAAAATTAAAGTTGAGAAAATAACCTAAAACCTTTATTTTCAAGATTACAATTCAAAAATAGGCGATAAAGTTTTCATTTAAAAAATCAAGTGGAAATTAAGATTATTAATTGTAATAATAAAATTTTAAATCTACATATTTCATCACCCCCACTCCACCCCCCCCCCCCCCCAATTAATTGCATTCCCAAACCCAGAAGCCCTCTTCCTTTCTCTCTGTATCTTCCATCCCTCCGCCTCTCGTAGCAGCTTCGCCCCGACACAACCATCTTCATCCCTGTGAATCCACAGTAGCTTCGAACCACTTGATTTGTTTGGGAAAGCATATGTTCTTTGCACAGCCAGATGAACTACCTAAGGAGGGTCGGCAGAGAGTTCCAGTCAGATGGGCACCTCTAAGTAGTGGTTTCCATAAGCTAAATATTGATGTGGCAATAGTCAACGGAGAAGAATGGTTTGTTGTGTGTGGTTTGTTAGTGGTTTTTTTTGTAGGTATTTTTTTATTCGATGCACTTTGGTGGTGTTGGCGGTGATGGTGGTAGTGGTGGTGTAGGTGATTGTTGTGGCGATCTGAGCTCCGACGAGGTGGCGCTCATGCTTTCAGGGCCAATTGAGGTGGCACTAGGCTAGTTAGCCATCTGGGCTTCACTTGAAGGTAGAACTGTGGCGGCAAGGGTTGTGTTTGTGTTTGGCTGGTTGTGTGTTTGAGTTTGTGTTTGATCTATAAGTGGAATGGTGAGGGTGTTAGTAGTGGAGGAGGGGTTGGCGGCTTGCTCAATTGTTTGAGTTTCAGTAGTAGTTAGAGTTGTGGGGATTGTGCTGGTGGTAAGGTTAGTTGCCTTCTCAGTCGTTTGATTGTGACCGATTGTGACTGGTTTTTTGTTGATTGTAATCGATTGTAACTTGAGATTGACCTGGTCACAGACAGTCACACTCAACACAAATTTGATCACAATTAGTCACATTGAATACACACTTGATCACAATTAGTCACATACAGTCACATTGAACACAATTTTTTTTTCGGTAATTTTTTAGGAGGTGGAGGCATGAATGGGGGGTGGTGGTAGGTGGATCCATGGAGGTAATGGTGTGATTTTCAATTTTTAATTTTTTTGAAATCTTTGAGTCACCGGAACACTCGTCGAGCGGTAGCTAGAACAGTTACCGGAGTGACCGTCGGAGTAATCGATGGAGCGGCCGCGCCGGAGTGATCGCCAGAGCTGATGGCCATCTCCGATGGAGAGGTGGAGGGAAGGTTGTGTGTAAGGTGATAGGATGTGATAGGTAGGTGGCATAGATAAAAATAATTAATATATATTATATTATATTTTAATATTTAATAAATTTATTTACCACCTGATTTTTGAAATATTTTAATGAGTTTGTTATTTGTGAAATGTAATCTTTAAAAATAGGAGTTATGTATTGTCCCCATTAAAGTTTCATGAAAGGCATACCTCCAGGCCCCAACGTCCCTATAAATATCCACCCTTCATAGAGAATGAATCGAAATTCTTTCTTCCATGTAAGACATAAAACACACGAGTATGCGATTAAGAATTTTTTTATTAATGCCTCGTTTGATTCTCATTTTTATTAAAATACATTTCTCTCTCTCTAATCGCACATTCTTTAATAAAATAATTTTACACGCAAACTCAAAACTTTTCCTTATTTTTTAATCATACATTCTCTATCAATCTACTATTTCAAAATGCATTCTACATAAAAAAAAAAAAAAAAAAAAAAAATTGGGGCTCAAACATTGTATTTGGAGTTGAAATACCAAATACGTGAGTACGCGATTAAGTTACGTACATTAAGAATTATGAAACTTACTTATAAACTATTTATATGTCGACTTATAAATATGTTTTGTAAATCGTGTCTTCCCATTTTAAATTTTTATTACGCTTCATGAACAATGTTATAGTGGCACTCATCTCACGTCTTTTGAGTGTCAAAAGAAGTGGATGATTTTCAAAGAAAAAAAATTTCTGCGAGGTTTTCAAAGGAGGAAGTCAAAAGTTATTAAGTTCTATAATTTCTTTTCCTTGTCTCATCACTCAAATCATCAAGGTAAACAAGTATACGAGTGATTTTAACAGTCTTTTCCTTCATAAAATGGATCAGAATCGTCGCGCAACTTTCGAGTTATGAAGAAATGTAAGTACGCGGTATTCACTAATAGAACTATGTTTAATTTACTTTGCTTTCTATTTTATTGAAATTATTTCCCCCTTCTCCTTTCCCCTTCAAAAAATTAGTGGTTCGTGGAGATACGAGCATGGAGTGACTGCCCACATAACTTTCTTATGAAAAGATAAATAAAGCATTGAATTCTATTCAAATACTTTTTATTAATTGTATTAAGAATTTGAATACTCAATATTTTCTATTTATCAAGAATTATGAAGCTAACTTTTTATATATCTTGACTTGCAAATATATGTTAACTAAATCTTCGTCTTCCTCTTTTACAAAAAGACTTACATAGCATGAACAAAGGTTTAGAGTCACTCTGTCATCACACTAAGAACCCAGAGAAATATACCATCAAACAAACATTAGAAAGATCTGAAGAGCACATGCAGCGATGAAATAGCAGACGCGAATGGCTAAATCAACAATTTCAATAACAGTTCCATTTGAGCAACAACAGAGCACTGTACAAAGATTTTCCACTTCATGCAGTGTTTAATAATCACTCTGAAACGCAGAACATTCGTGCATCACATTGGTGAACCTATCGAAACTCGAGCTTGAAGATACATACAACATTTTCACATTTGGGACATTCTTCTTTAGTTTGCAATTACTATTTCCTGACAACACTAACTTCTTACATCATCTCTGTATCCCAAGATACACTAACGTATTTCTGTCTATACACAACAATAAACAGCCTTTGACAACCAGAAAGTAACCTGATGAACTCCTAAAAAGCCGGGTTTCACGCATTTTCTGCTATTCAGCTCCACTTAGCTCTTCCTTGCTTGTACATCTTTGCCCTTCAACTTGAGAGGTTTTTGCCCATATATCTGCTTTGAAGAGGGACCAACCAGTAGGAGACGTGACATAACGTAGGCCAATAATTCTTCACGATGTGAGAATGTGAAATCCAAGTGCGCGTACTCAAACTCATTGTATGAAGCCTCTACTCCACCATCTTTCATCAACTTATAATGCTTTCTCACCATAGAGGGCCGAATGACCTTGTCCTTTCGCCCAGCAACAAGATCAACAGGAATATCAATAAAGCCATAGTATTCCCCCAAGTCCAGTGGCTCGGGAGAACCGTACTCTTCCGTGTTGGCAGCTGCACTCCCATAATTGAACATGCTAAACTTCTTCGAGTGCTTCATTTGTGCCAGATGAAGTGCCACACGAAATGCTACACCCGGCATGTCATTCATATTATAGTGTGGTGACCCCAATACCCCAACCCAGTTTGAACTGTCCCCACCAACAACATAACTCATAAGGGTCTGTACCAATCCCCCAACTGCGGGTAAGTTGTGGAAGTCACGAGCCAACTTATTCAGCAGCATACGGAAAAAACGAGTGGGGATGTAGAAAGCTGGCAAAAAGGGTGCTAAGACAGGAGCAACCAAAAGAAAGAGGTACTCTACCATTGTGAACACAAATGTAGAGTCATGATGAAAGCCAGCAGGTGATAGTAGAATCATTCTTGAAAGCCTGTGGGGCTTCTCCTCGATCCGACGTGTAATGACATACATCAAAATAGCAGCTCCTCCAAGGCTGTGACAAATTGTACATAATTTATAAGGCTGTTCACTGCTACTTCCTTCCTCCAGATCATGTTGGCCAGACTTCAATTCAGAAACTTTGATTTCATGTATCTTCTCTATCATTGCTGGTATATCCTGCGTTCCATGCTCGTTAATTGAGTAACGCCAATACCTGCACCGTTTTGTACTTTCAAGAAATATAAATAATACATAGAATATGATGTACAAGTTCAGCATCAGAATGGAAATTATTGTCAATACTTAACACCTATATAGTTTTTCAGGACAACTAGAGATGTATGAAAATGTCCAAAAAGAGCATAAACCCTGCTAAAATCCTACTTCTTAACTAAAAGGACATTCTGTCCAATGTCATTTCATTCTCAACCATACAACTCACAAAAAACCAACTCTACCAATGACTCCATGCACCAGAGACATTTATTTATTTATTTATTATTATTATTTTTTGGTACAAAACACCATAAGCCTATGCAGGATTGTTCGGTCTCCACCTAGAACTAGTGGCTGGTTTGGATGCCTGACTATATCCATAGGTATGAAATTGAAGTACAAGTGGGAAGGGGGGATCAACCAAACCTTCAAAGATACAAGAGGAGTGAAGGATAAATTTCTGAGAATAGTAAATATTCGAGGTACTACCATAGACAACATCAAACTTTAATATATTCTCTTTAACGATTTAACCAAGTGAAGTGCCAAATTTACACCAAATTGATTATTACTTCCATTGATTTTCTGTTTCAATAAATTAAGAGGTTCGTGTAGAAAACAAGTAATACGAACAAAGGAAAAAAAGGAAGTAAGAAGAAAAGGAAACATTTTAAACTAAATAATACATAAAATTAAATTAGAACATACAGTTAGAAGGACAAATGTTTCTTATAGCACTTTTTGAAAACATTTCTATAAAATATGACTCACTACTCAATAACAATTTGCTAGTAGACTAGTAGTCATCTATCTTCCATATTCGATTTACAAAATATATTCCTTGTGATACAGATAAACTTCAGTTTTCACAATATTAAAAATTTGAATCCGAAAGGTGGAAAGATTCAGAAAGTTCCTATTCCTTTTTCTTGAGAGAATATATTTACAAGACAATGTTCAAATTATAACTTAGAATAATGTGCAAACAGGCACTTACTGTCGTGATGAAATATTTTTGTCAACATGTTCTCTGGAAACCAGCCCACGAAGATTCCCAAGAAAAACATCATAACCTGAGAATGCAAGAATTTAATCCATGTAATTATGCTCTGATATCCGACCATCAAAATGCATGCTATACGGATATGTGCTACAAACCTTGATCAAAGGCTGCAAAAGCTGGCGAACCGACGATCCCGTTGGACACCCAACTGCATCATTATATGATAAGGGTAAGAAAGAAACGTATACACTAGATAAATTCAAAAAAGATAATTCAGCAAGATTTCCCATTGAATGAGCTGCATAACTATGATAGAACAGAGCAAGAAAATGTAGGCCAAGAAATAAAATCGATTGTTCGATCTACTCTGCACAGCCTTCAACGATGTGATAATATGCACTAGATTTTCAAACTTGAGGTACAATAACCCAAATACAATTGGAGTTGCAGTCTACGATGTTAATTCAAATCTATTGCATCGTAAACTTAGGCGTATGAGTGAAAAAAGATTGAAAGTGCTTCTATCAGAGGGAAAATTACTGGATTTGAAGCCTGTTAAAGCATAACTTGAGTGAGAACTAGGATCATTTTTCTCAAAGCTGGAAGGAATTTGTAAGACAGCAAAATTGGAATTGGTTCGTACCGTGGGGACCTTCTCATGTTCCATCACTCGGAGGCTCTAGTTATTATGCCACATGTATGATGATTCGAAAAGAAAGGTATAAAGATGGAGAAAACTGTTAGGGGACACCTCAGCAAAATGGTATAGCTAGAAGAACGAACAGAATTATTAGAGGGCCTTTAGTACCGTAGGATTGTAGATAGCCAGAGGGGATTTGGAGTGGGAGAGAGGTAAATCATTCTTATTTGAAAGTATTTGGCCGTGTTTCGTATGTTCATGATGATTTTGTTGGTAGGAGTAAGCTATATCCTAAATTCAGCAAGTGTTATTTTGCAGTGTATGTTGATACCGAGTTTGCTTATCATTTCTAGTATGAACAAAATCCAAAAATTATTAGAAGCAGGAATGTTGTTATGAACAAGTGATGTACCAAAAAACAGATTGGGGACAGACTCTCGAAGTGTATGTTCTGAATTGAAGAATCTTATTACAAAGGGAATGGGATCATTAACAACTTTCGTCCACCTCATTTTATTCAATCTCAACACCACCACAAACTAGAAAAAGGAGGAGATGTGCTAAGGAAAAGAAACTCCATGAAGTAGAAAGTGCTAAATTGGTAAAACTAACACCGACGGGATGTGAGATTGTCACGTTTGTCATGCTTATTGTATATAATTACAAAAATGCGACCATCAACATCAGAGATACTAACTGGTTATCAATACTGTGTGAGAAATATTTACATTGTCAGCAAGTGTTCTAGTCATGCACTACCAAAATTTTAAAAACTAGATTTAATCAAAGCAAACCCAGATCTCTTTTATTTTTTGCTGCTCACTCTCATGTCACCACATACACTGCTAATCCTTTTAATGCCTCGAAATCAAGATGGTTAGTCCCTTCCCATTTCTTTATGTTTTTGTTTGGTGTGCGTATTGACCGTTCTTTTCTTTCTTTTTTTTTTCCCTTTTTTTTCCTTTTTTAAATACAAGGATACCAAAATCATCATTACAAAAATATAGCACCGCTAATCCAAATTAAAGGAGAGAGTGCACAATTAATAAATATCATAAACCATATGGAGGTAATTTGCAACTAACCCAAATATTAATTTGGCAAACTAATATTTTCGTCATTCAGTAAATATGCAGTGCAGGAGGGAACATGAAATAATAAAATATAGTTCAACCCATGCCAACCACTTGGCTTGTTATGCTGAGAGCAAGATCAAGAACTATAGCCAAATTCCATTAATTGACAAAAGAGCGGCAATAAGCACTAGCATCTCTTAAAAATAAGGACCTATTACACTTTTATAGGTCCAATCAGTATAAGACAAAAAGAACCAAAGAGTAACTAATAAAAAAAAAAAGAAACACGAAGGTGAAAATAACTAGGATGAAAACAACTAACATTTGTTAAGCACAAAATAAAAAATCGAGCGACAGAATAGAACTCAACGATTTCTTTGCAATAGAGTAGATCATTCGTCAAATATAACTTCTGATTATGTTGGATGGTTAACTGAAGTATATGGTAAAGCAGGACCAAAAAAAAACATATATTGCATAAGACTTAGTGAACCACAACTCGCCAAAAGTACGACTCACCCCATAGATGAATCTAATATTCCATGTTGCAGATAAACAACCTTTCGAGCATTGTGCCTGCAACATTGAACTACAAACATCAGTATGCCATTCATAAATAGATCAATTTATTTCATAATTTATATTGCAAAAGCTAAACATTCAAAATGATGATTTTTTAAAAGCCGTTATCATAAAAGCAACACACATATGAAGGATTTCAACTACAACACACCTTGGAATCCTTTCCAAAACAAGAATATATCCATCTGCAGTAACCACTCGAATAGCTTCATAAGGGTACCTAAACAGATTGAAAATTCAAAAATTTACTTGAGAAGTGTGGACATACAAATAAATAAATAAATAAATAAACAAATATGTGTGGAGAGAGTTAGAGTGTGTGCGTGGGTGGGTGAGAGAAGAGAGATAGACTTTCTAAATGCAATTTGCTACCACTAGTTCAGTTTCTTCTTCTTTTTTTCTGAACAGGGATGGCTAACTGAAATCATCCCAAAATTTGCAAACTGCAGAAAATAAAGTCCCCTTACCCGAGCTCTGTTATGACATCTCGACATGTCCGAGCATCTGTATTGAGGGAATTGTTAAAAGTGGTTGTTTCTGCAGGAGTTGGGTCATTATCTGAGAGAACGGCCGTGGAGACACGGGTGCCCACACAATCAGCAGGAATGTCTGTATGAACATTGCTGTTATGAGAAAGCCATCTCAACAATCTTCTGAAGGAGTCTGTTGGCGATAGAACACAATGCGCTACTTTATGAACAGCATCAAATATGGATTCTATGAAGATCTCAATAGCTAGATGCAGATCCTAGAAACATAAATAAAGGATTAGATTTTGCATTTATAGTTCTTTTATCTATGAGAAAGCAAAATAGAGCAACTGGCAGACTTCATCAACTTTTTTCCTTTTCTCCATTGAGTTCTCCTTACATGACCGGATGCTTCTGGTCGTAAAATTATAATAAAATGGTAACGCACCATATCAAAGTTTTGAGTCTAACAAGCAATATACAAAATATCCAAGTTAAATAGACAAATAGCAAACAGAATGTCATGACTCTGTTAAACCTCTTGCAGTTATATTTTGCAGAGTTGTCAAGTAGACTACAAATGAGTATGGAACTTCCTCATCTCTACGGCGCAGAAAAGACAAAAACCCAACTCAGCAAAGCCTTTGCCCACTGCTTTGAGTAGACAGTATGATCCTACATCACCAATGTGCATGATTGGAGCAACTCCTTCAAACCCTAATTTACTAGGTTCACGGTGCATCGTTTTTCGATATTCCTAGTGCATGAACCTTTTTTCATTTACCATATCCTTACCATTTGCATACATTTCTAATTTGTCATATGTTCTCTCACATATCTTGTTTAATTGTGTGTGCGTGCATGCGTGCGTGGTGGGGTTGGGGGAGGGTCGCTCTCCTTATCTGACTTTAAAAAGATACATGTTCCATACTTATCCTATAAACATTTTTACTTTTCCGCGACAAAATAATTCCACGAGAGATAGTTAAACAAAATACAAGGGCTCAAAACAACAATTAGAAGGTCAAAAATTCCATCAATTTTTTTCTCTCAAAAAACTGGAGATGAGTAGCAAAGATTGCAATCATCATTTAGATAAAAAATTGGAAAAGCATTAGGGTCAAACCTCAACAACACCTCGTCTCCGATCCGTGGCCCGTTGAACAATATGATCCTTGAGGGTTTGTGATCTTCTAGGAGAATTTGTATTTGAAGATAGGAGGTTTCCTGATTTAGTAGAGGCTTTAGAAGCCCTACGAGAAGACGAAGTAAAGAAATAAAGGGGTATGCCCAAAAGTAATTTCAAAGGGAACAGAAGCCATGAAAGAATACATCTGAGCCAACGTATCCAACTTCTATTGCGGTTGGTAAAACTGCTTCTCCTAGAGAGTCGAGAACTTTGTGAGAAAGGAGACCCTGGATGAATGTCATCGTCACTATCCTCTTCTTGAGATGAATAATCCACACTTGAGGATGTGTCAGAATCTACGGAGAGTTCATGAATGAACTGATTGAAAGATGATACACCACTGCAAACATCAAAAAGAAAATTGTCAAATAACCGAATTCATATAGAATAAAGAGCAATATTTGTAGCAAGTTTGCAGAAAGAGATTGAGAGGTAGTAAGAATTGCAAATTTCATATGCTTTTATTTTATTAGATAAGAAATCTATGTTATATAAGCTAACAAAATTGTATATATAGATCTAAGAAACACAGAAAATGACCAATGTTCCATACCCTTGAGGTGAATGCTAACAAAGTTCTATGACCAATGTTCCATACCATTGAGGTAAATATAGATCTAAGAAAAACAGAAATGACCAATGTTCCAACACCAAGAGGAGAAACCTATAAAATATACAACCAAGCTTGCTTAGTATTATCCAAAAACCCAACTCCCCAAATGCCCCAAGAAATGCAACAGTATGCAGCTCGTAACATCTCAAAGTCCCAACCAAGGTCAATGCCAAACACCAAACATATACATCAGTCAAATAAGCCAACTGAGACATCATATCAAACATAACAATTTAAAACATATTATCACCCCTCTGTAACTCAAATAAGCTCCACAAAAATTAAAGAATAACAAAATCTGAATAAGCAAGCATATACAATTAATGATACTACTCCGAAACTCTACAGATTGTCAAGCTCTGCTCACTTTTCAACTTTTCCAAAGAGACACACCACTATTAGAAAGTTTGTTCATTTGGCTGATATCTTTTCTTCAAAAATGTATAATGCATAGCGGGTGTGTTTGGGCCACATTATTTTGGAAGAATGTATTTTGGAATAGTAGATTAATGGAAAATGTATAGTTGAAAAAGAAGGAAAAGTTATTGATGTGATGGGAACTATTATTTTATTAAAGAATGTGTTGTTGAAAATGAGTAGAAGAATGAGAATGAAAATTTTAATGTGACTCAAACAAGGGCTTAGTTTAAAAAAAAAAAAGGCAAAATGGAAGAATAATTTGTATCCCATACCATGTTTTCCCTTCCTCTGGCTAAAATGATAAGACTGAAACTGACCATCCTAATTGAGAATCAGCAACGAGATCACCAACATTTGATTCTTATGGAATTAGGATTTATTTCACTTGCTTGTCCACTACATTTGACTAAAGTAGCACTGTAACAACTGAATGATTCTCTGTCTTTATATATTCATTTGCTGGTGGCACAAATAATAATATGAAAAAGAAAAAATAGCGTTGAAAGAACTAGGGATTATGAGTTGAAAGAAAATGAACTCAAAAACATCTTAAACTACCCATCACGCTGAATGGTTACTCCTGCACATTCTGCATATATCAAAATCAAACACAATCCGAAGTGAGTTATTGATCATTAGATTAACCACAAGGACAGTCAAGAACTCAAACTTAAGACAAAAATTGCTCAGAGCATTATCACATTAAGCACGTAATTCCTGTTTCAACCACATCTATCGTAATTTTCTAGTTTATTTACAAAATGAAATTTCCTTTTTGCCAATTACTTGAAGATTTATTGACAGAAATACACAAAGTTAAAAAGGAACTAATCAAAGATGTAAAATGGAAGATTATTTAGAGAAAGAACAAGCAGAAAACTCTCACAATCAGATGTAAGATCCTAGCATTTCTATCTCAACCAATTCAAATACATAAAAAAGAACATCCAATTGAGAAAAACAGATAGAGGACTCTCAATGAAAGAATAGAATCCTAACATTTCAATATTAATCAGTTCACAGTTTTGAATAGTCTTTTCAATCCCTGGGAACCCCAGTTCTCTCAAGGCCAATACAACATGAAAAGTGGTAAATAATATCTAGTGCGATATAATGAAAAAGTACACAGAAAATTCTTCATACAAATCACGCTTGAATAATAATCTAGAAGATAAAAACTTACTTTTCCATCCAACGTGGGAGCCGAGGTCCACAAAAAGTCGGCCTAAGCTCCCATCCATGAATGCCTTCAAGAATAGAAGCTTTCCCTGGTAAGATAGCCAACAATATAGCTGATACTCCATTTATCAGCCTTACAACATTGTTCAATGATTCATAAGTGACTGTCTTTACCGACCTAATCAAGCACATCATCATGGAAACAACTTTAAAATGCTGATTATAATTGACAAAAACAAGACGAAACAGAATGCCAAGCCCAAAGTATGAGCAAAAAATTGAGCATCACTCATGAGAGAGCTTAAATAGAAAACGGATATATCTTTAAAGGGCAGAAAAGGAAGTAATCTAAATGTGTAATTTGCAAGAAACACAGGTGGTCAAAGTTTGCATCTCCTAAGAATAAAAGAAAGTATCTTTAGAAGTAAATTTATCTGTTTTCAGTTGGTTCCCACGATCCACAGCATCCTATTTAGTTTTGAGAGCCCCTTTGCACATACTAAGAACACGAGCCATGGTTGCAAAGAATTTACAGGGCAGCATGTTTTTTCGAACAACACATGTTAAGAACTGGTATGCCTGTGTTTCAAATAACCCGGTTTGATTAAATCGATAACTAAATTATGCCTGTTTGAGCCACATTAAAATTTTCATTATAATTTTTCTACTCATTTTCAACCACACATTCTTCAATAAAAGAATATTTTCCATCACATCAATAATTTTTCCTTCTTTTTCAACCACACATTTTCCATCAATCTACCATTCCAAAATACATTCTTTCAAAATAATGAGGCTCAAACACACCCTATGTCTAAAATCATCCTCCTAAATGCTTAATTAATTTGTTTAGAGTAGTTATAGACTTCGATTTCAGACAAAAAGGAGAAGGAAATGGTTAAAAACTGACTCCCCTCGACTATTCCTCCTAACATAATAGAATTACAAATTTTCTACGAAAACAATTAGCCTCCATTTGCATACTAGAATTCACAGACGAAAAGGAAAGCTAGAGGAAGAAAAGTGAAAACTAAGAGCCTGTTTGAAATCCTTTTCATTTGTAGTTTTCTGTTTGTTGCCCACATATGGACACACCTGTTGGCAAATGGAAAATGCTTTTGTTTACCCTGTTTTCCCAAGCAATCATGTCTAAAGCAGGAAAAATTGGTTTAAAATTTTCACTGTTTGACATGAAAATAAACAAATACAATAACAAAAATGTACTCCATGATGGGAGGAAAAACACAATTTCATTTTTTCAAAAATTCTTCTCATGTCAATAGATATGAATATTTAGTTAAATATCATGTAAAAAATGTTTAGAAGTGAATGTAAAATAGTGTTCTTTGGATCCAAAAAAAAAAATCAATTTCTTCCATGTGTACTATGTTAATGTAGAAACCCAAAACTCTTCCATAAACCAATACTACAGAAATTCAGATTTTAATTTAGTCTAGTTCTTGGAAACCCTTTGATTTAATTTTAATCCATTCTAATATTTGCGGTCCTTCACCAACTATTACAATGGGTTAGTCCAGTTACTTTGTTGTTTTTACTTGAGTATATATACACTACGCAAAGTCAATTCCAGTTACCAAAAAGTTACTCAATTTTTGCGACGATGAATAAAACCCAATTCTTTTATAAAACTAAAGTTCTTAGCACTAACCCCATATTAGAGTATAAAAACTAAACCCATAAAAACATTTTCGTACTATCCCTCAACACTCGGGCCCTGGTACATCCCAACAGAAAGGGCAGACCGAATGTAAGCACAGGCATGTTTTAGATTCTGTTTGTTCCTTGTCCATTTTGTCCCCATGTCCTAAAAAGTTTGGAGAGAAGCTTCTGCTATTTATTGGATTCCCTCTCCTATCACCGATAACCAATCACCAATCATCTTATGAATGTCTCTTCTGAAAAGTATCTGTTTATTTTTAACGCAGCACAAAAAAAAAAAAACCAAAGGGACCGACATGTCAGCCCTCCAGTTCAGTTTTCTTTTTCTCTCTTTTCCCTTCTTCTTTGGCAATAGAATTTACTAGTATTTTCTCATTTATCAAGTTAACCAACTAATTAAACTCATTATTTTCATTTAAAAACGCACATTTCCTTCTCCCTAAACACCCCAAATGAATACAAAAAATGAACATATTTTGCAGCCTAGTAAATAATTCCACGAAGTATAGAAACAGAACAATAATAGCTAAATTCAGTTCAATTAAACGCATTAGTCAGTGGAAATTAATGGCGGAAAACCCCATAAAAAAAATATTTAAGGAAACAGTAGCTAAATTCAGTTCAATAACCGCATTAGTAGATGGAAAACAAGGGGGGAAACCCAAGTCAACAAAATAAATTAATAAATCATTCTTTTCTGCTATTTAACACAATCAGGATAATCAATAAATGCAAGTATAATTCAAGATTATATCAAAGCACATACAAGAACATAGAAAAAAAAAGTGTATAAATCTACACGAATATAGAGAAAAGAAAAGGGGAAACTCACTCTTTGGTTACAGCAATAACGTTATCAACGCATCGTTATCTACACGAATATAGAGAAAAGAAAAGGGAAAACTCACTCTTTGGTTACAGCAATAACGTTATCAACGCATCGTTGCATTGCTGCTTAGATTAAGTGTTATTGGAACAACAATATATGTACGATTCGAAAAGGATATAAATTCGAATAGTTTTCCTACAGTAATAGAAAACGATAAATTAAATTTGATCGAATCCTAGGAAACGGAAACCAGATATCTCGAAGAAAATTGGGAGGAGGAAGGGAAAATAGGGAGAAAAATACAAGTCCGATGAAATTGGAATTTTTGTACAGCGATGCGATGCCGAATTGTCGTCCAGACGAAGCAATGCCGGTTATTATCGAAAATGAGAAATGGGAAATGGCCACGCAGGCTCAAATTTTTGGTCGCCAAGGACGTGTCGCATTCTGCAACTATTTACGAGTGCTGACAATGCCTACGCATGTGTATATCCATTTGAGTAAGCTAAGGTCATATCCAAAACATTATGGACGGACTTTCCGTCCTTTGGGCTTAGGATGGCAAAAGAGGAAATTACGCAAATTCCGGTATTTCAAAATTCCATTTCAAAAATCAGGTTTGATAAATTATTTTTTAAAAATCAGTTATCAATTTAAACTTTTTAATATCTTGAAATTAAAATTAAATTAACTTCATCCATCCAAACCCTAATTATTCATCACTCTTCATTCTCTCTCTTTCTCATTTTCTCTCCCTTCTCTCACTTTTTTACCCGATTTTCACCCTTCTTCTCTCTACATCTCTCCCTTCTCTCTCTTCTTCCCCTTCGAACGTCGACGACCGACGAAGGAGTTGCGTCGGCCGGCTACGCTGCGACATCAAAGGCCACCGCTGTTGTTAATGACGCTGCAACCGCCGATGTCCGTTGCGAAGGCTGTTGCTGCTGTTTGATATATCGATGTCCTTCGCGATGCTGCAATCGCGACGTCTATTCACCACGACGCTTCGCCGACAGTGGTTGTAGTTAATATTGTGTGGTGGTGGTGGTGGTAGTGTTTTGTGTGGTAGCGATTTTGTGGTGGTGGATCTAGCAGTTGGGGTGGGTTTATTGAATTTTGGCGGTGGAAGTGGTGTTTTTATAGTTGAAAAGTGGTGGTGAATCGGTGGTGGTGGTGGTGGAGACAGTTTGTTTGAGATGAAAAGTGGTGGTGAATCGGTGGGTGGTGGATCTAGCAGTTTGTTTGTTTGGTAGAGGCAATTTGTTTGTTTGGTGGATCTAGCAGTTTGTTTGTTTGGTGGTGGAGGCAGTTTGTTTGGTGGTGAAAAGTGTGGTGAATCGGTGGGTGGTGGATCTAGCAGTTTGTTTGTAGTAGTGGTGTTGGTGGTTGTTCAGTGGTTGTTGGATGATGGCGTTGGTTGTGCGTTTCTGTTGGTGGTGGAGGTAGCTGTTGGTGGTGTGGTGATGGTGGTGCGGTGGTTATGGGTGGTGGGGACGGTGGTGGGATAGCGTTTGTGTCCAATTATTTGGTTGACCTATAACCAAATATTTATGGTGGTCATAGTGGTAGTGGCGATAACCTGTGACCAAATGTTTGGTAGTTTGTGACCAAATGTTTGGTAGTTCGTGAAAATTTACTCAATCGTGACCTAAAAATTTAATAATATTTGACTCAAAAATAATCTGTGACCAACTAATTTAAAAATCTGTGACCTCGAAATAATATGTGACGTACAGAATTTTTATCTGTGACCTCGAAATAATATGTGACCAATTAATTTTAAAATATGTGACCTGTGACCTATAATTAATTTGGAAATGTGTGACAAAAAAATTTTGTTCTGTGACTAACTAATTTTGAATTTGTGACCTACAAAATTTTTGAGCTGTGACCTTAAATTATAAATTTGTGACGTATAAAAATTATTATTTGTGATTGAAAAATAATGTGACTAATTCAATTATAAATATGTGACCGGGATGATTGTTGGAATAGTCCCCGGAATCAGAGCAATCGTCGGAATGGTCGTCGGATAAGAGTGATCATCGGAGAAGAGTGGTGGTCGAAATAGTCCCCGGAACGATAGGGGTGGTGCATGTGGGGTGGGTTTATTATATTATATTATATTAGAATTAAAAAAAAAACCTGATTTTTGAATTTTCAAATTATAAACATGATTTTTGAATTAGTGTAAACTAAACACCTTATTTATAAATTTTTCCATGACAAAAATACGGGAAAATTAGCTCAAACTTTACTTATAAACTATACAATTCAAAATTCAGGTTTAAAAGTTTTTTATACAAAAATCAGGTGATAATTTAATTTTTTAATACTATAATATTAAAATCCTAATTTCATCACTTTCGTCTCCCTCACTCTCTCTCATCTTCACCTTCTCTCTCTTCCTCTCTATCGCCTCCCTCCAAGACCACCATCACCGTCTCGCAAGGCTGCCTTCGCCATCACCTTCATTCGTCTTCTTCGCCTCCCATCTCTCTCTCGCCTCTCGTCTTCCCCTCCATTTTCTCTGTCCTCTCTCTATGAATGGCACGATCGGCAGCGTTGTGACGCTCGACACTGCTCCGACTGATGTAGCGACAGCGTCGCGATGCTCGACGGCTGATGCAGGCGGAGGCTCACTGCGCAACGGCAATTCAGCGCCGCTGCAGTGGTGGTCCTTTTTGTTGAGGTAGATCTGTCGGTGGGGTGGTGGTGGTGGCGGCGGCGACTATAGATGTGGTTTTGTAGTGAAAATGGTGATTTTGTTGGTGGTTTTGTTCGTGACGGAGGCGGCGGCCGAAAGTTCTAGTGCGGGATCGGTGGAGCTTCCTTGGGATTCTCTGACGGCGGAGTTTATTTAATTTTTGAATTAAACAAGCTCATCCAATAGATTGATGGTGATGGTTGTGGGTGTAAGGATGACTGGATTGATGGGTGGTTGAGGCGTAGTCGGCGCCGGTACAGAGTAAGAAGGCTGCAACCAGAGTTGGTGGTGTCGGCGAACCTTTTCTATTCTATGACCAGATCACGATTTGACTACCGGGTAGTTTGTTGTGACCTGTTGTGACCGTTTGTGATCGATTGTGACGTGTTAATTGTGACTCGTTGTGACCAATTGTGATCGATTGTGACTTGAAATTCTAAAAAAAATTTGAAAGTTGGGAATGGGTGGATGGGAAGGGTAGGTTGATCGAAGCATGCATTGGAGTGGCCATTGGAGCAGTTTCCAGAGGGATCGTGAATAGCCACCGGAGAGAGCGTCGGAATAGTCGCCGGAGCGACCGTCGGAGAGGTCGCCGGAACTGTCGCAGGAGCGGCAGCCGAAGTAAATGGCCGCCTCCGATGGAGAGAAGGGTAGAGAGAGGATAGAGAGTAGAGAGAAAGAAAATGATTTGGATTTGGATTTGAAATTTAATAAATTGTGGTAATTGTATTATATTATAATTAAAAATATTTAATTAATTGATTTAACACTTGATTTTTGAAAAAGATTTTTAAAATTTGTTATTTTTGAAATGTAATTCTTATATATATGATATATGTATTGTTCCTCAAAAATACTAATTTAACCCGAATCTTTGAGGGTCCGTAACGAATGGGAAGGAAATTACTAGCCTAATCGAGTAAACGGGGCGGTGACGGGGCGAGAGTCATTGCCCCGAATCGGGTACGGGAATCATAGTCCCCGCCCGCTATCCATCCCATTTAAAGTTAATTTTAAATTTAAATTTTTTATCAAACAAAAATAATAGATTTATCATATTTTTAAAGAGAACATAAGTTATTTATAGCAAATTAGTAAAAAAAAAATAATATTTACTAAGTAAAGACATAAAAAAATAAAAGCAAAAAATAAAATAAATAAAAATAAAAAATAAATGGGACGATAAATAGGGCAGATTGCCTACCCTGCCCCAAACCCGTCATGTCCCTCTTCAAACGGGTATGGGAATGGGGTAAGATAACAAAAATACTCAATGGGACAGAGTGAGAATGGACGACACGTTCTATACCTGTCTCGTTGCTATTCCTATTTAGAGTGTGTTTGGTAGAGATTTTTAGGAGAAGAATTAATTTTTGAATAGTGATATTATGGGAAATGTGTGGTTGAAAAAGAAAAAAAAAGTATTGATGTAATGGAAAATATTATTTTATTGAAGAATGTGTGGTTGAAAATGAGAATTGATTTACTGTAGAAAATGAGAATCTGTACCAAACAGACCCTTAGGCTCATTTTAATTTTCGCTTTTGATTTTTTTATTTTGATGGCATAATTTATTATAGGGAACATATTTATACGTCATTCTGAAATTTTGATTTTCAAAATAAATTAAAAAAGCTTTTATATTGAAATTTTAGAAGCTATTTTATGATATTTTATTTGATAAAATAATTTTAAATTAATATTTATCAAGTAAAATATACATTTTAAAGTTGATAAATTTTACTATATTTTTTTCCTGCCATAAAAAATAAAAATTAAATTGCTTGATGGAAAATAGGAAATAAGAAATAAAAATTAATGACCTAAATTGAGAATTAGAGAATGTGACTGAATGATTAGATTGCAACAAAAATCACTAAATAAGAAGAAATTAATTAAGCATTAAGTATAAAGTTACAAACTAGGCCTTCGTCTTCCAGACTGCCTCTTGCTAATGCTATGAATTAGAGCATCTTCAAGATTCTCTTTAAATATGAGATACTCTATTTTAAAGAGTCAATATTTAAAATCATACTCTAAAAGACTCTTCAAATTAGCATTTTAATTTAAATAGTAGGTTAATTTGGAGAGCCAAACTACTCTTTATAATTAAATGCATTCAAAGTGTTTCAATTTTCAATGTAGGAAAAAAATAAAATAATCTAAAGAAAAGCTAATTAAAATAAAAGATAAACAAAAATAATAAATATTTTTTGGGAGTAGTAAAATTAAGTGTTAAATATAAAGATTTTATTAGAGCATTTCAAAATTTTAACTCTCTAAATTTATAAAAACTCTTCAAATGATGGAATATACTCTTTAAAAATAAAGAGTTTATTGAAAATGCTCTTAACTAGTTATTACAAACTCTTGCACGATGTGTTTAAAAAAAATTTGCTTGCTATAGGGATTGATGGTACTAAACCCAATCTCGACCTTGACTCGGCCAAGATGAGCTCCAGCCCACTATAGAGATCGGGCATAATGAGGTCAGGCCCATACTGCTTGACCCACATTGCTCGACCTCACCCCATTATTTCAGTTTTACTTTGTTCAAGTCGGGCCCCATCGACAGGCGTAACCTCATCCCCTGACTCACGTGTCCTCTCACTCGTCTCACGTACCCCTAGAATATTAGTTCATTTCGGATACTAACTCCCCAGTTGCCTTAAGTTTCACCCCCAACTCGAATAACACAATCCTAGCACAACAACAACGCATTTAATATGGGAAGTTGAGTCCTTTTAGGATTCCACCTCCACCTCCTATAAATACATAACAAAGCCTTATTACTCAGGTACATTTTTCCAATAATACTCTAGCATACAATATTCTGTCATTCTTCTTTCTGACTTAAGTATCGAAGGGACGACGAGGACACACCTCGCCGCCTTTGTTTCAGATATTTGAATATCGCAACGTGTGGAGTTCAACCATCATCTTTGGGTCAATCCAGGTACGAATTTTTGGTAGCATCATTGGCGCCGTCTGTAGGAATCGCTGCCATGGTTAACACCCGTTTGGGACATCTTCCAGCAAGCTCATCCGCTCCTAACCAACCCTTCGTCGATGACCATCCCGATCCCCAGGAGATAGATATCATTAGGAGAACTACCGGAACATTGGTAGAACTCTGCCAGTAGGTAGCCACGCTTACTTAACTACTACATCAGAGAAGCACACCCCCAGTGTCGTCCCCATAGAGTGGTCTTATGGCTGATGATCGAGCGCTCGGCCCCAGCCGTGGTGACGTCGGAGCCTCGGATGTACAACATGTCCCCGTTGGTTCCAGATCAATTACTATGTACTCGACTGATCTTGCATGGATCATTGAAAAGGGAATCACCGCGGGATGTTCCCAAAGTCTCAAGCAGCAACAGGATTCACCCATAACACACCGTTTACCCCTGAAGTATTATCATACCCACTACTGGATTGATTTAAGTATCCTTGAGTGAAGGAGTATGATGAGATGACTGACCCCATCAACCATCTTAACATATACACAGATATCATGAACTTACAGGTCACACCCGATGCTGCAATGTACATGGCCTTTCCTGGGACACTAACCAACGTAGCTCGAGACTAATTCTCCACGCTAGAGCCTAACTCTATATCTTCCTTTTCAAACTTGGCTGACAAGTTCTCCGCGTTCTTTGCAGATAGCAAGCACATCAAGAAAACAACTGCATCCCTCATGCAGATGCGGCAAGGACCCAGCGAGACACTTCGAAATTTCATAGCTAAGTTTAATAAAGAAAGACTTTTTGTGTTTTGATTTTGTTTTCGATGTTCTACTCAATCAATATTGTGTTTTATTAAATTATTATTTGATCTTCTACAAAATGTTCTTTTAAATAAAAAGAGGCACAACAGTCGTTTGAGACGGACTATGGCTTTGATATTTATAATATGAAGTATTTGAGGTTATTCGGAATTGTAAAGTAGGTTGAAAATCGCAACTAGGGTTTGGCTAGATTTCACCTTCTCTCGAGCGTTGGTCTCATGGACAGTGAGAGGTGGCTCATCCACTCGAGCGCTCCTCGCTTAAGCAGTCTGGTCACTGCAAAAATCTTCTTTGGCGGATTTTGAGCATTTTTCCATAAACTTTGTCATTTTGAGTTGACTTTGACTTCTTCCAAAGAACTCTTGACCCCCGACAACTCGACTCTAATCACAACTCAATTAAATGATATTTTGTACACAGGACTTGCCAATACATTTTAGATCTAGCACTATGAGTTTATAATAATATTTCTCATCTAATGGTAGTTATCACGATAGATTACCGTGTGAAGCTTTTCAGAAAATTTGTTTTGAATATGCTATATACAATAACGATGAAATGTTTTCAGAAGAACTTGTGCAATTGCTCTTGTTATTACAAGATCTTGGTCCGTGATGATCATTTGGGTGCACCATTAGGCATGTCATTCATCTATTGATTGAATAACCAAGAAAATGAATCTATTGTCTCATCACTAAAAATCCACAACCAAAAATATTATTGTATGACCGTGATGATTAACAATTATCATGAAGCGAAAATAATCATATATCTATTTGTCTTGTATATATGTCAAAAACAAATATATCACCAAAAAAGTTATATATCCTCCTTCATTAAAAATCATCCCATAAACACCTGACTAATATGTCGTGACTATCTCTACCAAAATCAAGGAAAAGCTTGGATTTTTTTCTTCTCTAAAGTAAATGTTTCTATCAACAACTCGACATCAATTCCATTCATTTCTTCTTTCAAATCTCTTTCATAGTTTCGGTGTCTCTCTCTGTGCATCCAATATTTTGAGGACCTCCATATTCAATTTTCATCAAACTTACTTGTTGACCGATCGATATGTTTGCTTCAGATAATTGTTGTACCAAAGCTTTCTTTGCATTTGATGCGACCTCAACAAATGAACTATCGAAGGAGTCGTGGGTGCATGATTACGAGAGTCAAAGAACCTACTAACAATCCAATTTGGAGATGATATACGCCTAACCACAATTAACTTAGCTTTGCAACCCGCACCAATGATTTCTTGATTTCTTTCACCACCATATTGAATTACATGCTTGAACATTTTCTGATAATTTTCATCTATATGTCCTTCATAGTAGCATACAAATTGTTTCAGGACAAGTTCATTCATGCTTGGCCTCCTCTTACTAGTGGACATTCTAACACTAAATCTAGCTTCTTTTGTATAGGTGTTATAAAAGGATAAGGCTACTTGTACACCCAAATGTGTACACGTTTGTTGACACTTCCTATGTGTCACACTACTAGAAAGTGAGGCAATAGAGACGAAAATTTGGCAACGAACGTCTTCCGTTGCTAATACCAACAGATTAACAACAAATTAGCAACAAATTATTATTTTATTATTTTTAAAAATTATATATTAAATTACTGACATAATTGCCAACGGAAGACTTTCGTTGGTGCAATTTCGTTAATAATCCGTTGGTAAAAATTTTTAAAATTAAAAAAAATTAAAAATTTAGTGATAAAATTTCCCAACCAATGACTCCGTTGAAAACAATATAAAAGAGTAAGAAAATTATTGATGAGAAAATCTATTGGTAAACATTGAAAGTAAAACTTTAAAAATATTAATAAGTAATAAATTTAGACTACATTTTATTTCCCTAACGCAAAAAAATTTCATTCCCGCTTAAAATTTTACTTGCCTCTAAAATTTTCCTTTCCCCAATCCAATTTCCCACTCAAATAAGGGTGGGGAAGACCCAAAATAGATAGACCCAACCCAACACAAAGTCACAAACAGTACACACAACCCTAACCTTATCTTCCATCTCTCTCGCTCTCAGTCCCTCGCTCATCGGCCCCGTCTCTCCAATTTTCTCGTGCCGACGCTGGTTAATGAACGTCCAAGGTCGAAGGTCCCCGTATAAATCATTCACTCAAGGAAGAACAGAGAAAAAATTCCCTTAAATGGGCGATATGGGTGGTGCTCCATGGATGACGATGGGCCATCATTGCAAAGATGTGCCAGGGTGCAGATGGTGATATGGGCAGTATGGGTGGTGCTGCCATGGATGACTATGGTCCTGCCCCAAGTGGTAGCGGAGCTGGTCCCAAGATTGAGGAAGTCGACTAAATCCAGTCCAGTGTTCTTTATGTGATGTTTTATTTAGGTATCAATATGTGCTTAGGAGAAGAAGAAGGTGATTAGGAATTAAGATTTAGGTAAAGGCGTGAAGCCTCGCGGCCCTCACCTGCTCCGTCGTGCCTCGTTTTCCCTTTCTTGTTATTATTATTTTTTTATTTTGATTTGTGTAAATTTTAATAATGTTTGATTTTGTTTCTTTTTAACACAATGCTCTTCAATTGATTTTGCCAGACTTCAATTTCCAGTCTTCCAGTTCCAGTTCCAGTTCCAGTTCCAGTTCCAGTTCCAGTCTCCAGACTTCTTGTTTTGCTGCCTCTGTGACTGTGAGTTTAACACATTGATTTTCAATTGATTTGTGAAGTGTGAATTGCTTATAATGTTGCCCTGTGATTATGTGAAGTGTGAATAGGAGTTAGTATTGCCCTGTGAAGAGATTTGCTTTGACTTCATAATTTGAACATAGTTCTGTGGAGAGATTTGCTTTGCCCTGTGAAATGTGAATTGGATATAGTTCTTCATTTCTTCATGGGTTACATACGTGTAAATTTGCATCTTTAGGAGAAAAGATGGCCCTTTAATTTGGCTTAGTTTAGTGTTAAATAGGCTTATTAACTGAGTGTTATAGCCAATTTATGTTATTAACTATGCAGATTGATAGGTACCCGTGAGGTTTCCTAAACCCAGCCTCATAGATGGTCATGACTCATTTGCCAGCTGACATGATGTCTATTATTACAATGCATAAGCTAATGGGATTGATGATGACTGGAGGTGAGCATGGGTGTGCGAGGGTAGTTCGGGCTGCTTGCATGATAGGTGATGCAATTGAGCAGGAGGTTGGTGAGCTATAGATTTTTGCATATCCAACTGTCTTCCTTTATTTGAAAGGCTAGTTGGAAAATTTTATGACTTAGTTATATTGCCTAGTTTTAGTTGCTGGACATTTAGGATTCATTAAAGGATTAAATTAAGGTAGTAGATAGGAAATTAGAAGTGTTAAACCAGATAAGATTCAGCTTGCTATTTAGGAGATCGTGATATCGATTGAAAGTGTGTGCCGCATGCCCGGAGTGTGTTTGGAACATTGCCAAAGTATTAATAAATATATGCAACAAGCTTGAATTAAGGAACAAGGGTGTAATTTGCCTATTTTTAAAATTAGAAAGGGTGGGGTGCCTTTTTTGGGGACATGGGGGTAATATGCTTTTAACCATTTCAGAATCTTTTATGGTTGGTTGATTGTAATGGTGACTTTTTTTATTATTTTCCTAACAATTTCTGTCATTGATCAAGTTAGAATACACAAATTCTTGAAGAAAACAAAGAGGCAAAAAGTTAAAGAGACAAAACAGGAAGGAGGTGAATCTGATGGCAATGACCAAGAACAAGAAGAGTTACGAAAGGTGGTTAATAATTTGATAAAAAAACAAAAGCTGCGAGCAGTGAGGCAACTAGTTAAAGGACAGGATGATTCAAAACCGTGGGGCACCGATGCTACAGCAAAGGTCTGACCTAACTCTTGTGCTCATTGCATTAAGTTTACAGTTTTCTTACAAGCTAAATGTGCAGTTATTTTAACTCTCAGGTTGGCAGCCGACTCATTGAATTGCTGCTTTTAACAGCCTATATACAGCCTCACAAAAGAAAAACACCATAATTAATACTTTGGCATGTAGAGCATAATTGATCTTTGTGCAGACTGCATAGTATGTACATCTAAAATGTCCATTTTCCCATTTGATCCTTCTGTAAATAGATTTGCATCATACTTTATTCACCAGCTATTGTATTGATGCACACATTATAGGTCATGAATTTTCTGTTTTATGTTGCAATATTTTGTTATAGAACTTCCAGTACTCTATCTAAATCCCTTTTGTCTGTCTTTTTTTACAATCTTCATACAATTTATCAACACATTGCTTCAGCTTTTGGAGACTTGTTGAAGAAATTATGGGCTCCTGGAGCAACTCCAGTAGCACCAAGAACATTCAAGTTGAAGCTTGCACATTTTGCTCCTCAATTCAATGGTTTTAACTTCCCTAGAAAAGAAGAAAAAAATTATATATATATATATATATATATATATATATATATATATATATATATATATATATATATATATATATTATTATTATTATTTTTAAATTTTCATTCAAATTAGCAACGGAAATAGAGACGGAACTCCGTTGCTAATTGTGACGAAAAAAATCCGTAGGTAATTGCGATGAAAAAATCCGTCGGTAATCTACGACGAATGTACCGACGGTCAAAATATCCGTCGGTAAAATTAGCGGCGGGGCAATTAACGACGGGTCTACCGACGCGATTATTTCGATGTTAAAAGCCTTTAGCAACGGAATTTAGGGCTTTAGCGACGGAAATTTCCGTCTCTGAAGCCGAGTTTTTTTGTGGTGTCAATAATTTAGCCATTGATTGAAAATGTGTTATTAAGATCAATGTATCGAAATCTGTCAACTCATAGAGGTATAAACTAAGATGTAAACTATTGTGTACATGTAGCATATCCCGTGATAAAATTGATGTGCATCTTCAATTATTTCAAGCATTGTCCTACATGTACTTAACAATTTAGATAATTGATTTAGCAACAGATGATGTGCGCGATATTTAATTGGATTAAGATCTCATCAATCAAATAATTTTTCGACTCACATTTTGACACCTAATCATTATGTAAATAATTATGTACAAGACGCATTTTTCTTATTTCAAATTCTCATCCAACTTTAGGATTGCATTCCTCCTCAACTTGGAGCGTGAATGTTTGAATTGTAGTCTCTTCTTCCATACTCAATAAGATTAAACACGTTGACCTTCAAATTTAAGACAATTTAATTAATTATTGTTACCACATATAGATAGAAAGAATATATTTTTTATATAAAAAATTACTCCATCAAGTAACACTCTAAACCCACCAGTCTACAACCCAATTAACATAAATCATCCAAATCAAAGTCTAACCCAATTTAGCCAAATCAATCAGTAACCACTATTCAATGCAACATGAAGAAACGGAAAACTCCTACACAAAATTCAAAGAAGTCAAGTAAATTTGAAAAAGAAAAATGTCGAAACCCCAAAAAGAAACCATACAATCAACTAACTAACTGACTAAAATGGTAAAAATGTAAGAAAATATCGACTCGGCACAAGGTACATTAAGGCAGGGGCGAACCCAGGGGGTCCTGGGGGGCACATGACCCCCCAGCTTTTGAATTTTTTATTTTTTTAATAAAGTCATGTTTGGTATCGATTGAAATCTAAATTTTAATTTAAATCAAAGTTAACAATTAATTTTAATAATATATTTCATGGAATCCATAATTATTTAACTTTTATCAAAATTTAATCTCCACCAATAGGGATAAAATTACAATAAATTTGAATTTCGATAACATGCTAATTTTAAAAATTCTTCGACGATCGTACGTTAATCGAATTTACAAATTGTTTATATCATCTTAAAACGTATTTTGAGAACTACATTATGGGCATATTTAATAATCCAAACAGATATCGAAAATAGTTAAAAATATGTTTAACGTATTTTTAAAAACTCAATTATCTCATTAACATTTATTATTTTTGGGATACAAATTTCTCAATGTAATTTTCATCATTTTATTAGAAAATTTTATACGGAATATGATATCAAAAAATTTCGAAATTTTACATCTAAAAAAGTCATATCCCATGTAAATTTTCGATTGTAAAATTTTTCTTAACTTCTTTGCAAGTTTGATTGTGCTTCTAACTTTAAAATTCTGCGTCCGCCCCTACATTAAGGGCATTGATAGATTTGTGGGTAAAAAAATTCTCTTAGGTATCATTCAGGTAATAATAATAATAATAGAAAAGTTGAAAATAAAAAATTCAAGGCCAAGATAGAGAAAAATAGTAAGTGGGCACTAAGATTAGTCATGAAAAACACATCCATGCAATCAGAATTTTAGACGGTGGCTACATATGATTTTATTAGGAACACTAATGGCCTGTTTGATAGCCCTTTATTTTTCATGGAAGTTGGAATTGAAATTCCGTTTCCTACTTCTATCGTGTTTGATTGCACTTTTTTTCCCTGAAATTGGTTTTCCACCTTTTTCTAGGTACAATCATTTGATGCACAAAAACTTGATTTTGTTTTCTCACCTATTTGGTGGGAAAACATTTTCCACCATTTTTTTTTTTGCTTTTTTTTTTTTTTTTTTGCAATGTGAACAAATTCTAGATACAATGGTAAAAAAAATTTTCACTTTTATTGACAACTTCCATGCAAAACAAAGTCAAACGAATGATATTCGGTATGGTAAAATTTTTTTTTTTCAATTTTTTTTTTTACAATTGGAACAAATTTTTAGACCCAATGGTAGAAAAAATTATCACTTTAATGGATAAATTCCATAAAAAATGAAGTCAAATGGACACAAAACTTTCTACATTTTCCATAGAAAATTTTACCAATCAAACACAATTAATTACTATTCTTAGTAAAACATTTTCTAGGAAAATCAATTCCCTTTAAAACATTTTCTTTCCACCCATTTTCCAACTTTGCAATCAAACGGACCCTAATATTTCAACAGCGGTTACTATTTATTGTTGTACAGTTTTGCAAAGTGAAAAGTTTTTCGATAATGAAAACAGAAAAAGAAACAATGAAGATGTTAGTTTGATTTGGTAAAAAGGCCACAGTTTAATTTAATTAACACAAAAAAATTATATATTAAATCTTCAAAAATGGGTAGACTGAACCAGTACATTCAATATGTGATACATAAGCTTTCATTTCCACCACCTAATATGTCCATTCCTTTAAGATTATAATATCTGTAAATAATCTTACCTGAAAGTGACGTGAATCAATCATGGACTGGACAAGGGTAAGAGAGAGAAATTAACTTGGGGCTTTTTCTGGTTGAAGAAAAAACATTGAATCATTGTTGGACTCTCTCTTGTTTAAGAATTCTATCTCGTGATAAATTGTTGTAAGATAATGGGTCCCACATTATTAATAAATAAAACAAATAATTTCTTCAACTTCAAGTCATGTGGCGGGAAATAATTAGATTTGTTAGTAGTTAAGTGTGTAAGTACTTAGGAAATTAATACTGGCCTATCATGTATCGATCATATTTCCATTAATTCGCCAGGATATTATCAACAACTTGTTCATTATCAAATACGATAAATTCAAATCCTCTAGATTTCTTGGTTATGTGATCTTGAATGATCTCATCCTCGACAACCTTCCCTACTTGGAGAAGAAAATTCTAGGGAATCCCACCAACAAAAAATGGTTTCAATTATGTTGCATGTACGGTTACACGTCATCTGTACAAGTAGCTTAATTGAATATTTTTTATCTCAAAATCCTTGGATTCAACGCTTCTTTTGGAATGGTTCTTTTAATCTTGACCCCACAAAAAAAGTTAAGATTAATATTACGCTTTACATTTTTGAAACCGAATTCTGCACTGCACGACTTGAGAACGGCAAAGAACATAAACCACATGTTTAAGCTTCTATTCTAATAAAATGCTTGGTGAAAAATTCAGTTCCTTACACTAGAAATTATTTAATTAACCAACAAGTCCTTGATTGTTACAAGAGAGATACCGTAAAGTAGTATTTAAATAAAATATGAAATAAATTTTCACTTGTTTGCCATTGACGATATGAGTTCTGTGGTAACAGTGTCAATAATGGAGGGGTTATCATAGGTGATGAAACTAAAACCCCGTGCGCCTATCTTTCATGATACCTGAATGAATCCATAATCTCTCCATATTCGCGAAAATACTTCTCAAGTGTGTCAACAGAATTCCCAAATTGCAAAAGATAAAATAAGGTTGAAATTAAACGTGCTTGTATGCTTATAGCCGAGTTCCAACTAGTGATACTTACTTGAAATTACAAAAAACAAGGTCGAATCACTTGCCTTTGATTTGCTTGCTTTTTACACCGTTTTGTATATATGTGTGTGTGTGTAAATGTGCTTGCATGCTTATAGCCGAGTTCCAACTAGTGATACTTACTTGAAATTACAAAAAAAAGTTGAATCACTTGCCTATGATTTGCTTGCTTTTTACACCGTTTTGTACCCGTTTCTTGGTCAAAAATTCAATCACAAAAGAAGGGATTTGATAGTCACAATACAAGAACCAAATTTTAGATGTTATTAAAGCAAAATCAAGTCACACACCTTGTATTTTTTTCCCCTCAGTATGGAAACTCATATTTTTGCATGTATATCTGTGGTTTGTTGTGGGGTTATATTTGGTTGAGCGTGGTAGGAAGTTAAAATTTAAACTCAAAATTTAACTCTCATCACTCCAAAAACCATCATATATAAATCGGATTGAGTCAACCCACATGGGCGATCTGTTTTCTTCCAACGTCTCACAATTGCACATGATGTGTTTGATTTGATTCTAATATAATATCAATTACATTTATCTCATCATCTTCAAGTTCATACATGTAAATGGATCATGGGACCATCAAATTAATTTAAAAGCACACAACACTATACATCTATTAGGGAAATATAGCAGCTCTGCAAGAGAAAATATATTTTCTTGCTATACTCCAGATATATTTTGTAACATTAGTTCAAATAGACTCAACATTCTCATACATATGTATTCACAATTGTGTCACAAACTCAAAATGTTAACACAATTGTCGGTCGGTGAATACAAGTTGAGGTGTTAAAATAAAATACTTTTCATTTTCTACTTGATTACCTTAATTTCAAGTCATTGACTTTTCTAGACATGTCTCATCAAACCGAATCAACCATAGTTATTGGCAATATGTTAAAATAGCAAACGCCGAAATAAAATTTTGAGAAACGGTCAAAAGTCATAAGAGTATTTAAGTGAGGTCATATATGCCTAGGAGACTTACACAATGAAGAAACAAGGATCAATTCTTTCATTTCTCGTTGATCGTTAAAGCACACATGATATGAAAAATGTGTTATGGTGATTTCTCACTTTCTTAGGATGTATGTCTAATCTTACAAATTAAATACACCGTAAAAATTATATTTAAATACTCTTCAATATCTAACATTGATTTTCATATTTATTCCTCTAGACATTCCTAATCAAGAACTCGATCCGGCTATATAGCAGGTCTAATGAATAGTAAAAATTCGTACCGATTATTTGTTGTAATCTCATCTTGATATCTCATCAAGACAACTAGACCATGTATACAATATGATCACTTCGTCTCATCTCAGTAAACTTCAAAGTGTTTGAGAGGATTGTTCGTGTAAGTGAACCAATCTCAACCTGTTTAACTTACTTTATGTGTGAATATTAAATAGTAATCTAAATATTACAATAAAAGATTGCTCTTAACATATGAACTTAAAACATTGTTCATTAATAGACTAATATGAAAATTTTATATAGTACACAATTCAAATTTTACGCTATCTCAGAGATTTGACATGAGTCATAAAAACATCTCGAGAGATATGTTTTGTTAATGGATCAACTACCATTTGGTGCGTAGAAATATATTGTAAACTCACTTTCTTCTTGTCTATGATATCTCTTATAGAATTATATTTTGTATCAATACTTGGGATCCTTTGTATATGCAATAGTTGTCTGACTATCACGATAAATCAATATAGGTCCCACATCACCTTTATGGACTCTTAGATGCTGTAAGATTCTCCTTCATCAAAGAGCATCATATATTGTTGAAGCACATGCTACGAATTTTGCTTTCATTGTGGATAAGGAAATGCACGTCCGTTTCGTATTTCTCCAAGAGATAGCCCTACTATTAAACAAGAATGCATATCCCGAAGTTGACCAGACCAACAACATAACAAATGCTGAGATAAGTATACATCATAGCATACATCAAGCTCCCAACTGCACTAGAGAATAGAACTCTAGACATTTCTTCTTTTTCTTCACGCGTTTTAGGACACATGCGAAGATTTAGAGTTTTGCCTTTCAACGTAGGAGTGTAAACGAGATTGCAATTTTCCATTTTGAAACGTTCAAAAATTTTCTTCATATAAGGCTCTTGTGACAAAACAATAAGTCTTTGCGAACGATCTCTATAGATTTTGACACCTAATATGTAATCTGCTTCACCCATATCCTTCATTTCGAAATTTGAGGACAATAATTTCTTAATGGTTTCAATATACCCCTCAGCATTCCCAGCCAATAAAATGTCATGTACGTAGATAGATAAAATTACAAATTTCTTATTGGACATTTTCAAATAAATACAGTAATCTTCGTCCATCATGACAAAATTATACGAGATAACCGATTTGTCAAATCTCAAGTACCATTGTCTAGAAGACTACTTTAGACCATGGATTGATTTATTCAATTTAAAAATTTTATTCTCTTGGCCCGTTATAATGAAACTTACTGGTTGTTGCGTGTAGATGTCTACATCTAATCCTCAATTGAGAAAATCAGTTTTTACGTCCATTTGATACAATTCTAAATTGAAACGTGCCACTATGGCTTAGGGATGGCAACGGGGCGGGGGGCCCTCCCCGTTACCCGTTTAAGGAGGGATGGAGCGGGGCTCCATTAAAATTTTTTTTTTTGATAATTTATTTTTATTGCTCATATTAATTAGAATTAAACAAATAATTTTAGTTTCTATTTTGTATTGGAACTAATGAATTTTTGTGAATTTTTTCATTTAAAGTATTGAATTTTAAAATAAAAAATTAAAAAAAATATTTAACGGGGCGGGGAGGTGCACCCGTTACCCGTCTCCGACCCAGGGCAAGATTCCTCGTCCCGAATACCCGATTAAGCGGGTTATCCCCGCCTCGTTGGAGGCGGGGCCTCGCAGGTATTGGGTTTGTCGAGTTTTTTTGTCATCTCTACTATGGCTAAGGGTAGACGACATTAAAGTAAATCTCACTACTAATGAAAAGATCTCTTCATAATCTATACCCTTCTATTGAGTATAATCCTTTGCCACCAAACAAGCCTTATATCTCTCTATAGTCCCATCAACTCTTTGCTTTATCTTGAGAACACATTTGTTCGCAATGGCTTTCCTACTAGTCAGAAGATCAACCAAGTCTCAGACTTGGTTTGATTTCATAGACTCTTTCTCTTTTTCCATTGCATTCTTCCACTTTTTCTTTGCAGGGCATGATAGAGCTTCTTGTACTGATTTTGGTTCTTCATCATCTTCTAGAGATACTAGAAACCTTGTCCTCCAATCTCAACATGACGTTTAGGAATACTCTTTCTAGTACTCTTACGAAGTGAAAGCTCCGATGTGACCCTACTTGGAGATAAATTACCCCCACTTGGATCAACAAGTGGAAGTGATTCATCTTGCACCTTAGTTGATCCATCAAGTATAATTCTATCATCTATTTCAAACGAAAGTTCTCCCTTTTCGATTATCTCTTACTAGGAAAATCACTTTCGAGAAATGTCACATTACGTGACTCTATCTCAGTTATAGTTCTATCCTGATTTTCACTTATGAACACATACCCTTTGGACTAGTCTTAGTATCTTATAAAAATAAACTTCTTGTGTCGTGGATCCAATTTTTCAAACTTACTTGAGGAATCATGGATATAAGCAGCTAATCCCAGGATCTAAGAGAACTCAAATCAAGGAATCTGCTTGTCCAAAGCTAATAGATTTCGAGGGAACTTTATTCAAAATACAGGTTGCAATTAGGGGTGCGCATGGGTTGTGTTGGGTCGGTTTTTGCCTCAACCCAAACACAACCCAACATGATCGATTTGATCAAAATTTAACCCAAATCAACCCGTGTAAAGGTTGAAACCCAACCCAACCCAATCAAGTATCAGTCGGGTTGGGTTGGTCGGTCGATTTGGGATGACTTGTCAACAAAAATTAAAGTTATCCAATTTTCTATTATACTAAATTCGAATAGACAAGATTAAGTAGTAAATAAATAAAATTATTTATTATCTTATTCAATCTTCATTAGCCGAGTCTACAAAGAACAAAGTGCATTTAACATAACATGAAAAACTTATACTATATTTCTTGAGGAAAGAACAGTAAGCTCTTCCTCTAAAATACACCAAGGTAATTACAGTTATACTATCTACTGATACTTTTTGGGTTTCTTTTACTTTTCTAGGCATTTTATTTATTTATTTATTTATTTATTTAAGTGCTGAGTTGGGTTGGACGGGTTTATTCGATTTTCTTGAGTTAACCTATAACCCGACCCGACCCTACCCGCCTACACAACTAACCCACCAAATCAGTGTAAAAACAACAAGAAAAGACCCAACCCGATCGGGTTGGTTCGGTTTGGGCGGGTTCGATCAGATTTTGCCAACTCCTAATTGCAGTTAACAAATCATATCCTCAGTAGGAAATGGGTAAGTTAGCCTACGTTATCATAGACCTCATCATTTCTAGCAATATTTTATTCCTCATCTCAGCAACACTATTTCATTGATGTTTATTGTGAATAATTAACTGTCTAACAATTCGCTTACTATTACATAGCTCTTTGAACTCTTTAGATAGATATTAACGCCCATGGTCAATTTTTAAGGCTTTCATCTTTCTATCTATTTGATTTTCTACCACATTTAAATATCATCTAAAGCATTCTAATACCTCTGAATTATGATAAACCAAATAGACATAAATATACTGTGTGAAATTGTCTATAAAAGTAACGAAATAAGAGGCTCCATGTCTTGCCCTCACATTCATATTGATCCTTTGAAAACCTACAAGTGAATGAGATCGTGGTCAAATAATATATGATGAATAGAGGCCGAACCCACAAGGACTATGTGTTTGACCGAGTTAAAATTAATTGCAATTTTAATCGAATAGCAAACATTTTTTTTGACTTTTCTATAATAATATCAAAATTATCAATTAAACTAATGAAAGTAAGTAAATGTATTTCTCACATATGAGCGATGCATTGCTGATATGTCGAATCCTCCTTATTATTCCATTTTAGTGTAACAATTAAAGTTACAATTTGAAATCATTCATGTTGGTCAATGTTCCCAATTTCATTAAAAGCATCCCTCGATAGCAGTCAAATTTATTCCCCTCATGTGGCCATTCTATCTATCGGTGAAAGACGTAAATATGATAAATGCATTAACAATTGTTAGAACACCTATTGAAACCATATAAAATATAGAGGTATATCTCTATCCTTTATCGAACCTTACAATATTCATTATATTGTGTTTAAACCTTATTGTCTCTCTTGATAACAATAAAATCCATTAACAATTCAATTGGTGATCAAACAATTGAAAATAACGATAAAAACGATAATAAATATCAACAAATCAAATCAAATTAAAGTCAAAATAATTAATTAAAAACTAAAAATATCATAATAAGGATTCATCTCATCTTAACAATGTATAAAATTAACATAACATATCGAAATTATAAGAAATCATATTTAAGTGAAAAGACATAACTCGAATTTTTGATAAATTGAGAAGATGAAGATGAATCTTGAAATCTTAAACCTCTTTAATGATTTCTTAATGAATCTCTACTTGCGCCTTTTCTTCTTTACCGAAAAATTAAGTTTGAATCTTTACTTGATTGAATTCTTACATGTCCCCTTCAATTATCTCACAAGAACTATGAATTTCCTCATTTTATGATAATAATTGATGAAAATCGGAGTATGAGATGTATATGAGAGGTCTCTAATACATATTTTACTATTATGTATTTGTAGGAGTTGAAATCACGTCCAAATTGGTTTTCAAAAGAATTCCAATCGAATAAGGAAAGTTGCATTTGCACGCGAATTTTTTTTCCTCTGCACATAAGTCATTATTTTGGTCATAACCTTCTCTCCTGATATCTGATTACAACAATTCAAAATGCGTTGAAAATATAACTCAAATGACTACAACATTTCTAGAAGTAGAATTATTTCAACTCAGACACTTACTATGCCAAAAATGGGTCTCAATTTTTGACAAAAAAATCTGGTATATAACTTATGCGATTGAAAATTAATTTTGATAATATTTTGATCACATTTCATTCATTTTTGAGTTCTAATTCCATCCAATTATCTCCTAACAATCTTCAAAATATCATTTTGTGGTCTGAATCAAATATTAAATATTTACAATTCGGTCCTCAAACTTTTGACTTTGTCATTTTTCCCCGATTTTTCTTTTGTTTCTTACAATTCCCCGTTCAACCATAGAGTTTTACTTATATAATATAAAATACAATAATTTAGAATATATTTTGTCAAAAAGAACTACTAAATATCGATATTTTAAACTCCCAAATAAGTGTATAAAATACACTTATCAAGTATCCCAAAACTTAAACATTTGTTTGCACTCAAAACAAAACTATAACCTAAATAACAACAAACACACAAGTATGCAAAAATATTTGGTTAAACAATCTAGTTTTTACTTCAAAATTTGAAGTCACTATATTAAATTTACAAACTGTTTCAAAGTCACAATACAAAATCAATATACATTCTTCCAATGCAAAATTGACGTGTGTGGGTGAAGAACTAAGTAGATAGTCATAAATTTACAAGTTTCTTCAATTCCTAACCCTCTATGGTCAAATATATCCTTTCAACTCTCGTATGATTCACATACCAACAAACTTATTCTTTTTACTCTTTTCTTGGTATGCAATCTAAGGTTGAATTTTTCATTACTGTTCTCACAATCTCTAGTTCAATTGGACTCTACTAATTGTAAGTCGACACATCAATAAACAAGGATTCTCCGATTCTTTGATTGCTTTGACATCTAGGACTAATTTAGGCTAATAATCTATCATCAAAAGTCAAGTATTCTAAAACAAGTGTTTGGGGGTTAAACCAGGGCATTTTGTGTGTCTTCTATTTCATGCATATGCTTTTTTCAAATTTTCCTTTCTTTTTTTTTTTGCACTATCTTTCCCTTAAGTTTTCAATATGAACCATGTAAGGAAGTTTTTGCCTATAACTCTCAAATTAGATGATTTTAGGGTACCAGATTGTAAATACTCTAACAGGCTTAATAACTTAAGTCATAAAGGATACAAAGAGATCTTTTATATATTTTTCTACCTGATTAGTGCAATACCCCTCATTAAACACATATATAATCAAACCGGCCTTTAATTTAAGACTTTTGCCCAAATTTATCCTATTAATTTAAGACAATTCACACACAATTTTTCACACAGGGAATCCCCATTCACATCCGTACCTTCCTACAACAGTAAAATCACACTCAAACTATGATAACTTTAATCTAAGGATCATTAATATATGATACTTTTGAGTATATCATATATATATATATATATATGTATGTATGTATGTATTGTTGAAATTTTTCAATTTTTTTGTATTTTTATATTATATACTAAAGTAATAACGAAAAACAAACACATAAACACTAAAAAACATATGAAAAGTAAAAACTCAAAATTTTTCTCACCCCAAACTTAAAATCGACATTGTCCTCAATATCATAAAGTATAAGTAAGAATATAAGAGGATGGGGAAGAAAATGAAGAAGGTACTCCCTGAATTTTTCTATTGAATGTGTGAGGAGCTATTTCTCAAGTTATCCCAACTTGTACTTTGCTAAGCTCATTTCAATGTTAATATTCATAGGAACTATCAAGAGATGAGGAAAACAATCAAAAAAAAAAAATTATTCCACTTTTAGTGTAACAATTTGACACCATTCATGTTGGTCAATGTTCCAAATTTAATTAGAAGTCTCACTCAATAGCGATCAAATATATTCCTCTCAAGTGACCCTTCTATCTCTCGATGAAAGATGTAAACATGATAAATGCATTAACAAGTGTTAGAACACCTTTTGAAACTATATAAAACATAGAGGTATATCTCTATCTCTATCTTTTATCGAACCTTACAATATTTATTAAATTGTGCTTAAACCTTATTGTCTCTCTCGATAACAATAAAATCCACTAATAATTCAATTTGTGATCAAACAATTGAAAATAACGATAAAAACGATAATAAATATCAACAAATCAAATGAAATTAAAGCCAAAATAATTAACCAGGCTCTAAAAATATCATAACAAGAGTTCATCTCATCCTAACAATATATAAAATTAGCCTAACATATCGAAATTATAAGAAATCATATTTAAGTGAAAAGACACAATTCGAATTTTTGATAAATTGAGAAGAGGAAGATGAATCTTGAAATCTTGAATCTCTTCAATGATTTATTGATAAATCTCCACTTTCTTCTTCTCTTCTTTACTTAAAAATCAAGCTTGAATATTTACTTGATTGAATTCTTGCAAGTTCCTTTTAATTTTCTCACAAAAATTATGAATTTTCTTCATTTTATAATAATAATTGATGAAAATTAGAGTATGAGATGTATATGAGAGGTCTCTGTGACGACCTGACCTCTCACCGGAGTCGTTATCTTACGTACTGTCCGCTCTGGAGTGGGTTTCTGCCCACTTATCCTCTCACGGCTTTCTGACGCGTCCCCCAGAATTGACCCAATTGGTACCAGAATTCAACTTAAGTCTCACATATGATGGAGGTTTTGGGTTCGAATCCTGGGGGACGCATCAGAACGCTGTGAGGGGATAAGTGGGCAGAAGCCCACCCTAGAGCGGACAGTAAGTAAGATAACGGCTCCGATGAGAGGTCGGGTCGTTACAAAAAAAGTGCATTTTTTTGTAACGACCCAACCTTGTGCCAGAATCGTTATTATATCATACGTACTATCCGCTTTGGGAGAGCCTAAGTCCATCTTTCTCCTCATGGCTTTCTGATGCGTCCCCCAGGATCCGTTACCAGGCGTTGAGATTCTAGAGGTGGCTCCTATGAGTTCAAGAGGTGGCTCTCCCGTCCTATGGCGTAGCACTTTATCCCGCATAGCACTTAGTTCCCGATTTTCGACTGGCAACCGGGATTTGATACCATTTGTAATACCCAGACCAGAAAAGTTTAAAAGATTTGATAGGTACTTCTCATACTAACAAGGTGCACCTTCTTTTCCGGAAGTCTATCGTTAGAAACTCTACAGTTAAACGTGCTTGGCTTGAAGCAATTCTATGATGGGTGACCTCCTCGGAAGTTTTCTCGGGGAGTGTGGTAGTGAGGACAAAGCATGTTGAAAAGACCCATGTTGGTATAGTGGAGACAGTACGTTGTCGATCTAACGGTCGGAACAACCCATTAAATGGGAACCGGGTCGTTACAAATGGTATCAGAGTTTGTCCAATTGATACCAGGATTCTACTTAAGTCTGCCATATGATGGAAGTCTTGGGTTCGAATCTTAGGGGATGAGTCAGAAAGCCGTTAGGGGATAAATGGGCAGAAGCCCATCCCAGAGTGGACAGTACGTAAGATAACGGCTCCAGTGAGAGGTCGGGTCATTACACAAAAAACACGCATTTTTTGTAACGACCCAACCTTGCACCAGAATCGTTATCATATCATACGTATTGTCCGCTTTGGGAGAGTCTAAGCCCATTTTACTCCTCACGGCTTTCTGACGCATCCCCCAAGATTTGAATCCAAGACCTCCATCATATGGAAGACTTAGTTGAATCCTGGTACCAATTGAACAATTTTCTCAATTGGTACCAGGATTCAATTAAGTCTTCCATATGATGGAGGTCTTTGATTCTCTCCCAAAGCGGACAGTACGTGTGATATGATAACGATTCTGGCACAAAATTGGGTCGTTACAGTCTCTAATATTTATTCTATTGTTAGATATTTGTAGGAGTATAAAATTGGTTGAAAATCATGTCTAAATTGGTTTCCAAAAGAATTCCAATCGAATAAGGAAAATTGTTTTCGCGCGCGGATTTTTTTGTTGTCTCTGCACATGAGTCATTATTTTGGTCATAACTTTCTCTCCTGATATTCGATTGCAACAATTCAAAATGCGTTGGAAACATAACTTAAAGGGATACAATGTTTCTAGAAATAAAAATTTTCCAATTAAGACTTTTACTATACCAAAAAGGGGATTCAATTTTTGACTAAAAATCTGAATTATAACTTATGCAATTAGAAATTGATTTTGATAATATTTTGATCATATTTCATTCATTTTGAGTTCTAATTTCATCCAATTGTCTCCTAGAAATCTTTGAAGCATCTTCTTGTGGTCCAAATCAAATATTGAATATTTGCAATTCGGTCCTCAAACTTTGGACTTTGCTATTTTCCTTGATTTTTCTTTTATTTATTCTCATTTCTTGTTCATCTATTGACTTTTACCTATATAATATAAAATACAACAATTTTAGGATATATTTCATCAAAAGAACTATCAAATATCGATATTTTAGACCTCCAAATAAGTGTATGTAAAATACACTTATTAGTCTACATATATCTGAATGAACTAACTGCAATGGAAGGTCGACTCTCCAGGCTTTATCGAATAGTTTTTGTATTGTTTTTCTGATTCGGCAATGTTCACAGATAGATAACAAAAGAATAAAAAAAATCTGAAAGCTCTTATTTGTGGCAATAATAACAAATTGTCAATTTGGCTGTGTAGTCTTTCTGTTGATCATTACCGGCCTTTTGGATTCTCCCTTTATCACGATGGGGGAGCAAATCCAAATAGAAGAACTCACATGGTTGTAGGGATAATCAGGCTCGAACTAATGACTTTCATGACATCAAGGTGACACACTGTTGTTTGAGTTATATCATTTCTCTGTCCCTTATAACCACTAATCGTAAGCCAAAGGATCGAGATACTCAATGCCAATATTCTTGAACAACTTGGAGTCGAGCCTTCTTTAACTATTGAGGATATGAAGATAATAGTCAAAATCGGATTAAATTGTCCATTTCCATTATCGAAAATAAGATTTATTAGTGATTTCGAAGGAATTGAGTTATATCTCTTTTCCATTTCCATTCAAATATTCTTGTTAGTTTTTAATAAAATAAATTTGTCCAATTTTGGGGTCCGACAAGGAATTTGATAAATTAAGCCCTTGTTTGGTGTCAAAGTCAAACAATCAATATTAACAATATCTTTCATGAGTTTCACAAATTTTTAACCACACATTTCAAAAACTTTTATCACAATATACTAAAAATCTAATTTTAATATCCACCAAACACCCTCTAACCTTTATGTTAGTGCAGCATGGCTTTATGTGCAAATACAGTGCTCCCAGATAAATGTTATAAGTAAAAATATCAATGGGCTTTGAAAATGATTACTCATACATGATTTCCATTAAAAAAAATGAAGAATGTTAAATCATAAAATGACTAAAATGCCCGTATCAATATCCTATAAATAGACAATTGTTCAACCAAAAAAAGGTTCGGATTCAAAAACAAGAAATTCAAGAGGAAAAACTTGAGAGATATTGAGAGAAAAATTATACACTTGGCTTCAAGAAATGTATTTTATTTTTTGAGGTCAACAAGTACCATCTAAAATAACAACAATCTAATCAAAATGTCATGCAAAATTAACCGTTAGATTCAATTTGGCCTTAAAGTGCAAAAAGTGCCATCATCCACTTTCAAATGGACGATCCAAATGTTTCACATGCCTTGCCACGTATTACACCAATTGTGAACTATTCGATGTATTTATTTGGAGGTTTTTAATCATTAAAAGAATATGTGAAATTGCACATCTATAAATATTGCATCAAGTGAGAATCAATTTTTGGATGATTGTAGTCCTACTACAATTTAATTTTTTCAATAATATCTTATTTTTTGGTTTTCATTACATGTTTAATTTATTTAACCATTTGAAAAATATTATCATGAATTATTTTGCTAACTATTTAGTCAACATCAATACACAATTGACAGATTGATTTCACATGCATGCTTTCACCAATGAAACCCAATTACAAACTGTAATAAATACTAAATTTTTTTGTTCATGTATGAATTTTCTGATATTAATTCCCAATTAATTAGCATTCACATTTATTTAATTAATATTTATCTTCATTTATACATTTTAGGGTTATTAATTCTAATTATAAGTTAATTAGAATTTCATATTCAAGAATGTATTTCATTATTCACCTCCATGCATGCTAATTAGGATCCTGTTCCACTTAATTGAAAATTAAATTATATTCATTTAGTATAAATGAGTTTACCATGCATTGTCACGTATATATTTCCTAGTATTAATTCTAAATTAATTAACATTCACGTTAATTTATGTATCTTATTTGCTTTAGCCATTTGAACAATATTTTATGAATTATTTTGCCAACTATTTAGTTATCATTAATGTATATTTGACAAATTCATTTTACTTGTATGCTTTCACCACATGAAACTCAATAACAAACTGTAATTAATACTACAAAATTCTTGTTAATGCATGTATTCCTACTTGAACAAAGAAATGTGTGGGACTTTAATATTTGACTAGAGCAGTTCCGTTTTCCTGCGTGCCATGCACAAGAGAACGGAATGCGCTTTGCCTTGCCAAAGGGCAAGACAAAGTTTCACGGGTTACCTTTCTTCTTAGCACAGAAAGGGACACCGTGCGGCAGTAGTCTACTTCGCTAGACTACCTTCCGCCTTTTCTCGGTCGTTCCGGGACGAAAGTAAATTTGATCACAATTTAAAGAAAGCTTACAACACGAAATTGAAATGCATTAAATTAAACTTGATCATTGATTGCTAGAAAGCTTGAAATTACAATTGACTGAAAGCAGGAAATTACAATGGCTAGTGCAGGGGGCGAACACTAGAAAACTTGAAAGATTTTTGAAAGACTAATACCCCCTATAATAGACTTAGCAACAAAAACCCAAATGACACCAGTAGACGTCTTTTGGCCGAGGAATCATACTAAAATTTTCTAATTATCAACTATTTTACAATTAAATGAAATATTTACAATGTGCAGCCGAAGTGCAGCGGCTGTAATAGCGTCACGGGGCTTAAGTAAAGCTGTTGCCCGTGACATTCTCCCCCATTTGCTTTGGCGAAGTCCTCTGAGCCGTTACTTGTCCTTCTCGTTGTTGCATCCGCTCCATTTGACCAAGTATTCTTGAAGATAATTCCTAGAAGCTCGATGGCCAAGAATCTTTTCAGCAACCTTCATTTCTGATCTTTTCAATTTAAACACAAGTCGCTTCAGATCTTCAGACTTCTTGTATTGTTTCTGATTGATGTCTACAGTATAAGGGAGGACGGTTGCTGGCCAGTAGTATTCTCAAAAGGACTCTTGTTGGGAGAAGAGGTCTCTTGAGCATTGAAACACATCCAGGCCACATCCAAAAGTTTTACCCAAATTTCATGTGGAGCAGAGATAGAGTGCCAGAAATAGTATTCCAACATAGAGTTGAAGCGCTCCATCTGTCCATCTGATTGTGGGTGAAAACTAGAATTCATGCTTAAAGTTGAACCAAGAAGTTTGAACAACTTGGTCCAAAGTATGCCAGTAAACCGAGAATCCCGATCACTGACGACGTCTTTAGGCAGTTCCCAGTATTTGACAATATGCTTGAAGAAGAGTTGAGCTGTCTCTTTGGCTGATGTATACTTAGGCCCTGTGGTAACGATTCCATCTTCAGATAAACGGTCCATCTTGACCGTGATAGTGCCAAAATCTCCTAATTTCGGCAATCCACCAATGTAGTCCATCGATCCACTCTCGACTGGTCTACTCGGGACGGAAAGGGGCTCCAGTAAGCCTGCCTTTTTCTGATGACCTGCATGAAGCTCTTCAAGCTTCGGCTAAGTCGTACGGTATGGTGCCTCGCTGGGAGGTTTGGCACCCGAATTAAGCTCAATCCCGCGATCAATCGCCCTCCTTGGCAACTCACCCGGTATGATGTCCTCGAATTCCTCAACACTCCTTCTGACATGCTTTGGAATTGGACCGGTCACCTCTTTGATCTCCTCTAGTCGAAGAGTGCACAAAAACGAGGGTTCATTTCTCTTGAAACCCTTACTATACTGCATGGCCGAGATGCTATTCTTGCTTGTTTTCCCAGTCTGTATAGGGATAATGAAATGCTTACTACCCATCATCAATAATGAGTTGGAATACGGCAACATTGCGGTCTTAGTATCCCGAAGAAATTCCAATCCCAGAATGAGCTTGAAATCATCCATCTGAACTGCCGACAAATTTGTCCTTCCCTCGAAGGGACCTACTTTGATCGACACAAATTTTGCTACTCCTGCTAACGGTTGAGCAGCGGAGTTGATTGCTTTGACCTTCCCCTTACCTCTTTCCAGAACAAGTCCGAGCCGCCTTACTTCAGAACTTGCGAGGTAGTTGTGGGTAGCGCCGGTATCAATCATCGTCCTGATTGGCTTCCCATTGATCTTCACATCAATGTACATCAGGCGTTTCGCCCTACTAGTGCGAGCCTTCGATTCTTCCATCTTCGGTTCTTTCGAGGGACCAACTTCCCTTTTAGTAACTCGGTGCGATAGTGTATTGCACTGATGTGAGAATGCACCAACTACATTCTCGTCCTCTTCGGAGTCAGTCTCGCCATGGCAGCTACCTTGTGGGGTACCTTGCTTTAATTTGGTCCTGCCCCTTGCTAGTTTGTAATATGCATTCACCATCCGTTTCTGAGGACACTCCGCCACCCGATGTGGTCCTTCACATAAGAAGCATTTCAATTTTGGACTGGCATCAGATCTGCCATCCTTTGCTTTTCCTTGATTCCAATTGTTATTCTGATGGCTGCCTTGATAGGCTTCTCCCTGATTCTGAGAGCAACGCTCTCCCCCATTTGAACTCGAGCTAGGTCTATGAGATCTATTTCCACCTCTAATAGACTGACAATTTCCCGAATCTCGATCCTCTCTTAATTCTGGTTGATAGTCACTCAAACATTCGGCAGCTCCAATAGCTGTGCTTAAATCAGTGACCTTCTGTCTCTGAAGTTCTGTGCGCGCCCACGGTTCCAACCCTTCCATGAAGGTGAATAGCTTGTCCCTTTCTGACATGTCTCGAATATTCAGCATATGCCCGGAAAAGGCTTTCACATATTCCCTGATGGAGCTTGTGTGTTTCAGTTTTCGTAAGGCCCAACCTGCCTCATAGTCCACATTCTCAGGGAAAAATTGAGATCTGATTGCTTCCTTGAGAAGATCCCAAGAATCTATTCGGACCATGTTAGCCTGAATATCAGCATACTTCGTCCGCCACCACAGTTTTGCATCTCCACCTAGATACATGGTAGCTGTAGTAACCTTTCTCGCTTCGTCTTGAATCGACGCTGCAAGAAAGTATTGTTCCATATCGAACAAGAAGTTCTCAACTTCTTTAGCATCGCGTGGCCCACCGTAGGTACACGGTTCTGGGATTCTGAGCCTATGCATAGACTCTTGCGCGGTGGCTTGCCCATTGCCAAATGCGCGTTGAAGAACTACCAGTTGAGCTCTCAACGTTCCCACTTCCTCCTGTAGATCAGGTATGCAAGAAACAGCTTCAGTCATAGCTGCGCAAGCCTTTTGGCACTCATCCAGTTGGATGCGTACCTCCCGAGTTTCCGTCTCTGCCACTTCGACCTTTTCTCCGAGGCCCTCCATGGCCAAACACAACCTTGTGTTTGTCACCTCCAGCGCCTCCAAACGCTGTTTCGTAGTCCTCTTTTGAGGATCTACCACCTCCGTGATGTCCGATTCCATTGTATCCCTCGCTTTCTTATCGAGGGTCTTGCGCCACAGCTCTGATACCAACTTTCACGGGTTACCTTTCTTCTCAGTACAGAAAGGGACACCGTGCGGCAGTAGTCTGCTCCGCTAGACTACCTTCGGCCTTTTCTCGATCGTTCAGGGAAGAAAGTAAATTTGATCACAATTTAAAGAAAGCTTACAACACGAAATTGAAATGCATTGAATTAAATTTGATCATTGATTGCTAGAAAGCTTGAAATCACAATTGACTGAAAGTAGGAAATTACAATGGCTAGTGCAGGGGGCGAACACTAGAAAGCTTGAAAGATTTTTGAAAGACTAATACCCCCTATAATAGACTTAGCAACAAAAACCCAAATGACACCAGTAGACGTCTTTTGGCCGAGGAATCATACTAAAATTTTCTAATTATCAACTATTTTACAATTAAATGAAATATTTACAATGTGAAGCCAAAGTGCAGCGGCTGCAATAGCGTCACGGGGCTTAAGTAAAGCTGTTGCCTGTGACACAAAGCCATGTGAATATATGTTGTCAGCCGCAATTGGGCTGACAACATTAGTTTTGTTTTTTTTTTCTGCTTTGTCTTGCCAAAAAGGCATGGAAAAATGTGTTGTCAACCGCAATTGGGTTGACAACATTAGTTTTTTTTAAATTTTTTTTGCTTTGCCTTGCCAAAGAGGCATGGCAAAGCCATTTCATTTTGCCATGCAGGCCTTGCGTGTGCATATATACATTTTTTTTAGTTTTTTATTTTGTCTTTTTTCTAGTTCTTTGCCTATAAAACACGGGTTTCGTTTCACACTTCATATACATTTCACAGTTATGTTAAAAAAAACTACGCCAATAAATTTTCTTCAAATTTAATTCAAACTACGTCGAACGAGTACAACACTAAGTGGTTTAATAGTCGTCATCATTGTCAAACCCATGGAATGCACCATAATCACTGCTAGCAATACCATTGTACCTATCTTCCTGAGTATCATCCCAAGAGTACCGTGGATGATACAGTTCGTCCACCATCTGACTCCTCAATTTAAATATAAACATAGTAGAAAATAAAACAAAATAATGGCAACAGTTAATAGTTATCGATCAACTAACCTCGACTATAATGTCGGACAAGTTCTTTTGTCATGTCCACTACGACCACAAACACGACAATTTCTCTTCGACTGAGACACGACTATTTCTTTGGATGATTTCAATCTCTTCTCGTACCCTTTTGTCCTAACCGGAGTAGGATCAACCACGAGTTGGGCACCTTTGCTGCTCTTGCTGATAACCCTACTCATTCCCACATCTCCTCCATTATCCATAGCTTTTACCTGTATTTTCAAGTTCTGAAATTCATCTATTATTAACGTCGTTGTACGAGCGTAAGTTGAAGTACCTTCGTCCACCAACTCTGCTGCCATGTGTGCCAGCATCCCATGTTGAGAAATCAATGATTGACCACCCATTGAGGTTGTTGTTGGTTCGAAGACTGGAGTTACTTTTGCATTTTGTGTCCACCGACCTACAATGTACTGATCTAGTAACAGCATCACTTGTTTCCTAAGCATAAATGCGAGCATATGACGACATGGATATCCTTCAAACTCAAATGTTTTGCAGCTACATGCTATGAAGTCAATGGCCCTGAAGTAGGTCAGCTCACGTTGGCGATGATATTTTTTTCCCGGTATCGAAATGCGTTACAATATAGGTTTTGACACCCTCGTATGCTGATTTCCTTGAGAAAACGTAGTAGCTACTCTGAGCTAATTCCTCTTGGAACAACTGGAAAATTGTCTTTTTATAAATACGTGTCATTAGAGTTTCCATGGCAAATGTTGTTATCGCACGAGGCACCTCGTTCAAGTCTGTGTGGTTGGCAACCAATTCGCTATGTCGTTGGTGAGCCAGAGCACTGCGAAACTGTGTGATAAAATCCATTAATGTGTCCGTCTTATTGACATATCTTTTGAAAAACGCACGGTTGCTTTTTGATAGTTGACTGATTGACATCCCGACAGAGAATATATGCTTCACGTACGCAGATACTCAACAACTTTGTATTTCATACATGTTGGCAAGCCACTCATTATCACCAAGATCAGTAGTTTCCATCACATCAGCCCAACAAGATTCGAACTCCTCTGGGGACTCCGACTGCTTAATGATACTCACCAGGCCATGGTATAGTTCTTTGTATAGCACGGGACTCGTCTTCTCTAAGAACTTGTTTAGAATATGCCATAAACAGAACCTATGCAGTGTGTTAGGAAAAACCTTACCAACTGCTCTAGCAATGGCAGCGTCTTGATCAGTAATAATCACCCTGAGGGCCCGTTGGGTAGGCATTGCTTCGACGAACTTCAAAACAACCAAATAAATGAATCGATCTTTTCATCACTCAATAAACCAAATCCGAAAATAGTAGTTTGCCGATGGTGATTTACTCCAACGAATGGTGCGAACACCATCGAATACTTGTTTGTGTTATATGTTGTGTCGAAAACGACAGCATCTCCAAAGTAAACATAAGAACTCATGGACTCTGCATCAGCCCAGAAGCAACGAGCTAACACACCATCCTCGTCAGTCTCATAAGCGTAGTAGAAGCTAGGACTCCTTTTTTCCAACTCGAAATGCGCAATCAATGTTTCTGCATTGCGTCCAATGGCTTCTCGTTGTCGATCTCGTCAATGGTTCCTGATATCTTGCTCATTATAGCTCAATGAAGAAGGCCCACCAGCATCTATCTCCATAAGTCTGATCTGTTGACAGCTAGGAATATTGGCCTGTGAAAATTGGTCAACAAGCGCTTTTTTGGTTGCAGAAACATGTCTATGTGAACGTAGTAGGTGCATTTTGCTTGGTTTAGATAGTGCATGATTATGCCCTTCGACAAATTGCTTACAACCCACATAGAAGTTGTCTGACGTTTTATCACTGTTAACTTTGCATCACATCCACAACGTGAGTTCCTACGCTTTTGTTCACCAGAACGGGCCACCAAATTTTTGAGTTTCATCTTATAGGACTCATCTTTTTGACCATGTTTAAAGTAAACATACGACTTCTAGATAAGCTCATTTGTCTGTGGATTCTTTCAGCTACTACCAATACATATGCTAAAACCAGCTAATTTCGTATACTCATTGGAAAAATTATACACATCATCAAGCGTTTGAAATTCTTGCCCGAATATCGGAATCGCACCAACATTCACTTGTGGAATAAATACATTGTCATCCCCTTCCATTCCTAAAAATTAATATGAAAAATTATTTAGTTTGTGAAATAATTTAAACGTTGACATGTTTAAAACCTACTGCAAATGTAACAAAAATAAAATTAAAACCATGTCACGAAATTAAACAATTTTATAATGCATATAACACAACACATGTAAAAAAAAAAAGACTTCTTAGTAAATTCAATAGAAAGATATAAACAAACCTCAGAAATAATTGTGAAATGTATATGAAGTGTGAAAATTGAGGCTGACAACATTAGTTCACATGGCTTTGCCTTGCCTTTTGGCAAGGCAAAGGGCATTCCTTTCTCTTGCACGTGGCGCGCAGGAGAATGGAACTGTTGACTAGAGAAGCCTCAGATAGCCTCAGTCATGGACGATGCTCATCTCCAGGCAAACTCTGACAAATAGGCCTTAATGCCCACCATATTTTTGCGGAAAAAGACTGTTATTTAATAAATGTCATGAAAATATAAATATAAATAAGCTTTGAAATTGAGGACTTAATCATGACTTTCAACAAAATAAAGAAGAATTTCAAATCATAATGACCAAAAATATCCTTATCAATTTCCTATAAATATGTGATTGCACAATTAAGAAAGGTGGGGATTCGAAGACATAAATTTTAGTAGGAAGAATTCTAGTGAAATGAAGAGAAAAAAAAAAATTATATAGTTGAACTTATGGAATACTATCTACTTTTTGAGGTCAACATCCACACATAATATTTCTCTCCAACTTCATAGATCTTTATAATAATCTCCAATTTGTGGTTGATTATAAATTTTAGAATAATAACCTTGAGCACTTGTTTAGGAATAGTTTATAATTGATTTAAATTATTATTAGATAAAATTGAGTAATAGATAAATTAATATTACTTGTGAATCTTACGAAATATGTTAATAAAAATTAACAGATTAAGTTTTTAAATTAAATAGATGCCAAACAAGTTATTAGTTACTACTTAAAGCATCTTTGGACGAAGGTTTCTCGATCAACTATCTTACTCTTTCGAAGAAAGATTAATGTTAGATGGTCAATGAATAAATAGTTGTTTTTTGTTTGTTTTTTTGAATTTGGCTGCAATCGAGTAGGTGATTTTGGATTAGCTCCTCAGATTTCGAGTTCTATCACTATCTTTTAAACTATAGACTTTTCAACCATTTTTGCTTGGGCACTACCACCGAAAATTCTGGACTTCTTGCAATATGAGATTGAATGACCTAATTCTTATTTGTATTTTACTTCTTATTGGTGCTGTTGGGAAATTTGCGAAAGTAATAATACAATCGTCATAATTTATATTTTCCACCTTTCTCTTCAATTTCATTTTATTGAATAATGAAACTTAAAATAGAAGTTAAATATGAAACTATAAACTCAATATAGACCATGTGAATCAATCGACATAGTTAGAGCATTTCAAAGAAATTCTTTATTTTTAAAGATTATCTTGATTATAATAGATAGCATATTTATATTCAAAAAGTGAAACTTTTATGCATTCAAATAAACTCTTTATTTTACTTTTTCAAACAATTATTTCTTGTTCTGGTCCATTTTTTAATTAATATATAATTTTCTTAGATTAAACTTGTATAAATATTCATCGTGATATGAAATTTAGTTGTGAAGTATTGAAACCTTGCCATTTTATTAAGCTAGACAATCATCATTTGAAACTATGTTTTTACATACTTATTTTGAACCATACATTTACGCAATAAAATATTATACACATACTTCTTAATCACACATTTTCCTAAAAAAAAAAACTATTCAGAACAATATATATATATATAATTTTTTTTTAAAATAATGATTGTCAGATGGGCTCAATTATGATAAAACACAAATAGAGAATGAGAGTAGCTATTTAAATGTAAAAAGTCAAAAACACTCTCTATATTTAAAAAGTAAAATAAAGAATTTATTGAAACTTAATTTCGAGGTTTAACTTTTCAAAATATAAATGAAAAATACTATTCATCCTCAGTGGGGATGCATCTTCAGTCTATGTGGATGTAAATAATTGGTTAAATGATAGGTGAAATTAGATGACTTATTTAATATCACCTATCATTTAATATCACATTAACGTCACATAGATTGGGAATGTATCCCCAATGGGGATTAATAGCATTTCTCAATATAAATATCTCACTTTTAAAGTATATTAATTTAAAAATGCTTTTGAGCATGAATAATATCAAGTACAATAGGGCCCACCATGGGCTAAAGAATTGGGGTTACATCTTTGCGTCTCAAATAATTGTGCCGACATTATTTAAAAATCAATATGTTATCTTGGATGATTGATAAGTGAATAATGCTTATTTATCTTATAAAATATGTGATTAAAATTAATGTTTGATTTTGAAAATTACAATATTAGAAGGAAATGTAGACGAAATGGGTATAAAAATTAGAATACAAATATTTGTGGCAGCCCTGGTTTGAAATTGACTTTTTCAAAATATAAATATTTTGGACAACATATTCTTCTAAAAAGAATTTTTCATAAATTTTCCAATATTTAATCACACAATTTTCAAGAAAAAAAAAAAAACCCTTTTTTACATAATCATTTTTTAAACAATCAACTTCAAGGTGGGACTAACATCATTTTCTTTATTTAACCTTGCTTGAGTCATATTAAAATTTTCATTCTCATTTTTTTACTCATTTTCAACTATAATTTTTTTAATAAAATAATATTTTTCATCACATCAATAATTTTTCTTTTTTTCTTAACCACATATTCTCTATCAATTTATTATTTTAAAATAATATGAATCAAATACACCCTTATTTTTTGGAAAGGTAGGTGAATGAAAGTCATAGGGTCCCTCAAGATTCCTACAAGCCAAAAGACTTCGTTACAATTATTTCAAGGGTGGGACCATCCTTTCGATTACAACATTAATATCTCACCTGTTCCTGTGGCCAAACATTATCCTTTGGATTACAACATTAATAAATTTTTTTATTAACGTATGGAATTATTTTATTGAAAAATGTCAAATATGGTCTAAATGAATGATTTATTTAAATGTAAAGTAACATAACTATTTAATTAAATTAATAAAGTATAATCACTTAAACCAGAACTCTAACACCACTTGTACTAAATTATATTATTACGAGATAATGTTGTTCCATAAAGGATAACAAAAGTTAACGTAGTAAAGATGGAGATGGAAATATCACTTGTGTAGGAAAACAAGGTGTATTAATCGCTCCATTTAAACCATACCTAACGCTACTTCCAACCAGTTAACATTTATTTGGGCTGAATCCAACAACTTTATTAGCCAGATCGTAACTTACACGTGTCCCCTGCTGTTGAATATTACCGATGATAGACAGTGAACCTGAATTCGCAGCAAAAGCAAGGCAGAACTTTCCGCCGGAATCCACCGGAATTAAGTAATTATTAGGATGCAATTGCAGCGTTTTTCCGCCAGAAAAATGGAACGCCACCGTCGGCACACTCACTTTTGTCATTGAAGATAAGTCGTAACACGTGTCGAACAACGAGAAGCTGCTGGATGAGGGCAAGTGCTGACTCAGTTTAACGAATGTGTCTCGCAGTGCGTTGTACGCCTCCGTCTGCAACCGAGTCACCGCCGTACCGGAGTCTACAATGATCCCACCCCTTCCGTTCCTGTCAATCTCGAAAGTGGATGTTGGGATTTGCAGCATCTGTCCGCCGACGCTCAGTCCGGTGAGGCCCACGTAGAAAAATGTGCTGATTCTCGAATTCGTGAGCAGCGGCGCGAGTACTGAGTCGCCGGGTCTGGCCGAGTTAAACTCTAGAGTCGAAGCTGAATTGGCGTCCCTGTCTACTAAACAGTATGAAAAGGAAGTGGCTTTGATTTGAGAAGGTAAAGACAAGGAGCCGCCGCCAAGGCCCAGCAAACCAGCAGCGCCGATGAACAAACCTTCGTTTTCATGGCCACATCCGAGCGCCACGTTAGGGACAGATCCCGAGCTCCCAAATGACACTGTTTCAGTGACGAAGTCCCCTACAGTATATGACCCGTCCCCGTAGGACACCTGATAAAGGCATGTATCGGTACGACAGGCCGAGACTTCAAGACTCGTGCACTGCGGTGCCTGACATGTGAGGGCCTTGTAGGTAGAGGAACCCGACGGATTGAATACCGGGTCAATTTGCTGGTAGCAGTCGTGGCATGGCTCACACTGGAGCCAGCTGATGTCACTGCCAGTGTCAATTACCATGTAGAATTCCTTAACGGGTTGGCCAACCCCGATCCGGGTGAAGTACTCTCCGCTGCCTTGTCTTGTTCCCGAGGTCACGGGGGACTGGAGATCTTCGGGTTGGACGACAGTGTCATAGACCGGCTTGAAATCCGAGCGTGAGAAGCCGGAGAGGGTGAGCTGGTGGTGAGAGTTGAGGGAATTGACGCGGGATGAGTCCCGAGCTAGTCGGGAGAGAGTGAGGGACGTGTAATTATGGTTGTGAATAGATTTTAGCAAAGAGGATCGAGGGTGGAGAGAGAGTGAGAAAGAAGAGGGTGACGGTGACGATGAAGATGAAGTAACGAGTTGTCCATATTCGGAAGTTTTACTCTCTGCAGAAAGGACTTCAACTGCTTGCTGCAATGTGGCGGAGACTTCGAGTACTTGATAACTTTGTGATAGTAGAGAACGAGAGAGTACAAGATAAAAGGATAAAAATGAGCAGAAAAGAGAGAGAACTATTTGTGGAAGCATTATTTTGGAAAGAGAAGAAGTTGCAGAGGTAGAGAAGAAATGAAGAATGGAGAGGCAAGAGGAGTTGGATTTTTAAGGAGGAAATAAAGGTGGGGCTCACGTAACGCTTGCTTTCTTGTTGAATTTAGACAAAGACTGCATTTAAATAGAGAAAGTGGCTCCAAAGTCAGTGACTTGGTGTTTACATGCATGAAAAGAATAGAAATTAAGATTGGACATATTATAATTACTTTTTTGGACTTGCAAGTTCATTCACGGTCTTTACATTCCACAAGACTGTTTGTTAGGCTATAATATTAATTAATTAAAAAGATTATTTCTTTTCTCTATGGCTTTTGTAGTTTAGTTCCTTTGGAGTTGGCAATATAAAGATGAGAGAATGTGTTTCAGTTTTTATTGAAATTCATGAAAATTTTCTAGCAAGACAATTTTTTTATTAATTGTGATAGTTCAATTATGCAATTGACTGTGCACTACTTTAAAGGATCAATAATTAAATATAGACAAAGTTGATTAGAAAGATTCGAGTCATGAGGATAATGACGGTAGATGATTCAAACTTCATGTAAAGAGAAAGTGTCTAAATAGACTTCTGACGTTCTTGTAACTTTGCTTATTTTAACAAAAATACCACAAAGATAGTTTGAAATACAATACGTACAAAAAAAAAGGAAGAAGAAATTTGATAACACTTTCAGATAGAAAATACATATTTGCAAAAAGTTCCAAAAAATAAAATGGTGGACATATTTCACTTTATGCCTCTAGAAGAGATATTCCCATTTATTGAGGGCGGTGAGGAGTGAGCGGATGAATACAGTTGCTATCTATTTTGGCATCACAATGATGGTGCAGCTACTTCTTGACTTACTATCTGGTTTGGTTATGGTCCTAGGGCAATTATTAAATTGTTGATATGAATACAAATTAATTATATTGCTCAAAATAAATGATTTGCTAAATTAAATTCAAATGCAGTAATAAGAGTGCACAGTTTTCTTCCTTTGTATCAAACTAAAACATCGATTGTGCTACATGTATATAATGATTTATATACACATGATGAGATAAGATAATGCTTCAACGATAGACACCTTCTTTCGTCTTCTCCACCTAAAACTCAGGCTGATACGGTATGGACAACGAAGGCTAGCAGTGGGGCTACTATCCACAAACCATGGCAAGATTCTGCTCGACTGTTTCATATTTAGATCTTGTGTAGATCTCGTGTGTTAAAGACTCAAAATGTGTGAGGATGCCTTCATATGCGTTTATTTTACCTACATCCATGTTTAAGGGCAGTATGCTGAGAAATTTTTTGATGTTTTTCAGATCTACACGACCCAAGTTATTGACCCAATGTCAGTTGCATCTCATACCCATCAGTCCGAAAGGAAAATAGAGACTCACAAGTTTGCAAAGTGGGATCCCCGAGAACACAATATTTTCATCACTGAGGCAGAGCACGTTACGGATGAGAGACATCATCGGTGAAAGTGTTTCTCGACTACCGGCTTGGAGCACATTTGTGATTTGTTTAACAAAATTGTCGGGAAGGATTGGATGATCATCCAGCTGAAGAACCTCTAGGCCGTTATGCGAACGGATTACAACCTTCTATTTGAGTTGTTCCAATGCTCTAGGATTTAATACGGTCTGAGCAACAGATGCAAAATTGAAGTAGCCAATTGGTGGTGGGAGCAGAAACTGAAGGTAACATGATATGGCATTTACATTTGTACCCTGTTATTTTTGGCATATGAGGCTGAATTTCGTGTTGCGACCGCATCAATGTATTTTGGCTGCCCTGTTTGCCTACATTTCAATAAATATCATCTCGTGCTCTATATATGAAAACTGTATTGAAGTCGTAATATAGTGATTAATTTTGTGGCCTTTTGCTGTGATTATTTGAGTTGCACTATGAACAATCGTCTTGTTGTGACAATTAGAACTTTAAAATTTAAACCAATGGCTGGATGTATTCGTACCTTGTAGTTTCATGACTTTGTTTTCTGGCTTTCTTCCTAGATACTATTTTCGATATTACTGTGGTGATGCTATAGATTGAATGTATCTAGCATGATAGTTTTTATGATTTTTTATTTCGTCGGCCTGATTCTGTGTTACTTTAAATTTGTTCTTGAAATTTTCTACTTGACTACGTGAAGAAGAACCCAAAGTATGGAAAGTTCAAAGACAATAACAACAGAGAAATTTACCACACTTATAGTCGATTATTTGGTGACAGTCATGACTCTACGAAATGTGCTTTAACATCGACTAAACTTTTGCAGTGTAGTTTTGATTTGAGCTGGGACAGCGACACTGATGATCAGAATGACAAGTTGCCGATCAAAGCTAAGACGAAGGATTCAAGTGACGAGCCTGCAGTCGGCATAACAAACTTGTTGATAAATATTTCCCTCGATCGAAGTGGGAAAAAGCATAAAGGAAAGCAAGTGAAGGAAAAGGGAAAGAAGAAGTTCAGTGCAATTGAGGTTTTGGAGGTTGTTGATAACTTGGCAACTACGTCAAGAACATTTGCCTCGGTCCTTCGGTCTAGAGACAAGGGTCTGATGACAATTTCAAAGTGCGTGAATGACTTGCTTTTGATTGGCCTCGTTGAGAGAGATTACAAGTTGCATTTGTTTGCTTTGTGGTTTTTTCGGGACTCTGAAAATTGAATTGCATAAAGTTCCACTCAAATACCAGAACTTAGGCTTACGTGGATTGAGTACTTATTCAAACAGGACAAGGAAATGAGCTTCGTGAAGCCATTGAGGGCTCGACGAAAATTGTAATTCCATTTCATATTGTTGATGTTTGTTTATGTTGTTGTTGATCTTCGTATGTGTTAATATATTTCAGACAATTTTCTTTTCTCTTTGTTGAGATTTACTTGGCATTGAACACATGTTTTTCTATTAAAGTTCTATATTTTATTCATACATTCACTGTTACATAGTGGAAAGTAGTGTGTAGATGGAATATATTCCCTACACTATGCGGAGAATATAATACCCTTTCAAATTTCACTTCCTTTTAACAAGTAGTACAGTGAAGTGACTAGTGTGTGGATGGAATATATTTCCTGCACTATGCGGAGAATATAATCCCTTTCAAATTTCCTTTCCCTTTAACAACAAGTAAGACAGTGAAGTGACTAGTAGGTATAGCCAAGTACATACCTTTTTTGCATTCTTATGTCTATAAAAAGGCTTTCATATTTCTACAAACGCATGAAGTTGGGAGTCGTACAAAATAAACCAATACTGTATTGTATTAACATGGTAAAAAATCCAACATTATTGTCATAATAATTTCTTCTATGCCACGTGCAATTTCTGTTTCTCACATTTGCTTTTTTTTTTTGGGCATGTCGATTTTCATTCGTGTAAATGATCGACGAGTCTAGTGATGGTGCATCCTCCTAAATAGATTGTAGCTTCATTTCTATGTCTGATTCAAAAGAAGGATTGGATGACGAGGTCTTGCAATAGCTGGATGATGATATACTGGCATGGCTAGACTATTGTTGAATCGTCAGATTCATTGTGTGAGAATACATTTCATCGAACAGGGGCCATTGATACTTATTTCCTACATTATGTATCTGTCATATTTTCATACTACAAAATATGCACGTGTACCCTCAAACATGTTTTCAGGAGTTCCGAATGTATTTTCCCTTGTTTAGGCACTTTACGCATAGTCTTCGAGACCAGTACGGCTTGGCGAGCAGTGTGAACATCGAATATATATGAACAAGTAGTTATGTTCCTCTGCATTTTAGCACACGACAAGGCCTATCGGCAGGTACAAATGCTTTTTAGGCATTTTCTACAAACCATTTCACATTACTTTAAGTGTGTGCTTCAAGTTGTTGTGTTAGCTGTCGATATGGTTAAAGCGCATCACGACTACAACGGAGGCGTACGACATCACCTCCTCAATCCTGCACAGTATCCATCGTTTCAAGTTAAAACTTGTTGTCACATAATGAGAATCAATTACCCTGTGCGTAGTCTACTGATTGGTTTATTGTGAATGCTAACATGAATCATGTTACAAGAATTGATGGCACGCATGTTCGTGCTATGCTGCCGCAGTATAAAAGAAGTTCATTAGCAAAAAAGGATTTTCGATGCAAAATAGCTTGTGATTTTAACTTCTGTTTCACGTTTGTAATGCTTGAAAACTACGGAGAACACGAACGAAAACCGTCTTTTGGCTCGATGTATCTATAGTCCGGATGTAAATTTCCTTGAACTAAGGAACATGAAATACTACTTAGTCAACTTGGGTTTTGCCCACCAACCTAGATGCATGGCTCCATACAAAGGATCTGATGTACTATATCACTTTCAAGAATTTTGGAACATCAATGATGGTCGACGACGCTTCCCAAATGAGCGTGAGTGATTCAATTTTTATCACTCATTTTGGAACTAAAGATAGAAAATACTTGATCGAATGCCTAGCTACTTGTTCATAGCGTAAACTGCTGTTATCGTCGTGGCAACAATGGGCTTTCGTAATTTTTTGAGTTAACACAAATGGCTTGATGAAGGCTATCGTAGAGCGGAGAAAGTTGACGGCGAGGAAGTTGAGGTAGATGTACCAGAAGAGTTTGATGAAATTGCCACCGAAATGGACGTGATTGGGGACGAGGATATGTCATGGCAACAACTACAAGATTATATGGTATAAGCCCTCCGTTGAGTTTTCGAATGTACAGTCGTGACATAGTAATGGAAAAGAGTTTGCATCGTAGATTATAAAAATATTGAAAACAAAAATTTCCTATGGAACATCTAGAAAGAAGGCATGGCTTAAAAGTTTAGGTTGTCAAATGTAGAAATAAAGTATCTAATCAAAGTAGGCGTAGTAGTGTCTTTTAGTGCATTAGAAGAGGTTGTACCCTTTACTACTAGTCAAAAACCAATTCATGGTTGTACTATCTATTGAAATTGAAAAATGGGCCCTTATGTGTTTGAAAAAGTTGGCATTTAATGAATTATAATGGGGGTCAAATGGAGGCCTAATTTTGATGTCTCTAAGTCATTGTTGAGGTCGATCAAACATGTCATCGTGATACCTAGGACATATGTGTTCATGGTAGATCGCAATTGGATAAAAAATGATGTCATGGACATATGTCATCTTGGAAATGGTTATCCAAGTGGTGAAGATGTCGTGGTGACGATAGATGTTTAGAATTGTAATGATGATGTTTTTCCAGATGATGGGGGACTTGGGTCGAGCTGAACTGAAAGCTAATTAATTCATTTTTCAAGTAGATAACGGTCGTTCTCATAAGTTTACTTTCTAAGTTGAGGTAGGTTTGGGCTAATTTAAATATCGGATGCCAATAGATGTCCCCAAGGTCTTGACACTTGTGTAAAGTTTGGACCTTTATTTTCCAATTCTGGGCCTTACCTTCCTAAATACACACTTTCCCTTTTATTTTGTTTTAACAATCGTTTGCACTTTCCACCTTTTTGCAATTTCGAGCCTTTTCTTCAAGAAGGTTTCTTCACAACTTATCTGAGGGATCATCTTTGACATGTATTTTCCTATTCCATCTAGATCTACCATTTTTATTTCATTTTTTCTGCTTTATTTTTCACTTCTACTATCACATCTTGATGAGCTCAGATGAAAGTAGGATCCATTCTTGGGCAGACAACCAGGAGGAATCGATCCCTTTAGTAAGCTAGTGCCCTCATTTGGTTCAAGTGTTCAAGAGATCTTATCTCCCATTAGGAATGTAAACAAACCAAGCTGAGCCTTCTCATGAGCCGTAGGTCGCAGATCTATCACGAGTCGAGAAAAAATGACTTGAGCTTTTTAGCCCAAATCGAGCCAAGTTGACTCATTTTTTGAAAAAAAATAAAATTTTTTGGCAACTGCAGCTGCCTACGTAGCATGCAAGTAGACTTTCCTATCATGGGTCATCTTTGGCTTGCTACGTGAACTGGCTCGTTTGGCTCGACAAACCACATGGGCCGGCTCGAGTTTGAGCCATCACTTGAAAATGAAGCTTAGCCCGAGCTTTGACTCAATTCCATAGAGTCGCATATTGAGCCGACTCAAACTTTTTATGAGTCGAGCTGAGGGCTACTTGAGCTGATGTGCCGGATTGACATCATTATCTCTTATTGCTCTATTTGTTGCCCGTCCTGGTAGGGTCATCCTTAATTCTTCTAAGTCAGCTCTCTCAACTTAGCTTGCCTAACCTTGGAAGGTTGAACCTAATAGGAATAGGTCATCTTAAGTATGAATCAAAGAGCAGGAGAGAAAGAAAAAAAGAGGTCGGTGGTGGTGAAGCTGGTGAGGTAGGAGGCTAGAAATGCATAAACATCCGGTCCTCTGTATCTTTAGAAAATTGGGACAGTGGCGAAGGTCATTTCACGTCTCTAGCTCAGTAGAGATGCTTATCCTTTCTCCGAATGACCTCGCTTATGATCCTTTTGAGGGTTGTATCTCTCAACTATGCCCTATTTTCAGTTAGGTTCAGGCTCCCATTTCCTCCCATTGTACATAGATTTTTATCCTCTTGGGGAATAACATTTATTCAGCTCTACCTAAATGGACGGAGAACTATTTTTAGATGTCTATTGTTGTGGGATAAGTTAGATTTCTCAATTGGTTGATCAATTCAACGCCTTGTATAGGTTCAAAGAAGATGGAAAGGTCTTATGCTAGATTACACAACTGTGAAGCTAAATATGGAGGACTCGGTAGGTATGGATTTCCCTTTTTCCATTAAAAGGTGGAAATAAGAATTCTTTATCATCAGGGGTGAATGTCAATTTGACCAGTTCGAGGTAGGAAGGGACGATGTAGTTCCCATTGATAGAGCACATAATTAGCACTCATTTATGGAAAGATTTACCATTCCCTTAATCTTAATTTTTTGTAATTCTCTACTTATTTAGATGATTTAGTTTCCCATTGTATAGCCTAGAATAATGGGATTGTATGGGCAGACTACTTGACACTCACCAATTGTAAATGAATATTACATTCTTTCACCTAACTTGTTTATGGTATCAGAGCCTCTCTGTCAACTGAACAGAGTCTGACCCCTTTTCAAAAACCCAGCCATATCCTCTGCAATGGAAAAATCCCAAGAATCCTCTGCAACACCAATAATGTCAGCAACTGAGTCTAAACCGGTGATTGCATCAACCCCTGTGGACACCATGGCTCAAAGTAATTCCTTTCCCACCAATGGAAATATGATATATCTTAATGCTTCTTCTCAGATTCCATTTAAACTTGCAAAGAATGGCGGAAATTATGCATCTTGGAAGTCCCAAATGACCAACCTCATCTTCGGTTATGGACTTCTTGGTATTGTTGACGGATCTCATCCATGTCCATCAGAAAATGACCCTGGATATCTCCTTTGGACTAGTTAGGATCGTCTTGTGCTTCTTGGCATTCAGGCCACTGTCAATAGCGCAATATGTCCAATGATAAACAATTATACCATATCTGCAGATGCCTGGAACAAGTTAGAAACCAGTTATGCTGATCGTTCAAATACCCCTATGCTTTCTATTATGTCCTCTCTTATGTCAAACAAGAAGGAGGGAAAAACTGTGGCTGCTTATATGAGTAAGGTTAAAAGTCTTGTCGATGATCTAGCTCTCATCGGGCATCCCCAAACGATGCTCAAATCATGTCCTACACTTTAAATGGTTTGGGCGATGAGTTCAAAGAATTAACATCAGTAGTTCGTGTCCGTGATACTCCTATAACCTTTGAAGACCTCTATGATAAATTACTTGATGAAGAATTAATAAGCAATCATGGAGAGTCGAATGAAGAAGTGCAAGTTACTGCACAACTTACTCAAAGACTGTCCAATTATAGAGGTCGAGGTGGTCGAGGAGGACATCGCAGTAGCTATAATAACTCTACACATCGTTTTGACAACAACATGAGTGGACAAAATTCTAGGTCTAACCACTTGTAATTCAATCGACAACAGCCTCCCTATGGCAGAGGTATAAACTATTCGAATTTTCCATCATACTCCCCTCCACGGAATTCAAATCAGCATCAAAGAAATCAAGGCCAGCCTTGCATTGTCTGTCAACTATGTGATAAACCAGGACATAGTACGAAAGCCTGTCACCCCAATGGACAACCATCTTCCTACTTCTCTCGACCCCAAGCAAATCTGACTGAAGGACCATCAAGCCACACCAATAATAATTGGATACTTCATTCGGGTGCTACACATCATGTCACCTCTAATCTACAGAATCTGTCCATGCACTCAGATTATGTTGGCAATGAGGATGTTGTAGTCGGCAATGGTAAAGGAATCTCTATCTCTCATGTTGGTTCCTCTTCGATTGATTCCCTTATTGCCTTCTTTACACTAGATAATGTTTTGTGTGCACCCTTGATATCAAAGAACCTCATATCTGTCTCCCAATTTTGCAAACAAAATAATACTCCTATTAAATTTTTTCTTGACTATTTTCTCGTGAAGGATTTGAATACGGGGGCATCTTTGGCGAAAGGCCAAAGTAGACACAACTTATATAAGTGGTCATCTTCAACTTCACTTACCAAGCATTCAACCCTCACTCTTTCTGCCTCCGTTGCCCTCTCCTCTCAACTATGGCATCAACGTCTTCGTCATCTCTCTCCTCCAATCCAGAAGAGAGTACTTGCTAGTAATAAAATCCCCGTTTCAGATTTATCTACAAATAAAGTCTGTGACTCTTGCCTTTATAACAAAAGTCATAAGCTGTCATTTAAAAATTCCTCTATTAGTTGTGATAAACCATTTCAAGTTATCTATTCTGATGTTTGGGGCCTTGTCCCTGTGCCATCTTTTGGAAACTTTCGATATTATGTTGTCTTTATTGATTATTTCACAAAATACACGTAGATGTATCATCTCAAGCTAAAATCTGATGTACTCACTGTTTTTGAGAAATTTAAAAAGCTAATTGAAAACTTCTTTCATACTACACTCAAAACCATATACACAGATGGTGGTGGTGAGTACAAAGCGCTTTCTCACCTTCTATCCCAACATGGTATTCAACATCTTACATCACCACCTTATATACTCGAACATGTTGGCTCTGCTGAACGCAAACATCGACATATTGTGGAAACTGGCCTGACACTTCTCCACAATGCTGCCATACCTTTGCGCTTTTGGTCCTACGCCTTCCAAAGCGCCATCTACCTCATTAACCGCATGCCCACTCCCGTTCTCCACAATGATACACCGTATCACAAGTTATTCGGCCACAAACCCAAATACACTTCCCTTTGAGTCTTTGGTTGCTTATGCTATCCTTGGCTTCGACAATACAACACTCATAAGCTCGAACCCTACTCCCGACCATGTGTGTACCTTGGTTTTTCACTTTCTCATCATTCCTTTATTTGTTTTGATACTCAATCTAATCGCATTTTTATCTCTAAGCAAATGAATTATTGACTATGTCTCTCAGACCAAACTTTTTCCAAATTTCTCTCTGTCTCCACAGGAAAACATTTGGATAAAATTAACGCACCACCTGATGACTTTATTGACTCTATTAGCTTGCCTTCCCCTGCACTATACTTCATTCTTACAACTTCTACCCAATGTCCTTCTACTACTCAACAAGTTCTCTCCATTCCTTTCTCTCCCCAGGCTGCCTCTCGAAACTCTCCATCATAGGTAAATAATTCTCTTGACCCTGTTGCTAACCCTATACCACACCTGAACACCACCAGTCCTACCTCACCTACACTAGACCTCCCTAATACAGTACTCTCTACACCAAGTCACAAACTTAAGCAATCTGACCAGTCCACCACCCATGGTCCCTCCCATTTAACCTTGCCAATCCAACCATCTCGTGTGGTCACCCGTGCCCAAAACAACTTATACAAACCTAAAATACCCTTCACCCTTCACACAACTACCTCTTCATCTCTCTCACAAATGAACCTACATCTTTTACCCAAGCCAACAAGCACTCCCATTTAGGGTTGGGCAAAATGTCCAAACCGAACCGAACCGAACCGAACAGAGCGGGTTTTTTAAATGAAATACCCGAACGGGTATCCGAATCAGAACCGAATGGTATGGTTCGATTCTCGGTTCTAGACCCAGAACCGAAGAACCGAATAAGAACCGAATTTTTTTTATATTGGATAAATCAGTTTCTTTTATTTTTTCTAAATAAATTAATAACTTTTTTCTTATTAAATCTTATTAGTTGAACAATTTAGAGTTTATTTATGTTTTCTAGTTGTGTTTTTTTCAATTTTTTCTTGTATAGTCTCTTAGTAGTTAGTATGGAAACTCAAGCAACTTATTATTGCATTAAATAGTTGGTAAGTATTATCAATACTTTAAAATATTTTATCTTTATTACTTCTAATTTATATTTCATTTTTATATAGACTTGAATGTTTGAAACAAATGAATTATTGATATGAATTATCGAAGTTTTATTAGTAATATTTACTTTTTCGTATTTGTATTTGACAACTTATTATTTATATGTTATTAAATTAGATTACGTTAATTTGTAAAAGTTAAGATTGAACTTGGTATTTATATATACTTTTTGTTATTAATATTAGTATCTACTTTCAGGTGTATTTATGTAGTATTATTTTAAATGTTTAAAAATTTAATTATAGTACGGAACCAAACAGAATCGAACCCGAATGGTTCCAAAATTATATTTGGAACCGACGGTTCCATTTACTAAATACCCTAAAATTTCTGGAACAGAAAAAAATCGAATCGAACCGAACCAACCCGCGTCCACACCTACTCCCATTGGCGTGCCGCCATGAATGATGAGTTTCTTGCACTTCAAAAGAACAAAACCTGGTCCCTTGTATCTTACTCCCCCACACATAACATTATTGGCTATAAATGGGTCTATAGGATCAAGTCGAACCCGGATGGCTCTATAGCTCGTTATAAGGCCCGTCTTGTGGCTAAGGGATTTCATCAACGACCCGGTATTGACGTCACCGAGACCTTTAGCCCGATTGTCAAACCAGCTACAATTCGCCTTGTTCTCACCATTTCTGTCACTAATGGTTAGGTTTTGAATCAACTGGATGTTAATAACGCCTTTTTCCAGGAAACTCTCTCTGATTGTGCTTTCATGCAGCAACCTCCAGGCTTTGTTGACTCTCAATATCCCTCTCATGTTTGTAAACTAGACAAAGCTTTCTACGGTCTTCGTCAAGCTCCCCGGGCATGGTACACTGAGCTTCGACCCTTTCTCCTAGCTTCTGGATTTGTCAACTCTCAGAGTGATACATCTCTGTTCACCTCGGGAACCCACATCATGTATCTACTTGTGTATGTAGATGATATTATCCTCACCGAAAATGATCAGTCCACTCTTTGTAAATTCACTGATCAGCTCTCCACCATGTTTTCTCTTAAGAATCTCGACAAGCTTTATTTCATGGGGATTGAAACCACACGGACCTCCAGTGGTCTATTCCTATCTCAAAGAAGTATATTGTGGATCTCCTTGAGCGAACTACTACGCATGAAGCAAAGGAATTCAGTACACCATTGTCTCCTTCCGAGACGCTCAAGCTTGATGATGGCTCCTCTAGTCATGATCCAACTCAATATCGTCAAGTACTTGGCTCACTTCAATACCTATCTCTTACAAGACCAGATGTCAGCTATGTCGTTAATAAGTTAGCTCAATTTATGCATCGACCAACCTCTCGTCATTGGCTTGCTGTTAAACGTGTTCTCCGTTATCTAAAGGGAACATCCCACTATGGTCTCTTCATTTCAGCTCAATCTCCTCTTGCTCTTCATGTGTTTGCCAATGTCGATTGGGCTGGGGATGCTGATACACGACATTCTACATCCGCCTATGTTGTCTTTCTTGGCTCCAATCCTATCAGCTGGAGCTCCAAGAAACAATCTACCATTGCTTGGTCCTTCACCGAAGCTGAATATCGTGCCATTGCTACAGCTACTGCTGAGGTAAATTGGATCACCAACCTTCTCCGTGAACTATCAATCTCACTTCCTGCCTCTCCAACTATTTACTGTGACAATGTTGGAGCCACTTATGCTCCAATCCTGTCTTCCACTCCCGAATGAAGCACATTGCCATTGACTTTCACTTCGTCCGTGATCAAGTCTCTCGCAAGTTGCTTCGTATTTCTCATGTTCACACATCGGACCAGCTCACAAACTCCCTTACTAAACCATTAGCTCGAAAGCAATTTCTTATTCATTGGTCCAAGCTTAGTGTCCTTCCTGAACCCTTGCGCTTGCGGGGGCATGATAGAGCACATAATTAGCACTCATTTATGGAAAGATTTACCATTCCCTTAATTTTAATTTTCTGTAATTCTCTACTTATTTAGATGATTTAGTTTCCCATTGTATAGCCTAGAATAATGGGAATGTATGGGCAAACTACTGTATATATTGACACTCACCAATTGTAAATGAATATTGCATTCTTTCACCCAACTTGTTTACCCATCTGTTAGAACAAATTGAGTAAGCCTTTACCGATTTTAATTCTTGCCACTTTAGCTTTAGCCAACCGATCTGATGATTTTCATCTCCTTGCAGTTTACCGGGACTACTTTGGAGTTAAAGGATAGGAACCCAATCCAAGCATTAAGGAGGGAACAATGGTCCTATAACTGCCCGATTTGCGATTTCAATATATTCCAGACTTGATTCTTTTGTTTAGAATTTCTTCCTCTAATTTCGAGTGAGGTTTTCCTACTTCGAGTTCGTCTTCATCTTCTTCATATGTTAGGATTTTGACCCAATCTTTCTTTATAGGTCCTAGCCTCGAAATGAGGAATTTTAGAGAAGTTCGCTAGTCCTACAAAACATCTAGGAGGCAAAAGATAAAGACACCGGTTGAGCCCGACATTTTTTTGGCTGGACTAGCAAAAACTAGCACCTTTAGGGACGCCATTCTCCCCTCTCCAATTTAACATTCTTTGCCTCCAAAAGAATTAGACTTGGCCATACCTTTTCCACCAGGAGCCCCTCTTCCTTCTATCTTTCTAGCGACGTCGAATTTTCCTACCTAGATATTCTCAGGCCTAACCTGGAAGAACATATATGTACTCGAATTCAGGTTCTTTTGAACTTCTATGGGACATCATCTCTGTCCAAGGCAATGACATTGGCTGTACCTCTTCATCTTAGAAATTCTGCTCGCCTGCTTACCCGAAGTTGGAATAATCGTGAACAAGTCTTCCTAAACCAAGTGAGTGCGGACAAGTCATGTATATATTAGAAAATAATCAAGATGCTAGCAAGGAGCAAGAAGGACCAGCTGCACTAAGGATAAAACCGGAGGTAGGCAAGCAGGACCACAAGCCAGGACCACGTGCTAACCGAATGAAGAAGGATCTAGAAGAAGATTGTTAGGAATTTGTTATAGAAACCGTTTTCCAGCATGTGCATTACTTTTCCAGAATCATGTAAAAATCCGTATATATATTCATGTGATATTGTACATTTTTCAATTAAGCAAGTTTAATATAAAATTATTCCTTTTCTCTCAATTCTTCTTATCAGTATTTTTTGCTTCATATTTTCTATAATTAAAATGGTATCAGAGCATGGCATTGAAGAATCTGATGCTGGAAATACAGAAACTCAAAATCCAAATCCAAATCCGTTTCTCAATTTATCAGGCAGGTCATCAAACATTGAAAATCTCGATCCATCACAGTCTAATAGCCCTTTCTTCAATGTGAACAACGATCATACTGGAGCTTTACTTGTTACTCATACCTTGGAGTCTAACAACTACCATTCTTGGGCAAGATCGATGAAAAGGGCATTAAGGATTAAGAATGAGCTGGGTTTCATTGATGGCAGTCTCATGGAACCAGCAGATCCTCTTATGGAACATTGGCTAAGGTGCAATGATTTGGTGATTACATGGATGTAAAACACCATGGCAGTTGACATTAAGTACAATACTACCTATGTTGAAACTGCACATCAGCTGTGGATAGAGCTCGAGCAACGTTTTGCTCAGCAGAATGCACCTCGAATTTTCGAAGTCAAGCAAGCCATAATCACGTTACTGCAAGGACAAGATGTTGTAAGCACTTATTTCTCAAAGTTCAAAGCTATCCTGGATGAGCTCATGAACTATGAAGCTATCCCCAATTACAGTTGTGGAGGTTTGGAAACTGTGGCCCTTAACCAGCAAAGAGATTGGGTAATGAAGTTCTTGATGGGGCTGAGTGATTCATATAAAGAAATTAAGGCACAGGATCTATTAATTAAGCCTTTTCCCTGCCTCAATGAAGTGTACTCAAGAATACAACAGGAAGAAAAGAGGAGGGAGATATCAACTGAAACATCTGTCAATGAATCAATGGCTCTCTTCTCAAAAGGGAATTTCAGAGACAAGGGGAGACAGAGCTCCTATGCACCAAAGAGGGAAAAATATTATTGCACCTTCTGTAAAATGGCAGGGTACTCACTTGACAGGTGCTTCAAGGCCAATCCGGATAAACCTATATGCAACTACTGTCAAATGCCAGGCCATCTGATGGAGAAATGCTTCAAACTCCATGGCTATCCACCAAGTCACAAGGTGAATGGGAAGGAAAGAAGTTCAGTAAATCAAGCCATCATATCTCCATTTTTCTACTCAAGTGGAATTAGCTCAAGAGCAGATTTCACAACTCATGGCTCTACTCAAACCCCCTGGAAGTTCCCAGAATCAAATCCCTTCAGCTAACAATGCTGAACGTGTCTTTACCTCCACTTCTACTGATGAAACTATACATCAGTTGTCTGGTATTTCTTTTGTGCCAAATCAAAATTTATAAACATTTCAAAGGCCCCATGGATCATAGATACGGGGGCAACAGACCACATGATCTGTTCAGCTTCCCATTTTTCTTCTATTCATACTAAAGTTTCTTATTCTATTTCTTTACCTAATGGAGACATAGTTCCTGTCACTGACATAGGCACCGTAAAAATCTCAGATACTTTAATATCGCAAGATGTTTTATGTGTGCCTAGTTTCTCATTCAATCTCATTTCTGCAAAGAAGTTAAGTCAAGTTTTAAATTGCTGTCTGATTTTCTTCTCAAATTGTTGCTATATTCAGGACCTTGCAGCTTGGAAGATGATTGGCATGGGTGAAGTCAAGGAAGGATTATATCATATGAAGCTTGGAGACTTTCCTACCTCAGCCTTAACTGATTTCCAAAATAATAGGCAGATCATCAGTTCTTCCTCTGTTTTAACTGTCACTAGTGATCTTGATATTTGGCATTATAGATTAGGACACACATCCTATTCAATTCTGAATACTGGAGGTGATGTTCGATTTTCTAACGCTGTTAATAAAAAATTATGTTCTATATGTCCTTTGTCTAAATTACACAAACTACCTTTTCCCACAAGCACTCACAAATCTGAAAGGTGTTTTGAATTATTGCATTGTGACATATGGGGTCCCTGTAATGAGGTTGGGAGTGATGGTTCCAGGTATTTTCTGACCATCGTTGATGACTTTAGTAGGTGCACTTGGGTTTACACCTTAAAGCTGAAATATGATGCAATAGTTGCATTACAAAATTTCTGTGCAATGGTTGAAAGGCAATTTGACACCAAAATAAAGATAATTAGGACAGATAACGGGAGGGGGGGAATTTAATATGAAAGACTTCTATCTCAAAAGAGGCATTATTCACCATAAAACTGGTGTTGAGACTCCTCAACAGAATGCCGTGGTTGAGAGAAAGCACCAACACATCCTCAATACTGCCAGGGCACTCAGATTTCAAAGTGAAATTCCTTTGAGGTATTAGAATCATTGCATCCTAACTGCAATGCATTTAATCAACAGAATCCCCTCCTCTGTCTTGAAGGGAAAGAGTCCTTATCAGGTTTTATTCAATAAAAAGCCTTCATACAAACACCTAAAAATTTTCGGTTGTCTTGCCTTTGACACTACCATCGTTAATGGGAGACACAAATTTGATCCTAGAGCCAAAAAATATGTGTTCATAGGTTACCATTTTGGAATCAAAGGATACATTATGTTGGATCTTCAAACCCAAAATTTTTTTGCCTCGAGGAATGTTTTGTTTTATGAAAATGTTTTTCCTTTCAAACATTCGTTCACTGAACAGCTACAAACCAATACCAATTCTATTCCAGATTTCATTCCTCAAAATGAAGTTGTTAGAGCAAAATCAAATGATTCAACTAACATAAATCCTTTAGTCATTCAACCTACGGAAGAGCCTCAGCAAAGTTCCAATGATGAACCCCAGGTTGCCACTGATCATGATATTTTAGAATCTGGTGATGATAAACTTTCATCAGATTCCACTCCCACTCCTTTACCACGAAAGTCATCCAGAGTAAGAAAAGCACCAGCACACCTCCAAGACTTCATATGTCATCAGGCCCCCACACTTCATCCATTCCAAGAGTCCAACAAACAAAAGGAATCAGGAAATTATTATCCTCTCAGTAATTGCCTTTCATATAACAAATTGTCAAATTCATACAAAAACTTTGCTGTCTATGTCACCTCCCAAACTGAGCCTAAAAACTACTAGCAAGCAAAAGACTCTCCAGAATGGTGTAGGGCCATGAGGGATGAAATTCAGGCGCTTGAACTTAATAACACTTGGACTCTGGTCAGCCTTTCTACTGGTAAAGAAGCTATTGGATGCAGGTGGGTTTACAAAATTAAATACAAAGTAGATGGCAGCATAGAGAGGTTCAAAGCAAGGCTTGTGGCCAAGGGCTACACGCAACAAGAGGAACTTGACTACCACAAGACCTTCTCGCCAGTTGCCAAATTAGTCACCATTCGAACCTTGCTATCCCTTGCAACCATAATAGGGTGGAACCTTTTTCAATTTGATGTTAACAACGCCTTCTTGCACGGAGAACTAGAAGATGAAGTATTTATGGAGGTTCCACCAGGCTGCTATGAGGCAAATGCCAAAGGGAGAGTATGCAAACTCAAGAAAAGCTTGTATGGATTGAAGCTAGCATCGATCTAATGGTATGCCAAGCTTTCTAAATTCATTATTGATCAGGGGTATGTTCAATCAAAGGCAGATTACAGCCTTTTTACCAAGAGTGATGAACATTATTTTACTGCTGTACTGGTTTATGTCGATGACATAATAGTAGCTGGGAATTGTATTGGTGTGATTGATCATCTCAAGGCTTCACTTCATGACAAATTTAAAATCAAGGATTTGGGGGAACTCAAGTTTTTTCTTGGGATTGAAGTTGCGAGATCTACAAAAGGTATTTATATATGTCAAAGGAAATATGCCCTTGACATTTTAAAACATTCTGGAACTATTGGTTCAGCACCAGCAAGAGTGCTGTTAGATCAGAATGTGAAACTACTCAGAGAAGATGGAGAATTACTTCAGGAACCAGTCGTTTATAGACGATTAATTGGCAGACTTTTGTACCTAACAATAACTAGGCTTGATATATTGTATTCGGTTCAGTTGTTAAGCCAATTTATGGATTCCCCTCGTGTTCCACATTTGCAGGCAGCACAAAAGGTCCTGAGATACATCAAGAGGTTACCAGGCCAAGGAATTTTTTATCCAGCAGATTCTCAATTGCAATTACGTGGGTACTGTGATTCAGATTGGGGAGCCTGTCTCAACACTAGGGTATCAGTCACCGGATATTGTGTGTTAATTGGAAAGTCCTTAGTATCCTGGAAGTCGAAGAAACAGCAAGTTATCTCAAGGTCGTCTTCAGAAGCGGAATATCAAGCTATGGCCAATCTGTGCTGTGAACTTACATGGTTCAGATATCTGTTGGAAGATTTGAACTTTCTTCACCCTCAGCTTGCCTTCCTATATTGTGATAACAAGTCAGCAATCTACATTGCAACTAATCCGATTTTCCACAAAAGGACCAAACATATAGCGATAGATTGTCACTTAATACGTGATAAAATTCAAGAGGGATACATTGTTGCCAAGCATGTTTCTAGCAGGGAGCAAGTTGCGGATATTTTGACCAAAGCACTAAGTTTTCATATCTTTTATTCATGTTTGTTCAAGATGGGAGTAATAGACATATACTCTCCATCTTGCGGAGGGCTATTAGAAAATAATCAAGATGCTAGCAAGGAGCAAGAAGGACCAGCTGCACTAAGGATAAAATCGGAGGTAGGCAAGCAGGACCACAAGCCAGGACCACATGCTAACCGAATGAAGAAGGATCTAGAAGAAGATTGTTAGGAATTTGTTATAGAATCCATTTTCTAGCATGTGCATTACGTTTCCAGAATCATGTAAAAATCTGTATATATATTCATGTGATATTGTACATTTTTCAATTAAGCAAGTTTAATATAAAATTATTCCTATTCTCTCAATTCTTCTTATCAATATTTTTTGCTTCATATTTTCTATAATTAAAAGTGTATAACAGTAGCAATTTATGCCCATCATTCCATTCTCCATATGATATCAGTTCCGGACAAGGTACATCTTTGATTTTATTTATCTTCTCTCCATCTTTATATTTTGTAATATTCTCTAGTATACTTGACTTCCTTTTGTTTGGGCTACATTTAGGTGAACACTAAGGTCGAGGTCGTCCAAAAGATCATAGATGATGCTCTGGCCATATATCGAGCTTCTGAGGAGGAAATGACCCATCGCGTGGATGTTGAGAAAAATGGGTCGATGAGAAGATTGCTTTAATCGTCCGTCGGAGGCCGAATAGGTGGCTAAGGCTCATTTGGAAAAGAAAGTGTGGGATCAGGGAAGTGGAAGAGATGGCCAGAGGTGAATTGGAGCAAGAGAGGTCCAACGTAGTTGAAGAGATAAAGAAATTGGAGGTGGAAAAAATTCGACCTGATGAAGCAACAACCAAGTCAATCAATGTTGTAGAAGAATGGAAGACTTCTTCAGAGGCTGATGCTCTGAACCAAGAGGTATATGTTGTTGCTTTGAATGAAGTTATCAGCTTCATTGAAAAGAAGACATCTGATTTTGACACTGTCTTTCTTCATGAGGCATTGGGAGGTTAGGAGGTACCATTAGCATAAATGATGAGGGTTGGACCTTTCCAAGTGCGTGATGGTTATGATCCTGCTTTTGCCCAAGACAACAACCTTTCAGTTCGGGAGAGCGAACCCCTCAAGATGACCTCATCGCTCCACAGCAGAACCTCCCTCCATATGTTTAATGCTTTAGTTACTTTTCCCATTTCTTTCTTTTTAGTCCCAGAGTTCTTTATTTCTAGCAATATAATCCCAATAGTTCAGTAATGAATTGGAATCCTTTTGTTGCGTTATTCTGCATAGCAAGTACAAGATCAATGTTATTGTTTGATTGAATTTTTCATACGGAATTTGACTAAATTTTGCAGTTCGAGTAAACTTAGGACTGCTAGAGAGCTATCTGTTTCTCGTCGAAATTTTATATGAGAATTCATGTAAATATTGTAGTACTTACAACTTTAGCTCTGGCCTTGGTTTTCTATTAAAATTTTGCGTAGTTAATTTGATAAAGTGTTGTAGCTCAGGCAAATTTAGTTCGGTCTACTGAAGAACTACTTTACTTCACGTTGAAATTTCATTTAAAGATCCATCTAAGTATTGTAACACCTACAACCTTAGCTCTAACTGCTAAAAAACAAGCCTTGGTTTTTAAAATGAATTTCTAGTCGCATAATATTATTCTCGTCACATAAGGGCACAATAGAAATTACTTGAAATTTTGTATGGGAGACTAAGGGTCCGTTTGCTCGCAAGGGTGGAAAAAAAATGATTTCCAGGGAAAATAATTATCTAGAAATTGTTTTGTAGTGAATTGTTAATTAAGTGTGTTTGATTGGTATAATTTTTCACCCGTAAAAGTTTAAAATTTTGTATTTGTTTGATTTTATTTTACATGAAAATTGTCCATTAAAACGATAATTTTTCCACAATTGGTTATAAAATTTGTTTTCATTGTCAAAAAGTAAAAAATTAAAAAAAAATTGTTTCCTAAAAAATCAATTTTTTTTTATCAAAATTTAGTGTTCATTTGACTTTGTTTTACATGAAAATTGTCTATTAAAGTGAATTTTTTTACAGTTGGTTATGACATTTGTTTCCATTGCCAAAAAAAAAAAAAAAAAATTGCAACAGCCGGCTGTAAAATATTTTCCCACAAAAAAGGTGGGAAAATATTTTCAAGCAAAACAAGGAAAAAAGTGACGTGGCGGGTGGGGAGGGAAAATATTTTTCGGGGAAAATTTAGGTGATCAAATAGCGCAAAAGGTGGAAAATAGAAAAATTTTTCCTACTCCATGGAAATTTTTGTATATCAAACAGGGCCTCAGTGTTGCAGCACTGACAAATTTAATTTGGATTGCTAGAGAACTATTATGTTTTTTGTTGAAATTTCAATTGAGGATTTGTCTAAGTGTTGTAGCACTTACAACCTTGGTTTTTCGTTGAAATTTCGGTAGGAAATTTGACTAAGTATTGTAGCTTGGGCAAACTTAGTTCGGATTGCTGGAGAGCTATCCCCTTTTTCGTTGAAAATTCATTTGAGGATTTGTCTAAGTGTTGTAACACTTACATCTTTAGTTCTAGCTACTGAGGAAAAGGCCTTACACGAGTATAAATTTAATAAAACACTTGGAACTTTATTAAAGTGAATTTATTCTAGCACACTTAACAGTACATTTCATATTGTTTACTGGTAGTATTTTTGAGATGTTCTGCATTCCAAGGGTGCAAGAAAGATCTTCCTTGTATGTCTTCTAACACAGGCTCTATTTGAGAGAATTTTGATCACTTTAAAGGGTCCTTCCCAATGAGGATCTAGCGATCTTGAGTTAAGCTCTCTTATAGTGATGAAGACTTTTCTTAGCATTAGATTGCCGACCTTGAATTCCCTTTCGCACTTTTTGATTATAATATCTCGCGCTTCTTTGTTTGCATACTACCGGCTTAAGCTCAGATGAAATCAATTTTTCCTCAAGTAGGTCCAGTTTCGTACGTAACTCTTCTCCACTGGTCTTTCATCGTAAAAGGTGGTCCGGAATAAAAGAACTCCTATCTTAAACGGGATTACTACTTCCATTTTGAAAGCTAGGTAGAAAGGTGTTTGCTCCTTTCAAATTATCAAGGCGAGCTTTCAAAGTGTACTTGATTATCTCACTGATTGCATCAACTTGGCCGTTAACCCAAGGTAATTTGGAGCGAAAAAAATACTTCCTTATATTTGGCCATTCGAAAAAGGTCCTCCGTTGCAAATTGTCAAATTGTTTTTCGTTGTTAGTAATAATTGAGGTATGTTGAATCTGCAAATGATGAACTTCTAAATGAAATTGGTCATCTTCTGCTCAGTTACTTTGGCGAGGGGTTCAGCCTTTGCCTATATGGTGAAGTAATCTACATCTACAATGGCAAATTTTGTTCCACCCTTGTTGATAGGCATTGGCCCGATTAGATCTATCTCTTATGTGGAGAATGACCACAAACCGATGTACTGAAGTGAGCTCTTCCAGAGGAGCTAGAATTATGGGCATGATGCGTTAGCACTTGTCACATTTACTCATGAAATTCAAGGCATCTCATTTCATGGTTGGCTAGAAGTATTCTTGTCCCAAATCTTGTAAGCTAGAGATTGCCCCCCGAATGTGATGTCACAATTTCTTCACGCACTTCTTACAAAGCATAGAGTGCTTTTTCATTGTTTAGGCATTTCAACAGTAGGGGATATATAATTTTTTTATGAATGACATCATCCACCAAAGTATATTTGCCCGACCTATTCCATAACTTTCGAGCTTCAATTTGGTTGGTCGGGATCATTCTAGTTTAGAAATTGGATAATCTAACTCATCCAGGTCGGCTTGGGGTCTATAGACATGGAAATTACCTTTTTCCTTTCAATAGTGATATGACATACTTTTCCCAATAGAATGCTGTCTAGCTCATCCACATCTTCAATAGTTGCAAACTTGGCCAAAGTATCACTATGGCTATTCTAAGATCTAGGAATCTGTTTTATCTTGATGAGCTCAAAAATTTTTAACTCCTTCTGAACAGTTGGGATGTAGCTGATCATTTTTTCTTCCTTCGTTTGAAAATGTTCATTGATTTACTTAACGATACAATGTGAATTACCGTACGCTATATTACATTTGATATTTTGAATTCTTTGGTCATATTAAGTCCATCTATTAAAATTTCGTATTTTACCTCATTATTGGATGCCCTAAAATCGAAGGTAAAGCTTGGTAGAAATGGTGGCGATCTGGGCTAATTTACACTACCCTTGAACCCATTTGGGCTTCAGTAGAGCATCCATCGACAAAGAGCTTCCAAGGGCCATCTTCTCCCCGATCTCCTCGAGAATGTGTGCTTAATTTGGCTATGAAATCTGCTAAGGCTTGTCCCTTTATAGCGGTTTGTAGTTTGTAAAATATGTCAAACTGTCCTGAAGCTCAATCGCTCATTTGATCATTTGTCCCGAAATATTAGTGGTTTTGTAAAATATGTCTCCATAGGTAGTTGGTCAAAACTTCTATTGGGTGTGCTAAGAAGTATGGCTATAATTTTCTTATAAACATGATCAAAGCATATGCTAACTTCTCCATAGGGAAATAATGCCTTTCAGCATCATAAATAGCTTTACTAGCACAATATACGGGGTGTTGTATCCTCCACTCCTCTTTAATCAGTGCGGCACTTATGGCCTACTTGAAGATAATAAAACGATAATTTTTCATCACACTTGGCTTGGAGTAGAACAGTTGTGAAGTTAGTTTCCTTTTGAGCTTTTCAAAGGCCTCTGACATTCCTACGTCCCTTTCGGATTTATTTCCTCCTCAAAGTTTGTCTGAGAAAGGGTTTACATGGATATGTTGATTTGGAGATGAACCAACTAAGTACGACAATTCTATTTATAAGGTTTTGAACTTCTTTAGGTCAGGTAACTGCTTTCATTTCAATATTTATTCATATCTTTTCTCGATTGGCTTCGATTCCATATTGATTTACCATATAACCTAGGAATAACTGGATGATCTTCTAAAAGCTGCTCTCTAAACTAACATATCATTGACGTATACTTCTATTGTTTTGTCGATCTATTGGCCAACATGGAGATTACAAGGCTCTTGTATATCGTCCTAGCATTTTTAGGCCAAAATTCATCATTTTGTAGCAGTAAAGACCTCGGTCAGTTATGAGTGAAGTATGTTCTTGGTCGGTCTCATATATCGATATTTGATTATGTCTGGAATGGGTATCCATAAAAATTAGGAAATCATATCCAACAATGACATCCGCCATTTGTGTCTATTCTTAGAAGAGGCAAATTATCTTTATGACAGGCTTTATTAAGATCGATGAAATCTATGCATGCCCTCCCTCTAGTCTTCATTACTTTTCTTGATCAATACCAGGTTGAGGATCACTTGGGATAGGTCACTTCTTTGATAAATCCGTTACCAATAAACTTTTCGACCTCTTTTTATGAGGCCTCGTACCTGTCTAGGTTAATTGGTCATTACCTTTGTTGTATTAGTCAAGTTGAGGGGCCAACATTGAGCCTATGGTATGCTAATCTTGGGATGATTCCATCCATCTCTTTATAAATCCAAATGAACGCATCTGAGTTTTGCTGAAGGAACTCCATAAGTTGAGACATCACTAGTTGTTACCCAATTCGAAGTTCTTTTGGGGTATATCTGAGCTGACCTAGATTTTGTATAACTCTTCTATCATTGAACTATGGGTTCTAGGGGACCTAAGTCATGTTGTGTAGACCATATATGCTCCATGATGGGGAAAAACTATTTGGGTGTTCAGCCTAGTAGGGTAGTGTACCAAGCTACATTTCTCAGTAGTTTCTTTATTACCTTTGACCTCCCATATTCCATAAGGGATTGGGAATTCGAGTGAATAATGATACATTGATAAGATTCCTTTAAGTCGAAAAGAAGCGACTATCCCATGTTTACATAATATGGTGAATTAGAATCTATCATCGTAAACTCATCGATGGTCTTAGTCTTTTGGGGGAATCCTCGACTTCTATAGCAAGCTTAACCTTCCATCTAGGCATCGTAAGGACTCCGTTTAGTCCCAAAAGTAGGCTAGATTAGGGTTGTAGCCCATCCAATTGAGGGTGCTGGCATAGAGTATATTGAGGGAACTTTCTATATTGACTAGGATCTTCCGTATGTTCATTTGACTATAGGAAAAGTGAGTACCATTACATTTGGGGTATGGGTGCAAGTCAGCCTTAACCTTATTAAAGGACAAGTGGTCGTCTTTGGGTCTTGTATGGTGTTTGTCCGTAAGGTCAGCTAAAATAGGTCTTTTCAATCTAGTTTCTCTTGGTCGATCAATTTGTTTTCTTTAGAACATATTGACGTATTCTAGGTAGGTCAACATTGTAGGATATAACTTCAGCTTAGTCATTTTGTAGACATTAATGCCTTCTAGGATAGGGAACATCATACAATAATGGTAAATCGAGGTGGCTCCTTTTCCAAGATCGACAGGTCAACTACTACAACTCAGCGATAGTTCTTCGTTGGCAATGAAAGTTTCCCAATTCAACAATCAGGACGATCAAACCTCGTGTATCAATTGGATAACCTGTAAAGCCTTATAGCCTCCTGGTATAGGACTCTAGATATTTTTCGAAATTCGTATTCATACCAAAAATTTTGAATACAACATATTAACATAGCTACTATTATCCATAAGGGTTCGATGGATGTAGATTCCGACAATGGGCATGGTGATAAATAAAGCGTCACTTCGATTTTGCAATATTCTATAAGAGTCCTCTCTTGAAAACCCACACCATTCAGAACCCTATCTTATTTTGAGGTCAGTGTAATACCAACCTACTTAAAAATTTTGCCAGACTTGAGCTTTCATGACCTATTTGTAATGTTCTCTCTTAAAACATTCTATACATTAGTTTTCACCCACTAACATCCTAATTTCATTTCTGGGTTAGGGGTGTCTTACTTGCGAGCATATGATAGGTGGTTGCACATTCACCAGTTGATATGGAAAATGTAGTTGTGTGGGAGGAGCTTTAGTTGTTTCTCCTGATTTGGCCACTAATTCTCGAAGCTGACCCTACTTCATTGGTGTTGTGACATGTCGACTTGTGATATTGACAATATCTATTTTGGTTGGATCCAATTAAGTTCTTCTTAAAAGGAGAGCCTGCAGAAGAACTTCTTGTCCTTCACTTGTAAGAAGATTCTTTCTGGGGTTGTATTCAGGGGATGGTACAATTGGAACCTTAGATATGCGCGAGGTCTGATAAGTGTAATTTTTACACTTATTTGGTACCTAAATTAACGACATTTAATAGTTTTTTTTTTAACAAAATATATTCTAAATCAGTGCATTTTATGTTTAATAGGTGAAACTCGTTGGATGAAAAGGAATTGAAGGAAAGAAGCAGAATATGACGAAAAATAGCAAAAATCTAAAGTACAAGGACCAAGTTGAATTTGATGAAATAATTGAGAACTTGAAGAAAGCAAAGATTGATTTAATTGGATATTGGAATTAATTGGATCTCAATTAGGACTTTTAGTTGTATTAAAATAATGTTTGCTTTAGGTTATGTGGGAATATATATATATATATACATGGCACACGCAGAAAACGAGGGGGAAAAAGCAGATTATTATACAATATATTCACGCAGCCAGAGAAGAAATAAGGGCTGCCAACATTATACGCAGAGAATTAGGCAGCAAAGAAAAGCAGATTATATATATTATTCACGCAGCCAAGGGACGTGACAGATGCAGAAGCCGGACACGTATTGAGAAAAAGACAGAGAACTTGCAAAAAGTGAAAGTGAATACATATACCCACACGCATCCAGAGGCAAGAACTAACAAGTGGGTGGGCTTTGATTGTTTCATAGAAAACAAGCATTAGAAGAAACGGCAGACACGAGACGAATAAAGACAGAGACAGCTACAATTAATTCCAGATTTATTCACGTTTCGTCAATTTTCGGTGATGTCGTTTCTCTTTTGCGTGTTTAATTTCAATATTATGTTGGGCTAGATTTTTATATTGCTAAGATATTGATGAACCCTTGTTTTGAAATTTTTAGTATTAATTAAGTATTTTGACGTCTAGTTTGTGTATTTTACTTGGATGTTTATTATTGTTTTAACCGACTCTTCAATTAATTTGCTACTAATTGGATTGATTTATTGGAATCTATTATTATCGAGAGAAATAATAGGTTTTTAGCTAAAAATAATAACATTGTAAGGTTCGATAGAGGATAGAGATATACCTGTATGCTTTACATGGTTTTCATAGGTGTTCTAGATCGTTTAATGCATTTATCATGTTCGTATCTTTCATCGAGAGATAGGAAGGTCACATGAGGGGAATAGATTTGATAACTATCGAGAGAGGTTTTCAATTAAATTAGGAACACTGACCAACATGAATGATCACAAATTGTCACTTTAATTCGTTATACTAAAAATGAATTAACAAGGGGGATTCGACATCTTAGCAATACTTTCGCATATTTGAAAAACTCAGTTAAATTGTTTTTTAATTTAGTTTATAATTTAGATATTAGTACAGTAAACTCAAAACATATTTGCTATTCCATTAAAGTTGGAATTAATTTTAACTCGATCAAACACGTAGTCCTTATGGGTTCGACACTCTATGCACTACTTTATTACTTGATCACAACCCCGTTCACTTGCGGGAAATCAAATGACCAAGTTTTTGGCGCCTTGTCGGACTACTGTTTTTGATAGTTTAGTTAATTTTAATTTTAATCTGAATTTTACTGTTTTTCTTTAGTTAATTTTTTTCTTTTTTTTTTAAAGCAAATTTTATTATCGTGTTTTCCTGCTTGCTTTTTCCAGAACGTGTATGCGAAGTTCGAGAACCGGTGATTTTGCTCAATTTGATCCAGAGATCGAACGAACATTCAACATTCGTAAAGACAACGTTGGAAACACACCAAAAATATAAAGAGAAAGATATGGCAGAAGAGAATCAGAATCAAATAGCCATCGGGGCTAATCTCAGAATAGAGCAACCACAGGAAGTTGCAGCTAATGAAAATACAAGGCTAATGGGAGAGTACATGGTCCCACCTGGGTGGAAAGCCAATCCAAAGATAGTATATCCGGTGTTTGGCCAGGCAAATTTCCACCTGAGGACGGACGTGATCAACATGTTCCAGAATGCATTACAGTTCTTTGGGAGACCTACTGAAAATCCCAATGCCCATATCTCAAGATTCTAGGACATGTGTGCTACCATCGAATATCCGGGTGTTTCAAGCGAAGCAATCAGGATGAGGCTCTTCCCATACACTTTGAGAGATTCAACTAGGGAATGGTTGGACACATTTCCTCCTCAAAGCATCACCCAGTTGGAATGGCCTAAGTCGAAATTCTGAACAAATACTTCCCACCAAAACGGATTGCGCGATTGAGGGATGAAATTACTACATTTTCTCAACTTGACTCGAGTGTTACTATGAAGCTTGGGAAAGATACAAGGGATTGCTGGTGCCCACAACATGGACCGCAAAATGGCTCCAAGTGCAATATTTCTACATTGGGCTAAATCAGGCAAAGCGAGCTAACGTTGACTCCGCTTGCGATGGATCAATTACGAAGAGATCGGCGGATCAAGTCTATCAAATCATGGAGGACTTGGCATTCACCAGTGCCCGTTGGCCAACAGAGAGAAAATGTGTGCGCAGAAGTAGCCGGGATACATGACGTGGATCAGTGTGAAACCCATCTCGGTACGCAATCGGCAACTCTAGCTCGGAAAGTGGAGCAGTGAATGTAACTCGAGATATGGGACCAAAATGCAAGCATTGTGGAGGGAACCATGAGAGCGTAGATTGTACCGTGGGTAGTCCATTTGTCCAATCGAGTGGAAGATGTTAACTACACACAAAACTTCCGGAGGCGACAAAATAATCCATACTCAAATACATACAATCCAGGGTGGAGAAATCATCCCAATTTCGCATGGAACAATAATCGGGAGGCTCGATCGGACCACCGTGTTTCAAAGAACGAGAAGAAATCTTCATTAGAAGACCTTGTGACTAAATTGGCTGAGATATCTACTCAATACATGTAAAGAACAGACAAAACCTTACAAGTTCATGGAGTTGCCATCAAGAACTTGGAAAATCATATGGGACGAATAGCGAAAGCACTTTCAGAGAGACCACCCAGAGCACTATCTAGTGACACTGAGATAAATCCCAAACAGCAGGTAATGGCAGTGAAGGTTGTGGAGGAAGAACAAATTGAGGCAATAACTACCCGCAGTGGAGTTCAACTACCAGAGATTAATGTGAAGAGACCAGCTGCTACACAAGAGAAAGTACCTACTATGGTCGAGGAAAAATTGGAAGAGTCCGATCAGAACGAGGAACATGAAAGAGCATCAAAGGATCCAAAGGTTAAGTCAACTACTCCTATTAAACCCTATGTGCCTCCTATCCCATTTCCCCAAAGATTGCAAAAGAAAAAGTTCGATGATCAATTCGAGAAGTTCCTGGATATGCTAAAAAAGCTCCACATCAACATCCCATTCATCGATGCAATCCAACAGATCCGTTGTATGCAAAATTCCTGAAGGACATGGTATCTAAGAAAAAAAAACTTCGAGACTGGGAAGAAGTGGCATTGAGTGAGGAAAGCAGTGCAAGATTACAAAATAAATTGTCACCAAAACTCAGGGACCCAGGGAGTTTCACTTTATCTATTTCACTAGGCAAATAATTTATTTTAATGTTTTATGTGATACATGTGCAAGTGTAAATTTTATGCCTTTGTCTACTTTTAGGAAACTATGAGTTGGAGAAGTCCAAGAATCGAATGCAATGCCGCAGGCGCGAGATAGGAGCATCAGATACCCATGGGGTAAAGTTGAAGATGTGCTCATCAAGGTTGGGAATCTGATATTCCCCGCGGACTTCCTTGTTATGGGCCTCGAAGATGGCCACGATATGCCAATTATCTTAGGTGGACACTTTTTAGCAACAAGTCGAAATTTGATTGACATGGTAAAGGGTGAACTAATTGTGAGGCTGGAGGACAAACGTGAGATCTTTACATTATATAATCTACCCAAACAACCATTAGTCCTGGAGGAAGCCAAATCTATTGCTGAAGAAGTTCAACAAGGGTCAAATGATATGAAACCTAAACCTCTAGAGAGCTGTGCACAAAATGAGAACAAAGTGTTCAAAATTTGGAGGGCAAAAGGAGGATGCAAGGCTGAAAATTGCAAGGATTGTAAGACTGCAAGACTCCAACATGAGCCACCATGATCAAACTGCCAAGTCTAGCTAAAGACTATAAATTCGGCGCTTATTGGGAGGCAACCCAATTCTCTAATCATTTTTATTTATTTTGTTTTTCGTATTGCATTGCACTTAGTTTTATTCTTGATTTATATGTTGCATTAGTTATAGGCATATTTCCATTTACAGGGTATCATCATCCTTCATGTTTTCCCTTAGACTTTTGAATTTATTGTTGGTTGTTTTGATTGTTTGGGCTAAGTAACACATGTTCTAGGTTATTTGATCTTTAATGTTTGATTTGACTGCTATGTGCAGGGGAACATGACGTCACAAACACTCAAACCAACACAGACCTAGGGGAAAGCATGATAAAGAAGTTTGTCTAGCCGTCACACATAATGTCTCGCACCTTTATCAGAAAAATTCAGGGAGTACCTTATTTCTTTTCTTTACCTCCCCTTATATTCATGTTTATGTTTTATGACATTGAGGACAATGTTGATTCTAAGTTTGGGGGTGGGAAAAACTTTGAGTTTTTACTTTTCGTGTGTTTTTTTAATGATTGTGTGTTTGTTTTTCATTATTGCTTTAGTTTACAATAAAAAAAAAAAAATTGAAAAAAAAAAAAAAAATTTTGAAATTTTCATGATTTAGGTTGTATGCCTGTGTGGGTTAGATAGTCTAATCGACAATGATGATTAAATTCAAAATTTGGTATTGGTTTATGAACTGTGGATATGATGCATGCTAGACTGTTTGAAACTTAACCTTGCAAATTTTGATATTATACGTGCACTAGAATTAAGTTGGACATTGTGATGCTACGAGTTGATTCATATGATTGATAGGTTGATATAGTTGGACTTAGATGCTTAACCTAAACCATACTAAATTACTTATCCTTAGACCAAATTTAGCGCAGTTTGGGGGTATTTTGCTGTTATGGGAAGATACGGATGTGGATAGGGATTCCATGTGTGAGAACTTTTGTGTGGATTGTTTAGATTAACGAGATAACATTGGGCGAAAATCTTAAGTTGGAGGTTGGTTTGCTTGAATAGGTGTTTGATAAGGGGCATTGCACTGATCAAGGCAAAAAAAAAAAAAAAAAAAGTGAATATTCTCTTCGAAGCCTTTTTGACTTGGGTTATTAAGCCTGTAAGGGTGTCTAAAACCTGATGCCCTAAAGTCATCTGACTAGGGAGTCATCGGCCTAAAACCCGTTACATGGGTCATTTAGAAAGCTTAAGGGAGAGAATACAAAAAAAAAAAATTAAAATTAATAATACAGTTGAAAATCAAAAAAAAAAAAAAAAAAGGGAAAGAAAGCAAAAAGAGCACTAAATGTCTTGGTTACGCTCCAAACACTTGTTTGAGTGAATTTGACTTTTGATGAAGGATAATTAGCCTAATTGAGTCTTGGATGTCGAAGCAATCAAAGAATTGGAGAATCCTTGTTTACTGATGTATTGACCTACAATTGGTAAAGTTCACCTGAACTAGAGTGGGTGAGGACAGTAATAAAAATTTCAACTTTAGATTACACACTGGGAAAAGAGAGAGAAAAAAAAAAAAAAAGAACCAGTTTGTGGGTGTGTGAATCATTCGAGAGGTGAAAGGATATATTTGACCACAGAGGGTTGGGAATTGAATAAACTTGTAAAGTCATGTTTGTCTACTTAATTCTTCACACACACACGTCAATTTTGTATTGGAAGAGTGGATCTTGGTTTGGTATTGTGATTTTGAAGCAATTTATAGATTTAATACTATGATTTCAAATACTAAGTAAAAAGTTAGATTGTCTAACTAAAATTTTTTGCATGCTTGCTTGTTTGTTGTTAGTTAGATTATAATTTTGTTTGGGGACAAACAAACGTTTAAGTTTGGGGGTATTTGATAAGTGTAATTTTTACACTTATTTGGTACCTAAATTAACGACATTTAATAGGTTTTTTTTTAACAAAATATATTCTAAATCAGTGCATTTTATGTTTAATAGGTGAAACTCGTTGGATGAAAAGGACTTGAAGGAAAGAAGCGTAATATGACGAAAAATAGCAAAAAATCTAAAGTACAAGGACCAAGTTGAATTTGATGAAATAATTGAGAACTTGAAGAAAGCAAAGATTGATTTAATTGGATATTGGAATTAATTGGATCTCAATTAGGACTTTTAGTTGTATTAAAATAATGTTTGCTTTAGGTTATGTGGGAATATATATATATATATACATGGCACACGCAGAAAACGAGGGGGAAAAAGCAGATTATTATACAATATATTCACGCAGCCAGAGAAGAAATAAGGGCTGCCAACATTATACGCAGAGAATTAGGCAGCAAAGAAAAGCAGATTATATATATTATTCACGCAGCCACGGGACGGACGGATGATGCGTGCCAGGACACGTATTGAGAAAAAGACAGAGAACTTGCAAAAAGTGAAAGTGAATACATATACCCACACGCATCCGAGAGGCAAGAACTAACAAGTGGGTGGGCTTTGATTGTTTCATAGAAAACAAGCATTAGAAGAAGCAGCGGAGACACGAGACGAATAAAGACGAGAGACAAACTACAATTAATTCCAGATTTATTCACGTTTCGTCAATTTTCGGTGATGTCGTTTCTCTTTGCGTGTTTAATTTCAATATTATGTTGGGCTAGATTTTTATATTGCTAAGATATTGATGAACCCTTGTTTTGAAATTTTTAGTATTAATTAAGTATTTTGACGTCTAGTTTGTGTATTTTACTTGGATGTTTATTATTGTTTTAACCGACTCTTCAATTAATTTGCTACTAATTGGATTGATTTATTGGAATCTATTATTATCGAGAGAAATAATAGGTTTTTAGCTAAAAATAATAACATTGTAAGGTTCGATAGAGGATAGAGATATACCTGTATGCTTTACATGGTTTTCATAGGTGTTCTAGATCGTTTAATGCATTTATCATGTTCGTATCTTTCATCGAGAGATAGGAGGGTCACATGAGGGGAATAGATTTGATAACTATCGAGAGAGGTTTTCAATTAAATTAGGAACACTGACCAACAAGAATGATCACAAATTGTCACTTTAATTTGTTATACTAAAAATGGATTTACAAGGGGGATTCGACATCTTAGCAATACTTTCGCATATTTGAAAAACTCAATTAAATTGTTTTTTTTTACGTTAGTTTATAATTTAGATATTAGGACAGTAAACTCAAAACATATTTGCTATTCGATTAAAGTTGGAATTAATTTTAACTCGATCAAACACGTAGTCCTCGTGGGTTCGACACTCTACACACTACTTTATTACTTGATCACGACCCCGTTCACTTGCGGGAAATCAAACGACCAAGGTCGCTCAACCTCCTTTCTTTCCTTCATTTTTTCAAGTATCAGACCTCTTATCTTTTGCCAAGTTGTGCTATTGAGCTCCATCTTTCCTTCATCATGGTTAGAATTCACGTCTTTTGCTCCTTTGTGCGTTTCGATTAATTCAAAAATTCATGATAAGTCTTGGGCACATCTCTTCATGTACAAACCACCAGAGCTTTGTTCTATTTCTCAATCCTGGCAGGGCTGGCCATAAAGGCTGTATCAACTAAAATTTTCTCCACTTCTATGGTTTGTTTGTTGAAGTTTTGTGACTTGCTTCTTCCTTGGGCATAGTTATCGCTCTGGAACCTGAACTGAGATAAGAATGCTGCAGCCAGGTTGGTCCAATTTTTTGACCGACCTCTTAGGTAACTTCCTAAACCATCTTTAGGTTTTATCTCCTAAGGATAAGAAGAAAACCCAACATAAAAGAGTGTCATTGTCCTTGTAGTGCCATCCTTGATGTGTATTTATCAAGGTGGCTGAGGGGATTTCCTTCTCCATCATACCTTATGAGCTGAGACATCTTTAACTTGTTTGGTAGGGATCTCCTTCTCATCATACTTAGTGAATGGAAAATGGCAATTGGCGAAATACTCTTTCATTGTTCCTTTGTGTTTAGCTTCTAGGTTGGCTATTCGTCTCCTGAGTTAGCTTAACTCTTGTTCATTGCCACTCCTTTGGTAGGCCTGTATTGGATGGTGCTAGATCGTTCACTTCTTGGTGTAAGGGAATGTTATGTACCTAGCCTATTGAAAGTACTTTTGATTTTCCTAGGGGTCCATTTTCTTGAACTGGGGAGCTCATCCCTTCGCCTATTTTGCTCTTGGGATTCTTCCTTGGAAAAGTATAAAATCCTTCAAATGGGAGATCATCCATTTTTTCCTACCATTGGAGTAGGCACTTTTGTTCTATCCTTTGTATAGTGCTTATGAGAAGCTTTATGGCCTCATTCATGGTAGTAAAATGAGGATTCTTGACCTCAGTGAAGTCGTTTCTCTTTTTAAAGTTTTTGGGGAGATTTATTTCATTGGGATTAGATAATTATGAGTTTGGAAATTTTGGAAGATGTAAGATGTTCTTTGCAAGCTCTCCTTCTAGCACCAAATTGTTGATGGCTACAAATTACCTGGCAAATTTAGAGCAGCTTCATAGAAATTTAGTATAGTGATTGCAGGAATTTAGAAAAATTAAAGGATAATTTCAACGATTGAAGTTTGGAGTATATTGGAGTAAATACATTAAGTTTGACCCATTGGAGAAGACCATGTACCCTATTTCTAGGCTTTCAAACTAAAGAACTTGGTCGTCCAATGTCATATTAGCTCAGTATCATCCTTAAAATGTGTGCCATGTCCGATTTTGAGGTCTCTAATTGGTTGCCGAGGTTGGCCAAATATGTCATCGTGATAACTAGGTTGTAAGAGATCAATGCTTATCCTTAATTAGCTGGAAATGAGGTGCTGATGTCATGGATGTCACATGTCATCTTGAGAATGGTTGTCCAAGTGGTGGAGGCGTCATGTTGAAGATGTTCAGAATTGCAATGATGATGTTTTTCTAGATGATGACTGACTTGGACCGAGCAGACTTGGGAGCCAATTAATTTGTCTTTCAAGTTGATAACATCCACCTCAAAAGTTTACTTTCTAAGTTGAGGTAGGTTTGGGCTTATTTAAATATCAAATGCCAACAATATTGAATTTACAAACGTTAAAAACAACCTGTTGTTGTAAATGGTTAGTTATTGGTGAATGACAATTGTACCCCTACGACTCTAGAAATTATTACCATATGTATCCCAAATCCTTTCCTATAAATATAGGGCTTTGGTTTTCATTATAATACACAAGTCTATTGATTTTTATTCTCTCTCCTCTTTTTATAATACACAAGTCTAGAAAAATATTAGTTTGTTGCTCCAAAGAGCATAAAATTTGATGTTTCAATATTTTCAAAGAATGTCACACTAGTGCTTCTGAAAAAGCATAAATCTTGAAATACTTGCAGAAAATAATGTTAATATGATATCATGTGCATCGAATATTGTTGAAGGTTCTGGAAGAGCTTGTATTATTTTAATAAATACTACAAAATTATATGTTAAAGATGCACTTTATTCTAGCAAATTTAGAAGAAATTTGCTTAGTTTTAAAGATATCCACTGCAATAGATATCACATCGAGACGATGTAAGAAAATAATGTTGAATATCTTTGCATAACTTCTTTTGTATCTGACCTGAAGCAGATAAAAGAAAACTTTATGCATTCCCATCTGGCATGTATTATACATTTATAAAAATGGTCAAATCGAATACTATCACGAACCAGAAGTTCATTGATCCAAAAAAATTTATACTTTGGCATGATCAACTTTGACATCCAGAAGTTATAATGATTCGCCGAATAATAAAAAGCTTACCTAGACATCCTTTAAAAAATCAGAAGATTCTTTTACCTAATGATTATTCATCTGTAGCTTGTTCGCAATGCAGGTTAGTCATTAGACCTTCGGTTACAAAGGTCAATATTGAATCTCTAACTTTCTTGGAAATGATTTATGAAGATATATATGGGCTAATACATCCACCATGTGGACCATTTTGTTATTTTTAGGTATTAATTGATTTTTCTATTATATTGTCACATGTTTGCCTACTTTCCACTAGGAATGTAGCTTTTGCTAGACTACTTGCTCAAATCATAAAATTACGAGCGCAATTCCCCGATTAGTCAATCAAGACTACTTGTCTTGACAATGCTGATGAATTTAGATCAGAAGCATTCGATGATTATTGCATGTCAATTGAGATTGTTGTTGAACATTTAGTTGCACAAGTCCATACATAAAATGGTTTATCGGAGTCATTTAATAAACGTCTACAACTTAATGTTAGACCATTACTTATGAAAACAAAATTCCTAGAACATCTTGTGATTAACAAATTACCAAGACTTAAATCTACGGATTCTATTATTTAATTTATTAGAATATTAATTCCATTAAATAATAGATATGCTATAAATAAAATGTATCAATTATATATCAAAAGTGTTTATGTCCAAAATCGATTCGATTTAAGGCATAACACTTTCGTTATCAACCAAATATAATAAGAACGTTATCTCATGGATGAGAATGTTTTGGACCTCAGAACTCACAAAAATGACTTTAGGTTCACGCTTAAACAACATATATTTCCATGACACATCAGATATAATCCCCAAATTAGTAAGTTTAAACACACAATCTCATAATAAGATCTTTAATACCAAATAAGCTACATAATTATCAGACTTCAAGTTACCAACAGGTGTTCGAAGCAGCCCCATAACTCTCACTAATGCATCATAACATCATATAATTGTAGCAATATCTGCCTAACACTTACTCAAATTAGTTAACCTAGCTTTAGAGATAACTAATGAACATAAGTTGAAACCATCTAAACTATCAACTTGGACATAATCTAATTTTGAATAGTTGCTACACGATTTAATTTCATACATCTCTTTGCGTCCTTAAGCACATTCCATCATTCCCAAATATTTACCACACTTCTATAACATGAGTACGAACGTAATCATACCATAAAATTATCAGAACTATTAGAGGTCACAGCCACAAAACCAGCCCCTTTAACAGAACGCCGAACTTGATGTCTCACGATGAAATAAAGCACAGTGTAATCTAGAACTCCCAGAAATGAAATATTATAATCATTAGGCAAACTAATAAATGATTATCATTTAGTGCAGTGTACTATTTTTAGAAGAAAAAGAATGTTCACTAGAGCTAACGATGAGTTAGGAACATTTTTTCTTGTACTATTATGATTACTTTGGTCATGATATCTTTAGGCGTTGCTGCTAAATTGCTTCTAGTATTTAGGATTTAAAATTATACTTGAGATAAGTGTAAGATAATCGAGCTGAAATGAAGATGAAGAACACGATACTTTTGGATTGAATCAGAAATTCATTTCATATTCAACACCAATACAAAAGGCTAAAATATATAGAATTAATGGGGATGAAGATGGGAACATGAGTCCTAGTCCTGATGCCAGCTTAAGGTGTCTGATTACCTTGTGAGCAGCAGATGTGTGAAGGAGGGAGTTTCCATGTATTGACTAAGATTCTGAATTGCATAACGTATAGCAGGTCTGGTTAATGACAAGTCATCTTTCCAATCAATTTCTTGTAAATGGTAAGATATGGCAATGGCTTTCCCGTGTCTTTTCCCAACTTTAGATTCTGTTCCATAGGTATTTTAACTGGTTTAGCCCCAAGCAATCCTGCATGCCAACAAGTCCAAGGTGTACTTTCGTTGTGAAATAAACAATTCCTTTGCTTGACCTTGCAACTTCAAGGCCAAGAAAATATTTTAAATCACCTAATGCCTTAATCTTGAACTTGCTGTTGAGAAACTTTTGAACTCTGTCTATTTGTTCCAAATTCGAGCATGCTATGACTATGTTATTTACATAGACAAGTAGGGCCATAAAAGAATGGTTTGTTACCATAGTGAAAAGGCTGTAGTCAGCATTAGACTGAGTGAAACAAAATTGTATAAGTGCTGCAGAAAAGGTAGAGTACCACTGTCTCGAGGCTTGTTTCTAGCAATATATGCTCTTTAGTAACTTGTAAACTTGCTTAGGATTTCCCTTAGTAACTTATAAGACTCCATATAGGAAAGCATTACTTACATCAAATTGCTTCAGGTGCCACTTTTGAATTGCTGCAATGGCTAATAGGCAGGGAACTACCAGGTTTAAAACAGGAGAGAAGGTTTCACTGTAATCTATCCCTTCCCTTTGCGTATATCCTTTGGCCACAAGCCTTGCCTTATGCATCTCAATACTCCAATCTGACTTATACTTCAGTTTATATACCCATTTGCACCTAATTGCTGCCTTGCCTGGTGGAAGATCAGTGAGAATCCAGGTTCCATTCAACTCAAGAGCTTCTATTTTAGAATGTATTGCCTTGCACCAATTTGGATTATTTATTGCTTGATGATAAGTGCTAGGTTCAATGTGTGTGCAAATGGAGGTTGAGAATGCCTTGGACTAAGGTGACAGTTTATGATAAGAAATAAATTCAGAAAGGGGAAAAGCCTTACCTGCAGAGTTCAGAACCTTTATCTTGACAGGAGATTGGGTTGGCTGAATTGATGTGGCCTGATGAGAATGGAAATCTTGTAGGTACCGAGGGGCCTTCTTGACCCTGGTAGACTTTTGAATGATGGGTGGTGTGAGAGGTGATGTTTGAGGGTCTTCATCAGGTACAGGGCTGTTATATATGTCTTGATTAGATAGGTATGTTCTAGGTGAATGAGGGGCAATATCTTACCTTGATTCATGATTATAGTTGTCAACCTCTGCCAGTGGTTTAGTGAAAACAAATTTTGCTTCATCAACCGGTTTAGAAGCTTGTTTGTAAAGGAAATAGGTCTCATGGAATGTTATATCCCTAGATACAAAGATGATTTTTGTCTGTATATCCATTACTTAGTACCCTTTAACTTCAAAAGGATAGCCTAAAAAGACACATTGGTGTCCTCTAGGATCAAACTTTCTTCTCCCATGTTTCAAAGTAGAACATAGCAAAGGCATCCAAAAATTCTAAGATGAGAATAGGTAGATGAAGACTGGAATAAGATTTCAAATGGCATTTTGTTTTGCAGCAATGGTGTGGGGGTTCTGTTTATCAGGTATGTGGCTGTGAGGATGTACTCATTCCAATAAAGTAGAGGGAGTCATGACTGATATTTCAAGGCTCTTGCAATATTCATCAAATGTTGATGTTTCCTCTCAACAATACCATTTTGTTGAGGAGTTTCAACACAACTTTTCTGGTGAATTATTCCTTTTAAGTTGTAGAAATTAGTTAGTTTAAACTCAGGTTCATTGTCACTTCTCAAGATTTTTACTGAGGTTTAAAATTGATTTTCTATCATTTGGGTAAATGCTTTAATAGAATGATTAATATCAGACTTTCTTCTTAGCATATATACCCAAGTGGCTTGTGAAAAATCATCTACAATTGAAAGAAAGTACTTAGATCCATCATGAGCTGTGGTGTGGTAGGAACCCCATATGTCACAGTGGATAATGTCAAAGATTTGTTTAGTCTTATGTGTGCTTCTTGGAAAATGATTTTTGTGTTGTTTTCCAATGGACAGATAAAACATGGAATTTTGCTAGCTTTCTTGTAATGAGAAACAACACAATCATCTGAAATAAGTCTCAATCTAGAATCTAATATGTGTCCTAAAGATAATGCCATAAGTGTGGTTCAACATCAGAATTAAAAATAGAAGTTACAACAAGAGGTTGTCTAAGACAAAGAGCTGATAGGGTAGTCATTAGGGCTGTAGGTTGAACTTTGTGGAGAATGAGTCGATATAGGCCACACCATGTTTCACCATTCCCAATTGTCTTCCAAGACAAAAGGTCCTGTACATAGCAAGTATCAGATAAAAAAATTAGACAACAAGGCATTTGTTGTGTTAATTTCTTAACATGTAGTAGATTGAAATTAAAGTTAGGGACACATAATACATCATTCAAAAAGAGTGAATCAGTGACTCTTACTTCACTAGAGTGTGTGGCTGGAACAATTTTTCCAGTAGGTAACTTAACTGAGAGGTAGGTTTTTGATTTAATGAAATTGTAAAAAATGGTATTACAGATCATATGATCCGTTGCACCTGTGTCAATGATCTATGGAGTGCTAGTGGAATTATGAATGTGTGTGGAATGAGCAAATGAACAAATAGCTTTACCATGTAAAGCAGATGGTGGTTTAATTTTTGAATGGTCAACAGCCTCTACATGATTGACAGAGTGAATGGGTTGTGGATTGTCCTTAGGTCGAAGTAATACAATTCATTCTTCATATTGCCCCTTGGTTAGGGAAATTGTCCTCTCACTTTCTTCCTGCATCACAGTAGATTGGTTTGCAAAGCTCACTTCTCTCCTCTGTCCTTTGTATAACTTATGGTTTGGGAATAACCATTTTGTTTAAAACATTTTTCCATAGTGTGTCCTATCATGTTGCAATGTGTGCACTGGAGCCTCAGTATTCCCTACTTTAAAACATTTGTCTAAGGTGTGTCTAGGGATTTTGCAGAATGTACAATATGGTTTGTCCTTTTTGCCTGCTGTATTAGTATTTCCGTAACTGAGTGATCTGTTATCTCCATAGAATTTCCTAGTCATTGCAATAGTTTTATTGTTTACAGCAGTAGAGGTAAGTTGTTTTTGCCTCTCCTGCTGTTGTATGTAGGAGAAGACCTTGTTGACAGGTGGAAGAGGATCAAATATCATGACTTGGGCTCCGGCATTGTCATAAACTTCATTCAACCCCATCAGAAATTTTATTACACAGTCACATTGATGTCTATCAACTACTACCTTCAATTGGCCACAACTACATTCTGGAATAGGATTATAGACAGATAGTTCATCCCAAATCGTTTCCAGCTTACCATAGTAAACACTTACAGAGTCATTATCTTGCTCCAGATCAACCAATACCTTCTCCAGTTCTATATACTGGGTCCATTTTGTTGAGAAAAACGATCCTTAAGTTCTGACCATATTTCATTCTCTTCATCCATAAATGCTACACTGGATCTAAGTGAAGGGGATATAGCATTTTGGATCCACGAAACTACCTTGTCATTGCATCTTTCCCATGGATGAAAGGAATCACTGGTTGGTTCAGGTTTGAGCAAGGTCCCATTGATGAATCCAAGCTTGTTCTTAGCTCAGAGTCCTCGTTGGAGTGCTCTTGACCAGGTGGGATAGTTATCTGTGGTTAGTAATTCTGTGAATAAAATGGCTCTAGGGTTATCTGAATTTTCTAATTTGTATTGTTTAGAAAGTTCAGCAGTAAGGGGAATAACAGGAGTTGCATTTTCACTACAAACAGAATTCATACCGTCAATGGTAGTCATTGCTCTGATACCATGTAAGATAATAGAGTTGAAATGAAGATGAATAACACTGATACTTTTTGATTGAATCATAAATTCATTTCATATTAAACACCAATACAAAAGGCTTTAAAATATATAGAATTTACAAAGGGGCAAAAGAGTAAAGATTCTTCCTAACAAACTATGCAACAAAGGAATATTATTCTGCCTAACCATGTGCATCATACACGAGCTGGAGGACACCAGGCTTGATAAGTATATTGCCTTATGATGTGTGTGCATATCTAGCTAATAACCAAAATGGATGAGTTGATAAGAATGCTTCATTATCTATTTTAACAGTAAGTGATGAATTAATTTATTTAGTTAGTAAACAATCGGATTTTAGTGATTTATTTCGAGTGATGCACTTGATAATATGGGATGAGGCTCTAATGTTTTATTTTTATTTCAGTAAGAAATTAACTGGGAAACGTCAAAAGAAAGGATCCATTCCTCCTAAGGTGTATCCTGCTAATGTGTTGACTCCTCCTCTTCATTGAGTGGCTTCGACTATGGAATCTACTCAAACAGTCTCCACACCCATTCATTAGAAAAAATCTCTTCTGCTAAAAGGAAGATGCTGAATATTGATCACACTCAATCAGACCCCAAAGGATCTTATTCTACCAATGATCAGCTCTTGGAGAGATTGGATTTGAAATCCTTATTTAGCCCCCACCTCGATGATGAATTAAATTCCAATGTTCTGTCAGCTCTCTCTGCTTTTGTTTCTTGGGCAGCGATGTCTATCTCATGTATTTTACTAGAGTAATGCTATTCATCCCCACTGGGGATGAAAATATAGTCTACGTGGCGTTAATGTGACATTAAATGATAAATGAAATTAAATAAGTCATTTAATTTCACTTTTCATTTAACATATCATTTAAAGCCAATTAGACTATGTTTTCATCCCCACTGGGGATGAATAACATTACTCATTTTACTAAGTCCTGAGAGAAGTTGAAGAGGAGCCTCCTTCGATAGAGAGACGAAAAATGATCAATGATCATCTTTCGCAGGCTTCTATGTTGCACCATGGCCAACAAGCAGAGTACGAAATTTGTTTCAATGAGCCGCTTCCTTAGAGAAAAATTGGGAGCCTTTGGAAAAACAGTTTGCAGGACTTTGAAAATGGTGGGGGATGTTGACATAGAGAAAGCGAAGTATAAGGACTTAGCAAAAAAATCTAAATCTCTTGCTACCAAGGAGGCTAAACTGTTGGCTAACGTCCGGAAGATCTCTAAAGATTAAGAGCAAACTAAGTATAATAGTATTGTATTTCTGTGAAGCCTGTTCGTGATTGTAAAATAACAAGATACGAATATTGTTATTAGTGATAGACCATCGTGTATGGCATTTTTACTTAAAAAATAAATAGTTAATCTCACAAGTTAAAGTGTGGTGACACTTAAATTAACACATGGATATTTTGTTATAGAACAAAATATTAGAGACTTGCTTGAGAGATTCCACATGGATAACTATCTGAGTATCAAGTGTTAATCTCTAATGTTCGGTAGTGGAATTGGTTCTTCGACTTGAGATCATCTTAGTGTCTTATACAAGGACAATCATACCTTGCTGCTATTGAAAAATATGATCAATAATAGAGATTGATATAGATCCATATCTTGTAATTGATCAGATCATATTGATGAAAGGATAATTGTTTTAAGGTAAACAAACAAGTTTGGTTTGTAATACCTGTGACATTTTTCGTCACATGTATTGCCCGACACATTGTTAGATGTCAATGTAGGATGACAGATGTGAACTGGTGATAATAAAAAGGGGCACTTTAATTTATCTATTTTGTTAGATCAAAATAATAATTCAAGTTGGTAGACATCGTGATCGATAACTTAATGGGTCACACACAAAACGGAAACCAAAAGAATGAGATTCACCAATTAATTAATTAACAAATATTGTACAAATAATTAACTAGGTTCCTTGTTAATAGGCACGAATTAATTAATTGGATTAATTAACTTATGGATCAAACTTAATTAATTAGATTAATTAAATATTGGATCGAGTTAAGTTTAAAAGATGGGTCAAATCCACTTGAACTTATATTAATAAACTATTATAGTTTAAGAGAAATTGAACAGAACACAATTCATTATTGTTAGGACAAGAAAAGAGGAACATTAATTCTCTCGTTCTTGTTCACTATATGGATTTCTATTAGAGACTGGACAATTAGCAGTAGTAGATTGCAGATCGTGATTGTTTATGTTTCAAGATCAAGCAAAAGAGTTTCTAGAATTTACAAAATGTATAATTTCTATCATAGTTTCATCTAAGTACAAAGAAGATCCTTAGTGGGAATTGTAATTATTTTAAATTTCATTATGCATGTTAAGTAAATTCCCAACAGTAGAGAATTATGAAATTAAAACCCCCATAATAGAGTATAGCTTGGCTGAATTGAAGGCTCATGAAGATACCATCTATGAAGATGCAATGTAGGAAGGAGGAAACAAGGTTATTGATATTATTAAAGGTTTTCGTCCTCATTGGGATTTAGGGTCTTTGAAGCTAGAGAGGATGATACTAAAGAGAGTCCCATCTCCAAACCAACCTTCCACCATTGAGGCTCCTCTTTCTAACCTTATTCTAAATTACCTATCAAGTATTATTGAGATTGTTGAACAAATAAAAAAAAACTATTTAATTTTTAATTCACCACTACGAATTAAGGGCATTCAAATGAATTCTCTCTAATTAACAATCTTATTCAGAAATGTTGAAAATTCAATTAATTATGCACTGCAAAAAAAATAAAATAATTTTAATTTTCACCACGGATCTGCTTTGTATTTAGATAGAAACTGTGATAAGATTAATACTTTTTCTAATTTCGCAAACTCATTTGCTAATATTTAAACACGAACAGTCACGATATGCAATCCACGGTTATTCAATTGTCAAGCTTCTATTGAAAATCCACACAGAGAATATTAATTTAACTGAATAATAGATTTGTCATGAATAAAATGCATTAATTATATATTAAAAGTGTTTTTGTCCAAAATCGATTGGACATAGAGTATAAAACTTACAAGAAATACAAAATTCAGTACCCTCAATGGAGTCAGTAAAAAGTTGAAGATTTCTAGAAATATACATTTCTAACACACGTTAAAATTTATGCAAAGATAATACTATCATTAATTCTATTTAAAAGTTTGACCGCCAAATTTAAATAAGTTTTTTCTATATAGAGATAATTATATGTATTTAATTGTAAAATATCCTAACTTGGTTTAGGGTATAAAAATTTAGCCATTTTTCAAGTAATCCCGTCACTTTAGGCATAAGTGACCCACACTTTAATTACAAAATTTACACACACACACACACACACATACTATATATGTGTGTGTGTGTGTGTGTGTTGGTATAAAGCCCCGTCCATGTGGTTTGACCCAACCCGAATTGTATGGAATGAATTTGGGGAGAGGAATTAAGGTTTAAATTTAAAATTTAACCCCCACCACCCACACAACTTCCATATAACTCCCCCTATGCTAAAATCATATAGAAAAATTCAGGTAAAAAGAATATATATATATATATATATATATATATATATATACAGAAATGATCTAATGAGCACCGGTGCTCATCTTATGCTAAGCACCGACGAGTTGGCACATTAATTCATTGGTGGATAAAGATTTTGTGAGTTCCAATCCACCAATGAATTAATGTGCCAACTCATTGGTGCTTAGGATAAGATGAGCACCGGTGCTCATTAGATCATTTCTGTATATATATATATATATATATATATATATATATATATATATATATATATATGTGTGTGTGTGTGTGTGTGTGTATATAAATATATGAGGGCGGTGACTTGATTTTGCCAAATTTAAGTCTCAAAGTTGGTTCTTGGATTGTGGAAATTAAACTCTTTCCATTTATTTTCTACCTAAAGTGGAGTGCTAATCTATAGTCGTAAGCAAGCAACCAAATGCAAGTAATTTAATCTCTCATTTTTGGGATTTCAAGTAAGTTCTAAGACTCCAAACCCGGTTAGAAGCATGCTAAGTAGGTTACATTGGTATAAGAGACTAAGTAGGTTGTTTTCTTTCTTAATGACATGCTGAAAAATTGTTTAATATGATAAAAATGCATGTATGTTGTTTTTACTTCAAAGCTTGAGCACCTTTAACAGCAAGTTATGATATACTCCAAATAAATTCGTGAAATTTATACTATATGTTCATGTTAGCATGTAGAACATGTCTGTAATGTTTGGCACATTTACCTCTTCACAACCCACCCAACCACCGGCCACCGACCTCAACTCCGGTAAAAATCGCCGAAAATTGCCTCAAAGTATCCTGCCTGCCTACAAACTTTATAACTACAGGAATCTCCACTACTGGCGACACCCAGGTCGTGCCCATCATCGGGTTGACCAAGCATCTAATTCCGCTTCTAATGATGTATTCATAACATCATATAAAACTGCAACTCAAAATCTACAGCCATTTTCTTCTACAGCGAAACCGAACATTTCAAACCCAGATTCCGGCGCCAACAATGTAACCCACGACCTCTAACACCATCTAATCATGCTGCATTCAATGAACCCATGAGTCTTCACCAATTTCGAACCAATTTGGACTAACCAAGAATCGCATCGCGCACAGATAGAGGAGACTGAAAATGGCAAACTTCATGCAATTGAATTTCATATTCTTCTCCAATTCACTAATTCAACCTTGGGAAATTCAATTCAAGCATCAACAACATTGGTTCAGGCCTCAATTTCTCAAATTGAAGCATCATGATTACGTCCAAAAAATAATGCGGTGGTGTAGCATAGATTTGGGGAGTCAATTCCACATGGAGATGGAAGAAATGCTCAAAGAATAAAAAATGATGGATATTCTCTCTCATTTGTGAAGTAGAATTTATAATTCGAATAAAATTAAGAATTCAATGTTTGAAATAATGAAATTAAAATCAATGTTTTGAGGTAGCGAAGTATCGGAATTCCCTCAATTGGATTGGATCAATCTCATCAATTATTCATTTTTATAACTCAATTAAAGACATTTATCCCAACTTTCTAATCGGAAGATATGACGTTATAAATGAATTTAATTCAATTGTAATCCTAGAATCTAAACCTCCTATAACACATTTGCATTATTTTTATTGAAATAAGATCGAGAATCGACCATATACATCAAGCATAAGGCAATAATCAATCCACCAATAAAGTAAAATTGAAATTGACACTCAACAAATAGTTTAATTCTTTGATGGAAAAAGTATGACTGAATCCATGAAAAATATAGTAAAGGTTAAGCCAATCCCAAAATATTTATGAAAAGAAAATCTAAATCGTAGAATTGTTTGACAATGAAAAATCAAACTACATGGATAAAAGATGAGAAATCACAAATTCCAATTGAGTTCATTCCTAGCTTCACCAAGGTTTTTAGTTCTTCATCGAGATTCTTGAGCAAAAACTAGAGAAAAATATGTATGGAGACGTCTCCCTTTGTTCTCGTACGTTCTAGGGTTGAAATATTGTGAAAAAAGTTGGTTTCCATAAGAGTTTGACGTCAATTAGGAAACTGAGATCGCGTCAAAATTTACTATTATGCAACCGCATAGTGGTGGAAGCTACGGTCGCATAGATCAACAAAACTAGGTGCTCAATTCTCTGAACGGCCTCATGCGCATAGGAAATATGCAATACGACTGCATATCTAATTCCGTTTTCCAATTGTTTCATTTTGGTTCTCAAACTCCGTTCCTCATTTTGTGACTTCTTTCTCCACTCCTTTTTCTTCCCATGCTTAATTCCTTAGCCAATTTGACCTCGTCATCATCATATCTTCATTTATACCTTCCGAGTCATCTTTTTGGATATTTCAAATTTGGTCCCCTAAACTTTCATTTCCTTCAATTTGGTCATTTTTAACTTGTTTCTCCTTATTCCCACTACATTCATCACGTTGTCCTTCAAAACGTATATTACATAGAATTAAGGTAAATTCCAACATATTAATCAACAATATTCCATATTTTGACAGTAAATGAAGTGTGTAAAAATGCACTTATCAGACTTTCTCAAACTTGAATTACTGTTTATCCTCAAACAAAACTGTAACTTAACTCTACATAAAACATGGTTTATCAACCTGCCGTGTCTTAGATTTGAAATTCGATCATCAAACAAATGAACAATTATAACAGTGTGCAAATTAAATCAATCTCCACCTGTTACATGCGTAAACCAACGTGTGTGTGAAAACTCGTGCAGACATATTAAGATCATGATTGGCTCAACACCTGACCCATAGTAGTCAAATATATTTTTACTTCGCTCGAGAGATACACACACTTCCAAACTTATGTTTTTCACTCAATTTTTTATGGGTACATTCTAAGTTGAACTTATTCAATTATATTCTTTACCCTCTCTTAGTTTGGATCAATCTCACTATTACAAGTTCACACTTCAACAAATCGAGATTCTCCTATATTTTTTATCGCTTCAACCCTTAAGACTAAACTAAATTACTTGCTTCTTGTCAAAGATGTGGTTTTATCAACCAAATGTCTTAGGCTCAATGTATTTGTGCATATTTGTTTTTTCATGTTTTTTTTTTCAAAACATCTTCTCATTTGCTTTCTATATAACCTATGTAGCGAGCTTTAGGCCAATGACTTCCAAGTCAAATGACCAAATAGCACCAGGTTTTAAACATATTAAGATGTTTTATTCACTCAGAGATTAGTGCAATGCCCCTTTTAGACATTTAGTTTCTAAAACTAACCTCTCACTTAAAACTTTCATCTCGTCTTTGTCTCATTGGTTTTAGACAATCCACACAAGATAATTTTCATGCACGAATCTCTACTCATCTCAATGTTCCCCTGTAGCAGCTCAATCATCTCCAAACTACCCTATAGTTGGATTATGGATCAATACTATAGAGCTTATTCGATTTTACTTGCTATGTTCAACCATTTTCTAAATACTGAACCATATCACTAGCTCAATATGCCAAACATGAGTAACATGCATAGAAAATGTCAAGTTTCACATAAACAGGTTTTTGACTAATCTAATAGTACATTGTTTTCATTATTCACAGTTGATACGTATTCCAATAGTCACATCATAGCCGATATAGTTATCAAACAAACACAAGCACACAAAACTAAAACTATAATCGAATGATAGAAAACAAATAAATAAAATAAATGAATAAAAACTAAAAAAAAAAAATTTAGCATACGATTATCACACAAACAAATCTTGCAATAAAACGATGAAAGCCCACCTAAACTTATTTGAAATATTGTCCTCAATGTTTAGATAATCACAAAATGCTTGATGAGTGTTCTAAACTCATGATATTTTTGCCACTTAATTCGTTATTTTATCCTTGAGAGAGTTTTAGGGTATTTTAATGTGTGTTTTGATGTTGTGATATAGGGTAATGGAATTGAAGGAAATAAGCAAAAGTTGGCAAATTGGAGAAACGAGCTAAATTGTAAGAGAAACCAAATGTTCGGGGACTAAAGTGCAAATACTCAAAAGTTGTGTCGGACTTCAAAATGAAGATTTGAGAGTGTTTGAAGTCAATTGGATGAAGGAAGAAGTCAAAGGGATGAAATGTATGCAAAGTATGATCTTTCATCAATTTCCAACCGAAAAAGTTATGCTCCAAATTTTTAGTCTTATATTGAGACTCATTTTTGACATAGCACACATTTGAATTGGAAAATGATATCTGAAGTAAAGTTGTATCTGTTGGGATTTTGACTTTGATCTAAGACTCTATAAAGAGAGCCCTTCATATCTTTGATTTTGTGTATGGATGAGTGTATTGAAAACTTAACAAAACATGAATTGTATACCGGTTAATGCATAGCTTACCGGCTTTCTTACCAGTATAAAACATAACAAAAACATATGAATTTATACATATACTCTGTTGTCCTTGAAGAACAGATCAGAGGAGGAAGGAACTTTGATTGTCTACATTTTTGAAGACCGTTTTTCTATAACATTTCCTTCATTTGTTCCTACATATATCCTCTATATTTTTCTCTTACAAATTGGCTCTATTTATAGCCAAACTTACTAGATATTTTACAAGATATTTAGATATATTTTCTACCTCTTGACTATCTACTTGCAAGTAGTAGCTTTCAACTTTGCTACTAGAACTTGCTCTTGCTTATAGAATGGTTTACTACTTGTTTATACTAGTTATAATCTAGTCTAACTTAACATCAACTTAGTTAGACATTTCAACTAAGCTAGCTACAAACTAGATTATAACAAAAATACAATTCTCCATGTGACAACAAAATGTCACAACTCCAACACTCCCCTATGACATTTTGGTTGGAACCTTTAAATCATTTCTTCTTCATGCTTCAGCCATGATTGCAATATTTGATTCTTTGCTTTCCATTTGATTTGACTCTTTTTGTTGCTACTCTTCAATGTAGTTATCAACACTTCTAGCCAAAGATCAACCACATACAAAGAAATCCTCCCTTTGCATTATCAGATTTTTTTAGCACCGTCAACTGCTGTTTTTCTTCAAATTTCTGCCCTTCTGATTTTGTGACTGCAAGTCTTTGAAGTCTTTGTTTTTTATTTGATCCAAGCTCCCATGGTTGCAAGTCTTCTTTCATAGCTGATCAACTTTCTTTAGCATAGGATCAACCTCACTCAAAGAACTTTCTCTTCGTGCATCTTCTCATCAGATTTTTAAGGACAGATGCTGATTTTTTTCTTCAATCAAACTGGATTGACTACAAGCTTTGAAGTTTTTGTTTTCTATTTGATCAAGGCCTTCTTCGGTTGCAATCCTACATCATAGGTGTCAACTCTTTCTACCTAAGATCAACCTCATCCAAAAACTTTATCTTGCATCTTTCCTTTTATCATTATCATTATTAGCATCTTCTTTTTCATTTTTCACGGCAACTTGAGGTTCTTCTGGTTTTCTCAGGCTTCAGCATCAGAATTTTTTGCAAACTGGTTTACTCCTTTTTCTCAGCCACTTTCATCACCATCTGAGACATTCATTTCCCAGGTTTTGATGCTGATTTTTGAGCTTCACCAGATTCTATGAAACATTCAGTTTGATCTTCAGAGTTTCATCCATGATTTCCCTCTTTGAAATTTCTTGTTTTTCATTTTTTTCAAGCTCTCTTGATTGCAATTTCTACATAATTGTCAATCCTTTTTAGCCTTAAAATCAACTACGTACAAGTAAACTTTCATTTTGAATCATTGGATTTTTGAAACATTCAAATTCATTTTCAGAAATTTGATTTTTGTTGAAATGAAGAAAGCTTATATTCAGATTTTCATTGAGAATAAGAGGTTTACAATTGAATTTTGAAATTACTGGTTATGCATGGATCTTACCGAATTCACCTCTTGCTTACCCTTTTTACAATTAATCAAAAAGATTTGAATTTACCGGATTTTAATCAAGCATACCGTTTTGACAATGAGCATACCGGATTTTAAAGTTTCATACCGGATTTACAAGTTTTTCAAATTGAATTGAACTTACCGGATTTGAAGATAACTCACCATTTTTGAAGCTTACTGGTATCGTTCAAGCCATACCGGATTTACAAAGAACTTACCGTATATGCAAGCCTCTTACCGTTTTTACATTGAACATACCGTATTTTCAAGGGTTCTACTGATTTTGAAAGAAAACAGGACACTTACCGAATTTGCACACAAGTCACCGTATTTGCAATACTCTCACCGTATATACAATGAACTCACCAGATTTGACAGAGGAATGCTCTTTTTTTGCTCTGTTTTTCAACCTTTTTCAGCACTTTTTCAACTAATTTTCTTCAATTGTTTGATGCTAATGATTAGTTTTTCAGCTCTAATCTTCAAACATTAGTTTTTCAACTCTAAATTTATCCTTGGAAAAACATACCAGATTCAACCACTTTTCAGCATCATTTTTTCACCAGATTTCTCTGTTTTTTTAAGCTTTTCCCAGTTTTTTTTCAGCTTCTTTAACTTCTTCTTCTTCTTCTTCTTCTTTTTTCAACCTCAAGCCCCTTTCCAAGATCATTTATGCTCTGATACCATGTTGGGATTTTGACTTTGATCTAAGACTCTATAAAGAGAGCCCTTCATATCTTTGATTTTGTGTATGGAGGAGTGTATTGAAAACTTAACAAAACATGAATTGTATACCGGTTAATGCATAGCATACCGGCTGTCTTACCAGCATAAAACATAACAAAAACATATGAATTTATGCATATACTCTGCTGTCCTTGAAGAACAGATCAGAGGAGGAAGGAACTTTGATTGTCTACATTTTTTAAGACGGTTTTTCTATAACATTTCCTTCATTTGTTCCTACATATATCCTCTATATTTTTCTCTTACAAATTGGCTCTATTTATAGCCAAACTTACTAGATATCCTACAAGATATTTAGAGATATTTTCTACATCTTGACTATCTACTTGCAAGTAGTAGCTTTCAACTTTGCTACTAGAACTTGCTCTTGCTTGTAGAATGGTTTACTACTTGTTTATACTAGTTATAATCTAGTCTAACTTAACATCAACTTAGTTAGACATTTCAACTAAACTAACTACAAACTAGATTACAATAAAAATATAATTCTTCATGTGACAATAAAATGTCACAACTCCAACAGTATCCCTTTGAGTTATATTTCCAACACATCTTGAATTGCCTCAATCGAACATTGGGAGAAAATGTTATGATAAAAGTACTAAATGACGCGCATCACAGTTTTTTCCAACCGAAATAGTGGTGCCGTAGTGCCCATACTGGGTGCCGAGTCGCCACCGTGCGAAAAATAAGTTTTTTGAATTTTTTGGACTCTTTCTTGGCCCAATACAATTCCAACCCTTCCAAAATTTCATGAGGCTAAAAATACAACCCAAAAGACCACTTTTGGAGGGGCAATTCAACACACAATTCTTCAAGAAGCAATGAGGAAAAATATTAAGAGATTCAAGAACAAGACAAAGAAGAATAAGAGAGAAATTGAAGATCTACGTCCTAGTTTTTCTATTTCTTCCTGATGTCATTTTATATGAATTTTACTATTTTCATAGATTATATCATGAGCTAAATTCATCATCTAGGGTTTGATGTAGCCAAACTTGATATTATGATTTGATTTTGTCACAATTATTTCTATTTGATTTTTCATATATGTTTGATTATGTCTGAAATTAATGCTTTCAATTAATTGGCCACTAATTGAATGAATACATTCTAGTCAATTTCGGTACTCGAGATAGGAAAATTTAGGCAGGATCATAGGATTGACACAACATAGATTTTATGGGTTTCGAGAGAAAGTATATGATCAATGAAGCTTACTCCATAAAAGAATCATGAACTTGATAAAATCTTTGATTTTAATTCGGAATAGAGATATTGGAATTGAATTCTAAGATCAATTTCTAGCAGAAACTCGAGAGAGGGGAGAGACATACATTAGGATTCTTGCTTTTAAACATGAGAAAATTCACTAGAATAGTTAGACATAATTAAATCATAATTGAAAGTTAGGTGAAATCATTCTCTATGCCTTTCTTATATTGAGTCATTCGTTTACATTGCATTTTTTGAATTCGTTACTAAAATCATCGTTAGATTACTTAAAAATATTGATTATAAAATTCATTCATCTAGATAAAATAGAGGCTATATAATTATAGTATTTGGTGGAAATTTGAATTACAATCCCTGTGGGCTCGACACTCTTACTCCAATATTATATTACAAAACTTGACACCGTACACTTGCGGTATAATTCACGTCATAAAGAACGTGTGACAAGTTTTTGGCGCCATTGCCGGGGATTGTTTTATTTGATTTTTACTAATATTATTACTAATTAGCTTTTATTTTAATTTAGATTTTTAATTTTGTTTTTATTTATTTTATTTTTATCTATGATAGTCTCTTTTTTTTTTTTTTTAAATTTCAGGGCAAGAAACATCGACCTATTACCTGTTGATCCTAAACCATAATGCACATTTCGCCATCCAAGGGTTATACAGAGAGTTGAACGTAAAGTAATGGCCGAACAGGATGCAAGAGCAGCTAATGAAAATAATCAACAAATAGCTATTCGGGACTATGTTAGTCCCATTGTCAATGATAACTATTCCGGCATCGCACGTCTCGCTATAGTTGCAAACAACTTCTAACTAAAGCCAGGACTAATACACATGGTACAGCAAAATCAGTTTGGGGGAGCTATAACAGAAGATCCAAATGCTCATATAGGATCTTTCCTCGAAATCTGTGATACAGTCAAGATGAATGGTGTTACTAAAGATACTATCAGACTCAGCTTATTTTCCTTTTCCTTAAGAGATAAAGCCAAAGCATGGTTCCAATCTTTGCCATATGGATCCATCATGACTTGGGAGGGGTTAGCTCAGAAATTTCTAAAAAAAATTTCCACCCTCCAAGGCAGCTCAATTGTGGAGTGAAATTGGTCAATTCAGACAATCTGACTTCGAGCCATTTTATGAGGCATGTGACAGATTCAAAGATCTACTTAGAAGATGTCCTCAGCATGGTTATCAGAGTTGGGTGAAAATCGAACTCTTCTACAACTGGTTGAATGGTCAAACAAGGACAATAGTGGATTCTGCAGCAGCAGGAACTCTGATATCCAAGACTCCGGATGTGGCTTATTCATTGTTAGATAAGATAGCTACTAATAGGTATCAATGGCCAAGTGAGCATTCAAGTGCTAAGAAAGTTGCTGGCCTTATTGAGATGGATCCTATCACAGCCCTTGTAGCTCAGATGTCATCTCTCACTACTCAAAAATAGCTGTATTAATATCACAGAGAACTCAAAAGAAAGCAGATTCCATCATGGCTGCTTCCACTTTATACCATGAGTCCGAGTTAGAGAAGTAGCAAGTCCAGTATGTGAATGGCAGAAACTTCAATTAGAGAGAAAAACTACTTAGCAAACCAGTACCATCAAAAACTGCAAAACCATGAGAATCTCTCTTATGGTAACAATGCGAGCGTGCTACAACCACCATCTGGGTTTAATAATCAGGCTTCTTCTGAAGGAAAGTCATTACTGGAGGATATTTTGGGAACCTTCATTTCAGAGACTAGATTGAGGTTCAACAAAGATGAGTCAAGACTTGGCAACATCGAGACTCATATAACCAACTTGGGAGCCACGGTGAAGAACTTAGAGGTGCAAATTGGTCATATATCAACTATAATATAGTCCCAACAAAAAAGAAAATTTCCCAGCGACACAGAGGTTAACCCAAGGGAGCACTGCAATACAGTCACCTTAAAGAGTGGTAAAGAAGTTGAAGAAAGCAAGCCTAAATAGGTTGTGAGGCCTATAACAGATCCTATACTTACTCAATCTCATTTCTAGACAACCCACCTATCTTGAATCCCTAGCTACCATTCCCACAAAGATTCATGAAGAAGAAATTTGATGAGCAGTTTCGCAATGTTCCTGGAAGTCTTCAGGAAAATCCACATCAACATTCCTTTTGCAGATGCCTTGGCCCAAATGTCTAACTATGCCAAGTTCTTAAAGGAAGTGATGTCAAATAAGAGAAAGTTGGATGAGTTTAAGACGGTTAAGCTGACAAAACGGTGTAGCGCCATTCTTCAAAAGAAGCTTTCTCAGAAATTGAAAGATCCAAGCAGTTTCAACATTCCTTGCAATATTGGTGGTATCACATTTGATAAAGCATTGGGTGACCTTGGAGCTAGCATTAACTTGATGCCCCTATCAGTGTTTGAAATGTTGGGTCTTGGAGAAGTGAAGCCCACAGCCCTCACATTGCAACTGGCGCCTCAATTACATACCCCAAGGGCATTACTGAAGATGTATTAGTGAAGGTCGATAAGTTCATCTTTCCGGTAGACTTTGTGGTGTTGGACATGGAGGATGAGAAAGTGCCATTGATTCTTGGTAGACCCTTCTTGGCTACTGGAAGAAAGTCAATTGATGTACAAGAAGGGAAGTTGACACTGCAGGTTAATGAGGAACAGGTCGTGTTCAGCATACATCAACAGGAAAAATCCTTAGAAAAAGTTAACACCTGCCATATGGTCCAATCAATTGACGGAGTGAAGGGTAAAAATTGCAAAAGAACATTGTTCCATGGCCATCTAGAGCAACACATGGCAACCAATTATTCAAAGATACAGCTGCTACTAAAAGCTATACAAGGACCAAGGAAGTAGTGGATTTCATTTTAACTCAAGAAGTCGATCCACCTAACAGATTGAAGAACTACATTGAAGAACCTCTGAAACCTTCCAACATTGTCGAATCAGAAGAAGTTTTGAAAGCTATACCGAAGTTAAAATTGTTCAACTCTATTGACCATGCTACAGTGAAGAAGAATATAACACCAAGGGTAAAGTTTAGAAAGAAGAGAGAAGTGCCACATGACGATCCAACGTAGACACCTTGGTTATATCAAGCTAATAACTTTAAATGAGCGCTTCTTGGGAGGCAACCCAAACTTTTTTCCCTTTTATTTATTTTGTTTTCGAGTTATAGGATAGTATAGTTTATTTACAGTTTATTTAGGAATTATCATCCATATCTCGTCTTCTCCTAGGTTCTTGAGTAGTTAAGTTGGTAATTAGATGTTTGAGTTAAGTAACCCCTGTTCTATATATTTGATATCTAAAATTTGATTTTTCAGGAACATGATGCCGTGAAACACTCAAACCAACATTGACAAGAAAAAAGGGATAAATCTCAAGTTTGGGGGAGGTGTATAACAAACATCCATCAAATCCAAGCATCATAAAACGTCATAGGCAATGCAAAAAAAAAAAAAAAAAAATCAGGGACGTCCTCCTCACTTTTCTTTAATTTTACATTGGGGACAATGTTCAATTTAAGTTTGGTGGTGTATTATAAATTGTCTAATTTTTTTCTTTTCTTTAAGAAAAAAAGAGATTTGTACTTATTTTGCATGTTTGTGTGAATTAGATAGCCTTGTCGACAATGATATATATTATTGAGGACATGTGTTAGTTTATGGATCATGAATATGTAATGTGTTTTAGTTAAATTTTTTCCTTATTCATGCAGAATGTAAAGTATTTATGCACGTTAGTTGATTGTGGTGTTGTATATGAGTAGGTTGATTCATGTTTATATGTTGAAAAAGAGAACTTGGAAGATCAATCCCAAAACTGAATATTCACTATATCTTTAACCTTGTATAATATACTTTGGGGCGTTCAAGTTGGTAAATGATATGATTTAGGATTGTGGTAATTCCATGCATACTGAAAAAAATATTGTGTAAAGTGTCTTCAGTTTTTAAGTATGAACTAAGTGATGACCATATGCTAGGAATCTAGCACTTTGATCATTTTTGCTTTCCTTTTAAAGAAAGAGTGTTGCATTTGTTAGCTCATTGCTTCACGCCTGCACCTTTTTACTCGAGTTATTAAGTCCTTGGGGGTTTCTTAAGACCCGGTACCCTTTGGTATTTCAAAATCGGGGAGTTACCGACTAAAAGCTTGCTACAGGGTCAAGAAGAGAAAGAAAGGGTAAGGTTAATCTTGACCTTGAAAAAAAAACAATATCAAAATAAGCGAAAAAAATTGTGCAATTGTGAAAAAATGTCGAGGGCTTAGATATCTAATGGGTTTGAATTACTTAGTATTAGCTTGATTATCGAAGCATTCATAAATTGGGAGAATTATCACATGGCTTGAATTGTTGACATTGCCAGTTAAAATGAACCAAATTTGAGTCGTGTAAGAATTTAGTATTGAAAATTAACTTTAGAATACACCTTGAGAAGTGGAAAGAAAACGAGTTTTGGGGTGTATGAATCTCACAAGCGAAGTAAGGAAATATTTGACTTTTACGGTCGGGAATTGGATGAACTTATTATTGTATAGCGTTGAACTTAACTCTCCACACACACACCCGTTTTGCATTGAATATGTGAGAATTTAGCTTGGGCATTATAACTTTAAAGTGATTCATGAAATTGATGTTATGTTTTCAATCATGTGCTATGAAGGCAAGATATCTAGCGGAATTAAGTTATTTTCTAGAGTTTTATGTTTGTTCGAGGACAAGCAAAATACTAAGTTTGGAGGTATTTGATGAGTGTTCTACACTCATGATATTTATACCACTTAATTCATTATTTTTTTTATCCTTAAGAGAGTTTTAGGGCATTTTAATGTGCATTTTGATGTTGTGATATAGGGTGGCGGAATTGAAGGAAATAAGCAAAAGTTGGCAAATTGGAGAAACGGGCTAAATTGTAAGAGATCCAAAATTCGGGGACTAAAGTGCAGATACTCAAAAATTGTGTTGGACCTCAAAATGAAGATTTGAGAGTGCTTGGATTCAATTGGATGAAATATATGCAAAGTATGATCTCACATCAATTTCCAACAGAAAAAGTTATGCTCCGGATTTTCAGTCTTATATTGAGACTCATTTTTGACATATCACATGTTTGAATTGGAAAGTGATATCTGAAGTAAAGTTGTATCCCTTTGAGTTATATTTCTAATGCATCTTGAATCGCCTCAATCGGATATCGGGAGAAAAGGTTATGATAAAAATACTGAAGGACACGTAGTGCAGTTTTTTCAACCGAAATGGGGCACCGTGGCGTCGAAATAGTAGCACCACAGCACCACCGTCACTGAAAATAAACAGAATCATGGGAATCGAGGTGCCGCTATGCGAGAAATAGGTTTTTTGAAATTTTTAGACTCTTTTCTTGGCCTAATACAACTCCAACCCGTCCAAGATTTCAATAGGATAAAAATACAACCCTAAATACCACTTTTTTTTTGGGGGGGGGGGGGGGGGGGGGCAATTAAACAAAAAATTATTCAAGATGCAATGAGGAGAAAATCAAGAGATTCAAGAACAAGACAAAGAAGAATAAGAGAGAAATTGAAGATCTACATCCTAGTTTTTCTATTCTCTTCTCTATGTCATTTTTATATGAATTTTAGTATTTTTATAGATTATATCATGAGCTAAATTCATCATCTAGGGTTTGATGTAGCCAAACTTAATATTATGATTTTATTTTGTCACAATTATTTCTATTTGATTTTTCATATATGTTTGATTGTGTCATGAAAGTAATGCTTTCAATTAATTGACTATTAATTGAATGAATAGATACTAGTCAATTTTGGTATTCGAGAGAGGGGGAAATTTAGGCGGGATCATAGGATTGACACGACGTAGATTTTATGGGTTTCGAGAGAAAGTATAGGATCTATGAAGCTTACTCCATAAAAGAATCATGAACTTGATAAAATCTTTGATTTTAATTCGGAATAGAGATATTAAAATTGAATTCTAAGATTAATTTCTAGCAAAAACTCAAGAGAGGTGAGAGAAATACATTAGGATTCTTGCTTTTAAACATGAGAAAATTCATTAGAATAGTTAGACATAATTGAATCATAATTGAAAGTTAGGTGAAATCATTACCTATGCCTTTCTTATATTCTGTCATTCGTTTACATTACATTTTTTGAATTCGTTACTAAAATCATCGTTAGATTAATTAAAAATATTTATTATAAAATTCATTCATCTAGATAAAATATAGGCTATATAATTATAGTATTTGGTGGAAATTTGAATTACAATCCCTGTGGGCTTGACACTCTTACTCCAATATTATATTACAAAACTTAACACCGTACACTTACGATGTAATTCACGTCATAAAAAACGCGTGACAATGCTGAACTGAAAAGCACGTAAAGAACATGACGAATGTACAATAAGGTAAAGATAAAGGGCTTAAAGTACTCCCCTAATCAATATGGAGGGGTGGATGGAAACTGGAGTCGGATGCGCATCAGCTGATGGTGGAGGGAGTCGTGCAAGTATCTATTGCATCATCTCGGATTGCAGTGTGCATAGTTTTGAAACCCGGACAGGACCGTCGGTTCGATCCGAAAACTGGCGAACCAGACCCAAGTCCTGTCCGAGTCTGTCTTATTTATTCATATGTAATGAACTCGCCTTAAACTCGTAGAACCGACGGTTTTTTATGTGACCCGGCAGACCCCTTTTTTATTGAACCATCAGGGTTCTATCTTTCATTTTAAATAATAATCTCCTCTAGGGTTTCTCACAATTCACGTTGCCTCCTCTGATCCGTCTCTCAATCTGTTTGCAATTCAACCACTCCCAAATATCTAAATCTCCAATTTCAAGTGTTAATAGATGGAAGAAGAACGGGTAAGTCTGATTTTTTTTGTTTACCATTTTTGAAGCTTTTCTTCGACTGATGGAAAATCTGAAATTACCCCTTTCACTTTGCTTATTTTGGTTGAGAACTGAAAAGCGACCGAGATCTATATTCTCATCCTTTAAGTCGTATGCCTACTAGAAAATCTTTTCATTACTGGTAAATTGTTTCGCTGAACTTTTTTTTTTTTGTGCTACATCTTTGCAGTGTTCAGAACCAGTGTCTTCCATAGTCCCTTTTGTTTGTCCATTGAGATTTAAAAATTAGAATATACATATATTGGAATGAAAGAACCAACCATTCACATTGGAAGATAAACTCAGAAGAAACTACAGAGGAGCAATGACCTTTTGGAATCTGTGGATTTCACTTTGTAGTTTCTTAGTATATTTTCAAATGTCAATCTTATTAGTTAACAAAATTATTAAGGTTAATTTAGATATTGGTAGAAAATGACAAAATTTTATTATTCAGTGAAAATAATTAATAGTATATTTGACGAGTATTTACCCGCCGGTTGAACCATGGGGTCAACGGTTAAACTACTAACCCATTAACCCACTGTCTCGTCCGGGTTGGTGTCCGGTCCGGGTTTCAAAACTATGGCTGTGTGAGCTCGGCCTCTATGCTCTAAATATGTAGAGATTTTTCTTGTACTTCATTCTCGATGTTACCCAAGCGGTCCTAAGTTTCGTTAGCCCTCAACTGAATCCTATCGACTCTACGCACATAGTTATTCGGCCGTCCATTCAAAACCTCAACCTTTCGTCTCATAGCCAATGACTCTTTACTGACAGTGGAAGCAAAGTTCCCAGTGCTCAACATATCGTTCCTCACCGCCTAGATATCCATGCCCATAGCACCTATAGCCTGCTGAAGACTCTCGATATCTCAACTAGAATAGGTTATAGTAGTAAATATTTATCTCAGCAACTGTGTATCAACGTCCAGTGGTGCCGATGGTGGTAATGGTGGTGCCTCAGGCATCTCAGCGTCCTCAGCCCCTTGCCCCTATACAGCCTACTGCTATCTCAATTGCTCCATCTCTTGCTTCTTTCTATGTTTTTTCGGAGCTCGATCCTGAGCCTCCAAGGTAGAGAATTTTATGAAAGGGCTGGGTTTCTCGGGAAGCTCTCCGAATGGAATAGTACCGCTTGTACTCTTGCATATCTAACTGATCAAACTTGGAAAAATCAGCGAACGTGTCGATCTTCCCAGATACCCTGGGAACAAATTTGTTCATAAATAAAAGTGGCCAAGTCGATCTTCTGCCCTCTAACCAAGTGATAGATGAAATCGGTCGCTGGATCATTGAATGTCGTCTTGTGTGAAGTTGGCTCAATGTTATGCCTAATAAAATAGCCATAGAATGGTTATGGACGGTGTAATCTCGATCTGATGCCAAACTGGAGTTTGTAACGGCCATGCATTCTCATGCCCAATCAATACTTCCCCGACTGTGTCCCATGGGAAATCTCCAGGAATGGGAACTATGTTATCGCATGATAGTTGGTAGTAATCATGTATGTCAACGCCAAAAATCAATTCAAAGTACATAGGTACATTATCAATTGTTAAATTAACCCTAATTCAACACCAATTTTCTCCTAGGAAATTTATCAAACACGTTGAATGCACTACATGTTTTCATAGATTTGGCTATGAAATGAACATAGACTAAAACCCTTATTTGCAGACTTCACAACAATCAATTCATAACTCAACCACTGTTCATAACCCCACAAGTATTCAACTTTATCCATACACCAAGAAATTTCAAATTAAAGTAGTAAAATGGGAAAGAGGAAAACATACCTGTTTTTTGATGCAAAATTGAAGAAATGAAAGATGAATACTAAGTGGGGATCACCGTTTCGATGTATGCAACGGGGAGGTGTCGTGGTTGATGAGTGCGAAATGGAAATTGTTGGTGTGTGCCATGTGTGTTTATATATTTGTGTCCGTGTGCGTGTGTTTAAAACAAATTATGGGTGTTCATTTCCTCTATGCTACCGCATAGAGGAAGGTGCTGCGGTCGCATAGAGCAAACTATCAGGGCCAATTCAGGTCCTAATGCTCTACATGCGACCGCATTGCTGGTTAGTCTATGCGGTCGCATAGACTACCAGTGAGGCAATTTTTTTTCAACCGTTGGAGACAGGGGATGCCTGATATTTGTGATATATAAGTTTAAATAGATGTAATGCATATATGCATCATGGAAAAATTTTAAAACCAATTTAACTCTTCGAAAACCTTATTTCGTCAATTTGCACTAAAAATTCGATTTTCGATCCACTTTGAAACACAACTTTCCAACGCCCCCAAACCTTGTCAAAACACATTCAAACCACAGGGAGTGCGTGGATGCCATGAATTTGGTTCTAAAAATATTTCTAAACTTGAAAAAACATGTTGATCCCAGAAAACTCAAAATTGATCGGTTTGCCTTGAAATGAGTGACTTTCACCCCGAATCAACTAAATATGATTCCAACACCCCCTAAAACACAATTAGGTTTTTTTGTTAAAGTAAAATTTCACGGTGACTTATACAATGCAATACACAACAAACTATGCAACTCTTCCCCCAACCAAATCGGACAATGTCCTTAATGTCTAAACATGTCTACCAAAGGAAAAAGGAAGAGTTGATTGAATACTAGAGTAAATCACATAAGGTCGGAACGATGGTTAGCCAGAAAAGTACTCAATTTGAAAAAAATAAATGAAACAAGAAACCAAATGAAACATAAAAAAAATTAATATACAAAAACGAAAAGTGAAAAACATACTTGAGGAATGTCAATGATGATGATAAATAGGTCTGCAAGAGGAATTTCTTCCACTATAGGCACCTGTTGGCCATAAATGATCTTAAGACGCTGCCCGGTCACTTTAAATTCCCTACCATCATTAGGATCCTCAATTTCAACAGCCCTATTATCGAAAACTTGTTTCACCACAAAAGGGTCAATCTACCTGGATCGAAGTTTTCCTGGGTGCTTGCGAAGTCTGGAATCGTACAAGTACACTTTTTGATTTTGTTCAAATGTTTTTCTAAGAATTTTTTATCATGAAAAGCTTTTATTTTCACCTTGTAGATTCTTGAACTCTCATAAGCGTCATTTCTCAATTCTTCCAGCTCATTCAATTGAAATTTTCTAAGTTTACAGCCCTTTTTTAGATCGAAATTAAAATGTTTAACAGCCCAATATGCTCGATGTTCAAGCTCTACAAGTAAATGTCAAAGCTTTCCAAAAATAAGGCGATAGGGTGACATGCCTAGAGAAGTATTAAAAGTCATACGGTAAGCCCAAAATGCATCGTTCAGTCTTAAAGACCAATCTTTACGATTAGGGTTCATCGTTTTCTTCAAAATTTGTTTAATTTCCCTATTAGCCAATTCTACCTGTCCACTAGTTTGGGGGTGATAAGCACTTGAAATTTTATGAATGACCACATACTTTTTCAGGAGTACTTAGAATGAACGGTTGCAAAAAGTGTGCGCCTCTATTACTAATAATAACACTTGGTGTGCCAAATTTAGAAAAAATATTTTCTTTTAGAAATTTAACAACCTTTTTATTGTCATTAGCCCTACAAGGTAATGTATTTACCCCATTTAGACACGTAATCAACTGCCACAATAATATACAAATAACCAAAAGAGGGTGGAAACGGTCCTGTGAAATCAATTTCCCAACAGTCAAATATTTCAATTACCAAAATGGGATTTAGAGGCATCATGTTACGTCGGGACAAAGCACCAAATTTTTGGCATCTTTCACAAGATCTACAGTAATTATTAGTATCCTTAAATAAAGTAGGCCAGTAGAAACCACATTGTAAAATTTTTGCAGCAGTCTTTTTATAGAAAAGTGGCCTCTGCATGTTTGGGTATGACAAAAATTTAGCACATTAGGTATCTCCTCATCAGGGACACGTCTTAAAATTTGGATGGGGCAGTATTTAAATAGACATGGATCATCCCAATAAAAATTATGTACCTCAACCAAAAACTTCCTCTTGTCCTGTGCGCTCCACTATTTAGGAATCTCACCTACAACCAAATAGTTCACAATGTGAGCAAACCATAGTAGAGAAGAGATAGAAAATAAATTCTCATATGGAGATTCATCTCTGACTAGCAATATGATTGCATTATCCTCAAAAATTAGCCTTGATAGATGGTCGGCGACCACATTCTCCACTCCTGTTCTTATCTTTAATGGTGATGTCAAATTCCTGAAAAAATAAGATCCACCGTATTAATCGCGCCTTAGCATCCTTCTTTGTAAGAAGTTATTTAAGAGCTGTATGATCTGTGAAGATTGTAATGGGAAAACTAATCAAATAAGATCTAAACTTATCAAGAGCAAAGACTACAGCTAGTAACTCTTTTTTAGCAGTGGAATAGTTCATTTGAGTACTGTTAAGAGTTCTACTAGCATAATAAATCACAAAAGGCTTACCTTCTCTGTGTTGCCCAAGAACCGCACCTACCTCGTAATCACTAGCATTACACATGATTTCAAATAGTAGTGTCCATCAGCTGGTTGCATGATGGGTGTTGAAGTGAATTTGTCAATCAATGTTTTAAATACATCTTGACATTCAGGACTCAAAAGCGATATCTTTATTTAGAAAGTTACACAATGGTCTAGAGATAGATGAAAAGTTTTGTATAAACCTTCTATAGAAACCTGCATGGCCTAAAAATGATCTAACATCTTTTACTGTCTTACGTATGGGTAATTTAGAGATTAGTTCAATTTTAGACTTGTCAACCTCTATTCCTCTAGAAAAAATCATATACCCTAAGACAATTCCCGAAGGTACCATGAAATGACACTTTTCCCAATTTAAAACTAAGCCTTTTTTCTCACATCGTGTCAAAAGTCTCTTCAAATTTAATAGACATGCATCAAAAGAAGTTCCAAACACAGTCAAGTCATCCATGAACACTTTCATGTAATTCTCTACTATGCCACTAAATATACTAGTCATTCATCTTTGGAATGTGGTTGGAACATTACGAAGTCTAAATGACATCCTACGAAAGGCATAATTGCCAAAAGGGCAAGTAAATGTGGTCTTATCCTGATCCTCCAATGCAATTTCAATTTGACGGTGACCAGAGTAGCCATCAAGAAAATAGTAAAAAGTCGCCAGCCATACGCTCCAAGATTTGATCTAGAGAGGGGAGAGGAAAATGATCATTGTAGGTAGCAGCATTTAGTTTCCTATAATTTATGCACATGCGCCAACCAGTCACGAGAACCATTTCACCTAATTCATTTTTCACTACCGTGACTCTTGACTTTTTAGGAACTACATGTGTAGGACTAACCCATTTATTATCCACGATAGGGTAAAATGATACTTGCATCTAAGAATTTAGGCACCTCATTTTTCACTACATCTTTCATTGTGGGGTTTAGCCTACTTTGTGGGTCTCTCCTAGGATTAGTTCATTTTTCTACATGAATCCTATGTGAGCAAATTAAAGGGGTAATACCTTTAATGTCGATTATGGTCCAGCCTTATGTGGATCAATGCTCATTCAGAATGTTCAACAGTTGCTTACATTACCATGCATTCAATTCCGAAGAAATAATTGTAGGGAAGGTATCACCTGGTCCAAGAAATTCATGTTTTAGTCATGGAGGCTCTGTATCGATTCTGGTTTAGGACTCTCAATGCTGGATGGCTTCTGTCTCCAGTCCTTTCTGGAAACTCTTCAAATTTAGGCTGCCATGGTGATGCTCTGTAATCCTGCAATTTTGCAAACACGGCACAAATGCTAACCTCATCATCAAAATCAGCTGGATTTCAAAATTTAAGAGAAATGAGTTCAGAGGGTCAAAGTCGGTGTTTAAAGGTATTTGCTCCTGAGTGAGTGCGTCAATCATGAATGTTTGATGATACTAATCATCCTCTTCTAGCTATTTTGTGATTTGAAAAATATTGACTTCTGAATCATGTTCCCAAAAGAAAGCTTCATTAGACCATTCATGCAATTTATAAGAGCATTAGTTGTAGCAAGAAAAGGTCTACCAAAAATAATGGGGATTATAAAATCAACAAATACACCAACATTTATATTCAAAACCAAGAAGTCCCCATGATAGTAAAATTTTTCAATTTGAACCAATACATCATCAACTACCCTCCTAGGCCTTATGGTGGACCTATTGGCTAATTGTAAGACCACAGAAGTCAGTTTTATCTCACCTAAGCCTAACAACAATTAAATTACATAAGGTAAAAGATTTACACTTGCACCCTAAATCAAGAAGAGCTCATGCAAACTCACAGTTCCCAATAATATAAGACATAATGGGACAACCAGGTACTCACTTGCTTAGTAAAGAAAGCAGTTTTCTTGACATGGTGCTTTCTCTTCACAGTGCACAAGTCCTTAAGGACTTTAGCATATGTTCATGAGAAACCACATACAAGAGAGGTAGATTGATTTTTACTTCCTTGAGGTGTTCTAGGTAAACTATGTTGACAAACAGTCTCCGGTGTAGGCTTAAGAGCTTGAGGAAAAGGCACTCTAACCGAGTTTTCTCCCACTTCCTCACTAAGGCTATTCTCACTAGACTCCTTTTCAGTTTTCCTAGGCTTGGGGATTCGTTCTATGACTTTCCCTGATCTAGTAGTTATGGCATTCACTTCCTTAAGATTATTTTCTTCCAGCCCTGAGGTTTGTGCCATGTGTTGCCCTTCAGGATTTGGTTGAGGCTGGGCGAGAAATTTCCCACGCTCCCCTACAGCTAAGGCATTAGTCAACTTACACATATGATTCTTTATCTCTTTGTTTTCTTCAACTACCTAAGTGATCATAGTGTCAAACTTTTGATTTGTCTTACCTTGTGCCTTTATAAAAGCATGCAAGGTGTCTTCTAAAGAGTTCCTAGAAGTTGTGGGTTGATATGAGTGTGTGTTAAAAATTCTAAATGGCTAGACAGGTTGCTGGTTTTCAGATTTTCAGCTGAAATTGGGGTGATTCCGCCACCCAGGACTGTAAGTTTTGCTGAAAATGGGGTATATAGCTTTTTGTATGTGCCTAAGGCATTACAGTATTCCTCATAAGCCCCCCTCATGTCAACAAAAGTACTACACTCTTGCGCTAGATGATACCAACACAAAACAGGGTCCTAGAGACTCAACACGGGATACATTTTGTGTAGATTTCGAGTCCTTAGCACGTAGGGTCTCTAGTTCTCGAGTGAAGGTTTTTACTTTTGGCTCTAAGGCTATCCTCCTCCCTAAGATGATATATACCTGTGCTAGTGGGATTTCCTATGGTTTGTGACCTATTAGTAGTACTCTCAGTGGCGCTAGGTCCAGTTGAAGTATGAGCTTTTTCCGTTAGGTCACCTAGATATTCTATAGCCTCATCAGTTTTTGTAAAAATTCACTGTTACACATCATCTATACGAATGGATGCTCCATAGGTGTGAATCCCTCATAGAAATAGCTCACGATATGTCAACTCTCATAACCATGATGGGGGTAAAGGGCTTACAATTCTTTATATCTTTCACAGGCTTGGTGTAAAGTCTCACTATCCTTTTAAGTGAATGATGGGATTTGCTTCTTAAGGGCACTATTTTTATGGTGGCGAAGATGTTTATTAAAGAATGCTTGAGCCATTTCAGCCCAAGTGCCAATCGATCGTGGTCTCAATGAATACATCCAATGTTTAGCTCGCTCTTCAAGTGAAAATGGGAAAAAAATTAGCATGACTACGTCTATTGTACCATGTTGATTGTGGAAGGTCTCAAATTCCCTTATATGTATATATGAATTTTCATTTTCAAGTCCATGAAAAGTTGGAAGAAGTTGAATCATTCCTTGTTTAAGTTCCATACGTGGCATTTTGGGCGGAACCATGATGCATGATGGTGTGGACGTGAATGTGGGATGAAGAAAATCTTTCAAAGTCCTATAAGGCGTATTGCCTTATTCACTATCAGTGATAGTGTGGTGTTCGTGGAAATATATGCAGTATCAAAGATAGGGTTAGAAAGTAATTCAAACACTAGAAAAGGTCTTCGGTAGAGCTTTAATGCTTGCTTCAATCCTTGCTCATAAAACACGAAAATTAAACTATATGTGAATAAAAAAATAACAAATAAGAAATTTAAATTAACTAAAGAGTAATAAAGGAACGATATTACCATTTTCAGTCGATTCCTTAGTTTTTTATATCGTCTCCCAGCCAACGGCGCCAAAATTTGATTACGCCCAAAGAATAACGCGATACTTGTAGCATAAATTTGGGGTGTCGATTCCATAGGGAGATGGAAGAAATGCTCAAATGATAAAAAAAAAAAAAAAAGAATGGATGTTCTCTCATTTGAAAAGTAGAATTTATTGTTCAAATAAAATTAAGAATTCAATGTATGAAATAATGAAATTAAAATAAATGTTTTGAGGTAGCGAAGTATCAGAATTCCCTCAATTGGATTGGATCAATCTCATCAATTATTCACCTTTATAACTCAATTAGAGGCCTTCATTAATCGCAAGATATGACGTTACAAATCAATTTAATTCAACTGTAATCCTAGGATCTAAACTTCCTATAACACATTTGCACTATTTTTATTGAAAGAAGATCAAGAATCGACCATATACATCAAGTATAAGGTAGTAATCAATCAACCAATAAAGTTTGAAATTGAAACTTAGCAAATAGTTTAACTCTTCGATGGAAAAAGCATGACTGAATCCATGAAAAATCAAATTACATGGATAAAAGATGAGAAATCACCACTTCCAATTGAGTTCCTTCCTAGCTTCACCAATGTTTTTAGTTCTTCATCTAGATTTTTGAGCAAAAACTAGAGAAAAGTATGTATGGAGGCATCTCCACTTGTTCTCATATATTCTAGGGTTGAAATATTGTGAAACAAGTTGGTTTCCATAAGTGTTTGACGTAAATTAGGAAACTGATATCGAGTCAAAATTTACTGCTATGCGACTACATAGTAGTGGAAGCTATGGTCGCATAGAACAACAAAACTAGATGCTAAATTCTTTGAAGGGCCTCGTGCTACCGCATAGGAAATGGGCTATGCAACCGCATAGCTTATTCCATTTTCCAAGTGTTGCATTTTGGTTCTCAAACTTTGTTCCTCATTTTGTGACTTTTTCCTTCACTTCTTCTTCTTCCCATACTTAATTCCTTAACCCAATTTGACCTCATCATCTTCATATCTTCATTTTGCCTTCCGAGTCATCTTTTTAGATATTTACAATTTGGTCCCTGAACTTTCATTTTGTTCAATTTGATCATTTTTTACTTGTTTCTCCTTATTCCTTCTACATTCATCATCTTGTCCTGCAAAACGTAAATTATATAGAAATTAACCTATATTCCAACATATTAATTAACAATATTCCATGTTTTAACAGTAAAATAAATGTGTAAAACTGCACTTATCAAACTCCCCCAAACTTAAACTATTGTTTTTCCTCAAACTCGATTCCTTCAATTTCCGAGTCAAACTCTTCATTTGATCGTGTACAATCTCTCCCGGCGAATTCTCTCATTTCTATTCTGATTCTAGGCATGGGATGGTTCCATTGGATCAAGTAACCTTGAATACCCCTAAGGTGATATCCATTGAGTCCAATTCAGCCAGAAATGTTACATTGGGATTCGTACCTAATGACACGCGAAACGATACACCTCATTCAACAACTTTTGGACATAATTGGGTTACTGCTCCTCTTCTATTGATCTCAACAGACCCAAAAACGCTGGAACAAAGAATTTGGTTTCCAATATGAATAGAATTGAAGCATTGGAAGTCGTGCCTTTGTACGAAACTCAATAAAGTCAACCAGCACATTTTCCTCGTGATTCTGAGGTCCATGATATTAGATTGGTTCTATTAACCCACATCATGTCCCAAAAACCCAAGTTCGACCTCCTCAGGCAGCAGCACGTGTGCAGTACGCGCCACCCCGTGTTGTACCACGTGGTACAGTTACGTCTTCTGTACCCCCTGTTCTAGCTAGACAACCACCAACTTGTCAGATTTTTCAAGTCCAAGGTAAGAAATCATATGCTACATCCCTTTCTGGCAAACCTGCTATTTCTCAGGCTGAACGAAGCCAGAGGAAATCTTTTACACCTGTCCTTCAAGCCCCACAGGCATGCCTCCAAAGAACCTTTCATACATATGGGAGAGCCTGCTATTTCCTTTACTGAGGAGGAGGATGATGAGTTTTTAACTGAGCCATACAAATTTATAATTGTAGGCAAATTCTCTAACCGTAAGCCTTCCATGGTTAAGGTACGCGATAGCTTTCAGAAATTTGGTACGCGAGGATGATTACTCAAGGTTATTTCTCAAACCCAATTGGTACATTGATAGATGTCTGATGTGAGATTTTAAATGGACACCTAGTTACTGTCCACAACTTGAGACCCCTATTGCCCATGTCTGGGTTTCATTTCCTCTATTACCCATTCATTTTTGGGCCAAACGTAGTTTATTTACCTTAGCCAAAATAATTAGAGTACCACTTTGGATTTATGAGGGGACATCAGATCTACACCGACCTAATGAGGTATGGGTGTGTATTGAGGTTGATTTGGAGTATAAGCTCCCTGATAAGATTTAGATTAAGAGAGGAAAACATGGTGGACACTAGCAGACTGTCCTTTATGATAAAAAGCCTAACTATTGCTATGAATATAGATATTTTGAGCATAATGATGAGCATTGTTCTTTTGGATCACGGCCAACACTACCACCTACTACAGTCATGGTTGAGAATTGTGTTTCTATGCCTACTGATCAAGTTAAGGACAAGGGAAAAGGTAAGCAAATACTTGCCGAGCCTCCTAAGCGATGGGTTCCAATCTATAGGGAATTGCGAGTACAGCATACTGCTAGCACTTCGAGCATCCAGATTCAGTCTACTTTCAGCCTATACTACCAGTTTCTATGGTTGATATACCAACTCCTACTGGTAATCATGCTCAGGTTCAGTCAGTTGATCCATTATTGAGTCCCACAGATTGCACAGTTTGACAAGTTTTCAGTTCAATTGCTTCTCGAATTAGCGCTCAATTGCCATATGCGCTACTATAGTTGCTATCACTGGGGCTTTCCCCAAGTTGTCAGGCCATCTATACTGCATATTTGATCCCAGATAACCACTGATACCAGATGACTCAGAGTATGTAAGTATCAGAGCTTCGCATATTAGATGGCCATCTCTGGTTGAAACACAAACACTGATTACCACTACTGCTCTCCCTTTTTATCAGTAGAACATTGAGGCATCTATTCCATCTCTACAGTTTGAGCAGTCATATATGGAAAGTACGTTACAATTGAGGTTCATCAGCAGGGCATATTCCGTAGGTCCTCTGCTGAGGATTTGGTTGGTATGGCTAGGAGGATAGAGGATTACGGCTTTATTCGTGTTACACGTAAGAAACTCTCGAGGGCTATTGATACTCTACAATCAAGCAGAAGGATCACTAGGAGTCAGTCACATGATACCTCCTCACATTCCCCATCCCTACGAGTGCCAACATATGGAATGTGAGAGGTGTAGCTAGTGTAGCTATCCGTCAGCGCCTAAAGATAGTGAAACTTTTTGTAATTCAGCATAGATTTAATTATATTCGACGATATCTACATTTTGACACCGGAGTTCAAAATGAGTCGAACAAGAGATGTGCTAGTCTGGGACTACTGTTACTGTTGTTTTTTTATCATTCCTAGTTCCTTCACGCTAGAGTTGATGATCCAGACTAGCGCATCCCATCCATGTGACTCAAGTCTATGCTTCATGTGATGCTGCTATCAGTAGGGATTTGTGGGTAGGTCTTCACTACATTTTCCTCAATATGGACAACCCTTGGCTAGTTGGGGAAGACTTTAACGTTATTACATATGATGGTGAGCGCACTGGTCGTAATACTCGTAATCAAGACACTACTGCTTTCTTTGATATGATGCTTGACTGTGGTTTGGAGGACGTTGGTTTCCTTGGGAATTTGTATACTTGAACTAATGCTCGAGTTAGGAAGAGACTCGATAGGGTACTTATTAATTCTATAGCTACAGAATTCTCCACAGTTTAAAGTGAAGCACTTGAATCGGACTTCATCTAATCAATCGCCTTTACTACTTCAGTGGGTTTCTGATGATAATTTTGGACCTGGACCTTTCAGATTGCTCAACATTTGGACGGAGCATCATGATTATTGGACCATTACCTCTCTGAAGTGGTTACTTCCTACTCATCTTACAGGAATGACTGCTCTTTAGGAGAAGTTATATAGGCTAAAATAGGGACTGTGTTGGTGGAATCAACATGTTTTCGGTGATGTTTTCCAATGGGTGAGGAATGCCGAGGATAGGGTTGATGAGGCAGCTATAGTATGTGAAAAGGACCTTACACCGGAGCATCGCGACTTACTGCATCTTGGTCAGGCAGTTTTAAGCTGGACTTTTATCTATTAAAGAGGATTTTTTGAAGCAGGAGGCCAATTCACGTTGGGTATATGAGAGAGAACAAAATACTCGATATTTCCATGCAATAGTGTAGGGATGACGGATCAAATCGCGTATCGGGACCATCCAACACAGGCAGGGGAAGTCTTAGCTACTTCTGCTGAGTGTTGACATTCATACTTTGGCTATTTCATTCAACTAGGATCTTCTATCTGCTCCTATACAGCCTTTGGACCCCATTCGTTCTGAAATCATCCCAGGCTTTTGATGGAGGCTGATAATTTGGCAATAAACTGCCCTTCTTTGATTCATGAAGTACAAGAGGCAGTATAGATGTTGACAATGTTACCGACCTGGATGGTTTTTCATCACTATTTTTCAACATTGTTAGGACATTATTCAAACAACGTACATGGCAGTCTTGGATTTCTTTGATGGGGCTTCATTTATTCTGTTTTGGAGGCATTTAGATTTGATTAGATCCGGATCAACGGGATCAGGTGTGCATCTTGGAGTGTCATTTTTTCGCTCATGTAGTTTTTTCGCTCCTCACGAGGACTCGGATAGGGTTATCCCATCTCGCCACCCTTGTTCATCATAGCTGCAGATTACTTTTCACGCCTGCTCGTTCAAAGGTTTCAAGAATATCCCAGTGTGTGTTATTGGAATGTAGGTAGTATTCTTGTCTCATACCTTTCATTTACTGATGATATAAACATATTCACCAACGGCCAGTAACAATCTATCAGGAGGATTTTTGATTGTCTAGATTAATAAAGAGACAAGAGCGGACTTATACTATCTAGATGGACATCTATTAGTCAGATCAGACGTTTGGAGATTTTAGCTAGATTTCGACACCAGCGATGGCCTTTCACTTATATTGGGGTCACCTTATTTAAGGGGACCAAGATTAGCTTCATTTATGATGACCTTATCCAGAAGGTTGGGGACATGATCTCAAGTTGGGCTTCAAGACTTTTGTCACCTAGGGGCCGTATTACACTGCTGAGGTCAGTGCTCTCTTCTATGCCATTACATCTTTTTTCAGATTATGCAACCCCCTAAGGCTGTCCTGAAGAAATTTGAGAGTATCTTTGTACAATTCCTGTAGGATTCCAAGGAGCAGGCGCGACGTTTACATTGTAGAAATGGAAGGAGATTTGTCTTTCTACTGATGAGGGTGGTCTAGGCTTCAAGAGATTAAAGGATGGGGTGGAAACCTTCTCCTAAAGCTCCGGTGGTTGTTCCTTTCTCAGAGATCACTTTACGCCCAGTTTTTATCGGGCAAGTATTATATGGGAACACATCCTTCACTTATAGCAGTTCCCTACTCGGCTTCTCCTATTTGGAAGAGGCTGAAATTTGTTGGGCCACGAATAGAGCCGCACATTGCATGGCACCTTGGAGCATGTCAAATATTCTTTTGGCATGTTTGTTAGGTAGGTGAGACATGTTGACATCCTTATTTCCACACTAATAATGCACATCTGCGAGAGTGCAGGTTTTTTTTATGATACTAGGTGGGATATAGAATGTTTATTGCAGGTTCTCCCTCCTCTTATGGCGTTATAGATCAGGGCTATATGTTTATGTGTAGATACCCAGGATCGTATTGTAAGTTAGCTTGGCAGTTCATATGTACGGCACGCTTGTATCAAGATTTGTATCGATTATTGTGGAGCTCTATTTTGCCTGTTACTGTCTTATTCTTTTGCTAAAGACTATGGCAGAACCTCATTCCAGTAGATATGGTTATTTAGATGAGGATTGGATACTGATTGGCCTCTCGATGCCAATGTTGTTCCAAGACTAAGACTATCAGTCACATCTTCGTTAGCGGTAGCATCTCCAATCATGTATAGCAGGATTTTGGGAATATTTTTCAAATACCGATAAGTTAAGGAGGGGAAGTTAGATGGAGGATCCAGAGATGGCGGTATTCTAGACTGTATATTCATTGTGGACACATTTGCACTATAATTTTTCTACTGATATTTTGGTACCTTTGGATCAAGAGAAATGATGTGAAGCATAGGAGAATCTACATAGTGGCCAGACGTATCATTTGGAGTGTCTATCTCATGATCCATTTTTTTTCATATGGGATGACTATTTCGAGCTGTGCATTGACGGGAGATATAACACTTGCACCCATCCTTGGTATTTCTTTGGACCCTCATCACCTCCCTTTTTGGTTTGGTGTCAGTCAAATATATCAAGATCAATACTGATGGATGCTTCAAGAATGGTTTTGTGAGCGGGGAAGGCATCATCGAAGATCATACAGAAAACTGTATTAGGGCTTTCTTAGCTTCGTACGAATTGTGCATGATATTAGAGGTGGAGCTCAGGGCTATTCTTGATTGTATTTTACTAGATATAGGACTCGGTCTATCAGACATTTGGATTAAGTTAGATTCTATAATGGCTATTCTATACATCACGGATAAGGACCATGGTCTATCCAGGACATACTTAGACAGATCACAGACGTCAAAGACACAGTTTCAAACATATTAGGGCACTTGTACGGATTAATAGACATGGACTGCCCAGCATTAGAGTATGATTTTTTTTTTATTATTCTTATTTTTGTCTTCAATTGCATTAGTTCTTATTGTAAGGGAAGTAATATTTCCTTTTTTACATTTTTACATTTCTCCTTTATCATTTATTTTCATTGTAAGGAAAGTAGTAGTTCTTCATTTACTACTTTCATTATTTACTCATGTAACAACGATATCCTCCTACCACAAGTGAGGGCATATTAATAAAATATCGGATGCACCGCTCTCCTTTAACCAAAACAAAAAAAACACGAAAATATATTTATGCTTCCTTTTGATATGTCCATCTGGTATGCTTGGATAGATCTTCTTGAGATATTTCCAATAGTATAAAGATAATTATTTTTGACCTTGAAATTAAGAAATTATGGCTTCCTGAAGTTTGGTCAACTTTTTTGAAATTCAAAACGTTTTGTAGAATTTGAATAGTAAATAAAAAAAGAAAAAAAATTAGAAACTTTGGTAGGCAGGTAGGGACACGTGTGGGACCTATTTGGAATTCTAAAAATTGTTGTTTGCCTAAAATATTATTGATTTTTCTGTGCAATCAAATTAATTTTCAGATAGTTAAAAAAAATTTGTATTTAATTTTTAAATTAAATGTGTAAAAAGCATTAATTTTTTTTTTTAACTTGATTAAATTCTGATTTTTTTATAAAATTAAAAATATTTATTAAGTGGTATTTTTCTAGTTGTGGTTAATTTTTGAGATACTCTCATTTTTTAGAAATTGAAAAAAAAAAATACTTTGAAAGTGTTTATAATACCACATTTTTCTACGTTTATGAGTGGTGTAGGTTTTGAATAAATTATGTGATCCGTTGTAAATTTTTTCAAAAATTTGACTAAATCGGATATGGCTGGATCGATGCACACTTTTAGCATTCTTAGAGGTGAAGCTAAAAAAGCACAAGTTGTGGAACGTGTTGAAAAACTACATGCTTATCGAAACTATTAAGAACTTAATGAGCTTTCGACTCCGTGTCTAGTGTTAAATTATCATGAAACTTAATTTGTCCAAGAGGAAGATGATGTGTGTATAAATGGACATTAATATGATTGTCTCTAAAATTTTGACAAACCAAGGCATCTAAGAATATCATCGCTGACTTCAATAAAGGTGACAAATTGAATGATGATAAAAATAACACTTAGCATCATAAAATTTGGTTTGTGTTGGAAAAACATGATTGCCTTGAGGGCATTAACCATGTGATGGAAGACCCAAGGTAGGTCAGACTTTTCAATAGATAGGGGTCACGAAACTTTCCTGACACGGAAAAAGAAATATTCAATTGCTTGTGCGATTTTGGTAAGTTCTATGGTGGATGATCTTATTCATGAGTGTGAGTAGCTTCTGACTACTCATGACATCTTGTATATCTGAGAGAGAAACATGGTGGCACTATTGTGACTAGGCTATTAAGTTTAACACTTATAAGAAATCTGCTAATCACAACATCACAGAGCATGTGAGGACCATGTCTAATATGATCAGGGAGCTAAAGTTCATTTGGTCGCATACTCTTTGAAGATCAGCAAGTTCAAGTTTTGATCCTCTCTCTTCCTAATAATTAGGAACATTTAAAAGTTAATCTGACTTATAATGATAGCATCAAAACATTTTTTGATGATGTCCACCATGTGGAACTAGAGGACGAGCACCTTGGTACGACTAAATTCTCCAAGACTTGCTTTTGTGGCCGACAATCATGCAAAAGCTTCGAGCTTTAAGCATAATAAGAACTAGGTTAAAGGCGAGTAAGGAAAAGGAAAAGAGGCTGAATAGGGACTTAAGAACAAAATCCAAATACAACAATAAGGGAAAGTGATTTGGAATGAAGAAATATAAAAGCAAGCTAAAATAACTCAATTGTCGAAGCTAGGTCGTTTTACTTAAGGAATGCCCCAAGTCAAAGAAGGTAACTCTTATAAATACCTCTTTTAGTGTTGTTTATGCTTTAAGCACTATTATGCTAACTAAATCTTATTCTATGTGAATTGTAGACTCAGTAGCGACAAACCATGTAACCAAGGATCGAGAAGCGTTTGCGGAGTTTTGTTGATCTCCAACTGGTACAAAGTGGATAGACACTGGCCACGATGATGGAGTGAAGGTGAAAAGTTAGGATGGGCAAAAATCGAAAAATCGACCAAATCGATCAAACCAAATTAGGACAGTTTGAACTACAAATTTTTTTTATTCGGTTAATTTTTACCATTAAAAAGTTGGGTCAGGTTGGTTGTGGTTTAAGCAACCAATACATTAATTAACCGACCTAATTCGCTAATAAATTTTTAATTTTTTTCATTTTAAAATTCAAAATTTTAAACTTAAAAAATAAATAACAAAACAAATATAATTATTTCTTAAACATTTTTTCTACTGTCTACGCCTACTCTATCAAAAATCCAAATTCCAAAAGAAAAGACACAAGAAGAAAAATAATTTGTTGGAGTACGTGTTCACTACCGACTTTTTCTTTACAAAATTACAATAGCCAACACCTTCTTCCTTTAAAATACCAAAACAGGAGAAGGAGAATACCAAACTTCACTACCGATCCCTAGTGGGCTTTTAACAAAAAGGTAGTGATCTTTCTTTTCTTTCTCACATACTTCATCTACTACATATGGCTACCTTTTACATATTTAAATAACACATATGCCAACAGAAATTACATTAAAACTGGTGGTGTCGTAGCGAACAGTGATTGCAACAGCAAATTCCAACATAAAAAGGTCTTCATCATCAGTATTATAAGACCATACATACAAACAGTCCAACGAAATTCCAGCCCATCTCGCATCATCGCCAAACTATCTTCAAAATATTCCACATAGCCTCTAGTCATGTTGACCTAAAAAGGAAGATGAATTGGAGAATGAATTTATCAACAACTCGTGAATGAAATAAGGTGCAAGTGTGTAACTTATGCATAGGATGAAATGAATAATTCTTTATCTTCATTTTCTTTTGGCCAGTACGAAGTCATTAATACTTGAGCTCAACTTAATAAAGTGGCACTAATATGACACCGGCCAGTACCTAATTGCCTTTTCTCGGCTAGAACTCGGCTAATACTTAATTGCCTTCTCTCGGCTAGAACTCGGCTAATACTTAATTGCCTTCTCTCGGCTAGATTTCTCCCTTTTGCCACCAACGATTGTTGAACTTTAATGCCGGTTCCTCAGCTTCAACAGTCACTTAAGGTCAGGTTATCCATATGACCTTGTATACAACCAATAACCAATTTCGTACTTATGAATGCTCATGTCATACAATTATTTTAATATGGCTTCAACATCATAATTTTTTTATACTTAGTTTACTATGTAAAAAAAAAAAAAAAAAAGAATTAACACGATGTATTGCAAGTAAGCTTACCTTAACTTAGTTCCAATTTACTACAGGGTATTAAAGTACCTTACATCATCATGAATTTAAGCACATAACAATTTGTAGGTAGAACTGTTCTTGTTATTTTTGGCTTCTAATATCCTTAGGAAATATATTAATGTTAGCACTTATATAGGACCATCTCCACCTTTTTTAAAAACTTCCTTCCATTGGCTGATTTGGAGGTGTCATTATAATATATATATATATTCCTTCCGTAGTCTCTAAGATAGAAAACTAGACCATATGTTTAAGAAAGCAGCTAGATCATCTCTATGTGTTCACTCCTTTAGCCTTTAAGTTAGTAACCTAAACCACATGTTTTAGGAAACAGTTGGATCACCACCCATGTGTTCATTTCCTACCCTTTAGATATAGCAAATATATATGTGTCTCTATGAAGTAGCTGCATCATTTCCTTGTTTCCACTACTTAATCAGGTACTTGGATCATTTCTTTGTGGTTCATTTATTTTTCTTTGGATTGTAATCCTAACTTATTTATTTATCTTAATTATTCATAACTATATGTTATTCCCCGTTGCTAAAATATGGTAATTTAGTTATTCACAAGATATTCGATATTCTAGTAATAATCTTGTTCATCAATTGATATATAAAATATGGGGACATTACAGCTTTAGAGAATTTCAGGGAGAATTTAAATGAACTATGTGGTCACATGGAAATGTATTGTGCAGTCACACAGCACAATTCCGGAGGAAAAATCTGATTTCCTTATTTCAATGAAACTCTTATGGAAACAAGTCTTGTGGCGTCTTTTAAAACTCTAGAGCCGTTGGGATGCATTAGAACATATTTTTAAGAGCTTTGGGAGGAGAGAAGAACCCAAGAATACGAAGATTGAATCCAAGAATTATATTGGTTGATGTCGAATTCTTTAATATTCTTTTTGTTTTCTTCTTCACAACATGCTAGGTTGTTTTCTTTGTACTATGAGAATGATGAACCATGTGATATGATTTTTAATTTTTAGTTTTATATATTTGACATTGAAACACGAATTTTGGATATTGAACAATTTATATGATTTTATTTCTTCACAATTATTGTGCACGTTAGTTGTGTGAATTAGGTGGCCTATTTTATGCATTCGAATGAACGAAAATAGGTTCGACATATATAAATTGTCATATGATCCGATAGGGGATAGAAATATACCGCTATGTCTTATGTGAATTTTTAAGTGTTCATAAAAATTCGTGCACTTTCGTATGTTCGCATTCATCATAGAAATATAATTTGGTCATATATAAAAGTGGTTTTAACATTACTCGAAAGAGATTGTCAAATAAAATAGGGACATTGATTCGTCAAATTCAATCGTGTTGTCAACGTATAAAACTAGGGTTAAAACTGATTATTGCATGAGAATTCGGGATCCTAATATATTTGTCATTCATTAAAACACATTAATTTGCGTTCATCATAATTTGCATTTAATTTAGTTAATTCACTCTTCATTGCATAAGTAGGTTGATTTAGATATAATTCAGTGATAAAAACATCATATTGATCTTGTTTCAGTCAAGGTCACAATAAAAAAATTGAACTAAATCAATCACTGTGGGACGACACTTGGACTCAAAATCCATTTTATTACTTGTTAACGAATCGTACACTTACCTAATTTTAAGTCGAAGTATATATTCATGAACAAGTTTTTGGCACTGTTGCAGAGAATTGAGTTTAGTTTGATTTTATTTACCTCAACACTAATTCGAACATTTTTTTTATTTATTTCATTTCACTTTAGTTATTTAAGTGCTACTATTGTCTTTCTTTTAGCTCTTGTATGCAAAGGACGTTGGACGGTGAATTACTTCCAGCTGATCTAGAAATCCCATGCACCTTTCATCGTACGTAAAAGGAAGCAAGAGTAGCACAACAAAAAGACCAAAAATAGCAAGTACAAATGGCTAACCAGTAAAACAATCACTTAGTTCAGGTCAATGAAAAAGAAGTTGTTGAAGAAAAATATGCTTGTTTGGGATTTCATTACACCACAGATCATTTAGAGTTAATCCAATATTGTCTACCCTCCTCCGTTTGGGTAGCCTAATTTCCAACTAAGGACTAACATTATATATATATATATATATATATATATATATATATATATATATATATATATATATATATATATATATATATATGGCAAAGCTGAAGAAAATTCTCATACACACGTCCTCGATTCTCTGAGATGTGTTAACATTTTCGATAGCAGGCTAATTTCAAATGATGCCATTAGACTGAAGTTGTTTCCGCACCCTTTGCATGGTAAAGCACTTGTGTGGTTAGATTCTCAACCAATCGCCAGTATCAGCACATGGAATGATCTAGCCCAAATGTTCTGCACAAAATTCTTCCCATCGACCAAGATAGCAAGGTTGAAGTATGATATATCTATCTTCCATCAAAGGGAATCAGCATCTTCTGATGAAACTTGGAACAGGTTTAAGAACATGCTTTGAAAATGTCCTCATCACGGTATTTATAAAGGACTCCGGTCCAATATTTTTATGCAGGATTGCTTCCATCGTTCAAAAGCATGGTGGATTATTCATCTAACGGCTCCTTATCTACAACGACAATTGACGAAGCTTTGAAGTTATTCGAAACAGTGGCAACAACTTCAACCATGTGGGCTTCTGAGCAAGTTGTTCAAAAGAAAGCACCAGGAGTATACGAGGTGGATACTTACTCAAATTTATCTGCGAAAGGAGATTCATTATTTTATAAGGTGTAGAGCATATCACAGACAGCTAATGCAGCACAAGCTAAGAAGCCATGTTGTGAAGAGTATGGGGTATATCATAATACATCAAATTATCATATTCTGCCACAAGGTATGGAACAAGTAGATTTTGCACAATGGGAACAATATCAATAAAATAATCCACATTCAAATAATTACAACCCAAGTTGGAAGAAACACTCAAATTTCTCTTGGGCTAATCATAATCAGAATTGGCTGTAGGATTAGTTTCAACAGTAGGAGAAGAAATTTAAACTAGAAGAGATGTCTGAAAAATTTATGGAAAAAACAAATCAATACATGGAGGTTAGAAATTAGTTCATGAGGAAGACTGAAACAACTCTTCAAGATCAGAGTGCTGTTATTAAAAATCTGGAGACTCGAGTTGGGCAAATGGCACTTTTTATGAGGTACCATGTTAAGCAATACTGAGACTAATCTCAAAGAGCAGGTAATAGCCATAACTATTTTGGAAAATGAAATAATTGAGGATAAATTTGTGAAAGCAATCACCACCAGGAGTGGGGTGCAATTACCAGAAATTCATATCCAAGAGGCTAGTTGCGATTAAGGAAACAATACCTTCCTCAAATGAGGAGCGAGTGGAACAAACTGAACAGATGATAGAGACATCTACTAAAGAGAGTTCAGATACATCACGAGTTAAGGCAATCGTTCCTATCAATCCTTACGAGCCTCCTATTCCATTCCGACAAAAGTTGAAGAGACGCAATCTAGACCAACAGTTTGAGAAGTTTTTGGATGTGCTAAAGAAACTCCACATAGATGCAATACGACATATTCCAAGCTATGCAAGATTTTTGAAGGACATGAATCAAAGAAGAAAAAAGTTCCAGAATTTGAAACAATGGCGCTGACAGAGGAGAATAGTGAAAGATTACAAAAGAAACTGTCTCCCAAACTCAAAGATCCAAGGAGTTTCACTTATCTATTTCCATTGGAAAAACTGGTAATTTTAATACTTTATGTGATACAGGTGCAAGTATTAACTTAATGCCTTTATCTATATATAGGAAATTGAGATTGAGAGAAGCAAAAGAAACAACAATGTTATTGCAGCTGGTTGATAGAAGCATCACATATCCAAGAGGCAAAGTTGAGGATATACTTATCAAAGCTGGCAAATTAATTATTTCGGCAGACTTCATTGTTCTAGACATAGAAGAAGATATATATTCCAATAATCTTGGGAAGACCATTCTTAGCAACATGTGAAACTTTGATTGATATGGAGAAATGTGAGCTAATCTTGAGGGTAGATGAGGAACAATAAGTTTTTAAATTATATAATCCATCCAAACAACCATCAACCCTCGATGAGTGTAACTGTATTGATGAAGATGAACTATCCATTCAACAAAATTGCTAGAAGAAAAAATCGAAATTCGGAGGAATTCTTGGTAGAGATGAAAACAGAAGATTTCAAAGTTTGAAGAGCTAAAAAATGATGCAAGGTTGGAAATTGCAAGGCAGACAATGGTGAAATTATTCGACTTGAACCGAATCAACTACTATAAAGTCGAGCTATAGACTACAAATAAACACTTGTTGGGAGGTAACCCGACATTTTCCCTTTTATTTATTCCGTTTTATGCATTAGATTAGGAATTTTTCGTATTTTTGATAATTTTTAATAATATTGAGTCATTCATCATCTTTACAGGTCACGAAGAGTCTATGCATGGTCCACACTACTTTTCCTCCATCATGTTCACATCTACATTGATCAGGGGTACGCATTACCTTTATTTTGGTACCTAATTTTGTTTTTGTCCTAAACTTTTGCATTTCAGTAAATTTGCTACACATTGAGGATAATGTGTTGTATAAATTCGGGGGTGGCAGAAGAATAGAAGAATTTTCATGACATCATGGTTATTCAAATATTTTTGTGAAATTTACTTTTTGTGCGATAGTTCGTATGTTGAAAAAATTAGTAGTTTTTACTTATTAGTATTTGCTTATTGTTTTGTGTACTTGTGTAGGTTTGATGACTTTGCCGACAATGATGTTGAATAGAATAATTATGGGCTATGAATGATGGAAATATTGCATGATTACCTTAATCAATATTTGTTTATGTGAAACCTGATATTCTTTGTACGTAACACTCGTGTTTTACACATTAAGTGAGTGATTTGGCTCATTAATTGGAGAAGAGCTGAACATAGTAAGTTAAACTCGAATAACCTCTATTGTATTAATCCATAATCCATTTATAGAGTAGTTTGGAGGTGGTTGAGCTATTACAAGGGAGCATTGAGATAAGTAGAGATTCCATGCATGAACTTTTTCTCATCTAACCCATGAGTCAAAGATGAGGTGAAAGTCTTAAGCCAAGGGTTTAGTTTTAGAGGCTGGATGTCTAAAAGAAAAGGGGCATAACACGAATCTCTGTGTGAATAAAATCATCTTTTCGAGCCTGTATAACTCGAGTGAATAATCTATAAGGGTTTAAAACCAGGTGCCCTATGGTCATCTTGAGAGTCATCCATCTTAAAGCTCGCTACATGGGTTATATAGAAAGCAAATGAGAACATGTTTGAAAAAGAAGTAGTTTAAAAAAAAAGAAAAAAGAAGCAAAATACATTGATTAAGCCCCAAGACATTTAGTTGGTAGAACTATACCTTTGATACGAGACATGGATCTTAGTTTAGTCTTAAAGATTGAGGCAGTCAAAAATATAGGAGAATCTCGATTTATTGAAATGTGAATTTGTGATAGTAAGATTCATCCAAACTAAGAGAGGATAAGAAGTAAAATTAAATAAGTTCAACTTAGGATGCAGCACGCGAAAATTGAGTGAAAAGAATAAGTTTGGAGGAATGTGTATCTCTCGAGATAAGCAAGTAAATATTTGATTACTATGGGTCGAGAATTGAACCAATCATGAGTTTACACCCGCATACATCAAGTTTTGCGTATAATTGGTAGATGTTGATTTGATTTTGTAATGTTGAAACTATTCATTGTGTTAATAGCTAAATTCAAATCCTGAGACACGGCAGGTTGTCAAACCATATTTTGTTTGGAGTTAAGTTACAATTTATTTGAGGACAAACAATTGTTCAAGTTTGGGGGATTTGATAAGTGCATTTTACACACGTATTTAAGCCACAAAATATGAACAAGTATTTGTCACTATATCGAAATATGACTTAATTCTATATAAATTGTGTTTGCAGGATAAAATTGATGTACATGGTGGAATTTAGGAAAAATGAGCAAAAAATTACTAAAATTGAATAAAACCAAATTTCAGGGACCAAAGTGTTAATGGTCGAAAGATGATCCGGTGGAAGAAACGAAGATATGAAGGAGTAAAAAACCAATAGAGCAAATGAATGAAGTGTTGGAAGAAGAAAAATGAGAAAAGAGATCAAGAAAAGTGAAAATGGAGTTCGATGACCAAAATGCAAAGAATGGAAGTTTGCTTGAATTATGCAGTCGCATAGTTCATGTACTATACGATCGCATAGTACAATTCCAGAAGAAAAAATATGTTTTCCTTATTTCAATAAAACTCTTATGCAAACAAATCTTGAGGCGTCTTTTAAAACCCTATAGCTGTCGAAATGCATTAGAACGTATTTTTAAGAGCTTTTGGAGAAGAGAAGAAGCCAAGAATACAAAGATCGAATCCAAGAACACGAGAATCAATTCAAGAATTATATAGGGTGATTTCAATTCTTTAATATTCTTTTTGTTTTCTTTTTCATAACATGCTAGGACAGTTTTCTTTGTCCTAGGAGAATTATCAACCATGTGATATGAGTTTTAATTTTTAGTTTTATATATTTGGCATTGAAACGCTAATTTTGGATATTGAACAATTTATATGATTTTAATTTCTCCACAATTATTGTGCATGGTGTGTGTTATTGCAGGGACCCAAAAATTAACATTAACCTCTAAAACTAATGTAGTAGTGGAAGTAAGGGTCGATCCCACGAAAAGTATGTAATTCATTATTTTATTTTTCGTACAATGATTGAGGGTTTTTTGTATGCAAACAATTGTAAATAACACAAGTAATAACAATGCAAATTAAATCAACGAAAACAATTAAAAGACTAACATTGGTCCAAGTCAATATCCACCTTTAAAATTTTACAATTGACCATCGGTGTAAGTATAAATCAACTCATATTTTGAATTTTCACCGTTTGAATTATTGTCCTATCTCTCCTTACTTATAATTAATTAGAATACAAGCGACCCAATTAACTCTAATTACCAAACATCCTAAGACAAGCACTCTAGATTTAATTTGATAATTGCATTACGAATTAGAAAAATTGATGAAGCTAAACAACACAAGTACAAGCAATTACATTTAATTTAGTTGAACATTCTTCCTAAGATTCAACAATCACCAAAGCAGTAAATTATCAAACCCTAGTTGCTTAACAAGTTAAAGAAATCAAACAATTACAAATTTGATAGTTAACCTAGCGGTAGATTGTAACGAATAATGAACAAGTAGGCCTCCTAGCAATTAAACATAACAATTATGGAAATAAGTGCAGAAGAATATTCAATACTAAAATACATGAATTAAACTAAGAAAAACCATTTAGATCTCACAATATGTGGTTCCGAGGCTTCAATCTCCTTCGATCGAGTGTAAAAGTTAGTTACAATTCATGAATCTATGAGCAAAATAATGAGAAATGAAGTTTGGATGTGGTATGTTCTAGGATTCCAAATCACGTATTTATAGTTGTTTCCATAGGTTGTAGAATTAAATTCGAAAATCAGAATTTTTCGTATCGGGAAACACCTATCCGACCGCATAGTAGTAAGTCATGTGGTCGTATAGAACATTGAAACTGGGCTCTAAAAATCTCTGAAGGTGCTCATGCGACCAGAAGGAAGATTACACTGTGCGACCGCATAGTTTTGACAATTTTCCACCAGATAACCTTCAATATTTTAGTCATATCTTTCTCTCATGATAGCCAATTGAGGCTATTCAAGATGCATTAGAAAGCTAACACAAAGAGCTACAAATCTTTCAAATAATTTTTCCAATTCAAACGTTTTCTATGCCAAAAATGGGTCTCAAATTGAGACTGGAAATTCGAAGCATAACCTTGTAAGCTAGGAGCAACATATGTGATAATACTTTGATTGTATTTCATCTCTTTGACTTCTTTCTTCATTTGATTGACCTCTAACACTCTCAAATCTTCATCGTAAGGTTCCACATAACTTTTGAGTATTTGCATTTCAGTTTCCAAACTTCGTTTTCTTTCATTTTGGTCATTGTTCGCTTATTTCTTTCAAATTATGCCATATCCATATAATTGCCACCTAAATCAAAATATGAATGTAATCAGTACATTTTGACATTGATTAATAATATGAGCACACAAAATAAGGAGGAAAAAATATACATTTTACATTCCTATCAGTGCACGTTAGTTGTGTGAATTAGATGGCCTATTTTATGCATTCGAAAGAAGAAAAATAGGTTCGATATATATATAAATTGTTATAGGGTCTGATATGGAATAGAAATATACCGCTATACCTTATGTGAATTTTTAAATGTTTATAAAAATTCATGCACTTATATATGTTCACATCCATCGTAGAAATATAGTTGGGTCATATATAAAAGTAGGTTTGACATTACTTGAGAGAGATTGTTAAATAAAATACGAACATTGATTCGTCAAATTCAATTGTGTTGTCAATCATTAAAACTGATTATTGTATGGGAATTCGGGATCTTAATATATTTGTCATTCATTAAAACACATTAATTTGCTTTCAACATAATTTTTATTTAATTTAGTTGATTCACTCTTCATTGCAAAAGTAGGTTAGTTTAGATATAATTCAGTGATAAACACATCATATTGATCTTGTTTTGGTTAATGTCACGATAATAAAAATTGAACTAAATCAATCTTTATGGGACGATACTTGGGCTCAAAATCCACTTTATTACTTGTTAACAAACCGTACACTTGCGGTGATTTTAATTCGAAATATATTTTCGTGAACAATGATCGTTGTTTTTCTATGAATGTATATACTTCTTCTAAATATTTGAATGTTGATACATGTATATAGCATGCTAGATTATGGGCATATTGGACAAGGAAGAATGAATATGTTAGCTAAATAAGGCTTACTAAGTTCAATCTCTAAGATTTCATTGCCTACTTTTGAACATTACCTAATCGAAAATACAACACGAAAATTATTCAATGAAGCTTTGAGAGTTGAGTTTCTATCGCAATGAGTCCATTAAGATATATGTGGTCCTATGAATGTGAGGGCAAGACATGGAGTCTCTTATTTTGTTACTTTTATAGACGATTTCATGCGGTTTAGTTATGTCTATTTGATTTCCTATAAGTTAGAGGCATTACAATGTTTTGGATGATATTTAAATGTAGTAGAAAATCAAATAGATAGAAAGGTGAAAGCAATAAGAACTGACCGAGGGCATGAATATCTATTCGACGTGTTCAAAGAAATATTTAATAATAAGAGAATCATTAGGCAAGTTAATATTCCTAATACACCACAACAAAATGGTATTACAGAGAAGATGAATAGAACATTGCTAGAAATGGCGAGGTCCATGATGGGCCTGCCAACTTACCCATTTGATACTGGGGAGATGCTTTGTTAACTGTGACCTATAATATGATTAAGATTTCCTCTAAATTGATACTTACTATACCACGTCAACCTTGGGCGGAAAGATCCCCTGGTTTGAGTTATCTTAGGATTAGCTACTTAAATCAATGATTCCCCAAGCAAGTTCTGAGAATTAGGGCCACGAGAGAACAAGTATATCTTTATAAGATACTCAAACCAGTCTAAATGATTAGTGTTCATATATAAAAATCAGGATAGGACTATAACTGAGATAAAGTTACGTGATAATATTTTTTTTAGATTGATTTTCCTAGTAGGAGAGAAATTAAAAAATGGAGAACCTTTGTTTGAAATTTATTATAGAGTTGTCCACGATGAATAGAATGAGGTATAAGGAGAGGCACTTCATCCTCTGATCTAAGTGGGAGCAGCTTATCTCCAAGTGACAGTGTCACAATGAAGCTTCCACTTCATAAGAATACTAGAAATGTCTAAATGTCATTTCGAGATTAAAGGACAAGAATTTTTAGTATCCCCAGATAATGACAAAGAGCCTAAATCTATACACAAATCTCTATCAAGCCATGCAAAGTAAAAATGAAAGAAATCAATGAAAGAAGAAATGGAGTCTATGAAATCAAATCAATTCTAGGACTTGGTTGATCTTCTGTCTGTTCAAAAAGCTATTGGGAACAAATGGATTCTCAAAATAAAGCGAAAAGCTGATGGGTTGATCTCTGTATAAGCTCTCTTGGTAGCTGGTGTATAGGGGCCTTTTCCATATGTATTCTGCTATTAAGTATTTGTAAGAGTCGGAAATTGGATGAAAATCACGTCCAAATTAGTTTCCAAAAGAGTTCTAATCGAATAAGGAAAGTTCCTTTCGCGCGCGGATTTTTTGTCTCTGCACAGTAGTCAGTAATTTGATTATAACTTTCTCTTCTGACATTCGATTTAGATGATTCAAGATGTGTTGGAAAGATAACTCGAAGAGTTACAATTTTGTTAGAAATACATCTTTTCCAATTCAGACCTTTACTATACCAAAAATAGGTCCCAATCTTCGACTAAAAATCTGGAATATATCTTGTGTGAATTGGAAATTGATTTTGATAATATTCCATTCCTTTTTGACTTCTAATTGCTTCCAATCGACCCTTAGCACTCTCGAACCTTCATCGTGAGTCTCGACATAATTTTTGAGTATTTGCACTTTAGTCCTTAAACTTTCACTTTTTTCCATTCTGGTTATTTTTCACTTATTTCTCATTATTTCCGCCACATTCATCACTTGTCCTGCAAAACATGAATTGCATAAAATTAAGCTATATTCCAACATATTAATCAACAATTGCTCATGTTTTGACAGTAAAATAAGTATGTAAAACGTACTTATCAAACTCCCCCAAACTTGAACTATTATTTGTCCTCAAACAACAACAATATAACTTGACTCTACAAACAACACGGTTTAACAATATGTCATGTTTGAAATTTGGTAATCTGACAAATGAACAATTACAACAGTGCAAAAATTAAATCAATCTCCACCTGTTATATGCATAACCTGACGTGTGTGTGTGTGTGTGTGTGAAAACCCATGTCAGCATCTTAAGATTTGTGATTGGTTCAACACTTGTCCCAAAGTAGTCCGATATATCCTTTCCGTGCTCGAGAGATTCACACACCCCCAAACTTATGGTTTTCACTCATTTTTCCCGGGGTGCATCTTAGGTTCAACTTTTCATTTCTATTCCTTACCCTCTCGTAGTTTGGATAGACCTTACTCTTACAAGTTCACACTTCAATAAATCGAGATTCTCCTATATTTTTGATTGCTTCTACCATTGAGATTAGACTAGGTTACTTGCTTCTCATCAAAGGTAAAGCTTTGTCAACTGGATGTCTGGGGCTTAATCAATGTATTTGAATAGAATTTTTTTTTCCATTTTCATATTTTCTCCATCTTTTTTTTTTTTTAGCATCTTCTCATTTGCTTTCTGTATAACCCATGTAGCAAGTTTTAGGCCGATAACTCCCAAGTCAGATGACCATAGGGCATTAGGTTTTAAATCACCCTCACAAGCTTAATCACCAAAATTATATAGGCTGGAAAAGATGTTTCAATGTACTCAAAGATTAGTGCCCCTGTTTTTTTTTTTAGATATCCAATCTCTAAAACTAGCCTCTAACTTAAAACTTTCACCTCGTTTTCATCTCAATAGGTTTCAGACAATCCACACAAGATTTTCATGCATGGAATCCCTATTCATCTCAGTGTTTCCCTGTAACAGTTCAATCATCTCCAAACTAATCTATAATTGGATTTATGGAATTTAGCACTAGAGGTTATTTGGTTGTATCATATTCTACTATCGACTACATACTGAACCGCATCACTAACTCAAAATGCTAACATAAGTGTCGTGCATAGAAAATGTTAAGTTGTACATAAACAAGTATAGACTAATCGGATAACACACCATTTTCATCATTCATAACTGACATATATTGGATCCAATAGTCACATCATAACTGGCATAATTATTAAACCCACACAAGTACACAAAGCAAGAATTAAAGTCTAATACTAAAAGATAAAAACTAGAATTTTTTCTTTTTATTTTTTTAAACACACAAACATTCGACAGACAAACATTCAAAAATTGTAGTTAAAATGATGAATGAAATGCTCATGCACAACCCCGAAACTTAATTGAAACATTGTCCTCAATGTAAAAACAATAGTTCCAATGGAAGAGAAGGAAAGATATCACCTGAGTATTGCAGCAAACTCACAACAGCCGAAAAAGAAATAGAAATCTAAAAGTACGCAATTGAAATGGTAATGCAAGAAATGAAAGAACCTAACATAATGCAAAACAAACTAAAAAAAGAAATTAAAAATCGAAAATACAGAAAAGTAAAGTGATGGACGGACATGGAAGGTGTCAAGGATGGTAAACTGGGTCTGCAAGAGGAATTTCTTCCTCCACAGGCACCTGTTGCCCATATGCTATCTTTAAACGTTGTCCATTCACTTTAAATACCCTACCATCTTTAGGGTCCTCGATTTCAATTGCCCCATGGTTAAAGACCTGTTTCACCACAAAAGGACTAGACCACCTAGAACGAAGTTTCTCTGGATGTTTATGGAGTCGGGAATCATACAAGTAAACTTTCTGATTTGATTTAAATATTTTTCAAAGAATGTGTCTATCATGAAACGTTTTCATTTTTGCTTTGTAAAGTTTAGCATTCTCGTAAGCATCATTTCTCAACTCCTCCAACTCAGTTAACTAAAACTTCCTAAGTTTACTACCTTCCTCTAGATCAAAGTTAAAGTGTTTGATAGCCCAAAAAGCTCGGTGCTCGAGCTCTACAGGCAAATGACAAGGTTTTCCAAAGACAAGTCTATACAGTGACATGCCTAAAGTGGTCTTAAAAGTAGTTCGGTAGGCCCAAAGTGCGTCATTCAATCTCAGCGACCAGTCCTTACGATTAGGGTTTACAGTTTTCTCCAAAATTTGCCTAATTTCCCTATTTGCTAATTCAAGCTGTTCACTAGTCTGGGGATGATAAGCACCCCGTACTTTTTCATTAGAGCCTCAAACGAACAGTTACAGAAATGTGTACCTCTACAAGCCTGTGAATGACAAAAGTTTAGTACGCTAGGTATCTTCTCATTAGGCACACAACGCCTTAAAATCTGATCAGGGCAGTATTTGAATAGGCATGGGTCATCCCAATAAAACTTACGCACCTCAACTAAAAACTTTCTCTTATCCTGCGCACTCCACTCGCTTGGGATTTCACCTATAGCTAGGTAATTGACAATATGAGCAAACCAAGGTAAAGAGGAAACAGAAAACAAGTGTTCATCTGGGAAGTTATCTCTAATGGGCAATTGATTCACATTATCCTGAAAAGTTAACCTAAATAAATGGTCTGCTACCACATTTTCGACCCCCTTTTTATCTTTAATAGCAATGTCAAATTCCTGTAGAGGTAAAATCCACCTAATCGGTCGTGCCTTAGCATCCTTCTTGGAAAGAAGGTACTTAAGAGCAGAATGGTTTGTGAAGATTGTGATAGGAGAACTAATTAAATAGGATCGAAACTTATCTAAAGCAAAGACTACAGCTAGTAGTTCCTTCTCAGTTGTGGAATAGTTCATTTGAGCACCACTTAAGGTTCTACTAGCATAGTAAATGACAAAAGATTTACCCTCCCTTCGTTGCCCAAGGACAGCACCTACCGCATAATCACTAGCATCACACATAATCTCAAATGGTAACGACCAATCAGGTGATTGCATTATGGGTGCTGAAGTTAGCCTATCGGTTAAGGTTTTAAACGCCTCTTGGAAAGCTGGGGTCCAATCAAAGGTAGTATCTTGCCTAAAAGATTACATAAAGGTCTGGATATGGATGAAAAGTTTTGTATAAACCTTCTATAGAAACCTGCGTGACCAAGGAAAGATCTGATATCTTTAGTTGTCTTAGGTGTGGGCAGCTTGGAGATCAATTCAATCTCAGATTTGTTAACTTCTATCCCCTTAGATGAAACAACATGACCTAGGACAATATCTGAAGAAACCATAAAATGACATTTCTCCCAATTCAAAACCAACCCCTTTTCCTCACATCGGGTTAGAACTCTCTCCAAGTTTAACAAGCATGCATAAAAAAAAATACCAAAAACAGTTAGGTCATCCATAAAGACTTCCATACAGTTTTCTACCATATCACTAAACATACTCATCATGCATCGTTAAAAAGTAGCAGGAGCGTTATATAATCCAAATGGCATCCTAGAAATGCATAGGTACCAAAAGGACAAGTAAAGTGGTCTTTTCCTGGTCCTCCAATGCTATCTCAATCTGATAGTAACCAGAATAACCGTCCAAGAAAAAGTAAAAAGGATGGCCAGCCACACTCTCAAGAATTTGGTCCAAAAATGGGAGGGGAAAATGGTCCTTCTGAGTGGTAGCATTCAATTTCCTATAATCAATACACATGCGCCATCCATTCACAGTTTTTGTATGGACCATTTCACCAAGTTCATTTTTAACCACTGTCACTCCTGATTTCTTAGGGACTACCTGTGTCGGGCTAACCTATTTACTATCGGCACTAGGATAAATTATTCCTGCATCTAACAATTTTAGCACTTCGTTTTTCACTACCTCTTTCATTGTGGGGTTCAACCTACGTTGTGGGTCTCTTTTAGGATTAGTTCCCTTCTCTATGTGAATCTTATGTGAGCAGATTAGGGGACTAATACCCTTGATGTCAGCTATAGTCCATCCTATTGCAGATTTGTGCTCATTCACAATGATTAAAAGTTGTTTACCTTGAGAAGCATTTAATTCTGAAGAAATAATCACAGGAAAAGTATCACCTAGTCCAAGGAACACATGTTTCAGTCTTGGGGGTAGTGGTTTCAACTCCGGTGTTGGACTCTCAATACTTGATGGTTGTTGCCCTCCAGTTCTAGCTGGTAGTTCTTCAAACTTTAGTTGCTATGGTGATGTCCCATAACCCTGAAATTTAGCAAAATCGGCACAAATATTAGCATATTCTTCATTATGGCAATGTACAGGAACTTCAGAATTTATAAGAAATGAGTTTAAAGGATTGAAATCAATGGTTGCAGGTGCAACCTCCTAAGTGAGTACATCAACCATGTACGTTTGATGACACTCATCATCCTCCATAAGTTGCTTAGTGATGTGAAAAATATTGACTTCAAGAGTCATATTTCCAAAAGATAGCTTCATTAGACCATTCCTGCAATTGATAAGAGCATTAGCAGTAGCCAAAAAGGGTCTACCAAGAATAATAGGTATTTTGGAGTTCACATTCACATCAACTTTCAAATCTAGAACTAGGAAGTCAACAGGATAGTAAAACTTGTCTATTTGCACCAAAACATCTTCAACTACTCCTCTAGGTTTTATAGTGGATCGATTAGCCAATTGTAAAACTACGGATGTAGGTTTTATCTCACCTAGGCCTAGCAGTAGATAAATGGCATAAGGCATGAGGTTAACACTAGCTCCTAAGTCAAGAAGGGCTTGTGCAAACTCACAACTCCCAATGATGCAAGAAATTGTTGGAAAACCAGGATCCTTATATTTCGGTGGGACTCTTTGTTCAATCACTGCACTCACTTGCTCAGTTAAGAAAGCAGTTTTCTTGACATGATGCTTCCTTTTCACAGTACACAAGTCTTTGAGGACTTTTGCATATGTAGAAATTCGAGAAATCACATGCAAGAGAGGTAGATTGATTTTTACTTGCCAAGGTGTTCTAAGATCTCATCATGTTGGCTATTAGCTTTCACATTAGGCTTTAGGGCTTGAGGAAATGATGCTCTAGCTAGGTTCTCCACCACCTTATCACTAGGCTCACTCTCTTCAAAATTACTAGAGTCTTTATCTTTTTCTTCTGCTTCCCTAGGCTTAATGATTGGCTCTACAACCTTCCCAGATCGAGTGGTGATAGCATTTATCTTCTTAAGGTTGTTTTCTACACCTGAATTTTGAGCCACATGTTGTCCCTTAGGGTTAGGTTGAAGTTGAACCGAAAATTTCCCACGTTTCCCTATTGCTATAGTCAATTTGGTTATATGGCTTTTCATTTCTTTACTCTCCTCAACAACTTGATTGATCATGGTTTCAAACTTCTGATTTGCTTGCCCCTAAGCCTCTATAAATGCATGTAAGGTGTCCTCTAAAGAATTCCTAGACATTAAGGGTTGATGTGATGGTGTATTGAAAACTTTAGGTGGCTGAGTAGGTTGCTGGTTATCAAATTTCCAGCTGAAATTAGGATGATTCCGCCACCCCTGATAGTAGGTCTCAGAATATGGGGCATAAGGCTTTTTGTACACACCTAAAGCATTACAGTGTTCATCATAAATCCCCCTCATCTCAGCTAGAGCAAAACACTCTTGCACTAGATGATCAAGTCCACCACACACTCCACACGGCCCAGAAAACTCAACACAAGCAACAGTAGATGTAGGCTTTGAACTACTAGTGCGTAGTTTCTCAATTTCTCTAGTTAAGGCTTCTACCTTAGCTCTAAGACTGTCTTCTTCCCTAAGATGGTAGATGCCTGCACTAAAAGGATTTCCTACGGCTCGTGACCTATTGGTGCTATCAGTAGCACTAGGGCCAGTCCAGGTGTGGGCTTTCTCAGCTAAGTCATCTAAATATCCTATAGCCTCATCTGGATCTTTTTGTTTGAAATCACCATTACACATCATTTCAACAAACTGACGTTCTCTAGATGTTAACCCTTCATAGAAATAGCTCACGATGCGCCAACTCTCATAACCATGGTGCGGACAAAGAGTTTGGAGTTCTTTATACCTTTCCCACGCTTGATATAAAGTTTCACTCTCATTTTGGATAAAAGAAGATATCTGCTTTTTCAAAGCAGTAGTTTTGTGGTGGGGAAAGTATTTGCCAAAGAACGCTTGGGTCATTTCAGTCCAAGTTCCAATCGAACGTGGTCTCAATGAATACAATCAGCTCTTCGCCCTTTCCTTAAGAGAAAATGGAAACAATTTGAGCCTAATTGCATCCATTGTACCATGTTGATTGTGGAAGGTTGCTACAACCTCCTCGAATTCCCTAACATGCACATACGGGTTCTCATTTTCAAGTCCATGGAAATTAGGAAGAAGTTGAATCATTCCACGTTTAAAATCTACACGTGGCATGTTGGGTGGAAACATAATACATGAAGGTGTAGATGTATGCGTGGGGTACAGATAATCATGCAAAGTTCTATACGGTACATCATGTTCACTGTCAGACATTGTGTTATTTGATGTGGTGTCAGTTTTACCAGATGCAGAATCAAAAGCAGGGTTAAAAAAATGTTCAAACTCTGTGTTGGGTCTGTTCACAAATCGTCCTCGTTCTCGTTGATACCTGCTTATAGAAAAAGTAAAAGAAAATAAAGTGAAAATAGGAAAAATATAATAAAGAAAATTATACGAACTAAAAACAAAATAAAAGGAGCGATGTCACCATTTTGTAGTCGATCCTTGCGTATTTTGTACCGTCTCTCCGGCAACGACGCTAAAATTTGATTACGCCCAAAGAATAACGCGGTAGTTGTAACACAGTTTTGAGGTGTCGTATCCACAGGGAGATGGAAGAATATTTAAAGGATCAAAAAGGTTGAATTGTTCTCTCAAATGTGTAATAAAATTCAATGTTGAAACATAAAATTAAAATCAATAATTAAAGCGGTGAAGCGTCGGAATTCCCTCAATTGGATTGGATCAATCATATCAATTATTCATTTTTATAACACAATTAGAGGCTTTCATCCCGACACTCTAATCGGAAGATATATCGTGAAAATCAATTTAATTTACAAATGTAATCCTAGAATTTATAATTAAAACATATTCGCACAATTTTATTGGAACAAGATCAAAGATCGACTATATACATCAAGCATAAGGCAGTAATCAATCCACCAATAAAGTGAAATTGAGATTAAAATTCAACAATTAGTTTAATCTAACGATAAAAGAAGCATGACTGGATCTATAAAAGATAAAATAATTGTTAAACCAATCTCCACAATAAATAATTGAAATTGAAACTCAATAAATAGTTTGATTGAACAATGGAAAAAGTATGACTGAATCCATGAAAAATCTTGTAAATGTTAAACCGATTTCAATATAAATTCAAGAGAATAAAAATATAAATTCTAACATTGTTTGATAATAAAAAGATCAAATTAAATGAATAAAAGAAATGAAATCACAAATTCCAATCGAGTTCCTTCGTAGCTTCACCAAGGGTTTTAGTTCTCCATGAGTTTCTTGAGCTAAAGAGGAGAAGAATGGTGTATGGGGGCCTTCTCCATATGTATTCTACTGTTAAGTATTTGTAAAAGTCAGAAATTGGATGAAAATTACGTCCAAATTAGTTTCCAAAAGAGTTCTAATCGAATAAGGAAAGTTCCTTTCGCGCGCGGATTTTTTGTCTTTGCACAGTAGTCAGTAATTTGGTTATAACTTTCTCTTCTGATATCTAATTTAGACGATTCAAGATGTGTTGGAAATATAACTCGAAGAGCTACACCTTTGTTAGAAATACATCTTTTCTAATTCGGGACTTTTACTATACCAAAAATGGGTCTCAATTTTCAACTAAAAATCTGGAATATATCTTGTGCGAATTGGAAATTGATTTTGATAATATTTCATTCCTTTTTGACTTCTAATTGCTTCCAATCGACTCTTAGCACTCTTGAAACTTCATCGTGAGTCCTGACATAATTTTTGAATATTTGCACTTTAGTCCTTGAACTTTCACTTTCTTCCATTCTAGTTATTTTTTACTTATTTCTCATTATTTCCGCAACATTCATCACTTGTCTTGCAAAACATGAATTATATAGAATTAAACTATATTCCAACATATTAATCAACAATTGCTCATGTTTTGGCAGTAAAATAAGTATGTAAAACGTACTTATCAGTAGCATAATGTTATACCCAACAATAGGGTATTTAGGTTATGAAAAAACTCATTCATCAATTGTGAGATTTACAATTCATCTACTCTTAGAGATTGTAGCACATTTAGATTTAGAATTACATCAAATAGATGTTAAAACTACTTTCTCAATGGAGAGTTAGATGAAAAAAATCTATATGGAACAACCAGTAGGTTTCACTTTGAAAGGCCAAAAGATAGGTTTGCAAATTGCGAAGATCGATATATAGCCTAAGTCAATCTTCCAACCAGAGGTACTTGAGATTTGAACTTTATTATGATGGACTAAGATCACTATATTTATTTGAAGAGATCCAGTGGAAAATTTGTAATTCTATCTCTTTATGTGGATGATATCCTATTAGCTAAGAATGATAAGGAGTTTGTCGAGAACATTAAGAAATGGTTGTCTTCTAATTTTGAAATGAAGGAAATGGTAAGGCAGATTATATACTTGGTGTTAAAATCAATAGAAATCGTTCAAAGATGCTCCTTTCTTTGTTGTAAGAGTCATATATAAAGAAGATTCTTGAATATTTCAAAATAGAGAACTGCAACCCTATTGATACTCCTATATTTAATGACGAAACTCCAAGTCTTCGCATAGGTCCTAAAACTTTTTTTTAAAATGTCCAAATCCCCATACTCCAGTGCAATTGGGAGCTTGTTATATGCTATGATGTGTACTTACCCCCGACAATTAATATGCCATAGGTCCAATTAATAGGCATCAGTCTAATGCTAGAAAAGGACATTGGAAAGTGGTCAATAAGTTAATGAAACATCTGAAAGGTACTGCAAGCTATTCCTACTATAAAGTGAATGTTTTGCACTTAAAAAGATATGCATATGTTGACAAGGGTGAAGACCTAGATGAGCGCATGTTGACTTCTGGATATGCATTTTTGCTTAATAATGATGTTATCTCTTCGAATAGTAAAAAACATACATGCATTTTCTTGTCTAAAATTTTGAAGCATGTGCTTCGGTAGTATAAGAAGTTATTTGGTTAATGATATTCTTTTAGTAACTAAGAGTCCTTAGTGATAACATAGGACATACATTGATTTACTGTGATAGTTAGTCAGCTATTACACATACGAATGATCCCAAGTATCACACCATAACCAAACACATTGATACAAAATATAATTTTGTAAGAGATATCATAGAAAAAGAAAGAAGAGAGTTTACAATATATTTCTACGCACTATATGGTAGCTAATCCACTTAAAAACCTATCCTTAGATATGTCTTTATTACTCATGTTAAATCTCTAGAATTGTGTTAGGAATTTGAATTACGTATCATTTAAACATTTTTATGTATCCATTAATGAACAATATCTTGAGTTTATATATTAAGAGTAATCTCTTGTTGTGATTACTAGATTATTGTTTTATATGTACACATAAAGTATGTCAAAGAGATTAAGATTGGTTCACTTACATGAGCAATCGTTTCAAACAGTTTGGATGTGCTGAGAAGAGATTTAATGACCACATTATGTACATGATCCGGTCACCTTGATGCTCAAGATCAAATTGTACAAGTAATCGAAATGAATTTCACTATCCATTAGACCTGTTTTATAGTTAGATCGAGTTTTTGATTAGGATTGCCTAGAGGAGTTAATATAAGGAAAACTCATGTTAGATATTGAGAAATACCTGAACTAATATTTGTACAATGTATTTAATTTGTAAGATGAGACATATACACTAAGAAATGAAGAAAACATCGAGATTTGTGTTTCAGACCACTTGTGCTTTAATGACCAATGGAAAACTTAGGTTGGGTATCACCTAATCATTATTTTATGTGTCTACATGGATCATTCTTGCCAAATGAACGAAGAGTTTTACTAAATTGAAACCTATGTGATAGTTCCAAATTCTATTTTAGAATTATCAATAATAAGGCGACCTTTTTCAATTTATTTATTTATTAATTTATGTAGTATTGATCTTATTTGTTTACCACTAGACTTCTCAGATATCTCGTCCTCAATCACACATATCCATTGTTAGTTTACGTTTCACGCTTGAAGAAAATGCTGGATTATTTTACATTAATGCATGACGAGATTTCCTCTCATCATCTTATTACTGTTATATTATATCATCAAGATCAGTTGTGTTCTTCAGGTGCTCAATGCTAACATGGTTACCAAGACGAAAAGAGTGAAACCTCCCAAAGAGTAGTGAAATTCTAAGCAAAAATAGCTTGGAGAGAGGAAGAAGAAAATTGGTAGACTTCTTAATGCCAATGGAACATCTCGAAGAGTCTGTGATTATGTTATATATGTTACTATATAGAATTTTTAACTACATATATTTCGGACTGAATGTTAATTAAATTTTCTCTTTTGAGATTATTGTGGAAATTTATGAAGTAGTTAATAGACAATGTTTTTTTGTATGTAAAACACATGTCATTGTCCATGTTCAAATACAATACTTTTTCAGTGAAAATGTTGTGCGTGTGTAATTACTTCAATTGTACAATAAAACAATGGCCAATAAACATAATAGGGAACGAAATTGAAGTGAATCACATTGTTATTACTAATCAAATACAACGCTTTTAAAGTAAAATTATTATCCACATAAATTAAGTACAATAGTTTGTATATTGAACTATGGTTAATAATCACAATAAAAAATGGGTAGTCAGTGAATTTTTTTTTTTTATTTTTATAATTAATCGTGGTTGATAATCAGAATAGAAAATGCGTAATTGATGAAATATTGACATTACATATCAAACACCATGGTTTTTAAATTTAAAACATGGTATATGTACCTATATTGCAAGGATGGACTATATAACTATCGTAATGCATAGCATATCATTACAATTTTTCATGAGAAATCGTTGACAAATGACCATAAACAAGTTATTTCAAAAATAGTAGTCGTATAATGTTAGAATGGCTAAAATGTATAAAATCATTGTCTATAATAATGTTAAGAACAATGATTTTGGGTTTCAATTCTTTTAAATTAATATTACGACATTGGTATTCAATTGCAAAATAATCGTTGCCACCTGGGGTCTTTTACAATGTCCGACCAGACAACGGAATCTTACCCTCTTTAGTTAATAACGGGGTATTGCCCATTGTCGTTGTATACTATTTATACAATGTTGTGACTGGATACAATAATAAGAGGGTATTGTAAATGACAATAAAATATGGATGAGAAAGGTGTATATGTCATTTATTTTTGAATTGGATTATGAATATAGGTAGTTTTTTGTAATAAGCACGATGTCATAGCATTTTGCCATACTAAACATAAAAACACAAGAAAACTACTTGACGAGAAAATAGCATTTTTAATAAGGTTAAATGATCGAATCCATACACTGTCAACTTTCATATGTTATTATTTAATAACATCTGTTACAATTAAGCATCTTTCAAAACAAACGAATCTCCATGAAGCATTGTTCATGCTTTGTCTATTGTGGCATTGTGTAGTATTATCAACGTTATGAAGTTGGAATCACCAACTCATGCTTACTTTTAATTGGGACTTTCATACATGATCTATAATTCTTGCAATTCGAAAGGTGATTACTTATGTATGTGTAATTTAGTCAAAAATAGAGAGAAATAGAAAAAAAAAATGTTCAATACATGGAGGAGGATTGACGAAGCAACTTATAACGTTAATCCAGTTAAATCAATAAAATCAAAATCATCATCTCAAAATATCAAAAATTGATCGTGAACAAGAAGATATTGGTAATCAAGAAATTCGATATCAACTAATCCAGGTAACACCATGGAGACATGAGAATCCAATTGTTATTAATTTGACTTTTGAAGATGACGATATATCAAATATTGAAAATGTGTAATGAGGAACATGTTTGAGAAGTTTTGACCAAAATTTACCATCAATATTATGTAACGAAATGTCAATTGAGTAGGTGTTGCAATAATTATTTCATCTAAAAAATGTGTAATGAGAAACACGTTCGAGAAGTTTTGACCAAAATATATCATCAATGTAATGTAACGGAATTTCAATTAAATATATGTTGTAATAAATAAACATGAGAACAATCATACTTTTTGTTAGTTTACAATCACTAAACACGAAACTAGAAATCAAGCATTCCATTATACGAAATATAACATGGAAATTGTGTGTGCTCAATTGCCACAAAAACCACTATTGATCTAAATGTAATGAACATTATGTTATGACAGTTTTATTAAGTAGGTGATAGAGCTAAATTACTGAATTTGAGAATAATCTTATTTTTGTTACATATACCCACTATTTGATACTCATTTGGATTTGACAAATGGTTTTTTCTCTATAAATTGTCTTAAACTTCATTATGCATTGCACCGCATCTCTAGTTCTTTGTAATTGTGAATATTCTATTATTGTGAGGGACAATGATAATGAATAACTTTCCTCACGAGCATTGAATTGCTCCAATGTCGTTCCTAAAATGGAGTCACTACCTCCTTGCTACTCCAACTGTAGCGATCGTCCCTTCCAACAATGAACAAAATAAAAATAGTCTACAGTAGGTTGATGTCATCGACCTAATATTTAAGGATGAAGGCAAGATCAACAAAGAAGTTGTGCATGTTTTGAAGGAGTCTGGTGTCTAAGATGATTAAGGAGGAGTGATGTTCCAAGGGACAAGAAGGAGTTTTGGTCTAATCTTACATTATCCTTATTGTTATGTTTGTTATTTGTTCATGTTTTGTTTTATGTTTATATTTCTAATTATTATGATTATGTTTGTTTCTACATTGGTCGTGGTCTTGCAATACCTAAAGTACTTTATTTTGTTTTTTGTTATGTATGTCAGGGAAAATAGAGTCAAGTTGACCATAATATTTTTTTGACTTTGTAATCTTAGACTTGCTAATAAAATAAAATATTTATATTTCATTATAACAAAAATACAATGAATACCTAGGAGGACCAAGAAAAGTTATAACATACCTAGGAGGACCGCGATCGAGTGGGTTGATCCCACTCAAACAACGAAGAAAGAAGTAGGTTGACAGAAAGAGGTAAATACATTGATCTCGTTCCACTATGAATACAACTATAATGATATATATGTTGCTACAGAAAAAGAGAACGATATAAAAATCATTTGTTTGCAGAAAAAGAAAATGATATCTATATGTTAAAAAACAACATTAAAGTTTTTCCCGTACATGCATAACGATTCTACTACTAGCATAAGTCATTATGCGTTATACGGTCACAGCCACGCTTCTAAATGCAATAAGATAATTGAAGTAATAATAATAACATAAAATGACCTTAATGTCGTTCAAATAGAACGAAAACAATAATATTGGAAAAAATAGTGTTCTAAAAAGCGTAAAATGTGGCTAGACGTGGAGGTGAAATTTCAAATTTTTCGAGCTTAAGCGAGCCTAGATGAGGCTTAGGCGTAAAAAAGTGTTTTCTTTATTTTTAATATTATTTTTAACTTTGAATCATTTACTAATTAAAATAATACATATCAAATATCCAAAATTATAAAATACTATCTTTACTCAATAATTCCTACCATTAGTCAATTATACAATTTTCAAGTTTTCGAAATACAAAAATTAGAATATTTTTTACAGTTTCAATTTTTAACTGAATAAGTCACGCTTCATAGATTTATAGAAACTCCATACATGTTTTTGGAATTTACAACAAAATAATGAGTCTCAGAATCATAATTACATAATATAGTTATCACAATAACTTAAATCTTATTTAACTATTTAAATAAAGTAATTTTTAACTTTTGTAAATATGAAACTTTTTAAAAACTTGAAATTAAAGTCAAATGAAAAGTTCTTTTAAAAATAAACAAACTAATAAGCTAAAATCAAATAAAATACTTTTAAAAAAGGAAAAAAAATAAAAATACTAATAAAGCGCACATAGGGAAGATGAAAAAGAGGAAGGAAAAAATTTACTCGTTTAAGAGTTGGGAAAAAAGCGTCTAGGCACGAAGAGAGGCGTTTTGCTTGAACTTCGAATCTAAGCGCCGCCTAGGCGAGCTTTTTACTGCATTGGAAAAATGTGACATAATGAAATTCCGTACATTATATATCATTCAACACCTCTTTAACTTTATCATATAAGTTCGCATAAAAAATTATTTTTGAAACAAGAATAGACATTTTCCCTTTGTCATTTCTTACATATTCTCATTTTCATACACCTTAAACTATCTACATATATTCAACTGAATAACAAACTGATATCTATACTATATCTACGATGTCTATAACTCTAATTCAACATAAAAATTTTAAAAATTCATCAAATCTCAAACTTTTTATAATTCTTGATAACAAGATGTATGTCGTTATGAATCACAAAAAAAGAGATGTATTTATAGATCACAAAAAAGAGATGAAATAACTATATGTGTCGTTATGGATCACAAAAAGAGAGATGTATGTTTCATAGTAGAAAAAAGAAATATAATAATAAAACATGTGTTTACTAACTTACATTTCACTTCAACTAATAGAAATATAGGTAACAAGAACACATTGGGAATAATGATATCAAAACTCTAATATAACGGAAAAACAATTTTAAAGTTGTTATTGACAAATGAATACCATAAACACAAATCACAACATGAAAAAATGATTCAGAAAATAGGGAAAGAAATAGTCAAATATTGAAATTTAACAATACCTTCTCTTTTTCTCCAAATGCCCAACAACAATATTGTAAACTTTGGTTACTCACTTCAATGAAATGAGTACTAAGGGGAATGACAATATAGATTTAACAATACCTTCTCTTTTTCTCCAAATGCCCAACAACAATATTGTAAACTTTGGTTACTCACTTCAATGAAATGAGTACTAGGGGGAATGACAATATAGATTTTAGGGTTTCTTCATGAAAAAGATAACATCTTATATGAAGGAGAGAAGGTAATGATAAGTCTAGGAATTAAGCCATTGATTTCTCCAACCAAAGAAAAATTGGTTTGGAGCTAAACATGTTAAAAATAAGAAATGATATTGAGGGCAATAATGTCTTTCTATTTAAAAGAACATTTTAGTTATTTATAATTTTCTATTTTTCTTTGTATCTTTAGATCTTTTAACTGAAATATATATATATATATATATACAGAAATGATCTAATGAGTACCGGTGCTCATCTTATCCTAAACACCGATGAGTTGGCACATTAATTCATTGGTGGATATATATACAGAAATGATCTAATGAGCACCGGTGCTCATCTTATCCTAAACAGCGATGAGTTGGCACATTAATTCATTGGTGGATTGGAACTCACAAAATCTTTATCCACCAATGAATTAATGTGCCAACTCATCGGTGCTTATGATAAGATGAGCACCGGTGCTCATTAGATCATTCCTGTATATATATATATATATATGGAAACGAGACATTTTAAATGAATCCCCCAATTTTTAAGTAGGGCTTTTTTGGGCTTTCACAAGTGGGAAAAACCCCTCTGCAATAAATTCGTCCGGTGGCCTATAAACCTTCAAAAACGCCAACTGAATTCCCGTTGCATGATTTACACAGGCTAAACAACGGAGGAGCAGAAAAACCCACAATTATGTACGGGGGAGGTCAGTATATCTTGCAGAATCTCCTATACATACTATATATACATGTCATATTTGGGTATAATTTCGCCGTCTTTTTATTTTACTACAGACGAAGTTTCGGCTGTAGTGGTAGACTTGGGTTCGAATACTTGCAAAGCTGGTTATGCCGGTGAAGATGCGCCAAAAGCTGTTTTTCCATCTGTGAGCCTACTAATTATTTTAGCAACTTTCTCTATTTTTGTAATTTTCACTTTTTATTTTGGTTGTATTAGTGCATTGTGGTTTTCTGGAGTGATCCTGGAGTTTTTTCATCTGTTTTGTGTTTGAGTGCTCGATGATTAAGAAACAGAACATTAATCTTAAAAAAGGAAACGGGCCATTGCCCAAATTAGATTAGTTGAAGTAGGTGGAGAATTTACACTTTGAATGTAGTTGAAAATTTTGAACTTGAAGCAATATAAGAGTGAGCATGGAGCTACAGTAACACGGATGTTTTCCATATCTAAGTTTAGGATGCCAGGTAAATTTATAGCTATTTTTCAGAAACTTAAGAGAGACTTTCTGCAGGGCAAGGATGCTCAAATGGTTAATTGTAGCTAGGGATTTCTTGCAAGAAGTAAAAGTACAGGTGGTTTAGGAATTGGAAATCTTAGAAAATAGCTTGGCTCTGCAAGTAAATAGCTTCAAAGTCTTCCATCCAGGGTAGAGCGGTCATAAGAAAGTATAATTTGAACCGAAGAGACTGGGATTCCAAAAGATTTGTGAGAGGTTCCCTTAAGGTCTGCTTAGGAGTTTTTTTGACCGATTTTGGGTGACACCGTTTATAACGGGAAAATTGGTGCTTGCTAGTTTTTTGGGCATTGGTTTTGGATGGTTTAAAACCACTTAAAATCAATATAGTATGATTTTGACTGTTTCGTTCAACCCACCAAATCGGTAGGTTTTGGCTGTTTCTTATATTCTTTTTTAATTTTATTCTCTATAAATAATTATCTCAAACCAGCATATTTTGTTCAAAACTAACTTGTAATTTAAAATACATTAATTAAAAAAATTATTTATAAGCTAAAACAATATTTTATAACTTATAAGTTATAAAATCACTTTTGTGTAAAAAATTGTTTATAAAGTAAAAATACTACTAATAAGATAAAAATTTACTTATAAAATATAAAAAGTTATTTATAAGTTGTTGAAGATATGGAAAGAATAATCTCTATGATATTTTTTCAGTAGTGTAGGATTATTTTCCTTAATAATTGATTGTATAATTACTATGCAATCTTTCCTTTTAGAGTTATTTATACCTCTATAAATAGAGTCTTTTACTTTGTAATAGAAACAAGTTTATTATATTCAATTTATAATATTCTTCACATGATATTAGAGCAGTTTCGATCCCAAACAAATTAACATTTGAATTTCGTTTCCGGCGAGCAGCCTTGAGCCGCTCGTTCGGCTACCAATGTTTTTTTCCTTTTTTTTCTTTTCGGATGTATCCCTTTGGTTTAACATATTTCCAGTTCATATGGAATTTGGTCGAGTTCATTTTGGAATTTGGTTTAGTATATGTCCAGTTCATCTGGAATTTTGTCCAGTTCATCTGGAATTTGGTTTAGTATATATGTCCAGTTCATTTGAAATTTGGTCCAGTTCATTTGGAATTTAGTTTAATATATGTCCAGTTCATCTGGAATTTGATTTAGTGTTGGTTCGGTGTATTCGAAATTTGAAATTTGCATCCCTTTGGTTTAGTAGTGGATGCATTAGTTACTTGCAGATATGGGTGTTCCATCTTACCCCTCACGGCTTTCTGATGCGTTCCCCAGAATTCGAACCCAATACCTCCATCATATGGGAGATTTAAGTTGAATCCTGGTACCAAACGAAGCGGACAGTACGTAAGATAACAATTTTGGTGAGAGGTCGGGTCGTTACAAAAAAATGCCCAGACCAGGAAAGTTTAAAAGATTTGATAGGTACTACTCATACCAACAAGGTTCACATTCTTTTCCGGAAGTCCATCATTAGAAACTCCACAGTTAAGCATGCTTGGCTTGGAGCAATTCTATGATGGGTGACCCCCTGGGAAGTTTTCTCAGGGAGCGTGCGAGTGAGGACAAAACATGCTAAAAAGACTCATGTTGGTACAGTGAAGACAGTACGTCGTCGATCTAACTGTCGGGACAGCCCGTTATGTGGGACCCGGGTCGTTACAAAATTGTAATACTTAGACCAGGAAAGCTTAAAAAATTTGATAGGTACTACTCATACCAACAAGGTGCACCTTTTTTTCCAGAAGTCCATCATTAGAAACTCCACAGTTAAGCGTGCATGGCTTGGAGCAATTTTATGGTGGGTGACCTCCTGGGAAGTTTTCTCGAGGAGTGTGCGAGTGAGGACAAAGCATGCTGAAAAGACTTATGTTGGTACAGTGAGGACAGTACGTCGATTTAACGGCTGGGACAGCCCGTTAAGTGGGACCCAGGTCGTTACAAATGGTATCAGAGCTCGGTTACGCGCCGAAAATCGGGAACTAAGTGCTATGCGGGAAAAAGTGCTATGTCAAGGGCGGGAACCACCTCTTGAACCCGTAGGAGCCACCTCTAGAATCCCAACGCCTGACAACGAATACTCAGATGGGTCAAGCGCGACGAGGACGTCGCGAGTCTAACGGGGGGTGATTGTAATACCCAGACCAGGAAAATTTAAAAAATTTGATAGGTACTACTCATACCAACAAGTTGCACCTTCTTTTCCGGAAGTCCATCGTTAGAAACTTCACAGTTAAGCGTGCTGGCTTGGAGCAATTCTATGATGGGTGACCCCCTGGGAAGTTTTCTCGGGGAGTGTGCGAGTGAGGACAAAGTATGTTGAAAAGACTCATGATGGTACAGTGGGGACAGTACGTCGTGGATCTAACGGTCGGGACAGCCCATTAAGTGGGACCCAGGTCGTTACAATTGGGCCACACACAAGAGATAGAAATTCAAAATTGATAATTTGATGTGATAGATAATTGTCATATTTTTCATTTTTATGGATGAAAAATGAGAAACAAATGGAGGCTAATAATTTCACTAAAGGGCATATATATAATTTTACTTTTAAAAAGCTTTAGAACTAGTGTAATCTCCTAAGTATAGCTTGAATTGTTTTAAAAATCTCTAGTAAAATCACTTAAAATCGGTCGGCTCATAACACTCAAAACCAGTAGTTTGAAAAATGCCCATAAAATCTCATATCTATGGAATTTACTTCTTTTATTCAGTTCACAACATAGGATGTGGGGGCATGGGATGTAATTCGTATATGTGAAGTTTTGACCGATTCATGTCAGCATGCTCTTTATTTCTATGATTTTGTAATATTTCTTTTTTTCTTTTGAATTGATTCATGTCAATCCAAGACTTTGTAATATTGCTTTTCCCTAAGCCCTTGTTTGTCCCCCATTTTTCAAAACTCATTTTTTTCCAAACTCATTTTCAACCACACATTTGGGACCATAACTTTTATTAGCTTTTCAATAACACATTTCATCAATTTTTATCAAAAAATCTATCAAAAAATGTGATTTTTAGCAAAACCAAAAACATGGGCTAAAATAGCCCGTAGTTTCTATTGGGTCAGTATGAAAAAGATACAATGAATTCGAATTCAATTTCAAAAAAATTCGAGGACAGTGAGATGTTTTACTTCAACATCTTTATTAATCATTCATGAGAATGTTTACACGACTTCTTCTGAAATAAGGAATGGTTGTAAAAGTTAGAACATCCCTAAAATATCCCATAATTTCTATTGGTTCACTCTTTGAAAAAGCTATAATGAATTGGAATTTCAATTTCAAAGAAATTTGAGGACACTGAGTTGTTTTACTTCAACACCTTTATTGACCATTCATAAGAATGTTACACAATTTCTTCTGAACTGAGAAAAGGTTGTGAAAGTTAAAGCGTCTTTATTTACAAATCATGACTCACAAGCAGACATAATGGAATATAATTGACTTTGGTAAAATGTAAAAAGGGTGTGATCATGTAAAAATCATAGTTTGAACTATGGCCCTGTTTGAGCCACCTTTTTGTAGAATGAGAATGAAAAATATAGTCGTTATTGGGGTTTACACAAGAGATAGAAAATTTGAATTTAAATGTTGATGTGATGGATAACGGTCATATTTTTCATTTTAATGAGATAAAAAGGTGGCTCAAACGGGGCTATTTTTTGGGTGATCTAGAATGGTTTACCGAGAGAGAAATTATAGGATCTTTGCAGAAAAAGAGCTAGAAGTTTCCGAATAACGAGAAATGCATAAGGTTTTATCATTCATTCTTATAGATTTCTGCGTATTAGTAGTTCAAGTGCGCCCCTTTCTCTTCTAGACTTTACTTTATCCTGATTGATTATTAAAAGATTCCTTGTCAGCTTGTCCTTCTAACAATTGTAGTTATGCTTCTATAATTAATAAATTCAAGTTTCTTAGTCCATTGGTGGGGGGGGGGGGGGGGGGTGACAATAGGGATCACATCTAGAATTTGTAGGGATTAACTCGCGACCACTCTCACATCTCTGGCAAGGTATTTGCTGGAAAAAAGAAGTATAAAAGAAAGACATTGTTGGACTAATCTGTATAGTATAAGCATCATTTCTAGCTTCCACATGTAACGTGTTACTCTAAATCTTTTTATTATTTACTCTAGATTTTAATTTTTTATTGCATTTACTATTTGCTTTATCTTTGTATTCTTGTATATGTCTCGGATTAGGTTGTTGGATCAATTGACCAAATGGAAGTTGATGATCCTGATATTCCTGACAAGTATTCAGAATCTACCCCAGATACCAAATCCAAGGGTAAGCAAAAATTTTATGTAGGATCTCAAGACTTGGGATTCCGCCGTGATCACATGGAGGTTAGTTTGTTTTGTAGCACACATTCTTTAAAGATTTGGTCATTGCTTTATGTTCTTGTGTGCTGATCATAGAGCGCACTGTAATATCAGGTGCTGTCACCCATCAAGGATGGAATAGTTGTAGACTGGGATATGGTTGAAAGCATATGGGACCATGCATTGAGGTAATTCTTTTGGTAACCACTCAAATGTTCATGATTTCCAGCATTTCAGCTCTCACGGTAGCTTTGTTCGGGTGTTGAGCCCCTGAAGTTCTCTGTTTACAAGTATAAGGATTTTCAATATTTGACATGTATCTTCATAATTGCAATGTTTTAAATTGTAGGAAATGCCTGCTAATTGATCCAAAAGAGCATCCCATGCTACTTGCTGAGCCATGTTCTAATACCCAACAACAGAGAGAAAAGTAAGCTAAAAGTCGGAAGTACTTTAGTGGTTTACATGACTTGTAATCCTGTGGTCTGCATGGTTACATGTTTTTTCTTGAAATTTATGTTTCCTGGCTCCCATTTAATACAAAGTTTAGATGTAACAAGGACCCAGAGCGTGAGTCTATGCAGTTGTTCTTGGATGATTGTTTGTTTTAAATATTACAATTGTTACTGCATCTTGTTAATTTGTCCACCGGTAACTTTCCAGTTTGCCATCCTTTGGCAGTTATTGTCAATATCTTTAACACAAGTCACTTTAGAAACACTTGCAGTCCGATGTTGAACCAAGATTCATTGGGGATGTCGCAGGAAACAAATATAACATCCATTACACATGGTTATTTAAAACACTCAAGAATTAGGTGAAAAGTCCTCTGAATAGGTGGGTAGGAGAATCTGTTTAGTTGGTAATTTATGAGATGTGACAGTGAAGAGTTTCCAGAATAATATTTGGCTTGGAGATGAGATGCTTAAAACTAGATTCCTTAATCTCTGATATTGGAGTGGGTAAGTTGCGAATGTGAAACAAAAGTAATGTCACTAGTCAAAACTAGAGTAAATGTTTAGTGCAGATGATGTGAGACAAAAAATAAAGGTCTAGGAAGGCTCCTTAATCCGTATTGGCTTGCTAGTCTTCGGATCTTGATTTTCTTTCTGATTCGTTATTCGAATTTTTTATACAAAAGGGTTGCAACTAGTTCATTTTGCTTTTATTATAGCCTCCAAGTAATAGTAGCACAGTTTTGAGCATCAAGTTTATTTTTTCGACCATATTAGGCCCTTGTTTGGGCTCCATTAAAAATAGTTTTTGGGAAAAAAATGTATTTTGGAATAGTGATTTTATGGAAAATGTGTGGTTTAAAAAAATTGGGTTTATATGTAATATTATTTTATTGGAGAATGTGTAGTTGAAACAAAGGAAGAGAAAAATGCATTTTGGAATAAAATGGAGCCCAAACAGGAGCTAGGCTGACATTGTTGTTTTTTATCCCTATAATTAGTTTATTATCATTTTGTACTTCTGTCTACTTCAATTCTTGGTAAATTTTGAGCTGTTTTGGTCTTCCTAAAATCCTAGAAGAACACTTCTCTTCGAACTGTTGCACCTTCTCTTCATTAATCTGTTTCATCTCCAGTGCCAAAGCTGGTATCTGAGAGGAAACTATCTTGTTTCTGCTTGATTCAACTAGCTTCCATGGTTTGCCATAATCTAACAAGCTGCATAGTTGAAACACAGCAAGTAGAAGCTGTAGAAATGGTAGACGTTAGTTGCATGGTTTAGTTGTTGTTGCAAGCTACTCAGGTTCTTCAGTGGCAGAAACTTGTAGCTATCTGTGTGGAAGATTCCGAGGGACAGCAGAGAAGTTTTATTATACTGGATGAACCAGATGTACCACAAGGTAGGCTTAAGGAAATTTGAGTTCATAATGAAGAAACATTCTCATGTTCTGTGTAAGTAATAATGGGAATCCTAATAGATATATTACATGGATTACTTTTCAATTTAGATACTTATTTTAAGAAATGTAATTAGTGTTTTATTTTGTAAGTTCTATAGTATTTTATATTATTTCCTTAATTTTTTCTTACTTAAATTAGGTTACTCGATATCTTATATAAAGAGGGCGTATGCATAGTATATTTGATTATTGAAAAAGCTCATACTTTCTCTCTCTAATTTCTCTATATTCTCTCCCGTGTCCTCTCTCTCTCTTCCATTCTTCTAAGTTTCGTTCTTGTTCATTGTGTTTTACATCAATTTGATATCAGAACTTGACACTCACCTCTTACCTAATTATTACTCATGCATGCCGTTCATACAAGTTACTGCAGCAGCCACAATATTTTCCGTTCACATGTTCACCTTCATCCAAACCAACACCCCAACAACATCCACCTCAATTCTGTCCACCACCCTCATCCTTCAAAACCCAAGCCAACCTTTAGCCACCACAAAACCACAAAACCATCAGCCCTTAAACCTAATTCGAACACCCAAAAGAAATAAGAAGGCAATAGCAATTGGAAGGAAAAAATCAATTGGCAAAACATTTTGTTCATTGTTGCTGTTCAAATCAAACACTTACCTACACTAATCCCATTTATCTCGCCCAACGTGGCCATAGAGTCCTCTAGCATGTAGTTTTTGAATTAAATATTCTCGTAGCGTGGTACGAAGAATACAAAGTTGATTGCTTTTGAATAGAAATTCATCTTGAACACGAAAATCACCGTTGCGCTTGTATTACTACATTAGTTCCTAACTTCCTTGAAATCATCATCTCCTATAAAAGATTCCTTCAAGCAATCAAAGCCTTATACTGAGCGACTCGTGGCACATAAGCAGGTACATCTACTCAATGCATCAATTGTTATGTTGGCCACACTTATACTTGATAGAAAATGTGAACTTATGTAGAAACCATGCCTGCGTGCGGTTCATTATTTTTTAAGAGTTGATGAACTTTAAAGTTTGATGATCATTGAATAAAACAAACTCTCTTTGAATCACAATCTTTTAGAGCTCGAACAAGTGCATAAAATTCAAGCTCGTAAGTAGTCCACTTTTGTTGAGTTTCACCTACCTTCTCACTGGAAATTGTATCTATCGCTTCTGTTGGGATAATATGGCCCGATGCCTTGAACAAGAGTATCTCATTCTACCTCAAAACCTTCTCAAAATCATTTTTTTTTTTTTTTGATAAGTAATCATGAAATTTTATAAATCAAAATCAAAAGATAATACACGAGGAGTGCATTCTCAGTTTAAACAAGATAGAAACGCTAAAAAATTAGGCAACTTTTCTATCGGACTATTGGTTGCGGCGTTAAACCAACTATACAAAGTCAAATAAAACAATTCTTTAAACTGCTCTGTCGTCCTTGTTTGATCTTCAAAGCACCGACCGTTTCTTTCTCTCCAAACATACCAAACAATGCAACTCGGAATGAGGTCCCAAACAAGCTTGCAATTTTTATCTCGCAGCTTTCTCTTCCATGCCCGCACCACCTCCGATGTACGCTTTGGCAATACCCAACTCATATGTTGCAAAAACAGGATATCATTCCACAGCCAACAAACACCGTCACAATGAATGAACAGGTGGTCGATCGTCTCCCCATCCCTCTTACACATATAACACCATTCCGTAATATAACAACCTTTTCTTCTAAGATTATCCGCCGTCAACACCTGCCCCTTCACAACCGTCCAAAGTAAGAATGCCACCCTTGGAGGTAATTTACACTGCCATACCCTTTCCCAGGGGAATGAACACTCCACAGGTTCCAATAAAGATCTGAAATAAGTGCGAACAGAGAACATACCATTCCGTGCCACCGTCCACCTACTACAGTCCTCCACTCCTACCTGAATGTGAGCTTCATACAAGGAGGCCAAGAAAATCGCATAATCATCCAATTCCCAGTCATGCAAACCCCTTCCGAAAGCGATGTTCCAGCTAGCACTCCCGTTATAAATAGCCATAGCATTACTCACCATAGCTGAAGGCTCCAAAGCAATGCGATGCAAAGAAGGAAACCGAGCTTTAAGCAGTTGATCTCCGCACCAACAATCACCCCAAAAATTGACATTCGTACCATTCCCCACCACGAACACCAGTCTATTCTGAAATTCACTCCATCCTTTTCTGATATACCTCCACAGGCTCACCCCATAAGAACCACGACCTTCGCCCGAGCACCACCCCCCCTCCATAACACCATACTTCACCCCTATTATTTCTCTCTAGAAGCTCTCCCTTTCCACTCCAAATCTCCACAACCATTTGCCCAACAAAGCCTTGTTGAATAATACAAGGCTCCTCAATCCAAGACTCCCCACCCCAACAGGGGAACAAACGTCTCCCCATTTGACCAAATGGAATTTCCTCTTTTCCCCCAACCCTGCCCAAAGAAAATCCCTCTGAATCCTTTCTAACCGATTTGCCACTGCAACGGGAATAGGAAACAATGATAGAAAATAGGTTGGGAGATTAGAGAGAGTGGACTTGATGAGAGTAAGATGATCCCCTTTTGAAAGATAGATGCGCTTCCACCCCGCTAACTTCCTCTCCACCCTTTCAAGAATATCATTCCAAATTTGCTAAAAATCATTGTTGAGCCCATAGAATATTCTAATTGTGAGGATGAGAGTTATGAACATTGTATTTTGTCCCCTTTTGCGATATACCTTTCATAATTACAAATACCAATTACACAGTTTTTTGGAGGAGTTACACATGTTTCTATTTGGAGTTCTTTGTTGCACCCTTGGTCACGTAAGTATCGTCATTTAGTTAGAAAAAAGATCGGCATCTGTGGATAAGAAGTTACCCTCGTTGGAATCGAGTTTTCTCAATCGAGGAGATATAATGATCCTAATAGATATATTATATGGAATACTTTTCAATTTAGATACTTATTTTAGGACTAGTCTATTGCCCGTGCAATGCACATGTTATGTTATTTTGAAGGTAATGTTAGCGTTAAGTTTGTATCTATACTTTGTTGTTTAGCAATAGAGACGTTTATAGAATGGTCTTAGTTTTTAATAACATCAAAACAAATTAACAATATTACATAATTGAACTGAAAAAGTGTTAGATATTTTTTCATAATTTATTTATTTGTTTATTGTTATGTAAATGGTTAGCTGCTTCGAAAATGGAATTTTGATTTCTGTGTGTGCTGAAGAGTTGCGATTTACATGCGTTGGTGTTTATTTTCTCATATTCCCTATAATTTATAATTTTCTTAGATTCCTACAAAAAATGATATTACATGAATGAAAAAACACATGTAGTAGAGAAAATATGAATAATTTAAAGAAGTTTTCAACCATGCTGATGAATGAATGAAGTCTTTATCTGCTGTTCTCTATGTGTGTAAAATATAATAGACAAATGATGCTACGTGGAGAGAAGCATTCGAAATATAATAGACAAATGATGCTACGAAGAGAGAAGCATTCGCGCCGTGCTGCGCGGAGAGAAGCATTCGTGCGGTATTGCGCGAAGCGGGATTTGAGCTCCGCGCTATATTTGCTGGATCTGATCTCCGCGCAGCGCGGAGACACTGTTCGGAGAGATCTCTACGCACGAGGAGACATGCTCCACGCAGTGCGGACCCCGTGCATGGAGACGTCTTCCCCGTGCACCGCGGAGAAAAGAGGAAGAAGCGCGATGCGCAGTTGAAATTGCCGTGCTACAGTAACATCCTTAGTCTTTTTGCAAAGTCAAGAGATTCAGACTCTATAGTGGTAATTTAAATGTTCATTTAATATCTATGCTTATGAATATTAAGTAACATGCTTCGATACCTAAATTTTATTTTCATTATACGTGAATTAATTCGAAAAATTAAACATGGAAGTAGTGTTCATAAATTTCTTTTCATTACTAATAAATCAGCTCTTATGTGCTTTGTTTTCGAATGGAGAACATGTGGAAGTGAAAAGTAAGAACTTTCTCTTATTATGACATCATATTCTGATTGAAATCATAATTTCTTGCACATAAATTTATTTTTCCAAGGAATGTGCTCAAACAAACCTTTAATATCACACCGACCAACTATTTTAATATCTTATGCTACAGGACCGATGTCACAAGTGAAACTAAACTGCAAACTTAGATCGGATTATAGAAACTGAGAAATTAATGGAATTCTCAAACCTGACCATCGACGACGGTTATAGATGGCAGCGCATTCCAAAGAGTAGGCAACTCATTGTCTTCTCCATTATCTCCGAGTACAGTGCAAGTTCTTTGTAGTCTGTTTACCAAAGATATCAAACTTTCCATTACTGCTCCTCACGATCTTCCTATGCTTGCGGTGGGGATTTTGAAAACCGCAAAATATACGATTTAGTATTGAATTTTAACCTCCGTTAACCTGCTAGCGAAGATGAAATTGATGTTGTCGGTCTGAAGCAAAGAGCTTGTGAAAAAAGTTGTCCGTTTTCTCCTGTTTTCTCTTCTAAGAGGCAAGCAGAGATTCAAAGTCAACAATTGTGGGTATAGGTAGGAGGAAGTCCATATTACCCTTGAAGCTTGGATGAATAGTGGAGAATGAATATGGATAAAATGGGATAAAAAAAGTTTCACAAATGAACAGTAAACGGTGGGTTACCTCTTTCAAGATAGTAGAGATATGTAATTAGGGTTTTATAATATTTTATATTAATTTCTTAGTTGTTTTCTAATTTAAATTAGGTTACTTGAAACCGTGTATAAAGAGGCTAATTTCTATATTTTATCTCCCCTTTCTTCTCTCTTTCTCCCTCTCTATCTTCCTGTCTTCTAAGTTTTATTCTTGTTCATTGCATTCTATGTCAAGTAAACTGGTCTACGATGAAACCTTGAATTGAGTTTATCTCTTATTGTTTTGGAGTCCTAGACCAGCATTGAGGAATATTTTGATGAAACTTCGTAACTGAGTGATTTCACTAGCATCTCCTTTTGAGATCTATGGAATGTAACATGTTCAATAAAAGTTTTGAGATTAAATGTTCGCAAAACAACTGCAAGATAATTCACGTCATTGATTGGGATAAACCTCCAATTTGTCACGGGAAAGTGTGACGACTGTTATGATATAATTGTTTGGTTACACATTTGAGAAGTTACTAAAGGCAAAAGTGATGAGAAAAAACAGGTGGAACCACCTGGAGAAACCTTAGATACTGTAATATGCATACTTTTGAAGGTAAAGAACTGCACTAAAACTTCTCATTTGTAGTTTTATTTTCGCCCAGTGAAAAACATGGAATCCTTACTGTTAATGGTGAACATTGACTTACATTAGCTCCAGTGAGAGGATTGCCATCCAAATGTTGACAGAAGTTCAAAAGAGCTTTCTTCCAGTCATTGTAAATTATTTATGTTGCTACTTGCTTATATTGATGGTATTAGTATCATTATAAGTGGCTATGGTCTGGAACTACATTATCTTTGCATATAACAGTGTAATGCTATTTGATATTTTGGGAGGACAGTTTGGATGGTCTAGCAATTTGACAATATGGACATCAAGAAGGATGATAGATGAATTACTCTTTGGTAAGATGATATTGTTACTTAGGGTTTTGGAGTTGCTTCTCTGGAGGAATGCGCCAAGATACGTGGTCTAACAAATGAAAAATGGAGGAGCTACTTGCCATGCCAATTTAGAATACTATGCTGGTTGAAGGACCGAGGAAGATGAAACAGAAAGAAGGATTGGAAGAACAAGTAATAACTCAGGCAGGAAAGTTACGAGGCCTCATAAGGTTCTTCACATGCCTACTGCCACAATCCGGCTCTTGTTTTTGTTTATGACCTGAATTCTCTAAAAAAGCGATCTTCACTAGCGAGTACAAGTAAAGTAATAGTCTTTTGTGAACATCATCAAGGGACATTTTGTCCATTGTCATATCAGGACATCATTGACCTTTATACTAGAAAGCTCGTGTAGTTTTTGTAATATCAGCTTATTTGAGTTTTTTCAGCAATTAGAATTTGAGCGCTCGTGTTCTCATAAAATCCTGGAGGCTTGTTCCCACTGAAAACTATTGCACTTTTCTCTTTATTTATCTTTTGTACAGCTGTTTAATTACTTCCCTTTGCTTGTGGCTTTATCGCATTTGCAATTGAACTTGCTTCTTTCTGTTTCGAGCAATCTGCATTGAATAATAGTTGCAGGTGATTGGGGTGACAGTGAGATTAAGTGATTCTTTCTCATGGCAGTAATTTTTGCACAAAACTATATAGAATACCAATTGCCTGATTCTAGTGAGGGATACTTAGAATTTAGAGCCCATTTAGTGGTATGATTTGCCTGGGAAGCTACTCATGATGCATTTCCTATGAGCCCTTCATATGTTCAGGATGGGACTATACTGATGATCTGTTGCTATAGTGTCTGTGGAAACTTTATTTTGTTGAAATCTCATGGTCTATTGCAAGTCAAAATTTTAAGGAATTCCTACTGATATGGTCACAATTATGATGGAGGAGCTTAGAGGGGTTTAAAGGGTTAAATGCATATTGGAGGTGTTGCTTTTGAATACATCTAAATTTGGCTTACTCAAGGACAATCATACATGCATTATTTTTTTTTTAATGAATTGTTTAATATTGTGATCATACTGAGTGGCTTTCACAATTAGGTGTAAATTTCTGATGCCATTATACCAGTAGTTATCAAGGGAAAGACACCAAATATTCCCCTCTTGCTTTGATAGTTGGGACTTCTCATGGATGGAAAACCATTTATAGATTCTATGCTGTTTGAAGGGACATGAGATAAGAATAAAGAAGAGGAAGGATTCTTTGGTCAACTGTGAATCACTTAAGGTGTACTTAGTCATCTTGATTTTAGTTTGAATTTTTATGAGTTGATGGTTGGATAAATTTGAAAATGTGCATCAATTAAAGTGGATATTTCCTCCCCTCTTCCTCTCACTTTCTGTGTCCTAAAATGCCTTAAGCTCTTAACAGACCATTCCCACAAACTATTGCAGTTATTACAAAAATGTGAGATCAAATTTTGAATTCAAAAAACAAAATAAAATAAAATTATACAAATTTTCTGTTGGTATTATTACTGCAATGTCATCATAGCCTTCATTCCTCGTTGATTATACTTTATTTTTTTCTGCAGCTGACATTTTATTGGTTACTTTTTATGCTAATTACGGAATGTTGACTTATGACATGTTTGACAGAGCTGCAGAGATTATGTTTGAAAAATACCAAGTTCCTGCATTATTTTTGGCCAAAAATGCTGTGAGCTCCTGTGTCCATCCTTCTATTCTGATTTAAAGGAAAATTATTTTGAGCACATTTATCTAACAATTCCTGCATTACTTGTTTTTCCTATTTATTTGAGACTTTATATATATAACTATTCATTCACAATTTTCTATTTGCTTGTGCCAGGTCCTCACATCTTTTGCGTCAGGCCGTGCAACCTCTTTAGTCGTTGACAGGTTGGAGCTTATACACAATTTTTGAATTATCACCTCTTGCCTTTTGTGTAGTATAATGTTTAGTGACAGTGACTTCCATATTAGAACAGCGTATTTGGAGGGTGTCTGGTCTTGATTTTGAAAGTTAAAAATTGATTTTCTATCCGTTTTCCTCTGACAATTGTGACACAGAAGTCAGCAGCTTCCTTTGATTTTTGTACCGTTGCACCATTCAACGGTAGAAAAATCACTAATAATCAACTGAAAAAGCTGGCCCAGACAAGGCCCTGGAGCTTTTGGAATATTTTTGCTACCACCTTTACCTATCTATTGGCAGAGGTTTTACCCCCATTGCATATTAGGGATTATGTTTGCTGCCATTACTCTAGTTATTGATAGGCATGAGTTGTATGGTAGTGCTGTAAGCTGGTTTGAGGCTCTATTGATGCTTGATTTCCGATGACTCGTGCTCGTCTTTATATGCTTTGTATTACCTTTGTGCCTGTAGGGCTTACTTTTTATGTAGGTCATATCCTCTGAGTACAGAACTGTGCATGCACAGATGATACACTAACAATCGTCCCTATATGCTGTACATTGTTTAAGCATATAATACTAGAAAATTATTTCATAACTTTGCTTATTTGTATAACCTATCTTTTGAATGTCAGGCTTTCATTTATTCAAAAGTGTCAAAATAGGAGTGAGTTATTGCTCTCATATTAAGTTAAAGATGCTACTGAAAATAAAGTATAACCTGCACAGACACTGTGATAGTGAAAAAGAAAAGGTTCAGACAGAGAAATTAAAGAAGACATGATATATATGTTTTTGTTCTAATGACTCATTCTTCCTGCATGCAATTTAGAAACCAAAAATTTCAGTCATCTATTTTCTTTCTTTAATTTTTTCATTTGTGTGATATTAATAAGATTACTTGCTAGCTCATGAAACTTTTGGTGGATTCAGTGGTGGAGGGTCAACTACCGTGACTCCGGTACATGATGGATATGTTCTTCAGAAGGTACTCCTATTAACGAAGTGTGAAGTTGTTAGTTAAATATTTTGTTGTGAATTTTTTATATTATTTTAGATGAACTCATTTCATATCAAATTTGAAATTATAATTTTGTGTATGCACTTTTTTCTCCCTCTTTGAATATATTATTCTATAAGGATAATTCCATGTCCTTTACTCTTTGTCAGAGCTCCTTTGTAACTCTTATCATGTTAGAATTTGGTCAAAATGGAAATACTTGAAGTTTAATTCAAAGTTTGGGTTCACATACACCATAATTTGGAACCTCAGATGGCTCACTTATATCTTATATTTTCTGAAGTTGCAAAATCAAATAGTTAATATGATTGTCTGGGATTCATTCCAAGTACTAAATATACCCTGTTATTCAAAGTTCCCCATGGAATTCCTTTTAAAATATTAGCTCTTGGTTAGAAAAATTAATATGGGTACATATTGCAAGTTTATTAATATTATTGAAAAAATAATGGAAGTATGCAGTATACATTATATTAAGTTTGTTAGGCCTATGTTTGGGAGAGATTATTTTAAAATCATTTTCAACCACATATTCTATGGGACCCATGACTTTTCCCTATTTTTTAACCAGGCATTCTTCAAAAAAATCATTATTCATTTGGAAACTGAACAGTAATAGCATAATTGAGCAATGTGAAATTATATTCAATAGTGCTATAGTTAGTTGGCATCTTTATCTTTTCGTACTCATTTTGTTAAAAAGATATATCAGTTAATCCAAAAGCTAAATTTAAGCATAACTTTGTCTAGGGACTAAATCATTTATTGATCACAAGCTTGGTCTATCTATTTTATTAGAAAGGTCACATTTAATCACAAAACATGCACATCTTTTGTGATTTTCTGAATGATGACATGTAGGATTCTTCTTTATTATAGGAACTAAAACTACTAAAGTTGGAAAATAGTTGCATGTTTTGTGCACACGTCTAAATAAAATAGCCATTTAAGAAAGTAGAACAAATATCTCTTTTTTGCTGTTGTATTCTTCTGTTTTACTCGAGGAATAGAAATTTGATTTGTCATCGATGGTTGAAATGAAAATTTTATATTATTAAATAAGCAGCAATTTCTCTGTATGTACCAAAATTTGGTAATGAAAGCAAATCTGATTACTATCTTTGATCTTGGGGAATCTTCATCTCTATACAAATTGGGTTTCTTATGTCGCCAAGCAGATGGTCTGTGGTCTGTCCAATAAGCATTTGCTTTTCCTTGTCAAATATTCTATGCCTAGTGGAGTGATGTAGGGTATTTCCAGTTTGCCTAAAACATATAGCCTAATGCAATCCACTATATAACACCCAGATTCCTGGAATCCCCCCCCCCCCAAACAGCCCACTCCTTTAGAGCCCACCCTCATTTTATGTATGCACCTACATTATCCATCTACCCCACATGAATGTCAGCATCAACTCGAACACGGTACCTCAAGCTTTTATTCTGACTGATGTAGGATTTACTACCACTCTGTCCAAAAGTTATAGGATGTGGTACTAAAGCAATCCACCCTATATCACCCAGAATCAAGCCCCGGGAATCCACCCCAAGCCAACTCCCTCCCTTTGGGCCCACCCCTATTTCAAGCATGCTCCTGCTTTATGGAACCTGTGAGTATGAATGTTGAATGACCAACTTCACGCTGTGTATATGACTTTTCAACACCTGAAAATTGTGATAAGACAGACAAGTTAATAACAATCATCTCTTCCACTTTCAACCCTCTAATGACCTGTTACTTCTCTCTATGTTTGCTATAGGCTGTGGCAACATCTCCCATTGGGGGTGAACTTCTTACAGATTGCTTGTTGAAAAGCTTGGAACACAAAGGCATTTCAGTGAGTTTGTTCCCTTCTCTCCTCTTTCTTATGAATTTGCATGATGATGACAGAATTAATATAATAACCTGATTTTGTAAATGTGTTTTTTTGTTTCCTTTTCTCCTCTACATTTGAAATTGTAGATAAAACCTCGATATGCATTTAAACGGAAGGAAATACGCCCCGGAGAAATCCAGGTTTCTTATCATATCTTAATATTCTTTCGTTATGAATCGAGTAACCTTCACTTTTTTCACCTAGTTGAATGTGGTGTATGACTTAGTTTATGCTTCTAGTTTAGTTGAAAGTTAGGTGGGGTGCACGTGTCAATAAATTGTGCAAACATCTATAATTTTTATGCAAATTTATGGTTTATTCTTGTTGAAAGATGAATTGTGATTATAATTCCTTCATAATTATTCAATAGAAATTGGTACAATATATAGTTTACAGGAATTGGTAAATAAGGAAATAAACCTAGTACCCTAAAGTAAGAAAGAAATCAATACATATTTACACCCTACTCATTATGGAATGAGAATATCTCATAATCAAAACAAAATAACATTGGCTCCTATCCTTATTTGATAGGATTCGGTTTTCCACGCTCCCCCTCAAGTTGGATTATAGATGTTAATCATGTCCAACTTGCCTATGAAATCATTGAAGCTTGGTCGAGCTAGCCCCTTGGTAAAAATATCAGCAACTTGCTCTTGTGTGGGAACATAAGTCATGCAAATGATTCCTTCCTCAACCTTTTCTTTTACGAAGTGTCTGTCAACCTCTATATGTTTGGTACGATCATGTTGGACTGGATTAAGAGAGATGCTGATTGCTGCCTTGTTATCACAGTAAATCTTAATGGGGAACTCTGTTTTAACGTGTAATTCCTCCAAAAGCTTTCTCAACCACAACTCTTCACATATTCCTTGTGCTACTGATCTGAACTCGGCCTCAGCACTACTTCTGGCAACCACATTTTGTTTTTTACTTCTCCAAGTTACAAGATTTCCCCACACATAGGTACAGTAACCAGTAGTTGATCTTCTATCTTCTATTGAACCTGCCCAATCTGCATCTGTGAAGACTTCAATCTCCTTTCTTTCACCCCTTTTAAAAAACAGTCTCTTTCCTAGGGATTCCTTGAGGTATCGTAGTATTTTGTAGACTGCTTCTAGGTGACTTTCCTTTGGTGAGTGCATATATTGACTCACGCGGCTAACTACGAATGCAATATCTGGTCTAGTGTGTGACAAATATATTAACTTCCCAACCAACCTTTGGTATCCATCTATTTCTACCTCTTTTCCATCCTCTTCAGCTCTTTTTCCTGCTTCGATGGGTGTATCACTAGGCTTACAACCTAGCATCCCAGTTTCGGTTAAGAGGTCAATAACATATTTTCGTTGTGAAACACTGATTCCATTTTTTGATCTTGCCACCTCCATTCCTAAGAAGTATCGCATTTGTCCCAGATCCTTCACCTCGAATTCAGCGGAAAGGCATTTCTTTAGTCTTTCAATTTCTGCCACATTGTCTCCTGTTAGAATGATATCATCAACATAAACAATTAAGATTGTCTTAGTCCTATCATTAAAATGTTGGTAAAACATAATATGATCTGACTGTCCTTGTCGATATCCTTGACTCTTTAGCATTTTTGCGAATCTATCAAACCATGCTTTCGGTGACTGTTTGAGTCCATATAGAGACTTCTTGAGTTTGCACACTTTGTTTTCTTTATTACCTCTACTGAACCCTGGTGGTAAAGTCATGAAAACTTCTTCCTCTAACTCTCCGTTCAAAAAAGCATTTTTAATGTCAAGTTGTTGTAACGGCCAATCTAGATTGGCTGCTAAGGATAGAAGGACCCGAACAGTATTCAATTTTGCTACTGGTGCAAAAGTTTCTGTGTAGTCGATGCCCTATGTTTGGGTGTATCCTTTTGCAACCAACCGAGCTTTGTACCTTTCAATTGTCCCATCTGTTTTGTATTTTAGATTGAAGACCCATTTACACCCAACCGGTTTCTTTCCTTTCGGTAGATCCAATACCTCCCAGGTCTCATTCTTCTCCAGCGCCCTCATTTCCTCCAGCTTCCCTCCATTTAGGGGTTTTTAGAGCCTCTTCAACATCTCTCGGGATCTTTGTGCTATCAAGGTGAGATGTAAAAGCACGAAATCCAGAAGATAAAGCATTATAAGACATGAATTTAGAAATAGGATGGAGAGTACATGAACGAGTAGGTTTTCTGAGAGCAATAGGGAGGTTAGGGATTCTGAAGCTTCATGTGGAACTATCATCGGTTCGGACTCTTTTGGTGCCTCAATTGTGATGATTTTTTTGTACTTTGATTTTGGCTTCCGTGAGTAAACCAACATCTCTTTATTACTTTGATTTTCTACATCTTTCCCTGATTGTAAGTTTTCTTCTATTAATGGCATATTAGATAGTATGGGATTGTTGGTAGATGTAGGATGAGGAGGATGAAGGTCGAATTCAAAGAACCGATCTTCATGTAGTGTCTCCTCCTGAAGAGAGGTTTGTTTGAAATTCGGGGTTGTTTCGAAGAAGGTGACGTCAATGCTTACAAAGAGTCGTTTGGTAGAGGGATCATAACATTTGTAGCCCTTTTGAGTAGGAGAGTAACTAAGTATAACACATTTAATAGCTCGAGGATCAATTTTACCGCTGTGATGAACATGAACAAAGGCAGTATAGCCAAACACTCGTAAGGGAAGGTTGGTGCTAAGGCAGCAGGTAGGAAAAAATGTTTGCAGTGTTTGGAGAGGAGACTTAAAGTTTAAGGTTCGACTTGGCATCCTGTTGATGAGGAAGGTGGATGTCAGTATGGCATCCCCCCAGAACATTTTTGGCATATTAGAAGTGAACATCAATGCTCTAGCAACCTCTAGAAGGTGTCTATTCTTGCGTTCGGCAATCCCATTTTGTTGTGGGGAGTCGACGCAAGAGCTTTGATGAATGATCCCATGGGATTGGAGAAAATCGCCCATGGTAGTATTGAAGTATTCAGTGCCATTATCAATACGTAGAGTTTGGATGTGTGTCTGAAATTGTGTTTGGATCATGGTATAAAAATTAATGAATATAGAGCGATCAGACTTATCTTTGAGTAGGTATACCCAGCAAAGTCGAGTGTGATCGTCAATGAACGTCACAAACCACTTTGCATGAGTTCGATTAGGGATTCGTGAGGGACCCCATAAGTCGCTATGTATCATGATGAATGGTTTGGAAGGTTTGTATGTGGAGATTGGGAAAGATGTCCGGTGATGTTTTGCAAACTCACAAATTTCACACTGAATATCAAAAGATCTTTTAGTCATAAATAGTGATGGGAAAACATGTTTTAGGTACTGAAAGTTTGGATGACCCATTCTAAAATGCCATAACAAAATATCACTATCTCTAGGAACAGATGTAGAATTACAAAGTGTGACTTCTTGTTGTATACTCACATCAGTTTCATCAAAATAGTAAAGTCCTTCACGCTCTTTAGCACTGCCAATCGTCCTCCCCCGATGATAGGTCCTAAAAAACACAATAAGATGGGAAAAATTGAGCAGAACAATTTGAGTTTTTTGTTAACTGGCTTACAGACAGTAAATTACACGATAATTTTGGAACATGAAGGACAGATTCGAGAATTATAGAGTCAGAGATTTTAATACTCCCTTTTTCTACAACCAATGACAGTGAGCCATCTGCAATTTTAACTTTTAAGTTGCCAGCACAGGTGGAGTATGTAGAAAATAGATGATAGGAGTCCGTCATGTGATCAGATGCCCCTGAATCGATAATCCAGGGAATGTTAGATTGATTTGCAGAATGCAAGGCACTCAAAAAATTACCTTTGTGTGCTAACGAGCTAGAGGGATTTTTTTCGGATGTTTGACTTGACGATTGAAGGCTGGAAAGCATTTTGTAAAGTTGCTCCATCTGTTCGGTATTGAATGCACCGCTAGACTCAGTTTTTCCCATTTGGTGATCAAAAGTCGCTTGGTACCCACAATTTTTACTGTTTTGTCGAGGCTTCCAATCGCTCGGTTTTCCATGTAGATCCCAACAAGTATCTTCTTTGTGCCCTGGCTTCCGACAATGCTCACACCATGGCCGACCTCGAGATTTTGGACCTGGCCCAGCAGTGCCTCCTTTAGAGTGTAAGCCTATCATCCAAAGCCCATCATTTGAGTTGTTTGGGCCATTATTCAAGTCCAGCCCACAATTAAACCTTGCTGGCCCATTATTACCATTAGGTGGCCCATTAGTAGGGCCTGTCTCCTTATATTTCAGCCCATAGGTAGAGGGCCCAGATTTGTTGGAGATCAAGCCAGAGACCTGCAACGCCGGCATGCCCGATTCGGTCAACATGACCTTTCGCCGATCTGCTTCCCCCTGACTTCCGAAAACACTTCCCGCGACGTGGGTAGGGGTCTCCGGCCAAGTACCCGGCTGCGAACCTCGTCAAGATTGCGATGAAGACCCGCGAGGAACTCCAAGACCCGTTTCGTTTCTACCTTCTTCCTGTACTGAACGCTGTCTTCGGCACACTTTCATTCCTCCTCTGAACTTTGATCTAATTCCTGCCATAATTCGGTCATCTCCAGGTAATACTCCGTTACATCTCGATCTCCTTGCTTCGTTTGCTATAATTTCGTCTTCAATTCGAAAATTCTGGAAAAATTCTCGGAATCTGAATACATCTCCTTCATCGCCTCCCAAACATCCTTTGCATTTGGAAGAAATAGATATGTTCTCCCGATGGCAGGTTTCATGGAATTGACAAGCCAGGCAGTCACCATCGAATTCTCCGATTTCCACTTCTGAAGGAGAGCCACGTTGGTTGAGCGCATCTTGGTTTCACCAGTTAAGTATCCAAGTTTTCCTTTTCCTTCAATTATTAGCTTTATCAGACTAAAACATAGGCTTCTCTGAAATGCTCTGAACCCTAATGGAGCACATCTCCCTAAAATCCAAAACTACCCAACCTTTTCTTACCCAGCCTCTACCACCCCCTCCGGCCGACGATGTCGACGGCGTGCAGCCGGCGCCAGTCCAACAAACCCCTACCGGCCTCACGCCACAAATATCCAGCCGCGCTTCCGGCCCTTCGACTGCAGATCGAAACCCTAGAACATTGATTCGCCTGTGCCACGTGCTGACCGTCGGTCCTACCGGAGAAGGGTCGGCGGCCAGTGACGTCGCATCACTGGGAGGAAGCGAGCCTGCAGATTCAGCGAAGGAGAAGATGGCTCACGGCTGCCTGCTCCCGATTCGGCCATTTCCAGGCATCTCACCACCGAACGCGCCGGCCAGGGCCCCTGTGCAGGCGATTCCGAGTCCGGCAGGCCAGGCAGCCGGAGTTCAACCCGACCCGCCGGCGCGTGGGACGGCGCGTGGGGACCACGCGCCGCATCTGAGACTTGCTCAGATGGGGACCACGCGCCGCATCTGAGACTTGCTCAGATTCAATTTGCTGTCCCGAGGCCAGTTCGACCATTGGTTTCATCATGGTTCATTTGCTCAAAATTGTGGGAATTAGTCTCGTACTGGGGGTATAAAGGTCTTCAATTCACGATTTCGTGTTGAGGCAAAGGAGTTCGTTGTGTCTGCTATGGATTCGGGGTTTATTAAGCTATCCGAATGGGGTTCGAAGATATCGGGTGCAATTTGCATGGGCCGATATGGTGCCGTCTGGATGGTGAATATGATAGACAAATTAAGGATGGCTGATAGGAGAGAGGACTTTGTTGCTAAGTTTGATGAATCTTCGCGAGCCTTCTTGGCACAACGATGTGCTAACAAGCGTGGCAGGTTTTTGATGATAGCTCAGTACGGGGATAGGCGTCGAAAAGGAGTTGTGATGGTGCCGGAAGGTGCGAATGGAGAAGGTTGGGCATCGATCTCACGTGTGTTTCAAGCAGTTGTTGACTCACTTGTTTCCAGAGACAAGGCGAAACAACGAATAAGTGTTGAAAAGAGGCGATCTGGGGTAACTTATGCCGACGTGACGGCTAACGTTGGGACATCGAATAGTGCTGATCAGCGGGAATTGGTGAGTAAGGAAAGGGTGGAGACTGAGGGACATGACCATAACGCAGCTTTACGGGCTCGCATTCAGACGTTGAAAAAGGAATTGGATGACTTGATTGAGGAGGTGGAAAAAAGGTCTCTAGCGGACCCCATGAACAATTGTTGTGCTAAGTGTGGGGTGGGTTTAGATAAGCCTCCAGGCGAAATTCAGACGCAAACGGTAGTGGTAAATTCCTTCGGTGATGACAATATGGTCGAGAGGGGTGAATCATATAGGGATGGTGAGGATTCTAGGATCGAGGCACCTCGAGAGACAGAATCTCGGGGTGAGGATGGGCTAGGCACGATTCACCCTATACAGGGATCATTGTTGGATAATGAGCAAGAACATGAAATTGTGGTGGGGGATAGTCCAACTTTGATTATTGAGAAACTGCAAGGGCCGACAGTTTCAGCAACTAGGGTGGTGAACACTTATTGTAGGAGACTTTCTAAGTCTCCGAAGGAAGGGGATCCAAGGAATGATAATGCTTTGGTTGTGTGGGTCGGAGGAGTCGAGACGGGGGATACATACGGTGAAGTTGCTCGAGCAGAGGCCGAGGAGGGAAGCTATTATGTTCCCATGAATGTTGAGGGTATGGCGAGAATTAGCGGGTCTGATGTTAGACCTCAGCCATCGAGTTGGGTCCTTCAAAGAATTTTAGATTTCAGCAAGACGGTCGGTGTGTCATGTGATGGGCAGGAAACTAGGCTTGTACAATTCTTCGAGGATCTGGAGGCTGAAAGGGGACATGGGATGGGTACACCAGGAGGTAAGACAAGAAGAAAAGGTGATCGTGAACTTAAGCGTCTCGAATGGTCGGTAAATTATGATCTCAAGGGTGGAGAGACAAGGAGAGGCAATACAGGGAGGGATGAAGAGAGGTTTAGATGACTCCAAAAATTATTAGTTGGAATGTGAGGGGGCTTAATGAAGCTGGAAAAAGACTAGGTGTTCGGAATCTATTAAGGGGATGGAGGGTTGACCTAGTATGCCTACAAGATACAAAGTTGGAGGTCGTTTCGAGGGCTGTGGCGCGAAGTCTTTGGGGGGGACAGCATGTGGGGTTTCAGTTTGTAGGGTCATCGGGAGCCTCAGGAGGAATGTTAGTAATGTGGGATACTAGAGTTTGTGAATTGGAGGAGGTTAGTGAAGGGATATATTCTCTATCGCTATCGTTTAGAAATGTTGGAGATAGTTTCCGTTGGATGTTTACAGGAGTTTATGGGCCTAATGTTGATGAGAGTAGAGGTGGTTTGTGGGATGAGTTGACTGGGATGATGAGTTGGTGGAACCTCCCAACATGTATTGGAGGAGACTTTAATGTTGTTCGTTTTCCCAATGAGAGGTCTAGTGGGGGGAGACTAACAAGGGCTATGGAGGACTTCTCAGATTTTATTAGGGAGAATATGTTAGTGGATTTGCCTTTGATGGGGGGAGACTTTACTTGGTCATCTAATCGAGACCAACATGTTCTATCTCGCATATATAGATTTTTGATATGTGGGGAGTGGGAGGCCAAGTATCCAGAGGTCACGCAAAGGAGACTAGGGAGGTTGTATTCTGATCATTTCCCCATCTTACTTTCCGGGAATGTGGGGAGCAGTGGAAGAAGGCCATTCAGGTTTGAGAAGATGTGGCTAAAAGTTGAAGGGTTTGAGGAACGGGTACGGAATTGGTGGGCATCTTATGACTTCAGGGGGTCCCCTAGTTTTATATTAGATCGGAAATTAAAGGCATTGAAACAGGATCTTAAGAGTGGAGTGAGGAGGTTGTGGGTGATGTCACTTTTCGCAAAAATCAATGCCTCTCAGATATAGAAGAACTGGATAGGTTGGAGGAAAATCATGGGTTGGTTGGAGATGACAGAGCGAGGCGTGGAGAATTAAGGGTAGAGCTGGAGAGGTTGGTGGAGATGGAGGAGATTGCTTGGCGTCAGAAATCTAGAGTCACGTGGTTGAAAGAGGAAGACAGATGCACCCAATTTTTCCATAAGGTAGCTAACTCCAATAGGCGCAACAATCTAATTACTATGTTGGAGGTTGATGGAGTTACTTATGAGGATCCAAATGATATCGGGGTCCATATGGTAAGTTTTTATCAGTCCCTGTATAGTGAGCAGTCGGATTGGAGGCCTGAACTGGAGGGGTTAGACTTTTCAACTATTGATGAGGAGGATGTTAGTTGGTTAGAAAGACCATTTGGGGATGATGAAATTAAGGAGGTGGTGTTTAGTATGAACGACGATAAGGCTCCAGGACCCGATGGATTCTCTTTCTCATTCTATAAGGGTTGTTGGGAAGTAGTGCGATCAGATATCATTGACGTCCTTACCTACTTTTTTCAGTGTGGAAGATTCTTACGAAGCGCCAATGCTACATTCATTGTGCTCATTCCTTAGAAACCGGGAGCGACTGATATTAAGGACTTCCGTCCTATCAACTTAGTTAGTGGGATCTACAAAATTATTGCGAAGATCTTGGCGAACAGATTAAAGGAGGTGTTGGGAAAGGTTGTGTCTAAATTTCAGAATGCTTTCGTCAAAGGGCGCCAGATTTTGGATTCCGTTCTTATAGCAAACGAATGCATTGACACAAGATTGCGCTTGGGGGTACCAGGAATGTTATGTAAACTCGATATTCAGAAGGCATATGATCATGTTAATTGGGGATTTGTTTTGTACATGCTTAGGAGATGTGGTTTTGGGGAGAAATGGTGTCGGTGGATTCAGTTTTGTATTTCTACGGTTTCATATTCAGTTCTGGTGAATGGCTCCCCAGAGGGCTATTTTCGCAGTAGTAGGGGATTGAGACAAGGGGACCCTCTGTCCCCACTGCTGTTTGTCATTGTTATGGAAGCTTTTTAGTAGGATGCTTGAGAAGGCTGAGGGGCAAAGTTTGATAAAAGGTTTTGCCGTAGAGCAGTTACAAGTCTCTCACTTGCTATTTGCAGATGATACGCTAATTTTTTGTGACGCGGATGCTGAGCAATTCAGGAACTTGCGTCGTTTACTCTTATGCTTTGAAGCTGTCTCTGGATTGAAAATAAATTTGGGAAAATCTGAGGCTATCACAGTGGGAGAGGTTGATAACGTGGAGGAGTTAGCCGATATTTTGGATTGCAAGGTGGCACAATTGCCTACTTCTTATCTCGGGCTTCCTCTAGGAGCACGGTTCAAAAGTACACAGATTTGGAACGATATTGTGGAAAGGATGGAGAGGAGGTTAGCAAGGTGGAAGCGTATGTACCTTTCGAAGGGAGGGTGTCTTACTCTCATAAAGTCCACTTTGTCGAATCTTCCTACTTACTTTCTATCATTGTTCCCTATTCTTGTCGCAGTGGCAAAAAGATTGGAGAGGATCCAAAGAGAGTTTCTTTGGGGAGGATTAGGAGAGGAGAGGAAGTTGCATTTGGTTAATTGGCGTGCGGTTTGTTCTCCAATTAGACTCGGTGGTCTCGGTTTGAGAAGTCTTGTAGTGTTTAATAAGGCCCTGTTGGGTAAGTGGTTGTGGCGATTTGGGGTGGAGAGGGGGAGCTTTTGGAGGTCTGTCATAGGGGCAAAATATGGCGTTACGGAAGGGGGATGGTGCTCAGGTGAGAGACGTGGTCCTTATGGGGTGAGTTTGTGGCGATACATCCGGCGAGGGTGGAATGATTTTAGGGATAGGTTGACATTTGCTGTGGGGAATGGAAATACTATAAGCTTTTGGGATGACTGTTGGTGTGGAGATCAATCGCTTAAGGTGAGATTTCCTTCTTTGTATCGTCTTACGTTGGAGCCGAATGCCATGGTGAATGACATCTTAGATATTCACAATGGGAACCCCAGTTGGAACATTGTTTTTGTCCGGGGTCTACAGGACTGGGAATTGGATGATTATGCGATGTTTTTGACATCACTATATGAGATACATATCAGGGCAGGAGATGATGATAGTAGCAGGTGGAGATTGACACGTGATGGTATTTTTTCTGTTCGTACCTATTTTAGATCTCTGTCGGGAGCTGCAGAGAGCTCATTCCCCTGGAAGAGGGTTTGGAAATGTAAGCTGCCCCCACGAGTGGCATTTTTATTATGGACGGTGGTAAGAGGACAGGTGTTAACGGTGGATAACCTTCGCACAAGGGGTTTTTATGTTACAGAGTGGTGCTATATGTGTAAGAGGGACGGGGAGACGATTGATCATTTATTTCTTCATTGTGATGCTGCTCGTTTATTGTGGAACGATGTTTTGATGTCGCAACGTATGATTTGGGTGATGTCGAGGCGTATGGAGGACATGTTAAAGACATGGAGGAGAAAGTTACGCGATAAGGATAGCAAAGTTGTATGGGACCTTATTCCGGGTTGCATCGTGTGGTGTATATGGAGAGAAAGAAATGGACGTTGCTTTGAGGACCAAACACGAACAGTAGAGCAGTTTAAGGAGTTGTTTTATTTGACATTGTATACTTGATTTAATGCTGTGGCTATTAGGCATATAGATGGGCTGCCCAATTTTTGTTGTTTCCTTTCTGATTTGAATTGATGATACACATCCTGTGTATCAACTTTGATTAATATAATATTCGATTACCTTTCAAAAAAAAAAAATTAGCTTTATCGACTGTGCCCACTCTCTGTAGTTCCTCCCATTTAATTTCTGTAAAGAGAGTTGGAAAGTTGAGTTTTCGATCCCTCCTGTGTTCATGGCAGGCGTGACTTCAGCTTCAGAGTCAGAGGTCATGGAGCCCCTGTCGTGCGTGGCTGATTCGGCTATGTATGAGCTAGGTTAGAAACGAACCGAGCTCTGATACCATGTTGAAAGATGAATTGTGATTATAATTCCTTCATAATTATTCAATAGAAATTGGTACAATATATAGTTTACAGGAATTGGTAGATAAGGAAATAAACCTAGTATCCTAAAGTAAGAAAGAAATCAATACATATTTACACCCTACTCATTATGGAATGAGAATATCTCATAATCAAAACAAAATAACATTGGCTCCTATCCTTATTTGATAGGATCCGGTTTTCCACAATACCCATTCAACATTACCACTGAACCTCAACTACAAACGCAACATGGCCCCTCTAATTTGTAGTGATACTCTCTTCTTTTATTTTATTTTTTTGTCTAAAATTTCAGATGCTCATGAAGCTGTAACATTTCCAAATATACCCCCTCAAAATTAATAATAGAAACTTTAGAATAAATGATGGCCACATTCATACATCAATCTCAAAAACATGTGATAGAGAAGTGGAGGGTGGATCTGAGATTTGAATTTGTGGTGGTGAGCTGTCAAATGTAAAGTTGATTTTTCATAATTTTTCTACCTAGATAACAAGTGATTTGGAGCGATATTTTATTCTTAACTGTAGGATTTTGCTTTCAGGCAACCAATAGACTCACAACTTGTGTAACTAAATTCTTGTGTCCATAACTTTAGCCTATCCATGACATCATAAAAAAAATGTAAATTTGCAGCAATCTAAACTCAATGTTTACATGCACTCACATTTTCCCTTGATTTTTCATGTCTTGATGCAATGGTACATCTCAAGTAGAAAATATCTCAAAGCAATTGTCTACTTGGTCTGTTTTCTTACAACTGATAATAGTTTTTTTTTCCCCTTCTATGTCACAGACAGTGGACCTTGACTTTCCAAATACAACTGAAAGTTACAAACTCTATTCCCAGGTTGCTGACTGATTGAGCTTTCTTTAGTTACTGTACCCACCTTTTCTGCCACTAATTCTTTTTATTTGTCACAGAGGGTGATTGCTAGTGATATTAAAGAATGCGTTTGTAGAGCTCCAGATACTCCATATGATGGTGAGCTCCTTTCAATTGTTTTAATTTTCATTGTGATATACTGGCCTCTTCTTTGACATAGTTTTGATGTTGATGTTCATAAGTACTTTTGTCACAAATTCTCCTAAAGCAAAAGATAAATTCTTAACCTATGACTATAATTTCAGGATTCACCAAATTATGTATACAGTACTTTATTGTTATCTCCGTCTGTAAGGATCATTATCTTTCATGGATGTTGGAATAGTATTAAAGGAGTAGTTATATAGGTTGTTTAGGATTTTGTTGCTTTAAATCTCCAGAATTTTGATGACCATGGACATTGACTGGACCACTGATCCTGATCTGCTATGATGCAGTCTTAATTCTATAATGCTTTTTGATTTGTTTCTGTATTATGATACAGTTGAAATACATATGCTATTACTCTTAGTTACCAACTTGTAGCATTTTGTAATTATTAGGGACTAAGATGTAAATATCATTTCTTGGTGTATATACTTTGTCATGTAAGATGAATGAGATATATTTTTATCCTCCTAAACCCGACATGGTATCGGGCCGAGTGTTAAGCTTGAACCGGCACCGATCGTGGTCCACCTTTCCGACGACGGCCTCTCAGGCGCGGCGAACGGCTCGACGTCTCTTCTCTGCGTCGCCGAACCACTGGCGACGTCTCTTCTCTGCGTCCTCCTCTCGCACGCCGGTCCACCACGTCCCCCGGCTAGACTTCTAGCATTCGGAGCATAGGGCTTCTCCACCGATAATGGCGGTTCTAAATGCTGATTTTTCACGGGTCAGATATCTGTCACCTTCTCTACTTGGTGTGTGGTGGAATTGGGTCTATTGTGAAGTTTTTACGGGTTGTTGAAGATTGGTTTTTGAATTATGCATTTGGTGGTTTCCGTGGTCTTCAATCTTCTTTCGACATTCTATTCTCGAAATTATGGTGATAACAAAGTTGCTACATCGCTAATTCACGAGAACGTCACCTCTAATTCACGTTAAGTTAGATGGCACTAACTATCGTGTGTGGTCGAAAATTATTGGAGATGTACATTAATGGGTCGGAAGAAAAGAACCCATGTTTTTGGTGAACTAAGCGCACCGAAAGAAAATGATAGTAGCTATGGTGAATGGATAAGCGAGATGATGCTATCGTTAAGTCTTGGCTAATCAATTCTATAATGACGGATGCTCTTATGATTCACTTTGTTCGGTTGACACATCCAAAGATGTGTGGGATGCGGTTAAGAGAAGTTATCTTGATGTCCTCCGATTCGTCACAAGTTTATGAACTAATGAAAAAATCTTTTCGGTTGCGGCGAGGGGCGGCCTCTTGTCACGTACTCACCGAAATGAACTCTATTTTCTTGGAACTTGACTATCGTAGACTGACCATATGAAGTGTGCAGTTGATGTTAATGCGTTAAAAGAAAGGTGTGTCTTTGAAGACGAGTTTATATGTTTCGGCGGGGCTAGATCATGGTTTGGATCAAGTGCGTAGTCGTATTTTAGCTACTACACCCCTTCCAAGCTTGGAAGAGGTGTTCTCAATGTGTTCGCCGTGAGGAACGGAGACAACTCACCATGGGGACCGAAGGCCATTACGAGATGTCTTTGCATTAGTGCAAAAGGGTTCAATCCTCGATCTCGAGCTCCTATTCGATCTAATGACACTTGCTCATTAACGTTAAAGGACATCGTCGACAAGTGTTTCAAGAAAAATGGCTATCCGGATTGGTATTTAGCAAAGAGGCGGAGAGAGGAAGGGTGGAAGATATTCTCAAGCACCGCATTCATCCGTTTACGTCCACCATGCACCTACACCTACATCTACATCTTGTTTCCCATGTCGCTCGTTCACCTCTTGGGAAGGTACTTTGGGTTGCAATCTACTTCTACTACATCCGATTTTGGGTTATAGATTGGAGCTACCGATCATTTTACACCGTTAATCCCACTACATTTGATTCCTTGACAACCATTGTTCGAGTCACATTCAAGTGGCTAACGGGACTCTGTCCAAAAGTGCTGAGGCGGGAAGTGTCTGCGTTTTCACCTACTTTCTCTCTCTCATCTCTTACTTACCACCTACATTTTCCACTAACCTCTTATCTATTAGTAAAATTACAAAGCATCTTGATTGCTCTGTCATCTTCTCACCTACTACTTGCGTATTTCAGGACAATCGAACGAAGATGACGATTGGCACTGGTAGAGAAAGAGGAGGGCTGTATTTTTTGGAGGGAACAAGGCGTGTGCCAACTAAGGATAGCCATGGTCTTCAAGTTGTTAGTAAATCCTCTCCAAGAGATAGGATCATTTTGTGGCATTGTCGATTAGGCCATCCTTCATTTACTTACTTAGAACACTTGTTCCCAAGAAGGTTTGAAAATGTTTCTAGCTCTAGTATGCGGTGTGAACAATGTATTTTTGCTAAAATCATCGTGTGTACCTTTCAAAGTCAGCACTTAATAAAAGTTGTGTTCCTTTTACTTGTGTTCAAATGCGATGTTTGGGGGCCTTTCTCTACTCCGTCGCTGTGCCATAAATATTTTGTCTCTTTCATTGATGATTGTACTAGAGTATGTTGGGTATATTTTTTAAAATCGAGGGTGAAATCTTTGCATGTTATTCCAAAATTCTCAAAATGATTGAAACACAATTTCATGTACGGGTTAAAGTTATTCATGATAGTCGTGAGTTTGTAAACCAAACCCTTAGGGAACTTTTTCTCGACTCAGGCATTGTCCATCAAACCACTTGTGCTTACACACACCCCGACAAAACGGCATCGCGAGGCGGAAAAATCGACACATCCTTGAAGTAGCTCGGGTGTTATGTTTTACTATGCGTGTTCCAAAACGTTTTTGGCGAATCACGGTAACAATCGCTGCATCTTTCTCATAAATCGCATGCCTTCTCGCATTATTGACCTTCAAACATACTTAAACGTGTTGTCTCGGTTTCACTCTATTCCTCGTTACGAATATCTTGTCCAAAATTTTTGGTTGTGTGTGTTATGTCCATGTGCACTCTCGTCTCCGAGATAAATTTGATCCTCGTGCCCTGAAATGTGTCTTTCTTGGCTACTCAAGCTCTCGAAGGGCTATAAATGCTTTCATCCTCTACGGGGAAATACTATGTTTCTATGGATGTGGAGTTTTGTGAATCGAAATCTTTTTTTCTGATGACGTGTCGTTAGTTCCTCTTCGGGGAGATTAGTAGTAAGGAAGAGGAGCAGTGTGGTTAGATGAAAAGAAAGTGTGGATTTACGGAAATGAGGGAGAACCCCAAGTTGAATCCCAAGTTGGAAATGAGGAGAACCCCAGGGTTGAATCCCAGCCGAACATCCAGGTTGAGGATGATAGATCACCTCGCTTTGTTCCAAAAGTGTTATACAAGGAGAAACTCGGACAATGCTTGCCCTCCTACATTACCCCGCAGGACCACGATAGCCCTCCGAATTGATACTACGGTGCTATCGATTCTTCGGAGATTGAAAATGAGGTACCTACTTTGCTTACTCCTACTACTCATATCTCTGTTTCTGATTACGATCTGCAACTTTAGATATTGCTAATACTCGGGATAGGAGATATCCTCTTCGAGTCCATAATAAGCTTTGATAGGTTTGGTTTTTCAAAATCTTCTTCCAATGCTATCTTTCCTATCTCCGATTATATCTCGTACCACCGTTTATCTAAGACTAATTTGAGGTTTGCCCTCTGACTATCTTCATGTCTATCCCTAATCATTTTCGAAGCTCTTGATCAACCTAAGTGGAAATCTGCTATGGTAGAAGAAATGAATGCTCTCCAAAAAGAACTCTACTTGGGAGGTGGTCTCATTACCGCGGAAAAAGGAGCCGTGGGATGCGAGTGGGTGTACTCATTAAAACACGGGTCGGATGGGCCATGGATAGGTATAAAGCTAGATTGGTTGCAGAAAGGGTACACAGGACTTATGGGATTGACTATCGAAACCTTTGCTCCAAAGAGCTAAGATGAATACCCGTTAGAGTCATTCTATCTCTAGCTTGATTAATCTTGATTGGCCGTTGAGACAATTTGATGTTAAAAATGCATTCCTTCGCGGTGATTTGACGGAGGAAGTGTATATGGATCCTCCTCCTGGTTTCACTCCTCCAGGGAGTAATGTGTGTAGGTCGAAGAAAGCCTCTACGGGCTAAAACAATCTCAGAGCGTGGTTTGGAAGGCCGAGGCTGTTCTATGAAAAAGTATGGTTTTAAACGAGGCACTTGGCGATTACACTTTATTTTATAAGAGAGATAGTCATGGTATTACTATGCTTATCGTGTATGTGGATGATATGATTATTCTTTGGCGGTAATCCCGGTGAGATTGAGAAACTCCGAAGCCGTTTGACAAAGGAGTTCGAAATGAAGGACTTAGGTACTTTGAAGTATTTCTTGGGCGTTGAGGTATCACGGTCCCACAAGGACTTATCTTATCTCAACGCAAGTACATCCTTGACCTTCTAGCGAGCGGTATGTCGGCTTGTGTTCTGACAGCACCCATTGAGGTAAATCATGGTCTATCTATTTATCCCGATCGATTCCTACAAATAAAGAGAGATACCGAGAGATTGGTGGGGAAGTTGATTTATCTAACCCATGCGAGACACGATTTATCATATGCGATTAGCGTCGTGAGTCAATTCATGCATAATCCCATGAAAGCGGCATATGAGTACGATTAATCGGATATTCGCATATCGAAGTCCTCTCCGTGTAAGGGCATTACGTACTCAAAAGGGGGCATTTAGATATTATGGGCTATCTGATTCTCGATTTTCTGGATCGAGATTAGACGGAAAATCCCGCATCGGGATATATATCGTTTGTTGGAGGCAATCTTGTGACTTGAGAAGTAAGAAACGTAATGTGGTCTCACTATCCAGTCTTTGAAGCGAGAATATCGTGCATTGCATCATGCAACTCGAGCTCACTTGGTGAAACTTCTCCTCGATGAACTTGGCTTTGGTCCAAAACAAACCTATGTTACTTTTACGCGACAACACTGCTGCTATTAAAATAGCAAACAACCCCGTGCAGCATGATAGAACAAAGCATGTTGAACTTGATAGAAACTACATCAAAGATAATCTCGACTCCAAAAATATAGAGGTTCCATACATCAAGAGGACGGAACAGCTGGCTGATATAATGACACATGGAGTTGCTGGTGGTTCATTCCATACAGTGATATCCAAGTTGGGCATGTGTGATATCTATGCACCAACTTGAGGGGGAGAGTTGAAATACATATGCTATTACTCTTAGTTACCAACTTGTAGCATTTTGTAATTATTAGGGACTAAGATGTAAATATCATTTCTTGGTGTATATACTTTGTCATGTAAGATGAATGAGATATATTTTTATCCTCCTAAACCCGACAGATACTGATACCAATGTTTGCCTTTTTTTTTTTTTTTTTGAGTTTTAGGTACATGTTAGGGTAATCTGTTGGATTACTGGTAGCAAATTTAATTTATAAGATTAATAACCAAAACTTTGCCTGGGTTATTAGGATAAAATAAATGAATAGTAGACGTAGCTGTGCCTACACTTTCAAAACTACATCCTGTCCCGCCCTCCACCCTCCAAATCCACCCCCCTTCAGCTTACATCACGTCCTCTGGCCACCAAATCAGCCACCACCGAGCCAGCATGAAGATATCGACATTCTCCTCTCGCCATTACGATTCACAGTAATCTCTCTCTAATTACCAGTAATTTCTCCACCTACCTGTCTCTAGATATCGTGATTGCACATCTACATTCTACCCACCAGAACCTAACACCATCATGCCTGTCCTTGCGAAGCCATCAACTTTTCTCCGGTCACCTTTATCATCTCCACCTACCAGCACTATGTGTTCTGTCTTAGTTCCTGTATCCGCACACCAGTATCACCACCTTCAGCCTTTCCTAGCCTTCGTGAAGCCTCCAAACCTTTTGATAATCTGGCGAAGATTGGTCCTCTCAGATTTCATCAGTCGTCGTCATCTTTTTCTCAGACTTCGAAATAGTTGAAATCCAAAGGACAACAGAGGAATAAAGAAAAAAAGAGAATAAAGATGTTGTAGAAGAGTAGTCGGGGGCATGAGAGGCAGTTGGTTACATGCAGCAGATGTTGTCAATTGATTATAGTTCTAGCAATGAAAGGTTGCCTTTACCCATACCATTCCCTTGGTGGCTTGTCAATATAGTTTTTGTTGCACTTACTGATTTTTGTACGGGTACATTTGACAATGATCTTCTGTGAGCTGTGTATTGTACTCATGAAGTTTTTGGTTGGTTAAGTAAAGAGAATTACATTTTTTACATTGGAAATCGTGTACTTGCAAAACTTAAATTGCTGATACTTCTCTTCTTCTTCTTCTTCCCAGAGAGTTCATATTCAAATATACCAATGACATCTTATGAGCTTCCTGATGGACAGTAAGTTTCGTATCAAGTTGTTAGTTTTATATTTTTTTTTTTCATTTAGATGAGTATGCTATTTGATATATCAAAAATAGTTCTTGAAATCTTTATCTTCTAGTGTTACTTCATCCTTCTTTATCCCCGAGTAATGGTTTTTGAATATGGATGTATCTCAGTGAAGGTCTCTTGTTGATTTACCTCATTTCTTGACACATGATGATAGACATTTATATTTTGGACTGAAGCATTTGTTACCCCTCCTTGGAATTTTAGATAAAATTGTGCACTAACATTCTCTTATCTTCTGTTCATAGGACAATAGAAATCGGAGCTGACAGATTTAAGATTCCTGATATACTATTCAATCCATCATTAGTTCAGGTCGCTGTCAGGATATGCTGCTTTTACATTTAATCTTTCAAGTTCTATTTTGATACTTCCCATATTTCTATATGTTATATGTCAATCATCCTTGAGTGCAATTATCATCACAAAATTTCCAGGCTGGTGTTCTTTGCTTGGCAGCTGATTTCATTTTTATGCTAACTAATTTTCCCTATTTCCGATGGGTATTCTTTGGTGCTTTGACATTTTTATTGTACGGGACGCATGTCGTTCATGAAGGTGCTCAGACTTACCTCTGCATTCACGACAGTTTTTTCTAAATCTTCTTGTTAATAATGCTATTGTAAGATGCAGAAGGGGAAATTATATGCCTGTTATAGGTTCAACCCATATATAATTGTCATTTGTAGAACTGGTCTCAATACCTCTAGAACCACATCTAGAGCTTCCAGAAGAACAGTTTATGGCCGGACTCTAATCTGATAAAGATGAAGAATTGGCAGTTATCAATACTTCTCAAGCAAATGTTGCACGGGAGTACTTAAAAGACCAATGTTATGTTTAACAATTGTCCAGGTCCGGGTATGGTACAATCTCATAATTTTGTTTAGTTTGGATATGATCATGCTGTTGAAGAGGAGATCTGGGATTTGAACGGTAGTAGAAAAGTCAATAACAGGAATGGCCATCTATAAGTGGGCAAGTCTGACGTGTGTGGTCTTCCGTAGATTGATCATTGCATATAAAGTGTCATGAAGGAAAATAACGACGACTTTGGGTGGTGTCACTACCAGATGGACATATTTACAGATGATGAGGGGCTGGATTCTGGTGGAGATGGGTCCCCTTTTCAGTGTTCAGTTTACTCATGGCAGCAAGTGTTACAGATAATAGTTAGAAGTACAAAGCAAGATACTTGCTGTGTGTGTGGGGTGTTCGGTGGGGTGGGGGGGGGGGGTGAACTTTGAGGGGTTAATGGTATTTAGGAGGTTTTGCCTGCTTTCTTGGTATGCTGATGAGAAACCATAAAAGATGATTGACTCACGGATTGGACTGATAAAGATAATGCACTGGAGTCGGGACCTAGACCTTTTGTAACTGATTATTCAATAAATCAAGCATGGGATGGGAGACTATGTTAAAGGGAAGGACGTTGTTTGCTGTGTAGGTTTTCAATATTTTGATTTTGTACTTGGGTGGCATTCTATTTGATCTTTGGTCATCATGGGTTTAAGTATACAAATAGAAAATGTTGAAAGTGTTAAGTTAGACTTGTTTTTCGTATGTATGTGAAGGCTGGCCTTGACAAGGATTCCACATATGTTAATGCTTCTGGCACTATTAATGGTCTTATAACTTTGTGCATGTTCTCTTTGCTTTCTATGTTACTCTCAAGAACACAAGCACACTCACTAGTATACAAGAGAAAAAAGTTTATTCTCTTGAACTATGTATTTCTTTACTGTTTTGTGTACCTTACAGTTGCTTAAGAAAACAATCCTAGGACTTATCTTTATACTAGTAGTGGAACCTTAGATTTAATACAAATCAATGTTTATAATTGCTTACGTGCATTCTAGGCTAGTTCATTTGATGTAGATACATGAATTCAATATATTCATTTTCTTCCTCCAGTATACAATTATGTAGAGTACTAAATGTTGATTACTAACACGAGCTAGATTAATTTTCTAATGTTTACCTGCACCTTATATGTATCATAAATTTTGCTAAGGAACGCCATAGTATTGTGTCATAAATATTTGATCGATTTTAAACATCTTGTGCCTTTTGATACTCTTATGCCAGGCTGTCAGTCTCATCTTTATTTATATGCAATATTATATCTATGGTATATGTGGTATTCTGTACTCTAATGTAACAATTTGTTGTTTACTAAGCACATTACTGCTTTTCTTATTCAAGTTCAGCTATCTGAGATTTTCTACATATTTGGTTTGAGTTGACATGGATATTCTGATGTTCGCAGAGCATTCCTGGCATGGAAACTTATGCAGAGAATATTTCATCTGTTCGTGGTTTGCCGCAAATGGTGAATACTTTTTATTTAATTCCCATGGTTTTATCTTCAAATCTGAGTTTATATTGGTTCCCTTTCTGTTTAAAGTTTAAAGCGATTATTCATTTGGAAAATATATCAGGTTATTGAGAGCATTAACAAGTGTGATGTTGACATACGGAGAGAACTATATAGCAGCATATTGGTAAGATAACTAGTCCTTTTGTCTAAAACTGACTTGAACATGTATACTTGTTCGGGCAAGGATACCATGTAATATTTTTCTTTCTTGTCCTCTTTCTTTTTCTGGATTTAGATTGTTTTGTTGAAAGGAATTTTTTTTTCAGTGTACTACTCCATTCTTATTTCCTGTGTATTGGGTCATTTATGTCATTCATTCTCTTTCTTCTTCATTATGTAGAAGTCCATGCATGAGATTTCTCTTGGGTTTCTATTTTCTCTTCTCTAGCTGTCTTTTCTCTTTTCCCTTTTCTATTCTACCCTGTGATGGGAGAACTGCATTGGATTTTCATTTGTGCACAAGTTCCTCAAGGTTGTCTGCAGTTTTCAAAGAATAGTTCCAGGTTAGTTTTTGTCTCTGAAGCACAATATGCACCAGACACCAATATGCTTGGACCCTTTAGGACTCTAGTCCAACTGGTTATGTGACTTGTCCAATCTCTTTGGTTATTTTAAACTATCGACACTCAACGTACACAACCTTGACATGCCTCAAATACGTGTTATGAGATGTCACATGGTTTGCCCTATTCATGTGTCCAAATGAATGAAGTGAATTGCAAAAAGAAAATACAGTTTTCTATGCATAAAATTTCGATATGATGGTAGTTTGCCTAGTATTCAAACCCAGAACAAGTCAGATGGAGTAATGAGAATTTTATTGAAAATTTAAAGAAGTATGGAGACAGAATAATATTTAAATATATTATCTATAGTATCTTATTTGATGTGCTAGTGTTCCTTTTTTGAAAAGTTATAAATTCCTTCCTTGCTTCACAGGTTTCTGGTTACTCCAACACAATGTAGGATGTGTCAAGGCATCAATGGATAATGTCAATTATAATTTGTAATATTATAAAGAGGAAACATACCCATTCTTTAATTTGTAATTTAAGTTATTGATATTTTTCAGCAATCTATTCCTAATAGGTTCCTGCAGTATTTTAGACTATTACTATAGCACATTAAGCAGATGCTTATGCCTTAATTATCTACTGATATATTTGCTATTCCCACTTTCATGAAAGTTGACATCCTTCCATGTGGTATGATCATCTTGTAACCAGATGTATTTGATTTCAATCATCCAATTGTTGAGAAAGTATTGCTCTGGTGATTGTCATCATGACATAATGTGGAGTGAATTATTTTCATTCCGTTTAAACCAAATTCCTTTAGCCGCAAACATTTGGCCACATCAATTCCTGATATTCGTCAATCTTGTCCTGTAGCTTGCTGGTGGCACGGCATCGATGCAGCAATTGAAAGAACGTCTTGAGAAAGATTTACTTGAGGTACAATCTCTCTTTAATGCAAGACTAGTTCTGATGAGAATATCTCTTGCACTCTCTTATTTGTGCATCTACTTCTCTTTTTGTATGCCTTTATTGTTCTCTCTTTCTCACACAGTCCATATTTTTTTGAAGGAAAAATTGAGCATTTGTACTCATTTGGTTATGAATTTGTTGAAAAATATGCCTTGTGTATAGGTTTTGTATTTATACATTTTTAAATGATCTAAACCTTATTCTCAAAAAGCTTGGAGTTGGTAGCATGAGTTCTTATCGTGGTCTACTACATCCATTACAAGTTCAATGAAATCAAATGTGCAATAATAAAGTGCATGTTAAAGCTTGTTTGACCAAGCTTACTAAAAGGAAAATTTACAAATAAACCTTTTATATACAGTGTCATTTGTCAATGAGATTGAATAAGATTACGGAGATTGTCGAGGATTGAATAAGATTCTGAAGATCGTCAAAAATTACGACTATTATAGATAGATTGTGTTATCCATTAATTAATATTGTAATTGATTGCTACCATATTTAGTTGTGATTTTGGTTTCTATATAACTGTTATATGCAATTTGAACTGTAGAAAGAATCAAATCCCAATTTCTAAGATTTTCTTGGATTAGACATCTTTATAAATTACCAAGACTACAATTAACCGCTTCCGTTTGACCGTTAGTCTGCAGGTTGCAGGTGATAGGCAGTAGAAAATTTCAATTTTGTACCAAACTTTTGCTACAACATTTTCCAAAAGTGACTAATGAACCAAACATCTCTATCTAACACAATGGTTTTAGGAAGACCATACAGTTTGACGATTTCATTAAATTACAATGTGGCAATCTTGGACGCATACGAGGTTTTACTATAAGGGATAAAATAAGCCATTTCGAGAAATGATCGACTACCACAAAAATAGAGTTGTGCTTCTTCGGGATACGTGGAAGTCCTATTACAAAATCCATACTCACATCTTGCCAAGGGCAATCAGGAACGGAAAGAGGTGTGTATAGACCAGTGTTTTACCTCTTTTGTTTAGCCAACTGACAGGTGTTACATGTACTATCTTAGCCACATCTTTTTTCAAATTAGGCCAATAGAATTGACGTTCAATTTCCTCAATGGTCTTATCATGCCTAAAGTGACCGGCTAAGCCCCCCGCACTGAAGTTCGAGGGATGCACAATTTATTGGCTCTAAAAAGATAACCCTCCTCAAGGCGAAAGCCATCCGCAGTATCCAACCGTCCTCCTTGCAAATCAAGAAAAATATCCTTAAAATCGGGACGTCTCGTACTCCTTAAGTCTTTCAAAACCTATGACATTGACGCTCATAATCGACAAAAGGGAGATACGACGACTTAAAGCATCAACAGCCTCGTTCTCAACACCCTTCTTATGTTTCAAAACAAAAGAATAGGCCTGCAAAGATTCAATCCAGCAATCATGCCTAGAATTCAACATTTTCTAAGCGTTGAGATGACGAAGAGCCTCATGGTCCGAATAAAGAACAAACTCTTGGGGTAGCAAATAATGGCATCAATAGCGCAATGCCTGTACAACTGCATACAATTCCTTATCATAAGTCAAGTGCCGTTGTATGACGTCATTTAACTTTTCATTGAAATAAGCGACAAGGTGGCGTTCTTGACTAAGGACTCCACCTATTCCTACCCCGGAGGCATCATACTCCACCTCAAAAACTTTGGTGAAGTCGGGAAGGCGCATGACAGGAGCTTTCATTATTTTCTTCTTGAATAGCTTAAAAGCCTTAGTCGCTTCTTATGTCCAATAAAACACCCCCCTCTTCATGCACGCGTAATAGGAGCCATGATTGTGCTAAACCCCTTGATGAAACGATGGTAAAAGGTAGCTAGGCTATGAAAACTCCCGACGTCATGTATAGTCTTGGCAGGGTCAGCAGATACCCCCATAGATGATACAATGAATTCTAGGAAAACAACAATATTGATGAAGAGAGAACATTTATTGACTAACAGCATACAATTTTGTTAAACGAAGGGCAGAACAAACTTGCTTAAGATGATCTCGGCGTTGTTCTTTAGTTTTACTATAGACGAGAATGTCATCAAAGTAGACAACGGGGAACTTACCCATAAAAGGTCGAAGAGTCTGTGTCATTGCTCACATAAAAGTACTTGGGGCGTTGGTTAGTCCAAAAGGCATAACCAGTCACTCATAATGACCATCTTTCGTTTAAAAACGATTTTCCACTCGTCACCGGGACGGATCCTAATCGGTGATACCCACTCTTCAAATCGATCTTAGAAAATATTGTAACACCAACCATCATATCTAACATATCGTCAATTCTAGGAATGGGAAAGCGATACTTCATCGTTATTCTATTGATGGCACAACTATTTATGCACATCCTCCAAGAGCCATCTTTATTAGGAGTCAATAGAGCATGAACTGCACAAGGACTTGAACTCTCACAGGTGAATCATTTGTGAAGGAGTTCATATACTTGCCTCTGAAGTGCAGCGTGTTTAGTTGGATTCATCCTATAATGAGGTAAATTTGAAAGAGATGCCCTTCGGAACAAAATTCATGGCATGTTGAATGTCCTGTAAAGGAGGTAATTGGTCAGGTAGGTCTTCAAGACATTCTGAAACTCTTAAATGATTGTGTGGGCTTCAACAAGGGCTACTATTGGGGAGTTAAATGGAACCTCCATAACAATCACGACAAATACAACAGAATCGTCCACAAGTGTGCGCTCAAACTCCGTATGGCTAATGATATGTAATCCTTTTCGTTCTTAACTTTTATTTGCTTTATGCGAGCTAATAGGTTTTGGGGGCAGTGGGTTAAGGTGAATCTTCTTTCCATTAAACACAAAGGAACACGAATTGGATCGACCATAAATGGTTACATCTAAATCGAACAATCAAGGTCGACTAAAAATGACATAACCGACATCCATTGAAATGACGTCACACCATATATGATCCTTATTCTCAAAGAACTGGATAGGTATTAGACAACGTTCTTTTACAGCTATCGATGAAGTATCAAACCCAAGAGACGCTATAATACAGCTAGGGGTGAGGAATTGGTTTCAACCCAAGACGAGATACAGTAGCCATCGAAACTGCATTAATGCAACTACCACTATCTACAATGACTTTACAATATTATTGATCTTGATGTAAGTGTAGAAAATGGCATGATGATGCTAATCATTAGCATTTTTGGGTTGAGTGAGGATACAATGTACAACATTTAATTGAGACGTGTGGGGTGACCCTAGATCCATGGGGAGGGTCCGAATACAACCTAAGAAGGCATCTTCATTATCATCTAAGTCCTTAAATTCTTCAAGTTTAGGCTCATAAACTTGATCCTCTAACGGGTCATCCACTACACCCTCATGTTCCTCCATAACTGGGATCTACTAGGACAGTTAGAGGAAATGTAACTGAAACCCTTATAGTTAAAGCATTGTAAGCGGGAGGACGTCCTTGGAACTTCAGGACCTTTACCTTTATTTTTCCCCTACAAGAGGAACCCTAGATGGGGAGGCCCTAGGATAGATTTAGGGGAAGGAGTGGGTGCTGAAGAGATGGGGGCACGGTTGTCACCACGACTTCTATACGTTTGTCTCGGACGAAAGAATAAGCATGGTCAAGAGTAGTAACACACTGAAGGACAAGCTCACGTTTAAGAACATCTATAAGGCCTTGCCGAAACCTACTTAAAGTCATGGCTTCATCCTCAACGACCGACATCTCATTCGGTATTCATCAAACTGAGTGATGTACTCGGTTACTGGTCGATTGCCTTGCATAAGAGCATTCCATTGATCCAATAAATTACCTCTATACGATAAAGGTAAATACTTCTCTTGAAGTCGACGCTTCATTTCATCTCAACTCCTAACGGGGGAAGCACGTCGTCTCTCAAAGATCTCCTCAACACTCTTCCAAAAGAGTTGAGCGGTGCCATTTAATTTGAAACTAGTAAATCGAACATTCCGGTCTTCTAGGACCCATACCAGGCAAAGAAGAGATCCATATCTCTAACCAATTGAGTAAACACTTTATGGTCTAAGCAACCATCAAAGGTCGAGGATTCAATTTAATGTTTCTAAAGAACCGCTCCTCGTGGTGAGCAGGAGACCGAGTATTATGACGGTGATGTTCCTGCTCCCGTTCACGAAATTGATGTCCATCCCTACGGTCACGTCTAACATGTAGTCGACCACCTTGTGGATGACGATAATGTTTATTATTGGACGCTTTAGAGTTTTCAGCTTCAGTCAAAATGGGGTTTGCTCGAAGGTGTACAACTTGGCAGCTATGTCTCTATTCTCTTCACGAGTAGCAGCCATCTCAGTTTGAACAACTGCTAATTGCGTCTGTAACTGCTGTTGGTTAGTGGCAAGTTGTGCTAATGGTTGGGTGAGAGCATTAAATTGGGAATGGTCCATGGTCAGGGTACTAGAACTAGAAGTGATAACACGACCATTACGCAATTACATGCAATGCGACACCAGCTAAATGAAGTGCAATGGAGAGATCAATAAACAACAAGCGGTAGCAATTAAAAATAGCAATTAAAAATTTTAATTTAATTTAAAAAAAATCAGGGATTATGTAAGCTCAAAAATGGTAAGCTAATAATGTGGATGTGTAAAGCAATAATGCAAGGGTCCGAATAACTACTCAAATTCTCCAAACTGTTTATAAGTGGGGTAAAATGGAAAAGACAATTTAGTTAATGATTTCAATCAAATTGGGTTTAAGGCTAGAGTTTTTAGGGTTACATCAACACATAGAATCAAAATGATGCATTTTTAAAATGAAATAGTAATATCAACTAATGATAAAAAGATAACAGTGACTTCCCGTTGCCAGCTGCCTGGATTGCTAATGCGTGGGTCTCAAATATGCTTGTGTCCTATCCCTCATGTCAAATGTCTCCAACTTCGAAATCCACTCCAATTGCGTATGGGAAAGCAGTGTCGTGATTTTATGAAGATTGTCCCTTGGTGTGAGTAGAGATTGAGTTTAGATGGCAATGATGGCAGATGCCGGCGATGTCTATGAGGAAATAAGGATGCCAAGGTAGAGTCCCCTATCCGATAGTTATGCCGAAAATTTGGGTTTCAAATTGCAAGCCCTAGAACCCAAATCAAGAAACCCTAGATCCCATATGAAAACCTATCTCCAACGAGTCTTTGCAATTTGAATCCATCATCCCGGTGAAGACCAAAACTCTGACTACAACCTAGATCTCCTGTGGAGGTTATCCTTTACTTCGTTATACTAGCAAAGCCTTCTTCTTTGCGGTAATGAGTCTTCTCCTCTTTTGATGATGGATATTCTTCACAAATGTGATTAACTTGTTCACTAGACACTCATAAAGTAAGTCTACTTCTTCAAGAAACCTTAGGCCTTTTCATTACGATTATTCCTTGTGTCTAGACTAGGCACCATGTAGTGCCACCTCTCTGGTAGACACCTTTTGGATTCTTTAGTTTTTTTGGATTGTATAATTTGGGCATGGTGATAGGGCTTCAGATTTAACCTTTTAGACTTTTGCAAGCTAATCCTTGAGGTTTCAAAATATTACATATTAGTCCTTGAAGTTTCAGATTTGTGCAATTTGGTCCCCGAAGTTATAGAATCATGCAATGTATCCCTGAACTTTATGAAAAGCTAAATTTGGTTCCCGAACATTTAGCTCCTATTAGACAATCATTAAAACAACTCTTTTTTCTCAAACTCATTTTCAACTATACATTTTCACAATAAAATATTCTGCAAGTAAACCCAAAATTTTTTCCTATTTTTTAACTATACATTTAAAAAAAAAAAAAAACTACTAATCTAAAACTCATTTTCTCCAAAAAAAAGCTCAGCCCTTGTTTGAGCTCAATTTTAATTTTAATGTATTTTTCTTGATTAATAGTCTTTAAATCTAGGGATCTTTACCGATTCCTTTCAAATTTTCCGTTGTGTTTCTATCAATGTCTAGGGTAGCATGTTCATGTTCAACAGTGTCGAATACCGACACTCGTTGGACACTCTACTATTATCATTTTTCTTTTTTCACTAAAAATAATACGTATTTCTAACTCAAAATTATTAGTAAATGGTAAATATGTACTCATATTTAAAATATTTCGACAAGAAAAAGTAATGACAAGTATAAAACTAAATTTATACTATATAAATGAAGAATTTTAAAGAATTTAATCAACTTGTCAGTGATATGTCGTTTTAGTACTTTTTTAAAAAATCATGTATTGGCGTATACGACACTTGTCGTGTTATGTCAGACACACGTGTCTGTATAGTGCATCATAGGTGTTAAAAGTCCCTTTCTTACAACAAGAATGTTTCTTCTCTGACTATTCACAACACTAGCTCACCTATTCATATTAAATTGGATGGGCTAAAAACCGTGTGGTTTAAATTCTGGAGATGCATATTGTGGGTCAAAGAAAAAAAGGCTATATCAAGGAAGGTTCCACCTCTAAAGAATGGTTCGAATTATGATAAATGGGAGGTGAAATACACTTTAGTCAAAATCTTGGCTTATAAATTCCACTGTGTGGCACTGGTAAAGAAGTGTAGATGTAGCAGAAAGGAGCTATCTTGATGTTTTTATAAAGTCATTCCAATTGCATCAAGGTGGTCTTCCTCTTGTTGAATACTACAATGAACTTGACTCTATATTTATGGAATTCAATAACTGGAAGCCTAGTGATATGACTTGTGCAGCCAATATTGAGAAGCAGAGAGCATAATTACAGAAGATTGGGTATACATGGTTCTTGCATGTCTCGACCGCAACTTAGATCAAGTTAGTAGTTGTGTTTTGGCTACCTCTCCTCTCCCAAGTTCAGAAGAGACCTACTCACTGGTCCGCCGTGAAGTACAAAGGCAAGTTACTATGAGTACAGAGGTCGTCTATAAGGTTTCAGTTTTTGCTGTCCAGAAGAATAACTCACGTTTAGCTATTTCGGCCCCTTCTACCAGGCCCTGCACCCACCGTCATGGCACTACACACACAGTTGATGTTTACAGGAAACTACAAGATTATTTGGAGTGGTTCAAAAACTAAGCAAGCTGAAAAGAAGAAGAAATCTGCTCAGGTTGCTACTGTTGATGCCTCGCCATTTCCTGCTACTCATTTATCTCAAGGAACTCTTTAGGAAAATTTAACCAAGATGACGATTGGAACTGGTAAAGAGGGGGGATGTTTTACTAATTCAGAGTTGCAGTCAGAGTCGAGCAAATGAGTGGACCATTCTATACATCACCATCCAAGTTGGGCATATATTGATGTACCAACTTGAGGGGGAGAGTTGGAATATGAAAGCTAGAATATGAGATCATGGATATATTTCCTTCTGCCTTCTGGTTTATATCCTAGAGTAGTTAGGATATCATATTTTTCCTTTTAGTAATAGGATTTTATATTCCTTCTCCGTTTTCTTCTATTGATAGGATTGTACACTGACACTGATGGTATGATGAACAAGATCCTCAGGCAATGTGTTAAGCAGCATTTGTTTATTTCATGTGCCATTAATGCAAAACTCCTTTACTTGACACTGATGATATGATGAAGATGCATTCTTTGGCACTTGGCCAAAGAATCCATCTTCATCCAGAAATCATGCCAAAAACGGATGTTTGCATTGCCCAATTTCCATGAAATTTTCAGTGCCCAAGGAAACCACTATATGCACTCTAGTATGAGGGTTCATTTTGTTTGAGGCATATAAGAAATGGTCCCTTTGCAATATTAATCGAGAAATAAGGACCAGAGACGATAAATTTCCTTAATCTCCACCATGGCTTCAATGGAAAAGACTTCAGTTAGATATGAGAGACGATGAAATCCCGATACCCAATCCATCAATTCTTGAATCTCTTTGTTTAGTTGTTCCTTCTCCTTTTTCTTGTCAATGGATTTGCTTACATGATAGTGATGCTAATGGAAGACCCACAAGGTGAGAGAATCTTATAATACGAGGGCGAGTTACTGGGAAAGCCACCAAAGAAGCCTATGAGATGGATCCGGGCTACTTTTTCCCATTCTCTGATTGGGCAATATGAAAATCGATTATTAGCTTATTCTCTTTTTCAAGGGGCATAGAATTAGCTTCAATTGAACAAGCTCAACCTTAAAAATTGAGCCAAAGAATCCATCTTCATCCAGAAATCATGCCAAAAACGGATGTTTGCATTTCCCAATTTCCATGAAATTTTCAGTTCCCAAGGAAACCACTTTATGCATTCTAGTATGAGGATTCATTTTATTTGAGGCATATAAGAAATGGTCCTTCTGCAATATTAATCGAGAAATAAGGACCAGAGACGATAAATTTCCTTAAGTCTCCACTATAGCTTCAATAGAAAGACTTCAGTTAGATATGAGAGACGACGAAATCCCGATACTCCTCCGTATGTTAGACAGACTCTCTTCCCTCGGGTCCAATGCATGTTATATTCGTAATTTCCTATCAGCATCATTCCATAAGATCTTTGCAAATATGCTCTCAACTTTTCAATAATCTTGGGAGGCTTGAGTGTCTGTAGAAGGTAGATTTGCACGGACAAGACACAGATTGGACGAGAGTAATTTTTGCTCCTGCAGACAGAATTTGTTTGCCCAGCCAGTTATTTTCCCTCTAATCTTGTTTAGTCGTCATAGAGGATTCCCTTCTTTTAACACCTTTATATACATAGGAACACCTAAAAATGTGATTACATCTGTTGATGTTTAAATCAATGAGAGACTAAATTCTACGAACCGTTTGGAGGAGACGATTTTTATCAGGATGAAGACACTTTAATTTTTATTTACTTTCTGCCCTAGATCATTTCACATGTAGAAAGGAAGTTCATAACCGTAAAGGTTTTTGTAACCAGTTGAGAAAATAATAACGTCATCGGCAAAACCCAAATCAGGTGATTGCAAATTAGGGGGTTTTTTTAAAAATAAATAAATAGAGGTTATTAAAAAAAAAAATTAGTTTTGAAAATTTCCTGAATTATTTCATCAACCGTGGATACCCATTTCACCTAGACTCCTCAGTCCTCAGTACTCCAATTGGAATCTCATTAGCACCATTTTTTATTTAAGCATAATTTTTCCGTAGAGTTTGACAGGTGTGTAAGTCCAAGCTATACCTATCATTAGCAAGTTTGCTGAAATAATTCTTCATCTTTCTATCAACTGATCAATATGAAACAAAAGTTTGTAACGCACTGAATTTGGTTCCATATTTTCATCATTTTTCTCTTTGTTGAGATATGTTAACAGATTCTCCCTATCGATGGTTGTTAAACTACGCTTCTTATATTGTTCTTAAACTCTCGAATCACTCTTGGCTTCTCCTCTAGCCAATTTATGCTTAACATTATACTCGTTTTTACATTTTGATAAATTTCTTAAGCATTTTCCTGTACTAACCATTTGAACCTTCTCATTCCCCTCATGCATTTTCTTATTGAAGTGGGCTCTTGAGCATTAGATTCTCCTAAACCTCTTTCGCTAGGTTTCTAATGCAACTAGCAACCTCATTCCCCAAGAAGTTACTATCTCATCCTATCTTTGTTTTTCTCCCTTCAAAACTCCATCAGTAGCAGTCATTTGTATTATACCCTGCACCCTAGAGGTTCTGCCGTCATATATCACGAACTTTAACTTCTTCGACATTTCTTTTCCTCCTCTTAATCACTACATTGAGAGTCACTGATCTATGCTGGTTACACTCTCACCAAGAAAAACCTTACAATTCTTGCATCAAGCACCACTAACCTATGTGGCATTGTTAGGCTCTCACTTGTTACACCTCCATAAGGAATGATCTTTCAATTCTTGCATAACGACCTAATTACCTTTTGAGAGAATGAAATGTATTAACTTTTGTTCACTTCTAAAGTTATTAAGCGAGCTCTCGTTGGAACACAAAAAAACTTCCAAGTCTTGAAGTCTAAAATGGCATTTCTTTCATGAAGTTATCCATGTAGCGATGATGGTGGTAAACATTGTTGGAAATCGAAATTGCTTTTATTTATTGCATGTGTGATTGATAGAATGGCATGATTTGAGTGTTTCCATATTCTTCCAGGAATCTCCTCAAGCAGCAAGAGTTAAAGTGCTGGCAAGCGGAAATGCTACTGAAAGGAGATTCAGGTTAGTAGATATAATTGGTTTACTGCCATCCCATCTCCTTGCTCCAAATACATCTACTACTTTAATATTATTTCAGACTTCAAAGCTCATTAAACTTTCTCAAAAGCCATCTCCTGTGTGTATTACACACTTGAGTGAATTTTTATGCAATTCTGTCCTAGGCTATTAACTTTATTTTCGTTCAACATAAGAAATAGTTTCGTAACTCGAAAGCTAAAAGAAACTAATGACCTTAGTCACAAATTTGCAGAACGTGGTGATGGGTGCGGTTTGCAGTATCTTGGTCTGCGACATTCCTAGAAAAAATGTTTCCAAAAAGTCCCATCAAAAGAAATAAGAAATTTTGGTCTGCCATAGTGTTTAAGCTAAACAATGTCAGTTTTAAAATTGAAAGAAAGATATCTTCTGAAGAATATGAAGACAACTAGGGACTGCTTTCATGGATAGAAAATAGACTTTCTTGCTAGAGAAGCACACTATATTTGTAATTAGAGAATTACATTTTCACGTGGTCTAAACTAAACGTTACTGTCTCCCAAGGATACTTCCAAATTTGACAACTCAAGTTGTCAGCTCCTCAATTCCTTGAAATGATGTTAACAAAGTACAATCAAAATGTGAAATTTATTACGATTTTAAGGGCACTGTTGGAATAACACCATCTTAGACGTGTGCTCTAAGGGAAATAGATTTCCAATCGGGTTTTCTTGAAAAGAATCGAATTAGATCATCCCATCCCACCCCCCGGCAGAAGTTCAAAGAACGGTTATAAAAACAAAACTCTTGTCAGTCAATGCTACTGAATAACGGTATGTATTGCAGTGTTTGGATTGGAGGGAGTATATTGGCATCACTTGGTTCTTTTCAGCAAATGTGGTTCTCGAAGTCCGAGTAAGCAGTCATTATCCTCTCACATCTTAACTTACAGTCGACTTTGCTTTTTAAAATTTTAATGTTCTATCATTCGTCTCATGAAACTTGCATTCTCTTTTATTCTAGGTTTGAAGAACATGGAGCTTCGTATATTCAAAGGAAATGCCCATAGTGCATGCAATCCTTGTGCTACAAAGATGTAGGAGACCTTAGCTGTAGTTTCATGAATTTTCCAACAGTCTTGGATGGTTATCATTAATTTGGTTTTGGCTTTGCATCAATCAAATTTGCCTCTGTACTAATCACATTCATTAGCTGTTGAATCCTGGAGTATGGGTTGATGACTTTGGTCTTATGTATTCTGTGATCTGCTTTCGGTCCCTTTGAGATGTTCCTGAGGGATTTGTTGTCACTTTTAATGTAGTAACCTTATCATTATTTTAAGAAGCGGGGTTCTGGAGACTTGGCACACCACCCCAAATCGACATTATTTCCTTCATTGTAAATGGATGGCCATTACAAAATGCTCCAATTACTTTCACAAGCTTTGATTGGTCAAAATCGATTTACACAGTGGGATCCGAATGTTAAACAAAAGAAAGGTAAATAAAACTCGCCCATTCTTAATTAAACATGGGAGAAGGGGTGCCTCAACTAGGTCAAGGGCGGCTTATTGAAAAGCACAGGTCGATCTCTTGCTTCAATGACTGTCATCATAAAAAAGACCACATGGTTGCTTCAATGTTTGCAAAAAAGGAAAGGGCCTTGTTACAACATAAAGAGTAGTACTACGTCTTTTCACGTTGAGCAGAAATACAATTGTAACAGCACCTAAGATAAAGACCATGAAAAATGCACGACTGTAGCACTATGTCTTTTTCACGTTGAGCAGAAATACAATTGAACAGCACCTAAGATAAAGACCATGAAAAATGCACGACCAAAGAAAGAAAAATCAAAGTTGATTTCAAGTCTAATCATTCTCTGCACATTGCTTTATTGGCTAGCTTATTCTCAAGTGAATGGCTGATATGTGATTTATGATGCACCTACATCGACATCACTATATTCTACCTTAATCAAACTTCCTACTCTAAAGCCAAGTATAATTCTTTTCCAATCGAAAACAAAAATGTTCGCCAATTATCACAATATAAAAATTTGTTTAGGAACGGAATTAACGTGTGCTCTATTTTAGTCGATGAACTAAATTTTCATACGGAATTAGCATTGAAGTTTTAATTTTTACATCATTAGATATTGTACTCACTTTTTTCGTTTAAAATTAATTTTTTTTCTTGGATCCCGATTGAGTTATGCAAGCCTACAAGCTGGCCTGTGCGAGCTAGCGAGCAGCTCTCACAGTAAAATTCATAGCACATAACTCGCCTTCGGGGCGAGCCGAACCATTTTTGTCACACGAGTCTACGTAGTAAGGTTATAAACATCTATGTTGTTGCAAGATTATTGTAAGAATCAATTGTTCCGAGACACGTAGTTCTGTATATTGCCTAATTGCGTACATTGTTTGAAAAGGGGCTTTCAAATAATATCACTATTCAAATTTAACACGTTCGATTCGATAAATATTTAGAGACGGTTGATTTTTTAATCTAAAGTATCACTAAACTTTGACCATCATGTTGGATATTGTTCAAACTAATAATGAATAGTGATTCTGAAAGTAATGAAAGTAGTCAACCATGAGAAAAACAAACAAAAAAAAAAAAAAATATGAGAACAAAAAGGATGAAGGTTGAAAAATGGCCTGAACGACCGCCCAAGCTTAAGGCAGGGCGGTCGTCTGGCCTTGTGTTGCAATTACATGGACAAATTTTATTAACAAGCAAACGGCGGCCCAGTACAAAAATATACCCATTGGGGCTTTGAATTATGTTGTCTTTTTATCAAACTTTGCACCGTTTTTGCTTCTTCTTTTTTTTTTTTTTTGGGCACATTTCCTTTCATGATGATTGATGTTCTATAAATAGGGATATCTTTTATGTTAGAAAACATATCACAAACATCAAATTGATACACCTATATCCAAATTGTAAGATTAAATCAAGTTTTATATATTTGTTCTAAAAGTTCATTTCCAAGTTTGGTTTTGCTTGATTCTAACTTGGATTAAAGTTTGTTTACTCCTACAATCTATTTGCTATTCAAGCTTTCAAGCACTTTTCCCGCTGGCGGCAAATATTGTTTGAGGACACGATTCATAATCGTGTACAAACTTTCCATTTTGGCGAAATTCTTGTTACCGATTTTCTTGTTCATTCATCAACTTTTCTCAACAATCTCAAACGATAATTTCAACAGAGAATGAGACAACCACAAAGTTGATGAATCAAGACCTTGTGAGACTTGACAAATTCGCCAGGTCAAACTTTACAAGATGAGAAGACAGATCAAAGTTTCTTCTTACAACCTCGAAAATTATTTATATCTTGGATTCGGACGACGCCATTGCTGGAACCAACCACAAATGACGCCGATGAAACAAGGGCGGAAAGGAAGACGATGAACTGATATGTAGAAGACATATTCTGAACACTCTATCTAATCGCCTCAATGATCTTTATACAAATCACACTTCGACAAAGGAGATATGAGCATTGTTGGAAACCAATACAAGGTCGAGGAGGAAGATACCAAAAATTTTCTGATTTCTAAATATTTTGATTTCAAATTTTTAGATAACGTTTGTTGTTAGGACAAGTACATGAATTACGAGTTATTGTCAATAAAATGAAAGCTATGAAGATTAATTTTCCCGAAACCTTTCAAGTTGGTGGAATCGTTGCGAAATTGCCATCTTCATGGAAGAGTTATAGGAAGAAAATTATTCACAGTTCTCAAGATTATTCTTTGGAAGAGATTCAAAAGCATCGTCATATAGAGGAAGAGTTAAGGACACTAGATGGGAATGAACATTTTCATGAGGGCACTTCCAAAGCCCATATCGTGGATCAACCAAACAAATACAACAAGGATTCCATGAAGAGGAAATCATCAAACCCCAACAAAGATAACAAAAAGAAATTCAAAATTTCTTGTTATATGCGTGGCAAACTCGGACATTATGCTTGGGATTGTAGGAATCGCAAACAAACAACGGAAGAAGGTAAAGTGAACTCTGTTGACAACAACATTACTACCGTGATCATTATGAATTCGATCAAAGGAAAGGTTTAAGGATGGTGGCATGATACTTGTGCCACCATACATGTGTGTTATGATAGATCCATTTTAAAAATCTATCAAGAAATAGATGACGAACACATTCAAATGGAGAATGAAGTTTAATCAAAAGTAGTTGGCAAAGAAAGCATAGATTTACAATTCACGTTCGACAAATAGATCACACCAATAAGTGTATTACATGTACTAGATATGAATAGAAATCTTGTAAGTAGTAATTTGTTGGGCAAATCGGGAATTAAATCCACATACAAGTCTGGCAAACTTATAATTGCCGAAATGGTATATTTGTTGGGAAAATGTTATTTTAGTGATGAAATGGTCAAACTTTGTACTATTGACAATAATAACAATAAAACTATAAATTTAGATTATGCTGTTGAATCTATTTCTTTATGGCATGATAGATTAGGGCATGCTGGCCTTTTTGTTTTAAAAATAATTATTAAAATAGAAATGATTTCATGTGAAAACATAAAACATAATAAATTTGAATTATTTGTTAGTCTAAAATGATTAAGAAACATGTTCATAGTTTTGAAAGAAAATCTAATTTGCTATACTTAATTCATTCCGATATATGTAAATTAAATGGAATGTTAACTAGAGGGCGTAATAGATACTTCATAACATTCATAGATGATCATTCTAAGTTTTGTTATATCTACTTGATGAAACATAAGGATAAAGCCTTTAACATGTTTAAGATATATAAAGCCGAATTAGAAAATCAATTAAATCGAAAGATTAAAATTCTTACAAGTTATAGGGGAGGTGAATACTTCTCTAGTGAATTTAATATTTTTTGTGAACAACATGACATAATACATCAATATAGTACACCTAGAACACCCGAACAAAATGATTTGACATAGAGAAATAATAGGACACTAGTTGAAATAATAAATGTCATGTTATCACATGCTAAGTTGCCATCTAACTTATGGGGTGAATGATGTGAACCCACGTAGCGAAGAAATACGAAACCCACAATTAGATTGAAATCGAACCTAAGAAAGTCAAAGTAATCAAAGTTTAGGATTTGATTCGAAAATAACGAATCAAAATAACCAACAATATGCAAACGATATGCTGACCCTATTGATTGAATATTTGATAATCTCACTCGGTTGATCTCAATGCAATTTGGTGGATTTGAAAGAAAGGAACGAAAAACGTGCTAAAACGAAGGAAATCCAAAGTTTGGGAACCAAAGTGTAAACATTAAATAGATGATTCGGACCACAAAAAGATAATTAAAGATCATATAGGATCAATTGGATGCAATTGGAGGTCAAATGAGAGAAATATAGTGGAAGTATTTTATCAAATCAATTTACAGCCGAAGAAGTTATGCTCTAAATTTTTAGCCTTAATTTGAGACCCATTTTTCGGATAGAAATCGATCGAATTGGAAAGATTGTATTTCTATAATAATTGTAACCCTTTGAATTACCTTTTCAACCCATTTTGAATCAATCCAATTGGATACTTATGGAGAACGTTATAACCAAAATATTGAAAGATGCTTAGAGACGAATCTACGCGGGAGCGGGGCAATTCATGGCGCGTGCGCACGGCACTATTTTCCCCAACTCGAGAGCCATTTGGTTCTAAGGGCGTGCATGGGAGTTATACCGGTGCGCGTACACAAGCCTTTTTCGCAGAGAAATCTTTAGTTTCTTTTACGATTCAAACTCTTTTAGAAATCAAATTGGACGCGATTTTGACCTCTTTTCTAACTCTTATAAATAGAGAAAGAGGGCTACTCATAAAAAACCTCTCTTACCTCTTCATACACAAGAGTTTCATCAAATTCATCGAGAACAAGAGGTCAATTTCTATATTTTGAAAGATGAGATCATGTCATAGCAAGGAATTGAAAGTTAATTACATCAAGATTTTGAAGAATTCAATATTAGGTGTGAATATCAATATCTTTTGAATTATTTCATGATTTGGGTGATATTTTTCTATTATTTTTCTAGTAATTTATATATTAACATGTCGGGCTAGATTCCTTTTTATATTGGATGAAGATGAACCCTATTTGTTTATTTATTTTAATTCAAAACTAGTAGTTTAATTTATTTCTTGCATTCTTGATTAATTTTGCATACTCATTGCATTATTTAATTGATTGGCCACCAATTAGATAATTAGTTGCTTGTTGTAGTATTGGGAAACTCACAATAAGTTTAAAACGCGGCAAAATTAACATACGTGCAATAGATGTTAGGAATAACATTTATCACATGTGTAATCGTATAAATAATCTAAAGTTTAATGCATTCTAATCATTCGAATTCGGACTAAGAATAGATTCAGTTCGTGGTTAGGATAGATTTAATTTGTCCTGTAAAAGAAAATTATATATCATAGTTTTATCAATTGTCAAGAACGCATGAACATAACTAGATTACAAATTAAGAATTAAAATAGATAGCAATAGGCAGATTCAAGATCCAATACAATCATCTATAAATTAATAAAAATCACATTTTTACAGCTTTCTTAGATTAATAAATATAAAATAAAATCAAATTCTCTTTTGTAAAGTTTATGAATTTATTCCATGTGAGACAATACTCTCAACTCATAAATTCTATTACTTGTCAACGATCCCGTACACTTGCGAATTTTGCACGAACAAGTTTTTGACGCCTTTTTTTTGTTAATTTTGGCTACCCACCCTGATCTATTTTGTGTTTGGTATTCTTTTAGGTACTATTCAACAGTATATGCAAGATTCTATCGATGGCAAGGGAGTAAATCTTTTTGCAACAAGTAATCTCAACATGGATGATGAGTTTGTAGAAGACATAAATTGTGAGCATTGTAATGGGATGCATTATACCGGGCAATGTTTGTATACATGCACTAATCCATTTATCTCCAAGCTTCTGCAGTTTAAACAATATTTTTAAGATGTCGAAAACAAGCAATTGACAAAACTGATGAAGGCTATATGTTTGAGGGCAAATATGTATCTACACATCCAGATGATGACATCATTCTTAACGGGGTTGGACCTCCCCTATTGAACGAAAGGCACTTGCAAAATATTATAATGAACTTGCTATGTTGGATGAAAGCAAAATACACATAGGAAATTCTGTATTTTGGGGAGAATTCAAAAGGTGGGGATATAATCCACTTGAAAAGGTTGAAAGGAAAGAATTACCATTGTCGGCGAATTTAGATTGTGAACCAACCATTCAACTCGAGAAGATATCAATTATTGAAGAAGAGCATAAAGAGAATGACAAACTAATTACAAAGGAACCAAACGAAGGAGTGACATATAATGATGATGAAATTAACACACATTCTTTCAACATCATGAATTATCTAAAAATTGAATTTGTGATTAAGTTCGAAGAGGAAGAAGTCTACATAGTTGATTTCAAATGGGATGGAATAGGCAAATCATATCACATTTAACGAGGCAAGGTTAAGATTTGGAGAATCAATGCAAAGTCGATCAAAGTCAAAATAAGCAAACTAAGAAAGGCATCAAAAGCTTTCTTCAGAATTCCATGATACCGAACATCAAAGTCAAGCTAATGACTATAAATAATCTCTTATTGGGAAGTAGCCCAATTTTCTATCTTTTTATTTATTGTACCTTTTAGATTTAGGATTAGTAATTTTTATTACTTTTAGTAATAGTAGATGGTACCTTCATTCCCATATTTTTCTTTAAAGTGTGTATGAGCTTTCTTCAATTTGTTACATGTTATGATTGATTTTTACTATTTTGAAGGAATATGTTATCTGAACACATTGGAGAAGGGAAAGAACATAGTAAGTGAGTCAGAACTTTCATGTCAGTCTATCCACCACCTTTAAACATATATCAGGGGAATACTTAGTTCCATTCTTTGCCCTTAATTTTTATATATTGCCTGTTATATTTTTAGACATTGAGGACAATGTCTATTATAAGTTTGGAGTGGAAAAACATTGAGTTTTTATTAGTTTGTATGCTCGTTCGAATGCAAAAAATAATAATAATAATAATTATCTATTTTCAGCTTTTTTTTTTTTTTTTTTTTTTTTGTACTTGTGTGGGTTAAATAATTTTACCAACATGCATGTATTTGAAATCGTGTATTAGATTATAAATTGTGAAAAAGTTACGTGTTAAGGTTAATTTATGCTTATTCATGTAAAATTTGATATTTTTGCGCACAAGATTTATGTTTTGCATCATGAAAAAATAGTTTGATTCAAAATTTGAATAAGTAAAAAAATTAGTGGACCTAAGATGCTAAATCCAAATAACCACTAAATTATACATCCTTAAACCAATTCTAAGATAATTTGGGGTGATTGAGTTGCTGTAGGGAGACATTGAGATATATGTGGATTCCATGTGTGCTAAATTTTGTATGAATTGTCTAAGGTTAATAAGATGAAAATTAGATTGAAATTTTAAGTTGGGAGTCGATTTTTGAAAATGAGTGTTTATAAATGAGCATTGCACGGATCATGAAAAAAAAGGAAAAAGAATATACAAAAAATAGTGAATGTGTGGTGTTATCTTATTGTGAAACTTCTCTTTATAGTCTTTATGATTCGAGTGATTAAGTTTGCAAGGGTATCTAAAAATATGGTGTCATATGGGTTTTTGACTTGGGAATCATCGACTGAAAACTAGCTACAATGGTCCTTTAGAAAGCTTAACGGAGAGGAATCTGCACAATAGTTAAAAAACATTCTTACATGTCTTGATTAAGCCCCGAATACTCATTTGAGAGAATTAGACTGTTGACAAGAGATTATTAGCTTAACTGATTCTTAGAGGTCGAAGCAATAAAAAATAAGGAGAATCCACATTTGTTGATTTGTTGAACTCCAATTAGTAAAATCAAACCCAACTAGAGAGGGTAAGGATTAGTATTATATTAAAAACACAACCTTATATCACACTTTGGGGAAAGAGTGAAAAGAATGAAGTTTGGGAGGTGTGTATCTTACGAGTGAAGAAATGAAACATTTAACAATAAAGAGTCGGGATTTGAATCACTTTATGAATTTATGGTGTTTGAAATGAATCTTCACACACACACGTCGACTTTGTAATGGATAAGAAGAAACTAATTTTAGCATTGTAATTTTGTAGCAGTTCATACTTTTAATACATGTATTCCAATCTTGAGAGAAAAGACAAATTATCTAACCATACGTGCGTTTAAAATTTTTAGTTAAGTTAGGTTATAATTTTGTTTGAAGACAAACTAATATTCAAGTTTGGAGGTCTTTGATAAGCGAATTTTGCACACTTATCTAGGTCATTAATCAGAGTATTTGTTAGTGATTTGGATGAGTTATCCTAATTTTGTGTTAATTATGTTTGCTAGGTTGAATGCAATGCAATTTGGTGGATTGTGAAGAAAGGAACGAAAAACATGCGAAACGAAGGAAATCCAAAGTTTGGGGATCAAAGTGTAAACATTCGATAGATGATTCGTGATAACCCAAGAATAACTAACCAAGGGGGGGGTGAATTGGTTTTTGAAATTTTTTCGACACTTGATATCAAAACAATACAATACACAAGATATGAATGTAAAGTATAATACTAGAATTAAATATGCAAGTTCAATAACTTAATTCAAGTATGAATATAGCACAATATAAATGCAATGTAAAGTAAAGTGCGATAATGTAAAGATAACAAACCAATTTAATGGAGTTCGATACACAATGTATTCTACGTCCCCGTTACCAACGAGCAAGGCTAAATGCAGTATAATGGTAACTTACAAATAAGGAGTACCGATCCTTAAGTGACTTGCAACAATGAGCACTTATCCTTAGGTAACTTACAACAAGGAGCACATATCCTTAAGTGACTTTCAACAAAAAGCACTTAACCTTAACAACAATCGAGTTTTCACAAGACTCTCGAAACCACTAAATTATAAATGATAGTTTTATAATAGAAGGAACTCTCCTAACAAATAATATAATCAAGTCAAGTATTAAGAGAGTTAGAATAACACTTCGATAGATAACAAATAATAAATCTCAAAGTGTTTATATGTAAACTTTGATAAATAATTGATAATGAAATAGTTTCTATTTTTGTATCGAAGTTTTAAAACCAATTATCTCTCTTAACAAATAATACAAGTTAAGTATGAAGAGAGATTTATACTTAAATCAAAGTGTTGACAAAAAAATTCCTACCAAGGATGAAGAATAGATGAGATTGAGAAAGTTTCTTTGCAAAATAGAGTTCTTGATAAATAAGATGAAATATGTTTGATTGAACAAAAATCTCTTTTTAATAAATGAAGTAGAATGTAGAATCAAGTAAACTCAATGATTTTCAATAAATAGACTCTCTAAATATCTCTTGTCAGTTGTTGAAAATTGAATGCAAAAGGGATGGATATTTATAGAGCAAAATGTTGAGAATCAGTTACTTTCGGTAGAGTAATTTCGGTTGACCGTAGTGTGAATATAGTCGTTGTGAAATTCAAACGTTGAAGTTTCGGTTGACACTGATTTGCTCGACCGGTGAATTTTCGGTCGACCGGCAATGGCCTTTTGAAATTCAGCAGGCATAATGTAAAAACGGTAAGCTGCAAATCCGGTAAGCAGCATTTCGGTCGGCCGAAGTGTTAAATCTGGTGAGATGCAAAAAGGGTAAGTAGTGTAAATACGGTAAGTAGCCCACTTCGGTCGACCGGTGTATGCGAAGTCGACTGAAGTATACAAGTTTTGGAAATAATTTTTTATATCAAAATGTTCATTTTTCCAAAATCATTTTTATGCAAGTGATGAGTTATGAAAAGTATTTTGAGCTTTATGTACTTGTTTAAAATTGATGAGTTAATACATTTATATATAAATTGAAGTTTTCGATAAACAACTTCTAGACTCTATTCTTCAAAGTTCTTGTTCTCTTCGAGTCTTCTTTTGATTGCTTGTTCTTCAATGGACGAAGATTTGAGCTTTTAAATCCTTAAGAATATTTATTCATGAAAAACTCAACAAACAAGATTTGTTAGAAATATAAGTGTATTGTTTGTTATAATCAAAACAAGTGGAGTTATATTGAATCATATGTCAACAATTCGGACCACAAAAAGATAATTGAAGATCATACATGATCAATTGGATGCAATTGGAGGTCAAATGAGTGAAATATAGTGGAAGTATTTGCACAAATCAATTTCCAGCTTTTAGCCTTAACTTGAGACCAATTTTTCGGATAGAAAACGATCGAATTGTATTTCTAGAACAATTGTAGCCCTTTGAATTAGATTTCCAACCCATTTTGCATTAGCCCAATCAGATACTTATAGAGAACTTTATGACCAAAATATTAAAAGATACTCAGAGACGAACTTGTGCACGCGCGCGGGGCAATTTCCCCAACCCGAGAGCCATTTTGGTTCTACGGTGCGCACGTCTTTTTCGCAGACGAATCTTTAGTTTCCTTTCGCGATTCAAATTCTTTTGAAAATCAAATTGGACGCGATTTTGACCTATTTTCTTACTCTTATAAATAGAGAACGAAGGTTACACAAAAAAAAACCTCACTTACCTCTTCATACACAAGAGTTTCATCAAATTCATCGAGAACAATAGGTCAATTGTTATATTTTGAGAGAGGAGATCAAGCCATAACAAAGAATTAAAGGTCAATTACATCAAAATTTTGAAGAATTCAATATTGGGCGTGAAGATCAATATCTTTTGATTTATTTCATGATCCGGGTGAAATTTTTCTATTATTCTTCTTGTAATTTATGTATTAACATGCGAGGCTAGATTTCTTTTTATATTGGATGAAGATGAACCCTATTTGTTTATTTGTTTTAATTCAAAACTAGTAGTTTAATTTATTTCTTGCATTTCTTGATTAATTTTCCATACTCATTACATTAGTTAATTGATTTACCAATTAGATAATTAGTTGCTTGTTGTAGTGTTGGGAGATTCACAACAAGTTTAGAACGTGACAAAATTAACATGTGTAATAGATGTTAAGAATAACATTTATCACATGTGCAATCATGTAAATAATCTAAACTTTAATGCATTTTAATCATTAAGAATAGATTCGGTTCGTGGTTAGGATAGAATTAATTTGTCTTGGAAAAGAAAATTATATATCATAGTTTTATCGATTGTCAAGAATGCATGAACGGAACTATATTACAAATTAAGAATTAAAATAGATAGCAATAGGCGGATTCAAGATCCAATACAATCATCTATAAATTGATAAAAATCACATTTTTACAGCTTTCTTAGATTAATTAAACATAAAATAAAATCAAACTCTCTTTTGTAAAGTTAGTAAACTTGAATTGAATTTATTCCACGCGGGACGATACTCTCAACTCATCAATTCCATTACTTGTCAATGATTTCGTACACTTGCAGGTTTTGTACAAACATAACTCTATGTGGTCGCATAGATCAAATGAAAAGTCCCCCTTTGGTCGCGGTATAAAGACATGCGACCGCATGCCTATCTCAACTATGTGGTCGCATAGTTGAGCTCCTCACCCCCTTCTTTCGTTGCTTGTAACACGATGCTCCAATTGGTTTCGGCTATTGACCCCTTCATGAAAGCTGTTCCTTGGCTTGTTAACTTCGACATTTACAAGCAATCCCATCATCTCTTTCACTTGCTTTGCTCTCGACCGTGTCATCGGGCCTCCTTCGATAATCAACGGATCCTTTCCTTGGCTTCATTTTGACCGCTCAACTCCGTGCTCACATCATCCCCTCACTCTTCAAAAGGATTCGTCCTCAAATCTGTACCTGCATCAAAAAGAGAGAGAGAGAGAGAGATCATATACATTAAAAATAGCCGAAACATTATACTCACTGGAAGATCCAACTTGTATGTATTGTCATTGCTTTTCTCGAGAACTTGAAACAGTCCATCTCCTAATGGCTGCAACTTTGATTTCATTTGCTCTAGAAAGCGTTCCTTTCTCAAATGTACCCAAACCCAATCACCGGGTTCAAATAAAACGCTCTTTCGGCCCTTGTTAGCTTGTGACGCATAATGCTTTTTTTTTTTTTTTTAATTTGCAATCTCACTTTCTCATCGAGTGACTTCACCATCTTGACCTTGTTTTTCCCAGCTAAACTATCACATCCATTCGCAGGTAAAGGAATTAATGAAGTATTGTTAAAATTAGGCAACGATAAAACTGGTCGGTACATAACCTATCTTTAGTAGTATTGAATAAATGTTCTTGTTCATCGCCCCATTTAAAATCTACTCTTTTTAACAACTTCAGTGAGTGGTGTGGCAAGTGTACTAAAATTCCTTACAAATCATCTATAAAAACTAGCCAAACCATGAAAACTTCTTACCACGATTTACTTTTAGGTGTTGGCCATTCTTTAATAATTTTTATTTTCTCTTCATCTACCTCAATTCCCTTTGCACTAACCACATATCCAAGAAACACGACTGTAGCACCCCGAAAATTTTAAAATAAAATTATTTATTCAATTTTATGATCTTGAAAGTTGAGGGACTAAAATAAAGTTTTAAATTCTTATGTTTTAAATGGGCCAAATATTTAACTTTTTATAGAGTGACCAAAAGAATATCAACATTGGGCTCATTTTGTAACTCGCATCAAATAACGTAGTTTGGGCACGAGAAAATGTAAGTTCAGATGAGTTAAGCCCAAAATTTTTCAATTCAAAGAAGCATGATTAATATGCATTATTTTATTACTTAATAATGGTCATTTTAGGATAATTAGTGATAAGTGTGTTTTTACACACTTATTTAGCACTTTTTGTATTTAATTAGAAATGATATTGAGTTTATTTCTACGCATAATTATGTAAATTTCACTTTTGTAGGCAAAAACCCCGATAAGAAGAAGAACGGAACGAAAAGGAGACGAAATGGACTAAAAGTGTACAAAATGGTGAAGATGGGGACTAAAATGCAAAAGTCAGAAAGTTGAAGGACTTTGATTACAATTTATGGAGGGCAAAAGTGAAATGAAATTCAAAATACGAGGACCAAAAATTGCCATTTTTATGCTTGGGGACCGATTTAATTACTCTCCATAATTCAGGGACTTGAGTGCTATTTTTCCTAATATATTTTTATAACTTAGTGGTTAAGTAATCCACCAAAATATCCCACCTTGATATTTTATAAAGGCTGACACGTTTTTGGCATAAAAGGATTAGATTAGCTTTTTTAGTTTTAGTTTTTAAGTTATATATAGTTTTATCTACCATTTGTTTTTTTCCTCTCAAGCTTATCTCACTTTATCTCTCTCTTCTTCCTCTTTCTCTTGCACCTTTTTTTTACTTTTTATTTCCCTTTTATTTTCTTTTTCTTTCTTTTGGTTTGGTTTGGTTTTTAGTTCATAGATTAACAAGAAGTTGATACAAGGAGGAATCAACCGAAGGGAATTGGAAGAATTCAATGAAGATGATCCAAAGCTTGAGTTGAAAGGGTTGTATTTTTATCTTTGGTTTGTTTCCATTATTTTTCCAATAGTTGTTATGTATTGTATCATGATTTCCCTTGTTATGATGTTTATGATAATGAACTAAATTAATTTTGTTGGAATTTATGGTATAACTTAACCTAATGCTTCATTAAATGTCAATTATATCTTTGTTAGAATTTTATTATGCATTGATTATCAAAATAATAGTGTATCAATCATTATATTTAAAATGATTTCATTTTTGGTGACGCTCAGATGAAATTGTTAGGTTTTACATCATTTTTGGTGACGCTTAAATGACTGTAATTTGCAAGATAGTTGCATTTAATAGACCAAAGTGTTCTATTCATCTAATTGACAACTAGATGAAATTATTAGGTAATTATTTGTGACTGTTGAACAATGATTGCATTAATTAGACCGAAATGATTGATACCTCGGATTTGCATTAGTGTATCTTTTACGCGTTTAGGTGATATAGAGATATACACCTACTCTGAGTGACCCACTGAGTATTTTCACAAAAAATCATGATGTTGGTTATGTTTGTATCGACATAGAGATATGCGGTACAGATACACCAATTACGGTTAATATGACCTCGAGTGGGGGTATTAACTATAATAGGAAAATCGGGTCTGACTACTTATTTTGATAATTAGCATGTGCACGTGAATGAATTGACATTAATGAAGTATAGGTTAAGCGAAACATAAATTCCAACATCTTTTCAAAAACACAAAAACCTTTTTAACTTTTTATCTGACTTTTTATTAGTTTTTAGTCTAACTGTAGTTTTTAGAAGTTTAAATTCATTTTAAATCTGTGTGTGTGTCGTTTTTAAAATTAAGACTGTTAAACATCGAATTGAATTCCACATTCTCTGAGGGATCGATTTGGACTCTTTAGGTCCACTTTTACTACTTGTTCTCGACCCGTGCGCTTGCGGCATAGAATCAACCCGAACAATTAGCAAAATAGTATAATATTTAATTTCATAATCACGTTTATCTTTAAAATAAATGGATTAACCATTTTGTTATTCCATTCTAGTTTTACACGTGTATAGTAATATTATATTATACTCTAACTTTGAATGTCACTTCACCTATATGATATGTACATACACGGGTATTAACTATATTTTAATATTAATCCAAATTATTGGAGAATCGATAGTTTTATTTATGTAATTATATTTAAAGATTTTGGCTTATCAGAAATATCATATCGATTTACGTGTGTATTGTGTGAAAAAGATAAATTCAATTTTCTAATTCATGATTGGCTGGTTGACTGTATTGATAACCTTTCAAAGTAATATTATATTGTGCAATAATTTATTCTTATTTATCTTATCAAATCTGTTTGAAGATTTCCAATCTGAGATTATGTTTTCGTATGGAATTTGAAAGTTTTAGTTATGATTGGTCAAAAGTCTTTAATGGATAAAAGTCCTAAAGTGGATAATATTCATTGGGATATATTTCTACACTCCTAGTACACTAGGATTCTACTTTTTGCCCTATAAATACCTATGCATGATCACATTATTTTACACACCAAAAGAAGAATAGAGAGTAAAGAAGAGAGAGAAAAGAAGAGATTACTTACTCACGTGAAAGAAAGAAAGAAAGAAAAGTTGGAAAAGTCAAAGGTGCATACATCATTGTCATACATTTACTTTCACAAAAGAAAGGAAAAGTTTTGGAACGTGTCATTTTAATTTCTTCAGAAGTTTGTTTGATCCATCTGCGAAGTAAGATACTTTTGTGCAAAATTGTTTGTTTCCTTATATTTTTATATTCAGTAATTTATGTCATGGGCCTTCAAGTTCTTTAGAAAGAGATAAGAGATCATTCGGGTATCTAAGATGACCTAGATGTGTGTTTCGTTTGGTCACCAAGATACTCCATAAGAAAAGAGTGGTACGAAGTGTTATTTTATTGCATATAATTGTATATTGGAAACTATAGTGGTACGAAGTATTATTTTCCTGTAGACTCTCTTAAAAAAAAAAAAATTTTAACAGTATGAACATTGTTCATGTGAACAGTGAATTGATTTTTTTATTTTTTTAAGGAAACCTTCTTATTTGTTATGATATATATAAAAAAAAAAGTATATGAATAGTGACAGAAGTTACTGTTCACATGTACGGTGACACTGTTCACGTGGACTGGAAAATGATGACTACTTTTTCAAGTTTTTTTTATGAATTGTATAGTTTTAATGGTTTGTTTCCTTTTCTTTTGTAAGGGATAATGGTAATGTAGAATTTAAAATGTTATGGTTTAATGCTCAGTTTAAGTTTTACAAGTGAATTTTTTTTTTTTTTTTTTTTGATGGTTTAAAAATTTACCAAATATAAAGATTTACATTTTAAGAGATTTCATGTTCGATTTATTGTTATAATTTTGTTGATTTGCATACTTGCAAAGTTAAGCGGTCCATTGTAACCCCCTTCTTCATCTGAAACCTTTTGATTGCGCATTATTCAAATTGATGAGATGAAATACAATATTTCAAACATTTCAAAAATCCTATTTTTGAAAAAAAAAAAAAAACAGCATTTTTTTTTCAAAAAATTTAGTAGTTTAGAGATAATGTGAAGTTTTAATTATAAAGAATCATTGGCACGTAGCGCTCACTACCCGATCACTCTCCAATGGATCCCAAGGTATGAAAATAAATGTTATCCTTTTAGCATGTTTATGAGTCATCTTGCTTTGAATGAGATATATAATCATGTTTACTTCACGTATTTTATTAGTTGTTTTAAATGATATGAGTATTATTGATGTAAACGAAATGAGATATTATGGTCGCTGAAAGATCAAACATAATTGAAGTTAAACTTGTCACATGATTAGGACTTAGTAAGTAACTAGGATGACTGGACATAGCCCTACGTACCTACAACGTGCTCAAATTGCTATCGAGAACTACATGGATCATGAAGTAAAATGGGAGCGAACATTTGTTGAGCATGTTGAAGACTTCCTTCTTAAGTGGGAGCAGGCAAGATCGTATAGATATAATCAGGGGACAATCCACTCAATATATCATCTTATAACCACCATACGTCCTCAATGGAGAAACGTGGCTTACTTCATGAGAGATATGGATTATGGACTGTATTTGGAAGAAGATTGGGACATGATTGATTTTAAGGGATACTGTGAGGATATCATAATCTTGTGGAACCACAGACAACAAGAGCTAGCACTAGAACCTGAGCCTGAGCCAGAACCTGAAGAGGACCCAGAAGAAGAGCCTGAAGAAGACCCGGAGGAAAACCCTGAAGAAGACCCAAAAGAGGAAGTGGAACCGGAGGACCCTATCATCGATTTGGTTACAGATTCTGAACTCGAGTCATGCATTACCTCTGATGACGAGACTCCACTAAAAGAATATTTTTAGGACTCATAGAGATTAGCGATAGTTAGTTTTATTCATTTAGCAAAAGTTTATTCAGTTATCTATTTGATTTTATTTTTTTTTAAAACCAAATATTATATTAGAAAATGTTTAGATTTTTTACCATTAATATTATAATTAATTTCTGCGTTATAAGATTTTTCCTAAATTAGAATTTTATGTGTTAAGAAAATGTCAAGACAACAACAGAATCAAGCAATGGTCATCAGAGATTTGTTGAAAGCTGTACAAGATTTGGATAGACAACAAACACAGGCCGGTCCCCAGAATGCAAATGCTAACAGCAACAGTTCAATTGTGGAACAGTTCCGTCGCTACAAACCACCAACCTTCGATGGCAAGGCAGACCCATTGGTAGTTGAGGAATGGATAAGAGGAATGGAACGAATCTTCAAACATCTTTCTTATACTAATGCTCAAAAGGTATTATGTGCAGAATTCATGTTGGTTGATGCTGTAGGCCACTGGTGGGAATCAGCATCGCGCACTAGAATAGAAGCCCAACAACTGCTCTGACATGGACACAATTGAAGGACGAAGTGATGGGGAAATATTTCCCACAAGCCCTTAGAGATTGAAAAGAGGCAGAATTTCTTCAACTTAGACATGGGAAGATGAAGTTTGAGGAATATGAGAGAAAATTCGAAAAACTCTCTAGGTATGCACCACACCTAGTGGACACGGAAGCAAAGAAAGTGAGGAGGTTCGAACTAGGATTACGTCCTGAGATTGGTGGCATAATGGCATCTTACCAATTCACCAACTACAGTCGGGTATTGCAAACTGCCCAGGCAATCTCAAATAGGTTAGAGATTGACCAAGCCTCTCAGTAAGGGGCTGAGCCTTTAGGAAAGCGGAAGTGGAGTGGGTCCAATGAAGAAAAAGGGGAAGGACAAAATAAAAAAGTTAACACTGGATCGAGTTCTGGACAAGTCGTTTCACCCTGTCCAAAGTGCAACAGGATGCATTAGAGGGAGTGCCTCTTCGGGAAACATGTGTGCTATCGATGCGGCAAAGTAGGTGATGTTTCCAAAAATTGCAAGGAAGGCTCCTCGAAAAGGAACGGTGAGCAAGAAAAGAAGGGAAATGCACGAGTTTTCGCCTTAACTCAAGAACAAGCAATAGATGGCCCGATTGCAGGTAATTTCGAGGACGAAATTTTTTTTAAGAATGGGAGATTGTAACACCCCAAAAATTTTAAAATAAAATTATTTATTCAATTTTATGATTTTGAAAGTTGAGGGATTAAAATAAAGTTTTAAATTCTTATATTTTAAATGGGCCAAATATTTAATTTTTTATAGAGTGACCAAATATATATCAACATTGGGCTCATTTTGTAACTCGCATCAAATAATGTAGTTTGGGCTCGAGAAAATATAAGTTCAGATGAGTTAAGCCCAAGATTTTTCAATTCAAAGAAGCATGATTAATATGCATTATTTTATTACTTAATAATGGTCATTTTAGGATAATTAGCAAAATAGTATAATATTTAATTTCATAATCACGTTTATCTTTAAAATAAAGGGATTAACCATTTTGTTATTCCATTCTAGTTTTACACGTGTATAGTAATATTATATTATACTCTAACTTTGAATGTCACTTCACCTATATGATATGTACATACACGGGTATTAACTATATTTTAATATTAATCCAAATTATTGGAGAATCGATAGTTTTATTTATGTAATTATATTTAAAGATTTTGGCTTATCAGAAATATCATATCGATTTACGTGTGTATTGTGTGAAAAAGATAAATTCAATTTTCTAATTCATGATTGGCTGGTTGACTGTATTGATAACCTTTCAAAATAATATTATATTGTGCAATAATTTATTCTTATTTATCTTATCAAATCTGTTTGAAGATTTCCAATCTGAGATTATGTTTTCGTATGGAATTTGAAAGTTTTAGTTATGATTGGTCAAAAGTCTTTAATGGATAAAAGTCCTAAAGTGGATAATATTCATTGGGATATATTTCTACACTTCTAGTACACTAGGATTCTACTTTTTGCCCTATAAATACCTATGCATGATCACATTATTTTACACACCAAAAGAAGAATAGATAGTAAAGAAGAGAGAGAAAAGAGAGATTACTTACTCACGTGAAAGAAAGAAAGAAAGAAAAGTTGGAAAAGTCAAAGGTGCATACATCATTGTCATACATTTACTTTCACAAAAGCAAGGAAAAGTTTTGGAACGTGTCATTTTAATTTCTTCAGAAGTTTGTTTGATCCATCTGCGAAGTAAGATACTTTTGTGCAAAATTGTTTGTTTCCTTATATTTTTATATTCAGTAATTTATGTATGAATTGCAAATGGGCATCGGGTTCTTTAGAAAGAGATCCTTCGGGTATCTAAGATGACCTAAATGGGTGTTTCATTTGATCACCGAAATACTCCATAAGAAAAAAGTGGTACGAAGTGTTATTTTATTGCATATAATTGTATATTGAAAACTGCACGTATCTTACTGGATGTTTTCAAAATACTCACTCTTACAATTTTTACAGGTTAGTTCGGGTCGATTGGAGATGCGGCGGGATGGTGCAGCGGACTGCCAAGAGATTTCGACCGACGGGAATATTAAGTTTTACTGCTTTTAAATTTATTAATTTGATTGAGAATGTTTAATTTAATTTCAGACACGATTTACGGTTCAAATTTAAATTTATGAATGTTTTATTTATTTAGAAAAATAGAATTTTACAGTTCTGCATTTTAAGTACATGAAAATTATTGTTGGTAACACCTCAAGATGTATGAAATTTTGGGGCGTTACAACAACATTTCCATGCAAAATGTGCACTTTTTAAAATTTGCAAAAAGTTGTTCTTTTCTTAAAACTATTAGCACACACTGCAAACATTCAATATGTTTATTGAGGTCTTTACTGTAGATTAAAATGTCATCAAAGTAAGCCACAACAAACTTGCCTATAAATGCATGCAAAACAAGGTTCATTAAATGCATAAAAGTGCTCGGTGTATTAGTGTGTCCAAACGGCATGCCATTCATACAAGCCATATTTGGTTTTAAATATGATTTTTCATTCATCACCTTCCCTCATTCGAATTTGATGGTAACCACTTTTAAGATCAATTTTGCTAAATATGCATGCACCAAATAATTTGTCCAACATATCATCTAACCTAGGAATATGATGATGATAATTTACTGTTATGTTATTGATGACCCTGCAATCCACGCACATTATCCAAGTTCCATCATTTTTTGGCACGGCATGGCACATGGACTCATGATCTCCCTCACATACCCCTTGTTCATCAATTCCTCCACTTTCCTTTGAAGTTCCTTTGTCTTCTCGGGATTACTTCAGTAAGTTGGTCAGTTTAGAATGACTGCGTCGGTACGAAGTCAAGTTGGTGTTCAATACCTCGCATGGGTGGCAACCAATTAGGCATGTCCTCCGGGAATACATCTCCAAATTCTTGCAATAAAGAAATAACCAATAGGAATGAGTGGTAACGATTCCTCAAAATTGAGCAAAGACTCCTTGTACACCAACAAAATTATTTGTCGTCTATCTACTATCGCTCTTTTTAACTCACTTTCTTTACTAACGAAATTTGATCTCGGCTTTTCTCTCTTCTCGGAAGACCCCTCTTCTTTTTTCTCATGTGGCTCTTCTCTTTTTTCTCTCTTATAGTCACCTCACTATTTGCTCTCTTACTCGCCAACTCATTGCTTTCTCTCTTGCTTACTGTTTTCTCTCATTTCCTCTAACTCTTTCTACCTCTTTTCTTCCTCATTTTTCAGTTTGATTTGGTGATACACTTGTACGCGTGTTAATGGAGCAAGTGTAATAGACTTCCCACCATTGATAAAGGTGTAACTATTTTTATACCCATCATGTATCACCTTCCTATCGTATTACCACGGTCTTCCCAACAAGATATGACTTGCATACATAGGTATTACGTCACACAATACTTCGTCATGATAACTACCAATCGAAAAATTTATTAACACCCTTCTATTCACCTTAACTTCCCCACATTCATTAAATCACTGTAACCCATAGGACCTAGGGTGTTTAAGCATAATTAATCCCAAGTTTTCCACCAGATTAGTGCTAGCTACATTTGTAGAACTCCCACCGTCAATGATCATTCTACATACCTTATTATTGATGTGATACCGTGTATGGAAAACATTTTCGCATTGCTGCTCCAAGCCGCCTTGATTTGAGTGTTAAGAGTCCAACTCGTGACCAATAGCTTGCCAACAGCATCACTCTGCTTCTATCACTAGCCTCCTCCAATTCCGGCATGCCTTCATTATCACTCTCACTTTTACTCACCACATCTTCATTATCCCACAAAATCATCGCTCTTTTGTTTGGACATTGAGAAGCGATGTGCCCTGACCCTAAACACCTAAAGCATTTGACGTCTCGACTCCTTGATCGTTGGGATTCCATGTTTTTGCTAGCATTTTCTTCCATTTCCTTCGGAAATTCAGTTTTACCCCTTGAAACAGCTCTATCTCCTTTGTTGTTGTCCCACTTCGGTTTCAAGGATGAGTTAGAACCCAAAGCATCCGATGAATATCTCGCTGTCCCCTTCCTCTTCAATTGTCTCTCCACTTTCATGGCTATGTGTAGCATATCTTCTAATTCCACAGTGTTACGAGCCACTACATTAGTCATGTCCTAATTCAACCTGTTCAAAAACCTGGCCATGGTGGCCTTCCGATCTTCCTCTATATCCGCCCTAATCATAACAACTCCATCTCCTTGTAATAGTCCTCCACATTCTTAAATACTTGGTAGAGGCTTTGTAGTTTGATGAAGCTCTCAGTAGTTGTGATTAGGTACAAACCTCTTCCGCATGATAGCTTTCAAGTCCTCCCATGTATTGATAGGCCGTTCTCTATTTCTCCTCCTCGTTGTCACCACTTGATCCCACCAAGTGATTACATAGTCGGTGAATTCAAGGACCACTACCTTCACCTTCTTCTCATCTGAATAGTTGTGGCAGTCAAGGAAAAAATTCAACCTTTTTCTCCCACTCTAAGTAAGTCTCCGGATCGCTCATTCCTTTGAATTGTGGAATGGACATTATGTTGCCCATATTCCCATCTACCTCGTCTCCAACCAAATTTCTACCCATTCGTTAAGCCTAGCTCCTCTATTTCTCATCCTACCCGTTTTAGCGTTGATTACTATCTCCTCATCCACATCACTCTCATAATCATATTCTTCACGCATCTCTGTTGCTTATTTTTATATCGCAAGTATACGATATCGAACAAGTAATATAGTGGACCTAAGAGTCCGAATTATTGTTCCCACGAGAACTAAACTTTAGTACTTAATATATTTCTCCTACTACTATTTGATGAAAATAAACAAGCTCAAAATTCAGATTGTGATGAATATGGATGTCTAGAATGACTAGATTCCTAAAACGAATGAAAATTTATGAACGAATATTGGAGACAAACAAATAAAAGATTCAAATATGCGAGAAGTATTAGGGAAAAACAATTTCACCTAATGATCACTTTAGTTACCAATTCAAGATTCTAGCCTAATGTAGTGTTCGGTCGAATTCTCCTACGGTATTCAATTTACCCCTCTCGAGTTCTCATTGAACCTATTTAGCTAAATCAATTCTATATCTCTATGCAAATTCTCCTTAGTTAAACGAGTTAAGGCACTAGGAATTCACATAACGACCGCGGCACTTAGTATAGGTATCTCTACACGTTATACCTCGTTACCGGACTTTATTACACGTTCTAAGTTTCGAACTCACCTCTCGACTCGTAAGAAACACAATAGATCATCAAATTAATGGCCAGGTAATTTGGAGCATTACACACATAATAAAATCAACACATGGAAGAATGAAAACTCAGAATTCATAAATTAAATAACTAAGGGTTTCAAAAGATTACATTGTTCGCCCTAATAATAAATTTAGCTACTCATGCGTAAAACAACGAAATAAATAACAAAATTTGAGTTCATCACCAGATTTAAATGATACAAAAGATGAAAAGATTAAGCTCTTGCACCAAGATCTTTTTCCGCTTTCAATCTTCGATTTGAACCCGAATCCTTGATGTAATTCTTCTCGTGAATCTCCCTTTAATTTTGAGTTTTTTCTCTCAATAATTGCAAGGTGTGGAACCCTATTTTGTGCCTCTCTTAGCCTATTTATACTTCTCATCCATCCTTAGCCAAGTTGGGGTCCTTTTTGTGGGCTTTTTCGGAGCCCAAAAATTACCTATTTTTCTTCGCGACGCAGCGCTTGAGCGCTATACTGTAGCGCTTGAGCGCCGCGACTTCCACACAGGTGGAGCTTGAGCGCCACATAGGCAGCGCTTGAGCGCCCGAGTTCTGTTGAAATTTTTTTGTTCCCAAGCTTGGTGTAGCGCTTGAGCACTGGCAAGGTGGCACTTGAGCGCCCGAGCTCTGTTGAATTTCTCTTCATTCTCCAGTGCTTGTGTGCCATTATTCTGCTCCATTTTTCCTCTACTTTGCTCCAAAAGCCATTTTTCTTCATTTTAACATTTTTTCAACCAAAACACTAGCAAACACATTAAATTCGTTCTATAATCAACATATTAAGCATACAAATGAGGGTCCAATGGTATAAAATCCGTGTGCAAAACACACTCATCAATCTCCATCCTAGGCTCCCAGCTACGCAAGTTGGTAAGCTCCGTGTCTTGTCTATCCATTCTATCCTGCACATCTTCAAATAACCGTTCAAACATATGTATCATCTCATCCGACATGTTGGTTTGGTTGTTGTTTCAGCCCGGTGTTGATCCGTTCCTGTCAGACATCCTAAATCTAAAATTTATTTGTCTCACAAATGTGCGCTCGTGTGTCACTCAATTCGATTTTTTCCCTCTATTGATCTCACAACTCTGCCATTTTTCACTCAATACTTTCATCCAAATACTTTAAAGAAAAAATTCGAACTCAACCATGAATTATTCTCGTAATTCAAACTGGGATTTTAAGTGACATTTTTTTTAAAAAAAAAAAATTTGAAGACTGAAGAAAGAAAATGAATTGAATTGGATGATTGGAATGGAATTTGAATCTAAGAAAGTGGTTCTTGAATTTTACACAATAGATAAAGTAATTGGCCAGTAATTTCTGAAATAAATAATAACAAATATACTTTTTTTTTTAATTTGACTTTTCACAGAATTTTTGAAAAAAAAAAAATTCGAATTTTTTTTTTACCGGAATTCAACTATGACACCGACAAAGAAAGTAGAAGTTGATTTGAACACAAATGAGCACAAAAACAACTTTTGATTTTTTTTTATTGAAAAATTACGAATCAAGAGATTTAAATAGAAGAACATGAATAACGCTAGAAAAAGAAAATAAATACTCAAACAAAAAAGGAAAAAAAATATAACCTTGATTTTGGAACTTAGGCTCTGATGCCAATTGATATGAACCCACATAGCGAAGAATTACGAAACACACGATTAGATTGAAATCGAACCCAAGAAAGCCAAAGTAATCAAATTTTTGGATTTGATTCGAAAATAACTAATCAAAATAACCAACAATATGCAAACGATATGTTGACCCTTTTGACTGAATATTTGAGAATCTCACCTGGTTCATTTGAACACCACAAGAAGTATCTTGATAAGTTCGTGATTTTCTAATGAAGAACAATAATTCGAAAGCAAATTTACCTCTCAATAAATCTCAATAATAATGTTGTGTGTTACAATGAAAAGAAAAAGTCATATTTATAGGGAACTCATAAAACCTAACTAAAAACGGAATTAAGTAAAAAAAATAGCAAAAGATATTACAAAATAGAGTTTAACTTAAATAAAAGATTATACAAAATTTGGAAAAATTCGCGACCATAATGAATTATGCGGCCGTATAGTGTAACTCAATGCGATCGCATAGATCAAATGAAAAATCTCCCTTTGGTCGCGGTATAAAGGCATGCGATCGCATGCCTATCTCAACTATGCGGTCGTATAGTTCAGCTCCTCGGCCCCTTCTTCCGTTGCTTGCAACATGATGTTCCAATTGGTTTCGGCTATCGACCCCTTTATGAAAGTTGTTCCTTGTCTTGTTAACTTCGACATTTCGTCCACCATAGCTTGAGCAAGCAATCTCATCGTCTCTTTTACTCGGTTTGCTCTCGATCGTGTCATCGGACCTCCTTCGATAATCAACGGATCCTTTGACGAGCTCGACTCCGTGCTCACATTAGTGAAACTTTATTAAGTGCGTGTCACATAGTTAATAGGATTTTTTCTAAAAGATTTAACGTTTCTCCATATGAATTGTGGAAATGGAGAAAACCAAACATTGATTATTTTAATGTGTGGGAGTGTTTTGCTTATAGTAAGAACACGGATCCTAAAAGGAATAAGTTGAGTCCTAGAGAAATCAAATGCGCTTTTGTAGGATATGCCCAAAATAGCAAGGCATATTGTTTATTAAATTTGGAAACCAATGTTATTATTGAATCCCGTGAGGTAGAGTTCTTCGAAAATATGTTATCTTGAGATACTAATTTTCTAAAGGAACCTCAAGTGTAGATTCCTAGTTCTACAAGATTACAAGTAGAAACACTTTTCGAGAATGTTGAAACAAGTGAACTTCGTAAAAGTAAAAGAGCTCGAAAAGATGAATTATATACTCTCGACTTATTTCTTTCTATTTAGTTGAGGGCAATGAGAAAAGTGTATCAAATACTACTCCGTATGTTCTTCAAGTGAAAATCGATCATAAAACTTATCAAGTAGCAATATCACCTAGAGATAGCACCTTTTGGAAAGATGCTGTAAATGATAAAATTGATTCAATAATGTTAAACAACACTTAGAAATTAATCCATTTATCATCCAGATCGAAACTTATAGGCTGTAAATGGGTATTTAGGAGGAGGTACTATGTAGACAATACTCTTAATACCTTTAAATCTAGGTTAGTGGCCGAAGGATATCAACAAAAAGAAAGAACTGATTACTTTGACATGTATGCACCATTGCACGAATAACATCAATCAAGATTATATTCGCTTTAGCTGAATCTATGATTTGCATATACATCAAATGGATGTTAAAATGACATTTTTAAATGAGGATCTCGATGAGGAGGGCAATATGGAACAACCAAAAATATTTCGAAAATGAGGATAAAGTACGCAACTAATAAAATCCTTACATGGATTAAAATAAGCTCCAAAGAAATGGCACAAAAGGCTTGACTTAGTAATAATGTCTTTTGGATTTAAACATAATAGTGTTGATAAATGTTTATATTCAAAAGTACGTGGTAATCATGTTGTACTCATTTGCTTATACGTGGATGACATGTTGATTGTGAGCAATCAAATGCAAGGTATAAAAGAAACAAATAAGTTTCTATCTTCTACAATAAAAATGAAAGATTTTGGTCAAGTTGATATCATACTAGGTCCTTGTTTGAGCCCCATTTTGAGAAAGAAACACATTTTTGAATGGTGTTTTTTTTTTTAGAATGTGTACTTAAAAATTAAGGAAATTTTTTTTGATTTACATATAATATTATTTTATTAGAGAATGTGTGGTTGAAAATGAATTTTCAAATAAATGGGTCTCGAACAACCACTAGGATCACAAACTCACCAAGCTAGTGGGGCTTATATGTTAAGCCAATCACATTATGTTGAGAATGTGATTAATAAGTTCAAACATTTGAACATTAAAGAGGCTAACACTCCATTTGATCCAAGTTTGAAACTTGTAGAGAATGATGGAAGAGCTCTAGTACAACTTGATTATGCAAGTGCTATCGGGAGTCTAATGTATGTTGTGCAATGTACATGACTCGACATAGCATTTGCAATTAGTAAACTTGGTCGGTTTACTAGCAATCCAAGTGAAGAACATTGGAAGGCTATCGAGAGGATCTTTGGTTATTTGAAGAAAACCAAGGATCAAGGTCTCCAATATTCTAAGTTTCTAGCAATCCTAGAAGGATTTATCGATGCTAGTAGGATATTTAGTGTTGGTGATAATAATCAACTTCGGTTGGTTATATACCCTTGAAGGAGGTACGATCTCTCGGAAGTCCAAAAAACAAACGTGTATTACTCACTCAATTATGGAATCTGAATTTATGGCATTGGTCGAAATCGGAAAAGAAGTTGAATGGCTTAGGAATTTAATGTATGAAATTTCATTGGGAGAAATGAATAATTCTTCCATATATATCTTGCCTGATAGTTAAGCCACTTTAGTTAGAGCATATAATGAAGTGTATAATGATACATATGAGTTTAAGACGTGAATATGTGAGGAAATTAATCAAAGATTGAATAGTTTCACTTATGTAAAGTCAAATGAGAATTTAGTTGATCCATTGACCAGATCGCTCACAAGGGAATTAGTATGGACAATAGCTAGCTAGTAGGATGTGGTTAAAATTCCGTAATTAAGTACATCAATGACGGCAACCCTACCTCACTAAACTAACAAGTATACTTCAAGCTCAAAGGGTAACAACGAGCTATTCGATAAGTGGATAGATTCTACACTTAATAAGTGCTGATTGTCACGAATAGGAGGGTTAAGTTTCAATAACTCTTAATAAAGTTTAAAGTCGATGGATCAAGTATCTCTAAAAGTGACAAAGATACTATAAGAACTTTACCTATATAAACTTTGGAAGTGGTGCCGCCTTAATAGAGAATTGGAGTTTCTCTCTTCAAAGTTTATGAATAGGATAAGTGTAAAGCCATAAGAGCAATAAATGAGATTCTGTGGAATTTAGAACACTTAATACTTGTGTGTGTGATTTCATCGATATCATCACAAAGAATAATGGGTTCAAATATTTTTGTGAGATTTATACCAATGTTGGATTTAAATTGAAAGACATTCATACTCTATGCGTAAGTGTTGTTAAATTTGAGTTTGTACTCATTTTATATTTGAATAAGTGGAGGATTGTTGGATATTGTTCAAATTAACAATGATGAGTGCTTTTGGAAATAATGGAAGTGGTCAACCATGAGAAAAACAAAAGAAAACAACGAGAATAAAAAACGGTGAAGATCGAAAAATGGCTTGGGCGATCGCCCAAGTTTAGGGTTAGGTGGTCGCCCGGCCTTGTGTTACAATTACATGGGTAAATTTGATGAGCTAGGTGGGCGTCCGATTTTGTACTGGGAGGAGAAAAATATGTGCATTGGTGGTGTCTTTTCATCAAACTTTACACCATTTGGCTTGTTTTTGGCACATTTTCGTGTATGATGATTGATGTTCTATAAAGATGGATAGTTTTCATGTTGGAAAACATATCACAAACATAAACTTGATGCACCTATATCTAAATCATGAGATCAAATCAAGGTTTATATATTTGTTCTAAACGTTCCTTTCTAAATTTGGTTTTGCTTGATTCTAATTTGGATTAAGATATGTTTACTCTTACAAACTATTTGCAATTGAAACCTCCAACCACTTATTCCGGTAGCGGCAAATATCATTTGAGAACAGCAATTCATAATAGTGTTCAAATCTTTCATTTTGATGAAATTCTTGTTGCTGATTTTCTTGTTCATTCATCAACTTTTCGTAACACGTCCTTGCTACTATGTTTCTAACCTCCAATTTGATACAATCAGGCCACTATGTCCACTCTTCAAAACTAAAGACGTGCAAACCTATTAGTCCACTTCTCTGTCTGCTCTTCTAACGTTGCATGGAGGTCACTGAACTTCTCCATATTTCTAACTAGGTCATTGAACTTCAATTTAATGTAATTAGACCACCATATTTTTAATTCACAAGCAATCAAGTCACTCCATTCGAGTTTTGTTTATCATCCTACCAGGGTTAGCTGACTTAAATGATTAATTTAGTGGTTCAATTGATTTATAGCATGTTTGGCAAAGCATAATTTTTCTTAAACTAGTCAAAATACTATTTATCCACCCATTTAATGGGATTTATATTTCATAGACCCTACAACTTTAAGAACATTCTCAAACGTTCACTTTGTTAGAAGATACCAAATATGAGAACACAACATTGCATCTTCTTATAAGGAGACATTCCCTCTCACCCTTTTGCCTTTTCCCTTTTCCATTTCCAAGATATCAATTTCCCACAATAAATTTAACAATTAACATTACATATCTAGATCAATGCGCTATGACTACTAGGAGAAAAGTTCATTCACCGTCAGCATATTACATAAAACAAACAATACATAGAGGAGAGCAAAAAATTGGAAAGATTTATTAACAACATCAACCACCTAAAATTTCTTACATAAAAAATATTAATTGGTGATTTTCTGCTTTCTCCACAATAATACATTGAATTTACAATGATTGAAAATCCATCTCAAATTCTGTAGATTACAATTATTAACAAACATGGCAATTTTTTCCTTTTCCACCAAACGTAGTGATCTAATTGCTGGTAAAACAAAGCATAATGGCCTAATTGCGCCAAATTGAAGTTCAATGACCTAATTGAAAGTACGATGAAAGTTCAGCTACCTTCCATGCAATTTTCCCTATTTCAATTGTTAACGAGGTGCTGTCAAATAAAAAATTGATTGAAATTTAAATTCAATGGTATGCAAATAACTCTAATTCAATGAAATGTTTTGTTTTTAAGTAACACGTCTGAAAAGTATAGAATCGAAGCATATTCTGTCTTGAACATTATGTTTTATTTATTTTTATTAAAATGTACGACCCAACGAGTATCATGTCTCAGCGTAGTTCTCATCTCCCTTCCACTCATAACACCCAGCTTTTTTCTCGTTTAATTATTAAGCCTGAAAAATCAAAACGTGGACAAATATGTTGACATTCAGCAGAACAGTATACATAAATGCAATAAACAGTTCACCTAAAATAACAAGTAAAAGCTACACACACTAAACAAGGCCATTCACAGAAGGTATTTATTATCTGTAATGTAATAATCGATAACACCATTCAGTTTCCAGGCTTTTCTTTTTTTGAGTTTACATGACGGCATCATTTATAACAACTACTTCTATTATGTAATTTCTTTAAACTTAGCAACCGCCACTGGCAGGTTCAATCGAGCTCAAAAGGCCATTGCCTCTGAGCTGCATGCAGTGTTCTTCAGCATCTGCTTGACCACATATTATTACAACTGATAGCCCATTATAATGTGCTTCTTGCATTATGTTTACGGCATTGTCTAGGGTCATCCCAGGAATAACCTTCATTAGAACTTGCACAACGTACTCCCTTTTATTGTAATCGTCGTTGTGCAGCATCACTCGATAAGGAGGAGCCATTTTCCTCGATTTCCTGGAAAATGGAAAACGGAATTTATATTTCTGTAGATAGAGATGTTGGATGTCCAGATAGGTTTACCCTCCAATGGTAATATCTGTTGATTGAATCTTTGTTTCGACTCTACATATTATTGTGCCTAAACAATGCAAATAGACAGGAACTGGAATGTTTGGCTGGGATAATCGATATCATATCCAAGAACTAAAAGTAAATATTCTCATTTAATTTGTAACAGTAACTTTAATTGAACTAAGTCTCCACTCTCCACATCATCTACACCCACAAAATTTGGCATCAACGGATATCAAACAAAGCTATGATATATATATATATAGTCAGTACAACTCAAAATAGAAATTTGAATGGAAACACAAGAAGCAAGACACTTCTTATGGTTCCTTGTAAGAGTGACTCTACGTGGTTGGGTTGCTGCTATCAGGTTAGGGTGGTCGCCTTATTTTTCTTGATCTCTTATTATTTTAAATACTTGATTTAATTTAAAACCTCCATTGTATTATTTCACAACACTAGCCCTACATGAAAAAGAAACACAACAGTTATACCTTCACTATCCATACCTCAGATCGAACTCAGATTCACGTCCAGGAGTCATTTTCTCTATGACAGGCTTCTCCAAAACTCCGCCGCAGCCTTTCCCTAGAGCAGCTATTTGCATTGACGTAAATGAGCTCCGGCTTGTGCACTGTTTATGACGTGGGTACTTATCTGCCATTGCACACATCAACCAAATATCTCAACAGAATTCATGCTTCAAATAATCAACAAAACTTCATGGATTTGTAGTTGAGTGGCGAAAGGGCTTATTTTTACACGTGATATTACAAAAAAGAAGGCAGTAATAGAAACTAAATTAAAAGAACGAGCAAAATATAAAAAACCCAATGTATGATGATTCTCAATGTAAAAACACTTTGTAATTTCAGTAGGTGTTTAAATGGTTAATACACAGAAACATGCATTTTCAGGATAACTAAATTACATTAGGTAGCTTGTGTAACTCATCCTGCAATCTCAACACGACTATTTTCAAACTCTTGAACATAACACAAAAATAGAATAGCATAGAACACAAGCCTTTTGAAATATGTAACATCTCGTGAAAGGTCTGCTTTCTGGGTTAATTTTATAAGCACTTTGGGTACCCACCCCCCAATTCCTAACCAAGCCGTATAAATTAAAATTTCCTAACCAATTATCGGTGCTAATTGTCACATGATGGTACAGTTAAAAGCATATTTTCACATAAACTTGATAGATTACTCAAATAAAAGCTGTTAATCCAAATTAAAATAAATAAGTTAACATCTAATACAGACAACAAATGACAAAACACCAAAAAAATAAAAAATACTTAGGTATAAAATTATATTAATTTAAAAAAAAAAAAAATTGTAGTAAGGAATTACCGGGAATGGGTTGGAATATTTGATTAGGGGAAAGAGCAATTCGTCCGCAACTCATCGTACTCTCCATTTTTTACAACTCTTCGCACCACAACCCCCCCCCCCCCCCCCACCCACAAAAAAAACAAAATGGTGATCGTGGCTCGTGGGGAACAATAATAGCCTCAGTTTTTTTCAATTTTCTCTATTGTCCTGCAAAATCTCTGATTTTTTTGTCTTTGGTTTTGGGGAGAGCAAACGTACACAAAGGTTTATCACGTTTCTCTGTAACGACGCCGTATTGACCGCCTCACCACAAATGAATTCAAATTGACCGAGAAAGTACGGGGGCTTCATTCCAAAATTAGCCTCTTTCACATTTTCTACCAACGGTAAATGAAGTCTTATTTGGAACACTGGAATTCTACGACTGTCATATCATCCCTAAAATCACAAAAAAGTAATACAAGGTTTGTTAATACTAAAACTTAGTTAATTAAACAATTGTCTCATTTATTCCTTTCAATTAGAATAGTCAATCAGTCAAAACTTTCTACACTCAATTTTACACAAAGTTTTGAATGTGAGAGCTTAACTGATTTATATTTTATAAGATATAATCTATTGCGAAATTAAATAACATGGTAAATTCCTAAGGAAAACATCAACTACCTCCTGCCACGGATAAAATAATCAACTATCAAAGAATAAAAAATACAATAGCTTCGATTTGCAATTTAATAAAATTAATAAAAATAATCAAAAGCAAGTAATGAACAAACCCTTCGTTTTCTTTCTTTCTTTTTTTTTTTTTTTTGACTTGTTGGGGGAAATAAAATAAAATCATCCGGTATTGACTTTATCGTCACTTCACTATTGTATTCGACTGCAACCACTCATTGGATTAAAATTTATCAATCTTAACTCACGTCAATTAGTCTGATCTTTGAATAGGATTATATCATTCACACCCAGGTGTGTTATCCTCAATTACTATTGAAGAACATGATTTTGCTTTGAGGTATTTCAATTGAATATTAGCCGGTCAGAACTCACTAGACATGGCCGGAAGATTTCAGAACTTGCTGCTCACGCTCGCCGGACGTAGGCATATTTTTCTCAAAACATTCGAATGTCCCTTAATAATTTTCTTTACTCATATAAAGATCATTCCAAGACACGAACATGTCTTACCTAAAATATAAAAAATTTGCACCGTAAGAATAATATAAAATATGTTTGATATGGTCAATAATTAAATTAAGAAAAAATTTAATTTGTTAAAACAATAATTCTTTCTTTTAGTTATTTGACCAATCAAAACAATCCAATAAAGTAAATATATATTTATATATATATAAAAAAAAATATGTTTGATATGATCAATAATTAAATTTAGGAAAGTTTTGATTTGTTAAAACAATCTTGCCTTCTATTAATTATTGGGTTAATTTCAAAAATGGTCACTTAAGTTACAGCAAAACTTCAAAATGGTCACTGAAGTTCCAAACGTGCATAAACGGTCACTCAACTTTCAGTCACTTTCAAAAATGGTCACTGAAGTTAGTTTTAGGACTTTCTTGTTCTAATTGAAACCTAAAGCACCAAAACACGATCACGTAAAAGCTGGAGGACCTCAACTTCAAAATGCTCTCCCTTTCTCTCTAGAATTGCAAAAAATGCACAAAAAATCTGTCAAATTCCGACGACGCAAACCACCGGATTTTGGTACCAATGTCTTGCCCATAACATTAGCTTCCATTACATCCAACAAATTTGGAAGAAATCGAAGAAAATAGAAAACAGATTTTTGCAAAGTTCGCGACAGCGCACTGCTTGGCTGCAATTTTAGGCGACAATACGGCGAACTAGGGGCTCACACCAATGGGGTTAGGTGCGTCTTCACCTGGCGCACCTAGCCTAGTAATGGGTCTTCACCAATTTGGCACGAATCAAAACGAATTTGGATCTGAACTCGTTTTCTGCTCTCGCGAGTTCAAGCCAGCGAACACTTCAGCTTCAGATCCAAATTTGTTTTGATTGGGGTCAAATTGGGGGAGACCCATGGCTGGGCTAGATGCACCAGGTGAGGGCGCACCCAGCCCAGGTGGTGTTCCACCCTGGTTCGCCAGAACGGCGCTGGAATTCATTGTTCTCCAGTGCGTTGTCGTGAGCTTCGCGACTGACATTCTTCTGGGCAAAATTGGAGTTGTTGAGTTCTTGTTTGGGATGAATTGAATCCATGGTTGAGGTCGTCTATGTGTGGGCTTTCTACCAATGGTGACATCCGGTCATGGGGGTGGCCGGAGGTGGTGTTTCCGGCGTTTTTCAGATTTTTTGGCAGCTAACTTTAAGCTAGTATTCCGGCCATATTACTTGATGAAATTGGGAGGGATTTGTTGGTAATTGATGGCAGGTTAAAGGCTTTCCAATGGTATCCAAATCCGGCGGTTTGGGTGGACAGAAGTCATCGGAATTTTGGTGCATTTGTACTGTCAGAGATGAGGCTCAGAAAATGAATTTGCACTTCAGGTCCTCCAATTTTGAAGGGGCATGTGTTTGTTAATTTGGGTTTCAATTAGAACAAAGAAGTCCCTTAATTTTGCTCAGTGACCATTTTTGAAAGTGACTGAAAGTTGAGTGACCGTTTATACAAGTTTGGAACTTCAGTGACCATTTTGAAATTTTGCTGTAACTTCAGTGACCATTTGTGAAATTAACCCTTATTTATTTGCTTGCTTAAATTGGGATGATTTTTAAATGTCAAAATATGTGTAAAAAACGTGTTGAACTAATGTAATCTAAACAAGGTAAGCCAATTAGTCAACATTGATTGGGTCCTACATGTTACAGATTCTTGGCTGCAATATTTACATACCTTATAGCAGCATATACATGAAACTTACCATCTTGGATATGTTTGATTGATCAAATATTTAATGGGTTAATTTCACAAATGGTCACTGAAGTTACAGCAAAATTTCAAAATGGTCACTGAAGTTCCAAACTTGTATAAACGGTCACTCAACTTTCAGTCACTTTCAAAAATGGTCACTGAGCAAAATTAAGGGACTTCTTTGTTCTAATTGAAACCCAAATTAACAAACACATGCCCCTTCAAAATTGGAGGACCTGAAGTGCAAATTCATTTTCTGAGCCTCATCTCTGACAGTACAAATGCACCAAAATTCCGATGACTTCTGTCCACCCAAACCGCCGGATTTGGATACCATTGGAAAGCCTTTAACCTGCCATCAATTACCAACAAATCCCTCCCAATTTCATCAAGTAATATGGCCGGAATACTAGCTTAAAGTTAGCTACCAAAAAATCTGAAAAACGCCGGAAACACCACCTCCGGCCACCCCCATGACCGGATGTCACCATTGGTAGAAAGCCCACACATAGACGACCTCAACCATGGATTCAATTCATCCCAAACAAGAACTCAACAACTCCAATTTTGCCCAGAAGAATGTCAGTCGCGAAGCTCGCGACAACGCACTGGAGAACAATGAATTCCAGCGTCGTTCTGGCGAACCAGGGTGGAACACCACCTGGGCTGGGTGCGCCCTCACCTGGTGCATCTAGCCCAGCCATGGGTCTCTCCCAATTTGACCCCAATCAAAACAAATTTGGATCTGAAGCTGAAGTGTTCGCTGGCTTGAACTCGCGAGAGCAGAAAACGAGTTCAGATCCAAATTCGTTTTGATTCGTGCCAAATTGGTGAAGACCCATTACTAGGCTAGGTGCGCCAGGTGAAGACGCACCTAACCCCATTGGTGTGAGCCCCTAGTTCGCCGTATTGTCGCCGAAAATTGCAGCCAAGCAGTGCGCTGTCGCGAACTTTGCAAAAATCTGTTTTTTATTTTCTTCGATTTCTTCCAAATTTGTTGGATGTAATGGAAGCTAATGTTATGGGCAAGACATTGGTACCAAAATCCGGTGGTTTGCGTCGTCGGAATTTGACAGATTTTTTGTGCATTTTTTGCAATTCTAGAGAGAAAGGGAGAGCATTTTGAAGTTGAGGTCCTCCAGCTTTTACGTGATCGTGTTTTGGTGCTTTAGGTTTCAATTAGAACAAGAAAGTCCTAAAACTAACTTCAGTGACCATTTTTGAAAGTGACTGAAAGTTGAGTGACCGTTTATGCACGTTTGGAACTTCAGTGACCATTTTGAAGTTTTGCTGTAACTTAAGTGACCATTTTTGAAATTAACCCAATAAATAAATACTAAGTAAAAATATAAAATATATTTTACTTACAATCCCCACCCGCTTTGACTTAGTTTATTTCAAAAACATGTTTTAAATTTTCAATATTACTTTTGTGAGTGTGTGTAGAGTTTGCATAATAAAGTATATGAATTACTCCCCCTTGGATAGTTCTCTCAAGTAACACAAAACTCTCCCTAACTTGCACATCTCTTCCTAACTTCATGAAACTAACCAATGTATCACACGGTATGTAGGCCAAGAAAAAACTAAATAGATATGCAGCAACAATCAAACGTCCTATATATTGCAATTAATGTTCATGTTGCATTATCACCATACATCAAAATCAAAAACTACTGCTCGCCCTTTTTTGAAATTAACAGGCCCACCATATAATGTGAAACAAGTAGGCAAATAATGATATCAGAGAGTTAGAGTCAGAATGATAGAACCATTCAATTAGTCGACTTCTTTGCTCGTAGAAGGTTGGTCCAGACCGGCTACCAGAGTTGGGGTTCGGTGTCTTTCTTAATAGGAGGTGAGAACCTATCTCTTCAGTGCTGCATGAGTGGAACTGTATGGTACTAACGATAAACAATTTCCCCCTTACTCACACCTGCCAACTATAATCTGCAAAAATAGTTTGAAACTACAAAATTCGAGATCAAATGCAATTAGCACTTTTTCAATTAATAGGGTTGAACTAACCCCTCATATTCCACCTCGATTTTGTTTCTAAACATTTTCGCTCAATTTTCCTTTTTGCAATGGATGCTATAGAGCTTACTGCCAAATTTAAGATTGTTGATCTAAAAATCTACAAAAAAGTTCACGCGTGTCAATCACACATAAATATAAAAAATTACTAAAAATTGAATCAATCACAATATTTTTGGACACATTTTACAACCAACTTAAAATCCTCAAGATAAGCATGAAATTTTCTTTGAAATGTTTGCTCGCAACTAATTCAATTAATTTCTCATATTGAAACCTGAGTGTATGAAGGACACTTTAGACATAATTAATTATAAATCGTGTTCTAACTTGATTTAATACTTCCAATGATTGTGTGCTAAGTGTGTTTCAAACGAGTCATCATCTGATAATGTCTCTTTAAATAAAAATATGTGCGTGACAGACTAGAGTATTTATATAAAAAATTTATGACTTTCGCATAGCCATAGGGTGGCTTTTCTCTCATGATTTGTGTTCATTATTAATGACATTTCACACGTCATGATGGTAACCCTCTCCTTGAATGAACCTATGTGTTTATACAAAAACATACTGTAGTGTCAAGGGACATAGATATCGACCATATGTCTACACTCAAACACATGTCACCTTCAGATGTCTACCTAGTCAATAAATGGTTACAACAATATATTGTCACAGTATCCTAATAGTGTACTTATCTAACAATAATTTGTCATAACTTAAAGTGAGCACACCACATTGATTGAAGATTCCAATTTTATCTCAATAACCACAAATCAATTAAAATTTCACATCTTGTGACATTTGTAAGAAAAAGCCTCAATTTTTCTTTTATTCTTTTTCAATTTTTTCTGTTTTTCATATAAATGCAAAACATACGCAAACAAAATGAACACACATAATCAAACAAAAAAAATTTGTACATCAAACTGCCTTTTAATGTATTATGCATATGTCACGACTTTTCACAAAGTTTCAAATCTGACAGTATCTCAAGTCTTGGTGAGTAAATTAGTCAGTTGTCTTTCAATGTAAACATATTCTAGGACAATAATATTTCTTCAACTAAGTCTCTAATGAATTGACGTTGAATATCAATATGCTTAGTCCTAAAATGTTGAGCATGATTCTTAGAGATATTTGTAGCACTAGTATTATCACAAAATATGGTAAAAGAGTCTTGATTAATACCGTAGTCAGTGAACATCTGCTACATCATTGAAAGTAATCATTCCTCCTACATGACTTTTAAAATTAGTTAATATAGAATTACCAGTTATGTGTCTAGAACAACCACTAACAAAGTACCAGGAGTTAGATACAATAGATTTATAAGCAACATTAACAACATAACTCCTTAGATGATTTTTACATATCCAAACTTGTCTTTCTCTAGCCTTAGAATTTTGCTTTAATGTGTTAGCAAGCAAGTTACCTCTTTTAGTATAATTCAATTTTCTCTATATTAGACAGTGTTACAAATAGTATCCATACTGACCACAAACACTACATCGGACTGTGTGGTGTAAATTATTTGTTTGATATTTTACCTATTTACAAGATCCTTTGATCTGATCCAAGTTTTTTGAGGTAGTTAGAACGTGTTGTGGAGCGTCTGTCATTGGAACTGTCCTACTAGTCGTAGGTCTGTCTGGCACTTTGACAGCAGTTTCAAACGGTTGACTATGCAATTTTTTAGACCATACTATTTGCTTTAATGAACTTCAATTGGGTTGATTTTTTCTCTTTTCCTTTTCATTCATAACCTAAACCTTCTTTGATGTTTATGGTTCTTCCATAGTTAAGAACTTCATTTAGACGAGCAAATCCGATGGTCAATTATCTAATTCTCTCCTTAGTGTCTAGTTCAGCCAGGAGTTCCAAGATTTAATTTCTTTCTTTGCTAAGCATTTGGTGAGTGTTTCTTGTTCAGCAACAATTATAGATCTTTCATTTTCCCCGAACTCTATCTTGACATGAAGAGTGTTATTTATTTCTTGTTCAGCTTCTAGATTTCTTTTCAGTATTTTGTATTCTGAACATGCATTACTAGTTCCAGTTGTATCTGTATTTAGTAGTTTCTAACATGTAAGAAGTGACAGTTGTAACGTATTAGACTAAGATGGACAGTTAGAGAAGTTCCTAGTTATTAGCAGTTTTGTCCTCCTCATCAAAATCTGATTCTCTTTTATCTTCTTCACTCCAAGTGATGTTCATGGCCTTCTTTGTATGAAACGTGTTCAGTACATTGGCATACTTAGATGCTATATGTCCATATCTTTCACATTCAATGCATTTGAACGAGTTTGAGTTCTTTCCATGGATGCAGTTGGATTTGGCCTTGAATTGTCAAAGAATTTCTTCTTTTTGTGGTGGTTGAGGTTTTGACTTTCTTCCTTTCTGATTGTCCTTTAGAAATTTCCTAAATTATTTAGTGAGCATGGCCATCTAATCGTCATTCTCACTTTCATCGTCTTCTTCCTTCATCTCAACCTCCTTGGTTTTAAAAGTTATTCTTGAACAGTTTTTCTTATTTTTGTGAAGATGTAGCTCATATGTCATCAAGGATCCTACCAATTCTTCGACTTTCGTGCTTTCTATGTCCTTACTTTCCTCAATAGCGGTTACCTTGGAGTGGAACCTATCCACAATTTTGATTTTTGAGTATCTCTCCCAAGATATAGGCTGAGTTGGTAATGTCACTTAGTTTAGTGTAAAAGTCTTTATAGTGGTCATCATCTCTCATGTTCAGTTGCTCAAATTCAAGTGTCAATAATTGGAGTTCAGAAGACTTCACAATTGAGGTTCCTTCATGAGCAACTTGCAATATGTTCCATGCCTCTTTAGTCACCATGTATGTAAAAATCAAACGAAACTGATTAATATCTATAAATGAGAAAATAGCATTTAAGGCATTAGAATTCTAGTTAGCACTATTATAATCAATAGTCATTCACTCATTTGCTCGTTTATCATTTTCTACACCATTTTCAATTATGGTGGGAATTTTATAGCCATACACGATCGAGTGCCTGCTTTCTCATCTAAAGATTAGACATAGACTTGCATTCTTATTTTCAAATATGAATAATTAGTTTCGTCTAAGACAGAAGGTCTAAAAGGTGCTCCGTCCATTACTAGGTTTTATGTAAATCTCACTTTTTAAAAGTGAACCCGCTCTGATACCAATTATTAATAATAAAACTGAGTTAATTAAATAATTTTTCTCAATTACACAATTTTGATTGGGACAGCTTAATAGATTTGCATTCTATAAGATATAATCTATTGTGAAATTAAATAAAGATGAATACCAGATATAATTTGATAAACCCCTAAGGGAAACATCCACAGACCCACATGCCACAAGTAAAATAATCCACAATCAAATAATCAAAAATACAATAAATTCGATTTTGTAATTTCACAAAATTAACAAAAACAATCAAAAGCAAGTAAAGAACAAGTCCTTCGTTTTCTTTCTTCTTTTGATTTGTTGGAGAAGTGGAATCAAACCTTTTGATATTGAATTTATTGCTTCTTCACTATTGTATTTGGCCGCAACCACTTCTTGGATTAAAATTCATCATCTTAACTCACGCCGCCTAATCTTTGAGTAGAATTATATCATTGACGCTCAGGTGTTTTATCTTCAATTACTGTTGAAGAACATGATTTTTACTTTGAGATACTTCAAATGAACATCAGGCGGCAGAACTCACTAGAGGTGGTCAGAAGATTTCAGAACTTGCTACTGTGAATTCGCCAGGCATAGGCAAATTTTTATCAAAGCATTCCGACGTCCCTTAATGATTTTATTTACTTATAAAAAGATCCCTCTAAGGCACGAACTTGTCTTATCTAAAATATAAATGTTTTGCAATGTAAGAATAATACAAAATATGTTTGATATGATCAACAATTAAATTAAGGAAAGTTTTAATTTGTTGAAACAATATTTCCTTCTTTTAATTATTTGACCAATCAAAACAGTCCAATAAGGTATTTATATAATTATGTATATGTATAAAATATGTTTGATATGGTCAATAATTAAATTTAGGAAAGTTTAGATTTGTTAAAACAATCTTTCCTTCTTATAATTATTTGACCAATCAAACATATCCAAGATTGTAAGTATATATTCCTATATATGCTGCTATAAGGTAAGTAAATATTGCACATCGTTTAGGTTTTGAAAACTTTAAAAAACCACAGCCAAGAATCCGTAACATGTAGCACTCAGTTAGTCCTGACTAATTGGCTTACAATGATGAGTTATTTGACTAAGATAACGTTTTCTTCTAAGAAGATTTTGATCGAAGAGTGAACTCTCTTGTCAAAGTGATGTTATAAATTGTGGTGTTCTCTTAAAGGTAAGAGCACTTGTGTTTCTCATTGAATATGTATTTAAGTGCATGCATTATAAGTACATAGTTTCTACATTTTATTGTCTTATTTATTTCACATTATTTTTTTAAAATAATAAATAATAGGAAAAAGGATTTTTTTTCTTAACACTTTAAAAGTGATTGGACATGTTATATTGTAATCAAGTACTGGTCAAATTTACCGAGCGGTGAATAAATTTTCCATTAACTTTATTTAAAATTTGTTTGGAGTATTTGGTATAGATTAGATCATGTATCATCTACATTACACACATTAAACACTTGGAAATTAAGTTTTTGGTTAATAGTGTTAGGTTGTGGTGATTTTAATTTTGAAATAAATGATTTTGTCGCGTAATGTCAAAGAGGGAGTTTGTTAAGTCCAAATTGTATTGGCTAGTTTCGTGTCCAAAAACATAGTTTATCGAGTTGCAATTCGAGTCAAAGAGTATGGAGTCATGGTTTGAAAACATCAAAGATGGAACAAGGAGAAAAAATAGCCGCAAAATCTCTAACTTACCGCGCTTGGAGCCCTCAGCGAAAATTTCAACACCATTACCGCTTGAGTGCTCGCGTCTACGCCTTGGGTACTTGAGCGGATGCAAGACTGTTCACTACTCACAAGGCCATCGCTTGAGCAGCAGTCTTATCTGGGTAGAGACATGTTCGCAATTTGATGACTTTTTACGTTCCCATCCAACCTCAAACACTTGAAATTATAAATACTCAAGCATAGTCCGTCCTAAAGTTGTGTTGATCAATTATTCATTTAAGAGAACATCTTTTGAAGATCAAAACCATATTCCATAATTCTTTTAATTCAACCACAAGATAAAAATACAAAAGATTAAAAAATCAAACACCAAAAACCAAATTCTTCACTAATAATCCTTCAGAAATCTGAAGTTCGAGAAATGTGACTGGAGTTCCAGTTGAAGAAGAACGAGGCTCTCTGGTGATCCACTCTCTGACCACCAAACCTGTAAATCACCAAAGAAGTCAAGAGTTTCTAAAAAGTGCGGAGTCTACTAATATTTAGTTGTGTCTGGATCAGTTGTAAATTATCTTTCCTGGTGGACTGTTTTGGCAAGGTTTGCCCGAAGATTTTTTATGCATACAATTTGGTGTTCTTTACTTTTATGCTTTTGATTTATATTGCATGATTGACACTTAGGGTTTAATTTGACATTAAACTTAATTATTTAAAAATAATAAATAAGTGATTTGTTGCTTTTTATTGATTGATTATTTTAAGGCCGCATTATATATCTATTCACCCCTCTCTAGGTGTAGTTGGGTCTAAACATTAGTTATTTTTAAGTTATGTCTACATAATCTCCAAAAGTATACATCTCCTAATGAGACCAACTTTACTATTCTCTCTATTTTTCTTTTGAAGGATTTTGTCTTGGAATTGAATGTCGTCACGCTTCGGCAAGCCATTGATTTATAAATTATAATGTAATGAATTGTCCTTCAAGTATGTCAATTCAAGTTGGAGTATTTAAAGGTGGAGTGGGAAATATTGTTGATCTCTTTAATCGATAAATATATTTAAATGAATTATCTTTCGAACTTCTAGTTCTAATTATCTTTTGCACGGATTTAGATAATATAATGATGCATTTGTAGATTATCTTGACTTCTTAATTTATCTTCTAATGTTGAGAGAATTGTTTAGTCAAATTGACAATCAGCAAAACTCCTTAAGATATTTCATAAGGGTTCAAACTAAGCATTTATTCCCAACATTGTTTGCTTTTCATCTGAGTGGATTGTGGTAAATCAATTTTAGATATATTGCACTATCAAAATAATTAGATGACAATATTAGGCTCGACCATTAGCTAAATATAGTGAGGAAAACTTTGAAATTGCATGATGTTAATAACATTTCCTAAATAGAAATGTGAAGTACTTTGTTCTAGATAGTAATGACTAAGAAATTAATTGAAGGTGTTTAACAAGCAATAGTGTAACCATTTATCAACATCTTAACTAACACGTAATAAAATGTGGAGATTTAGGCTTACTAGTGTTAGCAAGACATGATTTTGTTTGTATAATTTGAAAATTATGCCCATAACTTAAAATTTAAGCAATAATTTCGTAAAATTCGAGCTGCGAACACCGTGCAATCATCTAATTAGTATAACATATCTATTAGATATAAATAATATCAAGAAAATCAACATGGAGGTGATAGAAACCCTTATATTACCCTAATTAATTTTCAAGATTATAATATTATAATCCCAATATTAGCTAATGATGGTCAACGGCCAATGTATGATACAGAAAACAAATATTATGTCATTGTTTGATCCTCATTTTTTTCTAAAACATGTTTTTCTCTCTTCTTTTCAACCATATATTCCTCAATAAAATTATATTACACACAAATTCAAAAAATTTCCTTATTTTTTAACCACACATTTTCCATCAATCTATTGTTCCAAAATACATTATACACAAAAAAATGGGTCATGTTTCGTTGAATTGAAGAATCTTCTTCTTTATTCAATATTCATTTGAATTCTCGTTTTACATTATTAATGATCTAATGATGGTCTAATTGAACATGCCAAATAATAATAATACATTCAGTAATGAACTTCTAGTTAAACACTTGGAAATTAAGTTTTTGGTTAATAGTGTTAGGTTGTGGTGATTTTAATTTTGAAATAAATGATTTTGTCGCGTAATGTCAAAGAGGGAGTTTGTTAAGTCCAAATTGTATTGGCTAGTTTCGTGTCCAAAAACATAGTTTATCGAGTTGCAATTCGAGTCAAAGAGTATGGAGTCATGGTTTGAAAACATCAAAGATGGAACAAGGAGAAAAAATAGCCGCAAAATCTCTAACTTACCGCGCTTGGAGCCCTCAGCGAAAATTTCAACACCATTACCGCTTGAGTGCTCGCGTCTACGCCTTGGGTACTTGAGCGGATGCAAGACTGTTCACTACTCACAAGGCCATCGCTTGAGCAGCAGTCTTATCTGGGTAGAGACATGTTCGCAATTTGATGACTTTTTACGTTCCCATCCAACCTCAAACACTTGAAATTATAAATACTCAAGCATAGTCCGTCCTAAAGTTGTGTTGATCAATTATTCATTTAAGAGAACATCTTTTGAAGATCAAAACCATATTCCATAATTCTTTTAATTCAACCACAAGATAAAAATACAAAAGATTAAAAAATCAAACACCAAAAACCAAATTCTTCACTAATAATCCTTCAGAAATCTGAAGTTCGAGAAATGTATTGGAGTTCAGGTTGAAGAAGAACGAGGCTCTCACGGTGATCCACTCTCGACCACCAAACCTGTAAATCACCAAAGAAGTCAAGAGTTTCTAAAAAGTGCGGAGTCTACTAATATTTAGTTGTGTCTGGATCAGTTGTAAATTATCTTTCCTGGTGGACTGTTTTGGCAAGGTTTGCCCGAAGATTTTTTATGCATACAATTTGGTGTTCTTTACTTTTATGCTTTTGATTTATATTGCATGATTGACACTTAGGGTTTAATTTGACATTAAACTTAATTATTTAAAAATAATAAATAAGTGATTTGTTGCTTTTTATTGATTGATTATTTTAAGGCCGCATTATATATCTATTCACCCCTCTCTAGGTGTAGTTGGGTCTAAACATTAGTTATTTTTAAGTTATGTCTACATAATCTCCAAAAGTATACATCTCCTAATGAGACCAACTTTACTATTCTCTCTATTTTTCTTTTGAAGGATTTTGTCTTGGAATTGAATGTCGTCACGCTTCGGCAAGCCATTGATTTATAAATTATAATGTAATGAATTGTCCTTCAAGTATGTCAATTCAAGTTGGAGTATTTAAAGGTGGAGTGGGAAATATTGTTGATCTCTTTAATCGATAAATATATTTAAATGAATTATCTTTCGAACTTCTAGTTCTAATTATCTTTTGCACGGATTTAGATAATATAATGATGCATTTGTAGATTATCTTCAGCTTCTTAATTTATCTTCTAATGTTGAGAGAATTGTTTAGTCAAATTGACAATCAGCAAAACTCCTTAAGATATTTCATAAGGGTTCAAACTAAGCATTTATTCCCAACATTGTTTGCTTTTCATCTGAGTGGATTGTGGTAAATCAATTTTAGATATATTGCACTATCAAAATAATTAGATGACAATATTAGGCTCGACCATTAGCTAAATATAGTGAGGAAAACTTTGAAATTGCATGATGTTAATAACATTTCCTAAATAGAAATGTGAAGTACTTTGTTCTAGATAGTAATGACTAAGAAATTAATTGAAGGTGTTTAACAAGCAATAGTGTAACCATTTATCAACATCTTAACTAACACGTAATAAAATGTGGAGATTTAGGCTTACTAGTGTTAGCAAGACATGATTTTGTTTGTATAATTTGAAAATTATGCCCATAACTTAAAATTTAAGCAATAATTTCGTAAAATTCGAGCTGCGAACACCGTGCAATCATCTAATTAGTATAACATATCTATTAGATATAAATAATATCAAGAAAATCAACATGGAGGTGATAGAAACCCTTATATTACCCTAATTAATTTTCAAGATTATAATATTATAATCCCAATATTAGCTAATGATGGTCAACGGCCAATGTATGATACAGAAAACAAATATTATGTCATTGTTTGATCCTCATTTTTTTCTAAAACATGTTTTTCTCTCTTCTTTTCAACCATATATTCCTCAATAAAATTATATTACACACAAATTCAAAAAATTTCCTTATTTTTTAACCACACATTTTCCATCAATCTATTGTTCCAAAATACATTATACACAAAAAAATGGGTCATGTTTCGTTGAATTGAAGAATCTTCTTCTTTATTCAATATTCATTTGAATTCTCGTTTTACATTATTAATGATCTAATGATGGTCTAATTGAACATGCCAAATAATAATAATACATTCAGTAATGAACTTCTAGTTTAATACATTATTTGCTTCAATTGTAATAATACATATATAGCAAAAAAAAAAAAAAAGGGGGGGGGGGAATGTGAGTAATATAATCTTAACTCTTCTAGAGTCTCACATTATATTGTATTGGTTTTCATCATTCTCGCATTATATTACTTTGATTTTCATTATTCTCTCATTCAACGAGTCATCTTAAGTTTAGTTAGATTTTTGTACGTGCTACTGGTACGTTACACAATCTAAACACTATGAGCTTGTATGGGAGGGATTAAAATCAGATTAAAATTGAAAATATAGTCGTTATTGTTGACTTTTATTAGACGAGTGAGACCCAATAACGGCTATATTTTCAATTTTAATTTGATTAAAAGCGCTCTCAAACAAGGCCTATATTAAATTATAAAATTTTTTGAATCAACAAACTTCAAGTTCATGATAATATATGATTTGAATGATTCTATAATTTTTTGAGAAGTGTACTTCTTCGAGAGCACCATCATAATATTCTTGAAGAATATTAGCATGTATAGAATGATGACTCTTCAAGAGCAATGCCTCGATATTCTTATAATTTATTCACGAACAACTAAACAATATTCTTCAAGAATATTAGTATATAAAATTTTATGATTATTTATAAACGACTAAATATTCTTTTAAAATACTAATATGTATAAGACGTTCTTTGAAATAACCAAATATTCTTCTAAAATAATGAATTTTCGTATACAAGTTATTCTTCTCTAAGAGCATTAACATATTTATCAGACTCAAAATTATATAAGGTTAATGTCAACGCTAACACAATATTTTTCTAGAATATTGATTTGTTTAAAATTTTGATTTTTTCAAGAATATCAAAATAATATCTTTCTTTAATATTCATGTAGTTGGATTGTATTTCTTTAGGAATATCAACACAAATTTTTCATATTAATTTGTGTTTATCCAATAATATAACGAGATATATACTCTTCAAGAGTAATAATTTTTTGTTTATATTTTAAACAATATAATATTCTTTTGAAATCTTGATATTAACCTACTTTTCGAGCTAAACAATATAATATTATTCCGAAATATTGATATTACAAATTCGCTCAACCTTTCGAGCAATAAAATATTCTAAAATCAAAATTTGTGCTCTACATGTGTAACTGCGCAATATTCTTCTGGAAATATTGAACGGATGAAAAGCCATTATTTTTCGGGAGTAATGACAAAATATTTAAGAATTGAAATATGTATAGATAACTTTGAGTATTTTCAAATTATTTAAGAAAAAATAAATCTGAAAAATTTTGGTATCCAAAAATTACCAAAAATTTTCGATTTTCCATTCAATTCAAAAATTGCGACTTTTTGCATAATGATTTCTCACAAATAAATCATTAGATCTTGATCTTAACCGTTGGATTTAAATACCAATTAGTTTTGAATCTTCTTTTTAAATTTCACGACGATCGAACTCGGGTTACTCGAAGATCAACGTTTGACCACAACTGTTGTAGGTTGTCTAGATTCTGCGATTTTTCTAGCATTGTTGCTTTAAAATTTTCTCCCCATTTTGTGTGAGCTCTTTTTTGAAAAATGATATTATGTTTTATTATTGTTTTTTTTTTTCAAGAGAAATATATTAATATTTTTATAGAATATTGAAATTGTACTATCATGTTATTCAGGAACAAGTTATTTTTTTTCTAGAATACTGTGATACTTCAAGAGAAATAATATATTACTATTTGGAATAATAAGTTGTGTAAGGGTTTACTCTTCATGAACAAAAATATAATATATGTTAGTTCTTATAAAATTATGCTATTTGAGAGCAATCAATATTCTACCGGAATAGTGAAGTTGTGATTTTTCTAGAATAAACAACTTTTTTTTCATATAGAACGCATCTCTTCATAAGATCATATCGTATAATTTTTTTCGAGATATATGTCCCTTCTAGGGTTCGATAAAAAAATTTATTTGAAAAATGATGTTAATATTGCTTATTCAAGAGCAATGAATCAATATACCTTTGAAATTTTAAATCTATGATGACTTGCTCTTCAGGAGTAACTAAAATTCTTCTAAAATATTCATAATGTTGTGTTTATTTAGGAGCAACAACAAATTATTATTTAGAAACATTAACTCTTTATGAGCATGTTTTCTAGTAGAATGTTAATATTTATGGAGTTTGCTTCTTCGAGAGTAATAACGAGATATATTATTAATTTAAGTATATAAAAGAATATCTAAAAATATTTAATCAAATTAAAGACAAAATGAATATTCAATAATCATTATAAACATATATATTTTGCAAACACAATGAAAAATAAAACAAAGAATAGATTCCGTAATTTCTATGCGATTGAACAGATTCCACTATTGATCTTGTGTATAGCATGTGCAAGGGTATTTATGTAATTAGCCATAATTCAGTTAAAAGTTATTAGAGCTACTGAGCTGTCATCTGTGCAGCTGGTTATTCTTGTATATATATACTGCCGCTTTGATTCTTTAGTAATGCGAGAAATTCATTTTCATTCGTGTGTTTTCTCTTTCAACTTACAGAGATATTTTCTCTCTATCTTGGTATAAAATCCACATGGTATCAGAGTATTAACAGAGCTTTCGATCATGGCAGCAAGTTCAGAAACAAGAATTGAAGACTCTACTGATAATTCTTTGCCATATACTCGTCTTAATGAAGATCCGATTATCGTTGTGCATCGAATGATAACAGATCCTCCAAATCCTTACTACTTGCATTATGGAGACAACACATGTATGTGGATTGTTTTGGTTATACTTTCTGATTAGAATTACTCGACATGGAGTCGTGCTGTAGAAATGGCATTGAGCATGAAGAATAAGGAAGGTTTCATTGATGGTTCTATATACCTACACCTTCTATAGACTCACCTCCGTATCCTGCTTGGCGTAGATGCAATCATATCGTTTCTTCGTGGATAATAAATTCAATCCTTAAGGAGTTATATCCTAGTGTTATGCATAATGATTCAGCACGTCAGATCTGGTTGGAGCTAAGAGATAGATACAGTCAAGGCAATGGACCTAGAATTTATCAGTTAAAGAAGTTGATTGTTTCAATCTCATAAGGAAACGGTTCTATGAGTGCATATTTTAATAGGCTGAAAGGCTTATAGGAAGAGTTATCCAACTATAGGCCTCAGAATCACAATTCTTTTTATGAAGAAGAACAGATCTTGCAATTCTTGATGTGATTAAATGACATCTATTCTAACGTGTGTAGCCAAATTCTGATGATGGAGCCTCTGCCTTCATTGAACAAGGTGTTTACACTAGTTCAATAGGATGAAAAGCAAAAGGATGTAGCATCTAAAAACCAGAGTAATGTTGAAGCTATTGCATTTATAAGTAGACTAATGGATAGTTCAATGAATTCTGGTGATAATCAAAGGTCTATGCGTTCTGGTGTTAATCAAAGGACTACGTATAACAATCATAATATTAAGTAGGACAGACATAAGTGCAGTTACTGTGGTATGCTTGGTCATCTACAAGGGAAGTGCTATAAGCTTCATGGATATTCCCTAGGACATAGATTGGCAAGGGACAAATGCAGAGAAATTATCTCTAGTGCTAAATAAGTAACTACATCTCCAAATTTGTCCAATGTGTTTTATGGTTTAACCATCACACCAGAACAATGTCGGCAAGTTCCAATATACTAAAATCACAGTTTCAAACTCAGTTTTCAAATTTGGCTTTTTACTCTGGTAATACTGTTAAACAAAGTCAAGGTAATCTAGATGTTAGTCCACTTGATAATGTGCAGTAATCTTCAGCTCAAATACCAGGCGTACCAGATCCTTCAGCTTTCTTAGGTAATAATTTCTGTTTGGCTGTGTCAGATATAGAGAATAAATGGATTATTGACACTGGTGCCACAGATCACATGGTGTCTTACATTAATCAGTTGACCACCATTACTGTTATGATAAATGCAAATGTCAAACTCCCTAATGGAGATGATGCCCTTGTGACTCACATAGGAACTGTGAAGCTGTCTAGAACTCTTTCATTGACCAATGTGTTGTGTATTCCCTCATTCAAATGTAATTTGATTTAAGCCAGCAAGCTCATTTTTTCCTATCATTGTTGCTTAATATTCCTATTCAACTATTGCTTCATTCAGGACCTTTCTACATGGACAATGATTGGAGTGGAGAAGCTTGAAGTTGGCTTATACCACCTCCAATATAGCAACTCTTCAAAATCCATTGGTTCTACTAAATCCCTACTTCATTAATCTCATGCAAATTCTTCCGCACTTGTAAATTTCAATTGTAATAAAGTCATGAATAATGGTTCTATTCATAAGTTCACTGTTGTAAGTGGTTTACCTTTTGAGCTATGTCACTATAGGTTAGGCTATATTTCTCATTTTAAAGTCTCAATTTTACACAACTTTGTACCTGAGATTGTATCTTCTTCTGATTTTCATTGTAATATTTGTCCGATGGTAAAGCAACATCGACCCTTTCCCAACAGCATGCATAAATCTCAATCAATCTTTGAACTCATTCACTATGATATCTAGGGTCCTTATCATGCCCAATCTCTTGATGGTTCACATTATTTCTTGACTATAGTAGATGACTATAGCAGGTCTACCTGGATTTCTCTAATGAGAAACAAATCACAAACCAAACAGATAATTTAAACTTTTCCCCATATGATTGAAACTCAATTCAACACCAAAATCAAAATTATGAGATCCGATAATGGTGCTGAGTTTGCCACGACAGATTTCTATAATTATAAAGGAATTCTATATCAAACCAGTTGTGTTGAAACACCACAACAAAATGGTATTGTAGAACTCAAACACCAACATTTGTTGAACGTTGCCAGAGCATTGAAATTTCAAGCCAAACTACCAAATAAGTTTTGGGGTGAATGCATTCTGACAGTAACCTATCTCATCAATTGCACACCTAGTTCATCCTTATAAAATAAATCACCCTATGAGATCTTGTTTTCAGTAAAACTTGCCTATTCTAACCTGAGGGTCTTTGACTCTTTATGCTATGCTTCTACTCTTCAAAGACACAGATCAAAGTTTGATCCTTGAGCTGTTCCTTGTATTTTTGTGGGGAATGCAACTGCTCAGAAAGGATACAAATTGTATAATATGCACACAAACACTATCTTCGTATCTAGAGATGCCATCTTCCATGAAAACATATTTCCATTCCTGATCATGCCTTTCTAACTTCTCCTGGTCATTATGACATTGATTCCAATCAATCTTTGCAAAATCCTCTATTTCCTCATTCCTTCTACATCAGATTGCCTACCATCTAATTTTTCTCGAATATCATCTTCATCTCCTGCTTCAACTTCATCTCCCACTTTACCATCACAATCACATCCACATTCATCTTTACCTTCATCTCCTTCCGTACCTCCATCCTCATCTCCACAATTACATACCAACCACTCTCCCCGTAGATCAACTATATCCAGGAGGCCTCCCAATTACTTACAACAATTTTATTGCAATCTTGCTTCCAACATAATTCAGCACAATTTGCTTCCTTACCCAAAGCTGAAAAATCCTATGGAATATCCAATACTTTGGGCTATGATTCTCTTTTAAAACACAGGGCCTATGTGATGTCACTTTCCACCAATGTTGAGCCTAGAAACTTTATGGAAGCATCAAAATCTTCAGCTTGGTGTCAAGCTATGGACAATGAATTCCAGGCTTTAGTTGCCAATAATACCTGGACCGTTACTCCACTGCGTGTAAATAAGGTGCATGTGGATTGCAAGTAGGTTTATAAAGTTAAACTTAATCAAGATGGGACTAAGGAAAGGAAGAAATCCAGACTTGTAGCCAAGTGTTTTACTCAACACTTCATTAGCAGTTGCAGCTAGCAAGAATTGACATCTTCATTAGCTCGACATCAATAATGTCTTTCTTCATGGAGATCTAGATGAAAAGGTATATATAATGATGCCCCCGAGATATGAACAGCTGGAGGAGCATGGTGTGACATTAGTGTGTAAGCCAAACAAATCAATTTACGGACTCAAACAAGCCTCGAGACAATGGAACACTAAATTATCATCTTTCATTGTATAGCGATCGAGAACTTTTAAATAATATAAAATTAGTTTTCTTGAAAAACGTGTCGCTCGACTTTAACCATAATGTTAAAGTGATAGCGCGTTCGTCTAGCCGTTGTAAACAAAATTAAATTATTTCGAATCGAATCAAATATCGAATAATTATTTTAGTGTCAATTCCGATTTATTTTATTTTTAGAATCCAATTTATTTAGTCCATTACAATTAAGTCCAATTATGTCGGTCCAAATATTGATGTTTAGGCCCAATCCATTTAGACCCAAACTAAAAGAATCCCTGCAACCCAATTGGCCAAAGTGGCACCTAGGGATTTGTGCCCTAACATTTCCTATTTTATTTACCATCACCTCATTCTCCCTCTCCTCCAAAAATTCACGCAGTCAAGCAATCCATTTGGTAAGAAAATCTCATTTTCTCCAAGCATGTTCTTCAATCCATTTACAATGAACTCAATATTGATGCTAGAACATCCATTTCTAGCATCAACCAGAGATTCACGAGCTGCAAACCATCACCACCTCCAACTCACAAGACCAATCTAACACCACCACCAAACCAACTCACTGCTCAACAGGAAATCACCAAACTCCAGAACCACCATTTCGAAAGCTCCAGCGTAACCCAAACTGCAGAACCACCAACACCATTTCAGCACCAAGCTCTCACTACACAGTCACCTGAAGCAACCTAAAAATCAACACCCAAAGGCACTACCAGCCACCCCACCACACGAACAGCCACATTGCACTACCAACAGCTCAAAACCGAGACCTCAACTTCACTGCCCAAAAACCGACTGCAAACTCAGTCCAACACACACACGAGCTGAGAAACCAAAACACCAACACCAAGCTTACCACCCACATGAACAGCCAACTCAATCGCCCCAATCGACAGCCATTTTAGAATTTTAGCAAAAAAATCCAACCCCCAACACCTCCACAACTCCAACCAACCCAAGACCGACACCAAAGCCGCCACACGACAGCTCCTATAGCACCCAAAAATCAATACCAAAATCAACCCCAAAAGCCACAAAAACCAAGAACTAAGAAAAACCCAAAAAATTTACCTCTTACCTGAGACGAAATGAGCCTCCAAGCTTCGATTCTCCCCTCGACCCGTACGCCAAAAACCCAAAAGAAACCCCCCCCCCCCACTTACCTGACCGCTGGCGCCACCTCAGGTGGTGGCGCTGCCACCAACCGCCGCCGCCGGTGGTGTAATCGGAGGAGGGGCAAAGCCCCTCCCATCGTCTCTCTCTCCCTCTCTCTCGGTTTCGAATGAGAGAGAGAGAGAGAGAGAGAGAGAGAGATTGTTTTATTTTATTTTAATTTTGATTTTGGAAAATTGCCCCTAGCCCCCAGATTTTAAAAGTGTCTTATTTAAGTCCCAAGGTTTTAAGTATTTTAATTTCAGTCCTCTAATTTATTTTCAGTTTTAGAAAATGTTCAATTTAGTCCCTAGTTTATTAAAAAGTCAATTTCAGCCCTTTAGTTTTAATTTCGGTTTTAATATATTTACAGTTCAGTCCCTAACTTGTAAAAGTTACTATTTCAGCCCTAAAATTCTATTTTCAGTTTTAACAGCTTTACAGTTTAGTCCATAACTTATAGAAGTTTAATTTCAGCACTTAAACATTTATTTTCAGTTTCAATAGTTTTCAATCAAGTCCCTAGAATTCCTATTTTTCACATTTAGCCCCAATACTTTGAAAATAGTATTTTTCAACCCTTAGATTTGTCAAATTCAATTTCAATAACTTCCAATTTAATTAATCCCTAAACTTTATTTTATCACTTTAAAGCCTTAGATATTCGAAATACTAATTCAAACTTATTTTCTATTTTGGCTAGACGATACATACGAACAATTAGGAGATTGAGATTTCATTCCGCTCCACTTTTCACGCAAATCGAGACATTTGAAGTAGACTCGCCACCATTAATTAGTTTAAATTATAATTGCACGTCTTATGTGAATTTACGTGAATTATATGCTTAATTGCATGAGAAGAGAATATGTCATATGAGATATATGATATTGTTATGCTTGCCATAACTTATATGTTTAATTGCATGAGAAAGAAGATAATCTCTTATGAGATAAGATGAGAATGTTATGCATTACTTATGTGCTTAAATGCACGAGACGAGACTACCTTCAGCCTATGGTTTTAAAGAGCCTATGATTTTCAAGAAAATGAATCAAAGATGATGATGATATCACGTTGTATATTGCATAAGTATGTGTTCAATTATTCTGTAAATTAATTATCGGCGATGAGTCTACTGAGTATTTCTTTAAAATACTCACCCCATTATTTTAACAATATTTGCAAACTTCAGAGGCGATCGTAATTGATAGGTAGTGTGGCAACAATTTAATGAATTCAGTTATTTATTATTGAAAATTTCGTATTTGAACGCTATTAATGTACTTTGTTATTTCAGTATTTCAAAAACTCGAGATTTAAAGTTTAATCAATTTTCTTAAGTTATTAAAATGAGTTTTGTTGTCGACGAGATTTTTACCGTTGTAAATGCGAAGTTTGAAATTTAGTTATTTTCCGCAAAACTTTTTAGTTAAATCAGTTATAGAAGACGATGACGTGGCAATCCGGGTTAACAGAACTCGGGGCGCTACACATTGTCTCTCAAGGATTTGTCCAATCCAAGTCTGATTATTCCCTTTTCAGCAAAAGAACCAACTATTCATACATTGTGCTTCTTATCTATGTTGATGATATTATCATAGGAGAGAATGATTTGGCATATATCGAACAGTTTAAATTTTAGATGTGAACTAAATTTTAGATACATAATAAATAAGATTGCCATATTCATTGCCAAAACACATACCAAGTCTTGTTTTCTGTTTTCTTTATAACCAAATCCCAAATCGCCATTCCCCTCCCTTTCAGCGATTTCTCACATAAATTAGGCAACAAATTATCAGAAAGAATAGTGTAGTTTTTTCTTGTTGAGAGGATAATGGACCGATGTGCCTCGGAATATTGCAAAAAAGAAAGACGTATATATTGAATTTTCTGATGCAGAAGAACACAAAAGATGTAGACATACAATGTAGCAAATATCTTAAAAGTTTGCTACTTTCCACCCAGTGCAACAGAATCGTAAGTTGATATAATTGACCACTCATATCCTCCCTAGAGTATTATCAACATGTTAAAATGAAAGTAAAATAGGTATCCTTTTTCCAATCACCATGATAAAAAGATGAAAAATAAGAATTACTAACTAAAATGTTCCAACGTTTTAGCACTATTGACGAAGGTTGCACTTCTATCAAAGCCCTCGTGCACAAGAACTCGAACTGCTTCCAAGCCATTTTGAAACGTGAAATCCAACTGCCAAAAAGGGTGCCATCATCAGAATCTATATCAAAAGTCAATTTCTCTTTTCGGAGGAACATATGCAAGAAAGTCATGTACCTCTACACTTTCGTCTCTTGTAAAAGGACGGAGAACAAAATTAGCAGCTTCCATTTTTCCTGGAGGCCTCCCAATACCTATTCGTAAACGAGGAAAATCACGACTACCTTTTAGGTGAGTTATGATACTCCTCATCCTGCAAATGATTAAAAAGACTGTATAATCAATTCAGGAAACACCACTAAAATTGTAATCATAGAACACAGGAGTTAGCAACCATATGATGCCTGAGCGAGCTCAATTAGATATACAAGTCCAAGAGTAATATCAATCACTTAACCCAGAAATCCATCACAATTTGGGGAAAAGAATTATTTACTTCAATACTCAGAGATCGTTGCTTAGATTTGATAATATCATATACTGATTGTTCTCGAGAGTTACCTGGCCAATAAGATTATTGTCAATAAAGGAGTGTCAAGTTTTTTTTTCCCCCAAAACAACCGTTCTAAAGGAAAAGAAATGGAATAGTACCATTTAGCACTGGGATAAAAATAGTTAATGTTGCTCATCTCCCCTCTTACCATTTCTAAGTATGCTCCAGTAACTCTTTATCTATGCTCACTAAAAACGCTAAGATATAATTCAAAGAGTCTATTTTCCATTATTTCGTGTTTTCCGGCAACTCAGAATGCGTAAAAGAAAATCAGTTCAGTGGCTTGGTATTCACCCATTATGTCCCCCGTGTCCACCTTTCGGCAACAATCGTAACTTTGCAAATGGCAGATCCATGTCATCAAAAATCTGAAAATATGAACTCATCAACTTTAGTTCTTAGAAAGTGACATAATAGCTAATTAAGACTATAGATGATTTACCACAAGAATTTGGTTCAGTGGAATCTTATAATATGAAACAATAGCACCAACCTGCCAACAAGAGCAAATAACTCAACCTTTCACCACTTAAACGCAGACTGATATATAAATAAAAAGTATGTCTAATAGTTGAGGAAACTTACAGACTCACCACTTGCGTTCATGAAAGTCTGCGGTTTAGCAAGCATAACAGGAACATTTCCAATCGAGCCTAACAAAATAGAAGAGAATGAGATCGATAAAGAAACTAAAAATCAAACTCCTAGATCACATTTTCCCATCACCAAGGTTTAATGCTCTTTTGCCCTCTTTTGATGTCCAAGAATAATAGTAATGTCTTTCTAAAATAACCTACTTAAAAGTACATGATACCAGTTCAAATAACACTCATTATCAATAAAATTAATAAGTTAGTTAGCGGATGTTTCTTTTCTCCACTCTCATTGTATAGACTTATCTATGACCTAGTTTTTCAGGAAGGGCAAGCTCGAAGATACTTAAAACCTTAATACTAAGACTTCACTTCTCAGTACTTCCTTAAAGCTCAAGATACCAGTAAAATGAAAAACTAGAAAATAAAAATTCTCTGTACAAAAAATTCTCTGAGTAATGGTTAACATGTGAAAGTTGAACGGTGTTTACCAGCATCTGGACAGAAGGAAAAGCAGCTCGACCAATCCCTCTACTCTCATTCTCAAGCATCATTTAAAATTCAATCAAACTTGTAACAAGTTTAATTATTTCTTGATGAGTTTTATCCACTACATCTGTACATCACATATAGGAAATATTTTTCTAAATGTGTTCTAAAATGAGCATATACAACCATCATTACTGTGTTTCAAATGCTATGAAATCAGCCAATTGTTGAAAGGACAAGTATCCCTGGATACTGGTTGAAAGCTGGAGATCAAAATAAACTCCAAGCTCCTGGATTGTTTATTATCTTTACTTCTCCAGTATAAGAAAAGCCACTTTTGGGGGACTGAACGTGTTTCTAATGTTTCTTATTGTAAATCAGTCTTTAGTTTCCACATTTTTCGTCTACAAGATACTTTTTCTCTCTTATTCTCCATGGATTCAAGAGGAATACATAGGAGTTTTTAATCTAGATCATAATTCTGGATATCCCAGAACATCAAGTTTAACATTAACAGAGGACGGGAAAGTAACTTTTTGGTTTAGAATGAACGAATTGCTAAATGAAGTCAAACTAAGTGTTGTACAATTCAGTCATATTATCTAATCCCTCAGGTCATTTAAAATGTCTTTACTGCTGCAGAACTTCAGAGATAGCCACAACCAATGTTGAAGACATCAATGAATATGATTCTTTGAGAGAAGGTAATTCCACACCAACAGACTACAAACTGGGGAAAAAATCTAGAAAGATTTTTCATTTTCCAAGGTAATGTCAATTATGTTTTCTTTCAAAGTTACCATCTTTAGCTTTGTCCATTACAGCCTGTTATCTGGAAATTATTTTTAATTTTAATGAGTGATGAATATATGGATACATTAAAACATAGAATATTTAAAGCTCTACGTGCAAAATAACTGGCAGGATGATTCTTGCTGGGACAAAAGAAAAAACAACAGTAAAAAAAAAAAAAACACTGCATAAGAAAATATAGCACTCTGCATATTATGCTCAAAAACCTAATAAGACATCATAATATAACATGAAAAATTGAAGACTGGTTGTTTGGACAAGCTTTTAAATAAGTCAAAACTAATTTATAGGTTTGACTTAATTTTAGACATTTTTTCCCAAATCAAAAGTAACTTTTTCTTAATTATAAGTAAAAACTTACTTATTTTGACAGTATAGTGGGTTACTTCAGAGAAGTAACTTATTGATTTCAAAGTCTAACCAACAAAATAATTCAAACGCCTTGTCTAATTAATAATTTACAAATTGTATCCCAACCTAAATTGTAATATACAGAAAAACCAATTCAAATAACTACAATTCTAAATTATTACTAAATAAAAATTCAAATAATAGATTGTCAAATTAATTTAAAATATTAAGATATTAAACATGTACGTCTACAATTACAAAAAATCATTACTATTAGATAATAATACTAGAAACTGAAATTTGTAAAATAATTTAAAATATTATATTATTGAAATATATATTTCGACATTAATTATTATAACAAATTGAACACAAATTAGAATTCGATAAAAAATAAAAGCTGGCAACAAGAATAGGTATTCCTACAAACAATTTATTATCAATGTAACATTCATCTGAAAATTACTCCAATGATTACAAAAATGGGTAAAAACACTACTAGTCACCGAACCTCTAGCAAAGTTTTGCTTTGATCGTCTAACATTTTTGCTTCCATCTTAGCCCCTTGTGTTTCAATTTTTTCCTAATTAAGTCAATCCTTCCACCGCCATTTTTTTTTTTTTTTTAATTATGCTAACCGAAAAGATGACGTTGTAGACTAAGAAGCCAACTTACCTTTAAAACCTTGAGTTTATAATTTTAGATGTCTTGCATACAATCATGTTTTACAACCTGAAGTTAAATGATCTAAGTAAAATCTCACTTAAAGTTTAGTATCCGAAGTGAAAATATGGCTCCAATATTTATAAATGATAGAAAAAAGGTAAGAAAAAAGAGAGAATAAATTCTCACCCTCTCTCAACCTTTGTCTAATTGCCCCTTCTAACCGCCAATCAACCCTCGCTCTCTCCCTAAAACACTATCAATTCTCTTGGATAAGCTTATTTCGACAATTTCGCTCACACATATTCTAGCACATGACATACTTTAAACATGTGACGTAATCCATGATACGAGGGCAAATCCGGGCAAGGGTCCATTGATAGTTGAGGAAGGGCCTATGACTAGGTCACGAGCGAAGCGGGTCAAAGAAATAATAGGACTACTTGCTCAAACCACGATGAACGAAACATTGATCATGGCAAGCAAATGGACAAGTTTCATGTCCTAATGAAACGCAGTGAAGCAACTTGATTCAAGCAATGGACATGAAGCTGGAAGGAACAACTATACGACCGTGTAGTTTTTCAGGGCATGCGGTCGCATGCCCCTTTACCGAACTCACAGTGGAGGAGTTCAGAGGGTCTATGCAACCACATAGATTTTTACACTATGCGGCCACATAGTATATTTACGGTCACGAATTTTTCAAATTTCGCTCAATCTTCTTTTTAATTGAAACTCTATTTTGTGATATCTTTTGTTATTTTTAAAATTTAATTCCCTTTTTATTAGAGTTTTATGGATTCCATATAAATAGGATTATTATTTTCATTGTACAACACACAATTATTGAAAGATTAATTGCAAGGCATTATTGCTTTTTTCTTGTTCTTCATCCATTAATTCTGAACTTATCAAAATTATTTATTGTAGCGTTCAAACAAACTGAGTGAAATTCTTGAGTTTTGTAATCACGGGGCCAACATATTGTCGACGATTGTGTTGGTTCATTGGTTCAGTATTTTTGATTCAAGCTTAAACATTGATTCTTAACTTTCTTGGAGTTGAATCAATCTTGTGTGGGTTTCGTAACTACTACTTCTACGTGGGTTCGCATCAGTATGTCTAGAAGTATTTAGTTATAGATTAAGGGTGTGTTTAAGCATCATTTTTCGAAAAAAAAAAAGTGTTTTGTAATAGCAATCTTTTAGAGATTTTGACGTTAAAAAGTGAGAAAAGTTTTGATTTTAGAAGTAAAATTATTTTATTGAAAGAATGCGGGGTTAAAAATGAGTTTGGAGAAAAATGAGTTCTTATATAACGAGGCTCAAATAAGGGTTAAATTATAAATAAATAGTACTTGAGGTTCACTATAAATGTCTGAATAAAAAGTGACTTGAGTATTTATAAACAATTTAGAAACATGAGCCAAACATAGACTTAATTTCCTAAAGCCTCTTAATATCATAATAACCAGTTTAAACCTCTTTTGACACTAAGAAGAATAGCTGTCATATTTGAACTAGATGGACCACCCAAACAGGTTAGTAAATAATTGATCATGTGCTACTTCTTTCCTTGTCACCCACATATTAACATATGGTAGATGGGTATGAGACGGGAAGGCTAGACGGCGGTTGAGGGAGAGGGATCAATAGATAGCAAGGTGGGCAAGCTGGTCGAGGATTGAAAGAGGAGATTATTTTAGTCTTTCTAGTATTTTTTCTCTCTTTTTTACAAGTCTCCTCCTTAAATGTTTAAGCAAAAATTCATTACCGTGACTAAAATTTACGCGAAATTATATTTTGGTCACTAAACTTCATTTTATGAAACATGCTTAAACAACTGGACATTTATGATAACGAACTAACAACTTTTCAAGTCTATATCAGCATTTTTGTAGTGATGAAACTAAAATATGAATGAAAATTATGCAAACAGATTGGGACACAAAAGTTTAAATTAGCAATGAAAAACTTAGCTATAAGTTGGAAAAACTTAACTAAAAGTCCATACGTCTATTACACTACCGTAAGGTCAGAAACTGCGGAAAAATAATGCAAAATGGTAAATAAATTGGAAAAATACTATGTTTATAAAAATTTCCAAGAAATACTTAAGTTAAAATTCCGGTAACTAAGAGCCCCATATGACGTACTCACCACCGGAAGGTCAGAAACTACAGAAATATAATGCAAACTAGTAAAAAATAGGCAAAAATATGGATTATCAAAAATTTCTGAAGTATGAGAACCTCTTCCGAAACAGGATTTGAAAGAAATGCTGCTCATAGGTATCCCCTCCGCTTCAGCTATAAAATCAACCAACTCAAAGCCCACCTGTTAATTAAGAAAAAGCCAAACAAATCTGATTAACTCATCGAATATATATGGATATAAATAACATGGATGTGTATATATACAAACATATACGGACGTTGTGCCGGGTCCCGCTGTAACGCTTCCCCGGGTTGCCAAGGCCAACAAGGAGCCAGGGTTTAAGGTTTTCTGGGTCGGGCGAGGTGGCTCCGCTTGCAGTGGAAATTGAAGCCATTGGCCTGCGGCTGAGGGTTCTAACTGAACAAATGTTATTTGAGCAATGAATTGGGGCAACGGAAATTAGGTTTTTTGAGGAGAGAAGGAAACACCTAGGGAATCGAACAATGGTCGACGCCGCCGCCGACGCCGCCAAAGAGGACAAGATAGAGAATGCACAACTCGTTTTATACATTGTGCATTAGATGGTTGTACCCTAATATAAATTTGGATGAAATGAAGACAAGTGTTGAAGCATAATTCATAAGCGTAAATTAATGACGCCATATAGGGCACGAAAAAGAGAGCGATTAAGCCATTGTAGATCATGTTTCAACGTTATGTTGACATTTGATGATGTATTACCGTGATCATTGATTATTTTAAATATTATTAAAATTAATGGTAAAATTATGTAACATATTATAGAATGTCGAGTTAATTGTTTCATTAGCCACTGAACTTTCATAAATGTCACGGTTTACTTACTAACATTTAAAACTTATCTCACTGACCACTCAACTTTAAACTTTGCCGCTCCGTTGGCCACTGGATCAAAACCGTTAATAACGTTGTCCACGTGGCTGACGGAATGGTGACATGACACGTTAAAACTTACGTCAACGCCATGTGTGCAAACGGATTACTCACCGAACTTTACTATATGTCACGGATTACTCACCGAACTTTGCTATATGTCACGGATTACTCATCGAACTTTGTTCTATGTCACGGTTTACTCACTAAACTTCCAAAATTGTCCCGTTAGCCACCGAACTTCACTATATTCAACTACATCACTCACCCAAATTAAGATGATATTTGGCGGGGATTAAAATTGAATTTTTTGGTAGATTGTGATACAAGTTTTTGAAATATGTGGTTGAAAAGTTGTGGGACCCATGAAATGGTTAGAGAAGCATTTTGTTCTATTTAATCAAAGCGAGATTCAATTATATTATGAAAGACGTGTTTGGCAGTGATGATTAGGGATTGACAAAAAATTCGAATTGAATCGTACCGAATCGAATCGGATCCAAATCAAACTAAGAGGTTCTTCTTAAATTAAATACCCGAACAAGTATATGAATCGAGAATCGATGGGTTCGGTTCGATTATCTATTTTAGACCAAGAACCGAATCTCTCTGAATTTTTAAATTTTTTTTATATTGGATAAATCAAAAATTATTCAACTAATAAGATTTAATAAAAAAATATAATATATATTTATTACCAACCTTTTTTGTAGGGTTTGGGTTGTTAAAATGGGCTAATACTTTAAAAATGATTTGGTTTTGGGCTTTGAAATAATTGGATTTATTTAATTAATTTGTTAATTTATTTAAAAATAATAATAATTTAATTAATTCAATATAAAAAAATAAAAAAATTTATTTAGTTTCTGTTTTTTTTCGATTCTTCGGTTCTTGGTCTAGGCCCGACCCAAACCCATCGGTTCTCGATTCGGGTACCCGTTCGGGTATTTAATTTACAAAGAACCACTCAATTCGGTTCGGTTCGATCCGGTTCGATTCGGAATTTTTGTACACCCCTAGTTGGAGCATTAATTAACTAATTGTTTGGAAAAAATTAAAATAATTTGATTTATCCATTATAAAAAAATTTAAAAATTCAGAGAGATTCGGTTCTTATTCGGTTCTTGGTCTAAAATAGATAATCGAACCGAACCCATCGGTTCTCGATTCATATACTCATTTGGGTATTTAATTTAAGAAGAACCGCTTGGTTTGATTCGAATCTAATTCGATTCGGTACGATTCAATTCTAATTTTTTGCTCATCCCTAATCATCACTGCCAAACACGTCTTTCATAATATAATTGAATCTCGCTTTGATTAAATAGAACAAAATGCTTCTCTGACCATTTCATGGGTCCCGCAACTTTTCAACCACATATTTCAAAAACTTCTATCACAATCTACCAAAAAATTCAATTTTAATTCCCGTCAAATATCATCTTAATTTGGGTGAATGATGGAGTTGAATATAGTGAAGTTCGGTGGCTAACGGGACAATTTTGGAAGTTTAGTGAGTAAACCGTGACATAGAACAAAGTTCGATGAGTAATCCGTGACATATAGCAAAGTTCGGTGAGTAATCCGTGACATATAGTAAAGTTCGGTGAGTAATCCGTTTGCACACATGGCGTTGACGTAAGTTTTAACGTGTCATGTCACCATTCCGTCAGCCACGTGGACAACGTTATTAACGGTTTTGATCCAGTGGCCAACGGAGCAGCAAAAGCCACTGAACTTTCATAAATGTCACGGTTTACTTACTAACCTTTAAAACTTATCTCACTGGCCACTCAACTTTAAACTTTGCCGCTCCGTTGGCCACTGAATCAAAACCGTTAATAACGTTGTCCACGTGGCTGACGGAATGGTGACATGACACGTTAAAATCTACGTCAACGCCATGTGTGCAAACGGATTACTCACCGAACTTTACTCCATGTCACGGATTACTCACCGAACTTTGCTATATGTCACGGATTACTCATCGAACTTTGTTCTATGTCACGGTTTACTCACCAAACTTCCAAAATTGTCCCGTTAGCCACCGAACTTCACTATATTCAACTCCATCATTCACCCAAATTAAGATGATATTTGACGGGAATTAAAATTGAATTTTTTTGTAGATTGTGATAGAAGTTTTTGAAATATGTGGTTGAAAAGTTGTGGGACCCATGAAATGGTCAGAGAAGCATTTTGTTCTATTTAATCAAAGCGAGATTCAATTATATTATGAAAGACGTGTTTGGCAGTGATGATTAGGGATGAGCAAAAAATTAGAATTGAATCGTACCGAATCGAATTAGATTCGAATCAAACCAAGCGGTTCTTCTTAAATTAAATACCCAAATGAGTATATGAATCGAGAACCGATGGGTTCGGTTCGATTATCTATTTTAGACCAAGAACCGAATAAGAACCGAATCTCTCTGAATTTTTAAATTTTTTTATAATGGATAAATCAAATTATTTTAATTTTTTCCAAACAATTAGTTAATTAATGCTCCAACTAGGGGTGTACAAAAATTCCGAATCGAACCGGATCGAACCGAACCGAATTGAGTGGTTCTTTGTAAATTAAATACCCGAACGGGTACCCGAATCGAGAACCGATGGGTTTGGGTCGGGCCTAGACCAAGAACCGAAGAATCGAAAAAAAACAGAAACTAAATAAATTTTTTTATTTTTTTATATTGAATTAATTAAATTATTATTATTTTTAAATAAATTAACAAATTAATTAAATAAATCCAATTATTTCAAAGCCCAAAACCAAATCAGTTTTAAAGTATTAGCCCATTTTAACAACCCAAACCCTACAAAAAAGGTTGGTAATAAATATATATTATATTTTTTTATTAAATCTTATTAGTTGAATAATTTTTGATTTATCCAATATAAAAAAAATTTAAAAATTCAGAGAGATTCGGTTCTTGGTCTAAAATAGATAATCGAACCGAACCCATCGATTCTCGATTCATATACTTGTTCGGGTATTTAATTTAAGAAGAACCTCTTAGTTTGATTTGGATCCGATTCGATTCGGTACGATTCAATTCGAATTTTTTGTCAATCCCTAATCATCACTGCCAAACACGTCTTTCATAATATAATTGAATCTCGCTTTGATTAAATAGAACAAAATGCTTCTCTAATCATTTCATGGGTCCCACAACTTTTCAACCACATATTTCAAAAACTTGTATCACAATCTACCAAAAAATTCAATTTTAATCCCCGCCAAATATCATCTTAATTTGGGTGAGTGATGTAGTTGAATATAGTGAAGTTCGGTGGCTAACAGGACAATTTTGAAAGTTTGGTGAGTAAACCGTGACATAGAACAAAGTTCAGTGAGTAATCCGTGACATATAGCAAAGTTCGGTGAGTAATCCGTGACATATAGCAAAGTTTGGTGAGTAATCCGTTTGCACACATGGCGTTGACGTGGATTTTAACGTGCCATGTCACCATTTCGTCAGCCACGTGGACAACGTTATTAACGGTTTTGATCCAGTGGCCAACGGAGCGGCAAAGTTTAAAGTTGAGTGGCCAGTGAGATAAGTTTTAAATGTTAGTAAGTAAACCGTGACATTTATGAAAGTTCAGTGGCTAATGAAACAATTAACTCATAGAATGTCTATCAAGATGTCAACTAAAATGTAATTTTAGCAAAATTAAAAAGAAAGGGCTCACCTGGATCAATTGGCTTTTAAGCCACTGTTTAAGCCTCATTCTTTAAAATTTTATTTTTTTTCAAATTTATTTTCACCCACAATTCTTCCATTAAAATAATTTTAGACTTATACATAAAAATTTTCCAACTTTTTAATTACACATTTTCTTTAAAAAGTCATTATTACAAAATTCATTCTCCCAAAAAAATTGGACTCAAACAAACCCTTAGTTAATTTTCTCTTTTAAATTTAAATTTAAATAATAATACTTAAGAGTAGGTGTTGAATATTGATGCATTATTTATTTTTGACAATTCACTTTTTACGTGCAAAAAGTTGAACATAATTTCGACTTAACGAAATCAAGAAATACAAAAAGTGATATTTTGGTCAATACAAGAATTTAAACTCTTTCTTCTTTAAACGATAATGATTCGCACAAGTGCTAACAGATTCAGGCACTCATCTTTCAAGATATAAATATCATATCGACAATAGAAGCACTTCAAATTACGAATACCAACTAACCTATTAATGTTTTTGAATTTTTTTGATGAAAAATTAACTCAAAATATGCAGCATATATATTTATAGGACCGAAATGCAAAATATAGAATAGTGCGTGGAAAAATAAATCACCTTATTTTCAAGGGAAATTGGCGCAAATGATCCCAAAACTTTTTCCAATCTTTCATTTTTTATAAAAACCTAGGTATGTCAACGAGTCGAGTTGAGCAAGCTCGTGAGCCAAAACTTGAGGGTCGAACTCGGCTCGAGTAAAAAAGGTTCGGGTTTTTTTTTGCCCGAGCTGAGACGAGCTTTTACTCGATCAAAAAATTTAGGCTCGATCCTAAATACAGACTCACGATTTTTTTTAATTAAAATACAGACAGCATCTAGCTGTAGGGCTGTCCGTGGGTCGATTCGGTTCGGTTCTGAAGAGACTCGAACCGACCCAAAACTTTCGGGTATTTAATAAATGGACCAGTCGGGTCCAAATATAATTATGGAACCTTCGGGTTCGGTTCCGTTCGGTTCGGGTCGGTTCCGTACCATAATCAAATTTTTTAATATTTGCAGTAACACTACATAAATACAACTAATGACATTTCATTCGTAACTTTTATAAATTAACGTAGCTCAATTCAAAAACATATAAATAACTAGCCGTCCAATAAGATTAATTCAACGCATACAAATACCAATAATTAGATATTAATATTACAGCAAAACTATATAAAGTATATTCATTTGCTTCAAATTAAAATGGGCTAATGAGTTTCAAAAATGATTTAGGCTTTAAAATTAAAATTATGAAATAATCTGATTTATTTAATTAATTTGCTAATTTGTATAGAAAAAAATAAAATAATTTAATTAATTCAATATAAAAAATAAAAAAATTATTTAGTTTCGGTTCTTATTTGATTCTTCGGTTCTTGGTCTAAATCCGAGACCTGACCTAAACCTATCGGTTCTCGATTTGGTTACCCGTTCGGGTATTTAATTTATGAAGAACCGCTCGATTCAGTTCGATTCGGGTCGGGTTCGGTTCGGTCCGGTTCGATTCGGAACTTTTGGACACCCCTATCTAGCTGCCTGGGTTTATTTATTTTTTTATTTTTTTAAGATATTGCAAAGCAAGCAGCAGCTAGTTAGCTGCCTGCCTGCCTAGGAGGCAGTGTGCACTGCATGATTTAATTTTTAATTTTTTTTCCTTTCTTGATCGTCACGGGCCTAAAATAGCCCGTGACACAAGCCAATCGGTTTGCACGAGCTGGGTCAACTCGGCTCAGGCTTTTTTCGGGTCGAGTAGTCCGAGCTAGCGAGTGAAATTAACACCCCTATACAAACCTTTAAACATTGGCACAAATTGTCATACTACTTTCTATAGACAATTGTATATAGAGAGAATTTCATAACATGACACACACACACACACACACACACACACACACACACACTCACTCTCTTGAGTACGTGTGTGTCTTTTTTTTCTTGCATATGAATTAAAAAGCAAGCTTGAAAGGAAATAGACCATCATATGGCCAATATCATATCGACCTAATCGCCTAGACTATCCTCGTGGATTACCAGGTACATGTCATTACTTCCCATGTGCTAACCCAAGAAGTATTCCACTCACGAGGCATATGCTCATAATATCATACAGTCACAATCGAGTGGATCATCATCTCTTGATCACCATAGGTGTACATAAGGTCTTGCCTTTGATCCCCAAGAAGCTCCCACTTGCAATCCCAACTAATATCCAATAAGTATACCTCACCATGCTCGGTAATATCCAATAAGTATACCCTATATTCTCGGTGCACTAGTAATTGTCAATAAAAAATCTTATATTTTAAATTCATTTCTCCAATCATATAAGTGCAAATGCTTATGAATGGTATACAGAAGCAAATGGACTCCAATGTGTTTTTGGAACATACGCTCAATCATAGTGATCAATGTAAGATACCTAAAAACATCATTAGCAAAGTTATATAAAGTCACGACAATGATAAAAAGAATATACTTTAACACATACTATGTCATTGCGTTGTAGTTGTATGTGAATTTTTATTTACATTTCAGTAGAGGCGGCTCTGACGGTGCGCAAGTTAAGCAACCGCACATGACTCGGCATTGTAGGGGCACCAAATTTGTTTTTTTTTTATTATAGGTATATTTATATGTATAGTTAATTTTTAAAATGTTTTACTAATTTTAAAATTTTAAATTTTTATTATCATGCTAAGTTAAAGGGTGCAATATTTATTAAAAACAGTAAAAAAATTAATTATATTACATTAATATTTTTTTAGTTTAGCATATTATTGAAAAAAAATTTGGTTTTTCAAATTTTAAACTATCTCACTTTCAAAAAAATTAAATAAATTAACTAAAATTAAACTATCGATTTTACCACCCAATCCCAAATGCCCAATTTATTTCATTAACTAATTACCAATCCAACAAGACAATAAACAACCCAAAATCCAGTGATTAAAGTGAAGAGTGAAAAGCTAACCTCAGATCCATTTCTGCTATTTCCCTCTCTCACACCCTTTAACCTACGAAGAACAGTTAAACAAATTAGAAGAAAATCTATACGTCTTTGTTGCTAGCTCTACATTAGTACAATCTGCATAGTAAATCACCATTTCAATAATTGGGCACATCTTAGTGTTAGGCTTAATGAACGTGGATTAGTGATTTTACTTTTAGAAATGCTTACTTGATTTGTTGCATTACAAGGTTTACACATGGTATTTAATGTTTTTGATTTCAAAAATTGCCCATATGGAATTGCATGAAGAGTTTAGTGGTTTTGATGGTTCTTTGTTGATGGCATATAAATTTTGATGAAGCTCAGGAGAATTCTTTTGATTTAGATCGAATTAGTTCCTTGAAGCACTTGCACGAAAGCATTGGGAGGTAAAATGCAAGAGTGATGAGATTATTAGAGGAAAAAAGCCAAATTGAGCGATACATGAGTGCAAACATGCGAGTAAACTCTACGTTATAGGATATCGGAAAAGAAAAGAAAAGATCTACATCTAGGGAGGAAATATAATCAATTCTTCATGGCAATTCGGCAAAATTATGAGAGGATGGATGTGATGTGTGGGGAATTTAAGGATAGATTGGATAGCTGGGAAACATTGATTGCAAACTTACAAAGGGCACCTTAGAAGAGTTCCCGATGTTAAGCGGCAAAATAGGCATTATCCTAGTGTTGAAATTGACCAAATGTCAGTAGTTGAAGTTGATAGGACGGGAAATAGAAAGATAACCCTGAAAGGGGGAGTAGAAGAAATCTTAGAGACTTTGATGGAGTAGAGTACCTATTGGTAGATGAAGCACTTATTACGAAGCATAGTGTTTGATGATTTGATGGAAAGTTTCAAATTTCTCAATATGATTAACTCTCAAACAATTAATCATATGGAGAAACGAGAGAGGATAAAAATAAAGTAAGAGAGAAAATAGAGAGGTGGCTGAAAAATAAAATAGAGCCGCAAGAAAAAAAGAAAATAGAGAGGTGGCTGAAGATAAAGAAAAAATGAGTTGAACCACAAGAGAGAAGAAAAAGAGTCTTCAGAAAAGAAAAGAAAAGTCAAAAGTGAGCTTCTATGAAAATGAGAGTATACGTCTTTAGTGAGAACTAGCAAACCCCTCCCTAATTTGGTTATTTCTTTGTTACAGGTTTCAAAGTCTTGGTTCAAGAGGACATGCCTATTGGGTTACCACATATTCATGGTATTAAACAGTAAATAGAGGATACTAACCATTCCCTCCCTAGTTTGGATATTTCTTTGTTGCAAGAGGTTGATTACTTGTTCCCTGAGGTAGCAAATGAGCTTCAAAACCAATTGGCGAGTTTGAAGAGCAAAGGAAACATGGGGGTAAATATGAGTTCACTAACAGTAACGTATCATCATTTGAAATGTGTTGTCAATCTTTAGTTCGTTAACTATTTTGGGGTGAATTTATGGGCTAAGTTAGGAACCAAACTAATCTCTTCCACTTCATATTCATACTTTGATATTATGCCTTGTTTTAATCTACTAACTTTATCTGATTTAATATCTTATATGTTGTTGAAAGCCATGTATTAGGTGGAAATAAGAGGATTGACCAATATGCATCTCAACCTAATCAAAGAAAGAAGTTGAGGCATGTACTATTTGATCCAGGTGATTGGGTTTGTGACGTAGACCCCGTTTGAAAACCTACGAATTCAACGAAAATGGAACAAAATCAGCTTGCTATGATCTCGATGTGGAAGATCTCAAATTTGAACCATAAAGAAACAAGGTCCTTAAAACCCCAATCTTGAGACTCCACAAAGGTTGTTCACTTCTTTGATAAGTCGAAATTCTAGCATTCAATCAAGAACACAAGAAGGCAAAGCAAAAGCTTTTCTCCATTCACTTCAAAATTGTTCTCCCCTTCTCCAAATATCATGGCTGCCCCCCTTTAAAGTAATAGCCCTAGCTTAATTGAAGAGAAAACGAAATGGGCCTAAAACAAAAGATGTGGATTGGGCCTAATTGATCAAAACATAAAAAGCCCATAATTAATTAAAAGACTAAAGTTACAATTCCTAATTAATCCTTGCACTTTTCTTGTCTTCCTGCACAAAAAGATAAGTGACCATCCTTGGTGGAGCTTTGGAATCTTGAAATTTAGTTTTACGACCCTCTAGCTCGGCCTCTTTGTATTGCACTTCCATGATCAAGCCTTACAAAGCCTCTTTTCATCCTCTTTATTCACTCTAGTCCTTGGACCGCCAATTCCTTGCAAAGGATCTTGAGAATATTCGGGAACATCAACTTGGTTAGCACCTCGATCTCCATTAGTTTGGGTACCCATAGGAAAGAAATGGATGCTAACTCAAATGAGGTCTAAATTACATCCTAGGGGAGATGGACCATTCCAAGTGATCGAAATGATTAATGATAATGCCTACTAGATGAATTTTCGAGGTGAGTATAAGGTAAAATTTACTACTTTCAATATTACTGATATTTCTCTCTTTAATGCTGGTCAAGATTCCAGGACGAACCTTCTTAAAGAGGGAGGGAATATAGGATCCATGGAGGGCAACAAACTTACAAATATCTGGCACAACTTGAAGAGGAACCAATGAAGAGATCGCCATCAAATAGGATCGTTGAAGCCATGCATTTACTTGTTCAAACTACAAAGACCAAGAGTTTGAAGTTAACAAGCCAAATACCAAGTTTCATGTTGGGCATGAATGTGGAATCAAGTTGGATGCATTTGAATCAAGAAACCAAAATTGGAAGCCAGTCGGATAAGTATGTTGTCGCATAGTATAAAATGGGATGCTATATCATGTACTATTCCCGAAACAAAGTGAAATTTGGGGTTGTTCCATGCTGTCGCAGGAGTTATAACTATGCCCGCATAGTTCACTTTTGGAACGCGTTTTTTTAGATTTTTCCTATAAGTCTATTTTTGGTAGAACTCTTGTTATGGTATCCTTTTTTATGTGAACTCAGGTAACAATAGTAGCTCCAAAACACACAAAACATTGAATCACAACCTAAGAAAGCTAAAATCACGATTTGAAAACTTGACACAATAATTTATTGAATCAAGAAGCCAAAGTTATGGAAGAACTTGACCCTTAATTATAAAAACTATGAACCTTGCTATGAAATTATTGAACCCCGCAAAGATGAAATTCTTGATTAGTTTGAAATAGAGTTCAATGAAGTACAAGAAGAATGCAACCTCCTTTGATTTAATCTCTCAATAATAATATTTTTACAATGAAAAGAATGAATTCTATTTATAAGGAACCCATAAATACCTAATTAAAATGGAATTATATGAAAAAATACCATAACAAGAGTTCTACCAAATATAGACTTCTAGAAAAAATCTGAAAAAGCACGTTCCGAAAATAAACTATGCTACCGCATATTTATAATTCCCGCGATATCATAAAACAACCAAAATTCCACTTCTTTGTTTCAGGAATAGTACATGCTATATATCATCCTATTTTATACTGTGTGACAGCATAGTTATTCGACAAATCTTCATTTTCATTTGTTTGAATCAAGTTCAACAATTGGGGTTCCTCTTCCATGCCCAACATGAAATTTGATGTTTTGCTTGTTGCGATCAAAATCTCGACCCATGTAGTTTCAACAAGTATTCCCAGGCTTCCTTGATCTTCTTTGTTCATGATCTCGTCATTGGTCCTTCTTCCACAATCAACGGATCTTTGCCAGCCTTCATCCCATGGTTCTCATCATCCCCTCCCTCTTGAAAAAGATTCGTCCTCGAATCGTCACTGCATCAAATCGAGAAAGATCAGAAACATTGAAAGTAACAGAAATGTTATACTCACTTGACAGGTCCAATTTAGAGGCATTTTCATTGATCTTTTCAAACACTTAAAATGGTCCATCATCTCTCGATTGTAATTTTGACCTCCTTTGAGCCGAAAATGCTCTTTTCTCATATGTACACAAACCCAATCACCTGGTTCAAATGCAACGCGCCTCCGTCCTTTATTAGCTTGAGAAGCATAATAAAGGAATTAAATCAAAAGAAGTTAATGGATTAAAGCCATATACAATCTTAAAAGGTGTATAAGAAGTTGTAGAATGTGTGGCCTTATTATATGTAAACTCTATGTTAGGCAAGCAATCCTCCCAACTCTTTAAAATATTATTGACTGTGCGCAAAAGTTGTGTCAATGTCCTATTAACTACATCGGTTTGTCTATATGTTTGTGTGTGACAAGTAGTAGAAAATAATAACGTAGTCCTTGTTTGATCTCCATTATTTTCAAATTTATTTCTCTCTTTTCTTTTCAACCACACATTTTTTTAATAAAATAAATATTACACAAAAATCAAAAACATTTCCTTATTTTTTAACTACACATTCTCTATCAATTTACTATTCTAAAAATACATTCTTAGCAAAAAAAAAGGGGCTCAAATAGGCACTTAGTTCCCAACTTACCCCCCAAAACCCTCCAGAAATGTCTAAGGAATTTAACATATCTATCAGACACAATACTCCTAATACCCGTTGAGTAGCACTATGTCCTTAAAAAATAAGTTAGCTATGTTTGTTGCATCATCTGTTTTATGAAAAGGAATGAAGTGTGCCATTTTACTGAACATATCCACTACCACATATATGGAATCTCTACCCCTTTTAGCTCTAGGCAATTCCAACGCAAAATCCATGAATACACATCAACCCTAGGTTCACTAAGAACAGGTAAAGGTGTATACAAACCTTATGCCAGAACCTTAGGCTTAGCCTTTTTACATGCAATGCATCTATTACAATATGATTAACATCTATTTTCATTTTAGTCCAATAAAAGTGTTTACGCAACATCTTTAAGGTCTTATTAATGCCAAAATGCCCTCATTAAAACCCCCACTATTTGCTTCACGTACTAGCAATTCATGCATAGAACATTTAGGAATACATAACCTATTTTCTCTAGACAAATATCCTCCACTTGCCTTTGAAGCTCATTTATCTCCCCGGGATTACTTCTATAAGTTGACCGACTTGGAATAACAGCTCCAGGTATAAAATCAATCTGATACTCAATACCACGAACGGGTGGTAACCCACTAGGCATGATTTTAGGGAACAAGTCCTCAAATTCCTACAACAAAGAAATAGTCAAACTAGAGAGGGGCTGGTCAGTTTACTCAGAATTGAGGTATGATTCCTTGTAGACCAGCAATATCAAAGGCTAGTTTTCCCCTAAAGTCCTCTTTATTTCACTATCTTTTGTAGAATAATACTCACTTTTGACTTTTCTTCTGTCTCCGAAGACTTTTTCCTTTCTCTCTTGTGGCTCAACTCTTTTTTTCAATGTTTTCAGCCACCTCTCTATTCTCTCTCTCTCTCTCTCTCTCTCTCTCTCTCTCTCTCTCTCTCTCTCATAGACCTATTTTGGTGTTAATGGAACAAGAGTAACAGATTTTCCATCCTTGACAAAGCTGTACCTATTTTCGTACCCTTCATGTATCACTTTCCTAACATACTGCCATGGCTTCCCCAATAATATATGCCCAGCATGAATAGGAACTACGTCACACATGACCTCATCACTATACTTCCTAATTGTAAAGCTCGCCAAAACTTCCTTATTATAACCCTAACCTCTCCAAATTCATTCAACCACTGCAATTTATAAGGTCCATGATGTTTTAGCATATTCAAAACCAATTTCTCTTCAAGGGTAGTTCTAGCAACATCGGTACAACTCACCCCAATCAATAATCATACTAAATACCTTGTTGACATGGCACCAGTATGAAAGATGTTCTCCCTTTGCTGTTCCATGCCATCCACCTTGATCTGTGTACTTAGAGCACACCATGTAACAAGTGTTTCACCTACCATTGGGTACTCTACCCCATCATCATCACCAGCATTTTCCAATTTGGGCATCTCGTCACTATCATTATCACTCACCACTTCACCATTATCATGCAAAATCATTGCCCTTTTGTTTGAGCATTGAGAAGCAATGTACCCAAAACCGAAACATCTAAAACACTTGATATCCCTATTCCTGGAAGGTTGGGAGTCTGCTTTTGGTTTTAATTTGCTAGCTACTTCCTCTTTTTGCCAAGGTGGTTCGATAGACCTTTGAGATAGCCCCTCCACTTATATCACTATCCCTCTTCAGTTTCCAAGAAGGATTAAAACCCGAAGAACACCTAGCTGCTCCTTTTTCCTTTTAACTGTCTCTTTACCTTCATAGCCACATGCAACATATCCTCCAACTCCACTTAATATTGCAACTCCATTACATTGACTATCTCTATATTCGAACTATTCAAAAACCTAGCAATTATGCTAATCCTATCTATCTCCATCTCCTTGTGCTAATCCTCCACACTCCTTGAACCTTGAGGCTTTGATGTTTTTGATAAAGATCCCTATAATAGTGATTAGGCACATTTCTCTTCCTCATGATACAATATGCCTCTCATGATTATTCCTCCTACTTGTTGCTAATTGATCCCACCATATGACTGCATAGTCGATGACACAACTAGTTTCATAGATTTGAATCTGATGATGGGCATGAAGTGGATAGTGCTTAATGAGGATGATCAAATATATGAGGCCGGAGTGGGTAGAATGAGGAATAGAGGAGATAGATGTGAAAGGGAGCCTAGAGGAGATCCTAGAGACTTTGGTGGAACTAGTGGTGATATAGTTTACCGATTATGCAATCATATGGTGGGATGAATTAGTAACGAGCAAGAGGAGGAATCATGAGAGGCCTATTGAAACATGGGGTGAGTTAAAGGATATCATGAGAAAGATGGAGATATCTATGATTAGTCAAGGTTTGAGGAGCTTGGAGGATTACCATAATGAGATGGAGATATCTATGAATAGGCCGAATGTTGAGGAGGAGCTCCTACAAGTTTTTGAATGGTTTGAATTGAGAGATTTGAGAGATAGCCAATGTAGTGGAATAACAACATGAAAAATGCTATGTGTACACCATGACACCTCATGGTGTACACACGGCTTTACACCCCCCTCACATGGAAGGGGGCCCACGAATATTTTATTGTGTGTGGGGCCCCCTCCATGTGAGGGGGTGTAAAGTCGTGTGTACACCATTGTTTACACTAGCATCTCCCATAACAACATTATGTGAAGTTGGAGGACATGCTACATGGTGCTATGAAGGTGGAAAGCCAATTAAAAAGAAATGGAGCAGCTAGGTATTCTTTGGGATCTTATCGTTCTTGGAAATAAAAGTGGGATAGTAATAGAAGTGAATGAGCCGTTTCAAAGGTTAAGACCGAACCACCAAGGGGAAAAGACGAAGTAACCAGCAAAGTAAAACCAAGGCAGATTCCCAACCTTCTAGGAATAGGGATGTCAAGCATTTTAGATGGTTGGTTTCAGGGCACATTGCTTCTCAATGCTCAAACAAAAGGGCCATGCGTGATAATAGAGAAGTGGTGAGTGATAGTGATAGTAATGAAATGCCCTAATTGGAGGATGCTAGCGATGGTGATGGGGTAGAGTTCCCAGTGGTAGGTGAAACACTTGTTATGAGGCAAATTCGTAGTAGTTTATTTTGATGACATCCTAGTATATAATAAGTGCTTAGATGAGCATATTGAGCATTTGAGACGTGTGCTTGTTTTTTGAAGCAAGAATGACTTTATGCTAATTTTAAGAAGTGTATATTTTTCATGGAAAGGCGGTTTTTCTTGGTTATGTTGTTTGTACAAAGGATATTAAAGTAAACGAAGAGAAAGTAAAAGCTATCAAGAATGACCAATACCTAAAAGTATGCATAACTGACATAAGAAGCTTTCATGGTTTAGCTAGCTTTATAGGTATTTTATTAAAGATTTTAGTACACTTGCCACACCACTCACTGAGATTGTGAAAAAAGTGTTGGATTCAGTTGGGGCATTAAATAAGAAAATGCATTTATTATTATTAAGTATAGGTGTGTTTTGCACCTATTTTAGGAATATCTAACTTTAACATAACATTTGAGATTGAACGTGATTTCTCTGGAATAGGAGTTGGAGCCGTTTTAATGCAGGATAGGCGACCAAAAGCATATTTCAGTGAAAAGTTTAGTGCTGCAGCTTTGAATTATCCTACATATGACCAAGAGCTTTATGCACTTGTTCAAGTTTTAGTGATATCATAACACTACGAGTGCCCGAAGGAGTTTGTAATCCAATGATACAGATTTTTCTAACACGCATGCGCACGCACACACACACATATCACATAATAAGGCTGCAATTGATAACCGAAATTAATGAATTTCTTACCATAAAAATTGCCTCCTCTCCCCTTTTACTGATATAGATTTTACTGATCAGTAACAATAATGTCATTCATTTTAATGTGGTATATATAATAATCTAATCCAAATTTCTTTATGAACTCCTAATTTTATCAGTTCAAATGAACCAATACAATTGAAAATTTCATGCATGAATTGTTCGTCTCATAGTGGGAGTTTAACGGGACATTTTGGCTTAAGGTAAAAAGAGATGTTAATCGCATTTGTAGTAGATAAATCACATGGGCAAAGTGTAAGGTTTTACCACAGGGTTCGTATACACCCTTACCCGTTCCTAGTGAGTCATGAGTTGATGTGTCTATCTACTTTGAACTGGGGCTGCCTAAGGACTAAAAGGGGCAGAGATTCTATATTCATGGAGTAATGCTACTTATCATCAAATGATAAAATATCGGTGATGTGGCAACCCATTATCCCTCGCATTTCTCCTCTCTCCCTATCTCCCTTTCTCCTTCCCATCTCTCATAAAAATTGAACTGTCCATCCCATAATTCCACTTATATCTAGGGGTGTCCAAAAGTCCCGAACCGGACCGAACCGAACCGAACCCGAACCGAACCGAACCGAAACGAGCGGTTCTTCATAAATTAAATACCCGAACTGGTACCCGAATCGAGAACCGATGGGTTTGGGTCGGGTCTCGGGTCTAGACCAAGAACCGAATAACCGAAATTAAATAATTTTTTTATTTTTTTATATTGAATTAATTAAATTATTTTATTTTTTTCCTATACAAATTAGCAAATTAATTGAATAAATTAGATTATTTCATAATTTTAATTTTTAAGCCCAAATCATTTTAAAATCCATTAGCCCATTTTAATTTGAAGCAAATGAATATACTTTATGCAGTTTTGCTGTAATATTAATATCTACTTTTTGGTATTTGTATGCATTGAATTAATCTTATTGGACGGCTAGTTTTGTATATTTTTTTGTATTGAGCTACGTTAATTTGTAAAAGTTACGAATGAAATGTTATTAATTGTATTTATGTAGTGTTGTTGAAAATATTAAAAAATTTAATTATGGTACGGAACCGAACCGACCCGAACGGAACCGAACGGAACCGAACCCGAACGGTTCCATAATTATATTTGGACCCGACAGGTCCATTTATTAAATACCCGAAAGTTTTGGGTCGGTTCGGGTATCTTCAGAACCGAACCGAACCGACCCATGGACAGCTCTACTTATATCACCACATGATCAATGTTCCATCATCATAATGATAAATATCATTATTCATATATGTCGTAGTGGATAGGTTTATTAATTGTATTTATGTAGTGTTGTTGAAAATATTAAAAAATTTAATTATGGTACGGAACCGAACGGAACCGACCCGAACCGAACCGAACCGAACGAAACCGAACCCGAACGGTTCCATAATTATATTTGGACCCGACGGGTCCATTTATTAAATACCGAAAGTTTTGAATCGGTTCGGGTATCTTCAGAACCGAACCGAACCGAACCGACCCATGGACAGCTCTACTTATATCACCACATGATCAATGTTCCATCATCATAATGATAAATATCATTATTCATATATGTCGTAGTGGATAGGTTTAGTAAGAAGACACATTTCATTTCATGTTGTAAATAGATTATGCCACGAACATAGCTGAATTGTTCTTTAGAGATATAGTACGACTCCATGGGATACCTAGGAGTATTGTGCCCGATAGGGATGTTAAGTTCTTTAGCACTTTTGGAGGGTTTTGTGGGCTATGTTGGGAGCTAGCTTCTATTTTCTACTACTTGTCACCCAGAAACAAATGGATAACCCAATGTAGTTAATCAATAAAAATTTGACAAGTTGGGAGGATTTCTTACCATTTATAGAATTTGTGGATAATAGAGCCATGCATTCTACTACTTAATACCTTTTGAAATTGTGTATGGTTTTAAATCAACTAACTTCGTTGGATTTAATTACTTGTTGATTTAGGAGGTAGTTTATATGGGAAGAAGAAGACTGAATTGCTAAGGTCAATCCATAAGAAGGTTCGACTTCAAATTGAAAAGAATGAACATTATGTATCTCAAACTAATAAAGGAAAGAGGCGTGAAAAATTTGAACTAGGTAATTGGGTTTGGGTTCACATGCGAAAAGAACATTTTTAACTTAAAGAAGGTCCAAATTGAATCCTAGAGGAGATGGACAATTCAAAGTCCTTGAAAAAATTAATGACAATGCCTAAAAATTGGATCTTTTAGGTGAGTATAATTTGTCTGCTATTTTCAATGTCGCTGATCTTTCTCTCTTTGATACAAGTGAAGATTTATGGTCAAATACTTCTAACGAGTGAGGGAATGATGAGAATCATGAAAAACAAGTTAGCAAGGACCCATTACAGACATCAAACAAAATCAAGTGTAAAGAGAATCAAGGAAGCCATGCAAGGACTTGTTCAAGTTACGTTGGCCGAGAGTTTGAGTGCAACAACAAATATACAAAGTTTCAAGATAGGTTTGAAAGAGGAACCAACCTTGGTGCATTTGATTCAAGATAAGGAAGAGGAAGATTTTTCGTAAAGCCATGCTGCTGAACACTTTAAATTCTATGTTGTCGCATTCATCTAAATTTTACAACTTGAGGCCGAAATTCTTCTTCCATACGGTTGCAACACTTATAATTATGCGATCACATAGGTTTCTAGCTGGTTTCGATTTTTCAGTTTTTTAGTTTGATTCAAACTCTATTTTTTATCACATTTATCTAGTTAATTTTGTGTGAATTAGGGTTGTTTTGAGTACGCCTATATATAAGGCCTTATCCATTTTAAATTAAACAAGACATTATTGAGAAATTAATATACAAAGTTAGATTATCGCTTTCAAATCTTGTTCTTAATTGAACTGACTTATCGATGATTTCTAATTTTTGTGGCGTTCAACCTTCTAGCCTTGGTTATTGGTTTAAAAAATCATTGGGCCAAGGTTTTATATTTGATTTTAGCTATCTTGTGGTTTTATCAAATCTTTTGTGGGTTCTACGGTACATCCTGTAACGAGATTCACATCAATTTTGCACATTTTATTACCATTTGTAGTATTTTGTTATATTTAACACATATATTCGTACATTTTGGAGTTTCTCAGTACATTTCATAAATTTTGCTAAATTACGGCGTGTTATGATACTTTTCATGCTTTTAAGTACCCTTTTGAATGTTTTGGTTCCTTTCTTTAAATTTGGTACATATTTGCTCATTTCCATATAATTGGAGTATTTTATTACATTAAGCAGTCTAAATGCATTTCCTCGCACTTCGTTATACTTTCATGCATCTTTGTTCATTTTTTGCATATTGGTATATTTTGGCATGTTTCGGTACATTTCGTATACTTTAGTATATTTTAGTGAATTGTAAGTTCCAACCATTTAGTTACATTTGGGAGCTATTTTATACATTAAACTAGAGTGATTTTGTTACATATTGAATATATTTCATGCATTTTTGTCCCTTTTTGAAATGTTTTAGTAAATTCCATACATTTTGGTACACATTTTGAGTTTTTGTTACATTTGGTGCATTTTTTTAGCATTTTGGGTCATTCGCACATTTGTTACACATGCGTTTTTGATACATTTCGAGTATTTTGTTTCATTTTGTAGGGATTTGGTACATTTCACACATTTGAATACATTTTGATGTGTTTAGATACAATTCACACGCTTCCGTTCCGTTTGTCTACGTTCTTCACATCTCATGCTAAGCATTTCGTGCATTTTAGTACCCTTTGGAGCGTTTTGTTACATTTTGGTACATATTGGAGCATTTTTAACATTTTGCATAGTTTAGTATTTTTCACACTTTGGTACATTTCAGCACGTTTGGGTACATTTCAACATTCTACATTTGGTGTATTAGGTATATTTTGCACATTTGTCTACACTGGAGCATTTTGGTACATTTCGCATATTTTCTACACGTTAAGGTGTTGTTTACATCTCACGAATCTTGATACATTTTAGAGTTTCTTATACATTTTACGCATTTTCTTACGTTTTGGCGCGTTACTGTACATTTCACTTATTTTAGAACCCTATCAACCGTATTGGCACATTTCAAAAACTTTGATGCACACTGGAGTGTTTCGTTTTATTTCATGAATTTTGGAACATTTTGTCGCATTTTGATACCATTCATGTAATTTGGTACACTTTTTTCATTTTGGTACAATTTTCTCATTTTGTTACACTAAGGCGTGTTTCGATACATTTTACCCACTTTTGTACATTTTGGTGTATCAAAGTACATTTAATGCATTTTGCTACAATTGGGAGTTTTAGTTTTATTTTGTTACAACAAATTTTTGTATCTTTGAAACATGTACACATTTGAGTGTTTTTCATTTGTTGCAGTTTGGAGCGTTTTTGATAAATTTCGTCTCGTTCGTTCATTTGTTGCATTAAGCGAGATTTGTTATATACATGCGTTTTGATACATTTTGCATATTTTGGTTTACTTCAGCAAGTTTTATTCTATTTTGCACATTTTAGTCGCTTGGGTGTGTTTTGTTACATTTCATGCATTTAGCTACACTTGGAGCGATTTGGTACATTTCGTGCATTTTAGTACACATTGGATCGTTTTGTTGCATTTCTTGCATATTTCTACATTTTGGCGTTTTCGTACATTGTACACATTCTGTTACGTTTATGGACACTCATGTATGTTTCGCGAATTTTAGTACATTTTGAAAAGTTTTGGTACATTTCACTATTGGTACATTTTGGAGTGTTTAATTTATACATTTTGGAAGTTCTTATAATTCTCATGCATTTTGCAATTTTTTGGCGCATTATGGTACATTTCATGAATATAGAAACCTTTCGAGCATTGGTGCCTTTGGCAAAATTTGATGCATGTTGGAGTTTTTGTTTTATTTGGAGCATTTCGGAGCAACATTCCAACAATTTTGTATAGTTTTTTTCATTTTCAGAACAATTCTCGTATTGTGTTAAACTAAAGCGTTTCGATACATTTCACGCATTTTTCTACAATTGGAAGTTTTTGTTTGATGTTGCTTATAACATTACAAAGTGGAACATTCTAGTACATTTCACCAATTTTAGTATCTCTGAGACATTTTCGTACACATTTGAAATGTTTTGTTACATTTGGTGCATTTTGGTACATTTTGTGAGAGGTTGCTCGTTATATTAAGTGTGTTTTGATACATGTATTTGGTACATTTCACATATTTTTTTACATTTTTTGGCATGTTTTGACACAAACCTTGACGTTTTTGTTCAATTTGTATACTTTTTTCTCATTTCACGCATATTGGCACATTTCAGCATGTTACAGTATATTTCATACATTTTGTTACCCGTTGGAGAGTTTTGTGCATTTTGCAATTTTGAAAGCCAATGCACATTTCGCACAATTTGAGATAATTGGAGCATTTTGGTACATTGGAGCATTTTTGAACATTTCGCACATTTTGGAGCATATTGGTACTATTCCTATGAAGAATCTAGTCCAAAGTCAATGATAGTTCTAATGAAGATTAAAAACCATTAAATGAGGGATGTGGAGAAAACCTTAGCAGGCATCTTGTACCAAGATTCGATATCTCGAAATGATAAGAAGAAGACGAAAGGTATCTTATGTGAACCCTTGAAAGATGAACCTTGGAACCCACAATAAGATTTGATATACACACCTCGAAAAGCTTCGAAGAACCTTGACCAAATGATCTCTTGAACCACGTTTTTAGGGTTGAACGCTACCAATGTGGAAATCTTTGATAGTTCAATGAAGAACAAGAAGAAAAGTGAATCCTCACTTTAATTAAATTCACACCATCAAAAGTTGTTGTCTTCTACAATAACAATGCTTTATATAGGCGGAATTCAATATTACCCTAAATTGGAATGGAAAAAGGAGATAAATAAACTTAACAAATAAGAGTCCCACTATACTTGGAAATCTTCATGTATGGTCTCTCGGACTACAATGCATGGCATGGTACTGTTGATTTAGCCTCGGATTTTGTCTAATTAGGTGTTGCGCATGCAAGGTATTTAAGGCCTTGCATGCGCATGGCTTTCTAGTTCCGCTTCCCCCATCTTCGCTTGAATAAAAAATGCACTAAGGTTGGTTCTTCTTATCTCATGTCCATTTTGAAGGTATGAATCTTTTGCTTTTTGCTTGGACGTACACGTAGCTTGAACAAGTTCATTTATCTGTCCATCTGGAGCATGTAAAGGATCCTTGGTTGCCAACCCTCATCAGTATCTCAATCAGAGATAATTGAAGGAGACAACTTTTCAAAACCTACAAGACTAGAATGAGACAAAGTATATCATTGATACAATTACTCCAAAATAAGTAAAGCGCAACAAAATTCTCCAATATGTACCAAAATGTCGAAAAACTCTAATAAAATAAAAAATGCACAAAATGTATTGAAACTCCCCAAAATATACTAAAATCTGTGAAATATATTGATATTTCCAAAATGTACACAAAATATTACGAAATGAGCCTAATGTGAACCTACGTAGAATAGTAGCTCCGAAACCCAATAAATATTGAATCAAGTAACCAAGTTATGGAAGAACTTGACCCCTTAATTACATAAATTATGAACCTTGCTATGAATTTGTTGAACGCCACAACGATGAAATTTTGATAAGTTCAATGAAGAACAAGAAAAAAAAAATCTCCCTTTGCTCAAGTCTCTCAATAATAATGTTTACAATAAAAAGAATGAATCCTATTTATAGGGAACCCATAAAAACCTAATTAAAACGAAATTTTATAAAAAAAGATATAAAAAAGATACCATAACAAGAGTTCTACCAAAAATAGACTTCTAGAAAACAATCTGAAGAAAAACACGTCTAGAAAAAAATGAACTGTGTGACCGCATAGTTATAACGCCCGCGACAACATAGAACAACCAAAATTTCACTTCTTTGTTTCGGTAATAGTGTATGTGACAACATTCTTTTTCATTTGCTTGAAGTTCAATAATTAGGGTTCCTCTTCCACGTCCAACATTAAATTTGATGTTTTGCTCGTTGCACTCAAAATCTTGGCCATTGTAACTTAAACAAGTAATCCCATGGCCTTCTTTGATCTTCTTTGCTCGTGATCTCATCATTCGTCCTTTTTCTACAATCAACATATCCTTGCTAGCCTTCATCTCATGGTTCTCATTAGAGTCTAGATGTAAAAAAAAAAAAGTGCAAATGGCCTAAAATATACGAAATCCAAAAATGGTAGCTAAATACTCCAAATTTTTCCAAAATGTACGAAATGTAACAAACCACTATGTTCCAAAATGTGCAAAATCTACCAAAACTTTTGAAAGATTTATAAAATGCATGAGATGTACCAAACACTTCAAACTGTAACAAGAAGCCAAAAATGTGGCCAAAAACTCCAATATCTCGTAAAATTCGTGAATGTAACAGAACTCTTCAATATCTATAGCAAAGCATCAAATGTACCAAATCCTTGCGAAGTGTAGCAAAATTCATGAAATATTTGTACAGACCCCAATTTTATAAAATGTTCAAAATGCACGAAAACTTTACAAAATATAAAATAATATGCAGTATATACTAAAAAATGCCAATATGTATCAAAATACAAAATATTTAATAAAACGCTCCAAAGTGTACCAAAGTACAAGATATGTTTCTAAATGCTTTTTAATATATATATATATAATCTGCTAGTTTTATCGAAAGAACCAAATATACAAAAACATTGGTGATGGAGATCGAGATGATCGAGGTGTCGACCAAGTTGATGCTCCCAAATATTTTCAAGATCCTTTGCAAGGAATTGGCGGTCCAATGACTAGGGCAAAGACAAAGAGGATGAAAGAAGCTTTGCAAGGTTTGATCATGGAAGTGCAATACAAAGAGGCAGTGCTAGAAGATTCTAGAACTAAATTCGAAGATTCCAAAGCTTCACCAAGGATGGTCAATTATCTTTTTGTACAAGGGATAAATCTGGAAGAGCAAAAAGAGTACAAGGATTAATTAGGAATTTTAACTTAGTCTTTTAATTAATTATGGGCTGTTCATGTTTTGATCATTTAGGATTATTAACTTTAGTCCTTTAATTATTTTGGGCTCTTTTATGTTTTATCCATTAGGCCCAATCCATCTTTTAAGGCCCATTTCGTTTTTTCTTCTTCAATTAAGCTAGGGATTTGTCTTTAAAGAGGGCAGCCATGTATTTTGTAAAGGGGGACGTGTTTTGAAGCTATGAAAAAAGCTCTTGCTTGCCTTCTTCATGTGTTCTTGGTAGAATGCTTGAAATTTGACTTATCAAAGGAGTGATCACCTTTGTGGCGTCTCAAGGTAGGGGTTTTAAGGAATTCGTGGCCTTAAGGTTCTAATCTGATCATCTTTCTTCACGTTCATACCAGGTCTGATTTGTTGCATTTTACATCGTATTTGTGGGTTTACGAAGGGGGTCTTTGTCATTTGGTATCAGAGCTTTTGGATTGCTGAAAAACAGGTTGTTTATTTCCATATTCCTTGTTGTGTCCTTGCTGGTGGAAAAAAAAAAGATAGAAAGAAAACGTGGCTGGTTGTTGAGTGCTATAAATTTATTTGTTTATTTTGGTCTAGTTTTGCTCTATTTATGACATTAAAAACATTCTGACTTTTGTTGAAATGGTCATCATCTAAACTGATTGCTTCTTGAGTATTGTTGAATTCTTGATTCTATTAAAGAACACAAAGGGGGCTGGTTTGGCTTTAATAGGTAAAAGGCAAGAGAGATCATCAACAAGAAAAAGCCAAATTGTGTGAAACACGAGTGATAATAATCTGATTCAAGCAAACACGTGAGGGAGTGTGTGAGGAACAACATCTTTTAATTTTTTGATTTTCAGGTTGAAGCGATGAGTAACGAAGGAGAACCACAAGAGGTCGACTTGAAATTCTTCATCAAGGCTGTTACTGACCAATTTAAATTATTGAATGTGAGATTGGATGATTTGGAGTCTTCTTCCGGCTCTAAAACATATAGAAGACGTACGTTAGATGAAGAAGACGAAGCTGATTTTGAAGTGGAGAGATCAAGTTATAAACGGGACAAGAATGTTGGCTCCAAAGGGGATAACAATATAGGTAGTATAAAGATGAAAATTCCGACTTTTCAAGGAAACAATGATCTGGAGCTATACTTGGAGTGGGAAAGAAAAGTTGAGCACATATTTGATTGTCATGATTACTCCGAGGAGAAAAAAGTAAAGCTAGCAGCCGTGGAGTTTTCAAATTATGCAAGTATATGGTGGGATCAATTGGTGATCAATAGGCAAAGGAATGGTGAGAGGCCGAATGGTCATGGGAAGATATGAAGTTGGTGATGCGCAAGAGATTTATACCCAGCCATTACTATAGAGATTTGTATAGGAAGTTGCAAGGGCTTGTTCAAGGTTCCATGAGTGTAGATGTAATCTATAAGGAGATGGAAATCGCCATGATTAGAGCAAACATAGAGGAAGACAGAGAAGCAACAATGGCTAGATTCATTGCCGGTTTGAACAAGGAGATTGCTGATGTGGTTGAGTTACAACATTACGTAGAGATGGAGGATAGCACTACACAAAGTTGTTCAAGTAGAGAAACAAATCAAGTCCAAGAAGTTCAAATCTGATTCGAATTCTATGTAACGCCCCGAACTTAAGCTTCGAGTGTCACGAACTATCGTAATAACTTCAGCCTTTGTTACATGTAAAAACTCTTAAATAAAATGTAATGCATTCCAGAAACATATTTTTAATTCATAGTAACATATCTCTATAAAGTTTAATGGTCAACAGAAGTGCATGCCGATTTGAAATTATTCTTTTCATATGCGGACGTGGTGTTGTTACGGCTAGTTTGGGCAGCCAGTTCAAACATTTTTATAAAATTCACCCCAACTCCGTTTCCTATGAAATTTGTGGCATTTGAAAGATATTTCCAAGTAGTTTTCTGAATTAAAATATGGAGAGTTTCCAAGATCATATGATATGGACGTTTCATTAAAAACGGTGAGGTACTGCACAGAAATTTCAGATTGACCCTCCGACACTTAAAAATTTATATCTCTGGCCACAGACATCCGAATTGAATGATTCTTATGCTAATATTAAGACAACTCATAGAGGAACGTGGCAATATTTTTAGGGTCTCAAATAGGTGTTTATAGAGTTAGTAATAGCATTTTGAACTGACCCCAAAAACTGTCCAGTATCTGTCTCTTTTACCATTTCAGGAAAAAGTCTATAGAAATGTCTTTAAGCACAATATGAAAGATGTGATTACCAAATATACTTATAGTACCATATTACATTAGACCACATACATGCTTATAATTAAACAAAAAATAAGGAAGGCAGTCTTTGAACAAAACATACAGGAAGGAAGTTCAGATACAAAATAACTTTGTCCCATCATCAAGTAGGCCGACCAACTTCCACCAACTCAACTCAACGATCATGGATCTGAAAATTGAGTATAAATGATTGTGAGTATAAATAATACTCAATAAGATACCATGCTCGGATTTAACATGTTAATACTACACAAAAGAAAGCATTCAAACACATACTTGCATATTCCGGCTTGCCCGTGCCCTTCGGACTTGTCCTAAGGCATAAATAGATATCTAACTTTGTGGACTTGTCCACAACTTTCATATTATTGTGCTCATGCATAGCTTAAGCATAAATATTACCAAGAAATCCTACCATTTGAGCATAGAAAGTATCTTACCTTAACACTTGGGGTTGAAAATTGTACTTGCAAATGCTAGCCTTTGTTTTCCTTTTTCAAGTATCCTATCTTTCTATTGTTTGCAAGAAATATTCTGGTTTCAAAAGACATGTGCAGTAACATTTCTTAAGTATTTAAAGGCAAGAAAACCTATGACTAAGCAAGGTGTAAAGGGTGACTATTTACCAAACTAAAACTTGTTGCCTACATCTACTCATGTGAGTTGCATGGATGTTTTCCTAAATTTAACTAAATAGCTCATGCATCAATCAAACACTTCATGATAGCTTGTTACTACAAGTTGACACCACATGCTTGCTTGTTATGAAGATTATACACCATTAAATGAAGATATGGAATAAAATCTCAACATGACATTTCTTTACCAGGATTCAATATCTCGAAAAGATAAGAAAAAGATGAAAGGAGTCTCAATCAATTAGAAATAATGGAGGAGACAACTTTTCAGAATAGAGAATCTTGTATGAAAAGTCTTGAAGACCATAGTAAAAAGAAACAAGAAGATTTGACCCCAAATTTCAACCATTTCAAGTCCCAAGATTAAAGATTTTGAAGTATACATTTAGTAAAAGAACAACTGAGGTAAAAGCTTTAAGAAGTATATATTTTGTATGGAAAAGTTGTTTTTCTTGGTTACGTTGTTAGTGCAATAGGTATTGAAGCGAATGAGAAAAAATATCAAAGCCATAAAGGAGTGGCAACACATAAAAGCACAACTGAGGTAAAAGATTTCATGGTTTAGCTAGCTTTTATAGGTATTTTGTTAAAGATATTAGCACAGTTGCCACATTATTCACTAGGATTGTGAAAGAGTGTAAGATTTCATTGGGCATTGAATAAGAACATGCATTTAATACTATTAAGGATATGTTGTGTTTTGCGCCTATTTTAGCACTACCTGACTTAACAAAACTTTTGAAATTGAAAGTGATGCCTCAGGAATAGGAATTAGAGTTGCTTTGATGCAGGATAGGAGACCAATAGCTTATTTCAGTGAAATGCTAAGTGGGGCATGTTTGAATTATTCTACATATAACAAAACCTTATGTACTTGTTGGAGACTTGGCAACACTACGTATGGCCTAAGGAGTTTGTAATCCACACCAATCATATGATAGGCAACAAATGACGAGATCATGAGCAAATAGAATCATTGAAGCCATTTATTTACTTATTCAAGGTACGGGGCCAAGAGTTTGAAGATAACAAGCCAAACACCAAGTTTCATGTTGGGCATGAAGGCAAAAACAAGTTGAATGCATTGGAAGCGAGTTGGATAACTATGCTGTCGCGTAGTACAAAAGGGGATGTTGTCACTTGTACTATTCACAAAACAAAGAAGTGGAATTTTAGTTGTTAGATGCTGTCGCGGGAGTTATAACTATGCAAATGCATAGTTCATTTTTGGAACACGTTTTTTCAGATTTTTCCTAAAAGTCTATTTTTGGTAGAATTCTTGTTATGGTATCTTTCTGATATCTTTTTTATATAATTCCATGTTAATTAGATTTTTATGCGTTCTCTATAAATAAGATTCATTATTTTCATTGTAAAAATTACATTAATATTGAGATATTAAATCAAAGCAAGATTGCTTTCTTCTCTTGTTTTTCATTGAACTCAATTTCAAACTTATTAAGGATTTCATCTTTGTCGCATTTGACAATTTCATAGCAAAATTCATAGTTTTTTTTTGTAATTAAGGGATCGGGCTCTTCTATAACTTTGGTTCCGTGATTCAATAAATTATTGGGTCAATCTTAAAACAGGAATTTTATCTTTCTTGTGTTGTGAATCAATCTTTTTTGGGTTTTCAAACTACTATTGCGACGTGGGTATCAGTTGATATCAGAGTTTTGACTCTAAAATCAAGGTTATATTTTATAACTATCCGCATTTTTTTAGCCTTTTTCGTTGAGTCTTCACCTTCTTTGTCGTTCTCTGTCGTGCTTTTTAGTCTTCTTAGATTTCTGATCTTTTGAGTATTTCAATTCAACAATGACACTAAAAATATTCAAGAAGCATTTGTGCATTAGATTAGTGCCCAAATCAGTTCCTTTTCGATTTTTTTTTTTTTTTTTTTTGGTAGATTTTTTTGACATTTAGTGTTAAAAAAAAAAAATATCCAAATATCGACCCCCCCCCCCCCCCCCCCCCCAAAAAAAAGGGTGTCCAATTCTATTTCAAAAACCACTTTCTTGAAATTTCTCGAAACACAAATTCATTCAAAAATTTATTTCCACCTCCAAACTATCCTTTGGAGTCAATATTGTTGCGAAAAAAGCGAGTATCAAATTCAAAAAATATTTTATTGAAATTTTTGGTTGTGTTTTCATTCAATTCTTCCTCAAGTCATCTTAAATTCCTTGTACTTGTGGGTTAGAACCTCACAAGGGTGGAAAATTTTGATCGAGATCAATTAGTTCCTTAGAGAATTTGAAAGAAAGCATTGAGAGGAAAAAGGAAAATTGATGAGATTATTAAAGGGAAAAAGCCAAATTGAGTGATATAAGAGTGTAAACACTTGAGGAAAATATTATTCTAGTTCATATGATGTTGAAAAAGAAAATATCTACATCTAAGGAGGAGAATAATCAATTCTTCACGGCAATGCAACAAAATTTTGAGAGGATGAATGTGATGTGTGGGGAATTTAAGGATAGATTGGATAGGCGGGATTAATTGAAAACTTACAAAGGGAGTTCCTGTTGTTTAAGAGACAAAATAGGCATTATCCTAGTGCTGAAATTGACCAAATGTCGGTAGTTGAAGTTGATAGGGTGAGATATTGATAAGATAGGCATGAAAGGGGCCTAGAAGAAATCCTAGAGACTTTGATGGAGTAAAGAACCCATTGGTATATGAAGCACTTGTTACTTCTATAATGAGTTTGATGATTTGATGGAAAGTTTCAAATTTCACAATATGATTAACTCTCAAAAAATTAATCACATGGAGAAACATGAGAGGATAAGAATAAAGAGTAAGAGAGAAAATAGAAAGGTGGCGATAAAGAGTGGAACCACAATAGAGAAACGAGAGAGTGTCTTTAGAGAGGAAAAAAGTCAAAAGTGAACTTCTATGAAAACTAGTGAAATTGATAGGGCTTTTGAGAGAACTAACAAACCCCTCCCTAATTTGACTATTTCTTTATTGCAGGGTTTCGAAGACTTGGTTCATGGGGCCATTGGGTCACCACCCATTCTTGACATTGAACGACAAATTGGGAAGAATAACTAGCCCCATCCTAGTTTTGATATTTTTTTGGTGCAGGAAGTTGATTACTCGTTTCTTGAGGAAACAAAGGAGTTCCAAAATCAATTGGGAAGTTTGAAGATCAAAGAAACATGGGGGTAAACTAGGTTTGATGATATTCTAGTATATTACAGGAGTCTAGATGGATATGATATGCATTTGAAATGTGTTGTGAATGTCTTAAAGCATGAAAATACTTTGTCAATCTTGAGTTCCTTCCTTAACTATTTTGAGGTGAATTTATGGACTAAGTTTGGGACCAAACTCTTAACTTCTACTACTCATTTTGACATTGTGTATGGTCTTAATACACTAACTTTCTTGGATTTAATTCCTTTATTTGTTGAAAGAGGTGGCTTAGATAGAAGGAAGATTGAACAAAATGCATCTCAAGCTGATCAAAGAAAGAGGCTTATTACATTTGAACCCAGTGGTCGGGTTTGGGTGCACTTGAGGAAGGCAAGTTTTCAAATGAGGTCTAAATTACAACCTAGGGGAGATGGACCATTTCAACCGATTGAAATGATTAATGATAATACCTACAAGATGGATTTTCTAGGTATTTACTACTTTCAATTTTATTGATCATTCTCTCTTTAATACATGTCAAGTTCGAGAACGAATCTTTTTGAAGAGGGAGTGAATGATAGGATCCATGGAGGGCAACAAACATAAAAAGATCTATCTCAACTTAAAAAGGAACCAATGACGAGATCACAAGCCAATATAATCATTGAAGCCATGCATTTACTTGTTTAAGCTACGGAGGCCAAGAGTTTGATGTTAACAACCAAACACCAAATTTCATGTTGGGCATGAAGGCATAAACATGTGGGAAACATTGGAATCAAGAAAACAAAATTGGAAGCCAATGACTATGTTGATGCGTGGTACAAAAGAGGATGATGTTGCATTTACTATTCTCGAAACAAAGAGGTGAAATTTTGGTTGTTCTATGCTGTTGCGGGAATTATAACCATGCAGTCGCATAGTTCATTTTTAGAACGCGTTTTGTCAGATTTTTCCTAGAAGTCTATTTTTGTTAGAACTCTTGTTATGGTATCTTTTTGATAGAATCCATTTTTAATTAGGTTTTTATGGGTTCCCTATATATATAGAATTCAGTATTTTCATTGTAAAACAACATTATTATTGACAGATTAAATCAAAGCAAGGTTGCTTCTTTCTTGTTTTTCATTGAACTCAATTTCGAACTTATCAAGGATTTCATATTTGTGGCGTACAACAATTTCATATCAGAGTTCATAGTTTTTGTAATCAAGGGGCCAAGTTTGGTATAACTTTGGTTCTTTGATTCAAAAAATTATTGGGTCAAGCTTCAAATCGGGATTTTAGCTTTCTTGGGTTGTGCTTCAATCTTTTGTGGGTTTCAAAGCTACTATTGCTACGTGGGTTTGTATCATCATAAGTCATTGAAACATGAGGAATGTCAGGTTGGTGGAGTTTATTGAGACTTTTCCCTATGTCATTTAGTATAAATAAAGAAAAGAGAACATAGTAGCTAATGCTTTATCAAGAAGGTATATACTTCTTACTTCTTTAAGTGCTAAGATGCTTGGGTTCGAATATGTTAAGAACGTGTATGTTAATGATCCAAATTTTTCTAACATATATATATATATCATTTGATAGAGGTACAATTGATAAATTTTATAAGCATGATAGATACCTGTTTAAGAAAAATAGGTTATGTGTTTAATTGTTCCATGCGTGAATTGTTAGTATGTGAAGCATATAGTGGGAGTTTAATGGGACATTTTGACATTAAGAAGACCTTAGAGATGTTGCATAGACATTTTTATTGGCCTAAAACGAAAATAGATGTTAATCGCATTTGCAGTAGATACATTGAATGTAGAAAGGCTAAGTCTAAGATTTTACTACAAGGTAAAAATACACATTTTACCTATTCCTAGTGAGCCTTGGGTTGATGTGTCTATAGACTTTGTATTGAAATTGTGCAGCACTAAAAGGCATGGAAGAGAAACCCCCAATTGTTGACTTTGATTCAAGCAAATGAAAATGAAGACCTGTTGGATAACAGGATGCTATAGCGTATATTATTCTCGAAACAGAGAACTAGAGTATTGGTTGTTCTATGCTGTCGTATAGTTCATTTTCGGAACACTTTTATGAGATTTTTCGTAAAAGTCTATTTTTAATAGAACTCTTGTTATGGTATCTTTTTGATACCTTTTTGATATAATTCCCTTTTAATTAGGTTTTTATGGGTTCCCTATAAATAGTATTCATTCTTTTCAATGTAAAAACAACACATTATTGAGAGACTTAATAAAGCAAAATTTTCTTTCTTCTTGTTCTTCATTGAGCTTAATTTCAAACTTATCAAAGATAATCTTTGTGACATTCAACAAATTCATAGCAAGGTTCATAGTTTTCGAAATTAAGGGGTTAAGTTCTTCCATAAATTTGGTTCCTTGATTCAATAAATTATTTGGTCAAGTTTCAAACCGGGATTTTAGCTTTCCTAGGTTGTGATTCAATCTTTTGTGGGTTTCGGAACTACTATTACTACGTGGGTTCATATCAAAGTAGATAGCAAAAATAAACTCAAGTCAAATTTCTAGCCTTCTAGGAATAAGGATATCAAGTGTTTTAAATGCTTTGTTTCGAGAAACGTTGTTTCTCAATGCCCAAACAAAAGGGCAATGATCTTACGTGACAATGGGGAATTGGTGTCAGAGAGTGATAGTGATGAGATGCCCAAATTGGAGGATACTAGTGATGGTAATGAAGAAAAATACCCAGTAGAAGGTGAAGCACTTGTTGCGAGGTGTGCTCTTAGTACACAAAAAGGGTATGTAGTATGATTATATAGATGGGGGAGTTGTACCGTTGTAGCTAGAACCACCCTTGTTGAGAAGTTAGGCTTGTCTATGTTAAAACAGCCTAGACCCTGTAAGTTGTAGTGGTTAAATGAATGTGGGGAGGTCAAGGTTAACAAGCAAGTCTTGGTGAGTTTTATTATTGGGAAGTATAGTGATGAGGTGATGTGTGGTGTGATTCGTATGCTTTCTAGGCATATCTTGTTGGGAAGATCATGGTTGTATGATAGGAAGATAATGCATGATGGTCTAAAAATAGGTACAACTTTGTCAACGATGAAAAATCAGTTACTCTTGTTCCTTTAACATCAAAGAAGGTGGGGAAGAGATGAAAAAGAAAAGAGATGGAAAATGAGAGTGAAACTGAAACTTAAAGAAAAAGAGAGAGAGAGAGAGAGAGAGAAAATAGAGAGATGGCTAAAACTAATGAAAAAATAATAGAATCACAAGAGAGAAAAGAAAAGGTCCAAAGTGAGCTTTGCAAAAGAAAGTGAAATTCTTTCGTGGAAAATCAGCTTTTGATTTTGCTGGTTTACTAGTAATCATACCTTAATCTCAAGCAAACTAACCAACCCCTCCCTAGTTTAGCTATTTCTTTATTGCAGTTATTTAAATACTTATTCACTGATGACATGCATAGTAGGTTACCATCCATTCGAGGCATTTAACATCAAATTGATTTTATACATGGAGCTGTTATTCCAAACTGGGTAGCCTATAGATGTAATCCGAATTAGACAAATGAAATTCAAAGGCAAGTAGAGGAATTGATTAGCAAAGGGTAAGGGAGAGTATGAGTCCATGTGAAGTGACCGTGATACTTGTGCCTAAAAAGGATGGGACGTGAAAAATGTACATTGATTGTAGGGTAGTCAATAACATAACGCTATTGTATCGTCATTTCATACCTAAGGTAGATGATATGTTAGATGAATTACATGCATCTTATATTTTTAGTAAAATAGATGTTAAAAGTAGATATCACCAAATTAGAATGAAAGGAGATGAATGAAAAAATGCTTTTAGAGTAAATATGGATATGAGTTGTTAGTTATGCCATTTGGACTCACAAATGCACCTAGTACTTTCGTGAGATTAATGAACCATGTATTGTGTATATTCATCGGAAAATTTATAATAATTTATTTTGATGGTATACTTAGGAGTATTGTATTTGATTGGAATATTAAGTTCTTTAGCTACTTTTGGAAAATTTTTGGGGCAAGTTAAGAATCAAAATGTTGTTTTCTACTACTTGTCACCCACAAGTAGATGGACAAATCGTGGTAGTTAATAAAACATGAACTCAACTTTTGCACAGTATAGAATTTAAAAAGTTGAGAGGAATGTTTACCATTTATAGAATTTGCATATAATAGGGCTATGAATTCTACTACATATTCACCTTTTGAAATTGAGTATGGTTTTAATCTACTAATTCCATTGCATTTAATTCCTTTACCCACTGATGAAAGGTAGTTTTGATGGAAAGAACAAGACTGAACTGGTAAGGTCAATCCATGAGAAGTTTCGACTTCAAATTGAGAAGAGGAATGAACATTATGCTGAGAAAAGAATGAGGGGCGTAACATTGGAACCATGTGATTGGGTTTGGGTGCACATGTGAAAAGAGTGCTTTCCAACTCAAAGCTCTAAATTGCATTCTAGAGGAGATGCCAAGTCCTTGAAAAGATTATGACAATGCACACAAATTGGATCTTCTAGGTGAGTATAATGTGTCTGCTACTCTTAATGTTAGTGATATTTCTCTCTTGATACAGGTGAAGATTCGAGGTCGAATCCCTTTGAAGAGGAAGTGAATGATGAAAATCATGGAAGGCAATTCAGCAAGGATCCATTGCAAGTTGAAGATGGACCAATGACAAGATCAAGAGCAAAGAGGAACAAGTCATTCAAGGACTTGTCTAGTAGGCTACATGAACCAAGAGTTCGAGTGCAACGAGCAATACACAAGGTTTCAAGATGAGCATGAAAGAGAAGATCCAACCTTAGTGCACTTAATTCAAGCTAAAGTAGAAGTGGAGCTTGGAGTGTAGCCGAAAAGTGGAGAGCAAGCAAGCAAATAGGTCAAGCATGCAAAGAGTCGAGATTTTAACCCGTAGCCAAATAAATTGAACGGAGAGAGAGAGAGAGAGAGAGAGAGAGAGAGAGAGAGAGAGAGAGAGAGAGAGAGAGAGAGAGAGAGAGAGAGAGAGAGAGAGAGCACATGGTGTGGCACGAAGTTCAAATATGAAGGCAGTTTAATTTTTCCTTTTCGGTTTAAAACTCTATTTGATTGAGAATTTTTTTGATGTTTTATGAGTTATTTAGGGTTTCTTTGCTATTGCCTATATGGCTTTATTCATTTTAGAAAGGAAGACATTATTTGAGAGATTAATATAAAGTGAGATTTCGCTTTCATATCTTGTTCTTAATTGAATTAATCTGAACTTATCAAAGATTTCCAATCTTTATGGCAAACCTTTTCTAAAAGTAGCTAACTTTACATCCCTATCAAACTCAATACTATGCATACCATGAAATCGGATATATTCGTGACATCATCTGTTTTATGGTGGATTGAAATGTTTCATTTTACTAAACATATCCACACGAATATGGAATCTCTATCGAGGTAGGCAATCCCAACACAAAATTCATAGGCGCATCAACCCATAGCTCAGTAGGAACGGGTAAACGTATACAACCTTGTGGTTCCTTAGATTTGGCCTTTTTAAAATTAGGTATACATAATTTATTTTCCTTAAACAAATACCCATCATGCTTGTAAAATTTGTCAATGGAAGCCATATCACATGACATATATACATCAGAAAAATTTGCATCATTGGTATTAGTATCTTTATTAAATTAAAACCCAAGCATTTTGGTATTTAAGGATTAAGAAGTACATACCTTCTAGATAATGCATTAGCAAATATGTTTTCCTTACCTTGTTTAATCTCTATATACTCCATCCATCTCGCATGCCTCTTCTTCAACTTACCTTAGCCCTTGAGATGTTTTAGTGAGTTTATGGTCGGTGTGGTATGTACGACAAACTCTTTTTTCCATAGGTAGTGTTGCCCATGCTTTCAAAACTCGAATAAGAGCATAAAACTCTTTCTCATATATGAGTAATTCAAAGCTTCTTCGCTTAGTTTCTCACTGAAAATTCTGTAGGGTGCCTATCCTACAACAAAACAGCTCCAATTCCTATTTTCGAGGCATCATATTCAATTTAAAAAGTTTTGTTAAAGTTAGGCAATGCTAAAATAGGTGCAAAACGTAACCTATCTTTAATAACATTAAATGCATGTTCTCGTTCAATGCCCCCAACAAAAATCAAATTCTTTTTTTCACAATTTCACTAAGTGGTGTAGCTAGTGTGCTAAAATATTTAACGAAACGCCTATAAAACTAGCTAAACCATTAAAGCTTCTTACCTCGGTGATGCTTTTAGGTGTTGAGCACTCCATGATGGCTTTTGACTTCTCTTCATCCACTTCAATACATTTTTTACTAACAAGTAAGGCTGGACCCATAAATCATAAATCGTTGATCCGAATCGAACCGATCGAATTTAGGTCGGGTTGGTTTTGACCTAAAATTAAGCTGGGTCGGTTTAGCTATAATTTAAAATTGTGGTTATGGTGGGTCGGGTCGATTTATGGTTCAAACCTTTCCAAAATGACCCAACCCATTATCAAAAGGTAAAACCCTAATTCTCTCCACTTCAAAACCTAGCCTCCCTTATCTCCTATGGTCTCCTCTGTGGCGATTCTTCCTAAATCAAGAAACTTCACTCAGGATAGATGAGAGACACCCAAGAACAAGAAGGAAGAGGAGGACAATTACTGGGATCTTCCTGAAGGCGGATTAGATGATGGATGATCAGATTTCCGAATTCATGTAAGCGCTTGTTAAGTTTGTATATGTGTAATATTCATGGGTTTGACCATCTTCCATTGAGATGTGTTTTCTATTTCTTGACAAGTTATATCCATTTTATTTGTTTTCTAGGTTTCTCTAATTTTGTTCTGAAATTATTGTTTATTGAATTTGAAGTTTCCATCTTTTGGCATTATAAATGTTTCTTGTGAGTTTTTTGTTATCTTTTTGATTTTCTACGAGATATATGGATAGCCTCCTAGATTATTTACATCTATGTTTGTTTATATGTGTGTGTGTTTATGACTAATTGCCTTCGTGGGAGGGTTTTAAATAAAATCCTTTTTATTTATTTTTTGGATTTAGAAAATCAATACTCACTAGACTAAACAGGTTTTTTGGAGCTTGGGAGGTGTCATGTCGTAGTTGATTTTGCATTGGATGATAAGCTCTTTTTTGTGGAAGTCTGGGCAATCTTCTCATTTTGTGGATTGGAGCATTTTAGAGCTCTTACCAATTTTAAATGTCCTTTTGGGATTTCTCTAGGCCTTTTTGACAATGTTGATAAGCATGAGAAGGAGCTGTAGAGAATGCCATGGAAATTTTAATACCTAAGTTCCTCACTGTACATTCTTTTATAGAAAAGGGTCTTATTGTTGAGTTCTACAGGGCAGATTTCCACGTGTATGGGAACACAAATTAGTTTCCAATGACTTCATTTTCTTTTCTCTTTTTTTTTTTTGTACAATGAAAAATAATTATTTTTGTGTTTTTTGGGGGTCTTTTTAATAATAATCTCAATCAATTTTTTTATATGATTTTAAGTTATTTTTTCTTTTTATTTTTAATTGAATATGTGAATATATTTTTCATCCATTCAGAAATTTATTGAATTGAGTTTGCATTTGAAACTTTGAAAACAGAGACTTGGGATGATCAATTCTTTTAATCACCTTAGTTGATGAAATTGTGACACTGTTTTGTTTCATGTACATTCCAATTGAAAAGAGTTAAAATTAGTGTTAGCCACCCAACTAGTAAGTTTTATTTCACTTTGATTTTAGAAATTTGAATTTAGTCACTCAAGTTTCATTTCAATTTAAATACTTTGACTACATTATCTACTAAACTAATAATCAAGTTACATTCATCTTTTGTAATATTTAACTGCCACTGTTTAGGGGTGTTGTAAAAGAGTTTTTATACTTAAAGAATCAAGCACCTTCAAGAACAGATTCGTTTAAGTTGATACACCGAGACTTCCTACAGTGAAAAGTGAGACTAGCATATGCAACAAGCTTATTTTCCACAAGGAAAGAGGAAAAGGTAGAAACAACTATTTTGGAAAGGCTTACGGTTGTGGGACTAGTACCTTAAGGAATCATCTACCTCATTGTACGAAAGTATCGGAGAAGGATGGAAGACAAAAGGCAAAGAAGTCCAACTCAGGGTGGTGCAAACAATCTTATAGTTGTTGGCTTTAATAAAGAAAAATGTAGACTTGCTTGTACTAAGATAATAATAATTGATGAACTACCTTTTAGATTTGTCAAAGGTAAGAGGTTAAACAATTTTGTCATGTAGAATGTCTGAATTTTGATCCTTCTTCACATTCTTGTTAGAGATAAATATCAATTGTTTTTGGATCAAAAATTGCAATTGAGAAATATCCTCCGAAGTCAAAGAGTTTCTCTTACTACTAATATCTACAGCTCCATTTTAAAACGTTGACTATATGTCTCTCAAAACAGACTTTGTAGATTTTGATTGGAAGCTTCAAAAAAGGATTTTGAATTTTTGTGTGATTACTAATCATAAAGGTGAAACCATTGGTCTTTAAAGCTCAATGAGACTTGTTTGCGCTTATGGGGTATTGAGAAAGTGTTTACAATCACGGTTGACAAATGCAACTAGAAATGAAAATGGCTATTTCTTATCTTAAGAGGAAGATTATTTGGTAGGAGTAGTGATGGGTTGTTTTGGATGGAAAATGCACATGAGGTGTTTTCACATATTGTTAATATGATTGTATGTGAGGGATTAAAGGAAGCACATGCATCAATTGTTAGTATTTCCAATGCAGTAAAATATGTTAAATCTTCTCTTGATAGAGAACAAAAGTTTTAAGGAGTGTACGAGTCACGAAAAAATTTAATCATAAATCACTTGTGATTTTGGATATACCAGCTATGTGAAATCCCACATATTTGATGAAGCCAATTTAAAATTCCAAAAATCTTTCGAAAGGTTAATGGACGATGATGTACAATATTTCAATTATTTTCAGGAGTATGATGGTGGTCGAAGGAGACCTCTTAGAATTGTGAAAATACTTCTGTTTTTGTGAAGTTCCTTAAAAGCTTATTAAGTGACTTTGAAGTTTAATACCTCATTGCACGTGAGTTCTAATGTTTATCTACATGTTGTACGTTCACTTGTAACCGAATTGAAAGAGTGGATTAAAATAGTGGTGAATATCTTTTGACTGATATGTCAATTAACATGAAAAAAATTGACACATATTGGGGAAAAAAGGAAAATGTTAATCGGATGTTGTTGATTTGATAGGTACCCCTTATGTAAACCCACAAATTCAATGGAAAAATGAACAAAAACCAGCTGCTATGAACGTGATGCAATGAGGAAGATCGGATTAGAACCTTAAGGAAATAAAGTCCTTAAAACCCAAACCTTGAGACACAACAAATGTTGATCCTTTGATAAGTCGAATTCTAGCATTCAATCAAGAATACAAGAAGGCAAAAGTAAGAGCTTTCTCCATAAGCTTCATAAAAACTTTTCTCCCCTCACCAATTAACATGACTGCTCCTTTTAAACAATAAAACCTAGCTAAAGGAAGAAGAAAAATGAAATGGGCCTAAAAGATGTGGATTGGGCCCAATTGATTAAAACATAAAAGAGCCCATAGTTAATTAAAGGCTAAAAAAAATGAAAATTCCTAATTAACCCTTGTACCCTTCTTGTCCTTCCATATCTATCCCTTGGACAAAAGATAAGTGACCATCCTTGGTGAAGAGTTGGAATCTTCGAATTTAGTTCTAGAATCTTCTAGCACCGCCTCTTTGTATTGCACTTCAATGATCAAACCTTGCAAAGCCTCTTTCATCCTCTTTGTCTTTGCCCTAGTCATTGGACCTTCAATTCCGTGCAAAGGATCTTGAAAAAATTTGGGAGCATCAACTTGGTCAGCACCTTGACCACCTCGATCTCCATCATGATAGCTACTGTACTTGACCCAAGAAACAAATTGGAGGATGTTGTATTTTTGCTTTTGGTGATATTTATATAAGGAAGTTGCTTGTAATATGATAAATATTTTGAAAGACAATATGATGTCTATTTACGATCGGTATTTCAAGTGAGGTTTCTTCCACAAAAGAAAGTCCTACATCAATTGTGTCTCTTACTCGTGTTTCTAGGTTGAAGAGAACTCTAAGGCAGCAAAAGATTTGGTTGAACAAAAAAATGATGTTGATGGATACTAGTTGGATGCTTGTGAAGATATAGAGGTTAGTGGTTTTGATGTTCTTTATTGGCGGCAAGTTAATGGAAATAAATACGGTACTTTGTCCAAACTTGCAAGCGACGTTATGGCAATTCAAGTGCCTATGGTGGCTTCAGAAAGTGCTTTTAGTACTGCAGGAAGAATTCTTGATCTATTTCATAGTTATTTAACCCCTACGATGGTGGAGGTTTTGCACCCTAAATTGGCTTAAGAGTTTTCAAGCATGGAGAGATTTTATATGGAAGTTGTGGAGGAATATTAAAAATTAGATAAAGGTAATATAATTATAGTTATGCCGTGAATTATGTTAAATATGTGTTGAATTTAATTTATTGTTAATTTAATCAATTTTATGTGGAGCTTTCAAATCAAAGAAATCAAATGATGGTTAAATCAAAGTGATTCATGCATTTATGATTTTTTTCAATGTATCTATATAATGTATTCAATGTGTAAAGTTCTTTATAATGTATTCAATATTATTAATCTTTTTCTCTAAACATCTAGATTATTTTGCAGGAATGCTACTTAAAGCTTATGCGAGAATCGAAGATTACAAGACTTTATTCTTTATTTTTTAAGAGTTTGAATATTGAATGAGTAGTATTTTTGCATTTTATTTATTTATTAAGTTTGGATTCTTGTATATTTTTAATTGTTAGAGGACTATAATATTTTATAGGATGGTTATATTGTCACCACAATTTTTATTTGGCACACCACATTTTAATTGCAATTAAACTCCTCAATCTTTGCCCATTGCAACAATTATTTCCTTGACATTTTTTCAGTCAAAAGAATCTACAACCTTCCTTTAATTAGTGCTCCCATCTTGGATGATGATTTATATCAAAATATTTTTTTTTATCATCCTTTGAAAGGAGGGAAAAATACTTTTACACACTTTTTTATTTTTTATTTTTTTTAAAAGTATGATGGGAAAATACGTTGTTTTACGCCATTTCAACAGACTTTTTGTCACACCCCATTTATCCATATAACCATACACTCATGTGTATAGAAATAAAAATTTGGCAACTCGACCTAGGCATATGATTGCACATTATACTTTTTCTCAAAGATAAAATGACAGAGGCATCTTCATAATAAGGTCCTTGTATATTATCCTCTCCTATGATGTTCATATAGCATATTAAAACAAAATACTAAGCCCCTATTTTTCATTCATTTTATCAAACATTGTTTGCTACAGTAAATAATTCCCACCACATATTCATTCAATAAATTATTTTGCACACAAACCAATAAAATTACTTTACTTTTCAACCACACATTCTCAAAAAAATACTATTCAAAACTCTATTTCTTCTCCCAAGATGGGAGACAAACAAGTACTAATAACCACATTTCAACTTATTTACACTGAGGTTACAAAAATATCTACCATATCACTTCAAAATTTATACATATATAATACAGGACCCCCAAAAACATAATACAACAAATTGTAAGACCCAAACAATAGCCTAAAACATAACCCTATAGGTCGTCATCCAGTGCATCGAACTTCGAAATTTCGTAAGAGTTTCACAGCTAGCCATATCCTCTATGAGTTCCATGCTCACCTACAATGAAAAAACTACATAAGCTAATGCCCAATAAGTAAAAATCATGCATGCTATGAATATAAGTAATATGAGTATATGACAACATGTCATTTCTCAAAAAAATAAAGCTAAAATATATCATATTCGTTAAAGTTAACTTGAAATAGTTTCATTTGAAATCTTTTTCTTTCACTAGGCCATTAACCCATCTACTATTTATTGGATAGAGTTTTACTCTCAATATAAATACCAATAATCAATAATCAAATGTCCAATATGATATGGACACAGTTGAGTGGAATACTCTTATAACACTAGAAATACATCACCTAACTGTCCCTATGATCAGCCAACAAGTATCCTACCCGCGGTGTCAATAATCATAATATTACAAAGGCACGATCGAGTAGTTCACCCTCCTGTGATCACCAAAAGCACATCCATTATCTACCTACGCAATCACTCGGGAAGTCTCACCTTAATATTTATAACGTCACATGAACCTTATATTAATGTATTGTGATCATGTCACTTCATGCCACATGTCCCAAATTTGTTAAGGACTTAATTACAGTTTAGGGTAACCATGATTGACGGAATTAAAAGCGTGTAACATTATCGATAATGATTCCGACACTTTCAAGATTACAATTATTTAACACACCCATATCCAACATGTAGATTAACCTAAATTTCTACCGTAGTTCAATGTTAATTCACCACCTAGGTCGAGGGGTCAAAGACTAACACTATATAGTAATCTTAAAACTCAATGTTCAGAAGCATGATAATAAGAGAGAACAATTTCAAACTATTATTCAAATGTTGGAAATGTAAATAGCAAGTCATGATTCATATTGGCCAAGTATGTACAGTGAAATTTGAGGTATTATATCCTCCCTTCCTTAAGCAATTTCGTCCTCAAAATTTGTTCACCCAAAAAGTTCAGGATATTTAACCTGCATTTCATCTTTCATATTCCAACTGGCTTCTTCTATTGTCTAATTCCGCCATAATACCTTAACTAACAGAATTTTCTTGTTTCTAAGTTATTTTACTTCTCATTGAAGAATCTCTATTGATTTTTCTTCATAAATCAAATCTGGTTTTATCTCTATCAGTTCATTTTTCAACACATGAGAGGGATTTCCTATGTATTTTCTTATCATGGATACACTAAATAAATTGTGCACTTGGGACATTGGTAAAGGAAGATCAATCTTGTAAGCAACATTTCTTATTCTCTAGACAATTGAAAATCGACCAATGTATCTAGGGCTCAATTTTCCTTTCTTTCCAAACCGTATAACCCCCTTATTGGCGCTACCTTCAAAAATACTTGATCTCCTGGCGTATTAGTGTCACAACATCAGCCGTTTCACGAACCATATAGAGACCTAGCTGTTTACTTTCTCCAATCTCTTCCTAATATATTGGAGATCTACATTTTCTACCGTGTAATGCTTCATAAGGAGCCTGATAACTATCGTTGTATGCAAATTCCAGCAACAGTAAAAAGTTACTCCACTAGCCCCGAAAATCCAATACACATGCCCTCAACATATTTTCCAATATTTGTATTGTTCTTTTTGATCGTTTTTCAGTCTAAGGATGACATACTGTGATAAAAGATAACCGTGTTCCCAAAGCCTTATGTAAGCTTTTCCAAAAGAGAGACAGAAACTTAAAATCTCTCTTAAAAATAATAGATAGTGTGGCACACCATGAAGTCTAACTATTTCTTATATAAAAACCTGTGCATATTGGTTCATGAAATAAATGGAATAAACTGGGATGAAATGAGTTACTTTGATCAACCTATCCACAATAACCCAGATACTATATATCCTTTAGTTTTTTTGGGCAATTTCACCACAAAATCCTTTGTGATTCTTTCCCAAGTCCACTATGGGATAGGTAATGGTTGAAAGGTTCCTGCTAGCCTTAAATATTATGCCTTTATCTCTATACATTTTTTACGCGAAACTAGATACGGGATCAGTGTGGAAATCACCGAATTAATTGAAAACGTTGGGAAATCCCAAATTCAGGTTGTAGACGGTAGAATGTCGACCCACAAATTATTAAACCAAGCAACCAAACAAAAACAAAGTTGGAATGAGAATTAACGAACAAAGCAACCAAACAAAAACGAAGTTTGAATGACCTCTTCATTACACAACACGTGATCCGCACTCGGTGTTGAACGCCACAAGGATTCTCTTGATAAGTTCAGAATGTTCTAAAAAGAAAAATGTTGAAAAGCACAATAGGCTCTCGAATATATCTCAATATTAAATTTGTCAAAAAGTTCTTAGTTTTACAATGAAATAAATCTCCTATTCATACTAATGCTAGAAACCCTAATAAAACGTAACTAGGTCATAGAATATTATCAAAGTTGGAAATAAAATAGAATCCTAGACTAACAAGGAAATCTTGAGAAAATAGGAAAATTCCGCCAACTTGTTCTCGGCATGTTTCTGTGCAATTGCAAGCCCAAAAGTACCATAAGCCTACTTAGCCTCGTGCAGAATTTTGTGCCATTTTCGGAATGTATTCATGGGAGAAATTTTGACAGTCGAGCTGAAAGTTATGCCCGTTTTCATCTACGCTACTTGTTTTCTTTCCAAATATCTTTCAAACCTTGAATCCAACTCGTTTCGGCTCCCGAGCCCTTTACAAAACTTGAACTTTGGCTTGTCAACTTCTTGGACTCCAAAACTCGACCAAGTGATTGCCTATCCTGGATTATATCGATTTTAGTAGCTCCCAGATGAATAGAATATGGTTTTGTGTGTGCTTCAGATAGAATATCACCTCGGATATTTTCTGCATCAGGTACATACGATTCCCTCTAAATCGTAATAGTCTGAAACTTTTCCAGCATGTGTATCGTTCTTTAACTTAGAACAATAATCATCTCCCGTTGCCCTTGTTGGATTCCATTTGGTTGAAGTGTCAATATCCATTTTCTGTAAGTCTTCCAATTCTGATTTTTGATTCACAATCATAATTGAAAGACTAAATATCGATTTTTCCACTCAACGCATCAGCTACAACGTTAAACTTACATGGGTGATAAAAGATATCACAATCGTAATCTTTTACTAACTCTAACCACCTTCGTTGTCTCATTTTCAATTCCTTTTGTGTGAATAAATATTTCAAACTTTTGTCATCAGTATAAATCTCGCATCGTTCCCTATACAAATAATGCCTCCATATTTTAAGTACAAACACAACTGTGGCAAGCTCCAAGTCATGTGTAGGATAATTCTTTTCGTATTCCTTAAGTTTCCTTGATTCATATGCAATACTATTACCATTTTGCATAAATACACTTCCCAGATCATTTTTAGAAGCGTCATTATAAACCACAAATCTTACAATACCAGATGGAATCGTAAGGATAGGAGTTGAAGTCAGTCTTTTCTTTTATTCCTGAAAACTATGCTCACAAGCATATGTTCACTTAAACTTCATACACTTTCTGGTTAATTTCGTTAAAGAAGAAGCTATCTTTGAGAATCATTCCATAAATCTACGATAATTCCCAGCTAAACCCATAAAACTTTGAACTTTTGAAGGGTTTGTAGATTGTGGCCAATTATTAATAGCCTCTACTTTACTTGGATCAACTGATATGGACCTGATAATAACATGCTCCAAAAATATGACTTTGTCTAACCGAAATTCACATTTCTTAAACTTCATATAACCATTTATCCTTTAAAACCTGGAATACCATCTTCAAGTGTTCAACGTGTTCTTCTCTAGTACAAGAATAAATAAGGATATCATAAACAAATACAATGACAAGCTAATCGAGAAAATCCTTAAATGCCCAATTAATCAAATCCATGAAAGTTGCTAGGGCATTTGTCAACCCAAATGGCATCATTAAAAACTCATAATGACCATATCTCGCTCTAAATACTGTTTTAGGAATGTTCTATTCCTTTATCTTTAGTCAACGGTATCCTGATCGCAAATTAATTTTCGAGAATATAACTATACCCTGAAGTTGATCAAATTAGTCATCAATCCTTAGTAATGGGTATTTATTTTTAATTGTTACCTTATTCAAATTTCTATAATCCATACACAATCTCATTGTATCATCCTTCTTACGAACAAATCATACTGGTGCACCCTACTGTGAAAAGCTAGGTATAAAAAAAACAATTATCCAACAACTCCTGTTTTTGTAACTTTAACTCTTTCAATTCGACTGGGGTTATTCTATATGGTGCTTTGAAAATTGGAGGCGTTCCTGGAATTAAATCAATCACAAACTCTATCTCACGATCTGGTGATATCCTAGGTAAATCATCAGGAAATACCTCCGCAAATTCTTGTGCCATTGGTACATCACTATTTCGAATTGTGTTGTACTTCAATAGCCATAACACTAACAAATTAACCCAGACACCCACTATCTAGTAACCTTTGTGCTTTCAATACCGATACAATTGAGAATCTGAAACTTTTTTCAATCTCAGTGAACGTAAATGGTTCATCTCCTAAAGGTTGAAAGGTTATGAACTTCTTACAATCTATAGTAGTTTGATATTTTGACAACCAATCCATACCAAAAATTATATCATAATCATTCATATTCAATACAATTAAATCAACATAGAGTTCTAGATTTTCTAGGAGGATGATACAAGCCCTTTAAAATCAAATTGGATTGTTGTAGATCTCATGATGGAATAGTTATGCTATAACATATCTCGTGTAGTATACTACCCAACCTTCTCATATACTTAGTGTTGGAATGCCAAAGAGAATTTACTTGTTACAACTGATGGATTTGTCTCGACATTTGATCTGGTAATAGTAAACACCCTAGCTGGTACCTACTTCTTCTCTATAGGATTTAGATTGTACGGGGCATTCTTTAGAAGATATCCCACCTTTCCATGAACATAACATGTCCTAGTCTCTGTAAGACATGCTCCTGTATGTTGTCCACCGCATCTAGGACACGATGATTATGATAATCAAGGTTTTACCCTAATCTATCTTTAGCCGCTTACGCTGATCTCACTCTTGTTGTCTTTGCTTTGGTTGAAACTTAGGTTTTTTCCTCCAGCCATGGAATACTCTTTTCTCGTCATTTCTAGGCCAATGTTATCCCTAACCCTGTCTAAACTATGCCGAGCCTCTTGAGCACGATTAATTCTCTGTTCAGCCTGTTATGCGACTAATGCTCTCTTTGCTATTTGGAAAATGAAACACCTTGAATTCCTACTATGCTTACATCTCTGTATTAAGCATGTGGGTAACAAATCTGGATAGTTGTTCAAACGTATGAATACACTCTCCGTCATACTTCCATGTCTCAACTGCATGAAAATTATTCATCTTCATGGCTCGAACTGGGACTTCAAAATATTTGTTACAAAATAGCTCTTTAAATCTATCCCAAGTTATAGCATTGATATCTTCTATGCTGCTTGTGGTATCTCACCAATGTCCAGCACTACCACATAGCAAGAAAGATGCACAAACCAGCTCTAAAACTCTCGTGTACCTAAACATATTCTATAAAGTTCTCAACCAATCCTCTACTCCTATTGGGTCTAATGTATCCTCAAATATTGGAGGTTCAAGAGTTTTATAAAACCTACAATTTCAGTTCTTTGTTTTCCACTCCTCTTTGGCTCTTGTGCTTTCTTTTTCGCTAGAAATCAATTGGGGATGAGTTGAAGGAGTTAGTTTCTTATTTAGGAGGTCAAGAAGATGTCTTTAAATGGATTGAGTCGTGAGTAATGCTTATGAGTGAAGAAAGTTGCTATTAAAAAGACATGTAGCCCAAGCATGAGGTGGTTTTGTAGTAAAAATCTGATTTTTGCACTTACCATTAATGGTAGGTCCAAATCTAGTGTTTTGACCAATTTTATTGTGTAAGGCCTAATTCAATTGCCATATGATCTTAAAATAATTTATAGAGTTAATCCATTAACTGTTCATTCGATTCCTTACTCGATTGGTGCCCGATCCTTTACTAACCTCAACACTTTACACCTCAATATATTTTATAACGTCACGTGAACCTTATATTGTTATATTGTGATCATGTCATTTCATGTCTCATGTCCAAAATATGTTAAAGACTTAATTAGAGTTTAGGGTAACGATGTTAACAGAATTAAAAGCATGTAACTTTACCAATAACGATTCCAACACTTTCAAGATTACAATTATTTAACACATCAATATCCAACATCTAGATTAACTTAAATTTCTACCGTAGCTCAATGTAAGATTCACCACCTAGGTCGGGGTCAAAGACCAACACCGTATAGAAATCTTAAAACCTCACCGATCAAATGAACCATAATAAGAGAAAACAATCTCGAACTATTGATGCAAATGCCAAAGAGAATTTACTTGTTACAACAGATGGATTTGTCTCGACATTTGATCTGGTAATAGTAAACACCCTAGCTGGTACCTACTTCTTCTCTATAGGATTTAGATTGTACGAGGCATTCTTTAGAAGATATCCCACCTTTCCATGAACATAACATGTCCTAGTCTCTGTAAGACATGCTCCTGTATGTTGTCCACCGCATCTAGGACACGATGATTATGATAATCAAGGTTTTACCCTAATCTATCTTTAGCCGCTTACGCTGATCTCACTCTTGTTGTCTTTGCTTTGGTTGAAACTTAGGTTTTTCCTCCAGCCATGGAATACTCTTTTCTCGTCATTTCTAGGCCAATGTTATCCCTAACCCTGTCTAAACTATGCCGAGCCTCTTGAGCGCGGTTAATTCTCTCGTTCGACTGTTATGCGACTAATGCTCTCTTTGCTATTTGGAATATGAAACACCTTGAATTCCTACTATGCTTACATCTCTATATAATTTTGCCTTAGTCGGGATCAAGAAATCTTTCTACTTTCAATGTATTAGTATTAAGCATGTGGGTAACAAATCTGGATAGTTGTTCAAGCGTATGAATGCACACTCCGTCATACTTCCATGTCTCAACTGCATGAAAATTATTCATCTTCATGGCTCGAATCGGGACTTCAAAATATTTGTTACAAAATAGCTCTTTAAATCTATCCCAAGTTATAGCATTGATATCTTCTATGCCGCTTGTGGTATCTCACCAATGTCCAAGACTACCACATAGCAAGAAAGATGCACAAACCAGCTCTAAAACTCTCGTGTACCTAAACATATTCTATAAAGTTCTCAACCAATCCTCTACTCCTATTGGGTCTAATGTATCCTCAAATATTGGAGGTTCAAGAGTTTTATAAAACCTACAATTTCAGTTCTTTGTTTTCCACTCCTCTTTGGCTCTTGTGCTTTCTTTTTCGCTAGAAATCAATTGGGGATGAGTTGAAGGAGTTAGTTTCTTATTTAGGAGGTCAAGAAGATGTCTTTAAATGGATTGAGTCGTGAGTAATGCTTATGAGTGAAGAAAGTTGCTATTAAAAAGACATGTAGCCCAAGCATGAGGTGGTTTTGTAGTAAAAATCTGATTTTTGCACTTACCATTAATGGTAGGTCCAAATCTAGTGTTTTGACCAATTTTATTGTGTAAAGCCTAATTCAATTGCCATATGATCCTAAAATAATTTATAGAGTTAATCCATTAACTGTTCATTCGATTCCTTACTCGATTGGTGCCCGATCCTTTACTAACCTCAACACTTTACACCTCAATATATTTTATAACGTCACGTGAACCTTATATTGTTATATTGTGATCATGTCATTTCATGTCTCATGTCCAAAATATGTTAAAGACTTAATTAGAGTTTAGGGTAACGATGTTAACGAGAATTAAAAGCATGTAACTTTACCAATAACGATTCCAACACTTTCAAGATTACAATTATTTAACACATCAATATCCAACATCTAGATTAACTTAAATTTCTACCGTAGCTCAATGTAAGATTCACCACCTAGGTCGGGGGGTCAAAGACCAACACCGTATAGAAATCTTAAAACCTCACTGATCAAATGAACCATAATAAGAGAAAACAATCTCGAACTATTGATGCAAATGCCAAAGAGAATTTACTTGTTACAACTGATGGATTTGTCTCGACATTTGATCTGGTAATAGTAAACACCCTAGCTGGTACCTACTTCTTCTCTATAGGATTTAGATTGTACGAGGCATTCTTTAGAAGATATCCCACCTTTCCATGAACATAACATGTCCTAGTCTCTGTAAGACATGCTCCTGTATGTTGTCCACCGCATCTAGGACACGATGATTATGATAATCAAGGTTTTACCCTAATCTATCTTTAGCCGCTTACGCTGATCTCACTCTTGTTGTCTTTGCTTTGGTTGAAACTTAGGTTTTTACCTCCAGCCATGGAATACTCTTTTCTCGTCATTTCTAGGCCAATGTTATCCCTAACCCTGTCTAAACTATGCCGAGCCTCTTGAGCGGTTAATTCTCTGCTCGACTGTTATGCGACTAATGCTCTCTTTGCTATTTGGAATATGAAACACCTTGAATTCCTACTATGCTTACATCTCTATATAATTTTGCCTTAGTCGGGATCAAGAAATCTTTCTACTTTCAATGTATTAGTATTAAGCATGTGGGTAACAAATCTGGATAGTTGTTCAAGCGTATGAATGCACACTCCGTCATACTTCCATGTCTCAACTGCATGAAAATTATTCATCTTCATGGCTCGAATCGGGACTTCAAAATATTTGTTACAAAATAGCTCTTTAAATCTATCCCAAGTTATAGCATTGATATCTTCTATGTCGCTTGTGGTATCTCACCAATGTCCAAGACTACCACATAGCAAGAAAGATGCACAAACCAGCTCTAAAACTCTCGTGTACCTAAACATATTCTATAAAGTTCTCAACCAATCCTCTACTCCTATTGGGTCTAATGTATCCTCAAATATTGGAGGTTCAAGAGTTTTATAAAACCTACAATTTCAGTTCTTTGTTTTCCACTCCTCTTTGGCTCTTGTGCTTTCTTTTTCGCTAGAAATCAATTGGGGATGAGTTGAAGGAGTTAGTTTCTTATTTAGGAGGTCAAGAAGATGTCTTTAAATGGATTGAGTCGTGAGTAATGCTTATGAGTGAAGAAAGTTGCTATTAAAAAGACATGTAGCCCAAGCATGAGGTGGTTTTGTAGTAAAAATCTGATTTTTGCACTTACCATTAATGGTAGGTCCAAATCTAGTGTTTTGACCAATTTTATTGTGTAAAGCCTAATTCAATTGCCATATGATCCTAAAATAATTTATAGAGTTAATCCATTAACTGTTCATTCGATTCCTTACTCGATTGGTGCCCGATCCTTTACTAACCTCAACACTTTACACCTCAATATATTTTATAACGTCACGTGAACCTTATATTGTTATATTGTGATCATGTCATTTCATGTCTCATGTCCAAAATATGTTAAAGACTTAATTAGAGTTTAGGGTAACGATGTTAACAGAATTAAAAGCATGTAACTTTACCAATAACGATTCCAACACTTTCAAGATTACAATTATTTAACACATCAATATCCAACATCTAGATTAACTTAAATTTCTACCGTAGCTCAATGTAAGATTCACCACCTAGGTCGGGGGGTCAAAGACCAACACCGTATAGAAATCTTAAAACCTCACCGATCAAATGAACCATAATAAGAGAAAACAATCTCGAACTATTGATGCAAATGCCAAAGAGAATTTACTTGTTACAAGCGATGGATTTGTCTCGACATTTGATCTGGTAATAGTAAACACCCTAGCTGGTACCTACTTCTTCTCTATAGGATTTAGATTGTACGAGGCATTCTTTAGAAGATATCCCACCTTTCCATGAACATAACATGTCCTAGTCTCTGTAAGACATGCTCCTGTATGTTGTCCACCGCATCTAGGACACGATGATTATGATAATCAAGGTTTTACCCTAATCTATCTTTAGCCGCTTACGCTGATCTCACTCTTGTTGTCTTTGCTTTGGTTGAAACTTAGGTTTTTTCCTCCAGCCATGGAATACTCTTTTCTCGTCATTTCTAGGCCAATGTTATCCCTAACCCTGTCTAAACTATGCCGAGCCTCTTGAGCGCGGTTAATTCTCTGTTCAGCCTGTTATGCGACTAATGCTCTCTTTGCTATTTGGAATATGAAACACCTTGAATTCCTACTATGCTTACATCTCTATATAATTTTGCCTTAGTCGGGATCAAGAAATCTTTCTACTTTCAATGTATTAGTATTAAGCATGTGGGTAACAAATCTGGATAGTTGTTCAAGCGTATGAATGCACACTCCGTCATACTTCCATGTCTCAACTGCATGAAAATTATTCATCTTCATGGCTCGAACTGGGACTTCAAAATATTTGTTACAAAATAGCTCTTTAAATCTATCCCAAGTTATAGCATTGATATCTTCTATGCTGCTTGTGGTATCTCACCAATGTCCAGCACTACCACATAGCAAGAAAGATGCACAAACCAGCTCTAAAACTCTCGTGTACCTAAACATATTCTATAAAGTTCTCAACCAATCCTCTACTCCTATTGGGTCTAATGTATCCTCAAATATTGGAGGTTCAAGAGTTTTATAAAACCTACAATTTCAGTTCTTTGTTTTCCACTCCTCTTTGGCTCTTGTGCTTTCTTTTTCGCTAGAAATCAATTGGGGATGAGTTGAAGGAGTTAGTTTCTTATTTAGGAGGTCAAGAAGATGTCTTTAAATGGATTGAGTCGTGAGTAATGCTTATGAGTGAAGAAAGTTGCTATTAAAAAGACATGTAGCCCAAGCATGAGGTGGTTTTGTAGTAAAAATCTGATTTTTGCACTTACCATTAATGGTAGGTCCAAATCTAGTGTTTTGACCAATTTTATTGTGTAAAGCCTAATTCAATTGCCATATGATCCTAAAATAATTTATAGAGTTAATCCATTAACTGTTCATTCGATTCCTTACTCGATTGGTGCCCGATCCTTTACTAACCTCAACACTTTACACCTCAATATATTTTATAACGTCACGTGAACCTTATATTGTTATATTGTGATCATGTCATTTCATGTCTCATGTCCAAAATATGTTAAAGACTTAATTAGAGTTTAGGGTAACGATGTTAACAGAATTAAAAGCATGTAACTTTACCAATAACGATTCCAACACTTTCAAGATTACAATTATTTAACACATCAATATCCAACATCTAGATTAACTTAAATTTCTACCGTAGCTCAATGTAAGATTCACCACCTAGGTCGGGGGGTCAAAGACCAACACCGTATAGAAATCTTAAAACCTCACACATCAAATGAACCATAATAAGAGAAAACAATCTCGAACTATTGATGCAAATGCCAAAGAGAATTTACTTGTTACAACTGATGGATTTGTCTCGACATTTGATCTGGTAATAGTAAACACCCTAGCTGGTACCTACTTCTTCTCTATAGGATTTAGATTGTACGAGGCATTCTTTAGAAGATATCCCACCTTTCCATGAACATAACATGTCCTAGTCTCTGTAAGACATGCTCCTGTATGTTGTCCACCGCATCTAGGACACGATGATTATGATAATCAAGGTTTTACCCTAATCTATCTTTAGCCGCTTACGCTGATCTCACTCTTGTTGTCTTTGCTTTGGTTGAAACTTAGGTTTTTTCCTCCAGCCATGGAATACTCTTTTCTCGTCATTTCTAGGCCAATGTTATCCCTAACCCTGTCTAAACTATGCCGAGCCTCTTGAGCACGGTTAATTCTCTGTTCAGCCTGTTATGCGACTAATGCTCTCTTTGCTATTTGGAATATGAAACACCTTGAATTCCTACTATGCTTACATCTCTATATAATTTTGCCTTAGTCGGGATCAAGAAATCTTTCTACTTTCAATGTATTAGTATTAAGCATGTGGGTAACAAATCTGGATAGTTGTTCAAGCGTATGAATGCACACTCCGTCATACTTCCATGTCTCAACCGCATGAAAATTATTCATCTTCATGGCTCGAATCGGGACTTCAAAATATTTGTTACAAAATAGCTCTTTAAATCTATCCCAAGTTATAGCATTGATATCTTCTATGCTGCTTGTGGTATCTCACCAATGTCCAAAGACTACCACATAGCAAGAAAGATGCACAAACCAGCTCTAAAACTCTCGTGTACCTAAACATATTCTATAAAGTTCTCAACCAATCCTCTACTCCTATTGGGTCTAATGTATCCTCAAATATTGGAGGTTCAAGAGTTTTATAAAACCTACAATTTCAGTTCTTTGTTTTCCACTCCTCTTTGGCTCTTGTGCTTTCTTTTTCGCTAGAAATCAATTGGGGATGAGTTGAAGGAGTTAGTTTCTTATTTAGGAGGTCAAGAAGATGTCTTTAAATGGATTGAGTCGTGAGTAATGCTTATGAGTGAAGAAAGTTGCTATTAAAAAGACATGTAGCCCAAGCATGAGGTGGTTTTGTAGTAAAAATCTGATTTTTGCACTTACCATTAATGGTAGGTCCAAATCTAGTGTTTTGACCAATTTTATTGTGTAAAGCCTAATTCAATTGCCATATGATCCTAAAATAATTTATAGAGTTAATCCATTAACTGTTCATTCGATTCCTTACTCGATTGGTGCCCGATCCTTTACTAACCTCAACACTTTACACCTCAATATATTTTATAACGTCACGTGAACCTTATATTGTTATATTGTGATCATGTCATTTCATGTCTCATGTCCAAAATATGTTAAAGACTTAATTAGAGTTTAGGGTAACGATGTTAACAGAATTAAAAGCATGTAACTTTACCAATAACGATTCCAACACTTTCAAGATTACAATTATTTAACACATCAATATCCAACATCTAGATTAACTTAAATTTCTACCGTAGCTCAATGTAAGATTCACCACCTAGGTCGGGGGGTCAAAGACCAACACCGTATAGAAATCTTAAAACCTCACTGATCAAATGAACCATAATAAGAGAAAACAATCTCGAACTATTGATGCAAATGCCAAAGAGAATTTACTTGTTACAACTGATGGATTTGTCTCGACATTTGATCTGGTAATAGTAAACACCCTAGCTGGTACCTACTTCTTCTCTATAGGATTTAGATTGTACGAGGCATTCTTTAGAAGATATCCCACCTTTCCATGAACATAACATGTCCTAGTCTCTGTAAGACATGCTCCTGTATGTTGTCCACCGCATCTAGGACACGATGATTATGATAATCAAGGTTTTACCCTAATCTATCTTTAGCCGCTTACGCTGATCTCACTCTTGTTGTCTTTGCTTTGGTTGAAACTTAGGTTTTTTCCTCCAGCCATGGAATACTCTTTTCTCGTCATTTCTAGGCCAATGTTATCCCTAACCCTGTCTAAACTATGCCGAGCCTCTTGAGCACGGTTAATTCTCTGTTCAGCCTGTTATGCGACTAATGCTCTCTTTGCTATTTGGAATATGAAACACCTTGAATTCCTACTATGCTTACATCTCTATATAATTTTGCCTTAGTCGGGATCAAGAAATCTTTCTACTTTCAATGTATTAGTATTAAGCATGTGGGTAACAAATCTGGATAGTTGTTCAAGCGTATGAATGCACACTCCGTCATACTTCCATGTCTCAACTGCATGAAAATTATTCATCTTCATGGCTCGAACTGGGACTTCAAAATATTTGTTACAAAATAGCTCTTTAAATCTATCCCAAGTTATAGCATTGATATCTTCTATGCTGCTTGTGGTATCTCACCAATGTCCAAAGACTACCACATAGCAAGAAAGATGCACAAACCAGCTCTAAAACTCTCGTGTACCTAAACATATTCTATAAAGTTCTCAACCAATCCTCTACTCCTATTGGGTCTAATGTATCCTCAAATATTGGAGGTTCAAGAGTTTTATAAAACCTACAATTTCAGTTCTTTGTTTTCCACTCCTCTTTGGCTCTTGTGCTTTCTTTTTCGCTAGAAATCAATTGGGGATGAGTTGAAGGAGTTAGTTTCTTATTTAGGAGGTCAAGAAGATGTCTTTAAATGGATTGAGTCGTGAGTAATGCTTATGAGTGAAGAAAGTTGCTATTAAAAAGACATGTAGCCCAAGCATGAGGTGGTTTTGTAGTAAAAATCTGATTTTTGCACTTACCATTAATGGTAGGTCCAAATCTAGTGTTTTGACCAATTTTATTGTGTAAAGCCTAATTCAATTGCCATATGATCCTAAAATAATTTATAGAGTTAATCCATTAACTGTTCATTCGATTCCTTACTCGATTGGTGCCCGATCCTTTACTAACCTCAACACTTTACACCTCAATATATTTTATAACGTCACGTGAACCTTATATTGTTATATTGTGATCATGTCATTTCATGTCTCATGTCCAAAATATGTTAAAGACTTAATTAGAGTTTAGGGTAACGATGTTAACGAGAATTAAAAGCATGTAACTTTACCAATAACGATTCCAACACTTTCAAGATTACAATTATTTAACACATCAATATCCAACATCTAGATTAACTTAAATTTCTACCGTAGCTCAATGTAAGATTCACCACCTAGGTCGGGGGGTCAAAGACCAACACCGTATAGAAATCTTAAAACCTCACTGATCAAATGAACCATAATAAGAGAAAACAATCTCGAACTATTGATGCAAATGCCAAAGAGAATTTACTTGTTACAACTGATGGATTTGTCTCGACATTTGATCTGGTAATAGTAAACACCCTAGCTGGTACCTACTTCTTCTCTATAGGATTTAGATTGTACGAGGCATTCTTTAGAAGATATCCCACCTTTCCATGAACATAACATGTCCTAGTCTCTGTAAGACATGCTCCTGTATGTTGTCCACCGCATCTAGGACACGATGATTATGATAATCAAGGTTTTACCCTAATCTATCTTTAGCCGCTTACGCTGATCTCACTCTTGTTGTCTTTGCTTTGGTTGAAACTTAGGTTTTTTCCTCCAGCCATGGAATACTCTTTTCTCGTCATTTCTAGGCCAATGTTATCCCTAACCCTGTCTAAACTATGCCGAGCCTCTTGAGCACGGTTAATTCTCTGTTCAGCCTGTTATGCGACTAATGCTCTCTTTGCTATTTGGAATATGAAACACCTTGAATTCCTACTATGCTTACATCTCTATATAATTTTGCCTTAGTCGGGATCAAGAAATCTTTCTACTTTCAATGTATTAGTATTAAGCATGTGGGTAACAAATCTGGATAGTTGTTCAAGCGTATGAATGCACACTCCGTCATACTTCCATGTCTCAACTGCATGAAAATTATTCATCTTCATGGCTCGAACTGGGACTTCAAAATATTTGTTACAAAATAGCTCTTTAAATCTATCCCAAGTTATAGCATTGATATCTTCTATGCTGCTTGTGGTATCTCACCAATGTCCAGCACTACCACATAGCAAGAAAGATGCACAAACCAGCTCTAAAACTCTCGTGTACCTAAACATATTCTATAAAGTTCTCAACCAATCCTCTACTCCTATTGGGTCTAATGTATCCTCAAATATTGGAGGTTCAAGAGTTTTATAAAACCTACAATTTCAGTTCTTTGTTTTCCACTCCTCTTTGGCTCTTGTGCTTTCTTTTTCGCTAGAAATCAATTGGGGATGAGTTGAAGGAGTTAGTTTCTTATTTAGGAGGTCAAGAAGATGTCTTTAAATGGATTGAGTCGTGAGTAATGCTTATGAGTGAAGAAAGTTGCTATTAAAAAGACATGTAGCCCAAGCATGAGGTGGTTTTGTAGTAAAAATCTGATTTTTGCACTTACCATTAATGGTAGGTCCAAATCTAGTGTTTTGACCAATTTTATTGTGTAAAGCCTAATTCAATTGCCATATGATCCTAAAATAATTTATAGAGTTAATCCATTAACTGTTCATTCGATTCCTTACTCGATTGGTGCCCGATCCTTTACTAACCTCAACACTTTACACCTCAATATATTTTATAACGTCACGTGAACCTTATATTGTTATATTGTGATCATGTCATTTCATGTCTCATGTCCAAAATATGTTAAAGACTTAATTAGAGTTTAGGGTAACGATGTTAACAGAATTAAAAGCATGTAACTTTACCAATAACGATTCCAACACTTTCAAGATTACAATTATTTAACACATCAATATCCAACATCTAGATTAACTTAAATTTCTACCGTAGCTCAATGTAAGATTCACCACCTAGGTCGGGGGGTCAAAGACCAACACCGTATAGAAATCTTAAAACCTCACTGATCAAATGAACCATAATAAGAGAAAACAATCTCGAACTATTGATGCAAATGCCAAAGAGAATTTACTTGTTACAACTGATGGATTTGTCTCGACATTTGATCTGGTAATAGTAAACACCCTAGCTGGTACCTACTTCTTCTCTATAGGATTTAGATTGTACGAGGCATTCTTTAGAAGATATCCCACCTTTCCATGAACATAACATGTCCTAGTCTCTGTAAGACATGCTCCTGTATGTTGTCCACCGCATCTAGGACACGATGATTATGATAATCAAGGTTTTACCCTAATCTATCTTTAGCCGCTTATGCTGATCTCACTCTTGTTGTCTTTGCTTTGGTTGAAACTTAGGTTTTTTCCTCCAGCCATGGAATACTCTTTTCTCGTCATTTCTAGGCCAATGTTATCCCTAACCCTGTCTAAACTATGCCGAGCCTCTTGAGCACGGTTAATTCTCTGCTCACTGTTATGCGACTAATGCTCTCTTTGCTATTTGGAATATGAAACACCTTGAATTCCTACTATGCTTACATCTCTATATAATTTTGCCTTAGTCGGGATCAAGAAATCTTTCTACTTTCAATGTATTAGTATTAAGCATGTGGGTAACAAATACGGATAGTTGTTCAAGCGTATGAATGCACACTCCGTCATACTTCCATGTCTCAACCGCATGAAAATTATTCATCTTCATGGCTCGAATCGGGACTTCAAAATATTTGTTACAAAATAGCTCTTTAAATCTATCCCAAGTTATAGCATTGATATCTTCTATGCTGCTTGTGGTATCTCACCAATGTCCAGCACTACCACATAGCAAGAAAGATGCACAAACCAGCTCTAAAACTCTCGTGTACCTAAACATATTCTATAAAGTTCTCAACCAATCCTCTACTCCTATTGGGTCTAATGTATCCTCAAATATTGGAGGTTCAAGAGTTTTATAAAACCTACAATTTCAGTTCTTTGTTTTCCACTCCTCTTTGGCTCTTGTGCTTTCTTTTTCGCTAGAAATCAATTGGGGATGAGTTGAAGGAGTTAGTTTCTTATTTAGGAGGTCAAGAAGATGTCTTTAAATGGATTGAGTCGTGAGTAATGCTTATGAGTGAAGAAAGTTGCTATTAAAAAGACATGTAGCCCAAGCATGAGGTGGTTTTGTAGTAAAAATCTGATTTTTGCACTTACCATTAATGGTAGGTCCAAATCTAGTGTTTTGACCAATTTTATTGTGTAAAGCCTAATTCAATTGCCATATGATCCTAAAATAATTTATAGAGTTAATCCATTAACTGTTCATTCGATTCCTTACTCGATTGGTGCCCGATCCTTTACTAACCTCAACACTTTACACCTCAATATATTTTATAACGTCACGTGAACCTTATATTGTTATATTGTGATCATGTCATTTCATGTCTCATGTCCAAAATATGTTAAAGACTTAATTAGAGTTTAGGGTAACGATGTTAACGAATTAAAAGCATGTAACTTTACCAATAACGATTCCAACACTTTCAAGATTACAATTATTTAACACATCAATATCCAACATCTAGATTAACTTAAATTTCTACCGTAGCTCAATGTAAGATTCACCACCTAGGTCGGGGGGTCAAAGACCAACACCGTATAGAAATCTTAAAACCTCACTGATCAAATGAACCATAATAAGAGAAAACAATCTCGAACTATTGATGCAAATGCCAAAGAGAATTTACTTGTTACAACTGATGGATTTGTCTCGACATTTGATCTGGTAATAGTAAACACCCTAGCTGGTACCTACTTCTTCTCTATAGGATTTAGATTGTACGAGGCATTCTTTAGAAGATATCCCACCTTTCCATGAACATAACATGTCCTACTCTCTGTAAGACATGCTCCTGTATGTTGTCCACCGCATCTAGGACACGATGATTATGATAATCAAGGTTTTACCCTAATCTATCTTTAGCCGCTTACGCTGATCTCACTCTTGTTGTCTTTGCTTTGGTTGAAACTTAGGTTTTTTCCTCCAGCCATGGAATACTCTTTTCTCGTCATTTCTAGGCCAATGTTATCCCTAACCCTGTCTAAACTATGCCGAGCCTCTTGAGCACGGTTAATTCTCTGTTCAGCCTGTTATGCGACTAATGCTCTCTTTGCTATTTGGAATATGAAACACCTTGAATTCCTACTATGCTTACATCTCTATATAATTTTGCCTTAGTCGGGATCAAGAAATCTTTCTACTTTCAATGTATTAGTATTAAGCATGTGGGTAACAAATACGGATAGTTGTTCAAGCGTATGAATGCACACTCCGTCATACTTCCATGTCTCAACCGCATGAAAATTATTCATCTTCATGGCTCGAATCGGGACTTCAAAATATTTGTTACAAAATAGCTCTTTAAATCTATCCCAAGTTATAGCATTGATATCTTCTATGCCGCTTGTGGTATCTCACCAATGTCCAAAGACTACCACATAGCAAGAAAGATGCACAAACCAGCTCTAAAACTCTCGTGTACCTAAACATATTCTCTAAAGTTCTCAACCAATCCTCTACTCCTATTGGGTCTAATGTATCCTCAAATATTGGAGGTTCAAGAGTTTTATAAAACCTACAATTTCAGTTCTTTGTTTTCCACTCCTCTTTGGCTCTTGTGCTTTCTTTTTCGCTAGAAATCAATTGGGGATGAGTTGAAGGAGTTAGTTTCTTATTTAGGAGGTCAAGAAGATGTCTTTAAATGGATTGAGTCGTGAGTAATGCTTATGAGTGAAGAAAGTTGCTATTAAAAAGACATGTAGCCCAAGCACGAGGTGGTTTTGTAGTAAAAATCTGATTTTTGCACTTACCATTAATGGTAGGTCCAAATCTAGTGTTTTGACCAATTTTATTGTGTAAGGCCTAATTCAATTGCCATATGATCCTAAAATAATTTATAGAGTTAATCCATTAACTGTTCATTCGATTCCTTACTCGATTGGTGCCCGATCCTTTACTAACCTCAACACTTTACACCTCAATATATTTTATAACGTCACGTGAACCTTATATTGTTATATTGTGATCATGTCATTTCATGTCTCATGTCCAAAATATGTTAAAGACTTAATTAGAGTTTAGGGTAACGATGTTAACAGAATTAAAAGCATGTAACTTTACCAATAACGATTCCAACACTTTCAAGATTACAATTATTTAACACATCAATATCCAACATCTAGATTAACTTAAATTTCTACCGTAGCTCAATGTAAGATTCACCACCTAGGTCGGGGGGTCAAAGACCAACACCGTATAGAAATCTTAAAACCTCACTGATCAAATGAACCATAATAAGAGAAAACAATCTCGAACTATTGATGCAAATGCCAAAGAGAATTTACTTGTTACAACTGATGGATTTGTCTCGACATTTGATCTGGTAATAGTAAACACCCTAGCTGGTACCTACTTCTTCTCTATAGGATTTAGATTGTACGAGGCATTCTTTAGAAGATATCCCACCTTTCCATGAACATAACATGTCCTAGTCTCTGTAAGACATGCTCCTGTATGTTGTCCACCGCATCTAGGACACGATGATTATGATAATCAAGGTTTTACCCTAATCTATCTTTAGCCGCTTACGCTGATCTCACTCTTGTTGTCTTTGCTTTGGTTGAAACTTAGGTTTTTTCCTCCAGCCATGGAATACTCTTTTCTCGTCATTTCTAGGCCAATGTTATCCCTAACCCTGTCTAAACTATGCCGAGCCTCTTGAGCACGGTTAATTCTCTGTTCTCAAATTTGTTATGCGACTAATGCTCTCTTTGCTATTTGGAATATGAAACACCTTGAATTCCTACTATGCTTACATCTCTATATAATTTTGCCTTAGTCGGGATCAAGAAATCTTTCTACTTTCAATGTATTAGTATTAAGCATGTGGGTAACAAATATGGATATTTGTTCAATCGTATTAATGCACACTCCGTCATACTTCCATGTCTCAACCGCATGAAAATTATTCATCTTCATGGCTCGAATCTGGGACTTCAAAATATTTGTTACAAAATAGCTCTTTAAATCTATCCCAAGTTATAGCATTGATATCTTCTATGTCGCTTGTGGTATCTCACCAATGTCCAAAGACTACCACATAGCAAGAAAGATGCACAAACCAGCTCTAAAACTCTCGTGTACCTAAACATATTCTCTAAAGTTCTCAACCAATCCTCTACTCCTATTGGGTCTAATGTATCCTCAAATATTGGAGGTTCAAGAGTTTTATAAAACCTACAATTTCAGTTCTTTGTTTTCCACTCCTCTTTGGCTCTTGTGCTTTCTTTTTCGCTAGAAATCAATTGGGGATGAGTTGAAGGAGTTAGTTTCTTATTTAGGAGGTCAAGAAGATGTCTTTAAATGGATTGAGTCGTGAGTAATGCTTATGAGTGAAGAAAGTTGCTATTAAAAAGACATGTAGCCCAAGCACGAGGTGGTTTTGTAGTAAAAATCTGATTTTTGCACTTACCATTAATGGTAGGTCCAAATCTAGTGTTTTGACCAATTTTATTGTGTAAAGCCTAATTCAATTGCCATATGATCCTAAAATAATTTATAGAGTTAATCCATTAACTGTTCATTCGATTCCTTACTCGATTGGTGCCCGATCCTTTACTAACCTCAACACTTTACACCTCAATATATTTTATAACGTCACGTGAACCTTATATTGTTATATTGTGATCATGTCATTTCATGTCTCATGTCCAAAATATGTTAAAGACTTAATTAGAGTTTAGGGTAACGATGTTAACAGAATTAAAAGCATGTAACTTTACCAATAACGATTCCAACACTTTCAAGATTACAATTATTTAACACATCAATATCCAACATCTAGATTAACTTAAATTTCTACCGTAGCTCAATGTAAGATTCACCACCTAGGTCGGGGGGTCAAAGACCAACACCGTATAGAAATCTTAAAACCTCACTGATCAAATGAACCATAATAAGAGAAAACAATCTCGAACTATTGATGCAAATGCCAAAGAGAATTTACTTGTTACAACTGATGGATTTGTCTCGACATTTGATCTGGTAATAGTAAACACCCTAGCTGGTACCTACTTCTTCTCTATAGGATTTAGATTGTACGAGGCATTCTTTAGAAGATATCCCACCTTTCCATGAACATAACATGTCCTAGTCTCTGTAAGACATGCTCCTGTATGTTGTCCACCGCATCTAGGACACGATGATTATGATAATCAAGGTTTTACCCTAATCTATCTTTAGCCGCTTACGCTGATCTCACTCTTGTTGTCTTTGCTTTGGTTGAAACTTAGGTTTTTTCCTCCAGCCATGGAATACTCTTTTCTCGTCATTTCTAGGCCAATGTTATCCCTAACCCTGTCTAAACTATGCCGAGCCTCTTGAGCACGGTTAATTCTCTGTTCAGCCTGTTATGCGACTAATGCTCTCTTTGCTATTTGGAATATGAAACACCTTGAATTCCTACTATGCTTACATCTCTATATAATTTTGCCTTAGTCGGGATCAAGAAATCTTTCTACTTTCAATGTATTAGTATTAAGCATGTGGGTAACAAATACGGATAGTTGTTCAAGCGTATGAATGCACACTCCGTCATACTTCCATGTCTCAACTGCATGAAAATTATTCATCTTCATGGCTCGAACTGGGACTTTAAAATATTTGTTACAAAATAGCTCTTTAAATCTATCCCAAGTTATAGCATTGATATCTTCTATGCCGCTTGTGGTATCTCACCAATGTCCAAAGACTACCACATAGCAAGAAAGATGCACAAACCAGCTCTAAAACTCTCGTGTACCTAAACATATTCTCTAAAGTTCTCAACCAATCCTCTACTCCTATTGGGTCTAATGTATCCTCAAATATTGGAGGTTCAAGAGTTTTATAAAACCTACAATTTCAGTTCTTTGTTTTCCACTCCTCTTTGGCTCTTGTGCTTTCTTTTTCGCTAGAAATCAATTGGGGATGAGTTGAAGGAGTTAGTTTCTTATTTAGGAGGTCAAGAAGATGTCTTTAAATGGATTGAGTCGTGAGTAATGCTTATGAGTGAAGAAAGTTGCTATTAAAAAGACATGTAGCCCAAGCACGAGGTGGTTTTGTAGTAAAAATCTGATTTTTGCACTTACCATTAATGGTAGGTCCAAATCTAGTGTTTTGACCAATTTTATTGTGTAAAGCCTAATTCAATTGCCATATGATCCTAAAATAATTTATAGAGTTAATCCATTAACTGTTCATTCGATTCCTTACTCGATTGGTGCCCGATCCTTTACTAACCTCAACACTTTACACCTCAATATATTTTATAACGTCACGTGAACCTTATATTGTTATATTGTGATCATGTCATTTCATGTCTCATGTCCAAAATATGTTAAAGACTTAATTAGAGTTTAGGGTAACGATGTTAACGAAATTAAAAGCATGTAACTTTACCAATAACGATTCCAACACTTTCAAGATTACAATTATTTAACACATCAATATCCAACATCTAGATTAACTTAAATTTCTACCGTAGCTCAATGTAAGATTCACCACCTAGGTCGGGGGGTCAAAGACCAACACCGTATAGAAATCTTAAAACCTCACCGATCAAATGAACCATAATAAGAGAAAACAATCTCGAACTATTGATGCAAATGCCAAAGAGAATTTACTTGTTACAACCGATGGATTTGTCTCGACATTTGATCTCGGTAATAGTAAACACCCTAATGGTACCTACTTCTTCTCTATAGGATTTAGATTGTACGAGGCATTCTTTAGAAGATATCCCACCTTTCCATGAACATAACATGTCCTAGTCTACGTAAGACATGCTCCTGTATGTTGTCCACCGCATCTAGGACACGATGATTATGATAATCAAGGTTTTACCCTAATCTATCTTTAGCCGCTTACGCTGATCTCACTCTTGTTGTCTTTGCTTTGGTTGAAACTTAGGTTTTTTCCTCCAGCCATGGAATACTCTTTTCTCGTCATTTCTAGGCCAATGTTATCCCTAACCCTGTCTAAACTATGCCGAGCCTCTTGAGCACGATAAATTCTCTGTTCAAATTGTTATGCGACTAATGCTCTCTTTGCTATTTGGAATATGAAACACCTTGAATTCCTACTATGCTTACATCTCTATATAATTTTGCCTTAGTCGGGATCAAGAAATCTTTCTACTTTCAATGTATTAGTATTAAGCATGTGGGTAACAAATCTGGATAGTTGTTCAAGCGTATGAATGCACACTCCGTCATACTTCCATGTCTCAACTGCATGAAAATTATTCATCTTCATGGCTCGAACTGGGACTTTAAAATATTTGTTACAAAATAGCTCTTTAAATCTATCCCAAGTTATAGCATTGATATCTTCTATGCTGCTTGTGGTATCTCACCAATGTCCAGCACTACCACATAGCAAGAAAGATGCACAAACCAGCTCTAAAACTCTCGTGTACCTAAACATATTCTCTAAAGTTCTCAACCAATCCTCTACTCCTATTGGGTCTAATGTATCCTCAAATATTGGAGGTTCAAGAGTTTTATAAAACCTACAATTTCAGTTCTTTGTTTTCCACTCCTCTTTGGCTCTTGTGCTTTCTTTTTCGCTAGAAATCAATTGGGGATGAGTTGAAGGAGTTAGTTTCTTATTTAGGAGGTCAAGAAGATGTCTTTAAATGGATTGAGTCGTGAGTAATGCTTATGAGTGAAGAAAGTTGCTATTAAAAAGACATGTAGCCCAAGCACGAGGTGGTTTTGTAGTAAAAATCTGATTTTTGCACTTACCATTAATGGTAGGTCCAAATCTAGTGTTTTGACCAATTTTATTGTGTAAAGCCTAATTCAATTGCCATATGATCCTAAAATAATTTATAGAGTTAATCCATTAACTGTTCATTCGATTCCTTACTCGATTGGTGCCCGATCCTTTACTAACCTCAACACTTTACACCTCAATATATTTTATAACGTCACGTGAACCTTATATTGTTATATTGTGATCATGTCATTTCATGTCTCATGTCCAAAATATGTTAAAGACTTAATTAGAGTTTAGGGTAACGATGTTAACAGAATTAAAAGCATGTAACTTTACCAATAACGATTCCAACACTTTCAAGATTACAATTATTTAACACATCAATATCCAACATCTAGATTAACTTAAATTTCTACCGTAGCTCAATGTAAGATTCCCCACCTAGGTCGGGGGGTCAAAGACCAACACCGTATAGAAATCTTAAAACCTCACTGATCAAATGCACCATAATAAGAGAAAACAATCTCGAACTATTGATGCAAATGCCAAAGAGAATTTACTTGTTACAACTGATGGATTTGTCTCGACATTTGATCTCGGTAATAGTAAACACCCTAGCTGGTACCTACTTCTTCTCTATAGGATTTAGATTGTACGAGGCATTCTTTAGAAGATATCCCACCTTTCCATGAACATAACATGTCCTAGTCTCTGTAAGACATGCTCCTGTATGTTGTCCACCGCATCTAGGACACGATGATTATGATAATCAAGGTTTTACCCTAATCTATCTTTAGCCGCTTACGCTGATCTCACTCTTGTTGTCTTTGCTTTGGTTGAAACTTAGGTTTTTTCCTCCAGCCATGGAATACTCTTTTCTCGTCATTTCTAGGCCAATGTTATCCCTAACCCTGTCTAAACTATGCCGAGCCTCTTGAGCACGGTTAATTCTCTCGTTCGACTGTTATGCGACTAATGCTCTCTTTGCTATTTGGAATATGAAACACCTTGAATTCCTACTATGCTTACATCTCTATATAATTTTGCCTTAGTCGGGATCAAGAAATCTTTCTACTTTCAATGTATTAGTATTAAGCATGTGGGTAACAAATACGGATAGTTGTTCAAGCGTATGAATGCACACTCCGTCATACTTCCATGTCTCAACCGCATGAAAATTATTCATCTTCATGGCTCGAATCGGGACTTTAAAATATTTGTTACAAAATAGCTCTTTAAATCTATCCCAAGTTATAGCATTGATATCTTCTATGCTTGTGGTATCTCACCAATGTCCAAAGACTACCACATAGCAAGAAAGATGCACAAACCAGCTCTAAAACTCTCGTGTACCTAAACATATTCTCTAAAGTTCTCAACCAATCCTCTACTCCTATTGGGTCTAATGTATCCTCAAATATTGGAGGTTCAAGAGTTTTATAAAACCTACAATTTCAGTTCTTTGTTTTCCACTCCTCTTTGGCTCTTGTGCTTTCTTTTTCGCTAGAAATCAATTGGGGATGAGTTGAAGGAGTTAGTTTCTTATTTAGGAGGTCAAGAAGATGTCTTTAAATGGATTGAGTCGTGAGTAATGCTTATGAGTGAAGAAAGTTGCTATTAAAAAGACATGTAGCCCAAGCATGAGGTGGTTTTGTAGTAAAAATCTGATTTTTGCACTTACCATTAATGGTAGGTCCAAATCTAGTGTTTTGACCAATTTTATTGTGTAAGGCCTAATTCAATTGCCATATGATCCTAAAATAATTTATAGAGTTAATCCATTAACTGTTCATTCGATTCCTTACTCGATTGGTGCCCGATCCTTTACTAACCTCAACACTTTACACCTCAATATATTTTATAACGTCACGTGAACCTTATATTGTTATATTGTGATCATGTCATTTCATGTCTCATGTCCAAAATATGTTAAAGACTTAATTAGAGTTTAGGGTAACGATGTTAACGAGAATTAAAAGCATGTAACTTTACCAATAACGATTCCAACACTTTCAAGATTACAATTATTTAACACATCAATATCCAACATCTAGATTAACTTAAATTTCTACCGTAGCTCAATGTAAGATTCACCACCTAGGTCGGGGGGTCAAAGACCAACACCGTATAGAAATCTTAAAACCTCACTGATCAAATGAACCATAATAAGAGAAAACAATCTCGAACTATTGATGCAAATGCCAAAGAGAATTTACTTGTTACAACTGATGGATTTGTCTCGACATTTGATCTCGGTAATAGTAAACACCCTAGCTGGTACCTACTTCTTCTCTATAGGATTTAGATTGTACGAGGCATTCTTTAGAAGATATCCCACCTTTCCATGAACATAACATGTCCTAGTCTCTCGTAAGACATGCTCCCGTATGTTGTCCACCGCATCTAGGACACGATGATTATGATAATCAAGGTTTTACCCTAATCTATCTTTAGCCGCTTACGCCGATCTCACTCTTGTTGTCTTTGCTTTGGTTGAAACTTAGGTTTTTTCCTCCAGCCATGGAATACTCTTTTCTCGTCATTTCTAGGCCAATGTTATCCCTAACCCTGTCTAAACTATGCCGAGCCTCTTGAGCACGGTTAATTCTCTGTTCACTGTTATGCGACTAATGCTCTCTTTGCTATTTGGAATATGAAACACCTTGAATTCCTACTATGCTTACATCTCTATATAATTTTGCCTTAGTCGGGATCAAGAAATCTTTCTACTTTCAATGTATTAGTATTAAGCATGTGGGTAACAAATACGGATAGTTGTTCAAGCGTATGAATGCACACTCCGTCATACTTCCATGTCTCAACCGCATGAAAATTATTCATCTTCATGGCTCGAATCGGGACTTCAAAATATTTGTTACAAAATAGCTCTTTAAATCTATCCCAAGTTATAGCATTGATATCTTCTATCTGCTTGTGGTATCTCACCAATGTCCAAAGACTACCACATAGCAAGAAAGATGCACAAACCAGCTCTAAAACTCTCGTGTACCTAAACATATTCTCTAAAGTTCTCAACCAATCCTCTACTCCTATTGGGTCTAATGTATCCTCAAATATTGGAGGTTCAAGAGTTTTATAAAACCTACAATTTCAGCTTCTTTGTTTTCCACTCCTCTTTGGCTCTTGTGCTTTCTTTTTCGCTAGAAATCAATTGGGGATGAGTTGAAGGAGTTAGTTTCTTATTTAGGAGGTCAAGAAGATGTCTTTAAATGGATTGAGTCGTGAGTAATGCTTATGAGTGAAGAAAGTTGCTATTAAAAAGACATGTAGCCCAAGCACGAGGTGGTTTTGTAGTAAAAATCTGATTTTTGCACTTACCATTAATGGTAGGTCCAAATCTAGTGTTTTGACCAATTTTATTGTGTAAGGCCTAATTCAATTGCCATATGATCCTAAAATAATTTATAGAGTTAATCCATTAACTGTTCATTCGATTCCTTACTCGATTGGTGCCCGATCCTTTACTAACCTCAACACTTTACACCTCAATATATTTTATAACGTCACGTGAACCTTATATTGTTATATTGTGATCATGTCATTTCATGTCTCATGTCCAAAATATGTTAAAGACTTAATTAGAGTTTAGGGTAACGATGTTAACAATTAAAAGCATGTAACTTTACCAATAACGATTCCAACACTTTCAAGATTACAATTATTTAACACATCAATATCCAACATCTAGATTAACTTAAATTTCTACCGTAGCTCAATGTAAGATTCACCACCTAGGTCGGGGGGTCAAAGACCAACACCGTATAGAAATCTTAAAACCTCACTGATCAAATGAACCATAATAAGAGAAAACAATCTCGAACTATTGATGCAAATGCCAAAGAGAATTTACTTGTTACAACTGATGGATGTGTCTCGACATTTGATCTGGTAATAGTAAACACCCTAGCTGGTACCTACTTCTTCTCTATAGGATTTAGATTGTACGAGGCATTCTTTAGAAGATATCCCACCTTTCCATGAACATAACATGTCCTAGTCTCTGTAAGACATGCTCCTGTATGTTGTCCACCGTATCTAGGACACGATGATTATATTAATCAAGGTTTTACCCTAATCTATCTTTAGCCGCTTACGCTGATCTCACTCTTGTTGTCTTTGCTTTGGTTGAAACTTAGGTTTTTTCCTCCAGCCATGGAATACTCTTTTCTCGTCATTTCTAGGCCAATGTTATCCCTAACCCTGTCTAAACTATGCCGAGCCTCTTGAGCACGGTTAATTCTCTGTTCAGCCTGTTATGCGACTAATGCTCTCTTTGCTATTTGGAATATGAAACACCTTGAATTCCTACTATGCTTACATCTCTATATAATTTTGCCTTAGTCGGGATCAAGAAATCTTTCTACTTTCAATGTATTAGTATTAAGCATGTGGGTAACAAATCTGGATAGTTGTTCAAGCGTATGAATGCACACTCCGTCATACTTCCATGTCTCAACTGCATGAAAATTATTCATCTTCATGGCTCGAACTGGGACTTCAAAATATTTGTTACAAAATAGCTCTTTAAATCTATCCCAAGTTATAGCATTGATATCTTCTATTCTGCTTGTGGTATCTCACCAATGTCCAGCACTACCACATAGCAAGAAAGATGCACAAACCAGCTCTAAAACCCTCGTGTACCTAAACATATTCTATAAAGTTCTCAACCAATCCTCTACTCCTATTGGGTCTAATGTATCCTCAAATATTGGAGGTTCAAGAGTTTTATAAAACCTACAATTTCAGTTCTTTGTTTTCCACTCCTCTTTGGCTCTTGTGCTTTCTTTTTCGCTAGAAATCAATTGGGGATGAGTTGAAGGAGTTAGTTTCTTATTTAGGAGGTCAAGAAGATGTCTTTAAATGGATTGAGTCGTGAGTAATGCTTATGAGTGAAGAAAGTTGCTATTAAAAAGACATGTAGCCCAAGCATGAGGTGGTTTTGTAGTAAAAATCTGATTTTTGCACTTACCATTAATGGTAGGTCCAAATCTAGTGTTTTGACCAATTTTATTGTGTAAAGCCTAATTCAATTGCCATATGATCCTAAAATAATTTATAGAGTTAATCCATTAACTGTTCATTCGATTCCTTACTCGATTGGTGCCCGATCCTTTACTAACCTCAACACTTTACACCTCAATATATTTTATAACGTCACGTGAACCTTATATTGTTATATTGTGATCATGTCATTTCATGTCTCATGTCCAAAATATGTTAAAGACTTAATTAGAGTTTAGGGTAACGATGTTATCAGAAGTAAAAGCATGTAACTTTACAAATAACGATTCAATCACTTTCAAGATTAAAATTATTTAACACATCAATATCCAACATCTAGATTAACCTAAATTTCTACCGTAGCTCAATGTAAGATTCACCACCTAGGTCGGGGTCAAAGACCAACACCGTATAGAAATCTTAAAACCTCACCGATCAAATGAACCATAATAAGAGAAAACAATCTCGAACTATTGATGCAAATGCCAAAGAGAATTTACTTGTTACAACTGATGGATTTGTCTCGACATTTGATCTGGTAATAGTAAACACCCTAGCTGGTACCTACTTCTTCTCTATAGGATTTAGATTGTACGAGGCATTCTTTAGAAGATATCCCACCTTTCCATGAACATAACATGTCCTAGTCTCTCGTAAGACATGCTCCCGTATGTTGTCCACCGCATCTAGGACACGATGATTATGATAATCAAGGTTTTACCCTAATCTATCTTTAGCCGCTTACGCTGATCTCACTCTTGTTGTCTTTGCTTTGGTTGAAACTTAGGTTTTTTCCTCCAGCCATGGAATACTCTTTTCTCGTCATTTCTAGGCCAATGTTATCCCTAACCCTGTCTAAACTATGCCGAGCCTCTTGAGCACGATTAATTCTCTGTTCAGCCTGTTATGCGACTAATGCTCTCTTTGCTATTTGGAATATGAAACACCTTGAATTCCTACTATGCTTACATCTCTATATAATTTTGCCTTAGTCGGGATCAAGAAATCTTTCTACTTTCAATGTATTAGTAGTAAGCATGTGGGTAACAAATCTGGATAGTTGTTCAAGCGTATGAATGCACACTCCGTCATACTTCCATGTCTCAACTGCATGAAAATTATTCATCTTCATGGCTCGAACTGGGACTTTAAAATATTTGTTACAAAATAGCTCTTTAAATCTATCCCAAGTTATAGCATTGATATCTTCTATGCTGCTTGTGGTATCTCACCAATGTCCAGCACTACCACATAGCAAGAAAGATGCACAAACCAGCTCTAAAACTCTCGTGTACCTAAACATATTCTCTAAAGTTCTCAACCAATCCTCTACTCCTATTGGGTCTAATGTATCCTCAAATATTGGAGGTTCAAGAGTTTTATAAAACCTACAATTTCAGTTCTTTGTTTTCCACTCCTCTTTGGCTCTTGTGCTTTCTTTTTCGCTAGAAATCAATTGGGGATGAGTTGAAGGAGTTAGTTTCTTATTTAGGAGGTCAAGAAGATGTCTTTAAATGGATTGAGTCGTGAGTAATGCTTATGAGTGAAGAAAGTTGCTATTAAAAAGACATGTAGCCCAAGCACGAGGTGGTTTTGTAGTAAAAATCTGATTTTTGCACTTACCATTAATGGTAGGTCCAAATCTAGTGTTTTGACCAATTTTATTGTGTAAAGCCTAATTCAATTGCCATATGATCCTAAAATAATTTATAGAGTTAATCCATTAACTGTTCATTCGATTCCTTACTCGATTGGTGCCCGATCCTTTACTAACCTCAACACTTTACACCTCAATATATTTTATAACGTCACGTGAACCTTATATTGTTATATTGTGATCATGTCATTTCATGTCTCATGTCCAAAATATGTTAAAGACTTAATTAGAGTTTAGGGTAACGATGTTAACAGAATTAAAAGCATGTAACTTTACCAATAACGATTCCAACACTTTCAAGATTACAATTATTTAACACATCAATATCCAACATCTAGATTAACTTAAATTTCTACCGTAGCTCAATGTAAGATTCCCCACCTAGGTCGGGGGGTCAAAGACCAACACCGTATAGAAATCTTAAAACCTCACTGATCAAATGCACCATAATAAGAGAAAACAATCTCGAACTATTGATGCAAATGCCAAAGAGAATTTACTTGTTACAACTGATGGATTTGTCTCGACATTTGATCTGGTAATAGTAAACACCCTAGCTGGTACCTACTTCTTCTCTATAGGATTTAGATTGTACGAGGCATTCTTTAGAAGATATCCCACCTTTCCATGAACATAACATGTCCTAGTCTCTGTAAGACATGCTCCTGTATGTTGTCCACCGCATCTAGGACACGATGATTATGATAATCAAGGTTTTACCCTAATCTATCTTTAGCCGCTTACGCTGATCTCACTCTTGTTGTCTTTGCTTTGGTTGAAACTTAGGTTTTTTCCTCCAGCCATGGAATACTCTTTTCTCGTCATTTCTAGGCCAATGTTATCCCTAACCCTGTCTAAACTATGCCGAGCCTCTTGAGCACGGTTAATTCTCTGTTCACACTTTGTTATGCGACTAATGCTCTCTTTGCTATTTGGAATATGAAACACCTTGAATTCCTACTATGCTTACATCTCTATATAATTTTGCCTTAGTCGGGATCAAGAAATCTTTCTACTTTCAATGTATTAGTATTAAGCATGTGGGTAACAAATACGGATAGTTGTTCAAGCGTATGAATGCACACTCCGTCATACTTCCATGTCTCAACTGCATGAAAATTATTCATCTTCATGGCTCGAATCGGGACTTTAAAATATTTGTTACAAAATAGCTCTTTAAATCTATCCCAAGTTATAGAATTGATATCTTCTATGCTGCTTGTGGTATCTCACCAATGTCCAAAGACTACCACATAGCAAGAAAGATGCACAAACCAGCTCTAAAACTCTCGTGTACCTAAACATATTCTCTAAAGTTCTCAACCAATCCTCTACTCCTATTGGGTCTAATGTATCCTCAAATATTGGAGGTTCAAGAGTTTTATAAAACCTACAATTTTAGTTCTTTGTTTTCCACTCCTCTTTGGCTCTTGTGCTTTCTTTTTCGCTAGAAATCAATTGGGGATGAGTTGAAGGAGTTAGTTTCTTATTTAGGAGGTCAAGAAGATGTCTTTAAATGGATTGAGTCGTGAGTAATGCTTATGAGTGAAGAAAGTTGCTATTAAAAAGACATGTAGCCCAAGCATGAGGTGGTTTTGTAGTAAAAATCTGATTTTTGCACTTACCATTAATGGTAGGTCCAAATCTAGTGTTTTGACCAATTTTATTGTGTAAAGCCTAATTCAATTGCCATATGATCCTAAAATAATTTATAGAGTTAATCCATTAACTGTTCATTCGATTCCTTACTCGATTGGTGCCCGATCCTTTACTAACCTCAACACTTTACACCTCAATATATTTTATAACGTCACGTGAACCTTATATTGTTATATTGTGATCATGTCATTTCATGTCTCATGTCCAAAATATGTTAAAGACTTAATTAGAGTTTAGGGTAACGATGTTAACAGAATTAAAAGCATGTAACTTTACCAATAACGATTCCAACACTTTCAAGATTACAATTATTTAACACATCAATATCCAACATCTAGATTAACCTAAATTTCTACCGTAGCTCAATGTAAGATTCGCCACCTAGGTCGGGGGGTCAAAGACCAACACCGTATAGAAATCTTAAAACCTCACTGATCAAATGCACCATAATAAGAGAAAACAATCTCGAACTATTGATGCAAATGCCAAAGAGAATTTACTTGTTACAACTGATGGATTTGTCTCGACATTTGATCTGGTAATAGTAAACACCCTAGCTGGTACCTACTTCTTCTCTATAGGATTTAGATTGCACGGGGCATTCTTTAGAAGATATCCCACCTTTCCATGAACATAACATGTCCTAGTCTCTGTAAGACATGCTCCTGTATGTTGTCCACCGCATCTAGGACACGATGATTATGATAATCAAGGTTTTACCCTAATCTATCTTTAGCCGCTTACGCTGATCTCACTCTTGTTGTCTTTGCTTTGGTTGAAACTTAGGTTTTTTCCTCCAGCCATGGAATACTCTTTTCTCGTCATTTCTAGGCCAATGTTATCCCTAACCTGTCTAAACTATGCCGAGCCTCTTGAGCACGATTAATTCTCTGCTCGACTGTTATGCGACTAATGCTCTCTTTGCTATTTGGAATATGAAACACCTTGAATTCCTACTATGCTTACATCTCTATATAATTTTGCCTTAGTCGGGATCAAGAAATCTTTCTACTTTCAATGTATTAGTAGTAAGCATGTGGGTAACAAATCTGGATAGTTGTTCAAGCGTATGAATGCACACTCCGTCATACTTCCATGTCTCAACCGCATGAAAATTATTCATCTTCATGGCTCGAATCGGGACTTTAAAATATTTGTTACAAAATAGCTCTTTAAATCTATCCCAAGTTATAGCATTGATATCTTCTATGCCGCTTGTGGTATCTCACCAATGTCCAAAGACTACCACATAGCAAGAAAGATGCACAAACCAGCTCTAAAACTCTCGTGTACCTAAACATATTCTCTAAAGTTCTCAACCAATCCTCTACTCCTATTGGGTCTAATGTATCCTCAAATATTGGAGGTTCAAGAGTTTTATAAAACCTACAATTTCAGTTCTTTGTTTTCCACTCCTCTTTGGCTCTTGTGCTTTCTTTTTCGCTAGAAATCAATTGGGGATGAGTTGAAGGAGTTAGTTTCTTATTTAGGAGGTCAAGAAGATGTCTTTAAATGGATTGAGTCGTGAGTAATGCTTATGAGTGAAGAAAGTTGCTATTAAAAAGACATGTAGCCCAAGCATGAGGTGGTTTTGTAGTAAAAATCTGATTTTTGCACTTACCATTAATGGTAGGTCCAAATCTAGTGTTTTGACCAATTTTATTGTGTAAAGCCTAATTCAATTGCCATATGATCCTAAAATAATTTATAGAGTTAATCCATTAACTGTTCATTCGATTCCTTACTCGATTGGTGCCCGATCCTTTACTAACCTCAACACTTTACACCTCAATATATTTTATAACGTCACGTGAACCTTATATTGTTATATTGTGATCATGTCATTTCATGTCTCATGTCCAAAATATGTTAAAGACTTAATTAGAGTTTAGGGTAACGATGTTAACGAGAATTAAAAGCATGTAACTTTACCAATAACGATTCCAACACTTTCAAGATTACAATTATTTAACACATCAATATCCAACATCTAGATTAACCTAAATTTCTACCGTAGCTCAATGTAAGATTCGCCACCTAGGTCGGGGGGTCAAAGACCAACACCGTATAGAAATCTTAAAACCTCACTGATCAAATGCACCATAATAAGAGAAAACAATCTCGAACTATTGATGCAAATGCCAAAGAGAATTTACTTGTTACAACTGATGGATTTGTCTCGACATTTGATCTGGTAATAGTAAACACCCTAGCTGGTACCTACTTCTTCTCTATAGGATTTAGATTGCACGGGGCATTCTTTAGAAGATATCCCACCTTTCCATGAACATAACATGTCCTAGTCTCTGTAAGACATGCTCCTGTATGTTGTCCACCGCATCTAGGACACGATGATTATGATAATCAAGGTTTTACCCTAATCTATCTTTAGCCGCTTATGCTGATCTCACTCTTGTTGTCTTTGCTTTGGTTGAAACTTAGGTTTTTTCCTCCAGCCATGGAATACTCTTTTCTCGTCATTTCTAGGCCAATGTTATCCCTAACCCTGTCTAAACTATGCCGAGCCTCTTGAGCACGATTAATTCTCTGTTCAGCCTGTTATGCGACTAATGCTCTCATTGCCATTTGGAATATGAAACACCTTGAATTCCTACTATGCTTACATCTCTGTATAATTTTGCCTTAGTCGGGATCAAGAAATCTTTCTACTTTCAATGTATTAGTAGTAAGCATGTGGGTAACAAATACGGATAGTTGTTCAAACGTATGAATGCACACTCCGTCATACTTCCATGTCTCAACTGCATGAAAATTATTCATCTTCATGGCTCGAACTTGGACTTTAAAATATTTGTTACAAAATAGCTCTTTAAATCTATCCCAAGTTATAGCATTGATATCTTCTATGCTGCTTGTGGTATCTCACCAATGTCCAAAGACTACCACATAGCAAGAAAGATGCACAAACCAGCTCTAAAACTCTCGTGTACCTAAACATATTCTCTAAAGTTCTCAACCAATCCTCTACTCCTATTGGGTCTAATGTATCCTCAAATATTGGAGGTTCAAGAGTTTTATAAAACCTACAATTTCAGTTCTTTGTTTTCCACTCCTCTTTGGCTCTTGTGCTTTCTTTTTCACTAGAAATCAATTGGGGATGAGTTGAAGGAGTTAGTTTCTTATTTAGGAGGTCAAGAAGATGTCTTTAAATGGATTGAGTCGTGAGTAATGCTTATGAGTGAAGAAAGTTGCTATTAAAAAGACATGTAGCCCAAGCATGAGGTGGTTTTGTAGTAAAAATCTGATTTTTGCACTTACCATTAATGGTAGGTCCAAATCTAGTGTTTTGACCAATTTTATTGTGTAAAGCCTAATTCAATTGCCATATGATCCTAAAATAATTTATAGAGTTAATCCATTAACTGTTCATTCGATTCCTTACTCGATTGGTGCCCGATCCTTTACTAACCTCAACACTTTACACCTCAATATATTTTATAACGTCACGTGAACCTTATATTGTTATATTGTGATCATGTCATTTCATGTCTCATGTCCAAAATATGTTAAAGACTTAATTAGAGTTTAGGGTAACGATGTTAACGTAATTAAAAGCATGTAACTTTACCAATAACGATTCCAACACTTTCAAGATTACAATTATTTAACACATCAATATCCAACATCTAGATTAACCTAAATTTCTACCGTAGCTCAATGTAAGATTCGCCACCTAGGTCGGGGGGTCAAAGACCAACACCGTATAGAAATCTTAAAACCTCACTGATCAAATGCACCATAATAAGAGAAAACAATCTCGAACTATTGATGCAAATGCCAAAGAGAATTTACTTGTTACAACTGATGGATTTGTCTCGACATTTGATCTGGTAATAGTAAACACCCTAGCTGGTACCTACTTCTTCTCTATAGGATTTAGATTGCACGGGGCATTCTTTAGAAGATATCCCACCTTTCCATGAACATAATATGTCCTAGTCTCTGTAAGACATGCTCCTGTATGTTGTCCACCGCATCTAGGACACGATGATTATGATAATCAAGGTTTTACCCTAATCTATCTTTAGACGCTTATGCTGATCTCACTCTTGTTGTCTTTGCTTTGGTTGAAACTTAGGTTTTTTCCTCCAGCCATGGAATACTCTTTTCTCGTCATTTCTAGGCCAATGTTATCCCTAACCCTGTCTAAACTATGCCGAGCCTCTTGAGCACGATTAATTCTCTGCTCGACTCGTTATGAGACTAATGCTCTCTTTGCTATTTGGAATATGAAACACCTTGAATTCCTACTATGCTTACATCTCTATATAATTTTGCCTTAGTCGGGATCAAGAAATCTTTCTACTTTCAATGTATTAGTAGTAAGCATGTGGGTAACAAATCTGGATAGTTGTTCAAACGTATGAATACACTCTCCGTCATACTTCCATGTCTCAACTGCATGAAAATTATTCATCTTCATGGCTCGAACTGGGACTTTAAAATATTTGTTACAAAATAGCTCTTTAAATCTATCCCAAGTTATAGCATTGATATCTTCTATGCTGCTTGTGGTATCTCACCAATGTCCAGCACTACCACATAGCAAGAAAGATGCACAAACCAGCTCTAAAACTCTCGTGTACCTAAACATATTCTCTAAAGTTCTCAACCAATCCTCTACTCCTATTGGGTCTAATGTATCCTCAAATATTGGAGGTTCAAGAGTTTTATAAAACCTACAATTTTAGTTCTTTGTTTTCCACTCCTCTTTGGCTCTTGTGCTTTCTTTTTCGCTAGAAATCAATTGGGGATGAGTTGAAGGAGTTAGTTTCTTATTTAGGAGGTCAAGAAGATGTCTTTAAATGGATTGAGTCGTGAGTAATGCTTATGAGTGAAGAAAGTTGCTATTAAAAAGACATGTAGCCCAAGCATGAGGTGGTTTTGTAGTAAAAATCTGATTTTTGCACTTACCATTAATGGTAGGTCCAAATCTAGTGTTTTGACCAATTTTATTGTGTAAAGCCTAATTCAATTGCCATATGATCCTAAAATAATTTATAGAGTTAATCCATTAACTGTTCATTCGATTCCTTACTCGATTGGTGCCCGATCCTTTACTAACCTCAACACTTTACACCTCAATATATTTTATAACGTCACGTGAACCTTATATTGTTATATTGTGATCATGTCATTTCATGTCTCATGTCCAAAATATGTTAAAGACTTAATTAGAGTTTAGGGTAACGATGTTAACGAGAATTAAAAGCATGTAACTTTACCAATAACGATTCCAACACTTTCAAGATTACAATTATTTAACACATCAATATCCAACATCTAGATTAACCTAAATTTCTACCGTAGCTCAATGTAAGATTCGCCACCTAGGTCGGGGGGTCAAAGACCAACACCGTATAGAAATCTTAAAACCTCACTGATCAAATGCACCATAATAAGAGAAAACAATCTCGAACTATTGATGCAAATGCCAAAGAGAATTTACTTGTTACAACTGATGGATTTGTCTCGACATTTGATCTGGTAATAGTAAACACCCTAGCTGGTACCTACTTCTTCTCTATAGGATTTAGATTGCACGGGGCATTCTTTAGAAGATATCCCACCTTTCCATGAACATAATATGTCCTAGTCTCTGTAAGACATGCTCCTGTATGTTGTCCACCGCATCTAGGACACGATGATTATGATAATCAAGGTTTTACCCTAATCTATCTTTAGCCGCTTATGCTGATCTCACTCTTGTTGTCTTTGCTTTGGTTGAAACTTAGGTTTTTTCCTCCAGCCATGGAATACTCTTTTCTCGTCATTTCTAGGCCAATGTTATCCCTAACCCTGTCTAAACTATGCCGAGCCTCTTGAGCACGGTTAATTCTCTGTTCAGCCTGTTATGCGACTAATGCTCTCTTTGCTATTTGGAATATGAAACACCTTGAATTCCTACTATGCTTACATCTCTATATAATTTTGCCTTAGTCGGGATCAAGAAATCTTTCTACTTTCAATGTATTAGTAGTAAGCATGTGGGTAACAAATCTGGATAGTTGTTCAAGCGTATGAATGCACACTCCGTCATACTTCCATGTCTCAACTGCATGAAAATTATTCATCTTCATGGCTCGAACTGGGACTTTAAAATATTTGTTACAAAATAGCTCTTTAAATCTATCCCAAGTTATAGCATTGATATCTTCTATGCTGCTTGTGGTATCTCACCAATGTCCAGCACTACCACATAGCAAGAAAGATGCACAAACCAGCTCTAAAACTCTCGTGTACCTAAACATATTCTCTAAAGTTCTCAACCAATCCTCTACTCCTATTGGGTCTAATGTATCCTCAAATATTGGAGGTTCAAGAGTTTTATAAAACCTACAATTTTAGTTCTTTGTTTTCCACTCCTCTTTGGCTCTTGTGCTTTCTTTTTCGCTAGAAATCAATTGGGGATGAGTTGAAGGAGTTAGTTTCTTATTTAGGAGGTCAAGAAGATGTCTTTAAATGGATTGAGTCGTGAGTAATGCTTATGAGTGAAGAAAGTTGCTATTAAAAAGACATGTAGCCCAAGCATGAGGTGGTTTTGTAGTAAAAATCTGATTTTTGCACTTACCATTAATGGTAGGTCCAAATCTAGTGTTTTGACCAATTTTATTGTGTAAAGCCTAATTCAATTGCCATATGATCCTAAAATAATTTATAGAGTTAATCCATTAACTGTTCATTCGATTCCTTACTCGATTGGTGCCCGATCCTTTACTAACCTCAACACTTTACACCTCAATATATTTTATAACGTCACGTGAACCTTATATTGTTATATTGTGATCATGTCATTTCATGTCTCATGTCCAAAATATGTTAAAGACTTAATTAGAGTTTAGGGTAACGATGTTAACAGAATTAAAAGCATGTAACTTTACCAATAACGATTCCAACACTTTCAAGATTACAATTATTTAACACATCAATATCCAACATCTAGATTAACCTAAATTTCTACCGTAGCTCAATGTAAGATTCGCCACCTAGGTCGGGGGGTCAAAGACCAACACCGTATAGAAATCTTAAAACCTCACTGATCAAATGCACCATAATAAGAGAAAACAATCTCGAACTATTGATGCAAATGCCAAAGAGAATTTACTTGTTACAACTGATGGATTTGTCTCGACATTTGATCTGGTAATAGTAAACACCCTAGCTGGTACCTACTTCTTCTCTATAGGATTTAGATTGCACGGGGCATTCTTTAGAAGATATCCCACCTTTCCATGAACATAATATGTCCTAGTCTCTGTAAGACATGCTCCTGTATGTTGTCCACCGCATCTAGGACACGATGATTATGATAATCAAGGTTTTACCCTAATCTATCTTTAGCCGCTTATGCTGATCTCACTCTTGTTGTCTTTGCTTTGGTTGAAACTTAGGTTTTTTCCTCCAGCCATGGAATACTCTTTTCTCGTCATTTCTAGGCCAATGTTATCCCTAACCCTGTCTAAACTATGCCGAGCCTCTTGAGCACGATTAATTCTCTGTTCAGCCTGTTATGCGACTAATGCTCTCATTGCCATTTGGAATATGAAACACCTTGAATTCCTACTATGCTTACATCTCTGTATTAAGCATGTGGGTAACAAATCTGGATAGTTTTCAAACGTATGAATACACTCTCCGTCATACTTCCATGTCTCAACTGCATGAAAATTATTCATCTTCATGGCTCGAACTGGGACTTTAAAATATTTGTTACAAAATAGCTCTTTAAATCTATCCCAAGTTATAGCATTGATATCTTCTATGCTGCTTGTGGTATCTCACCAATGTCCAGCACTACCACATAGCAAGAAAGATGCACAAACCAGCTCTAAAACTCTCGTGTACCTAAACATATTCTCTAAAGTTCTCAACCAATCCTCTACTCCTATTGGGTCTAATGTATCCTCAAATATTGGAGGTTCAAGAGTTTTATAAAACCTACAATTTCAGTTCTTTGTTTTCCACTCCTCTTTGGCTCTTGTGCTTTCTTTTTCACTAGAAATCAATTGGGGATGAGTTGAAGGAGTTAGTTTCTTATTTAGGAGGTCAAGAAGATGTCTTTAAATGGATTGAGTCGTGAGTAATGCTGATGAGTGAAGAAAGTTGCTATTAAAAAGACATGTAGCCCAAGCATGAGGTGGTTTTGTAGTAAAAATCTGATTTTTGCACTTACCATTAATGGTAGGTCCAAATCTAGTGTTTTGACCAATTTTATTGTGTAAAGCCTAATTCAATTGCCATATGATCCTAAAATAATTTATAGAGTTAATCCATTAACTGTTCATTCGATTCCTTACTCGATTGGTGCCCGATCCTTTACTAACCTCAACACTTTACACCTCAATATATTTTATAACGTCACGTGAACCTTATATTGTTATATTGTGATCATGTCACTTCATGTCTCATGTCCAAAATATGAACGTAATGCAATGAGGAAGATCAGATTAGAACCTTAAGGAAACAAAGTCCTTAAAACCCAAACCTTGAGACACCACAAATGTTGATCACACCTTTGATAAGTCGAATTCTAGCATTTAATCAAGAATACGAGAAGGAAAAAGCAAGAGCTTTCTCCATAAGCTTCATAAAAACGTTTTTCTCCCTTTACTCATTCACATGGCTGCTCCTTTTAAACAATAAAACCTAGCTAAAAGGAAGAAGAAAAATGAAATGGGCCTAAAAGATGTGGATTGGGCCCAATTGATCAAAACATAAAAGAGCCCATAGTTAATTAAAGACTAAAAAAATGAAAATTCCTAATTAACCCTTGTACTCTTCTTGTCTTTCCATATATATCCCTTGCACAAAAGATAAGCGACCATCCTTGGTGAAGCTTTTGAATCTTCAAATTTAGTTTTAGAATCTTCTAGCACCACCTCTTTGTATTGCACTTCCATGATCAAACCTTACAAAGCCTTTTTCATCCTCTTTGTCTTTGCCCTAGTCATTGGACCGTCAATTTTGATCAAAGGATCTTGAGAAAATTTGGGAGCATCAACTTAGTCAGGACCTTGACCACCTTGATCTCCATCACTTATTCTTATTTAAAGAATCCAAAACTATTTATAAAAATTCCAATAATTGTGGCATGATCTTCCGCCTTGATTTTTTATTCAAGAAATTATTGGGTCAAGATTTTTCATCAGATTTAGCTTTCTTGGGTTCGTATCAAATCTTGTGGGTTTCCAAACTTGCTTGTTTACCTTCACTTCTCCACAGTCATTTAGCCATTGTAGCTTGTACGGTTTAGGATGCATTTGCCACTTCAAATTCAACTTTTCTACCAACAAGGTGCTAGCAACATTAGTACAACTCCCACTATCAATAATCAACGTACATACCTTATCCTTCACGTGGCATCTTGTGTGAAATATATGCTCACGTTGCTCCTCATCCCCATCCTTAGGCTGTATACTCAAGGCTCTCCTTGTAACAAGCAAATCACCCTGCACAGGTTCTTCTACTTCAACATCAGAACAATCCTCCAATGGTGGCATCTCATTGTCACTTGAGCTAGTACTTTCAACTTCTCCATTTGCCCGTACAACCATAATCTTTTTAGTTGGGCATTCAGAAGCAATATGTCCGAGTCCTTGGCACTTGAAACACTTAATATCACGTGACCTAGTAAGAGTTTTAGTTTCTGGTTTTCCTTTAGGAGCAACAACTGAATTCTTGGACTTGGCTTCTTCTTTTGTTCTAAGACCAGCCTTGTTGTCTTTCCAATTTGATTTCCATGGAGAACTAGAAGTCAAACCAGATATGAACTTCTTGGACTTGATTTGTTTCTCCACTTGAACAGCTTTGTGTAGTAGCTCCTCCATCTCTACGTAATGTTGTAACTCAACCACATCAGCAATCTCCTTGTTCAATCCGGTAATGAATCTAGCCATTGTTGCTTCTCTGTCTTCCTCTATGTTTGCTCTAATCATGGCGATTTCCATCTCCTTATAATAATCCTCTACACTCATGGAACCTTGAACCAGCCCTTGCAACTTTCTATACAAATCTCTATAGTAATGGCTAGGTATAAATCTCTTGCGCATTACCAACTTCATTTCTTCCCATGTCCGAATAGGCCTCTCACCATTCCTACGTCTATTGATCACCAACTGATCCCACCATATACTTGCATAATCTGAAAACTCCACGGCTGCTAGCTTTACTTTTTTCTCCTCGGAGTAATCATGACAATCAAATACGTGCTCAACTTTTCTTTCCCACTCCAAGTATAGCTCCGGATCATTCTTTCCTTGAAAAGTCGGAATTGTCATCTTTATACTACCTATATTGTTATCTCCTTTGGAACCAACCTTCTTGTCCCGTTTACAACTTGTTCTCTCCACTTCGGAATCAGCTTCGTCTTCTTCATCTAACTTAGGTCTTCTATGTGTTCTAGAGCCGGAAGAGGACTCCAAATCATCCAATCTCACATTCAATAATTTAAATTGGTCGGTAACAGCCTTGATGAAGAATTTCAAGTCGACCTCTTGTGGTTCTTCTCCTTCCTTACTCATGATTTAGACCTGCAAAATTAAACAAAATAAAAGGTGTTGTTCCTCACACACTCCCTCACGTGTTTACACTCAAATCAGATTGTTATCTCTCGTGTTTCACACAATTTTGGCTTTTTCTTTGTTGATGATCTCTCTTGCCTTTTACCACTCAAAGCCAAGCCAGCCCTCTTTATGTTCTTAATAGAATCAAGGAATTTAACAAATCTGAGAAACAATCGGTTAGATGGTGATCATCTCAACAAAGTCAGATTTTTTTTTTTTTTTAATGTCATAAATAGAGCAAAACCAGACCAAACTAAGAGGGAACCAATTCAGCAAGAACAAGAAACTCAAGAAAATAAACCCCTATCTGAACTTAAATCAATAGGGAATATGAAACTTAAACTAAGAACAAGAATGGGAAACTTATAGCACTCAACAACCAGCCACGTTTTTTTTTTTTTTTTCGTTTCACCAGCAAGAACACAACAATGAGATGGAAATAAACAACCTGATTTTCAGCAACCACAATGCTCTGATACCAAATGATGGATTCCCCCTCTTGAAAAAAACCCACAATATCAATGGAAAATAGAACAAACCAGATCTGATTTTTGCTATGAATGTGAGGTAGAAGATCAGATTAGAACCTTAAGGAAACAAAGGCCTTAAAACCCCAACCTTGAGACGCCACAAAGGTTGATCACTCCTTTGATAAGTCAAATTTCTAGCATTCCATCAAGAACACAAGAAAAGGCAAAGCAAGAGCTTTTCTATTTACTTCCAAAAACCGTTCTCCCCTTACAAATATCTTGGTGGCTCCTTTTAAAGTGGAAACCTAGCTTCAAAGAAGAAGGAAAAATGAGTTGGGCCTCAAAAGTTGTGGATTGGGCCTAATTCATCAAAATATAAAAAGCCCATAATTCATTAAAGATTACAATTAAGATTCCTAACTAGCCATTGTACTCTTCTTGTCCTTCCAAATTTATCCCTTGCACAAAAAGATAAGTGACCATCTTTGGTGAAGTTTTGGAATCTTCGAGTTTTGTTTTAGAATCCTCGAGCACAACCTCTTTGTATTGCACTTCCATAATCAAGCCTTGCAAAGCTTCTTTCATCCTCTTTGTCCTTGCCCTAGTCATTGGACCACCAATTCCTTGTAAAGGATCTTGAGAATATTTGGGAGGATTAACTTGGTCAACACCTCGATCCCCATCATTCAAGGTGCACTTCAGGAACCAATTCAAGCAGCACCACTAGCTCAGCAAAGACTAGCGGTGTCAACGAGCCGAGCCCGAGCCTGGAAAAAAAGCTCGGGCCGAGCTTTTTTTGGCCTGAGCCGAGCCGAGCCGGGCCCGGCCAAAAAAAGTGAGGCTCGGCCCGAGCTTTCAGCCCGAGCCATAGCGGGCCGAGCCGGCTCGGGTTTTTTTTTGTAAAATCAACATTTAAAAAAAAAATTGTACATTTTATTATGCGTGTTATAAATTAAAGAAATTATGAAAGTTAAAAACCCCCCTCCTTTATCCGGGCTTGGGACCGGCTACAATTATCGTAGACGGAGTTAAAATTGTACACGAACTCAAAATTTCATGTACAATTTTTTTTGAAACAAAAAAAATAAAAATTACGTATTTTTTTGAAACTAAACAATTTAAAAACTTACAATATCTTATACTTTAATCTGCTGTAACTCATCGGCCATTATACTTTCAACTTGTTCTTGAAGATGTAACTCCGCATATTCCCAATCCTTCAAACATATTAAAGCCTCCAATATATCTTCTTTTAGTTTTGATCGTTCATCACATAATACTCGACCACCTAAACTAAATCCAGCCTCCGATGCTACTGTAGACACCGGCGGTGTTAGTAGATCGCGAGCAATTTTTGATACAATTGGAAGTATCTTTCGTTACATCTCCACCATGATAAAAGACTAAATTCCTGTAATTCTTGTGGTTGTAACATACTACGAACGTCAACGCACATGTATAACTCCGAGGGAATTTCTAGATTTATACCACTAACATCTATTGCTCTAGATATTGATGAACTAGAACTAAATGAGGGAACACTAGTATTGGTCTCTAAATAGCTCCATATATTATCTGCATTCATTGAAGTGTTTCTTAAAAAAGAATTTTGGGAAGTAAAACTACACTGACCTTCTTTTTCAGCGTAATAGTTATACATTTCGCATAGCATTGATTCTATATGGGTATGTGAAAATTGTATATTCATGAAACTCGAAATCCCATTTATAATAGCTTTTGTGCCAGTTAAATTAAGTCGAGGGTCCATCACCGAAACTAATAAAAATAATGAGGGTATCTCTTCCCAATATTTACGAAACTTTGACTCCATATAATAAACTACATCAACAAAAATTAGGAAATTCCTATGTTTTTGAAATGCTTGTGTAAAATAGAAAAAGTGTTGTAAAACAAGTGAAGATGTAGGGTAATAAACACCGCTACATTCCTTTGTGGCATTGAAAAAAGGTTTTAAAAATGTTTTAACGATAAATGCAATATTCCATTCCCAATCTTCCAAATTATGTTCGGGTCCATATGTATGCCTACCATTATAATACATTGTAATAACTTTATCATAATTTTCACAAGAGTGTAACATAAGATATGTAGAGTTCCATCTATGTGATACATCAGCGACAAATGATTTCTCTCTTAAGCCATACTCTGCACATAAACTGTTAAATGCTTGCTTTCTTGCTGGTGATATAGTAATAAAATTAATTGCTTGCCTAATTTTATCTAACGGTGATTGTATATGTTCTAATCCATTTTTTACAATCAAATTAATAATGTGGCATACACAACGTTGATGAAAAAATAAACCTCCAAATACAGGGTTCAAATCATTAATAAATTTTTTGACAACAACTTTGTTTACACTAGCATTATCAAAAGTAAAACTTCGTATCATTTCTTGCATACCATATTCTTGTATAATATCTTTTAAAACCATATATATGTTAGTCGCATTATGAGGATATTCTACACATCTGAATGCAATAATTTTTTTATGCATAATCCATAGGTGATCAATGTAATGAGTTGTAGCAGCAATATAACTTTTTTTATTAACACCGGTCCATAAATCAAAGGTAAATGATATAACAGAATTAAAAGTTTTTAGACTTTCAATAGCACTTTGTTTTTTCTTGTTATATAATTTTATAGTATCAGAACGAAGAGTATTTCTACAATAAGAATGATACCTGGGTTGGAGATAATTTTGCACAAGTCGAGTAAAGTGTACTGACTCGATCATCGTTAGCGGCATCTCTGCTACAGCCACGTATGTAGCCATCCCTTCATGAAATCTTTCCTGTGAATATACAAAAGTGGAAAGAGTAGAACCGGAACCGGTAAATGTTAGTTCGATCTGTTTCGAGTCAAGACCGACTGGTTTCGCTTTGCAACTTCTTAATATGTGTATTTAAATGCGATGTGCTCGAACTAGGCTTCCAACTAAGTTCTTTACCAAAATAATTGCAACATGCTTTCCAAATATCAACTCCATTTTGAACCCCAACTTTTTTACGAGTCATACGTTGCCAACAATCCGCAGATTTTTTGTTCGACATTTTAACCTCGACTACTTCCTCCTCTTCGATATCTTCCAAATCAATTGGAACATTTTGAGATGCATGGTCCCCCAATGGAGTACTCGAACTACCTTTAAATTGATTAATCTCATCACTAGTAAAATCCATGTGTACTTATGTAAAGAATATTGAAAAATTGAGTAAAAAAAATTGGAGAGTAAAATATTGCATAAATAAATTTGAGAGTATAATATTGAATTTGAATATTGAGTAACGAAATTTGAGAGCTCAATTGGAATTTGAATATTGTGTGAAGAAATTTGAGATAGATTGATATGAATTTGTAAAATTTTTCTCGTATTTATAAACAAAAAAATATATCCGTTTTAACTATATTTAATTTATAAATTCAAATTTTTGATAAGACAATTCGATTTAAATTTTGTTGTACCGTGCACATTTTAGGTTTTTTTTAAAAAATTTAATTTTTTTTTTACTTAGTGGACACGGGGCCAAAAGTGGCCCGTGACATGGGCCGGCCTGGGCTCGGCTCGGTGCCCCCAAATGGGGCTCGGCCTGAGCCTCGGCTCGGTGCGACCGAGCCCGAGCCGGCCTTTTTTGCCACCGCTAGCAAAGACCCATCGCCAAAGAAGGCCCAATATTGGTAGGGGATTATGTAATTCCGACACCAGTACCAATGCAACCGCCTATTGTCTACCAGTCCTTTGGACATTCAAACTTCCACCTTTGACCTATGTCATCAATCGCTTCCAAAATCATCATGACATCAAGTTCTTCGAGAAAGCTAAGAAAACCTTCATGAACACATACAAGCTTTTTTGATGTTGAAGTTATCAGCCAAGAGGGGATGTCATCAGATGCCTTTTAGATGCACCTTTTTCCCTCACACACTAAAGGAGGATGAAAAAGCATAGCCATACTCACTACATGTCGGGAGTATTGTATCCTGGAATGACATAGTGCAAAAATTTACTATGAAATTCTTGCCACCGTCTCGAGTCCACCAAATCCAAAATGAAGTATATGCATTCAAACAGAGTGATCTTCAGACATATCTCGAGGCATGGGAAGGTTCAACAACACGTTTATGAATTGTCCAAATCTTGACACTCCTAAACAAGCGTAGCTGTATCTTTTCTACAATGGACTACGCCTTGAATTTCGAATCATGGCAGATGCTTCAATGGGTGGTTCAATTATGACATTGGAGATCGACGATGCATTCAACTTGTATGAGAGAATTGTTGAGAATCAAGCCAATTGCCCAACCAATGGGGAAGTTCCAAAGACAAAGAAAGTAACAGGAATGCATAATATAGATGCGGTGACAACATTAGCAGTATAGATGGAAGCAATAACGAAGAAACTCGACAATCTAACTCATTATATGAATATGGTACAACAACTAGCTTCGGTTTGTGTAGTCGTAGGGTAGGTCATTGCCATTTAACTTCCACTCACATGGGGTCAACCTGCAGAGGTCAGCTATGCACAGAATTATCAGAGACGGCAAAATAGACCCTACCCCAGCAACTACCAAGCGAGTTTAAGCAAGCATCCGACTAAAAATAGGTACAGCTTTGTGTGGATTAGATGCCCTACTGGCAACGTTGAATATTGGAAAGGTGAAAGAAATGTGATACATAATGGATTTAAAAATAGGTACAGCTTTGTCAAAGATAGAAAATCAATTGCTTTTGTTCCGTATAGACCAAACCAGGTCTATGAGGATCACTTGAAGTTAAAAGGTGAGGAAGAGTAGAAAAAGAAAAAAGAGGCAAAACGAAACTGAAACTTTAAAAAAAAGAACAGAGAGAGTAAGAGAGAAAATAAAGAGGTGGATGAAAATAATAAAAAAGAGCAGTGCCACAAAAGAGAAAAGAAAGGAAGTCTACAGTAGAGAGAGGAAAAGTCAAAAGTGAGTTTTTTTTTTTTTACAAAAAAAGAGTGAAATTAAGAAGGCTCTCGTGGAAAACCTGCTTTTGATATTTTTGGTTTACAAGGAATCATTCCTTAATCTTGAGAAAAATAACTAATCCCTCCCTAGTTTGGCCATTTCTTTATTGCAGGAATTTAAAGACTTGCTCCCTGAGGACATGGCTATTGGGTTACTACCCATTCGAGACATTGAACATCAAATTAATTTTATACCTGGAAGTTGTTATTCGAAACTGGCCAGCAAATGGAGGATTTGATGAGCAAAGGGTACGTGAGGGAGAGTATGAGTCCATGTACGATGTCAGTGCTACTTGTACCTAAAAAGGATAGGACGTGGAAAATGTGCATTGATTGCAAGGCAATCAACAACATAACAATAAAGTATCATCATTGGACCTAAGATAGATAATTTAATTGATGAATTGCATAGATCATATATTTTTAGTAAAATAGATCTTAAAAGTGTATATCACCAAATTAGAATAAAAGAAGGATATGAATGGCGAGTTATGCCATTTGAACTCATTAATGCACCTAATACTTTCATGACATTAACGAACCATGTTTTGCGTGTAATCATATGAAAATTTTTATTTGATGGTATACTTAGGAGTACTGTGTCTGATAGGAATGTTAAGTTCCTTGGCTACTCTTAAAAAAATTTATGGGGTAAGTTAAGAATCAAAATATTGTTTTCTACTACTTGTCACCAAAAAATAGATGGACAAACAGAGGTAATTAATAGAACATTAACTTAACTTTTGCACAATCAATAAAAATTTGAAAAGTTGAGAGGACTGTGTTACCATTTATAGAATTTGCATATCATATGGCTATGTGTTTTACTACTTCTTATTCATCTTTTGAAATTGTGTATGGTTTTAATCCACCAACTTTGTTGAATTTAATTCATTTACCTATTGATGTAGTTTAGATGGGAATAAGAAGGCTGAATTGGTACGATCAATGCATGAGAAGGTTCCAATCGAGAAGAATGAACATTATGCATCTTAAGCTAATAAAGGAAAGAGTTGTGCAACATTTTCACTAGGTGATTGTGTTTGGGTGCACATGCGAAAAAGACTTTTTCAACTCAAAGAAGATCTAAATTGCACCCTAGAGGAGATTGACCATTCAAAGTCCTTGAAAAGATTAATGACAATGCCTACAAAATAGATCTTCTAGATGATTATAATGTGTTTGCTACTTTTAATGTTTGCTAATTTTTCACTCTTTGATGTAGGTGAAGATTCGAGATCAAATCCTTTTGAAGAGGGATGGAATAATGAGAATCATGGAAGACAAGCTAGCAAGGGTTCCATTACATGTTGAAGATGGACCAATGACAAGATCAACAGCAAAAAGGATCAAAGAAGTCATGCAAGAATTTTTCCAAACTACGTGGGTCAAGAGTTCGAGTGCAACAAGCAATACACAAAGTTTCAAGATGGGCATGGAAGAGGAACCGACCTTGGTGCATTTGATTCAAGCAAAAGAAGAGGAAGGTTTTTTTAGACAACCAGCCTTTAATTCCCTGTGGCAGTGAACATCCAAGATTTTCAACCTGAGAATAAAATGCTTCTTCCTTGCAGTCACAACGCTTTTCGATAAAGTTAGAAGTTTCAGTTTTCCATTTTAAGTTAAACTTTATTTTTACCATGTTTATCTAACTGCTTTTCGTATTAATTAGGGTTGTTTGAGTTCTTGTATATATATAAGGCTCTATTCATTGTAGAAAAACAACACATTATTTAACAGATTAATAAAAGGTAAGGATTCGCTTTCTATCTTGTTCTTAATTGAACTAATTTGAACTTATCAAAAATTTCCAATATTTGTGGCATTTAAACCTTCCAACCTTGGCTCTTGATTCAAGGAATTATTGAGTCAATGTTTTATAGCTCTAATTTTAGTTTTCTTGGGGTTTTATCGTATCTTTTGTGGGTTCTAGGGTACATCCTGCAACGGGGTTCGCATCAATATTTTTTATGATTCTTTCAACATTATAAAAACAAATAAAAATCTTAATTGCTATATAATCAACTAAAAAATTTAATGAACAAAGACTAAAAGCGATCAATTAAAATAATTTTTAATATTAGATGCTATTTTGTAGCTAAAACTTAATATCTTATTCTTATTAAGGTGGGGTAATTTTTCAACTTAAAAATTGTTAAGAACATATGTATAATTTTATTAGTGCTCCTGGTTATTTTTTTTCTTTTCGGGGAGAAAACTTTAAAGATAATAATCTATAAATATAACTAATATAAATACATAATTTTGTGTAAAAAGTGAAAATGAAAGAGAATTGTGTAGATGAATAGCAAGACTATTTGCCTAAATGTTAATTTATGGAGAAATATATAAATAAATAAAATTAGATGAAAATGAAATAGTGATTAATAAAAATTGAAGAATAAAGAGAAGTTGAAAATTTTGAAGTGAGATGTTACATATATAATCTAATACAAAAGGTGCGATGCGTTAATTCCAATTATGGACATTTTGGTTTTTTCATTATTTTTTAATTAAAATTTTGTATTTTATAACCAAATATTTTTTTATTATTATTATCTTACAGTAAAATAGAGTATTTAAAATTTATATTTAGAAAATGTATATGATAGTGAAGTTTAATTAAATATTAAGAATCATTTTGGCATGACTTTTTAGAAGCCAAACTAAGATTTTTGATATATAAAAGATGCTTTTGTACCCATTTGATCAATTTAAAAAATTGTCACTTTTAGCTAAAAGAGTTTTTTAAGAAAATTTGCCTAATGTAGCCTCTTCTATAACCTTTTTTTAAAGACTAGTCTTATGCTCGTTCAATACACGAGATGTATTATTTTTAAGGTAATGAAAGCGTGTCGAAATATTGCATTGTGGATTACAAATCTACACAATTATGTAGCAATAACTTATACCAAGTAGTTGATAAACTACATTTACTACACATCCATTAAAGAACAACGGAAAAAACCACAACTTCAAAAGTTTGTACACTCCAGTATCATTTTGCCAAGCAACATACCATATTAAAAATGTTTACATGTTAAGAGTATATCATTAGACTCGTGCCGGAAGTAATACCTTCACCAAAAAGTGACTTCATAGTAGTGATGTGAAGAGCCTTACATCGACTTCTAACTGGTCCTTTGACCTTGAGGCACTTATCTTTAACACCACAAACCAAATGAACATAGACCGTAAACAAAAACAAGTGAACAGATCATCAAATTAGACAATTATAAAGATCATTATAATCTGCATCTTGAGTACGCCCAAAGAATAACGCGGTAGTTGTAGCACAGATTTGGGGTGTCGTATCCACAGGGGATGGAAGAATATTTAAATGATCAAAAAGGTTGTTCTCTCAAATATGTAATAAAATTCAATATTGAAACGTGAAATTAAAATCAATAATTCGAAGCGGTGAAGCGTCGGAATTCCCTCAATTGGATTGGATCAATTATATCAATTATTCATTTTTATAATACAATTAGAGGCTTTCATCCCGTCACTCTAATCGGAAGATATATCTTGAAAATTAATTTAATTTACAAATGTAATCCTATAATTTAGACTTAAGACATATTCGCACAATTTTATTGGAACAAGATCAAAGATCAACCATATACATCAAGCATGAGGCAGTAATCAATCAGCCAATAAAGTGAAATTGAGATTAAAATTCAACAATTAGTTTAATCTAACGATAGAAGAAGCATGACTGGATCTATGAAAAATACAATAATTGTTAAACCAATCTCAACAATAAATAATTGAAATTGAAACTCAATAAATAGTTTGATTGAGCAATGGAAAAAGTATGACGAAGCCATGAAAAATCTTGTAAATGTTAAACCGATTTCAATATAAATTCAAGAGAATAAAAATCTAAATTCTAGCATTGTTTGACAATGAAAAGATCAAATTAAATGAATAAAATACATGAAATTACCAATTCCAATCGAGTTCCTTCGTAGCTTCATCAAGAGTTTTAGTTTTCCATGAGTTTCTTGAGTCAAAGAGGAGAAAAATGGTGTATGGGGGCCTTCTCCATGTGTATTCTACTGTTAAGTATTTTTAAGAGCCGAAAATTAGATGAAAATCACGTCCAAATTGGTTTCCAAAAGAGTTCTAATCGAATAAGGAAAGTTCATTTCGCGCGCAGATTTTTTGTCTTTGCACAGCAGTCAGTAATTTGGTTATAACTTTCTCTTCTAATATCCGATTTAGATGATTCAAGATGCATGGGAAAGATAACTCGAAGAGTTACAACTTTGTTAGATGTACATCTTTTCCAATTCGGACTTTTACTATACCAAAAATGGGTCTCAATTTCGACTAAAAATCTGGAATATATCTTCTGCGAATTGGAAATTGATTTTGATAATATTCCATTCCTTTTTAACTTCTAATTGCTTCCAATCGACCCTTAGCACTCTCGAACCTTCATCGTGAGTCCCGACATAATTTTTGAATATTTTCACTTTAGTCCTTGAACTTTCACTTTCTTCCATTCTGATTATTTCTCACTTATTTCTCATTATTTCCGCCACATTCATCACTTGTCTTGCAAAACATGAATTGCATAGAATTAGGCTATATTCCAACATATTAATCAACAATTGCTTATGTTTTGACAGTAAAATAAGTATGTAAAACGTACTTATAAAACTCCCTCAAACTTGAACTATTGTTTGTCCTCAAACAACAACAATATAACTTGACTCTACAGACAACACGGTTTAACAATATGTCGTGTCTCATGTTTGAAATTTGGTAGTCAGACAAATGAACAATTACAACAGTGCAAAAATTAAATCAGTCTCCACCTGTTATATGCATAAACTGACGCGCGCGTGTGTGTGTGTGTGTGTGAAAACCCATGTCAACATTTTAAGATTTGTGATTGGTTCAACACTTGTCCCAAAGTAGTCTGATATATCATTTCCTCGCTCGAGAGATTCACACACCTCCAAACTTATGATTTTCACTCATTTTTCCCGAGGTGCATCCTAGGTTCAACTTTTCATTTCTATTCCTTACCCTCTTGTAGTTTGGATAGACCTTACTCTTACAAGTTCACACTTCAATAAATCGAGATTTTCCTATATTTTTTATTGCTTCCACCATTGAGATTAGACTAGGTTGCTTGCTTCTCATCAAAGGTAAAGTTTTGTCAACTGGATGTCTAGGGATTAATCAATGTATTTGAATAGATTTTTTTTTTCAACGTCTTCTCATTTGCTTTTTGTGTAACCCATGTAGCGAGTTTTAGGCCGATGACTCCCAAGTTAGATGACCATAGGGCATCAAGTTTTAAATCACCCTCACAGGCTTAATCACCTGAGTTATATAAGCTCGAAAAGATGCTTTTCAATGTACTCAAAGATTAGTGCAATGCCCCTGTTTTTTTTAGATATCCAATCTCTAAAACTAGCCTCTAACTTAAAACTTTCACCTCGTTTTCATTTCAACAAGTTTCAGACAATCCACACAAGGTTTTAATGCATGGAATCCCTATTAATCTCAGTGTTTTCCTGTAATTGGATTTATGGAATATGGCACTAGAGGTTATTTGGTTGTATCACTATATTCCACTATCCACTACATACTGAACCGCATCACTAACTCAAAATGCTAACATAAGTGTCATGCATAGAAAATGTCAAGTTGTACATAAACAAGTATAGACTAATCGGATAACACACCATTTTCATCATTCATAACTGACACATATTCCAATAGTCATATCATAGCTGGCATAATTATTAAACCCACACAAACACACAAAGCAAGAATTAAAGTCTAATACTAAAAGATAAAAACTAGAATTTTTTATTTTTTATTTTTTTTAAACACACAAACATTCAACAGACAAATATTCAAAAATTGCAGTTAAAACGATGAATGAAATGCTCATGCACCACCCCCAAACTTAATTGAAACATTGTCCTCAATGTAAAAACAATAGTTCCAATGGGAGAGAAGAAAAGATATCACCTGAGTATTGCAGCAAACTCACAACAGCCGAAAAAGAAATAGAAACCTGAAAGTACTCAATTGAAATGGTAATGCAAGAAATGAAAGAACCTAACATAATGCAAAACAAACTAAAAAAAGAAATTAAAAATCGAAAATACAGAAAAGTAAAGTGATAGACGGACACGGAAGGTGTCAAGGATGGTAAACTGGGTCTACAAGAGGAATTTCTTCCTCCACAGGCACCTGTTGGGTATATGCTATCTTTAAACGCTGTCCATTCACTTTAAATACCCTACCATCTTTAGGGTCCTTGATTTCCATTACCCCATGGTTAAAGACCTGTTTCACCGCAAAAGGACCAGACCACCTAGAACGAAGTTTCCCTGGATGTTTATAGGGTCAGGAATCATACAAGTAAACTCTCTGATTTGATTCAAATATTTTTCGAAGAATGTGTCTATCATGAAACGTTTTCATTTTTGCTATGTAAAGTTTAGTATTCTCGTAAGCATCATTTCTCAACTCCTCCAACTCAGTTAACTGAAACTTCCTAAGTTTACTACCTTCCTCTAGATCAAAGTTAAAGTGTTTGATAACCCAAAAGGCTCGGTACTCGAGCTCTACAGGCAAATTACAAGGTTTTCCAAAGACAAGTCTATACGGTGACATGCCTAAAGTGGACTTAAAAGCAGTTCGGTAGGCCCAAAGTGCGTCATTCAATCTCAGCAACCAGTCCTTACGATTAGGGTTTACAGTTTTCTCCAAAATTTGCTTGATTTCCCTATTTGCTAATTCAACCTGTCCACTAGTCTAGGGATGATAAGCAGTTGATATTTTATGAATGGCCCCGTACTTTTTCATTAGAGCCTCAAACGAACGGTTACAGAAATGTGTACCCCTATCACTAATAATAGCGCTTTGTGTCCCAAACCTAGATAACACATTTTTCTCAAGGTATTTCACAACAGTTTTGTTGTCATTGACTCGACAAGCTGCTGCTTCGACCCATTTAGACACATAATCTACAGCCACAATGATATATATATATATATATATATATATATATATATATATATATATATATATATATATATATATATATATCCAAAAGAAGGTGGAAAGGGCCCCATAAAATCAATACCCCAGCAATCGAAGACTTCTATCACTAAAATGGGGTTTAGTGGCATCATGTTGCGTCGAGACAAAGCACCAAGCTTTTGACACTTCTCACAAGATTTACAGTAAATGTTAGTGTCTTTGAATAAAGTGGGCCAATAAAAACCACATTGCAAAATTTTTGCAACAGTCCTTTTCATGGAAAAATGACCGCCACAAGCCTGTGAATGACAAAAGTTAGAGTACGCTAGGTATCTCCTCATTAGGCACACAATGCCTTAAAATCTGAATAGGCATGGGTCATCCCAATAAAAATTACGCACCTCAACTAAAAACTTTCTCTTATCCTGCGCACTCCACTCGCTTGGGATTTCACCTATAGCTAGGTAGTTGACAATATGAGCAAACCAGGGTAAAGAGGAAACAGAAAACAAGTGTTCATCTGGGAAGTCATCTCTAATGGGCAACCGATTCACATTATCCTGAAAAGTTAACCTAGATAAATGGTCTGCTTCGACATTTTCTACCCCTTTTTTTTCTTTAATAGCAATGTCAAATTCCTGTAGGAATAAAATCCACCTAATCAGTCGTGCTTTAGCATCCTTGGAAAGAAGGTACTTAAGAGCAGAATGGTCTGTGAAGATTGTAATAGGAGAACCAATTCAATAGGATCGAAACTTATCTAAAGCAAAGACTACTCCTAGTAGTTCCTTCTCAGTTGTGGAATAGTTCATTTGAGCACCACTTCAGGTCCTACTAGCATAGTAAATGACAAAAGGTTTACCCTCCATTTGTTGCCCAAGGACAGCACCTACCGCATAATCACTAGCATCACACATAATCTCAAATGGTAACGATCAATCAGGTGATTGCATTATAGGTGCTGCAGTTAGCCTATCGGTCAAGGTTTCAAACGCCTCTGGCAAGCTGGGGTCCAATCAAATGTAGCATCTTTGGCAAAGAGATTACATAAAGGTCTAGATATGGATGAAAAGTTTTGTATAAACCTTCTATAGAAACCTGCGTGGCCAAGGAAAGATTTGATATCTTTAGTTGTCTTAGGTGTAGGCAGCTTGGAGATCAATTCAATCTTAGATTTGTCAACGTCTATCCCCTTAGATGAAACAACATGACCTAGGACAATACCTTAAGAAACCATAAAATGACATTTCTCCCAATTCAAAACCAACCCCTTTTTCCTCACATCGGGTTAGAACTCTCTCCAAGTTTAACAAGCATGCATCAAAAGAAGTACCAAAAATAGTTAGGTCATCCATAAAGACTTCCATACAGTTTTCTACCATATCACTAAACATACTCATCATGCATCGTTGAAAAGTAGCAGGAGCGTTACATAATCCAAATGGCATCCTACGAAATGCATAGGTACCAAAAGGACAAGTAAAAGTGGTCTTTTCCTGGTCCTCCATTGCTATCTCAATCTGATAGTAACCAGAATAACCGTCCAAGAAACAGTAAAAAGGATGGTCGGCCACACGCTCAAGATTTGGTCCAGAAATGGGAGGGGAAAATGGTCCTTCTGAGTGGCAGCATTCAACTTCCTATAATCAGTACACATGCGCCATCCAGTCACAGTTTTTGTGGGGACCATTTCACCAAGTTCATTTTTAACCACTGTGACTCCCGATTTCTTAGGGACTACCTGTGTCGGGCTAACCCATTTACTATCGACAATAGGATAAATTATTCCTGCATCTAACAATTTTAGCACTTCATTTTTCACTACCTCTTTCATTGTGGGGTTCAGCCTACGTTGTGGGTCTCTTTTAAGATTAGTTCCCTCCTCTAGGTGAATCCTATGTGAGCAGATTAGGGGACTATACCCTTGATGTCAGCTATAGTCTATCCTATTGCAGATTTGTGCTCATTCAGAATGTTTAAAAGTTGTTTACCTTGAGAAGCATTTAATTCGGAAGAAATAATCACAGGAAAAGTATCACTTGGTCCAAGGAACACATGTTTCAGTCCTGGGGGTAGTGGTTTCAGTTCCGGTGTTGGACTCTCAATACTTGATGGTTGTTGCCCTCCAGTTCTAGTTGGTAGTTCTTCAAACTTTGGTTGCCATGGTGATGTCCCATAACCCTGAAATTTATCAAAAATGGCACAAATATTAGCATATTCTTCATTATGGCAATGTACGGGAATTTCAAAATTTATAAGAAATGAGTTTAAAGGATTGAAATCAATGGTTGCAGGTGCATCCTCCTGAGTGAGTACATCAACCATGTACGTTTGACGACACTCATCATCCTCCATAAGTTGCTTAGTGATGTGAAAAATATTGACTTCAAGAGTCATATTTCCAAAAGATAGCTTCATTAGACCATTCCTGCAATTGATAAGAGCATTAGCAGTAGCAAGAAATGGTCTACCAAAAATAATAGGTATTTTGGAGTTCACATTCACATCAACTTTTAAATCTAGAACTAGGAAGTCAACAGGATAATAAAACTTGTCTATTTGCACCAAAACATCTTCAACTACTCCTCTAAGTTTTATAGTGGATCGATTAGCCAATTGTAAAACTACGGTTGTAGGTTTAATCTAACCTAGGCCTAGCATTAGATAAATGGCATAAGGCATGAGGTTAACACTAGCTCCTAAGTCAAGAAGGGCTTGTGCAAACTCACAACTCCCAATGATACAAGAAATTGTTGGACAACCAAGATCCTTATATTTCGATGGGACTCTTTGTTCAATCACTGCACTCACTTGCTCAGTCAAGAAAGCAGTTTTCTTGACATGATGCTTCCTTTTCACAGTACACAAGTCTTTGAGGACTTTTGCATATGTAGGAATTCGAGAAATCACATGCAAGAGAGGTAGATTGATTTTTACTTACCTAAGGTGTTCTAAGATCTCATCATGTTGGCTATTAGCTTTCACATTAGGCTTTAAGGCTTGAGGAAATGGTGATCTAGCTAGGTTCTCCACCACCGTATCACTGGCTCACTCTCTTCAGAATTACTAGAGTCTTTCTATTTTTCTTTTGCTTCCCTAAGCTTAATGATTGTTCTACAACCTTCCCAGATCGAGTGGTGATAGCATTTATCTCCTTAAGGTTGTTTTCTACACTTGAAGTTTGAGCCATATGATGTCCCTTAGGGTTAGGTTGAGGTTGAGTTGGAAATTTCCCACGTTCCCCTATTGCTAAGGCATTCGTTAATTTGGTTATATGGCTTTTCATTTCTTTACTCTCCTCAACAACTTGATTGATCATGGTTTCAAACTTCTGATTTGTTTTCCCCTGGACCTCCATAAAAGCATGTAGGGTGTCCTCTAAAGAATTCCTAGACGTTGAGGGTTGATGTGATGGTGTATTGAAAACTCTAGGTGGCTGAGTAGGTTGCTGGTTATCAGATTTTCAGCTGAAATTAGGATGATTTCGCCACCCCTGATTGTAGGTCTCAGAATATGGGGTATAAGGCTTTTTGTACATACTTAAAGCATTACAGTGTTCATCATAAACCCCCCTCATCTCAGCTAGAGCAAAACACTCTTGCACTGGATGATAAAGTCCCCCACACACACCACATGGTCCAAAAAACTCAACGCGAGCAACAGTAGATGTAGGCTTTGAACTACTGGTGCGTAGGATCTTAAATTTCTCTAGTCAGGACTTCTACCTTAGCTCTAAGATTGTCTTCTTCCCTAAGATGATAGATGCCTGCACTATAAGGATTTCCTACGGCTCGTGACCTATTGGTGCTATCAGTGGCACTAGGGCCAGTCCAAGTGTGAGCTTTTTCTGCTAGTTCATCTAAATATTTTATAACCTCATCAGGATCTTTCTGTAGGAAATCACCATTACACATCATTTCAATAAACTGGCGCTCTCCAGATGTTAACCCCTCATAGAAATAGCTCACAATGCGCCAACTCTCATAACCATGGTGTGGATAAAGAGTTTGAAGTTTTTTATACATTTCCCACGCTTGATATAAAGTTTTACTCTCCTTTTGGATAAAAGAAGAGATCTGCTTTGTCAAAGCAGTAGTTTTGTGGTGGGGAAAGTATTTGTTAAAGAATACTTGAGTCATTTCAGCTCAAGTGTCAATCAACCGTGGTCTCAACGAATACATCCAACTTTTGCTCTATCTTTAAGTGAAAAAGGGGAAAATTTAAGTTTGAATGTATCTGATGTACCATAGTGATTGTGGAAGGTCGCAACTACCTCCTCAAATTCCCTAATATGCACGTATGGATTCTAATTGTCGAGTCCATGAAAAGTGGGAAAAAGTTGAATCATTCTCGATTTAAGGTCCATACGTGGCATATTAGGTGGAAAAATAATGCATGAAGGTATGGATATACGCGTGGGGTGCAAATAATCATGCAAAATTCTATACGATGCATCATGCTCATTATCAGATATCGTGTTATGTGATGTGGTGTTCGTGTCACTAGATGTAGACTCAAAAATAGGATTAAAAGGGAATTCAAACTCTGTGTCAGGTCTGTCAGCAGATCTCCCTCTCTCTCCTCGATACCTGCTCATGAAAGACAAGTAAAAGAAAATAGAGTGAAAATAATAAAGACACTAGAATGAAAATGAAACTAATTAAAAATAAAAGTAAAGGAACGATGTCACCCTTTAAAGTTGATCCCTTAATATTTTGTACCGTCTCCTCGGCAACGGCGCCAAAATTTGAGTACGCCCAAAGGATAACGAGGTAGTTGTAGCACAGTTTTTGGGGTGTCGTATCCACAGGGAGATGGAAGAATATTTAAAGGATCAAAAATGCTGAATTGTTCTCTCAAAAGTGTAATAAAATTCAATATTGAAACGTGAAATTAAAATCAATAATTCGAAGCGGTGAAGCGTCGGAATTCCCTCAGTTGGATTGGATCTATCATATCAATTATTTATTTTTATAACACAATTAGAGGCTTTCATCCCGACACTCTAATCAGAAGATATATCGTGAAAATCAATTTAATTTACAAATGTAATCCTATAATTTAAACTTAAGACATATTCGTACAATTTTATTGGAACAAGATCAAAGATCAACCATATACATCAAACATAAGGCAGTAATCAATCCGCCAATAAAGTGAAATTGAGATTAAAATTCAACAATTAGTTTAATCTAACGATAGAAGAAGCATGACTGGATCTATGAAAGATATAATAATTGTTAAACAAATCTCAACAATAAATAATTGAAATTGAAACTCAATAAATAGTTTGATTGAACAATGGAAAAAGTATGATTGAATCCATGAAAAATCTTGTAAATGTTAAACAGATTTCAATATAAATTCAAGAGAATTAAAATCTAAATTCTAGCATTATTTGATAATGAAAAGATCAAATTAAATGAATAAAAGACATGAAATTACCAATTCCAATCGAGTTCCTTCGTAGCTTCACCAATGGTTTTAGTTCTCCGTGACTTTCTTGAGCCAAAGAGGAGAAGAATGGTGTATGGGGGCCTTCTCCATATGTATTCTACTGTTAAATATTTGTAAGAGTCGAAAATTAGATGAAAATCACGTCCAAATTGGTTTTCAAAAGAGTTCTAATCGAATAAGGAAAGTTCCTTTCGCGCGCGGATTTTTTGTCCCTGCACAGCAGTCAGTAATTTGGTTATAACTTTCTCTTCTGATATCCGATTTAGATGATTCAAGATGCATTGGAAAGATAACTCGAAGAGCTACAACTTTGTTAGATATACGTCTTTTTCAATTCGAACTTTACTATACCAAAAATGGGTCTCAATCTTCGACTAAAAACCTGAAATATATCTTGTGCGAATTGGAAATTGATTTTGATAATATTCCATTCCTTTTTGACTTCTAATTGCTTCCAATCGACCCTTAGCACTCTCGAACCTTCATCGTGAGTCCTGACATAATTTTTGAGTATTTGCATTTTAGTCCTTGAACTTTCACTTTCTTCCATTCTGGTTATTTTTCACTTATTTCTCATTATTTCCGCCACATTCATCACTTGTCCTGCAAAACATGAATTGCATAGAATTAAGCTATATTCCAACATATTAATCAACAATTGCTCATGTTTTGATAGCAAAATAAGTATGTAAAACGTACTTATTACATCTGCACAAATGAGTCGTGCTGTGAACATCACAAGAATTTAACACCAACAACGGAGCATTGGCATAAAAGACAAGAATGTTGGATAAAATAATTTATAAAAAAAATGTTCATCTGAATCTGATAGAACTTCCAATGCCACAAACAGTGTGCTATGGCTTGGTACAAAATGTGCAAGCAAGCACCATGTAACAATACATTGGTAGTTAACACGTTGCCAATGATATTTTATCATAACTCTTCAGTATAAAAGACGCCAGGTGTTTATATTAAGTTAAAGAAATACCTTGTAATCGGATCTGCAAGCTTAATCACAGGCTTATACCCATTTAGTCCATAAATCCTGTATATGTGCAAATTATTTAGATTCGTATTGAAAATCAGCAAAAGGTAAACAATTTACTTCAAATTTCATTGCTTGAAACTTACAAATGCCTTCAATTGAGAGTAATTATTGCAAGTGAAACCGAACTTAAAACTAACGTGAATGTTACTGTCACTTAGAAATTCAAAGTGAGAAACTAGATGACACAAATGTAACTTAGATTGCTCAAATTTATGCCTATCAAAGACAGGAGTTGGGTGCTGGTTTATAGTTTAACTGTGCACTTCTATCGAAAATAGTATTGATATTTAATGATTTTACACTGTATTCAATAATGAGCTCAAATTATCTATTCCGCTGTATAGTAAGCTTATGTTTGGCTGACCAATATCCTAACATGAAACTAATAAGTATCACGAGAAAATTAATCAAGAATACAAGATATTAACCCAAAACTAATGTTCATTTTTATGTCTAATATAAGTCCCATATGCAAAATCCATCATTTCTCCATGCTAAAAGAAACACTACTCAGGCTAGCTAAATTGAAAACATTGTTCCAACAAATTTGGATAAAAGTGTTGAAACTCCTCTTTTAAGCTAACAAGTAGAAAAAGAGCCTTGGAATTACACAAACCAAAGAGCTCATAAAAAGAGAGCGAGAGAGATAAACAACAAGAGATATGCTCCATTTGCCATCATTCTTACTATCTTTATACAATTCTCCATTAAATACAGGAAAATTAACCAAATCACATCCAAAAAATAACTCAGCAATTCTTCAAAAATCCCGCAACCCACAATCTATCACTTTCATCACCAAAACATCTCACAAATCACAGCTTCTCTCTCCAAACCCAATTCATCGTGGTTGCATCTCGATGGGTCGAACACAATCATCGACGGTAGCCACTCCATCCTCTCTAAAATAAACAAAGAAGAACCCAACCAAAACAGTAACCCGTCGGAAGTCAAATTAAAAAATCTATATAAAGTCTTTATTTCTTTGTAAATTTCAAAAAACTTAGAAAAAAACTACATTACTAAAAGGGAACCCTTAAGAAAAAAATAGCAAACCTCTCTCTCTCTCTCTCTCTCTCTCTCTCTCTCTCTCTCTCTCTCTCTCTCTCTCTCTCTAGAAGAAGTTGAAGAAAAAGGTGTATACTTTGTTTGAATTCTTGGGCAGACCTTTGCTTTTGTTTGTAATGTAGTAGAAAGAAAATTAGAGGCGGTGTTGCAAGAAAGTAAAGGAATAAAGTGGTGGTATTGAAAAGATTTTTTTAGTGAAAGGTTGTCAACAGTTTGGAACCCATTCATAAACAGTACGTAGCCAGTTATAAGTGTGACAAGGAGAGTGCAAAAATGAACAATGACCCGGCTACTCTTTTAAAAGAGAGTAGTGATAGTGATAAAACTCTTTTAAAAATTAATTTACAAAATCAAGTAAAGTAACTTTCTAAAAACGAAAAACCAAATGCCATGAAAAATGGGACATACATAAAATTGCCAAAGAAAAATAAAATATTTATTTCCCCACCAAAAATTGCGGCGGCAATGAGAGCCTCCCTCAATCATGTTCCTAGAGAATCCATTGACATCAAAGGCCTTGCTCAGTTCTACGTGGAGGTCGGTCCTCTTTCCTCACAATTACTTCTATTTTTCTTTCTTTCTTTCTTTCTTTTTTTTTTTAACACCGTCACTTTATATTCGTAAAATATATATGTATAACTTGTTGACTTATGACAAAATTAAAATGGAAATGGAAGTGTTTTTTTTTTTTTTTTTTTGGAATTTGAAGACAAGATTTATATTAATATAATATGAGATAGTTAATGCTTTTATGAAGGGTTCTTTTAGGTTTGTGTTGAAAAATACGGGTTCTGGGCCATCCATGTGAGATGATCCGATCCAAAAGTTATTGAAATGAATTAGAGATAATTGTTTGAATTCTATTCAAAGCCAAAACTTCCATTCACTTTCATAATCTTGAATTAACTCCGATCACTTAGAATTTAATGATGAGGGATAAAATATGACAATAAAATGTGTGAAATTCGTATGGAAAATCACTCAAGAGTAGAAAGTGCTTAAAACCACATATATGAAATGTAAACTCACAAAAAAATTAATCATTTAAATTGTATATAATAATCCCCTTCCATTGTGAAGATTGGGACCATTGGAAAACCAAAAAAATGCAGATTTTAGAGCTCTAAAATGTAAGGTGATTCAACTACACAAAAATCTTGGAATTCATTCTTTCAAGTAAGGATTCTTGACCAGTAATTCATGTTCAAGTATGCTAGGAATTCCTACATATCAGCCATAAGGTTGAATTCTTTGCTATAATACATGCTTAAATATACCATTACATGATTCAATTGAGTTATGAATCTTGTATATAAGTTTTGAAACCTTATTTGATCTTTAATTGCATATAATTAAAGAAATTTTAGAATTGTGTATATTACTTTAGAATTCCCCTACAAAATTTCATTAATTTTCGTTATTGCATTTGGGAAAAAATTAAAACCATTTTCTATTTTGCAGAAATTTTAAAAATTTACTGCATTTCATTAATTGATTTTCATGCACTAATATTAATATGATTAGAACGGTAATTCACTGAACTTTTCAACCATATAATGAATTTAAATTTTGGACTTAATGAAAAAGTTATGAGATTATAAAGCTTGCATGAAAATCTGATTTTTTTGCATGAAAATTGATAAAATTTGAAATTTCATCACATGATAACTTCTTCTACACTTTCATGCTTCCTATTTGATATGGTTGAATATATCTTCTCAAAACCTTTCCAACGATATAAAAATAATCAATGTTGGCTTTGAAATGAAGAAGTTATGATCGAAAATCTAGAAATTTTGCATGAGTTTTTTGCAATTCAACTCTCGGACGGATCAATTGATGTCTCAAATGTGGCCTAAATCATTGATTTTTCAAGGAAGTGTGGCACTTGTCGCATCTGCGCTTAAGGGTTTGTCATTTTTTTTAATTAATTTTAAAAAATTGTAAATTCGTCCCGTGCATGAAGACACGTGCGGAATCCGATTGCAATTCTAAAAAATTGGTCATTGAATTATTCTTATTTTTCAGTATAATTAATTAATTTTTGGATAGTTAACTTTTTTTTTTTTTTTTTGTATTTAATGTTTAAAATAAATTTTTAAAAAGTATTAAAAATATTTTTTTATTTGATTAAATTATTTTATATAATCAAAAATATTTATTAAGTGGTATTTGGCTAGTGAAAGTTATTTTTTTTAATTTCACTCATTTTTTAAATGAAAAATATTTCAAAAGTATTTAAAATACCATGTTTTATATATGCTCAAGAGTTTCGTGGGTCTTTGTACCTTTCATATAAACCTCCACTCTATGTTTATTATTTGTATATATCTATCTTGTATTAAGTTAAAAACTCTGGCAGTAGTACTTGAGTTTTAATGGGGTTCAATCTTGTACATAATTTCATCATATGGATGAAAATCACTATATTTATATAAATGGTTGATGGTATGTTTTAATTCTAATTTTGATGTTAATGACATTATATTGGCTAAGTGTGAGAATGAGTGTATAGAGACCATTTTAAAATGATTCTCCCTAATTTTTTAGACAAAGAACATGGGTTTAGAAAATTGTATGTTTTGTGTTAAAAATATTATTCTAGTCTTCTTGCTCTATCAAAAGAGTTTTATACTATAAAGACTCTAAAATATTTTTAACTGTAGAATTGCTACCATGTTGATGCTCTTATATATCGAAAGGCGACCATAAGAGCTTTTATAAATGTCCAAAGACTTCATAAGCGCTAAAAAAATATCCAGAGAATCATATATAGTACGGTTATGAGTTAAAAAGTATGATATGATGTATACTTGGCATAACATTTGTCATGTCATGGATCTAGTCAGTATATATCGATGTTATCCTTATAAAAGGGTATTGTGATATCTAAAGGGTACTACTGCCAATTATTCTATTTTGTTGTTGAGTGAATAACTTGTTATTGGAATAAATATATGCAAATGTCGACTAAAGATGAGAGTTAATCGAGAGGCATATCTTATAGTATATATCTTAATAGTTGAATAATTTTTTTAGTATAGAAGTATTTGGTATCTAATGATACTAGTTGAGAATATGAGATCTGTGATAAGTAAGCAATTATCTCATGTTTTGAGAATATCAAGTATCACAATTGAACCAAACACACGATGGTATTTCTGTGAGAGACATTAGTAAAGAAAATAACTTTATGATATATCTATGTAAATAATGATATGTAATCATCATACTCTGAAAATGTTTAGAGATATACTTGTTGCTAATGTCAAATCTCTAGTATTGCTTAGAATATGATATTTACAGCCCGTTTGGTGCACATTAAAATGAAAGAATGCATTTTTTTTAGGGAAAATTGCGGCCGCGGTCCCAAACCTTTCATTTTATTGCAGATTACACCCAAACCTTTAATTTTTGCAGTCGAATTCCCAAACCTTTATATGTAATAGCAGCGTCGGTCCCAAACCTTTACTTGTTGCGGTAGAAGTCCCAAATATTTGTACATAATTGCAGAGTCGGTCCCAAACCTTTGTATGTAATTGCAGCGTCGGTCCCAAGCCGTGAATTCCGTCCGTAAAACCGTTAGTCAACGTTGAAACAGTAATTTTGACTAGGAAAAATTACAGCACCGGTCCCAAACCTTTCATTTTGTTGCAGATTACACCCAAACCTTTCATTTTTGCGGCCGAAGTCCCAAACCTTTATATGTAATTGCAGAATTGGTCCATTTCCAGCTTTTTTTTTTTTTTTTACAATGGAAACAAATTTCATAACCAATTATTAAAAAAAAAAAATCTTTAATGAACAATTTTCATGTAAAACGAAGTCAAACGAACACTAAATTTTGATGAAAAAATAGTTTTTGAGCAAATTTTTTTTTTTTTTAAATTTTTGGCAATGGTAACAAATTTCATAACCAATTGTAAAAAAAAAAAAAAAAAAATCACTTTGATGGACAATTTTCATGTAAAATAAAGTCAAACGTGAACAAAAAAAATCTAAAATTTCAAAATTTTTCCGGGAGGAAAATTATACGAATCAAACACATTTAATTAACAATTCCCTAGAAAATGATTTTTAGGCAATTACTTTCCCTGAAATTCATTTTCTTTCCACCAATTTTCCACAATTGCAATCAAACGGAATCTAATTTTGACTCAAATGATAACTTAATTGATGCGCAAAATTGTCAAAACAAGTTATTAAAAAAATGTTTTTCTTCTTCAAATCACTTTAATAGACATATTTTACATGACAATTGTCCATTAAAGTGATTTTTTTTTTCAATTGATTATGAAATTTGTTACCATTGCCAAAAAGTTAAAAAAAAAAAAAAAAATTTGCTCAAAAACTATTTTTTCATCAAAGTTTAGTGTTCGTTTGACTTCGTTTTACATGAAAATTGTTCATTAAAGTGAATTTTTTTTTTTTTTACAATTGGTTATGAAATTTGTTTCCATTGCAAAAAAAAAAAAAAAAGAGCTGGAAATGGACCAACGCTGCAATTACATATAAATGTTTGGGACTTCGGCCGCAAAAATGAAAGGTTTGGGTGTAATCTGCAACAAAATGAAAGGTTTGGGACCGGTGATGTAATTTTTCCGAGTCAAAATTACTGTTTCAACGTTGACTAACGGTTTTATGGACGGAATTCACGGCTTGGGACCGACGCTGCAATTACATACAAAGGTTTGGGACCGACGCTGCAATTATGTACAAAGATTTGGGACTTCTACCGCAACAAGTAAATGTTTGGGACCGACGCTGCTATTACATATAAAGGTTTGGGACTTCGGCTGCAAAAATTAAAGGTTTAGGTGTAATCTGCAACAAAATGAAAGGTTTGGGACCGCGGCCGCAATTTTCCCTTTTTTTAAGTAATGTTATGGGGAATATGTGGTTGAAAAAGAAGGAAAAGTTATTGATGCGATGGAAAATATTATTTTATTGAAGAATGCGTGATTAAAAATAAGTAGAAGAATGAGAATGAAAAAAATAATGTGGATCAAACAGTAGCTTAGTGTATAATAAAACTCTTGATTGAATTTTGTATGCCTATAGATGAACAATTTTAGGTTCTTGTGTAATCTATCGTTGGGATTACGAGATAATGATTTGCATGCACGTATAAAGTATGAAGAATGGTTGAGATTGATTCACTCACACGAACAATCGCCTCAAATACTTTGGAGTGTGCTGAGATTATACAAAGTGACAATGCTGTATACATGATCCTGTCGTCTTGATAAGATATCAAGATGGGATTATAATAAGTAATCGAAATTCATTTTTCTATCCATTAAACCTGGTTAGTAGTCAGATCAAGTTCTCGATTTGAGATTACTTAGAGGAATGAACATAAGAAGAACTTAAGTTAGTTATCGGAGAACACCTAAATTCGGATATGTTGGTGTTTTTATCTATAAAGAATATGACATATGCCCTGAGAAAGGGATAAAAACACCGTAGCACGTGTTTCACACCATGCATGCTATTACGATCAATATTGGGTAAATGAGTGAATGGACTTCCACTTCCTCATTGTGTAAGACCTTGAGGTTTATATAACATCATATATACTCTTATGCCTTCTGACTGTTTCTTAATATTTTATTTCGGCATTTCTACTTTAACATGTTACCATGACTATAATTGATTCGATTTGATGGGACATGTCTAGGAAAGCAGTTGATTTAAAGTTGAAGGATTCAAGTAGGAAAAGAAAACTATTTTGACCAATATTTATATTTGTTTAACCATTTATGGTATAGAACATAACTGTGAATATAATTATAGATATGGGGTTCAAGTATGTTTCATATTTGAGGGATCAGAAATACTTCAATTAATATTGGAAAATGAGTTTGAGATATAGCGAGAAGTAATGTTCCTCTAATGGAGCTATTTTATAGTATCGTGAGTTCTAATATGTACTCGTTGATCGTACAATCTATTTTCCATATGAATTTTTATGAGATAGACCTTGAAAATAATCTAATGTGTGACATCGCTTATGGCTTGGGTCAAGTAGATCATGTACGAGAGGGAGATGTTGAGAAATACGGGTCGTAACGAGTTATTAAAGTGAATTATAAGGAGTAGAATTAGAACTCATAACTTCCATAATTTTGAAATAACTCCCATCACTTAGAATTGAATGATGAAAGAGAATTTTGAATTAACTTCACTTAGAATTGAATGATGAAAGAGAATTTTGAATTAACCCCGTCAATAAAATGTGTGAAATTCTTATGGGAAATCACTCAAAAATAGAAAAATGCCTAGAACCACATATATGGCATGTAAACTTACAAACTTAGGCATTTCGATTTTGGATAATAATTCACTTCCATTGTGATCAAGATTGAGACTATTGAAGAATAGAAAAAATGCAGATTTTGGAGCTTGAAAATGCATAGTGATTCAATCATACAAAGATTTTGGAATTCATTCTTTCAAGTAAAGATTCTTGATCTGTAATTCATATTCAAGTATGCTGTGAAATCCTACAATTTGGGATTCTATTAGCTCTTTTGATATTTTTGTGAAAGCATGAAATTTATACAAGACACAAGTATTTGGTTTTGAGCAAGTTGTTGAAGTTGGGCTCATAGCTTTAGGATCCCAATACTAAGCCCATGTTTGGTACGTATAAAAATCATATTTTTATAGTAAATTTTGATAAAAGTTGTTGAAATGTGTGTTTAAAAATTCATTAAATATGTGGTTAAAATTAGATATAAAATTTGATTTAAATTAAAATATGTTTTTTATTTGAACCAAATAGAGCATAAGCTTCCATGGAGTGTCACGATATCAGTGGCCGACCTCAAAAATCTCCCTAGAGGTAACCATATTTGCTCCTCCTTATCAAATATCAACTCATTTGTTCAAACCCTTGAAGTGATGTTATTAGTAGTTTACATGCTTGGGAATTACGAGTGTATCTATTCCGGAATGAAATTAAGTTCCTGCTTGGCCCTCATTATTTGAAATTTCAATGGTTGTAATAATGCTTTTTTGAAAGATGTGTTGTAAAAAAGAAGAAAAAAATTTGAGATTACGTGTAATATTATTTTATTAGAGAATGTGTGATTGATAGGAATAGAGAAAAAAATGAATTATAATTTTAATGGGGACCAAATGGGTCTAATTGCTAGGTATGAATAGCATTGAGATTTTTTGTAGGGATTTCATTTTTTTTACTTGGGGCAATTGGTATCGCTGGCATAATTTATAAGAAATATAGTACTAATACATGATAAGAAATATATTGAATTTAGATGTTTTATTAATTTAAGACGGATTTGGTATTGCATTTTGGAAATAGTAGATATTTTATCAAGATTATTTCTGTTGGTATCAACTGAAGTTATCCAAAATTATTATCCAATGTTACACAAATAACATTCACTCTATGCTTGGTAGTGCCTTGACTATTCAAATAGTCAAATTTGAACTCTTCCAAGCATTGGATTTCGTGCAGGTAAACGAACTAGTTGTTTTCAGAATGTCAAAAGAATTTGTTGCTATTGAGGTTTGGTTGTTGGCACTTACTAAAAAATGAAGTCTGAAATTAACCGTGACTTCTGTCGGGTTTTCAACCTCCTTTTCGAGAATAACTTGTGTTAATGTTTACGTTAATTTCTCTATAATATTTCCATGCATACATCATGTTCGCTGACTAATGATGTTGTTTAATTCGTGAAAAGGAATGCTTCATCGAGTAAATATTAGCTATTTAGTTACTTCCGTTGTTAAGTTTAACTTCCTAATCCTCTGTCCATTTCTGATTCTAGGTAAGTATGGCACATGCTGCAAAGTTTGAAATTAGAGATGAATAGAGCTTAGCAGAAAACATCCCTAACATTTACACGCATTGTTAAAATAGTCCTTATCGTTTTAAATTTGGTATTTACACCCTTATTTCAAACCTTTGTTGCTGAATTGGTCCTTCTTTTAAATTCCGTTAAATCCACGTTAATGGAGGAATTTTGGTTTTGAATTTTTCTTATTTTTTTGTCTCAATTTTGCGGGATTATTACGGAAAGTCAAATGAAGTCGAAATATTACATTTTTAATACCATTTCGAAGTGCGCATGACCTAACTTCTCTCATCCCTAACGGCATGCGAAACGGTCAATCGTAGCGAAAGTTACCACTTGTCGAAGCAGACCGTTCCAAAATATATAAACGATTTTTCTTATTTTTTGTCTCTATTTTGCGGGATTATTACGGGAAGTCAACCGAAATCGAAATATTATATTTTTAATACCATTTCGAAGTGCTCATGACCTAATTTCTCCCATCCCTAACGGCGTACGAAACGGCCAACCGTAGCAAAAGTTACCACTCGTCGAAGCATGCCGTTTCAAAATATATAAGCGATTTTTCTTATTTTTCGTCTCCATTTTGCGGGATTATTACGAGAAGTCAAACGAAGTCGAAATATTATATTTTTAATACAATTTCAAAGTGCTCATGACCTAGTTTCTCTTTAACAAAAGTTACCACTCGTCGAAGCAGGTCGTTTCAAAAATGGTATTAAAAATATAATATTTTGGAATGACCTGCTTCGACGAGTGGTAACTTTTGCTACAGTTGGCTGTTCGTACGCCGTTAGGGAAGGGAGAAACTAGGTCATGAGTACTTCGAAATGATATTAAAAATGTAATATTTCGACTTCGTTTGACTTCCCGTAATAATCCTGCAAATGGAGACAAAAAATAAGAAAAATCGTTTATATATTTTGGAACGGTCTGCTTTGACGAGCGGTAACTTTCGTTACGGTTGGCCGTTTCGCATGCCGTTAGAAATGGGAGAAATTAGGTCATGAGCTCTTCGAAATGGTATTAAAAATATAATATTTCGACTTCATTTAACTTCCCGTAATAATCCCGCAAAATGGAGACGAAAAATAAGAAAAATCGTTTATATATTTTGGAACGGCCTGCTTCGACAAGTGGTAACTTTCGCTACGGTTGGCTCTTTTGCACGCCGTTAGGGATGGGAGAAACTAGGTCATGCGAACTTCGAAATGATATTAAAAATGTAATATTTTGACTTCGTTTAACTTTCCGTAATAATCCCGCAAAATAGAGATGAAAAATAAGAAAAATTGTTTATATATTTTGGAACAGCCTGCTTCGACAAGTGGTAACTTTCGCTACGGTTGGCCGTTTCGCACGCTGTTAGGGATGGAAGAAATTAGGTCATGCGCACTTCAAAATGGTATTAAAAATGTAATATTTCGACTTCGTTTGACTTTCCGTAATAATCCCGCAAAATTGAGACAAAAAATAAGAAAAATTTAAAACCAAAATTCTTCCATTAACGTGGATTTAACGAAATTTAACAGAATGACCAATTCTACAACAAATGTTTGAAATAACGGTGCAAATGTCAAATTTAAAACGATAAAGACTATTTTACTAATGAGTGTAAACGTTAGGGACGTTTTCTGCTAATTACCCTTAGATGAACTAACGTAGATTTTGAACATGTTCAATGTTTACCGTCACGACATAATTAGATGGCATATTTAGATAGCAATGTTAAATTTTGTAAACGGAGGTCTAGTGATAGGATTGAGATGAATTAAAGTTGAATGACAAATTGAATTTTCATTAAGGTCCTTTTGATTGCAAATGTGGAAAATTGGTGGAAAAAAATATTTTACAGAGAATTAATTTGTATAAAAATTGTTTTATTGGGAATTGTAATTAATTGTGTTTGATTGGTATAAATTTTCATGAAAAATGTTAAAAGTTTGGTGTCCGTTTAGCTTCATTTTTTTTATAAAAATTGTCCATTAAAGTAATAATATTTTCTACCATTGTGTCTAGAGTTTGTTCCAATTGTCAAAAAAATTGAAAAAAAAATAACCATACCGAATATCATTCGTTTGGCTTTGTTTTGCATGAAAATTGTCGATAAAAGTGAAAAAAATTTTACCATTGTGTCTAGAATTTTTTCCAATTACCAAAAAAAAAAAAGAAAGAAAATCTGAAAAATATTTACCCACCAAAACATCAAAAATTTATTTTCCTCAAAAAGGTGGAAAATTTGAAAAGTTGGAAAATTGAAAAAAATTTCCATGAAAAATGTGTACTACCAAACGGGGCCTAAAAGTTTTGTACTAAAATTAACAATAACCCTATATTTCAGATTAAAAATTAATATCATACCGGTTTCACAGACAAAATAATGAAAACTTAATCAACTTTTGTCAAAAGCTCTAAATTTTTTTGTCAATTGAACTACAAGTTTGGGGATAGAACTGTTGAATAGAATGCACATAACAAAGTGAAATAATGGACTATAATAGAAGAATTACATATTTAATTTCAGCCTCAAGAAGCTATATTTCTCCACATCATTGTTTGGACGGTAGGAAATGTGAGAAAGATGCACGAAAAACAGTACAACTTTGTTTCCATGTTCTCCATCGACTCCCTCTATTCAGAAGAATGTTGCAAGGAAGATAAGATGAAAAATGCAGCTTCAATACTTTCTGGTTTTCTTCCCCTCTTCACCGCTTCAAAGTTTCAGGTCTATGGCAAGCAAAACCGGGCTAAATGATGTAATTCAATGACATGCCGTCCAAATATGAACATACACCAGAAAAACGAATCAATTCTTAGCATGCATAGTGCACATTTATTGTGTTCAGCCTATCAAACTCGAAAAAGGGAAGGAATTAATACATATATAATATCTAATGTACCTGAAGAAGCATGGACGGAGCTCCTAAGGGTTCAGTAGTGAAATGGCTTCGGGTTTTTCGTCCAGTTAATGGGGCAACGGATGGACTGTTAGCTGTTGTAATATCCCAAAACCTTCGTTTTTTGGCAGTGGGTGCTGGAGATAAAAATCGATGAGCTGGGCTCCTCAAGTTACCCTCTGGTGGTTCTTTTGCCTTGGAGTTATTCCTTTTCACTCCATTGCCTCTCTTTTCAGCTAGTTCTGCACCCCTTAGTGAAAGATCATGAATAAAATTATCCTTGTGCTTTATCTGCAAAGCATGATCCTTCTTCATTCTCTGAATTTCAGCCTCCAGTGATCTTATAGTCTTCATAAGTTCTTTAACTGTCTGGTTGGCAACCGTTGTCTTTGATACTGGTGAAAAACAATTGCCTACCGATAAAGAAGATCTTAGTTTGTGTGTTTCATTTGGCTGGCCGGCAGATTTATTGGTTGGTGAAGAGGTTGCTGCAATGGACTTTGCTTGGATGGTTAGTATCTTCTGTCGCTGTCGAGCCAATTGCATTCGTAATTCTCTGTTCTCTTTCTGTAACTCCAGTAACAGTTTGGCCTGATCTGTTTCAGAATCTGGTATTTGAGTTTCCTCATTTGCATCACAGGCCTGAAAACGACAATTGATATCAACTCCAAGAACATGCCTTGTAAAAGTCACTAGGATTGCACCGAAGTATCTACTTAACGAATTCATATGCCCATCAAAATGAAGCAATGAAAAGGGATGAGAGGCATTTACGAGACAGCATGCTGTTCACAAAACTACGAAAAATTACGACATGTATTCCATTTGAAATGATGCCATCTAAAAAGAAAGAAAATCTTTCAGTACGAAACATAAAGTGAAAAATCACGACAGCTAATGAAATTGACTACAACCTTTGTCCGGATCTCTTTGGCTCGATCAGCCCAATAAAGTGTGTTTTGGGTTTCACCAAATGATAGGCTGCTGGGGCTAATATTTGCAATCATTACAGTGTTACAAGCTCCACCAAGTGAGTCCTTTAGCAGTTGAGTGAGCTTGGAATTGCGATATGGTATATGCTTCTTGCCCTCGACAAGTGCATTGATGCAGCTGCTCAGGGCAAGGAGTGACCTGTTGATGTTGGCACCCTCAAGCGATCTAAGTGTTCTCTGATCAGTAGCAATAGCTCTCTCGGAACCAGCAAGATCAACAAGTGAAAGCTTTCCCACTCGATTGACAACATTGCCTGAAGCACCTTTCACTTGGTATTCAACCACGACCTGAATTTACATAATGGAGGATACATAATGCTGGCATAAGAATTAAGGTTATTACATAAGTTTGGGATTGTAATTACCTGCAGAATTGCATGAGATCGGGAAGAAGTTTCATTTGCACGAGTTGGTTCTGTTGTTCGGTTTAGGTTCCCTTGTTGAAGCAATGCCATTACCTGTTAATTGTTAGATAATATATCAAACCTGATATTTTATTCTCAGTTCCTAGTTAATTAAAAAGGAAACTGAAGATATACTTCTTCAGCGGAGTATGCTCTGTATTGAGTAAGACCCGCTGCCACAATTCCCTGAAATATTTGAAGTAATATTAAGTCAGTTTTATTTTTCTAAGGTGGGAGGAATGACCATTACTGTTGCACGGGGTGTAAACCATTAGGGAGAACAGGATAACACAAAATGGCTAATGCAATTCCTTTTGTAAGTAAACAAATGTGATTTACGCTGAAGAAATCGGAAAGCTAAGAACTATGAAGTGTATTTGTATATGGTGAAACACAAACCTGCTTATCTTCCCTAAGAACCAGTGGCCTTCCTGGGGAAAGTAAATCTCTTACAGTTTCATTGTAGACCTCAAGATAGGATAGATGAACTGTGTGGTTTTCATCAAAGCTTCTTTGTTGTATCTTGCTAAAGAGATCCTTAATTGCAAGCACCATTACTCCTGGATTATCCATTGTGCCAAGCATTGTGTATGTTTTCCCAGCTCCTGTTGCGCCATAGCAAAAGATAGAGCCATTTCTTCCCTGCAAAACAGCTTCAACAAGACCTGCTGTTCTGAAAAATTAAACGTTGCATTCAGTGAACATCAACAGAAAAAAATGTGCACAGATACAGAATTTCAGCATCAAATAAGCATCCAATATGATGTATGGAGATGCAAACACTTTTCTCATATGGTATAACTGATAGGAGAGGCCCAATCCAGCCCTATATCAATTACAATTTGGACCAAGAAATCCATGCCAAGCGCTATTCATTTGGGCCTTCGAAGAATCCCTTACCAAATAGGTCCATCCTCTATTCAAGTGATGCTCAATAGCACCTTCTGTCCTAGTTGATACTGATTCAACATTAGAAAATATATTGATTTTTTCCCATTAACCATATACTTCTGTTTGTAAATACTGCATATTTGATCCATGTGAGTTGTGTTCCCTATCTCTATAAATATGAAAGAATTATTCCATTATTCCTTACTAATAACGGTGGAATCAATGGTGCAGAGTCAAAAAGGGATCACCAGGGAGATGGAAACAAGATGTTCAGAAAAATCAGTTTTCTTATCAGGAGTAAAGGGTCAGCTCTCTTACTGTTTCACGTCGCAAAAGACAGAATAGCTGATCAAATGAAAATCTAAATCAGTTAATAAATTGAAGTTTTAACTTGTTCATGCCACAAACATAGGATCTAAAATTACCAACAAAACACTAATAAGATCTCCAACACCATGCTGCAGCTTATGAGACCTTGATGCAACTTACTGTTCCTTGCATTCCTAATTTCCTTTTGTTATGTTTCGACCATAATTTTATAACTTGTTTTACATAGTAGTAGAAAAAAGAACTGTTTTGAACACTGTCCGAGTCTCATCACAACAGCAGCACCAAATTTTGAAATATCATAGTTTCCACATAGACGAAATATTGCACTAGAACTACTAAAGGCATGCGGGAACCTTGAATTCTTTCAGAAATATTACACATCAATGGAAACACCTTTTTTTTTTTTCTTTTAATCATAAGTACGCATGAGTGAACTAAGAGATTAGAAATTGAGAATTAAAATGTAGAACCATGACAACAGTATTGACATCATCTTTTTTTCTTCTCTCTTTCGTTTTCGCCTACAGTGTTTAAATCTCATGACGATTGGCGAGATCAACTAAAACTAAAGAAACTTTTTTCCAACAAAATATCTACATTGGCAGCTAGATATAAACTATAAAAAAGTTATTGTGTTTTTTATGTGACTCACGTTTTGGAATAAACCTCCTGTTGAGTAGTAGAATCCGGGAATGAAGCATCAAAAGTGAAATGCCGGCCACGAAGCCTCTTTAACCTAAGATAGTCATTTTCATTTGCAAATTCTGTCAAATAAACATCCCTTTTATTAACAATTCTCACGCAACATCTTGATCCGGCTTCCCTCTCCTTCTTTGCCACTGGCCTCAGCCTCACAAACACAAGGATCCTACCATTTTCCATTGTTGATTTCACCTTGGTGGTCATTAATTCTCCGACATCAACCTTTTTACTTCCACAAGGCTCACTCACCATTGAGAGCTTCCTGGCCACTTTACTGGACATATTAGCCTTTCTTGGAGACAAAATTCCCACAATCCGATCACCACCACACGCCACTACAGCGTTCTCCTTCGAGTCCTCTGTCATTGAATGCAATGGCATGATATAAGTCCTTCTCTGAGTTGAACTATTCAATGTGCTCTCCCTCATCACATGGCTAATACAGGGTTTCGATTCTTTAGCCCGTTTCTCACCTGTATTTCCAGAACTTAGCAGATCCACACTTGGGTGAGTCGAAAATCTTGGCTCTTTGATAGCCTGTTTCTGCTGTTCATACAAAAGGGTGAGTGCTTTCATCTTCTCTTTGAGTCCATGGTGTGGATTTCTCAATGGCATATGGCTGTTTTCTTGTTGATCTTTCGTTCTTGGCTCAAGCCTGCTGAAGATCTGCGATCTTGTAGATACGGGCATTCTTGATTCTACTTATTAACCTTATTACTTCCCTGATGAAACAGGTGCTGAAACTCGAAAAAATGATTTACCGATACGGACAAAGAAAAATCAAATTTCTACTCCAACTTATGAAAACTCAAGTATCTTGATTAAAAACTAAAGAAATGATGGATGATTCTGCAGCAGAAAATCAAGATTGCCGTATATAGGGGTTTTGGGGCGGATTTGGGGGAGAAATCTGAACCGTTGGTTTGAGAGAATAATAAAGCGGGCAGGAAGTTTTTGAAAGAGAGTTGATAAGAACACTCCATTTATTTTATTTAACAAGCTCAATGCGCTGTGGTGGTTTGCCGTGTGAATTGGATTGATCTGGTAAAGTCAAAAGTTAGAGTGGCAGGGAAGAGTGAGCATTTTCAAATATTTAATTGGTAATTGATGAATGTAACGGTCAAAAAGAGTAGGAATCCTATAGTTTGTTAAAAATTTCAAGTAATTTTTACCATGGTTGTGGTAATTCAAGTTTTAAGAGACACTAATAATTATTTGGCCCCCATTTGATACACATTATTTCAAAATACATTATTTCAAAATTCATTTTCAACCACACATTCTTGAATAAAATAATAATTTCCATAATATCAATAAATTTTCCTTACTTTTTAATCACATATTTCCCATCATATCACTATTTAAAATACATTTTTCTTCAATAATATCCATTAAACACGTCCTTGATTACTAACAAGCATAAAACCTTGAATGACTATTAAATTTCAAAGTAGACATAAACGATGTTAATTGGTTTATCATGTCAAATAAAGGCTGATTGTGTAACTTACGACATAATTGGTGAAGCTCTGTATTTTTTTTTTTTTTTTGGCGAATTTTTTGAAGGTGACATTTTGTCTAACATGACTTACTAGTTAATGTCGTTTGTATCCACATTGAATAATGATGACATATAAGTTATTAAGTAAAGATTTCCAATCAAGTGACCATTAGTGTAATTTTGAAAATTTTGAATGATTACCATTTTAAAAAGTCTAAGTTTTTAACAAATTTCGATAATCATTATTTAAATTAACTCGTTTAATACATATCTTCAATCCCGTTTTAATCTTTTGTAACCAAAGTGCAAAAATGAGTAGGGCAGCTTAAAGTTGAAGTCATAAGATGTGGGTCATGCCCCTTGAGCCACTCGGCCATGTCAAGCATCTAATTTTCTATCCTATAATCGCGATGAGTCTATATTTTATTCTAAATATAGATAAATAAAATGGATTAAAATAATTCAATTTCTAATTTAAATTAGGGATATCATAATGGTATGTTGAATTGTCATGAAACAAACAAAATATCAGAATCGCTTTGATACCACTTGTTACGTTAATTATATCCAGAATTTCTAATACCAATTGTTGGGAATTCAAAAATCACGTATCGCTCGATACCACTTGATATGAAATCAACCACATGATTGAGATATTAAAATTATATGACACAATAATGAAATATTTGATCACAAGTAAAAGAATAATAAAGAAGATAAGAAAATATGACGAATAAATTAAGAGATTTTATTACACCAATAATAATAATGGATAAATATACAATTGATCATAAAATTCTAGTAATCTCTCTTCTCACACTATAAAATTATATAAAATAGCCTAATATTTATAAGGAACATGTAGGGGATATCTAAACCCTTATAGTAGAGTCTAGGTGTCAATCCAGGTGGGTTGAGTCGGCCGCCAACATATGAGCACGACAACGGCCCGCGTAAAAAAAAAAAGCCCGCCCGCTACGGGTTCCGGGCTGGTTCCGGGTCGGCCCATAATTTTTGGACTACCCACGCTCACCTGCTGACCCATCCGAGTGAAGCCCATACGGGTCGCGGGTTGTTCCAAGAATTTTTTATATTGATAACAAATTTGTTTTTTTTTTTTTTTTAAATATAAACTAAGAATGAAGTATTGAATAAAATGATAAATTCATATTTATACCAAAAAAATGTTTACATAGAATTCAAATATAATAATTGAAATTTAACAACTAAATGCATTTCTAATTACGTGAAAGTATATATTTATAGCAAAGTACATCCCAATTAAGTTGGTACCTACTTTTATTATAATTTATAATTTAATTACATCCCAACTAACTTGTCACCTACTTAAATCTTAACTATTAACTATAATTTAGTTGTTGAAAAATTATATATTTGTTTCTCAATCTATCTTCATGAACTGTAAGATTTTTGAAATTTTAAGCAACATCATCATTAATTTTATCTTGCATCCTTCGAATCGCGAATATCAAATCTTTCACGCATATGAGAGCTTCTAAAATATCTTCTTTAAGTCTAGATCTTCGTTCGTCCAATACCCTGTTATCTGCACTAAAAGCAGACTCGGATGCCACTGTTGAGACTGAAACTGTTTGTATATCTCGTGCCATTTTAGATAATATAGGGTATGACAGCTCATTTAATTTTCATCATCGTAAAATATCTAATTTATCCACTTCATCTTCAGGTATTAAACTATAATGATCAAATTGATAATATATTTCTAATTCAGAAGGTGTGGTATGTGGATTTGCAGTTGAAGTAGTAGATGAAGAATCAAGAACATTACGTTTCTTAGCTATTATGGAGAAAAAAGAAGATTTGCCTTTAGAAGTTGTAGTAAAGATTGGAGAAGAAGACATATTTTCATTGTTACCATATTTAATAAAATAGTTATACATTTTATTAATAAAAATTTCCAATTGTCGATTTGTAATATTTATATTAAAATCCAATGTTTCAGAAAGTGATTCTAAAGTACAATGACCTCCAACAACTTAATGCGAGGATCCATTACAGCTGTCACTGGAAAAATTAGTGGCATATTTTCATAATATTTTTTAAACTTTTCCTCCATTGAGTAAATAATTTCAAAAAAAATAAAATGGATCGTCTCTAAATGATGAAAACAGTCTGCAATTTCTACTAATTGTAAAAGTATAAAATTACTAGTTGGATAATGAACTCCATAACTAACTTTTGTTACCTTATAGAAATGTTTCAAAAATTTCATAACTTTAAATGCTTTTTCATAATCCGAATCAATTATATAAAATTGATTTTGCTTTGAATTAACAAATGCATTAATAGCATTAGTATAGCCAATACACGATTTTAACATTAAAAAAGTTGAATTCCATCTATTGGAATATCATCAACAAATTTTCTTCTTCTCAATCCAAGATTTTTACAAATTTTTGTAAATTCTTGTTGTCTAAAATCTAAACAAGAAATATAATTAATAAATTCTTTAATTATACTTATTTGTAGTGTTATTAATTTCAAACCATCTTACACAACTAAATTATATATATGACAAACACAACGCATGTGAAATAATTTAGAATCATATGAAGGTGTAACCGTTCTAATTAAAAGCTCAATGCATGCAGTATTAGCACTTGCATTATCAAAGATAACACTAAATAGTTTATTTAACACACCAAATTCATTAAAAACTTGTAATAAATTTTCAAACAAATTTACACAATTATGTGGATATTCAAGTAAACGAAAAGCAATAATTCTCTTATGCAATAACCAGTTATTATCAATGAAATGTACTGTAACACAAGCATAACCATTATGATTTCGTCCAGACCAACAATCAGACGTAAAACACATAATTCCATCAATTTTTTAAAAATTATTTTTTAAATTCTCAGCCATTGTATGAAATAATTTTATAGAATCAGAACGAGCAGTATTTCTACTTACGCTCCTGTAAGAAGGTTGAATGTATTTTTGTAAGAACTCTTTAAAATACTGATCTTCTGCAAATGTGAAGGGCATCTCACGAGCTGCTAAAAATCTCGACATCCCAACTCGCATTCGTTCCTGCGAATACACAAAATTAGTAAAAGTAACTGATCCACTAGTATTAGTAAAACCAGTAATCTGAGTTTGTCTAGGATCCAAATGTCCCGTTTCATTTAGATGTTTCTCTTTGTGTCTCCGTAGTGTGCCGGTGCCTTGACCATATCTCCAGACATAATCTTTTTTGCAGGTATTCCATACTACTTTTCCATCCTTTTCATTTACTGTAAACATTTGCCACACATCTGATTTTTTTCCTTGTATTTTGAGATGATCTAACTTCTACAATATTATCATCTTCTAAATTTATTGGAGAGCAACTATCATTGAAAATAGGATTTTGAGAAAAAGAATCGCGAGAATCCATAATATAGTAAGATTAAAAAGTTTAGTAGTGACTAGTGAGAACTGAGTATGAAGAAAGTATGAAGAATGAAGAATGAACTATAAATGTAGTAATAAGTATGAAGAAATTGTAGTAAGGTAGTAACAAGTATGAAGAAATGAAGATTGAATTATGAAGAAATTGTGTATAATAACTAATGAGAGGATATTGTAAAAATAATTGTAAGAATAAATTGAAAGTTATAGATGAAGGGATCGATATTACCGTTATAAAAATAATATTACCGAAACCAAAAAAAAAATTACCGTTACTAACAAAAAAAAAATTAATTTTTTTTTTATTAGACATGGCAGCTGCAGCAGGCACGCTTGCTGGGGAAACGGCTCTCTCCCCACTTTTTTTTTCAAATTTTTTTTTTCACAAAACTCGGGTTAACCGCAGCTCGTGGGGGTGCAACCCGCGAAGCCAACGGGTTACACATCCATGGTCGGCTCGCGGTCTCGATTTTCACAGGCAGATTTTCACGGGTCTGGCCAGTCCGTTCGTCTTGACACCTCTATAGTAGAGTTGTTGATGAAGTATGATACTAAAAAATCGAGTTCAAAACAAATTTCAACTCCTTATGGGCTTCCAAAATAGAACTTCAACTTGACATAGGACTCCAATAACATTCCAAATTAAATTTTTCTTGACATTCACTTCAATTAGAATTTTTCAATTATTTCAACAAGGAATCCGGGTCACATCCAAATTCTAACAATCTTCACTTTGACACGAATTCCATTGCAACGAACAAAACTCCAAAATTTTCACCACCTAGAGAAGAAGATCCTTCTGCAAGAAACGAACTAAACTCTTCAATAATAACTAAAACTGATTTTTCCAACCCAACACAAAATACTCCACCTCTTCTAATGAATCTAAGCACTACTCTGCAAAATTACCTCAAATTCCAGAAAAATCATAATGATTTTAAAATTCACCAAATTTGCTTGTAAAACGGAATCAAACCTAAATGCATTTAAAGAAGATCCCTTGCTAGATTGTACATCTTCTACTACGCTGAAAGCAGGTTCAACAAAATCAGCATCCAGATACCCTTTTCCACTAGTTCCGTCCCTAGCAACTGAATACAATGACACGCAGGTGATGGTGGTAAAGCGGCATTATCCATATCTCATGAACTCTACTTAACAGTATTCTTCAAATTCGACCATTTACGAGCTCCTAAAAGTATTTTACGAAACTAAATGTCCACCACGGTACTGAACTTGTGTTCATTGACTCTTCTAGATTCTGCACGACCCTGCAAGATTTATAACCGAGACATTTTCTGTCCCTCCATTACAACTTGGACACCCTTACAAACCTTCAAAGTTCCACATCCTCTAAAGAACTCATAACCCTTTCAATCAAGGATAGACAACAAGACGAGATTCTTCTTCAAGTTCGGAACATGTCGAACCTGGCCAAGTGTTCTAATTGTCCCATCCGATAGCTTCAATATGATCGTACAAATTCTAACAGCTCGACAAGGTGCGTTGGTTCCCACAACCACGATACCTTTGGCATCAGTTTCATATATAGTAAACAAGTCCTTATGAGGACAAATATGAAACACATACGCTGAATCCAGAATTCAGTCCTTCTCTAGTTTAGATTTGATGTCAGAAATAGTCAAAAGATCCATCACTTACAATGTTCTTTGCGAGGTCTGCTTCACTTAAAGTCTCTGATTACTTCCCATATCGACTTGCAACCAACCTTTCTTTATTCTACAATTTGTAGCAATGCTTCTTCATGTGCCCCTTTTTCTTGTAGTAGTTACAAATCTAATTACTGAACTTAGACTTCGATATGTCCCTTCTAGAACCACCATGAACCGGGCCTTCTCCATCTTTGGCCTTAGAAATCAGATTCTTCATCTTCTTTTTTGAAAACAAAGCATCATACACCTCCTCTATGGTGAGAGTATCATGACTATACAAGATCGTGTCTCTAAATGAAGAAAACGTAGCGGACAACGAATATAATGGGATTAAGGCCAAATCTTCTTCACCATACTTTACTGCCAAAGTTTCCAAATCAGGGACGATCCATTTAAATACAACCAAGTGATCTTCCAACGATCCTCCTTCTGCCATTTAATGAGAATATAAACGCTGCTTGAGATGCAACTTGCTTTCGGACTTTTAGTCATGCACAATTTTTCCAACTTCAATCATAAAGTAGTTCTTGAACCCCCTTCAAAACATCCTGAAATATGGTATTCGATAGATGAAGATGAATGTGAGAAACTGCATTCTTATCCTTCCGTAATTCTCCTCCGCGGTTAAAGTTGCGGGCATCTTGTCAATTCCCGACAACGCATCATCCAAATCCTACTGTATGAGTACTGCATGCATCTTATCCTGTCATAGCGAAAATCTAGTACTCCGATCCAAAAGCGAAATTCCATACTTTATGCAAGTCATCACAAACAAAAATCTAGAACAAATCAAACACTGCGCTCTGCGGAACTGCTGAACCTATGTTCTGAAACCACTTGTTGTGAAATAAACAAGATACCAGAATTACTCTGATACTACTTGTTATGTTAATTATGCCCAGAATATCTAATATCAATTGTTGAAAATTCAAAGATCACGTATCGCTCGATACCACTTGATATGAAATCAACCACGGGATTGAGATGTTGAAAATATATGGCACAATAATGAAGTATTTGATCACAAGCAAAAGAATAATAAAGATGACAAGAAAATATGACAGATGAATTAAGAGATTTTATTGCACCAATAATAATAATGGAGAAATATAGGATTGTTCATAAAGTTCTAGTAATCTCTTTTCTCACACAATAAAATTGTATAGAAGTGCCTAATATTTATAGGGAATATGTCGGGGATGTCTAAACTCTCATAATAGAGTTGTTGATAAAGTAAGATAACAAAAAATAGAGTTCAAAACAAATTTCAACTTCCAATGGGTTTCCAAAATAGAATTTCAACTTGACATAGGATTTCAATAATATTCCAAACTGAATTCTTCTTACGTACACTTCAATTAGAATTTTTCAATTATTTTAACAATGAATTCGGGTCACATCCAAATTCTAACATAAACATCTACTATTTTAGCTATTTTAGTTAAAATCAAAATCAGTTTCCAAAATTAATCGCATTTGGGTCTCAAAATAAATCATCGCATTGCATTTCACATCATCAATAGTGTCAAGTCATTAATTATTTCTAATGACACATTATATTACCTTAAGTTTCTGTTGAAATAATTGAGTGTTTTACTCTGTAAAGTCATATTTTATTTGTCTTGTAATTGTGTATGACTTATGTAGAATATAGACGTAGATATGCTCCAAAAGAAATTGAATGATGATTAATATAAAATGAAATGTTAATCACATTATCAAGAATGGTATTTTTTTAATGAAACATGGGTTAATCGAAAATAGACTCCCACTTCGTTACTACACACAATTGTCTATTTTCCATATATATTTATTGGATGATAATGTTGAGATTATCTTGGCTTACATACAAACAATATATGCTATAGAGTTATATATTAACAACAATTCTGCTAGATATATATTTGTACGAATTCAAGGCCTATTTGAACGTCATTTTTAGTGTAGAATGTATTTTAGAATTGTAGATTGATAGAGAATGTGTGGTTAAAAATGAAGAAAAAGTTTTTGGGTTGCATAAAATATTATTTTATTGAAAAATATGTTGTTGAAAATAAGAGAAAGAAAAATATATTTTAAAAAAATGGGAATCAAATAAGGTTGGGCGTGGGTTGGGTTGGTCGGGTTTTTACTCAACCCAAACCCAACCCAATCAGTTCGGTTTGGTATAAAATTAATCCAACCCGACCCAATTACGTATTTAAACCCAACCCAACCCATCAAGTTCGATCGGGTTGGGTTGGGTTGGTCGGTTTATGGTTAACATTTTGTTTACCATCCAAAATGAAGACAACGGGTCGGTCAATAACAAGCTATTCAAGGTCCATACACTTAACACTATATTGACCGCTTATTCCCTATCGTAACCTCAAAAACTACGTGAAGAAGAGCTGCTAAAACTGCTTTAAATAAGATTGTTCTATAACATAAAAAGAATTTGTTCAAAAACCAAAAGATTCTCATTCACATAAAGACGGTAGAACCATTAAACGAACTGATAGATAATGTAATACAAATACTTCCATACAAACAGATAACATTCCAATTTCCAAGCTCAGATTAACGCAGCAAACTTTTATTTATCCAATTTATCAACAAAATAAAGAAAAGAATAACTGTAAAAATGCAATCATGGAACATAAAAAAACCTTGTAAAGTCAAGAACTCAGTAACTCACATAAAGTAGCTCAAACTCGGATAGGATAAGGCACCAAATACAGAATCAAATTGCATACAATATTCATCACCAAAATAAGGTAAAATGACAAAATTACAGAATCAAATTGCATACAATAGTCATCACCAAAATAAGGTAAAATGACAAAATTATAGTTGATACAGAGAGATACCTTGGAAGCAAGTGTGTCTGTTTCGCCATTTCTGTACTAGACAGATTAATGGGCTTTTGCTGCAATTTTTTTCCATAATATCTGCAAGAAAATAACTAATCAACCGCCAATCTAGCTCATATTAAGAAAAGAAAAAAGAAAAAAGAATAAGAGGGGGAAGAAAGGAGTTGAGTTGAAGAGGGAGAGACAAGTAGTAACCCGTCGGTGATTATTGAAGGTGAAATATGATGGTTGCTGAAGAAAAGAAAGTAAGAAACAGCCATGTGCGAATTGATTGTGGACTATCAGTGAACGACGTTGGCAAGAGAAAATAGGAGGGGCGGCGCCGGTGAGTGACTGTGAGAGAGTTTTTTGTTTGAGAGAGAGACTTGAGCGAGAGAGAGGGGGATGGAAGGTGAGGTAGGGTTTGAATGAATTGAGGTTTCTACGTCTTCTGCCCTTAAGTGAGACCATTTTTTTTTTATCTCTCCTTGCAGGTCGGTTTGGGCGGGTTTGGTGGATCAACCCATGACCTAACCCAACCCGACCCACTAAAGCCACCCATAACCCGAAACCCACCAAAAAAATGAAAAAAACCGACCCAACCCGGTCGGGTTGGGTCAGTTCGGTCGGTTTCATCGGTTTCGGGCGGGTTTTGCCCAACCCTAGAATCAAACAAGGTTTTTTTAATATATACTAGGACTCCAAGGAAGAGTAACATTAACATCTTTTTATCTCTTAACATATAAGAGTAAAATCATTCCACTAAAAGATTTGATATTTTAGTGAAACAACAAGCTTGACCACCTACAATAGCACAAAACCAAAAAATTCAAAGGGTAATTGGCGCAAAACATCCCTACCTTTGCACTTTTTTGTGCAAAGCGTCCATACCTTTCGTTTTTTAGCTTAGAACGTACCCACCTTTCATATTTTTGGCACAGAACGTCCACACATTTACCTTTTCTTGCGCAAAACGTCATTTTCATCTATTTTTGATCATTTTACCCTTCTATACAAACACAAAAGAAAAGAAGAATAAAGAATAAATTACAATTATGAGTTCAAACGTTTAAAAAGGTGCAAATTAGTCACAAGTATGAAAAAACCATCACCCCTAAACCGCCACCTTTGAAGGCAAAATCCCCAACCTCCGATCACCTTGGCCGTCGGACCAACATACCACCTTGAAGCTCTCATTACCCTCTTCACAAATCACCCAACCATCAGCCTCAACTCTGGTAGATTTGACCGGAATCGAGCTTCAAACTTCGCCTTATGAAATGCGGTCAAATGCCAGAATCACGCCGTCCGGCCACCTTCCTGGCCAGAACATACCACCGGCCAACTCTCCTACTCAGGACGACATCAATCATTAAAACAATTTAGCCCAAACAGTAAGGATAAGTTCTGAATTTCAAATTGAAAGCTGCCCGTTGTGATTGTCAAGACACCGTACCAATTTTCCTCCAATTCAAGCGTCGCCGTGACGACCAATGTTGGCGGAACACCTAGGTTGGGTGTGCCATCACCTGGCGCACCTAGCCTAGCCATGGGTCCCCTTCAATTTGGCTCCAATCATCTTCAATCTGGGTCTGAAATGTTCGCTGGTGTGAACTCATGATTGGACTGTATTTGCTTTGAAATTGGTGGTTGTTGTTGCTTGTTGGAGGAAATTGTTTACATAGGTAGCTTCGACTTGATGAGGGGAGTCAACTAGTGGTAGATTCCGGTTGGTTGGGTGGTTGGACGGAGAGTTGTGGGTGTTTGACCGATTTTCAGGCTGCAATTTTTGAATTTGATTTCCTACCAAATTACAATGAGCTATGGGGATTTCTTGGTATGTAGTTGTAGAGGGTAATGAGGAGAACATGTTGAGACCAATATCTGATGGTTTGGGCAGTCAAAAGTCGCCGGAAAATGAGCTCATGTATTCGGCTGAAAAGGGGCAAGAGAGATTTTTTTGTTCTTTTTAATATTTTATAAGTTTTGGATTGATTTGCATTTCTTAGAAAGTTTAGGAGTAAGATTGCAATTTATTCTTGATTTTTCTTTTCTTTTCTTTTTTGTTTTATTTATAAAGGAGGGTATATTAGTCATTCTATGTTAAAAATTGGTCAAAATGACGTTTTGCGTAAAGAATGCAGGTAGGGACGTTTTGCGCTAAAAAAACGAAAGGTATGGACTTTTGCACAAAAACGTGCAAAGGTAGGGACGTTTTACGCCAATTATCTAAATTCAAAATGTCTTTCATATTCCAATGTGATAAAAGTGCATTTTGTTGCAAATTAAATACAAATTGGTAAATTAGGGAAAATTGTGACCACTGTATCAAACATTTCATTTTTATACAAACTTGATCCAAATCTTTAATTTGTAGCACCCATAGACCAAACATTTAAAAAACTTGTACCCAAAGTCCAATTTAACTGAAGTTGTTAGGTTGATTGTTAATTGACCAGAGAATTGACATTGACCATAATTTTGACTAATTATAAAAGGATAAAATGATAATTTTACATTTTCTATAATAAAATAATTAAAATAAAATACCCAAACGACACATTCCCATCCCACCCAATCCCGAACCCAAAACCAAAAACTAAAACTAAAACTAAAACCCTACCCAACTTCCCGACCACAACTATCGACTCCCAACCCCTTACCCCAAAATCACCAGCGACCACTGTCAATGCCATCGTCACTTCCACCCCCACGTCGGTGCCACCACTATCATAAGACCTCTTCCCAAACCTGTATTTTGCAATTACATGCTTTCTCTATACTGTCTCGAAATTGATTTTTCAACAAGTAGTCTAACCAAGTGTTTCACCATTAATATTCTACTTCTTCGTCTTTTGTTTCCTCCACTTGTGCCATTTCTTTCTAAAAATTGAGGTAGTAGCCCAAAAACCCCTCCCAAAAACCTCCACTTGTGCCATTCGGACGAGCCCTTCACATTCTCTTCTTCGGTAGGTGGTGGTGTTAGTGGGTTATTGTTGTAATGGTGGTGGTGTTAGTGGGTTCTTGCTGTGGGATTATCGTGGTGGTGTTAGTGGGTTCTTGCTGTGGGATTGTCGTGGTGGTGTTAGTGGTTGTGGCTATGTTGATGGTGTTTCAATCTTTTACTTCGTGGATGGTGACTAATGGGTAGGATTTAGTGGAGATGGTGGTAGGATCTGATGGGCGGGATTTAGTAGAGGTGTAGACAAGCGAAATTGAAGGCAGAACCTAGATGGATTGCTTTTCAATCTAGTGTTTTATCGATTATTATATAACGACAGTGGTAATCAATGCAGCTGTGGTCGGTAGGGTCGGTGGCTTTGGCCGAGAAGTTGGGTGGGTTCTAGTTTTTGGTTTTGGGTGGTGTGGGTATGTGTGGTTTGAGTTTTTTATTTTAATTATTTTATTATAAAAAATGTAAAGTTACCATTTTATCCTTTCAAGATTAGTCGAAATTACGTTCAAGGTCAATTCTCTGTTCATCTAACGGTCAAACTAATAGTTTCTGTTAAATTGGACTCCGAGTGCGAGATTTTTAAAGGTTTGGTACCGTGAATGCTACAAATTAAAGGTTTGGACTAAGCCTGCATAAAAGTGAAGGTTTGATACCGTGACTGTAATTTTCCCTAATTATAGCCATACAACTCTAATTATAACTATTGTACCCATATAACCCTAATTTTACCCATTAATATAGGGCTTTGGTTCTCAATAAAATAACATAAATCGATTAACTCTCTATTCCTCTATTTTCTCTCTAATTTGTAACATTTATTAGCGCGATTGTTCTTTTTTATAAGATGGCATTAAATATCATCATTTTTTTCATCCAAGATTTGTGACAACATACTTGAAGTTTTCTAAATATGTCAAATATGAACTCCCCTCAAGATTAGTGAATTCATTGACGTTTTTATAGATTTGTTGGACCTAAAAAATAAAAAAAATTTATTGGATCATTAAAGTTTTTCTTTATATTTGTTAAATCTTTTGATTTAACTATTGCTTATGAAGAAGCAGAAATTATTAAATCAATATTCTTGATTAATATGTTTTTGTTATTTTTGAGACAAGTTAATAATCAAAATATTACATCATTACTTCTGAATAGCAGAACTTTAGTATTAAAAAGATGTTTGGTGGGGATTAAAATTAGATTTTTAGTAAATTGTGATAGAAATTTTTGAAATGTGTGGTTGAAAAGTTATAGGACCCATAAAAAATGTGATTAATATTGATTGTTTGACTTTGACTTGGATTAAAATTAGATTTTAATCCGAACCAAACAGGGGCTAAATATATATATGAAAGTATTACTTTATTTCTTTCGAAGAAGAATAATTTTTATATACCAATATTTTTAAAAATATATCATTATTTCATAGCACTTTTATTTCAAAATAATATTGTTTATTGCTTTTTAAGAAGATAATTTAACATAAATCAATATTATAGAATAATATTTAGACCCAAAGTACGATTTTATAAAAATTAATATTTTTGAAAAATATTTATTTCTCCGAAGAGTATATAAGTTTCAATTCTCAATAAATATTATGTTGTGCTTCCAAGTAGCATAAATCTGAAAAAAAAAAAAAATCTTATGATTTTATCTCATAAAGATATAGCGCCATTGTTTGGTGGGGATTAAAATCAACACTTTAACCTAAATAAAAGTCAATAATTAATTTGAATCACGTATTTCATGGGATCTACAAGCTCTCAATCCCAGATTTCATATATATATATATATATATACACGAGAATGAAAAATTATAGAATATGAAAAAGATAATTTCATTTTTTATAATTTTTTCGAAACTAGATTGTTGTCGTGACATATGATATCCTAAAATGAAATTGTACGTCGTTAACTGTTTCGATCTCGGTGGACAATTAGTCACCAGTTCCAAGATATAACGATCTAACAAACCACTTATACAACAATCACAAATCATTTTAGACCTCTCGAGTGTAATCCAAAAAATATATACAAATATAAAATATGAGTATGAAAAATTATAGAGTATGGAAATGATAATTCATTTTTGATAATAATTTTTTCAAAACCAAATCATTGTCTCGTGACAACACAATGTCTTAAAGTAAAATTGTTCGTCGTTAGCTGCCGCGACATCTACGCAATCAATCGTCGAATACAACAATCTAACAAAACAACTTGTGTAACAATCACGAATAGTTCCAAAACTCTCATGTGTATTTCAGAAAATATATATATAAATACAAAACACAATTATGGGAAATAAAGAATATGCAAATGATAATTTTGTTTTTTATGATAATTTTTTCAAAATCAGATCGTTGTTTCATGATGGTACGATGTCCTAAAGTGAATTTCCTATCACACCTTATTTATATATAAAACCATGCACACGTGTATAGAAGTAAAAATTTGATGACTTGACCTAGATATACGATAACATATATTTTTTTTTTTTTTTGACAAGATAAAATGAAATAAGCATCTTCATAATAAAATCCCTGTATATTCTCACCTGATCGTCTATGATGATCATATAGCATATAAAGACAAAATAATATAAACCAAATTTCAACATATTTACTTTGAGGGTACAAAAATATCGACCATGCCATTTCAAAAGTCGTATATGTACAATACAGAATTCCCAAAATATAATACAACAGATTGTAAGACCAAAACAACAGTCTACAAAATAACCTTACAAGTCGTCATCCATGTACATCGAACTTTGAAATCCCGTAAGAGCTTTACAGTTATCCATGTCTTCTATGAAGTTTCATACTCTCACCTACAATGCAAAAATTACATGAACTAATACTCAATAAGCAAAAATCATACATGCCATGAGTATGAGTGATGAGAGTATATGAGACAATGTCATTTTCTTTAAACATTATGCTAAAATTGTCTCATTCAAATATTCATCAAAGTTAATTTGAAATAATTTCATTTGAAATATTTTCCTTTTGTTGAGCCATTGACCCACCTACTATTCATCGAATAGAGTTCTGCGCAATATCAATATCAACATTCAATAATCAAATGGCCAACATGATATTGACACAGTCGAGTGGACCATCCTCTTGTGACCACTAGAGGTACATTCCCTGATTGCTCCTATGATCACCTAAAAAGTATCTCACTAGCAGCGCCAATAATCATAATATCAAAATGGTACAATAGAGTGGTCCACCCTCCTCTGACCACCAAAGGTACATTCTCCGCCTACCCTTACGATACCTAAGAAATTTCATATACGATGCCAAAACATATCACATAAGCATGTCTCACATGCATCGATACCATAATAGTGGTCAATAAAACATTTCATAAGGTAAACCCATTTTACCAATCAAATCGTGCATGAAAGATTTTTTACAATGGACATATGTTGTGCATGCATGTGTAAATGCTCATGAATGTCATACTCAATTAATATATTTCAAATCTACATGCTCATTTATCGTCATCAACATATGATACACAATGAACTCCTTATAAAGGTTATATAAATGTTACAACGATATTCTATAGAATTGCAAAATATAATTTCTTGCATCGTAGCTTGATCGAAAGCTCCCTGTTCTAAATAGTGAGAAAGACTTGCATAGTAGTTGCAAATGGATTTTTACTTGCTTTTTTTCCTTTGTGTGTGGTCTTTCTACAAGGTGTTGGCCAACTCCTGTTTTCACCTAACATCGGAAAACAACCTACATTAACATTTAATATCAAACACGATCCTCAATTAGATAACATTAACACACACACACACACACACACACACAACCTTTTACTATGGGTATTGTTAGCCAAATAATTTAGATAACGTTATCACTTTAAGTTACCGATTGTACTCCAAAACAATCTCATATATGAATGCCAACGTCATCTAATTGCTTCTAATGACCTAACACTTATTAGAATTAATTTTCCAAGCCTTAAAGGTGAATAGGTGATTAGTGAACATGTAAAGGTTGAAACTACGGAAACTATCAAATTGGACAATCTGTTTTCAGGTTTCTATCACTGTCCAGTTCACTTTCTGACATCTTTTCACACCTTAACTACATCCATTCCTTCCCAAACTTTTACAACACTTGTATACCATCTTTATGAAGGTAACCATGTCATCAATTCGCCATAAGTACATGATTTTCAGCCTCAAGTTAAGTTCTTTTTACAGCACATTGAATCAGGCAGTTTACTATGTCTGCCTTTGGTTTCCATTGCATTAGCATGTTTCAAATCAGATTCTAACATATTAAAAATCATTTCTAATTTGAAACTCTTGTACACCAACGTTCAAAGTGACAAATACATGTTCCATTCAAAATATTATATAAAACCAATGGTTGAACAAGTAAAATCCAACAACTATTCAATTTTTGTCCTCAGTTGTTTAACTAAATGTATCTCCACAACTTATCCCTCTTTTTGCCATAATAACATCACCAACACCACCCTAAACATTATCAAGCAAGTTCAGTCTCAAAAGTTTTAAAACCTTCAAAACCCTGACCTAACCTCACCTATCCAAAAATTCAGTTTCCAGCTTCTTGTTTATGTTTCTCTCTATTTACTTTGTTTTCTCTTTCACTTGAGGTCACTTGGGGATAACTTGGAGGGTTAAATATCTTATGTAGGAGGTATATAAAGAGTCTTAAAGGGTTGGGGTTCGTGATCCTTGCTTAAGGATTTAAGAAAATGTTGTATGCAGCCAAGTTAACAAGCATGATGTGTGTTAAGTGGGATGTGGCTTCATGCAGTACAATTTGACTTTTTCCTTATCATATTTGGAGCCATATGTGACTTATAAGGGTTTAGGAGACGTGTTGGAGGCCTTAAGGTTGAAATAATTGGATGTTAAAATGATAAGTCACAAGCATTAAGTAGGAGGTGTCTTCTTTTAGTTAAAATCTGATTTTGTACCTATCCTTGGAGGAGTTATATATAACTTAGGAGATAATATACTACATATATGAAGTCTTCAAAGAGCTTTAGGCGGATTAATGCTTAGTAATGAAAGAATCGACCATTTTAAAGACAAATCAACAAACATGAGGTGTACTAAGCATGAAGTATTCTCGTTTTGTAAAAATCTGATTTTCCATCTATCTTTGCAGGTACAAATCAAATGTCATTGACCTATTGTAATGTGTTTACAACCTATTTTACTTGACCTAAGAGCTCATATGTTTTATTGAGTTACTTCCTTCACCGTTCATCCGATTACTTACTCCATTGACACCTGATCTTCGACCGATTTCAACAATTTGTATTTTAATGTTTTTAACTTCATATGGACCTTATAATATTTGTATTGTGATCATATCACTTCATCCCTCGTGTCCTAAATTTGTTAATGAGTAATTAGGATTTAGGTTACCTTAGCAACCATATCAAAAGCTTGTAACCATACTGATAATACTTCCAACACTTTCAAGATTACTATTGTTTAACAAATCAATATCCAACATTTCGACCAATCTATTTTTCCACCATATCTCAATTGAATCCAGAATCACCTATTGGCTAGTCGACGATAACGACTACACAAGACCCGGATCCAATACCCTCAACTCAGGCCCAAACCTAGAGAATACCACGTATAGAATCCCATCCAGCTTTTCATACTTTTGGAGAACTTTCAGCTATCAAAGAGACAAAAAGATAGCCAGGTTGCTCCATTGTCTGATATGGACTACTTAAGACTTCTAGGAGAAGAGAAGTTTGTAGTTGGAGGAGGCTGAATTGAAATTCTTTACGATTCACCGCCTAGTCAAGTAGGTCGAAGACTAACACACCATATAAAAATCTTAAGACCTCAACGATCGAATTCACCATTATATGAAAAAGCAATTACAAAACATTGATGCAAATGCGGACGTTAATGTAAATAGTATGAAATGCATCAATTATATTGGCCAAGTGTGTAATGTTCGGGGCATTACATTGCCCGTCGTTAACTGCTGCATCCTTAGTGGACAATCAGTCCCAAGATACAATTATCAAACAAACCACTTGTGCAGCAACCACAAATATGTTCAAAACTCTCAATTGTACTCCAATATATATATATATAACACGAGCATGAAAAATTACACAATATGAAAATGATAATTCGTTTTTGATGATAATTTTTTCAAAACTAGATCGTAGTCTCGTAACAGCGTGATGTCCTAAAGTGAAATTGTCCGCCGTTAACTGCTGCGACCTCTATGGATAATCAGTACCGAATACAACTATCAAACAAATCACTTGTGCAGCAATCATGAACGGTATCAGAACTCTCAATTGTATTCCAAAAAATATATATAAATATAAAATATGAGTACGAAAAACTACAAAATATGAAAATGATATTTTCATTTTTTATTATAATTTTTTCAAAGCCATATCGTTGTTTGGTGATAAAACGATGTCCTAAAATGAAATCACCCGCTCCTAACTGATGCGACATCCGTGGACAATCAGCTCCAAGATACAGCAATCAAACAGATTTCAAACTCCCAAGTGTACACCAAAAAAGTATATAAATATAAACGTACACCAAAATAACTTGTCTACTGATAGCATGATATCCTAAATTGAAATTGTCCACTATTAACTTCTATGACCTCTTCGGACAATCAATCACAGGCTAAAATGATCCAATAAACAACTTGTGCAGCAATCATGAATAATTTCAGAACTCTCAAATGTACCTCATAAAATATATATAAATACAAAATGCGAGTATGAAAAATTACAAAATATAAAAATGATAATTTCGTTTTTATGATATATTTTTCAAAACTAGATCATAGTCTTGTGACGGCGTGATGTCCTAAAGTGAAATTGCCCGCCTTTAATTGCTGCGACCTCATTGGACAATTAGTCACATGATACAATGACAAACTACTTGTACAACAATTACGAATAATTTCAAAACTCTCAATTGTACTCCAGAAAATATATATAAATATAAAGCATAAGTATGAAAAATTAAAGAATATGAAAATGATTATTTCATTTTTTATCATAATTTTTTTAAAACAAGATCGTTGTCTCGTAACAATATGATGTCCTAAAGCGAAATTGTCCACAGATAACTACGGACAATCAGTCACATGATACAACGATCAAACAAACCACTTGTGCATCAATTAGGAATGGACTTAGAATTCTCAAGTGTACACCAAAAAATGTATATAAATATATATGACGTGTATTAAAAAATGTAAAATATGAAAATGATATTGTTGTTTTTTATGATAATTTTTTTAAAATTAGATTGTTGTCTCGGCACGATGTCCTAAATTGAAATTGCACACTGTTAACTGCCATGACCTCTTCGAAGAATCAATCACAAGATAAAACAATCAAACAAACAACTTGTGCATCAATCGTGAATAATTTCAGAACTCTCAAATGTACACCCGAAAAAATATATATAAATACAAAGCGCGAATATGAAATATTATAGAATATAAAAATGATAATTTCGTTTTTTATGATATTTTTGTCAAAATCAAATTGTAGTCTCTTGACAGCGTGATGTCCTAAAGTAAAATTGTCTGCTGTTAAGTGCTGCAACCTCAATGGACAATCAGTTCCAGGATACAACTATCAAACAAACCACTTGTACAACAATAATGAATAATTTTAGAACTCTCAAATGTAACTCGGAAAATATATATAAATACAAAGCGTGAGTTTGAAAAATTACAGAATATAAAAATGATAATTTCGTTTTTTAAGATAATTTTTTCAAAACCAGATCGTAGTCTCGTGACAGCGTAATGTGCTAAAGTAAAATTGTGCGCTGTTAGTTGCTGCGACCTCAGTGGACAATCAGTCCCAGAATACAACTATCAAACAAACCACTTGTGCAACAATTATGAATGGTTTTCAAAACTTTCAACTGTACTACAGAAAAAAATATATAAATATAAAACACAAGTATGAAGAATTATAAAATATGAAAATGATAATTTCACTTTTTTGTAACAAAACGATGTCCTAAAGTGAAATTATTCGCATCTAACTTCTGCGACCTCTGTGGACAATCAATCACACGATACAACGATAAAACAAACCATTTGTGTAGGAATTAGAAATTGATTCCGAACTCTCAAGTTTACACCAAAAAACTTACATAAATATAAAATACGTATATTCAAAATTGTAGAATATGAAAATGATAATTTTGTTTTTGATAATAATTTTTTTTTAAAATCAGATCATCGTCTCGTGACAGTACATTATCATAAATTGAAATTGTCCACCGTTAACTGTTATGACCTCTTGGGACAAACAATCCCAGAATAAAACGATCAAACAAACAACTTGTTTGGCAATCATGAATAATTTCAGAACTCTCAAATGTATTTCAGAATACACACACACACACACATAGAGAGCAAATATGCAAAATTATAGAATATAAAAATGATAATTTCGTTTTTCATGATAATTTTTTAAAGATCAGATCGTAGTCTCGTGACAGTGTGATGTCCTAAAATGAAATTGTCCGTTGTTAATTGCTACGACCTCAGTCACAGAATACAACTATCAAACAAATCACTTGTGCAGCAATCATGAATAAGTTCAGAACTTTCAAATGTACCTCATAAAATATATATAAATACAAAGCGCGAATATGAAAAATTACATAATAAAAAAAATGATAATTTCATTTTTTATGATATATATATTTTTAAAATCATATCGTAGTCTTGTGGCGGCGTGATGTCCTCATGTGAAATTGTCCGACATTAATTACTGCGACCTCAGTGAACAATTTGTCACATGATACAACTATCAAACAAACCGTTGTCCAATAATCATGAATAATTTTAGAACTCACAAATGTATCTCAGAAAATATACATAAATACAAAGCGTGAGTATGAAAAATTACAGAATATAAAAATGATAATTTCGTTTCTTATTATAATTTTTTTAAAACAAGATCATTGTCTCGTAACAACACGATATCCTAGAGTGAAATGGTTCACATCTAACTACTGCGACCTCTATGGACAATCAGTCACATGATACAATGATCAAACAAACAACTTGTGCAGTAATCACGAAAGGTTTCAGAACTCTCAAATATATTCCAAAAATCGTATATAAATATAAAACACGAGTATAAAAAATTACAAAGTATGAAAATGATAATTTCATTTTTATGATAATTTTTTGAAATCAGATCGTTGTCTCGTGATAGCACGATGTCCTAAATTGAAATTGCCCATCGTTAACTACTATGATCTCTTTGGACAATCAATCCCAAAATAAAACGATCAAACGAACAACTTGTGCAGCGATAAAGAATAATTTTAGAACTCTCAAATGTACCTCAGAATATATATATATATATATTTACAAAGTGAGAGTATGAAAAATTACGGAATATAATGATGATAATTTAGTTTTTTATGATAATTTTTTTAAAGAAAAATATGTGTTTATATAGCCACAATAGATATAACTGCCTCCACCATGATCCAAAAATATTTGTTATTTTAATGGATTGTTTGAAAACGATCATTTATACTAGCCAGTTTGACCTATTAAATAAATCCTAAAATGATTAAAATACTTTTTTTTTTAATTTTAATCAAGGATGTCCAAGAGCCTAATAAAAAAACTTTTTAATTTCGCTTGGGATGTAAACCGAACCCTGACCTCCCACACAAATTCCATACGTTTCACCAATTTGGCACTTCATCAAACTTAGTTATTTCTTTCACATAATATATTTATTGTATAAATATCTAACAATCCCACACATGAAATAAATAAGATAAATACAAATATTATTCTGGAATATGGAAGAAATCACGTAGGCCTTGGACCTTGGTTTTGTATATTCTATTGAGTTCATTAATTACAGAGTGAACTATGCCTTGAGCTCTACAATTATAGTTTCAAATTGAGACAATAGAACACACACACACGACTTTTAAAACAATCAATGAGTTCTCACGGTTGTGTTCATTTCGACCGCGAACTTCCTCAGTTCCTTTGAGTGCTGAAGAAAATTAGTCTCAATTCACATAAGAAGTGACTCCACTTCCACATTCAAAGAGGTGCTTCTATTAAGGGTGCACTGTATCTAAGCACATCACTGAATGTTAGCTATTGTAAGTAGTAAGAGCATTAGCTCATCCCCTAATCAATACAGTTGGTACTACGCATCATAGGGGGTTTGGAATAAATCCAATGTAGTACACCCACATACCACTCCAATAAATATCTAATAGAATATTGTGTTATTCTTTCATAATATTTCAGAAGAATGTTGAGTTGTTTCTCATGAGGGAGTACAACTTATATAATATCTAATAAAAAATGAAATTTATACATTAATATTCTTGATGAATATAGAAGTGTTGTTCTTGGAAATTAAAAACTTTACACAATTAATATTATAGAAAATTAATATAATTGATGCTCTTGAGTAAGCATGATTTTGTGATTATAACTATCTTGAAAAAATATTATATTTTGCTTCTCCAAGAATTATACAATTTATTAACTTTAACTGGAGAAATATTATGCCCCTGAAGAACAACTTCAAACATATCAATATTCTTAAATGTATTAATGCCCTTGATGAAGTATAGGTTTGTATGAATAGTTAAATATTTTAGAAGAATGTTGCATTTTTGTTCTAGAAAATAAACTAATATATAACAATATTTTGGTAAAATATTGTGTTAGTACCTATAAAAAAAATCTTTTACCGATATTTTAATAGAATATTTTGTTATTCTTGAAAAATAACTTTATAAAATATACATACTGTATTCATATTGAAGATGTACATTTTGTATACAAAATTTAATTGAGATGTGATCCTTGTATTGAGATGTGATTTAATATCATTTAATTGATAAAGGCAAAGGGAAATAATTTTTTTTTTCCAAATGCATGATAATCCATTTTTTATTCTTACTAGAACGGATTGTGCTCTTATAGTTATTGTACTAGTTTACCAACACATGAAATTATCTCATGTATATGTATGTGTTTGAGGCTTTATGTAAATTATAATGTTTGTCAGTTATTTAATGGGTTGAGGATTTGAATGTGAGATCCATATACTTTTTACTATATTTGTCCCTCATATGATTGGTTGATCAAAGTTGTTGTTATGTTTATATTTTGTGAAAACAATTTTTCCTTTAAATAAGGAAAATAATAATTGTTTGCCTTTATCGTCTTCGTTAAAATATTAATCGTCCATTATAATATACCATTACAAATTATTTGATCACTTGTTAATTGTTGGGAGAATGTAAATTGTACATGTTTAACATTAATATTCCCTTAACTAATTATGGTTCATATAGTACGCCAAATATAGATTAATTTATCTTGAAGGAGACGGAAAAGAATTATAGAAATTATTGTCAATGTAATTTCATGTTATGCAAATCTGATTGAAGGCCTTAGCAAAGCTAATATTTTGTTATTTGAATGAACAAAATTTAATACCGGATTTTGCTCCCCACTTAATAAAAAAAATGCTATGTTCTAAACATGTACGTCATAATTTGTAATGTACAAGTAAAATTTAACATATATTGTAAATAAGCAAAAGTTAAATTTCTTAAATATTTTATTATTTAACTTGAACATACACAGAAGAAAAGTAATATTTACCCTCGTGAGTTGGAGAAAGTGGCTGAAGGATTGCTACACACACAAACTCACGAGACAAATTTGAGCTATTTTGATCGAGTTGATGTATTATCATTTTGAGTCATCTTAATATTTTTGCTATTAGTCTCCCACTAAACATTATTCTTATTTAACCGAATTTTGATTATTACTCTTAATTAAATTTAAGGAAAAATTGCACAGTTGGTTCTTAATCTAATATTTTAGTAGCGAGTTGGTCATCAACATTTATTGCATAGCTAATTTTTAATACAAAATCTATCCAAAACTTTGTTGAATTGTCACGTGGTCATAATGGAAACACGCCTCACTTATAATTTTTGAATAATAGCTCAAGTTATAAAGGCATCCTAATTTCATAATGTTAGACATGCGGGAATTATGAACGTCTTAACATAAATTTCAACAATTTTTGTGATTGAGGACTTATTTTGCCTCAATAATGAAAGATTGAGAACTACTTGCTTCTTTTTAAATCTTAATAATCCGTTGCATCTTGATCAGTATGCTATTATTTCGAGGTATCTTGACATGGCCAAATCTTAGGAAAAATTGCATAGTTGGTCCCCAATATATGTTTTTAAATAGTAAGTCAATTTTCAACATTTCATCATTTTTACTAAAAATTGTCCAATTTTTTGTCAAATTATCCTATGGGACCACTGTGACATGTATCGCTTAAAAATTTTCAATAATAGCTCAAGTTAGAACAGAAAACTTTAATGTCATAATGTTAGACACGAGAGAACCATGAACAATTTAACATAAATTTAAACGATTTTCACTGTTGAGGACTTGTTCAGAGTGCGGCAATAATGAAAGGTTGAGAACCACAAGCTTCTTTTCAAAATCTAAGTTCCTGGCCTTAAATTTGAAGGGTAACAGAAAATTTGGCCGTCCTAAAAGATGATAAAATTAGATTTTGATTTCTTTCATTAAAACGATTAAGAAAGATTCTTTCTTTTATTATCAGTCAGACCATCTAGGATTCATAATAGCATTAAAAATGATTAAAAATATGAATTAACAGTCAATGAAAAATCAAAAGATTCTTCAATCCAATTAATTCATAGATAATACTTGTTATTTGTATTATAAATTGATCAGTAACTATCACTAGCTAAAATTAAGATTAAATCTCTATAATCTTATAAATTGATTAGGGTGATATATGGGGTTTTGTCATCCTCAATGTTGACTACCTAGACGGTTCTGGGCTAAGCCACTAAGGCAATGGTCTAGTGCATCCAAACAAAAATCCAACCTATATACCCTAATTATTTTTATATTTAAAACCTTCCATAATTCCTTTCGTACAAACTTTTCATTTATATATAAATATGCTATTTATTTAAATATTTAATGTTGCTACGCTTGTTAGAAATTATGTATAATGTGGCCTTATAGATAAATAGTCACTTAGGGTCTCAAAATTCTCAGGACCTACCATGTACCTAGATATTATTTATATGTAATTGATACATCTACTGATGATTGCATTATGTTACTATATTCAAAATCTGAATATTGCAAGATTACTTGCTCAAATTTTTATGGTCATAATTTTCAGATTGTACAATCAAGATGACGTATCTGATTAATGCCATGAGCCTGATGTTGAAACTTTATGAAACCTTAAATTTTATAAAACTAGAAAACCTATTTGTTTAATTGCCAAGATTCCCTATGTCAAATTACCAAGAAAATTATTAAATGCGAAACATACATTAATTCTTTAGAAATGATTATTTAATACTGGATCTTAATTTCGGATCTTGAATCTTGATTATTGGCTTTTTTGGTTCTTGAGTTCTTGATCTTCATTTTGGCTTCTTGCTCCATAATTTTGAAGTCTGGACAAAATTCCTACTTTTTAATAATGAAGTAGAATGCAGACATCGAATCTTCATTTCTTGACAAGATGAGACAACAATCGTTAGGACATGGTAATTAGACGTAAGGATTCTTGACAAGATGAGACAACAATCTTTAGGACATGGTAATTAGATTGAATGGGACTCTATTTTCTTCATCCAAACCATGTAACTTAGCCTAGTTGAAGTCCCTTTCAACCTTAAAAATGTGTGAAGATTTGGGATAATCATGTATGGTTTTTTCAAAGTTCAAGTGAAAGAAGGAACCCTAGAAAAGGAAATTTCTAAACAGGGTACCAAGACCATTACTTCTTTCTTCATAAAAAAACGAAGTAAACTAACTGTAAAATGAGTCATTTTTCACCGTAAATTCATGCTTCCTTATCCTCTCATTAAACAAAGAAATTCTCTCCACTCTATTTACAAAGTTGGCATTCTGCACTAATTAATTGCTGCATTTTGGGACTCTTAATGTAATGCCCCCAATTTTTGAAATTCGAAGCGTTACAAGAAAAATCTTTTTAGTTAGGGCTCTTTAATGTTAACCAAAATAAATTGTAAATAATAAAAAATTTGGATTTAAAATAGATAAAAATAATGGAAGATATTTGTCCTTATAGACTTAGACAATTATGGTGTAATTTGATTTTCTAAAAAAATTCGAGGAAATTCAGCAAGTACCGGGTGTGTAGCAGCGGAGAGAAAAATATGGTTGGCATAGCAAACGTCGACTAAAATTTATAAGATTTTAACACAGTCTATAACACTCATATACATACAACATATAAAAAATTAGGGTCTCGAAGATAATGTTTGAAGTACGAAAATATTTTTCAACTACACTGGACAGTATTTTCAAAACTGACCTGACACATTCTACTAAAACGAACATAACCTTTTCTCTGGATAATATTTTAAGGTAATTACAAAGAAAATTATTAGAAGACTCGTAAACCTTTGAAACCCACTGATTTTACTCTAAAACATGCACCGTGTCCCAAGTTATACCATTTTTAATTAAGAGGACATAATCCGAAAATGTAATTCAGCAGTAATTAAACTTCATGCATAGTCAAACCAACATTTCTAAATTATAGTTGACATGCAATGTATATAAAAACTAGACGAAATAGACAATTACACATTTGAAAAAAATGTCATCTAAGTATTCATAAGAGATTTACATAATTGGAAATTTTACCAGAAAGTTAAAGAGTATTTCAAATCGTCGATCACTTGCCACTATGCCAAAACACTGTCATGCCTTGAATTAACTTGTAAATTTGGTAGAAATGAGTACCACAAGTAATACTCAGTAGGAAACACTTGAGTAAATGATAAAAAAAATATGTTTTCTAGAAATGCAAACTTTGGTCATTTGTGTCACTGTCAATTACAAAGCGAACTGGTGATTAGACAGTCTGCAAATCAAAAACAACTAATTTTTACTTTACTTACAAAAGTGCCAAAAACACCCTACCTTAAATGATTGGAATTTGAATATCATTTTGCAATCAATTTGTAATATAAGGCAGCGTACTCTTAGCGAGCTTTTAGAAAATTTTCATATTCAAAGTACTTTAAGTCTATGGAAAAAGTGCATAATAATTTTATGTATAGGTACAATAGTTTGGGAAAGAAAAGGTGGCTTTAGGGGTTGTAGGAGGTTATTGTTTTTCAAATACAAAATGAAAATGGCTATTGGCAGTAATCAAAATGGAATTAAAAACAAATGGTAAATATAATATTAATTATGTGTATAAATGAGTAATTTATGAGACAACATGCTTTCATATGAAATGACAGTTTTTTTTAAATTAACATAATGGGTATTAAATGATTGAAATGGTCATGGGACTTAGTGGATGGTAAAAATTTTAAATGGGATGCCTAGTGGAGAAAAAAAAAAGTCGGACTGAGGGATGAGAAAGAGTTAAAATACATGGCTAAATTTTAGGTTGTTGGTACTATGAAATAAATTATCTAATTTTAATTTATGGATTTAAAATAGGCGGTAATTAAACAAAATAAGAAATTTGCGGTTTTAAATTTAGAATTCGACATCTTACGACTATTTTTGGACAAGTGAGTGCAGCATTACTATTGTGACCAAAACTTTAATTTGGACTCTTAGGAAGTGTCGTAGCGACGTATTAATATAACCCAAATTATTTTCGAATTATAGAAGAAAAAATCTTTTAAAATGAAACACACAATTTTTTTTTTCACGGTCCCTACAAATGTAACTTTGTAAGGAAAGAAGATAACTATCAACTACTTTGGGATTATCATAAACCTAAATTCAAGGCAAGCTCAAGGTACAAATTTCAGTAAGGAGAACAAATTCAAGGTTTAGAGCATTTCTCTTAGGATATTTTTCTTTACTTTGTAATTCAAAAAGCATTCAAAGGCGTAGAAAGGATTTTGGTATTCTTTTGAAGGTTAAATGCTTCAAGAGCATTTCAATAGCTCTTTTTGGGTGCTATCTTCTGTTAGAATTTGAGTGTGACCCAAATTTTTTGTTGAAAGTAATTGAGAGTTCTAATAAAAGTGCACATCAAGAAGAATTCTATTTGGAATGCTATTGTGAAATCGTATTCAAGTTTACTTGGCAAATTCTAATTGAAGTTTTATTTGGAAGCCCATCGGGAATATGAATTTGTGTTTGAATTGAAGAAGAAATTGGGATGAAGAAAATATGTTTCGTCCCTGCCCGATTTTTTCTGTTCTACTTCGTTTCTTGCATTCTACTTCAATTTCAACTACAACTACAACTTTACTATTATCAGGGTTTGGCTCTTCATTGTATTTTAGATCAAGTTAGACAAATGATTGTTGGAAAAAATGAGATATTGGTTGACTTTCGCATGAGTTTTGAGTGGGACCCATTTGACTATTTTGGAAGATAAAGATTGATTTGTGTTCTCTTCCGTGAGTATATCGAAATCATACATTTATTTGCCAAAATTGATGAGAATGATAAATTGAAACTCAAAGTGTGCCACTAAAACGTGTTTATGTTGGTGGGAAAACTAAAAAGGAGTTTGTCCCATATAAAAAGTGGATGAAAATAAAAACCACTTTATAAAGGATTACATTTTAGAATGGTGTAATCATGTGTAGTATAGAGGTTCTCTCCACGTGCGCGCCTAGGGGGTGCAAATCATGGACCGAAATAGGCTTTGGACCCTGAGCTTGTGTGCAGGTGGGACCTGCATACACAAATGTCGGACCGGAAGGAGCAAAATTGGTCCCTTAGGAGTGTCCATGTTTTGCTACAATTTTATTTTATTCAACTGACTTTTCATTTTTTGAAATAGTTGAAACTCCTGTGGTAATTGCCACGAAGTGAATGGGCATGTTACAAGAGCTAAGTCTTTATATGTCTCATTTTTTTTCACTTTTCTGTACATGAATTTCATTTGAAAATTCATCTGCATATAGTTCGAGTTTTCTTCGTTTCCAAATTTATTTCAGTCTTTGTGGTGATATTGTTTGGGCACTAACTCAGTTCGCCGGAGTGAAATCCGTGGTGCTCAGATTCTACTATTTTACCGTTGTATCCTGGGAAGCAGACGCTCAAATTATACCTCAAGCACATACGGTGAGGGGGCAAATCTGTTTTAACGAAACCGTGTGTTGTTACGGGCCTAAGGTTAAAAGTTTATTACTGTTTCTTCATTATTTTTTTGCTTGTTATTTCTTATTGTAATTAACAAATCATTGGATTTGTTATATATATAATTTAATATGTTATAATACGAAACACAGTATGTGTAAATACGGTGTTTAAGCCTACTGTATATACGGTATTCAAACTGTAAATCTGGTATCCATTCTGCATATACGGTATCTAAGCTGTAAATCCAGAATCCAGTGTGTAAAACCATTATTTAAGTACTCGAAACACTTATAACAATGATTAACACAAAATCTTTGTATTATTTCTCCATATAATACTAAAATTTCTATTCTCTGCAAATTACTTTGTTCTTGTATTCTTGTGATTAATTACTTTATATTGTGTCTATAATCTCTTATTATTTTACAAAAATTGGCATCAGAGCATTCCAGTCCATAACAATCAGTATCACATCTTTTGGTGTTGAAATTCTTGTGAAGATCGAGGTTTTTCATGATAGCAGCAGTGAAGTATGATATTTAGCTATTAGATTACAATACAAGATTCTCTTTGTGGTAGGAAAAGATGCGAGCAGTACTCACTCGGATGGATATGGACGACACGTTGTTGGGATTTGACAAGATGCCCACAACTTGAACTATGGAGGGGGAACAAAGGAGGGATTGAAATCTCTATCTCAAATACATCTTCATCTTTTAAATAATATTCTTTATGATGTTTTGAAGGAGAAATCGACTGTTGCATTATGGTTAAATTGGAGCAATCATACATGACGAAGAGTCTTACCAGCAAATTGCATCTAAAGCAACGTTTATATTTTCATCATATAACAGAATGTACATTTCTTGAAGATCCTTTTAAAGATATAGTCATTTATTTGAGACGTTGGAGGTCAAATATGATGAAGAAGAATTGTAATTGATTTTGTTGTGTTCATTACCAGCCTTATACATGTCTTTTAAAGACACTATTCCACATAGTCGTAATGCTCTCACCATCGAAGAAGTCTACAATACTTTATATTCAAAAGAAAAGATGAAACATTTTGTAGCGTCTAGGGATCATGGATATTGTCTCATTATTCATGGTGGTCATTCTAGTGACAAATCAAAATCAAAATTTAAATTTTGTAATTATTGCAAGAAAAAAGGGCGCTTGGTATATGATTGTTATAAGTTGCAGAATAAATCAAAGTCAACTGCAAATCAACAATCATAAACTTCAAGAAATCTAAGTATTGTAGAAAGTTAGTAATGATGGAGAATTTTTACTTATGTTTGACTACAACTCCAAACCTGAGGTTTGGATATTGGATACAGCTTTCACTTTTCATATGCCACCCAATTTAAAATTGTTTTCAATATATGAAAAAGTTTCAAAAGGTGTTATGATGACCGGTAATAACACATCTTTTCGGATAGCTGGTATTGGTAAGATTGGAATAAACATGTTTGATGGGACGGTTAGAATACTTGAAGCAATGAGACACGTTCCAAATCTGAAGAAAAAATTATTTTCTTAAGTACTATTGATTCAAAATGGTATAGGTACACTAATGAAGGTGGAGTTCTAAAAGTTATCCAAAAAGTCCGTGTTGTGCTAATGGGACAAAGAAGATCCCATTTATATATCTTATAGGGTGATACATATTTTCGAGTAATCAACATATTTCACAAACTCGGGTGGATTTAGAGTTGACTTCTGTACTGTTAGAGTGTAATTTGAGATTTTCGTTTAAGAACATATCTAAGCTGAATTTTGCAGATATAGGTAAATTCGTCTTGCTACCATTATTGACAATGTCATCGTATTCAATTATTAAAAATAGACCCATTTTGGCCATAAGGTTCCATATAGGTACAATTATGTTGATTTGTTAATGATTTGAATGCGATTAATGTGTTGATTCTAGCCAAAATCCTTTTTTTGAAGCATTCACTCGTGATTCTGTTACAAGACTTGTTTCAGCCTTATTTGGTGGTCATTAGACTACTTTTCCCCTAGTAGGGGTAGTAGAGGTGGATAATATTTTTAGTTGGAATTGTTGATGGAGAAGTTCGTTTATGTTTTTTATTAAAGAGTTCAAGTTTATTCCTTACAGTGAATTTGTCTCCGGGTAAATTTTTTTTTTAAAATTTTGTTCATTGTAGTGGAATTCCTGTCAATGTGGAGATTTTTAAAATTTGGATGTGACCCGAATTTTCTATTTGAAATGCTATTGTGAAATTCTATTCAAGTTTACTCGACAAATTTTAATTGAAGTTCTATTTAAAAGTCTATTAGGGGTAGGAATTTGTGTTGGACTTGAAATAGATATTGGGATGAAGAAAATCAATTTTTTGGAGTAAAAGATCTAAGAGCCACGATGCTACGATGCCAAGCAAATTCTGGTCCAGTGCTACGGTGCTAGGCTCGGGGCATCGCCGACCTGTCTATTTTACCCCTGTAAGATTTTTTCTGTTCTACTCCATTTTAGACTCCATTTCTTGCTTTCTACTTCAACTACGGGGTTTGGACGTCTCCTATTTGTTCCTTATATATATTTAGCTCTTCTTATATTTTAGATTAAGTTGACAAATTATAAACACAAAATCTTTGTATTTTTTCTTCATATTATAATAAAATCTCGATTCTTTGTCAATTACTTTATTCTTGTGTTCTTGTAATCAATTATTTCATATTGTGGCTATAATTTCTTATCTTTTCACACCAAACTATCAAAACATTCCAGTCCATAACATCTTCATTTCTCCTTTCTATTTCATGTCTTCTTTTATGATGTTAGGCCACTTTTCGAAGTAAATAAACAATGATAGCATTTTAAATTTTATTTTCAATGTTTAATTCATAAATGAGATTGCTTTATTTTTCAATTTTAATTAGAGACTTGCATGATATTTTCATAGATTGATCTTCTTAGAGATGTCTAGGATTAAAAGTTGAAAAGCACAAGTCTACTATCATATCTGACCTTGTTTGATCTTCATTTTTTTAAAAATATATTTCTTTTTTTTTTCAACCATACATTTTTCAATAAAATACCCAAAAACTTTTCCTTCATTTTTAATCACACATTCTCTATCAATCTACTATTCCAAAAAAGTAATCTGCACTAAAATGGGGGCTCAAACAGGCCTTCTTAATGGGATTTGAAATGTTAAACATGCCTCCATCAATAATATTTTTCGTGTAGCTAAGATGAAATGTGGCTCAAACACACCCTTAATCTAGAAAAGAAGTAGTTTGTACGCTACATAGTATTATATACCATGTTCTAAGGTTCTGGTGATAGTCATATCTTTTTATTCTTAATGGAATTTGAAATGTTAAATGTGGATACTACGTTATATTACAAGTATGATGTGTATACCAAGCGTTTTACCTGTGAAGTAAGAATGAATGCTACAAATTAAGCCCTTGTTTATCTCTCATTTTTTAAAACTCTTTTTTCTACATATTCATTTTCAACGACGCATTAACACAGTAAAATATTTTACACGTAAATCCAAAATTTTTCCCTACTTTCTAACCATACATTCTCCAAAAACTCACTATTCAAAAACAATGATTTTCAAAAGAAATAAAAATAAATAAAAGGGCCACCAAATAGGGGCTAAGATAAACACCATAACCTCTTTGTGAGTTTCTTCATTTCATGAATTGAAAGTTGAATTTCTAGTTGCTATTTAATCATTCTTGTTTAAAAGGTGGATAATCTGTCCTAGCTAAGCTTTCACAAAAAGAAAATTCGAATATAATTTTTCAGTTTTGGTTTCATTTCAATAGAATTTCAATCTAGTTTTTAATAGCTTTTAAAAAAAACTCAAAATCCCTTTTTTCCTAACTCAACTTGATATTTATATAATTTAATTGGCTATTTCTCATGGGATAGACCCTTAAGAAGAAATTATTCTCTCCCCGGAGAGCAAAAGCCACTCAATTGTAGCTTGTGAAATGAGGATGGCCTCTTTTGTACATGCTAAGGAGTTTCATTAGTAGGAAAATACGCTTTCTTTGGACAATAGCTCAAAATATAGGCAACAAAGATTCTACTGCACAGTCTCGTAAACAATGCATCAAATGAAATTAGTGCTTCAAAGATTGATAGGAATTTTACAACTATTACCTATACCAAAGTGGAAATGGAAAAGAATTACTATGAACTTTGTGGCGTGATTACAAAAAACAGCTAAAAGATACTCCAAAATTTGGGTAATTATGGAGATATTGACTAAATCTACTCATTTCATTATAGCTTATTCCACTTATTCCATGGATCAATATTTTACAACTTTATGTACCTAAAGTAGTTAGATTTCGTGGGGTACATTATATTCTATAGAGATTTTCAATTTTTACACGTCTCTTATAAGAGCTTACTTGCATTGGAAAAATACTTATCTTTAAGCACAATGTATTATCCCTAAACTGATGAGCAAACAGAAAGAATAATACAAATATTGGAAGATATGTTCACGACTAGTGTATTGAATTTCCAAGGTCGGTAGAGTAAATTTTTTCCTTCAGTGGAACTTTTGTACAACAATAATTATAGTGGATCCCTACGAGGCATTATATGGTATAAAAAACAGTTCTTCGATTCGCTAAGATGAGGTTGGGAACATGAAACTACTAGGTCCAAAACTAATAAAAAAGCTATGCATCCTAAAGAATAAGAATGTTGGAACTCACTGTAAGAGATCAAGTATTTATGAAGGTATCTCCAATGAAAGGTGTTTTGTGATTTGGAAAGAAAGAAAAACTTAGCCTTAGATAGATTGGTCCATTACAGCCCCGTTCGGGAGGGATTAAAAGCCAATTAAAATTGAAAATATGGCCGTTATTGGACCCACTCGTCTAATAAAAGTCAACAATAACGGCTATATTTTCAATTTTAATCAGATTTTAATCCCTCCCATACAAGCCCGTACATATTGTTAAGAGAATTGGGAATTTTGCCTCAAACTTGACCTTCCCTTGTCAATGTCTCAAGTTCACTGCGTTTCATGTATCCATGTAAAGGACATGATCTAATAACCAAGCCTCCCACAAGTCACTTAGCTAGTATAATTCATGCATTACATGTAGTTGAACTTAGAAATACACTCTTTGAACTTTGCTCATGTAAAGTGAATACAGCGTGCGAACGGAACGGAGGCCTAAGAAGTTCACTCCAAGTGAGCGAACATCCCCATCTATCCAGGTTGTCTTCAGATCGGCAAGTAAGTACACATGAGTTGATAAATAATGGATGGTACTCTTAACATAATCAATTACAAAGTAACTAATAAGAAGCCACCGTCTATTATTTTTTTCCCTCAATTACCAAAAATTTGGAAAAAAACCTATAAATACCCCTTCTAGTAAAGAAGAAAAAGATGCAATTTAAATATTTCCCTCTCATATATAGCTATTTCTCCTCTTGCTCCAAGTTTGTGATTGAAGCCAGAGAGCTTAGGAAATGAAAATCATAGTTAGGTAAGAAAATTTATTGATCAAATTTTTACCATCAACAATTGGCACCGTCTGTTGGAAACTGAGCAAAGTAAGCTACAAAGTTATATGTCCCAGTCAAGAAAAACTTGAGATCTAAAGGAATAATGAGAATCAAGAGATCGGTAGTGCCCTAACCAATGCAGAGGCAACCTCAGTGTGGATGCTATCCAGATGATGACAATGGATCTCAAAGTGCTGATGGTGGAATGCAATACCATATGCACAAAGATACAACACTTGAGAAATAAGCGCATAGGTAATCCACAATCATTAACTTTCTCAATTAAATCTATAGAGCCTAGAACTAAAATTTCAGGAATCGAGGATGAAGTGGTCATGATCAAGCAGTAATAGTGAGAAAATATCTTCACTAAATATTCATGGACAATGAAAGCGTGCTATATGAAGAGGCGTTGATCAAATGTAGAAGTATACTCATTGGATCCCAATGTTGGAGCCTTACCACTTGACTCTCGGATGCTCGGTTCTTTACGTATTGACCACCCTATTGGTAAAGATAGGAGAGACACCTCTCGAGCATACCAAGGATACATGAATTTCAACATTGTTAATGATAAATCTGCTCACAACGGAATTCTTGGAAGAACTGCCATGAAACAGGCAAGTATAATTATCTACCTTCGTCAATCTCATGTGAGATATTCTACGAATAAAGATGAAATGTCCTTAAAAACATAATCAGGGAATCTTACAGAGAAATCATAAAAGTAACGAAAAATGAGGTATAACTCATAAGAATATCATCTATAGTGGAAACGAGTAATCCTAGGATAATCTTGAGATTGATGACACTATTGACCCCAGAATAACTGATTGCAAGTCAAAAGCGGCTGCAGTTGAAGAGTTAAAAAGTTTTTCTGTTAGCATAGAAGATAATTTTGCTCTAAAAATTGGCAACGAATTGGGCGAGCCTATGAAAGGATTGCTAAAAAATTTCCTAACCGTGAACTTAGATGTGTTCTCCTGGAAGCACGCTGACATGGTGAGAATATATCCCAAAGTCGCCAGTCACGCTTTAAAAATTGATCCAAAGATCAAACCCAAGAAGAAAAGGTGTCGACCAATGATTGCAGAAAAGTATGAAGTATTGAAAAGTGAGGTGGATAAGCTATTAGAGAACGATTTTTATCCATAAAACTCAATACCCCATGTGGGTATGTAATCTGATCCGGTACCGAAGAGTAATGGGAAATGGCAAACATACTAAGATTTCACGGACCTGAATAAAGCTTACCCTAAAGATAACTTCTTACCCAAATAATTGATCAGCTAGTGGATGCGACCGCTAACGCATATTCGAGGTATAATAAGATCCCTATGTATGAATTTGACAAAGAACATACAACATTCATAACACATTGATGATTTTACTATTATAAGATAAATACCATTTGGGCTAAAAATGTGGGGCTATGTACCAAAGGATAGTGAACAAAATGTTCATCGAGCAGATAGGAAAAACGACGGAAGTATACATCGAAGACGTACTTGTGAAAAGCATTCGGGTTGAGGACCACTTGAAACATCTGGAAGAAGCTTTCAACATATTGCCGAAGTACATAATGAAACTCAATCCGCTTAAATGTACTTTTGGAGTCAAATTCGGAAAGTTCCTTGGCTACATGGTCAACGAGCTAGGTATTGAAGTGAACTCTAATAAAATTAAGGCCCTCATAAAAATGTAATCCACATCGAGAGTAGGTTCGTATCACAAGCAATGGACATTTCTCTCCCTTCTTCCAAGTGTTAAAATGAGGGAAAAAGTTCGAATGGAGCAGCAATGTGAGCAAGCATTTCAAGCTCTGAAAGTTCATCTGGGAAAAGTCCTCTATTAGCCAAATCCAAGAAAGAAGAAAAATTATTACTATATTTGGCGGTCTCTAAAGTGGTGGTTACCTCAGTGCTGGTAAACGAAGAAGGGCAATAATTGTTACTAGTTTACCATGTAAGAAAGGCCCTATCCAGGCATGGAAAAGTTAGCCCTAGCCTTAGTTACAAAGTCATGAAAGTTGCATTCTTATTTTCAGAGCCATATCATTGAAGTATTAATTAATTCCCACTTAAACAAGACTACAAAAGCTCGATACGTAAAGGAGGCTAAAGAAATGGGTGATAGAGCTAGGGCAATTCGAGATAAGTTACAAAGGATGGTTCGCAAATAAAAGCACAAGCACTCGTAAACTTTGTTCCATAATTATTAAATGTTTGTTCTTGAAGAAGAACTCAAGCAATGAACGTGAAAGTTATTCGTAGATGGATCATTCAGAGAAATTGGTTCTGGAGCAGGCTCAATACTGACAAGTTCAAAAGAACATAAGTTGAATTGTGCATTGAGGTTTGCTTTCAAAGCAACCAACAATGTATTCGAATGTATTCTCTATTAGTGAGCCTACGATTGTCAAGAGAAATGTAAGCTCAAATATAGAAGTAAAAACCGATTCATAATTGATAGTAAATTAGGTGAACAGAAAATTCCCAACCAAGAATAAAATAATGTCTGCTTACCTCGCAGAAGCCATATGGCCATTTCAGTGTTTCAACAAATTTGAACTCGTCCAAAACACTAGAGAGGAAAATGAGCATGCGTCTATGCCTTATTGAAATTGGCAAGCTCAAAAGACGCCGAGGTTTTTAAAATAGTACCCGTAGAACTGCTGTTAAAACTGTCAGTTGACCAAAAAGAGAAGAAACCTTATGGATGCAATATAAGACCTCATGGATGCGAGACATCATTTCTTATCTGAACAACGGGATGCTTTCTAAAGACAAAAGGGCAATGCAAAAATGCGAGTAGGGTTGCAAGATACAGACTACATGTTGACATCTCGTTTAAACAATACCTACTCCCTTTATTTAGATGTCAACATCACAAATGCCAACATTTGTAAATTCATATGGAAAAACATCATCTATTGGTTTGGTGTACCAAATTCTATAATTTCAGACAATGGCACACAATTCTAAGAAAATAATGAAAGCAATGAGCGAAGAGGTATTCGGAGAGATTTCTCTACTCCGTACTATCCCCAAGCCAAAAGACAAGTTAAAGCTGTCCATAAAGCATTGAAAAACATCTTAAAAAGAAAGTTAGATACGACAAAGGGGATATGGGCTGATGAACTCTCACAAGAACCGCCAAAGGAGAAACCCCTTTCTCCTTGGCCTATGGAATGGAAGTCATGGTACGAGTTGAAATTGGAGTCGCTTTGACAAGAAAATAGGATATAAAGAAAACTAAATAAAGAAGCCATAACAATGAACTTAAACCTCTTAGAAGAAAAGCGAGATGACTCACAAGTTAAGCTCGCTGTATACCAAAAGACAAACAAGGTTCGCAAGAAAAACTTCGAAGTAGGGGACTTAGTTTTAAAGAAAATATAAAGACAAACAAAGAAATGACTTCTAGTTCGCTTGGCTCAAAATGCGAAGGATCATATATGATAGTCGAAGTTGTTGGATCAGGAACATATAAACTTGTTGGGAAAAATGGCGAACCCATTAAATATCCCTGAAATGACGTATTTGTTATCAATAAACGTCGAATTTTCCTTGATTGGGCGAACTCAATAAATTTAACTGCGAACTTGTTTAAGTTCCATGTTTGAATAATTGTTGGGCAAAATCTACTAAGCCTAATTGATTTTTTATTGTAAAAGTCCAACAACGACTGTGAAGCAAACAGAAAGATAAAATGAAAATTCTCATTAATAATAATAAAAAAAAAGTTAGTAATGCAAGAAACATTAGCGAGCTAAATCTATTATATATAGCCAATAAGACCTGCTTTACGAATTAAATTATTACACAACTAAAAGTTATATCTTGTGGATTATGCTACGGTGTACATCCTTGTATCTAATCTTTTTGTCCAAAGTAGCCTCTAGAAGTTGATGACTTGTCAGATTCTGAACTATTCTTTGCCAGCTTCGGATCATATATGCTAGAATCGGAATTGCAGATATGCGATTGTAGCATGGCAGGTGAAGTATTAAGACAATTCTAAATCCTTGTCCAGTTACATAAGGTAGTGATAAAAGGCCTAAAAGTGATTAATCAGGAAAATACTGCGAAACCAGGAAGGAAGGTGAAGAATTAATGATAATATAAAAGGATTCAGGGAGAGAGAAAAGGGTCCCCAGAGTCAACAATAAACGAAGTGTCAAAATACATTTTCAATGTTTAGGAAAAAGTGAAGACAAATGACAACATGACGCATATATATGTGTTAAAAGAAAGCCTATTATAGTCATAGAATCTCAACATTTGAAACATCAAGTAATCTTAGCCATCAAATACGAAACGATACAAAATAAGCAGTCAAGGGCAAGCGAATAGTGCATAAGTGTAATGGAGAAAGTCAGAGGAACATATCTTGGAATCGTGCGTGAATTGGCATTAAAAGAATAAAACAATGCTCCAATTGGCCCGAACATTAATTGCTAATCAAATAATCTAGCAAACTCATCAAAGAGGTTCGCAACGCCGAAGTATTTTACAATTAAATTCCTAGATTTAATGTAAATAATATAATCGAACTTTGGAGACTATTTGTTGAACCAAGAAATACACTCTGCGAACTTTGCCCCCCGTCGGTGAACTAAAGGCAGCACATAAAGGAAACAAAGGTCTAATAAGTTTGCTCCAAGTGGGCAAACCTCCCAATCGATTCAGGCTGTCTCCAATCTGTCAAGTAAGCACACATGGGCTGATAAATAAAGTGTGATGCTCCTAACAGAATCAGTTACAAAAGTAACAAATAAAGAGCTGTCATCTGTCATTGACCCTAAATTACCAAATTACCCCAAAACTTAGGGAGAAATCTATAAATACAGATGAAAATGGAGCAATTCAAATATTTTCCTCTCAAATTAGCTATTTTCCCTCTTGCTCGAAGTTTGAGCATCGAAACCAAAGAGTTTAAGAGGTGAAAATCATATTTAGGTGAAATGATTTATTGATCCAGTCTTTCTCATCAACACATGCTATTCAAATGTTAATTGCATTTACATCTATGTTTTATAATTCATTTCTTTTTATAGTGTTGTTGTCTTTGATCATTGTATAGTGTCAGTTGTCAATCTCCCTAGTCTAAATGATGAATTTTTCATTGATAAATGGAGGAAAATTAGGTTCATCAACTGCTGGATGTTGATTGGTTAAGTATTCGTGACTCTGAAGTTGTCCCAAGTATTATAGATAAGCACATTGACCTGATTCAATCAAGTTGTCTTGAAACCATAGACGTGTAATTAATTCACTTGAGGGATGTTAGACATGATATAATAATTTGAGAACTTATTATATTAAAAGGATTGCAGGATTTTATAATTATCGAAGTTCAATTTTGGCGATCATGCAAGAATTGGATTAATATGGTAAGAAATTAAATAAAAGACTAAAGATTTATTATTACGAACTCTAATAGGATCTTGTGGAAATTAAGATAGGTTGTAATTGGGGTTAAAATAGCTTTAGAATATCGGATTTGGAAGTTAATTTTTATCAAAAGTAGCCACCAGAAGCTTAATCCACCTCATAGTATTGATTTTTCTTTATCATCCTTAACACCTAAGAAAATTCTCAGGACCCAAAACATTTTAAGACCTTATTTCATATTAAATGCTCCAAGTTAACCCTAGTGATTGCAAGTGAAAGAGAGAGCAAAGGGGAAATAGAAATCAAGACGCAGAAATTAAAATTTTGAAACGTGAGTTTAGCTCACGGTTTCGGTGCAGGTTTTTATTATATCTTAGGTTTATGATTTTTTTAAACCTCTGATCTTTTTTGTAATTATGTTGGGGGTATCGTTGGTCATGTTATTATTGCTAATATGGGATATTTTGTTGTAATAACTTGAAGAAACGACGATGGACAAAAATTGGATAGATGCTGACAGTTGAATATTAAATCCTTGAATTTGGGTATTATCTTGAGCAAAACTTGTATTTATCTCTATCATGTTTATATAAGTCTCCATCTGATAAATTGATCAAACTTCATTTCCAAGAACACATTACAATGCAACAACAAATATTATCAACTTATCCACCATTCATTTATATATGAACATATATGAAGCTATTAATAAAATCTTTCAAGGGAGGCTAAGAGTCAAAGGTGTTAAAATGATTATTTGATGAGTCAATACCTAGGCATGAGTTATGAGATGTTAATTCAATAAAACTTAATGACAATGACAGTTAGGCATCAAGTTATGTGTATGTTAAGGGACCGATTTTGCTTATGTAATTCCTATGATTTTGACAAGACCCGGGCAAGTTTAACTTATATACATATAATATAAGAATGGTATAAATTCGGGAACTGTTGAATGTGCACAAGGGTGTGAAAAGCCTTATGAAATTCAAATGGACAGCAACTAAACATCAAAATCTAAAAATGTCCAAGTCGATATTCTACATTTTTTAAACCTCTCCATGTTGTTATTGAACTCTAATCCCCACAGACCACTTTGTCTAGGCCCTATTGTCATAGTACTGCTGTTGTATGGAGAGACTAATGTAAATTGGAAACTATATTCGAGGTGTAAACGAAATTAACATCAATTATAATAGAATTTTCCATTATTTCATTTTATTCATTTTGGTAAATTTTGTAAAAGGAAGATCATAATTTTCCTTAGTAGTCATGATTTCCTTATTAGTCGTGTTTCTAACCTATATAAAGAGGTCTGTTGATTGAAATAGGACACACTTGAATATTGAATAAAAACTACAATCTTCTTCTCATTTCTCTCCTTCTGCTTTCTTCTATTTCTTATTATTCTTGTTGTTGCAATCAACATCAATTTAGTATAAGAGCAAACTCATTCTCCTTTGACCGACACATTTTTTTTCAAATCCAAATTCATCAATCACTTTCATCAAATCCACACACCTGTAATGTCCAGCCTTATTCCTGCAGCCCCTTTTGTTGACTCAATTGTTAACCTCCCAGCCACCATTTTCTATTGGCTATTAATTTGCAAGGATTTTCTACACCAGCCAACCACCATTCTCGCAACAGCCAACCACCAATTTATTGTGAATTGTTGAAAATCTCTTCCCACTTTCACCTCCCGGTGGCTATAAATAGAGCCCATTTCTTCAATTGAAGGACATACCCAAGTGAGGAAAGAAACATAGATTAGAGAGAGTTTGAGAGGTTTTTTTTGATAGAATTTGTAAATTCTCTTGTAACATTCTATTCAAGTAAGAAATAGAATAATTTTTCTTCTTATAACTCCTTTTTCGTGATCGGAGAATCACAACAAGTGGTATTAGAGCCAAAAATATTTTTCATATTGGTCCTTGTAGTTTTTTTGGTATTTACAGATTGGTCCTAGAACTTTCAAAATATCTCATTATTTTTGAATTTTTCTAGGACTCGGTTTTTTTGACTAGGGAAGAGTCAAATCCACAAATTTCTATCGTTCCGAACGCAACGGTATACTCTGTTTTGCCAAACTCAAACCCAATTTTGATCAACCCATTGTGAAGTCAAAAGGTCAATGGAGGAATCATCATCAGGAGTTATGATCAAGCTCACTGCCACCAACTGTACACTGTGGAGGCCTCGGATGGAAGACCTTCTCAGTTGTAAAGATTTGTACGACCCCCTGGACGCTAAAGGTGTGAACCCCGATCCTACCAAGGAGACTGAGTGGAAGAAGGTGAATAGAAAAACTATAGGTCAAATTTGACAATGGATCATAGTGTCTTTCACCATGTGGCACAGGAGAGGACGTATATGACCTCTAGAAGACTCTGGAGGACATGTACCAAGCCAAGACTGCTCGAAACAAAGCCCTGTTGATGAGGCGTATAGTTATCTGAAGTTAAAGAGTGGAACTTCAATTGCTGAACACGCCAGTGAATTCCAGAGCTTGGTGAACCAACTATTGTCTGTAGAGATGCCGCTCGGGGATGAAATGCAAGCTCTTCTACTTCTGAGTTCTCTTCCTGATAGCTGAAACTCTAGTAGTATCTCTTAGCAACTCAGCCCCTAATGGCAAACTTACCATGTCTATGGTCAAGGATGCCCTATTTAATGAAGAAGCCAGGAGAGGCGGATCCACAGATGGAAGAAAGCCTACTTATAAGTGCTACTATTGTGGTATGGAGGGCCACTTAAAGAAGAACTGTCGAAAATTACTACGAGAGCAAGGCCAGAATAGTTCGCAGCTGAAAAATAAGGAAGGAGAGACACTAGTCACTATTTCTGGAGAGGTGGCTATCTGCTCCATTCATGAGGAGACATGTCTTCATGTTTCAAGCTAAGACACTGAGTGGGTGGTCGATACTGCATCATCTTACCACGCCACTCCATGCAGACACTTCTTCACAACATACAAAGCTGGCGACTTTGGTGCAGTGAAGATGGGAAATACCAGTTCCTCTGAGTTCGTGGGAATTGGTGATGTTTAGATACAAACAAATACCGGGTGCAAAGTAACCCTGAAGGATGTCCGATATGTGCCCAATCTTTGACTCAATCTTCTTTCCGGGATAGCCCTTGACAAACAGGGCTATGATAATCACTTTAGCAATGGCACATGGAAAATGAAGAAATATGCTATCGTTGTCGCTCGAGGACATATTTGTGGCACTTTATACAAAACTCATGTGAAAATGTGTGCAGACAGCTTCAACATAGTGGAATGCGAGGCTTCTCAAAATTTGTGGCACCAGAGACTCGGTCACATGAGTGAGAAGGGGTTGTCTACTTTGACAAAGAAGGAGCTAATCACTGTTGCCAAGGAAGCTGCACTAGATCCTTGCAATCACTGTCTATTTGGTAAGCAACATAGAGTCTCTTTCAATTTCTCTTCGACAAGACGATCAGAGTTGCTCAGTCTGGTACACTCTGATGTTTGTGGTCCCTTGGAGGTTGAATCACTAGGTGGTAACAAATATTTTCTGACATTCTTTGATGATGCTTCTCGAAAAGTATGGGTGTACTTCTTGAAGACGAAGGACCAAGTATTGGATTACTTCAAACTGTTTCATGCCATGGTGGAGCGAGAAACAGGAAAAAAGCTGAAGTGTCTCCGCTCAGACAATGGAGGCGAGTACACTTCCAGAGAGTTCGATGCCTATTGCAGAAGCCACGACATTCGACATGAGAAGACAGTCCCACACACCCCACAACACAATGGAGTAGCAGAGAGAACGAATCGGACAATCATGGAAAAGGTCAGAAGTATGCTCGGTATGGCTAAGTTGCTGAAGCCATTCTGGGGAGAGGTTGTGCGAGTCGCCTGCTACCTGATCAACAGGTCACCATCAGTACTGTTGAATTTTGAAATTCTGAAGAAAGTATGGTCTGGTAAGAATCCTTCCTACTCTCACCTGAGAGTATTCGGTTGTTTAGCCTTTGCACATGTATCCAAGGGCTAAGACAGAAGCTTGATGCAAGGACTACTCCATGCATCTTTATAGGCTATGGAGATGAAGAATTTGGATACAGATTATGGGATTCAAAGACAAAGAAGGTTATCAAAAGCAGGTATGTAGTGTTCCATGAAAACCAGACATTAGAAGACATTGAAAATCCCACGTCTTCTAATCCTAAATTCAGTACCCAGAATATTGCTCCAGATCCAGCACCAGTGCAATTCACCATAGATGATGACGACGTGCATGAGGAAATGCCAGAAGCAGAACATGAGGATGAAGAAGAGAGTATTGATCAGGGGAAGTCACAACCTTCTCCACCAGAAGTCGTCGGATCATCACATCAACCTGATGATGGTACACCTCCTGAAACCAGTAATCCACAAGTACGCAGATCTGAACTAGGACGGATTCCATCAATGAAATATTCAGAGTCCGAGTATATTCTACTCACTAATGAAGGAGAGCCAGAAAGCTTCGAGGAAGCATAATCTCATGGAAACAAAGACAAATGGATACAAGCAATGGAGGATGAGATGGAGTCATTGCAGAAGAATCAAACATATGAGTTGGTCGAGCTTCCAAAGGGAAAGAAGGCATTGAGGAATAAATGGGTTTTCAAGCTTAAGAAAGACAGAAGTGAAAATGTGGTGAAACATATAGCTCGTTTGGTGGTCAAAGGATTTCTACAGAAAAGGGAATTGACTTTGATGAAATTTTTTCACTTGTTGTAAAGATGACCTCAATTCGAGTTATTCTCGGATTAGTAGCCAGTTTGAATCTAAAGCTTGAACAGATGGGTGTTAAGACAACATTTCTTCATGGAGCAGCCAGAAGGTTTTGAAGTTTCAGGAAAAGAGAACTTCATTTGCAAGCTAAAGAAAAGCTTATATGGTCTTAAGAAAGCACCAAGGCAGTGGTACAAAAAGTTTGACTTGTTCATGGTGAGACAAGGCTATAAAAGAACAGCTGCAGATCCGTGCATTTATATTCAACGTTTTTCGGATGAAATTTTTGTTGATCTTCTATTGTATGTAGACGACATGTTGATCGTTGGACAAGAAGCAACAAAAATAAATCAGTTGAAGAAGCAACTCTCTAACTCCTTCGACATGAAGGACTTGGCCCAATCTCAACAGATTTTAGGAATGCACATAACTCGAGATAGGAAGAATAAGAGGTTATGGCTATGTCAGGAAAAATATGTTGAACGAGTGATCAAGAGATTCAACATACATGATGCCAAGCCTATTAGCATTCCACTTGCCAATCACTTCAAGTTGAGAAAGAAGTCATGCCCCTCATCCAAGAAAGAGATATAGGAGATGTCATTGGTACCTTATTCTTCAGCAGTTGAAGCCTGATGTATGCAATGGTATGTACCAGGCCAGATATTGCTCGTATAGTGGGCATGGTAAGTCGTTTTCTCTCTAATCCTGGAAAGGAACATTGGGACGCAGTCAAGTGGATTCTCAGGTACTTGAAGGGTACATCAAAGATATGTTTGTGCTACGGGGGAGCTGATCAAATCTTGGAAGGTTATACAGATTCAGATATGGTCGGAGATCTTGATAGTAGAAAATCTACTTCGGGATTTCTCTACAGTTTTGCCGGGAGAGCTGTGTCATGGCAGTCAAGACTACAGAAGTGTGTTACGTTATCCACAACAGAAGCAGAAAATATTGTAGCAGCGGAAACTGGTAAAAAAATGTTGTGGTTAAAGCGATTTCTTCAAGATTTAGGGATCAAGCAGAAAGATTATAAAGTACATTGTGATAGTGAAAGTGCTCTTAATTTGAGTAAGAACTCAATGTATCATTCTCGAACAAAGCACATTGACATCCGCTATCATTGGATACGAGAGGTCATGGATCAACAACTGTTGAGACTAATAAAGATCCGCACAAGTGAGAATCCAGCAGACATGATGACGAAGGTGGTTCCAAGAGAAAAGTTAGAGCTACGCAGAGACATAGTTGGGATGGTTATCAAATAATAATCACTTCAGATGTGGCTGGAGGGGGAGAATTGTAATGTCCAGCCTTATTCTTGTAGCCCCTTTTGTTGACTCAATTGTTAACCTCCCAGCCACCATTTTCTATTGGCTAGTTAATTTGCAAGGATTTTCTACACCAGCCAACCACCATTCTTGCAACAGCCAACCACCAATTTATTGTGAATTGTTGAAAATCTCTTCCCACTTTCACCTCCCAGTGGCTATAAATAGAGCCCATTTCTTCAATTGAAGGACACACCCAAGTGAGGAAAGAAACATAGATTAGAGAGAGTTTGAGAGGTTTTTTTGATAGAGTTTGTAAATTCTCTTGTAACATTCTATTCAAGTAAGAAATAGAATAGTTTTTCCTCTTTTAACTCCTTTTTCGTGATCAGAGAATCACAACAACACCTTCCACCGTCCATCTCCCATCCAATCACCTTCATATGCAATCATCAACCCTTGGAATAGAAAAGAGCAAAAAGAAATTGTATTACAACAATAGTTCTTTGTTTTTACATTAGTTGAAAGAACAAAAAAATGGGGCAGCAATACTTCATCTGTTGGTTTAGTTGCTGTTTTCGTTTCATTGAAAAAAAAAAAAAGAAAAAAAAAACGCAGCTTGTTTCTCTGATTTGATAGCTATTTCAAATTTATAGTTTTTTAGCCTAAAAATAAAAAAAATTGCTGCCGCAATAGAGTTCATACTACTTCTACTCAATTATTAGTTGTTCCAAGGTTGCACTCTTAGCCGTAAACAACCTAACCCATTACTATTCCAAGCCCATGCAGACAATCCACTTTACCAAATCATAACCTAAATACCTGTCCCAAATATCCTAAACAACTAGCCTACACAATTGTGGGACCATATTATTAACTACAAACCCATTCACCCAGGCCCAATACAAACACTAATAACTAGGCTCAAAATCATTCCTCTCCTTCACAGCCCATCCCTAGCCAGGCCCACAATCATTCTTCTCCTTCATAGTCCATCCTTCATACTACGCCACCTCGCCAGCCACTTTGTCCAACCCATTTACGACCGCCACTAACTCCTCAACCATGTATTCTCGCAGACTACAACACCATCAACCAAATTACCCACCGTCGAATACAGCCTCTTCCGCCTCCACTACCTCATTTCTAGTTGTCAACTTCTCAACCGTCGACAACTTTTGTACATCACCGTGCCATCCACCTCAAGGTGCGTGGGCAATTTCCTACCACAATTCTGCCACCAGTCACACCCACTGCTTGCCTCGCCAGCTGCTCACACTTGTGGAGTTTCCGTGTCGATATCTACTGTGAATTTCTGCCTTAGTGTTGTCTCGAATCAGGGTGTCGTGTTTGGGTCTCTGTGTCAAACTTAGTTTCATTTCTAAGCATTAGTTGTTGCCTATTGTAATAGATTAGTTGTTATAGTATATTATTTGCATAATAATAATAATAATAATAATAATAATAATAATAATAATAATAATAATAATAATAATAATAAAGTCTTCACAACAGCAGGTTTTTTCCCAGTTCTTAAAAAAGGAATACTACTCAGCGACCATTGTCTTCTGCTTTGCGCTACTGCCGCTTCTCCAAATCGAAGTCCATTAGAAGCCTCACTCCAGCAGCTCTTGTGTCATTGGTAAGGATTTATTTTCGCTTTTGATACAGAACTTCTATTTAAGTGCGTTTAGTTAAGTTGATTTCTTTTAGCTCCGGTTTTACCAAAAACGAAATAAAATAAACAAAAATATTAGACCACCGCTTTTAACATTTGTCCTTGGCGTCATATCATAAGTTTGATGGTCACCTTGACCCTGAAGCCTTACTTAACTGCCTGGATGCCATCGAAGAATATTTCAATTGATTCGTTTTACGAAAATGAAACTGTCAAATTTGGTAAACAATATTGGCAGACAGTGACACCGTGACACGATCCTTAGACGGTTTTGGTGACACCTATTACATTGAGGAGCGAGATGAAATTAAAATCATTGATAAGTACGTTCCGTCTTATCATCGTTCTCAACTCTTAGAACTTTTTTTTAATCATAGGCAAAACTCCTCGACTGTATCGGACTACAAATCCCATTTTGACGAGTTACTGTATCACTCTAGCCTTGCTGATCCTGAGGATGTCACTACCACTAGGTTTCTTAATGGAGACCTGACCTCAAACATCAAGTCCTTGTACTCAATCCTATCTCGTTGGAAGATGCTTTTCACAAGGCCCTCGAACATGAGAGCTACTTTCACTCTTCCTGTTTGTGTCGTGGACCTCCACCTTACCTGACCCTCGCTTCTTTTGACCCTCTTTGACCGGCACTCCTACTGGTGGCTCTACGTTGACCCAGACTCACTCAACTGTTGGATCGTCCTCCACTCCTATTCTTCGCGACATCTCTAAGGGTCCACATGCTTTTCCAACCACCTCTGGAAACCCTACATCTCAAATTGTTTGTCATAACTGTCATGCTTGAGGTTATATAGCCTCTCAATGTCCCAATCGTGCACTCTTCCTTGGACAAAAACCTCTCTTTCCGACCCCGGAGAATGAGCGTTTCACGATCAACCCTATTGATCATTCTGATGAGGATCTTGACCAATTTGAGTGTTATAAGGAGGAGGCAGTTGTTGTCTTTATTATGAGATGTATCATTTCCACCACTATTGATTCTGACTCGTCGAAACGAACTTCAATTTTTCATACGTTCATCCCTTGCAATTGTCGTTCATAACAAGTTAGTTATTGATGGGGGTAGTAGCACTATGAATGTCATATCCAAGTTTGCCATGGCCAAGTTCAGCTTCAGAACCGAACCACACCCTTGTCCTTTTAAAGTAGCGTGGATTGATCAAACCTCTTTACCCGTCACTTACTGCTGTCTAGTACCCTTTACTTTAGGTCCTTTTCGGAAGACATTTACTATGATGTCTTACCAATGGACGTTGCTCGTGTCCTTTTGGGTTGCCATTGGCTTTATGATTAGGGTGTCAAGCATTTCGGACGTGACAACAGGTATGAATTTCTCCACAACTGCAAAATTATTCGTCTCTTATCGGTCAAACCCTCAGACACCCAAAAGAAAACAACACCCATCTCTACACCCAAGGGTGTTACAAACGCTAGTTTTCAACTGCTGTCTCTTAAGGATTTTGAGCGTGAAGGTCAAGACGCCAGGCTTATGTTGGCTTTGGTTGCTAAAACTTGTTCACAACCCCTTTGAGAGTCTCAAATCGATTTTCCACCCGAGGTAACTCCTTTACTCAATGAGTTTAGTGATATTTTGCCTGTCGATCTCCCTGATGAGCTTCCTCTTAGGCGGGGTATTCAACAGGCTATAGATCTTGTCCCTGGTTCCCAGTTGCCAAACTGTCCCCATTATATATAATGAACCCTGTTGAACGGGTCGAACTCAATAAGCAAATTGATGCTTTACTTGTTAAATGTTTTATTCACCCTGGCCTTAGCCCTAGTGTAGTTCCCATTTTACTCACCCCTAAGAATGATGGCTCATGGCGCATGTGTGTTGATAGTTGCGCCATCAAAAAATTATAGTTAAGTATCAATTTCCTATTCCACGACTTAGGATATGTTGGATGCGCTAGTGGGATCTTTGTGGTTCTCCAAAATTGATCTACGAAGTGGTTATCATCAAATATAGATTAGACCAGGGGATGAATGGAAAACTGCATTTAAGACTCGAGATGGTTTATACGAGTGGCTGGTTATGCCTTTTAGGTTGTCTAATGCACCTAGCACTTTCATGCGGGTCGTGACCCATGTCCTACGACCTTTTACTGGAAAGTTTCTGGTTGTCTATTTTGATGACATTTTGATTTATAATCGGTCGCAAGAGGCTCACTTCGATCACCTTCGACAGGTCTTCTTTGCTCTTCGTTCTGCACAATTATATGCTAACCTGAAAAAGCGTTTTATCCTCCAGCCCTTCTTCTTAGGATTCATCATTTTCGCCCAGGGTATTTCTACTCATCCAGCTAAACTCTCTGTTATTTGCTATTGGTCCAAACCTTCCACGTTAATTAAGGTCGTAGTTTTCATTGGTTTGCTTCATTCTATAGGAGATTCATTAAAGGTTTTAGCTCTATTACTGCTCTCATCACTTAGTGCATGAAAAATGGTGGTTTTCGTTGGACCCCCTCAGCCCAGAGAGTCTTCTTAGCTGTCAAGCAAAAGTTGATCGAAGCTCCTATCTTACGGCACTCGGATCTTCTAAGGTTTTTGAGGTTTCTTGTGATGCTTTTGGTATGGGTATAGGGGGTGTTTTAAATCAGGATGGTCACCCTGTCGCTTACTTTAGCGTAAAATTAATCCAGGCACGGCATAAGTATTCTACCTATGATACGGAATTTTATGCCATTGTCCAATCTCTCCATCACAGGCGATATTACTTATTGCTCAAGAGTTTGTCTTATATTCTGACCATTAGGCTCTCTGCTACCTTAAGTCATAGCATCATTTAAGTGAACGACAAGTGGGTTGAATTTCTTTAGGAGTTTATTTTTGTTCTCCATCATCGGGCCGAGGTCGAAAATAAAGAGGTCGATGCTCTTAGTCGTATCACTACAGTACTCCATTCCATGAGCACACCTGGTAGGATTTGACGAACAATTATCCTAGTTGTCCTGACTTTGGCATCATTTTTCAGGACCTTTTAGACAATCATTCTCGTACACATGCTTCTTTCTTGCTTAAAAAAGCTTATCTTTTCAAGGGTACCAAGTTATACATTCCCCGTGCCTCACTTTGTGACTTCCTAGTCTGGGAACTATATGCCGAGGGTCTCCCTGGTCATTTCAGTCAAGATAAAACTATCGTCTTAGATGATGATCGTTTTTATTGGCTGTCCCTTAAGAAGGACGTTGCCCACATTGCCTCTCAGCGTCGTACGTGTCAATTGGGTAAGGCACAACGTCAAAATATTGAGATGTATGCTCCTCTTCCCATTCCTCATACTCCTTGGCGTGACCTTAGTATGGACTTCGTTCTTGGGTTACCTAAAATAACTCGAGGCCAGGACTCCATTTTTGTAGTGGTCGATAGGTTCTCTAAGATGACACACTTCATTACATGTTCTAAGTCCTCTAATGCGTCTTATATCGCTAAGTTGTTCTTTAAAGAGGTTGTCCGTCTCCATGGGATTCTGGTCACTTGATAAGTACGTCTTACACACTTATTTTACTGTCAAAATATGGAATATTGTTGATATTAATATTGGAATATATTTTAATTCTATGTAATTATGTTTTGTAGGACAACGTGATGAATGTAATGGAAATAAGGAGAAATGAGTGAAAATGACCAAATTGAAGGAAATAAAAGTTCAGGGACCAAATTACAAATATTCAAAAGATGACTCGAAAGGTAAAACGAAGATATGAAGATCAGGTCAAATTGGGCTAAGCAATTAAGAATGGGAAGAAGAGGAAGTGGAAAAAGAAATTACAAAATGAGAAACGGAGTTTGATGACCAAAACGCAACAAGTGGAAAATGAAATAAGCTATGCGGTCACGTAGCCTATTTCCCATGCGGTCGCATGAGGCTCTTCAGAGAATCCAGCACCCAGTTTGGTTGTTCTATGCGACAACAGCTCCCACTACTATATGGTCACATAGTAGTAAAAATTTTGACGCTATAATTTTGACGCTATCTTAGGGGCCGTTCTCTTTGTATTTCAGTTTTGTGTTTTAAATTCATTTTGTATTTTGTGTTTTGAGTGTCTGTTTTGAAATTTCTGAAAATGCGTTCTTTTTGTCATTCTGAAAAACTGTTTTGAGAAATATGAAAATGGAAAACGCGCGTACTTTGAAATTTTGAGAATATTTTTTTAATAATATTTTATTCAAGAAATATGATTATTCAATAAATTTTAATAGTTTAACATTAATATAATATTAAATAACATATAAAATTTGAAATTAGTGAATCTTGAAGTATTTGTTTCCAGATATAAAAAACACATTAAATTAAATTTGACAAATCCTTATTTTTGTCCTTGTACATAACTTGTGACAATAATTAACTAGCATCGAATAAAAACCAATGCTTCCTTGCTTTAGTAATGAGCTAAAATAACAATGATCTAACCTAAGTTTTGAAAAATCATTATCTCATATATTTTGGGAGCCATGTTAAGCATGAAATACAGTGAGGCACAAGAGAACTTCGTCATGATTGGGTCAAGCACACTTCTAACACTATCAACATTATTTTATTCATATTTCTATTTTCTTATCCATCTTACTCTTTTTTAATCAAAAAAGTAATTTATTGTTAATAAAAAGTATTGCATTGTCAAACACATTGAGCCTATGTTTGATCCCCATTACATCATACGCATGTGTAATTTTCGAATAAAAAGTCTGCCATGTAAATACTAAATACACCTATAAAGTATGCCAAAGATAGCAGCTACACATGATGGTCTTAACCTCAAAATACATATAATTCTTAAAGTTCAATCAGTTCTAGTTTCATGAATAAGCACCAATACAAATTGGAAAATAGCGAGTGTAGTATTACAGGTGACGACAATTTGGTTAACCTCGGAGACATCAGTAATTAGGAAGTCTTAATCAGGCTGTCCTTAATGGAGGTGAAACCAAGATTACACCATCTCCTCTTACAAACAGAAACAGCACTGCACACCTCGTGGTCTGCAACAATAATCCACCTTAATATCAGAAACCACGTAAACCGTATCACAAGAACTATTAACTAACGAAGGAACCAATTACTAGTTCTAAGTTATTAATTCAATCGGATATACTTCAATTTGTGTCCCAAGGAGCATGAGGGGTGGATGAAGGCTGGATTTCACTTGATTAAACGTCATTAATCATAGTAATGTATAAAATGAACAGAATCTCATGGGCAGTAGACAATCTTTATGAAGATGTGAAGTGGTGAATTAGGCATCTGTTTTATCTATAAATTTAACAATACAATTTTTCTTCTACCTTAGCAGAATCACAGTTTCCATCTCTGGCTCTGTAGGGATATATTCTCTCGGTCGTCAACCCACCATGTTTGTTAATGAAATCAAATGCATTTTCCATTAGTCCTCCATTGCAGCCTACATTTTCCATGAGTCCTCCATTGCAGCCTGCATTTTCCATGAGTCCTCCATTGCAGCCTGCATTTTCCATGAGTCCTCCAACCACAACAGAAAACGCCCAACAACTGCCTGTGAAATAAACCAAATACAGAACAACTCAAACCATACCCACCTCATTTATTCTGCTTACAAACCAAATAATTCATATTTTATAGAAACCAACAATCACGTACCATTCCATAATCAATCATAAAAAACTTTGTTTAATGACAAGTTATTGCTGCTCTATTTAGCAGCCATCATTATATTCGAAGAAGTTGAATTTTGTCATCCATCAATTTGAACAACCTGTTCACATAGTCAAACACCCCACGTTTTGCATAGAGATCAAGAATAGAATTCTGTAAAGCAAGATTCATATCAATCCCATTTACCAGAATAGTCCAAGTTCTAACATCTCTACCAGGAATTTCATCAAACAACTTCCGGGCATCCTTAAATCACAGTTGCAAATTTCACATTAGTTTGTTTTCAATAATCAAGCGTGCGAATTCACCGCCTCCGTTACCCAACTCGCCTCAGTTTTTACACCCAATAAATTAAAAAAACAGAGGCAAAACCAAACCAAACAAATATGATATAGAATAGCCGACTGTGAAATGTTTCATCATCAGGGTCGCCATTTTACCTGTGGTTGGGTCGACATTTTTGGTAAATTGGAGCTATCGCTGGAGTCGTCTGGGGGTAGGCAATCGACCGGTGGTGGTGCTCGAGCTTGGGTGTCGCCGGAGGTGGAGATTTCAGTAGAAGCAGTTCGCGCCAGTTCAATTTTTGAGGATGATTTTTAATTGATTTTGGTATATGTTTGGGTAGTGGTTTGTGTGGTTATCGAAGAAGGGATTGAGGGCTTCACAATGGTATGCAAATCCGGTGGTGGTGGTGGTGGAGGATGGACGAAGTTTAGAGGCTTCACAGTGGCTGCTCCATTGTTTTGGCAGATTAAGGAACGGTGGTGGTGTGTTTGTTTTCCAAAAGGCTGTTTCCCGTGTTTTCAAATTTTGCCTGGGTTTGGCTTGAAAACATGAAAACGATGTTTTCCCCGTTTTCTGTTTTGTGTAGAAATTTTTTTTTTGTTTTCAAAAACTCGTTTTCGAAAATAGGGAAGAGAACGCGTTTTCATTGTTTTGAAAAATCGAAAACAGAAAACGATCCAAAACAGCCAAAGAGAACGACCCCTTAGTTTCCTAATTTAAGTCAAAATCTTATGGAAACCAACTTCTTTCACGATATTTCAACCCTAAAACGTACCAGAACAAAGGTAGATGTCTCCATATATATTTTTCTCTGGTTTTTGCTCAAGAATCTCGATGAAAAACTAAAAACCTTGGTGAAGTTAGGAAGGAACTCAATTGAAGTTGGTGATTTCTCATCTTTTTATTCATGTAATTCGATTTTTTATTGTCAAACAATTCTAGTATTTAGATTTTCTTTTCATAAATATCGATTGGCTTAATCTTTACTAAATTTTTTTATGAATGCAGTCATACTTTTTACATCGAAGAATTAAACTATTTGCTGAGTTTCAATTTCAATTTTACTTTATTGGTGGATTGATTACTGTGTTATACCTAATGTATATGGTCGATTCTCGATCTTATTTCAATAAAAATAGTGCAAATGTGTTATAGAAAGTTTAGATTCTAGGATTACAATTGAATTAAAGTGATTTGTAATGTCAAATCCTCGATTAGAGAGTTGGGACGAAGGCCTCTAATTAAGTTATAAAAATGAATAATTGATGATATTGATCCAATCCAATTGAGAGAATTTTGATGCTTTACTACCTCAAAACATTGATTTTAATTTCATTATTTTTAAACATTGAATTCTAAATTTTATTCAAACAGTAAATTCTACTTCACAAACGAGAGAACATCCATCATTTTGATCCTTTGAGCATTTCTTCCATCTCCTTGTTTTATGAGCAGAGATCAAAGCGAGCAAGGAAGATCTGTTGACCTTTGGTTGATTTCATCCGTAATGTTTTGATCATAAGAAACAAGATTAATATTGTTTCTAATAATTGATGTTGAGTGATGATAGTTTAATGTTAAAATCAATCAACCATTGTCAAAATCAGTCCATTATAAATCAGACTCAAAATGAAGATCAAAGTGAAAGTTAAGCATTCAAGTCAAATCATTCGAGACAAGAGTTTAAAAGATCAAAATCAAAACTGTCAAAAGCCCATGAAGAAAGATCGAGATCGAGATCAAGAGTTTAAGAGTCAAATATGAAAGAAATTTCGAAGCAAGATCAAAGACTAGGCTTTCGAGATCATATGTCTTCGATCTTTAGTAATAAATGACAATAGCTCCAAAATCATTTTGTGCATAAAGAGCTATTTTCATATCACTTGCATAAAATATTTTTGATCAAAAGTAAGATTGATTTTTCAAAGTGATGCTTGAACTTAGATCATATCCTCTTTTGTTTTTAAAAAAGTCAACGGTCAACGGTCAGCCGAACGTCCGGTTGACCAACTTTGAAAAAACTTTTGATCAAATTAACTTTTAAAAATCTACTCATCAAAGTTTTTCATTTGAAAAATATTCTTTGAACTTACATTTTTACATTTATTTAAATTTATTTTTTCATAGCAAAAACTTTGATCGTTGGATCAAAGTTCTTGAATCATTTCTTATCAAAGTTTTTCATTTCTCTTTGTGCTTAATTTATCCATATCAATTTTAAAAGAGATATATTTTTGAAAAAGATATTTTGCGCTTACATTGCATAAACTCTTCTTCTTCTTCTTCTTCTTCTTCTTCTTCTTCTTCTTCTTCTTCATCATCAAAGTTTCTCATTTATCTCTTAGTGCTTAATTTATTATAATCATCCATTAAAAGAGAGATATTTCTTGAGAAAATTTTTGAAACATTGTATTTATTTTTCATATTCTCATTGAAACATTTTGATTGATTGAATCTAGTTTTTGACTATCATATTCATCAAAGCTTTTCATCTAACACTTGAGCTATCATTTAATTACTATTCATTAATTTGTTTGTATTATTTATCAAGAGAGGAATTTCATTATAAAATCACTTTGATAAAGTGTGGGTCGTGTTGAAGTCTCTTAAAGATCAACATTGTATAGGGATCATATTGAGGTCTTGTAAAGCTCAATAATATGGGTCGTGTTGAGGTCCCGTAAAACTCAACATTGTATAAGGATTGGTACTCCTTGTTTGTAAGTTACCAGAAGCGTTGTAAAGGGTTTGATTGTACCATAAGTCAATCAACATAGTGAAAAGACATTGCTCGTGCTGGAGAGCTTAGTAACGGATGACGTAAATCATTGCTTTAGATTAATTATTCGAAAAAGTTTTAAAATCTAGTTCACCCCCTCTTGGTTAGTTATTCTTGAGCTATCAATTGGTATCAGAGCTAGGTGCTCAATTTAAAAGATTTCACAATTTTGAGTAATGGCTAACCACATTTTTCAAAATCTTGAGGGGCATTCTGCAAATCATCCTCCTTTATTTGTTGGTACTCATTATAACTATTAGACGACTTGGATGACAATATTTATTCGATCAATAGGTTATAATATTTTGGAAGTTATTGAATTTGGTCCATATATGCCTAAAACGGTTATTAAAGAGGGTGGTAAACCGGATCAAATAATTTCTAAACCTAGAGAGGAATATAACGAAGTAGATAAAAGAAAATTGTCTTTAAATGCTAGAGCCAAAAATCTATTGTATTGTGCTTTAGATAGAAATGAATTTAATCGTATTAGTACATGTGATTCCACTTATGATATTCAGCATGCTTTAGAAATTACTCATGTTGGAACTAATAAAGTGAAAGAAACTAAGATAAATCTCTTAGTTTTAAGATTTTGAAATTTTTTTCATGAAAGAGAATGAACATGTTGTTGACTCATTTACTGGCTTCACCGATATTGTTAATAGCCTCAAAGGATTTGATCGTAAATTTACTAATGGTGAGTTTGTAAGTAAAATGCTTAGGTCACTCTTGGAAGAATGGAGCCCATTGATAATGTTGATAGAAAACAACAAAGATTGATACACATATCCATTGGAAGAGCTCTATGGAACATTGATGACATATGAGCTAAATTGCACTGAGAAAAATAAGAAAACAATGAAAAGTAAAGAAAAGAAAATGCGCCAAATTGCTTTTAAATCCATAGTTGATGAAGGCATTTCAAGCAAAAATATAAATGATGAAAAACTTGATGATCTAGTTTTTCTTGTTAAGAAATGGAAAGGTTTTCGCAATCGAAAATAAAGCCCTTCAATCGATATGGGATGAGAGTGATGATCATGATGATCATGAAGAAGATGGAAGTCAAGCGGAAATTGCCAACACTTCATGGCTATTGACGGTGAGCTAAATTCGAATGAAAATTGTTCATATGATGAATTAATTATCTACCTCTTATGATGAAATTCTTGAAAATTTTGAAAAACTTGCTTTAAATCATTCGATCCTCAAAAAGAAAAATTCTTTATTGGAAATTGAGGTAAATGAACTTTTAAAAATTCAAAATGATTTTGAAAAATGAAAAGTCGATTATGATTCTTTAATTAAGGAGAATTCTTATTTACAAGAAAGGATTTTAGATTTGACTCAAATTATTCACAAATTTACTGGCAAGAGAAATTTTAATTTAATGCTTGGTAAGCAAAAATGTGTTTTTGATAAATAAGGAATTGGATATAAACCATTTTTAAAATAAAAGTCTTAAAGTAGATTTAAAAATCCACTAACACTAACTATTGAGGACCCAAGGATGTATGGGCACCAAAGACCAGAAATTGAATTATTTTTGTAGGTACCAATGAAAATAGAGAGCAAATGGACCTTGGATAATTGATGCTCAAAGCATGTGACTGAAAATCAAGCTTTATTGTCAAGTTTCAAAATAAAGAATGGGGGTTGTAGTGGTAAAATTTTTTCCACTAGCCCAAACGGCCCAAGTCTAAAAAATAAGGCCCAAAGCAATATCTTTTGGCCTAATTCGTTATGTTGATCGGGGCACATAAGACCCACGTGTCATTCGCAATCCTTGATAATTTATCTTCAAGATAAATCACCCTACGATTTGACCAGATCAAATAGAAGTTATCTGAAAGCAAATTGGGTATCTCAACTGAACAGATCTTATGAGTTCCAACCAACAAATTGGGCAGAGCCCTCGTGAATCCCGCAGAGACTAATTCCCACTGCTATAAATTCCGTAGTTAGTCTTACGTTCAGGTACATAGAAAACAAATACTACTATACTTATTTCTCCTCTCTTTTGGTCTAGTATTCCTAGAATTCTTGAAAAACTTTTCTGACTTGGCCATCGGAGGGCCTTCCGCAGGCACCACACCGGTGTCCTTTTGAGATCTTTTTGCGGTCTTTCTTCTTCGTTCTACTTTTTCACAGGATTGCTAGCGGCCTGATCAACTCAATTTTTTGGACTGTGGAATCTACCATCTACAATTTGGCGCCCACCATGGGTCCCTATCAATCATTCCTTTTTTTTTCGAATAAAGCTCTTACCATTACTATTCATCAATCATCATGTCAAGAACTTCTGAAATCCATCGTACAGAGGACTCTACGGATTACGTTATGAACGAAACTGCCCGTCAAGGGGTGGAACAAATGATTGGCCAGGGGGGTGGCAGCACAAGGTTAAAGGGAGAGAACTAAGTCATATCACCGCTCTGCCACCATTACACAGCCAGTCCATTCGACCCAGCTAGTCCAGTTGCTCAACATGATGCTGTAAATCCTGGCTCCACACACTCTCAACCTACTGCTCTGCCTGGCGAAGTAATTGCACAAGTAGCCCAGGCCCAGCTAACGAGAAGGAAGGTGTCAAACAAGATATAGGGTACCGCCCGTAGCCAACCCAACTCATTGCGTTGACAATGCAGAATTCACAAAAATTGGAGAGACGAGAAGCGAAGAATGCCGCCATCTGTGTGGAGAATCGAGACCTTCAAGAGAGGGTGGAATCATTGGCATCCGATCCAACTTTGGGACGTCCGTCTTGGCCTACACCTTCACTCGACCAAAATGGACTTAGGACCATTGGTTCGAACGTTCAATTCTCCACACCGCTGAACGGTGGGTCAGAACATGTACAACCATAGCTTACCAATGGACAAGATCCAGAGTTCACATAAAAGTTAGCGGCGATTGAAGCCATGGTTCAACGTATCCCTGGGATGCCCGTATCAATAAAAAAGAGTGCAGCTAATTGTTTTGCCGACTCTCCCATAAAGTTTAGCTTCCCTAACATGAAACTTTACGATGGGATGGCTGATTCGGACGATCACATAGCTCAATACAGACTGAGAATGTTTACTGCCACTATACCAAGAGACCTTCTAGAGGCCTGCATGTGTAAGGGGTTCGGCCTTGCAATGGTATACAAACCTTCCAAATAATTCTATATCGTCGTTCACACAACTAACTGATACTTTTGTTGAATAGTTTGCAAGCAGCAGAAAACTGGAGAAGCGGTCTGATGATCTAGATCATATAGTGCAAAGGAAAAGTGAATCACTTCGTGAATTTGTCAAATGATTCAACCGGAAGAAAGTTTCCATTCCTAGTTGCAATCAACAAACTGCTATTTCTGCTTTTTGAAAGGGGATCCTCCCGCACACTGATTTTTATAAGGAACTGACCAAATATCCATGCAGTACAATGGAGGTTGTCTTGGCTAAAGCCTGGGCCCAAACTAAATGGGAAGAGGATGATGCTAACTTCAATTTCACCAGACCACAACCCCCTAAAGAAGGGTCGCGATGAGAACGCAGGGTTGAGAAACGGCCTGCAAGTACTTATTCTCCCTTAGATAGGAGGGACACCAAGCACAGAGAGCTACCCAGACCATTTGATCGTCCTTCTGAATGGACAAAGGTCCTGAATACAACCTTTCAATCGGACCAGCAGAACTAATTACAGTACTGAAGGAGATGGGCGGCAAAGTAAATTGGCCCGAAAATATAAGAAGCTCTAGTGACCAACGCGACAAGACTAAATGGTGTGAATTTCACGCAGACCATGACCACCAAACAAACGACTGCATTTCTCTGAGGTTGGAAGTGGCAGAACTGTTGAAGCGGGGACACCTTACCGACCTTCTGACTGAAAAAGGAAAAGAGAATGTTGCCAGATGACAACAACAATCAAATGGTAAGCTAGGCTCAGGTCCAATGGTTGTGCCACATGATAGAAATATTAACTTCACCACTGAAGGGTTGGAAGTTAGCGAGATAACGAGGGCAGCGGCACTGAGACATGCGCATCGATCAGTTGATCTTTGCCAGAGTCTAAACCAAGTAAGTGAGTCAGACTCACCACAGATCATTAGCTTCACTACCTCTGAGGCTACGCAGTGGTGAACAAAAGAACACTTTGGGTGAAATTGTGCTTCCTGTTTATGCAGAAGGAATTAACCTCCACACTCGATTCCTCGTAATGGATAGCCCATCTGTATATAATGTTATCCTGGGAAGACCTCGGATCCATGAAATGAAGGCTGTACCATCGACATTTCATCAAGTATTTCATTTTCCTACCAAATGGGGAATAAGGGAGATTCATGTTGACCAAAGGGATTTTAGAGGCTGCTACCAAAATTCACCCCGCTCTGATCAATGTCCTTTATAGAAATTACAGTTATTTTCAGCCCCTGCTAGATCATCCAGACACGAAAGAGCTAGTTGAAGTACAGATCCACCCTAACTTTCTGGAACACAAAACTCAAGTGGGGGCAAGTTTAGAGCATATGCTTAGGCAACGCCTTATCAAGTTTCTCATGGAACACCATGACTGTTTTGCTTGGTCTTACACAAACATGACTGGCATTGACCAGAGATAATGACGTACAAGTTGAATGTCGATCCCCAGTACATTCCGATCAAACAGAAGCGAAGAAGGTTTGCTCCTGAATGAAACCGCATTATTAATGAAGATGTACAAAAAATTATAGAAGCTGGCTCTATACGAGAAGTCTATTACCCAGACTGGCTCGCTAATGTCGTCATTGTGAAAAAGAAGAATGGTAAGTGGAGAGTCTGTATCGACTTCACAGACCTGAACAAAGCATGCTCGAAGGACAGCTTTCCACGTCTACATATCGACATGATGGTCGACTTAACAACTGGGTATGAACTTCTAAGCTTTATGGATGCCTTTTTCGGATGCAATTAGAGATGTCATGGGCCGAGCCTAGCCGGTTCGGCCATTAAACCCACGAGCTAGTCAATTTTAACTTTTTTAGCTCTTTTTAGCTCTTTTTAGCTTTTTAGTGTTTTTTTCACGAGCCCACGAGCTGCTCGTGAAAAAACGGCTCAGCTCACCAAGCGAGCCCATAGCCCGAGCCTCTAGTGGCTCGGTGGCAACGAGCCAAGCCCACGAACCGGCTCGATTCGATTGCCACCACTAGCTACAATCAGATTCTGATGCACCCAATTGACTAAGAAAAAACTGCTTTTGTGATGGAGCGAAGCACTTTTTGCTACAAGGTCATGCCTTTCGGGCTCAAGAACGCTGGAGCAACGTATCAACGACTAGTGAATCGTATGTTCGTTGATCAACTTGGAAAATTCATGGAAGTCTACATCGACGACATGCTGGTAAAATCCCTGGTTAAGCTACACTTGGACCACTTGAAGCAATCTTTCGAGGTTCTAAAGAAGTACAATATGAAACTCAATCTGTGCTAGTGTTATTCGGAGTATCATCTGGCATTTATCTTATGTTACTTAGTAACTCAGCGGGGAATCGAGGCGAACCCGGATCAAATTTAGTCAATCATAAACATCCTATCTCCGACTTGCATGAAGGAAGTTCAGAGCCTGACTGGAAGACTTGCAGCTCTTAACAGTTTCATCTCTTGATCTTCCGAGAAATGCTAGAAATTCTATAACATATTGAGGAAAAACAAGACTTTTGAATGGACTCCAGCATGTGAAGAAGCGCTCAGCAACTCAAACAAAACTTCACCCCCACTCTTGTCAAAACCATACGATGGGGAACAGCTTTACATGTACTTGGTAGTATCGGAGAAGGCTGTCGACGTAATTTTGGTTCGTGAAGAAGGCAAGACGTTAGTGGATACAGCGACCTGCTATTCCCAGCTGGAAAAACTAGCTCTGTCAGTTGTAGCGCAGCTTGAAAACTAAGACCTTACTTCCAAAGTCATTCGATAGTTGTCGTAACATCCTTCCCGTTAAAGCAGATATTCCACAAACTAGAGTTATCCGGAAGACTAACCAAATGGGTTGTCGAATTAAGTGAATATGATATTTCCTTTGCACCCCGTACTACTATTAAATCTCAGGTACTTGCAGATTTTATTGTTGATTTTGCTCCTAACTCTCACATCCTAGCCCAAAAAGAGCTTCTTTGCTTGACGGACGGACCAATGATAGGTACATGGATGCTCCAGGTGGATGGGTCAAGCAACATCAATGGTGCAGGCCTCAAAATCATTCTAACATCACCGGAAGGAGAGCAGATAGAACAGGTGGTTATGTGTGAATTTAAGGCAACTAACAATGAGGCAAAATACGAAGCACTCATTGCTGGGCTGATCCTAGCAAAGGATATAGGAGTCACTCGAATAAATGTCTGCAGCGATTCGTAATTCTTGCTAAATGTTCTCTTATGATTGATTTTATATGAATAATTGGTTGGAATGTAAATAAATTTTATCTAAATGTATGCTTTCGTCATTTCATCACTCATGCTTTGACTGTTATTTTATTATACATGTGATGATTATCCTCTTATTTAAACTTGCATATATTAGGCATCTTGTGCTTAATTGAAGGGGATATATTACTATATTTTTTGGTTGATTTAAAGTTTTTATCTTATATGTCATACTATTTCTCTCATATGTGCTATATCTTAAAAGGAAAATTACGTTTTGATCTTAAATGCTATCCTTTTTTGCTTATGTCAAAAGGGGGAAATTGAGTGAGATGATTAGAGTATATGAAAAAGAGGGGAAAGAAGGAAAATCATTCATATGTTTTAAATGTGTGGTTATTTATTTGCAAAAGATAGGGGGAACTTGAATTACATGATAAATTTATGATATATATTGTTCAATCTTACCTTGCAAATCATTTTGTTTGTCATAATCAACAAGGGAGAAATTGTTGACCTATGGTTGATTTCATCCGTAATGTTTTGATCATAACCAACAAGATTAACATTGTTTCTAACAATTGATTTTGAGTGATGATAGTTCAATGTTAAAATCAATCAAGCATTGTCAAAATCAACGCATTATAAATCGGACTCATAATGAAGATCAAAGTGAAAGTTAAGAATTCAAGTCAAATCATTCGAGACAAGAGTTTAAAAGATCAAAATCAAGATTGTCAAATCTGGCTCATGAAGAAGGTCAATACTGAAGTCAAACATTAAAGCCAAACGTCAAGAAAGAGATCAAGAGTTTAAAGAGCCAAATATGAAAGAAACTTCAAAGCAAAATCGAAGACTAGGCTTTTAAGATCATATGTAAAGGTATAACACCTTGATCTTTAGTAATAAATGACAATGCTCAAAAATCATTTTGTGCATAAAGAGTTATTTTCATATCACTTGCATAAAATATTTTTGATCAAAAGTAAGATTGATTTTTCAAAGTGATACTAGAACTTAGATCATATCTTCTTTTAAAAAAAAAGTCAACGGTCAACCAAAGGTTCGGTTTGACAGAAAAACTTCTGTCAATCCCCAACGATTAGTTTTTTGACCGTTCTTACTGCAACAGTTAGTTGGTCATCGGGTTCCACAAAATCATTTAGCTTTGAAAAACTTTTGATCAAATTAACTTTTGAAAATCTACTCATCAAAAATTTTCATTTGAAAAATATTGTTTGAGCTTACATTTTTACATTTATTTATATTTATTTCTTCATAACAAAAAACTTTGATTGTTGGATCAAACTTCTTGAATCATCTCTCTTATCAAAGTATTGCATTTCTTTTTGTGCTTAATTTATCTATATCAATTTTAAAAGGGATATATTTTTGAAAAAGATATTTTGCACTCACATTGCATAAATTTTTCTTCTTCTTCTTCTTCTTCTTCTTCTTCTTCTTCTTCTTCTTCTTCTTCTTCATATTGAAACTTTGATAGATTGAACTAAACTTATAAAATCATCATATTCATCAAAGTTTCTCATTTCTCTCTTAGTGCTTAATTTATTACAATCATCCATTAAAAGAGAGATATTTCTTGAGAAGATTTTTGAACCTATATTATATTTATTTCTTCATCTTCTCGTTGAAACACTTTGATTCATTGAGTCTAATTTTTGACTATCATATTCATCAAAAAATATGATTGACTATCATATTTATTGAAGTGTTAGCCTCTCTTAGTATTTAATTTGTTTTTATTGTTTATCAAGAGAGGAATTTCATTATAAAATCATTTTGATAAAGTGTGGGTCGTGTTGAAGTCTCTTAAAGATCAACATTATATAAGGATCGGTGCTCCTTGTTGTAAGTCACTGTATGGGTCATATTGAGATCCCATAAAGCTCAATAGTGTGGGTCGTGTTGAGATTCCGTAAAGCTCAATATTATATAAGGATCGTTGCTCCTTGTTTGTAAGTCACCGAAAGCGTTGTAAAGGGTTGTATTGCACCATAAGTCAATCAACATAGTGAAAAGGCAATGCGCCTTATATGACTGATAGTGAACAAGACGATGATGCGCCTTATATATGACTGATAGTGAACAAGGATTATCTTCATCCCACATGCACGTCCACATCATCATGCATCAAGTTTTCGCCTAATATGCCACGTATGGAACTTAAAACGGGAGTGATTCAACTTCCTCTCACTTTTCATGGACTAGAAAACTAAAATCCATATGTGCATATTAGGGAATTTGAGGAGGTGGTTACCTTCCACAATCAACATGGTACAAAGGACGCAGTCAGGCTAAAAATTTTCCTATTTTCACTTAAAGAACGAGCTAAAAGCTGGCTATATTCATTGAGACCACGGTCGATTGGCACTTAGGCTGAAGTGACTCAAGCATTCTTTACTAAATATTTTCCCCACCATAAAACTAGTGCCCTTAAGAAGGAAATCTCATCATTCACTCAAAAGGATAGCGAGACTTTATACCAAGCTTAGGGAGGGGATAGCCTTAGAGCCAAAGTAGCAACCCCCACTAGAGAACTAGAGACACTACGTGCTAAGGACTCGAAATCTACACAATGTATCCCGTGTTGAGTCTCTAGGATCCTGTTTTGCATGTGGTGGAACAGACCATCTAGTGCAAGAGTATAGTACTTTTGCTAGCATGAGGGGGTTTATGAGGAACACTGTAACGCTTAGGCACAAACAAAAAACTCTATACCTTGTTTTCGGAAACCTACAGTCCTGGGTGGCGGAATTACCCCAATTTCAGCTGGAAATCTGAAAACCTGCAACCTATCTAGCCATTTAGAACTTTTAATACACACTCATATCAGCCCACAACTTCTAGGAACTCTTTAGATGGCACCTTACATTCATAGAGGAAGTTAAGATAAATCAGAAGTTTGAGACTATGATCACTTAGGTAGTTGAGGAAAACAAAGAGATTAAAAATCATATATCTAAGTTGACTAATGCCTTAGCTATAGGGGAGTGTGGGAAATTTCTAACTCAGCCTCAACCAAATCCTAAGGGGTAACACATGACACAAACCTCATGACCGAATTAAAACAATCCTTAGGAAATGAATGCCATAACCACTATATCAGGGAAAGTCATAGAACCAATCCCCAAACCTAGGGAAACTAAAAGGGAATCTAGTGGGAGTAGCCCTAGTGAGAAAGTGGTAGAAAGCCTAGTTAGAGTGACTTAGTAAAAGCCTGGTTAGAAAGCTCTTAGACCTACATCGAAGTTTGCTGGTCAACTTAGTAAAATCCTAGAACATCTTAAGCAAGTAAAAATCAATCTGCCTCTCTTGCATGTCATTTCTCAGGTTCCTACATATGCTAAAGTCCTTAAGGACATGTGCACCGTGAAGAGAATCATGTTAAGAAAACTGTGTTCTTGACCGAGAAAGTGAGTACGGTGATCGAGCAAAGGATCCCACTGAAGTATAAGGACCCTGGTTGTCCCACTATGTCTTATGTTATTGGGAACTGTGAGTTTGCACACACTGGCGGATCTACAGTGGGGCCTAGTGGGGTAAGTGCTCCACTAGGATTTTGAAGTACTTTTTCCTTTTTTTTTTAAATAGGAGAGGAAAAAGACTTCGCCTTCGTTTGGTGCCCAGAAAATGCATTCGATCTTTCAAATAATGCACAGTGGATTCAATAAATGACCTGCACACCAATTGACTATAAGTCATTATTCCGAATTTGCCCTTTCGTTCCAAAAGTTGCACCACAATTATTGCAATTGTATTGACCATGGTAAGGGCAAAAATGGCATACGAACTGGAGCAGCCACAGTGAATTCAACTAATGCCCTGCAAATGGTCAGAATGGTCGGGTTTTTTGTTCTTCTTTGGAAAAAAATGCCTCCAAACAAATTAAAATCGGTAATTAATCACATATTTTATAAAACTTTCAGCTTCTTTAATCAAATTCCAACATCTACAAACTAAAGTTACTTTGGTATTCACTTTTCTCATTGTAATTTTTCTTCTATATAATTGCTATGTGCATCCTAGAAATGAAATAGTAAAATAAGAGTTATTGTCAAGATTTTTCCTCGAATAGATATATTGAAGAATAAATATCTACTCGTTTACTTTAATTAAAATTAATTCTAATTTAAACACATGAAATTAATGATTTAGAGTTTGATTTTAGACTTTTATAATCTAATTATCTTCTAAAATAAACAACTAAAAATAAGTTAATTTTGAAGTTCAATCAAATCACGGAATGCACTAAGATCGTTAATCCACCATTGTTAGTATATATAGAATCAAAACTTCAACGATCTCATCTAAAAATTAATGATGTTCAATAAGGACACATTAACTATTTATGCCCCATACTTTGGATTTAAAAGAGACATTATTGCTTTCCAACAAGATTTACTAAAAAATAATTTTAATCTACACCAAATAATTTTTTTTAAATAAGAAAGGAAAAAGACTTCCTACCGGGCATTAGTGATCTTGCACAAAAATTGATTGCAAAGAATAAACATGAAGTGTATCCATTAGTCTACAAGCTTGTGATATTAACCTTAGTTCTTCCTGTGGCTACTGCTTCAGTCGAGAGATCATTTTCTACAATGACTTATGTCAAAAATCGTCTGCGCAATCGAATCGGAGATCAATGGTTGAATTATAGATTGATTGCATATATTGAGAAAGATGTATTTGACAAGATTGAAAATGATGTAATTATGGAACGATATCAAAATATAGGAACACGTAGAGAACAATTGTAATAAAATATCTCTTTAATTTTTTTGTCACTTTTTGAAAGTTCGATTGTGCCCCTCCAACTTAAAAAGTCTGCGTTCGCCCTTGTTTGCACAAGCTCTTCTTGATCTAGGGGCAAGTGTAAATCTTATGCCTTATACAATTTACTTGTTGTTAGGCTTAGGTGAGATAAAACCGAATTTTGTGGTCTTACAATTAGCTGATAGGTCCACCATTAGGCCTAGACGATAGTTGAGGATGTATTGGTTCAAATTAACAAATTTTACTATCTTGTGGACTTTTGTGTTTTGGATGTAAAGGTTGATGTAAACGTTAATTGTAAAATTCCCACTATTCTTGCTAGACATTTTCTTACTACAGCTAAGAATAAATTGCAGTAATGGTCTAATGAAGCTTTCTTTTAGGAACATGACTTTAGAAGTCAATATTCTTCACATCACAAAGCAGGCTACACGAGGATGATGAGTGTCATCAAACATTCATGATTGACGTAATCACTCAAGAGCAAACACCTTCAAATATCGACTTGAACCCTCTGAACTCATTTATCTTAAATTCTGAAATCCCAACTGGTCTTGATGATGAGGAGTATGCTAACATTTGTGTTGTGTTTGCAAAATTTCAGGATTACGGAGCATCACCATGGCAGCCCAAGTTTGAAGAGTTGCCAGAATGGACTGGAGGACATAAGCCATCGACCATTGAGAGTCCTAAACCAGAATTGAAACCTCTGCCTCCAGGACTAAAACATGAATTTATCAGACCAGGTGATACCTTCCTTGTAATTAGTTCTTTGGAATTGAATGCATTGTAATGTAAGCAACTGTTGAACATTCTGAATGAGCATCAATCTGCATTAGGCTAGACCATACATGACAATAAAGGTATTACCCCTTTAATTTGCTCACATAGGATTCATTTAGAAGAAAGAACTAATCCTTGGAGAGAACCATAACGCAGGTTAAACCCCACAATGAAAGATGTAGTGAAAAATGAGGTGCTTAAATTGTTAGATGCAGGTATCATTTATCCTATCGCGGATAGTAAATGGGTTAGTCCTGCATAGGTAGTTCCTAAAAAGTCAAGAGTCACGGTAGTGAAAAATGAATTAGGTGAAATGGTTCCCACAAAAATAGTGATTCGTTGGCGCATGTGCATAGATTATAGAAAACTAAATGCTGCCTCCTATAAGGATCATTTTCCTCTCCCATTTCTAGATCAAATCTTGGAGCGTGTGACTAGCCATCATTTTTATTGTTTTCTTGATGGCTACTCTAATTACTATCAAATTGAAATTGCATTAGATGACCAGGAAAAGACCACATTTGCTTTCCCTTTTGGAACTTATGCCTTTCGAAGGATGCCATTTGGACTTTGTAATGCTCTTGCCACATTCCAAAGATCCATGACTAGTATATTTAGTAACATGGTAGAGAAATTGCATGGAAGTGTTCATGGATGAACTAACTGAGTTTGGAGCTTCTTTTGACGCATGTCTGTTAAAGTTGAAGAGAGGTTTGACACAATGTGAGGAAAAAGGCTTAGTTTTAAATTGGGAAAGGTATCATTTCATGGTACCTTTGGGAATTGTCTTAGGGCATGTGATTTCTTCTAGAGGAATAGAGGTGGACAAGTGTAAAATTGAATTAACCTCTAAATTGCCCATACCTAAGACAGTAAAAGATGTTAGGTCATATTTAGGCCATACAGGTTTCTATAGAAGGTTTATACAAACTTTTCATCTATCTCTAGACCATTGTGTAACCTTCTAAATAAAGATGTCGCTTTTGAGTGGACCCCCCGAATGTCAAGATGCATTTAAAACACTGATTGACAAACTCACTTCAACAACCATCATGCAACCACCTGATTGGACACTACCGTTTGAAATCATGTGTGATACTAGTGATTATGCGGTAGGTACGGTTCTTGGGCAACGCAGAGAAGGTAGCCTCTTTGTGATTTACTATGCTAGTTGAACTCTTAACAGTGCTCAAATGAACTATGCTACTACCCAAAAAAGTTTCTAGCAGTAGTTTTTGCGCTTGATAAGTTTAGATCTTATTTGATTGGTTCCCCCATTACAATCTTCAGAGATCATGCAGCCCTTAAGTACTTCTTACAAAGAAGGATGCTAAAGTGCGATTAATAAGGTGGATCTTACTTTTGTAAGAGTTTGACATCACCATAAAAGACAAGAAGGGAGTGGAGAACGTGGTGGCCGACCATCTATCCAGGCTAACTTTCGAGGATAACGCAATCACATTGCCAATCAGAGATCAATTTCTAGATGAGAATTTATTTTATTTTTCTTCTCTACCATGGTTTGCTCACATTGTGAACTATTTGGCTGTAGGTGAGATTTTTAAAGAGTGGAGCGCAAAGAAGTTCCTGGTCAAGAATTGATTCCTAAATAATGGAGAACACATTGCGAACTATTGGATGCTGAGGCCACTTTTCTATAAAAAAGACTGCTGCAAAAATATTTTGTCTCGATTTGGCATACCGCGTGTTATTATTAATGATAGAGGTACACACTTTTGCAAATAGAGCTTGAACACCGAGCTCATTGGGCTATTAAATATTTCAAGTGCCTTCAAAGTGTTCAATAAAATGCCTAGGAGAAAATTGATGTTGAATTAGGGTTCAATTCGAATGTGACATTTTTTCCACGTGTTTTGGCCTTAATTTTGTGTTAAATCTCATTGACAAATTCACTTCGAAACACCAACATACAAATTTGTACACAGCCATGACATGAGAAGGCGAAAGTCACTTCACGTTACCCACTTCGTCCCTCAGTTTTCTGACTCAAACGATAACATGTGTTGAACTAATGTACATTATTTCATATGCCCGGAGATTGTTCGAAAAAAATTCAATTTTTCTCGATGGTGTCTTGGGGCGAACTTGCTTGGTCGAACATGATTATAAATGCAAAATTTTCTGTCTCAGTGGATATCGGGTTTATCCTCTACATTTTGAATCTTTATGACTATACCCATGTTTCATTACACATTTTGTTAAGCATGGCATCGTTACAATGCATAAAATGGATCATGTTTACACCTGAGGTAATACAAACAATCGTGGGATAACATATGATATGATCCGGGATAGGTAATCACTTGGTCGAGTTTTGGAGTCCAAATTGAAGAAGTTGACAAGCCAAAGTTCAAGTTTTGCGAAGGCCTCGGAAGCCGAAACGAGTTGGATTCAAAGTTTGGAAGATAGTTGGAAAGAAAACAAGTAGCATGGATGAAAACGGGCTTAACTTTCAGCTCGATTGTCGGATTTTCGCCCATGAATACATTTCAAAAATGGCACAAATTTCTGCATAAGGATACATGAGCTCATAGTACTTTTGGGCTTGCGATCACACAAAAACATGCCGAGAACAAGTTGGCGAAATTTTTCTGTTTTCGCGAGATTTCCTTGTTAGTCTAGATTTCTTTTTTATTTCCAACTTTGACAATATTCTATGACCTAATTACGTTTTATTGGAGTTTCTAGCATTAGTATAAATAGGAGATTTATTTCATTGTGAAGCAAAGAACCTTTTTGACATTATGAATTAAATGAGATTTCTCTTTTTGTTCCTGATTGAACATGTACCGAACTTATCAAATATTGTTATATTTGGGGTGTTCAACCCTTATAACTTATCAAAGGATTAGGCACCCTTTGTGGCGTTCGCGAATCAAGGTTCATTGGTTTTGTAATCAAGAGGTAATTCAAACTTTGTTTTTGTTTGGTTCAATAATTTGCGGGTCGAAATTCTACCATCTACAACCTGAATTTGGGCTTTCCAGAATTTTCAATTAATTCCGTTATTTCCACGCTGATCCCGCGCCCGGGTTGGCGTCAACATAGTTCTTATTCCTGGAGATTTCCCATGGAACACGATTAGGGAAGTATTGCTTGGGCTTGAGAATGTATGGTTGTTACAGACTCCAGTTTGGCACTAGATCGAGCTTACCATAGCCATTCTATGGCTATTTATTTGTCAAACATTGAGCCAACTTCACATATCGGCATTCAATGATCCAGCGGCCAGTTTCATCTATCACTTGGCCACTTTTATTTATGAACAGATTCAGTCCCAGGGTGTCTAGGGAGATCGACATCGTTCACTGATTTTTCCAAGTTTGATTAGTGGGATATGCAAAAGTCCGGGCGTTACTATTCCATTAGGGGAACTTCCTAAGAAACCCAGCCCTTTCATAAAACGTTCTTCTCTAGAGCTTAGGATTGAGCTAGGGATAAACACAGAGAGAAGCAAGCTATGCGATAGCTTAGTTATCCAACTGGCTTCCAATTTTGTTTTCTTGATTCCAATGCATCCAACTTGATTCTGCCTTCATGCCCATCATGAAACTTGGTGTTTACTTTGTTAATTTCAAATTCTTGGCCTCCGTAGCTTGAACAAGTAAATGCATGGCTTCAATTATCCTATTTGCTTGTGATCTCTCTATTAGTTCCTCTACAAGTTGAGCCAAATCTTTGTAAGTTTGTAGCCGTACATGGATCCTATCAGAAGAGTTATATATCACGTTGTCTTCATGAAAAAGCATAACTTAATATGCAAATATTTTTGTTGATGTTCCTAATAAAATGTAACCCAATACATAGATATTCAAGAAGAATATTATTTTGATATTTCTGAAGAAATTAGAATTTTATACAAATCAGTATTCATCTAGAATATTGTGTTAATCTCGAAAATTAACTATACAAGTCTGAGTGTAATAAACATGTTAATGCTCTTGGAGAAGAATAACTTAAATACAAATAATCCATTATTCTAGAAGAATATTTAATTTTTTTAAAGAACGGCTTATACATTTACAATATTCTAAAAAAAACATTTTGTTGTTCATAAATAATTATAAAATTTTGTATACTAATATTCTTGAAAATTTTTGTTTAGTTATTCGTGAATATATCAAAAGAATATCATGTCATTGCTCTTGAAGAAGTATGCTTCTTACATAATAATATTCTCGAAAATATATTATGATGGTGTTCTGTAAAATCACATTTCTCAAAAATTATAGAATCATTCGAATCAATATTGTCACGAATTTGAGGTTTGTTGATTCGAAAAACTTTATGATTTGATGTGATGTTTAGATCATGAGACATGTGTAATGAACCTATAGTACGTACAAGCATCCAACTAAATATGGTGACTCATTGAAAGGAAAATACGATAATGACGAAAATCAATACAATATAATATTGTATGAAGATGATAATGCTTAAAGGCTATGACAAGATAGCATGTAACAACATACTTCACTAGAAATGTGATATTGTCTACATTTGTGTACAAAACATGGATGGCTTGATACAAGAACTTTTATTTATTCAAATTAAGGGGAGCAGCTATAATTTTTTTCCTTCGCCCGAGTTTTGTCCCATTGATTTTTTTTTTACAAGGTTTTAAGAAACCAACATTTTATTATTCCAATCTATTAAGGGAGTGTTGTAAAACCGTGAGATAAAGATTAATGACTATTCAATTTTATCAGGACACTTAGATAAGTCATATCTATTTTAGAAAAGTTTATTCTACTGATTTGTAACTTTCATTTTGAGCCTTATAAATAAGGGGCATTGATTCTAAATAAAATACAGACTTGAGTTTTCACTCTCTTGTTCCTTTAGGTTTATGACACTCTTTCTAATTTCCTGTGTTTACGGTTATGAATGTTATTTTGTCTAATATCTCGAAAACATTTCCCTAATCATTTTGTACGTATAAATAAAATATGTTAATTATACACATCTAATAATTTTTTTACCCCCTTACCCAACAAAAAAAAAAAAAAAAGTTTTCCTATCATTTCTAGAGATGTCCATCTATGGAGATTCCTATTTTTATTTCTAGAAATCTTTGTCAATGTGACTTCATAGTGGAATTTTTTTGATGCAGGCAAGAACAAGATAGAATATAAGCACGCGATTATAAATTATTATTCGTATACGAATTCCGTTTCGATAAAAAATGGATAAAATCTAACGGTTGTCTTAAATTTTTACTCAAAACAATCCAAAACTCTTTTTTTTTTTGGTAGCACCCCTTAAAATCGAATACAAATTTAATTAAATTGCAGCATTAATTTGTGAATGAATAATACTTTTTATAACTAATGATTGTAATAGTCATCTTTCGTGGCATAATTTAAATAATTTAAAAATGAAATAGTTTTTAATAACGCTATGACACGTAAGATGCCATGTTTAATGACTACTAAATTGCTGACTTGAATAATGCTACTTCTTGTGAATTCCCATTTACATAGCACTAATAAGGGTTTTAACGTAATGGTGATTGTTTGAAGCCAAAGCCTAATTGTATCTACAGGGGCTAATTAATGTAAATTTTAATCCCAATTTTCATTTTTAACTTGTATATATTATCGTATTTCAAGAATCTGACACTTATTAAGGAAAAAAAGTTTCATGTTTTATGTGATGTTAATATCTACGGAACCATCTATATAATGACCTCTTTTCTTCTAATCATTTTCATAATGTCCTAGTTTGAAAACACCACCCTTCGAAATTCAAATTGGTATTAATCAACAATGACCACCACAGCGGACTTATTGAAAAAAAAGAAATTAAGACGATATATATATATATATATATATATATATATATATATATATATATATATATATATATATATATATATATATATATATATATATAGGTATCTACTACCTTCCCAAGTTCAAGACTTTGACATTAGTGCTCTATGGTTTCAGAGTTGAATCTTGTTACTACCTAGTTTCGATGGATATCACATGTTACTGAAGAGCACGTATTACTAACAAAAGCCCCATCATCACAAGCTAGCCACTTGCACTTACATGTTTATTCCTTGCCAATATCATTGGTGAGCCATACATTCGTCCACACTCTTCATGCTGTTTTACATGCGAACGAGGTTTTGCATGCGAACGAGCCTGTAAACTAGATTGACCATGACGGTTGACCTCACTATCCATTATGACTAACTTGTGATTTTTTTTAATCAAAGACATCCACACTTCCCTAGTGAGTTTTCAGGCTCCACCAAAGAAGGTGGATGAGGGTTAGGATTCTCCAATCATGTATATATCATAAAAATGGCCAGTATACATGAAAGGAAAGGGGTACAAACCCAGCATGACAGTAACATAGCAACAAATGTCTAAAAGTAAAAGGAAAGCAATAAATGAGTAAGTATTACTTTCTATAAAATGAAAGAATAAGTAAATGAACTAAACTATAAACCGCTAAAGTTGGGAAATCCATATCTGTCAATTTACACAAGTGCCCGAATCTGTCAAGAAAGGTCGAGTGATCCGTACTCTTGGTAGCGGCACTGGACCTAACACTCAGAAGCCAATAGATATGCAATATGGTTCCCCTCTCTATAGATGTAGGAGATAGTGTTACGGTCAAAGGAGATGAGGTGTCAGATATGTTGAAAAATGCTCTGATCACCCATGGCCTCCACCACTAGTGATACAATGAATAGCCGCACTCGAGTCTGCAACAATCCCTACGTCCGTGATACTAAGTCCTTTGTCAAGAAGAAGCCAGTCTAGAATAGCTCGAATCTAGGCCTCCAAAATCAGTCAAGTCCCATAAGATGCGGTGAAGGCCTTGCCTAATGCAGTGTCCAAAGTGGTTTCGAATTATGTTCCCACAACTACCAACTCTATCCTTGACGCATCCATTAGTGTCGATCTTGTGAGATCCCACTGGTTGAGTACGCCACATAACTAAAATAGGTGGTGATGGGGCCTCATGGCCAACGAAATATTGAAGAGGGGTGCAAGAGCCAAATCTCCTCGCCAATGTATCATCCGAACCCCCCCCCCCCGTATGAAGAAAAGAGATCATGTAGTAAACTCTCCAATTGATCCGTCTAGGCACCATACGGATCTCCCCATGCTTCACATTATTCCTCACAGTCCATAGAAACCAAATATCAATAGATGAATGATAGTGCGAATGTGTCCATAGTGTACACACGTACTGTCTAGAATATCGCACTCTCTGGATCTTCTGTTTCACTCCCTCTCCTAACCGCATAGGAAATATGTAAGATACTCTTGAGATTGAATAGAACATGGAACCCGAATCACAACCTGTTTGAGCTAGTGAAGGAATATAATTATATGATCTATTACAGTTGGTTAAAGCCAACAAGTGTGTGATGCCTTAAGAAAGAAGATACTTGGAAAGTTGGCCTCAGTGACCTCAAATACAAGAATAATTGGAAGAGTTTTGAAAACTAAGGTTGGAAGTGATAGAAACATCGGCTTGAGTTTTTGCAAGGATATTGACCTTGACATGGACTTATCCTCAAAGATGGAAGTAGAGAAGCAAAAGATGAAGATAACGTAATATGAACAACTAAGAAGAAGTTGATGTTAAGACCTGGGAAACGAACTTATATGATTTGAATATATATACGTAATTTTAGGTATGGATTTGCTTTCTAAGAATCATGCTATGCTTTGATAGGGAGGTAGCTTTTAGGTGGCCTAAAGAGTAGAACTTCGCTTTTATAGTGACACAGTTGTAACCCTTACTTCGAATTAAGAGGGGATAAGGTTCCTGATGTCAATACTAGCAAAGGAAGATAAAGCACTGACAATGGGACATCTCAAAGTAGTACGAATAACAAGAAGGTTTTTTTTATTTGTTTGAGGAAGCTTGGGATACCTACGAAACTGGAAGTGAGGTTCACGATTGATTTGACTCCCAACGCCACACTTAAATCTAAGGACATAATGGTGCCAAATGAAATTATAGGATTTGAAATCACAAATAGAAGAATTATTAGAAAAGGGGATTCTTCCGACCAGTGCATCACCATCGGAAGCACAAATGTTATTCGTCCAGAAGAAAGATGGTTTAATGTGCATCAACTATCGTGAATTGGATAGAATCACTATTAAGAATAATTATCCACTTCAAATATTGACATGAGGTCAAGATACGACTAATTGAGTATCAAATCTAGCAATATCTCAAATATGATCTTTAGAACTCAGTATAGTCACAAAGAGTTCTTAGTAGTAATGTCATTTGGCATGACTAATGCTCCCGAAGTATCATGGACTTGATAAACCACGTCGTCTATAAATACGTAATTTGTCATTGCATCGATGATATTTTGATTTATTCAAAGATTGAAGAAGAGCAATGAATATTTGAAAAATTGAAGTTAGTTAATGCGCCTAAAGAATCAAAAGGTTTTGTAATATACAATATTGCGTTAAAAAAGGCATAGGTTGTGTATTTAATGCAACAACGCAAGGTAGACCTATGCATCTACATTGTTGAAACCTTTGAATAGAAGAATTACCCCAAATATGACATAGAGCTCGTAGCGGTAGTACATGCCATGAAGAATTGGAGACACTATCTGTAAGGTGGTAAATGTGACATTTATATAGATCATAAAAAAATTCAATTATATTTTTACTTAGATTTTTACTCAGAAGGGATGAACATGAGCCCTAGAAGATGGCTTAAAATAGTAAAGTATTACAACTGTGAAATCTATTACATCCAAGCAAGACGAACGTAGTGGCGGATGCTAAACAGTAGGAAAACCAAAGACAAAGAAGCAATGTTAATAGCTCAGAAACCTCTATAAAAGGAATTCAAAAGATTAAGTCTTGAAGTAGTCACTAGGATGGAAGCACTCTCAGTTCGACCGACACTTCGTGATCAAATTAAGAATCATCATAAAATATATACAGATAGAAGGTGAAAAAGGAACTAGAATTTATTGTTAGAGCATTTTAAAAGTCACGCCAACAAAACATGTTTTACAATTTGGCATGAAAGAGAACTTCGATTGAGGTACATTGGACCTTTCGAGATACTCAAATGGATTGGAAATGTAGCTTATCGTATTAGTGCTCAAGAAGCACGCTCCTTATTCGAATCACATGCTGAAACATCAACCCTTGAAAATTCAGCTAAACTTAAGTTATGAGAAAACCCCTTTTAAGTTATAGATCAGAAAGAACAAAAACTTCGCAACAAAGATATATCGTTGGTTTTGGCTATGGCTACATCATTCAGTCGTAGAGGCAAGTTGGAATCACAAGGATGAAATATGATCTAAGTATCCCCAACTATTTGGCAATGACTCGAAGGTCATTTTTTAGGACAAAATTTATTTTAAGAGGGATAGATTATAATACCTTGAAAAGTCCGAATGATCGTAAATCTTGAATTTGGGACTTTGGTATAAGATGTTGAAAGTTAGGGACCAAATTGATGAATTCTCATAGTTTAGGGACCATCTTGCACATTGGACCATAGTTGAGGACCCTAAGTGAAATTTAGGAACTCTCTGTTTTTAGATCAAGGAAAGATCACGAAAAATTATCTTAATTTCTGTGTCTGTATAGATTTATATATGGGCATGATTTTGATGGAGAATAAGTAAATACAATACATGCAAGAAAATTAATTAAGAAGGTTCCTTTCTTGGTCACTTTTACCATATATGTGGCATTACCTTGTTTAGTGCACAATTATAGGGACACCATTATAATACTTTCCTTTTGGTATCCCTAAATGCACATATAAATATCACAGCTAAATCACAACCACAAAATACACCAAAAATATCACTTTGTTGAAGTTAAATTTTCTTATACGTATTTACTACGATTCTCTCCTAATTATCAAGGTAAGTATAGTCATACATTATATGTTGAATCACTTTTCATTCTTTAAAATATGGAATTTGACTTATGAATATGATATGGGTCCTACATATGTAAGTGTAAGGAATTGGAGTTTAGTAGTAATGAAATATGGTTCTTAGTTCTCGTGTCTCCATAGGTATGATGTTATGGTATACATGCCCTAGTAATGAAGGCGATCATAGAACGCAGTGGTTGAAGCACATGCTGGTAGACGATGGAAGCTCAGTTAATATTCCTTCGGAGCTACTTATGATAAGATGCTAGTAGATCATGTGTCGACTGCCCTTACCTTCCCCATTATATGGATTCACTGGTGATATCATCCTTAGGGAAAAAATTACACTAGTGATAGAGATGGGAGAGCCTCTCGGATTTGCCCGCCATTACATGGAATTCTTCATAGTGGACAATAGGTCAGCCTATAATGGAGTCTTGGGAAGACTTACCTTGAAAGAACTATGGGCCATCATCTCCATTTCCTACCTATGCATGAAGTTCCTTACAGAAAATAGGATTACAACGGTTAGAGGCGATCAAATGGGGGCTAGGAAATGTTACTTGAATTCTCTAAAGAAAGCAATCCCTATGATGTTAACATGGTGTTAGTGGACACTGAAATGGCCGACGTCGCTGAAAAAGGACTGACCCTTGAATAGGGATAGGCCCCTAAACAAGAGAAAGACGTTGAGATGATAGATGTCCCTAAATAAGGAAGGACCCCTGAAGAAAGAGTTGTATGGGAAGAGGCCTATTCAGGCTATAACTAGATCTCCGTGTACTTCATGAATGAGGAAAATACTTCTTTCATAATCGATAGAGGCCTTGATTGTTATAAGCAATAAGAGGTTCGTTAACAAAATATATGTTGAAAAATGCATAGATGCTATTTTTCAAAACTGAAGGAGGTATAGGACTTGAACCCCCTTAAGTGTACCTTTGACGTCACCTTCGAAAAGTTTCTAGCTATTAAGGTCAACCATGAAAAGATCGATGCCCTAATAGAGATGAGGTCCCCTAAAAAGCCAAAGGAGGCGTAGAGCCTCACCAGGTGGGTGGAAACCTTGAGCCGCTTTGTCTTCAATGGAAGGACGAAATTCCAAGGCCAAGAGTTGAAGAAACACCTAGGCTATGCCCTCCCCTTCCTTTTCAAACCAAAAGTTGATGAGCCCTTACTACTTACTATATTTAGTCATATCTGAAGAGGCCTTCAACTTAGTTCATGTATGAAGAGATGGCAATATTAACTGCCTATTTATTATGTGAGCAAGACCCTCCTACAAGTAAAGACCCACTACCTAGACATGGAGAAGCTCGCCCTCTCTCTCTCTCTCTCTCTCTCTCTCTCTCTCTCTCTCTCTCTCTCTCTCTCTCTCTCTCTCTCTCTCTCTCTCGTCACCGCTTCTACAAAGTTTAGGCCTTACTTTTAGGCCCATAGCATCCATGCATTAACAAACATTCCACTTAAGTGCCACAGAAGCAAAATGCCTCTGAGTGTTTGATGAAATGGGCTGTAGAGTTGAGTGAGTTTGAACTGTCTTCAAGTTAAGATCCTCTATCAAGGGTCATCAAGGCAGTAGGCTTTGTGATTGAGTTTACCAACGTCCCTGAGGAGGAGACAATGGAACTCGTTGGGCACCCAAGTTGGACAATGGAACTCGCCTAGAAGGCCATAAATTTAATTGTGTGGTAAGGTTTAGATTTAAAGCTTCCAACAACATGGTAGAGGATGAGGCCATCCTTGTAAGCCTCAGGTTGGCTAGGGAGATACAAGTTCAGAGGCTATTTATAAATAGTGATTCACAACTAGTAGTGAACCAAGTCAATGGCAACTTCATCGATAAGGATGAGCATGGCGAGTTATCTCAATCAGGTCATGGATCTCCTCCCATCTTTTGAGAAGTTTGAGTTGGCACAAATTTTGAGCCTTGAAAATGATCATGTGAATGCACTACCCAAAATGGCCAGCAGCAAGGGTTAGGACAACAATAATGAAGCCCACAATCTTAAAAGACGAAGTGCACACTTCTTTTTACAAGATGATGTGCTATACAAGTAAGGCTTCTTATCACACCTTCTTCGATGCACAAGAGGAGAAGAGGCAACATACATCCTTTGAGAAATTCATGAAGGTATATGTGACAATCACACAAGAGAACCTACACTTGTACAAAAGGTGCATAGGTAAGGTTATTATTGGCTTACCTTGATAAAGAATGCCCTTCAATTTGTACAAAAATGCGATAAGTGCCAACGTTTCACGACGGTACAGAGACATCTGTTTAGGAGCTCAAAGAAGAATCTAGCCCTTGATCATTTGTCACATAGAGAATTGACCTCATAGGTCCTTTGCCCAAAGGTAGTAGTGCGTGCTACGGCCTTGTCGCCATAGATACTTCACAAAGTGGGAAGTTGTCGAACCTTTGGCCAAAATTATAGAGGTTACTTCCAAATTTCTCTAGAAGAACGTCATATGTCGGTTCGACATTCCCCACTCCATTGTACTAGAATTTTGACAAAAAATGGCTAAGGTGCTCTGTAAAGATCTAGGAATCAAAAAGCACTTCTCAACAAGGTCGAACCATCAACAAGACCATCATCATACCGTGACAAGGAAACTTGATGCCTCCAAATGAGCATAGGTTAACGAGCTCCCTCAAGTGCGATGGGCTATTCGAATCACAAGTTGAACTGCCACTGGATCAAACCACTTTCTCTATAGCCTATGGGGCCGAAGCAATGAGTCTGGTTGAAGTAGGATTACCCTCACCTCTTCACTTACACTTTGACAAGAACAACGAGTTGAGATGGTATGAGCTAGACTTCCTTGAAGAAAACGAAGAATGATTCACGAAGTAAAGCTAGCCTCTTATTTGGGAATGATAACCCGTTATTAAAATGCTAAAGTCAAAACTAGGTGATTTTGCATATGCGACCATGTAAGGAAGGTATTTCTCTCCTCAAAGGAACCAGGTCTGGGTACACTTGGCCCCAATTTGGAAGGCCCCTGTCGCATCAAAGAACTACCACCTGGTAAATATAAGATTGAAGACTTGGATGGAAAGGCCTAGCCTCATCCATAGAATATAGAACACCTCCATAGGCATTCTCAATTAGCAAAGATCACTTCCTCAACTGGACGATCTTTTTTTAAGCTCATGTAAAGTTTTCAATGAAATTAATTTCAGTACGAATATCCTCATCTCATCCCATCTCTTCCATGGATCTACCATGGAAGAAGCCCTTAGTATGAATGAACCATCAACCCTTTATGGAAGCATAATCGCTTCCAAACGATAGGTGCTCGAACCCCAAACAAAGCCCACCTTGAAACCTCCAAAGACGTGCCCATGGCATGGACGAACCATCCACCATGCCTAGGAAGAATTCATTAGGAAAAACTTACTAGATTATTGTCCAGTTCGATGCGCCAATACTTGTGCTTCATTTTTTTTTATTATTGTTGACCTATGGTTAATTATAATCTTAAAGTTTTGATTATATCAAACAAGTGTTAATCGTGTTTACTAATAAATTGAATTTAAGTGATCACAGTTTTCCAAACATATAATGAAAAATTGATCAATGATCGTCACAAGATCAAAAGCTATCATCACAAATCAGAGTTACAAAGAAGTCCAAGATCGAAGTCAATGTCTTCCAAGCATGCAAAAAAGATCCTTCAAGATGAAAGTCTAAAGAGCTAAAGAAATATCAAGAACTAGGTCCCTTTTAGATCAAAATGTAGAGGTTATACTTTGATATTTAACAACGAATGATTTAAGCTCAGAAACCTTTTATTCATTAAAATTTATTTTGATAAAATGTTTAGATCAAAAGTAATGATTTTGAAACTAATGTTTGAACTTAGATTATATTTTTAAAACATAATTTAACTTGAAAACAAATTAAAAAACCTGACAAAGGTCTACATTTCAAAATAGTCGAAACCGATCAAATAGGGCCAAAACGTGAAAATTAGTCTAATTTGTTGAGATGATTGACTAACAGTCAATCAGCCGAAAGTGGCAGTCAATCGAAAGGCCAACGGTATAAATTTTGACCATTCTAAATTTCTGTTCTACAACTGCTATATTGGTCTATCAAACATGAGACAGTTAAATGCTATATTGGTCTACAACTTTTTGAAATTTTTTCTTTTTGGACTTTATAAATATCCTCTTTTCATTCTTTATATCATTCTTTAAGAGAACTAAAGTGAAAAATCTTTGAGCACAAATATTTGAGCTTGTATCTTATTTAATTCATCAAAAGTTTACTTTGAAAACTTTTGACTTATTGAATCAACTTTTGAAAAATCATCTTTTTATCAAAGTTTTCTTATCTAATACTTGAGCTTCATTTATTCCAATTCATTAAAGTGTTAGGCTCTCTTACAGCTAAATTCATTTGTATCATTTATTAAGAAAGAGAGTTTTAGTTTCTAGTTTTCCTTTAAGAACAACAACCGAATTCTTCGACTTTGCTTCTTCTTTTGTTCTGAGGGCAGCCTTGTTGTCTTTTCAATTTGATCTCTATGGAGAGCTAGAAGTTGAGCTAGTACTTTCAACTTCTCCATTTGCCCGTACAACCATAACCCTTTTATTTGGGCATTTGGAACCAATATGTCCAATCCTTGGCACCTCAAACACTTCATATCACGTGACTTAGTAAGAGTTTTAGTTTCTGGTTTTCCTTTAGGAACAACAACCGAATTCTTCGACTTTGCTTCTTCTTTTGTTCTGAGGGCAGCCTTGTTGTCGTTTCAATTTGATCTCCATGGAGAGCTAGAAGTCGAACCAGATCTGAACCTCTTGGACTTGATTTGCTCCTCCACTTTAACAGCTTTGTGCAGTAGCTCTCCATCTCTACGTAATGTTGCAACTCAACCACATCAGTAATCTCCTTGTTCAAACCGCCAATGAATCTAGCAATTGTTACTTCTCTGTCTTCCTCTATGTTAGCTCTAATCATGGCGATTTCCATCTCCTTATAATAATCCTTTACACCCACGGAACTCTGAACCAGCCCTTGTAACTTTCTAAAGCCCATAATTCATTAAAGATTACAATTAAAATTCCTAATTAGCCCTCGTACTCTTCTTGTCCTTCCAAATTTATCCTTTGCACAAAAACATAAGTGACCATCTTTGGTGAAGCTTTTGAATCTTTGAGTTTTGTTTTAGAATCCTCTAGCACGGTCTCTTTGTATTGCACTTCCATAATCAAGCCTTGCAGAGCCTCTTTCTTCCTCTTTGGCTTTGCCCTAGTCATTGGATCGCCAATTCCTTGTAAAGGATCTTGAGAATATTTGGGAGCATCAATTTGTTCAGCGCCTTGATTACCTCCATCCCCATCTAGTAAATTTTGACAAAGGGACATAGAACATTTCGAAGTACGTAAAGACCCTAATCTATCTAAAGAATGAAGGTTTGTTTCTTCTCACTGGAAAGAGCTTATTATTGGTGATCCATCAAAAGGTATTATTACTGGAGCCTCTACTAGAAATAATCTTAATAGTTGTGCTTTTATGTAGCAAATTGAACCAATGATCCTCAAAGAAGTCGAGTTTGATGAATTTTGGATTCTAAATATTCAGGAAGAACTAAAGCAATTTGAAAGAAATCATGTTTGGAATTTAGTCGCTAGACCAAATGATCAAACTGTTATTGGCAGAAAATGAGTTTTTAGAAATAAACAGATGAAAATGGAATAATTGTGTGTAATAAGACTAGATTTGTGCCCAAGGTTACAATCAAGAAGTGGCATCAATTTTGAGGAAACTTTGGCGCTGGCTGCTAGTTTAGAATCCTTTTTTTGCATTTGGTTGCCATAAACTATTCACTCTTTCTCAAATACATGTTAAAAGTGCATTTTTAAATGATTTTATTCAATAAGAAGTTTTTTTTTTTAACGCTCCCCAATTTTAAAAATAAAAAATATCCAGATTATGTTTTTAAATTTCGAAAGGCTCTTTGCGGTTTAAAACTAGCTCCTAGGGTTTGGTATGCAAGATTGAGCAAATTTCTACTTTCAAATGGTTTTTCAATAGGGAAAGCGGTAATACCCTCTTTATCGAAATAAAAAAGAGTGACGTGATTATTGTTCAAATTTATGCTAACGATATTATTTTTTTGGTGCAACTAATATCTCTCTTTGTGAAAATTTTTCAAAATGTATGAGTAAGGAGTTTGAAATGAGTATGATGGAAGAACTCAAATTCTTCCTTGGACTCCAATGAGTATTCATTAGTCAAAACAAATGCATACTGTATATGCTCAAGAGATTTGAAACGGAAAACTTAAAGCCAATGGACACTCCAATTAGCTCATCTATAAAATTGGACAAAGATAATTGAGGTACCGCAGTTGACATAACAAAATCGAGGTATGATCGAATTTTTATTTATTTAACCCCAAGTAGACCCGATATTATGTTTAGCACATACTTATAATACTAGATTTCAATCTAATTGATGAGAACCATGGGATGAAAACTAACAAAGATCTGTTGGTTATGGAAGGAGTAATGACGAGATCACGAGCAAAGAAGATCAACGAAGCCATGGGATTATTTGTTCGAGTTACCTGGGTTGTCTCTTCTATTACAATGAGCGAAACATCAAGTTTCATGTTGGGCATGGAAGAGGAACCAAGATTAGTGCACTGAATTCAAACTAAGTTAGAAGAAGCGAAGTCTGGAGTGTAGCTTTAAAGCGACGTGAGAGCATAGGCAAAATAGGTAGTGCGCGCACGGGTGCAAAATTTGAACTCGTAGCCAAAATTTGAATACGCGCAATACAAAAAATCGGGAAGTGATTAAATTTTTCTTTTTTCGTTTAGAACTCTACTTGTTTGATATTTTACGTTTTAATTAGGGCTTTTATGAGTTCCCTATATATAGGGCTCATTCTTTTTATTGTAAAACAACACATTACTAAGAGAATTAATAAAGCAAGATTTGATTTCTTCTTGTTCTTCATTGAACTTAATTTCGAACTTATCGAAGATTTCGTCTTTGTAGCGTTCAACAATTTCATAGCAAGGTTCATAATTTTTATAATTAAGGTCAAATGCTTCCATAACTTTGGTTCCTTGATTCAATAAAAACACCAAAAATATTCAAGAAGAATTTGTGCATTAGATTAGTTCCCGAATCAATTCTTTTTCGATTGTTTTTGGCTTTTTTCGATTTCAAGAAACACTTTCCTGAAAATTCTTGAAGCGCAATTTCTTTCAAGAAATCAATTCCTTACCTAAATCGTCCACTAGTGTCAAATTTGTTTTGGACATGGTATATATCAATTTCAAAAAACACTTTCTTGAAAATTCTTGAAACACAATTTCTTTCAAGAAATCAATTCAATTCGTAAATCATCCATTAGTATCAATTATGTTGTGGAAAAGGCATAAATCGATTTCAAGAAACACTTTCTTGAATTTCTTGATTGTGTTTTCATTCAATTCTTCCACTCATTCCTTTCTAGTCTTGTCCTAGAGTCAATATCCTTATTAAATTCCTTATGCTTCAGCTTTGAACCTCACAAGGGTGGAAATTTTTTATTGAGATCAGTTAATTTCGTTAGAGAACTTGAAAGAAAACTTTGAGAGGAAAAAAAACAAGAGTGGTGAGACTATTATGGGGAAAAACCTAATTTTTTGAGTGAAACGGGAGTGCAAACACACGAGACATACAAAATTATAGCTATTAATATGTCTAATAAAGAAGAATGAATATCAAGAGAGGGAGACAATCAAGCCTTCATGATGAGGGCAATACAACTACAATTTGAGCGGATGAATGTGGTATTTGTAGAAATTAGAGACAATGGATCGGCAAGATATGGTGATAGCTAACTTACAAAGGGAGAAACCTAGAGGAGCTTCTAATGTTAGGAGGCAAGGTAGGCTAGATCCTAGGATTGAATCTGATGATGGAAATGAATTGGATAGTGCTAATGAGGATGACCAAATATCAGAGGCCGAAATGGGTATGATGAGGAATAGAGGAGATACGCTTGAAAGGGTGCCTAGAGGAGACCCTGGAAACTTGGTGGAGGTCGGGTTGATCAGAATTTGGGTACTAAAATGAAAATTCCTTCATGGGGTGAGTTGAAAGCTATCATGAAGAAGAGTTTTGTGCCAAATCACTAATATAGGGATATTAAACAAATCCTTCAAAGCGTCAGTCAAGGTTCAAGGAGTGTGGAGGATTATCACAAGATGATAGAGATGTCTATGATTAGGGCGAACGTTGAGGAGGTTAGGGAAGCCACAATGGCTAGGTTTTTGATTGGTTTAAATAGGGAGATAACCAATGTAGTGGAGTTGCAACATTATGTGAAGTTGGAGGATATATTGCATGTTGCTATAAAGGTAGAGAGACAATTAAAAAGAAAATGAGCAGCTAGGTATTCTTCGGGTTCTTTTGGTTCTAATACTTCTTGGAAACCAAAGTACGATAGTAATAAAAGTGATGGGGCTGTTTCAAAAGTTAAGACCGAACCACCAAGGGGAAAAGAGGAAGTGGCTAGCAAATTAAGACCCATGGTGAATTCCCAACCTTCTAGGAATAGTGAGGGATATCAAGTGTTTTAGATGCTTGGGTTCAGGGCACATTGCTTCTCAATGTCCAGACAAAAGGGCAATGATCTTGCATAATGATGGGAAAATGGTGAGTGATAGTGATGAGATGCAAGAATTGGAGGATGCTAGTGATGGTGATGGGGCCCCAGTGGTAGGTGAAATACTTGTTCTGAGACAGGCTCTTAGTACACAAATCAAGGTGGATGACATGGAGCACTAAAGGGAGAACATTTTTCGTACTAGATTCCATGTCAACAACAAGGTACATGTAGTATGATTATAGGTGGGGGGGGGGGGGGGAGTTGTGCCAATGTTCTAGTAGCATTGTAGAAAAATTGGGTTTGACTATGCTATAACATCCTAGACCCTATAGGTTGCAGGGGTTTAATGAATGTGGAGAGGTTATGGTCAATAAGCAAGTCTTGGTGAGCTTCACAATTGGGAAGTATAGTGATGAGGTGATGTAAGATGTGGTTCCTATGCTACTTTCAATGTTTATGATCTTTCTCTATTTGATACAGGTGGAGATTCAAGGACGAATATATTTGGAAGAGAGAGGGAATGATGAGAACCATAGGATGAAGGCTGATAAGGATCTGTTAATTATGGAAGGACCAATGATGAGATCGCGAGCAAAGAAGATCAAAGAAGCCATGGGATTACTTGTTCAAGCTACATGGGTAGTGTCTTCGATTGCAACGAGCGAAACATCAAGTTTCATGTTAGCATGGAAGGGGAACCAAGATTAGTACACTTAATTCAAGCCAAGTTGGAAGAAGAGAAACCTAGTGTGTATCCAGAAAGCGGCATGCAAGTGCAGGCAAAATAGGTAGTGTGCGCATGGGTGCAAAATCTTAACTCGTAGCCAAATCAACTAAACGGCTCGTGCGCGACAGAAAACAGTTGCGCGCGCATAGTACAAAGCATCTGAAGGCGATTTAATTTTTTCTTTTTCGTTTAGAACTCTATTTGTTTGATATTTTACATTTTAATTAGGGTTTTTATGAGTTTCCTATATAAAGTAGGTCTCATCCTTTTCATTGTAAAACAACACATTATTGAGATAATTAACAAAGCGAGATTTGCTTTCTTCTTGTTTTTCATTGAATTTAATTGCAAAGAGGTTTGAGCATTATTGATGAATGTTTATAGCCACTTTAGAAGAAAATGCATATCGGGCTTTTATGAAAGCATTTTATAGAAATATCCCTTGTTTGTCACCCATTTTATGGAAGAATTTGATTTGGAATAGTGATTGATGGAAGAATGTGTGGTTAAAAAGCAAGGAGAATTTTTGGGTTTATGTGTAATATTATTTTATTGATAGAATGTGTTGTTGAAATGAAGAAGGAGAAAAAAATGAGAAAGAGAATGGGGAAAAAATGGATGTCAAACAAGTGCATGGTTTATACTCGTAGTTCAGGTAGTATTTCATGTTTTCTCAAAGGCAAAATGATTGATATCACCAAAACTCTTCACTGAGATCTACTTGAGCTTGGGGAATGTGAAAATCAAATATTTTTTGTTATATGGCTCATCCATCAATTGAATGTTATAAACCTATAATAGCATGCCGTAGAGTAATCGGTTAAAATTTTGAACATCCTAGAAAGATTAGCTCTGATAAACTTACTCCCCCTTGTCAAGTTTTGCACATTTTGACATTTTCCATCTTAACTCCTTCCTAGTGGGCGTAAATTAGATTTTCCATCGACCGTGATTGGTCATAAGAAACTCGTCAATTCTGTCACTCGCATCAAGACCTTACCATTTGGCATGCTTCTCACCAAAATTTTTAAATATTTTGTAGTTTCTTTGAATGACAAGGTTTCCATTTCTCTCCATCCTACTAACATGATCAATATTTATACTCTTAAGCGGATGAAAATTGTCAATGAGCATGTGAAATGGGTGGTCCATACTGGGGGATTTGATTTGGAGTCGAGTCCTCCAACTTTACCTTTCCAAAGAAGATGAAGATGAAGTTGAAAATGATCACGACAATGATGCACCACGTGTTCCTAGTCCTCCTCATAGGGATGGAAAAAAACCTCACCGGCTCGGCCTAGGAAAAGACTCGAGCCGAGCCCATTTTAGGGAATCATTTGCCCAAGCCCGGCCCTGCCAAACCTCGCCGGCTTTGCCTAGGAAAAGCCCGAGCCTCGGCTCGGGCCGAGCCCATTTTGGGGAATCATCTGCCCGAGGTTGGCCCTGCCCCTGTGACTGATGAGCTGCAAGGGCCGACTAGTGACATAGACCGTTTCGGCCCGTATGGGCATAAATTAAAAAAAAATTAATTAAGCTAAGCTAAAATGCAGGCAACTATTTTTAGCTGCACACACGCTAACAAGAAAAAAAATTTGAGCCGGCTCGACCCGCTAAGGCTCGAGCCGAAGACTTCGGCAAAAGCCTCTTTTTCAAGCTCAGCCCTATTTGGCTCTAGCCGAGCCCGAGCCTCGATTCGGCTTATTGCCATGACTACCTCCTCATGACATCCCAAGATCGAGTGCTCCTCCTACAGCAGTTTTACTTCATCAAGTGCTCACTCAACAAAATGTGCTAAATGTTCAATAAGAGGCTCTCAATGCACAACACATGGTGCTTCAAGCTCAACAAAATACCTTTAAAGATTGGTTCGAAGCACTTTTCCCACCACCGCCTCCTTCGGAGTCTTAAATATGATTTTATGCATATGTATTTTGGAACCACGTACATTGGTCTAGCTTCTTTATGTCTTTAACTTTCCTAAACTCATATTTTGACATGCTATTAATATCCTTTACTTGGAACTTTAATTGATTAAGCTTCATGTGTGTTATAAAGGGGAATTTTTTTTGTTGTTTCCTATGGTTAAGTTTTCATTATAACCTTAATGTTTTGATTATAACAAGTTGATCATGTTTACTAACAAATTGAATTTAAGTGATTATCATTTGTCAAAGCATATACAAATTGATCGATAGTAGTCAAAAGATGAAAAGCTATCATCACAAATCCGAGTCACAAAGAAGGCCAATATCAAAGTCAAAGCCTTCCAAGCATTGAAGAAAAGATCCTTCAAGACGAAATCCTAAAGAGCTAAAGAAATATCAAGAACTAGGTCTTTTTATATCAAATGCAAAGCTACTAATACTTTGATATTTAGCAATGAATGATTTAAGCTCAAAAACCTTTTTATGTATTAAAAGCTATTTTGTGCACTAAAAGTTATTTTTGAAAAAATGTTTTGATAAAAAACAAAATTGATTTCCAAAATGATGTTTGAACTTAGATCATATTTTAAAACATCATTTATCTTGAAACCTAGTTAAAAAAACACCTTCCAAGGCTACATTTGTCAAATATTTGAAACCGATCAAACGAAGCCAAAACGTGAAAATTGGCCAAAACTGCCTAGGCAGTTGTCGGTCAATTGGCGGGGTCGACCACTTAGGTCGATCAAAAAGGTCCAATGTCCAAATTTTGACTGTCCTGAATTTCTATTTTACAACGGCTATATTTGTCTTCTAGACATGAGGAGGTCAACTGGCACTCTTCCAAACTTTAAGAAAGTTTTGCTTTTTAAAGCTTTATAAATATCCTCATTCTTTAATAGCATTAAAGGGAGAAATCATTGCGCAAAAACTCTATGAACGTATATCTTATTTAATTCATCAAACATTTACTTTGAAAATTTTTGATTGATTGAATAAACTTTTGAAAATCATCTTTTTCATCCAACGCTTGAGCTTCATTTATTGCAATTCATTAAAGTGTTAGTCTCTCTTAGAAATAAATCCATTCGTATCATTTATTAAGAGAGATGTTCAAATTTTAAAAGCATTCTTCATATGTGTGGATCGTATTGAGGTCTCTAGAAAGCTCAATAGTTTGGGTTCCATCATTTTTGTATAAGGATCGGTGCTCATTGTTTGTAAGTCACCAAAACCGGTTTGGATTGCACCATAAGTTAATCCATACAGTGAAAAGTCTACATCTGTCAAATATTCGAAACCGACCAAACGGAGCCAAAACATGAAAATTGACCAAATCTGCCTAGGCAACTACGGTCAACTGGCGGTGTCAACCACTTAGGATCGATCAGAAAGGCTCAAATGTCCAAATTTTGACTATTCTGAATTTCTATTTTACAACAGCTATATTGGTCTTCAGACATGAGGAGGTCAACTGGCACTCTTCCAAACTTTAAGAAAGTTTTTCTTTTTAAAACTTTATAAATATCCTCATTCTTTAATAGCATTAAAGGAAGAAATCTTTGAGCAAAACTCTATGAGCTTATATCTTATTTAATTCATCAAACATTTACTTTGAAAATTTTTGATTGATTGAATAAACTTTTGAAAATCATCTTTTTCGTCTTAAGTTTTTTCATCCAAAGCTTGTGCTTCGTTTATTGCAATTCATTGAAGGATTAGTCTCTCTTATAACTAAATTCATTTGTATAATTTATTAAGAGAGAGGTTCAAATTGTAAAAGCATTCTTCATATTTTTGGGTCGTATTGAGGTCTCGAGAAAGCTCAATAGTTTGGGTTCAATCATTATTGTATAAGGATCGGTGATCATTGTTTGTAAGTCACCAAAAGCGTTGTAAGGGTTTGGAGAAGATCCCCCACGAGGCGAGATGATTTTGTTATCTCTGTATCCAGTATTTGTGATGAACTACTGAAGCTATGGCGATCTCTAGTGGCAACAATTATAACACATTTGCAACAATTCTTCCATGTTCTCCCCAATAAGTTTTCTTCAACCTTTTTTAGACATCGGGAGATGAGTCGACTTTTTGCCCTGAGATTGAGGAGGCAGAGTCTATTTCCATTTTCCTTGGTTGCCTCGGTAGGAAAAGGGTGTGACTTAAAAATTATTTTAAACCACTTGGGGATTTCAGCTAGAGGTAGAGTAGGAGCCTTCACTGCAACTGTAGGCCTAGATGTATTGGTCCTAGATGAGTAAGCCTTTCTTGGCTTCTTATTAACAGGCCGGACTATCTCATCCTCTTTTTCCTCATCATTTACAGGCTGCCCCTTGCTCACCTTTATCAACTGCTCGCTTTGTTTCTTATAGGCAACATAAGTTGTCTTCAGTACCCTCGCTATAGTAACACTTTTCCTGAGGGTGGTGAATTCAAGCTTTAGTGGTCTCTTCTTCAAAAAGATTTTTGGAAGATTGTACAAGTGTTAGCACCTAGGACTTGAGTACATAACGACACATGAACTGAACGGGGTCAAAAATTACCTTGAAAAGCCAATAAGTAGTTGACGAAGTAGATGTCCTTCTCTATCGGTTTGGAGAAGCTTCGCTGCTCCTATGTCAACTGATAAATGATGAATATGGTATCTCACTGTTCTTCAGATATCTCACACCGAAGTAATAAATCTGCAAGAAAACTACGAAAATGGTTAAGTATAAAACTCAAAGTACAAATAAAGGAAGATGTGACAGCTCTTCAAAATACTCACTTGTAGAGGTTGTAGGGACAATCAGAGGAGCCGGAGGTTACCCTCTAAAGTATCCCATCGGACATGCACAATACCAAAATTCTTTCAAGCCAACCACAAATGAAAAATGGCCCTAGGAGATTAGTAGTACAAATCCCTTGACCTTTTCAACTCCCTCCTTGCTTTTAGGAATACAAACAGAGTGGAAGATGCTAAACGGAATATCCCGGCCCAGGGCCAACTCGCTCTACAATATCCAAGACCCACCATTTGACTCTAAGAGTTTGGATTCAATTAGGTCAGAGCTAGACCATAAGATCGCAGAATGAGGCCAAAAAAAAGGGTGAATGAGCTTCTGAGTTTCAAGAACAATGGGACCTACACAATCAAGAATCCTATAAATCTCCCCCTAAGTGTTTGAAGTTTAGTAGAAGTCCTACTAGAATAAACACCGAAAGCCCCTACTTAATCAAGGTATCTACAGGGCTTTCAAGCCTCTTCCATATGTTCTCACCAGATCTCACTGTTCTAGAAATCTTATCCAAAATGAGTATAGTAGGGTACTAATAGTAGAGGAAACTATGGCCAATCTATCATCAACCCTCGTCTAGCTAGAAGAAGTACCAACAGAAGCAAACATACGTTCTTAATGGAAGGAAACAAAAGAGAATTTATAAAGGGACTGCTTAGAGGTTTGCTCGTTGGAATTGATGAACTTCCCTGGAATTTGAAATGCTTGTATCAAAAAATGTAAAGAAGTAGAGTATGGGTAAGATTTTGAATTTTTCGTAAAGTAAAAACTTGTAACGTAAGGGAAGGAGGCCGTTTATAAGCAAAGGCAGTGAACCTCAACTGTAGGATCAAACTAAAAATGATCAAGACCTCACCTCTTTTACAACATTCCATTTTCAGGCCTTATGCTACATAGCTTAATCAAGCTATCTATCTTTCAGAACCTCTTCCTCTATGCTAGGACATCGTATTTGCATCACAACTTCATCAAGTGGCCTATCTTCTAGAGCCTCATCCGCAATACTAGGACTTCGCCTCTACTACATAGCTTCATCAAGCTATCTATCTTTCATACTCTCGTCATCTATGGGAGGACATTGTGTTTTAATCACAGCTTCATCAAGTTACCTATCTTCTAGAGTCACGTTCTCTATGCTACGAGATGGCCTCCATTATACAGATTCACCAAGCTATCTATCTTTCAGAACCTCATCCTCTATATGCCAGGATCTCACCTTTGTTGCACAGCTTCATCATGTTGTCTATATTTCAAAACCTCGTCCTCCATGCAAGGACCTCGCCTCTATATCACAGCTTCATCATGTTGTCTATCTTTCTACATAGCTTCGTCAAGCTTTATATCTTTCTACACAACTTCATCAAGTTGCCGCCTCGTCCATCATGCAAAGTTCTATACGGTGCATCATGCTCATTGTCAGACATCGTGTTATGTGATTTGGTGTTCGTGTCACTAGATGTAGACTCAAAAACAGGATTAAAAGGGAATTCAAACTCCATGTCAGGTCTGTCGGCAGATCTCCCTCTCTCTCCTCGATACCTGCTCATGAAACACAAGTAAAAGAAAATAGATTGAAAATAATAAAAACACTAGAATGAAAATTAAACTAACTAAAAATAAAAGTAAAGGAACGATGTCACCCTTTGTAGTCGATCTCTTAGTATTTTGTACCGTCTCCCCGGCAACGGCGCCAAAATTTGATTACGCTCAAAAAATAACACGGTACAGTAATCAATCCGCCAATAAAGTGAAATTGAGATTAAAATTCAAAAATTAGTTTAATCTAACGATAGAAGAAGCATGACTAGATCTATGAAAGATATAATAATTGTTAAACCAATCTCAACAATAAATAATTGAAATTGAAACACAATAACTAGTTTGATTGAACAATGGAAAAAGTATGACTGAATCCATGAAAAATCTTGTAAATATTAAACCGATTTCAATATAAATTCAAGAGAATGAAAATCTAAATTTTAACATTGTTTGACAATGAAAAGATCAAATTAAATGAATAAAAGACATGAAATCACCAATTCCAATCGAGTTCCTTCGTAGCTTCACCAAGGGTTTTAGTTCTCCATGCGTTTCTTGAGCCAAAGTGGAGAAGAATGTATGGGGGGCCTTCTCCATGAGTTTTTTGAGCCAAAGAGGAGAAGAATGGTGTATGGGGGCCTTCTCTATATGTATTCTGTTGTTAAGTATTTGTAAGGGTCGGAACTTAGATAAAAATCACGTCTAAATTGGTTTCCAAAAGAGCTCTAATCGAATAAGGAAAGTTCCTTTCGCGCGCGGATTTTTTGTCTCTGCACAACAGTTAGTAATTTGGTTATAACTTTCTCTTCTGATATCCGATTTAGATGATTTGATGCGTTGGAAAGATAACTCAAAGAGTTACAATTTTATTAGAAATACATATTTTCCAATTCGGACTTTTACTATACCAAAAATGGGTCTCAATCTTCGGCTAAAAATCTGGAATATATCTTGTGCAAATTGGAAATTGATTTTGATAATATTCCATTCCTTTTTGACTTCTAATTACTTCCAATCCACCCTTAGCACTCTCGAACCTTTATCGTGAGTCCTGACATAATTTTTGAGTATTTGCACTTTAGTCCTTGAACTTTCACTTTCTTCCATTCTGGTTATTTTTCACTTATTTCTCATTATTTCCACTACATTCATCACTTGTCCTGCAAAACATGAATTGTATAGAATTAAGCTATATTCCAACATATTAATCAACAATTACTCATGTTTTGACAGTAAAATAAGTATGTAAAACGTACTTATCAAGTCTCATCCCCTATGCTAGGACCTTGCCTATATTGTACAGCTTTATCAAGCTATCTATCTTTTAGAGCCTGGTCCACTAATTTAGAACCACGTCCTCTATACTAGGATATAACCTCTACTGCACAACTTCATCAAGTTGTCTATCTTTTAGAGCCTCGCCCTCTACCCTATAGCTTTATGACCTGCTCAACCCAAAAAGTCTACACATTATATGAATATCCACACATGAACTTGGTGTACTATTGTTACCCTCTACTAATGAGGCTCCAGATCGTGGCCAAGTGGCTTTAAGTTAGCAAGCTTAATCAAGCTTGCACTCCATATCAGTCATAGTCGATATGATGCCATATGCAAGGTAGTGGAAGTGATGCATCACCTATATTGAGGTGCCATTTAGACATCGACCCTTCATGACCTAGGCGAGGTATTATAACCTACAGAGAAGTGATCCAAATCAACTATCCTCTTTGTTGATATGAAGTATTTCCAACTTTACCTCTTTTAAGAGATCTTTTGTAAAAGATCTTCATATTATTAATTGATGTGACATCGCTACAACAGATGCCTAAACGGTAAGCTTGTCGGTCTACTTTTCAAAGATCAAACCTAGGTTCTAAGGTGGCTACTTTTTTGAAATATTGTGTCATTCGGCTTATGGTTGATGGAGTGACACCTAAGACAAGACACCTCGACCATCAGGATGAGGTCACGTGTCATTTGAAGGTAATGCAATTTTACACACTCAAAGGTTGCTCTCTCCAATTTTTATCTTGTTAACCCTTGGTGCCCGTGCACTAATGTGGCTCAAGTGTTTCGATCATCCAACACCTAAATGTACTCATACCATTGATTGACTTGACCGCTTCCCCACCACAAGAGAAGACCACGCGCCACTAACGATTTGTCCAAGAGTGTAGAGCTTGTTCACGTGGACATTACTAGAGCCAAGATCTTTCGAACACATCACCCGTGCAAAAATCGAGGTCAACGGGGATTTTCAATGTCTTGTTCGTGGTTTCACTCATTGTCTCGAGTCTTCGTGGCATTTTGGTACAGTTGTTGAAACTGTCGTAGCATAAAGTTTGGCTTCTAGTATGTGTGAGAGGTCTATCTCACGAAATATTGAGTTCTATGATGATCTTGCTCTCCCATAAATAGAACTAGTAATGTTAGGAAATGATTATGTAGATGTTGAGCACATCTTGCCACAATGAGCTTGACACTTTTTTTTTTGCCTTACATATTGTTCTACCAATCAAGTTAGCAACATGCTCTAATAAAAAGAGCTACCACTTCTAATAACTGACTCATTCAAACGTTTTTCTTAGATGAAGGGGGATTTCAAAAGATCGTCAAATTGGTCAATTCATTTAGTTTTAATTGGACGTGAAAACCATTTATTCAGAGTGGTAGATAATGGTATTGACAAACTAGTTAACCGTGTATTTCGCCAATGAAATCTATCCTTGGTACACAAACTATTGGAAAAATATGTTTTATATTTTTACGTATTATTTTTATCGGCTTACTTAATATATAAATTGATTTTTAAATCTCAAGAAATTTTTCAAAAATGTGAAAAATAGGATACAAGTCCAAATAGACAGTCGGTCCGAACTGACTCGATGGTAAGTTATCTCAACAATATGTTACAGCTATAGATTTTAGGGTTTTGACACTCATAATAGGAATCGTTGTTATATTGCCAAAATGCAGCTTATACAAATTTATTTATGTACCATCCTAGATACTCTCTGATAGGTTAACTAAGTTTAAGGAATGACTGGAAAAAAATATTAAACTATCCGATAAAATATATCTTTAGTGATATGACTATATTCTAACCCAATTTTACTGCACGTTTTTTAGGGGAAAATTAACATCAATCCTGCCGATTACTTCATTTAAGTAAAGGAAGAAAAAAATTGGAATCAAAGCTTTGAAGAAAATACACACAAGCCCCCTAAAGCAATCGTGTTCTTCTGCCATCGTGCAAGTTCAATCAAATGCATGCTTCATTGAATATATTCAAAGCCAATTATTCTCTTCGATGCAAGTTTGGAGAAACAAAACAACGTGCACTGATGTACTATCCCATTCATTGATCAAGCAACTTGGCGTGAGTTAAGAATGATGACTCTTAATTCAAATGGTGGCTACAGTCAAGTACAATAGGGAATTGGTGATAAAGTCAGCATCGGAGGATTTGATTCCACTTCTCAAATAAGTCAAAAGAAGAAGATTGAAAGGAGTTGTTCTTAGACTTCTTTTGATTGTCATTTGTTAATTTTACGAAATTATAAAATTGAGACTATTGTATTTTTTATCGTTTAATTTAGTGGATTGTTTGACCCATGGCATGGGCCCATGATGACCAGCCTTGGGTGTTTACGTGTTATATCAGTATTCAAGTTTTAATCTACTTTTTAATTTTTGCATTTTATTAAAAAATTTAAAAAACACAGGCACGTTGCAGTCAAAATTTTTAAAAACTGAGTACAGGATATTATGACTACAGAATTATAATAGTGAAATTAAAATTAATTTTTAATTTATTTAGATTTAGTGATCAGTAAACACACGTAGCAATAGTAGCTCTGAAACCTACAACAGATTTAATCACAACCCAAAAAAGCTAAAATCCCAGTTTGAAGCTTGACGCAATAATTTATTGAATCCAGGTACCAAAGTTATGGAAGAACTTGACCCCGTAATTACAAAAACTATTAATCTCGCTATGAATTTGTTGAATGTCACAAAGATGAAATCTTTAATAAGTTCGAAATTAAGTCAATGAAGAACAAGAAGAAAGCAAATCTCACTTTATTAATTCTCTCAATAATGTGTTGTTTTAGAATGAAAAGAATGAGCCCTATATAGGGAACTCATAAAAATCCTAATTAAAACGTAAAACATCAAGAAAATATCAAACAAAAGAGTTCTAAACAAAAAAGGAAAAATTAAACCGCCTTCAGATTTTTGTACTGTACGCGCGCGTAGCGTGTATTCTCTCATCCGTGCGTTCAATTGATTTGGCTATGAAATGAAATTTTGCACCTGGCTACACTCGTGGATTAAATGCACTAATCTTGATTTTTCTTCCATGCCCAACATGAAACTTGATGTTTTAATTGATGACTCGGCCCACATAGCTTGAACAACTAACCCCATGGCTTTCTTAATCTTCTTTGCTCATGATCTCATCCTTGGTCTTTCTTCCATAATCAACGGATCTCTGCTAGCTTTCGTCTCATGGTTCTCATCATTTAGCATTTACACTAGGTATCAGAGCAGGTTCGCTTTTCAAAAGTGTAATCTACAAAAAATCTAGTAATGGGCGGTGCACCAGTTAGACCTCCTATCTTGGACGCAACAAGCTATTTATATTGGAAGAATAGGATGCAGATCTATGCACATCTGTAGATGAAAGAACTTGGCATTCCATTATATATGGATATAAAACGCTCACTGTGACTAAAAATGGAAAAGAAAGAGAGAGAAAGGCTTATTGGAGAACTACAAGTTTTAGCAATGCTAGTTAAACTTCCAAAGCTTTAAATGTAATTTTATCTTTTGTGGATTCTAACCAGTTCCCCTTGATTTCTACATGTAAGGTGGCAAAGGAAGCATGTTATATACTACAAGTAGCTCATGAAGGAACTTCTATTGTGAAGTCCTCGAAACTTCAAATCCTCACCATTGAATTTGAGCAGACAATGAGAGATTATGAACAATTCAAGGATTTTTACCCCAAGCTAGTGACATTGTTTGCTCAACATATAATTTGGGAAAGAAGTATTCAAAAAGCAAAATAGTGAAGAAGATCCTTAGATAAATTTCATTCTAAAGTTGGTGGGCTCCTTAATGACTTATGAGTTACATCTCCATAGGAGAAAGACAGAAAAAGGATTTGGAGTTATCTTCAAAGACAAAGTGTTGACGAGGATGAAGAATGTGTGATGAGCATATATGACCATGTTCATCAAATAGTTTAAAAGTTCCTAAAGAGCAATCAAAAAGGAAGGAGCTCAAAACCTCAAGTGAAGAAGTTCTTTAACAACTCTCAAGGCAAAATCCAACTTCATCTCTAGAGAGATGCTGAAGGTTCTAACATACTGAAGAAGTCCCCAAAGCATTGAATATTACATAGAATGAAAATGAGGAAGAGAGGAGGACAGAATTGACAATATTCAGGTGGTTTATTTACTGTCAATTTAGAGTTAGAATCTAACTCGCTACAGTTGTTGCCTGCAGATACAAGTAATGTATGTTCAGGATACATGATACTGAAAAGGAATCTGAAAACTGAAGAAGAGAAGAATGTCACATTTCTTGCTGGGATGGAGTTCATTGAAGAAGAAAGGGAACGAGGTTGAAACTAAAAAAGAAACCTAACCAAATTTCTAAAGAAAAAAAGAAAATCAAGTTTTGGAGCTCCTTGCTGAACTGAGTCACACCAAGGAGACTAAAATAACTGACCATTGGCGCAAAGTAATGTTCTTAGCTATGGAAAAACCTCGAGTATCAAAGAAAGTTTAGGCTATGAAGGGAAAGGAAAGGAAAGGAGAAATAATCTAGTGAAGTTTGTTAAAGAAACTAGATATGATACACAAATAGGTCAAAGCTTTGAAGTTGCAGCTAGAGTACCAGATAGGTTCCTTGACAATAGGATGGTAGCAGTGTCTAATTCACACATCAGTAGGTTCGACCACCTCCAAACACGTGACTCGAATAATTTCATTCGGTAATCAAGTAAAGAATCACCCTCAAAATTATAAAGGTAAGACACAACACACTATCAGATATAATTTCTATGTTATGAACATGATTCACTTCACTGTTTATCTCACAAGAAACAACATGTCACAAAAAAAAAAAAAAGAGTTAACTTGTTTGCCAGGACTTTAATGCTAAATCCTAATGCTAAAATAAGGAAAGTTTGGGTGAGAAAAAAGTGATCATAGATGTTACGTTGTTAATATAGTCCATAAATCTATTGTGCCCAACTCTTGGTAATTTGATAGTGGCTATTCTAGACGCGTGACTAATAACCATTCTATGTTAACCAATTTTAAAAGTCTTGTAGGAGGACTAGTTACTTTTGGGGGTGGTACCCAAAGTAAAATTGAGCGTGTTGATACTATTGCGATAGATGGATTACTTGTTTTGAATAATGCTATATTTGTTGTTGACTTAAAAGTTAACCTGATTAGAGTAGGTCAACTCCGTGATGATGAGTTCGTAGTAATGTTCACTGAAGTACTTGTAAGGTTTTGAAAAAAAATGGAAGTTGTATCCCATGTGGTGCTAGGTCTTGTGATAAATGCTATTTACTTAAATCTGAAATTTCATGTCATGATATAAAATATGATTCTACAGGCCTATGGCACAAAAAGTTAGGACACTTGAAATATGCTGATCTGGTCAAACTTACCAAAGTAAGATGAGTTCCTAAGCTCACAGAAAAATCTAAAGGTGTTTGTGGTTCATTCGAGAAAAATTAACAAACTAGAACTGCACATAAATAAGGTTGGTTTTTAAGAGAGAAATCTGATATTTTTGAAAGATTGACATTTTTATATTAAAAATTGACCACTGAAAAACACTTTGAGGGGACTAAAAATGTAAGAATTATGAGTGATTATGGTAAGGAATTTAAAAAAATACTAGTTTTCTAGTTTGTGTGAAGAGTGTAGTATTTCTCTCGAGTTTTTTTAGTCCTAAAACCCTAACTAAAATGGTATGACAGAAAAAAGAATAGGCGTTTACAAGAGATGGCTAGGGTGATGTTGAATAGTAATAAACTCCCTGTTAAATTGTGGGCTGAAGTTATAAACACTGCTTCCTACATCCTAAACTGTGCGTCTGGTGTGTGCTATCGCGGCACCCAAAAGTAATACCTTAATCTCTAAAACTAATGTAGTAGTGGAAGTAAAGGTTGATCCCACGAAGAGTATGTAATTCAATATTTTATGTTTCGTACAATGTTGGGGGGTTTATGTATACAAACAATTGTAAATAACCTAATCAATAACATTGAAAATTAAATTAACGAAAACAATCAAAAGACTAACACTGGTCTAAGTCCACATCCATCGTCGAAAATCCACGATCGATCATAGATGCAATGATAATTAAATTCATATTTTGAATATTTATCGTTGGAATTGATTCATATTTCTCCTTAATTTTAGTTAGTTAGAACCTACCGTTCTAATTAACCCTAATTATTAAATAACCTCAGACCAGCACTCAAGATTCAATTTAATAACAACTTTACACAATAGAAAAATTGATAAACTAGATAACACAAACACTAGCGGTTGCATTTAATCTATTTAAACATTTTTCTTAAGACTCAATAACCTCTATCGTAGAAAATCATCAAATCCTAATGCTTCACAAGTTAAAGAGATCAAACAATTACGTATTTAATATTTCACTTAGCTGTAGATTGTAATGAATAACAAACTAGTAGGTCTCCTAGCAATTAGATATAACAATCATGAAAATAAGTGCAGAAGAGTATTCAATATGTAAAATAAGAATTAAACAATAAGAAAAATTATTTAAATCTCACAATATGTGGTTCTGAAACTTCAATTTCCTTCGACCAAATGTAAAAGTTTAGTTACAATTCATGAATCTAAGAGAGAAATAAAGAGGAATGGAGTTTTGAGGCGTTCTCCCCCATTCTAGGGTTTTTAAAATATGTATTTATAGTTGTTTCTATAGGTGGTTGACTTAAATTAGGAAACCAGAAATTTTTCCTCGATTTGGCCTGGGCTGGCGTCCAATAGAAAATGGGGCAGCCGCCCAGGCATAAATATTGGCTTCTGTTAATAAAGTTTAGGGTTGGGTGAACGTAACTGAGCAGCTTTCGGTGTTTTGGTCATATCTTCCTCTTCCGATATCTGATTAAGTTGATTCAAGCTGCGTTGAAAATCTAACTCAAAGGGCTACAACTTTATTTCAGATACTATCTTCCAATTCGATCATTTTCCATGTCAAAAATGGGTCTCAAACTGAGACTAAAAATTCGATGCATAACTTTTCGATTGGAAATTGATGGGTGATCCTATTTTGACGATATATCACCAATTTTACTTCTTTCTTCATTCAATTGACTTCTAAAACTTTCAAATTTTCATCATTTGGTTCGACACAACTTTTGTATATTTTCACATTATTCCTTGAACTTTCTTTTCCTTTCACTTTGGTCATTTTTCATCTATTTTTTTCAAATTATGTCATCTCCATTGAATTGCCACCTAAATCAAAATATTATGTAATGAGTACATTTTGGTATTAATTAATCATACGAGCACATAAAATAAGGAGTGAAAATATGTATTTTTCATTCCTATTAAAATTCCCCCACATTTGGCTTTTGCTCGTTGATGGATTCCCCCTCTTGAAAAACCCACAATATCAATGGAAAATGGAACAAACCAGATCTGATTTTTGCTATGAATGTGAGGTAGAAGATCAGATTAGAACCTTAAGGAAACAAAGGCCTTAAAACCCCAACCTTGAGACTCCACAAAGGTTGATTACTCCTTTGATAAGTCAAATTTCTAGCATTCCAGCAAGAACACAAGAAAAGGCAAAGCAAGAGCTTTTCTATTTTCTTCCAAAAACGTTCTCCCCTTACAAATATCTTGGTGGCTCCTTTTAAAGTGGAAACCTAGCTTCAAAGAAGAAGGAAAAACGAGTTGGGCCTCAAAAGTTGTGGATTGGGCCCAATTCATCAAAATATAAAAAGCCCATAATTCATTAAAGATTACAATTAAGATTCCTAACTAGCCATTGTACTCTTCTTGTCCTTCCAAATTTATCCCTTGCACAAAAAGATAAGTGACCATCTTTGGTGAAGCTTTGGAATCTTCGAGTTTTGTTTTAGAATCCTCGAGCACAACCTCTTTGTATTGCACTTCCATAATCAAGCCTTGCAAAACTTCTTTCATCCTCTTTGTCCTTGCCCTAGTCATTGGACCACCAATTCCTTGTAAAGGATCTTGAGAATATTTGGGAGGATTAACTTGGTCAGCACCTCGATCCCCATCATTCCCCTCCACTTCAAAAGGATTCGTCCTCGAATCACCTACATCAAACAAAGATAAATCAGCAACATTAAAGGTTGCACAAACATTACCATAATCACTTGGCAAATCTAGCTTGTAGGCGTTATCATTGATCCGCTCCACGACTTGAAAAGGTCCATCTCCTCTAGGTTGCAATTTTGATTTCCGTTGCGTGGGAAACCTCTCCTTACGCATGTGCACCCATACCCAATCGCCAGGTTGGAAGACAACCTTCAAACGTCCCTTATTGGCTTGCTTAGCATATTGTTCATTCTTCCTTTCAATGTTGGCCCGAACTCTAGCATGTAACTCCTTCACAAAATCTGCCTTTTTCTTACCATCAAGATTAGCATGTTCATTAGTAGGCAAAGGTAAAATCTCCATAGGTGTCAAAGGATTAAGGCCATAAACAATTTCAAACATTTTTCCCACTGTTTTAGGTTCTTTTGAATAATAGCACGTAACAATGTAGTGAGTGTCCTATTAACTACTTCAGTTTGACCATCCGTTTGAGGATGTGCAACAGTAGAAAATAACAGTTTAGTTCCTAATTTATTCCATAGAGTGCGCCAAAAATGACTTAGGAACTTAACATCTCTATCACTAACAATTGTCTTAGGCAACCCATGCAATCGAACCACTTCTCTAAAGAACAAATCAGCAATATGTGTTGCTTTGTTGGTTTTGGAACATGCAATAAAATGAGCCATTTTACTAAACCTATCAACAACAACAAATATGCTGTCCTTAACATCTAAAACTAATGTAGTAGTGGAAGTAAGGGGTCGATCCCACGAAAGTGTGTAATTCAATATTTTATGCTTCGTACAATGATTGTGGGGTTTATGTTTGCAAACAATTGTAAATAACCTAATCAATAACAATGAAAATTAAATTAACGAAAACAATCAAAAGACTAACATTGGTCTAGGTCCACATCCACTGTCGAAAAACCACTATTAATCATAAATGTAATGATAATTCATATTTTGATATTTAAATCCACGATTAATCATAAATCCTAGTGCTTCACAAGTTAAAGGGATCAAACAATTACGGATTTGACATTTAACTTAGTTGTAGATTATAATGAATAAGAAACCAGTAAACCTCCTAGCAATTAGACAAAACAATCATGAAAATAAGTGTAGAAAATATTCAATACGCAAAATAAGAATTAAACAATAGGAAAAACTATTTAGATCTCACAATATGTGGTTCCGAGGCTTCAATTTCCTTCGACCAAGTATAAAAGTTATAATTCATGAATCTAAGAGAGAAATAAAGAAGAAGGGAGTTTTGAGGCGTTCTCCCGTTCTAGGGTTTTAAAATATGTATTTATATTTATTTCCATAGGTGGTTGACTTAAATAAGGAAACCAAAAATTTTTCCCCAATTTGGCCTAGGCGGGTGCCTATGCATAAATATTGGCTTCTGTTAATGAAGTTTAGAGTCGAGTGGCCATGTAACTGAGCGGCTTTCAGTGTTTTGATCATATCTTCCTCCATCGATATCCGATTGAGTTGATTTAAGATGCGTTGGAAAGCTAACTTAAAGGGATACAATTTTGCTTCAGATACCATCTTCCAATTCGATCATTTTCTATGTCAAAATGGGTCTTAAACTGAATCTAAAAATCCTATGCATAACTTTTCGATTGAAAATTGATGTGTGATCCTAGTTTGACGATATTTTACCCATTTGACTTTTTTCTTCATTCAATTGACTTCTAACACTCCCATTTCTTCACATTTTGTTTGACACAACTTTTGTGTATTTTCACATTAGTCCTTAAACTTTCATTTCCTTTCACTTTGGTCCTTTTTCATCTATTTCTTTCAAATTATGCCATCTCCATTGAATTGCCACTTAAATCAAAATATTACATAATGAGTACATTTTGGTATTAATTAACCATACTAGCACATAAAATAAGGAGGGAAAAATATACATTTTGTATTCCTATCAGTGTCATTGAGAACTAATACCCCACAAACCCCTTATGAAATCTGAAAGGTTAGGAAACCAAATCTCTTGTATTTTCACACATTTTGAAGTGTTATGTATATTAAATGACAGGGAACCTGAAATTCAGAATTTCGAAGAACGGATTTAAGAAAATCAGAATATTCAGAAAAATGGTGTTGCAGATTTAGGTGGCGACGGTCCAACAGAACTACTAGTAGCTTATTTTGCTGATCCTACACCAATTGCTAAAGGTACTGGCCACAAGATGAAAATGATTAACTGTAGAACAAAAGACAACCTCCTAGTTGGATACAAAATGTTCATCCACTAGATAAAGTACTTTCAGACCTTGGAGATGTTGCAGTGACTAGAATGAGACTTGCCTCTGAACTTGGAAATGTATATTATACCTCACATATTGAGCATAAAAATGTGATTGAACTACTTGGTGATGAACTTACTCAATTTGAGCAAAATAATATGTGGGAATTAGTGCCTCGATCAACAAATACAAATATTATTGTAACTAAATGGATCTTTAAAAAAATCGGATGAGCATGGGAACATTGTCAGAAACAAGGTACGACTAGTAGCACAGGGTTATACCCAAGTTGAAATGTAGATTTTAATAGACTTTTACAACTGTGGCTTGACTTGGGGTAATTCCCCTTGTACCGAAAGGGGGGGGTACCGAATGGTGTCCCCCCCCCCCCCCTCACATGAGGCGCAGGCCCCATGTGTTTTTAAAAATGGAGGCTCGTGGTCCCACCTCCTAATGTGAGTGGGGTGTAAAGGATTATGTATAAAATTATGTACATGTAGACTAACCCCTTGACTTGAATCCATTACATTTATGTTGTCTATTGCATGTCAAATGGGGTTCAAACTTTATTAGATAAATATCAAGAGTTCCTTTCTGAATGTGATTTTAAATGAAGAAACTTAAATTGAGCAACAAAAAGGATTCACTGATTCATATCTTTCTGACTATGTATTCAAGCTTAAAAGATATTGTATGGGCCAAAACAAGCTTCATGAGCTTGGTATGAAAGACTTACTATGTTCCTACTTGAAAAAGGATATAAGAGACGACGAGTTGATTTTGTTCATCATCTACCTCAAGTATGTCAATTGAGACTCATAGTGTTTGGATCCACATCTGAAATGAGTATGGTTGGTGAACAAACTACTTTTTGAGTTTGCAGGTTAAGCTGGTTGATATAGGGATCCTCATCTCATAGGCTAGGAAGAATCTGGGGAAAAATTGGTCTGTAAAACACTGAGACAGTCAGGACTTCCATGGCTATATCCTCAAAAATTTGTAGAGATAATCAGGGTAAGGACGTCAACCTCAGCCGTACAGGAGCATGATAGGCAGTCTGCAGTATCTAGATGCAAGCCGTCCTAACATAGCCTTCAATGGTGGAGTACTCATGTGCAAGATATGAAGCCAAATCAAAAGAATCCCACTTGGAAACTATTAAACGAGCGATTAGATATCTTAATAACACTTTCAACTTTGGTTTATGGTACACTAAAGAGTCAGATTCTCATCTTACAAGATATACACATAATGATTAGACTAAAAATATGATTGACAGGAAAAGCATATCTGGAGGTTGTTTCTATATGGGTAATAATCTCATATCTTGGCTAAGTAACAAATAAAACTCTATATCATTGTCTACCACAGAAGTTGAGTTTATTACTATCGATAGTTGTTGTACATAACTACTCTAGATGAAGTAGATGCTTAATGAATATAGTATTGATCAAGACTATTGATAATCTAGTAAAATTAATATCTCTAAGAATCATGTTCAATATTCTAGAACTAAGCATATTGACATTAAACACAAATTCATCGGGGACTTAGTTGAGAGGAATGTAATTTCTTAGAACACATAAATATTGAAGGACAACTGATTGATTTACTCATCAAGTCTTTAAATATGTTGGATTTGAAATATTGCGAAAAGTCGTAGGCGTAATACACTTGATGCATTAAATAGTTTTTCATGTAAATTATTTTTCTTATCTTGTTTTTTATGTTCACTTTGTGTACACGTGTTTTGCATTTATTTATATTAAAAAATACACACACACACACATATATAAAATATAAAAGCAAAAAAAAAGGGTTTTTTTTGCAAATATCACATGAAAATGTTTTGTGATTGGTTTGTAATCATTGAAATAAAATTGAAATCTCCTATCAGTGTGGTGTGCTCATTATGCCCCTATTTGGGATGCATTTTAATGTGTTTTTAGTAAAAATATATTTTGGAATAGCGATTTTTTTTTTGGAGAATGTGTGCTAAAAAAGTGGAGAGGGGAAAAATGTATTAAAATTATAATGGGGCTCAAACAGTCAGATATGTACACCTTCAAGGCGTCGTAGCTACTTCAATTGTGACCATCTATTTGACTAGGTTGTCATCTTAAGATCACAAGAAATTGAATGTGGACTTATGGTCAGTATCTATGTAGATCTGCACTACAATACATTGTGTGAACATGCAGTATATATGACTGTATGAAAGTCAACTCTATGAATTAAAAAGACAATAAATTAAAAAGAGTCAACACTTGAGCATTCAAAAGAATATTGAAAAATTTATATACACTTGGCACACACATTTTTTTATATCTGCAGGGATAATTTCAAATGATAACTGATTTAAAATACACATCTATATGTAGTCACTGCTTGTGTCAACAATGGTTAGAACATGATTCATGATTGATTAGTCTAGATGATCATATACTTTTATCTTAATCTGACAAATTAATTGAATTAATCATAACAGACATCCGAATGAAAATTTTATGATCTTGAGAATATTAAGCGAATTGTGAAATTTGTCCAAAAATATTGATATTGATTCAATTTTTAGTAAATCTCCATATTTTTCTATGATTGACACATGTGGGTTCCTTTGAAAATTTTCAGATCAATAGTTTAAATTTGGCAGTTAAATCTTATCTACATGAAAGAGGAATATTAATTTTCCAACTATTAGAAATTAAGCCCCCGTTTGGTGCACATTTTGAAGGTTCTTGCATTTTTTGTAATACCCAGACCAGGAAAGTTTAAAAGATTTGATAGGTACTTCTCATACCAACAAGTGCAACTTCTTTTCCGAAAATCCATCGTTAGAAACTCCACAGTTAAGCGTGCTTGGCTTGAAGCAATTCTATGATGGGTGACCCCCTGGGAAGTTTTCTCGGGGAGCGTGCGAGTGAGGACAAAGTATGCTGAAAAGACTCATGTTGGTACAGTGGGGACAGTACGTCATTGATCTAAGAGCCGGGAGAGCCCTTTAAGTGGGACCCAAGTCGTTACATTTTTACTGTTGATGTGATAGAGAATATATTGTTGAAAATAAAGGAAAAGTTATTGATTTGATGAAAAATATTATTTTATTGAAAAATGTGTGGTTGAAAATGAGTAGAAGAATGAGAATGAAAAAAATAATGTGGACCAAACAGGGCCTAAATACGATGGAATGTGAACAAATTAGTTTTCCTAAACAAATATTAGGGTTGCATGAGATTGCCTTAAATAATGTCCGTGGGGGACAATTATGTAAATAACCACTTCAAAGCAGTTTTCATATTACGTTCCTCATGCACGTCCTTAGTTGCAGTTTAATGCAATTTATATAACTTGGTTATTTTCCCTTTTTGATTTACGAACCTAGGGTAAAACCATATTTACTTTCAAAATCATTCGTATTTCACTCCCTCTCTGCACTTGATTTTCCTTTCGGACTTGCCCTTGTTGCGTTTTGGTGTTCATCATTGTGATATGTAGAAGAAGGCTCAACCTGCCCAGAGGCCATCTGAGGCTATTCAACTAGATGTTGATGAAGAACTGGAGATTGTACCCTATACACCACCAACAAAAGTTCCTAAGGCTGAATCTTCATAAAAGAGGACTCCTTTTGCTATACAGTGACCATCCGAATAAGGAAATGACCCCATTACATACCCTAGTTGACAGGCTTTGGGAAAAATCAATCATTTGAAGAAAATGTTAGTGAAGGAGCTGACACTAAAGAAGAGATTGACAAGTACCAAGTTACTAGGGACAATGACAAAGAACCAGAGCATGCTGGAGAAAAGAGGGTCACTCCTAACCTCATTTAGGAAATCCCTGCACCCGTTGCTGATGGGGTTAAAAAATCTGGCTTACAATTTGAGCCTTCTGAAGAAGAGTATGCTAAATCATCTAAAACTACTCCACCGCCCAAGAGAAGGGCATCAAGGGAAGAAAAGGGGAAGGAAAAGGTTAGAGAAGGTTCGAACCCCTACTTCGGGCAGTCAATCAGTACCTCCCACACTTGGAGGTAGAGCTTACCCCCTTAGTACCACTGCATCTGACCCTTGCCTATTCAGGTTTGTCACCTTTACATGAAGTAAACACTTTGTGACTCATTTAAATTATTGCTTTTTGACTGAAACCAATGAAACTTTGTTTTATATCTTTTACTACTCATAGAAAATTTATAGAGGAATTCAATGTGGTCCTCGAGGAATTATTAACTTAGGTTGGATGATTTGATTGGTTCATAAAATGGAGAAATTGTTGGTATTTGGTATTTGATGGGAGATTTAATGAAGCAATTGTTAAATAATTTTATTCCAATATTCCTGAAAATATTGACAACAATGGAAACCTCTTTAGGCGGAGGACCTATGTGACGAGGAGGTTGATTATTTTCAATCCATCAGTACTTAGGGATTGTTGGGGATTGATGAAATTTTGGTGGCCAATTATGAGGAATTGTAAATGATGTTGTGGTTTTGGAGTTAACTAATATGAATTGTTAGAACTAATATTTGGTTTAACTAAAACTGATTCACATAAAAATATGGGATTGAATTAGTTAAACAGGCGCAATAAGAACTCAAAAGAGGTAAATTGAATATAATAGAAGAATCCGATCGAACACTACATTAGGTTATAAATCTTGAATTAAGACTTAAAGGTAATTAATAGATGAAATAGTTATACCCTAATATCTCATTCCATATTTGAATTCTAAATCTATCTTTGTGTGCATCCCTCTATTTTCAAGTGGTTAAATCAAAAATACAACAAATCACAATTCTTTGTTTCGTCAAATAGTAGCTAGAAATATTAATTAAACATTAAAGTATATTCATCGTAGGAACGATAATCCTGACATATATTACTTGTTACGATATCGTACACTTGCGATATAAAAAATAAATAAATAAAACAAGTTCATTCCTCCGCTGCCGGGTACTATTTACATTTAGTCTTGATTTATTTTATTTTTAACTGTTATTTAATTAGTTTATTTTGTATTCACACATAAAATGTATTCGTTGTATGATCCATACCCAAGTCGATAATCTTGAATTGTGATTTGAAAATAGATCGTAACTTCAGACGAAAATACAAAGAATACAAACAAAAATAAACACAAACATTTGTTTGTCATCAAACAAAACCGTAACCTAACTTAATAAACAATCAAACATGCTAAGAAATTTTTAATTAGATACCTTGTTGTTTTGCCTCAAGATTGAGAACATTATATCACATTTATGAACAGCTTCAAAATCACAAAGCAATAGCTAAACTTCCACTTATCCAATGCAAAACATGTATCTGTGTGTGTGTGTATGTGTGTGAAGGAGTGTAACGATGTACATTCATAAGTTGGTTCGATTCCCGCCCTAAATGGTCAATTATCTCCTTTCTTCGCTCGTGAAATTCACACATCCCCAAATTTGTTTTCTTTTATTCTCTCCCCAAAATGTAATTCTAAAAGTTAATTTCAATAATTAATTCCATATACCACTCTAATTTGGTTTAGTCTAATTGGTAACGTTCACAATTATTCATGTGATGATTCTCCAAAATTATGAGTGCTCTAACAATAAAGTTTATATCAAGTGATTCAAACCCACTAGTTATCTAAACCCCCAACATTCAGCTCTACTTGTGTACTTGCTATAGTTTGTTTCTTTTTTGCTTATATTGATATTTTCTTTTCAACTCAATATTAATTTCACCCTTTTTTCTCTTCATGACCCTTGTAATGAGCTTTTAGTTGGTAATTCCCCTGACTTTTGAATACCAAAGGGTATCAAGTTTCACGATACCCCTTAGGACTTACAACTCGAGTCAAAAGCTACCAGTGTGAGGTATAATCTCAATAAGTACAATCAATACTTACTTTCTATAAAAGAAAAAGCAAAATTTACAGGGGTTAGATCCCTAGCAATTGGTCATCACCATGTTTATATTAGAAAGTCAAAGACCCACACAATATTTTTCAACAAGTACGAAATCACCACAATCTTAAAATATTTTTTTTACCGGCTTGAACATCCCAAGCATATAGTTGTGGATTCCTTGTATATCATATGTTAAGGGATTAAGCATCTAAGTCTTCTATTCAATCTATACATTTGAATCTTCTTGTTCCTATATAGGCTGTACTCAATTATCGTGCATAAATATTGTTACGTTTTTTTATGGATAATCAGAAAATTCAACTAAGGTACACAATTCATAAACTAATATATGCTTTCAAATATATTCATCCTAGCCATTAAGGCTATCTAACACACACAAGCATCATATAAAGAAAAAAAATTTCACACAATTACCACGAAATAAAATCTATCACACAAGCACAAGATGCTAAACAAATGACAATAGCAATTAACAACTAATGATTCACCCTTAAACTATTAACAACTAATGATTCACCCTTAAACTTGAAACATACATTGGCCCAATGTTAAAATAAAGGTCTTGCTAGGGGTACATCACCCCTTACATAAGGGGTGACATAATGGCCAAGTGGCGCATTTTCATTGGAGGGGAGCCTCGGCCCACATGTGGGGCCTCGGCACCCCTCTAATGAGGAGGCGCCACGTGGCCATTATGTTACCCCTTATGTAAGGGGTGATGTACTCTTAGCATTATTCTAAAATAAATACTAAGGAGGGTTAGGACTTCTTTGAATACATCAATTGTTGTATCGGCATCACCTTATGTGTTGGCTTTCTGACCAAATTGTTGACCACAAACTTAAGAATCTTCTTACAAACAATACAACGAGAATGTTACGTCAATAAAATAAATAGTCTTAAAACTAATAACTAAGTAGTAAGAAAGGGATAGAGCTTGGGTTGCCTCCTAAGAAGCGGTTCTTTAAAGTTATTAGCTTGACATTTTGCCCTGATTTATTATGGTGACTTAAACAAAGTTATTTCATCCTTACATTTTGTGCAATTTTCATTGAGCACCTTTTATTTGCTCTCCAAAATTTGATATTTCCATTCACATCTCTTGCAAGAAGTCCACCAAATTTTGATTTTCTTTTTTGAAAAATTCGTTGATCAGGAGCCTCTTCTTCATAATTCTATGGTAAGCTTTGATGTTGGGAGATTGCTCATATTGGATGTAAATATTGAATATGTCTTGCTTGTCCCCCGCCCTCAATATCAGCTCACCCTTCATCATATCAATAAGGGTTTGGTCCGTTGCTAAAAATGGCCAACCTAATATAACTGAAATGTCTGATCTTCTGGTATGTCCAACACAATGAGACTATAGGAAACATTAAATTTTTCACTTTTATAAGCACATCCTCAACTTTGTCACGTGACCTTGGAATTGTTCTATCAGCTAGTTGTAACATTGTTGATTTTGATTTGATTTGACTTCGCCCAATCCCAATTTCCTGTAAATTGAATATGGCATTAGGTTTATACTAGCACCTATGTCACACAATGCATTAAAATCACAAGAATTTTCAATTGTAATAGGCAAAGTAAAACTCCTTGAATGTTTCAACTTAGAAGGTAATTTGTTTTGTACTCTTGCACTACTTTCCTTTGGCAGTACCACGAATTTATACTCTAGAAGCTTTCTTTTCTTTGTCAACATCTCTTTCAAAAATTCGTGTAGCTTGGAATTTGTAACGTCACATCAATGAACGGAATACTAACTTGGCTTCTTGAGAACATCAAGAACTTTTTCAAATTTTGTGTCTTGTTTGTTTTTTTTTTTTTTTTTGAGCTTTTGAGGAAAAGAAATGGGAGGCACGTTGATGCAAGAGGATTCGAGTCAGATGATGTCGAGTTGTCCAATAACTCTTCGATGGCGGTGAGGTACCATGAGTTGGCGAATCAGAGCAAAATGACAAGTAATCGACGATCTTTCCTAATTGGGATAGTTTTAGACACGTTTTTTGTATTTTGGCCATAACTTTGGCTACAGTTATCAGAATCGTGCTCATGACCCCAATTCGGAAAGTTATTTTCGACGTGCACGTCATGGTCACCGAGTATACACATTGATTTCGAGGGCAAAATCTATTGTTTTCCCTTCCGAATCCCCAATTTTAGTTATTTTTTTTTATTTTTCGGTAATATTTCATTTGCCTCTTTAAAATAGATTATGAACTCAATTTGACCCAGATTTTTGGGATATTGTATTACGTCCTTTCTTCTGGTATGACTATTAAGATTTTGCTATTTTTGGTAAAATTCTGATAATTAAGATTTTTAGCTATATACTCCGACTTGTGGACTGTTTTAGCATTTATAAAGAATTCTCTTATTTTCTTGGCGTTTTCTCTTGGATTCTTCCATGTTAATTATCTGCTGAAACCAACCTACAGAGTAATCGATATTCTGCCTGGTGTCACACGTAAGCCTTTATTGGACTTGGTGCCTTGGTAGTGGATGTTTATCTACTTACTTCATTCTCAATTGGAGTTGGTGCTGATTTTTCTTCCATTGTAACTTCATCAACATCTTCCTCCTCATCTTTTCTTTGTAGTCTTTTTGTAGTAACCTCTAATAATTGTACCCCACTCATTGTAGTTATAGCATATTTTCCTCCATCGACTTCTTTCGAAGTCTTTGGGAGAATGGAAGTAGTGGTACATATGCTTTAACTTCTACAGGAGGTCCAGGTGGATCGTTTTCCACTACCCTTATTTACCGTCACGTGCTCCTTAGGATTTGTCTTTGTATTGCTTGGCAATGATCCATGTGCACGTTTTGCAAGTTGTTGATCTACCTGGCCAATCCGTATCTCTAACTTGTTGATAGATGCTTGTTGGTTTTGAAAATTAATATTAATATGTTGGAATACTTTGTCTGTTTTTAGCACATATTGACGAAAAATCTCCCCCAAACTTTATTTTCTCTCTTGCTGAAAGTTATTTTCATGTGTTAAAATTACGGAAACCATTCTGAATAAAGTTTACTTATTTTTCTAAAGAAGCAAACGTCAAGCAATTTATGTATGCTGATTTCTTCCACAATTCTCACATGCTGAACTGGCCATCACTACATTTGCTCAATGTATTTCCAATTTTATAAGTAACTCCACATGCTTTGCTAAAGCAACAATCTGTGCATTGGTAGATGTTGTGTTGTCAGTTCATAAATTCCAACTATCTTCTTTTGTACTACTCTTTCTAATGAGAACATTAAATGTGTAGTAGCAATTAATTCGAACAAGTTTAGACATTATTGAACTGATTTACCAATGATTGACCCACCAGCAGAAGAATCTACCTAAGATTTTGATAGCGGTGAAAGTCCGATGTAGAAGTATTGCACTTGATTACGTATGGCAATTCCATGATCTGGACACTTTCTCATTAGCTTTTTGAATTTGTTCCATGCCTTATTATAATTCTCTCCATCTCTTTGTTGAAATGTTTGAATTTCCAGTTGAATTTTCGCTAGTTTTGCCAATGGAAGAATATTTTGCAGAATCTTCTAGTCAGTCCCTTCCATGTAGCAATGTTTCCATGAGATTCAGCATCTAACCACTCCAAAGTTGTATCCATCAATGTATAAGAAAATGAAAGCGGATTGGTAGTATCTTCATTAACTCCTGGAGCATCAAAGTTCTGACAATTTCTAAGAAATATGGCGATATGTGTTCGGGTTTTATGAGATACCCCATAGAATTGGAGAATGTGACTAGTCAAATTGATCTAATCTGCCCTTATTCGAAAATTATTTACCCCGAAATCTGGATATACTGTACTGGAGCACGCATGCACTGCTATAGGCGTCAAGAACATTGAAACTAGCAACTCTTCTTCATTTATCTCCACTAGCTTATTTTGTTTATTTTGTCCAATTGGTTGTATAGGAATATAAATATTTTGATCTTCAGCCATCTGATTAGTTTATTTTAGAACCAAATAGTTCAAAATTGCCGCATTGGGTACGGAACATATCGTTACAAGTAATATTGTGAATAAAAGAAAATAAACTAATTAAATAACGGTCAAAAATAAAATAAATTAAAACTAAATGTAAATAGTCCCCGACAAAGAAGTTAAAAACTTGTTGCTCTTTTTTATATCGCAAGTGTGTGATGTCGTTACAAGTAATATAGTGGACCTTTGAGTCCGGATTATCGTTCTCACGAAAACTATAATATTTAATGTTTAATATAATATTTCTAACTACTATTTGACGAAAACAAACAAATAATTGTGATTTTAATATAACTACTTGAAAATAGTGGATGCACAGAAAGATTGATTTAGAATTCAAATATGGAATGAGGGCATAAAAATTACATCTATTGATCACCTTTAAATCGTAATTCAATATTTATAACCTAATGTAGTGCTCGATTGAATTATTCTATTGTATTCAATTCACCCCTCACAAGTTCTCATTGAGCATATTTAACTAATCCAGTCTATCTCTATGTGAATCAATTTTAGTTAAACGAAATATTAGTTGTAAGAATTCATCAAATGATCATAATAATTAGTATAGATATCTCTACACTTTATACTAAATTGTTGGATTTCAATATGTGGTCTAAATAAAAAAAAAAAAAACTAGCCTCTCTATTTGTAAAAAAATCACAAAATCATTGAATTAGTGATCAAATAATTCAAAGCATTAAATACATTGATAAAATCAACACATATATGATAAAAACACTTGAATCTTGAATAAAAGAAATAAAGGGACTCAATTCAATTACATTATTCGCCCTAATGAAAAATTTAGATACTCATAAACAAGGGAAGAAAGACAAAAGATTTTTGTTACGACACATCATTGGGTTTTGAATTAAGATGTAAAGAAATAAATGAATCTTAAACCAAGTTTCTCTTCTTGTTCCAAATCTTGATTCCAAACCCTTGATTTCTTATTTTACCCCTTGGTTTTTGCCCTCTAATTCTCTAAGTTGCATTTATATGTATTGAATCCATTTCAAATGCATTCATTCTTATATTTATACTTTTCTTCACTTGTTCTCGAATCTGGAGTTTTTATGAACTTTACACTAGCCAAAATTCCGTACCTTAGACGCATCAGGAGGGGCCTTAGCGCCTCTCGGAAAAAATTCGGTATTGTACATCCTTTAATATTTTTATCATAACATTCTCTCATAATATCCGATTGAGATTATTCAGATTGGATTGTAAAAAATACTCAAATGAGTACAAATTTACTAGAAATATCTTTTTCTTTTCGATTCGAACGTTTACAAGGTCAAAATGGGTTTCAATCTCGAGCTAAGAATTTGGAACATACTTGTCTGGTTGAAAATTGATTTATGAAAATATTTCGATCAAATTTCACTCTTTTTTTACTTCTAATTACATCTAATTGACCCCTATCATTCTAAATCTTCATCATGAGGTCTGACACAATTTTTGAATATTTATACTTTAGTCCCCAAACTTTGGATCTTGCCCTTTTTGCCAATTTTCGTTTCATTCTTTCAATTCTACTTTCATTTATAGAGTTTCATTTAATAAAAAGTTATATAATAAATTAGACTATCATTTCATTAAAGAAACTACAAAATGTCCATATTTTAGATTCCGAATAAGTGTGTAAAATAAACATATCAAACTGACTTCATCACCAAAAACTTGTTGCGTTTTTTATATTGCAAGTGTATGATGATCGTTTCCATGAGGACTACGATTTAGTACTTAATTTAATATATCGAACTCCTATTTGAAGGAAAAACAAAACTAAATATTGTAATTTGGTGATTTTTGATCTAATTACTTCTAACTAATTGAAAGTATTAAAATTGCATACGAAGACCGAATTGATGTTTCAAATATGGAATTGATATTAGGGCATAACAATTTCATCTATTGATCACCTTTAAGTCTGAATTCAAGATTCACAAATCTAATGTAGTGTTCGATCGAATTCTTCTATTATATTCAATTTACACCTCTCGAGTTCTCATTGAACTTATTTAACTAATTCAATCACGTATCTCTATATGAATCAATCTTAGTTAAATGAATTATTTGTTCTAAGAATTAATTTAATGACCGCAATAATTAACATATGTATCTCTACACATTTTACTAAATTATCGAATTTTAATATGTGATCTAAATCTAAAACTCACATTTCGATTTGTAAAAGATTCACAAAATTATTGAATTATTGATTAAGTAATTCAATGCATTTAATACATGAATAAACTCAATACATATATGATTAAAGAATAAGAATCTTGAATAAAAGAAATAAAAGGGTCTCATTCATTATTTGTCCTAACAAAGAGTTTAGCTAATGATAATGTATGAAAAAACAAATAACAATAATGGGGTACATCACCGGGTTTTAAATTGAGATAGAAAGAAGTGTATGAATCTTGCACAAAGTTTCTCGTCTTGTTTCAAAGCTTGATTCCAAACCTTTGATTTTTTGCTTGTCTCCTTTGATTTTAGTCTCCAATTCTCAACTTGTCTTGTGTATCTCAATGTGCGGAACCCCTTTCAAGTGCCTCCATTCTTGTATTTATATTGTCCTTCACATTTTCCCCGAATTTGGAGGTTTTATGGACTTTAAAGGGCTAAAAATCAACACCATAGACACATCAGGCGGCGCCTCAGTGGCATACAAGTGGTGCTCTAGTGCCATATCATTTTATGGGTGGTGCCTCGGCGCCATAGAAGTGGAAAAATTGACAGAATTGTGGCGTCGCGACATCGCATCTTGTAAAAAATTCAACACTACACATTCTTTAGCATTTTTATCATAACTTCTCTTTTGACATCCGATTGAGGCAATTCAAATTAGGTTTTAAAAGATAACTCAAGGGGTTATGACTTTACTAGAATTACCTTTTCCCAATTTAAACGTTTATTAGGTCAAAAAGGAGTCTCAATCTCACACTAAAAATCTGGAACATACTTGTACGGTTGAAAATTTATTTGTGAAAGTATTTTGATCATATTTCATTCATCTTTACTTCTAATTGCTTCCAATTGACCCATAGCTCTTCGAATCTTCATCTTGAGGTCCGATACAACATTTGAGTATTTACACTTTAGTCCCCAAACTTTGGATCTTGCTATTTTCGCCAATTTCTAGCTTCTTTATTTCTATTAAACATCCATTAATTGAGTTTCACCTAATAACACATTATATAATAAGTTAGGCTATAATTTCATTTAAATTATTACGAAATATCCATATTTTAGAGCTCAAATAAGTGTATAAAATGCACTTATCAGCATGTGATACCTCCGGAGCATTATGAGAGGTTGGCTATTGAAGGGAATTGTCACTTATCAGGTGGCCTAAATTTTCTTGAGAACTCAAAAGTTTGCTAATGATTTTAAAATGATTCACAAGAATTTAGAGAGACTTGCATGCCTAAGTGATGGAAGGATCAAGGATGCGTGGCTGATAGCACTTCAGGCTTCCCAAAGTATCAACCAGAGGAACCTATAGGAACTTCTACTGCACCAGATGCTATTACTAGTCCTACACATACTGCACCAGAGGCACAGGGTTCTGACCTCTGCATCAGCTGCTTCCCACAAAGGTGGTGGCGATTCCTATATGCCTAGTGCCAAGAAATCAAATAAGTAGTATTAGCCTTCTAGTTTTGCCCTCCTGACTTTAACTCCTTGACTAATTATTCAATTTGGTCTTGTATGGTCCAACTATTTGGCTCACACCTATGGATGACTGTAATAACCGGATATAATTGATGTTTGGTTGGTTGATTCCCTCCCCCACCTTGATAGTGTGTTTTATTTCTAAAAAGGGAAAGCGTGAAATTTTTTAATGGTTGAAAATATAAAGTACTGGATGTTAGTATGTAGTGCAATTTTAATTTGATGGACTTCAATTTGTAGCATTTGATGCATTACTTTATGCTAGTATTGCTTGCTCAGATTTACTGTATACTGTCTATTTTAGATTCATTATAAACTACTATATTGAACATTGTTTAGTTCATGATTTTTTGGTTTGAACATTGTTTAATTCATGATTTTCTGGTGTGAGGATATATGACCTGGGGGGAGATGTGTGTTTTATGTGAGAACGGGCCAAGGAGGAATAGTTTATGTGCATATTTGATCAACACTCAACACACACTCATAAACATGACATTAAAAATTCAAAATCGATTTTTGAAATTAAGCTAAGCGAAATGGGAGATTGTTGAAAAAATATGTTCATATTTTCATATATCATTTTTTTGGCTTACTTAATATATAAATTGATTTTTTAAATGTCAAGAAAATTGCTAAAAATGAGAAAAAAAAAAAAAAGGATTCGAGTCCAAATAGGCAGTCAGTGTGAACTAACTGGATGGTAAGTTATCTCAACATAATGTTATAGATGTATTTTTAGGGTTGTGATGTAACATGAATCATTGTTATGTTTCCATAATGCAACTAATACAGGATTATTTATTTATCATTCTGGATACTCTTTGATAGGTTAATTAAGTAATTCAAGGAATGATTGATTGAAAATATTAAGCTTCCTTAAGTTTATTTAGCCCCAGTTTGGCCTCCATTAAATTCTCATTTTGCATTCTCATTTTTCAACTTTTGTGGACCTTTATTTTTGAATTTAGTGGACATTTAAGATCTCAACAGCAATTCCCGTTGACTTGTGTGCAAACAATGCCATAAATAAAAAAGGTTGATTTCCATTTTTCCCCTTGCCATATTTTTGTTTGAGAATGTTTGAGTGAGACAAAGAGGGTTAAATGGTTCAAATTCATTTCCAACGGCTCATGTCAGATGTATTCAATTTTGACAACCTGATATACCTTTTTTAATTTTATAATATTTTTACTATTGTAGCATAATGAGATAAGATGAAAAATCTCATTAAAATGAGATCCAAACGGTGGCTTATTAACATATCGAAGATATCTTTTGTAATATGATTATATTTTTACCTTTTTTACTGCATATTTTTTAGGTAAGAATTAAGGGTCCGTTTGATAGGTAAAGGTGGAAAGGAATTTCAATTTCATGTTAGTTGGAAAATAAAAACCCACCAAATCCATAGGAATTCGTTTTCCATGAAAACAAAGAAAATATAGTTTAAAGTGATTGAACCTTGGAATTCAGTTTCAATTTCCACGTGCAATCAAACGGCCAAAACAGAATTCGTTTTCCTCTGAAGTAACATTTTTCATGAAATTCGTTCCAATCAAACAGGGCCTAATTTCAATCTTGCCGATTACTTTATATAAGGAAGAAAAAAGATTAGAATCAAAGCTTTGAAAAAAAAATACACACAAATCCTTGACTTAGAGCAGCCTTGTTCTACCGCCATCGTGTAAGTTCGACCGGAGGTGTAGTTCATTGAATATATTCAAAGTCAACCATTCTACTCAATGTATTTTTTGAGAAATAAAATAACGTGCGCTAATGTACAATTCTATTAATTGATCAAGTTACTTGACGTGAGTCAGTTTTTCAACAAGTGAAAAGAAGAAAATATGAGTTGTTTATAGATTTATTTTGATTGTTATTTGTTAATTTTACGAAATTACAAAACTAAGACTATTGCATTTTATCGTTTAATTTAGTGGATTGTTTGACTCTTGTCATTGAAGCCTAATTACGCCCAAAGAATAACGCGTTAGTTGTAGCACAGCTTTGGGGTGTCGTATCCACAGAGAGATGGAAGAATATTTAAAGGATCAAAAAGGTTGAATTGTTCTCTCAAATGTATAATAAAATTCAATGTTGAAACGTGAAATTAAAATCAATAATTCGAAGCGGTGAAACGTCGGAATTCCCTCAATTGGATTGAATCAATCATATCAATTATTTATTTTTATAACACAATTAGAGGCTTTCATCCCGACATTCTAATAGGAAGATATATTGTGAAAATCAATTTAATTTACAAATGTAATCCTAGAATTTAGACTTAAGATATATTCGCACAATTTTATTGGAACAAGATTAAAGATCGATCATATAGATCAAACATAAGACAGTAATCAATCCGCCAATGAAGTGAAATTGAGATTAAAATTCAACAATTAGTTTAATCTAACGATAGAAGAAGTATGACTGGATCTATGAAAGATATAATAATTGTTAAACCAATCTCAACAATAAATAATTGAAATTGAAACTCAATAAATAGTTTGATTGAACAATGGAAAAAGTATGACTGAATCCATGAAAATCTTGTAAATATTAAACCGATTTCAATATTAATTCAAGAGAATGAAAATCTGAATTCTAGTATTGTTTGATAATGAAAAGATGAAATTAAATGAATAAAAAACATGAAATCACCAATTCCAATCGAGTTCCTCCGTAGCTTCACCAAGGGTTTTAGTTCTCCATGAGTTTCTTGAGCCAAGAGGAGAAGAATGGTGTATGGGGGCCTTCTCCATATGTATTCTGCTGTTAAATATTTGTAAAAGTCAGAAATTAGATGAAAATCATGTCCAAATTGGTTTCCAAAAGAGTTCTAATCGAATAAGGAAAGTTCCTTTCGCGCGCGGATTTTGTCTTTGCACAGCAGTTAGTAATTTGATTATAACTGTCTCTTATGATATCCGATTTAGATGATTCAAGATGCGTTGAAAAGATAACTTGAAGATCTAACACATTGTTGAAATACATCTTTTCCAATTCGGACTTTTACTATACCAAAAATGGGTCTCAATCTTCAGCTAAAAATCTGGAATATATCTTGTGCGAATTAGAAATTGATTTTGATAATATTCCATTCCTTTTTGACTTCTAATTGCTTCCAATCGACCCTTAGTACTCTCGAACCTTCATCATGAGTTCGAACATAATTTTTGAGTATTTGGACTTTAGTCCTTGAACTTTCACTTTCTTCCATTCTGGTTATTTTTCACTTATTTCTCATTATTTTCGCCACATTCATCACTTGTCCTGCAAAACATGAATTGCATAGAATTAAGCTAAATTCCAACATATTAATCAACAATTGCTCATATTTTGACAGTAAAATAAGTATGTAAAACGTACTTATCAAACTCCCCCAAACTTGAACTATTGTTTGTCGTCAAACAACAACAATATAACTTGAGTCTATAAACAACACTAGATTTTTTATTTTTTTTTCAATATCATATTTTCTCCATCTTTTTTTTTTAGCATCTTTTCATTTGCTTTCTGTATAACCCATGAAGCGAGCTTTAGGCCGATGACTCCCAAGTCAGATGACCATAGGGTATCAGGTTTTAAATCAACCTCACAGGCTTAATCACCCGAGTTATATAGTCCCGAAAATATGCTTCAATGTACTCAAAGATACTAGCAATGCCCCTGTTTTTTTTTTTTTTAGATATCCAATCTCTAAAACTAGCTTCTAACTTAAAACTTTTACCTCGTTTTCATTTCAATAGGTTTCAGACAATCCACACAAGGTTTTCATACATGAAATCCCTATTCTTCTCAGTGTTTCCCTGTAACAGTTCAATCATCTCCAAACTAACCTATAATTGGATTTATGGAATATGGCACTAGAGGTTATTTGGTTGTATCACTATATTCCACTATCCACTACATACTGAATCGCATCACTAACTCAAAATGCTAACATAAGTGTCGTGCATAAAAAATGTCAAGTTGTACATAAACAAGTATAGACTAATCGGATAATACACCATTTTCATCATTCATAAATGACACATATTCTGATAGTCACATCATAGCTGGCATAATTATTAAACCCAAGATAAAAACTAGAATTTTTTATTTTTTATTTTTTAAAACACGCAAACATTCGACAGACAAATATTCAAAAATTGTAGTTAAAACGATGAATGAAATGCTCATGCACCACCCCAAAACTTAATTGAAACATTGTCCTCAATGTAAAAACAATAGTTCCAATGGAAGAGAAGGAAAGATATCACCTGAGTTGCAGCAAACTCACAACAGCCGAAAAAAGAAATAGAAACCTGAAAGTATTCAATTGAAATGGTAATGCAAGAAATGAAATAACCTAACATAAAGCAAAAACAAACTAAAAAAAAGAAATTAAAAATCAAAAATACAGAAAAGTAAAGTGATGGACTAACATGGAAGGTGTCAAGGATGGTAAACTGGGTCTGCAAGAGGAATTTCTTCATCCACAGGCACCTGTTGCCCATATGCTATCTTTAAACACTGTCCATTCACTTTAAATGTCCTACCATCTTTAGGGTCCTCGATTTCAATTGCCCCATGATTAAAGACCTGTTTCACCACAAAAGGATCAGACCACCTAGAACGAAGTTTCCCTGGATGTTTATGGAGTCGGGAATCATACAAGCAAACTTTCTGATTTGGTTCAAATATTTTTCGAAGAATGTGTCCATGATGAAACGTTTTCATTTTTTCTTTGTAAAGTTTAGCATTCTCGTAAGCATCATTTCTCAACTCCTCCAACTCATTAACTGAAACTTCCTAAGTTTACTACCTTCCTCTAGATCAAAGTTAAAGTGTTTGATAGCCCAAAATGCTCGGTGCTCGAGCTCTACAAGCAAATGACAAGGTTTTCCAAAGACAAGTTTATACGGTGACATGCCTAAAGTGGTCTTAAAAGCAGTTTGGTAGGCCCAAAGTGCGTCATTCAATCTCAGCGACCAGTCCTTACGATTAGGGTTGACAATTTTCTCCAAAATTTGCTTGATTTCCCTATTTGAAAATACAACCTGTCCACTAGTCTGGGGATGATAAGCAATTGATATTTTATGAATGACCCCGTACTTTTTCATTAGAGCCTCAAACGAACGGTTACAGAAATTTTTTGTGTACCCCTATCACTAATAATAGCCCTTGGTGTCCCAAACCTAGATAACACATTTTCCTTAAGGAATTTCACAACAGTTTTGTTGTCATTGGCTCGACAAGTTGTTGCTTCGACCCATTTAGACACATAATCTACAGCCACAATGATATACATCCAAAGGAAGGTGGAAAGGGCCCCATAAAATCAATACCCCAACAATCGAAGACTTCTATCACTAAAATGGGGTTTAATGGCATCATGTTGCGTCGAGACAAAGCACCAAGCTTTTGAGACTTCTCACAAGATTTATAGTAAATGTTAGTGTCTTTGAATAAAGTGGGCAAACCACATTGCAAAATTTTTGCAGCAGTCTTTTTCATGAAAAAATGACCGTCACAATCCTGTGAATGACAAAAGTCTAGTACGCTAGGTATCTCCTCATTAGGGACACAACGCCTTAAAATCTGATCAGAGTAGTATTTGAATAGGCATGGGTCATCCCAATAAAACTTACGCACATCAACTAAAAACTTTCTCTTATCCCGCGCACTCCACTCGCTTGAGATTTCACCTATAGCTAGGTAGTTGACAATATGAGCAAACCAGGGTAAAGAGGAAACAGAAAACAAGTGTTCATTTTGGAAGTCATCTCTAATGGGCAATTGATTCACATTATCTTGAAAAGTTAACTTAGATAAATGGTCTGCTACCACATTTTCTGCCCCCTTTTTATCTTTAATAGCAATGTCAAATTCTTGTAGGAGTAAAATTCACCTAATCAGTCGTGCCTTAGCATCCTTCTTGGAAAGAAGGTAATTAAGAGCAGAATGGTCTGTGAAGATTGTGATAGGAGAACCAATTAAATAGGATCGAAACTTATCTAAAGCAAAGACTACAGCTAGTAGTTCCTTCTCAGTTGTGGAATAGTTCATTTGAGCACCACTTAAGGTTCTACTAGCATAGTAAATGACAAAAGGTTTACCCTCCCTTCGTTGCCCAAGGACAGCACCTACCGCAATTACACTAGCATCACACATAATCTCAAATGGTAACGACCAATCAAGTGATTGCATTATGGGTGCTGAAGTTAGCCTATCGGTCAAGCTTTTAAACGCCTCTTGGCAAGCAGGGGTCCAATCAAAGGTAGCATCCTTGGCTAAGAGATTACATAATGGTCTGGATATGGATGAAAAGTTTTGTATAAACCTTCTATAGAAACCTGCATGGCCAAGGAAAGATCTGATATCTTTAGTTGTCTTAGGTATGGGCAGCTTGGAGATCAATTCAATCTTAGATTTGTCAAGTTCTATCCCCTTAGATGAAACAACATGACCTAGGACAATACCTGAAGAAACCATAAAATGACATTTCTTCCAATTCAAAACCAACCCCTTTTCCTCACATCGGGTTAGAACTCTCTCCAAGTTTAACAAGCATGCATCAAAAGAAGTACCAAAAACAGTTAGGTCATTCATAAAGACTTCCATACAGTTTTCTACCATATCACTAAACATGCTCATCATGCATCGTTGAAAAGTAGCAGGAGTGTTACATAATCCAAATGGCAACCTATGAAATGCATAGGTACCAAAAGGACAAGTAAAAGTGGTCTTTTCCTGGTCCTCCAATGCTATCTCAATCTGATAGTAACTAGAATAACCGTCCAAGAAACAGTAAAAAGGATGGCCAGCCACACGCTCAAGAATTTGGTCCAGAAATGGAAGGTAAAAATGGTCCTTCTGAGTGGCAGCATTCAACTTCTTATAATCAATACACATGCGCCATCCAGTCACAGTTTTTGTAGGGACCATTTCACCAAGTTCATTTTTAACCACTGTGACTCCTGATTTCTTAGGGACTACCTGTGTCGGGCTAACCCATTTACTATCAGCAATAGGATAAATTATTCCTGCATCTAACAATAGTCCATCCTATTGCAGATTTGTACTCGTTCAGAATGTTTAAAAGTTGTTTACCTTGAGAAGCATTTAATTCTGAAGAAATAATCACAGGAAAAGTATCACCTGGTCCAAAGAACACATGTTTCAGTCCTGGGGGTAGTGGTTTCAGCTCCGGTGTTGGACTCTCAATACTTGATGGTTGTTACCCTCCAGTTCTAGCTGGTAGTTCTTCAAGCTTTGGTTGCCATGGTGATGTCCCATAACCCTGAAATTTAGCAAAAAGGGCACAAATATTAGCATATTCTTCATTATGGCAATGAACAGGAATTTCAGAATTTATAAGAAATGAGTTTAAAGGATTGAAATCAATGGTTGCAGGTGTATCCTCCTAAGTAATTATATCAACCATGTACGTTTGATGACACTCATCATCCTCCATAAGATGCTTAGTGATGTGAAAAATATTGACTTCAATAGTCATATTTCCAAAAGATAGCTTCATTAGACCATTCCTGCAATTGATAAGAGCATTAGCAGTAGCAAGAAAGGGTCTGCCAAGAATAATAGGTATTTTGGAGTTCACATTCACATCAACTTTCAAATCTAGAACTAGGAAGTCAACAGGATAGTAAAACATGTCTATTTGCACCAAAACATCTTCAACTACTCCTCTAGGTTTTATAGTGGATCGATCAACCAATTGTAAAACTACGGATGTAAGTTTTATCTCACCTAGGCCTAGCAGTAGATAAATGGCAGAAGGCACGAGGTTAACACTAGCTCCTAAGTCAAGAAGGGCTTGTGCAAACTCACAACTCCCAATGATGCAAGAAATTGTTGGACAACCAGGATCCTTAGATATCAGTGGGACTCTTTGTTCAATCACTGCACTCACTTGTTTAGTCAAGAAAGTAGCTTTCTTGACATGATGCTTCCTTTCCACAGTACACAAGTCTTTGAGGACTTTTGCATATGTAGGAATTCGAGAAATCATATGCAAGAGAGGTAGATTGATTTTTACCTGCCTAAGGTGTTCTAAGATCTCATCATGTTGGCTATTAGCTTTCACATTAGGCTTTAGGGCTTGAGGAAATGGTGCTCTAGCTAGGTCTCCACCACCTTATCACTAGGCTCACTCTCTTCAGAATTACTAGAGTCTTTCTCTTTTCTTCTGCTTCCCTAGGCTTAATGATTGGTTCTACAACCTTCCCAGATCGAGTGGTGATAGCATTTATCTCCTTAAGATTGTTTTCTACATCTGAAGTTTGAGCCATATGTTGTCCCTTAGGGTTAGGTTGAGGTTGAGCCGAAAATTTCCCACGTTCCCCTATTGCTAAGGCATTAGTCAATTTGGTTATATGGCTTTTCATTTCTTTACTCTCCTCAACAACTTGATTGATCATAGTTTCAAACTTCTGATTTGTTTTCCCCTGAACCTCCATAAAAGCATGTAGGGTGTCCTCTAAAGAATTCCTAAACGTTGAGGGTTGATGTGATGGTGTATTGAAAACTCTAGGTGGCTGAGTAGGTTGCTGGTTATCAGATTTCCAGCTGAAATTAGGATGATTCCGTCACCCCTGATTGTAGGTCTCAGAATATGGGGTATAAGGCTTTTTGTACACACTTAAAGCATTACAATGTTCATCATAAACCCCCCCCCCCCCCCTCATCTCAGTTAGAGCAAAACACTCTTGCACTGGATGATCAAGTCCCCCACACACACCACACGGTCCAAAAGACTCAACACGAGCAACAGTAGATGTAGGCTTTGAACTACTGGTGCGTAAGTTCTCAATTTCTCTAGTCAGGGATTCTACCTTAGCTCTAAGATTGTCTTCTTCCCTAAGATGATAGATGCCTACACTAGAAGGATTTCCTATGGCTCGTGACCTATTGGTGGTATCAGTGGCACTAGGGCCAGTCCAAGTGTGAGCTTTTTCTGCTAATTCATCTAAATATTCTATAGCCTCATCAGGATCTTTCTGTAGGAAATCACTATTACACATCATTTCAGTAAATTGGCGCTCTCTAGATGTTAACCCCTCATAGAAATAGCTCACAATGCGCCAACTCTTATAACCATGGTGTGGACAAAGAACTTGAAGTTCTTTATACCTTTCCCACACTTGATATAAAGTTTCACTCTCCTTTTGGATAAAAGAAGAGATCTGCTTTTTCAAAGTAGTAGTTTTGTGGTGGGGAAAGTATTTGCTAAAGAATACTTGAGTCATTTCAGCCCAAGTGCCAATCGACCGTGGTTTCAATGAATATATCCAACTTTTTACTCTATCTTCAAGTGAAAAAGGGAAAATTTTAAGTTTGAATGTATCTACTGTACCATAGTGATTGTGGAAGGTCGCAACTACCTCCTCAAATTCCCTAATATGCACGTATAGATTCTCATTGTCGAGTCCATAAAAAGTGGGAAGAAGTTGAATCATTACAGGTTTAAGGTCCATACGTGACATATTAGGTGGAAAAATAATGCATGACGGTATGGATACACGTGTGGGGTGCAAATAATCATGCAAAGTTCTATAAGGTGCATCATGCTCATTATCAGACATCGTGTTATGTGATGTGGTGTTCGTGTCACTAGATGTAGACTCAAAAACAGGATTAAAAGGGAATTCAAACTCTATGTCAGGTCTGTCAGCAGATCTCTCTCTCTCCTCGATACTTGCTCATGAAATACAAATAAAAGAAAATAGAGTGAAAATAATAAAAACACTAGAATGAAAATTAAACTAACTAAAAATAAAAGTAAATGAACGATGTCACCCTTTGTAGTCGATCCCTTAGTATTTTGTACCGTCCTCCCGGCAACGGCGCCAAAATTTGATTACACCCAAAGAATAACGCGGTAGTTGTAGCACAGCTTTGGGGTGTCGTATCCACAGAGAGATGGAAGAATATTTAAAGGATCAAAAAGGCTGAATTGTTCTCTCAAATGTGTAATAAAATTCAATATTGAAATGTGAAATTAAAATCAATAATTCGAAGCGGTGAAGCGTCAGAATTCCCTCAATTGGATTCGATCAATCATATCAATTATTCAGTTTCCGCCACATTCATCACTTGTCCTACAAAACATGAATTGCATAGAATTAAGCTATATTCCAATATATTAATCAACAATTGCTTATGTTTTGACAGTAAAATATGTAAAACGTACTTATCAAAGCCCATGTTTCCCTTCGTGATTTATCACGTTATATCTGATGTTCAAGTTTTAATCTACTTGTTAATTTCTGTATTTTATTACTCTCTCCATCCCAATTATATGGGCTGAGTTTCATTTTTCTCTTGTCTCAAATATATAGGTCTATTTTCTAATGTAGAATATTTTGTTGTGTTACTTTACCAATATACCCTTATTAAATTGTCCCAAATTTATGTCAACTTCTTGAAATCATCCAAATACACACATTTCACACTTCTGGGAAACATGGAACAACTCTCGTTTCTTCTTCTTCTTCTAGTCATGATTATTGAACTTCTTTTGTGTCTTCTCATTTCTCTGCCTTCTCTCACAAATAAAAATCACATCTGTCGATCATACATGATAAACAATTCTATTAAAACATTGTTACCGGTCAAACACACTGCTGCTTAAGCCTTAAGTTATCTGCATATGTGAGTATTTTGTCCAAATCATGAGTATGAACTCTAAAAATCATCCACATTCCACCGAAGATACATGTACATCATTTTTTCGAAGTAATCTAAACTCGAAGAAAGAGGTGATGCCGTTGCTTGATTTGAATGCTTTGCCGACTGAAGATGGTCACGTTTCTGCTTCTCAAGAGTATCAACGCGTTGTTTCTCGGATGATCAAAATCTATCTACCGAAAATTTACGAGGACCAGATTGATGCTCTTGCTGATAAAGTCAATACTGATATCAAGAAATGGTACATCCAAAATCTGATGTTTAATAGGCATTTTTTTTACAGTACATTTCCTTCTGGTGTTGAGTAAGTTCAGTTTATAGCTACGTTTTTTACACATGGATGGTGTGGACGACATGGTCTAGAGTAAAAAAACTAATGCTAATGCTCCCCCTCATTGCAGTTTGATCAATGGGAAATAAATAGCACAACCAAATGATATCATTCAAAAATCAAAAGCCAAGCCTCGAAATGAGTTCTGAACATGTTTCAATATGTTAGAAACTCAAGGATATGGGCAAAACACTAAAATGATGCAACTAAAGCAAAAGAAAAAAAAAATACACGTAACATAAAAGTGTTGTTTCTTGGTACTTAATGACCTCGGATGCGCAAAGCAATTGGTTTGATCTGTCTCGTTGTTCCCTATTCGAAAAGGTATTATGGGCCCAAATCAAAGCTCGTATGCCAATTTTGCAAATTTACTTGATTGAAGTTACTCGGTCGAAGTAAGAGCTGCCTCTGCCATTAGTACAACTTCAGGCTCAAACTGAATGCAATTCAGTAGTTTCCCATTTCTCATCACCTTTTGTTTGTTCATATGTGGAATTCTGTAATTGTTACTCCTGAATTTTGCATCACCTCAATCATGCATGATTGCAATGTCAGAAACACATTGTTCAACTCTTAGTAGGAAATGTTTGAAAAGCATTCTCCACTGCTGAAATGAAGTCCTCAATTGTAGTTGAAGCCTCTTGATATCCCTCAATTGCAGTTGGAGCCTCTTGATATCAATGGTTCTAAAAAAACCAAGGTCTAAGACATTCATATTGGGACTGTTCGGAGGTTGACAACATAAACGAATATCGAATCCATCCTTTGTTGCTAATTCTACGAAATTGATATCGTTAACATCCAAATGCGTCTTTGCCATATTGAATGAAGATGGTCCTAGAACTTGAATAGGCCATTTCTGTTTGCTTGAAGGCAGCAAATTTTCAATCACACATGAATGGATCACATCTTTAGTTACCGACACAATAAGATTCAACTCCAAAGTCCCAGCTACACAATTCTTACTATTCGGCTTGGCAGGTTCCTTGGACACGAATGGCCATATTCCAATTTTGCCATTGAATTATTCATTTGTAGTAGCATCGAGTCATGGATGAGCAACGGTAGCCAAAAACATTATCTTTGTAATAAACCTTTTACTTTTACATGTACGAAAGGGCTCTGTTTCATCCAGTTGGAGATAATACGTTGCGATGTCTTAGACATATAAAACCACTTTTCATCAATATGAATTTGATTATGCATGTTAACAAAAGTACGTGTAGATGCGAGGGTACTTTCATCTACCATTGATAGGCCAAATTCCAGAAGTGTTTTCTTGTTCTCTTGGATTTGAATGTGGCCATATATGTCCTTCTTTGACTCTCCTATGTACTGTTGATTTCGACATATCCAAAGCTTTCGATACAGATCTTATATTTGTTCGACGACAGAAAGTGATATCCTTCATTTGTTCGAAATGTATTTCGACTCTCTTTCGACATCTCCTATTGAATAGCCTAGAAGAGAAATCTGGTACATCACTGTGTAGCACTAAAATATTTTACGCCATGCCAAATTCCAGAAACTGATCTAGTAGATATAGAAAATGAGTTGGCAAGTTTCAAGATGACACCTTTTGCAAACTTTTTGTCTTGTCGTTCATGGATAAGCATCTCAAAAACTGCTCTTCTTGTATCGCTGGATAATTTTTTTTCTTGTTTGGATGATGCATATTGTTAGCATCTTTTGGAACTTGATTCAAATCAAACTGAAAATTCTGTGGAACATGGGAATAATTATCATTTGGTATAGATAATGCTTCACGTACAACCATTTTTTCACAGGAGGATTACAGAATTTCAAAAAAAAAGGGATGTGGCACTGGCACTGCAAGACTCCTTCATTATTTCCTGACAATTCCTACGCACCCGCACCCTTTTACGCACCCACCCAACCAACCAACCACAACCCTCCACAACCAATCCTTCCCCTTTTTCCTTATTTTATTTTCTCAAATATTGAAAGTATTACGTGAATGTTAAACGAAGTCGAAATAGTACATCCTTAACACCATTTCGAAGTACTCACGATCTAGTTTATCGCTTTCTTAACCGCGTGCGAAACGGCCAACCGTAGCAAAAGTTACCAGACGTCGAAATAGACCGTTCCAAAATATATAAATATTTTTTTTCTTATTTTTATCTCAATTTTCGGGTTTATCATGGGATGTCAAACGAAATCGAAATCTCCTATTCTTAACACCATTTCGAAGTACTCACTACCTAGTTTATTGCATTCCTAACCGTGTGCGAAACGGCCAACCATAGCAAAAGTTACCACTCGTCGAACTAGACCGTTCCAAAATATATAAATATTTTTTTCTTATTTTTATCTCAATTTTCGGGTTTATCACGGGATGTCAAACGAAGTCGAAATCTCGTATTCTTAACACCATTTTGAAATACTCACGGCCTAATTTATTGCATTCCTAACCGCGTGCGAAACGGCCAGCCGTAGCAAAAGTTAGAACTCGTCGAAATAGGCCATTCCAAAATATATAAATATTTTTTTCTTATTTTTATCTCAATTTTCGGGTTTATCACGGGATGTCAAACGATGTCGAAATCTCGTATTCTTAACACCATTTCGAAGTACTCACGGCCTAGTTTATTGCATTCCTAACCGCGTGTGAAACGGCCAACCGTAACAAAAGTTACCACTCGTCGAAATAAGCCGTTCCAAAATATATAAATATTTTTTTCTTATTTTTATCTCAATTTTCGGGGTTATGACGGGATGTCAAATGAAATCGAAATCTCGTATTCTTAACACCATTTCAAAGTACTCACGGCCTAATTTATTGCATTCCTAACCGCGTTCGAAACGGCCAACCGTAGCAAAAGTTACCACTCGTCGACATAGGCCGTTCCAAAATATATAAATATAGAAATAGGCCGTTCCAAAATATAAAAAAATATATATTTATATATTTTGGAACGGCCTATTTCGACGAGTGGTAACTTTTACTACGGTTGGCCGTTTCGAACGCGGTTAGGAATGCAATAAATTAGGCCCTGAGTACTTCGAAATGGTGTTAAGAATATGAGATTTCGATTTCGTTTGACATCCCGTCATAACCCCGAAAATTGAAATAAAAATAAGAAAAAAATATTTATATATTTTGGAACGGTCTATTTCGACGAGTGGTAACTTTTGCTACGGTTGGCCGTTTCGCACGCGGTTAGGAATGCAATAAATTAGGTCGTGAGTACTTCGAAATGGTGTTAAGAATACGAGATTTCGACTTCATTTGACATCCCGTGATAAACCCGAAAATTGAGATAAAAATAAGAAAAAAATATTTATATATTTTTGAATGACCTATTTCGACGAGTTCTAACTTTTGCTACAGCTGGCCGTTTCGCACGCGGTTAGAAATGCAATAAACTAGGTAGTGAGTACTTCAAAATGGTGTTAAGAATACGAGATTTCAATTTCGTTTGACATCCCGTGATAAACCCGAAAATTGAAATAAAAATAAGAAAAAAAATATTTATATATTTTGGAACGGCCTATTTCGACGAGTGGTAACTTTTGCCACGGCTGACCGTTTCGCACGCGGTTAGGAATGCAATAAACTAGGTAGTGAGTACTTCGAAATGGTGTTAAGAATAGGAGATTTCGATTTCGTTTGACATCCCATGATAAACCCGAAAATTGAGATAAAAATAAGAAAAAAAATATTTATATATTTTGGAACGGTCTATTTCGACGTCTGGTAACTTTTGCTACGGTTGGTCGTTTCGCAGCGGTTAAGAAAGCGACAAACTAGATTGTGAGTACTTCGAAATGGTGTTAAGGATGTACTATTTCGACTTCGTTTAACATTCACGTAATACTTTCAATATTTGAGAAAATAAAATAAGGAAAAAGGGGAAGGATTGGCTGTGGAGGGTTGTGCTTGGTTGGTTGGGTGGGTAAAAGGGGGCGGGTGGGTAGGAATTGTCAGGAAATAATGAAGGAGTCTTGCAGTGCCAGTGCCACATCCCTTTTTTTGAAATTCTGTAAGCCTCCTGTGGAAAAATGATTGTACGTGAAGCATTATCGTATAGGCATGTTTTCAGGCAACAAATTCAAATCAATAGAAAAAGTTTTTGATGTACTATTCATGTTTTTACTTGTGCTTAAATTTATCTCTGTATCTCTATTTATAATGTGCAATCAAAAAATTTGAAATCAAAATTGGCGGTTTCGGTACGAAATTGGCGGAATGGAAATTTGTTTTGATCAAAAAAGTTTATATTCTGGTGTTAGATGCTGATTTTTATTTTAGTTGTTCCAAAAAATTCAAGTTATGGTTCCCAACGATTCTCATCAAATTATATCATTCAAATTCTTGATTAATTTCAACAATAATTTAGTGGCAAAAATTAAATAGAGGTAAATTAAGAAAGATCTTAGCAAAATTTAACTTTTCAATGATATTAAAGAAACTTTCTTAATCCGTGTGAAAAACGAAACAAGCCTATATAATTGGGACGAATGATGTAAAGCTGTTAACAACACTGTAACATCCTACACGTTGCGTCAGAACTGTTAAAAACTGAGTATATGATATTTTGATTGAGTACCTGTCATCTAGAATTGTAATATTGAAATTAAAGTTTATTTTTAATTTACACGAACGTCCATTGGTCAGGGTATATTTACATATATAAGTGGAATTTACAAAAAAATGTCTAATTTCATGCTTGTCAATTAAAAAAATGTCTAATTTTGATAACTCTTGCAAAAATGACTAAATTTAGTACTAATTGTCTATTATACCCTTAATGAAAAATAAAGCAATTTTTTTTCACTTTGTTACGAATTTCGAGAAGAATAAGTAGCTTCCATGAGAAACTACGTTAAAAATGACGTTCTCAACATTTTTAAAGTTGTTAACGATATTTGAATTTTATTTATCTTTATACTTCACTTGTCCATAACGAGAGATTTCATTCCTAACATAAGAGTTCTCTATATTTCATAAAATTCTTGACATTTGAAATGTAGTTCTCGATATTTAATATCTGTGTCAATGAGAAATTTAGCATTTATTGTGATTTGACATATGTACTTTTGAAATAAGTAAGGTAGGTTATGTGTCAAAATTTTATTGGTCAACAAATTTTTTTAATTGTATGCACATTTTTGTCTTTAGTGTGGAATCTTAAATTGATAACAATGATGTTTTGGTCTAAAATGTTGCAAAATGGACATTGAATATTTTTTGGACATTTTTACAAATGGTCATGTGAAAGTGGACATTTCTTATAATTTCCTCCTATATATAATTTATAAATAATATTCTGAGCCCACAAATCCAGTTTAACATGCATGGAACTGAAGAACAAATATCAAGATTAGATTAGATTGTTGATTCCTCCGTCAGAGAAATCTTTAGATACTTGAAGCAAAGTATTAATAAATAAGGTAGAAGGATCCAATGTGCTTTTATGGGAAAAAATCATATATATAGTCTTGAAGAAATAACTCTAAAACCAAATTAAGCCAGATGTTTGGCTAAGTTAAATTTGATTGAAATGGAAAATTCTCTAGAATATTATGGTTGCAGGAATCAAACTCAGAATGGCTGCCGCTGCCAGTGTTAGGGAATCGGATCCCCCAAAATAAGAAACCACAGAAGCTGAACTTTTCGCAGGTGAACCTGAAATCATGCACAGGTGGATTAGATAGATGTAAAATAAGTCAATCTCTCATAATTCAAAATTAGCAGTAACCAACTTACTACTATTAGAAGAAGGTGGAGATGGTGAAACAGTTGGTGTAGAGGCTGTAATACAAGGGAACAACATTAAGTTAGAAATATTATCATGAAAATCAATTGCATGGTAGCATTGTAATCTGGTTAACTTAGATTAATTAACAAAATCAAAATTGATTATATATTTCGGGTTTTTCAATTTCATTCGTTACAATTGAACTAAAAAGAAAAAGAAAATAGAGCCATAAAAACTAAATACTTTGAAATATAATGATTCATCAAATTAAAAGATACTGGATCTGTGTAACAAATTAATTTATCAATTGGAAAGTAATCTGGAGGAAAATAAATTTATAAAATATCAAAAATTTCTTCAGTTTCAAAAAAGTCTCACCATAAATCTAAGATTTATAATTTCAAATCCATACAAGTTTAGTAAAATTCAATTCATGTATTAAATAACCTGTTTTGCAAACGGATGTATCAGCATTAGAACCACAATGCTTTGCCATATTGAGAGCATCCTCTTGCGTTGCATTGAGGCCTTTCATGATTTCGGGATTGTTAAATACGGCACAAACACACTTACTATCGTCGGCTATGATCTGTTTCAGTGGGACACAACAAGCTGCTGGTGGTGTAGAAGATGACTTCAAATAGGGTTGGCATGGAAGAAGCTTTTGCATGCACGGCAAACTACCGCCGCCACCGCCACCCTGCGAAAAACCCACAGAAACCCATGAACACAACACTAAAAAGAAGAGGCAAAAAGACTTGGAAGCCATGTATCTGATGCAAAGGAGTGTTTTTTGCAGTTGTGATGATGAGAACTGTTCAGGTTTTGAATTCTTCTTGTAAATATTATTTTCTGTGTGTGGGTTTATATAGAAAGGGAAGTTAGGCGATGCAATATTTCGGTGAGATTTAGAACCAAGAAAGTAGGAACCGTTTTGAGGTAGTTACAAATGTCTTATCTCCTCAATGATTTTATTCTCTTAAATTAGAAAGAAAAACAACTTTTCAATAAAATGGACGTTCATGCTCTAACACAATACTTGGTAGAGAATTGAATACTTTAGTTAAGAAAAATACTATTCATCCCCAGTGGAGATACATCCACAGTCTATGTGGATGTAAATGATTGGTTTAATGATAGGTAAAATTAAATGACTTATTTAATTTCACCAATCATTTAATGCCACATTAACGCCACATAGACTGTGGATGCATCCCCAGTGAGGATGAATAGCATTTCTCTTTAGTTAATCACAAAATCATTGATTCCAACGAGTACTGATTTAGGATTGAAAAATGGAAAGAAATATTTTATAGTTTCAATAATGAACATATCTATTGTGCGGCTATCTACATAAGCTTTGAACTAGCCCAATATAATGTTGCACCCTTGGTCCTTTAATTTCTACGTGCACGCTTGGGTTAGAGCCATGTATCCGCATGGCTTGCCTCATCAAAAGTTGAGGCAAAAACTCATGAACCATGCGCCCATGCGTTCACATGGGTTTGGAAACGACCCATTAAGGCTAGTTTTTTAGTTTGATTTCTAGTGACTTTTCAAAAAAAAAAAAAATTGACATTTCATGAATCATTGACACTATTTCGTAATGTATAAATTGAAATATATAAATAGGTGATAAATTTCAATTATATATACATAAAAATCATCACTCAAAAAATGGATAATTACAGCAAAAGTTCCAAACCTTTGAAACATTAACAAGCTTTCTCCAAATCTTGGATTTGTTGCAGTCGTTACTCATAACATTTCCAAACATTGTAAGTGAGGCCCTTTTGGACGGTTTCTATCTATTTCTCCATTAGTTGACCACCAAAATAAAAAATTAACCACTTTCTACAAAAATAAGGAAGGGCAAAATAGTAACTAGTAAATTACTATTTTTCCCATAAAATCATAAAAAAGTTATATCAAAATAAAAGAAAAAGGAAAATAATTTTCTCCCTCACCCCCACCCCCACGCACAAGTCCAACCCCTCAACCCAAAGCCAGAAATCTGCCGCCACCACGCCCACCACCATCGACCACCACCGTGAACACCAATTCCTTGTTAAACCAAGAACAATCGCTTCAAGAAATGAATAATTAAAAAAAAATTCGCCACACTTCACCACTTTAACCATCACATTACTGCCTCCAAAATCTTCGAAAAAGTATCTCCCACACCAATAGTATCACACCCAGCACAAAATAGAATCTGTTCAAAGAAGAATAAAGAATTGGAATAAAAAACAATGTTTTTCGAAAATGCAATACTTTTCTTTGTTCGCAAGGCTAATTACCTCTGCAGATTACTCGAGTTTCTTTCAGAATGGTATGATGAAATTGTTGGAAATAATATGAAGCTTTTGCTCATGGGAATGATGGGAGCTTATAATAGTGGTTCTCTCATTTTATTTCTTTTGTTTGTATGTGTCTTCTTGCTATTTGTTAACAATTGAAAAACTTGTGCATTTTATTTCTTCAAATAAATAATTTGATTGGAGTTTGTGAATTTTGCAAATGTTTCTCGAGTGTTGCTACTTCTTGGTATAGTTTAATTTTGTGGGTTTTCTTTTTTCTATTTTACAGCAATTTTTCTTCCTCGAAAACCCATGATTTTTCACCCAAATTCTTAACAAAATCAGATGACAATTTGGGCTTTAAAACCCCATAAACATACACGAAAACCCATATTCTGCAGCAAAAATTCATGATGAAACCGAATATCAACCTCACCATGAAAACCCTATATCCCAATTCTCTCTTCAGTTATGAAGATTAAAGAATCAACAAGGAATTGGTGTTCACAGTGGTATGGTGGTCGATGGGGTGGGTGTGACGGTGGCAGATTTTTGGTTTTTGGTCTAGGGGTTAGGCTTGTGCGTGGGAGTGAGGGTGAGGGTGAGAGTGAGGGTGAAGAAGATACATTTTCCTTTTTCTTTTATTTTTATTTTTTTGTTTTTGATTTAAATTTTTTAATTATTTTATGGGAAAAATATTAAGTTACCATTTTGCCGTCTCCTATTTTGGTAGAAAATTGTCAATTTTTTTTATTTTTTATTTTATTTTGGTGGTTAACTGAGAAATGGATAGAAACTGTTAACCCAAAAATTGTACCAATGATGTGGCCAACAGATCCCCAAACTTCTCGCGTCCACGTAAGTTGAATCCTAACACACTTGGACCAGTCGCTGGTTAAGACGACTGCACCAAGATGGAGGAGTGATTTAGGGCGTGGAAGAGCATAGAAAGTGAGCTTCCAATTGAAAAAAGGGGGTCGGTTTTGGGGTAGAATATCAGAATTGTATGCAATAAGAATATTGGATTGAGAGTCTAAACTTGCATTAGCCTTCAATGGTACAAAGTGTGGGCTTTTATACTGGGATAGTAGAAACAATGTCGTCTGATAATAGGGCATGCGGCTTCATCAAAAATTGATTGGCCCTTCTTGTTATATGCATCGATCAATCAATCAATCAGACCATTAAATGCTAAGACCCCTTACGTATCTACAAATCTTGATTTGTACAGGTGGGATTGGATCGTGTAGGTGTGTAGAGGCGGTGTTGACAGTGAGTTATCTTGTCAATCACTTCACCACAAGATCTGTTATGGATCTTACCCAGGAGTCTGTCCAAATAGAGTCGGTCCACTTTCGCTTCATATGATGGAGGTCGCCTCTCTCTAACAAGGTCGTCTATGTTCCCACGTAAGGTAGGGGTCCTCAAATCCATCCGCCACGTAGGGTTGATTATTTATATGAGTCATAACAGTCCTCGAAGTCCAGGTGTGATTATTTATATAATGCGTGGACTTGCTAGTCTAAGAAAGAAGAAGGCTTCATTAATTGAAACTGGCAACGGGGTTGAGTGGTATATGACGAGGCTCTGAAAGTAAAGGGTGAGCCTATTCGGTAGTTGAACACAATAAGGCTGGAGAGTGTAGGTGAGGCCATTGGAGAATCTACCGAGCCTTTTTAAAGTAGGAGCCTATAGTAAAGCAGCACAACTATTAGGCGAGGCCATTGGAGAATTTACCAAGCCTCTTTAAAGCAGAACCCTATAGCAAGGCTGCATAACCATTAGGCGAGGCTATTGGAGAATTTACCGAGCCTCTTTAAAGCAGGAGCCTATAGTAAGGCTACACAGCCATTAGGCGAGGCTATTGGAGAATCTACCGAGCCCCCTTAAAAAAGGAGCCTATAGTAAGGTTGCACAATTGTTAGGCAAGACCATTGGATGTTGCCAGGTGGCGTGCTATAATGATTTGAGGGGTGTGTTGATTTCCAATGAGGATAGCTGGATGCCATAGCAGTTTCCTAGGCTCGAGCTACCTGCGCATTCAATGCGCAATGATGATGGTACATTATATCTGGCAGGCACCAAGCGAGTTTGTGAGGCATGTTCAACACGACTCAATCTGGGCCTTTGGTTTGAACTTTGAACAAGCGCCCTTTGAAGTTAACCTGCTAGGTGGAATTATAGGTGGATGGCCTAGATTAAAGTGGAGGAAGATCCAACATTGAGGGTTCGTTCATACGCATATATAAAGCTGAAAACCTACATTTTTCCCCTTTTTCTGCACTTTGTGAAATCGTCAAACCCTTTATTACGAAGAGCATTACTGCTTTCTTTAGCATTTTTTCTGCTGCGTCCGACGTTCAACTCCATTCATTCTCATTTTCTCTACATTCCAGATCTTGGGCCTTAAATCTTGTGTAAGTATTTATCATTATCGAGGCATTTTCTTCACCTACTAAGTTAGATGGCTTCTTCCTCGAAAAAGAACGTGTCTAACGGGTCTTCTGGGGTGAACATGGCATTAATTTGCGCAGAGACGAGTATTCCTCCAGTGATTCCTACCGAAAGGATCATGGAGGCGATGGGGAACCCCATAGTGCATGGATGATGCAGGAGGGCCCCACAGATTATAGCATTAGATGGGGGGCTTCCCTGTGGCCGATTGATATAAAAGAGGTTGAGTTAAAGACCTTTCGGGAGAGGTATAGGATCCCAGATAATGTAGAAATGTTCGTATTGACCTCAAAGGAGAGGGCCTGCTTTCCTAGAGAGAGGTACGTAGTGGTGAGTGAGGCCATTCTAGCCAGGTGATGAGGCTACCCTTGAACGCCCTTTTTAGATTTATTCTTAGGTAGTATAACTTGGGTCCAACCCAACTGGAACCCAATGCATAGAGCCAACTAGTAGGGGCCTTCCTCCTTTGGAAGGAGGTCACCCTTGGCGAGGATATGCCTTCTCATATTTTTCGACCCTTTTCCAACCTCGAACCTCGAGTGGAGGGAGCGACTGCAAGGGGTGGTATTGAATGAACCCCTGTGGCTCGCATTCTTCCTTTATTTTGGGGACTCCGACCTCTACCAAGAATTGGAAGTCATCTTGATTTTGGGTTAGGGGTCGTTGGCAGATGATGGAGGGAGATGTGGACCCGAAGATAACTATGCCGACCTAATATCACGAGTATAGTGAGTTTAGCCATGGTCACAACAATGTTTACTTTATACCATTGCCTTTAATTTCTCATATCTGATGTGTACTGTTGTACAACTGTAGTTAATCGGTTCGAGCTTAAATCTTTAGAGTGGGCTATCATAAGGGCCATTTACGAGTTACCCGTAGAGAAGAGACACTTTAAAAATATAATTACCAAACGAAACCTCTTCGTTACGCATCAACTGATGGCTATTGAGGGTAAATAGGCTTCTACTCATTCGTCTTTAGCAATTATGCTTTGTTGATGTTTGCCTGATAGCATCTTATTGTGGTTTGTAGGTCAGCGTGACAAGAAAGAGTATGTTAAGCCTAACATGCTTAAGGAGCCCCAGTGAGGTGAAGAAGAAACAGCTCATGAGCTCCTCTTTTGATGTTTACAAGAGTTAGAGGGATGAATTTACATGCCTGTCTAAGGTGAACCCACCACCTCCTTTGGAGAAAAAGGGGGAAAATGAGAAAAAGAGGACATTGAGGCCATTGAAAAGAAAGTTGGAGTTGAAGAAGAATGTTGGGCCTCCCCCTCCTCAAACCGCCGAAAGACCATTGGTGAATCGCTTCGACGTCCCATTGTTGCCGAGCCCATTTCCTCCGTAAAAATTGTTGATGTGGAGGAGGTTGCCGAGGAGGAGGAGAGCCTCGTGAAGAGGAAAAGGGTTAGGGAGACTAGGAATGCTCTCTTTGAAGGAAAAGCCCAAAATTTTTTGGGTGGAAGGGCTGATGAGATAGCCTTTCCGGTGATGGAAATGCTCCCGCTGAGGTCCGGGGGCTACGATGGTCCATCATAAATATTGGACTGATAAGTATTCATCATATGCGGAGACTTGTGATATGGTGGATATGGTACCTGACTCGCCTTGCAGGCCCATTTTCAAGGTTTCTTTATGAATGTACAAATGGAGATGAGACGACTACATGGCCATAATAGGGAGCTTCTTCAGATAGCTACAGATGTTGAGGCTGTAATAGGTAAAGCTAAGGCTAAGGCGTAATCTGCCATGGGGCCGTCGAGGCCTCTAAAATAAAGCAAGTCGAGTCGAGGGGGGAGGCACTTTCCAAGGAAAACAATGAGCTGAAGAAAGAGGTCCATCTTTGCAAGGTCGAAGTCAATGCTCTGACTAAGCAGGTAGAGAATTCTGATAATTTGCAAAAAATATATTCGTCAGCCTTGGAGTGGGCCAATGAGGAGAAGGGAGAATTAAGGGCCAAAATTGAAGAGCTGACTGTTGAGGCTGCTGATTTGAAGCAACAGTTGAGCGGGGTAAGGACGTCAATAGTAAATGAATATGTTGCTCATTTTCATAAAACTGCAGAGTATGATGTGCTCGCCATATACCAGAAAGAGTAGCTTACAACGAAGTGTTCACGAAGCTTGCCGAGCAGCATCCTCAATTGGACTGGCTATCATAATTGGAGAATTCATTTCTGCTGATCCATCCACTCCTGCAAACAAGGTCGAGGATTTAGTGGTAGAGGTAGGTGCCCCAAAAGAACATTAGCAGGATGATGCTGCCGCTTCTTAGAATAGGTCTCTCCCTTTGTACTGAATTTGTAACATTTTTATGATAATTCTTCCCCCTTTTATTGGATTTTACTTTATTTGGACAGATGAACTTGCCATGTTTAACAAAAAGTGTTGCCAGGAGTTTGGTAGTTTAAGGCTTCGTCGTATTCGGTTCGCCATGATTATTTTGATCGAAACGTTACATGGGCTTGCCACCATTGCACTTTTACCAAATGACCATAAAGTATGAGTTTGTCACTTTTAACCAGTAAGTTAACAAAAAATAGGCTCGCCACCAGTAAGTTAACAAAACTACCGTAATGTATGAGCTTGTCATTTTCAACCAATAAGTTAACAATAAATGGGCTCGCTACCATTGCACTTTACCAAACAACCATAATGTATGAGATTGTTATTTTTAACCAGTAAGTTAATAATAAATGGGTTCGCGACCATTGCCCTTTACCAAACAACCATAATGTATGAGCTTGTCATTTTTAACCTGTAAATTAACAATAAATGGGCTCGCCACCATCGCACTTTTCCAACCAACCATAAAGTATGATCTTGTCATTTTTAACCAATAAGTTAACAATAAATGAGCTTGCCATAATTTAATGAATCGTTAACAATCCGGTGGGTTCGATATAATATAGGCAAGTTCATTTACAAGCTCTTCATATCTGGATTTGATTAACCCCAACGTATGAGCTCGTCACACGTATGAACCTACTGTGTGGGCTCGCCATAGATGTTCGTAATTGATCAAAGGCAGTATGAGCTTGTCATACTTAACATGCGAGCTAGTCATAATAAAAAATAAAAAGGTACATGCATTAGTCATAAGAGGTACATTCACAGATGTTCAACGTTCCAGGGATAGGGCTACTACACCTTCCCATTCGAATTCTCAATTAAAAAGGTCAGTAGTCTAATGTCGCCCGATATACGATAGGGGCCTTCCCAGTTTTGATCCAATGTTCCAATGCCATGTTCCTTAGAGGACAAAAAAACTCTCCTCAGTACCAGATCGCTTCTTCTGAATGATCTCTTCTTTACCCTTGTGTTGTAGTACCTTGCCATTCTCCTTTGATAGGATGCCAGCTTCGCATAGGAGCTGTCTCTCCTTTCTTCAAGGAAGACGAGCTCGCACCTCCTTATCTCATCATTAGATATCTCGTGGAATTACAATCGGTGAGGCGAAGGGAGACCCGCTTCAACCGAACTCATGGCTTCAGTCCTATATGCCATGGAGAAGAGGGGTCTCTCCTATTGCCGTTCGACTGGTTGTGCGGATAGCCCATAGTGCATAAGGGAGCTCTTCCACCCAAGCGCCTTTTGATGCATCAAGATTTTTCTTTAAGTGACGTTTTATAGTCTTGTTGATTGCCTTGACTTGGCCATTTGCCTAGGGGTGGTGAGGGGAGGAGAAGTGTTTTCTGGTTCCCAGTTCGTCACATAGGTCTCTGAGCTTCTTGTTGTCGAACTGCCACTCGTTGTCTGTAACAATTTAGTGGGGATCCTGAACCTATATATGATGTTCTTCCATATGAACTTAGAAGTGTTTGCTTCGGTTATTTTAGCTAATGGTTCTACCTCGACCCACTTGGTGAAGTAATCGATAACGACAATTGCATAGTTCGCACTCCCTTTTCCTTTTGGCATTGGTCTTATTAGGTCGACCCTTCATTTGGCAAATGACCAGTAAAAGAGGGGATGATAAGCCTCTTTTGTAAAGTACCTCATCTTGTTACACATAGTGGGCGGCTCTACGTCTAACCTTATGAGCCTCTTCTTTGTTTATCAGCAAGATGTTGTCCTTAAGGTAAGCTATAATATGTTGCATCCATTATGCAGTTCCTCCAACCTACATCACATCTTTTACCTTGGCTGTGGAGGGCCTGGGGAGGTATTCAACTGGTATGATTTTGAACAGTTCCGAGTCTTTGTTGCTAGCCAATTTTGACAATGAGTTTGCGTGCAGGTTCTCCATTCTTGGGACTTGGATCAACTCAGACTTTTCAAAACATTGGTTCAGGTCCATAACCTTTTTCAAGTACGCGGCCATACCTTTATCTTTGGCTGCGAAGCTATCGTTGACCTGGCTCACAACTAGCTGGGAGTCACTTCGAACTGCCAAGTTTTTTACCTGCATTTCCTTGGCTAACCTGAGGCCCCCTAGAAGCGCCTCATACTCAGCTGCGTTGTTGGAGCCCCTCTGGACTCTCCAACAGTACCCCAGCCCCAGACCCCGTTTCTCCAGTGGATCCGTCAACAAACAATTTCCATACTAGGGAGGAGTCTGCTGGTTACATTATTACATTGATATTTGTTACTTTTGTGAATTCTGCTATGAAATCTGCTACTGATTGCCCCTTCATTGAGGTTCCAGGTTGGTCTAAAATGTCAAATTCACTTAGATCTATAGCCTATTTCATCATTCTTCCCAATGCGTCTGGCTTCTGTAGCACCTGTTTAAGGGGGAGGCTCGTCAGTACACATATGATGTGAGCCTGAAAATAGGGCCTCAGCTTTCTAGAGGCGATCATAAGGGACAAGGCAAGCTTTTCTAACGCATTTCAGCTGGAATGAGGGCCTTGCTTAGTAGTAGATAGATAATTGAATGTTGTCCTCTTCCCTTACCAGCACCGAACTCACAATGTCGGCACTTACGGGGCCATATATAGTTGCAACGTTTCTCCCTTTTTGGGCTTTGAGAGAAGGGGGCTTGGCCCAAGTGCTTCTTTAGCTCTTGAAAAGCCTCTTCACACTCTTCATTCAATCGGAACCTTTTTCTCCCTTTCAAGATTTTAAAGAAGGGGCTATTCATAGCTTTGGAGATGAAGCGGTTTAGTGCCGCGAGGCACCCTGTCAAACATTGTTCTTCCTTGGGCTTGCCTGGGGATTTCATGTCCATCATGGCCTTAATTTTCTCAGGATTAGCCTCAATGCCTCGCTGATTAACCATATAACCCAAGAACTTTCCAGACACGACACCAAAGGCGCATTTCAATGGGTTCAGCTTCATCTGGTATTTTCTCAAGATCTTAAATGTAGTCCTTAAGTGTTCAATGTGGTCTATAGACCTGAGGCTCTTTACAAGCATGTCATCGATATATACTTCCATCATTTTGCCTATAAGTTCGAAAAACATTTTGTTGACTAGCCGTTGATAGGTTGCACCAGAATTTTTCAAACCAAACGGCACGACCTTGTAGCAATAGAGGCCCCTATCACTGATGAATGAGGTGTTTTCCTCGTCATCTTGGTGCATGGGGATCTGGTTGTATCCTGAGTATGCATCCATGAAACTCAGGAGTTCGTGGCTTGTAATGGAATCAACTAGCTGGTCGATCCTTGGAAGTGAAAAACTGTCCTTTGGGCAAAGTTGGTTGAGGTTAGAGAAATCTATGCAGACCATCCATTTCCCATTGGGTTTCTTTACCAAGACGGGGTTGGATATCCACTTTGGGTACACTGCCTCTGTGATGAACCAGTTAGATATAAGCTTTTGTACCTCTTCTTTTAGAGCCACGTATCTCTCTGGGTTTAGGCTTCTCCTTTTTTGCCGATGAGGAGTGAACTTCGGGTCCAAATTAAGTTGGTGGCAACTAACACTAGGGTCAATAACTACCATGTTTTCGTGTTTCCACGCAAATATTTCTACGTTGTTAAGTAGGAAGTCCTTCAACCTGGGTTTTTCTCCTGATTCGAGCTCATTTCCTATTTGTAATACCCTTGTAGGGTCATGTGGGCTCACAGGGAAAAGTTCGAGCTCTACCACCGGGGTTGCCTGCGAGTTTGATCCTGTGATCCTGGGGTCTAAATCCACTTCGATGACCCCTTCTTCAGGGACATCTGTCATGTTGACGTCTTCTCCTTGTTCAGGGGTAGGACCTTCTTCAGGTGCATCAACCATTTCCGTATCCATCAAAATCATGTTTACACTGCGGGGCTTGGATTTCCTTAAGGAACTAAGGTAGATTCCCTTGATCCCATCTGATCCTCCCGTACTGTGGTAATTGTTTCCTTCGTAGGAAACTTCAAGCATAAGTGATGTATAGATGTCACGGCCTCGAGTTCTTTTAAGGCTAGTCGCCCTAACTCATGGTAGGCGGATCGATTGTCTACAACCAGGAACTCCATGAAGTGATGAGCCTTAAATGGCGGTTTCTCCATTTCCACTGCCAATGTGATCCTCCCTCTGGGAATGATGCTATCACTAGTAAAGTCATATAAATGAGTGGTCATGGGACCGAGCTCATGATCCACCATCATCTTGTCGAAAGTGGTTCCAAACAGGATATTAACCGAACTCTCATTATCTACCAACATGTGTCTCAGTCCAATTCTAGCTATGACGGGTCGTACCACCAGTGCATCACAGTGTGGGTAATGGACCCCTACAGTGTTTGCTGGGGAAAACAATGATTGATGGGGTGTTCCCAGATCCATGACCAGTATTATATCAAGTAGATTGCCATGGGGAGGGGGGGGGTCTTTCGCTTCCCTTGCATAGTTCTTTAGCGCGTTCTTGGAATCATCTCCTATGTGATGACCACCTATGATGGTGTCGATCTCTTTGATGGGAGCATTATCCTCATTTGCTGGAGGCTCTCTCCTGTGCCTCTGACCCCTTGTCCTATTTCTATCTTCCTCGTGTTCCGTTGAGGTGATTCGTTCCTACGGTGAAGGCTCGCCTCGTTTCGCCTAGGCTCTCTTTCCTACCTATGTTGGGGTGCATTTCTTTGTGTTTGATGGGTATTTCTATCCTCAATATGGGGGCCAGTTGGTTCTCCATTACATGGTATAGATAGGAAATTCTCAGTACTATGGCTATTGGTCAGTGATATGTGCAGTATTGCCTATCTTGGGGCTCCCTGTTTCTCCCTTTGCTCTTTCCTCTAGATGGATTAGGCTGCCTTTAAGCTTCTACCCAATCTCCTCGTATGCCAAAGTATGCACTACTTTTAGCGTGGTTCCAATGCTTGGCCTGTGGTAGGGGCTATTGTGTGTCATGCTTGGGTCCATTGCTGGTCCACCAAGTGGGACACATGGCCTCTTCACTGTCTTTGAGGTAGTGAGAGCCTAGCGATGTTCTATTGCGATGATCTATCAGTTCTTCATTAACGATTTCACTTCTCATCATCTCGCCAAAGATTCGTAAAAAGTAGGATTTCTTTTTTGCACGTTTCTCCATAATGGTCTTCATGTTGAGGCCTCCCCTTAGGGCAGAAATGGCCTCTCTATTTGGAACATGTTCGAAATATGTCATTTCATCTGTGAAGCAGGCCAGTTAGCTTTTCAAATTCTCACTTGCTTATTGCCTCATGTCTTGTAGCCTCTGGATGGGGGCTTCTCCCTCTTTACTAGATAGATATTGGTTCAGAAAGGCCTTTTTGAGGTTTGGCCAACTTCTGATACTGCTGACGAAGATGCAGTTGTACCAAATTTCTGCAGCTCCTGTTAGCGTGAGATGAAAAACTCTACATTTTAGTGCTGGCGAAGCTCCTCGTAGAGACATGTGGGTCTTATAGTTGTTGAGGTGCTTCGCGAATCACATTTTCCCCCGTATTTGGGTATCTTTGGGGGTACGAAGTGACTTGGGACCGAGGCGCTTCTCAATTCTTGGGAGAAAAGAAAGCTTTCGTTGTCATCATCCAGCTCAAATGATCTGCATGGGCCATCAGAATCATTTTCTTCTACCTGGTAATGAAGGGATTGTGACGTCCCTACTTGATTTCATGTTTGCCTCGTCCCTCCTCTCTCGCCTATTTCTAGGCGGAAGTGGCAGAACTTTTTCCTAGGTCCTATTTCAAATGGCTTTTACCACAAAGTTGTTCGTGGTTATCGTATCAAAGATTTCAACAGACGGCGCCAATCTGTTGACCCCAAAAATTGTATCAATAATGTGGCCAACAAATGCCAAAACTTCTCACATCCACGTAAGTTGAATCCTAACACATTTGGACCAGTCGCTTGATAAGACGGTTACACCAAGCTGGAGGAGTGATTTAGATGTGAGAGAGCTTAGAACGTGAGCTTCCAATCAAAAAAAGGGGGTCGATTTTGGGGTAGGATATCCAAAATGTATGTAACAAGAATATTGGATTGAGAGTCTAAACTTGCATTAACCTTCAATGGTACTAAGTGTGGGCTTATATATGGGTAAGAGAAACAAGGTCTGTCGGATAATAGGACACGTGGCTTCATCAAAATTGATTGCCCCTTCTTGTTATATGCATCAATCATTCAATCAGGGCATTAAATGCTAAGATCCCTTACGTATCTACAAATCTTAATTTGTGCGAGTAGGATTTGACCGTGTAGGCGTGTAGAGGCAGCGTTGGCAGTGAATTGTCTTGTCAATCACTTCACCACAAGATCTGTTATGGATCTTGTCATAGCCTCATCAGAACCGATTCCTATACAGGTGTTTGTCCAAATGGGGTCGATCCACTTTCGCTTCATATAAATAGGTTGCCTCTCTGCTTATAATAAGGTCGTCTATGTTTCCACGTAAGGTAGGGGCCCTCAAATCCGTCCACCAACTAGGGGCGATTATTTATATGAATAACATATAAATAATAGTTATGGCCTCATTGGAACGGTCAGCCTTACTATATGCTCCTGCTTTAAAGAACCTCGTCTTACAGTTGTGCTGCTTTACTATAGGCTCCTGCTTTAAAGAGAATCGGTGGATTCTCCAATAGCCTTGCCTAATGGTTGTGCAGCTTTGCTATAGGCTTCTGCTTTAAAGAGGCTTGGTAAATTCTCCAATCGCCTCGCCTAACCTTACTATAGGCTCCAGCTTTAAAGAAGCTCAGTAGATTCTCCAATGGCCTCACCTACACTCTTCGGCCTTATCACAGTGTTCAACTACTGAATAGGCTCACCCTTTACTTTCAGGGCTCGTCATATACCCTCAACCCCGTCGCCAGTTTCAATTAACGAAGTCTTCTTCTTTCTTAGACTAGAAAGTCCATGAATTATATAAATAATCACACCTGGATTTCGGGGACAATTGTTACTCGTATAAATAATCTTCCCATACGCTGCATATGGATTTGAGGGCCCCTACCTTATGTGGCAACATAGACGACCCTGTCATAAGCAGAGAGGCGACCCCTTTCATATGAAGCGAAAGTGGACCGACCCCATTTGGATAGACACCCGTGTAGGGGCTGGTTCTAACGAGGCTATGGCAAGATCCATTACAAATCTTGCGGTGAAGTGATTGACAAGACAACTGACTGTCAATGCCATCTTAGTACGCCTACACTGTCAAATCCCACTTGCAAAAATCAAGATTTGTATATACGTAAGGGGTCTTAGCATTTAATGCCCTAACTGATTGATGCATATAACAAGAAGGGCCAATCAATTTTGATGAAGCCACATGTCCTATTATCCAAAGGACCTTGTTTCTCCTACCCAGTATAAAAGCCCACACTTAGTACCATTGAAGTTTAGACTCTCAATCCAATATTCTTGTTACATACATTTATGATATTCTACCCCAAAACCGACCTCTTTTTTTGATTGGAAGCTCAATTTCTAAGCTCGTCTACACTCTAAATCACTCATCCAGCTTGGTGCAACTGTCTTAACCAGCGACTGGTCCAAGTGTGTTAGGATTTAGCTTATGTAGACATGAGAAGTTTTGGGATCTGTTGGCATTGATACAATTTTTGGGGTCAACAGAAACCGTCGAAAAGGGGCGAACCTATAACGTTTGGAAAGGTTGGAGGTAACGACTACAACAAATCAAAGGATTGGAGAAAGCCTACTAATATTTCAAAGGTTTGGGGCTTTTGCTGCAATTATTTCAGTCTACTAACAGTGACTACAAAAAGTCCCAGAAAATGACCAACGGAGATTGTTTAATGTGTGAAAAACTTGAACATTATATAAAATATAGTTAGCATCGAAAACAAAAAAAAAAAAAAAAAAGAGGGTAAAGTAAATTCCATTGATGAAGATAACATTGTGACTACTATGAGTGAAATTAATGCTATCAAAGGAGAAATCATGGTTTGTGGTATAATACATGTGCAACAATTCATATATCATATGATAAGTCACCATTCAAAACTTATCACGAGTCAAATGGAGAACAAGAAATACAAATGGATAATGCTACCTTCAAAACTTATCACGAGTCAAATTGAGAACAAGATATATAAATGGATAATGAAAGTTGTTCTAAAGCAGTTGGGAAAGGGCATGTTGATATTATCTTAACTACCGAAAAAGCAGTTATCTTAACAAATGTATTTATATGATCTTGACATGAATAGAAACTTAGTGAGTGGAGATCTCTTGGAAAAATCAAGCATTATAAGTATTTATGAATCCAAAAAACTTGTATTATCTCGAAATAAGAAAAAGTCTTGGAAAAGATTAATCTTGTGAAGAACCTCAAATTGTATATTGTTGATAATACAAATAAAAATAAAGTTGATTTTCTTTCTTAGCCCATATTTGACATCTTTTATTTTAATTTAATTTATTTCTCATATTCATTTTCAACCAAATATTTACATAATAAAATATTCTACACGTAAACTCAAAAAATACTATTCAAAACTATGTTTTTAAAATTTTAAGAATATCAAATAGGGGTTTAATTGATTCCTTTATATATTATAACATGCTAGATTAGGTCACATATGTTCTAATACAATGAAAAGAACGTTAAAATGTGATATATTATTATATAACATGAATGAAGCGTTTATATGTAAAACTAGTAAAATATAAAATGATGAAGAAGCCTTATCCATGTGTGAATAGGACTTACAAATTTTAGAACTATATGTAAATTAAATGACGTGTTGACTATATGAGAAAATACTTATTTTATTACCTTTATAGATGATCATTCAAAGTACACGTATGCTTATTTGATGAAATATAAATATGAAACATTTGATTTATTTAAGATTCATAAAAATGAAGTTGAAAATCACTTAAACAAGAAAATAAAAACATTTAGGGTGAGTTTGATTGCATTTATTTTTCAATGGAAAATGTTAGTTTTCTACTTAAATTCCTACTTTGAAGTGTTTGATTACTATTTTTTTTATGGAAAACATTTTCTAACTTTCAAAAATATGCCTGACTTTCCTTGTTTTTAAGGAAAACATTTTCTTCGTGGGGGAGAGGGGGGGGGGGGGGTAGGTTTTTGTTTTCCTCAAAACAAGGAAAATATTTTCTTTTCTAGGATATATTCTATGTCAATCAAACACACTTTTAGAAGCGATAGAGATGGTGATATATTTCTTACGATTTTAATTCATTTTGTAAACAATAAAATATAATAATGCATCAATGTTCTTCACTTATGACACTCAAACAAAATGGTTCGATGGAAACAAAAAAATAGAACATTAGTTGAAATGATAAATGACATGTTAACTTATTCTAAGTTGCATTTAACTTGTGGGTGAAACATTATTGAGTGCATGTAGAATCTTAAATAGAATTCTTTCAAAATTCATAAAGATTTCTCCTTATAAATTGTGGAAATGAAGAGAAATAAATATTGGATACTTCAAATAGTGGGGGTGTCTTGTATATTATAAGAACACAGAAAAGACCAAATTGGGTCCAAGAGGTATTAAATGTGTATTTGTTGGATTTTAGTAATAGCAATCCTATAGATTACTAAATTTGGAGACCAAATAATTGAATCAAATAATGTGGAGTTCTCTGAGAATTCACTATTTTTAGATAATAAATTAAGAGAAACTCGTAAAGAGATTCCTAATTCTAGTAGAACACAGGAGGACGCATCTTCTTGTAAATGTTGATGAATTGAGTAAACCTCAAAAAATGAAAATAACTCTGAAAGAAAAGACATTAGGATCGGATGAAATAGATTTTCAACTTATTTTATTTTACCTAGTAGAAGAAAATGAGAAGAATGTTATTAGAACTATACATTTTGTCTACAAAAAAGCTACGACTTGTCGTGACAATATCTTTTGGTAAAATGAAATTAAAGATGAAACGAATTCAATTATGTCAAACAATACATGTGAACTTATCGATTTATCACCCAGATCTAAACATATTGGTTGTAAATAGATATTTAGTAGAAAATAGAATGTAAATGGTTCCTTTAATACCTTTAAAGTTAGATTAGTACTTAACTTTTATCAACAAAAGTAATGAATTGATTATTTTGACACATATGTATCGATAATTATAATAAGATCAATTAGGATATTATTCACATTAGTATCCATATATGACATGCATGTCCACCAAATAGATGTTAAAACGGTATTACTAAATGGGGATCTCGATGAGAAGGTTTCAATCGGAAGGGTTTGTTCTACCTGTAATGAATATAAGGTGTGAAAATTAGTAAAATCATTATATAGTTTAAAATAAGCACCAAATAAATTGCATGAGAAGTTTGACTTATTAATTACTTCGTTTGATTCCATTCATAATAGTGTAGATAAATATTTGTATTTCAAAATATCTGATAAATATGTTGTATTTATTTATTTGTATGTTAATAACATTAATTTTGAATAATCACATGGACGGAATAAAAGAAACAAAGAGATTTCTATCTTCCACATTCATGATGAAGGATTTTGGACAAATGGATACCATATTGAATACCAAAGTCATAAAAATTAGTGGGAGCTATTATTTGAGTCAATCACATTATGTAGAGAATGTGATAAATAAGTTCAAAACATATGAACATAAAAAGTGTGTATTCCTCTTGATTCAAGTTCTTAACTTATAAAGAATAATGGAAGTGTTATTGCTCCACTAGAGTATGCAAAGTGCTATAGGTAATTTTATATATGTAGTTCAATGCACAAGACAAGATATAACATTCGCAATTAGTAATGATGTGAATCTGATTACAAGATGTACCCCAAAACCTACACAAGATTTTATACGAACCCAAGAAAACTAAAATCAGAGTTATAACATTAATCCAATGATTTCTTGAATCAAAAACCAAGGCTGAAATGTTTGAACGGCATGAAGATTATCAAAAATGTCCTCGCCCATAGGCTCCTTTGGACTTAAATTAAAAAACATGTAAAACAAATTTGAATAAAACTAAAATATAGCGAAATAACAACAATACATTTAAAACTCAAAAAAAAAAAAAAAAAAAAGTTAAAACGGACCCTTAAACAATGGAATTTGGCCCTAAAACTTTAATAACGTCATCCAACAAAAATGTGCAGTATCAAAAAAAACTTCTCGACTGTACTTACAAACGAAAATCTAACAATCGAATTGAAAGTTATGCGCGTTTTCGTACATCATTCTTATTCCTTCGCTTTTCTAATTGGTTTAGGATTTTCTCTTTTAATTGATCACATCATAAAGAATCCTTACTAGCGTATTTGAGCCCAATCAGCAAAATTCAAAAAAATTGGAAAAAATAACTTTATAAAAAGGGTAAAAAATCGTGACCGTATTTTCGGTTAACTGGCCGGTTCATTGATTTATTTATCGGTTTTCTCTTTTCCGGTTAATATATAACCAGATCAAATTTGAGGCTGGTTCCCAGTTTCACTGGTTGAATCGATTGATCGAGTTTGATTTTGACAACATTGATTAATAGTTAAAGTATTTTTGAAAAAAAATTAATCTAAAATTAAGTACGTGATATATAAATTTGGAGAGAACAAAAATAAAGGATACCTAGTGGAAAAAGCATGCTCTTGAAAACTCGAGGTCCATGGGTTCGAAACTTCATATTCTCCTTTTTATGAATGTTCAAAAATTTATGTTGAAAATTTGCAAAAAAGGGGGCTAGTTAAAGCTAATTGGTTCATTGGGTTTGAGCAAAATTCGACCAATTCAAGTGGGCCAATGACGGTTCAATTGTGCACTCAACAAACTATGCTAACCCGATCGACCACATAATCGGATCAAATTGATTAGTCGTTTCAATTCAAGTTTAATAACTTTGTTTGAGAGTAACCAACTTTAAAGATAGAGACTACTACAAAGAGAGGCAATGAGATGAAAAATATAATATAGAAATAATGTTGGCAATGGAGATGACGAACTTTTGGGAAGGGGTTTATGATTTTATAACAAGCAAAGTGGGACGAAGGATGAAAGACCTTCTCAAGGAGAGAAATTTATGAGAGAGATTACTCGGATTTTGATTTGTTGAAATGAAATAAGGAGATCTGAGAAAGGAGAGAGAACAAACATTTTTCAAATAAATTTTACCTTTTCTTGATGGAATTTACTTGGAATTGGGGTTACTTTTTAGGGGTAATCCAATTCAACTCTTAGCCCCTATTTGATGATGATTAAAATTAGATTTTTAATAAATTTTGATAAAAGTTGATAAATTGTGTAACTAAAAAGTTTTAGGTCTATTAAAAAAGTTGCCATTTTTAAAATGACCCACATGAAAAGGACTTTAGATCAAATTTCCTCTTTACTAGAGTTTAATCATGATAAAAACAACATTATTACTATTTATTATTGTTCTAAAAATCGACGTCTAGATTTGGCGCGCCTAGACGTGAAGCGAAACCAAAATGCTTCGCTTCGCACTTTTTCATTTTTTTTATTTTTTATTTTTTTGCGCCTTCCCCACTTTTTACGGCTTTTCATTATTATTTTTAGGGAAAATTGCAGCCACAATACCAAACCTTTCATTTAACAGCAGACTTTATTCAAACATTTGATTTGTGCCACCCACGAGTACAAACCTTTCAAAAATTCGCACCTAAAGTCCAAATGGATGGAAACACATCCATTTGACATTTAGTTGACTCCATAAAATAATTTTGACCAAACCTACGAAGGACAAAATTGCAATTTTACAGTTTTTTTGCACTTAAATAATTAAAATATTAAATAAAAAGGAAGAAAGGAAAAATAAAAAAAAGGTTGTCTCCCTCGCAAACCCCAAATCAATGATGAAGGAAATTCAGAGTGGAAAACTCAAGAAAAAATAGATTTTCAACCTTAATAAACAGAACCTAGAAATTATGTACAGAAAATTTGGGATTGGGGTTTGAGGGTGCAATGTAAAATTACCATTTTAACATTTTAAAATTAGTCAAAATTATTGTCAACGTCAATTATTTGGTCAACTAACGGTCAAACTAACAAAAATCTTTCATTTGGACTCCATGTGAGAATTTTTGAAATGTTTAAATGAAATGTTTGGTATCGTTACTGCAATTATCTCTTATTTTTACGTTTTTTCCCTTTAATTATTACATAATTTTTAAATTCATTTTAAAATTTAAAATAATATTAAAATAAGAAAATGTTTTTACTTTTTTTAATGCCTAGACTTCGCTTAGGCTCACCTTCATTTTTCTATTGTTAAAAAGTTAGGGATTGTTCTCTTTGTTTTTTGAGTTTTGAATTCATTTTGTATTTTGTGTTTTGAGTGTCATTTTGAGATTATTAAAAATGTGTTTTTTTTGGTATTTTGAAATTTTTTTTTGAAAACACCCATAACGTGTTTTGAAAAGTTTGACTTGATTATAACTGAAAACACCTCAAATCGACAAATTTGTCGTTTTGGGTTTTCTTTGTAAATTTTAATTTGTTTTCAAAAACGCGTTTTCAAAAATGGGAAAGAGAACACGTTTTCTCTGTTTTGAAAAATCGAAAACAAAAAACGACTTGAAAATAGTAAATAGAACAAGCCCTTACTTTTTAAGAAATGGACAATAAAAAAGTGAGTAGTGCTTATGAGTTTACTAAATGTATAATTAAAAAATATTAATATTTAGAATGTGTTTGCACCAATTTTTGGAAAATTATAAATTTTGGAATAGTGATTGATAGAAGAATGTGTAGTTGAAAAGTAATGAAAAATTTTAAATTTGTGTGATATTATTTTATTTAAAAAATGTGTGATTATACTTAAGAAATAGGAAATTTTTAAAAAATTAAATTAAAATTTCACTCTTAAAAGAAGATAAATCCAAATCAGGCTTAATGGTAGTTGTACATTGAAAGGAAAAGTAAATTTAGGGGTCCTGCCTTGCACTTCCTTAAATCAAGGTCGATATCAAATATATGTTGATCCACGTGTTTAGAAAACCAATGACAAGACAACATAAGTGTATGAGCTTTGCTTCATGTACAGAAGCCAAATCCACAGAATTTCACCAAAATACTCACACACGTGGGTCTCGCACATTATTTTAATACACGGTGGGGCTTGCACATTGTGAGTTTTCTGGTGAAATTCTGTGGGAAGTTTCCTGTACATGGGGGAAAGCTACAAGTGTATGAACCATCTGCCACTTTAACATTCCTCATGAAATGCGTGATTGTCCCACTTTGGAGATTACAGATTTTCCACGAGTTTTTACTTACTGTCAACGAATCTGTTGGCACACGTTGTTCAACATAGCCTATGCACTATATTCTATTTTTATTTTTTCAAGGCCCTCCCGCTTCATACGAATTTTTGGAATGGCGGGTCAAGATCATAATAGTTTAAAAAATTGTTAAAAATTTAAATTGAACTATATATTTTATGTATTCATAAATTTATCAATATTTTAACCACGTATTTCATTAACTTTTATTAAAATTTATAAATAATCCAATTTTAACAAAAATCAAATAGGAGCTAGTGTATATTGAGGAAAATTGATTTTTAGTAAATATATGATTAAAAATTAAGAAAAATTTGTAGATCAACGAAATATTTATTTAATTGAAAGAATGGGTAACTAAAAAAATGAGTTTGAGTACGAAAAAAAGTATTTCAATTGTTTCCAACAAATCTAAATTATCTCAATTCCTCATCCCTTATTCTTTTTCAAAAAATATTTAAATTATAAATTATAAATCTGAAAACATAAAATAAGATAAAATTCTCCACCCCATCCTTAGTGAGCTGGCATTGGGCGAGCATTTTTTTTTCATAACTAACACCATACTTTCAATTTAAATTTAAAATTTCCTAGATTTTTATATTTAAATAGATCTATAATAGTCATCTTTTCCTTAATTTTTCCGATCAAAGCGGCAAATCAAATCAAATGAAATCAAATCTAATTCTTATGACGTTATTAGTAAGAAGTTTGAGAATATAATTATCTTCGACGTAAAATTTGGATATTATAATTCATTGCTTGTGTATATTTTCATTCATTTACTTACGTTTAACTATTAATACAAAAAGGGTTATATATATTATAAATTGTGAAGAGTTTAACCATAAATATATCTCCGAACTAATTTATCAAGCAAGTGAAAATTGAATTTATAGACTAATAATGCTAGATGTACACTTTGATTCCAACTTCTCTGACGTCCTTCTATGCGGAAGAAATTTGGACAGTGATGTGATGGTTGTAATCAAAATCAATTGTGTAGATTTAACCACGTGAAAGAACGTAAACTAGAGTGTAACGCATGATGTGTATGTAGCAGGGGTATAAATAGGTTTTATTTTTACAATTCAAATTAGTAATTGAGGTTACAAACTATCCATTAGACTATCATTATGATTTTGCAAAAATTGGGTCTGCTAAAAGAACAGTGTATGATATTAGTGATATCCTGGAAAAGAGCGTACCATGTAAACTCATGTTTCAAAGCAACTTCTAGATCCTCGATTTGACCACCTAATGCTTGTTCCATTTAAATAATATCGCAGCAATCAGGGCAACTTTCTGCTATAGATGTGGGCTCTTTTCTTGACACATGAGATGGAACTCATCGTTTAAAGATGAGTATGGGGCTACTACAAGACTGACGTACCATTGTGGAAACATGAGAAATAATGGTGATACTGCCAATTCTCATTGGGAAATCAAAGATTTTGGAGACAGTTTTCTACATATGAAAAACTGATACCAGAGTTCAATACTTTGAAATTTTAGTGCTGTTTAATTGATTTTTAGATTTTAGAGGTCTGAATGAAGTTATATGATAAATATTGAAGTTAGTTATTTGATTAAATTATATATTGAGGTTGTATATGTATAAAATAGTGATTTTATGAAAGTATGGTGATTTAATGGATTTGATCATGAGGGGTAATTTGTGGGAAAATAAGTTAAGAGAGGAAAGTTGTGGAAATAGAGATGAAAGAATAAATATAGAAGTTGAAAAATTAAGTGGATTTGTATTAATTTAATTGTTAGGTTTTAATTTGAGTAATTATACTGTTATTTCAGGCAGTCTCGTGAAAGCTTGGAAATGTTCGTCAATTTAGCAAGATTTCTATCCATAGATCTGTGAGTGGAGATCTTAATTTTCAAAAAAATAAGATTTTTGACTTATCTTACTCTGGTGCACTGAGGGTCTACGGTCGTGTACTAGAGTCGTGTATTTGACTCCTATAAACCGAGGGGCTACATACGTGTATAAAGGTAACTCTTATCAACTGAGGGGTTACGGCTGTATGTAAGGGTACCTATTATGCACTAATGGACTACATCCGTGTATAAGGACGATTATGTCATATTCACTTTGTTCACTGAGGGGCTACGACCGTGTACAGAAGTGTTGATCAGACAGTTTATGTGCATATGACTTTATAGATTTCAGATCATCACTAATAAGCTTTTAGTTTACATTTTCCAGCTTACAGTTCATCTTATTAATTTTATATTATGGTTTTAACTTACTGAATTCGACTAAAGTTTTTACTTATCTTGTTGTATCAATTATTATCAATTTTAGATATCAACTTGAGTCTATTTATGATTTACCACTAGTATTATGATTTTATACGATGTTATGATACAGATTTTAGTCAAATGTTTTTGGGACCCACTCTCGTATACACATAGGCTTTAGGCCGTGTACTAGGGTGATTAGCCATTGGGGCAGCTCTGCGTACATATGACCAGATGATCAGATTATTAGATTTGAATGACTTTGCTCTGTATACTGAGATTACTATGTACATGAGTAAGGTTATTCAATAAATATGTATAAATGTAATAAGTATATGTATTTGCGAACTATCCACTCACTGAGTTAGAATCTCATAGATTTTTTTTTACCTTTTTCCTTACTAGGTAGTAGCTAAGTTGAACAACTTTGAAGTCTGTCAATCCACCGAGTTGAGTTAAACACATTGTCATTAGCTGTATTACTCATTTTGTTAGTTTATTAAGTTCATAATTGTTTTGGGGGTACATGTTTTTCTCAGAAAAATTCATCATTGGCTCATTGAATATTTGGTATCTTTGGTACATTTGGGGACTTTTAGTTGTAAAGCATAGTAAATATCGAGTTGCCTGCATTTTATAGTTTGAGTTTTTGAGGGTCTGGTGTACATTGTTTTAAATTACATGTACTGGTTTGAGGAAATTGATTATTGTTCAGGTGATTTTAGTTCATATTGCAAATGAAACTGTCAAATTTTTTATAAAAGCATATCACGGTCAAAGCATGTCATGTCGTCTTGATGGTGGGACCAGCACTTAGATGGTATCTACAATCGGTGCACTGTACATGTTGGGTCCATTAGGGTGATTAGAGACGGGTCGTGTCATTTACCATTTCGGTTGGCAAGTCAACACATCCAACTCCCGGTGGCACATACAGAGTTTTAGGAGTACCCACTTCCGATCCATCTCTATCCAAGTTTAACACATTTACTAGGGGTTGAAACTCAGTTACTCCATTTAATTACCGTCTTCTGATTGAGGCTAATGAAACTCTATTTGCCACTTACACTGCCCATCAAAAGGTTATTGAGGAATTTAAGGTTATTCTATAGGACTTTGTGAGGTTTGGGTTGGATATGATCATTAGATTTCATAAATTGGAGAAGCTGCTGAGCTGACATTAGATGGAGCTTTCAATAAAACAATTGTAAAAGAATTTTATTCAAAAATTCCCAAGAATGGCACAATAGGAAATCCATTTAGGACATGTGAGGGGGAGACTGGTGACCTTTAGTCCATTTGTATTATGAGACTGGATGAGATTGCTATTAAGAATGATGATGATCTAACCACTGATGGTGTGGCCATGGAATTAACTGGGAAAGTGTGGCCTGCTAATTCTATCAACCCTTTCTAGGCAAACTCCTAAGTATAAAATCCTTTTCAAAATTCTCATCCACAATCTGAACCATGTTACCCATCACTTAGATCTCTACCAAGAGTGTGTTGTGATGCTATACAAATGGGGTACAATGGTAGGGGTGGATTTGATTACACTAATTTTCGACATAATGGTATATGAAGGACTAAGGAGGGCGAAGCAATACACACTCCCCTATCCCGATCTCATTCACCACTTTCTATCTGATTTGGGGATACATACTCTGCTCACTGATAGATACTCTAATCCCATTCCAACTCTAAGGGTCCATGAATTGGGCAATCTGGATGGTGTTCCTTCCCATACACCTAGGACTCCAAAGCATATGTACCAGGAGATCACTCTGAGAGGTTAGAATTGTTGGAGAACAATCTGCGAGTTGTCAAGAATCAAGTGGGCACCATTTTCTTGAAGGTTCATAAAATGGCTGATAAGCTCCACTCAATGTGCAGGATTGTGAAAACATTAGCCTACTTGTTGATGAACGTATCCAGACTATACGATACAAGAGTACTCCTGGTTTCCCTGAATATGTGCTTGGTTACGACAACTTTGCAAAGCCAGTAGGGTTAGTACTGCTACAGACGTTTCTGCCAGTCCCAACCTGGCAGCACCTCTGGTCCAGCGTCAGGAAGATCCACCAACTGAAGGCTGATTTGGTTTCTTTTGCTCTAACTATTTGTGGGATGTAAAGTCTAGTACTAAATAATTGCCTATACTCGTTGGATGATTGTATAACTAATATTCTTGATGGTTGGTCACTATGTGCTTTAATTTGAAAATGGGAGAGTAGTAGTATGTTGATTTTTTTTTTTTTTGTTGAACACAGTTTGAAATGCAGGACGTGCTTGTCGCGATTGTTTGTGTTTATTTGCACACTTTGTTATTTATTGTCTTGTTCATGGAGTTAGGAGGAGTTATGCTGTGTGTACTTGGGAGAACCAATCGAGGGAGATCATTTCATGTACATGTTCTCCTTAACACACTCGTATCATGACATTAAAAATTCAAACTAAGGTTTTTGAAATTAATTGTGCCAAAGGGAGAACTGTAAGTAAAATATAAGGTATATTTTTACTCATCTGTTATTTATTGGCTTGCTTACATTAGAATGATTTTTAATGTCCAAACATGTTCCAAAATATATGTGCAACAGTGAAGTCCATAGACAAGTAAGTCGGTCAGAACTGACTGGGTGCTACAAGTTTGCAAAGGTCTGGTTGCGATTTCTTGAGCGTCTCTAAAAGCCTAAATAAGGTGCAACTCTTACTTACCTTAAAAGTAACGTATTCCAAAATACTTAATTATCATCTTGGACAAAGTTGATTATCAAATAATTAAAAGAATGAAAGATTATTTTAGAAAATGTTTCCTTAATTCAACTATGGACTATATCAACCATATTTTATATGATTCTTATCGTGCATAACATTTTTATTTCAGGTAAGAGATGTTTGGACCTTGTGGTAATCTTTATTTAAGAAAAGAAAAGATGGACATTAAGGTTTGAACAAGCTTTGAGAGAAAAATTTCATACACCTGGCGAACCTGCAGCTTGATATTCAAAAGCATTCTAAACTACTTTAGGAAGTTCTAACCGACAGAAGATTCAGCTCAGTATCTCAAAGCAAAATAGATCAGTGTTCTTCAGTCATATTTGAAGAGAACACACCTTGGCGTAAGTTATATATAATTATGTTCAAGGATTAGGCCACTTGGCACAAGTTAAGATTGGTGAATCTTAATCCAGGTGGTGGTTCCGGCCGAATACTATCGTGAAGTGGTGATAACGTCAAAACTATGAAGTGGCTATAAAGTCAAAACTGAAGGGTTTGATTTCACTTCTCCAACAAGTCAAAAGGAATAAGAAAACGAGACAATTGTTCTTTTTTTATTTATTTATTTATTGTTTTAGTTAATTTTGTGAAATTACTAAACCGTAACTATTGTATTTTTTTTCATCCTGATTTATGGATTAGTTCTTCACGCCAAATCTATTTCTTCCTTACTTAATTCTATACTAGATCATTATGTGCAAAACATAAATATGCTAAGTCGCAGGAGTCAAACTGTATGTAAAACTACGCGTTGAGATTTTTGGCTGACTGTCGTATTTTTCCAGTAATGTACAATTGAGACCAATTGTTTAAATTAACAAGGCTTAGGTATTTACAAACATGCTTCTTAATTTGCGAGAGTCAATGAAGCAAGTTGTTGAAATTAGATTCTAAAGAAAAATAATTACTTTTAGTACAATGTCGCTATGGTGGTTTTGATATCCAGAGATTGTTGACGCTTTCTTGTAATTTTTAAAGAATAAAATTATACGACCAAAGAGTTTTTAGAGTAAAAGTTGGGAAATATATTCCTACATATATAAAAAGAGTGAAGATATGGATCACTGTAGAAACTAAAAGTGAAGATAAGGTCACTGTAGAAATTCTCGCCCAAAACGACGTCGTTTGTTGTCTTGGTCTCTTAGGGTTTTTCCTACGTGTTATTTCTTTGGCCTTTCCCTCATTCTCTTCGTCTTTGGCTCCTCTCCGTTGTCCCTTCTTCATCAGCGATCTGGTCCCTCCCGTAAATCTGACTTCGGTAATCAGAGATCGTAACTTTACATTCAAATTATTCCTATTTCTTTTTTTCCCCTTTTTTCTCTAAGTGTATCTGTATGTAAACATAAATATAATACCATATATGCAACAAAGCTGTGTTTGGGAGGTTAATAAATTGTAGTATATATCTAAGCAGGTGATATGCTTGGTGGGTTTTCATGGGTTTTCGATTTTATCAAATGGATCGTTGAGATTTTTTGGTTTTAAAGGCGGCTTTGTAGAGTAAAGTAAACGGTGACTCGAGGTTGTTAATAGCTTACTTTTTTGCTATTTATCTTGGGGGGAAATTGTCAGGTTTAAGGTTAGAAATGGAAGAAAACGAACTTGAAGAAGGAGAGGCTGGCTGTTTTAAGAATGCCGGTGATGATTCCACCATTGACCCTGATATTGCCCTCTCTTACATTGTAAGTTCATTTTCTCTTTTTAATTTTTCTATGTAGTTCCGTTTTTCAGTTTCTAAAGCTGCATGTAGTTTGATTTATGAATTATATCCTGTTCAATTGTCAAATGTCTGCTATTTCTGTTTAGATCGATTCATACATTTTAATAAGTTTGTTTAATTTGTTGAAAAGCACGAGTGTTGTTAGTTACTCATGCCTAATAATTTCATGACAAGAATATGCTAATAAGAGGTATTATATGATAATTGATGTTTTGGATTTAATGGAATCTTGTTCAGATTTTTTTAGGAGACAGACGAGTACCGTGTTTAGGCATTCTTAACGATGCTTACTAAACAGTGTCTAGCTTTTGAACTTTTCAAAGATAGCTAGACTAGGACTTTAGATATTGATATGACATGTAGAGTCGGGGAAGTTAGTCGTTGTTGGTGGCTTGGAGGCCGGTGCGATGGAGGAGGAGCTGAAGCTCGAAATCGGCGACTTCAAGTTTAAGGTCGATTCCTCTCTCTCTCTCTCTCTCTCTCTCTCTCTCTCTCTCTCTCTCTCTCTCTCTCTCTCTCTCTCTCTGTGATGCATTGTCATTTATTTTTATACATAGTTTGAGTATATTTCAATTTTTTATTGGAAAAGCAATGAGAGATTAATCCATCTTAGTATATCAAAGTTTTCAATACTAATACAAATAATTTTTGTTCTATATCTACGCAATTGCTTACTCAACTCAATCATGGGCTTAGTCTAAAGTTTGTGGAGTCATTAGCAAGACTAATTCTGCTCTTTTCAGGAGGACCAGAAGATAGCTACCCGATTGGCTACTACAATGTGTAAAAGGGAGACCAGTACATGTGTTATTACGAGCACATTGAACAAGAAGCTTAATAACTTCCATGGTATAAAAAAGCGGTAGTGAGGCGCATGTAGTATGCCTCGAGACAGTATTTTTTAGGCTAAAAATATGAGGCTCACGCCTCTAAATCTGAGGTGCACGCCTCAAGGTTCGCGCCTCATTTAAAATTTGATTTTTCAATTGTATGAAAGTAAATAAGAAAGGGCTCTTCTTAAAAAAGAAAAAAGCCCATTTAAAAAGGCATTTTGTGCCCCTAAACAAAAAAATAAAATACCTAAAAAATTAAACGGCAGCCAGAATAGAGGACTAAAAAGGGAACAGATTCAACAGAAATTCAAAAGTCAGAATTCAAGAAGAGTATCGTCTTTTTCATCCGTTCATCAGGTATAGTTTTCCTGTTTTCTTTTTCTTTTTCTTCTTAGGGTTCAGTAAATCTTGCATACAATTAGATGCTTCATATACACATCTTGAAATTATTAATTTTATATATGTTTTGATTTATATAATTAACACACACGATTTCATCCAATCACTTGTATAAACTCTAAAACTAGATGAAGATGATCTTGTCGAAATTGAGAGTAGCGAAGAGGAAGATGATGGGGAAATTAAATATGATGATTCCATTAACGATGCTAGTAATAGTGATGATAGTGCAGACTATTAGCTTTTTTTTTTAGTTTAAGCTGCTTCTTTTTTTCCATTACAAATGGAGTGATTTCTAACTTCTGTAATGTTTTTTATTTTGCTAAGCATCTTCTTTCTTTAGGTAGACTATATCTCAATATGCTAATAGCCATATATCATATTTACTATATGCTCCAACTTTGATTTTTTTTGTATTTTTGTATTATTTTATAATTCTTTTACTTAGAAGTTTTGTTTTTTGTTAGGCTTACGCCTCAATCCGCCTCGCCTCATAAAGAAAAACTGCCTCAATACTTAGTTTCGCCTTTTTAAACCTTGATAACTTCACTGTTAAGCGTACAAGTTTGTTTTAGAATACATATTTTTTTATTAGTCAAAGTTCGAAATAAGTTATTGAAGTTTACTTTTAGAAAAAAAAAAGTAATTTTTTCCTTGCCAGTTAAGAAAAGTAGGTTATCCAAACATATTTAGAGGCACAGAATTATTTAAAATAACTCTATTTTTTTAAGCGTAGCTAAACACAAAATATTTCATAGTGTTAGACAATGCAAGGTACAGGTTTAAGACTGAGTAATGCCTCATGCAGGGTCGGATACTTCAAGGGAAAGAACCGCCCCAATTCATTGCCATCTTTCAGCCAATGGTCCGTCCCTAAGGTGCCCTTTCAATAAACCAGGGTATTGATACTTTTGAATCAACATTTATTGCTAATTGTTCACAATTTTTTTCCCTTCAGATTGTCAAGGCTTTTAGATACATAGTATATGGGTATTGCTCAAGGAGTTGGTCAGTCTGAAACTGAGATTTTTGTTTGAGTGATCATTTTGGAACAAACTAAAGTTAGTGACTAACACGAAACTCCACTAGCTTGACTGATAATGTTTACTGCTTTATGATCAGAGCAAACATTGAAGTTGGAACTCTAGAGGAGAGAATGATGCTTTCCGAAATGTATACTGTAGCAGATATACTTTTTTACGATTGTGGGCAAATATTTGGCTGGAAATTTGTAATCTCTTACACCAGATTCTTTCATTTTCACTTAGGCTTCTTCAAGTTGCTTATGAGTTCAATTTATCTAAATATACCATTTTATTCTTCCAGGTGGCAGCACACGAGAAGAACCACAAATATAAAGAAAGGAATTTGTTCTTGAAAGGTATTTTTCCTCTCTCTCTCTCTTCTTTACTGTAAGTTTTTTTCTTCTTAGAAATTCAACATTTATATTCCTGGTGACAACAATGTTATCATGTATGTTAACCGAAATAGAGGAATGATCGTTGACGGAGACAATTCTGAATTCAATATTGATACTCATCCAACTAGAAGTGATGCTGATGTTTCTTGATACTATAGAGAGATTGCTTGTGTATGTTGATATAAAACTATGAAACTGCTGCTTATATCAGATGGATGAGAGATTAGCATTATTAGTACTTCATTATAAAATAATGAAATTATTATGGATCAATTGGTTATAATCTTCTCCTGGTATAAAAAATCATACAACAAATGCTATTGCTATTAATATTAAAGGAATACTAAAAGGATGACTTCCTGAAATTCTATTCATGTGATTATGGGAAACTTTATTATCCTGTCGACGTTTTGTTAGTGTCTTTCTCCTTAGCAAATGCAGTAGGATCTCTTTTGGCCATATTTGTAAATTAAAAAGTTGTGTCATACATTCCTACTGGTTCCAGATACCCAGGATTTTACATCCTCAAGTTACACTGTTGCAGGCTAGAGGTGGAATGCCAGTAGCATTTGCTGATTTTGAGGTATTTTCTTGTTGTTAAGCCAGTATTTAACCATTTGTTGATCAAGTTATAATTTTGATCATGATTTGAAACTAAAAAAACACGAGACGTATTTTTCCTGCTGTCAGGGAATTGACCAAGCAACTACGGCCATGAATGCACTTCAAGGAATCTCACTACCATCATCGGACCGAGGTTGCATGCATATAGAGTAATCTCCTATTGCTCAATATTTTTCATTTTTGAGTTTTTTTTCAGTTTTATTTAATCTTTAATCAAATTTCCTAGAAAATCATCTTCGTTCCAGAATGAAAATATTACAATACCCAATAGTCAACATCATTAATTGTTAAATGGAAATGCTATTGCTCGTCATACTATTGAAACTTTGATGTGTTTTATGAATTTGTATCATCGAACACTAAGTTAAATATAGAATGACATTTAGTAATTGATCCTTTCTCTCATACTAATTGTGGAACATCATAAATGTTTTGTTTAGGATCTTTTCTTAATGCATTGGCTGGCAAAGGAGTTCATGCTGTAATTGTTAATGATTATATGGCTTGACAAGATTGTGAATGGGGTGGACAAGTTCCTCATTTTCTTGGACTGCAAGTGGGTCTAATCCAACAAAGGTCTTTATTATAACTTGTTTCCCAACTGTTTGGTTCTGAGCATATAGTTTATTTCACTTGCATGGAATCAATTGTGTACAAGCCTGTGACTCTCATTCATGCCTATATGTCTTCAAATCACTCCACGCTATTAAATACCCAATTAAAATGTAGCACGTGCATCGCACGTGCGTAAACTAGTATATATAAAAGCATATGCATGAATAGTAGATGCAAGATCACGCTTCGGATTTCATTAGAATATAATTAAAATTATGATTTGAAAATAAGGAAAAACTAAACTAAAATTCTACAAACTAAGAAAACATAAAAAAATTGAGAATTTTGGAGGTAAACGTGGTTGAAATTCATAGTTTCGCTTAACTGTTGCCTACTTAATTTCCCTATAAGCCAATTGACAAATTACTCATTTACGATGTTAGACTCGATTTTTCAATACTAGTTAATTACCTCTCTCGAGCGAAATTAACTATAATTGAATGGTTTAACCTACTATATCTCTATGTTGATTCAAACCAAACAATTGCATTAAATATTTGTGAAAATAGTCCAATGGGTTATCTATGATTAGGGGTATATCTATATCGCCTACACGAACCCAGAGTTTTTCAGATTTGGTCTAAAATACACAATCTTATCTCGAATGATATACAAATCACTAAACATAATCATTCATTTTCTACATAAATGAAAATCCAAGAATGGAAATAAGCATTTTAACATTAAAAGAAAATATTGGAATTAATTAAAACGAGGTCAAACTTCAACCATAAGTCTCAACACAATGAACTAGCTCATTTTATATAGATATTAAAAATGGTAAGAGCAATGCATTACAAGTTGGATAACATAATGAATAAAAATACAAGATAAAATGTAGAACCTTTCACTTGGTTGGATTTTTGAAGAGAATAGTGGCTTGGTCTTGATTTTTCTCCATAATCCTTCCACTTTTGCTTGATTTTTCTCCCCCTTTTTTCCAAACGTGTTCTAATATGAGTGTTGCCCTAAAAGTGACAAAAAATGGTATTTAAATGGCCAAAAATCGCCTAAGGTGAAATTGCAGAAGAAGTCTGGAAATTTATGCAAAACAGGCAAAATTGCCTAGTAGGGGCGGTGCTCATGCCTTTCGACCATTTTGGTCTCTGTAAATCGAATAGCCTTCCTGCGCATGAACCATACTAAGAGCCTGTTTGTCTACCATTATTGGTAGAAAAATGGAGTAAGGAATAGTATTTTTTGGAGAATGTGTGGTTGAAATTTAAAGTAACTTTATTGGTTTGTGTGTGGAATATTTTATTGAGGGAATATGTGGTTGAGATTATTTACTGTAGAAAACAATGTTTGTAAAAATGGTAGACAAACAGGGGCTAAGCTTGCGCGCTGGGGCTTTCTTCCTTTTTTTGTCCAGCTTAATCTTCCATATAATTGCATACAAGGCCCCTCAACTTTGATCTTGTACAATATGGTTCTCAAATTTTGATTTTCATTTTACTCATGCCCTAATAATTTGCATCCAAAGTCCTCCAACTTTCTAACTTGTACACTTTGGTCCCCAACTTCATATTTTAGTACACCTTTGATCCCTTTTCTCTTCTTTTTACCTTATTCTCTTTCCATTTGGGTTTATGACCTACAAAGCCAAAATTATTCAATTATGAGTCGATATCCACTCTTTTAATCAATAATAAGTATATTTAGGTATTAAAAAATTGTGCAAAAACAAACTTATCAGCCAACAACTTCTATCAACTTCTTACTTTTTGCTAGTCTTAGATTGCCTTCGAGCTCTCTATCTAGTTATTGACTCGATCAATTCGTTCTTCAGTGTTGCTGAGGCATCATATCACATTTTGTCATAAAATTAACTGAATATGGCCTTGGGACCAAAACATGAAGCCTTTATACTTCACTAAACATTACAATATAAACTATGATTCACCTTTGAAACAAATGTTAACAGAAAAGAAATTTTAGGTTACACTGATTCGGCTTTGATTCATACACAACTAAATGTACCTGACCTTCATTTTCTCTCGTTTTTGGAATAAAATCTAAGAACTACATAGAAGCAGAGTCGATAGAGCACTCCCCATGCGAGCAAAATGCCAATGTCAATCCAAATATTCTCAATCTTATGAATATCCATGGAAAACAGAACATCTTCACCAATCAAACTGCAGTTTGGTCCCAAAGTTGTCAATGTCGTGTTGTGCAGTTTGCTGATTTTCACATCTCCCAGAGGGCCAGGCGAAAGATCCTCAGGATTGCCATCGTAACATCTTTTTCCCTTGAACTCGTTTATCAGCAATGCCTCGAATGGATATTTGATTGCAGAAATGTAATGAAGCCATTTCCAGTAACCTGGAATTTGGGATAATTTCAAGAAGAATCCACAAGTCAAGAAGAAGAGAGCTGTAGTGGCTATGACAACAGCATAACCGGTTATGTAACTTGGAACCATTGCACTGACTAGCATCACGTAAGCATTTGTCGTTATGAGTGAGGCGTAAAGGATTAGCCAGAACGAGGTAAGGCTACCATTGAGACGAAGGATGAATTTTGTAATTGCAGCAAATGTGAAGCCTTGTATCGCAAAAAATGGGAGGTAAACTATGAGGGACGAGATGACATAAGAAGAAGCACGATATGCATTGTGAGAGGTCTCTCGTATGAAGATAAATCTTTCTTGGATAAAAGTTGGGACAGCATCATTTGAAGAAAAGAAGACCAGGCAAATGGCAAAGATATAGAAATTGAGAAGTTGGTTGATAGTTTTGATATAGGTATGGTGCAAATTTTTGAAAAGGGAAGACAGAACAAGAGCCATTACTCCTAAGACAATCTCACGAGATAAGAAAAGTTCTGGGGTGCGTACTACATTGAGTGCAGTGCGCCATGATAGGACAGCCACTTCACGAAGCCATGGATTTGCAAATTTGTGCATGTGCTCTGGCTCATCAAGTACTTCAATGTCAAATTCTTCGTAAGAAGCAGCATAGGGTTCAGGTGCTTGGCTGTAGACTACTGGGGTCCGAGCATGTGCAGGACTTGAGTATCTGCTTACAATTTGACTTCTTGAACTGGATATTGGAGTTCGTGCTGGAGTCCAAGTAGGGGGGCGGCGAGGAGTTGCAGTGACACCATTGTAGAGCCAAACTGAAAAATCTTTGTAGAAGTGAGAAGCCAAACGAGGATTATGTACTCCGCTAACTATGCTTCTAGGTGTTTGAGCCGTCTTTCGTTCCAAGGAGTTATCAAAATTCTCGTCATTATCACCATCTTCATTGTAACTAAACTGTCCAGAACCTCCAGTAGGTGTCATATTTCCACTCGAGAATTGGCTACTTCGGAGATTGAAGTGCTTCGACCAGGGGCTCTTGCTCTGATGAGGAGTAACAGGATTTTTAAGCCTTCTTGGTGTTTTTGGAACTGGGGTTCGAGCCACTTGGTCTGGTTGGATGCCATCACGTTGATACGCCACTAGCGGATCGAGTCCAATAGTTGATTCATCGTACTCTTTGATTACATCTAGGAGATACTCTAGGCTGTTTTCACCATCTGGAACTGGTCTGCCAAATCCAGTAAGAAATCCAGGAAGTGCAGTTGGACTTCCCATATATACCAATCTCCCCCTGTTGCCACATTTGATTTATTTAACCAATTTTATTTGCATTTCATATTCAAATTACTATATTTTGATTAATTTTAGTACCTTGCTAGGACAGTGATATGGTCCAGGAGCATTTGAATTCTGAAGGAAGGCTGGTGGATTGTCATGAGAACTATGCTACCACTACGTGCGATGTCCTTAACCTTTTCTACGACGCTGAAAGCGCTAGTCGAATCAAGACCTGATGTAGGCTCATCAAGAAATAGAAGGGATGGTTTGTGAATTATGTCAATCCCAATAGACACTCTTCGTCTTTCTCCACCCGAGACTCCTCTTGTTCCGTCATTGCCAATATATGTATGAGTTGCACTCTGCAAAGCCATAACACTTCTCATATTAGGAACTAACAACCGGAGTACATGGGTTGGGGAAGGGGGATAGAGGTGCCAGGATGAAGTTGAACCGTTAAGCCGAGCTGATCAATGAGTTCAAAGACTCTTTTCCTCTTTTCAGCAGTGGTTATGTAAGGTGGAAGCCTAACTTCTGCTGCAAACAAAAATGTCTCATAAACTGTCAACATGGAGAAGAGCTGATCATCTTGCATCACATAAGATGAAATCATCTTCATATAGCTAGTTGTTACCTGCAGAGTCAATCATTTTCTATAAGCGAAAAAACTCTCATAAGGTGATATTTGGTAGGTCTAATATCCCACCATGAGTGTATTCTGTTCCTACTTACACCCAACACACTGTTACGAGTTTATAGTTGACGAACATGATCTTGAGGTCGACCATGTTAATCTGTGAAGCACAATACAAACATGTTGTGTTGATACGTAACTTTTCAGAAAAGCAGTTGACAGACGCTTGGGATCACGTCTATTAAAATTATATATTTATTTATATTATTTTTTATTTGATACATTTTTACTTTTCAATGAAAATTAATAGTGCTCCTAGTTAATATTTTGACTTTTGGAGGTGACTTAAATATGATTGAAACAAGATATATAGAAGTATTCTTGTATCAAGAAACTGGATACAGCAGATATAAATATATTAAACATGACTTTCCTTCATTTTTTTTAAAATTATGTTGACCCTTTTAGACAAGTAGTTTCATAATTAATTTTTAACTAATTTTAGATTTCAAAATTTACAGAATCGGACTCTATGTACCTCTCATTTCAAGAATTAAAGAAACATAAAAAAATAAAGGGCATACCATTAGGCATGTTGGACACAGTGTCCATTGCAAACAATGACACGCTACATAAGTCATTAACTACTGTGAAGTTTTTAACAAAAACGATTAGATGGTTAGTGAACAAACTTACTGGTTTGCCGTCGATTCTGACAGAACCTTCAAGACTCCCTTGAGCAATACGTCCTGCTAAAGCATCAAGAAAAGTCGATTTTCCGGCACCACTAGGCCCCATGATGGCCATAACTTCTCCCCTCATGGCCTGCCCCGAAATATCATTAAGAAGATAAATTTCCTTCTGAATCCAAACCCCATCTTTTTTCTGCTTCTTCATGATGCTATAAGATAAGTTGTTGAACTCAAGACCATGTCCAGGAACATGCTTCCGCATAGGCTGCCGGACCATGTTCTTGTTCCCTTGCACGGCTTTGTCAGTGTCCAACAGGCTCTCCAGGCTCCTATTCGTGTCTGTCCGAGAAAACATCGCCATTTGTTTAAGTCCTAAACTCTCCGATGTTGGCTTAACCAACTTATGGAATGGGAAAATGGGGATACGAAATGAAAGTGTATAAAAGGAAGAGAAAAAGGGCTAAGAATATGTTGATTTGGACGGCGTACGAATATGGTTTTTTGCTGATCTGTCTTTGATTACTTTGGGTTTGTCGTAGGTTTACATTGAGGTTGCCGGAACAAGTTGTTGAATTGTTTTTTTATGTAGCTGAGGACAATTGTTTGCTTTGATGTACTCTCATGCAACTGTCTTCTTGTTGTATATAAGTAGAAACAAAAAGTAAAAATTTATGTTGAAGAATTGGTTGTGATTTGCGAACGAGTATATTTATATGAACGGGTAAAGTTCGGTATCTAAACTGTCAGCCAAATTTCAATTGGGCCATTAACTTTAATTTCATTTCAATTTGGGCCATTAACTTCGTCATCTCCTAAATTGATAAAAATTGCTTAATTCATAGTCATCCTAAAATGGATCTTCTACATAATAGCTAAGTGATATATGATTTATCATTGCGCTATGTTATAAGAACATTAAACCTCTGTTTGACAATCATTAAAATTAGTTTTTTTTTTAATTTTCTTTCTTTCTTTTTTTTTGGAAAAAATGTGTTTTTGAATAGTGATTTTTTGAAGAATGTGTGGTTAGAAATTAGAAAAAAAAATTGAATTTACATACATAATATTTTATTATGAGAATGTATTATTGAAAATGAATATGAGGAAAAAAAGGGGAGTTTCATTTTAATGGTTGTCAAACAGAGGCTAAAATAGAAAATAAATCTTTTTAACATTTTAATCTAAGGAAATTTCATAACTCTCATTTTAACATTTTCACTTCTAAAGTGTCACATAACATTACGTGAAAGATCAATTATGGTACAACTAACAAGTAAATATTTTTTGTCAATTTAGGGGAAGAATAGATGGAGAATAAGATGGAATTCAAAATTGAAACTAAATGAAAATTACGTAATCCAAATGAAATTTCGCCAAAAGTTCAGCGACCCTGGATTAAATTTACCCTTATATGAGATAACGAAGCTACGGTTCTAGAACTACAAAAGTTGTGTTGCATTGGGGAAAATTAGAATAAAATAAATGAAGTCAGTACCTATTTTGTATGTTTTTTTTTTTTTTACTTCCAATCACATGTTGCCATGTGTTGACCGAGCCTACACAAGTAGCACGATTAAGAGAATATATATCATCTAGTAAACTTGATGCCGATTAAGTATAAACAAAAGGAAACACGACTAAAGTAAACTGGACGAAATTCTCATTCAAAGAGTGAGATAATTATATGTATAAAGGCAGAAAGGCAAATTACTACTAACATATTTTGTGATAATTAGTAAGAATCTAATTGATTTTAATGAATTACTAAAAACAAAGCTTTCTAACTAATTGGCTCATTAATATCCTTTAAATGATGAATAATTGAATTCCACTTTTCTATCCGAAATAGGAGCATAGTTGATATATATTTTAAACAAAATACATAATAGAAATTCTGTGACGAATAATACTAAACCATCATATCATAAATTAGGGTCTTCTAAAATATTTCTACGACGTGACAATAGCTATTGGAGTTGTAGGAATGATACATCTCTGGTCACATGTATTTTCGTGACACATTACTAGATGTTAATTTGGGACGATGAATGTGAATTAACTAATCCGGTTGAATTAATGAAAATTAAAAAGGGAGTTTGAATTTATCTTATTTTGATTAGATCAAAGTAATAATTTACATAGTTCAATATCGAGATTGAGAATCTAATGGGTCACACACAAGAGGAAGAACTAAAAAAATAATATCAAGAATTAATTAATTGACAAGTGTTGGATGTTTGTAAAATTAATTAATTTGACTGTTTGTTGATGAGTTTGAGTTAATTGATTGAATTAATTAACTAATAGTCCAACTTATGTTTAATAGGTGTATCATGCCTATTTAAACTTTTATTAATAACCAGTTAAGAATTCATAATATCACGATATCATAATCTTGCTAGCACAAGAAAGAGAAACTATAATATCTCATTATTGTTCTCTTTGTGGATTACTATCAGAGGTTGAACAATTAGACTCTTATGGTATGAAAAAATGATTCACAAAGGCTTGCAAAGATCGTGATTGTTCGCGATCAAGATTCTCAAAAAAGTTTTACGAATTTATTGAAGGTATAATTCTAATAACAATTTATATCTAAACACAGAGACCATTCTTGAAGGGAATTGAAATTATTTTTAAATTCTGCCGTGCATGTATAAATAAATTCCCTACACAACATTCACCTAGTGCCACCATTGCCTTATTCCCAAGGTTCTGTAAAATGTTTTTATCTGTTTGGCATACCTAAAACACTGATGATATATCCTTGGTTTATATGTTACACAGTCATGATTCCAAAGCATGGTGGATCCACACTCAAATTTATAAGCTACATCTTGAACTAGTGACATTTACTACTAAAAATGCTACAAGCAGTTATATCGTATAATCTACAAACCTCTCAACATGGTTGAAGAATTCACTCATGGATTTGTGCATTAAATGTCACGCTGATAGATCATAATCTTCATTTTACTAGCATTAGAACATCGCTGACAAAAAATTTAAACGGAAATTTAAATGACCAAAATATATATTTCGAAAACATATATCTAACTGTAGTAATATTCTTGGAAATTTAGAAAGACCGATCTCCGGGACTTGTGCCTTTTCTTAAAAGTCAACTAAGTAGGTGATGCTAGGTGATATAAGTAATTGACATGATCATCAATTGGACGAGGACGGTAGATCGAGAATCACGAGGGTTGATCGACACGAAGATGGTCGATCGGCCACTGGTGTGGCCGGCCATTAGGAAGCTCGATTGACCCATATCTCTCAATTGTCTAGACATTTTTACATTGATTGATAACCCCTTGACAACCTCTGATCCTTTAACCATCTAGTAAATGGAAATTAACCACTAGACATGTAGATGGCAATCAATTGGTAGTTGCATGGCAACAAGACACCTATAAATGTAGGAGATATTACACCGATAATGTGCATATTGTATTAATCAAGAACATACCGTGAAATCGAAATATTATTCGATTTACCGAAATTTGATTTGAGAAGACAAAATAGTGATTACCGACTTCCAATATATGAATATGGATTCATCACTTTCCAACCTTGAACGCATGTCATTCTTTAATTCAAACCTTGCATAAAATCAAAAGAATATTAGTTACTTTCCGAAATCAAAATACTAAATTAGAATGAAATCAAAAAAAAAAAGATGAGATGCAAGTGATGCGATCGGTCGAGGCAAGTGTTTGACACTTTGTCCTTAAGATGAATTTGCCCCGCATCGGTGCTAACGGTTTCTTGGCAATCATCTCCCAAGATACAACGACCACGTCTAGCCATAGGAGCACTCCAAATGACTTAGACCCACGAACTCGAACGGAGTTCCCTCTCTACCATAACCATGATTTTGATGCAAGGAAAAATCACTTCTACAAAGTGTTTTATGCAAAACTAAAGTAACCATGGAATGGAATGATATGAAACTATCAAATGAATAGTTTGTTGTGTAGTTGTAGTGTTTGTTGTTGTGTATTCAAACACATAGGGAATCCATATATATAGTAGTTGGAACATCCATATCAAGAAACACATCTCTTGAATAATCATAATTATTGGAAGTTACTCATACCAAAAGTCATGCTCTTTAAGCATCTCTTGAATAATCATAAATATTGGAAGTTACTCATACCAAAAGTCATGCTCTTTAAGAGACATGATCCATATGAAAAGACACATCTTTTCATCTACATTCTCTAGAATATTCCACAATATTCTACACAATTCCAATAATTTCAAATATTAAGTGGTTTAAATTTGGCTTAATTTCTCATTCACCAAACAAGGAATTTCCACTTAAATCATTTCAATTGGTCACAACCAATTTCCAACACAAAATTCCAACAATCCCCCACATGAATGAAAATTAATGCAAATGACTATGCAGACACTAGTAGAGAGAGAACGGAAAAAACACTGCATCAGAGAAGGTAGCTTTTGGCTTTGAACCTCCCTTAGTGAAATACTATCGGACTTACTGGCTAATTGGTGAACGTGATGTCTTGAACCATTCAGCCATTGGTGTAAGCCAAGACAACAGTACTCACACAATGTCTTTCCTAAACCGTTCATGGTTCTCACGGTTGTGTCCATTTTGGCCCTGGACCACTCTTGGTTTCATAAGTGTTTAGAGAATTTTAGCCTCGAACAATTCTCATTGAAGCGGCCCCACTTCACACTTATATAGGTGATCTCCTATTAAGAGTATTCTCTCTTACTCTACTTGACTTAATCAAGATATAGGAATCATTAAAAGAATATCTTAACCTTCAATCATTTAGCAGAAAGCACTTTAATTATCATAGGAATGAGTAGGAATAATTTCCTAAGTGCTTCATGTAATCTTCATAACTTAGTTGTCCCTTTGAACCAAGATCTTGGGATCTCCAGTCAACAAGGTAGGGTTACCATTACAAAGACTCTTACGTCGTAGGCTTTAATCTCATTCCCCTCGATATGCAGTATTCTTGATCTCTCGGTAAATCTCTAAAGGTACCACGAATTTACACCATTGAGATCGACTGCTTAACGGTATTATGTCTACGTCTAGACTTACCATTACATGTGACTTAGTATCTCATCAAATATAGCTAGCCAACAATTAATTGATTTAATAGATACAACATGTCACCACCAAGAAATCCTCTCATGAAGCTACATGCTTCTAACTAGCTTTATCTAAAGCTTTATAAATTCCAAACAACAATGTTAGAGGATTTCTATCACACACTACACTAGTCAATCACTTTTACTAGTGGATTTCAAAAACATGGGTATTCAATATCATTATTGAAATACTACAATGCATTTCAACTTTTATGAATATTTTTCAAATATTCCAATTGATCTTGCATATCCAAACAAACGTCGTAATGGACTTTTATCACATTTCATCCACTTTAGACTTAGTGTATATCATCCTTATAATTAATATAAGGGTTTTCTACCCTTTTCCACTTCATAGATATATTTCTATGATTATAAGGTATAGAAAAATTTGTAACTTTTAAACATAAGTTACCCCCACAATTCCTCAATTAGGAATGCATGTGCAACTAGTAATGTTGCATCCACAAATCTTGAACTTTTCATATAAGTTTGTAAGCATTGATGTTAACCCCCACATTTTTAGGTTGTACTCGAACTTAGAGTTCATCAACTCTTTCGTAGTTCAATTCATTTATCAAATAGATAATATCCATATCGAATGCTTCGTGAAAGTTTAAGTACTTTCAAAACAATGGTCGCCAATCCACAATTTATTTCAATTGCGTACTTCAATCCAATTATCTTCAATTTGATCATGCAAATCAAATTAAGGTCATCACATAGACCAACAATGCTCTCAAAACATATACCAATTTAATTGGTTCCACGATTGAAATCAAATTTCAACAATGAAGAAGACCAAGCATCTTGATTCACAAGAATTGCAACTTCTCCAACATATCACATTTGTGACATTTCACAAGATAGTATTATTTCATATTTAATAATACTTATTCACCATGTTCAAATTTAATGAACGAGTCATCCATTGGTTCGATAGTTGTGTTCTCAAAAAACACAACCCAACGAGAGGACACGCCTCTTCGAATAAATCTCTATGAAGAGATACACTAATTGAAAATTAATCATACCAAGGGTCATGATTTTTCATATGAAATGATCCCAAATTATTTCATAAATTTTCCACCACGTGATTAGGCGGCTTAATACCCATTGTGACAAGATCATATATTGTCACGCTAGAATGCAACCATGATTTGCATAAGTCAACTCAATTAATTTCATCAAATTATTGAGGCTTTCCATATTCCAATAGAAGGAATAATCATGAAAGTTCATACACTTTCAATAATTAGTTGGCATTCTTCCAACATTTATACAATCATTGTATAAGTTTATTCCATTTTAGTCAACACATGTCGTGACTAGGAATATCAATATCTTGAGGAACTCCACACACTTCCTCATTTAGAAATATAGTCATTGATCTCAATCTCGATCAATTAAATTAAGCAAGACCAAATAATCAACCATTGATATGGTACAAAAGACCAAAACGTATATTCATTATTTTATGTAATAAACATCAACAATAATGTTTCCATGACAGTTATGAAATGAATGGTCATCGAAATCATAAATTAAACAACTTCCCATACTCATCGAATACCAAGAGACTCACCACCTGCACAGATCTAAATTTGTATGTTACATGGCAGCACTTGAAAAATTAGACAACATCCTAATGGAAAAGTGGCCTCGTATTCCATAATTGGAAATCCACGTGTAAGAAATATTTTAATTCTCTTACCCATAAATCACTAATTATTTTAATCTCTCATCAGTGGACATCCTTTGCAATTATAAATATATTTAGCAATAATCAGCACATGCATGATTCAGACAACATACATATGTAGAAATGCACCAAACTGCTCAAATGTCTCTTATCATTTCCGTGCGTATTCTTATTATTTTAATCACATACTTTATTGCACAAAAATCAGATTACTCAAAGCAAGTCAGATAAATCACCGAACAGTTTGAATGCCTATTCAAACTTCACGGATTCCAAATAATAGATGGATTAATCATTTGTATTAGACTACAAAATGCACAATGAACTGCAAAACTTCATCTTAAGATTGTAGGAGATATTACACCGATAATGTGCATATTGTATTAATCAAGAACATACCGTGAAATCGAAATATTATTCGATTTACCGAAATTTGATTTGAGAAGACAAAATAGTGATTACCGACTTCCAATATATGAATATGGATTCATCACTTTCCAACCTTGAACGCATGTCATTCTTTAATTCAAACCTTGCATAAAATCAAAAGAATATTAGTTACTTTCCGAAATCAAAATACTAAATTAGAATGAAATAAAAAAAAAAAAGATGAGATGCAAGTGATGCGATCGGTCGAGGCAAGTGTTTGACACTTTGTCCTTAAGATGAATTTGCCCCGCATCGGTGCTAACGGTTTCTTGGCAATCATCTCCCAAGATACAACGACCACGTCTAGCCATAGGAGCACTCCAAATGACTTAGACCCACGAACTCGAACGGAGTTCCCTCTCTACCATAACCATGATTTTGATGCAAGGAAAAATCACTTCTACAAAGTGTTTTATGCAAAACTAAAGTAACCATGGAATGGAATGATATGAAACTATCAAATGAATAGTTTGTTGTGTAGTTGTAGTGTTTGTTGTTGTGTATTCAAACACATAGGGAATCCATATATATAGTAGTTGGAACATCCATATCAAGAGACACATCTCTTGAATAATCATAATTATTGGAAGTTACTCATACCAAAAGTCATGCTCTTTAAGCATCTCTTGAATAATCATAAATATTGGAAGTTACTCATACCAAAAGTCATGCTCTTTAAGAGACATGATCCATATGAAAAGACACATCTTTTCATCTACATTCTCTAGAATATTCCACAATATTCTACACAATTCCAATAATTTCAAATATTAAGTGGTTTAAGTTTGGCTTAATTTCTCATTCACCAAACAAGGAATTTCCACTTAAATCATTTCAATTGGTCACAACCAATTTCCAACACAAAATTCCAACAATAAATACCCCAAAGTCGTAGCAGGTATGGGGGATCTTTATACCACATCTTCGAGTTCTCTTCCTTTTTCATTTAAAAGTTATAATTATCTACATAAACTTTATCACTGACTCGTGTCGGAGGTACGAGGGATAAAATCTCAACCTCTTTTCTAGGTATTTCATTGGTCATCAGAGTAGCAGAAGCCACCTTGTTTTGTTAAGGAAGTCAAAAGGTTGAGTAGCTATTATTTCATTGGCGGAGGTCTCTTGCAAGTGCATTTTCCTTTCTCCTTATTTGTGGCCTTTCTCTTCTTTGAAGCTTCATGGGAAATCCCTCATCAATCTTGGGCTCAGATAGTGAGTTCAACACTCTTGCCAAGTCAAAATCCATATCTACGTACATACAACAGAATTTATCAAACACAAGATATAAGAAAAAAGAATATTCACTAGAGCAGAAGTAAAGGCAACAAAGGAAAGCCTACTGGTGGATTGACCGATTCCCATCATCAACATGTTCCTCGCAATTAATACTTGAAATAGAATGGGTGTAGAAGTCAATAGGCGGGTCAACTATCGTATCTAGTCTTCTAAAAGGAGAGTAAGGCACTACTAAAAAGACGAATTTGAGGATATCTCCAATGAATATTAAACGAAAACTGGCCTTTGGCAGGTTGAACAAAAAAAATCGAAACTTTCGTCTGCTGCTGAAATTCTTATACTTAGGAAAAAAAAATAGAGGACTCCTAGTGATAAAGTAGATGAAAGCGTTGTACTGTGGTAGGATATGTAACTCAAAGACACGCCTAAAGAGCTCGATGGAGGGTACGATATTTTCGCTAAAGCAAATGTACAGGAAATATATTGCTTTCCTCCATACGTTGGGATTTATCTGACTATGAGTGATATGAAATTTGTTATAGATTGAGATAAAGAAAGGATGGAGGGGAAACCTCAAACCCCATCGTATAGTCTTTGTACGTAATAATCTTACAAGGATTAGACTTGGGAAGCTCTTTTTTAGACTAGGAGGCTCTCTATACACAATGAGGGAGTGATACATACTTGGTCAAAAGTTATGTCAAAAAGGAAAACTAGGAGTGATACATACTTGGTCAAAAATACGATGGAGTCAAAATCTGTCCCTCAAGGTCAAGACCTGCTGCCACAACCACAATATGTAACACACATAATCAATTTATCATTTTAGAGACTAAGTTAGTAGCCATGATGGCTCTTTTGAAAACACAAGCTCAAATATCACTGTATCTACGTATTTGTCCCATTTCTTCAACAACTGATGCATCGACTTCGAAGGATTTTTTGAGAGCGATATCTTAAATGCCCGATTTTACGTCCCATTCATCAAGGCGATAACCACGATAGACATTTGAAGGTCTCTAATGTCAACTGTAGCCCGACTAAATCTAGTCAAATAATTCCATACGGACTCATTTTTATTGTGAACAACATGCATTAACCCGATGAATGTCTTCCCATTTCTTCAATGACTCAAGAAATATGGGTCACAAAAAATCTTCAAGAAGAAAGGGAGCTTGAGACTCACAAATGAATGTCATATGATGAGCGAAAGAAACTAATAGAAATAAGCTAAAAAATGAGCAAACAAATGAGGGGCATACACAGGATCGATAGACCATGTGAAGGTGGGAATAGGTCAAAACTTAACCCCTTAAAACACTTCGCTACTTAGGTATTGATGGAGATTTGAGACATGAAAAAGCTCAATTGGCCAAAGTCGCGACGTCTGCTAGCAGAAGAGGCCAAAGCAAGATTGTCATTTCCATAGAGATCATGGGCATGACATAGAAAATGGCATGGGCGAACCTAGGGGGTCCTTGGGGGGGGGGGGGGCAACGTTGAGTTTTTTTTTCTTTTTAATAAAACGTGTTGGTATCGATTGAAATCTAAATTTTATTTAAATCAAAGTTAACAATTAATTTTAATAAAATATTTCATGGAATCCATAACTATTTCACTTTTATCCAAATTTACTAAAAATTTGATTTTAATCTCCACCAAATAGAGACAAAATCACAATAAATTTGAATTTCGATAACATGCTAATTTTAAAAATTCTCCAACGATCGTACGCTAATCAAATCTACAAATTGATTATGTCATCTCAAAACTTATTTTGTGAACTAAATTATGGGCATATCGAATAATCCAAACAGATATCGAAAATAGTTAAAAATATGTTAAACGCGAGTCTTAAAAAAACGTCTAACTCGCATTTTTTTAAAAATTCAATTATTTCATTAACATTTATTATTTTTGTGAGTCAAATTTTTCAATGTTGTTTTCATCATTTTATTAGGAAATTTTATATGGAATATGACATAAATTTTTTTCGAAATTTTACATCCTAAAAAGTCATATCCCATGTAAATTTTCGGATGTAAAATTAATTTTTTTGGACGTAAATTTTTTATTGTAAAATTTCTCCCAACTTATTTACAAGTTCGATTGTCCCCAGGAACTTTTAAGGTCTGCGTCCGCCCATGGAAAATGGCACATCTGAAGGAGGAGATTGAACTCCTTCTAAGATAGGATTCCTGGCTAAGTACGGGGAAAAATGATTGAGTCAAAGAAAAAGTCAATGACCATTCCTCACTTATGGCCGGGGTAAAAAAATGTGTTTGCTAGAGGGATGGCAGCAAGTAGAAGATTTAGGTTCACTAGAAAAAGCTATGCCTGATTTGTTAAGGTTTGTTCCACTCAAGAAAATGCGAGATTTCTTTTAGTGAGAAAGACTTGATTGTGTAGTAAGTCCCCATGACGATGCCTTGGCTGTAGTCGATGATATAGAGGACTTTGATGTCAAGAGGGAACAGGTCAATGGTGATAATGCATCAAATGTTTTAACTTGGGATGCTTTTTTGGTGCTGACCATCTCTAGTGTTCGAAAGTACAACGATAATACCAGAAGGTATCGTAGAGCCTCCAATGACATTGGGTGCTCTTCGATGAAATTACACAAGCGTACGAAATCATTTACAAGTAATAATGTAGTGAGTTAAAAGTATCGTTCCACAAGGAATAATGTTTAATTGTAGTGTACTAGTATTTATCAAATTCGTTTAGTGTAAACAAAAGAGACTTATTGTTGGTTTTTATACTAAATTTAATTAGGAAAACAATTTTTTTTTTTTTTATCAAATACAAGATGAATGTATTGGATTTCCGACTCCATCTGTTGACTTCTAGTTTCATTTCTCGATTTGTGTTGATTTAGTAAATAACATATTTGTGAGAATCGATAATCCAATTTTATTTAATATTCGTTTTCAAGATATATCAAACATATGCTTAAATACAACGCAATCATATTCCTATTCTGAATTCATATAAAAACATGCATTTAATTATAGTATTATCTGACACGATCGCACACTCCATAAATATTATTTCTAATAGCTATTACCAGTGTATTACATATGCAGTGTTCTACCTATTGTTAGTTTTCCAATACTACGAATAAGCAATTTCTATGTTCTAATAGTGCACAAGCATTAAAACAACCAAAATTAATGCATATGAAATCACAAAGACGAAAATATAATTCAAAAAGTTTTGTCATCCATCCAATTCATAAAATATTTAGCCTAGTATAATTAACTATGTCAACGAGCCGAGTCAAGCTGAAAAAAAGCTCGGGCTCGGCTCAAGCTTTTTTGGCCGAGCTTTTTTCGGGCCCGAGCCGAGCCCGGCCAAAAAAAATAAGGCTCGGCCCGAGCAGGCTATGTTTTTTTATTTTCTTTTTAATTTTTTATAGCTATTTTAGCTTAAATTTTTTTTTAATTTTTAATTTTTTTTACTTAATCATGGGCCGACCCCCCAAAATGGGGCTCAGCCCGAGCCTCAGCCCAAGCCATCCGAGCCGGCGAGCTTTTTTTGCCACCACTAAGTATAATTCTATGAAAATTACACAAAAGACTAAGAAATGACATTACATGAAAATCTCTCTTTTTTCCCTCAAAAAGTAAGATAGCATAAAGGTTCGCCCTTCTGAATGGCCTCTACGTCATATAAGATTTACCAACATTCTTTCCATGTAGAGTTTCAATTGAAATAGGAAACAAAATTTTTCTCTTGCGAAATAAGCATTGTGGCTGCATTGTAGAGAGGTCTTGGGGACCAATTGGCGTTGGAGGATCATGTATGGCCGCACACTTCCAAGCCTATGCAGCATCATAGGCTAAGGTCCCTATACTTTTTCGCATTGCACTTTGGCTCATTTTTCAATCATTTTCAGCCCATTGCCTTTCTTCATTTTTCAATTGACCCCTCGTACTTCTCCATCTTCATTTTAACATCTGCCACAACTTTTGATTATTTATGTTTTAACCCCCTTTATCGCTCTTTTTCTCCAATTCCACCAAAATCACTGATATTACTTATGAAACACAATTTATATCAAATTAAGCTATATATCAATAAAAATCATCAATAAATATTCCAATTTAACGGGTCAAATAAGTGTATAAAATACACTTATCAAACACCCCCAAGCTTGAACCTTTTTTTTTTATTGTTAAACAAATTATAGTCTAACTCAATCTAAACTTGGTTAGATGGCATACTGTTAGTATCAGGATTGGATATTTGCATCTTATTATGAATAGTGTCCAAGTTACATAATTGAATTTGATCTTTACTTATTCAATTAGAAACTCAGGGTGTGTGTGAAAACCCATGTAGACCATCACAAGTTCATGATTGGTTCAATTCTCAACCCACAATAGTCAAATGTTTACTTTCTCCACTCGTGAGATACACACTCCCAAACTTATACTTTTCACCCACTTTACTCGATATGCGTACTTAAGTTGAAGTTTAGTTGATTTTAATCATTTCACTCTCTAGTTTAACTTCACCCATACAAATTAACACTCCAGCAAGTCTGGATTTTTCTATATTTTTGGAATAATGCTATTTATCATTATGCCGATGGAATATCGGTGATGTTGCAGTCTATGTGGAATAATGAGATTAGGCCGTTCAATTTTTATGGGAGACAAGGGGAGGAGAGAGAAATTTGAGGAATAATGTGTTGTTACATCACTGATATTTCATTATCATGATGATAAATATCATTACTCATATTTTTTACCGCTTCAACCTTTAAGACTAAACTAAATTATTTACCTTTTATCAAAGGTTTAGTTTTTTCAACTAAGTGTCCGGAGCTTAATCAAAATCTGTAGTGCGTCTTCTGTTTTATGCACATGCTTTTTTTTTTAATTATGCTATGCTTATTTTGTTTCATGCAATAGCTTGATCCCTTTTTCACTTTTCATTTTGCAATTCCCAATAGAAGTTCTTATTGAGATCTTTTAGGGTAGCTTTGCAATATGACAACTTTTCCCTTTTTATACTTGATTAGTGCAATACCCCCTATTAAACACTTAGTTTTCGAAACAAATCCCTAACTCAAGACTTTCGCATAATCTTCATCTTGTTGGTCTTAGGCAATCCACACAACAAATTTTCCCACATATAATCCCTAATCTCAATGTTTCCCTATACTAGTTCAATTATCTCCAAACTATTCTAAAAATGGTTTAGAGGTGTATGTATTCGTGATTTTCTGGGTATCAGCTATGTTCAACTTTCCTCATTATATGAACCAATTCATAACTAAAAATGCAAAACATGAGTTTCGTGCGCAATGAAAATCAAGTTTCACAAAAACAATTATTAATCAAACTCAACATGTAATATTTCCACAATTCTTAATCTAATACATAATTTCGATAATACATCATTGTCGACAAGACCATCCAAACTCACAAACACATAAAAGCAATAAAAAGTGTAAAAGAAAATATTTTCTATGATTTTCTGATTTTTTTGGTATTTTTCTCATGATAAAGAAATAAAAACACCATAACACAAAAAGTAAAAACTTAATGTTTTTCCACCCCAAACTTAAAGTAAACATTGTTTTCAATGTCTTAAAACATAAGTACACATATAAAGGGGCATGGAAGAAAATGAAGAAAGTACTCCCAGATTTAGTTGGAGGTGGTGGCTGAAATGGCGTGAAGTGCACGATCTAGATAGTCAGCTTGATCACGTTGTCCCCTCGATCAATGTTGGTTTGAGTGTTCTCGATATCATACTTCTGTAAAATGAGCAAAAATCAAACATTAAGGATTAAATAACATGGAACAAGTAATACTTAGCCCAAACATCTCAGTAACCAACAATAAATTCAAGAGCCAAAGGGGAAATGGAATATGGATGGTGATACTCGATAAAAAAAAATAAACTACATAACCTATATTGCCTCTCAATAAGTACTTTGTTTATAGTTCTTAGCTTGACTTTGTTGTTTTGGTTACTCAAGGTGGCTTGAAAAGGAAATTTTCGGCCATGTAAGTCTCATCCTTTATTGTTCATAGCTGGAAGTTCCCAAATGGATCTTTCTTGTTCCCATGGTATCCACTAACTCCCTTCTTTCTTGAAGTTCCCAAATGGATCTATTTCTACATTTTGAAAATTCACAAGATAGGATGGTTACCGGAGTGGAGTGCTAATGGTAAAACTCTTGATGACACTGTGAACTAAAATAAATTAACTCTCAGAAATTAGAATCTCACCAAAGTCTGAAAAAGCTCTTTTGGAATCTCTCCAAGTAATTAACAAGAATCGTGAAAACTAATCTCCCTTTATTAATCAGAACAAGGCCTTTAAATAGCCAAGTTACAAACAACTGAATGAGAAATATAAGCAACTAACTAAGCATGAACCCATGTTCCACCACTTGTTCACTAAAACAGGAGAGAGTGGGCAGTTATTTGACAAAGCAAGAAGAAATAATAAAATAGAAGGAAAATATAATAGTCCAGTTGACTAATTGGCTCGGTCAATTAGTTAAATGCATCAACTGCGTCCCTCCCAAAGAACTTGCCTCCGGCAAGTAATGCTGGAGATAGGCTTGATATATGTCAGGAGCGAGACGATGGACTTCATCACCCTGGAGCCAAACAGATTCAGAAAGAGGTTTGTGTGCTCAACGAACCAAAAATTTATAGTAGCCACCCCTACGAGTAGAGACAAATTGATGGTCTAACACTTCAATCACAGTATCGGATTGGTGAGGGGCTGATGGAACTCGAACAAGGGTGTCGTCCAAAGGGGTTGGAAGAGTAATCTCACCGTTGAAGTCAGTCAAATCTTCAACATTGAAAACTGGACTAATTGCATAATGAGGAGGTAGGTCAATGACATAAGCATTAGGTCCCATTTTTTTTTTAACTTTGAATGGTCCTGCCCGACGAGCATGTAGCTTGTTGTAGCTTCCAGGAGGAAAACGTTCGGAACGTAGTCGAATCATCACTTGATCACCAACTTCGAATTGTTTATCCCTTCTCCGTAAATTGGCGCGCTGAGCGTAAACTTCTGTTTGCAGGGAGATTTTCTTTCGAACCTCTTCATGGACAGACATCATGTGAGTGGCAAAATCAATACCTGCCTCACTCGTTCTCTGCGGTAAGGGTAACGAGATAGTGTCCAAAGGTGTACGCGGGTCCCTACCATAGACAAGCTGAAATGGGGAGCTACCTGTGGTGCGGTTAACTGAATTATTGTAGGCAAATTCAGCTTGCGGAAGGATTAGATCCCAACTAGTCGTATGGTCTTCGATTAGGCATCGCAACAAGTTTCCCAAACTACGGTTGATAACCTCTGTCTGTCCATCGGTTTGGGGATGGAATGCACTAGAGAAAGACAGCTTGGTACCCAATTTCGCCCACAAAGTTTTCCAGAAATAGCTGATGAATTTGACATCGCGGTCAGAAACAATGGTAGTCGGGAGGCCGTGCAACCGAACAATCTCTTTTAAAAACAAGGTGGCAATGTTAGAAGCATCATACGTCTTTTGGCATGGGATGAAATGGGCCATTTTAGAGAAACGGTCTACAACCACCATTACAGAGTCGCTGTGACGTTGGGTACGAGGCAAACCAAGAACAAAATCCATGCTAATATCTACCCAAGGATGATGTGGAATCGGCAATGGAGTGTAGAGTCCGGTGTGTTGTTTTGTACCTTTGTTAACTTGACAGGTTCGGCATCTGGAAACTATCGTGTGCACATCGCGTCGCATATGTGGCCAAAAGAAACGGTTAGCTACCAACAGATATGTTTTATCAAACCCGAAATGTCCTGCTAATCCTCCTCCATGTAATTCCATAATGATGAAATCACGTAATGATCCTCCTGGTACACAAATACGGCCACCCTTTGTGATGAACCCGTCTGATAAAGAAAAGTCAGTGTTGGTAGTGTTGCTGGTCTGTAATGTCGCCCAAATCTCCTTGAAATCGTGGTCGGTTGCATAGTCATCCTTCATGGCTTCGAAGCCAGTAGCATTGACAGTGAATGTGGTCAGAAGATGCGGTCTTCGACTAAGTGCATCCGCCACCTTATTTTCACGACCAGCAGTGTGTCGAATAATAAAGTTGAACTGCTGCAGGTAATCAAACCATCTTGCATGCTTTGCATTTAATCTGTTTTGAGAATTGAGATGTCTCAAGGAGTCATGGTCAGTAAATAAAATGAACTCACGATGCATTAAATAAGGTCGCCAATGTTTCAAGGTCTGAACCAATGCATAGAATTCCACATCGTAAGCTGAATATTTTCGTCGAGATTCGTTGAGTTTTTCGCTAAAGAAAGCAATAGGATGTCCTTCTTGACTCAGCACTCCACCAATACCAACATTAGAAGCGTCACACGCAATTTCAAATATTTTTGAGAAGTCTGGAAGCTTTAAAACTGGGGCGGAAGACATTGTTTTTTTTATCTCATCAAATGCCTTAGCAGCCGCTGGGGTCCACTTGAATTGTTTAGATTTCAGACACTCTGTAATGGGGGCTGTGATGGTGCTAAACCCTTGAATGAACCTGGGATAAAATGTTGCCAAACCCAAGAAGCTTCGAATATCAAAAAAAGATTGAGGTTCAGGCCATTCGAGGATTGCTTGGACCTTTGAGGGATCAACTTCGACCCCTTTGTGTGATACAATGAACCCTAAAAAATTGGTCTTTTCTTTAAGGAATGAGCATTTGCCTTTGTTGATGTAGAGATGTTCGTTCTTGAGTGTTTCCAAAACTTGACGAAGATGTTCTATGTGTGCTTCCACAGACTTGCTAAAGATGAGTATATCGTCAAAATATACTACAATGAATTTACCAAGAAAAGGTCGAAGTGCCTGTGTCATGACACGCATGAACGTGCTTGGGGCGTTGGTGAGGCCGAATGGCATGACTAACCACTCATATAACCCTTCTTTCGTTTTGAAGGCGGTTTTCCATTCGTCTCCAGGTCGTACTCGGATTTGGTGGTAACCACTCCGCAAATCAATTTTAGTAAAAATCATTGCACCACTCAGTTGGTCCAGCATGTCATCCAAGCGTGGAATTGGAAACCTGTACTTAACCGTGATCTTGTTCACCGCTCGACTGTCGATACACATTCGCCAGCTGCCATCTTTTTTTGGGGTGAGTAACGCAGGTACAGCGCAGGGACTCAAGCTTTCGCGGATGAATCCTTTATTTAATAAATCGTGTACCTGTCTTTGGAGTTCAACATGTTCAGTTGGGCTCATTCTATAATGGGGCAAGTTGGGTAGGGTCGAGCCTGGAACAAGATCGATGGCGTGTTGGATATCTCGTAATGGCGGTAACTGTTGGGGAAGGTCTTCTGGCATCAGGTCTGCAAACTCTTGGAGTAGGAATTTAACACTTTCTGGGACTTCACCATCTGTCTGTTTGGTTTCGCGCCCAACTAGGAAAAGAAGAGTATTTCCATTCTGCACAACCTCTTCGACTTGTCGTATAGTCAGCATAGTGTTGGATTCCTTAGGATTTTCAAATGCAGTAATGTGGAGAGGTTCCAATACTACCTTTCGATCTTGAAGTTTGAACGAGTAGGTATTCTCCAGGCCATCATAACTGACCTGCCTATCATACATCCATGGTCTTCCCAGTAACAGATGACATACGGTCATAGGCAACACATCACACCAAATTTGATCCACATATTTCTTTCCGAGTGAAAATTTCACAAGACAACGTTTTTGAACCATAATTGAATTGTTATCATTAATCCAACTCACCCGATATGGTGTCGGATGTGTTTCTTGAGGAAGACCGAGTCGCTCGACTACATCTTTGGCCATCACATTCATGCTGCTGCCGTTGTCGATGATAACATTTAGAGCCTTGTCTCCATGGGCAACTCTTGTGTGGAAGATATTGGTTCTCTTCCAATTATGGTCCACATCCTCTTTTGTTTTATGACCTGTCAGAACATGTTGAATGACACAAATGGGTAAGTCAGTGGCTTGTAGCCGCTCTTCCTCAGGGTCGTTTTCTTCTTGGATATGGCTTTCTTCACTGTCAACTTGTTCATCTTCGAACACCAGGTCCTTCTCACACACATAAGCGATCCTCTGATCTCGAGTGGGACACACTACTGCAAAGTGTCCATGCCCTTTGCATTTATAGCATTGCGGTCCCTCGCCGAAAGCCCTCTCCTTGCCTTTGAAATTACCACTTACATTCCCTTTTGTTTCAACTGATGACTTTGTACTAGTAGAAGCTGGAAAACGGAAGTTCCCGGAGTCAGCAGAATAAAATCGACGTGGGTTACCTGAGGTTTGTCTCTCCAATTGCAAAGCTAGTTGATAAGCTTCCTCAACATTATAAAGTCGTGCCGTCAACATGTCTTTGCGAATATCAGGCTTCAACCCCCTCAAATATCGAGCTAATATTTGACACTCGGTTTCGTTTGCCTTGCTCCGTACTGTCAGTTCATGAAACCGCTCTGTATACTGGTCCACAGTAGTTCTGTTGTTTTGATTCCATTGCAACATATCTTCATAGATAAGTTGTTCATAGTTGACAGGTAAGTATTTTAACTCTAACCGTTCTTTCATGTCTTCCCATTCCGTAATAGGGGCTTGTCGGGTTCGTCTCAGTCTTTCTTCCACACTGCCCCACCAAGCACGGGCTGGACCTTTAAGCTTCAATTTGACAAATCGAACCTTACGTTCTTCTGGTACTGAGAACCAGTCGAAATAATCCTCAAGCGACGTAATCCAATCAAAAAATGCGTCTGGATTGAGTTTCCCACAAAAGTCTGCTACTTCCACCTTCATGCGTCTAGTTAATTCATCTAAGACATTTCGTCGAACATCTATATCGCGTGGTTGTCCTGGTGCAATCCTGGGTTCCCCATGTCTGACCCCGCCCAGCTGCACTTCCTCAATTTCATCTCCGCTGTCCCCAATCCCTTCTCGTCTTCTTAGAACACGTCTTGCTTCTCTGGGTAGTCGTCCCACTTCTCGGCTGCTACGTTCGTCAAACACGTCCAAACGATGCAACACTACGTTCAAAGTTTGAGACAATTGATCCAGCTGTTGTTGAAAACTGGATGAAGCTTGGGATGTGTTAGCGTCTGGCATAAGGAAGTGTTGTAAATCAGAACCTGGCTCTGATACCAATTTGATGACACTGTGAACTAAAATAAATTAACTCTCAGAAATTAGAATCTCACCAAAGTCTGAAAAAGCTCTTTTGGAATCTCTCCAAGTAATTAACAAGAATCGTGAAAACTAATCTCCCTTTATTAATCAGAACAAGGCCTTTAAATAGCCAAGTTACAAACAACTGAATGAGAAATATAAGCAACTAACTAAGCATGAACCCATGTTCCACCACTTGTTCACTAAAACAGGAGAGAGTGGGCAGTTATTTGACAAAGCAAGAAGAAATAATAAAATAGAAGGAAAATATAATAGTCCAGTTGACTAATTGGCTCGGTCAATTAGTTAAATGCATCAACTCTACTGCTTGTCTTCCACCCTCATGATGAGCTCATTTGTTTCAAAATCTAGCAAGCCATGACTAGTTGATAGGAATGTGCTTCTTCTATGTCAAGAATGATAAACTCAGTTGGAAAAATAAAGTCTCAAACCTTGATTAACATGTCTTCAACCACTCCATAAGGGTACTTCAGTGTTCTATCCACCAATTGTAGGATTAATTAAGTTGCTTTTGGATCTCCCAATCCTAATTTCTAGTAAATATACAGAGGTATCAGATTTATATTTGATCTAGAATCAATCAAAGCATTTATATTATTCAAATTTCCTATAAAACAAGGTAAATTGAAACTCCATGGGTCGCTCAATTTGGGCGGGGTCTTTGCTGTATGGTTGCCTAGCATTCTTCGAATAATGCAACTATCTCATGTTCGGGCAGCTTTTTCTTTTTAGTTAACATCTCTTTCAAAAACTTTGAATACTTTGGAATTTGAAGGATTGCATCAATGAAAGGAATGTTGACATGCAACTTCTTTAGGATCTATAAAAACTTGATTGGATGTGTAAGTTTATTGATAGAAATGGTTGGCTTGACATGTGGACTATCTGAAAGCTTTTGCTGATCTATGTTGCTACTTCAGATTGATCTACTAGTTCCTCACCCATGGTAGGTACTGATTCACTCTCATTCTCTTCCCTCCTTGCACTGATCTTTGACAAGTGAACACCACTTCTAGTAGTGATGGCCTGAATTTACTCCTCTTTTGGCTGCCTTCGTAGCTTTGAGGAAATGGAATATGTGGCACATAAGTTCGTTGACATGGAACAAATTTGATCCCCGACGAGTAGTCCATGTCACTCTTTGTAGCTCTAATAACCAATATCTGCTCCTATAGGTTATTCTCTATATAGCTAGGCAAGGTACCTTGTAATCTGTTGGACAATCCAGCTGTGATTTACCGTACCTAATTTTCTATGTTTTTGATAGAGGCCTGTTAATTCTAGATTGTAGTCACAGTCTTGGTGATGTACTTAACAAGTAGATCCTGCAAGGATGACGTTTTCTCTTTTTGTTGCTGAATGTTTTGTATATTGCCTTTATTCTAATATCCCTCACCCTGATTGCTAACCTACGATAAAATTGGCTGCTTGTTAAAACTCGAATGATGGTTATTGGAGTGGGGGTTGTTTTATTGCCTCTGGGAATTTTATTCATAGCTTACTTTTGCAGGCTGAACCATGTGAGTGGAAACTAGAGGGCAATTGGCAGTGATATAATTATGCCCACAACTTGCACAAATTGAGGTCGACTGGTGTACAATATTCACAAGCTGAGATAGATTTTCAAGTTTCTTTGTTATTGTTTCCATCGATGCTTTTAACACTGTCACTGCGTTAATAATATGCATACCAGCTACTTTCATTGAAAGGTCCCTGTCGATCGGTCAATTAGCCTGATTTTCAACAATCCTCTCATAAAGCTCGTAGGAATCATCTATTTCCACCTTCATAATTGAACTGCCCGCTGAAGTAATGTCAAGATTTGGACACTTTCTAAATGAGTTCTTGAACCTCTCCCATGCCTCCGGATATTTCTTGAGTTCCCTCTATTTGAAAGTATGAATTTCATTTCGAATTTGATGGACTCGAGATGGCAGGAAGAACTTCATGTTGAATTTTTGTTTCATGTCATTCCACGACATGATACTCTTGGTAGGTAATGAATGGAGCCATTCTCTTGTGCCCTCCTTCAAGGTGTGGGGAAATAAGCACATTTGAAAGTTGATGACATCCTCTCATGGCCGTTAACTTCGCACAACATCGAAAAAGCTTGAATATGCTCATGTGGATTTTATATAACTTTCCTGAAGAACTTGATGTCATGGGGATTTTGGAAGAAATTTATAACACCAAATTTATAGCTTTCCTGAAGAACTCGAATGTGGAAATTAGTAAGTCCTAAAGGCGAGTAGATAATTGGAGGTTGCACTGGTGCATGCACTAGATTCACATGATCTTTGACTAATATTTGGCCCTTGTTGGCGTTAGGTCTCTGTTGATCTGGTGGTGGTTGCCAAATCTAATATAGTAACGACACTAAACTTGCTCGGTGAAATTTCGCAAGTATACGAGATTGTTGACAAGTAATAATGTAGTAAATTAAAACTATCATCCCAAGAGAAATAATGTTAATTGTAGTGTACTAGTATTTATCAAATTCGATTTAGTGTAAACAAAAGAGGTTGACTTTTGATTTTTCACAAAATTGACTACGGAAGCAATAAAGTTTTTTTTATCAAATATGACATGAATGTATTGGATTTTCGACTCTACCTATTGACTTCTAGTTTTAATTCTTGACTTTTGTTGATTAATGTAGTTAACTTGTTCCTGACGATCGATAATTCCACTCCAAGATATATCGAACCTATGTTTCATGTTATGATTAATTCTCAAAAAATTAATATCTTTATTGTACAATGAATGTGCCTTTTAGAGGCATAAAATAAACTCCTAATCAAAACAAAACTCTGATTCTAAAAACAAAATCCAAATAAACAAATCTGAATAAAACTAAAATACTACAAATAACGAAAATATCCTTCAATTAATTCAAAACCTAAAAATGCAAAAATGGACCCCTAAACAACCAAATTGGACCCTTAAAGTTTGAAAAAATCAACCAACAAACTTTTGCAGGATCAAAATTTTTTTCCGAACTATACACACGGACGAAAATCTGACAACCGAGTTATACACATTTTTGTACTTCTTGTGTTTTTCGCACATACTACATATTCCTTCTCTTCTAATTGATCTGTATCACTCCAAAACATACATTGGATCCTTTAGCTTGCCATCCACGATTCTCATCATTCTCTCTCTCTCTCTCTCTCTCTCTCTCTCTCTCTCTCTCTCTCTCTCTCTCTCTCTCTCTCTCTCTCTCTCTCTCTCTCTCTCTCTCTTTTAAAGAAGTTTCGCTCTCGAATCTTGACATTGAAATTGAATATTTTTTTCTCCCTGGACTTTCTTCACATTTTTCTTAAAGTTTTTTTTATTTTTCTTGACCTTTCTTTGCTTCTTTTTTTTTTTTTTTAACTCGAAAATAAAAGGAGAAAAAAAACTAGATTTTAGAGCTAAGGCATTGATAACACCTAATGTAAACTCACGTAGTAATAGTATCTTAGAAACCCACAAAAGATTGAATCACAACCCAAGAAACCTAAAATCCAGGTTTGAAGCTTGATTCAATAAATTATTGGGTCAAGCTTCAAACCCGAATTTAGCTTTCATGGGGTTGTGATTCAATCTTCTGTGGATTTCAAAGTTACTACTATTATGTGAGTTTACATCACTAGCCTAGTTGAGATGTCATGTGCATCTATTAAGTCCCTAAATCTGCCATGCTTTGTGTAAATGCATGAACTTGATCTACAATCATTGAGATTTTCTACAAGAATCATGGGCTCCAAACTTATCCCAGTACATCAAAATTGCCGAAGGGATTATGCGGTGAGCAAGAAAATAAAATAAAAAATTGGTTTTAAGCTCAAAATTGCTCTACAGTTCTAGTGTTGAGCATGAAAAAAAATGGTTAAAACTCAAAATCATTAGACTACACACTTAGCATATTAAAATCACATAGGGGCTAGACAGTGAACAAGGTAACCAAAAATTGATTATAAGCTCAAAATTGATTGGTAGTCCGTGGTGAGCTTTCAAAATCAAAAATTTGGTTAAGGCTTAAAATCGGTTAATTCTCACCCATGTAACAATAATCGCGCTGAAACTAACAAAATATTCACAACCCAAGAAAACTAAATTTCTGGTTTGAAATTTGACCCAATAATTTATTGAATCAAGAAACCAAAGTTATAAAGGAACTTGACCCCCTTAATCACAAAAATTAAGAACCTTGATATGAAATTGTTGAATGCCACAAAAAATGAAATCTTTGATATGCTCGAAATTAAGTTCAATGAAGAACAAGAAAAAAAACGAATCCTGCTTTATTATTTCTCTCAATAAAATGTCTTCCCTTTTTACTATGAAAATGTGAATTCTATTTATAGGGAACCCATAAAAACCTAATAAAAATGGAATTATAGCATAAAGATATAAAAAAAATACCATAACAAGAGTTCTACTGCACAGTTATAACTCTCGTGATAGCATAGAACCACCAAAATTTTACGTCTTTGTTCCGGGAATAGTACATATGATAGCATCCTATTTTATATTATGCGACAACATAGTTATCCGAAGGGCTTCCAATTTTGTTTTCTTGATTCCAATGCATCCAACTTGCTTTTGCCTTCATGCCCAACATGAAAATTGGTGTTTTTCTTGTTAACTTCAATATCTTGGCCTTTGTAGCTTGAACAAACAAATGTACAACTTCAATGATCATATTTGCTCGCAATCTCGTCATTGGTTGCTCTTCAAGTTGAGCCGGATCTTTGTAAGTTTGTTGCCTTCCATGGATCCTACCATCATTAAACCACGTGTTCAACACATCAAAATCACCAAAGGGCTAGGCGGTGAGTAAGAAAATAAAAAAATTGGTTATAAGCTCAAAATCACTCTACGATTTTAGTGGTGAGCTTTTAAAACCAAAAAATTGGTTATAAGCTAAAAGCCACTCTATGGTCCTAGTGGTGAGCTTTCAAAACAAAACAAAAATGATTTAAGACTCAAAATCACGATCACACGCTCGGTATATCAAAATCGCCCAAGAGGTTGGGTGATGAGCGCGAAAACCAAAAAAATTGGTTATAAGCTCAAAATCGCTCTACAGTCCTAATGGTGATGTTTCAAAACAAAAAAAAAATGGTTAAAACTTAAAATCACGAGATCACAAATTTAGTACATCAAAATCACCCAAGGGTTGGCTAATGCTCAAGAATCGCCAATTGAGACAGCATAACTAAAATTTGCTAACAAACTCGAAATCCCTCAATCAATTGAGTAGCAAGCAATGACAACGACCGACGGAGCTAATATATTTGTCTTCTATATAGTCACCAAGTAGTCGGATCACATACCAATTGACTCATCAACCAACGAAAGTACACTGGTAATGCTATCGAAGTACCACTTGCTATGTTGACCACATAACGATTGATGTTGTCGAACCAAAAAATGGATGAAAGGAAAGGCCTATTAACTGTTGGAATTTTATCAACACTTTCAATTCTAATTGGACGATTCACCTAGTCATAAGTAAAAAAATGTCAATGTGGAAGGAAATAGAATGCACATTGAAATAGATCCGTTCAATAACATGATCGATACAGGTTTTTTCTTCGAAAAGAATTCAACATTGATCAAGCAAAGAAAAATACGAAATCCTGCCCACGTTTCGAACCAAGAAAAACTACAAGTACGTCGAATGACAAAAAGGGACAACAATAGAAAATACGATGAAGTAAGTAACTAAATGAGAAACTAGATCACTTCGGGTGTGAAGTCTCTTCACCCTCTCTTTTAGATGCATCTATCCATTCGGATGCCTTATCTTGTTAAGTTGCCTTTCATTTCTCTAGCCAAAAATCGATCATAGTCTGAAGGGCCAATAGATGATGCTCAGCAGACACCCCACTCCTTGGTCAAGGCGATAGAGGCCACCATCGTTTTAGCTCTGGACACGTTCAAATTTCTAATAAACTTTGAAGAGTTCTTGTATCGCTCTACATAGTCATATTGTGCACAAGCTAGAGATGACCTCAAACTACGAGACTCTAACTCCTTCATGCGAGCTTCTAAGGCATCAAGAGACTTTTTCATGGTTGAAATGTTCTTTATAAAGTTGCTCGTTTGGCTTTATCTTCCTCAAAAGTCATCACTTATGCAACTAGAAGGTAATTCGCTTCGACGGGTGAATTGTTCATTGTCAAAACTTGGAAGGAAAAAATCAAGGTGAAATGAAATCATTAACAAAACTCACAGATAAAAACATGAAGAAAAATTAAAAAGTAAAGTGAAAAGAATATCCTCCTATTGTAGATTACCAAAACCCTCTCTACGTCTTCAACTTTGAGCTTGGCAAAGCTTTTACCATGAGAAAGAATGATCCGGGAGGAAAGAACCTTCACGTTCGGGCAAAATCTCATTGTGACTCAAACTATCCACTTTAACCCCATGAGGTGGGATGACTTCTTCGGGCTCATCCAACAACTACATTTTCCTTTTTCCTTATCTACGGCTTTTCTATTCTTTGAGAGTGTAGGGAAAATCCCCCTCCCCCACTACTCTCGGGCTCAGGTAGCGAGTTCAACTCTCATGCTAAGTGAAAATCATAGCTACATAAACTCGATCACTAACTTTCATGCCAGAGGTACAACAGAGGAGATAGTTCTAGCCTCTTTTTGCAGGTATTTCATTAGTCAACGAAGTAGCAAAAGTCACCTTGTTCCATCAAGGAAATCGAAAGGTTAAGTAGCTTTTATTTTATTGGTGAAGGTCTTACTAGTGCATTTACCTTTCCCTTTATTTGTGGCTTTTCTCTTCTTTGAGAGTACACAGGAAAATCGCTCATCACTCTCGAGCACAGGTAGTAGGCTCAATACTCTTGCCAATTCAAAATCCATATCTGCATACATACAACGAAATTTTTCCAACACAAGATATAAGAAAAAGAATATGCACAAGAGAAAAAGTAAAGGCAATAAAAGAAAGCATAACAGTGGGTTGACTGACCCTAACATCAACTTGTTCATCATGGTTAATACTTGAGATAGAATGCGTGCATGAGGCGATAGGCGAATCAACTGTAGTATCTAGACTTCTAAAAGTGGAGTACACTCTACGAGACTGTTAAAAAGATGAGTTTGGGGGATTTTCCAATGAATATTAAATGAAAATTGGCCTTGGAAGGCCGAAAGAAAAAGAATCGAAACTTCCATCCACTATTGAAATTCGTATACTTAGAAAAACGTAGAGTAATCCTAGCAGTGAAGTAGACAAAAGTTTTGTGTTGTGGCAGGCTATGTAACTCAAAGACACATCTAAAGAGCTTGATAGAAGGAATATCTTTTCACTGAGGCAAATGAACAAGAAATATAGTGCTTTCCTCCATGCATTGGGATTTATCTAACTAAGAGTGAGATAAATTTCATTGCAAATTGAGACAAAATTCTTCTTTGGACTTGAAGGCTCTATACACATAATCATCAACACTAGTATATATATCAAGCAATCGGCTCAATTTTGTTGAAGAATTATAAGAGATAGGTCCCTTTGGTATGTCAAGGACCACCCCTTACCTGTCGAACCCACCTCATTTTCAAAATTTGGATTAGGAGATTTAAAAGAACTAATGTGAGTTTTAGGAGTACATGGGTCGAAAGTATTAGAAATATTGAAATACAATGGATGACCGCCATACTAGGAGGTTGATCGACCGTCCCCATGGGGCTGGTCAATCGACCATCATCATTGGGATTGGTCAATCGACCAACATACGTGGTGGCCGATCAACCAGTCCCTATGTTGTCTACCAGCCCATTAATAGATGGGTCGGTCAACTCTCTCCCACTCTTGTTCTCACTCTTACTTTCATCCCCACTACTTGAACAAGGTAAAAGTGACCTATTTGATGTAGAAAAAGAGGATTTTGAAATTTATCGGCTAGAACAGGAAGATAGTACTACTTTACACATAAAAATGGAACGGGATTATGCCAAAAAGGAAAGAATTTTATGAAAGAGAAAGGGGATGAAGAAACTACCTTGAAGATGAAGGAGGCACCTAGGATTTGCAAGTAAGACAAAAGGTTCACAAACGAGCTTCCTATCTCATTTATAACAAGAAACTTTTTGCAAAGAAATTTTTTCCTGAAAATGAGTTCTCTTACGGGTCTCCAAGTGCCAAAAGTGATCGAGCCTATAGCCTCCTTCTATTTGGTGTAGTCCACCCACTTGCGTCCCACCAAATGACAATACATGATAAATAGATTTAAAATAAAAATCTCGAAATATGCAATCGCTCTTAAAATATAAGTGAATGGAGATATTATCTGTTAATGATAACTATCTTCAAGATGTAGAGGGGTTGGTGATGCTAGGTGATATAAGTAACTGACGTGATGACCAATTGAACAAGGATGGTCGATCAAATACCACGACGGTTGATCGACTACCATGGTGCACGACCAACCACTGGTGTGGCCAACCACTAGGAAGCTTGATCGACCATATTTCTCAATCTTCTAGACATTTTTTCTTTGAATTTCATAATCTAGTGGTTACCTCTGCTCTCTTAACCGTCGAGTAAGTGGATGGCAACCGCTTGACAATTGCATGGCAGTAAGACACCTATAAATACCCCAAAGGCATACTAGGTATGAGGGATCTTTTTCCAATATCTTTGAGTTCTCTTCATTTTTTCATCCAAAAGTTATAATTATCTACATAAACCAGATCACTGACTATCACGTCGAATGTACAATGGGATAGATATCCTCGCCTCGTTTTGTAGGTATTTTGTTGGTCATCGAAGTAGTAGAAGATACCTTGTTTCCATCAAGGAAGTCGAAAGGTTGATTATATTTCAATAGGTAGGGTGAGCTGAATTGCTTAATTGCTTTACCATTCAAAAGAACTGATTTTTCAACAATTAATCTTTAGCAAACCCATGAATATGATAATCCAAAAAATAAAACTAACGGGTATGAAAATGTTTTAATGAAATAGAAGAGATCAACTTATTCATGTCAGATTGTGTTCTATGCGTAAATTAGAAAGCCCACAGAAACAAATACATTCCATCAATAAAGTGGTTTAGAAACATCTACATTCCATAAAACAAAAATGCTTCTCACAATTATAACTCTCTTAATTAATCATTTGTTGGTCTCTCATCAATCAGAAATTTGGCTGAATGATATTAATGTCTTCAATGAAGTTTTCTTCTTGAAGATTATTCCAGAGATATCATACTAATATTTTTATACTTAGCTTTTGATAAGACTGCAACTGTCACCTTATCCTAAAGCGATTCATCTCGCCTCTTCATAAATATATTAACCTGAAAGCAAAAGCAAAAGCAAATTATTCATACTTCTTAATCATCGAATTAGTGCAAAATATGTAATTTATTTTCCTTGATTTACTGGATTCATATTCTTAAAGAGTCTATGCCAACAAAAAACAAATCTACACATCTAAAAGCTTCGATTATTTATCAATTTTGTTGGCATCCTGAACACTTGGGACATCAAGGTTAATGAAAGATATATTTTGTACACTTATCTAAGCCATTAAATTGGAGTATTTGTTATTGATTTGGATGAATAATAGCTTAATTGTTGTTAATTTTGTTTGTAGGGTAAAAATTTGATGCAAATTAGTTGAATTTGAAGGGGAAAAAATGAAAAAGTGATGAAAAGGACAAAATTCAAAGTCTGGGGACCAAAGTACAGATAGTCAGTAGATTATTTAGACAACAAAATAAAAATTGGAGAATGTTAGGAGTCAATTGGATGCAAAGGAAAGGTAAGAAGAAGGACCAAATTGTACCCAGAGAAAGTTCAGGGAACAAAATATAAAAAGGCCTAAAAGACCCTACATCACACACTTGGACACTTACACGACATCCAAGATTCCCAAACTCGAGGCAGGATTGTGCCTACGATGGGTGTGAGCGCACGTGGCTTGTTTTGACAAATGAATCATTAATTTTCTTTTTCAATTTTAAATCTTTAGGAACGTAAATTGGACGTAATTTTGACCTAATTTTTGGCACTTATAAACACAAAATGTGGAGTTCACATTGGAGGATTTCTCTCTGTCCTCTTAATACACATCCACATCCTAAAATTTATCAAGAACAAGAGGCAAATTCACTCCTTTTGGGAGAAAATATCAACCTAGCAAGGAAAGGCCATTTACATCAAAAACTTGTCGATTTCGAGCTTGAAATTGAAGATTAGGTCTCTTGCATTCATTCATGTTCCAAGTGATATTTAGTCATTATTCTCCTTATAATTTATATAAAACCGTGAGAGGCTAGATTCTTGTTTGTATTGGATGAAGATAAACTATTTTGTTTACTTTATTTTAATTCAAGGCAAGTAATTTAGTTAATTCTTGCATTTTTTTTTTCATTAATCTTGGAATCTTGTTGTATTATTTAATTGATTAGCCATCAATTAGATAATCAGTTGCTTGTTATAGTATTAAAAGGCTCACAATAAGTAAAACACTACATAATAAACATATGGACAATAGATGTTAGGAATAGCATGTATGGCGTGTGCAATCTCTTTGATAATCGAGTGTTTGAATGCTATTCATGTGAATTCGAATTAGGAATATGATTGGATAGTGGATTCGCAAATCCAATACAATCATTCCATAATTTAATACAAATAAATGCTTTAAATAATTCTTAGATCATCTCTTTTGGGTTACTTAATTCGAATTTGATAGAAACTAGCACACATGGATTAGAATGTATTCCTCGTGGAATGATACTAGCAATTTATCGCTTATAGTCGTCAACGATCTTGTATGTTTTCGAGATTTATTCGATCAAGTTTTTGGCGTTGTTGTCAGGAAATAAAATTTTACATTTTTGTTTATTAGTTTAATATAGCATTCGAAGTTTTTAATTATTTTTTGATACACATGATCTCTCTTTTGTTTGGTTTTCCTTTGCATGTACCATCTAGAAGTTTAAGCAAGATTCTGATGAAATAAACATCTATATTTAGATCTCGAGATCGAAAAAACTTTCAAACAAAGAAGAAGAGAATAGAAAACAGCAAGAGAAAGGGAAACGAAGATAGCAAAAAACGAAAATTAAAATCAAATTCACTTACCATCAGATTCATCAGCATAACCATTTTCGCTAAGAGTAGTTGTCAACAATGGCGAAGTATTAGTACATGATTATGTGATTCCCGTTCCAACTCCTATACAACCAGCTATTATTTACACACATTTGGGCAAGCCAACTTTCACATTCAACCATATGTCATCAACTTGTTTCAAAATCATCGGACATCAGGTTTTTTTTGGAAAACCAACTGAAAATTTGTATGAGCACATTCAAGTTTTCTTGATGCTTTGCGAGGTAATTAGTCACGAAGGAACATCAGTAAACTTCTTTCGAATGAGTCTATTACTTCATACTTTAAAGAATAGCGCAAGAGAATGGCTATTTTTACTACCTCCTGGAAGCATTGTGTCTTGGAACGATATGGTACAAAAACTCACCCTAAATTCTTCCTCCTGCTTTGAGTTCATCAAATCAGAAAAGAAATACACATTTTTAAGCTTAACAACCTTGAGAGTTGGGAAGCACTACTTCAGAAAGTGCCTCAATCTAGTCATTCCTAAACAAGCCCATGTCCCCATATTCTATTCAGGCTTGCATCTTGAATACCATAACATGGCCAACGCTTTAGCAGGGGGATCAGTGATGAACATGCCCATAAACAATGAATACGAGTTGTATGAAAGAATATTAGAAAATCAGTTTATGAGGCCAACAGATAGAGAAATTCTAAGGAAAATAACAGGTATTCCGTATTCATACCATAAATGTAGTTACAGAATTGGCAACCCAGATAAAAGTGCTAACAAAGAAGTTGGATAACCTAACTTAGAGTGTGATGATGGTGTACCAACTAGCACCAGTCTCTAGAAACTGCAAAGCAGTTCATACTACTACAAGTTATCTTATAACCTCCACGCATGTTTATCAGTCTGAATAAATACAATATGGGTAGAATTTTTAGAGGTAAGAGAACAATCCTAATTCCAACATGTATAATCTGAGTTTGAGGAATCATCTGTACTTTCTATGGGCTAATTAATCAAGGTCGTGAAAATTGAATTCAAGGCAACCCACCAAGAAAAGAAGTCATCTTTGGAGGACCTAATGGTTTAGTACATCACAAAGAGTGAAACTGTACTCGAAAATCAGTAGGCTTCTATTAAAGATTTAGAAAATTAGATGGGTAGATAGTAGCTGCATTTTATAGAGGATGATGTGGTCGACACTACATTAAGCAATATTGCTACCCCCGAGCGAACTTATGTGCCACCTATTCCATTCCCTCAAAAGCTTCGAAAGCAGCCAAAAGAGAAACAAGTCCAAGCCATTACAATGAGAAGTGGAGCCCAATTGCCAGAAATCAATGTAAAAAGGAAAGGAATTAGGAAAACCAGGCACCAACCACGAGCAGGGGCGAACCCAACAATCGGCGAGGGGGAGCAGCCGCTCGTGCTGGATCCATCGGAGTCTTCAATACAGCCAGCGCCGCCGGGTCATTGTACAGTCCTGTTGCAAAGAGAACTGAGAAGACGGGGGGAAGAAGACGACACCGTTTCAAGTAAGTTGGGCCTTTTTTTTTCAGTTTTGGCCCATTTATTTTGGGCTGAGATAGTTGGGCCTTCTTTTAATATGAAATTGCACTCATAATGACGTTAAAATTGGGTTCAAAATGAATGTTGGGATTGATTAAGAAACATTAACAATTTGAGCAATGAAGAGACAGAAAATGGCAGACACAGATTTTTGTGTATTTTTCTTGAGAAATTCATATATTTGAATAAGTTAATGATTAATCTAATAATATGTGTATTATTCTTGTAACAAGTCTGAAATGTCACATGTTTAATCAGCATTCCATACAAAATATATTGTAAAACTTTTATTTTATTTTCTTGTCTTCTTCGTGATTTTCAAAGGAAACAGTTAAAGATTTTCATTAATCCAAACAATTATTAAGATACGGCAACATGTCTATAAAAAATATTTATTTTAAAATTACTTTTTTACTTAAATAAACTTACTTGTAAGTAAAAAAAAATTTTAAGCTTAGTCTTATTTTCAATGTTATTTAATTAAATATTAATAAACGATATCGTTCTTATGGTCGCTGATTGTCGACGGTCAATGATCAACAAAGGTAAATAAAAAAGAATAGTTAGATAGTCCACATGTTAAGGCAACCGTTCATGTCAATAAACACATACCTCCAGTATCATTCCCCTCAAAGGTTGCAGAATAATAACCTGGAGAAACAATTCAAGAAGTTTTTGGGTGCCCTAGGTAACTTCACATCAACATTCCCTTCATTAACGTAATCCTACAAATTCCAAATTATGCTAAGTTGTTAAAAGAGGTGTTGACTAAGAAGAGAAAGCTACCAGAAGATAGTGGCATTATCATAAGAGTGCAACACAATCCTATAACACAAACTTTCTCCTAAACTAAAAGATCGAGGGAGTTTTAATTTACCTCTCTATAGGAAGTTCATATAAAATGAATGCTTAATTGATTTTGGAGGACGTATCTAATACCCTTTCCTATCTACATGAAATTGGGACTGGGGGATCAAAAAGAAACTTCAACAATTCTACAGTTAGTTGATAAGTCAATCAAGCATCCTTATGGAGTGGTTGATGATATGCTATTATGCTCATCAAAATTGGAAATTTCATATTCCCAGCTGATTTCATCATCCTTAATATAGAAGAAGATCAACACATGCTAATAATCTTGAAAATACCACTCTTAGCAACTGGACGAGCATTAATAGATTTTGAAAATGGTGATATGATCTTGAGGGTTGGAAAAAAACAATGAATCTACAAAGAATTGAAATCTTGTAATTGCCTCTTAATTCTCTCAAAAGATTGATGAGAGGTGTCTTTTATGTCTTGATTATGTTCTATATTTATAAGTGTAGAAAATATGTCAAGAAATCGTCCCAAAGTTGTTACAAAGAATAATGTTGGATATTGAGCCAATTGTTATGAATATTAAAGATGAAATAATGGGCAATATGAAAATAACGATCAAAAAAACACAAGATTTACATAGAAACCCAATTTGAAAAAACTACGGGCAAAGGAGGAGAATTCACTAATAATCAATAATGGAGGATTACAAAGGATCTATTTGGACAAAACATTAAGTTGGACAATTGGTCAATCTCAATATTTATTGTACACCACATATTTATAATCAAAGAATCCCTAACACGCCAGAAGAATATAATACAATGAAGAGTCTAATATAAGGTGAAGTTCTAATACAATAGATAAAATCAATAACGAAGTATTTGAATTGAAATAGGAAAGAAAAACTGTCAAAATTGCGAAACCTTCGCCTTATCTATCTTGAACTTTTGAAGTCATACTATTAACTCCCAATAGAACTCCCAATTAAATTTCCAATAGAATTTGGGGGCCACACCCGAATTCTAACAAATTTCCACCTTAACATGAATTCCATCGCAAGGAACAAAACTTCAATTTTCAACAAGAATTCTTCATCTGGATATGAATCCCACTGCAAGGCCTAGAACTTAACTCTTCAACAATTCTCCAACAAAACTCTTTACCGAATATTCTCCAACAAAATTCTCCACATCTTCCACAAAAGCGCTTAAGGGAAAACTCAACAAATGTCATCTGAATTCAAGCACTACTTATCAAAAGGATTACCTTGGGTACGAAATTTGCTTGAATTATCACACGAGCAACAAGATCGCAACTAACTCCATCTAAGTCAAGGCTTTTTAAAGCATAAGCAACCAAATCAGCCTCACCAAACCTCTCCTAAAGTCTATTATCTTTTTTCTTCAATTTAGTGACAATCGCATCAAACGTGATCATAGAACCGTGTAAGACATAACCAAAACCTTTACTTCCCCTTTATCACAACTCGATCCTTACGTAGCTTTTCTTTTAGTATTCAAACAAAAATCTGCAATAAAAAAAGATGCCCCTACATTATCAATTCCCAAAAATTTAACACTTTTTGAAAAGGTGCTAAAAAATATCATATTTTGGGTGCAAAATGTCCACATCACCCTTGTAATTACCTTTTTGGGTGCATTTAATGCTCATTAATGCATGCATTTAAATTAAAGCCTTGATTTAATAGTTGACAAGTGTAAAAAAAATTTATGTGTATTTCATACATTGTGTAATAAATCTTTTAACCATAAAAAAAATATTTAATAACCTTTTGCGAGGAAGGATAATTTGTCTTAAAAAAACACAAGTTATTTGAGTATTCTCTATTATAAACACAATAGGGAAGTAATTTTTTATTCCTTCGAGTCTGAGGGGATATCATTTATAAGTTGTTTAATATTTTCTCTTAACTTACTACTATGGAATTGTTAAATACATCATTCTCATATTTATTTGTAAATTTTTATTCATTCAGTGGGATTGATTTTGAAAATTTCTTAGAATGACAATATCTTTCATAACATTTTGTTGGGGATTCCCAATTTAATGAAGAATTGTGTAAGTTGATTGTGAAGATTTTGTCATTTGGTAGTTGAGCATTGATGAATACACTTAATTCTATGAAGATTGTTGTCCAATAACACCCATTAATTGATTCCCGTCAGTTGCCAACCTTCGAACAAGACTGTGAAGACCGACATGCAAGGAAATTACTCTAAGCAGTTGTCAATTTTTTCGTTATAACTTTCTCTTTGAATATTTGATTAAGGCGATTCAAAGTACGTTAAGAAGATAACTCAAAAGGATACAAATATCATTTTCCAATTTAAACGTTTACTATGCCAAAAATGGTTCTGTATATGCAGCTAAAATTATTGATCATAATTTATGCGGGTGGAAATTGATTGGTAAAATTACTTTGACCATATTTCAATGCTTTTTGACTATTTGTATACAATTGATTATGTAAGTTCTGCAATCAACGTTTTGTGGTCCAAATTTACTATTAAACTTACAATTTATTCCCCATACTTTGGAATTCATCCATTTTCACCCATTTTTTGTTCATTTCTTCCAATTTCACTTCTGATCATCGATTTACCTAACAAAAAAAATATGCAAGAAATTATGCTATTATTTATCAAAAGAACTAAATATCTATATTTATAGGTCCAGATAAGTGTAAAAACTATACTTACCAATGAATAATTATAGCAATTATTTTCTTTCTCATCTCATCTCATCTCATCTCATATTCTTCTTCCTCACAAAAATACACTTGTCACATCAATTGTCACTTCAATCTCTTTTCAATATGGACTACTACAGAAGTTTGTAGGACTTGCGTCTCTATAGGTATGCATCGAATATCTTTTCATTTACAGTAGAGGCCAGTACCATCTAGTCATCCAGATTGTAGGTTTTTGGAGTTAACACTACAAATATAACATATATTACGAATCCTAGTTTGTTATTATCTGTGGAATATTCTTCTCGGTGAAGGTGATAGGCTCGAGAGTCCTTGTATCTGATGTCAATTATGGACTATATAACTTTACCTATTTGGCGTAGTTCTTTTTAACATTCTAGGATTCCCCTACGCCTTCCCAAAGTTATGTATATCTCTCATTCAAGAGCATTATCAATGTCTATCAGTGGTTCTCTTCCCTGTATATACCCTTTTTGGGCATCTCTCTCTTCTCTCCTTATCACTCATGTGGCAAGGAAATTCTCTCTAGGGGGGTCGTCTTGCCTCTTTCTGCCTCGATTAATCAACTTGCCTTGGCAAACAGATCTCTTATTGGGGATGGTCTCCTCTCCTAGGTACACGGATGTTACTGCGCTCCACGGCATTTTCCATATCTCAACAATCACTGGTACTATTACTATGGGTTTGGTGGTAGGAGTTATAGGGCCTTGTATCCCTATTAGGCTATAGAGGCATGTCCTTTCTAGCCTCCTGAGCGTCGATTGCTAGAGGATGACCTCTTAAGTCTCATTGCCATTGGTCCAGCTCGTCGTAAGCTAGATCTAGGTATAGTGTTAAGAATGGTTATTGCATAGACTTGGCCTGATTTGAGGGGCCATATGTCTTCTGGACTGTTGCCAACCAGGTGGGAGATAGGAAATGTCCCTCCAAAATAGGGTTTTCATATCGAGGCCTCCCTTTAGGGAAGAAAGGAAATTTTCTCACAGTAGATCATCTCATTAATGAAGCGAGCTAGGTATCATTTCAACGTTTTGCCAATTGCTTACCTCTTGTCATGGAAGCGCTCAACTGGCCTTTCCTTTTTTTTTTTTTTTTGGGGGGTAAGCACTGTTTACCACTTTTTTGCTCCTCCGTAGAAGGTTCAATGGAAAGCTGCATTTTAGCACAAGTGAGACTTTCATCAAGCCCATTTGGATCAAGTGTTGAGGTTCTCTTCATTGTCACATCTTCCTTTGTACTCTGGTATCTCGGGATTGCGAAATGGTCAAACGTGGGCATCCCGGAGTGTCTAGAGAATGGGAGGTCGCCATCGTCATCATCCAGTTTAAAGGACCTGCATGGCCCGTCCTTATCCTCTTTATTAACTCGATATCGAGGTGGTTGGTTTCTCAAGAAGTTTACAATTTGTTGCCTCATGACCTCGGCAGTTCTTATTTCCCGTCTATCCTATGTTATGGCTCATTTCTAGGGATTTTCTCATGAGGGCTGAATATGGGTACCACGTTTTGAGACTCTTTTTAGGTTTTCTAGTTCTCAGCCTATTGTAGATGTTATCATACCTTTCAAGTCTCTGCTATCATTCGTAAATGAGATGAAAGTTATCCTCTCCACGGAATTGGTCACTCGTAGGTTGGTCTACAAGGCAATTTTGGGAGACATCAATTGTTACATCCCTTTCAACGGAGGTAACATATCTTCTACACCCATGATGCTGTCAAACTATGTCGCTATATACTTCTTCCTCTTCTTGCTTGTTCCTCCACTAGGCTTGGAAGCCTTATAGAAAGCCTAGTGGAGGCATGTTTTGGGATCATCATGTTGGTAGCCACGATTGTCACTTCTCTAGTAAAACAAGCAACAAATTTCCCACCTTTGTAGTGGAAGGGTCAGTAATGGATGATATTAGCTGGGGGGATCCTCTTCTTCGAAGATCTCCCTTACCACCATTTGTCAATTATGTTCTCGTGAAAATAGCATTCATATCGATAAATGTCTCTTTTCTTCAATTGTTATTTTTTTGGAGCTGTTTCTTTTCTTAAAAGTTTGTACTTCAAGAAAAATTGAATTTTTTTCGATGAGATTTTTGGATCAAAATGCCAAAAATAAGGGACATTTAGAACTTTTCCTCAAATCTTCCACTTGTTCGTTCTTCATGAAATTAACCTTTTTCATGGGGAAAGTGAATATATTTTTTAATAAGCTTTTGTCATAGGGTTTGCTCATGGTTAATAGTGTATTTATCCAAAGTTGGCACCAATCTATTAGCCTCAATTGTTTACTATGACATGTCCAACAAATCCCATCTCCATTCACATCACATTTAAGGCTCCTGCGTATTTAGACAAACCTTTAGAAGCATGTTGTCTTCTTAGGTGGTGGGAGAGACAATCGCGAGCACTCTAAGGGTTAAGTCAGTTAACTTGTATATTTTTTGGTGTAGGATGAGTGGAAGACATGAGCTACAAATATGAGTATGGGTACTAGGTCACATCAATCAATCATTTAGAAGATCTTCTACAAAAGATTTCATGGAAAAGGTAAAGCAAAAGATGCCTTTGTAGGTTTAAAAGCTAGTCGCTTCAGAGATAAGCTGAAACGGAACATGGCAACTCACCTCAACCATATAGGTTCAGTTTCGACATGGTACCCCGATTAGGCCAGGTAGGCCAATGACGTGGAGTGCATGTCTGAGTTAGTTTGTTAACTAACTGCCACGTGGCTAGGGTTTAGAGCCTTATCGGAAGAGGCGTATCATAAATAGACTTTTGGGAGAGATAAGATAGAATTTTTCACAAGGATTTGGAGATTTTGAGATTGAAGAAGATTTCTTAATGCAAAATTGATATTTGTTTCTTTTTGTATTCTTTCACAATTCGATAATGTACTCTCAATCTAAAAGTTGCTTTCATCGATTAATGTGTAACTAAATTTTTAGTTAGGTTGAGTGATGTAATCTAGTTGGAATTCTTAATTTTTTTATAAATTTATTTAATCTTTTTCGTCGTCGATTAACTACTATTCTATTCATTTGTGAAAAGTAATGAATCGAGATGAGTTATTTATGGGTGTTGAACCACAATCAAATTGTGGGGCCTTTGACACTTGTCTTCGAGTTTCCTCACGAAATGTTTCCTAAGCAGTGGGATAGCCTCGTAGGCCCATATCTACAAGATTGTAATATGAAGTTGCAATGATATAACCCAGAGATAGCGGCTCAAATTGGCTAAAGTGAAATTCATCGTTAGACAATGAACATGTACTTGCAATGCCTGTGGAACCCTAAGAGCGTGTATTTGTATGGTTTTCTTGGTTTGCTAAGAAGTTTTTCGACTTCCTCACTTCAATATCTTCGCAATATAGAGTACTAGAGAAGGTCGTAGGACTTGCGTCTCTATGGGTATACTTCGAATATCTTTTCGTTTTCAGCCAATGCCAGCACCATCTAGTCAACCAAATCATTGATTTTTGGAGCCAACACTACACAATATAACACATGATGAATCCAAGTTTGTACTTATTTGTGGCATATTCATATCTTTGAAGGTTGTCAATAATTCTTTGATTTTACCGTCGAAGTGACATTCTTTGCTAACCAGTGTTTAAGCTCTATGTATAATGCAACCGAACATTGAAAACAGTTAATTTGATATTGACAAGTTTTCTAGTGTAGTTCAGGCTATACTGACATATTGCAATACATGATCAGACAATGAAAATGCATTGGATTAGAATAAACACATTACATTAAGCTCGATAAATTTTGTGAAGTCAATTCGATTTGATTTAATTAGCAAGTGTTGCTCATTACATTGTGCTCTTTAGTATCAAAGGCGCGGAATATGTACAACTTTCTTTCAACTGCGTCAAAAATAGATCATCCAGTGAATATCCGACTGCATGGATAAAATTTGTGATAAACCCTATTCCAAACAATTTGTATAGCACGTGAAGCACAATTTGCAGAATTTCATTTTAGCATGTGAAAAGTCGCATGTGTTCACCGTCTCAAATGCTAACCTCATACCACCACAAAATGATCAGCACAGTTGACAATATATGTTCACGAATATATGTCGAATTAAAATCATCGCAAGTGTACGATTCGTTACAAGCAATAAAGTGGACTTTTTGAGTCCGAATATCGTTCCCATGAAGATTGATTAGTTCTAATTTTAATTACCGTGACCTTAACCGAAACTATAAAAATGAGAATGTTTGTTTTGATGAAATTATAACTAAATTAATTAGCAATATGCAAGTATGAATGAATTAACTAGCTAAATGCAAATTGACGATGAATGTAAATTGAAGTGTTTTCTAATGTATATAAATGTACTAGGATCACGAATCCCTATGTAATATTCATTTTAAACCTAGTTCTACTCTTTGATACACTGTTGAAATATTGAAGACTCCATGCTCCTGAATTATTTCATAATCTCTCTCAAGTAGAGTTAAATCTATTCAAATATGTGATCTAACTATATCTCTATGACGAATGCAAACATACAAAAATGCATGAGTTTTTATGAACACTTAAAGATTCACATAAGGCATAACGGTATATTTTTTTATCCCCTATCGGACCCTATGATAATTTATATATGTTGAACATATTCCCCTTCTTTAGAATGCATGAAATAAGCCACCAAACTCACACAATCATTCGCGCATATAATTGTGGAGAAAAATAAATTCATATAAATCATTCAAATATCTCAAAACGTATTTTTGCTTGTCAAGAATGTAAAACAAAGTAATAAAAATCATATTACATAATTCACCTAACCCTAGTACAGAATTAATCTAGCATAGGATGGTGGGAAGAAGAAAATCAGAAAAATAAATAAAGAACGATATCACCAATTCGATTCTTGAATTAGATCTTCGTATTCTTGGAGTTGATCTTCTCGTTCTTGCATCTTTTCTTCTTTCAAAAGTCTTCTCCCATCTCATTCTTCATGTATTCTGTTGTTATGTATTCGTAGGAGTCAAAAATTGGTTGAAAATCACATCCAATTTGGTTTCCAAAAAAGTTCCAATCGAATAAGGAAAGTTTCATTAGCTCGCGCGGATTTTTTTGTCTCTACACAGCAGTCAATATTTTGGCCATAACTTTCACTCTCAGTATTCGATTGGGGAGATTCAAATTGTGTTGGAAATATGGCTCAAAGGGTTACAACTTTTCTAGAAATATAATTTTTCCAATTTGGACGTTTACAGTGCCAAAAATGGGTATTAACATTCGGATAACAATCTGGAATATAACTTGTGTGATTGAAAATTGATTTTGATAATATTTTCATCATATTCCATTTCTTTTTGAGTTCTAATTCTATCCAATTGTATCCTAGCAATATTCAAAGTACCGTCTTGTGGTTCTAATTAACTTTTGAAAATTTCCAATTTTGTCCTCAAACTTTGGACTTTGTCCTTTTTCCTTGATTTTTCTTGTGTTTCTTCCAATTCCCCATTCAACCATTGAGTTTTACGTACATAACATAAGATACGACAATTTGAGATATATTTTTATCAAAAGAATTGCCAAATATCGATATTTTAGGCCTCGAACAAATGTGTAAAATGCACTTATCAATATACATAAACATGTAATGACAGTCGCATTCTACTACGACAACCTGCATGAGGCCATATATAGAGTATTGTCAAGGCAGCATCGTCGAACGTGTAGATTAATGTTTCAACCATAATATTATAATATAAATGAAACCCAAAATTGAAAGAAATTTTATAATGAACTGAACAACATTCAACTTCACACATTGCAAAAACATACATTTCCAACGCAGTGTGATCCATATTGTATGTGCCAAAATTAGACGCAATAAATCTAGAGGATAATGGCATTGAGCAGTAATATTGCTTCAATAGAGTACCATATTAAGAGGGGCGAAAATTGCATTCTGGATGTCAAAATCTCTAGTAGTCGGAGTAAAGAGGACGAGGATATCAATTGGATAGATAGAAATGGGGTTTCTATGGCGTTTGACTCATTTTAGTCACGTCAAGGGGATTGGTACTCTGGCCATTTTCAAAACATTTTTCCAATTTCAGTTAGTAAAGAGAATTTTTGCCGCTTCCGTATTCTAATCTTAACGATGTTCTAATATTATTGATGTGATGTAGAAAAGTGCAAGAACTGAAAATTAACATGCAATCAACAAGTCGCTTATTCTTGATAATGAATCCAACAATTGAAGAAAATTTATTACTTTTCTTAATCTTCAATTCATTAAAAAAATCTAGTTATAAATTTCACTTTTAGTCCTTATTTTCAAACCAAATCAAACATAAAGTCCCACTTAATAAAATATCGTAATTTAAAACAGATTACTATGTTTCTGTAGACAAAATTGTAGAGATAATATGCAAGTAAAATTGTTTTCACCATGATAAAAACAATTATTGCTACAAAACTTTTGTGCGAAAGAATTGAATGGCTAGATACGACTGAATAAGAATCAGGGATGTACCATATATTTGCGTTTAATCAGTCATGCACTCAATATTCAAATACTTTTTCAAAAGAAAATTCTATGGCAAATTCATAGTAATTGGTGAACCAATGTAGTTTCTAATATTGTATTATGTCATAGCCAAGTTTAGGAGTTCCAAAGTGTCGGCCATGCGTGCGTGCGTGCGTGCGTGCGGTGTCTGTTGGCTTGCTTGATTCAACAAAGACCATGTCGGCGTTGATAGATTTGTAGAGATGACTTAGCTAGTTTTACACCTCTAGCCAAACCTCTTATTTGCCTTCGAGGATGATTTTTAAATTAGGTAAAGTTTGCAAGCCAAGAAAAATTTGAAAAATCAAATCAGGACCACTACAATAAAATGATATTGTTTTATCTGCTAAATTTGAATCAAAATTAGTTTTGTGGACCACCAAATCCATGTCCCTTTTCTATTCTATATTTTCACTACACTTTTTCTATCCCCCAACAACTTTGTTTTATCTGTGAAAATGCAGATAGCTGTCATATTCAGCTCAATGCAGCATTTGTTTGCATCAGTAATGGCGGTTTAAGCTGAAAATTATTTTGTGACTAGTCGATGTAGATTCATTATAAACATATTAACGATCTAGACTTAACAAGTCAATATTGTCGAGAACTAATGTGAGTTCGTTGGAGTTCTTTGAGGAAGACTGTATTGACTATTGAGTTCGTGCAGCAACTAATTAGTCTGTCAAATCATCACAAAAATGACTTCACAAGGTCACCAACAACTTATTGTCCACGTCAACACGATCTAAACACTGACCATTCAATTAGTAGGAGTGGCGGACAATGTCCACAAAGGGCACAGACTTACACAATGCAAGCTAATGACTCATACTTGGAATTCCTTCTTGAAGACCAAGAATTATATCATGATATTAAAAAGATTACTTGAACCTATCAGCCAAGACTACGAACTCGTTGAATAAATCAATGTAGCGTGTGTGCGCGTGTGCACCTGGAACATTCAAGAGAATCACAAACATGTTATTGCCACAAACTTCTGCAGCCTAGAAAGTTATAGAAAGGTACATCCGCATTGCTAATTAGCAAGCTGAGTCCACTAACTAAAAATGGCTATGCACCACCATGCATAAAATATCCATCATGTAAAAAGGTTGATATCGTCCACCAAAAATTCCTATAAAAGAAGTAAATCAACTTCCAAGAAAAAAAATTGTAAAAGTTGTTAACTACTGAAAACCAAGCATTTCCAAGTACAAGCGAGTTTCAACTACTCAAACCACAAATTACAGCACAAAATAATATCAATAAATACAAGTTCAAAGAAAACAGCATAAAAAAAGTTGGTTCATAAAGAAAAAGTAAAAGCTGAGATAATAATTACAAACACCATATTCCATCCAACCAGAACAAATGGACCTAATATTGACCCCCCAAAGTTAAAAAAAAAAAGGAAATTCTACTACAGTAGGAGTTCAGGAAAAAAGATGAGTTTTTTTTTTTTCCTTATTTTTTTTCTAGGCAAAAAAAAAAAAAAAATCAAGGCTCAAATTAACGAAACAAATACAGCAGCTGGTCTCATTAAATTGTCATTGCGGCACGAAATGGATCTTCATTGTGCTTCACTCACATGATCAGACTGTTCTTGATCATATGGTAAGCTTGAGGGGTGGAGATCTTCAATCCGCCTTGCAACTTCAGAAATTGAAGGGCGCTGGTCGGGGTACTGAGCGGTGCAGTCGACTGCAACTTGCAAGAGTTGCACCATTTCCTCTTCAACATTCTGGTACCTGAGGAGGTCAAGATCAAAAACTTCAGAAGTCCACTTCTCTTGAACCACTGACTGAACCCATCTTGGCAAGTCAACGCCTTCCTCATTCAGGAGGGCATGAGTGGGTGCCTTCCCTGTAAGAAGCTCCAGGACCACCATGCCAAAGCTATAAACGTCGGCCTTTTGAGAGACTCTACGAGTGTCAGTCACTTCTGGTGCACGATATCCAGCAACTTGGGTGGGAGAGGATGGAGGTGCAACCAGGTGGTTTAGTCCAAAATCTGAAACTTGTGCCTTATAGGACCTAGTGAGGAGAATATTGGACGATTTGATGTTTCCATGGGAGATATTGGGACTTTGCGAATGCAGGTATTCAATGCCACGGGCAGCTCCAAGGGCAATGCCGAACCAGGCTTCCCAATTCAACGGTGTCCTGCCAGCTCCTTTGTTTCCTGGACAGGAGAAGATGAAAGTGATAATGAAAGCCAATCAGACCAGACAGATTATGCACGAAAGTGAAGCAATATACATGGGCACTTAGAAGTGGAACATAAAATTTATGCTATAATTCATCGAACACAATTGCACAAACCGTGAAGACTTGATGAACGAATCAAAACTTCTTTTTTTTTTTTTTTTTATGACTTGATTTACTTCATTTTTCTTAGAATTGTTCAAATAAAATCAAAAGCACTCTGCGTATATGTCGCGTCGCTAAGGGGGAAAATGAAAACTTCAACTCACATCTAACTAAAAATAGAAATGATAACTGATGAATTTGGGAATCAAAATGAACGGGTCAACTCTAGTTAAAACCATACAAATACAGAATCACGTCTATAATTGCAGAGGTCCCTTTTCGGATTAAAAGAAGACAGACGAATCTCACCAACTTTACAGAAGCAAGTTGACAAACTTGATTTCTGGTAATTATCTACCATAGTCCTACATCAGCAATAAGCATATAAAATACAGAAGCCAACTAATGTGTATAATTAAAATTAAGATTTTCCATGGAAAAAGTAGAGGGCGTCTCAAACAAAAAAACACAAATACATATTACTACCAAGCAACCCCCAAAACGGTCTTGATTATATAATCAATTCTAATCCATCTTCAGATTCCTTTACTCCACAAAGAACTGAACATAAATATAACAATCAAAATTCATATATATACTGATGCCCCCAAAAAAGTAGCTGGAGAAAGAACAAATAAGGCAATTAGCGATTATATTCACAATTGTTCTATCATCAAAATGTAAAGCGCTATAAATAAAATGTATATGTAACGAAACAGAACAAAGTAAAATGTCACTCACCATGAAGAAGTGCAGACAAGCTCCCCATTGGGATATAATCATAGACAAGAAGCTTCTCCTCCCTGCTGTAATAATAAGCCCTGAGAGGTACCAAATTCTCATGATTCATGACTCCCATCCATTCAATTTTCTCCCTGAACTCCTTCTCTGAAAAAGTAACATCGTTCAACCTTTTCACAACCACCATAGCGCCGACTTCCATAACCGCCTTGTAGGTAGTTCCAACTGTTCCCTTCCCCAAAACCTCGGCAGAAGCTCTCAACAACTCCTCCAAATCAAACATCCTCGAAGTGTTCCCAAAAAACACCAGTTTCTTGGCAGCTGCATTCGTTCTATTTTCCCAATGAGATGGAATTGCTGCAGCCGAAATCACATCAGCATTCTCTGCCTCCACACCTGACTTTTCGCCCGCCTCAGTTTCTTGATTCTTAATCTCCGGCATATCTACAGACCTCGCATTGTTCCCACTCCGCTTCCTCAGCAATATAAACAACACAAGCAACAATAAAAGTAAGCCAACAACAGATCCAATTACAATCCCAGCAATTGCACCTCCAGACAACCCCTTTTCACTACTTTTCCCTGAAATTTTAACACCCTTTGGACTCACAGAATCAGCGCAAGCATTATCAAGAGGCTTCCCACAGAAAGAATTCCCCAAAAAAGCACTTTTAGGCTTCCCTTCAAGCCCTTTCGGCACAGAACCATTTAAACTATTAAAAGACACATTGAACTGCTCAAGATTTGGGAGTTCAAGCTCCGGCAGAACCCCAGTAAACCCATTGTTCTCCAAATAAAGAGTCTTCAACCGCGTCAAGTTGTTAAACCCAGATGGGATTTCTCCAGAAAAATTGTTTTGCGCAAGATTCAAGCGCACGACACCATGAACAGAGAAGATGAATTCCGGCACAGGGCCCGAAAACTGGTTCCCCTGAAGGTAAAGATTGCGGAGTCGAGAGAGATGGGAGAGGTCAGAGGGTAGCAGGCCGGAGAGGTGGTTGAGACGGAGGCTGAGAGTGCGGAGGAGAGTGATATTAGATAGGGTATTTGGCGGTATGACGCCGGAGAGGGAGGCGGCGGGGAGGCGGAGCACGGTTACTCGATCGTTTTCACATAGGACGCCTGGCCAGTTGCATGGGGTGGTTAGGGTGGTGTTCCAAAAGAGAGTGCGACCACCTACGGAGGCTCGTAGGGCCAAAAGGGCGGATCTATCAACGGATAAATCCGAGAAAACGGTGACGGGGAAGAAGAGGAAGAGAAGGACTTCCATTGTTGTCATTTTGGGTACAGTGAGAGTACGAGTTAGGGATGGCAAAAAAATCCGACAAACCCGATACCCGCGGGGACCCGCCCCGAACGGGGAAAGGAAAACCCGCTTAAACGGGTAACGGGGCGGGGATGGGGCGGGGAATTATTCCCCGAGGCGGGGACGGGGCGGGGACGGGTAACGGGGTCCCCGCCCCGCCCCGTTAAAATTTTTTTTTTTTTTTTTAAGAATTCAATACTTTAAGTGAACATTTTCGTTAGTTCTAATAGAAAATAGCAACTAAAATTATTTGTTTAAATATAATGAATATGGACAATAAAAATAAATTATCAAAAACTAAAAAAAAAAAAAAAAATTTAAACGGGGAATTAAACGGGGAATAAACCCACCCCCGCCCCGCCCCGCCCCGCCCCGCCCCGCCCCGACTTAAACGGGGAACGGGGCGGGGACGGGGAATGAATTTTTTAACGGGGCGGGGGACGGGGAGGGCATCCCCGCCCCCGCCCCGCCCCGTTGCCATCCCTAGTACGAGTGTGTGTTTTAAGTATTTTTGAGTGCGAATGCGCGTGTTGAAGACATTCCTGAGTGGGCGTGTGTATGGGTATGGGCAGTGAACAAATAAACGTTAATCATTACAGTAATTAGAAAATTATTATACTGAAATTAGTGATAGAGTTCCAAAGAATAGTATTTTAATAAAAATATATTTTTAAAAAAAATTTAAGTTTACATATAATATTAATTAAAAAACAATTTAGATGAAAAAATATATTTTCAAAATAATTGGAAACTTAATATGATTTATGCATATTAATTCCTAAACAATGTTTTGCATCTGGTGAGGTTGCTGAATAAAATTACTTTGTTCCCAAATAAATAAAAAGAATATTTATTGTCTATACATTTTCATACTTTGTTATCAATATTATTAAATATATAGTCTTCAATACATCCCTCACAAAACTATCAATTTCGATGGACACAATATTTCAATAACAATTCCGATAATATATTTCAATTAACAAATAGGCAAACTCTCACTATTCCATTAAAAACAAAATGAAATTGAGCCATTGACATTGAGGTGGAGAAGAGACTCAAGAGGTGGATGACGTAAATGCTAACGAGATGAGTGAAAAATGAAAAATTAATTGGTTGTGGAAAAACCGTAGGTCGTGGAGATTAGATAAGAAAGTAAGGGCTTCCAAATTTGAAATCCTCTTATAATGTTTAAAAGAGTGGACAGAGATGTATGAATTTTGAAAAGGAAAATAAGGTTTTTTAAATATAAATAAATAAAAATTGTGGGTTCAATGACCTCTACATGACCCCATGTGGATTCGTCATTTGTTACAAGGAGATGGATGGCATGCTAGTTGAAATTTAAATAAAATTTGAGTATTTTATGAAGAAGATATCAAATTTTCGACGTTTCTTTTGTGAATCAATGAATGCTTGATTAATATATGTTCGTAAAATCAATGGATTTTTGTGTGTTTTGCCGTTCACGACATTTCACTCCATTAGTTATTTTCTATTTAAATTTTAGTATTTAATATAAAATTGTATCAAATATGAGTGGGTGTGCTTCGTTTTAAAATATTTGTTTAAATTTAAAAAATATGATATCAATATTGAAATGAATGCACACATTATTTGAAGTAATGAGTTTGCCAAGATTTGGGAATAAAGTGCTTTTTGATTTAACGTTATACATTACTGTTTTTCATTGTAATCGAAATCCAAACAGGCACGAATTGAGAATTGAATTAGATCAATTACTATTGAAAATTATAAAAATAGCTTCTTATTAAGAATTGTAAAAAAGAAATCATTGGTTCTATTTGTAATAAATGAGTTTGATTGGGCTGGGACTGATTGATTTTGGTTATTTTCAGTCAGATTTCTCATGCTTCAAATATTAATGGGAAGATTTTATAACTAAGAGGTTAAGTTTTACCAATTTCAAATTTAAAAAACTAAGTTTAAAATTTCAAATCTTGGAATTTTTTTAATTTTATTTATAAATTAATTAATTAAATATATTAATATCACAGATTTCATATAATTGGTGACATATTATTAATTGCTCACAAATCACAATTTTTATATGTCACAAATTATTTTACGGTCACAATTCAAAAAATTTATAAATCACAATTTGTTCATCGGTCACAAATCAAAAATTTATCCGTCATAATTTATTCATCGATCATAAATATATCAAATTAATAATCACATATTATTTATTAATCACAAATCACAAATTTTATAAGTCACAATTTATTTTATGGTCACAAAATATCAAATTAATTGATCACAAATTGTATTTAAGTCACAGTTTATCAAAGTATTGGTTACAAATTAATAATTTTCTAGGTAACACATTATTTATTGGTCACAATTTATCTATTTCATGAGTCACATATTATTTATCAGTCATACACTTACCAATTTATTGTCACAATCAACCAAATCATTTGTGATCACCACCACCAACACAGAAATGCACCACCGTCGCCAACAACAGAAATGCACCACCAACACCACCGAAAATGCTCCGCCCTCCCCCCTCCTTCCAAAAATGCCTACTCCAACACCACATACGACCTCCACCTGCAACTCCAATCGACCACCACCACTAAAATCGAGGATTTCTTCCAAAACTACCATACTCACAGAAAGAACCCAACCACCGGCGAAAAATCCCCAAACCACCGCACTACCACCACCATACCAACCAGAAACAGATGCAGAAGACGAAAAAAAAAAAGAGAGAAACGACGATGGCACGAAGGAGATGAAGCGGTGTTCACAGCGAAGTGCTAGTGGTGTCGAAGAGAAAGAATGGAGAAAAAAGAAGAGAGAGAAGGTAGATCGAAAAATATAAACCAGTTCAGCAACTCATCAACAATTCCATAGCACCTCGTCGGAGCGGCGCTACACCACTGTCCCACTGAAAATATAAATCAATTCAGTACCACTCTCAAATAACTGTCATCATCCTGCAAAAGTAACAATTTAACAATTACTAACAAATATTTAGAATTCAAGGTCTCCACATCTTGGGCTGCCTTGAGATTAATATTTCTTGAGTTCAAATTGTGGGAAGGGTCATTTGCAGTGGAGAAATGGGGTAATTTAAAGAGAAATTGATTTTGATTAATTAGGGCCCAGAGAGTGGAGAGAAAGAGAGTATACAGGGAAAGTGGATATATAATTAATTTCTAATAATAATATATTAATTAACAAAACATCTGATTTTTGAATTAGTAAACATGATCTATGATTTATGAAATGGGATCTTCAAATCTCTGGATCTATGTAATTATAGTGTAACACTATTTTTTCACTTTCACGGTTTTTATTTCAAGCAACAATTGTTGATTGTTCTGTGTACGTATCAATTCATGTAAATTCATATAAAGTATGAAACACGATTAAAATTCAATTTTAAAACTATTAGTGAAAAGCCCGTAGTTATTAGACTTGATCCGAACATTGACCCAGGATAATTACTCTCGAGTTACTGGTTGAACTGGTAGATTAGTGGTCGGATCGACGGGTCATTACTTAAAATCGTAAAAACAATTTACAGTATAATTTATTTATTTTTTAGGGAAAATTAAAATTTTTAAGTCATTTATCAATTGTCACTAATTATTTGTACGTCTATAAAATAAAGTAAAATGTGGGAATGTAAATTTTTAAAAAATACTTTTAGAAAACTATAAATAATTTATGAGATAGATATAAGTTATTGTACAAGAGTAACAATAAATTATACTTGTTCTGGTGGTGAGGAATCAATCATTTATTTAGAGATCAAGGTTCAATTCTTTAAATTTTGAAACCCGGTCAAACCTGTCAATTTGGCCGGCAATTTAACATAAACTTGGTCAAACTGGTCATTTCATTTGAATAAATTACTTTTGACCGGCCCGGACAAGAGCCCGGGTCACCGGGTTCCTGGCCCGACCAGCCGGAAAAACCATACCAAAACCATTTGATAATAGACTCTAAAACTAAGAACTAAATTAATTTTATTTGGAATCAAATCGAACAAGTTTTTTCGCTCAGCAAAAGTCCCAATCTTTGACCAATATAGCACTCCCCAATCTTCAAAACATGGTATTTAAATCATTAATCTTTTAAATAGTAATATTTGAGTGTTTATAACTGATAATTGTACCCCCTTTCTTTAATTAAAAAACAAAATTTCATCTCTAAATAAACACAAGAACTTACTTAATAAAAAGAGGGAAAGATATTTTTTAAATCTTTTTTATGTTTTGTTATACTTTTTTCCTTTCTTTTGCCTCATTTATCTTTCTTCGTTATTTATTTATTTAGATTTTGGCTTATCGGGTATAATTTTTTAACCAAAACTCCGTGTTCACTTGAAGACGGGATAAAATAAAATTCGAAAAAAGTATCGTCCCACAAAAACTATGTATCTAATCTAATCCTAACTAATATTAACTCTAATCAAAAAATCAAGTCATGATTATCAATCCGAAATATTTATCTGATTAAACTAATTACTTTGATGAGTAACTACAAAAACTATTGTAATATTTAGTTAAACATTCATTAAGACTTCGAATCCCTTTTATTAATCCACTTTAATACAATTTAACACCGTGAGAAGAATTACTTATTCTTGTTGTTCAATGTTTTTAGTTTATTTAATAATCTCTTTCGAGAAGAATGAAATATATCATCTTATGTGAACTTTCTATATCTTAATGAAAAATGTAAATATGAATCATGTATTAAAGCGCTAGAACAATTATAGAAATCATGTAAGGTATAGCAGTAGTATATTTCTATCGTCCATCGAAACTCACAATAATTATTATATCGTAATATCTCTATATTATTATTTCTTTCAATAACAATAAAAATTACACATCAATCCAATTATTGACCTGGGATTTGAAAAATATTAAACCCTATAACAATTATCAAAGAATAAACACATATCGAGCTTCAAAATATTTAAAATTATATTAAAACTTCATAACAGTTATTACAATCGAAAATCTAGTCTAGCATTACAAAGTTACAAGAATTCATGATTGGATTGTAAGATATCACTTGAAATTTCGATCTATGAAGAAAAAGAGGAGAAGCCATGAGTTCTTGAATCTCTTCAAGCCTCTTTGATAAATCTTCAATTGCACATCTTTGTTTCTTGCCCAAAAATAAAGATTGAATCTTCAATGGATTGAGTTCTTGTGTCTTTCCTCTTAAATTTCTTCCAACATAATGACTAATTGATCTCCCTTTATTGCGATAATGTATTGTACAATATGAGAGGTTACTTGCAATGTTTGATGAAGTCCTATATTTATAGAGGCAGAAAGTAGGCCAAAAATTTGCTTCCAAAGTGGTTCGTATGAGGTATTCATATAACGAAACCGCCCCATTTGGTTTGAGATACCCATGCAATCGCATCATATATTGGGGTGCCATCACAATGTTCAGCGTAAATGGGATCTATCGCTATAAAATCTCTTTGAGATCGAACACATATTGGTCGTTGCGATCGAAAGTTTCTAGAATGTGCAACTTGGTCCCTAGATTCTGCTCTTCATTAAATTGACGTCTTTTCTACGTGAAATTTTAGTTCTTTACTTCCAAGATCCACCAATTTGATAAACATCTTCTTTAATCATCTTTCATAGGACTAGATCATCCTTTGAATATTTGTAGTGTAGTCCCTGAACTTTGAATTTTTTTCTATTTCACCTTTCTTTAATCAATTTCCACTTCTTTTGATCAAAAGCTTTCCAAACCTAAATATATCCTACAAGAATTGATATTTAACCAAATTAAGTAACAATTATTCAATTTGACTCGAAGTGTTTACTTTTGATGGCTCGAATGGGTGTATAAATTACACCTATCACATATTCATTTCAAACCACTCATAATTTAATCAGTAATAGATCAAACTAATTGGTTTGATTCTGATTCTTGGATTCGAGAATAGATTCTAATACGATTTTTTATTCTAAGTACGAACTAAAGTTTGATTTGGTTTCACAATTATTTTCTTATAATCTCGATATTAAATTTATTATTACCTTTATTTATTACATAAATTGATAGGAATTCAAAATAAGCCAGCATTCATGCCGCTTGAAATAGAAAACATAAAAGAGAATCAAGAAAATTTCGATAACACTTTATGCTTTAAAAAAAAAAAAGTAATTGATCGGTTTAAACCAGAATTTTTAATTCAGTTCTATCACGATGCATAGAACCAATGGTTCCATGTGTAAAGTTTCAAATGGTATTTAGACCGATTCGATTACCATGCACAATCTACTTTCGAGGTTTGATTTTCATGTTAAATGTGCTTGTGATGTTCTTTAGCTACTTAAATTGCTATGCGCACAAGTACTTAAAGTCAAATACAGTAATTGGAGATTATTTTAACCAAAATTTTATGGTGAATTTTATTATTATTTTTACCCAAAATTTATGGTTATTCAAGGCGTGTTCGGTAGAGATTAAAATTGGATTAAAATTGAAAAACTAGCCGTTATTGTTGACTTTTATTAGACGAGTGGGATCCAATAACGATCATATTTTCAATTTTAATTGGATTTTAAGTTGTACCGAACAGGCCCTCATTAAACTTTTGATGTAATCAAGAAGTTCCAACTGCAATGCACGAAAATAGAGAAAAGCAAAGAGAGAGAGAAAAGAAACCCCACAAAAAGGAAAAAATAGAGAGTTCTTTGACTACATTTAATTTTACCACAGTCACTACCTTTTGTTTATTGGAAAAATAGTAACAGTGGTCTCAATCTTTCGACCGATATAGCAATATGATCCTTAATCTTCAAAACATATGATTTAAATTCTGAGTCTTTCAATTTGGTTTCCTCTATTATTTATCTACGATATTGTGCACTTACGAGCTTTTGTCCATCAATATGCACACACGCTTGTAATTTAAATTTGGGATAAATCTAAATGTACAAAATGTTTTACCTAATGTTTTACAAACTGGACACTTGGTGCCTCCTTGTTGGAAGTGGCAGGCGCCCCTCCAACAAGAGGGCGCCAAGTGTCCAGTTTGTAAAAAATTAGGTAAAACATTTTGTGAGTGTAGCATGTAATTTAAATTTGAGACAGTGATGAATGAAATCAACCAAAATTACATATTTGAATAGTAGTCAACTCAATAAATATTGAGGTGGATTTGACTCTTCCAAGTGGATTTTGAAGTGACCTAACTATACATATATAGTCAAGCAAAACCTAAAAAACAATGTGATTATGAATTAAAGAGAAAATACGGATTAATAATGAATCCTAAAATACGAGACTAAGTCTATGTTTGGCCTCCATTTTCTCAAAAACTCACTTTTCTCAAAATCATTTTTAACTATACATTTCCCACAAAATAACTTTACATGTAAATTGAAAATTTTTCCTTATTTTTAACCACACATTTTTCAAAAAATCACTATTCCAAAATATATTTCTACCATGTTAGATTTTAAGTTGTATTGACTAATTTTTAGACAAAATAATTATTATAATTAAAGAGATGTAAATGCCAAGAATTTTTTTGAGAGTTTGTATAGAAGAATTATGAGTCTTAGGTTCAAATATCGAACATGGAGAAAGAGTTGTTGGAATTATGTTAGTCTGTAGTCAAATTGATACTCGAGCTTTCAAAACAGAATCATTACCGTCTGTCTGTCGTTCGAACGATATAACTAGCGCTCGAGCGACGTTGTTTTTCGAGAAACCTTAGTTCGTAATTTTCAAGAATTCTATCTATCATATACTACCCAATACCTTTATACTATAAATATCCAAGTCCCACTTCGTGAACTGTGGTTAATCATTATTTTCTACTTTCATAACATCCTTTGGAGACCAACCATCAATTCTACATCTTGAGATTAATCAACCATAAGTTGGAAAAAATACCAAAATCATATAATCCAAAACACTCACTTCCTAAATATAATTAGCCAGGTACTTTCTTAATACTTTCAGAAGTTGCTGAAAATTGAAAGAGGTTGGACTAGAAGCAAAGGAAAAGTACAAGAACAAAGTATTTTTAGTGATCCACAAGAGTTGACAATTCTAGAAGATCGATAGCAGATGTGAGTGACGTTCCAACATGTTTTGGAGATTACATGAATTAGATCAATGAGTTTAGTGGGTTTTCTAGGTTGAATCATACTGTAAGTTCTTATTGTCCATAGCGGAAGTTACGGCTTGGTCTCGGAGTTTTAATCCCCTGAAAGATTTTCTTCGTCGATAAATCTAGTGTTTTTTACTGTTTTATTTAATATTGTGGCAATTAAATATAGGATAAAATTGATTTAATTTACTAAACATCTAGAACAATTAAAATGCGACTTGTTACTTTTAATTGGTAATTTTATTCATCTAGAATACCTCCTTGTAGGTAATTTTAGGGTCAAATGCCCAAAATAGGGCTCAAACATGGGCTAAATTTCATATAAGATTTGAAAGCAAACCAAATTAATTGTTGCACAATATAATGTTTGCCTCAGCATAAAAATTCTTATAATTTTACTCATATTAAGTTAATAATTTCCTTCTCCTCAATATTATATGTGCGACATATATAAGCCTCTTTCCTTAAAAAACTAGGAATATAATATTGGTAAGGAGATGTTTTGTTGTACAACATAATAAGTTAAGGTGAGCAAATGTTTTGGCCATAATTAAAATGAAACTGGCAAATAAATAAACTATAAATGAGATTAAAATTACATTTGGAAATGGTCTATTGTAGCGCCAATTAATTAATAACTATGGTGACTAATAATTTCAATAAATAAATCTATTTTTTATGCCATAAATTGAATTTTAGATTCAACGTCATATTAAAAAATAAAAATAAAAATTTTGAGTTCAAGTTTAATAGCTGTTATTTATATAAAAATGAATAAATTTGAAACTACTAATTTTTATGTGGACTACTACTTTGTTCCCATTTCTAATCTAAGAATATTGAAGCAAATTGTTTCCTAAAATGAGACGACAAATTGTTACAAACCATAATAGAGGTGATATTGAAAGAAGTAATTAATGAGAGGCAATTTTTAGGTTAAATTTTGAATCAATGTGGAATGGTAGCTTCCAGCTTTAAATTTTAGTTGAAAAACTTATTATAACTTTATTTTTTTAACTAAATCAAACAATAAGAGAAAAATAAAATAAAGAAATATGATGAACTTGAACCAGTCCACTCTTCAAAATTATGTCTCAATCTCAATTATTTCAAGATTGGGCCATACAATTGAAAAAAACTAAATATTTTTATTGATATATTTGAAATTCTATTTTTGCTGTATATTAAATATTACTTAGTGAATAATCATTCGATCCTTATAACCCTAATTATTATAATTATTTGTACCCTTTACTTTTAGTTCTCAATAAAAGTTTGTTGCTTTCTCTATTTTATTATTTTTCCTCTTTAATTCATAACTTGTTATCAATCACGAAGTTGTAGCCAATTGAATTGGCAAAACGTATTACCTTTTCGCTCTCAAAAATCTCTAACCACAGGAAAAGCAATATAAAATAAAAAAGTTTTAATCAATTGAAATTTTAAAGGAACTCTTCTTTTGGTTAAAAAAGTCAATATTCTCTTAAATTTGAATTATAACAAAGTTGTAAATGTTATACCAATTGATAGACATGTGTTTTCTTGAAAGTAATTCATTATTTCGTATAGTACTCCAGAACAATTTAATGTATTATTATTTTAGAAGAAGTAACATTCTAAATCAATTTTCTGGAAGAACATTACACCCTCCTTTTTTAAGAAGCGTGACGCTATATTAAAACAGCATTATGGAGAAATATCATGTTAGTACTTCGAAAAATCTTTTTTTTTTTTCTAAAAATCTATAATTTTATTCATGATATCATAATTTTGTATAAAAATATTATTTTATTGATCTCGAAAAATAAATTTTTTTTTACCTAATATTTTTGAAAAATATTATGTGGTTATTCTTCGAAAAACACCATGTTGTGTTCCTGAAAAATTATAATTTTATACTTCTTACTAATCTTAACAAATATATTTTATTGCTATTATATGGAAAAACACCATGTTGTTGACCGATGATTGATCTTATGTTTTGATTATAACAAATAATGTATTTTCATCTCTAACATTTGTATTCGAATCTTCATTGTTACACATTGCGAACTTGATCAAATTGGAGACAAAACAATTTGAAATGTGATGCTCAATAAAGCTCAAGATGGAAATAAAGCATTCACAATCGAGCTTGAAAATTGAGCATTCTCAATCAAGCACTCGCGCTAAAACAATCAGAGACAAATCGAACACTTGTGCCAAATTCAAAATCAAGTAACAAATCGTGCATTCCTGCCAAATTAATCGAAGATATTAGAACTATATGTTTGATTTCATTGAAAGCTCAAGTGACAAATTTTTATGCGCGATAAAATTTACTTCGTAAAACGTTTGCATAAAAAAATATTTTTCAAAGGTAAGAATTTCAACTTAATTTTGAATCATATTAGCATCACCTACCTTGTAAAATCAAGTAAAAAATATACAAAAACCTACATTGTGTCAGAAAATCAAACGAACAAACCAGGACATTTATGTCCATCCGGACATCCTGATGGTGAACCGGACGTTCGGTTCACCTCCAACGGTTGAGTTTTCGACCTTTCTAATTTCTAAAAAAGTAACGGCTATTCAGTCGTCCGATACTGTTCCAGATGTCCGGATGATCGTCTGGTTCGATAGAGAATTTCACGTTTTCAACTGCTATACATTCATTACAATAACTTAAGACCATTTAAGAAGATTTTTTTGATCAAAATTGTATTGATTTATCATATAATTTATTATGATCAAATCGTTTAGTTTTTAAAAACTTTTGATCAAATTAACTTTTGAAAATCATTCTATACATCAAAGTTTTTCATACATAACACTCGTACTTCATTCATTACTATTTATTAAAGTTTTAACATATTTCTCTCTTGACACTTAATTGTGATCATATAATTTATTAAGAGAGAAGTTTCGATTTGTAAAATCAATTTTCTTTAAACTTGTGGGTCGTGTTGAGGTCCCCGTAATTAACGTTGTATAAGGATTGATACTCCATGTTTGTAAGTCACCGGAAGCTTTATAAAGAGTTGGATTGCACCACAAGTCAATCAACATAGTGAAATTGACATTTGCTCATGTTGGAGAGTTTGGTAACGGATGATGTAGATTATTGCGTTGGATCAAACCTCCATAATTATACCGTTTGCATTCTCTATCCCTTTTTACTTATTGTTTTCATATTCGTACTTATTATTTGAGTTAGTCTATTTAGCTATTCGTGGGCTATCAATTGGTATCAGAGTAAGGTGCTCATTTTAAAATTAAGATTTTACAATCTCGAGAAATGACTAACCACAACAACCTTCAAAATCTCGAGAGGCATTCCACAAATTGACCTCCCTTCTTTGATGGCACACATATAATTATTGGAAAGCTAGAATTATGATTTACATTCTATCAATAGATTATAATATTTGGGAAATTATTGAATATGGTCCTTATGTGCCCACCAAGATTATTAAAATTAATGGAAAGCCCGATCAATCTATTCCTAACTATGATGAAGATGACAAAAAAATATGATGAAGATGACAAAAAATTAATGGAAGAATATGATGAAGATGACAAAAAAAAAAAATATGATTATTAAAATTAATGGAAGAATATGATGAAGATGACAAAAAAAAAAAAAAAATTGTCCTTAAAAGCTAGAGCCATAAACCTACTTTATTGTTCCTTAGATAGAAATGAGTTTAATCGTAATAGCATATGTGACTCCGCATATGATATATGTCATGCTTTAGAAGTCACTCATGCTGGCACTAGTAAGGTTTTTACCAAAATTAATCTCTTGGTCAAAGAATTTGAAAATTTATTCATGATACAAGACGATCCTATTGTTGACATGATTACTCGCTTCATCGATATTGTTAATAGCCTCAAGGGCTTTGATCGTAAATTTACTAATGGCGAGCTTGTAAGTAAAATGCTTAGGATGCTTTCGGAAGATTGGAGCTCATTAAGGTTGTTGATAAAGAACACCATAGATATCATCTCTTATCCTTTCGAGGAACTCTATAGAACTTTAATGACATATGAGCTCAACAATGTCGAAATCAAGGAGAAGACGAGGAAAATCAATGAAGAATCAAAAGAGCCCCCTAGGCATCAAATTGCTCTCAAATCAGCAATCGAAGAAGGAACTACAAGTGAACATATGAGTGATGAAGAGCTTGATGATCTTGTGTTTCTTTTCAAAAAATGGAGATGCTTTCGAAATAATCGAAAGTTTCAAAAGAAAGAAGAAAAGAGCGAAGAAATAAGAAAGAAAATTAATTGTTATGATTGTGACAAACCCAGTCACAAGAAAATCGAGTGTCCAAACAAAAAGAGAAATTTCAAGAAAAAAGCACTCCAAACAACATGTGATGAAAGCGATGACGATGATCGCGAGGAAAATGAAAGTCAAGAAGAGAACACTAACATGTGCTTCATGGCAATCGATGATGAGGTAAATTCTATTGGAAGATTCTCACTTCTTATAATGAAATTTTAGAAGAATTTGAAAAACTCTCTCTTAGTTATTCTATTCTTAAAAAGAAACATAAATGATCAAAAAGTGAAATGGAGAAAATTTTAGAAACTAAAAAGGAAAATGTTGATTATGATTCATTGTATAAAAAAAACTGCTCTTTGAAAGAAAATGTTGAAGATTTGACAAAAAATATTTTTAAATTCACTCAAAGGATTGAGAATTTTGATTTAATGCTCGGTGATCAAAAATGTGTTTTTAACAAATGAGGCATTGGATATAAACCATTTTTAAAACAAAAATCTCTAAAAAATTTTATTTTTCAAAGCCTCAAATATAATTCCTTAAAAAACTAATTGTAACTTTTGCAACAAGGATTGACATATAGCCTACAATTGTCTAACAAAAAAGAAGCTACACTTTGAAAGTAAAAACAAGTGGACTCGAGGATCCACTAAAACTAACTACCAAGGACCCAAGCTTGTGCGGGTATAAAAAATCAAAAGTTGAATTATTATTGTAGGTATCGAAGAAAATGATGAACAAATGGTTCTTGGATAGAGGGTGTTCAAAGCACATGACTGGAGATAGAACTTTACTATCATACTTAAAAAAGAAGGATGTAGGTCATGTCACATTTGGAGACAATACAAAGGGAAAAATCATCGGAATTGGAAACATTTATAATCATCTCTTCCTGTCCATGGAGAATGTACTATGGTAGATAACCTCAAACATAATTTACTTAGCATTAGTCAATTATGTGATAAAGGATATCATATTAATTTCGATTATTCTAAATGTCCCATTAAGGATGCTACATCAAAAATGTATTGTTTATAGGAAGCTTATATCATAAATATCGATTTTGAAATGAAGAAAAATATTTAGTGAGTTTGAAAGAGGTTACTTGGCTATTGCATAAGAGATTAGGTTATGTTGGCATGAATCTTCTTTCAAAAATCTCCAAAAGTGGTTTTGTCAAAGGTTTACCAAATTTGAAGTTCGAAAAAGACAAAATTTGCGATGCATGTCAATTTGGTAAACAAATAAAAAGTTCGTTCAAACCCAAATTACACTCATCTATTTACTATATTAAAGAAGGATAGTGCAGCAACAGTATTCCCGCCCAAACCATATAAGCGGTCCCTGCAAAAAAAGATGACTGAACATCATTTGGCTGCCAAGTGGAGAAAGAAAAATAGAAAATTCAAATCGTTCTTACATCTCGAGCCCTGCCCAAGAATCCCGCCTAAAACATATAAGTCCCCCTGCAAAAAGTCCAAGTAATCCCAAATGCTAAAATAACCCGCCAAAGGTCGCAGCTTTCTTCAACAGCTCAATTTAATTTTCACCACGACCAACCTTCAAATAGCTCAACCATGGAGTTTTAACCTATAATCTCGACAACCCAACCGATGCTTCAAACAATAGCCATGAAATCTCTATTGAAAGCCAAACTAAACACGTGTATATTCACATTACACATCAAAATCCACTACCAATCTTAATCTTAATCTTCAAACAAATTCTTTTTTGTCAATTATCAGTGAAATTTATAAACAGTCCCACCACTGCACCATATTCATCTCACAACTGCACCACCTTCATCTCCGCACACGAAGGTACCACCCCAGCCTCCGCACAGGAGGCTGGCGAAAGCCTCCGCGTCCGGAGGTTCCAGCCTCCGCACGCGGAGGCAGCCTCCGCACAGGAGTCTGGTGAAAGCCTTCGCGTGCGGAGGTTTCATCCTCCGCACGCGGAGGCTGGCGTAGCACGAGCTGCCCGCTCAAATGGTGAGATGACAGGAGAATTTCAAACCCACCAACAAGGCTCCACTTGCCGTTCGTCGGGGAAGAAAGAATGAAGAAGAAACTGGTTTTTTTTTCCTTCCTTAATTGCAATTCCATTACCCACAAAACCAAAAACCGGCAAAGGCGAGGAGGGAGACGACCGACTACTGACGGGGGCGAATCCACTTCATACGTATAAGACATTCCACCGCCAGATTTTGTTGTTTACTCCATCAGATCTGTGTTAATTCTTTCAAATACATCTACTTTTCAGGATCTTGACCTTTATTAGGGATCTTGACTTTTATTAGTGCATTTCATGAATATCTTCTTGCTTTTTATGAATGTATGAATATGCAAGCAATTTGATGAATTTTCTATCATTTTCGGCTCTTTTGAAAGGTGTATTTTTGTGGGTTTCTATCTTGGCCATGTTTAATTTTGACTGTGATGTTGTAAAGGTTGTAAGGGCTATTGTATTGTTTACATTATTGGATTTGGTTCACACCGCAAAGGAAGACATAAACAGGCCCCTGTGGAGTTTGCAGAATTAGAGATCTTTCATGCATGTTTGGCACTGGATCGTTCTTTAGATGATTTTGTGTTCTGAGAAACATAGCCGTGGTAGTATCTGATAGTTGATGTTGTGCTTACATTGGATTTTCTTTGTTAATTTTTCACAGTTTTTCTTTGTTGTGCTTACATCGGATTTCCTTTGTTGATTTTTCCATTCTTGCATCTCCGGCCCTTTTACTGGACGACATCTTCGTCCCCTTTCACTGGATGACATTTCCTCTTAGCTCACGCTATTTGAAGCCGACTAAAGCTATTCTGGATTAATTTTTGAAAGGGGCGAGTTACAGCTTTTAAAGGTTTGTTGTCATGCATTTTAGCGTTTCTGTTTGCTATATTTTTGGGATATTAAAAGCTAAAAATGGGTTAAATTTTGGGAGATTTAAAACTGAAAATGGGCTAAAGCTACTCCGGATCGATTTGGGTGCACTTACAGCTTTGTAAGGTTTGTTGTCGTGAATTTTAGTGTTTTTGGTATATATTAGATTTTTGGGATACTTAAAGCTGAAAATGGGTTATATTTTGGAATATTCAAACCGTTTTCTGTTTGTATTGTGATAAAAAAACATTATTTGGAAGTTCTGCATATGTTTCTTCCATTTATTTGGAAGTTCTGCGAATTCTGTAGCAGACTGGAAGGCATCGTCGAAAGCTCCGTACACGGAGGCACCTGCCTCCATGTGCGGAGGCCAGATCCTCCGCGTGAGGAGGCACCAGCCTCCGCACGCGGAGGAACCAAAATTTACGAACCCACAGCCAACACTGACAGGAGCAAAAATGTATTATGCTTTTTTTATTACAACTTGGGGTGTGGGGCCCCTTCCATACAACCATCAGATTCTATTAATTGATAAATAGTAGTAGATTTAGAATAAAGATAATTAATTAATTGGTATTAATTAAGGTAAAGTACTCCACAGAAAATGTTTGGCTTTCCATATTAGAAAACAAAGGGCTGGAGAATGAAAAACCCTTATCCAAATTGCTTGAGAATAATTTTTCTTTTTTATCATTTTGAACAAAGAACATAATAAACTACACGACGTTTTAATTATTGTTAATTTGATTGTGCACACGAGACTAGAAAAAGTTGAACATTCGTTAGTTGATAAAAAAAAATATGAAAATTTGGAGAATTTGAAGACGAAGTCTTACTATGTTTTATCAATGTTCCAAATTGATCTTTTCGTGATATAGACTTTTATGTATTTTATAAACAACATGTAAATCTACATGTATTTTTCCTCTTAGGCAATAAAACAGGAAATAATCAATATGGAGAGAGGAATCAAATCAATATGTGGTGTATATATTTTTATTTAAAATTACACATTCACTCCAAGTTAATTTTAATTTTATGAAGTGTTTTGCATCTAATTGGATTGGAAAATCAATTAGCATATGTTTCTTATATTAGAATTGTTTATCTCTTAATATAAATTTGTGCATTGCACCGTGCATCGCACGGGGGAAAGACTAGTCTACTACAAAACCACTTCAATTACTCCACTTTGATCTTTTTAGACCATTGAGAACCGCTAGTTTATGTGATTTTCACTATGCTTTCATCATTACTGATGATTTCTCTATATTCACTTAGGTACACTTTTCTTAAATCTCAAAGATGAAGCTCTAAAAAACCTTTAAACATTTTCGCAAAAAGGTTCAAAATGAAAAATGATACTCCATTACAATAATTCGAATTGATCATGGTGGAGAATTTGATAATCTCACATTTGATGAGTTTTGTAATGAAAATGGATATGAACATAATTTCTCGACTTCTAGAACTTCTCAATAAAATGGTGTAGTAGAAAGAAAGAATCGCACATTGCAAAAAATGGCTAGGATCGTGCTAAATGATAATAACATGCCAAAAAATTGTAGCTGCCTCACAGGCAGCTACAGGAAATGGAGTTGTGCAGCCTACACGCAGATGGCGTGCACGGTACAACAAAATTTAAATTGAATTGTCTTATCAAAAATTTGAATTTATAAATTAAATATAGTTAAAACGGATATATTTTTTTGTCTATAAATACGAGAAAAATTTTACAAATTCATATCAATCTATCTCAAATTTCTTTACGCAATATTCAAATTCCAATTGAGCTCTCAAATTTCGTTACTCAATATTCAAATTCAATATTATACTCTCAAATTTATTTACGCAATATTCAGTATTTTACTCTCCAATTTCTTTTACTCAATTTTTCAATATTCTTTACTATATACTTACACATGGATTTTACTAGTGATGAGATTAATCAGTTTAAAGATAGTTCGAGTACTCCATTGGAGGACCATGCATCTCAAAATGTTCCAATTGATTTGGAAGATATCGAAGAGGAGGAAATAGTCGAGGTTAAAAGGTCGAAAAAAGAGTCTGCGGATTGTTGGCAACATATGACTCGTAAAAAAGTTGGGGTTCAAAATGGAGTTGATATTTGGAAAGCATGTTGCAATTATTGTGGTAAAGAACTTAGTTGGAAGCCTAGTTCGAGCATGTCACATTTAAATAGACACATATTAAGAAGTTGCAAAGTGAAACCAGTCGGTCTTGACCCGAAACAGACCGAACTAACATTTACCGGTTCCGATTCTACTCTTTCCACTTTTGTATATTCACAGGAAAGATTTCATGAAGGAATGTCTACATACGTGGCTGCAGCAGAGATGCCGCTAACGATGATCGAGTCAGTACACTTTACTCGTCTTATGCAAAATTATCTCCAACCCAGGTATCATTCTTATTGTAGAGATACTCTTCGTTCTGATGCTATAAAATTATATAACAAGAAAAAACAAACTGCTATTGAAAGTCTTAAAAACTTTTAATTCTGTTATATCATTTACATCTGATTTATGGACCGGTGTTAATAAAAAAGGTTATATTGCTGCTACAACTCATTACATTGATCATCTATGGATTATGCATAAAAGAATTATTGCATTCAGATGTGTAGAATATTCTCATAATGTGACTAACATATACATGGTTTTAAAAGATATTATACAAGAATATGGTATGCAAGAAATGGTTCGAAATTTAACTTTTGATAATACTAGTGTAAACAAAGTTGTTGTCGAAAAATTTATTAATGATTTGAACCCTACATTTGGAGGTTTATTTTTTCATCAACGTTGTGCATACCACATTATTAATTTGATTGTAAAAGATGGATTAGAGCATATATCATCACCGTTGGATAAAATTAGGGAAGCAATTAATTTTATTACTATATCACCAACAAGAAAGCAAGCATTTAACAGTTTATGTGCTTAGAAGAGAAATCATTTGTCACTGATGTATCACATAGATGGAACTCTACATATCTTATATTACACTCGTGTGCAAAATATGATAAAGTTATTTCAATTTATTATAATCGTAGACATACATATGGACTCGAACATAATTTGGAAGATTGGGAATGGAATCTTGCATTTATCGTTAAAACATTTTTAAAACCTTTTTTGGAAGCCACAAAAGAATGTAGCGGTGTTTATTACCCCACATCTTCACTTGTTTTATAACACTTTTTCTATTTTACACAAGCATTTAAAAAATATAGGAATTTCCCAATTTTTGTTGATATAATTTATTCTATGGAGGCAAAATTTCGTAAATATTGGGAAGAGATACCCTCGTTATTTTTATTAGATTCAGTGATGGACCCTCGACTTAATTTAACTGACACAAAAGCTATTATAAAGGGGATTTCAAATTTCATGAATATACAATTATCACATGTGCATATAGAATCAATGTTATGTGAAATGTATAACTATTACGCTAAAAAAGAAGGTCAGCGTAGTTCTACAACCCAAAGTTCATTTTCAAGAAACACTTCAACAAATGCAGATAATATATGGAGTTATTTAGAGATCAATACTAGTGTTCCCTCATTTAGTTCTAGTTCGTCAATATCTAGAGCAATAGATGTAAGTAGTACAAATCTTGAAATTCCCTCCGAGTTAGCTATGTATATGTGCGTGGACGTTCGTAGTATGTTATAACCACAAGAATTACAAGAATTTAGTCTTTTATCATGGTGGAAGTGTAACGAAAGGCAGTATCCAATTGTATTGAAAATTGCTCGCGATCTACTAAACACCGCCGGTGTCTACAGTAGCATCGAAGGCTGCATTTAGTTTAGGTGGTCGAGTTTTATGTGACGAACGATCAAGACTATAAGAAGATATATTGGAGGCTTTAATATGTTTGAAAAACTGGGAATTTGCGGAATTACGTCTTCAAGAACAAGTTGATAGTATAATAACTGATGAGTTACAACAGATTAAATCATAAGATATTGTAAGTTTTTAAATTGTTTAGTATAAAATACGTAATTTTTAATTTTTTTTGTTTCAAGAAAAAATTGTACTCGAAATATTCGTGTATAATTTTAACTCCGCCTACATAATTGTAGCCGATCCCAAGCCCGGATAAAGGAGGAGGGTTTTCAACAATTTCATAATTTCTTTAATTTATAACACGCATAAAATGTACAATTTTTTTTTTCAAAAATGCAAATTTTACAAAAAAAAAAAAAAAAAAAAAAAAAACCCGGGCTCAGCTCGTTGACATAGCTATTCGGATGTCGATTGGGCCGGGTGCACAATCGATCGTAAAAGCACTAGCAAAACGTGTCATTTTATAGGATTTGCACTTGTATCATGGTTTAGCAAGAAATAAACTTCTGTTGCATTGTCAACCGCCGAAGCCAAATGTATGTCGGCCGCTAGTTGTTGGCACAAGTTCTATGGATGAAACAAACTGTTAGTGATTATCACATATCCTTTGATCATATACTCTAGGATGAAGCACATTGAAATTAGACATCACTTCCTAAGAGATCATACTTAAAAGAGTGATATTGTGTTAGAATTCGTAAACACGAAAAATCAATTGGCCGATACCTTCACAAAACATCTAGCTCTTGATCGATTCTCACATATTCGAAGAGGTTTAGGCATTACTGATTAATTTGAAGTACACGATTAAGTTCATAACTACACGTGCTTACATGTTTTCATCTCATTATTTCATGTGCACTATATTTACATGATTTAGTATGTTTTATTATTATTATTAAAAAAAGAGGATCCAGACGAGAAATCGGACGTCTGGATTGAACATGATTGTCTAGACAAGCGTCCGATTTGACATAAAAAAATTCTGTCAACCTGGAAGTTCGGATGACTGAACCGGACATTTCAGCTACGGGTCAATTTTAAGAATCGCGAATAGGCCATTTTCTTCCACTTTTCTCTCCCAATTCTCTTTTCTACAACTCAATCCTTCCTCTCAAATCATCAATTACCCATCAAAATAAAAAAAACCAATTACTTCTACATCTCAATTCCTCGAGAAATTCTCAATTTCACCAAATTGAAACCCTAACCTCCCATATTCCTCTCTCTATATTCATTCTCGATTTTAACAATTTTGGATTCAAAACGAACGGGAAAAAGGCTCAAGAGCACGGTGATGCGATCTCCTTCTCCTTCATCCGATGAAGCTAGGTAAAAATGTCGATTTTGTGGATTTTACTATTGAAGCACCCGCATTTCATATAGAAGAACTTTTTGAAAATATGGATTGGATTCCTATTGTAACTTTAAAAGAGCATGTACACCCACGACTTATGAAATAATTTTATAAAAACATGTCTATTACTTCCCATTTCGGTAACATTTATTGTTTGATTAAAAATAAATGCATTGTCATAAACAAAGCTCTCATTCTTGACATTTTAGAACTTGAAGGGTGTGAAACTCAAATTTTTCTTCACAAGGCACATCCCACGTTAGACAACTATGACCCTACCGAGATTTGTCGTCATGTCATTGGGAAATTTTTTGAAAATATCAAGAAAGTTACCGCAAATCAATTGATTCTTCCATGTAAGGTTTTACAAAATATCATTGCAAATATTGTCCTACCATGAAAGGTTCATCGAGATGAAATGAGTTCGCTTGATCTCTTTCTTCCCGACTCTTTTCTTGTCAGTAGTGATTACGCCCAAAGAATAACGCGGTAGTTGTAGCACATCTTTGGGGTGTCGTATCCACAGGGAGATGGAAGAATATTTAAAGGATCAAAAATTCTGATTTGTTCTCTCAAATGTGTAATAAAATTCAATGTTGAAACGTGAAATTAAAATCAATAATTCGAAGCGGTGAAGCGTCGGAATTCCCTCAATTGGATTGGATCAATCATATCAATTATTCATTTTTATAACACAATTAGAGGCTTTCATCCCAACACTCTAATCGAAAGATATATCGTGAAAATTAATTTAATTTACAAATGTAATCTTAGAATTTAGATTTAAGATATATTCATACAATTTTATTGGAACAAGATCAAAGATCGATCATATACATCAAGCATAAGGCAGTAATCAATCCGCCAATAAAGTGAAATTGAGATTAAAATTCAACAACTAGTTTAATTTAACGATAAAAGAAGCATGACTGGATCTATGAAGGATATAATAATTGTTAAACCAATCTCAATAATAAATAATTGAAATTGAAACTCAATAAATAGTTTGATTGAACAATGGATAAAACATGACTGAATCCATGAAAAATCTTGTAATTATTAAACCGATTTCAATATAAATTCAAGAGAATGAAAATCTAAATTTTAGCATTGTTTGATAATGAAAAGATCAAATTAAATGAATAAAAGACATGAAATCACCAATTCCAATCGAGTTCTTTCGTAGCTTCACCAAGGGTTTTAGTTCTTCCTGAGTTTTTTTAGCCAAGAGGAGAAGAATTGTATATGGGGGCCTCCTTCATATGTATTCTTTTGTTAAGTATTTGTAAGAGTCGGAAATTAGATGAAAATCACGTCCAAATTAGTTTCCAAATGAGTTCTAATTGAATAAGGAAAGTTCCTTTTGCTCGCGGATTTTTTGTCTCTGCATAGTAGTTAGTAATTTGATTATAACTTTATCTTCTGATATCCGACTTAGACGATTCAAAATGTGTTAGAAATATAACTCGAAGTTCTACAACTTTGTTAGAAATAGATCTTTCCCAATTCGGACTTTTACTATGCCAAAAATGGGTTTCAATTTTCAGCTAAAAATCTGGAATATATCTTGTGCGAATTAGAAATTGATTTTGATAATATTCTATTCCTTTTTGACTTCTAATTGCTTCCAATCAACCCTTAGCACTCTCGAACCTTCATCGTGAGCCTTGACATAATTTTTGAGTATTTGTACTTTAGTCCCTGAACTTTCACTTTCTTCCATTCTGGTCATTTTTCAATTGTTTCTCCTTATTTCCGCTACATTCATCACTTGTCCTGCAAAACATGAATTGTATAGAATTAAGTTATATTCCAACATATTAATCAACAATTGCTCATATTTTGACAGTAAAACATACTTTTCAGGTAGGAAACTTGATTTTCCCACCGTTGCATTATGACTCAAGAAGCTTGTCAATTTCTCACGACACGTTAAAGTTTTACCATATGACATGTTTCTCACAAAATTTTTTAAGTACTTTAACATTTCGTTGGATGATGAGACATTTGTCCAACTTCGACCACTATAAACATTCAATCCCTTAAACACATGAAAATTACTAAAGAACATGGTCAATGGGTGGCACATACCAAGGGGTTCGACCCCACCTCGGGTACTTCGACTCTACAATTTGAGGGAGATGACGATGGTGACGTTCTAGAAGCTCTTATTCCTCATCACAACATTTCGGCCTCCAATATTCCTCAATCTTCAGGTAGTGGATTTACGTTTATCGAGGATCAATACAACATGTTGAACAGCCGCATTGACTCATTCACATCCTCGGTTGATGGCATCGGCAAGATGCTCCATCGGATGCAAGCTCAACAGATCGCCATACAAGCTCAATGCTCAACAGACCGCCATACAAGCTCAATAGGCTGCCATACTAGCTCAGTAGGAAGCCATTCAAGCACAACGGGTGGAGATCCGGGCTCAGCACCTTCTACGCACATTTCTATGCCCACTTTCCTCCTCCGCCTCCTCTAGAGCCGTAGTCATTATTTTTCTTCATGATGAATATTACCTTATTTGCTTTACGATGGATATTTCTTTTCCCTTCACGATTAATGTTCACCTATGATTTGGTTTGCTTTATGATGAATATTTCTTTATGATTTCAATTTATACGGTTTCCTTTGGATAATGCTTTATATTTCATTCTTTTTGCCTATGGTTATCTTAATTCCCTACTTCGTATTCTTTTTGCTTATGCCAAAAGAGGAAACATATGTACGATAAAATACATGCTTGACTTGTATAAGAAAGGAAGAATATATCATATGAATGATTGATTTATAAAAGATAGGAGAATGGTATAGCAATGTATGAATCATATGAGATAAAGTATTTTTCTTATTGTAAATCATCGTTCGTTTGTCATAATCAAAAATGAGAAAATTGTTGACTTATGATGATCTTATGTTTTGATTATAACAAACAAAATATTTTCATCTCTAACATTTGTATTCGAATCTTCGTTGTTAAATGTTACGAACTCGATCAAATTGGAGACAAAACAATTGCTACCAAAGGATATGACGGTGACGATCAAGAAAGCTCAAGATGGAAATAAAGCATTCACAATCGAGCTTGAAAATCGAGCACTCGCGCCAAATCAATCGAAACTATTAGAACTATATGTTTGATCTCACTTGTAAAGATAAAATACTTTAATCCTTAACTCATTGACAGCTCAAGTGACGATTTTTTATGCACGATAAAATTTACTTCTTAAAACATTTGTACAAAAATTATTTTTCAAAGGTAAGAATTTCAACTTAATTCTCAATCCCATTAGCATTACCTACCTTGAAAAATCAAGTAAAAACATCATGCAAAGACCTACCTTGTGTTATAAAATCAAAAGGACATACCATGACATTTCTGTCCATCCTGATGTTCGGATGGTGAACTGGATGTCCGGTTCACCTCGAATGGTCCTGTTTTCGACCTTTCTGATTTCTGACAAAGTAACGCTATTTAGTTGTCCGATACTGTTCCGGACGACCGAATGATCATTCGGTTCGGTAGAGAATTTCACGTTTCCAACTGCTATAAATATCAATTCACTTGTCATTCATTACCATAACTTAAGAGCATTCAAGTGAGATTCTTTTGAGCAAAATTGTATTGATTTCTCATATAATTTATTATTATCAAATCATTTTAGTTTTGAAAAACTTTTGATCAAATTAACTTTTGAAAATCATTCTACAGAAAAGCTTTTCATACCTAACACTTGGACTTCATTATTTATTAAAGTGTTAGCATATTTCTCGTTTGGTACTTAATTGTGATCATATCATTTATTAATAGAGAAGTTTCGATTTGTAAAATCAATTTTCTTTAAACTTGTGGGTCGTGTTGAGGTCTCGTAAAGCTCAACGTTGTATAAAGATCGGTGCTCCTTATTTGTAAGTCACCGGAAGCTTTGTAAAGGGTTGGATTGCACCACAAGTCAATCCACATAGTAAAATTGGTCTTTCTTGTGCTGGAGAGCTTAGTAATAGAGGACATAGATCATTTCATTGGATCGAACCTTCATAATTATACCGTTTGCATTCTCTATCCTCTTTACTTATTGCTTTCATATTCGTGCTTATTATTTGAATCAATCTATCTAGCTATTACGTGCTTGATTTTAGATTAATTTTTCGAAAAAATTTTAAAAACCAATTTACCCTCTCATGGTTAGCTATTCTTACACTATCAGACGTGGAACGAGGATTTGAATAAATACAAATTGAAGAATTAGAAATTTCTTCAATTCAATGCACTTTTATATATTTCTTGGTTAGCTATTCTTGAGTTATCAGGTGTGGAATGAGGATTTGAATGAATACTAATTGAAGAATCAGAAAATTCTTCAATTCAATGAACTTTTATATATTTTTGTTCTCTTTATTGAAAATTGGTAATTAACATCATTAATTAAATTCGAGAATGTATCTCTAAAATTTTAAAAATTATTTAAGGTGATATATGGGGCCCGTCACTATCCATGTTAATCATCTAGATTTTTTTGTATCATAGATATATCTACTGGATGATTGAATTATTTTATTAATATTCGCAATCTGAAATTTGTAAGATTATTTGCTCAAATTTTAAATAATGAGTAGAGTTTTGAAATTACAATTGACACACCGTGTCTTGTTAATATTAGTGCTCTTAAATCAGAAATCCTATAGTATTGTGATAATGATTGAACAAATTGGTTTAGCAAATCATTTGAATGTATCTAATCAATTGCTAAATTATTGCTATTGAGAATAAATGTTCATTATGCTTTGGGAAGGTAGGGTCACGCAATTGATCAAATGAAGCGGTGTAGGGTCTCTAACATTATGAATAAGCTATTCATTTTCCTTCCTATTGAAGAAGCAATTTTTTACATATATGTAACTTTACTATTACGATCTGCCAACATCATATATAGAGCCCTTTGGCTTATGTTCAGAAACCTGATATTTCTCATCTAAAATATGTCTAACAGTCCAATATATGAAAAATTGTTTCACCATAGCGCACCGAGATGGATATTGAAGAATGTTGAAAATACATGTTTATTTGAACCCTTATAAATATCTTAAAATAGTACATATGATATTTTATAGAGTAATTTCACTTGTATATCAAAAGATGTACATAAGGGGTTACACCCCTCTCACATGAGGGGTGAGACCCACTGTATAAAATATATTTTTATTTAAGCTAGTCCCACTCCCATGTGAGGGGGGGGGGGGGTGTACACTCTTATGCACACTACAATGTACCTATAGCAAAGTTCTATTTTATTACACAATTTTTTTACTGTCATTTTGATTGGACAATTTTCTCACCATTAGAGCGAAAATTAAGAAACTGAAAATAATAAATATAATGCGTCATTATATTATTTAGATTCTCGCACAATAAAATTTGAACCAACTTTAAATGCTCTAACTAGGGCTGGCTTGAAAACCATGACCAGACCCGAAACGGGTCGGGTTGAGTCGGTTTAGGTATAAAATCGGGTTGGGTCGAGTAAAATAAATTTAAAACAATTGTGGGTCGGGTCGGTTCATTATTTAAAACACAAACCGACACTGAAACCCTATTATTCAGTTTTGAAGTGCTGTGCCTGCGAACTCTCTCATTGGAGACTTGGAGGCCACGATATGTTATGATGACAATAAGAAATTGGATTAATTCGAGGAAATCCAAACCTCCAAGACTAAAGTTACTGCAAATTTTCTGATACCTTTTCATTAATCACTGCAACTTAAATACAATAAAAAATAACAACTTGACCGGACTTACAGGACTCCACTACCATCAACATGCTTACTGGACTTAATAATGGAAATAACATATTAACCTCTTCAATAGCCGAGATACTAGGCCATGAATCAGTCACTGTAACACTTTAAAAGGAATAAAAGACTAAGTCAAACAAATAAGACAAATAAGACCAAGTCAGACTATTACTAAACTATTAACTCCACTAAACAATTACTCTCATAACCACTTGGGCCTAGGCCTGACCAACAACCCATAGCCCACGTACATCACATTACTTCCCCCTTAGAAGACCTTGTCCACAAGGTCGGGAAATTCTTTAGCCAATAGAGAATATTCCACCCAAGAAGCTTCATCACTGTTGAGCCCCTTCCACTTTACTAACAGTTCTGGAACTGCCCGATTATGCTTCTTCTTCAGCCTTCGTTCTAAAATTTCACCTGGTTCGGGCTTGATACAACCCTCTGAGCTTGTGGGTGGAAGTGTGGCGACCAACTGATGGTGATTCCCTAATTTTTTCTTAAGGCATGAGATGTGAAACAAAGGATGTATCTTGGCGTCGGGAGGAAGCTCAAGCCGATATGCGACTGCACTGATGCGTTCAAGGATCTGGTACGGGCCATAAAATCGGGGGGATAATTTCAAGGCATGACGTTGGACCACCGAATGTTGTTTATAGGGTTGTAATCGGAGATAAACCCAATCTCCAACATTAAAACTCCTCTCTGTACGCTTGAGGTCAGCAAACTTCTTCATTCTGTCTTGTGCCAACTGTATATTTGAATGGAGGATGGCAATAATTTCATCTCTGGTCTTCAGGGTATCTTCCACTGCTTGTATGCCTGTTGTGCCTGGTGTGTACTGAAGTAGTTTAGGAGGAAGATGTCCATAAACTGACTCAAAAGGGGTGAGCTTAGTGGAAGCATGAACCCAGGTATTATACCAATATTCAACGAGTGCAAGCCATTTTACCCATCCCTTCGGCTTGTCCGCAGAAAAACACCTGAGAAACTGTTCAACCATCTTGTTGACAATTTCTGTCTGACCATCCGTTTGAGGATGGTAGGCCGAACTGAACTTTAGAGTAGTCCCCTGCAATTTGAAAAGCTCCTTCCAAAAATTGCTAGTAAATGTAGGGTCTCGGTCCGTAACAATTGAATCAGGCATACCATGCAATCGAAAAACATTTGTCAGGAAAAGATTTGCAATTTTACTGGCAGTGTAAGGATGAGAGACTGGAATAAAATGAGCATATTTGGATAACCGATCGACGACGACCATAATAACACTGTACCCATCAGAACTAGGCAAGCCTTCAATAAAGTCCATAGAAATATCAGTCCATACCCTAGAAGGAATTGGAAGGGGCTATAGCAAACCAGCTTGTTGAATGTTTTCAGATTTATGTCGTTGACAAATATCACATTCCTTGATGAAGTTTCTGATGTCGCCCCTCATCCCTTCCCAATAGAACTCTCTTTTAGCTCGGTATAGCGTCTTGTGATAGCCAGAATGGCCTCCTTGACTGCTATGCAATAATTGGAGAATTTGATTCCTCATATCAGTAAAAGCCCCAATGTACAATCTGCCTTTGTAGAATAATAAGCCATCCTTCATGGTATATTTCTGGTTGTCCAGAACTCCCTGCTCCAATTTCTGTAGAACATCTTGCAGCTTAGGGTCTTGAGTGTAACTGGTTCGGAGTTGGTTCAACCAAGAAGTGGAAGGCAATGTAAGTGCAGACAATGCTCCTTCTTTTTTGAATTCCAATTTTCGAGATAAAGCATCAGCAACCTTATTTTCCTTCCCTCGCTTAGATTCCACTACAAACTCATACCCCAAAAGCTTGGTAATCCACCTTTGTTGAAGAGGTGTACCCACTTTTTGCTCGAGTAGATATTTAAGGCTTTGGTGATCTGTTTGCACTTTGAAAGTATGCCCAAGAAGGTAAGATCTCCATTTTTTGACTGCTAGGACCAATGCCATTAATTCCTTCTCATAGGTAGATAAATGTAGAGCCTTTCCACTGATTGCTTGGCTCATATAAGCGATTGGTCTGCCCTGTTGCAGTAACACATCTCCAATTCCAACACCATAGGCATCACATTGAATAGTAAAAGGAATAGAAAAATATGGTAAAGCTAGAACAGGAGGACTAGTCACAGCACATTTAAGGTCTAGGAAGGTTTGTTTTGCTGTCTCGGACCAGTGGAAAGAGTTTTTTTCTTAAGAGAGCTGTCAAGAGTACATCTATGAGCTCGTAGCCCTTAATAAATTTCCTACAATAGCCTGTTAGGCCTAGGAAACCTCTTAGGGATTTTAAACTGTTTGGGAAAGGCCAAACCTTAACACCATTCTAAGAAATTAAATGACCAAGATATTCTATTTCAGCACATCCAAAATAACACTTGGAATTTTTTGCATAAAGTTGATGCTGGAGCAGAACATCTAAAACAATCTTTAAATGTTGTACATGGTCAGATAAGGATCTATTATAGACCAATATATCGTCGAAAAAGACAAGGACAAATTTTCGTAAGTATGGTTTAAAGATTGTATTCATAAGACTTTGGAAGGTAGCTGGAGCATTGGTAAGCCCAAAGGGCATTACCAAAAATTCATAATGGCCGTCATGGGTTTTCAAGGCCGTTTTGGGAATATCTATACGATCTACCCTAATTTGATGATAACCAGACCTTAGATCAAGTTTGCTAAAAATAGTTGACCCATGTAGCTCATCTAAGAGTTCATCAACTATGGGAATGGGAAATTTTGCTTTGATGGTGTCCTTATTGAGGGCCCTATAATCAACACAAAGTCTCCAACTTCCATCGTGCTTTCTCACAAGCAAAACAGGAGAGGAAAAAGGAATTTGGCTTGGCCGAATGATTCCAGATTCTAACATGTCATGAACCAGTTTTTCTATTTCAGTTTTTTGGAAGTAGGGATATCTGTATGGGCCAACACTGACTGGTTTAGTACCTAGCTGTAACACTATGTGGTGATCGTGGTTTCGGGAAGGAGGTAGTCCTTTTGGTTCTAGGAACACACTAGTATATATATTCAATAGGTTCTGAATGAGTGGTTCATTAGAAAAGTGTAAGGACATTAGTTGGGCAGGTTCAATTAATTGAAGGATTAACCCCCTGTGATTTTTCCTTGTCAGTTTACCAAAATTTTCCCCTTCTACTAACAAAATGCCAGTTGAAGAAATACCTTGTAAACCGTGGCTTTTCCCCAAAACAGAGAAATCCATTCGAAGCCTTTCAAAATCCCATAGTATTGGGCCCAATGTGTGGAGCCACTGAATCCCTAGTACAACATCACATCCCCTAAGAGTTAGAATATAAAAATCAGTGGTGTAAGAGTGACCCTGTATATGGAGAGATACACCAGCATAATTTCCTTCACTTTGAATAGTTTGACCATTAGCAATTTTAACGGAAAGGCCCTCATTGGATGTAACTTGCAACTGGGTTTTTTGGAGAACTGATGGGTCCATGAAATTATGCGTGCTCCCAGTGTCCAGTAAAATGACCACCATACGCCCATGTATCCTTCCCATTAACCGCATGGTCTTTGAGTTTGGTGATCTTGCAAGAGCATGAATAGATATACCAGGCTCCAATTCCACAATATTCAATTATGTTGCTGATTTACTGGTGTTGCCACCTAACATTTCAACCTTGGTTCTTCAGGTGTGGGTTCTTCATCATCACTAAGATCATCACATTCCATAATGAACAACCGAGCTGATTTGCATTTATGGCCCAGGACCCACTTATCATCACAGTTGTAACATAGTCCTCTATCTCGTCTTTCCTTCATTTGGGCTGGTGATAACCGTTGGATAGGTACAATAACACGTTTTTCCGTAGGACTTGGGGGCCCGATAGCCAATCTGTTTGCACCGTTAGGTCCCTGTCCAATTCAAGCCATTCTCTTCAAAGTTGCTACATTCTCTTCCTGCACCTTAGCCAAGCCAAATGCCACATGTAAATTTTGAGGGTTTAACATACGTACCATGAAACGAATGTCCTCCCGAAGTCCACTTAGGAAACAACTGAGTTTGTAAGGCTCAGCTAATCCTTTAAGTTGATTCGAAAGGGTCTCAAATTGACTTTTATAATGCTCCACCATTGAGGTTTGTCGCAAACGTGTAAGAGCTTCCATAGGATCCTCGTACACCGAAGGACCAAACCGAGTCAGAAAAGCTTGCACAAATCCTTCCCAGCTGGTGATAGTTCCAGAAGCTTCAAGTTCTTGGAACCACACCAAGGCTTTACCTTCCATATGGAAGGATGCCAAGAGAACCCGATGATGTGGATTGGTCTGGTGGTACGCAAAAAATTGGTTTGCGCGATAGACCCATCCATTAGGATCGTCCTAGTTGAATTTTAGAAAGTCCAAACGCACAGCTCGCGTTTGAATTCCTCCCTGCTCTTCAAAAAGTGGGTTTACCAACTGCTGACCAGAGTCTTCTGGTCTGTCGAAACGTTGTTTTCCAGCAGTGTTTACCAACGTCTCCACGTTAGATGCCATTAACTGAAGTTGCCTTGCCAACGTATCAACGTCCTGCTGCAGGGAAGTTTGATTTTTCTAGTAAAGTTCCTGGTTTTGTTTGACAGCAGCCAAAGACTCTGCCAATTGGGAATAACGAGTGCCAGTATTCTCAGCCATAGGATGCCTGGCTCTAGATACCAAATGTTATGATGACAATAAGAAATTGGATTAATTCGAGGAAATCCAAACCTCCAAGACTAAAGTTACTGCAAATTTTCTGATACCTTTTCATTAATCACTGCAACTTAAATACAATAAAAAATAACAACTTGACCGGACTTACAGGACTCCACTACCATCAACATGCTTACTGGACTTAATAATGGAAATAACATATTAACCTCTTCAATAGCTGAGATACTAGGCCATGAATCAGTTACCGTAACACTTTAAAAGGAATAAAAGACTAAGTCAAACAAATAAGACAAATAAGACCAAGGCAGACTATTACTGAACTATTAACTCCACTAAACAATTACTCTCATAGCCACCTGGGCCTAGGCCTGACCAACAACCCATAGCCCACGTACATCACACGATTTGATTCATTTGAAAGACACCCATAGATACAGGCTCGTTCATCTCCTTTCATGTGTATGTGTTTCAACTTTTGATTCATAATTTAATTGAACGCATCTCGAATTTTTTCTGCTTCTTCTGTTCGAAATCTGTGAAGATCTTTGAAATTCGAAGTTGGAGGGCATTATTTTGTGTTTGATGATTCAAGAAGCCTTTAAGGATATCATAATTTTGTGGGTAAGAGGATGATCGGGCGGCTGACTGGATTAGGCTGCCGCAGTTGATGATGAACAAAATTGATAGGCATGTGTTTGGATGTCAGGAGATAGCTTGAATTTATTCAATGTGAGAATGGGATTTTGAGGACAGCTTTGAAGGAATGAAAATCCAGTGTCTTAAGCAAGAAATTTCTAGGAATATGTTTGAAAGAGAAACTAAGCTTATGAACATGGTGGAATCCGCATACAGTTCTTTGGCATCACATGAGGATTTTCTTCACAATTATTTTTAGTAGTTGTCAATGGTGGAATTTCTAGTCTGAATTGAATAAGAAGTGGAGGAATTTGTATATTTTTCCGATTTATTAATATTCCTTCTGTTGGTGAGATTAACAGGAAATTCTCCTATTCGGTCGGTACTGTGTTGTATGTGGTAAACATTATTTCAAATTTCTTATTGAAATGACAAAAGTTCTTTATATTTAAGCCAATTCATGAATTGGGAAGTCTCAAATAAATTTAGAGCAAAAAAAAAAAACCCCATTTGGACCCGACCCGATTTGGATTGGGTCGATTTTGGCCCAAATCTGACCCGACCCATTGCCCTAGCTCTAACTCATATTGAAGTCCTACAAGGACAATTCACTGCCATTATATTTGATAAATCAATGAGAAGTCTGAAGCGTGATTATATTTGATTTCATGATAAATATTAAAAAAAATGGAGGAATAGTAAAGATGGTCCATTTGAGAAGCTATATATCTTAATGAGGATATCGGCATAACAAATTGTAAAATCTTAAAAAAGTTGAAGTACCTGAAAAATTGAAAATTGAGATATTACAACAAACTATGTCATTATGGGAAAGAAATGAAATCGAAAAAAAAAGCAAAGGTTGTTGAAAATATTTTTTACATAGTGTAAGGTTTCATATTATGAAATATAATGAGGATAGCGAAGGAAAATCGTCGAAAAATACCAACATATAAATAATTGGCCAAATAAAAGGATGTCATCCTAAAAAAATGGAACTTACTCTAGAAACCTGAAATTTCCAGACCTGCAATCTAAACACCTAAATGTGTATACTTATGAGGAAAGGAAACGAGAAAAATAAAATTGTAATAAGTAATGCAATACTCTTAATATAATGAATTTCACAAAAACTTGTACAAAGAGATAAATTATCTTTTAGTGAATACAATTACAAGTCTATATCTTGTTATCTTGATGATGCATAAAATTTGATTTGCGGATAAGAAATATGTTTATAGATAACTCATCTAACATAGTCATTAATACTTCCCTAAATGATTTAATATGCGGAAACATATAATTTAAGTTATATTATTGCGAGGAGAGTAAATGCGAATTGTACTCTTTTTCATTGACCAAGGTTTTGTCCCATTCAATTTTCTTACAAGATTTTCAATGAAGCAACTTTTGTAGTGTATTCAAAGGAATAATGTACTATTTTTCCTTTATTGGGAGTTTTCCCATAGGTTTTTTTCATAATAAAGTTTTAACGAATCATATTTTATGTGTAATGAATTTTTATAATCTGATATGTTACAAATTGTGTATGAGAACCCTCAAGAGAACAATAACATGATATATTTTTTTAACTAAACTTTCATGTTACTAGAAATACCAAAGATTGATAAATATCAGTATTACTTGAAGATTATAACAAGAAACATGGAATATACTCACCAAAATTGTAATATTGAAGAAATTGATGTACACAATATGGATGAATTAGTATAAAAATTTCCACTAATTGAATCAGGGAGTAGATTCTTTTCCTTCGCTCAAATTTTGTCCTATTGAGTTTTCCTAACAATATTTTAATGATGCTATATTTTATTACTCTAAATTATTAGCTATCTTTTTTTCCTTGTTCGATATACTTGCTCATCGAATTTTTGTTAAACGGGACTTTTAACGTGGCACATATTTTGTAATTAGTCATTCATGGGGGTATATTATAAATTAAAAACTAATTAGTGGATAACAATTTTACCCGTACACCCTAAATATTATGATTATTGTACTCTTGTAATCATAATTTTTACTTATAAATATAGAAAAATATAGAACTTTGATTTTTAATATAATACACACACATTTATAAGAATCTTTCAAATACTTGTCAAATAGAAATTAAACACTTCATATATAAAATAGTGCAATTTCTATGGCCCATATTAACGCCACTATGCTACCCATCCCCAAGGCTACAATATGCAAAATTGAAAGGTTGAAAAACTTTTAAAACGAAATAGTTTTAAGTCAATAGATAGTTGCTAGATCTACTACTCCAAAATTCTCTAACTAGTTGTCGAAGCATAAATTTTCAACCCAATTAGCGAATTTCCTTATTATAACCTTGTGGAATATGATAGCTTTAAGAGACGTAACTTGCTCATCCTTTCTCTTCTGCTAGAGTTCTCGGCTAAACATGAATGGACCATCTAATTTATTATGTTTCACATTCAATTACTCTGAACAGCCATCAACGCCAGTTGGAAACCTATACATATATATGTGTGTGTGTGTGTGGCTGGGCGATGGAGGTACTTATCGGGACAAGCGAGCTTAGATCCTGGCAAACAAGAGCTCTAATGATACAGAGAGAAGATTCAAATTTTGTCATTTGCATCTTTTTCTTAATATAGTCCAACATCACAAATATATCCAAAAATAACATTTTAGGCACTCCGAAGAATTTACTCCGGCTAACTAAAGCACTATACGTGTATGTTGCACAACTTAGCCACTTACAATAGTTTTGCATCAATCCAATCGAACTAAACAAGACCTTAGCGGCTTAAAAAATTATATAATACCAAAATTGGATGCAAATTCATCTTCTACATGCTATGTATGATGAGTATCAAAGAGGGCTGGCTGACAAGGATCCTTTACATGTTCTTGATGTACCAATAACAAGATCAAGAGCAAAAAAAGATCAAGGAAGCCATGCAAAGACTTGTTGATGAGTGTGTTCAACTAATGTATTTCATACCATTTTAACTTGATAATTTGTTGGATTTTATGAGTTTAGAATGCTTTGATGTGTGTTTTAGTGTTGTTTTGTAGGTTTGGTGGGATGGTGTAGATGGTGCAAAAGTTAGAGAAACATGTGACGTTGGCATGAACCAAAGAGAAAAGAGAAGAAAAATGGCAAAAGGGAATTTTTTTATACTCAAAACAGGGTACCCAAGCGCCACCTGACGAGCCAAAAAGAAAACAAAACAGAAAAATGGAGCCCAAGCGCCAATTAATGCATAGATTGAAACAGAAGTATGGTGCTCAGGGGCGTGGCGACTAGCCAACCAAAGTAGAAATTCACCAGCGTTGTGGCACGCACCTAGGTGCCACTTAGCCAGCGCCTAGGCGCTGCGCCCTAATTGGGTTTGAAATTTTTGACCTGTTAAAAAGCTCAAAACAACTCCAAATTTGAGACAAACATTAGAGAGGCATAAATACATGTGGAGATGCACTTTTCAAGAGGTTACACAACTTGAAATTAGAGAGACAAATCATCAAAGCAAAAAAGAAATCAAGGGTTTGAAGCATTGATTTTGGCAAGAAGATTATCTTGGTGCAAGATTCATCAACTTCTCTACTTAATTCAAAACCTGGTGATCTACTCGATTATTATTCTTTGTTTTTCTTTATCCATTATGAATAGCTAATCTTTTTATCAGGGCAAACAATTTAATTAATTAGACCATTTAATTCAAATTTCAAGATTCTAGTTCTTTAAATTTCACGTGTTAATTTTATTTGGATTTTAATCCTTGAATTCTTTGGCCAATTAATTCATTAATCTTGTAAATCTATTACGAGTCGAGAAGTGAGTTAAAAATTTAGATCACATAGTAAAACTCGGAAATTATTATAAAAGCGTAAAGCTACATTTTCTAGTAAATGCGCCCCCTACATGGATACTTAGAAATTAAATGTGTTAAACTAAGGTATATCCCGATTCACATAGAGATATGGAATTGACTTAGTTAAATAGAATCAATTTGAATTCGAGAGAGGTAAATTGAATATGTTACAAGAATTCGACCGGGCACTACATTATGTTTTGAATCTTGATTAAAGAATTTAAGGTAATCAATAAATGAAATTGTGCGCCCCAATATTCTTTTCGTATTTGAAGACCTAATTTGATTTTCGTGTGCAATCCAATAAATTCAATTTGTTAGAAATAGTTAGATCAACAATCACAAAATTATTGTTTATTTTGGTCAGATAAAAGTTGAAATAGTAAATAAGGAATAAATAATAGTCCTCATAGAAACGATTATCCAGACTCAATGGTTAATGATAGTAAACTTGTTCGATATCGTACATTTGAGATTAAAAAAACAAGTTTTTGGCGCTTTTGTTTGGGACTATTTAAATTTAAACTTATTTTATTTTGTGTTGAATTTTATTTGATTAGTTGAATTTTTTTTGTATGTAGAGAAAAAGGTGTTCGTTGTATACTTTGTTCTCAAGACAATGACTTGAACCATTTGATCCGAAAATATAACATACCTTCAAACAAAGGCTCAAAAAACACAAACGAAAATAGAAACATCAGATGGCAAAAGAGCCAAATATTCCGATACTGAATTGGACAAGATGTCACTAGAGTAGTGACGCCTCAAAATTAGCAGTGCGAACAAGTTGAGATCGATGAATGACATTTTCCAGTGCCATTGTTCTTGACTCCTATAGCAACGCCTGAGTGCTCCAGTATCGTATATCATGATTTCAGGCAGAATAAATTTTAGATAAGAGCTTATTGGATCAGTTTGATTAGGAACACTCTCCAGTTTAGGTTTTCTCATGAAAACTTGAACATACACATCTCAAGACTTCTCTAGAATTGTCTGAACTTTCATGCTTCAGGGGTTAATGAAATTACAATCAAGCTGCAGTTATTTCTCTATACATTGAGAGATACAATTTTTTAGTGGTTAGATGCCGAGCCTCATGGAAGTATCACTACTTGGGAGGACTTGGCGAGAAAGTTTTGCAATAAATTCTTCCCACCTACAAAAGTAGCAAAAATCCGACCGAAAATCCAAACATTACACCAACTTGACGGGGAAAGTTATCATGAGCTTGGAACTCACCACTTGCTAAATCTCATGTGGATTTTTCAGCAAATGGGTCCATAATTGGTAAATCAATTCAACATTTTTGGAACTGCATGTGAGAATCGTGGAGCCAACCATGCCACACAAGATTGCTTGTTACTTGCTTCCCTAGAGGAATAGCTAAACTATATTCAAAATGGTTCCCACAACTTCCACCTTCATTCATAGACTTATAATCTAGGATGGAGGCAACACTCGAACTTTAGATGATTTGATAAGCAATAACAAGTGATTAGTTCATGGACTCCACAACAAGAGAGAAAACAAAGCTTGGTAGATATGTTTTAGCCATACATACAGAAAACTGACAAAATATTCTAGCAAATTGATACAAATTTTCAAAATTAGCAAGCTCTATTTGGAGATATAAATTTTTCAGATAGCTCAACAACTTGCAGAACACCACAAGGATCATTGCCAAGCAATACATTGATCGATCCAAAGGAGCAAGTGCAAGCTATAACGACCAGAAGTGGAGTACAATTACCAAAAATTCATGTGAAGAGGCCAAAAAGAAAAGAAAATGATGCAGAAAATAATACCAAAATAGGTCTATGGGGACCAATTGAAATTAAAAGGTGATGCAAAAAAAAAAAAAAAAAAAAAAAAAAAAAACCAGAGAGAGAGAGGAAAAAAGAGAGTTAGGTTGAAACTTCAAGGTAAAAAAGAGGGTGAGAGATAAAATAGAGATGGTAGATGAAAATGATGGAGAAAGAGGAGAGCCAGGAGAGAAAAAGATAGAGAACCTATGGGGGAAAATGGAAGACAAAAATGAGCTTGTTTTGCAAAAGAGGGTGAGATTAAGAAGGCTCTAACGGAAAACTAGCCTTTGATATTATTGGTGTAGAAGAAATCCTACCTTAATCTTGAAGAAACTAACCAATTCCTCACTAGTTTGGCTATTTCTTTATTGAAAAATTTGAGGACGTTCCTTGAAGAAATGCATAGTGGGTTACCACCGATTGGAGGTATCGAGCATTAAATTGATTTTGTGCTTGGAGCTATTATTCCAAATCGACCAGCCTACTAAAGTAATCTCAAGGAGACAAAGGAGCTTCAAAGAAAGTTGAGGAGTTGATGGGAAAAGATACGTGAGGGATAGCATGAGTCAATGTACCGTGCCAAGCTATTTGTACCAAAAAATGGATATGACATGGAGAATGTGCACTGATTGTAGGACAATTAACAATATAACGGTAAAATATCATCATCCCATACTTAGATTAGATGATATGCTTAACGAATTGCACGTGTCATGTATTTTAGCAAATAGATCTTAAATTGAGTATTACCAAATTAGAATGAAAGACATAGATGAATGAAAACTGCTTTTAATACTAAATATGGGTTATATGAGTGATTAGTTATGCCATTTGAACTAACGCACTTAGTACTCTCATGAGATTAATAAACCATGTTTTGCGCGCTTTCATAGGAAAATTTATTATAGTTTATTTTGATGATAGTCTAGTATATAGTAAGAGTTTAGATGAGCATTTGAGATGTGTGCTTGTTATTTTGAGACAAGAACTCTATGCTAAATTTTAGAAGTGTATATTTTGCATAGAAAAAGTAGTTTTTGCTTGGTTTTGTTGTAAGTACAAAACGTATTGAGGTGGATGAAAAGAAAGTAAAGATGTCAATGAATGACCAACCTTAAAAGCGTCACTGAGGTAAGAAGTTTTCATGATTTAGCTAGTTTTTAAAGGCGTTTTGTTAAAATTTTTAGTATACTTGCTACACCACTTACTGAAATTGTAAAAAAGATTATTGGATTTTGTTGGGGGCATTGAACAAGAAAATGTTTTTAATATTATTAAAGATATGTTGTGTTCTGTACCTGTTTTAGCACTGTCCAACTTTAAGAAAACTTTTTGAGATTGCATGTGATGCCTCAAGAATAGGAAATGCAGCCGTTTTGATGTAGGATAGGCGGCCCATAGCATTTTTCAGTGAGAACTAAGCGGAGTAGCTTTGAATTATCCTACATATGACAAAGAGCTTTATGCTCTTGTTTGAGATTTGAAGACGTGGAAACACTACTTATAGCCACGGAGTTCATAATCCATACCGACCCTGAATAATTGAAACATCTATAGGGTTAAGGTAAGTTGTACAAGATGCATGTGAGATGGATGTAGTATATTGAGATTTTTTTCTATGTCATTAAGTATAAACAAGATAAAGAGAACGTAGTTGCTGATGAATTATTGAAGGATGTATTTCTTACTTTCTTGAGTGCCAAAATGCTTGGGTTACAATTGATAAATTTCACAAACATGATGTATATCCTTTTAAAGAAAATAAATTATGTCTGTCTAATTATTCTATGTATGAATTATTGGTGTGTGAAGCACATAGTGAGAGTTTGATGAGACATTTTGTCAAGCCCCTAAAATTTTATAAAATAAAATAAATTGTTTTTGATGCTATATATTTTATATTTTTTAGTTGAAGGAATTTAGATAAATAAGTTTTAGGGTGTGTTTGATAGACATTATTGAGGAAAAATGTATTTTAAATAGTGATATGGTGTGAAATATGTGGTTAAAAAGTAAGAAAAAATTATTGATGTGATAAAAAATATTATTTTGTTGAAAAATGTATAGTTGAAAATTAGTTTTGAAAGAATGTATTTTTAGAGAATGTGTATCAAACAGGTGAACTCTTTTATTTGGTTCAAATATTAAATTATTGATAGAGTGATAATTAGTACATCATTATTGAACTCGCTGGAGTTAACTCGTATTTAATCATCTATTTTAGACTCGAGAAAAAATCGATATTGATAAGTTAGACTCAAGATATTGAAGTAGATAAACTTTGTCACTTAATGGTATTTATTTAGATTTATTTTTGAATTTATAAAGAATGCCAACCATGTGTAGATTAGATAAGGATAGGGTAAAATAGTTTCTTATTTTTTTTAAAATTGTATAAATGTTATAATATATTATATAGGAAACTTTCTTGATATAGCCTATATATATGGTTACACAGGAATGATTGCTGTCTTCCTTAAACAAATGCTATTTTTTTACGGAATTGGGAATAAAAATAAATGATATTTTTCTACGAAGTGGTTCACCCATATAGACACAACAACAGAGAATTTTTTGAACTTGAATTTGATGAGTGCTCCACACTCATGATATTTATGCCACTTAATTCATTATTTTGTTACCATTGAGAAAGTTTTAGAGGGATTTCATGTGTGTTTTGATGTTGTGATGTAGATTGGTGAGATTGAAGAAAATAAGTAAAAGTTGACAAATTTGGAGAAATGACTAAATTGTAAGAGATCCAAAGTTCGGGGACTAAAGTGCAAATACTTAAAAGTTGTACCAAACCTCACGATAAAGATTTGAGAGTGGTCGGAGTCAATTGGATGAGGAAAGATGTCAAAGGGATCAAATTTATTCAAAATATGATCACAAATCAATTTCCAACGGAAAAGTTATGCTCCGAAGTTTTAGTCTCATATTGAGACCCATTTTTGGCATAGTAAATGATCGAATTTGTAAATGATTTCTAATGGAAAGTTGTAGCCTTTTGAGTTATCTTTCCAAAATATCTTGAATCACCTCAATCGGATAATAGACGAAAAATTTATTATAAAATACTGAAAGACGTGCGGAACAAAAAAGGGACAGAGAGGCTGGCGCTCTGGCGTCGAGGCGCCGTTGAGTGTGAGAAAGGTGTTTTTATATTTTTGAAATCTTTTCTTCGTCCAATTCAACCCTAATTCGTCCGTAAACTCTAAAATACTATAAATACAAGTGAGAAAACCTAATTTTGGATGTTGGAAGAAGGAAAGAAAGATATAAAAAGATTGAATCTCCAAGGACAACTACAAGAAGGAATTGAAGAAATCAAGTGAAGAAGGTGAAAATCATAAAAGGGACTTCAATTAGCACTTAAAAAGAGTTCTTTCTTACATTTTCTTTTATGTTTTCCATTATAAATTGCACGAATTTCATATTCTATTTCATGAACTAATTTTCATATCTAGGGTTTGATGTAGCCAAACTTGATATTATGATTTAATTTTTCATATATGTTTGATTGTGTCATGAGAAATTAATGCTTTCAATTAATTGGCCACTAATTGAATGAATAGATGCTAGTTAATTCCAGCATTCGAGAGAGGGGAATTTAGGCGCGATCATAGGATTGATACAACGTAGATTTTATGAGTTTCGAGAGAAAGTATAGGATCTATGAAACTTATTCCATAAAAGAATAATGAACTTGATAAATCTTTGATTTTAATTCGGAATAGAGATATTGGAATTGAATTCTAAGATTAATTTCTAGCCGGCACTCGAGAGAGGGGAGGGAAATACATTAGGATTCTTGCTTTCAAACATGGGAAAATTGATTAGAATAGCTAGGCATAATTGATTCGTAATTAATAGTAAGGTGAAATCAATCCCTAGGCTTTCTCGCATTAACATTCTCCTATAAATTGTTTTCATTTTATTTGCACACATTCATATTAGTTTAGGATAAAAAACCTTGAATTGATATTTTGTTCTAGATAAAGTAAAAGTTGAAACAATTATAGTACTTGGTAGAAATTGAATTGCAATTCCTGTGGGTTATCAACACTCTTAACTAAATCATTATATTACTGATATTATTACTAATTAGCTTTTATTTTAATTTAGATTTTTAATTTTGTTTTTATTTATTTTATTTGTATCCTTGATAGTTCTTGATTTGTTAATTTCAGCTATGTATGCGAAGAGTTAGAAATTTGAAATTATTACATGTTGATCCTGAACCAGAACCCACATTTCGCCATCTAAGGGGTATACAGAGAGACGAACGTGAAGCAATGGCCGAACAAGATGCAAGAGTAGCTAATGAAAATAATCAACAACGGGGCTATTTGGGACTATGTCAGACCAGTTGTTAATGACAACTATTGCTGCAAATAATTTCGAGCTGAAACGCTGATTGATACACATGGTACAACAGAACCAGTTTTGGGGAGCTCCGACAGAAGACCCAAATACTCATCTTAGTTCCTTTCTTGAAATCTGTGATATCGTCAAGATGAATGGTGTTACTGAAGACGCCATCAAACTCCACTTATTTTCCTTTTCCTTGAGGGATAAAGCTAAGGCTTGGTTCTAGTCACTAGCATATGGTTCCATCACAACTTGGGAGGGGTTAGCTCAAAAATTTCTAACAAAATTTTTTCCACCCTCCAAGGCAACTCAATTGTGGAGTGAAATTAGTCAATTCAGACAATCTGATATCGAGTCATTTTATGAGGCATGGGAGAGATTCAAAGATCTACTTAGAAGATGTCCTCAGCATGGTTATCAGAGTTGGGTGCAAATTGAACTCTTCTACAATAGGCTGAATGGTCAAACAAGGACAATAGTGGATTCTGTAGCAGGAGGAACTCTGATGTCCAAGACTCCGGATGTGATTTATTCATTACTGGATGAGATAGCTACTAATAGCTATCAATGACCAAGTGAACGTTCAAGTGCTAAGAAAGTTGCTGGCCTTTATGAGGTGGGATCCTATCACAGTCCTTGCAGCTCAAATGTCATCTCTAACTACTCAAATAGCTACATTAACATCACATGGAACTTAGAAGAAAGCAGACTCTATCATGGCCGCGTCCACTTCATACTAGGAGTCCAAGTTAGAAAATGAGCAAGTCCAGTATGTGAATGGCAGAAACTTCAATCAGAGAGGAAATTACTCAGCAAACCAATATCATCTAGGACTGCAAAACCATGAGAATCTCTTTTATGGTAACAATGCTAACGTGCTACAACCACCGTCTGGGTTTAATAATCAGGCTTCTTCTGAAGGAAAGCTATTACTGGAAGATATTTTGGGAACTTCATTTCAGAGACCAGGTCAAGGTTCAACAAAAATGAGTCCAGACTTGACAATATTGAGACACAAATAACCAACATGGGAGCCACATAGAAGAATTTGGAGGTACAAATTGGTCAGATAGCAACTGCATTACAATCCTAACAGAAAGGAAAATTCCCCAATGACACGGAGGTTAACCCAAGGGAGCACTGCAATGCCATCACATTAAGAAGTGGTAAAGAAGTTGAAGAAAGCAAGCCTAAAGAGGTTGGGGAGCCTACACCGGATCCCATACTTACAGAGGAAAAGCAGATTAAAAGGTAGAAGATCGAAACAGAAGCAACAAAAAAGATTCATAAACCTTACTCAATCTCTTTTTTAGACAACCCAGCTATCTTGAAGTCTCAGCTACCATTCCCATAGAGATTCATGAAGAAGAAATTTGATAAGTAGTTCGCGAGGTTCTTAGAAGTTTTCAAGAAAATCCACATCAACATTCCTTTTGCAGATGCCTTGGCAAATGCCTAACTATGCAAAGTTCTTAAAGGAAGTGATGTTAAAGAAAAGAAAGTTGAAGGAGTTTGAGACAGTAAAGCTGACAGAAGAGTATAGTGCCATTCTCCAGAAGAAGCTCCCTCAGAAATTGAAAGATCCGGGCAGCTTCAACATTCCTTACAATATTGGTGGCATCACATTTGACAAAGCATTGGGTGATCTTGGGCCTAGCATTAACTTGATGCCCCTCTCAGTGTTCAAAAAGTTGGGTCTTGGAGATGTGAAGTCCACAACCCTCACCTTACAATTGGCAGACAGATCATTTACATACCCCAAGGGTATTATTGAAGATGTATTGGTGAAGGTCGATAAGTTCATCTTTCCGGTGGACTTTGTGGTGTTGGATATGGAAGAAGATGAAAACGTATCATTAATTCTTGGTAGACCTTTCTTGGCCACTGGTAGAGCATTGATTGATGTACAAGAAGGGAAGTTGACACTACGGGTTAATGAAGAGCAAGTAATTTTCAACATTCATCAAGCAGAGAAACCTCCAGAAAAAGTTAACACTTGTAATGTGATCCAGTCAGCTGAAGCAGTTGTAAGCCATAGAGGGAAGGGGGAATCAATCCATGATCCTTTAGTACAAAACATGGAAACTAGCTACATAGTAGATGATACATATCCTACTAAATGCCTAAGAACCAAGAAAGTGGTGGATTTTATTTTGGCTCAAGAAGCTGATTGACCTGACAAAATAAAGAATTATGTGGAAATGCCTTTGAAACCTCCAAATATTGCCACATCAGAAGAGGTTTTGAAGACTACACCAGAGTTACCACCTCTTCATTCCATTGACCATGCTACAGTAAAGAAGAATACAAAGCTAATGGTGAAGTTTAGAAATAAGAGAGAGGTGCCACATGAAGATTCAACATAGGCACTGCGGTTGAGTCAAGCTAATGACGTTAAAAAAGCGCTTCTTGGGAGGCAACCCAGTTTTCTTCCTTTTTAATTTTTCATTTATTTTGTTTTTAAATTATATGATAGTTTGGTTTATTTTATAGTTTAGTTAGAATTTTTCATCCATATCCTATTCCCCTTAGGTCATTGAGTAATTAAGTTGGTTGTTAGATGTTGAACTAAGTAACACTTGTTCCATGCAATTAATCTCTAAAATTTGAATTTTCAGGAACATAACGTCGCGAAACATCCAAACCAACAGTGACAAGGAAAAAACGGGATGCATATCAAGTTTGGGGGAAAAAGTTAAAAAAAACATTCATCAACTTCAACATCATCAACACCAAAATGTCACAGGCAATACAGATAATTTAGGGAAGTCTCCCCCCTTTTTCTTTAATTTTACATTGAGGACAATATTTAATCTAAGTTTGGGGAGCGTATTATAAATTGTGTTTAATTGCCTTGATTTTATTATTTTTTTTATATTTTGTGTATTTTTGTGTGATTTGTGTGCATGAAAAAAAAATTTTTTTTACACATTTTTACAGGGTTGTATGAGTTATATCGATAGCTTTGTCAGCATTGGTTTATGTAATTGAGAACATGTGTTGGTTTATGAATTGTGGATAAGTTATGTGTTTGAGTTAATATTTTTGCTTATTCATGTGAAACGAAAAATATTTATGTATGTAAGTTCATTGTAACGTTGTACATAAGTAGGTTGATTCACGTTTATAGGTTGAAATAGAGAATTTAGATGCTAAATCCGTACAACTAATAAACAAGATTCACATCCCTAAACCAAATATAGGATGTTTGAATGGTGGAACTTTTGTATTGAGACAATGATGTAGATGTGGATTCCATGTGTGCTAAGATTTGTATGAACTGTTTGAAACCAATAAGATGAAAATTAGGTGAAAACTTTAAGTTAGAGGTCAATTCTCGAGAACAAGTGTTTAATAAGGGACATTGCAATAATAATTGCGTATAAAAAAATTACTATCAACTATAATAATCTCCTTGTAAAACATCTATTCGTAGCTTTTATGACTCGAGTGAATAAGTCTTCAAAGGTTAAAACCTGATGCCCTAAAGTCATCTGACTTGGGAGTCATCGACCTAAAACTCTCTACAAAGGTCATTTAGAAAGCTTAATGGAGAGATGTCCACACAAATGGTGAATAAAAAAAAATATATAGCTGAAAAAACAGGTGCAAAAAATAGAAGACACACCACATATCATGATTAAACCCCGAACACTTATTTTTTAGGATTAGACCTTTGATAAAAGGTTAGTAATTTAGTTGATTCTTGAAGGTTGAAGCAGTCAAAAATAAGGAGAATCCTCATTTGTTGATATGTTGAACTTACAATTAGTAAAGCCTAACCAAATTTGAGTGGTGTAAGAAATTAGTATTGAAATTCAACTTAGAATGCACCCTTGGGAAGAGAAAAGAAAACAAGTTTGAGGGTATGTGAATCTCACAAGTGAAGTAAGGAAATATTTGACTTTTAAGGTCGGGAATTGGATCAACTTGTAATTGTACAGTGTTGCACTTGATTCTTCACACACGGACACCCGTTTTGTAGTGAATATGTGAGAATTTAGCTTATGCATTATAGTTTTGAATTGATTCATAAAATTGTTGCTATGTTTTCAATCCTGAGTTATGAAGGTAGATATGTAGCACAAGACGACAAGCAAAATATTAAGTTTGAGGATATTTGATGAGTGTTCCACACTCATGATCTTTATGCCACTTAATTCATTATTTTGTTACCATTGAGAAAGTTTTAGGGAGATTTTATGTGTGTTTTGATGTTGTGATATATGTTGGTGAGATTGAAGAAAATAAACAAAAGTTGATAAATTTGGAGAAATGACTAAATTGTAAGAGATCTAAAGTTTGGGGACTAAAGTACAAATACTTAAAAATTGTACCAAACCTCACGATAAAGATTTGAGAGTGGTCGGAGTCAATTGGATAAAGAAAGATGTCAAATGGATCAAATTTAGTCAAAATATGATCACAAATCAATTTCCAACCGAAAGTTATGCTCCGAAGTTTTAGTCTCATATTGAGTCCCATTTTTGGCACAGAAAATGATCAAATTGGAGAATTATTTATGAAGTAAAATTGTATCCTTTTGAGTTAGTTTTCCAGAAAATGATCAAATTGGAGAATTATTTATGAAGTAAAATTGTATCCTTTTGAGTTAGCTTTCCAAAGAATCTTGAATCACCTCAATCGGACGTTAGAAGAAAATGTTATAATAATAATACTGAAAGACGTACAGAACAGAAAACGGGACAAAGAGGTGGCGCATCTGGCCCCCACCACAGAGAGGGTGGCGCCGCGGCACCGAGGCACCGCTGGGTGCGGGAAAGGTGTTTCTATATTTTTGGAATCTTTTCTTGACCCAATTCAACCCTAATTCGTCCCTAAACTCTAAAACACTATAAATACAAGTGAGAAGACCTAATTTTGGAGGTTGGAAGAAGGAGAGAAAAATACAAAAAGATTGAATCTCCAAGGATAACTACAAGAAAGAATTGAAGAAATCAAATGAAAAAATGGTGAAAATCATAAAAGGGACTTTGATTAGCACTTTAAAAGAGTTCTTTCTTATCCCTTCTTTTATGTTTTCCATTATAAATTGCATGGATTTCATGTTCTATTTCATGAGCTAATTTTCATATCTAGGGTTTGATGTAACCAAACTTGATATAATTTGATTTTGTCATAATTATTCTAGTTGATTTTTCATATATGTTTGATTGTGTCATGAAATTAATACTTTCAATTAATTGGCCACTAATTGAATGAATAGATGGTAGTCAATTCCAACACTCGAGAGAGGGGAATTTAGGTGAAATCAATCCCTAGGCTTTCTCGCATTAACATTCTCCTATAAATTATTTTCATTTTATTTGCATTATTACACATTCATATTAGTTTAGGATAAAAAACACCTTGAATTAATATTTTGTTCGTCTAGATAAAGTAAAAGTTGAAACAATTATAGTACTTGGTAGAAATTGAATTGCAATTCCTGTGGATTCGAGACTCTTAACTCAATCATTATATTACAAAACTTGACACCGTACACTTGCGGCATAAATTCACGTTGTGGAAAACGCGTGACAGAAATTCTTTCTTATCTTCCACCAATTTTTTTTATCAATCAAGATAGAATTACGAGGTGCAAGTGGTTTATCCCATTTAATTTTTTTTCCATGTTGATAAATATTATACTAATGAAAGCTACGATATGATATGTAATGGTCATTCGATACCAAATATATGATTTATTATGAGCTCTTACCGGTTTCTAAAGATATGTTATGACTGTATAATATTTTTGACACTTAATATTTTATTTTGGATTGCACTATTTTTTCGTGTCCTATTGAGTATTCTCATATACTCACCCTTTCCCCTACTCCTCACAGGCTAGAACGGGTCGTTGATTGGCGGGCGATGATGTGCAGTAGTGGTGCAAGAATTTATGGGACTCAATAAAATAATCCGATGTAATAAGACATTTTTAATTCCAACAATTTCTTTATTTATTTCATAAGAATTTATTTTAAAATTTAAAAATGTTTTATTCGGATATAAATTTAAATCCGTGTTACGCTTTATTTGTGAAATTAACATTTTATTATTTATCTAATAAATGCGATATGCATGGCTTTTAATATTTATTTAGAATATAGTTCGTTCAATTATGAATTTTTTCTATTATTTAAAAATTGTTAATTTCATATACTTACACTGTTGAAATAAATAAATTTGGTAGCGATTTAAATTATAAAATTTGGGTTGTTAAAGTTTGGTAACAAAGTTTTACATTTAATTTTCTTCAGACCCATATAAATATATTCATAATTTGAGTTTAAAAAAAAGCAATGAACAGTGACAACCGTGTCATTGTTCATCGTGAACAGTGAAAAAATAAATAAAATTGATATAATATGTATATATAATTGGTTTTACACAAGAGGAGGCAAAGAGGAAAACGTAATGTATTTGTATAGTTTAGAGTTAGACAAAAATGTAATTTTTAATCATCCTCGTGATAAGGAAGAATTTATTAATTATAGTTTAATAGAGAGTCTTATGGATAGGGTTATTGTGAATACTAAGTACGAACCAGCCTATGAGATCATGCTTAAGTGTATTCATGTAATTGCATTTGCAAAATTTTTTTCTTGAGTCATGCCTTCTATCCTAATATATGGAACCTTTTTTAAAATTTTGAAATTGCAAAATAGTTCTTTAGTTATGTGTGAGTATCTATATATATACACAGATATATAACTTTTAGAAATGCTCTCTTAAAAAAAATGAAAATGAATATGTATTATTAAAATTGGACTTTCATGTTTAAATGTTACGTGTAATAAATACTTATTTGCTTAGTTGTTTCTTTGCGTAATGTTTGGTAAATAATAATAATAATAATAATAATAATAATAATAATAATAATAATAATAATAATAATAATAATAATAATAATAATATTTTTCTGAAGATATTTGAACTTAACGATGATGTCAATTTAAAATTCTTAAATTTGTGTAAGATCTTTGACACTCGACGACCACCGATCGACCACCCTCCGATTACTTAAGGTATGTAAAATGATAAGAAGATAAGTTTATTCAAAAATCTTGTATAATTTATATATTTTAAATTGCATGCTTTTTAAATTTTAAGATAAACATGTTTTTCATCACTAAATTCATAATATGTATTACGATAGTATAGGTATAACATGTTAGACTTAGTACTGGTATGTGACAGGTGAATTAATACTAATTTTAGGATATGACACCACCTACCCATACTAATTTGATGTGTGACTTATTGCGGGCGATACAAGAGTTGAGCAGGCAGAATCAAGCACCTCCACCACAAAATATATCTTCGTTTGTCCCGGAACTATTTCAGTGGTTGACCAGTTTCGTAGGTTAAGCCTCTTACTTTTGACTGTGGTTCTGACCCACTGGTTGTTGAGGAATGGATTAGAGGTCTAGAGCGCATCTTTCAGCACATTGCTTGTACAGATGTACAGAAGGTACTATGCACAAAGTTTATGTTTGTTGGAGTAGCCAGTCACTTGTGGGAATCTGTCTCATACACTAAGACCGAATAGCAGCAACGTAACATGACTTGGGAGCAGTATAAGGATGAAGTCATGTCCAAGTACTTTTCACAGCCATTGAGAGACTTCAATGAATCAGAGTTTCTATACTCAGACATGGCAATTTATCGCTTACTGATTATGAGAGGTAGTTTGAGCAACTCTCAAGGTATGTCCCACACTTGGTAGATACAAAAGTTAAGAAAATCAGGAGGTTCAAAAATGGACTACGCCCGGAGATCGGTATAATTATTATGTCACATCGTTTCACTTCGTATTGTGAAATGTTGGAGAGGGCTCATGCTGATTCATATTAGAAGACTATATTTGAGCAGTATGCCCAGCAGGGCAATAAGTCATTGGGAAAAAGAAAGTGGAATGATCAGAGCAATGACAGATGTAACTGGCCGAATAAAAGACCAAACACATGACTTAGTATTGGTGGGACGAGAGGAAGTATTACATTATGTCTTAAGTGTAATAAATTTCACATGAGTGAATGCCTATTTGGAGAGAACATATGTTTTTGGTATGGTAAGCCAAGACACATTACTTTAAACTGACAGAATCTCCAAAGAAGAAGGATGACGATCAAGACAAGAACAAGAAAGGGAAAACCCGAGTCTTTGCACCGAATCAGCTTGAGGTAGAGCATGATCCGAATGTGATAGCATGTATCTTATTATTAATTGAAGTACCTATTTATGTTCTCGATTTTACATCATATGTCACTAAGTCTAACATTATAATAACGAAAATAGGTATTCTATCATATTTGATGTACCTACTTACGTACTTGTTGACTTCGGAGCTACAAATTCTTTTATCTCTGCATCCTTTATTGCTAGGTCTAACTTTGTATGTGTGAAAATGAATAATGAATTAGAGGTTAGCATTCCTTCAAGAATGACTCTTTGTATAAATCAGATGGTTAAAGCTATAAAGTTAGAGATTGACGGGAAAATACAACGGGCGTATTTATACATTTTGGAGATGAAACATTTCGACGTTATTTTAGGCATGGACTGGTTATGACTCAATCATGCGACCATTCGATATCAAGAGAAAAAAATATTATTTCATAGACCGGGAGAAGAAGAATTCTGTTTCTTTGAAGCAAAGTTCAAGTCTTTACCTCGCCTTGTATTAGCTTTACAAGCAGAGAAGATGCTGAGAAATGAGTCATGCCAAGGATTTTTAGTTCATATCATCGATTCCAAGCATACATAAACAACTGTTAATGATATTAACATTGTGCGAGATTTTGCAGACGTATTTTCAGAAGATCTACCAGGCATTCCAAAAGATAGGCAAGTGAAATTTACAATTAACTTAGTTCTTGGAGCGACACCAGTATCTAAGGCCCTGTACCAAATAGCTTCTAAAGAACTTTAAGGATTAAATTTTCAAATAGAAGAGTTGCTGAAAAATTGTTTCATTCGACCAAGTACATCTCCTTGAGGTGCTCCAGTACTTTTTGTTAAGAAGGAGGGTGAGAGTATGAGGATGAGCATTCACTATCGAGAATTGAACCATCTGACTATCAAAAATAAATATCTGCTACCAAAAATAGAAGATTTATTCGACCAATAAAGGGGTGCAATAGTATTTTCGAAGATCGACTTGAGGTCAAGGTATCATCAGCTGAAGCTTAAGGCAAGTGATGTACCTAAAACTACATTCAGGACTCAATATGGACATTATGAATTCAATGTCATGCCTTATGGTTTAACCAATTCTTCAGCTGTATTTACGGATCTCATGAATCGAGTGTTCCATTAGTACTTAGACCAGTTTCTCATAGTATATTAACGACATACTTATGTATTCCAAAGATGAGAAGCAACATGAAGAACAACTCCAAGTAGTACTTGAAACTTTGAGGAATGAGAAATTATATGCCAAATTCAAGAAGTGCAAATTTTGACTCAGTCGAGTGGGTTTTTTGGTCATGTGGTTATCGCCCATGGAATTGAAGTAGACCCAGTTAAAGTAGAAGCAATAACTAATTGGTCGAGTCTGACCAGTGTGGGTGAAGTTCGCAGTTTCTTAGGTTGGCGAGCTATTATCGGGGATTTACTGAGGTTTTCTAAAAAATAGCAAGTTTGATGATTCAGCTAACTAGAAAATGTGTGAAGTTTCAGTGGATGAAAAAGTGTGAAAAATATTTTTAGGAACTCAAGTAGAGATTAGTTTCGGCTCATGTATTGATGATACCTGAAGGATCGGATGGGTTCGTAATATATAGCTATGCCTCCAAGCAGGTTTAGAAGAGTCTTAAATACTTTTTCACATAGAAAACACTGAATATGAGGCATAGAAGATGATTGGAGTTAGTGAAAGATTACGATTGTACAATTCTTTATCATCTGGGTAAGGGTCATTAATGCCTTAAGTAGGAAAAATAGGATCGCAGTTAGCAGTTTTACCCACTGTACAGGAACACTTGATAAAGAACTTTGAGAAACTGAGATTGAAAGTCATCATTTTGCCAATTCAAGCTATAGCGAGAATAAAAGCGTTAATGATTCAACCTACTCTCCGGGATTGAATTAAAGAAGCACATAATAAGGATCCATTTCTATAGAAGATTAGAGCTAAGGCTTGTTCAAACAAACGTATAGGATTTGAAGTATCTACAAATAACATGGTGGCTTCTAGAGGAAGGTTGTGTATACCTAAGGATTAAAGTATAAGAAACGAGATATTGGAAGAGACTCATTCCACCCCGTATGTTGTACATTCGGCAGTACAAAAATGTATTGAGATCTCCGAGATACATTTTGGTGGAGGAACATGAAAAGAGAAATTGGTCCATTTGTAGAGAAATGTATCGTTTGTCAACATGTCAAGGAAGAACATCAAAGACCATCAAGACTACTGAAATCGTTGGATAATCTAGAATGGAAATTGGAGCATATAGTGATGGACTTTGTGGTAGGCTTTCTGAGGTAAGTGATAGGAATGTAAATGCATATTTTTCCCTCCTTATTTTATATGCTCGTATGGTTATATTGTGCCAAAATGTACTTATTAACCTCATATTTTGATTTAGGTGGCAATTTAATGGAGATGGCATAATTTGGAAGAAATAGGTGAAAATGGACCAAAGTGAAAGGAATTGAAAGTTCAAGGACTAACGTGCAAATATACAAAATTTGTGTAGAACCAAATGATGAAGATTTGAGAGTGTTAGGAGTCAATTAGATCAAAGAAGATATCAAAGGGATGAAATATCGTCAAAGTATGATCACACATCGATCTCTAATCAAAAAAGTTATGCACTGATTTTCAGCCTCATATTGAGATTCATTTTTGACATGGATAATAATTGAATTAGAAGATGATATGTGAAGAAAAGTTGTAGAACTTTGAGGTAGCTTTCCAATACATCTTGAATTACCTTAATCGGATGTCAGGGGAGAAATATATGACCAAAATACTAAAAGTTGTCCAGTGAAAAATTGGCAAAACTGTGAGGTCGCATAGTGTCATTTCCATGCAGTCGTAAGTAGCGTTTAAGCGAATTTCAGAGTTCATTTTCAATATTCTATAAGATCTCATGACTTACTACTATGCGGCCACATAGTTCATTCCCGACACGAAATTTCTAGTTTTCGAATTTAAGTCAACAGCTATGGAAACAACTATAAATACATATTTTAAAACCCTAGAATGGAAGAAGAACGTACGGAACGCCTCCAAAATTCATTCTTTATTATTTTGTTCATAGATTCATGAATTGTAACTAAAACTTGGTGCTTGATCGAAGGATACCGAAGCCTTGGAAACATTATAACTGTGAGGTCTATATCTAGTTTCATTGTTTAATCTATATTTTCAGTATTAAATGTTCTTCTGCGAGTAATTATATGGTTGCCATGCTTGATTGCTAAAAATGCTTATTAGTTTCTCATGTATTACAATCTATAGCTAAGTTAAATTTCAAATCCGTAATTGTTTGATTCTTTTAATTTGTGAAGCACTAGGATTTGATGATTTTCTGCGACAGCGGTTATTGAATCTTAAGAAGAATGTTTAAATAGATTGATTGCAACCGATGGTGTTTGTGTTATCTAGTTCATTGATTTCTTTATTGTGTAAAGCTATTATTAAATTGAATTTTGAGCACTGGTTTAGGGTTATTTAATAATTATGGTTAATTAGAATGTTGGTTTCTAACTAACTAAAATTAAGGAGAAATATGAATTAATTCCAATGGTCAATATTAAAAATGCGGATTGATTTTTTTGTGGATCGATGATTGGTTATAATTCTCCAATGGTGGAAGTTGACTTAGATCAAGGTTCGTTCTATTGATTTAAGATGACTCGTTAATTTACATTGCTATTGGTTATAAGATTGATTTCAATACAAACGAAATCCCCAAATTATTGTACGGAGCATAAAATATTGAATTACACACTTTTCGTGGGATCGACCCTAACTTCCACTACTAAATTAATTTTATAGGTTAAGTTATTACTTTTGGGTGCCTATGACAGAACACACCAAATTTTGGCGCCATTGCCGGGGAGTGGTGCTAATTTATTTTTGTACTTCTTTAGTTTATTTTATTTTTGAAAAAAAAAATTATAATTTTCTAGGTTTTTAGGTAATTTATTGTTTTTAGAAATTTTAGCATAGAATTTTATTTATTTTTCTTACTCTACCTTCTTTTTAATTTATTTTTAATTGGGTCTATTTTTTTATGCCCGCAACTCGATCTTCTAATCAAGGTGATTTGCAGTACGATCCAAAATTAGAAAGAACCTTGCGCATGTTAAGGAGTGACATTCAACAGAATCTTGAAGAAAGCAATCTCAATCCCAACATCCTATTTGCAAGTGATTTTGATTTTGAAAGAGAAGAAATTATGGCCAAAAATAGGACTTTAAAGGAGCTTGCAGCCCTTTGATTTGATTCATCAACCTCTATTCATAACTTTTCCTAATTTAGATGCTACTACTGCATTCGAGCTTAAATCTTGGCTAATATATCTTTTGCCCACTTTTCATGGTATTACAGTTGAAGATCCTCATAAACATCTGAAAGAGTTTCATGTGGTCTACACGAGTATGAAACCCACTGGAATTACTGACGAACATATTAAATTGATATGGAAAATAGTGACCAAACTAGCCATATCTTGTTAGGAAGATCATTCTTAAAAACAACCAAAACTAAAACTGAGGTCCATAGTGGTATACTAACCATGGAATTTGTTGGTGAGATAATTAAATTTAATATCTATGATGCCATGAAGTTTCTTGTTGATGATAACGCTGTGTATTCTATCGATGTAATTGATTATCTAGCACATGATGTTTTTGAACTTGATGGGAAGGATGAGTTGGAGGCTGTTATTCATAAGAGTGTGGAGAAAGAGAGTGATGCTCTGAGTCCCAGCTTGCGAGAAGCTGTTGCAACGTTGAATACTCTTCCAAAGTCACAGTAAGCAGGTAAGGGTTCATATGTTGATTTGCCTATTTCTAGTGAAATGCCAACCTTCTGTTTTGCAGACCTCCATTTCGAATTTGAAGCCTCTTCCCAATCACCTCAAATACGTATTCCTTGGAGATTGCAAAACATTGCCAGTTATCATTTCCAACGAACTGACTACATTGCAAGAAGAAAAATTGGTGCAGGTACTCAAAAAGCATCGAACAGCCATTGGTTGGACAATTGCAGACATCAAGGGAATTAGCCCATCCACCTGCATGCATCCCATTTTGCTTGAAAAAGGAGAAAAATCTTCCCGTCAACCTCAACGAAGATTGAACCCACCTATGATGGATGTAGTAAAGAAGGATATCCTCAAGCTTTTGGAAGTTGACATGATTTATCCTATCTCTGATAGCAGTTGGGTCAATTAAGTTCAAGTGGTTCCTAAGAAGATGAGGATAACTATGGTAAAGAATCAGAATGAGGAATTGGTTACCACCCATGTTCAAAATGGGTGGCGGGTTTGTATAAACTATAGGGAATTAAATGTCGTAACCCGAAAAGATCACTTTCCTTTACCATTTATTGATCAAATGCTTGAAAGGTTAGTTGGTCATTCTTTCTATAGCTTTCTTAATGGCTATTCAGTTTATTTCTGGATTACAATTGCCCTCAAGAAAAGACAACCTTCACATGTCCATTCGGAACATCCCTTTGGTCTTTGTAATGCTCCGGCCACTTTTCAACGATTTATGGTAAGTATATTTTTGGATTATGTCGAGCATATCATAGAGGTCTTTAAGAATGACTTCACAGTCTATGGGGATTCATTTGATAACTATTTGCATTACCTTGCACAAGTCCTTAAAAGATACATGGAAACTAACCTTGTATTAATTCTAAAAAGTGTCACTTTATGGTAGAACAAGGTATAGTTATAGGGCATGTTATTTCATCTAAGGGTATTGAGGTAGATAAAGCTAAAATTGATATTGGTCAATCTCTATGTTGCTCCGCTAGTGTGCGGGGGAAGTTCGCTCTTTTCTTGGGCATGCAGGTTTATCTAGGACTTCTCCAAAATTGCATTGTCCTTATGCAAATTCTTACAAAAGGACTTGGCTTTTAAGTTTGATGAGGCATGAAAAAAGGCATTCGATAAGTTGAAAGAACTGTCGACTTCTACACCAATCATTCAACCTCTTGACTAGAACTTTTCCTTTGAAATCATCTGTGATGCAAGCAACTTTGCAGTAGGCGCAGTGTTGGGTAAAAGGACTGGAAAGACGTCTCGTGTCATCTATTACGCTTGTAGAACTCTAAATGATGCTCAGACAAACTACACCACAACTAAAAAAGCTATTGTTTTCGCTTGAGAAAAATTCTGTCCTTATTTACTTGGTACTAAAGTGACTATTTATTCTAATCTTGCAGCTTTGAGTTACTTGTTGACAAAGAAAGAGGCGAAACCAAGACTAATACGATGGATACTTCTCCTGAGTGAATTCAACCTAGAAATCAAGGATAAAAAGGGAATAGAAGACAATGTCGCAAATCATTTGAGCCGTTTAACTAACGTAGATGCCGAGCTCCAATTGCGGGAAACTTTTCCTAATGAGCAATTGTTCTCTGCAAACACAACGTCATCGTGGTATGCGCACATTGTAATCTTTTTGGTTATTAACACATTGCCTTCTGATTTGTCTAGGGGCTCAAAGAGATAAGCTAAAGCGTGATGCAAAATATTATGTATGGGACGATCCATAACTTTGGAAGCATTGTGCAGATCAAATGATTAGAAGGCGTATTCCTGAAAATGAAATTACATCCATTCTCCTTATGTCACTCTTATGCTTGTGGAGGACATTTTGGAACAAAAAGGACAGCAAGAAAAGTGCATGAATGTGATATCAAGACACATAGTAAAATGAAGAACAGATCAAATGGTCCATTTCTGTCGAAGGAAGAAATAGTTGATCAATTATCTGAAATGCCAAAGACGGTAAGTAAGTTGATTTTGTAGAGAATGAAGATGAAGATGGTAAATTTGTGATACATACGCATTTATAGAGGTGTGAAGGTGAAAAGACGACATATGAATGGCCACTTATATGCATAATAACCGAAATTAAATGGCCCAAAATCTTGGAAAGGAAAGTCGGAATACTAAAGGTTTTGATCCGTGTGAAGATTCCATGAGGAGAAAGGTACGTTAGTTTTACACAGGGTTAATAATTAAATGCTTGGGGTGTTGACGATTGAAGTAAACATCACGGGTTAATAATTAAATGCTTGGGGTGTTGACAATTGAAGTAAACGTCAAATATAATGTTTCTAAATCCATACAAAAATCATTACACAAGTAAATAAAAAGCCATTTCATTAATGACATTGGTTGCCATTACAGTTCAATTAACAGTGGCTGCCAGCACAGAATTGCAAGAAAAATAAAGCATTAATGTCTTAATTACAGTTTGGCCCAAGCAGAATGCATCTGTTCCCTAAGTTTCTCCCATTCATCGCTCTACTTAGAAGAAACAGTGGACAACTCAGTTACAAAATCCTCGTCAACCTCCAGCTTTAAATAACGCTTGACCAGAGACTTGGATCACTCAACTCCTTGGGAATCATTACTTCTCTTGGCATTAAATAGACCCTGCGGTCGTCTATCTTTGCTTGGAGTTCCTTCATCTCTCCAACCAGGCTCATCATCAAAGAGTCTTCAACCATGACTTCAGAGGAGATTTCATTTAGATCAGCCCTGACATTCTCAATCTCTTGAACCAAAGACTCCTTTTCAGTTATGGCAGAGAGATATTGAGTACTCTTGGCCTTCAACTAGATATTCCTGTTTAGCAAATAGCATATCTTGGAGTGGATAATCTTCAATGTCAACTTAAAGTCAGATGAAATGTTAAGCGAAGGAAGCTCAAGTGCTTGAGCCATTTTTGCACTCAAAAGCTCGAATTTATCTTTTTATTTAGGAGCACTAGCTGATATCTATATCCATAAAAGAAATGTATGCAAGCACTGATTGCTTGAGAACCTTCATATTATCTTCCAAGATTGTAGCAGAAGAAGCAGAAGGACGACTGGCTGGAGAAGGACAAGACGTCTTTACTTGATCCCAAAAGGTGAACAAGTCTTGGATTGAGTGTAAAGTAGCGCCAGTGACCTGTAAAGAAAAGTTCAAGCTTTTAGCACCTCCATTGCAGTAAGTGAAGTGAATATGAAAGATAAAACAAAGGCTACCTCATCAGCAACTTTGGGAAATTAGGGGATAGCACTGGTCGACTCAACCACTTGTGGAGATTTTCCCTCGTCTAGACGAGTAGGCTCTGCCACAATGGGCAAGTTCACAGTAACCTCTGCAAGATTCAAGTATGCAATAAGTCGAAGGCTAATAGTACAAGTAAGAAAAGATCACAAGATATGAATTACCTTTTGGTTCAACACATGGAGGGTCAACACCCTGAGTAGGTAGCAGCTCTCTAGCTAGATGTGGTAAAGACTCTAGGATTGTGGCTTTCTCTTTAGGTAGGACCTCTGCATCAAATAACTTGGATAAAGCTACTTTAGTAGAAAGCGATGGAGCAGGGGCTGCTGAAACTAGAGCATTCGAAGGAGACGTTGAGTTCTTTTGGAAAAATTCGGGTAAAGCATTAACCTATGAAGGATTTTTTTTATGAATAGACAAGCTTAATTACCTTTCTCCTAACAATCAGGAGAGTATCATCATCATCATCATCATCATCATCATCATCATCACCGTGCAAAATTGGCGAAGCTGAAGTTGGCCGTTTACAGCCGGAAGTAATTTTAACTGTACTACCCTCAGTAGATGGGGAACTAAATGGAAGAGCAAGACGTTTAGCACGAGCATGTAGTGATTTGAAAGGTAAAGTGGGATTCCTGATGGATATAAGAGTGACAAGAATAGGAGAAGTGGAAGAAGTTGATGGCCGTTCTAGCAGGTGAAAGGCATGATTAGCATTAGTTACAAATAGCCTGCGTTTCACAGACGGCCATAATTGGTCAAAAATGGGATGAGTGATAGAAGTGGAGTTGAAAGGGGCTAATGAGAAACCGATTGACAAAAGATTATTACGGGCATCAATGGCTTGTGCTTCTATTTTATTAATAGTATGGAAACGATCTATCAAACTTTTGGAAAAGCAAGGAGGTACTGGCCATGTTTGGCCAAAATCGAGCTGACAAGAAAAAACTGGGGGGCATATATCTCAACCCCAGCTTTGGCATTTGTTCCGGTTAAGGTGTCGTGAAACAGTTCCCTCCCAACCGAAAATTGGAGCCAAATGGGTAAAAAGTGCTCACTTCGTTCAAGGCGGAAGGAGGTCACAAAAAAAATGAATTTGATGAGCCGAAAAAGGAAAGAAGGAAGGGGTTGAGTTCAAATTGTAAAAGAATGTGAAAAGGTCCCTATTGGACATATTAACATTGTTCAATTGATGGATGAATAGCCCATAACAATTAACTGATCGAGGAGGGGATGGTGGAGCACAAAGTTGGGGAAAGTATGCTCTCACCACAATTGAGCAAGCCAAATGGGCCTACTCTGCCAGTAGGAGACGTACCATTCCTTAATTGAAATTGGAGGGAAGCCATGCCTCTATAAAAGGCAGCTAAAAAGAATGAACACATATTCAATGGCCTACCATGCGCTAATTCGTACGCTATGGGTAGATGACTCGTAGAAGTTTTATGCTGGGCATACAAAGGATGTATCTACAAAGCTGAACTTGAAGAAAGGCTACATGCTCAGTGTGGGAAGGTTCAGCGCTAGAGTGATTATAAAGCTCTTGCATGCCCGAATAGGACTTAGTAAGTTTTTTGTCCAATTTTGGGGCGGTGCCAGTAACCAAAATGTCAGGGAAAATGGTATCGCCCAAGGGGCGGAAGGTTCACTAGGGCTCCAATCCCTCAGAGTAATTTACATTGGGCCAATGGGAAAAACAAAAATATTGTACTCAGATGACCAAAAACTTAGTGCAATTGGAAAAAGTATTGGGTCATAAATTGGGGGACGAAGAGTGATTTCCAATAAATTCAAAATCCTAGCACGGTCAAAAATTGCCTTAGTGGGGCCATGATTTACCATACGTACATGCCACATATGAAAGGTAGTATCAGTTTTAGGCCAGTGAAAATATCTTTCTCATGGATTGGCTGTAATGGTATTGAGTTCAGAAAAGGAGGGTCCTGAGTACAGGGAAATAGTTGACCTACTGCTGTCTACCCAACCGATTCAGTATCTTTAAATGATGGGCCTAAGAAGAACTTCTGAAGGTCAGGGTTGGCTGATGAAAGAAAAGTTGAATTGATATACGACCTGGTGAGGAGGTTTTGAAAATCTTCGAAGCTAAAGGAGCTGTCAGAAAAGATTTGTGGAGTCGCCATTGACTGTAAAGTATAATTGTCGTACGGGATTGTGAGAAGCGTAGAAGGGAAGTAAGAAGATGAACATTGATTGCTATAAAGGAAGAGGCACGAAGACGTGGGTATAATGGCGAGATGAAATAGCGTGTCCCTTAGTTTAAAGGTGTTACGTGGTATTACGCTTTGAGGGACGTGGAGGATTAACCCCAAAGAGAAAAAATAATTGGGATTATCCACCATTTTCGAAGAATTCAAGCATTGTCAGAAAATACAAAAGAAGAATATGGCATAAGATTAATATTTGATATTAATTTTGCCATATTGGGAGGTAATTGTTGAAATACAAAAATAAGGCCAAATTAAACAGTCCAAAAAATGGAGCCCCGTTGGGAAGTTGAGGTATGGGTCCAAATGAGACCATTGTGAAACATGGTGGAGGCCCTCGCCCAAGCTTACAGAACACCCAGGAGCTGAGCGAATGAAATATCTCATTGTCGCTCAGAGCGACATGCCCAATTTTCTCCCAAACTTTCGAGATACCCAAGATCTGAGCGAACATGGTATATTGCATTTATTTAAAGCGGTAGTTTTCGAAGTAGTTATTGAGCAAGCTTATTACATTCCACGATCAAAGAATTTTAGTTGAAAGAAGTTAAGAGATAGAGTAATGGCAGCGGTTAAAAAGGGTGAACCACCCACGATGGAGAAAGTGGGTAGTTATAGAGCAACGACCAGCAGTTTCTAAAGCGGTTTTACAAAGAAAATCAACAAAGGAGTATAAAACAAGGAAGACAACATAGAAGACAGGTCCGAATTAATCACTTTCAAATAGAGAATATGTAATTTTACTTCTTTTAATTCTTATCGTCAACTTTCAAATTATTTTGTGTGCTTGTTCCCCTTGAGTCTTTCTATTTCGGTTTTCATTGTAATATTCATTAATAAAGCACCCCTCGTTGAGACTTTTGTCTCAAGAGGTTTGTTCGTTACACAATCGTCTAAATTATCCTTTAATTGTTAGCGAAGTTCGATAAACCCGCGCAAAACAAAATCAATCAAAATAGAATAATAAATAAGCGGAGTTCTAGCTATGCCCTATGTCAGTTATAAATTGTTTGAAATCTTGACCATATTGTACATAAAACTCCTCAAATGCGTGTTTCCTACTTGGAGAAATGGTGATATGTATTAGTGCAGCCCTAATTCTATCAATTTGCTCCTTATTATGTTTTATACCATCTTGCACGATTAAATTAAAAATGTGAGACGCACAACACTCATGAAACAAAAAACCATCAAAATAAGGATTCAGTACTCTACAAAGTTTATCTATTACAACCTTATTAATACTAGCATTGTCAAACAGTAAAAAAAAATGAATTTTACTTCCACAACAATATTCCTTAATAATTTTCATGAGAGAGTTAAAAATATTGTTAGTGTTATGAAGAAATTCAAATATCTTAGAAGCAATAATTTTTTTATGCATTACCCAAAGTGGGTTTATGTAGTGTGCAGTTATTGCTATATAACCTTTTTATTTATACTTTCCAATAAATCATAAGTAAAATATATAACACCGCCAAATTTATATAAATCATTAATCAATTGGTTCTTGGTTTTAACAAAATAGTCCATAGAAACATTACAAAAAGTATTTCTACTTATTCTTATTGGTTGGAGATATTCTTTTACGAATGTTGTGATATGTTCGTTGTCCACTATGCTTAGCGGTAACACAACACCGATAACGAACTTGACCATTCCATCACGAGTTCTTTCCTTCAAATACATCCATATGCTTAGTGTTGAAGCTGAACCTCTACCAGAAGGAGTACCAAAGGTTAGTTGTGTTTGAGATCTACCAACAAGCCAATGTTTGGCTGTACATTTGGCGTAGTGACAATTGAGGTTGGTAGTACCAATACCCTTTTATCATATCTGTTACCCCTCAAATCCGAAGTCCCAGGTCGATCACCATGTAGACAGCCACATAAGCAGCGGTCAGTGTGGATAGTCACACAAGGGCTATTGAGGCTGGTCGAGGTCCCTCGGTTCTGGGGAAGGTAGTAGGTACGATGAAGAAGCTGGGGGGCCAAAATTCGATCCTACATGAAATGAAGCCATGTGGCACGATACGTGGGCTGATGGTCAAACACACTAGTCAAAAGAATACCAGCAGGCAAAACACACCAGTAAAGGAGAGCAGGCCGAGGGCCTCACACTTCTCCAAAGGATGAAGCTGCATAATATGGGTGAGGACCTCAGATCTTTCCGAAGCTGTCTCCAACTTATCCAAGGCTCATGAGGTCAACGCTGCCTCTAGAAATAGATTTGAAGATCTATCAGAAGCGATTGACGTGACACTCGTAATAAAAGCTTGTCAGTATATCAGCCTATTGTATAGGGCGGCTGTTATCAATGTATTAATTGTATGAAAATACAGTGATGTGAAGCCTTAGTTAGGAGGATGAGGCCACGTGGTTCCAATCCAATGGTCACCACGTCGGCCAATGCATTATAAATTGGTCATCTTTGTAATTAAATAGGGAATGGACGATAAAGAAAAGAGCACTAACCATATATTCACAATATACACTAGAACTCTTAAAGAAACCATATGAACATTTGATCTGTCCTTCCACATATTCCTATTTTGTTATTAAATAGATTGGTTTAATTTCCATCCTGCAATTGTTGTTAGCACGATTGCTTTTATTCCATCTGCCGGAGCTAGAACATTTCTGTCTCTCGACGCATAGTACCTCCTGCCCCATCTTTTTTGAGCTACCGTTATCTTTCCGGTAGGAACGCGCCAGAATCATACTTGACTTGGCGTGAATGGATTCGGCATCTGTTGAGCTCATTTTTTGGGGTCAACAGATTAGCACCATCTGTGGAAAAACCTACATTTAACCACGAACACACCTGGGAAAAAATGCCAGGCTACATTTCTAAAAAGTTTGGCGAAGGAAGGTTCTTGTCCTTGAAAAAGGAGTGTCCTTGCAAAAACAACTACTAAGAACTTGAAGCCCTTGAAGATAGGGATAAAAGTCCCATATTAAACAATTGAGAGATGAGTTTCACGGACGAAAATACTCCTAGAAGAACGAGGGAACACCGTGAAGAAGTGGAACCCTCACATGCTGTCCCAGTACCCACCCGAGGCCTCCAGTATGCAGATGATGAGGTTCTAGGGACGGAGGAGGGGCCGTAGCTAGGCTAACTAGGGAAATGGCAACCAACATGAGGGATATCACTCAGTAGAACCTAGCCATGTAAGAAATATTGATGAGCATGCAAGGACAAGGAGGCTATCAGGCTCATCAATACACAGCCCTGGAAGATGTCTTTCCTGAGACACAAGTATATTATCAAGAGGAAGACGAGGTCTAGAGTCCAATTGAGGGGTATCGTTATAATGGGACAAAAGCTCCTCAAGGAAGAGAGGATGAAATTGATTCATCGACCACAAGAAGCTCCTCAGAGAAGCCACAAGAAAGTGAACCCCAGAGGTCTATCAGTGTTTTTGATAGGCTAAGTCCGAGAAGGCCTAGAAATAGGCAACCTCATCCGCCCCCTCCAATGCCCAGAAATGGGCAACAAGAAATACACCCGGATGAGGATCAACCCATGCGTTACGAAGAGCCTTCGGCTCGTCATCCCAAAAATAGGAATGAAATGCGAGACCAGGCTAGAAACAAAGCAGGAGCCTCCCAACGACCTCCCCAGACCAACCAAAGGGGAGACGACAATTTAAATGGGCCTCAGAGGTCTCTCGATCTTGATGATGAGGATGAACATTCTCCCTTCTCCGAGGCTGTAAGGAATGCTCCCATGCGAAGCCACTTCACACTCCCTAAAATCCAAAAATACGATGGGAGATGTGACCCCGCTAAACATATGGATAATTATAAGACACATATGAATCTGAAAGAGGCCACCCAGCAACGAAATGTAGAGCCTTCTACTTGACCTTAAGTGGAGGTGCAGAAATTTGGCATGCTAGACTACCAGAAGGGGGCACCTGAAGTTGGCCCGAGCTCAAGAAAGCTTTCTTGAAACGCTTCACAACCAGCAAGGAAGGAGAAAGGCCCATCCAAAGGTTGCAAGATATGAGACAACATCAAGTCAACCAAGCCCAAAGAGCCAACAAAAGGGTTGAGGTAGGGGACGAGGTGCTGAACCTAGAAGTAAGAACGAAGCTCCACAATATTGCTCATATCATCAATCTCATGGACACCGGACAGAGGACTGTCGGGACGCGGCAAGATTTCCACTAAGAAATGTTCAGAACAAGCAGAATCAACAGCCTCGGAACAATGAATAGCGTCGACTTAACAAGAATGACCCTCCGCGAGGAAGAGATAATGACACTGAAGAACTTAGAGAAGGCCCAAGGCAAGGACGATGCCCACACCAAGTAACGAACATGAACCCATTTGAGAAATCGACAGATCATTAGTGGTCCTTATGTAGATGGAGATTCCAGGAATTCTCAAAGGAATTATGCCAGGGAAGCAATCAACCCGACTATGACGAGCTACGTAGTAAATCAATCTGCAAACGGGAGGGTGTCGCCTCCGATCACTTTTACACAGGATGACAAGTGGGACTACATTATCCCCATTGTGATGCCTTAGTAATAAGGGTCGTCGTGGCCTACAGCAGCCTGAAAAAATGTTGGTAGATAATGGGAGTCGGTCGATATTTTATTTGGCACCACTTTTGACAAGATAAAGATTGACCACGAGCTGACCCCAATGAGTTCTCCCTTGTATAGCTTCACAAGGGGTACTCAAAACACCTAATTGCTCTAGCAATAGAGGTGGGGATGGTACCCCTAATTGCTCACCATTTCATGGAATTCCTTGTAGTGGATAACCGATCTACCTATCACGGGGTACTCGGAAGACCCGCCTTAAAAGAATTATGAACAGTCACCTCAATCCACCATTTGACCATGAAGTTTCCTATTGAAAACAGCATTGTAACAGTTCGAGGGGATCAAAGAGGAGCTAGGGAATGCTACCCCAACTCCTTGAGAAAAGCAAAACCAAGGACACAAGTCTATCTTCACCGACATTGACATATACGACCTCCCTGAACAAGGGAGTGCCCTTGAACAAGGGGAAGACGTCCTCATGACTGAAGCTCCTGAAGAGGAGGCAGTTGCTAAAAAAACAGTTAGCTTGGAAGAACTGGACCCCTATATTATTGATTGCGAGCCTCAAATGGCCCCGATGGAGGAACTGGAAGCCTTAGTAGTTGACCCTATGGACCCAACCAAATGCCTACAGGTGGGAAGCAATTTGCAATAGGAGATGAAAGAGATGTTGAAAAACTTCTTGCTTAAAAACATTGATGTATTTGCTGGAAGCACGGCGACATGATAGGCGTCGCTTCCAAGGTTAGCTGTCACCACTTAAACATTGACCCGAAGGCCATGGCTCATAGGCAAAAGAGAAGAGTCCTTAACTCGGAAAGGTATGGGGCCCTTAAGGACGAAGTTAAGAAGCTAATAGATAATGGCTTCATTAGAAAATCTGTATACCCAAAGTAGGTCTCCAACCGAGTTCTGATGGAAAAAGCACAATGGAAAACGGAGGGTATGCATTGATTTCTGGAATTTAAGCCAAGTCTATCCAAAGGACAGCTTCTCATTTCCTAGAATTGACCAACTTGTGGTTCGACTGCTGGACATGAACTCTTTAGCTTCATGGACGCCTACTCTAGATACAACCAGATTCCCATGTTCCCATCGGATGAAGAGCACACATCTTTCATCACGGACAAAGGACTCTATTGCTACAAGCGATGCCCTTCGGATTGAAAAATGCTGGGACAACATACCAGAGGCTGGTGATGTTTTCTGATCTCATTGGCAAAACCATGGAATTTTATGTGGACGACATGCTGGTGAAAAGTCGAGACTCAACAGACCATGTTACACACCTAGATGAGACATTCCAGATCCTGCGAAGATACCGAATGAAGCTCAATCCTTTAAAATGTGCTTTGGGATGTCATCTAGCTAATTCATTGGTTACATAGTTAGTCAAAGAGGCATTGAAGTGAATCCTGAAAAGGTCAGAGCTTTAAGTGAAATGAGATCACCCCGGAAACCAAAAGAGGTACAAAGCCGTACTGGAAGGTTGGCAGCCCTAAATCGTTTCATCTCTAAGGCAACAGATAGGTGCCTTCCCTTCTTCAAAATTCTTAAAGGGGGAAATAAGTTCCAATGGATTGAAGAATGTAAGGTGGCCCTGCAAGAACTGAAGAAGCATCTGAGCCAGGCACCCCTCCTTTCCAAACCAAAAGACCATAACATATTGCATCTCTAATTAGCGGTAACCTCAGAGGCTGTAAGCTCAGTTCTAATAAGGAAAGAAGACAACCATCAGCTACCGGTCTACTATATTAGCAAGACACTTCTTGGAACGGAAATGCGATATCCTGACATGGAAAATTGGCCCTTTCCCTAATAATAGCCTCGAGGAAGCTAATGCCATATTTCCAGGCTCACGGTATACACGTACTGACCAATTACCCCCTCAAGCAAGTACTTCAAAAACCTGATGCTTCAGGAAGATTGCTTAAGTGGGTTGTGGAGCTTAGTGAGTTCGATATCAGTTACAAACCAAGGGCAGTCATCAAAGGACAAGCCTTGGCTGATTTTATGGTAGAATTCACCCCCCCACCAAATGACGAAGAAGAAATAGAACCCTCCGAACCTTGGATATGGAGGCTATCTGTCGATAGGTCTTCTGGGGACATAAGTTCGGGGACAGGAATCGTAGTGGTCAGTCCGAAGGGACACAAACTTACGTGTGCAGTGAGGTTTGGTTTTAAGGCAACCAATAACGTAGTAAAGTACAAGGCTCTTCTAGCTGGCCTCCGACTAGCAAGGGAACTACAAGAAAAAAAGGCTCATAATCAGCAGTGACTCCCAGCTAATGGTCAGCCAAGTCCATGGAAACTTTTCAGCCTGGACAAATCTATGGCAGCCTATCTGAAGTTGGTAATGAACTTCGTCCCTTCATTTGAGAGGTTCGAACTAATGCAAATACCGAGATCCCAGAACGCTCATGCTGATACACTAGTAAAACTAGCAAGTAGCAAAGATTCTGAACTACTTACAGTGGTCTCGATCGAGTACCTCCCCAGACCTTCGACCGAAATCAGTGGGACGGTGATGTGGATAGAAGATATGCCTCTCTGGATGAAGCCCATTATATCCTCTCTAAAGGATCAGACCCTATCCCCTCAGAAAGAAGAAGCTCAAAAGCTGGGAAGGAGAGCTGCCCACTTCATTCTTCAAGATGATATGTTATACAAACGTGGGTTTTCATTGCCTCTGTTGAGGTGTATTGGAGAAAAGCAAGAAAACTATATACTCAGAGAAATTCATGAGCATGTTTGTGGTAATCTTACTGGGAGTTGGTCGTTGGCACAAAAAATGCTAAAACAAGGATACTACTAGCCTATCTTAAAAAAGGATGCGCAACAATTCGTCCGGAAATGTGACAAATGCCAATGTTTTGTCACCATCCAAAGGCAGCCTTCACAAGAACTAAGTGTGGTTTCCAGTCCTTGGCCATTTGCGAAGTGGGGGATCTACCTAATTGGACCTTTACCCAAAGGGAGAGGAAGCGCTAGCTTCGCCATCGTCGCTATCGATTATTTCACAAAATGGGTGGAAGCTGAGCCACTTGAAAAAATAACTGAAGCCAATACTTCCAAATTTCTTTGGAAGAACCTTATCTGCAGGTTTGGTATCCCCCATTCAATTATATCAGACAAGGACAGACATTTTGACAACAAAAAATTCAGAAAAATATGCAAGGAGTTAGGAATCAGGAAACATTTCTCCTCCCCACACCATTCTCAAGCAAATGGACAAGTTGAGGCTATAAACAAAACAATCAAGTATACCCTAAAAAGAAAGCTTGACACCTATAAAGGGGCTTGGTTGGATGAACTACCTCAGGTTCCGTGGGCCATCAAAACCACCAGCCGAATGGCAACAGGGAAAACCCCGTTCTCCATGGCATATGGGGCAGAGGCTATGAGCCCCGTCGAGGTGGGTCTCCCATCCCCTAGGAGAATACACTTCAATGAGGTAAGTAATGATGAATTGAGGAGATGCAGATTAGACCTCCTTGAAGAAAGGAGAGATGATTCCCAAATCAAAATGGCCATGTATCAAAGAAAAATGACCTGGTATTACAATGCCAAAGTAAAGAAGAAATCCTTCCGGATAAATGACTTGGTGCTTCGGAAAGTCTTCTTGTCTTCCAAGGAGCTAGGGGTAGGCGCCTTGAGACCTAATTGGGGAGGACCCTATAGCATCGAGAAAGAAGTTCAGCTTGGAACCTACTGGATTAAAAACATGGATGGAAAGATTCAGCCTCATCCGTGGAATGTTGAATATTTATGAATGTATTAGCAGTGAATGTTAACCACAGATGGAGGTCTTTCCCAGCCTTTTGCAAATAAATAAAAACTTTTTGTCCAAATAGAATTTTACAGAAATTTTACAATGCGTGGGAACCTTGGAAGAGAGGATGACATTCCCAAATGGGATCACTTCGCTTGAATTTCGAGGTGGATAGCACATGTCTTCCTTTGATGAAGTCGAGCGTCAGGGAAGAAGCCTTTATATGGATAAGCAATCCACCATGTAAGGAAGCGTTGGCACCTCGAAAGAGAGGATGACATTTCCCAAATGCGATCACTTCGTTTAAACTCTGAAGAGGATAGCACATGCCTTCTTTTGATGAAGTTGAACGTCTGGGAAGAAACCTTTACATGGATAAGCAATCCACCATGTAAGGTAGCGTGGGCGCCTCGAAAGAGGGGATGACATTCCCCAAATGGGATCACCTCGCTTGAACTCCGAGGCGACGGCACATGCCTTTCTTTAACGAAGTTGAACGTCAGGAAAGAAGCATGTACATGGATGAACAATCCACCATGTAAAGAAGCGAGGGTGCCTCGGAAGAGAGGATGACATTCCCAAAAGGGATCACCTCGCTTAAACTTCGAGACGGAAGTTGAAATCCTCAAAAATAACATTGGAAAATCTCTCAAAAAGGGTTCAGCTATAGTAAAGGCTATGGAATTATTCAAATTATTTGAACCCAATTCAACTCGATTATGACTCAATGAAGACAGATACTTAATTAAGTATATTAAAATCAAGGCAAGATGAAACAGCACAGAATACTCAGGTTCAACCTAATTTTCAATAAATAATCCAGTACAATTGGAGGCTCCAAAGCTTTACAAGGATTACGATCAAAGTAAACCTGTTCTATTCCTGGGAAGTGGGGGAAGATTCTATCTCCAGAAAGGTTACAAGAGCTAGGACCCCGGCTGGGGGTGCTGTAGGGGCTTCTTCCTCCAAAGAACCATCTGATATCACTTCTACAACGTCATCCTCAGCAGGAGCCTGAGGTTTTTCAATAAATTCGACCTTATTTCTGGAAGCATCGAGATATAATTTGCGATATATCTTGATACTCCAGTACCTCCCTATAGGCATACCTCCTCCAGTACAAAGCGAAGCGATGATACTCTTCGGTTAGGTGGAAATTCGCGATATAATTCCTTCACTGTAATTTGACCCGCTTCGACAACATCTAGCTCATACTTCCTACATTCATTTGTGAGCCACTCCACCTATTTCTCCATAGAATCATTGGCATTTTTAGCAGCAGTCAGTCGGACATTGGCTTGTTCCAATACATCCGCAGTCAAATTTTGAAGGTTATTGAACGAGGCCACTTCACCTTGTGACTCATAAACCTCTTTCTTCATGGACTCAATTTCAACTAAAGCAAAGGCTAACTTTGCCTTATTGTCAACTTTTTGAGCCTTCAGCTCATCGACCTCCACTCTCGCCCTCTTCAATTCTGCCTCAACATCGTTTAGCTTCTTGTATAAGGTCTTTTTTCTCTCCTGAATGTTCGCCAACACTCCCTAGCATTCAAGGCCTACTCCGAAAGCCCTAGAAATTTGACTCACAAGAGTGGCAGTAAGGTCCACCGCATCGCAGGTGGCCACATAATCCTGCCACCCCTTAGTCCAAAACATGTTGAAAACTTCGGTCGCATTCCGAACTTCAGCAGGCAGCATTTCGAAGTTGTTATCTCGCCCTCCCAGAAAGTTTCCAGATTTCCCTGGGGTCCTATCCATTGATGCCTTAATCACTTCGTTGGCCTTCCAAAGTTGCCCTCCGATAGCAGCATCGATGAAAGGTTGCAATAGCTTCGGTCGCTTGGAGGCCCCTTCTCCACAATGGGTTAGCTTCTTTTTCTTTTGGAGCTCTTTAGCTACCCATTTGCCCCTATCATCCTTAGGATGAGCATCATTGGGAACCTTTCCCTCAGCCACATTTTCGGCTTTATCATCATGAAAGCACTCAACCTTCACCTTTACTTGTTGTGCCCCTGAAGAGGAAGGCTTCAGTACCTTTGCACCAATAATGGTAGTGGCCTGAAGAATAGAGGTCATATCAGGCTTTGGGTATTCTCTCTTCAAAGGTTTGTCTACATTTGTTGAAATAAATATTTAGAAACTGTTAATATGCAAAATTCAGTAAAAACTACACAAGTTGAGAGATTTCTTACCTTTGGGCACCTCGGCAGACATTCTTATTCAAAGAAAACGTCAGAATAGTGGGGTTTTTAGAAAAATTGAAGGGAATTTCATAAGATTTAAAATGTCGGAATAGTGGGATTCTGGCTCTTATATAAGGAATGAAACAAATCCCAGTCGTCAGATTAAAGCCGAATTAATCAAAGGCGTCCACTTTTCAAATAATCTCGGTCACAGAATTCAAAACGTTTCTCCCTTTTGAAGCCTTGGATTTGTACGTGTACCTCACGAAAAATTCTATGTGCATGGTTATGTCCCAGGAGTCACACATGCCAATGATAAGCCATCATTATACATGCAATACAAATGGCCGTATGTGTGTTGGAAGTTGTATCAATACAGCTACCGCCTTGGAAAAATGCAAAACCATTAAATTATATACATAAGTATGTAAGTTCATTTATAATCCCATCCAGCCTCGAAACTGGTACACCTCGCCCAGCACCTCAACTTCAAGTTGACTTAAAGCCTCAATCAGTTCCAAAATGAACTCGCCTCTGCTTCAAAATGGCCTACAGCCTCAACCAATTCAAAATTATTCCATGAAAGTCAAGGAATCTGGGGTTATGCGAAAGCCTCAACTCTAAGGGAACATGTCAGTATCCAAAGTTCTAGTTGAATCAAAAGGTTACATCGCGAACGGGCTATGCTAGGAATACTGTAGTCATTGTGCAAAGCAAACCCAAGGTCTTGTGAAAACTAGGGTAACTTAAGTGGGTTTTTCAGCTAGTGAAAATTAAGATATCTAGATTAGGGCTGGGCAAAATGTCCGAACCGAACCGGACCGAACTGGAACCGAATCGAGCGGGTTTTCTTAACTTAAAAACCCGAAGAACCGAAGAACCGAAAAATTTTGGTTCGGTTCTCGGTTCTAGACCAAGAACCGAAGAACCGAATAAGAACCGAATTTTTTTTGATAAATCAATTTATTTTATTTTTTCTAAACAAATTAACAATTTTTTGTTTTAACTATTTGATATATATATATATATATATATATATATATATATATATATATATATATATATATATATAGATATATAGTCCTTAACCTAACACGGGTTTAATTTTGAGCTAGTTTGTAGTTTTGTTTTTATTTCCTATTGGACTTAGTTTAGTTTAGATTGGGTTTGATCTCAGTCTTGGGCTAGGCTTTAGTTGATATTTTAGCCATACATGGTTGGGTTTAGGGTTTAGTTGCTAAGATCGAACTTCGTATTTGTATCTACTTCTTGTTATTAAGCCCCTGTTTGGCCAGCATTCTTGTGAAGAAAAAATGAAAAATTGGACCATTTTTTTCAAATTAGTAGGCCCCTCCCTCTCACAAGTTGGTCAAATATTTCAGCTGGCCCCATGTCTAACGCTAAGAAAATTTCTAGAAATGGGAAAAAAATGCCCTCCAAACAGGGGCTAATTTAGTATGTACTTTCAGGTGTATTTATGTAGTATTATTTTAAATATTAAAAAATTTAATTATAGTACGGAACCGAACGGAACCGAACCCGAACGGTTCCAAAATTATATTTGGAACCAACGGTTACATTTACTAAAAAACCGAAAATTTCTGGAACCGAAAAAAACCGAACCGAACCGACCCGCGCCCACCCCTAATCTAGATGTTGGAAAGTCTAACGTCTCTACAAGTACGAAAATGAAATAACATCGGAACGTTCAAAGATCGGTCGATATTCCTCAATAGTCCAATATTCTAAAAATAGTCTGACTCATTCTTTCAAGATTCACCAAGTTATTATACTTCGGAGGTTAACAAATTGTTAATGGTCAAAAATCATTAATATGCTTCAAGGTCAGAAGCTATCGATGCGCAACAGTAAAAGAACAATAGAAGACGGGTAAAGAAAAAGATTGAATTTCATCGAATATAAACTAAAAGCAGAGCTTGGACCGAAGACCTTACACTTTAGTGAAAAAATAAAGCAACGCTCAGCCTGAAGGGATGAGGCTTGAGGGGGTTCGAAAGGCGCTATGGCTCCAGCTTCGGCAAGTTGGGCTTCTTCAGCATCATCTTCGTTAAGCTCAGTGACCTCTGTACCCTCATTTGGGTCTGAGGTTCACCACCCTCCTTAACTTCCAAAAACTCTGCCCTCAAGTCAGAAGTCTTGGCCTCCAGATTGTGCACCTCGAGCCATTCAATAACTTCGACATAAGTGTACTTCCTCCAATAAGAGCCAAATGCTTGTATGTTCAGTAAGGTAGAAGTTGGCCAAGAAATGTTGCTCAACATGCTTACTAGCAAGTTCGACATCGCTGCACATGATCTGAACTTCTTCGATCAAACTAGACACCTGGCGAATCAGCTCCTTTACTTTCTTCTTCAAAAAAACATTTTCTTGATTGGCCTTCTCGAGGGCTTCAGTAGCCAGGCATTGGTGCGCATCGAAGCCTCTACCTACTTCGTAAGTAAGGCCACTTCACTCTGGGATAAGTGCACCTCTTCCTTGAGTTTCCCAATTTTCTCCAGGGCCAAAGCAAGATTCACAGACTCCTCTTTCTCTTTCTTGGCCAGCGCATCGGCCTTCACCTTATGGCCACTTCTTCTGCTTGAGAGGCCTTGTTCACAAACTCTTTATTTTTTCTCTGGAGGGTTTTGAAGAGGGCCTCTACCTCTACCGTCATCCCAAATGACCTCACAGCTTGGGCAACCATTGTGGCGACGACGTCCACCGCGTCACATATCTCAACAAAGTTCTGCCACTTTGTTGTCCAAAATTGATGGAACGTCGTCGTGGCCATTTGTATATCTGGGGGTAGAAGGGTAAGAGCTTTGGGTTCCAACTTGCCGGGCATCTTCGCCATAGAGGGCCTACCTTGTGAGCGATCGGAAGTTGTGGTATCATTTGAGGTCTTCGACTTTTTGACAGAATCTTGTTTTTGAGTTTCCAAGGAAGCCAACCTTTTCTGCCCCCAGTGGTCGTAGCAATGGATGCTACCAACAGTTTCTGCCCTGGAGGCACCTCAGATTGAGGAGGGGGCGTCATTGGAGCTAGGGTTGGGCGTGGGTTGGGTTGGGTCGGTTTTTGCCCCAACCCAAACCCAACCCAATATAGTTGGTTTGATATAAAATCAAACCAACCCAACCCGAGAAAATGTTGAAACCCAACCCAACCCAACCCAATCAAGTGTCGGTCGGGTTGGGTTGGGTTGGTCGGGTTGGACAAAGTGTAACTTATTACCATAGATTCAAAGAAAACCAACAAGTCATCCAACTAATTGATAATACGATTAATATTTAATACAATGTACAACCATCCAAAAAAAATAGCAGTTGAACAAAAAACTGTGGCAGCTGAACTGTGGCAGTCGTCATATATTTAATTGTAATACAATACAGTAATCATTGACAAAAAACTAGAAAATTAATATGATAGTTGAACTATGGCAGCTACATAATCACAGTTCACAGATTTACAAGTCCATTACATTCATTCACTCCCACAGCCACTGGTTTACAACCTTCAATGAATATTGCCTAAGTGAGCACAAGTGGTACCTGCAGCAACATAAAATATAGGTGAGTCTCTTATTGAACATTAATCAAGGAATAAAATTGACAACATACAGAGAGCTTAAAAAAAGGGGTTTAACAACATATTTATTTCATTGGTTGAATGCAGTTCGATAAGTTATTACTATGGGGTTTATATATTTCCCTTTAGTCATCCAAAATGTGAACAATTCCTTTCAAAATGCAACAGAAGTGCTCAGGCATATAGATGTATCATGTATGTCTGTGTGTGACAAAGAGGGAAGTACTATTGAAAGATGAGATATTGGTGCACTGATCTCAAAGTGCAAAAGGCCATTTTTAATTTTCAAAGAAGTAATTTGAATAGACAAAAAATCACTTGGAAGAATGTCCATCCCATATTAAAAAGACAAGGAAATATAGAATCAAACTCTTTTTTCAATTATAATCATTTCCTATGAAAACTGGTGATAAATTAAACAGCTTATTTTCTCACCTCTTCTTCTCCACTTCTAACACTGTAAATTCCTTTAGCACCAGCCAAAATGTGCTTGAAATTTGTGCTGAAAATAACATATATAAGATAAGAAAAATTTTGTGATTGAGTTACTGATATTGATTACTGAAGTCGTACAAAACAAAGAAAAATGAAAATAAAATTGGCCATTGTGTAATTTTATCTCAATAATTTTTGAACTGGTGATGCACGACACAAAACTATTATTATATATGTTTATATTCCACCATACTTTTTCAGTTTCTGTGAACAGAAGAATAATCACAGATCTATGCAGTTTATCAGTAAAGTTAAGTCCCTCAATAGTCATCTGCAGGTCTAGAAATGGATGACAGAAAGCCAAACAAATCCACAAAAATAAAAATATTTTAAGTATTTCCACAAAATACCAAAATCCAACCAAAAAGAATTATTTCAAACCTTCAGTTAATATTGCTTGAGTCAGCACAAATGGTACCTGTAGCAACATAACATATAGGTGAGTCTCTTATTGAACATTAATCAAGGAATAAAATAGAAAACATACAATTATGTGAAGACTTAATCCTGTTAAACTGCTACATTCTCTGCAGCCCACAGTTCAGCTATTGGAGAAGACATAATCCTGTTCTCATACATCTACAATAGGAAAAAAATGCATGATTCTCTAATCATAAATAAGCAACACCAACATGAGAAAAACTTTCAGCTAGAAAATGTCTAAACTAGGGCCTTAAAATTCTGTGAATGTGATTATCATATGAATTTGACAGATTTGGTGAGACTTACATTCTAGCAAAAAATGTATGAGCAATGGCAAGTAACATCATAGCTTTCACCCTTCCACTACCAAGCACTAAAAATCTACAGAAGCACAAAAACTGATGGAAACATTGTTTGTTGAAGCAAAAGTTTTGTTAAGTGGCCTGTTAGCATAAAAAACTGTACAAGTAAGTGCTATAGAAGTGCAAAAACTGATGGAAACATACAAATCATTGAAAGTATTGACTGATTCATATGCCTACCTCAAAAGTTATCTTGTAAAATAAATGAATCACTTAGCGTTGGGCCCTTGATCATCCTCAGTTGATTTTGAATTCATTGATTCTAGAAGTTCATCCATTTCATTGTAATGCTCAACATCTTCCATGCAAAAACCATCTAAGTCTGGAGAAGCTTTCAACCAATTTTGAGTGCATACTAAGACCTCGACCATCCTAGGACTTAAGCAACTATGGAAAGGATCAAGTATCCTTCCTCCAGTACTAAATGCACTTTCTGAAGCAACAGTTGAAACTTGAATTGCCAACACATCTTTGGCCAAATTGGACAAGACACCATACTTATTTCCGTTAACCTTCCATCAATCTAGAATTTGAAAATCCTTGTCTTGGATGCTTTCACGAGCATCCAATAAGTATCGTTCCACGTCATTTTTTATCTCCACCGAATCCTTAATTGCTTGTTTCTCTAGAAATCTACTAAGACGAGCATCACTCGTAGAAGAACTTCCTTTATATGTATTGATAGAACTTGAAGAATCCTCAGTCGACACTTTACTACTTCCATTGATACCTTCATGACCCACATACCACTCATACATATATATAAAATTTGCTTTCAAAGAATTCATCATGTTACTAACAACTTCCATATCCATATATAGATCATTCAAACAATATTCAACATAATCCATTTTGTATCTTGGATCGAGGATAGTAGCAAAAAGCAACAATTGATTCACATTTTCCATTTTCCCCCAATACTTATCAAACTTCTTCTTCATGTTATTCGCCATTTCAACCAAAAAAATGTTTCCACTTAATCTCCATTCATCCAATTCGATTACAAGATTACAAATTTCATGTAGATAAGTACAAGCACTAACACGCAATGAAGCACTAAAAGTCAAAGTCACATTAAAGAATTTTTCAAGAAATTTAACAAATACAGATGCGCTTTCCCAATCTAAACTTGAAGGAGGTCCACCCCTCCTTCTATTAGTATCATCTTCTCGAAAGTAATGCAAATACTGAGCATCCTCATCTTCTAACCTATCAAAAGCTTTTTCAAATTTCAATGCCGTCTCCAACATCAAATAGGTAGAGTTCCACCTAGTTGGAACATCTAAAAACACAATAGACTTGCAATCAATCTTCTCTTTCCTTGCACACTCCTTCAATTTTTCGTATCTAGCAGGAGAAGATTTCACATATTTGACTGCATTGCGAATATTCACAATGGAGTCATGTGCTTCCCTCAACCCTTCACCAACGATCAAATTGATAATGTGTGCACAACATCTCAAGTGCAAATACCTTCCATCTAGAACACATCCATCACTACCCCCAACCAGCTACCTTTCGCGTAAGATAAGAAATGGCCGTGTCATTGGAGCTTGCATTATCGACAGTGATTGCAAAAATTTTCTCAATCCCCCAATCATGTAAACAAGTCTCAAGCATTTTTCCAATAGTTTCCCCCTTATGGTTTGGAACGACACAAAAATTCAAAATATGCTTATTAAACGTCCAATCGAAATCAATGTAGTGTGCTGTAAGAGACATGTAATTAACATTTTGAATAGAAGTCCAAGTATCAGTTGTAAGGGAAACCCTTTGACGGTGAAAAGAAATTGCATCTCTCAATTTCAGTTTTTCATCCAAATACAACTGATAAATGTCTCTAACGAGAGTCCTGCGAGATGGAGCCTTAAATTGAGGACATGCTACACTACAAAAGAGCCTAAAACCACGAGCTTCAACAAACCTAAATGATAATTCATCCAAAACTATCATTTTAGCACATGCAACTCTACACTCTTCCTTGCTTCGACCAACAACAGTTAGATTACTCCTTCCATCCTCTTTGTTCTCAAACGATAAGGTTTTTTGCTTCTTATCCACCAATCTACCTGGATACTTCTTACATTTGTATGTCAGGTGATTACCCAATGTACTAGTACCACACTTCTTAGTGCCACAAGCATAATCTGCTCCACAATAATTACACTTACACCTAACATCTGGATCATCCTTTGAGCCTAATAGAGTGAAGTGATCCCAAACATAAGAAGCTAATCTATTAGATTTTCGTTTACCCAATGTTGACGGTGCACGTGGAGGAAGACTAGATTGCAAATTTGGATCTTTATTTGATTGAGCCTGTGTGCCATGTTCTTCCAATACGTCCATATCTACCAACATATTTCACAAAAATTATGAATATACCAAAATACATCTATTAAATTACACTTATTATTGCACTACGAGGAAGGAAGAATATTGCACCTAAGTCCATTACTTAAGGACAATGCAGATTATCCTGACTCCAATTTCCAGAAGATCAAATAACAACAGCATGTCTTCGACTACATTAGTACCAACACAAAAAGAAAAAATTAGTGAGACAACAAATCACATCATAAGAGTGCAAGACCAAAAAATGAAAGTGTCCTACTGATGAGATCACCTAGTTTCTTAGAAATATATCTACTAAATGGAAGAGACAGACATCATCTTTTTTTTACGCTGCCATTTTATATTCCCCCAATGATGTGCTTTTCGATTATCCATAGGATCCACCAAGTCGTAGATTTTGAATTATAACAAAATAAATAAACTTGACATCTTCTATTTTAAGGAAAATGGAGTGTAATAGCATGGAGCTGGAATGGAGGCCCAAAACATAGCCTAGGAAAATCTCTGTGCAAAGCATGGAAAATATGTTAAGAAAAAGATAATTCCTTCTATAATGTCCTCGTAAAATTTTCAATATCACAAATCAAAACTGCTGATAGCCCTAATCTATAGAGACTATTCTCTCTTTCAGGTTAAGTCTTATTCCCTATTACAAATCAGAAAGAATTGAACAACGTATCCCACCCCCACAAATAAAAAGGAAATTTGAAAATAATTAAACAAAAAGTTCCATTTGTTCCACAATTGCTAAAGAGGCCAACTACAGTGCCTCAGGCATGCTACAAATCTCTTTAAGAATAATTTCCAGACAATCAATGGGAAAATTTTCCTGTGAAGTATAATAATGTAACCCAAATTATAACCTAAATGGTAGAAAGAATGATTATTTACGCCCAAAGAAGTCCATCATAGCCAAATTCTGAATCTAAAATGGCAGGGTCAACGGACTCTTCCATTTCTTAGAAAGAAAGATTATTTACGCTGTGGTTACTTCACAAAATTTGCACAGTTTGTAGAATTGTAAATCTTATGCTTTAACACGGGATCAGGGCAGCATCTTACCATCATCAACAAAAGAATAACTCATTAGGATAATGGGCATACTGTTGCAGTACAAGTTGCAGCAAAACGATAGGGCGTGAGGTAGTTCAAGTTTCAACGATTCCAGCAGTTTTGTGGACAAAGGGCCAAGGCTAGATGAGCTCTCAAGTCTCAAGAGTCAAGCCATGAGAAGCAGAGAAAATATGATGACGGATTGACAGGAGAAAGAAACGAGTATACAAAATAAAGAAATAAACTTACCAAGCAGGCCAGCACAGCAGTTTGGAGTCTTCGGACAAAACGACGACCGACAACGGCAAGGTTAAACGAAGATCACCAATTGTTGTCGGCGTTAGGGCTACGGCTTCGTGAATGAAGACGAAAGAGAATGAGAGATCGTGAATTTGTGATTTCTCGTGTTTGTGGGAGTTTAGGGCTTTTTGCCCTTTTATAATTTTGTTAATTGTTATCAATTTTTTTTAAAAAAATATAGGCGGGTCGGGTTGGGTGGGTTGTACTTGGTTTTTTCGGTGGACCCGCAACCCGACCCAACCCGACCCAAATAAACCATCCCCATACCCGAAACCCACCAAAAAAATACTAAAAACCGACCCAAACCGATCGGTTTGGGTCGGGTTGGGCGGGTTATGCGGGTTTGGGCGGGTTTTGCCCCGCCCTAATTGGAGCTACCCACCCCAGTGACGGAAACCCTAAATTTCTTCTTGGGTTCTTCTACTAATGTTTCTTTCCCTAGTCTGGTAGAGGGGGCGGACCCTCCTCCTGAGAGGTAGCCTTCTTACTGGCCTTCTCCAGCTTCCCTTTAATCTGCCTTTCCCTGGCAGATGTGCCCTTCACACCCTTACAGCCCACCGTTGAAGTGGCGCCAGAATAGTGGCCATATTAGGGGTAGGCACCCTCCTTTTTTCGAAGTTTTCTGCAAGCAATTCTATGAATTTAGACGTGAATAAAAATCAATAAATAAACAGGTGAGGAGAAAATGTTCTCAGAGGCTAATTATACCTCTAGAGGCCATAAGAGAAAGGTTTTTTGTAAACCACTGTCGAGTGATCAAGTTGTCGAAGTGACGAGTCGATGAGGGTTGGCGATAAATGTCAGACAAGATCTCCCAGTGAGAAGGGTCGAGCTTAAAATGTTCGACAATCCCTAAAAATGACAAACATTGCATTAGTAAAAAGGTTCAGCGAGAAAGTTGAAAATAAAGCTTAATATAAGCACTCACTAGGCTCGGAGTAGGAGGTCGGGACTTTAACAAAGGGGACAGTGTCACCCTCACACTCCTGTCACTTCTCCCGAACCCAGAACTAGGTTTCCTTCCACCCTTTTTTGGAGGAATGAAGACTTGTCAAGAAATGAGCATGTCCTCCCCTACTCCCGAGCACATGGAGTACCAACCCCTGGAATTCCCTTTGCCTAATGAACTAGATTGGTAGACGGTTTGAAAAACAAAAAAGGGCATGTCCTCGCCCAGGGAAGTTTGTTTCCAAAGAATATAGGATCCAACTAATTGGGCCCAGGTGTTGGGGAAAAGCTGGGTAGGAGCCAGTCAATACAACCTAAGGATAGCTTGGAAAAAAGGGTGAAGGGGCAGACGAAGTCCTGCCTTGAGAAGGTAATCGCTCATGGCAACACATCCTTACCTAGGGTGGCAAGCTTGTTCATCAGGAGACGGGGATAGTAGTTCGATATTGTAGGGGATCCAAAATTTTACACTAAGGTCAGCCAGCTTGGTTAAATTAGCATTAGAAGGAATTTTGGCTGTCCCCCCAAGCTATTCTTTCATCGCTTCTACCAGCCTCGACGTCCTAATAGGGTCGGCGGTACTGGCCAATTCACCCTCCATCCTAACAGCTAACCTATCAGTGCCTACACTACCATCAGAAGAGGAAAAAGATGCCATTGATCTAGGAACTTAAATGAAATTCTTCGTGAAATACAGTGAAGATTCACAATACTTATAAGATTATCTTGGTAGGGAAGGAAAGAAATCTCGAAGGCTTGTGGACTTGAAGAAAGTTTCAAGAAGATAAAACTCGCGAGTAAAAATTCACATAGAGATAGAAGGAAAATAGTTTTTCTTAAGATCAATTTCCTTTTATAGGCATACATGCCCAACCTTAGTCGTTGGATCTTAATCTTGGACATCCAACTGTTTATTTTGAAGCATCGATCTGAGCCGCTTATGGCGTTTGACGCTCCACCTGCAAAGGCTCAGATCTAAGCATAGCGTACACGTCTCTGAGGTTTGTGGAAAAAACATGGGCAACAACAATCATGTTGTATTAAATGTGGCAGCTGCAGAGCGTATTGAGAGTTGTACCGGAATAATTACCTTATCTTGGAAATTGGATATAACATCAAATCATTAAGGATGTCTCAAGCCTCCCAAAAAAAAAATTTTGGAAACATATTAAACTCCTCGTAATAGCAAATCAGAGGCTGCTTTCTCATATCAGGCCTTACCAACTTTTGAAAATGAGCGGTGGAACTCCGGATTAGATAAAGGACTTCGGCAAGACATGCCTACTTCAGATAGGGAACCCCAAACCCTGGCATACGTAACCCGGGGTAGGTACCTCGGGAGAACGACATATCCCCCATTGAGTAAAACTGCCTCTGAAGACGCTGACGGAGGGCCGACGAAAGGTCATAGCTCCTTTCCTCACTGAAAAAATACATGAAACTTGAAACTCCATGCATTACATAATCATGCATAGACTTGGGGGACTATTGTTACCCCTCAAATCCGAAGTCCTACGTCACGTAAGCAGCGGTCAACGTGGATAGTCACACAAGGGCTATTAAGGCTATTGAGGCTGGTCGAGGTGCCTCGGTTCTACGAAAGGTAATGGTTACAACGAACTAGCTGCGGGCCAAAATTTGATCCTATGTGGAATGAAGCCACATGGGTAGATGGTCAAACACGCCAGTCAAAAGAAAATCCAGTAGGCAAAACATACCAGAAAAGGGGAGCAGGCCGAGGACTTCACACTTTTCTAAAGGATGAAGTTACGTAATGTGGGTGAGGACCTCAGATCTTTCCGAAGTTGTCTCCAACTCATCCGAGGCTCATGAGGCCATTGCTGCCTCTCAAAATAGATTTGAAGATCTATCAGGAGGGATTGACGTGACACTCATAATAAAAGCTTGTCAGTATGTCAACCTATTGTATAGGGCGACTGACCCTTTATCAATGTATTAATTGTATGAATAGACAATGATGTGAAGTCTTAGTTAGGGGATGAGTCCAGGAGAGCAACAGCCCTAAATCGTTTCATATCCAAGGCAACAGACAAATGCATCCCCTTCTTTAAAGTCCTTAAGGGGGGAACAAATTCAAGTGGACAGAAAAATGTGAGGTGGCCCTATAGGAATTAAAAAAGCATCTGGGGCAGGCACCACTCCATTCAAAACCAACAGACCACGAGGTATTGCACATATATCTGGCAGTAACCTCTGAGACAGTAAGCTCAATTCTCATAAGAGAAGAAAACAACCATCAGTTGCCAGTATACTATGTGAACAAAGCACTTCTAACTGCTAAAACCCGGTATCCTGACATGGAAAAATTGGCCCTTTCCTTAATAATTGCTTCGAGGAAGCTGAGACCCTATTTTCAGGCACACAGCATCCATGAACTAACCAATTACCCCCTTAAGCAAGTGCTTCAGAAGCCAGATGCCTCGGGAAGGTTACTTACATGGGTTGTGGAGCTCAGCAAGTTTGACATCGTCTACAAACTCTGGTTATCCATAAAAGGGCAAGCCTTAGCCTATTTCGTGGCGGAGTTTACCCCTATCCCCAACATTAAACTAGAAATGGAGCCTTCAAAACATCAAATTTGGAGGCTCTCAGTCGATGGGCCGTCCAACGATGCGAGTTCCGGAGCAGGGATTGTCTTGATCGGTCCGGAGGGACATAAGCTCAACTGTGCTATAAGGTTCAGCTTTAAGGCAACTAATAACGCAGTCGAATATGATGCCCTATTAGCAGGCCTTCGATTGGCGAAAGAAATGCAAGTAAAGAGGCTCATAATCAGTAGCGGCTCCCAACTCGTTGTTAGTCAAGTACATGGGAATTTATGTGCTAGAGATATGTCTATGGCAGCTTACCTAAATCTGGTAATGAGCTTCATCCCTTCATTTGAAAGGTTCGAACTAATGCAAATACTGAGGTCATGCAACGCTCATGCTGATGCACTGGCAAAATTGGCAAGTAGCAAAGACTCCGAGCTACACAACGTGGTCCCAATTGAGCACCTCACAAAACCTTCCACAGAGGTCGACGAAACAGTTATGTGGATGGAAGATACCCCTCCCTCGATGAAGCCCGTCGTATCTTACCTAAAGGACCAAACCACACTACCCTTGGAGAAAGAAGATGCCCAGAAACTCGAAAGAAGAGCAGCCCACTTCGTCTTACAAGATGATGTCCTGTACAAACGTGGCTTCTCAATGCCCCTACTAAGATGTATGGGAGGAGAAGAATCGGACTACGTGCTTAGGAAAATTCATGAAGGTATTTAAGGCAACCACGGTGGAGGCTGGTACTACTAGCCCACCTTGAAAAAGGATGCGCAGCAGTTCGTCAAAAAATGTTGCAGAAGTACATCATCATAAATTCTATACACTTTGGAGTTCCAGCTATTTTGTCAAAAAGACAGCATCACCACAAAATTTGAAGAAATGAGGATTTGGTTACATAAATAGATGGACATAGGGCTATAAATATTGGATTTTAGACGACACTAAACTTCGTTCTTAGAATGTAAAAATTACTAGAGCCAAAAGTTAATACTCATCACCAATTCTACAAAGTCAAGCTAATGACTATAAATAAGCGTTTACTAGGAGGCAATACAATTTTCTTCCCTTTTTTATTATACTTTCTAAATAATAGATTCGGTAGATTTTATTGCTTTTGTGTGCGAGTTAGTAGTCTAGGTATCTTAATCCCCATATTGCCCTTACGTTGTTTTCGAGGCTATTATAAATTGTTTCATATTATTATGATTTCTCTTTATTTTGTAGGAACATGACAATTGAAAATACGCAAACTAACAATGAATAAGGAAAAAAACTTAGTCGACTGGATCATCTAGCTCCAACAATTTCATTTCAAATCAGCCTCCGAAGTTAGACAAAAATTCTTCGGAGAGTCTCTTATTTCCTTCTTTACCCTTTTTATTTTACTGACTTGATAATATTTTAAGTTTGGGGTGAGAAAAATATTGAGTTTTTTATTATTTCTTTTTTGTGATTGTGTGAAAGTATATTATTTCTTTTATTGTAATATATATTGAGTTTTTATTATTTCAAAAAAAAATTGAAAATTTTTTAAAAAGATTTTCTTTTTAGTTGCTTTCTAATTTGCTTGCTTGTTTATGTGGGTTAGTTAACCTAACGACAATGATTTATATATCTGGAATTATGTATTAATTTATGAATTATGAATAAATTGCATGCTTAGATTAATTGATAAATTCATGTGGAATTTGATACCTTTTGAGCAAGTGAATTAAGTTTTACATTATAAAGAAATAAGTTTATTCATACTTGATAGGTTGAAAATAGTTGGCCTTAGATGATAAACCGAAAAATCACTACAATATATATCCTTAAACCAATTTTAGGATATTTTGGGGGTGATTGGACAATTGTAGAAGATATTGAAATGAATGAGGATTCAATGTGTGCGAAATCTTATGTGGATTGTTTAAGGCCAATAATATGCTTTGTATGCATTTTGATTGGATAGACTATAGTTTTGCTTGAAGACAAATAAATGTTCAAGTTTGAATATGTTTGATAAGTGTATTTTGTACCCTTATCTAAGCATTAAATTGGAATATTTTATATTACTTTTAATAAACTATAGCCTATCTCATGCAGTTGTCGTTTGTTAGGTAAAACTCGATGATTGAAGTGAAATTAGAAGAAATGAATGAAAAATGTGGTAAATGGAAAAAATTAAAGTTCAGGGACTAAGGTACAAATATTTAATAGTTGATTCGGACCATAAAATGACAATTGAAGAATGATAGGAGTCAATTGGATGTAATTAGAAGTCAAATGAGTGAATTATAGTCAAAATATTTTCACAAATCAATTTTCAACCACACAAGTTATGCTTCAAATTTTCAACCTTAGATTGAAACCCATTATTTGCATAGCAAATATTCGAATCGGAATAATGATATTTCTATAGGACTTGTAACCTTCTGAGTCAGCTTTCTAATGCACTTTCAATTGTGTCAATCAGATATCAAAAGAGAAATATGACAAAAATACTAATGACTATGAAGAGAAATAATCATGCACGTCGTGAAGGCAAGTTTCTTTATTTGATGAATGTTCGCGTGAAACCCTCAAGCGTATGGAATCATTGTACAAATAATAAAGTATGTGAGCTAAGAGTATCGTTCCTATAAGGAATAATGTCTAATTTATAATTTAATGGTTACTATGAAATTCGAAGTTTGATGAAATCAAAAGAGATTGTTCGTATATTATTTATACTAATCCTAAACTAATAAAGCAAATAAAGTGTTTATCTAATATATGAATGTTTGTATTTGAATCGTGAATTCCCCTATTGCTATTTAATTCAATTCTTAATTCTTGATCTAGTAAATTCGTGTATTCAAGACAATCGATAATCCACTTTTATTCAATATTATTTTCAAAATATATTAAACATATGTTCAACACGATCCGTTTCTATTCATAATCCAAATTCGTATAAAAGACATGCATTGATTCACGGGATTTATCACACATGATTGCACATGCCATATATATTATTCCTAATACCTATTGTCAATGTGTTGATTTTACCGCTTTCTAGGTTTATTGTGAGTATTCATACACTACAACAAGCAACTTACTATCTAATTGGTGATAAAACAATCAAATAATTCAATGGGAATGCAAAATCAATCAAATAATAATACGAAATTCCTAAACTGATGTCTTCAATTAAAATAAATGAAAATATGATTTAACATTCATCCAATACAATTGAAAAACCTAGCCAACCATTCTAATTATTAAACTATACAAAAAATAATGAAAAGATTTCATCCAGGTCGAGAAATAATGAAGAAAGTGGAGGAATCCAATTTCTTGGCTTGAATTTTGAAATATGATGAATATTCTTCAAAAAACTTGTATAATTTGCTTTTGGTTGACGATTGCACCTCGTTCTTCACTTCCAAAATACGTAGAATATATGATTTTTAGATTCAAAGGAGGTCTCCCATATGTATTCTACTGTTAGGTATTTGTAAGAGTAGAAAATTGGTTGAAAATTATGTCCAAATTGGTATACAAAAGAGTTCTAATTGAATAAGTAAAGTTGCCTTCGAGCGAATTTTTTTGTCTTTATACAGTAGTTAGTATTTTGACCATAATTTTTTCTCTCGATATTCTATTGAAGCGATTCAAAGTGAGTTGGTAAAGTTAACTCAAATGGCTACAACTTTAATAGAAATATAAGTTTTCTAATTCAAACATTTACTATACCAAAAATGGGTCTCAATCTTCGACTAAAAATTCGGAATATAACATTTGCGATTTGAAATTGATTTTGATAATATTTCATTCCTTTTTGAGTTCTAATTCCGTCCAATCGTCTCCTAACAATCTTCAAAGTATCATCTTATAGTCCGAATTAACTATTAAATATTTGTAATTTGGCTCTCAAACTTGTATTTGATAAAATTGAACAATTTCCCACTATCTTTGCATTATTTTCTCCAATTTTTTCATCAAACATTTCATATCAGGACTCTTAAGGTCCACTTTATTACTTGAACGCGACCTGTGCTCTTGCGGCATATTTTCAGCGAACACCCTTATGTAACCTAAATTATGTACACCTAGAAATATCCATTAACTAAAATCATGTTACTGTAGATATGGGATGAATGTGTTGGAATTTCGAATCCGCATATTATTTTCTTATTTCCAATGCTCAACTATGTAATTTAGTTTCGTTCTTAAACTTTTGACAATCAAAAATTCTGTTGTATTTAATTTTTTTTAAAGATAAATTAAATATATTCTAAACACGACTGAATTTTAACCCTAGTTTGAATGCGAATGAGTGGATTTCATTCAATTACGCGGTTATCTAGGTGATTACGCAATCAATAACACAATTATCGAGGTAATTGTGTTATTGTTTGTGTTATCATCTAGATAGATGTTCAAAATATCAATATCCCACGAGGAATGTATACTTTAGATTACACAACTTTAATCGATTTTAATTCTAACGACAAAAAGGAAACACACACAATTAAAATCATAATTTGAAATGCGATAAATAAACTAACAATCCACAAAATAAGAAAATAAAATGTCTTGGAAATTTCGGAGGGAAGAACGTGGTTGAAATTTACGATGTCGCTTAACCTATTGTTTCATTAATATCAAAGTGATTATGCTTCGATGCAAATTACCAAAATACGATAGTTAGACCCGATTTTCCTATTTTAAATTAATACCCTATTTCAAGTGATATTAACCCTAATTAATTAATTCATACCACATATTTCTATGTTGATTTTGCCAATAACATGAATTTTTGTGAAAATAGCTCGATGGATCACATCAGGTAGGTGTATATTTCTATATCACCTAAACGCGCCTAAAACACTAGCAAACCCATGGTATCGATCATTTCGGTCTATCAAATGCAACTATTTTTCAATAATCACATAAATACCTAATTACAACATCTATGTCGTCACAAAAATGAAGTAATCTTAAACATGATAATCAATACACTATGATTATGATAACAACAGCATTTTTCACTAAACATGTAGATATATCAATAATTAATGAAACTAACTAGGTTAAGTTCAATTCATAAATTCCAACACAACAATCTTAGCTCATTTTATAAAAATAATAACAAATGAGATATTGTATACAATACATTAAAAAAATGACAAAATAAATGAGAAAAACCAAAGTTATAGAATAAACCATAGTTGAAGCGTGAAGTTGATATCTCTCAAAAATCTTTGCCAAATCCTTTGATGTATGATACCCTTTGTTGCTCTTCAATTTCTTCCCCAAAATAAACCAAGATCAACAAAAAGAAAAGAAAGAGAAAAGAAAAGAAAAAAGAAGAAGAGAAAACTAGAGAGAGAAAAAAATTATCTAACTTAAACTAAAAATTAAACTAAAAACTATTTTTTTTCTATATCTCAAAAAAAAGGTCCCAGCATATAGTATTTATAAGATAGGATATTTTGATTGCTTAACCATTAAGTAATCAAAATATCTAAAGAAAATTGCAATCGAGTCCCTGAATTATTGAAAGATAATTAAAATGGTCCTCAACTTTGATCTTGTACAATTTGGCCCTCGAATTTTGATTTTCATTTCAATATTGACATCCATAAATTGTATCTCAATGTCCTCCAACTTTCGGCACTTGTGCAACTTGGTCCCAAAGTTCACATTTTTGTACTTTTTGGTCCTTTTTTCTTCCTTTTCGCTATATTCTTCCTCTTATCGGGGTTTTAGCCTACAAAAGTGAAAGTTACATAATTATGAATAGAAATCGACTCAATTTCAATTCTAATTAAATCCAGAAAAGTGCCGAATAAGTGTATTTTTACACACTTATCACACCCCCAAACTTAAAGCACACATTGTCCTCAATGTGTAAAGAATAAGCTAAAGGAAAAAGGAATAACGAAACACAAAAACTTGTTCTCACAAACTTGTTCGCTGAAAATCGTACCGCAAGCGTACGGGTCGCGTTTAAGTAATAAAGTGGACTTTAAGAGTCCAGATTGTCGATCTCACGAGGAATGTATACTTTAAATTGCACTTTAATCGATTTTAATTCTAACGATAAAAAGAAACACACACAATTAAAAACATAATTTGAAATGCGATAAATAAACTAACAATCTACAAAATAGGAAAATAAAATGTCTTGGAAATTTCGGAGGGAAAAACGTGATTGGAATTTACGATATTACTTAACCTATTGTTTCATTAATATCAAACCAATAACATACCGATGCAAATTACCGAAATGTGATAGTTAGACCCGATTTTCCTATTTTAAATTAATACCCTCTTTCGAGTGATATCAACCCTAATTAATTAATTCATACCACATATTTTTACGTCGATACAAACTTAACCAATTGCATTAATTTTTATGAAAATAACTCAACGGGTCACTTAGAGTAGGTGTATATTTTTATATCACATAAACGCGCAAAAGATATACTAATGCAAATCCAGGGTATCGATTAGTTCGATCTAGTAAATGCAACTATTTTGCAACAATCACATAAATTACCTAATAATTCCATCTAGTAATCAATTAAATGAAATTATTTTAAACACGATAATCAATACATTATGATTTTGATAACAACTGCATTCATTCAATAGATATATCGATAATTAATGAAACAAACTAGGTTAAGTTCAATCATAAATTCCAACACAACAATTTTAGCTCATTTTATAGATATGAAAACAAAGGAGATATTTAAACAAATTCATTACAAATATGGCAAAATAAATTAGAAAAATCAAAGATATAGAATAAACCCTAGTTGAAGCTTGTTAATGATTTCCCAAATGATTGCCAAAACCTTGATGTAATCTCCTTGTAGCTCTTTGAATTTCTCCTCCAAAATGAGCCCAGATCAACCAAAAGAAAAGGAAAGAAAAATAAAACAAGAAGAAAAACTAGAAAGAAAACTAGATAGAGTTCTAAAACTAAAACTAAAAAAAAAAAAAAAACCTAAACTAACCTATTCTACTAAAAAACGTCCCAGCCACTTGTTATATATAGGATGGGATATTTTGCTTTGCTTAGCAAAGAAGTTATGTAAATATCTAGGAAAATTACAATCAAGTCCCTGAATTATTGAAAGATAATTAAAATGGTCCCTCAACTTTGATCTTGTACAATTTGCCCTTAGATTTTGATTTTTATTTCAATATTGTCATCCATAAATTGCATCTCATTGTCCTCCAACTTTCAGCACTTGTGCAACTTGGTCCCAAACTTCACATTTTTGTACTTTTTGGTCCTTTTTTCCTTGCTTTTCGCCTTGTTCTACTTCTAATCGGAGTTTTAACCTACAAAAGTGAAAATTACACAATTATGAATAGAAATATACTCAATTTCAATTATAATTAATTTCAGAAAAGTGCCAATAAGTGTGTTTTTGCAACTTATCAAAGGGTATCCACATACTCACATGGGAGTGAGACCCACGTGAATAAAAAAAAAAATTCTTTAAGTGGGTACCACCCCTATGTGAGGGGATGAATACCCTTGTGTAACCCAAATTATACCAATGCTTTTAGTTAATTAGTAGCTTAATTTAGAGTAATAAACTTATAATCAAACACTATTTTGTTATCTATACACATTCAAATTTAATAACGAGTTGATACAATGCAATTTAAGATTGATTTGATGGGGAACAATACTCAACTTATCAAATTTATTAAATGTCAATGATCTCGTATGCTTGTGAAAATTGTCACAATTTGTTTATTGTATATTGACAAGATTCGATTCCTAGTTGGTTCTTATAAGAAACTACAGTACCGCGATATCCGAACCTTCAAAATCGTTAAGAAAATCAACAAGTCAACAATGCGTATGTCATTGATTTACATCTCACCTGCAGATGTCTCAAGCATAGCTGATGAAGCAGTAGATGACCCTCTGAATGAAGAATAACACAGGACGGAATAACGCGTGTTTTCTTTACTTTCATATAAAACAATATTAATCGACTATAAAGAAGATCAAAGAAATCCGTAATCCGTAATCATCCGATGCAACTGTTTCAAAAAGCATCTGAATGCATCTGTTTCTTAGAATATATTCATCAGCAACAAATATCTGTTTCAAAAGCATCTGAATGCGAATAATACAGCAGAAGTTTCTTAGAATATATTCATCAGCAACAAAATTTGGAAATCCCAAAGTCAGGGCCATTCACACTTATTTAATATATATATATTCAGTATTGGCGTTCATTACAACTTCTCGAGACATTTCCAAGTAACAATGAAACTACTAAGAAAGAAGAAGAATATAGTTAGAATCTAGAAGAATAAATGAATAAAAGAATCGAGTCACAATCTTTGCAAATTTTCTCTATTCCCTTTGCCTCTCCCTTAACTTCTCCCTCCCCTCCCTACTTCCATCTGAACTCCACATTTTCAAGCAATACTTTTCTGCAGTTTCACGAAAGTGGAACCATAGACTCCTACACGGATTCACCATCTTTAAGTAATAATCGACTTCTTCATCTGCATTTTGAGCTCTCCAATGCTCATTCTCGATTCTTCACTTCTGCAGTATTCTAATCTACACAACCCCAAAGGATCTTCCTCCTTCCTTTGTATACACGTTAATTGACGAACAAACTCATTCAAAGCTTCCTTCATCCACCAATGTGCACATACTTCTTTCGCTTCGTTTACCGTCATCTGTGAAATGGAATTCGATACAACATCAAGACTCGTTTTGCATAACACGATAGCACAGAAAAGGAATGTATCGGAATATGTAGAGTAAAGATTGCACATTCAGAACATACCCAAATACGTTGACGGACATCTTTCTCAGGCCAAACATCGAGTTCCTCGGTTACGAGCAAGGGAAACATGGATCCCTCATGAAACTTTTCTTGGCTTCTGCTCTTAAAAATCCATTCCCCTAATTTTTCCTGCGAAAAAGAATGCAACTGAACAATATTAGAGAACAACTTAACACGATTGAAAAAAAAAAATGGCTCAAGCTATTTGAGGAACAAAAATACTAACCCCAAGCAAGCCAATCACACCAGCTTCCTCCAAGGTCTCTCTTGAAGCTGCCAATTGAATATCCTCATCAATTTCCCAACCACCCTGATATTCCATTGCCAAAAAAAAAAAAATGTAAACCAAAATTTTATAACAAAAAATTAAGGAATTTTAATAATTCCACTGCAAACTTGTAATAAAATACCTTAGGGAACATCATTTTTGAATTCTTTTGGGAACTGATCAAAAGAACTTCTAATTCTTCTCGGGAATTGTTGGTTTTCCGGTATCTATATGGAATGCATCTGCACAATTTGGAATTAAAATGAAAAAAATTAGGCTCAAATTCAATAAATGCAAAAATAAATTTCATTTTTACAATATGAAAATTTCTAAATCCCTTTTTCACCAAAGTAAACTGAAACCCAGATGAAAAATATCATAAATAAAAGAATATCAACCAACCCATATGAGAAATTTACCAAAAAATGAATATTTCTCATTGAATTAATAACCCTAAAAAAAACTCATAAATTCAGAATAAAAAGGGATTTAAGATTCATACCCAACAACTTGACGATATCCCTGATTGTAGCGTTGCAAATCTCTTCCAGAACGAGAAGGCAAAGACACCAGTTTCTTGATTTGCATGGTAGCTGAAAGGTTTTTCTCCACAAAACACGAATAGAAATGAAGAAATCCCAATTTATAAAAAACCACTACTTCTGTTAAAAAAACAGTTATATTAGCAAAAAACTCGGCAATGGCAAGAGAATCTTTCAAATAAGGTATATCCTCCGTCTAAAAATAATTGGGTTGAAACAGAATTGAATTAATGAAAACTTCCTCAGAAGAAGGCTTTGAGTTTGTTGAGGTTATTGTGAGTTGTTAATTTGAAGGACTATCTCTGCCCACTGCCTTAATATAGAGGAAGAAGAATCTGAGCAAGGCATGTGATCTGTTTGCGTGGGACGCGTTTGGGGGATGTTATCAACTCACGTGTGACACGGGGTGGGGATTTAGATAAGGACCACTTTATACAAATGGATTGCCCACTTGGTTTTGTTTTAGTGGAAATTTGCATGAATTTTCCTAAATTACAAACCGATCCCGATTCAATTTTTCTTTTCTAACACGTACTATATTTGATAGTGTTGATAAGTTAAGTCATACAAAATCTGACGATAATAAGTGGATAGTAATTATGATCCTACAATTAAAAAAATATGTTTGATTAAGTTAAATTATAATTTAAAAGCTTTGCAAAATATGCACCTAATAATGTTTTGGAATGGAAATAACAACGTTGCTCACTCATCCTCTCCACCATCTTCATTTTACCAATCATTTCGTCATATCTAATAGAGCAACACTTACGGCTCTTTGATTTGCTGTCAATGACTGTATTTGTATTTTGGGATGTCACCTTAGTTATGCTATCCATTGGCAAAGTGTAACGTATAAAAACATATGTATCGTTGCCGTCCTCATTCCCTTCCTTTTTGGTACCATTTCACCAAGCACTATATTATATTAGGCTAATCTCCTCTAAACCCTAAACCTCTGCCTCAATCACATCTCTGATTCTATTTCTTTCAACTTTTCGTAGCTCTCTTAGTGACATAATTTCTACTTTCAAAGCAATTAATTTTCAGGCATGTACTAGGTGCTATTTAGATGTAATTGTTGGGGTCGTAATTGGATCTTTATTTAATTGTTGGGATGGAAATCATATTTATCTAGGCTTAACAATTTGCCAAAAGGTGAAGTTGGGATCATAATTGGATCTTTGCATGGCATACTCTATTATTTTTGGTGTTATTTATTGTAATATTTGTTAACGCAACTAGTTTGTCAAGATCCCTTTAAGTTGGGTACAAATTGTTCTCGTTGCTCTTGTTTTTGTGTTGGATTGGGTGGAAGAGTACAATCATTCCATGGTGGAGTACTTATTTAAATTAAATTTATTTATTTATTTAATTTGTGCATTTGAAACACTGTCGTAGTATTCGAGTGTGTACTATAACTTTTAATTTAAATAAGTATTCACTAAATTTCTTGTTAAAACAAAAAAACAAAAAGTTTGCATTTTATATATGTCCAATGAACTATTTTTGTCCTAATTGATCATGAAATCGAAGTAGTGCATGGTGCTTTGTACATTAATTTGAGATATTTTCTCTGCCTCTTTTACGCTCGAGTGGGATGATATCTTAATCTTGTCAAGTCATTATCCAATATTATGAAAAATCTTCAAAACCACAAATTGGATGATGCACGGGCCACAATTCTGAACAAGTTGTTAGTTGAAGGACTGAGAAGTAAATTTACCCTATATTAAGGGACCAAAATTATAATATTCATTTGTTCAACAAACTTGCTGTTTAGGTTGGTTTATTCAAAGTCAAGTACTCGCACAAACGGCTCAGACACGTTTATAACAACTAGGAAGTTCATGAACCTGGCTCGGTACTATGCACAAAGGCGCGTTTTTTTTCCATTTACTGTACATATTCATTAGTTTAGAATATTACATTGAAGAATAATATAAAAGAATAAGTTGAATTTACTATCAATAAAGTTGAAATTAGGGGTCGAAAAAAAAATCAAAAATCGATCAAACTGACCAAACCAAACCAAGTCATGTCAGTTTGGGTTGGGTTGGTTTGAATCAAAAAAATCAGTTTAGTTCGGTTAATATTAACCATTACAAATCAGGTCTTGTTGGTTTCAGTTTAAGCAATAAACCCGTCAATAAAATTGTTAATACATTTTTTTAATTTTTTTCATTTTAAAATTCATCTTAAAATTTAAATAAAATAATATAAACTCAAATATAATTATTTCTCAAAAACATTGTTCATCGTCTGCGCTGCTCCTTCTATCAAAACTCTATATGTCTAAAGACAGGAAAGCAAAAAGAAGAAGTGTTTGTTGTAAACTTCAAATTTAGATTGTAGCCTTACTTTTCATTTTGGTTTTACTGTTTGTTGATAACTTTTGAATATTTAGGATGATTTGGAAAAATCGCCCCTTTATAATTTACAATATTATTGATATGCACTACGCAAGCAAAAAAAAATATATAAATGTATAGGAAAGCAAATTTTTTAACCCAAGATAGGTAGAAATTTTTTTATTTTTTATTTTAACTTGCATTAATGTCCAAATTGGTTTGGTTTGGTTTGGTTGGTTTCAACCGCAGGATTGGATCGATTTGAGTTGGAATTTACCCAAATCAACCAAGTGGTTTCGGTTTCCGTAACAAAGGTTGAAATTAAAATTAATTGAAGATTAATACCCAAATGAAATAATTTAAACTCTAATGACTTAATTAAACTCTTTATCATATTTGCGAACCCATTAATTGGTTAAGAAGGAAAGAGATTTTGTCAAACTTGGATTAATGGTATTTCCAAGGGACAGGCTTTTGATAAATGTAATAAGGGAACAAAAATAGAATTTGGATTCCTAATAAATAATATAAACCTCGTGTTTAAATAATGAAAATGTCTTGATTGATTGCTCTAATTTTATTCTTCACGTCAATTAATGTCACACGTAAAAAAATCATGCATAGATTGCGCTGATAAGTGGAACGCATTGGCTAAGTTTTTTTTTTTTCTCGAGAATTTTACAACAATTTGGTTTTCGTTGGAAATTGTAAAAATAGAACCATTGGCTGTAGGGACAAACAAAGAAAATAATAATAATCAATGGTGTCATGTATTAATTTATGTAAATTTATAAAAATTATGATTTAATTGATAGATTATAAAAATAATAATTTTGATTTCGAATCAAAATTTGATTTTGTAGCAAAAACTCAAAACTAGACCTAAACCACTTTGATGTCATATTGAGATTTAAGATTTCAACTTAAAATATTAAGATTGTCAAAGAACTTGAGCACTGGTGCTAAACACTCGGTGACTTGACATGCTACAATAGAATGGTTGTTTGCAAAACTTATTACACCATCTATTGTATTATGTCACGTTATCAGTGCTTAGCTCGCAAAGTAACGATACTTAAGAGATCAATTTCGCTCATGCCTTTATATGTTGGTCAATGAGAAACTTTTTAATCTATGTGAGATTGTTTAAGCATTTGTTCGGATGATATTTTTTTTAAAATAAAAAATGATTTTTTTGAAAATATATAATTAAAAAAAAATCATTTTCAAAAAATTTCTCCCAAACAAACAAACCTAAACTTTCTGAAAAAAGGATTGTTATTTCCTCGATTAAATTTATAGTTCAACGATTGGCACTTCCACCTAAATAGAAAGCAAGTTGGATAGAGACAACAAATAATTGATTTTGGAATCCTATGATGTGACCTAATTAAGTGGAGGGGAAATGTGGGCCTTGAAGCATATATATAAAGTCTAAAGATAATGGAGAGTACTATGATATGATGGTTAACTCGTTTGGCATATATAAATGGCACTAAGGATGTGCTACAAGTACATCGGGGTCTACATAAGGGTGTACATAATGGACACCCGGCACCTTCCCATTGGATGAAGTGCAGGTGGGATCGGCACTTTATCCAATGGGGAGGTGCCGGGTGTCCATTATAGATATCCTTATGTACCCCCTAATGTACAAGTAGCATTTTCCATGGCACTATTAGCTTGACTTGGCACAAATTCTAATATCAAGTCAACCAAGCCCAATTATTGAACTGAGAAGATTTGTTATAATATTGTAAGGCTAAGGTATCGTTTTTTTTTTTTTTTGAAGAATTTAGAAAAAAAAGGTCGAGTTTTGGACGAGGTACATCGCTAAATGAAATTTCTTTTAAATAACGTTATAAAGAATTATTTTTACTTATCGATGTCTAGCCCGTTAAAAGATTTAAGGATTTTTCTAGACTTATTCAAGACATCATGTATTGATGGAGTTATTCTTTACCTTACTAAGGAATACGCTGTTTGTGTTGTAATATTCAATCTAATCATTGGAGGCTTATTTGGAAATGAGAGTTGTGTGAATAAAGAAACTATTGTTGACCCCAAAAAACGAGCTCAACAGATACCGGACCCACTCTTGCCGCGTTAAGTACGGTTCCGGCACGTTTCTACCGGAATGCAATCGGTGGCTTTACTGTTCATGAACGTGGGAGATACTTTCTGACAAGAGACAAAGATGTTTTGGGTTCCGGTAATAATATAGGAGGGAAATCACACTAACAATGATTTCCGGGTTGCTTCACACTTTTTGAACAAATTCCTCCTCTATAATGGAATATGTGGAAGGATAGATAGAATGTGAATCCAAGTGTTTTGTTTTTCTTGAATTTTCTCAACCCTCAGGCTTTTTTTTCTTTCTTTCTTCTCTTTTCTCTTTCTTTATTATCCCCCCAAAAGATCCCCCCCCCATTAACACAGAAACACACCATTTATACAATTCCGACAGATGTGGCGATCGTTAGATCAGATCCACGTGGAGACATCTCCTAAGCTGAGGCTTCACGTCGCTGTCTAATCATCGCATTTAATGTCTGACCAAAGGTCAGCCATTCTAATGACAGGCGGACATTAAATACGGCTGCTCACTTTATTGTAGGCATCCCATCAATCAATCCAAAAAGATCTTCGAATCTTCTCGAGGCAACGTCGAGTTCATGACCCTCAGAGGACATCAAGAAGACCTCGGATCACGCATGGTGTCGTCCTTGAGGAAGCGCCTCATGCCGAGGCTATACAGAAAATGTTTATTTATTGATGAAGGGCCTCGGCCCGTTCCTTCACGGGGCTTCCGACCCACTGGGTTGTCCTCTTTTGCTCTTTTCTGACTGCCCTACACGTGGCTTGCCACGTGGCCATCCTTCTGCAACCCTCGAAACGAGGGGGGTAACAATAGTCCCCCAAGTCTAGGCATGACTATTTATAGAATGCATGGACTTAAGAGTGATATCGAGAGAACCTCAGAAAAGAAGTGGTTCTACTAGAGCTTCGGAATTAAGATGCTCCCTTAGAGTTTCAGAAAATGCGATGTTCTTAGAGCTTCGAAAAAATAAGATGCTCTCTTCCTTTAAGGGGTGCCTACAGATCCGGACCAGAATGAGGAACGAAGCTATACATAGCTTCGAATCGGAGGTCATAGTGGTTTATCATTGTTTTTGTCAATCGTGATATTTACGAGGCATTTTAACCATGGGGCCCTAATGATTTGATGCTATAATGCCTTCCCAAGAAGACAGCTGGGCCACTACAACTTCCAATACACGCACGAGCCGCCGCATTAAATGCGTGATAATGACCATTTCTCACGCCCGTTCACAAAGTTTCAGATGCGTGAAGGCAAGTGGGAGGCACGTTCAAATCCTACCCCTTGAAGACAAAGCGTCAGATGTCGCGGATGGTCTGGATCATAGATCTGACAATCAATGGTTGGATGGCCTGGATTGAGATCCAATGGCTGGGGTTGCATAAGCATTGCCTATATAAAGGGGCCATAACCCTTGAGAGAATTTCCTTCCACTTGCTACACGAATCCTTGCACTCTTTTTCCTTCAAGTCTTCCTGTTCTTCCTGCGCTCTCTGTTTCTTTTTCTCACCTGCATTTCTGTGATTTCTTCTACTCGTAAGTAACTTATTTTTTCACGAATTTTCTTTGGCATTTTCCCATTACTCATGGCTCCTTCTGGGGATGACATAGATGTAACCAAAGTAGGCAGCGAGTTAGGATTTCAAATAACCAGCACAGCCGACCTTAGGAGATCCATGGAGGCAGGCCGAGGCGCCTCCATATCCGGAAGTGTCGCCCAGTGTGATGATGGCATGGGCTGGGGGGCAGCCAAAATTCCTTCATGTGTTAACCCGACCCAACTGGCCAACCTCAGAGAGAAATATAGGATCCCCTTTGACATCGAACTCCTTTTCCCCACTTATGATGAGCAAGCCTGCTTCCCTAGGCAGGGGTGCGTCGCCATTAGCGAGTACCTCCTGAAAGCAGGGCTTCGCCTTCCCCTTCACCCTTTTTTCCGAGTCGTCCTTAGGTTATACGGGTTAGCCCCCACACAATTGGCCCCTAACGGTTGGGCCCAACTAGTAGGTTCATACTTTTTGTGGAAACAAGTATCCTTAGGCGAGGACATGCCCCTCCATGTTTTCCAAACAGTCTACCAGCCTAGGTCCTTAGGAAAGGGGGACTCCAAGGGGTGGTATTCCTTGTGCCCATGGGGGGGGGGCACTCGCCTTTCTTACTGGGTCTTCCTACCTCAATTAAGGGGTGGAAGGAAACCTGGTTCTGGGTTCGGGGGAAGTGGCAGGAGTGTGAGGGTGACACTGTCCCCTACATCAAGGTTCCAACCTCTTACTCCGAACCCAGTGAGTTCTTCGCCATTCTTTTCAATGCCACTTCTTCATTCTGAACTTGCCTCTAACCCGTAGTCACTTTTTGCAGGGTCGGTCGAGCGTTTCAATTTTGACAAGAGTGACTGGGATATCTTGTCCGAGATTTATCGTCGGCCATTCTCAGAGCGTGACTTCAGCCGCTTGGTGGTTCCCCAACGATTCTACGAGGACTTCTGCTTGATGGCTCGACGTGGTAAGGTCCCTTTACTTGATCAAGCTGATTTTACTCATTGCCCTTCTCCCTGACTCTTATGTTTTGTTGGACTGTAGGTGATTTTGAAAAAAGGAAGGCCCCCACTCCTGACATAGCCACAATCTTGGCCGCCACTTCTACTGCTGGTCGTAAAGGCATGAAGCCTTCATCTGCTGGAGGAAAGCAGGTGAAGGATAAAATCGAGAGGGTCAGCAAGGAGGCTGCTCCTCAAGAAGAAGGGCGTTCTTCCCTGGGAGATAGGGGGAAGAAGGTGGTGGTTGAGGAGCCTAAGAAAAAGTTCAGGGTATCTACCACCGGGGTGGGTAGTTCCAATGACGTTCCCCCTCCTCGCTCCGAAGTCCCGCGGGGCAGAAACTGTTGGCAGCGTCCATAGCTGCAGCTTCGGGGGGTCAGAAGCGAGCAGCCTCCTCCGAGCCCACAAATCAGGGGCCTGCCAAGAAGCCCAATACTTCCAGCGATTCCACTTCGGATCGCACTCAAGGCAAACCTCCTTTGGCCAAGAGGACCGACGAACTGGAGCCCGAGGCTATATCCCTTCTGCCTCCAGAGATTCAGATGGCCGCGACGACGTTCCACCAGTTCTGGACTCCGAAATGGCAGAACTTTGTTGAGACAAGTGATGCCGTGGACGTCGTCGCTACTATGGTGGCCCAGGCGTCGAGGTCCTTTGGCATGGCCATGGAAGTGGAGGCTCTTTTCAAAACCCTCCAGAAGAAGAACCGTGACTTCGTTGGCAAGGCTTCCCAGGCTGAGGAAGCGCTAAGTAAAGTTAAAGCCGAGGCCGACACAATAAAAAAGAAAGAAGCTGAGGAATCAACGAAACTTGCTTCTGCACTGGCAGAAATTGAGTCTTTGAGGAAGGAGGTCCACTTATCTCAAAGTGAAGTGGCCTCTTTGACGAAGCGGGTGGAGACCTCCGATGCTCATCAAAAGATAACTGCTGAGGCCCTTGAGAGGGCTAACAAAGAAAAGGAGGGGCTGATGGGAGAGGTGAAAGAACTGACCTCCCAATTTTCCGAATTGAGGGAGGAGATCGAGGGGGTTCGGAGTGACGCCGAACGATTTAAGGCTGAGGCGGAAGATCACTTCCTGGCGAACTTCCATCTCACTGAGAAATATCAACAGTTTGCCCTTTATTGGAGGCGATATGCATATACCGAGGTGGTAGAGTGGATCGAGGTGCATTCTACGCAGGACACCTCAGAACTTAGGGCTGAGTTTCTTGACGAAGAGCCGGAAGGATCTGAGCCTCCAACTCCTTTAGAAGAGCCTCAAGTCATTGAACTTGACGAGGACGTTGCTCCTGAAGTGGCTCCTGACGCCATAGTTCCTTTCGTCGATCCCAAACCCCCTCCCCAGTGAGCACGTGTAATGGCCTCGGCCTCAGCTTATGTACTTCTTGCTTTTTGTAATGAAATTTTTGCATTTCTTCTTTCTTCTTGCTTTTGAGGTCTTCCAAATAATATTTTAAATGATCCTAGGCTCTTAGCCTTCGAAATACTTGTTTAAACAACATGAGGCTTTTAATTATCAGAATAAGATTTTAAACGAATCGAGGCTCTTAGCCTCTCAGATAATGTTCATAGTGAGACGAGGCCCTTAGCCTTTCAAATAACGTTTATAATGTCTGAGGCTCTTAGCCTTTTAAGAACAACAATTTAATAACTGGTGGCGTCTAGCCTTTAAAACGATATTTAGAAGAATTGGGGCTTTTTGCCTTAGAAATGATTTTTATAAGGTCCGAGGCTCTTTGCCTTCTAAGAACAAAATTTATAATTTGAGGCTTCTAGCCTTGAAAATATCATTCACAACGTTCCGAGGCTTTTAGCCTTTTAAGAACAAAATTTTTATAATTTGAGGCTTCTAGCCTTGAAAATATCATTCATAACGTTCCGAGACTTTTAGTCTTTTGCATCATGTTGAAGATACCCCAAGGCTCTTAGCCCCTGAAACAATCTTTAAATAACTTCGACTTGATATTTAATTAACATTAGGCAAACAATCTTTAAATAACTTCGACATGATATTTAATTAACGTTAGGCTCCCAGCCACTGATTTATACAAAACAAACGATCCAGTTGAGGCTCTTAGCCTTTCATTCAAATAAAACAATCAATCCATACAAAATAGACGATCCATACAAAATAAACGATCCTACTGATAGTACTTCCGCAAGTGTTTCACATTCCAAGGATGAGGCTGTACCCTTCCATCCACATTTTTGATTTTGTATGTTCCTGGCCGAATTTCTTCACATACGCGGTAAGGACCCTCCCAATTTGGGCCCAGGGTTCCTGACCCATACTCTTTAGAGGGTGGGAATACCCTGCGAAGAACCAAGTCATCCAACCGGAATGTTTTCTTTTTTACTTTCGAGTTATAGTATCTGGTCATCTTACGTTGGTACATGACCATCTTTTCCTGGGACTCGTCCCTCCTTTCTTCAAGGAGGTCCAATCCAAAGCATCTTGCCTCATCATTGACTGTTTCATTGTAATGCATTCGCCTGGGTGACGGGAGGCCCACTTCGACTGGACTCATAGCCTCTGCCCCGTAAGTCATTGAGAAAGGGGTTTCTCCCGTCGCAGTTCGGCTTGTAGTCCTGATTGCCCAAAGTACTTGGGGTAATTCCTCTACCCATGCTCCCTTTGATGCATCAAGTTTCCTTTTCAGGGTGTACTTGATTGTTTTATTCACAGCTTCGACCTGCCCGTTAGCTTGGGGATGATGTGGGGATGAGAAATGTTTTTTAATTCCCAGTTCTTCGCACATTTCTCTGACCTTCTTGTTGTCGAACTGCTTACCATTGTCTGTAACGATAGAATGGGGAATCCCGAACCTGCAGATGATGTTTTTCCAGAGAAACTTGGAAGTATTCGCCTCAGTTATTTTTGCAAGAGGTTCGGCTTCTAACCACTTTGTGAAGTAGTCGATTGCAACAATTGCGAAGCTGGAATTCCCTTTCCCCCTGGGAAGGGGTCCAATCAGGTCGACTCCCCACTTAGCGAACGGCCAAGGGCTGGATACTACATTTAGCTCTTGCGAAGGTTGTCTTTGGACCGTGGCAAAACGTTGACATTTATCACATTTTTTGACGAACGCTGTGCGTCCTTTTTCAAGGTGGGCCAGTAATATCCTTGCCTGAGCGTTTTCTGCGCCAAAGACCAGCCTCCAGCGTGGTTGCCACAAACACCTTCGTGGATTTCTCTAAGCACGTAATCTGCTTGTTCCCCCCCGATGCACCTTAGCAGGGGCATTGAAAAGCCGCGTTTGTACAAGACATCGTCTTGTAGGACAAAGTGGGCAGCTCTTCTTCGGAGTTTTTGAGCTTCTTCTTTTCCCAAGGATATTGTGGTCTGGTCTTTTAGGTACGACATGATGGGCATCATCCAGGGAGGGGTACCTTCTGTCCACATGACTGTTTCGCCGACCTCTATGGAAGGTCTCAGGAGGTGTTCAATTGGGACTACGTTGAGCAGCTCGGAATCTTTGCTACTTGCTAGCTTTGCCAGTGCATCAGCATGGGAGTTGTAAGACCTTGGTATCTGCATCAGCTCAAACCTTTCAAATGAAGGGACGTAGCTCATCACCAGTTTTAGGTAGGCTGCCATGGATTTGTCTTTGGCAGAAAAATTTCCATGTACTTGACTGACAACGAGCTGGGAGTCGCTGTTGACTATCAGCCTCTTTACTTGCATTTCTCTTGCCAAACGCAGGCCCGCTAGCAGGGCCTCATATTCGGCTGCGTTATTAGTTGCCTTGAAGCCGAACCTTAATGCACAATTGAGCTTATGTCCTTCTGGACTGGTCAAGACGATCCCCGCTCCTGAGCCAGCATCACCAGCTGACCCATCAACCGAGAGTCTCCAAATCTGAGGCTCCAAAGGCTCCATTTCCACTTCAATGCTGGGGACAGGCGTAAACTCAGCCACGAAGTCTGCTAATGCCTGTCCCTTTATGGCCGGCTTAGGTTTGTAATGAATGTCAAACTCACTGAGTTCCACTGCCCATTTGAGTAGTCTTCCTGAAGCGTCTGGCTTCTGAAGTACTTGTTTAAGGGGATAATTGGTCAATACATGGATGATGTGTGCCTGGAAGTAGGGCCTCAGCTTCCTAGATGCCGTTACCAGGGAGAGAGCTAGTTTTTCCATATCAGGGTACCGAGTTTCAGCCGCTATAAATGCTTTGCTTACATAGTAGACTGGTAATTGATACTCACCTTCTTCTCTTATCAAAATCGAACTCAAGGATTCAGAGGTTACCGACAGGTACAAGTATAATACTTCATGGTCTTTTGGTTTAGAGAGGAGATGCGGTTGTCCCAGGTGTTTCTTCAACTCTTGTAAGGCCGCTTCGCTTTCATCGGTCCATTGGAATCTATTTCCCCCTTTGAGAATTTTGAAGAACGGCTGACACTTGTCCGTTGCTTTCGATATGAAGCGACTTACGGCTGCAACTCGTCCAGTGAGGCTCTGCACCTCTTTCGGTTTTTGAGGCGATCTCATTTCCATCAAAGCTTTGACCTTTTCAGGGTTAGCTTCGATCCCCCTCCGATTGACAATGTAGCCTAAGAATTTCCCAGATGACACTCCAAACGCACATTTCAGAGGATTGAGCTTCATCTGGTATTTTCGTAAAATTTGAAACATTTCGCAAAGGTGGGTAACGTGATCGTTCGTCCTTAAACTTTTTACCAGCATGTCATCCACATAGACCTCCATGGTTCTGCCGATGAGATTTGCAAACATCTTGTTCACCAACCTCTGATAGGTCGCCCCGGCATTTTTCAAACCGAAGGGCATGGCTTTGTAACAATACAGCCCTTTGTCTGTGACGAAGGAAGTGTGTTCCTCGTCAGGTGGGAACATGGGGATTTGATTATAGCCTGAGTAGGCGTCCATGAAGGTATTTCATGCCCTGCAGTCGCATCCACGAGCTGATCTATCCTGGGAAGTGGGAAGCTGTCCTTAGGGCATGCCTGATTTAGATTCGAGAAGTCTATGCAGACCCTCCACTTCCCATTGTGTTTTTTGACCAGCACCGGATTGGAAACCCACTTCGGATACATTGATTCTCTAACGAAACCATTGTCGATTAATTTCTTGACTTCTTCCCTGAGGGCCTCATATCTCTCTGCATTGAGGGCTCTTCGTTTCTATCGATGTGGCACAGCCTCGGGATCGATGTTTAGGTGGTGGCAACTGTCCCTAGGATCAATGCCCACCATGCCGCCGTGTTTCCAGGCGAAAACATCAAGGTTCCTTACTAAGAAATTTTTTAGCTCCTCCTTCACCTTAGGTGGCAACTTGCTTCCCACCTGTAGACGCTTGGACTGATCCATTGGATCAATGGGGAAGGTCTCCAGCTCTTCCATTGGGGCTGTCTGGGGCTCGCAATCGATTATGCGGGGATCTAATTCCTCTAGATAAGTCATTTCTTCTACAGTTGCCCCTTTTTCAGGGGTCCCTCTGATGCTGAAGGGTCCGCCTTCCGCGGGGGCCTCGGTCATGAGAACGTCTCTTGGCATTGGCACAGTCCCTTGTTCAGGGAGATCTTCCATGTCGACGTCGTTGAGGATGACGTTGGTGGTTCTTGGTTCGGCCTTTCTCAAGGAGTTGGAGTAGCATTCCCTAGAGCCTCGTTGGTCTCCTCGGACCGTAGCCACTCCGCCATCCGTTGGGAATTTCATGCACAGGTGGTGAATTAAGGTTACAGCGCATAATTCCTTCAGCGCGGGTCTTCCCAATACCCCATGGTATGCGGACCTACTATCAACTACAAGGAATTCCATGAAGTTTCTGGTGACCAGTGGTTCGGCTCCAATTTCCATCGCCAAGGTGATCTTCCCCCTTGGAACGATGCTATCTCCCATGAATCCGAACAAAGGGGAGTTTATTGGGGACAACTCGTGATCAACCTCCATTTTGTCGAACGTGGCACCAAAGATGATATTGACCGAGCTTCCATTGTCTACCAACATCCTTTTCAGGCCATTGCGAGCAACAACAGCTCTAACCACCAATGCATCGCAGTGGGGATAATGGACCCCCAGTGCATCTTCTTGTGTGAAAGTGATTGGAGACGAGGACCCACTCGTAGATTGATTCACTATATAGCTTGACATGGCTGGATCAGTTGCTTCCCTGGCATAACTCTTTTGGGAATTCCTCGAATCTCCTCCCATGTGAGGACCACCGATGATGGTGTCAATCTCCCGAACAGGTTCGTTGCTCGGTTGAGGTCCTCTCCCTTGCCTTTGACTTTCCCTAGGCTCTCCGCCGTTGTCTTCCCTTCGTTGGGGGTGGTCATTGTGGTTAGTCCGACGTCGTTCGTGGCTTCCAGGGGGTCGGTTAAGTTTGTAAGGAGCGTTCCTGGGGGGATACTTTCCCCTGGTTTGGTTTTGATTTCGCGAGTGTCTTGCGACATCCCAGCAGTTTTCCGTGCGATCACCATGGGACTGGTGGTAGGAGCAGTAGTTGGGAGCTTCATCCCTATCTCTAGGTTCAGCTCCTCGTCCCCTACCTTGACCCTTCTGTGGCGGTCGTGGGTAAGATTGACGCTGATGCATTTCAGCACCAGGATTCACCTCCTCATAGGCTAAAGTGAGTACGGCATTGAGAGTGGCTGCAACGAGCTCTTGTCCATGGTTCAATGGGGCCTGATGGTCCATTAAGTGAGAAGTTGGGCCTTTTCCTCTTTGCATTTGTGGAGGCGGGAGGCCTCGACTTGCCCGGTTCCTGTGGTCCTTTAACTCTTCATTCAGAATTTCTCGCCTTATCATTTCTAAAAGGGCGTCATAAGTGGTTGGATCCTTGTTCTGTACGTCCCTCCAGAAGAGGGAGTTCATGTCTAACCCTCCCCTCAGGGCAGTTAACGCTTCCCTGTCTGTGACCTGTACACAGTAAGTCATTTCGTCCGTGAAACGGGACAAGAAGGTTTTTAATGCTTCACCCCTTTGCTGTCTCATGTCCTGCAGCCGCTGGATTGGTCTATCTCCCTCATTGCTTGTCGCGAAGTGTTTTAAAAACGTTTTCTTCATGTCTGGCCAACTTCGGATGCTCCCTTCAGGTAGCCTCGCGTACCAGACTTCGGCACCTCCACTTAACGTTAGGTGAAAAGCCCTACACTTTGTTGCCGGAGTGGCCCCTTTCAAATTCATGTGTGTCTTGTAATTATTTATATGTTTGGCAGGATAACCTCTCCCATCATACTTCAGGATTTTAGGGAGAGTGAAGTAGTTCAGCATGGGGGCATTTCTTATTGCTTCTGAGTAGGGGGATTGCTCATCATCGTCATCTAGGTCGCAGGATCTTTGGGGTTCGTCTGAGTCTTCATCCTCAACTCTGAAGGGTTCGGGACGAGGCGGCGAGATTGCTGCCTCTTTCCTAGCCTGACTCCTCCTTTCCCTCCTATTTCTAGGGGGCGGGGTCAGTGATTCATTGCTGCATGCTGGCCGACCTTCATGATAAAGAGGGTCCGGTCGCCATCCCCCGTCTGGATGAGAATAGGTTTGCCTATTTCTAGGCGCGGAAGGAGAGAGGTCTTGCCTATTTCTAGGTGCCTCCGAACCTATTCTGTCAAAAACACTTCCGGCCCTTCGAGGTCGTCCTCTTGGCTCGTGACTCGGGAGATGGTCAAACGGTGCTCCGTATGGCCTTTCTGGGGCGTAATCTATGGATGTCTCCATTTCTGTCTCCCTTTCTTGAGGGGCTTGCATTCCAGTATACGGGGTCTTGGCCGCTTGGCTTTGAACTTCTTCCTCTTGATAATACCCTTGTGCCTCAGGAAGGATGTCGTCTGGGGCCGTATATGGGGGGGCATGATATCCCTGCTATTGCATGTTCGCCAGCATTTCTTGTATGACCATATTCTGCTGGGTTATGTTCCTCATGTTGGCAGCCATGGTAGCCATTTCCCTTGTGAGTCTGGCCGCCACCCTGCCTCCGCCTCTAGATCCTCCGCGCCTTCGTATCGGAGGTCGTGGGTGTGGAGCTGGAGAAGTGTGCGAGGGCTCCCCTTTTTCAGGGTGCTCCCTTGTCCTTCTTGGGGCTTGCTCGTTGGTCGAACTCATGATCTATAAAGCTTCCCTCGTATTCACAGGTTCTGATCCTTCCTTTCTTTCTGGATCTTGCTCCAGAGCAGAGCTTCAAAGTTGTAACTTAGCTTTTTCTTCGTGTGCTTTCGTGGTTAACCGTATAGTTTCCCACAGACGGCGCCAATCTGTTGACCCCAAAAAAGAGCTCAACAGATACCGGGCCCACTCTTGCCGCGTTAAGTACGGTTCCGGCACGTTTCTACCGGAATGCAATCGGTGGCTTTACTGTTCATGAACGTGGGAGATACTTTCTGACAAGAGACAAAGATGTCTTGGGTTCCTGTAATAATATAGGAGGAAAATCACACTAACAATGATTTCCGGGTTGCTTCACACTTTTTGAACAAATTTCTCCTCTATAATGGAATATGTGGAAGGATAGATAGAATGTGAATCCAAGTGTTTTGTTTTTCTTGAATTTTCTCAACCCTCAGGCTTTTTTTTCTTTCTTTCTTCTCTTTTCTCTTTCTTTATTATCCCCCCAAAAGAACCCCCCCATTAACACATAAACGCATCATTTATACAATTCCGGCAGATGTGGCGATCGTTAGATCAGATCCACGTGGAGACATCTCCTAAGCTGAGGCTTCACGTCGCTGTCTAATCATCGCATTTAATGTCTGACCGAAGGTCAGCCATTCTAATGACAGGCGGCATTAAATACGGCTGCTCACTTTATTGTAGGTATCCCATCAATCAATCCAAAAAGATCTTCGAATCTTCTCGAGGCAACGTCGAGTTCATGACCCTCAGAGGACATCAAGAAGACCTCGGATCACGCATGGTGTCGTCCTTGAGGAAGCGCATCATGCCGAGGCTACACAGAAAATGTTTATTTATTGATGAAGGGCCTCGGCCCGTTCCTTCACGGGGCTTCCGACCCACTGGGTTGTCCTCTTTTGCTCTTTTCTGACTGCCCTACACGTGGCTTGCCACGTGGCCATCCTTCTGCAACCCTCGAAACGAGGGGGGTAACAACTATCAAAGAATATTATGATAAGAAATATAGATCTACTAATAATATTCCATGTAATACAATAAGTCAAAAAGTGCCATCAACTATGAGATAAAAATGGTCATGATAAAAGCTCAACTTTTACATTAACTTTCACAAGCAAGGGCCACATGTAAAGAAGGATGCACGTAGCTCTTAAAATCGCATTCGAATAAAATCATGCATTTTCATAATATAATAATGACACTAACATAAGAATATAATATAAAATACATAATACTACAAAATCCACTGAGTGTTAAAATTTAAATATAATTATTTTTATTTCAAGGTATCTATTTAAAGCTAGGTGCTATTGCCCTATTTTTGAGTGTTACCGTAGTACATCGGGTGGTACCACCTCATTTCTAGGTGTTATCGACCTACTATCGAAATTTTTTCATAAAATGATACCTTAAACTTTCGGGGATCTCCCCTTCTTGTAAGAATTTCATCGTCAAAATTCATGTGAATAGCTTGGAGTATTTTTCTTGCATTTCATCTTCTCGTTCCCACGTTTCTTCCTCAACGCATGTGCTTTTTCATTAAATTTTGACTAACGAAACTTCTTTATTTTGTAGTCATTTCTTGTCATAAGATATAATTTCTACAGGTCGTTCTTTGTATGTCAAAGTTTTCTTGTATATTCGTAGGGATTGTAGTAAGTCCGTGCGATCTGTCAGGGTATGTATTTCTACTATGTTGATATGTGAAACACATTATGAACCCTACTTAATGTTTTTGGTAATTCTAACTGATAGGCTACAGAACCAACTTTTTTCTTAATCTTAAAAGTTCCAATATCGCAATTGTCTCTTAACTGTCGCAATAACTTTGTTGAATACCTTGCTCTGCAACAATATTTTTCTAACGTTTTCTATTACTTTAACCATTTCTTCTGTTGGAATTTTGTATTGGAAATTAGTTGTGACCAATTGAAATGATTTAAGTGGAAATTCCTTGTTTGGTGAATGAGAAATTAAGCCAAACTTAAACCACTTAATACTTGAAATTATTGGAATTGTGTAGAATATTGTGGAATATTCTAGAGAATGTAGATGAAAAGATGTGTCTTTTCATATGGATCATGACTCTTGAAGAACATGACTTTTGGTATAAGTAACTTTCAATAATTATGATTATTCAAGAGATGTGTCTCTTGGTATGGATGTTCCAACTACTATATATATGGATTCCCTATGTGTTTGGATTAACTACACAACAAACAATTCATTTGATAGTTTCATTTCATGGTTACTTTAGTTTTGCATAAAACACTTTGTAGAAGTGATTTTTTCTTAAATCAAAATCATGGTTATGGTAGAGAGGGAACTCCGTTCGAGTTCGTTGGTCTAAGTCATTTGGAGTGCTCTTATGGCTTGACGTGGTCGTTGTATCTTGGGAGATGATTGCCGAGAAACCGTTAGCACCGATGCGGGGCAAATTCATCTTAAGGAAAAAGTGTCAAACACTTGCCTCGACCGATCGCATCAATTGCATTTCATCTTTCTCATTTCTGATTTTATTGATAATTAATTTCAGAATATTGCTAACATTGTTTATATGTTTATACTGAAAGGTTGATAGCGAGAATGACGGGCTTTCTTTCCAGATTCATGCACATTCGAATTCGGTAAATCGAATGATATTTCGATTTCACGGTATGTTCTTGATTAATATAATATATACATTATCGGTGTAATATCTCCTACAATCTTAAGATAAATTTTGGTATTTGTTGTGCATATGAATCATGAATTATATGTCAAGAATTTATGAACATTAATCTATGTGGTGTCATTACAATTTAATGGTCAAATGGTAGCTGCTTATGGAAAGAATATATAATACATTGCTGTAATTTTATGACTTTACTCCTAATCTATATATTCTGGTCAAGTCATAAAAATGTATGAAAGCTTTCATTTTCACAATGTGTATTGCTTATTTTATGGCCAGAAATTACATGGCTCCAGTGCATGAATTTGGAAAACAAAAATGCATAGGATTTAAAACTGTTATTAAATGGTGGACGGGGATCTATTTGGCCAATGATTATTCGATATTATTTCCATTCATTTCTTGAGTAATCTGAATGTGTATGGATAAAGTATTATATATAATTGCTAATGTGGCTACAGATCCAGTACGTGTATTTCCTTTATCTTTCTTTTTAAAGACCATGAAAGTTGGTTTACTAGTGGAAGGAATTTAAATGAATTATTTGTCCATAATTATATTCTACTTTGCCAAATTGCATATTTGTGTAAATTATCTGCATGATATATTTGGCTGGAATAAAGCATGTTTGTATTTCGAGGCTTGTACCCTATCAATGGTTGACCATTTGGTCTTGGATAAGTTAATTGATTGAGATTAAGATCAATGATGATATCTCTAAATGAGGAAGTATGTGGAGTTCCTCAAGATATTAATATTCCTAGTCACGACATGTGTTGACTAAAATGGAATAAACTTATACAATGATTGTATAAATGTTGGAAGAATGCCAACTAGTTATTGAAAGTATATGAACTTTCATGATTATTCCTTTTATTGGAATATGGAAAGCCTCAATAATTTGATGAAATTAATTGAGATGGCTTATGCAAATTATGGTTGCATTCAAGCATGACAATATATGATCTTGTCATAATGGATATTAAGAGTCGCCTAATCACGTGGTGGAAAAATCAAGACTCTCGGAAATGATTATTTTCCTAAGGAAGTATCTCTTCATAGAGATTGATTCGAAGAGGTGTATTCTCTCGTTGGGTTATCTTTTGAAAACACAACTGATGGATAATTTGTTCATTAAATTTGAACATGGTGAATAAGTATTATTTAACATGAAATAATACTATCTTGTAAAATGTCACAAATGTGATATATTGGAAAAGTTGCAATTCTTGTGATCAAGATGCTTAGTCTTCTTCATTGTTGAATTCGATTTCAATAGTGGAACCAAGTAAATTGGTATATATTTTTTAGAGCATTGTTGGTCTATGTGATGACCTTAATTTGATTTGCACGATCAAATTGAAGATAATTGGATTGAAGTACGCAATTGAAATAAATTGTGGATTGGCGACCACTATTTTGAAAGTACTTAAACTTTCACGAGATAAATGAATTGAACTACGAAAGAGTTGATGAACTCTAAGTTCGAGTACAACCCAAAAATGTGGGGGTTAACATCAATGCTTACGAACTTATATGAAAAGTTCAAGATTTGTGGATACAACATTACTAGTTGCACATGCATTCCTAATTGAGGATTTGTGGGGTAACTTATGTTCAAAAGTTACAATTTTCTATACTTTATAATCATAGAAATATGTCTATGAATGTGGAAAAGGTAGAAAATCCTTATATTAATTATAAGGATGATATATACTAAGTTTAAAGTGGATGAAATGGGATAAAATCCAATTACGGCGTTTGTTTGGATATGCAAGATCAATTGGAATATTTGAAGAATATTCATAAAAATTTGAAATGCATTGTAGTATTTCAATAATGATATTGAATACCCATGTTTTTGAAATCCACTAGTAAAAGTGATTGACTAGTGTAGTGTGTGATAGAAATCCTCTAACATTGTTGTTTGGAATTTATAAAGCTTTAGATAAAGTTAGTTAGAAGCATGTAGCTTCATGAGAGGATTTCTTGGTGGTGACATGTTGTATCTATTAAATCAATCGATCGTTGGTTAGCAATGTTTGATGAGATACTAAGTCACATGTAATGGTAAGTCTAGACGTAGACATAATACCGTTAAGCAGTTGATCTCAATGGTGTAAATTCGTGGTACCTTTAGAGATTTACCGAGAAATCAAGAATACTGCATATCGAGGGGAATGAGATTAAAGCCTACGACGTAAGAGTCTTTATAATGGTAACCCTACCTTGTTGATTGGAGATCCCAAGATCTTGGTTCAAAGGGACAACTAAGTTATGAAGATCTCATGAAGCACTTAGGAAATTATTCCTACTCATTCCTATGATAATTAAAGTGTTTTCTGCTGAATGATTGAAGGTTAAGATACTCTTTTAATGATTCCTATAGCTTGATTCAGTCAAGTGGAGTATGGCAGAATACTCTTAATAGGAGATCACCTATGTAAGTGTGAAGTGGGGCCGCTTCAATGAGAATTGTTCGAGGCTAAAATTCTCTAAACACTTATGAAACCAAGAGTGATCCATGACCAAAATGGACACAACCGTGAGAACCATGAACGGTTTAGGGAAGACATTGTGTGAATACTGTTGTCTTGGCTTACACCAACGGTTGAATGGTTCAAGACATCACGTTCACCAATTAGCCAGTAAGTCCGATAGTATTTCACTAAGGGAGGTTCAAGGCCAGAAGCTACCTTCTCTGATGCAGTGTTTTTTCAACCCTCTCTCTACTAGTGTCTGCATAGTCATTTGCATTAATTTTCATTCATGTGGGGGATTATTGGAATTTTGTATTGGAAATTGGTTGTGACCAATTGAAATGATTTAAGTGGAAATTCCTTGTTTGGTGAATGAGAAATTAAGCCAAACTTAAACCACTTAATACTTGAAATTATTGAAATTGTGTAGAATATTATGGAATATTCTAGAGAATGTAGATGAAAAGATGTGTCTTTTCATATGGATCATGACTCTTGAAAAACATGACTTTTGGTATAAGTAACTTCCAATAATTATGATTATTCAAGAGATGTGTATCTTGGTATGGATGTTCCAACTACTATATATATGGATTCCCTATGTGTTTGGATTAACTACACAACAAACAATTCATTTGATAGTTTCATTTCATGGTTACTTTAGTTTTGCATAAAACACTTTGTAGAAGTGATTTTTTCTTGCATCAAAATCATGGTTATGGTAGAGAGGAAACTCCGTTCGAGTTCGTTGGTCTAAGTCATTTGGAGTGCTCCTATGGCTTGACGTGGTCGTTGTATCTTGGGAGATGATTGCCGAGAAACCGTTAGCACCGATGCGGGGCAAATTCATCTTAAGGAAAAGTGTCAAACACTTGCCTCGACCGATCGCATCAATTGCATTTCATCTTTCTCATTTCTGATTTTATTGATAATTAATTTCAGAATATTGCTAACATTGTTTATATGTTTATACTGAAAGGTTGATAGCGAGAATGACGGGCTTTCTTTCCAGATTCATGCACATTCGAATTCGGTAAATCGAATGATATTTCGATTTCACGGTATGTTCTTGATTAATATAATATGTACATTATCGGTGTAATATCTCCTACATCTTCCACGTTTCCGGCCCCTAAAATTTTTCGCTCTCCTACTTCATCCCAATATAATGGTGATCTACATTTTCTTTCATATAACGTTTCGTACAATGGCATACCAATTGAGGACCAATAGCTTTTATTATAAGCAAATTCGATCAATGGTAAATAACTATGCCAATTTGTTGAAAATTCTAGTATACTAGCTCTTAACATATCCTCAAGAGTTTGTATCGTCCATTCTCTTTGTCCATACATTTGTGGGTGAAAAATCATACTAAAATGCAACTTAGTTACCTAACATTTGGTGCAACCTCTTCCAAAAATGTGACAAAAAACTGGAATTTCTATTCGAAATCATTGAAACTGGGAGACCATGTAGTCTAACTATCTATCGTATGACGAATTAGCATATTGCTCCATTTTCACAAGTCATCTTTGCTGGCAAGAAATGTGCCAACTTCTTAATCTCCCATCTTTTTTATCTTCTTTTATCATTTCCAACAGCATTGATTGAATTGTTATACCCATCAATCTCTCATCGCTATGCATCAGGATCTCCAATTTAAAATTTTCAGTTTCCTTATTTAATTCTCTTGACCTTTTTGGTTTTTTTGACTCAAATCATCGGCTACTATGTTGGCCTATCCTAGATGATAGTTGATCTTACATTCATAATCCTTAACTAATTCTACCATCTCCGTTGAGCATGTTTTACTCTTTTTGTGTAAAGAAATATTTCAAACTCTTATAATCTGTATATATTTCAAACTTTTCTCCATATAAATAATGTCTCCAAATTTTTAACGCAAAGACAATTGTCACTAATTCGATCTAGATCATGAGTCTGATATTTCTTCTCATACGATTTTAATTGCTTGGATGCATATTGAATCACTTTACCATATTGCATCAATACACAACCTAAAATTTGTTTTCATGGATCGCTATACATTGTATATTGTCCATCTCCTACTGGAATAGTGATAGAGAGAATTACTTGAATAATATTTTCATTCCTTGTTCTTTATCTATTACAGTGGATTTCTATATATAGAGCTACAAGAGAATATTCAATGGAGTGAAATATTGTTACAACAGAATATTCAATAGCAAGGTGTATTCTAGCGTGGAGGATGATAGGGCAGAATTATGTAACTGCATTGTGGTCCTGAGGCATTGTGCTGGCATTTGGTGAAGAGTCAATACTACCCTTAACATCCCCCCTCAAGTCAAGCTGCAAATGTTGCAGGCGTAGACTTGTGCAAAGTCTTAGGAACTTGGTCGATGAGAGTGGCTTTGTCAGAACATCTGCAAGTTGATCGTGACCAGAAACGAATGCCACCTGAAGTGATTTATTAAGGACCCGATTTCGAACAAAGTGGAAATCAATTTCAACATGTTTAGTACGTGCATGAAAAACTGGATTTGACGACAGATAAATGGTGCTCATGTTGTCACAGTAGATCATTGGAGCTTGAGGGAGATTTACGTATAAGTCACGACACAAACTTTGAATCCAGATTACTTCAGCTGTGGTATTTGCAACAGCCTTGAATTCTGCTTCAGTAGAGGATCGGGCGATTGTTGGTTGTTTCTTGGATGACAAAGAAATTAAATTTTTGCCAAGAAACACACAATATCCACTGGTAGAGCGCCGATCATCAGGGCACCCTGCCCAATCAGCGTCGGAAAAAGCCGTGATACTGAGAGTGGAAGACGGTGTCAGTTGCAGACCAAGGGTTGAGGTATGTTTAAGGTAGCGAAGAATTCGTTTTACCGCCTGCCAGTGAGGTACACGAGGAGAGTGCATAAATTGACATACTTTGTTCACCGCAAAAGCTAGATCCGGCCGTGTAAATGAGAGATATTGCAAGGAACCAACGGTACTTCTATAGAGAGTAGGATTGTCAAATAAGCTACTAGAAAAGGCACTGAATTTATCTGTGGTAGACATTGGTGTTTTATCTGGTTTTGAAAGATGCATGTTGGTTCGCAAAAGAAGGTCAGTAATATACTTCTGTTGTGTTAGAAGCAGACCACTGGAATTGAATGTAGCTTCAACACCCAAAAAATAATGCAAACGACCAAGATCAGTAATAGGAAAATCCACTCTTAAGGGAGTAATGAGTTCTGAAATGTATGTGGTTGAAGAGCCAGTAATGAGAAGATCATCTACATACACCAACACGAAGGTAGTGCATGTTTTTGTTGATAATATGAAGAGGGAAGAATCTGCAGATGATATACAAAACCCAAGATCAACTAAACGTGAGCTCAACCTGGAGTACCAAGCTCTTGGTGATTGACGAAGGCCATATATAGCCCTATGTAGCTTGCAAACATGAGAGGCAAGTGTAGGATGAGTGAAGCCGGGCGGTTGGGACATGAAAACTGTTTTGTGTAATGGTCCATGCAGGAATGCATTCTGGACATCAAACTGTTGAATGTTCCAGTGATGAGAGATAGCCAGAGCAAGAACCAATCGGACGGTGGTAGCCTTTACAACTGGGCTAAATGTTTCCTCAAAGTCAATACCAGAATGTTGAAGGAATCCCTTGGCAACGAGGCGGGCTTTTCGTCGTTCAATAGAACCATTAGCCAGCCGTTTTGTTCGAAAAACCCATTTGCAGGTTACAACATTTGAGGCCTGAGAAGAAGGAACTAAAGACCAGGTATTGTTAGCAAGCAAAGCATGAAACTCCTTTGACATTGCATTCCGCCATTCAGCATATTTGTTAGCAACACTGTAAGAAGTGGGAGTTTCAGGGACATCAGATTTATCACTGAAAAAGGCTCTTGGTGGTGGCCACCTTATGGTACCATCCGTGAATTGTCGTGGTTGAACAGCACCAGTCCGAGACCTTGTCACCATTGAGTGTGCAGGAGCCTGATTAACAGGCAAGGAAGCAGTCTGTGTTGTTGATGGTAGAGCTGGAGAAGAGAAAGATGAAGATGATGGTCTTGAGAAAATGGGAGAAGGACCTAAGATGGAAGGCGAATTTAATGTACCAGTGGGCTGTGAAAATTGTGATCGTTGGATAGAAGGAAGAATGCCGTAATTGGGCTTAGATCTTGATCGTGAAGTGTTAGAATTTTTAAACGGAAAAGAGGACTCATTGAACCGAACATCAATGGCTGTGTAGACGCGACCTGTTGGGATGTGGTAACAAGTGTTACCTTTATGACCTGAACTGAGACCCAAAAAGACACATTCTATTGATCGATAATTGAATTTGGAAGTGTTGTAGGGAGCAGTAAAAGGCCAACAGGCACAGCCAAAATTCCTTAATGATTTATAGTCTGGATGTTTGTTGTTAAGCAAGAAGTATGGTGAGTTGTTATGTAGCGAAGCTGATGGTAGAAGATTAATTAAGTATACGACATGTTTGAAGGCCTGAGGCCAGAATGAAAGCGGTATGGATGCATGTGCTAGGAGAGCTAATCCAGTATCAACGATATGTCGATGTTTTCGCTCAACAATTCCATTCTGGGTATGATTGTGTGGGCAGGTGATTCGATGCAAGATTCCATGAGAGGTGAGAAACTGAGAAAAGGGCCTAAACTCACCTCCCCAATCAGATTGAAATTGTTTGATGGAAGCATTATATTGAAGTTCAACAAGACTTTTAAAGTTAATAAAGACAGACAAAGCCTGAGATTTAGATTGCAAGGGAAACAACCAAGTGTAGCGAGTGAAGTCATCAACAAAACTTATATAATATCGATAACCATCTTGAGATACATGTGAGGAAGGTCCTCATAAATCAGAGAAAATTAATTGTAAAGGTGCAGTAGATCTTTGAAGCCTTGGAAGCGCAGGTTGATGATGGGACTTAGCCTGAGCACACACATCACAAAAGGAAGATGTTATTGAATGATCAAAAGGCAGCTCGTGCTGCTGCAGAATGGAACGAACAAGTTTCAGGGAGGCATGTCCAAGTCATGAGTGCCATGTGGAAACAAAGATATCAGTTGTGAGAGCTGAAAGCGACGGTGAAGTGAAGGAGTAGAGGCCAATATTGACGGTTCAGGGAAGGAGGGGCTTCCCCGAATGGCAATCCTTAACACAAAAAGAATCAGAAAAGAATTCAAAGAATGCATTATTATCAACACAGAATTGTCAGACTGAAATGAGATTCTTTTGGAATGAAGGAACACGTAGGATATTATGAAGAAGAAACGTGTTAGTTGGAGAAGAGAGAGAAGTCGAACCACAGTGGGAAATGGGGATAGTACTTCCATCACCAACACGTAGATTTTCCTCGCCGTGATAATCAGCAGCCTGGAGGTTCAAGTTGGACAGATCACTAGTTACGTGATTTGTTGCTGCAGTATCCGGATACCAGGATGAATCAGGAACATAAGGGACAGATGAGTAATGTGCTGTAGCAGGAGCAGGACTTGTATAAGCTTGATTGAACCTGTAGAGACAAGTGAGAGCACTGTGCCCTTGTCGATTGCAAACTTGGCAGACAATGCGAGTAGTAGAGTCATTCTCCCTGCTACCTGGCGGTGGACCACGGCCACCACGATTAAAGCGACCACCACAGCCTCTGTATTGATTACTGCCACCGCGGTTTAGACCACCACGTTGTGCAGGTTGCTGTCTGGCAGTGTAGTTGGCTGAGACCTCATTTGAGAGAAGACTGATATGAGAGTGATGCTGGAGACGTGCTTCATGAGCAAGAAGATGACCCAAAAGTTCCTCAGGAGAGATAGGTTCAAGTCTGGTGGTGACTGATGGAATTAGAGGATCATAATCAGGTCCTAAACCTGCCAGAAGATAAGGAACAAACTCGGAAGAAGGCAGAGGTCGTCCTGCAGCTGACATTGTATCAGCCAGTGTTTTAGCCTTGCGATAAAATTCAGATATGGAGTCTGCGCCTTTCTTGAGAGAGGCCAGTTGAAACTGAGTTTGGAGAAGACGAGCTTGAGATGTCGAAGCATAAGTAGATTCAAGGGAAAGCCACACCGCACGAGCCGAAGCACAACCCACAACCTGTGCCATAAGCGGCTCGAAAAGAGAAGAAATGAGGACTGACATAACGAGTTGATCCTGCTGCAACCAGGATTCATAAGCAGGATTAGGTGCTGAATCGTTTAGCTGAGGCTTAGGAGAGGGAAACGAGCCATCGACAAACTGATAGAGTCGTTGGCCACGAAGGTAACCAATTGAATCTTCCACAGAAGATAATTATCTGGGGTGAGTTTGACAGAAATAATGTGAGAAATATTTGGCTGGTTGGGAGTGGGATTGAATAAAGGGTTAGAATGGGTGACTGAATTTGTAGGAGAAGAAGGAGAGGAAGGAGGTGACGCCATTGGAGGTTAATCCTTAGTCAAGCTCTGATACCATGATAGAGAGAATTACTTGAATAATATTTTCATTCCTTGTTCTTTATCTATTACAGTGGATTTCTATATATAGAGCTACAAGAGAATATTCAATGGAGTGAAATATTGTTACAACAGAATATTCAACAGCAAGGTGTATTCTAGCGTGGAGGATGATAGGGCAGAATTATGTAACTGCATTGTGGTCCTGAGGCATTGTGCTGGCATTTGGTGAAGAGTCAATACTACCCTTAACAAATAGATAGGATTGGTGTTGAAGTCAATCTTTTCACTAGCTCTGGATTACTATGTTCACATTCATCTGTCCATTGAATGGAATATTTTTGCAGGTTTACTTTGTAATTGGCGCAACAATCTTTGAAAAATCTTTTATGAACCTACGATAATATCTGACAAGTCCTAGAAAATTTCTTACTTTTGTAGGTGTTGTTGGGCATTGCCACCCTATTATTGCCTCAATTTTGCTTAGATCTACCAAAATTCCCTCTTTTGTAACTACTTGTGGTTTGCCCATGCGATGCATGGATTGTATTTTGTTGAAGGTAATAATAGTGTGTTTATTGGCCTCTCATTCGTCCCTCTCCAAAGACCATGTTGTGTTCCACATTCGTTGCTGCAATGCCATTTATATATAAGAAGAAACGGGAAAAAATAGAAGAACAATGATTGACATACTATAGAACAATTAAATCAATAAAACATGCAAATTCTGCTATGCTAGGCTTTATATAAAGACGTTAAAAGTCTTCAAAATGATGTTTGCCTCGCTCATTCCTAGTTTACCAGCCGGGAAAAGAATTCCACCTATAAGCAGGATTTCAACGTTGATATTTGAAGACTTTAGTAACTGGTTTTCCTAGGGACAACCCAAATCACTTTTGCTAGTGCAGAAGAAGAAAGACAAATATGTTGATGGAAATCATAAAGGTGGAGATCGAGGTTTTCCCAAAGCATGGAAAGACGAAGATCAAACAACATATCTAATGGTGCAAGAATAATGCAGTTGCATTAAATTGAAGTGAAGGAATATTTATTCAACTTGTTTGATATGTTCAAAATAATTAAAAGGTAATGATTGATGATAACGAAGGGGATTATCTGTTGAACAAAAGAAAGGAAGACAAATAATTTACCCAATATTCCATTTCCTCGAGCTTTGATCTCATCTCGACTGCAGAATCCTTGTTGTCGTCAAGGAGGACTCGAAGACTCGACCTCAGTAGATTATTACCAGCGCAAGCCATAACTTCTTTTGCATCTTTTTCAAGCTGAATAATTAAAGTTTTTACTTCCGTAATAAACATGAAACAACAGCAAAAAACATCACCAATTAGTTCTAGAAATCAAGGCAGAGATGGATTTATACAAAAGTAATATGATATACCTCGACAAAGCGGCCACAATTCTAGTTTGACACTGAGACATGGCAATTTCTTCTTGAATAAAGAACACATAGGCTAGAAAAGCTTTATAATAAAGAATAACACTCAAAACTTGTTTTTCATTAACGAAAGGAAAAACAAAAATGAGAGATATAGAATTCAAAAGTAGACCTCATCTCTTTTTTGTACCGACAAAAGGCCGAGTCGCTGTGTACATGAATTATCATCTTCAAATGAAGATTATCAATTAACACAGTTTATCTTCTGAAAGTTGTGATAACACTTAAAAGCAGCAGGAAATCGCTTTTTCCTCATCAAACGAACCATTACCTGATGTGAAAGGTTAAAAAGTATGTTTATCATTTACAGTCACTATCTTATCTCAAAAGAACTGAAAGATATGTATTGCATTAGAAGATAATGGGGCTCATAAGAACTTAATGGAAAAGAACAAAAGGAATGACGCAAAAAAATTGTTAAAACCCTTAATCCTATTGTCTAGCAAGAACAATGGAAATAGCATCATCTATAGGCAGTTACTGAAAGAATCAACTGGCTAAAAGAGAGTTGCTTTCATTCTCCAATCATGTTAAATAAACCAAAATAAAATTATCAATTATCCATAACATCTGTCAAACAAATATGTAATAAGATGCCTATATCTTTATCCAAATGAATCTTAATAATTTCCACCTAGTTAACACATCAAGAATATGTGAATAAATGAACAGCACCAGCAATTTGGTGGTGGAATAATCTTCTGGACACTCTTGCAAAATTTTGATACTAAAGATTGATCTGCATTTTTTGAATGAGAATCAGAGGCTTCATTTCCAAACCAATCCATATAATTTGGATAGAAAGACATTAAAACATATGTTTTGCAGCAAATTATGAATATCATTTAACTGTTATGCAAAAGGAGTCTGGTGAAGCGTACATGAGATATTTTTTTTCTCAAAAGGAATAGTTGATCTAAGAGTGGATGATTACTTGGATCACTTTTGACAGAAGTCTTGTGATGCTGATGAGGCAATAATGTGGCGAGGCGAAGGAGAAGATGAGACAAATGCTTATGCCTCTCCTACACATACAACTAATATAACACTGAGAATCCCTATTAGATAATATATCTCAGCATCTAATCTCCAGTCAATCTCATGATCACTACTATAAAGAATTGAGAACACCTACAAAAGATGGATGATAGGCAACAAAGAAAATTTGCGAAAGAATAAATAGTAAGTCATCACCGTATCCAAAGTTATTTAACTAATGCTGTCAAAAAGTGGAAACGGAAACACTTAATTACTTCCCATTTAGAAGTTCTTTATCAAAACAATGAGCCTCATTAATGAAAGCCAATTCAACTATTTCACCTGTAAGTATATTAGGTTGTAAGAATTCTTCATTTCTCTCACCCAACTTTACCACATCATCTTACAAAATTGACAATGTAAATCACATGACAAATGAAACACGAACAGAAACCAAGATACAAAATCACTATGAAAAACAAATTTACAAATATAAATCCCAAAATTTCTTAATTTCAACACCAGCTAATCATTACATTGCAGATGAAATGAAATTGTATTTAAACAAGAAAACAACAGTACATATGCAATTCAGCGGCTGAGACAAGGCAAAAAAAAAACAAACATTTCAAATTTACATTTGACCAAACAAAAAAGAAGAAACTGGAGCTCAAGCGTCAAGAAGTAAGAGATGACAGTGAACAGGTGGTTCAAGAGGTGGTTTTGAACCTCAACTAAGGTAAATTCATCGGGGGCTTCTCTTCAAGCGAAAAGGAAAGGTTTAGGGATCTTGTCCTTGAGGTCCTCGATCTCACGCCTGAACGCCTCATTTTTGGCCTCGTCTTTGTGCAATTTTTCGAGCCTCTGCGATTCCATTTACTTCATGTACTCCTTCCGAATTTCCTTGACTTTCTGGGAGTAGTCTTGTCGGATAAAGGAGAGCTGAACCAAACAACAAGTTAAATTCAAAAATCTGGGCATCAAGTTGCTCAATTTAACATCTCTACATACATGTTTGTTCCTATTCTTTTGGTCAGAGCACGAACAGTTTACCTGGTAAGGGATGCTGATGGTGGCATTGATTGACCTTCATCCAGCTTTGCACATTTAAGCAAGCAAAGAACCAATTACTAATTTGTGTGATATACTTATATCCGAAGGCATATAAAATTAGAAGAGAATCATTCTCAAATACCTGGACAGTTTAACAGGAGATTTGATGGTGACCTTGAAACAGATCGATCCATTTATTTGCTGAACAACGAACATATTACTTGGATGAACAAATAAAGTCTATCTTAGAGATCGAGCAAATATACTTCAAACTAAAAATACATTCTGTTCCTTCTAGGACTTCTACTTCTACTGCGGCTCCTGCGTGGCCTTCTTGATCGGCTGCGCTTGTATTCCTTCACTTGAATTCATCGACTTACAAAGAAAAAGAGTTTATTATTTTACAAGATAGTTGCTTTCATAAGATATTATTGCATGATTCTTAGATTTCAGTCGTACGAATTACAGTCTTCTAAGAGTTAAATCCCTCTAAGAAGTAAATAGTTCCAGATTGCACCAATATGCAGGTCAAAGAGGCTCAAATTTAATTTCTAACATAATATTAGAAACTGAATTCCAAGTGCCTGCTTGGTTTTGTTTTGATAAAGGAGAAACGACATTCTTTGAAAATTTAGTCCCTTGAGAGAGAAGAAAACAGACAAAGAAGAGAAAAAATATAAAAGAGTACCCAGATATAATTTCTGGTCCAAGGATTCTTCAACTCGCTATCATCAAGTTTCCGGATCTGAGCAAGAGAAAAACAAATTACCAAATCGACTGGAAAAATTCATGTATGCAAAGAAGGTTAAACACTTTGAAGATGAATACAACAATGACTTGCAGCATATTTAATGTGTTCGTAATTACTATAGTAGTCAATATGCCAAAGGTTCCTGAATACTATAACAAATGTTTATAAACCCCATTAACAAGGTTGCACGGACCCATTAGTATCTCTACAGTTAAAAAATGGTATTGAGTAAAATAAGTTACCATCATCACAAGAACCTTCAGCAAAACAAATATCCCTAGATTTTCGCATGTAGTCCTGAAACATTTTTTCACAAGATAAATGTAGTTGCAAAAACAAAAAAACAAAGTTCTAACTCAGAAAATTCTACTTAACTTCAAATCTTGCCAAGAAGCAGAAGAAGGATTACATATTTCTTCTAGCATATCCAACATCTCATTTCAATATGTAAATGTTAAACTAAAGAAAAATCCAGCTACAATGATGTTCACGAAAATCTAACTCAAAAAATAGAGAAAATGATGGAAGAGAAAACTTACTTTTATAAAGCTCCCCTCTGATTCTGTAAGGATGTGAGTGCTCTTCCATCACTCACCAATAAGCCTGGTTAGGTCTTCCGAGGGAAGAGATCTGATGTTGACATTCATCCACCTTTAATGTTAAGAAATAAGTTCCATGGAGGAAATTCAATAATCAATAAAATGCGATAATGCTCTGCAAGCATAATTATTAGAGTAACAAAAATGATATTACTATGAAGAAATGTGTAAAACTAACAAAGAATCCCAAGTGGCTGCAGCTATATTGAATTGCAAGTGGAATAAAGAATTTTAAATTGTGTAATGTCTAAAAATTCCATACGAGCCCGTTTGGTGCACATTAAAATGAGAGAATGCATTTTTTTTGAAATGATGGGATGAAGAATATGTGGTTGAAAAAGAAGGAAAAGTTATTGATGTGATAGAAAATATTATTTTATTGAAGGATGTGTGGTTGAAAATGAGTAAAAGAATGAGAATGAAAAAAATAATGTGGATCAAACAGGGGCTTACCTTAACTTTGCAGAATCAAAAATAGCCCCCACTTTTTTAACACGCTCAATTGTGAACTTTTCAATTGCGAACCTTGATAGATTTTGAAGTCGTTACATTAATAAAACATAATGATATCTATCAGCTTAAGTTGCAAGAAGCATTACATGTGTAACACAGACTTTGGAAACTAACCAAGTTGGTCAAGTGTAAAAAACTCATTCTCAGTACCATCATCCCATCCCAATAACGCAAGATAGTTCACCATAGGCTCAGGCAAAAATCCCATCTCCAAGAACTATCAAATGGAAATATTACAAATGACATTAGTCCTGAATGAGGTGAAAAAGTAATCCATGGGATAATGAAAAAAAAATATATATATATATATATATATACACACATATATTTCCTACTCTTATTTTTTATGAATCAGAGTTATATTTCTAATTAGGTAAGTAGAAACCAATGACTATTTTAAAGGGAATCAGAAATAATAGTGTGATTGACTACCTTACCCACTGAAGTTGCACCATGCGTTTTCGAAAGTTTGCTCCAATCAAGTGCAAAAATCAAAGAAACAAGCGCAAAGCAAGGTATTGGGAATCTGAGCATCTGGTTTATAGTTACAAATGTACAAATCTTGCTAAGTCAAATCAAGTAGAAAAACAAGGATTGCACAAAAATTCAATAATTATAATCGAAAATAATGTAACTTCAAACATGAATATGGGCAGTTGTAAATATAACTGAAATAGATTAAAAAAAATCACAAACATACTCTGAAACTAAAAATCAAGCAGTAAAAAGGAAATTATGAGTATTGTTAATTTTTTTGTGTACAAAACAAATAGTCTCCAAATTGAAAATTAATGGTTTTTCACTATATTTCTCCAATTCCTACTTAAAATTATTTGTTTCTCCTTCAGCATCTTGATTAATGCTACCAAGTATAACGAAGATGTAAACAGAGCAAGGATCTGATTGTCATATTTGCAGTATCTGTATTGAAATAAAAGGGCAGAGAATGGAGATGACAGAAAGGGGAAAAACGAATTGATCTTTCTATTAATCAAACTCGAATTTTACAATACAATCTGTGATATAAATAGAAAGGGATGATCTTAACAAGGTAACTAATTTGTGATGAATACCAATACAAAGATGACACGTGTATTTACTAACAAAACTATAAACCAATTTCAGTTACAATGACAGCTTCTGTTCAGCTGTGTTCCATCAGCTCCAGCTTCATCCTCAACTCTATTACTTCCCCTTAAGATGGGAGGTCGGGATTAATCACACCCATCTTGGAGAGTAAAGGAAACAGCAAAGAAGCCGGTAAGGCCTTTGTAAACATGTCAGCCAACTGATGAGTAGAATGATTTAGCATCAGCTTGAAAAAGCCATCAGCTACCTTGTCTCAAACAAAATGGCCATCAGTCTCTATGTGCTTAGTGGGTTAGTGAAAGATAGGATTAGAAGCAATGTGAATTGCCGATTGATTGTCACAGAAAATCAACGCTGGATCTTTGCTGGAAATCTGAAAGTTGTGAAGGATTTGAGTAAGCCCAATGATCTCACTGGTGGTAGACGCCAATGCACGATATTCAGCCTTAGCTGAAGATCGAGAAATGGAGGTTTGCTTCTTGGCCTTCTAAGAGATTAAAGAATCTCCAAGGAAGACACAAAATCCAGTGACTGACCTCCTTATATCAAGGCATGCTCCCCAATCTACATCCGTAAATGCTCTTAGCTGCAAGGAAGACTGTGCCAAGAACATAATTCATTGCCCTGGACAAGACTTGATGTATTACAGTAGGTGGTGTGTTGCATCTAAATGTGATTGTCTAGGCTGAGATACAAATTGGCTTAATTTGTGAACCACAAATGTTATATCAAGTCTGGAAATGGTGAGATAAAGAAGACGACCAATCAATCTCTTGTAAATGGATGCATCCGCAAGAAGTTTTCCTTCAAAGGAACTAAGTTTTATTTTAGGATCCATAGGGAGAATTGCTAGTTTACATGCGAGAAAATCAGTATCTTCAAGTAGTTGTAAACCATACTGCTTCTGAGACATAAAAATTCCTTGCCGAGATCTTGCTACCTCCAGCCCTAGAAAATACTTCAACCGACCAAGATCCTTCAGCTTAAATTGACTGCGTAGGAAGCCTTTTAGTGAATCAATTTCATGCTGATTATTTTCAGCAATTAGGATGTCATCAACATAGACCAAGAGGGCAACAAAAGTGCTACTAGTACCCTTGGTAAACAAAGAATAGTCTGCTTTCGATTGCTTGAAACCATGACTGATTAAAGCATTTGAGAACTTTGAAAACCATTGTCTTGATGCTTGATTAAGGCCATAGATTGATTTGTGAAGTTTACAAGCCAAATTCTCCCCCAGAACTTTGGAACCCGCAAACTCTCTATATCCTAATTAAGGCCCTGTTTGGTACACATTATTTTTTTCATTCTCATTCTTCTACTCATTTTCAACCACACATTTTTCAATAAAATAATATTTTCCATCACATCAATAACTTTTCCTTCATTTTTAACCACACATTCTCCATCAATCTACTATTCAATAATACATTCTTTCAAAAGAATGTGTCCCAAACACACTCTAAATCTCCTCAAACAAATCTCCATTGAGGAAAGCATTGTTAACGTCAAGTTGAATGATATCCCATTGATTTGTTGCTATTATTGCTAGAAATACCTTGACCGTAACAAGCTTAGCCATAGGTGAAAAGGTCTCATTGAAATCCAGTACTTCTTGCTGGGTATATCCTTGGTTACTAAGCGTGCTTTGTACCTCTCTATACTACCATCAGATCTGTATTTTATTTTATAAATCGATCGGCAGCCTATGGTATGTTTCCCAACTGGTAGTTTCATGACATACCATGTATGATTCAGTTCCATAGCATCTAACTCAGCTGTCATAGCTGCCTGCCACTGAGCATACTTTACAGCTTGGTGATAATATTCAGGCTCAAAGTTGGATGAGACATGTAAAAGGTAGTGACGATGAGAATTGGAAAAGGATTTGTAAGAGACAAATTTTGATAAAGGATAAGGTAAGGCACCATATAGATGTTGTTGATTATGAGTTAAAAGTTTATTGATAAATTTTGATTATGTTGTTGAAGCCCCTTAGGTATGAAGGAGGTCTACTAAGTCTGGATGATCTCCTGATGTCATCAGAATTGCGTGGATGGTTGATGATGGGAATGGAATTTTCCAGCAATCCATTTGTGTCATCATCAGCAACCATGATATCATTCTGGACTTCAACTTGTGAAATGGGAAGAGGAGTAGTATCAGAAGAGAAAATAGGTAGGATAAGATTAGGAAAAGGGTCAACTATATCAAAATCATGAGGTATTGAGTGAAAAGGGAATATATGTTCATGGAAGATCACGTCTCTGGAAACGAAGAAAGTTTTGGATATGATGTCATATAGCCTGTATCCCTTAATCCCCAAAGGATATCCCATAAAGATACAAGCTCGAGCTCGAGCTCGAGGTGTAAATTTTGTTCGATTGGACAATAAGGTAGATGCAAAACAAAGGCTACCAAAGACTTTAAGCTGATGATAATCAACCTGAGTATTATATATGAGGGAAAATGGACTTCTGTTTTGTAAAATCGACGCTGGAGTTCTGTTAATAAGAAAGGTTGCAGTTAATATGTATTCATTCCAAAATCGAATAGGAATTTGATCCTGAAAGTACAGTGATCTAGCAACATTCAGCAAATGTTGATGTTTCCTCTCCACTACTAAATTTTGTTGAGGTCTTTTCACGCAAGTATACTGATGAATTACTCCCTTAGAACTGAAGTAATCATTCATCCTCAACTCTGGTCCATTGTCAGATCTAGACTTCTTTATATTCCTTTGGAATTGAGTCTCAATCATCTGAAAGAATCTCGAAATAATGCAACTAGCTTCGGATTTGTGTTTCATGAGATATACCCATGTAAATCGAGTACAATCATCAACCAAGGTAAAAAAATATTTGTATCCATTATGAGAGGGAACATGATAAGGTCCCCATGTATTACAGTGTATCAAATCAAATGCATAGGAAGACAAATGATTGTTTGAGACAAAAGACAGCCTTCATTGCTTTGCTAGTGGGCAAATATTATAAGGAATTGATTTACAATCTCCATGCCTATCATTTTTCAAACACAACCGATCTTTTAACAAAGTTAATTTCTGAAATGATAAGTGGCCTAATTTGTGATGCCACGTATGAGCACTCACTTTATTTACAATTGGATAAATGGAAGCACAAACATCATTAAACCTACTATTATCCTTATTGACACCTCTACTGTCTTGTGTTGAATTAAATGCATTCATTATGTATAAACCAGCAACTCTTTTACCCCTGCCAATCGTCTTCTGCTTGCAAATGTCCTGGATAATACACATGTTAGTGAAGAATCTGACATCAATACAGGCATCTCTGGTTAATGAGCTTACTAACATTAGATTGAACTTAAATTGTGGCACATATAGCACATTCTTAAATACCAGATTTTCACCAAACTTCATAGTTTCAATGAACTGCAATGCTCTTATGATTTGGTAATGTAACGTATGCATTCTTGACTGACTTCATATCATAAAAGGCTGATTTACTGAAACATATATGGCTAGTTGCACCAGAATCCACCACCCAATAGTTAGATGTGTTCAGCCATGAATTAAGTGTAGTAGAGAAACAAATACCTAAAACTTGATTAGATAGTTCATTAGTTTCTGTGGTGACTTTAGCAGAAGTTAGATGATTGCTTAACATACTCATGAGTTGTTGCTATTGAGTAGAATTCAATGACTGCATGAACTCTCCAGCATTACCATGTACTGGCTCCGAATTTAATTCAAAGGCTACTTGATTTGCAACAACTTGTCTAGACTGGTTCCTTATTTCTCCCAACTGATCTCCAGCTTTCTGTCTCGCCTTATAACCAGCCGGACATCCACAAACACACTTTGCACAGGAACATGTTGGTCTATAGTTACTTACTTCCTCCTAGATCATTTTCAGTTTGGTGAAATAAACACCAACAGACAATTGACTTTGATTGAGATTCTTCAATTCTCGTCTCAGCTGGAATATGCGAGGTCCATTGAGTTTTTGAAATCTTTCCTTCAAATCTATCCATATATCATGTGCTGATTCAGAGTAAATAATGCTTGTAGAAATCTCCTTAGACACTGAGTTAAAGTATCCAAGATATAACTATGTTATTGCTTCAGATCCAATTAGTAATCTACTCCACATTATCGTCAAGCCTTGGTATAGATCCGTCAACAAAACCAAGTTTATTCTTCACAGACAGTGCTATCACCATTGCTTGGCTCCATGAAGTATAATTTTTACCAGTAAGAGGCTCTGACACAAGCACAAGCGCATGGTTGTCTGAGTGATGAATATAGTAAGGGCTAGATCCATCATCAATGGCTGAAATGGCCACTGATGATGGAAAATTACTCTAATTTGGTGCATTCGTCACAGCCATTTCAGTTCAAAAATATCGATAAATGAAGAATTGATTCAATTGAAATACACAGACAATTGAAGCGTCATAGCTATGACCATATTGAAATAAAAGGGCAGAGAATGGACATGCAGAAAGGGGAAAATGAATTGATCTTTCTATTAATCAAACTCGACTTTTACAATACAATATGTGATATAAATAGAGAGGGTCTTAACAAGCAAACTAATTTGTGATGAATACCAATACAAAGACGACACGTGTATTTACTAACAAAACTATAAACCACAGTTACAATGACAGCTTCCGTTCAGTTGTGTTCCATCAGCTCCAGCTTCAACTTCAGCTCCAGCTCCAGCTCCAGCTCCAGCTCCATCCTCAACTCTGTTAATCTGTTATATCAAGATGTGTTTATTTTCTTTTGTACACTGTCGAAAAGAATTCGATGAGTAAATCATCCATAGAAGTTGCCCCTCCTGAAAAAACACCCAAATAGTCAGACACGTTTATTAATGCTTACATAAAAATAAAAAATAAAAATGGAACCTTTTAAGAGTATTCGAAAAACTCAATATACAAAATTTTGAATCCAATTTTTCTTTTTAGTAGCTTGAGAACCCAACAAGAAAAACTCACTTCTAACACCAAGATTGATTACGTCCAAAGTGTTACGCGGTGTTGTAGTATAGCTTTGGGGTGTCGTATCCACAGGGAGATGGAAAAGTGATTCAAGGGGTTCAATAACTTTGGGTTCTCGTGAATTTGATGAAGGGAATTTATTTATTGCATTCAAATGTAAATGTCACCGGAAATAATGATGAAATTTAATATAATATGTAAAATAGTGAAGTTTCGGGGTTCCCTCAATTAGATTGGATCAATCAACATTAACAATTCATGCATTCTCTACTCAATTAGAAGTTTTTGTCCTAACTTTCTAATCGGATGATTTAAACGATACAAATCAATTTAATTGCACATGTAATCCTAGAATTTATGTTTTCCAAAACATAATCATACATCAATTTATTGAAATCAGACTTAAAGAGCGACTATATATCTCTAACATATAGCAGTAATTAAATCACACCAATAAATGATTTGAAAATCAAACTTGAACAAGTATTTTAATTATTCAATGGAAGAAACATGATTAAATCCATGAAAATCTGAATAAATGTTAAATCTAATTCAAATCTAATTCAAAATACGGGAAAATATAAACCCTAGAATTATTTAAACAATGAAATACACATCCTAAATTCTAGATCTCCTTAACAATTATCACAATCATCTATTGAAATCAGATTATAAATCGTTCATATACATGTAGTATAAGAAAGTAAATAATCACACCAATAGATTTAATGAAATAAAGATTCAACACATAGTTCAATTGTTCGATAGAAAAAACAAGATTGATTCTATGAAAAACTTAATACATGTTAAATCAATTTCAAAATTAATTCATAAATATGAAAATCTAGATCTAGAAATGTTTAGCAAAATAAATACCAAAGAGCATGAATAAATGATGTTGAAATCTTCGAATCCAATTGAGTTCCTCCCTTGCTTCACCTTTAGTTTAGTTCGTCATAGGTTTCTTGAGCCAAAATCAATGAAAGAATGGTGTAAAATGAAGAATCAATGGTTAGGAGGCGCTCTGGGGTGTTTTGGGATGTATTTAGGGTTGAAAAGTCGTGCAAGATATGTTACCAAAGGAGTTTGAGTCGTAGAAGGAAACCAGAAATTTCGTCCAAATTTAACCCCATGCGGCCGCAAGGTACAAACCCATGCGGCTGCATGGAACAAAAAATTGATGCCCTTGAAGTCTCGGTAAGTGCCAACCATGCGGCCGCATGGTTATAATATTTTTCTGCCGGATAGATTTTAGTATTTGGGTCATAACTTTCTCTACCGATGTCCGATCAAGGTGATTCAAGATGCGTTGGAAAGCTAACTCAAAGGGCTACAACTTTGCTTCAGATTCCATCTTCAAATTAGATCGTTTTCCATATCAAACACTGGTCTCAATAGGAGGCTGAAAACCTGTGCGAAACTTTTCACCTTGAAAGTTGATATTTGATAATGTTTTGGCTATTCTTTCACTCCTTTGACTCCTTGCTTCATCCAATTGACCTCTAAGACTCTTGAATCTTCATCACAAGGTTAGAAATAGGTTTAGAGTATTTGCACTTTAGTCCCTGAACTTTCACTTTCTTTCAGTTTGGTCCTTTTTCGCTTGGTTCACCTCAATTTCGCTTCATTCATCACTTTGTTCTGCAAAATATAAATTGCATAGAGTTAAGCTATATTCCAACATTTTAATCAACGATTGCTCATGTTTTGACAGTAAAATAAATATGTAAAAACACACTTATCAAACTCCCCCAAACTTGAACTATTGTTTGTCCTCAAACAACAACATAACTCAACTCTACAAATAACATGGTTTAACAATATGCCGTGTCTCAGGTTTGAAATTCGGTAATCAAACAAGTGAATAATTACAACAGTGTAAAAATTAAATAAGTCTCCACCTGTTACATGCATAACCTGACGCGTGTGTGTGAAAACTCATGTCAACATCTTAAGATTTGTGATTGGTTCAACATTTGTCCCAAAGTAGTCCAATATATCATTTCCTCGCTCGAGAGATTCACACACCCCCAAACTTATGATTTTCACTCATTTTTCCCGGAGTGCATCCTAGGTTCAACTTTTCAATTCTATTCCTTACTCTCTCATAGTTTGGATAGACTTTACTCTTACAAGTTCACACTTCAACAAATCGAGATTCTCCTATATTTTTGATTGCTTCTACCATTGAAACTAGACTAAGTTACTTGCTTCTCATCAAAGGTAAAGTTTTGTCAACTGGATGCTTGGGTCATAATCAATGTATTTGAAAGGAAATTTTATTTTTTTTTTCATATTTTTTTTTCATCTCTGTCTTTTTTTTTTTTTAGTATCTTCTCATTTACTTTCTGTATAACTCATGTAGCGAGCTTTAGACCGGTAACTCCCAAGTCAGATGACCATAGGGCACCAGGATTTAAATCACCCTCACAGGCTTAATCACCCGAGTTATACAGGCTCGAAAAGATGCTTTTATGTATCCAAAGATTAGTGCAATGCCCCCTTTTCTTTCATACATCCAGCTTCTAAAACAAGCCTCTAACTTAAAACTTTCACCTCGTTTTCATCTCAATAGGTTTCAGACAATCCACACAAGATTTTCATGCATGGAATCCCTATTCATCTCAGTGTTTCCCTGTAAAAGTTCAACCATTTCCAAATTAGCATATATTTGGATTTATGGAATACGACATTAGAGGTTATTTGGTTGTATCACTAAGTTCCACTATCCTCTACATATTGAACCGTATTACTAACTCAAAATGCTAACATAAGTGTCGTGCATAGAAAATGTCAAGTTGTACATAAACAAGTATAGACTAATCTGATAACACACCATTTTCATCATTCATAACTGACACCTATTCCAATAGTCACATCATAGCTGGCATAATCATTAAACCCACACAAGCACACAAAGCAAGAATTAGAGTCTAATGCTAAAAGATAAAAACTAGAAAGTTTTTTTTTTTTTTTTTTAAACACACAAACATTCAAAATTGCAGTTAAAACGATGAATGAAATGCTCATGCTCCACCCCCAAACTTAATTAAAACATTGTCCTCAATGTAAAAACAATAGTTCCAATGGAAGAGAAAGAAAGATATCACCTGAGTATTGCAGTAAACGCACAACATCTGAAAAAGAAATAGAAACCTGAAAGTACTCAATTGAAATGGTAATGCAAGAAATGAAAAAAAAAAAAAAAAAAACTAACATATTGCAAAACAACCTAAGAAGAGAAATTAAAAACTGAAAATACAGAAAAGTAAAGTGATGGACGGACATGGAAGGTGTCAAGGATGGTACACTGGATCTGCAAGGGGAATTTCTTCCTCTGCAGGCACCTGTTGCCCATATGCTATCTTTAAACGCTGTCCATTCACTTTAAATACCCTACCATCTTTAGGGTCCTCGATTTCAATTGCCCCATGGTTAAAGACCTGTTTTACCACAAAAGGACCAGACCACCTAGAACGAAGTTTCCCTGGATGTTTATGGAGTCGGGAATCATACAAGTAAACTTTCTGATTTGGTTCAAACGTTTTTCGAAGAATGTGTCTATCATGAAACGTTTTCATTTTTGCTTTGTAAAGTTTAGCATTCTCGTATGCATCATTTCTCAACTCCTCCAACTCAGTTAACTGAAACTTCCTAAGTTTACTACCTTCCTCTAGATCAAAGTTAAAGTGTTTGATAGCCCAAAAGGCTCGGTGCTCGAGCTCTACAGGCAAATGGCAAGGTTTTCCAAATACAAGTCTATACGGTGACATGCCTAAAGTGGTCTTAAAAGCAGTTCGGTAGGCCCAAAGTGCATCATTCAATCTCAACGACCAGTCCTTACGATTAGGGTTTACAGTTTTCTCCAAAATTTGCTTGATTTCCCTATTAGCTAATTCAACCTGTCCACTGGTCTGGGGATGATATGCAGTTGATATTTTATGAATGACCCCGTACTTTTTCATTAGAGCCTCAAATGAACGATTACAGAAATGCGTACCCCTATCACTAATGATAGCCCTTGGTGTCCCAAACCTAGATAACACATTTTCCCTAAGGAATTTCACAACTGTTTTGTTGTCATTGGTTCGACAAGCTGCTGCTTCAACCCATTTAGATACATAATCAACAGCCACAATGATAAACATATACCCAAAGGAAGGTGGAAAGGGTCCCATAAAGTCAATACCCCAGCAATCAAAGACTTCTATCACTAAAATGGGGTTTAATGGCATCATATTGCGTCGAGACAAAGCACCAAGCTTTTGACACTTCTCACAAGATTTACAGTAAATGTTAGTGTCTTTGAATAAAGTAGGCCAATAAAAACCACATTGCAAAATTTTTGCAGCAGTCTTTTTCATGGAAAAATGACCACCACAAGCCTGTAAATGACAAAAGTCTAGTATGCTAGGTATCTCCTCATTAGGCACACAACGCCTTAAAATCTGATCAGGGCAGTATTTGAATAGGCATGGGTCATCCCAATAAAACTTACGCACCTCAACTAAAAACTTTCTCTTATCCTGTGCACTCCACTCTCCTGGGATTTCACCTATAGCTAGGTAGTTGACAATATGAGCAAACCAGGGTAAAGAGGAAACAGAAAACAAGTGCTCATCTGGGAAGTCATCTCTAATGGGCAATTGATTCACATTGTCCTGAAAAGTTAACCTAGATAAATGGTCTGCTACCACATTTTCTACCCCCTTTTTATCTTTAATAGCAATGTCAAATTCCTGTAGAAGTAAAATCCACCTAATCAGTCGTGCCTTAGCATCCTTCTTGGAAAGAAGGTACTTAAGAGCAGAATGGTCTGTGAAGATTGTGATAGGAGAACCAATCAAATAGGATCGAAACTTATCTAAAGCAAAGACTACAGCTAGTAGTTCCTTCTCAGTTGTGGAGTAATTCATTTGAGCACTATTTAAGGTCCTACTAGCATAGTAAATGACAAAAGGTTTACCCTCCCTTCGTTGCCCAAGGACAGCACCTACCGCATAATCGCTAGCATCACACATAATTTCAAATGGTAATGACCAATCAGGTGATTGTATTATGGGTGCTGAAGTTAGCTTGTTGGTCAAAGTTTTAAACGCCTCTTGGCAAGCTGGGGTCCAATCAAAGGTAGCATCCTTGGCTAAGAGATTACATAAAGGTCTGGATATGGATGAAAAATTTTGTATAAACCTTCTATAGAAACCTGCATGGCCAAGGAAAGATCTGATATCTTTGGTTGTCTTAGGTGTGGGCAGTTTGGAGATCAATTCGATCTTAGATTTGTCAACCTCTATCCCCTTAGATGAAACAACATGACCTAGGACAATACCTGAAGAAACCATAAAATGACATTTCTCCCAATTCAAAACCAAGCCTTTCTCCTCACATCTAGTTAAAACTCTCTCCAAGTTTAACAAGCATGCATCAAAAGAAGTACCAAAAACAGTTAGGTCATCCATAAAGACTTCCATACAGTTTTCTACCATATCACTAAACATACTCATCATGCATCGTTGAAAAGTAGCAGGAGCGTTACATAATCCAAATGGCATCCTACGAAATGCATAGGTACCAAAAGGACAAGTAAAAGTGGTCTTTTCCTGGTCCTCCAAAGCTATCTCAATCTGATAGTAACCAGAATAACCATCCAAGAAACAGTAAAAAGGATGGCCAGCCACACGCTCAAGAATTTGGTCCAGAAATGGGAGGGGAAAATGGTCCTTCTGAGTGGCAGCATTCAACTTCCTATAATCAATACACATGCGCCATCCAGTCACAGTTTTTGTAGGGACCATTTCACCAAGTTCATTTTTAACCACTGTGACTCCTGACTTCTTAGGGACTACCTGTGTAGGACTAACCCATTTACTATCGGCAATAGGATAAATGATTCCTGCATCTAACAATTTCAACACTTCATTTTTCACTACCTCTTTCATTGTGGGGTTCAGCCTACGTTGTGGGTCTCTTTTAGGATTAGTTCCCTCCTCTAGGTGAATCCTATGTGAGCAAATTAGGGGACTAATACCCTTGATGTCAGCTATAGTCCATCCTATTGCAGATTTGTGCTCATTCAGAATGTTTAAAAGCTGTTTACCTTGAGAATCATTTAATTCTGAAGAAATAATCACAGGAAAAGTATCACCTGGTCCAAGGAACACATGTTTCAGTCCTGGGGTAGTGGTTTCAACTCCGGTGTTGGACTCTCAATACTTGATGGTTGCTGCCCTCCAGTTCTAGCTGGTAGTTCTTCAAACTTTGGTTGCCATGGTGATGTCCCATAACCCTGAAATTTAGCAAAAACAGCACAAATATTAACATATTCTTCATTATGGCAATGTGCAGGAATTTCAGAATTTGTAAGAAATGAGTTTAAAGGATTGAAATCAATGGTTGCAGTTGCATCTTCCTGAGTGAGTGCATCAACCATGTACGTTTGATGACACTCATCATCTTCCAAAAGCTGCTTAGTGATGTGAAAAATATTGACTTCAAGAGTCATATTTCCAAAAGATAGCTTCATTAGACCATTCCTGCAATTGATAAGAGCATTAGCCGTAGCAAGAAAGGGTCTACCAAGAATAATAGGTATTTTGGAGTTCACATTCACATCAACTTTCAAATCTAGGACTAGGAAATCAACAGGATAGTAAAACTTGTCTATTTGCACCAAAACATCCTCAACTACTCCTCTAGGTTTTATGGTGGATCTATCAGCCAATTGTAAAACTACGGTTGTAGGTTTAATCTCACCTAGGCCTAGCAGTAGATAAATGGCATAAGGCATAAGGTTAACACTAGCTCCTAAGTCAAGAAGGGCTTGTGCAAACTCACAACTCCCAATGATGCAAGAAATTGTTGGACAACCAGGGTCCTTATATTTCGGTGGGACTCTTTGTTCAATCAATGCACTCACTTGCTCGGTCAAGAAAGCAGTTTTCTTAACATGATGCTTCCTTTTCACAGTGCACAAGTCTTTGAGGACTTTTGCATATGTAGGAATTCGAGAAATCACATGCAAAAGAGGTAGGTTGATTTTTACCTGCCTAAGGTGCTCTAAGATCTCATCATGTTGGCTATTAGCTTTCACATTAGGCTTTAGAGCTTGAGGAAATGGTGCTCTAGCTAGGTTTTCCACTACCTTATCACTGGGCTCACTCTCTTCAAGATTACTAGAGTCTTTCTCATTTTCTTCTGCTTCCCTAGGCTTAATGATTGGTTCTACAACCTTCCCAGATCGAGTGGTGATAGCATTTATCTCTTTAAGGTTGTTTTCTACACCTGAAGTTTGAGCCATATGTTGTCCCTTAGGGTTAGGCTGAGGTTGAGCTGGAAATTTCCCACGTTCCCCTATTGCTAAGGCATTAGTCAATTTGGTTATATGGCTTTTCATTTCTTTACTCTCCTCGACAACTTGATTGATCATAGTTTCAAACTTCTGATTTGTTTTCCCTTGAGCCTCCACAAAAGCATGTAGGGTGTCCTCTAAGGAATTCCTAAAAGTTGAGGGTTGATGTGATGGTGTATTGAAAACTCTAGGTGGCTGAGTAGGTTGCTGGTTATCAGATTTCCAACTGAAATTAGGATGATTCCGCCACCCCTGATTGTAAGTCTCAGAATATGGGGCATAAGGCTTTTTGTACACACCTAAAGCATTACAGTGTTCATCATAAACCCCCCTCATCTCAGCTAGAGCAAAACACTCTTACACTGGATGATCAAGTCCACCACACACACCACAGGGTCCAGAAGACTCAACACGAGCAACAGTAGATGTGGGCTTTGAACTACTAGTGCGTAGGTTCTCAATTTCTCTAGTCAGGGCTTCTACCTTAGCTCTAAAATTGTCTTCTTCCCTAAGATGATAGATGCCTGCACTAGGAGGATTTCTTACGGCTCGTGACCTATTGGTGCTATCAGTGGCACTAGGGCCAGTCCAAGTGTGGGCTTTCTCAGCTAAGTCATCTAAATATCCTATAGCCTCATCTGGATCTTTTTGTAGGAAATCACCATTACACATCATCTCAACAAACTGACGCTCTCTAGATGTTAACCCTTCATAGAAATAGCTCACGATGCGCCAACTCTCATAACCATGGTGCGGACAGAGAGCTTGCAATTCTTTGTACCTTTCCCACGCTTGATATAAAGTTTCACTCTCCTTTTGGATAAAAGAAGAGATCTGTTTTTTCAAAGCAGTAGTTTTGTGGTGGGGAAAGTATTTGCCAAAGAACGCCTGAGTCATTTCAGCCCAAGTCCCAATCGAACGTGGTCTCAATGAATATAACCAGCTCTTAGCCTTTTCCTTAAGGGAAAATGGAAAGAATTTGAGCCTAATTGCATCCAGTGTACCATATTGATTGTGGAAGGTAGCTACAACCTCCTCGAATTCCCTAACATGCACATACGGGTTTTCATTTTCAAGCCCATGAAAGTTTGGAAGAAGTTGAATCATTCCCGGTTTAAAATCTAAACGTGGCATGTTAGGTGGAAACATAATGCATGAAGGTGTAGATGTACGTGTGGGATGCAAATTATCATGTAAAGTCCTAAAAGGTACATCATGCTCACTATCAGACATTGTATTATGTGATGTGGTGTTCGTGTCAATAGATGCAGAATCAAAAATAGGGTTAAAGAGATATTCAAACTCTATGAGAGGTGTTTCCACAAATCTTCCTCGCTCGTCTCGATACCTGCTCATAAAACACGAGTAAAACAAAATTAAAATGCAAAATACTAAAGAAAATAATAAATTGAAATGAAAGATTGAAAAAGGAACAAAGTCACCATTTTGCAATCGAATCCCTCAATTTGCTGTACCGTCTCCCCGGCAACGGCGCCAAAATTTGATTACGCCCAAAGTGTTACGCGGTGTTGTAGTATAGCTTTGGGGTGTCGTATCCACAGGGAGATGGAAAAGTGATTCAATGGGTTCAATAACTTTGGGTTCTCGTGAATTTGATGAAGGGAATTTATTTATTGCATTCAAATGTAAATGTCACCGGAAATAATGATGAAATTTAATATAATATGTAAAATAGTGAAGTTTCGGGATTCCCTCAATTAGATTGGATCAATCAACATTAACAATTCATGCATTCTCTACTCAATTAGAAGTTTTTGTCCTAACTTTCTAATCGGATGATTTAAACGATACAAATCAATTTAATTGCACATGTAATCCTAGAATTTATGTTTCCCAAAACATAATCATACATCAATTTATTGAAATCAGACTTAAAGAGCGACTATATATCTCTAACATATAGCAGTAATTAAATCACACCAATAAATGATTTGAAAATCAAACTTGAACAAGTATTTTAATTATTCAATGGAAGAAACATGATTAAATCCATGAAAATCTGAATAAATGTTAAATCTAACTCAAATCTAATTCAAAATACGGGAAAATATAAACCCTAGAATTATTTAAACAATGAAATACACATCCTAAATTCTAGATCTCCTTAACAATTATCACAATCATCTATTGAAATCAGATTATAAATCGTTCATATACATGTAGTATAAGAAAGTAAATAATCACACCAATAGATTTAATGAAATAAAGATTCAACACATAGTTCAATTGTTCGATAGAAAAAACAAGATTGATTCTATGAAAAACTTAATACATGTTAAATCAATTTCAAAATTAATTCATAAATATGAAAATCTAGATCTAGAAATGTTTAGCAAAATAAATACCAAAGAGCATGAATAAATGATGTTGAAATCCTCGAATCCAATTGAGTTCCTCCCTTGCTTCACCTTTAGTTTAGTTCGTCATAGGTTTCTTGAGCCAAAATCAATGAAAGAATGGTGTAGAATGAAGAATCAATGGTTAGGAGGCGCTCTGGGGTGTTTTGGGATGTATTTAGGGTTGAAAAGTCGTGCAAGATATGTTACCAAAGGAGTTTGAGTCGTAGAAGGAAACCAGAAATTTCGTCCAAATTTAACCCCATGCGGCCGCAAGGTACAAACCCATGCGGCTGCATGGAACAAAAAATTGATGCCCTTGAAGTCTCGGTAAGTGCCCATGCGGCTGCATGGGTTTTATAACCATGCGGCCGCATGGTTATAATGTTTTTCTGCCGGATAGATTTTAGTATTTGGGTCATAACTTTCTCTACCGATATCCGATCAAGGTGATTCAAGATGCGTTGGAAAGCTAACTCAAAGGGTTACAACTTTGCTTCAGATTCCATCTTCAAATTCGATCGTTTTCCATATCAAACACTGGTCTCAATAGGAGGCTGAAAATCGGTGCGAAACTTTTCACCTTGAAAGTTGATATTTGATAATGTTTTGGCTATTCTTTCACTCCTTTGACTCCTTGCTTCATCCAATTGACCTCTAAGACTCTTGAATCTTCATCACAAGGTTAGAAATAGGTTTAGAGTATTTGAACTTTAGTCCCTGAACTTTCACTTTCTTTCAGTTTGGTCCTTTTTCGCTTGGTTCACCTCAATTTCGCTTCATTCATCACTTTGTTCTGCAAAATATAAATTGCATAGAGTTAAGCTATATTCCAACATTTTAATCAACGATTGCTCATGTTTTGACAGTAAAATAAGTATGTAAAAACACACTTATCAAAGATCATAGCCAAAGAACCTTCGATAGCTACAACAATACAAGAAAATATGAAATAAATCAAGCAAAAATGTACTAAAAAGTAAGCTGACAAAGAGATAAACTATCAGTGCCTTTGTGATAGACTCATATCAAGCTCTAGAAAAGCATTGATAAGCAGTTAATAATAACAAATTCTATTAAATTTGGTTACAAAATAAGTGGTGATGAAACTGGAAAATATGCAACTCTCTTTGCTCCCAATTGCACTCCCTGGTTATGTCAAAAAAAAGTGTAGCCGTTATGGCTGAATGTTGATGGAATTCGAAATAGCAAAGATAAAACATGAACTGAACTTCTACAGATACATTAAACAAAATTAAACAGTACTGGAAAATGGACACCAATATTGAACTTCCTTCAAACTGAATTTTCAGTCATAACAACAAATTTATGATAAACCGTTGAGATCTAATCCTAAGAATTTTTTTTCATTTCATGTGCTTTTCCTCATTGTTTCAGCATTTACAAAGTGTTTCAGCATAGCATCTAGCATTTAAATAATGTGGGGGATCACAAACCATTTTCACAGAAACCGAAAAGTCTACACAAATAAGTTCCTTTACACAATATATTTGCTCCATGCCTGCTTTTCCACAGAATCAAATATGTGTCATATTCAATGAAATGGCAATGGGGGCTTGAAAATTCTCTCCGCACAACGCGAAGCGTGGTGTCCACATACCAGGCCTGGTGTGTAGAGACCAGTCGGGCCTGGTATCCGTACACCAGGCTCTGGTGTCCACACACCAGTGTCTACACAGCGCGAACACCACGCTCCACGCTGTGTGGAGATTTTTTTTTTCTTCTTCTTCTTATATCAAAAATGAATCTGAAATTCTTTGCCATTCAAACAAATAACTATCATGAAACATGAAGAAAATGTAAGTAATTGGCAATTTTCCTAACAAGAAAGATTAAATTGATCTTTTTTTTAAATAAAATCAGATCCCATCCGATCAAAGCCGTATAAAAATTATTCGTTTTCTATTACACGATCTAAAACAAATAAAAATTACATCGAAAACCAAATTAAACATATGAAAATCAGCAGAACAAAAATTCTCAACTTTCTTTTCATCATTTCTTGGAATTTCCATAAAAGGATTGGGTCAAAAAACTTGTACCTGGCTTGTCTTTGTTCTCATCGTAATTACTCAGTACTAGGGCAGTATCTTGTTTCTGAAAGAGCAAAACAACAAATTTATGATAAACCGTTGAGATCTAATCCTAAAATTTTTTTTTTCATTTCATGTGCTTTTCCTCATTGTTTCAGCATTTACATAGTGTTGAAGCATAGCATCTAGCATTTAAATAATGTAAGGGATCACAAACCATTTTCATAGAAACTGAAAAGTCTACAGAAATAAGTTCCTTTACACAATATATTTGCTTCATCCTGTCTTTCCACATAATCAAATATGTGCCATATTCAATGGCATGGCAATGGGGGCTTGGTATAAGAAAAAAAATCTTCGCGCTGTGCGGAGATTTTTTTTTTCTTCTTCTTCTTCTTATACCAAAAATGAATCTGAATCACTTTACCATTCAAACAAATAACTAACATGAAACATGAAGAAAATGTAAGTAATTGGCAATTTTCCTAACAAGAAAGATCAAATTGATCTTTTTTTAAATAAAATCAGATCAAACCCGCATCAAAATCATTCGTTTTCGATTACACGATCTAAAACAAATAAAAACCAAATTAAACATATGAAAATCAGTAGAATAGAAATTCGCAACTTTCTTTTCACCATTTCTTGGAATTCCCATAAAAGGATTGGGTCAAAAAACTTGTATCTGGCTCGTCCTTGTTCTCATCGTAATTGCTCTGTTCTTTCAATTTATTTAGCCCCAAATCCTCAATCATACCTCCAGGAAAAGCTTACGACACTTACAGAAGCAGCTTACGGCAACATGTCTTTCGGGGCAAAACCATAAAGGAGAGAGCTCGATTGCTGCTACCTTTGCTTCTCCAAATAAGGATAAATATGCATGAAAGAAAAAAGATATTTTACAAATGAAAGATAAAATATATAAAGTCGGTTATACTGTAGAAAAACAAATTACAATGTGAAAACTCATGAAACAAAAATGAATAGTGAATCAAGGATTCCCTCTTTTAAGATAGGAGTGATATGTCCTAGAAACATCACTTCTTCACGAAATTTAAATATCTTAAATTTGGCGTAAAGTTTATTTTCTATTAATATCTGTAATACCATCCTTAAGTGTTTAGCATGTTTTTCTCCTATTCTTGAGTAAATTAATATATCATCTATAATATAATCACAAATTTATCCTAGAAAACTTTAAACACACGGTTCATTAAATTAATAAATGCGACTGGCGCATTAGTTAATCCAAAAGGCAGTACTAAAAATTCATAATGGTAGTATCGCATATTGAATGCCGTTTAGGTATGTCGTCATCCTTAATCTTTAATTGATGATGTCGATTCGTAGATCTATCTTAGAAAATATAACCATTCCTTGCAGTTGATCAATTAAGTCATCTATTCCAGGTAGTGAAGAGTTAAATCCACCAATGACCACTCAACTTTATACTTGGTGTTATCATGACCACCCAACTTTATACTTAGTGTTACTATAGCTACCCAATTTATTTTATTTCATTATGGTCATCCAATTTCATATAACGTTTCACCATGACTACCTAATTTCATATAACATTTCACCAATACCATCCAACTTCTTTTCACCATTTTTATTAATTTTAAAAGGAGGTAAAACTGTAACTTTGCATTTTATGTATAAAATAGATTTTAAAAAATTAAAACAAAACTTTATTTAAAAAAATAATTAAAAAAAAACTTATTTGTTTTTAAAAAATGTTAATTAAAAAATAAAATAAAATAAAAATTAATTTAAACAAAAGTTACTTAGAAAAAAAATAAAATAAAAAGTTATTTTTTAAAAAAAGTTCCTTAAAAATAAAATAAAACTTATTTAAAAAAAGTTACTTAGAAAAAAAAAACTTATTTTAAAATAAATGTTTTTAAAGTTAAAAAAAAAAACTTTTATTTTAAAAAAAAATTATATATATTACAAAATTACCTTTTTACCCCCTTCTAAAATTAGTGAAAATAAATTGGGTGATCATGATAAAATATTATATGAAATTAGGTGGACATGATGAAACGTTGTATGAAATTAGGTGGCCGTGTTGAAATAAAATCAAATTGAGTGGTCATGGTGATATCAAGTATAAAGTTGGGTGGTCATTGATGGATTTAACCAAGGTAGTGAGTATTTGTCCTTAATTGTTACTTTGTTCAATCCTCAACAATCTATACATAATCTCATTGAATCATATTTTTTCTTAACGAATAGTACTGGCACTCCCCAGGGTGATAACCTAGGTCGTATAAACACTTTTTGAACCATGTCGTCAAGTTGAATCTTTAATTTTTTAAGTTTTTCCGGAGCCATTCTATAGTGAACTTTGGATACTGGTGTCGTCCCGAAATAAGACTATTGCAAAATCTATTTTTCTATCTGAAGGTAATTCAAGTAAATCATTCAAAAAGACGTCGGAAAAAAATGTACTACAGGTACTAAGCCTAATTCTTTATATTTAACCTCACATTGGTGAATATTAACCTAAAAATCTTGACTTTCTATTTCTATAAGCTTTGTCGCCTTTAAGTGTTGAAATTATAGTTCTTGTAGTTTTTAACGCCTTAGGAACAGGGTTTTCTTCTTACAACCAGTAGTTACTTGATATCTTGCTAACCAACCCATGCCCAAACTTAAATCGAATAAAATTAAATCCACGGGGTAGTAATAAATTGTGTTACTACATGGTTTGGTCCAGAAGATAGCGTTACCTCTATATTCAAGGATAATAACCCTAGGAATGAGATCAAGTGTTTTTAAAAATTCAGTAGATATAAACGAACGTGTCTCTCCAAAATCAAATAAGGGAGCTATTGGTTTAGACTTAATATAAATTGTGCTACCAATTGATTATTTTCATGAGCTTCAAGTCTAACAATATTATAAACTCTCTTCGATGTACCATTCTTCTCCTTATGGTTAGGGCATTCATGTATCATAAGCCATGGTTCACCACATCCGATGAATATTCCTTTTCCAATAAGGCATTCGCCTAAATGGTTTTTATTGCATTTCACACACTTTGGAATTTCTTTATCCTTAGTCTTGTTATTCTTGGTCTTTTCTCTCTTGGGTTGGTGTTTTGTTGGTTCCTCTTTTCTTCTTTTCTTATTTGCATTCCATCCTCCAGGCTTCCAATCTTTACTAGTCATATAGGTTCCCTCCTGCCATCAGCAACTCGAGCCTGGGTAATCCTACCCCCGGGTTGCTCTGTTGTTAAAGCCCTATCTGCTACGTCGGCAAAGTTAACATTCTGCACTTCTGAAATCAATACATTCTTACTCAATTCAAGCCTAAGCCCATCGATGAAATGGTCAATTCGTAAATGGTCCACAAATCTCGATAAATCATCAAACTTCTTTATATATTCTGTAATTGTCAAGGATCCTTGTTTCAATTGAATGAACTCGTTCAAGTTTTTATTTTGTGCCTACCTTGTAAAGTATTTACTCCTAAAAACTTGGCAAAATCTATCCCAAGTCATATTTGCAATTTGACCAATTGTCACTATCGAGTCCTACCAATTACCGGCACTCTCTTAGTATAAATGCCGCACACATTAATTTCTCCTCGTTCATCACATGTGTGTATGCAAATATTTTCTCCATCATTTTTAGCTAGTTCTTAGCTTCTAATGGATTATTGGCATCAATAAAGGTTGGAGGATTTAATCTTCCAAAACGATCATTTTCATTATCTCTATCTTATTGTAGTTGAGCTCGATTTAATATTTGTTCCATTTGTTGTGATTGTTGTTATACTAAACGAGTCACGTGGTCGATGCTTGGATTAGGAAGTCCCATTTTTCTGAAATAAAAATTTAAAACTTTAAAGTAAAGTTACTTAATTTCCACCTTAAAATTATTATTTAAGTAAATAAAATATGTTCTTTTTTTCAACTTTGCCCATTGACCTTGAAACGCTTTCAAACATTGCCCATTGACCTTGAAACTACGCAGATGATCTTGAGATACCACCTCTACTATGCTATAAAGGCAAACAACTACAACAGTTAATGGACCCAATCACCTTGACATCAACTTGCCTAGAAAGAGCTTGAGCTAGAATTAAACATAAGAACCTGATGACCAACCTCAAATTAGTTTTCCTTGACGAGCCTACCGTGCAATCTCTTAGTCTTTTCTTTTTATAACTTGGCATTCTCTTTTGCTACCAACCGAAACTCATCAAGCTTGTTAAGTTGGAGTATCCACTTCTTCTTAGCTTACTTCATGTCAAAATTAAGGATGTGTATAGTCCCAATATGCCTTGTGCTCAAGCACAACTGGTAAGTGACTTGCCTTTTCCAAAATCAATCAATATGGGGACATGCCAATAGGAGTCTTGAAAGCCGTTCATTAGCACAAAGTGCATTTTCTAACTTCTTTGACCAATCTATACGCGTTGCATTTACAGTTGCTTTAAGAATCATTTCAAACTCCTTGTTAGAGTTTTCTACCTGCCCACTTGTCAGAGGGTGACAAGGAGTTGAGATACGGTGCTTAACTTCATACTTAGCTAACAATGCTAAAAATTAGTGATTGCAAAAGTGCTTTTCACCATCATTAATAATTGATTGTATTTGAAATACCATGCCTCAAAAAAATGTTCTTCCTTATGAATTGAGTCACAACCCATCCATCATTTATTGGTAAAGCTACAGCCTCGATCCATTTTAACACGTAATTCTCAGCTAACAGAATGTATTGTTGACCATATGAAGAGGTGAATAGCCCCACGAAGTCAATACCCCAAACATCAAATATTTCCACTTCAAAATGCTACTCGAACATCTCGTTCTGCTAGAGTTATTTCTCATCCTCTGGCACGTATCACACTTTACCAAAGCATATGTATCCCTAAACAGAGTAGATTAATGAAAAACCTGATTGTAGAACTTTCACTGTTGTCTTGGTTGCTGCGAAGTGAACTTGTATGGAGAAGAGTGAAAGTACTCTAAAAGATTAATATGTGAATGATTTGATATGGACTGATCTATAGAGAAAATGATCATCCTAAAAGTAGTGCTTAAGGTCACTGAAAATTTTCTTTTTCTCATGACTTGAATACTTAGATGGAATGACATAACTGACCAAAAAATTTACATAATCTACATACCGTGGTGATGTTCCAATCTGTAGGAGTATCTCAAATGAAAATACTTCGTTGATCTCATCTATAGGATCTTGCACTTGTGATTATGGGTGAGATAAGTGATCTGCAACTAGATTATCACTCTCCTTTTATCTCGGACCTCTAAATCATATTCTTGCAATAAAACTATCTATCTGATGAGTCTCAACTTTTCAAGCTTGTTGTTCATCAAATACTTTAGCTCTATGTGATCCGTGTACATAATAACCTTTGATCCAATCAAGTATGGTCTATATTTGTCAGAAGCAAACACCACTATCAAAAGCTCTTTCTTAGTAGTAGCTTAGTTCAACTAAGCCTCAACAAGAATTTTAATGGCTTAGAATCACATGTGAAACCTTGTCCTCACACTGACCCAAAACTGCCCCAACATAGCACTAGCATCACACATCAACCCAAAATGGCAAATCCTAGTAAGGAGCATCAATACTGGAACTAAAACCCACTCTTCTTTTAGAGTGTTGAAAACAATCAAACACTCTTTAGAGAAGTGAAAATAGGTATCCTTTTCTAATAAGTTGCATAGAGGTTTTATGGTTTTGAAGAAGTCCTTCATGAAATAACAATAAAACCCTGCATGTCCCAAGAAACTTCTAATCCCCTTCATTAAAATCAGTGGAGGTAGCTGATAAGTGTATTTTCTACACTTATTCGGGGCTTAAAACTATAAAATTTTATTAATTTTTTGACAAAATTTTACATAATTTATGTTATATTGCATTGTGTAGGTAAAACTTTATGTTTGATGAAGAATTGGAGAAAAGAAGCAAAATATGGTGAAAATGGTAAAATCCAAAGTTCGAGGATCAAATTACAAATACTCAAGAAGATACTTTGAAAATTGCTAGAGACAATTGGATTTAAATTAGAATTCAAAAAGGAATGGAACATGATCAAAGTATTATCAAAATCAATTTCCAATCGCTCAAGATATATTCCAGATTTTTAGCCGAATATTGAGACCCATTTTTGGCATAGTAAATGTCCGAATTGGAAAAACTCTATTTCAATCAAAGTTATAGCCCTTTAAGTTATCTTTCCAATACACTTTGAATAACATCAATCGGATATCAGAAGAGAAAGTTATGACTAAAATACGGGCTGCTATGCAGAGACAAAAAATCCGCGCGCGAAGGCAACTTTCCTTATTCAATTAGAACTCTTTTGGAAACCAATTTGGATGTGATTTTCAACCAATTTTCGGCTCCTATAAAGAGAGAACAGCAGAATACATATGGAGAACCTCCCTATACCTAAAAATCTCTATATTATACATATTTTGGAGGCGAAGAACGTGGCTAACAACGTGGAATCAAGGCGAATTGCATAGGATATAGAAAATTCTTCATCCGGATTCAAGTTTCACATCAAGAACGTGGATTTTTCCAACTTCTTCCATCTTTCTTATTTTCGGGTGATATTTTTCCAATTATTCTTGTGTAATTTAATTTCTACAATATGTTAGGCTAAATTCCCTTGTATTGGATGGATGATGAAGCTAATTAATTTTTAGTTTTTAATTCGATATCATGTGTTTTTAATTTAATTCTTGCATTGTGATTTCATAAACATATATGAATTTATTGTTTTTAATATTTGCGCACCATTATGACAATTAGTTGCTTATTTGTAGTATTGGAAAACTCACGGTAGGTAGAACACTGTTTATGGAACACACGGACAATAAATATTAGGAATAATATTTATGGCGTGTGCGGTCATGTGTGATAATCCTAATATCCAATCTATGCACAGCTTCAAAATCACAATACAAAAATTAAAATCTACTTTTCCAATGTAAAATCGACGTGTGTGTGTGTGTGTGTGTGTGTGTGGAGAATTAAGCATAGTATTGTGTGTTCATAAAGTTGTTTCAATTCCCGGCCCTCAATGGTCAAATATGTTCTTTCATCGCTCGTAAGATTCACACACCCCCCAAACTTATTCTTTTCGTTCTTTTTCAAGTGTGTGACATAAGGTTGATTTTTCTACTATCCTCACCTCTCCAGTTTAGGTAAATCTCACTAATTACAAGTCGATATGTCAATAAATAAAGATTCTCCATAATTTGATTGCTTCAATCTCTAGGATTTAATAGGCTAATAATCCCTTATCAAAAAGTCGAATTTCCTTAAACAAGTGTTCGGGACATAACCAGGGCATTTGGTGCGTCTTCTGTTTCATGCACTTGCTTTTTTCTATTTTTTTTTTTTTGTTTTTCAATCAATTTTTTTTCTCAATCAAATTTTTTTTTTTTCAACGCTTTTTTTTCTTTATTTGAATCATTCTCTCCCTTAAACTTTCTAAGTGACTCATGTAACAAGCTTTCGGCCGATAATTCCCAAGTCAGATGACCATAGGACACCAAATTTTAAAGACCCTTGCAGGCTTAATTACTCAAGTCATAAAGGCTACGAAAAGAAATTTTCAAATAAAATAATTTAATTTTTTTTTTTTTACCTTGATTAGTGCAATGTCCCTTATTAAACACCAATTCAAGTAATAAGACATCTAACTTGAGATTTTCACCAAATTGCATACTATTGATCTTAGACAATCCACACAATTTTTTTTCTTTTTCACACATGGAATCCTTATTTATCTCAATATCTTCCCACAACAGTGAAATCTCCCAAACTATTCTAAATTTGGTCTAAGAATGTAAAATTTAGTGGTTTTGGGTTTTAACATATATGGTCCACTATTTCAACCTATCCATTATGAAACCAACTCATTCTTACACAATACTTAACTTAATTCACGTGCTTAATATATATCAAATTTCACATGGAAAAGTAAAAATTAATCTAATCATGCAATTTATTCACCATTCATAAATCAATTTATAATTCAATACATTCTCATTGCCAGCCAGACCAACTAACTCACACAAGCACACAAAAAGAATTTTTATTTTATTTTATTTGATCTGAAACAATAAAAGCACACAAAAATACATAAAAGAAAAATGAAAATTCATGTTTTCCACCCCCAAACTTAAACTAGACATTGTCCTCAATGTCTTACATTCTAAATCCGCATATAAAGGGGTGTGGAAGAAAATGAAGAAAAGACTCCCCTGGTTTGGCTTGTAATCCAATCGCTAACTTTCATATTGTTCCCTTAAGCTCCTTGGTCCTAGTTGTTTTAAGTGTTCCGCGACGTCATGTTCCTGCACAATGCGGTCAAATAAAATATTCAAGATCAAATACCTGGAACAAGTGTTACTTAGCTCGAACATATAATAAATCAACTAATATAACGAAGACCTAAAGGGAAACGGGATATGTATGATGAGTCCCTAAAATTAATTAATAAAAAAATTAATCTACATTATCTTAAATTATTCTAAATCTAAAAAACAGAATAAATTAAAGGGATAGAAGTATTGGGTTGCCTCCCAACAAGCGCTTTGTTTAAAGTCCTTAGCTTGACTTTATTGTTTCGACATTATGGAATTTTGAAGAACGCTTTTGATACCTTGCTCAGTTTGTCTCTTCTGACTTTAATATACTCTTCATTGCTTCTACAAATTTTAACACTGTCATCTCCAATGTGATATGACTTGCATATCTTCTCCGATTCGAATTCAACTATGTAGACTTCTTCCTTCTTTTCGGGCTTAATTACAAATTCAATAGTAGGGCAATCAATGAAGTCTACAGAATGTAGGTTAACGTTGTCTTCATTAATTGCCTCGTTCACTTTGTTCCTTTGTAATTGATCTTTTATCATCTTTGTTCTTGTCTTCCATAATTGATATCTCCTCGGGTTGAATGGAAGATTCACAATTTAATTCAACGGGCAATGTAAACTCTTTTTAAAATTTTTCGAGTGGATTGTATCTCCACTTTTTAAATTCAATCCAGAATACGCCATCTCCCATACACATTTTGTTTTCATCTAACTTGGCAAGATCAGTGTAGTATTTTGCAATTGCCTCCTCGTTCAACATGGAAGGACCAAATTCCACAAACGTGTCGGAAGGGATACACTCGCCCACAGGCATGTAAGCTTCAAAAGATGTGTCAATTGCTAGTCTTCGACATCTTAAATATTGTTTAAACCGCAGGAGCTTGAGTTGAAAGGGTTCAGTGCATGTATTCACGCAGTAGCCAGTATAATGCACCCCATAACATAATTCACAATAGATATCTTCTTCCTCGTCATCCACGTCAAGATTATTTATTGTAAAAATATTTTTATCATGCCGCGTCAGAATCTTAGATGCATTGCTAAACGGTACCTGGAGAGAATATCAAATAAGAGAGATCAGGGTTGGTAGCCAAAATCAATAATAAAAAAATTAATAAAATAAAATACAAATCGAATTTAATATAAATTACTAAACTAAAATTAAATCCGTTATTCCCCGACAACGGCGCCAAAAACTTGTTCGCGTGAAACCCGCAAGCGTACGAGATCGTTGTACAAGTAATAAGATTTGTGAGTTAAGAATATCGTTCCCACGAGGAATAATGTCTAATTTGTAGTTCAATAGTTACTATTAAATTCGAAGTGTGGTAATATAAATAAAAAAGGGTGATTTGTATGTAATCTATATTAATCATAAACTAACAAAACAAATATAGTGTTTATCTAATATGTAAATGTTTGTATTGAAATCGTGAATCCCCCTATTGCCATTTATTTCAATTCTTAATTCGTAATCTAGTAAATTCATGCATTCAAGACAATCGATAATCCACTTTTATTCAATATTCTTTTCCAAGATATATTAAACCTATGTTTAACACGACCCGATCCTATTCCTAGTCCGAATTCATATGAAAAATATGCATTGAATCACATTACATGATTGCACATGCCATAGATATTATTCCTAATATCTATTGTCCATGTGTTGATTTTGCCACGTTCTAGACTTATTGTGAGTATTCCTACACTACAACAAGTAACTCACTATCTAATTGGTGATCAAGTAATCAAATAGTTCAATGAGAATGCAAAACCAATCAAGAAAAATCAAGAAGTACTAAATTAATTGTCTCGAATTAAAACAAATAAGCAATAGGGTTCATCATTCATCCAATACAATGAAAAACTTAGCCTAACATTCTTATAATTAAATTACACAAGAATAATTGGAAAAATATCACCCGAAAATAAGAAAGATGGAAGAAATAGGAAAAATCCACGTTCTTGATGTGAATCTTGAATCCGGATGAAGAATCTTCAATAACCTACGCAATTCGCCTTGATTCCACGTTGTTAGCCACCTTCTTCGCCTCCAAAATATGTATAATATAGAGATTTTTAGATCTAGAGAGGTTCTCCATATGTATTCTACTGTTCTCTCTTTATAGGAGCCGAAAATTGGTTGAAAATCACGTCCAAATTGGTTTTCAAAAGAGTTCTAATCGAATAAGGAAAGTTACCTTCGCGCGTGGATTTCTTGTCTCTGCATAGTAGTTCGTATTTTAGTCATAACTTTCTCTTCTGATATCCGATTGATGCAATTCAAAGTGCTTTGGAAAGATAACTTAAAGGGCTACAATTTTGATTGAAATAGAGTTTTTCCAATTCGAATGTTTACTATGCCAAAAATGGGTCTCAATATTCGGCTAAAAATCTGGAATATATCTTGAGCGATTGGAAATTAATTTTGATAATACTTTGATCATGTTCCATTCCTTTTTGAATTCTAATTTCAATCCAATTGTCTCCTAACAATCTTCAAAGTATTTTCTTGAATATTTATAATTTGATCCTCGAACTTTGGATTTTACCATTTTTCACCATATTTTGCTTCTTTTCTCCAATTCTTCATCAAACATAAAGTTTTACCTACACAATGCAATATAACATAAATTATGCAAAATTTTATCAAAAAATCAATAAAATTCTATAGTTTTAAGCCCCGAATAAGTGTAGAAAATACACTTATCAGTAGCTTCTCAATTATATGTATCTTTACCTTATCAACTTCAATGTCCATAGCTGATATCAAATATCCCAACACAATCCCTTTTTTGAACCATGAATTGACACTTCTCCCAATTAAGTACGAGATTGGTGCCTTCAAATTGCTGCAACACCTACCTCAAGTGATCTAGGCATTCCTTGAATGATGACCCAAAACTAAGAAGTCATCCGTAACGACCTCAATGTAATGCCCCACCATGTAAAAAAAGATAGACATCATACAATACTGAAAAGTGGTTGAAGCGTTAAATAAACCAAATGGCATCTATCTATATGCAAATGTTCCATAAAGGAATGTGAAAGTGGTCTTCTCCTTATCCTCTGAATATTTGTCTAAAAGCATTAATGTGAATTTTCCGTGAGCCTCTCCAAATTTGATCAATAAAAGGAAGGAGAAAATGATCATTCCTAGTGGCGTTGTAAAATTTGTGATAATTAATGCAAACTCTCCAACTCGTGACTGTGCGCGTATGAATGAGCTCATTATTTTCATTTGGAACTACAGTGACCTACTCTTTCTTTGGCACAACCTGTAGTACACTGACCCAATGATTTTATGATATGGCAATATATGATTTCCATATCCAAAAGCTTCCAATACATATTTTTTTCACCATCTTTTGCATTGTTGGGTTCAATATGTTCTGATACTCCACTAAATGCATGTACTCCTCTTCCATTAGAATCTTGTGCTTGCAAAGAAAAGGTCTAATCCCTTTTATATCAGAGATAGTCCACCCAATTGTTGTTCTCTAATCTCGAACTACCCTCAAAAGTCGATATTCTTCATCTTTGGTAAGAGAGTTTGAGATCATGGCTGAAAGTAAGTTTTTCTCCTCCCAAGTTAGCATAATGTAAGTGAGTAGGAAACTATTTGAGCTCAAGTGTTAGAGCTTGTCGAACATACCATAAAGGCTTTACGTACCTCACCAAGCTCTAACCTTGGTTGCTTGAAGAATGAAGGAATGGCTGCCAAGTACCGAACACAATCTTTTGCTTCTTCTTTTTCATATGGAAAATCCTTATAATGTGCCAAGCATGCCTCAAGGGAATCTTGAGAATGATCAAATTTGAATCTTTGTCACTGCTTCGTCAATCACATCAACCTGAAAGCAAAAATTTATTTCATTCTGAAACTTGAGTGTCTGGAGATGTTGATTGTCCATTCATCTTCATTCAATCTCAAAATTAATTGACCCTTTTGTACATCTTTTAATGTTCTACTAGTAGCCAAAAATGGATGACCCAATATGAGAGGAAGATCATTGTTTTCTTCCATATCTAGGATAATAAAGTTTGTCGGGAATATAAACTTGTCAACATTTACCAAAATGTCTTCAACGATGCCACGAGGGTGTATGATTGACATGTCAGCCACTGTAACGAAATTGTAAATCATGCGATCGATAAGTAATATTAGAGCTCACAATACTATAAAACTATTAGGGATGTATAGTAGCTCTACTAGAGGAATAACACATCTTGCTCAACCAAAATAGTTAACATAATTGTCCAGTTGGTGAATACAAAACATAAATGTTGGTCAAAATAGTTTTCATTTCTTACTTGAATCCTTCGACTTTAAATTATCTGCTTTCCAAGACATATCATGTCAAATCGAATTAATCATAATTATTGGTAACATGCTAAAGTAGAAACAATGAAATAAAATTTTGAGAAATAGTCAAAAGTCATAAAGGTATAAATGGGATTATATAAACCTCAAGGTCTTACACAATGACGAAATAGGGATCCATTCACTCATTTACACAAATTGGTCATAAAAACACGTTGTATAACACATGTACTACGATATTTTCTTCCTCTCTTAAGGCATATGTTATATTCTTTAAAAGTAAATAAAACCTTACAAATCCTAGTTCATGTATTCTCCGATACTTAACTTGAGTTTCCTCATATTCATTACTCTAGGTAATCTCAAACTAAGAACTCAATCGAATACTAAAAAGATTTAATAGATATCAAAAATCAATTTCTATTCCTTACAATAATCTCATTTTAATATTTCATCAGAGCAACCGGATCATATCATCTCAGTACATCTTGAAATCATCTGAGGCGATTGCTCATGTGAGAAAGTCAATCTTAATATGTTTGATATACTTTATATATGCTTGTAAATCATTATTTCGTAATCCCAATAATAGATTACACATGAACTCAAAATTATTTATCTATGGGCATATAAAACTCAATCAAGAGTTTGCTGATACACAAAGTATCATATTGCAAGCAATTCTAAGGATTCGACATTACCAACAAGTATATCACTAAACATCTTCAGAGTATAAGCAAAACCTGTATATATATTTCAATCACAAGTTATTCATTCGATAACATATAGAATAACTAACAATATCACCCTTCAGATATCACAATATCATTTCTAAAGATAACATTGATACCTATAATTAGACTATAGCATGAAAAATGTTAGGGCAAGTATACATCAAACATACTTCTAACTCCTAAACATACTAGATATGATTCTTTGAATATTTCTTTATACACTTATGGAGTCCTTGAACATATATGAAGACTTATATGGTCCCTTCCGATATATGAACATCAATAGGGTATCAATTCTAAAATTACAAACATTTTAAGATATTTATATTATACAACTCTTGTAACACAGGAAAAAGACTAGAATAATCTTTTCGCACAAAATATACAATTTTTTAAACCATGTCCTTCGTCTAAAAGATTGATGGCAACAATTTAAAGATGGTCTCAATACATTCCTTTTACAAAGTCATCAACGTCAAATTTATAATTCCAACGTACTGACCTTTACATAAATACAGTGATCTTCATTTATATGAAGAAATTTGTACAAGACTTGGCTCATGTACCACTGTCTAGATGACTACATAGTACAACTATAAAGTTACCACATTACTAAAAAGGCCTTCAACATGAACTTGCATGTCAATTAACGTAAATCTTTTCAATCAATTCTCAATATATAATAAAATACATTCTGTAGGTCTATTAGGTGTAAATTGAAATTTAAACACACAATGACGACTAGCATAGGTGTGCAAAAGTGAATTTGCCTATCATGAATTTTTTTTATCTCACTCAATACACTTATATTTGCTATAACCTTTTTTCACAAAAAGAAAAATGAGTTTCATCTATCATAAACTCATTAGTCTTTCACTTATTTTCAAGACTTTGATTGTTCTTAATAAACTAAATATCCAATTAAAACTTCCATCATATCCCAGATTCGGTTGGATTTTCTATGCCCCATTTATATTTTCATCACTTTTCTCATTTTTTTTTTCTTTGTTTTCATATAAGTAAAGGTTTTGGAATATCTAAAATTTGATCTCCCACACGAAAAATAGATTCCATCACTTTCCCTAATTTTTCTTTTTTGTACTTGTGTAAATAAAAGTTTTGGAATATTTGAAAATGTATTGCTCTCAGTAGAAGTTTGAAATTAAATTTCTCTCACTCAATAACATATTAATCCCACATAAATAAGAAGCTTAAAACAACTCTTTTGTAGTTAAAATGATTCACCAATACACGTAACATTAATTTCACTAACATTCTCCAAATATTTATCCTTTGCTAAGAAAAATATAAAATATCACATTTTTATGATTGAATATCCACAAATTTCATTTATGTTCAAGTACCATTTGGATTGTCATGTATATCTCATAGAGATACATCTCGTTCTAAAGGGACTCATCTATATGTCTAAAACTAATGCAATTCTGAAGATACAAACATGGAGAGAACTACATTGAGTAACATGTTATGTTTAATCAACACTTTCTTAAAAGCTTCAACACTATTTCTTAAAAGCAAATATGTAAATTGGACTGTATTATCTCAACATTATCACATTCAGCAATACTACATTCCTTATATCCAATACATCATATAGTTTTGGTGAACAAGGAATAGCCGATTCAGTAAGAATTTCTCTTTTATTACATTGATAATTTAACTCTCGTGATATTCTCGCTCTAAAATGGTTCTTAAAGTCCATAATGTGATTTTCTATTCCACTTTAGTAAAGTCTAAATCAATACAATATCTTCAACTTAAGAAAATCAGAAGCACAACTGATATGCGTGAATCCATCTTTCATGTCCATCTCTATCCCGCAAAGAAATTCGGATGGAATAACTATATGGAAATTGGCTCTTATAATATTTGAATGGTTTTTACAACTCAAAACCTCAAAATATTGCAAAATATCAAGAATCATAATAAAGATCACTACCGTGAGTACGAACTAAACTACTGCGTATAAGTCCTAGCTAGAGACCACTCTTAGAAGAATAACGACTAATATCAAGTTTATTGCAGTCTTTGATACTATCAAAATATCAAACAATAGGCCAGTTTCTCCACTTTGCAACACTAAGTTGCATTACCAGTCATATAAACTTCGATTCCATCTTCATTATTGGTATATATCTATTTTGTAGCAGTTAAAGATTTGACAATATACTAACGACCCTTCTTGATCTCATGTAAAGTGGGTTTCTAACTCTTGAATCCATATCTACACAAGATAATCTGATATGTTTTTCCTGGTTCATTTATTAGTCTCCTCATCTATCCCGCATTCATTCTAGCTCATTTAATACTTAAGACCCGAAGTCTTATACAAACTAGAATGTTGCTACACAAACATGTCCTCGAGACTTAGCAACACCAAGTCACACATCTTTTAATTTAACACGGTGGGTAATGTCAATAAAGAAAATTGACACCTCAATTTATAAGTTATATTGACCTTCAAAGTGCACAATTATTGAGAAGAGATAAGTTTGAACTGACTACTCATCTAAAAAAATATGACCAATGAAAATGTTATCCACCTCAATTCAGTCACATTTGAGAATAAGATCATCTCTTAAAAAAAAACTTATCAAATCAAACGTTCATGCACTAGAACTTATCTTTTCTCGTATTTGACAAAGTTCTCGATCTCTATTCTTTAGAGTAGTGTGACCCATATCACATCTTTTGTTACATGGTTGATGCTCTCTAAAACATCATGTTCTTCCTATACATCCAAAATCTTACTTTGCCAAATCTTGCGGCATTTAGCATATAACCTTTATAAAGGTCAACAACTATAGATTTTTAATACCATGATATATCAGATTTTAGAGACATTTATTATTAATCAATGCCCATTTGTGCATGCATACCATTTTGTATTAATGTAAATTAACGTATACAATAGTTCAAAATTAGGCATATATTCAAAAATTCGATATATTCCCAATCATCATCTGCAATCCTTTTGTTTCACTATCATAAACTTAATTTAATAATGAAACTTTCTATAAGTTCTAAGCGAGAATTACATTAATTCTTCAAACCTTAGAATTTTAACTCAATTGGTGGATCAAATAGTTTTCAATGGAATTTTCTCTAAATCTTACAATCACCGAAATATCACTTAACGACAATCAATAGGTTAGGTAAGAATCCTACTAATTCTACTGACCATGGCATTTATAATAATTCACGAATTAATAAATATTATCTAATTCAATAAAGTAATTTTGTAATGTGCAATAAGAGCATAAATATGCATATATATTCAATTATGACGTACCATGAGATCACATACTAATTCTTTTTGAAAATAATTCCAAATATAATCGAAAAGTAAAACTCACATCATTTAAGTTTTATTATACAGATTCTCACGTCACTTTAATCTATGTTGTAATACATCCCTAACAAATGGAAAGTGACATTAGAATTCTTATATTCTTCTTATCATAAAAAAATGTCCCAAAAATATTCAAGTGTTCTATTAAGTTATGTTTCATACACATTATATGTCGTAGGGTTTTAGTATTCTCTCTTAGAATACTCAAAACGCACATGAAACTAACCACATTGGACAAAGCAAGAAAAAATAGGATGGGTCATAATGGATCACACAACCACATTAAGACCAACAACTATATTAAGACCAACACTGCTCGAGAACGTGGAAACATGGGAACATTTAAAATCAGGAAAAAAAAATTAATACTAAGATCAATTTTTTCCCAAATTAAATACAATTTTCAAAAAATTGTTAATAACAGACAAATCTAAAATATTGTCAAATTATTTTTTTAAATTAAAAAAACCCAGTGCAATTTAAAAAATTACTCCTACTACATAATAGAAATCCTAAATAAATATTTTGAATTTAGTATAAAATTTTCATATTTTAATTAATCCAGAAAATAATTTCTTTCATATTTAAAAAAAATGTATTTTAAACTTTAATAGATAAAAATATTTTAATCATCTGAAATATATTATTTATATATTGAAATGCTCAGAGTAATTCAAAGATCAAAATACAAATTGCAAAATACTCTTCACACACTGGGGGAATATTCATTTTTTCAAATAATCGAGAGCATGCGTTCGACAGTACTTGCTATGCACAACGTTGTTTTATGAAAGTGTTTCTCTCACTTTATTTTCTCTATCCCCCTAATTTGACGTTTCGAAGTCATCTGTGTGGTTAGAATTCAAAATTTAATACTTAGAATTGTGTTTCGGACAACAATGTGAACAGAGAGTGAGAAGGGAAAATTATGTTTTTCATCTTCTTCTTTTTTTCCTAAATTTTAAGATTTTTTTATCCAAATTTTGAAATCTCACAACTTCTTCATTTTAGGTCAAGATTTGAAATTCTTTAGCCCCTTTGACATGATTTTTGAAAAGTCAAAATGATTTTTTAAAATCTAAAGCTGCTTTTGAACTTGTTTGGCTAATTTTACGAATAGTGTTTCTTCTAATTAGAAGAGTTTTTAGATAAAGTTGGTCTAATGTAACTTCTTCTAAAAGTACTTCTGGAATAGAAAATCTTTAAAAAATTAATTTTCAAACAAAAATTAAGGTTATTTCCTCAAAAAAAATCTTCTATAAGAAGAAAAAACAAAAGTCATGCCAAACGGACCATATATATGATTGGAAAGCTCATTGAAATACCTTTCTAACCATACCAATATTAGTGCACGAAAATCAACAAATAAAATGTAGTAAATTTTTAAAATTTCTACAAAATCAGCTGGGGTTTCAGTTTCTCCCAAATGAAATAACAAAAATTGATAAAGTTTTGCATATGTGATCTATGTAATGAAAAGAACATACTGTATAAATTTCATGATTTAATGTTCTATATTTCATGATATGTCATTAAAAATGCTTCAAGCTTCAACAAAATGACATAAATGCATTTTTCATCATAATAATTAATTTTCAGCAAGATTATATGCAAGGAAAAAAATTATTTAGGGCTCTGATACCAATGAAAGAAATCACATCATTCTTAAATAGAAATTTCGGATCAAGATCCTTACTTGAATAGATAAATTATAAGATCATTTTGTGGTTGAATCACCTTATTATTTGATGTCTCAAATTCTCCATATTTTAATAAGTCAATAATCCCAATCCCGATACAATAAAAGCGAATTATTATCCACAATTTAAATACCTAATTTTGTAAGCTTTCATGTCAATGTGGTTTTAAGGGTCTTCTCAATTTTGGTGCATTTTTACATAAGAATTTCACAAAATTTTCGTCTTCTTTTCTCTCCCCAAATTGTAAAAAAAAGTGACATGAGTTATAGAAAGTTAGGGAAGTTGATGAGGGTTGGGAAAGTTATGGATTTGAATTCTATTCAAAACATTCCCTCCAATCCACTTTAATATATTAGTCACTAAAATGGGTGACCCACAAACCGTATTTTCTAACAAAAACAATGCAGGCCAAGAAAAATTTTGGTTCCCAGAGATCGCAAGAAATTTTGATACCATGTGAAAAATATTTTTAATTCAACAATTGAAAGATTACAGATATGTAAATAGCCTAAACTACTTGACTCCTATAACATAGGAATATTTAAATGTTAAGATATAATCCCTATAAATCAGGGATAATAACAAACTGACTATACTTCATATTAATTTACAGGCATACGTGTGCATCAAATAATAAAGCGACACATATATGCTATATAGATCGACTACAAAACTTCACTATGAATACATTACTCTTTTCCTAATTAATCCACCAACACACGTCTCGAGATTCAGACAATCACACTTTGGGCGTGTGAACAACTATTGGGGAGGGGGGTTCATAAGAAAACATAATCTGGTACTTTACATCAGAATGCCTCCCAAAAAAAGATGAATTAAGCCAAATGTACTGGGGTAGGAATTCAAAGAACCAAGAACCCTTGCACCATCTCACATGAGGTAGGTCCTGCCTCAATAAAAAAGAAAAAAAATAATTACCCCTCCATGTGTGTTATCAGTGGGGGTTCTGTAACCCGATTGAACAAAGATACTAAAGCACTTGTAAATGCATGAAATGATACATAAATTACTCACAATGCCACTGTTGATTTCGTTATGTCAGAATTGATTAGATAGCTAAGGCCATGTTTGATCTACATTCTTCTCAAAATTAATTCTTACAAAACTCATTTCCAACCACACATTTTTCAATAAAATAATATTACATGAAATCCAAAAATTTTCCTTATTTTTTACCCACATAGTTTCCATCATATTACAGCACAAAATGGATTCTTTTCTCAAAAATGTTGCATCGAACACTCCCTAAATGTAATCTAGAGTACTTGGTTTCCTACTGACATCAAACTAATATATATTTCAATCATGTTATATGTACATCATCTTTTATAATGTACCACGTGATAACACATCCTTGGACAGTCTAAAAAATAAACAATTTTCCCTCCAATAATCTTTTCACAAAATTTTCTTTTCTTCTTTTCTCTCCCCAAATTGTAAGACAAAGTGATGAGAGTTATAGAAAGTTATGGAAGTTGATGGGGGTTGGGGGATGTTATGGATTTAAATTCTATTCAAAACATTCCCTTCAATCCACTTTAATTTATTGCAGATCAAGTCACCAACATGGGTGACCCACGAACTCTATTTTCTAACGAAAACAATGCAGGCCAAGAAAAATTTCAAATCCCAGAGATCATAAGAAATTTTGATACCATGTGAAAAATATTTTTATATTCAACAATTGGAAGATTACAGATATGTAAATAGCCAAAATTACTTGACTCATATAACACACAAAATATTTAAATCTTAAGATATAATCCCTATAAATCAGGGATAATAACAAACTGAATATACTTCACATTAATTTACGGTCCTATGTGTGCATCAAATAACAAAGCGACACATATATGTTACGAGAGCAACTACCAATCTTCACTATGAATACATTACTCTTTTCCTAATTAATCTACCAACACACACACGTCGAGATTCAGACAATCTCACTTTGGGCCTGAGAAAAACTATGAGTTTGTCCATAAATGGGGGTGGGGATCATAAGAAAATATAATCTGGTACTTTACCTCAGAATTCCTCCTAAAAAAATATACTAAAGTGCTCGCAACTGCATGAAATGATATATAAATTACTCATAATGCAACTGTTGATTTCGTGATGTTAGAATTAATTAGATGAGCAATGCTACTAGTACATCGGGGTGTACATCACGGTGTACACCCTCCTCACATGGGTAAGGGGTCCACTCGAATGTTTTATTCTAGTGGACCCCTCCATGTGAGGGGATGTAGACCTTGATGTACACTTTTTGATGTACTAGTATTTTCTAATTAGATAGCTAAATGTAATATGTAGTACTTGGTTTCGTACTGACATCAAACTAATATATATTTCAATCATACTACATGTACATCATCTTTTACAATGTATCACGTGACTACATATCATTTGACAGTCTTAAAATAAACAAATTTCCCTCCAATAATCTTTTCACACCACATCAAATGTCATCAAGGATGTACACTCTTAACATTTTTCTATATACTTAGTCGTGAATTGTCAATTGATAAGGGAGAGACTGTGTAGAATAGCTTCTGTCTCAGAAGTTGAGTATCTATTCTTAGCACTCAAATGTTGTTTCTTGATACATCTCCAAATTTATAGCTCTTCCCCAATGTAGAACGGCACATATTCTCATAAAAAATCATATTTAGTCTGCTATTTGATAAAGAATTAAATAAAGTGAACTTAAAAATGTAACTAAATTGTCACTCCTACTGGGAATCTATAATGATTATTTTTCCAGTGGCTCAGTTATGCCAAAAAATGAGTTAAATAAATTGTTTTCCAGATGGACCTTATGTCGAACAGCTTGGATAGTCAAAACGTGCTGAAAAGTTCTTGGAAGGGAGATTGCGTGCCTATCCATTTTTTTGCCATGACAACGGGCCTATTGGCAGAGGTCATAAATTCCAGGTGATTCATACAGAATTTGGCCTCAGATTTGATTGGAGAAAATTATTTTAGACATCCTTTTTTAGGTGGATTTATTGTGCCAATTTTATCAAGCGGAATTTACAAAAATGGCCAATTCAATGCTTGCCAATTGAAAAATATCTAATTTTGATAATTCTTGCAAAAATGACCAAATTTGGTACCAAAATGTCTATTATACTCTCAATGAAAAATGGAGCAATTTTATTTTTCAATTTGTCACAAATTTCGAGAAGAACAAGTAGCTTCCATGAGAAGTTACATTAATGCTAGCTAATATCTAATTGATTCATTTGCTTTCTAATCTATTAGGTATTAACCAAAAATTTTGGGAAAAAATGAAGATGAAGTAGAAAAGTCATTAATGTTAAAAAATACTCCATCTGTCCCAATTACATAGGCTTGTTTCGTTTCACACAGATTAAGAAAACTCATTTAATGTCATTGGAAAATTAATTTTCGCCAAGATCTTTCCTAACTTACCCTTATTTAATTGTCAGCATGTAAAACTAAATTATTGTTGAAATTAATAAAGAATTTGGAGAAAAATAAGAAATGAGAGTTGTTCTATGTTTCCAAAAAGTGGGAAATGTGTGTATTTGGATTATTTCAAGAAGTTGACATATTAAGTAGGGAAAATTTAATAAGAGTATATTGGTAAAGGAACACAATAAAATATTTTACATTAGGAAAAAAGACTATATATTTGGGACAAGAGAAAAAGGAAACTCGGTCTATATAATTGGGACGGAGAAAGTAATTATATGCTTTCCATTTATAAGAAAATCATATAATTTCATTTCGAAAAATTTAATCTCATCCAAATCTGTAGTTGATTAGGCTTTCCACAATTCTCGGTAAAAGGTAATTTTTCTTTGAAATCTTGTTTTTGTTGATAAGTTGTGTTTAATAGTTATTATTCTTGACATTTCATGACGTTCTTGACATTTTAAAAGCTGTTATCGACATTTGAACCCTATTTATCTTAACACTTGACACTTAATTTGTTTAGAACGAGATTTCGTTTTGAACATTGGAGTTTTCTACATTTCATATTGTTCTTGACATTTTAAGTGTAATTCTCAACATTTCATAAATATTTTATTTACCCACTTATAGGAAGAAGTGAGCATTTAATGCATGATTGACATGATACTTCTTAAAATAAGTAGCAGAGGTTATGTATCAAGTTATTATTGGTCAATATAATTTTTAATTATATAAATAATTTTGTCTTCATTGTGGAATTTAAAATTGTTAATAAAGGTATTTTGATCTATATTATAGTAAAATGGACATTGAAGGAATTTTGGACATTTATGCAAATGACTATGTAAAAGTGGACTTTTTTTGCAATTTCCTCTTTTATCAACTAGACATTAGACATTGTAAAATGCACCAAAAAAATCTCCATAATGATTTACGGACAATAATTCCAATCCCCAATGCTGTAATATTATCAAATGTTGCACCATCGAAATGAATTTTCATGTAACCTTGAGCAGGGAGTTTCCATTGAACTGAAGAAAACTGATCGTCATCCCTCTCTATCTCCATGCTAACCATAATAGAGGCTCTGCGATCCATCACGCCCTATAAATTCATAAATGTTCGAAAACACCCCAAGTATATAGGTGAGACGAGACTATTTTTCCCCATCCAATCTAATCTTATCTTTAGTGTGTAGTGAACATGACAAAACACAAACATCTATCTCATAATAGAAACCATAGTTGATCATTATTTGAAAAGGAATTAAAAAATAAGTGCATACCCATTTGAATGTTTTCATATTGGCTGTTTCATGCTTTCTCGTGAGAGGACTCTCACTGCCTTCTCCGTTAGCGGCAATGTATTCATCATGCCTTAATCTAAGATTGTCAATGGCCTTCTTTATAACTTCGTAACCTCCATCGATTCTCATGGAATCCGTACTGTAATTTGTATCTACACCAACTACATTCCAGTCACCCTAACATAGAAAAGATATTAGATAATGGAAAGTTAGGTCATATTACAAGGTACAGCCCCTAAAAGCCTGTGTGAAACAAGAGAGCTTTTCTTGTTAAATCAATAGTCGACATAGAAAGGTCTAACCGGAATAGGCTTGAGATCGAAAGAGAGAACGACCCCTGCAAACTCCGTTATATCCTCAGTCGATAGGAACTGAAGAACTTAGGTAAGGCTCATTTAGCCTAAGACAAAATTCTAAAAATTGTGGAATTACATTTGCATAAATATAACATATAACGAGCCACCCATAGCTGATCTCCTGTAGAAATGCCCACTGCTGGACCGACTTGAAACTCCTATTGTGCAACAACATTAGGGGTATAAAATATCAAAAATAATACTTGAGCATTTAAATTTTTATTACTTGGCATGGCATAACTTCTCCATTGATGCCACTAATGTCGATGCCAGCATAAAGACATACTTTACAGTAGGTGTCGACTATGTCATGACCAAGGATTTATCTGCGCCTATGCCACAATACCCTATTGTTAGGTTTATATTTTGTATTGATGATTCTGTGAACAAATTGATCAACTTGAATATAAAAGTTTAGGGACTAAATTGTAAATTTTCATAGTTTGTAGATTAGGATTAGGGTTTGGGGTTATGTGTTTGGAACAAGAAGAATTCATACCGAATTTTCGCTAGTAGCTCGTCGGAGTGTTGCACGCACGACTGAAGCAGAACCTACTTCGCTCGATTCTTGCCCAACTGTCGCTAAGCGACAGACCCTTCGCTCGAGCGACGTATTTTACTAAAAAACCTAATTTTCCTATTCTAAGACTTTTAGTCGGTCCATACAACCTAATTCATCCAACCTATATATTGAAGGCGCCGTATTTTCTAATAGATGGATTGAACAACATATTATTCAAGAAGAATACATCTTACACAAGATCCAATGTTCAATCCTTCATTGTTCATGAGCCTTTTTCATTGAAAACATCAAAGCTATCAAATCAAACACTGAATTGGTTTCTTCGCTTGGATCTGCTACAAAATTGTGTCGTCAACTGTGCTGTATTAAAGATCAAGGAAGAGTTTGAAGAACGTAGAGTTCTTGGGGAAGATCTACAGGAGATAAACTACGTAAAGAGTCAGGATTGGAGTTCGTGTGCTCATTCCAGGAGGACTGCTTTACAAAGAAGAGTCAGGATTGGTGTTGGTGTGCACATTCCAAGAGAACTGCATCATACTTCAGACAGGAGATTAGAAAGCTTGTATTGTCAACTTTTCCAGTAGTCTGTAAGTTTTATTGACAGTTTATAGTGGATTGTTGAATGGGAAAGTGCCCAGGGTTTTTCCCACGTTGGATTTCTCCGTGAATAATTCTGGTGTTGTTTACTGCTTTGGGATTACTGCGGTATTTCAAGATAGGTTAAATTAAATTATTTGACTAATCACCTAGACATAATTAACTTGTGACTTGTTGCATGTTAATTAAATTTTAATTCCGTATTTACACCTAATTACCCCCTCTCTAGGTGTAGTGGGGTCAAATCTTGCGTTTCTCAATTGGTATCAAAGCCTAATCTCATATCCTGACCCTTATTGGATTATCTAGATGAGTAGTTCATTGTCTGTGCCACCATATTTTGATGGCAGTCATTATGCCTGTTGGAAAGTACACATGAGAGCTTTCCTGAAGTCTTTGGATGAACGTGTCTGGATTTTTGTGCAAAATGGGTGGACTCCACCTTCAACAAATGCTGATAGTGTTCTTACACTCACTGACATTTCCTTATGGACTAAAACTAATCTGGATGAGTATAGCTGGAATAGTAAAGGTTTACATGCTTTGTTTATGGCTGTATCTCCTGAGGAGTTTATGAGAATGTCTATGTGTGAAACTGCTAAAGAGGTTTGGGATATTTTGGGAACTACCCATAAGGACACTAAAACTGTGAAAAACTCAAAATTACAAATGTTAACTTCTAGGTTTGAAGAACTTAGGATGAATGATGATGAGAGGTTTGATGAGTTCTATGCTAAACTGAACGATATTGTGAACTCTAGTTTCAACTTAGGTGGACGAATCATCGAGTCAAAAATAGTTCGTAAGGTTCTTAGATCCCTACGTGAGAGGTTTAGACATAAGGTAATTGCAATTGAAGAAAGTAAGGACCTTGACGCCCTTAAAATAGAAGAACTCGTTGGTTCACTCCAAACTTATGAATTGACCTTAGCACAGCCCAAGAAACAAAAGTCCATTACTTTGAACACTCGTAGGGAAGAAAATTCTGAGTTTAGTGATGTAGAGTCCCTTAAAGGAGAAGAGATAGCCTACTTCGTGAAGAAGTTTAAGAAGGCCTTGAGAGATAGACCTAAACCACAACCTAGACAGATGAGTCTCCCTAGAAGATTTCATAAGGAAAAACATGATAAGAGTGGTGGTAAAGGGACTAATGGTGAACTCCAGTTGTTTAGATGTCATGAGTGCTAAGGGTTTGGGCACTATAGGAATGAATGTCCTAATCTTAAGAGGATTTCGATAAAGGATGGAGGTAGAGCCTTTGTTGATGCACTGTCTAATGATGACTCTAGTGAGAGTGAACTGAGTGTGCAGTCTAAGTGTGAGAAAGTAGGGAAGTACATGGCCTTTGTGTCTCGAGTAGATAATGAATCTGATAAGGCTAGTGAAAAGACAGAGGTTGAGATCGGTAATGAGGACTCGGATGATGAGGATAATCTTCAAGTACCAGGAGCTATACGATGAGAGTCTTAAGATTAAGAAACTCAACCATGCCCTACTTAAGAAGCTTGATTCATTAGAGCATGAAAAAGAGAGACTTGCTGGTGAGCTTAAGGAGTCGACCAGTTCCCTGAGTGAGTTGAGATGTATCAATGAAAGGTTAGAAGGGATGGTTAAGACCCTCACAAGTGATCTAGAAAAATCCAATTCTCAACTCAAAGTTTTCTCAAGTGGGACTAAGAAGCTTGATAGTCTTTTAGGTATGAACAATGTTGTTGGTGATAGACGAGGTCTAAGTTATGTTAAGAACAATTTCAATTCTACTAGTACCTCTAAGACTTCTTTTGTTTCTGCCTCTACTCAGCCACACATTGCTAGAAATCCCGATTTGAGAGCTGAGCATGTCATAAGGCAGAGAACTCCTAGGCCCGTGAGAACACTGCACCTCAAGTTCGTTCTCAACAATCGTATGTGTCTGAGCCTAGATTTGTACCCACTTGCCATCGCTGTGGTGTATTGGGTCATATTAGGTCAACATGTCCTATGCGTGTGCGCAGGGAGAGAAATCAAAATATTCCAAGTCAGGTCAATTATCTTTCCAATCAAGTTCTTCAGCTGGCACAGTTGATCTCTCAATTGATAAGGCTACTTCCACGGCTAGGAAGGCATGGGTCAAGAAAGTTGATCTCGACCGTATGGAAGCTGTTGGTGCTTATGCACCACACTAACCCTATGCGTGGGCATCTGCATGCATTGTCAATCACACTGGTGCACCTTGCATTCATCAGACACTTTGCATGCGTTGAAGTGTTTTGTGTTTTATTTTATTGTCTTTGTTTTATTATTTGCTGCCTACATTTCGTTTGTTTTGTTTTTGTTTATGTGAGTATTTCATTCAAAATAGAAAAATCCAAAAACATTTTAAAAATTCCAAAAACAAAAACAATGTGTGTTTTCCTTGCTTAGGTTTTTTTTTTTTTTTTTTTTTTAGACTACTGTATCATGTATGTAAAACTTGACAATGCATGTTGAGTATGAATATACATTTATCTGACAAATAGTCCGTATTCTATCACATGATTGTTGTTTTCTCTGAATTATTTAGTATATGTCCAATCATGTATTTTTTGCACTGCACACACTATGATCATGTAAATAGGACTTGACCGCATGTGTGAGACTTGTGATGACTGTCACTTGTGATAGGGTGACTCTGAACATGAATTGACTTATTGTGTTAGACCTAAGCTCATGCTTATACCCCCTATTGATTAAACATGATATATACTCTATATCTTAATGCTACTCTTCGAAGCCTACTTGACTTGAGTTATTAAGCATGCGGGGTTTCTCATAACCTGGTGCCTTTGGTCATCTGACTTGGGCTAATCGACCTAAAACTAATTACAGGGGTCATGCTTAATGGAAAACAGCATGCACTTAATATGGATCAAATATATGAGCATTCATATTTCAAGTGTGATATATGAAAAATTCTTGTACTGTAAGTCAGGGGGAGAAAAGAATTGTTTTGAAGATAACTTTTTGTATAGGTCCTAACGTGCTTAAAAGTTTGACTTTCATATGTAGGGAATAGACCTATTGACAGTGATTTTTGGCATGTCCCTTCCCACAAAATTAAGGTTTGGAGTCTGATTTACTTGGAATTAGTGACACATTACACACGTGAGTCACATATACAACTTACTCCAGTCAAACTTGATCTGTGTGTAGGACAGCACTTATAATCTTAAATTTGGTATATTTATGTACAACTGCATTTTTTAGTTGACCAACATGTTGAAGTGCGTACCATATGTTTTTTAAAAAAATTGAGTGGTGCTAGAACTGAAAGTTTTGAAAAATGTGCTATTTTTGTCAATTTTAGAAAATTATGCTTAAGATTGAATTTTCAAATTTCTTGTGCTATTTTTGACATTTGAGCTTTCGCTCGATTTTCGCTCTAATGTCGCTCAAGCGAGCCTTTCAGAAAGGTGTCGCTCGATCTTCGCTCAAGCGAAGGTCGCGTATAAGGCGCGATTACAGCCTCATTTTTACTCATTTTTTCAAATTTTTCTCTCAAATTTCGATCTACCCATTGTCAAATCTTTGCATAAACTCTTTTTTAGTAGCTTGGGCATCAATCTTGGACCACGTTAATATCGATTTCATCATTCAATTCAACAAATTTGAAGGTAAATCGCTAAAACCCTAATTCTGCCATGTTTTGGGGATTTTCGGTTTTTCATGGCTTTTTTCATCAATTCTTCAATTCATTGAAGCAAGTTGAATATACTAATGTTGTGGAAGTTCAATTGCATCAATATAATTCGAATTTGGCATGATTTTGGATTATTTGGACTATTGCTTGAATCTTCTACATTGCATTTGATGTTTTTGCCATGATTGATCGATTTTTGTGAAGTTCGAGATATGATTAGTTGGTGGTATACTAGTTTGTGGTGCTGGATGTTCGGTTGTTCATGGGTGTTGCCATTTGTTCTTTGAATCTCATGAATTTATATTGGCCACAATGTGTTCGATGAAATGTTTCCTTGAATTGTTCGTGTGTTTTTGGCTATCATTTTGCACACACAAGTCTTATTCCATCCCGTGAACATCTCTATGTACTCACATGTTGTTTTGGAGTTGATTTTCTTTGCATTTTGGATTTGATGACATGACACTCCCACTGCACCTCCGTCTAGAAGTCACTACACCTTCGTCCTGCGTCACTGCCCCTACATCCTACAGTCACTGCACTATGTTCATGCACTGCATACTTTAACACGTTTGCATTATTTTGTGTGCATGTAACATATGTTTGCATCGTTTTGCATGCTTTGTAGACTTTTTGCATTGATTTGAGTGCTTGATACATATTTACGTCATTTTGCGTGCATTGTAGCATTCTTGCATCGTTTTGCGTGTTTGCTTCACTGTTATATCATTTCACGCATTTTTATGCATTTGACTGTATGGCTGCTCGTGTAGTCTACATTCTCTTTTGTAGCATCTCTTGACATGTTTGTTCTGCAACCATGTTCCAGATCCCACTGAAGAGAGCCAGGACCACCACTCAGCAACCCAGTGGCTCCACTTCGTATAGTAAGATGAGGTTCATTTCTTCTACTGCCTATGAGGTTTTTACTTCTCAATTTTCACATCGCCCTATCCTCGTAGAGCGTGAGGTTATCTTAGCTTATCTATCTCCCGATATTGCTGCCATTTTTATTTCTCGGGGTTGGGATTCTTTGTTGACTGGGTTGGTTCCCCCTCCTAGTCTTTTAGTTCAAGAGTTCTTCACGAATATCTACGAGATTTGTGACACTTCTTTCCTAGTCTATCTTAGAGGTACTACTTTTAATCTCTCTCCTGATGTTTTGGCTACGTCTCTTCATATTCCTCGGGTTCTTCACCTGAGTTTTCCTTATCTTTCGGCTGGAACTAGCCCTTCTGGCTCAGTAGTTTACTCTACTCTTTTTGATACCCACTGGCAGGGGGTTCGACTGCGGTTCGCACTGGATCGCTTTCGACCGAGCACCAGGTTCTGTTGCGCATTGTGTGCATGAATATGTGGCCGGTCGCACACACTTCTTCTTTATGCCTTGATTCACGGTGACTCGATTGACCTTCCTACCTTTTTGTACCAGCATATTCTTCACACTTTTCGAGTCCCTGGTCGTAGGACAGGTCTTCCTTATACTTTTCTTATTCATCGTTTGGTCACTGCACTTAGCGTTATCTTTCCCGAGGGTCCTTCTTGTCACTGCACTCGACAGATTGGTCTTGTTACCGTTTCATAGAGTCGATCTCATGTTTCTTCTTCTTCTTCTTCTGCTACTGTTGAGCCTACTAATTCAGTAGTGCCAGCAGATCACATCGATAATCTTCTTTCTACTGATCAGCCCTCCATTCTGCCATTTTTCGAGTCCCGGGTCATAGGACAGGTCTTCCTTATACTTGTATTATTCATCGTTTGGTCACTGCCCTTGGCGTTGTCTTTCCCGAGGGTCCTTCTTATCGGTTAGGTCGATAGATTGGTCTTGTTACCGTTTCATGGAGTTGATCTCATGTTTCTTCTTCTTCTTCTTCTTCTTCTTCTTCTTCTTCTTCTTCTTCTTCTTCTTCTTCTTCTTCTTCTTCTTCTTCTTCTGCTCCTGTTGAGCCTACTGATCTAGTAGTGCCAGTAGATCACATCGATGATCTTCTTTCTGCTGATCAGCGCTCCATTCCGCCATTTGAGGCTCCATCTACTTCTAGGGTTCCTCCTTCTACATCTTCTTCTGTCCCTCGTGCCTCTTTTACTGTTGATCCCATGGCCGCCTTAGTGTTCCTGATGTCTATTGTGATCAGCCAGCAGGCTCGACTGCTTATAAAGGTGACTCAGACGAGGGCACAGGTCACTGCACTGCATGGCGAGGTTATAGACGTTTAGCGATGATTGCGATGGATGTGAGAGCACTGGGAGTATGAGACTGATGAGACTGATGGTTCAGATGGAGATGATGCTCCTGCCTTGTAGATAGGGATACTGCTTTAGTTGATATTGATATGTGTCGATAGCAGTTAGGCTGATTCTTGTTATCGTATAAACTTTTTGTAACCCTTCTTCAGTTATTGGAATTTTTTTGTTGCCATTTGTTATGTGCATTTGCTCCATTTCTTCTGTATTTGTGACAAAAATGGGAAGAATTTTCATAGTAAGGGGGAGATATATACACATTTCATGTCTAGAGCAGCTTATTACATATTGATACTTATCATATCTCTTTGAGGGGTCGTTGGGGTGAGACATAGGTACTGTATAGGCACTTTATGCTTTACATTTGATTTGATCTTTTGCATATGTCTTGTGGGGTCGTTAGGAAGAGACATAGATATATGTTCTACTGCTTTATCACTTAAGGGTTTGCAGTAGTGACATTACATTTGCTTTGCATATCAGCACTGAGGGGGAGAATGCGCATTGCAACTGTGTTACATTTCAAGCATAACTATTTGAGTTTTTCTTGATGTTTTGTGGTATTAATGTGATTATGGTATTTTAGTTAACATTAATACTGCATTTCAAACTAGTTTGCTTATTTCACTGGCTATGCTTCTAAGTACTTTATCGTTTATTTCCTGTATCACGTGCTTTTACACTGATATGTGAGTTTTTCATTTCAGGATACAGGATAGACAAAGTGGAAGCTGCATTTAGTTAGTTTTGTTGGACTTCGGTAGATTAGATAGGTGGTTGTTGTTGTTTTGTATTGTATTGTGTTTTGTCACAGAATGCCAAAGGGGGAGTTTGTTAGGTTTATATTTTATATTGGCGATTTTGTGAACAAATTGACCAACTTGAACGTTATAAAAGTTTATGGACTAAATTGTAAAGTTTCATAGTTGGTAGATTAGGATTAGGGTTTGGGTTATCTGTTTGGAACAAAAAGAATTCACGCTGAATTTTCGCAGCTGCTCACCGGAGTGTAGAGGTGTCAATGAGCCGAGCCTAGCCGGCTGCGCCCATTGACCCACGAGCTCTCACGAGCCGAACTCGTAGATCGTTTGTAACTAGCCGAGCTCGTGCTGGCTCGTTGCAAATACCCGAGCTCGACTCGGCCTACGAGCTCGTGGCTCTTGTGCAGCTCGTAGGCCGAGCTGAGTTTTAGCTCGTGGCTCAGGTAATTTTTTTTATATTAATAAGATATGCCTTTTTTAAAAAAATTAAATTTTTGGACGAGCCCAAAGTGGTTCGTGGGCTAGGCTCGTGGGCTCAAGCCCACGAGCCGCTCGTGAAAAAACTAGCCGAGCTGGGCTCTGCTCGCCTAGCGAGCCCGTCGCTCAGCTCGTGCTCGTAGCTCGGTGGCAACGAGCCGAGCCCACGAGCCGGCTCGGCTCGATTGCTACCACTACTAGAGCGTTACTCGAGCAACTGAAGTAGAACCTACTTCGTTCGATTCTCACCCTATTGTCGCTCGAGTGAGAAAGCCTCTTCGCTCGAGGGACGTATTTTACTGGAAAACCTGATTTTCCTTTTCTGAGACTTTTCATCGATCCATACAACCTAATTCGTCCAACCTATATTGAAGGCGCCGTATTTTTTGATAGATAGATTGAACAACATATTATTCAAGAAAAATACATCCTACACAAGATCCATCGTTCAATCCTTCATTGTCCATGAGCATTTTTCGTTGAAAACATCAAAACTATCAAATCAAATACTAAATTAATTCTTCGCTTGGATCTGCTGCAAGATTGTGTCGTCAACTGTGTTACATTAAAGATCAGGGAAGAGTTTGAAGAACGTGGAGTTCTTGGGGAAGATCTACAGGAGATAAATTGCGTAAAGAGTTAGGATTGGAGTTCGTTTGCTCATTCAAGGAGAACTGCTTTACAAAGAAGAGTCAGGATTGGTGTTGGTGTGCACATTTCAGGAGGGCTGCTTCATACTTCAAACAGGATATCAGAAAGCTTGTGTTGTCAACTTTGCTGGTAGTTTGTAAGTTTTATTGACAGTTTATAGTGGATTTTTTACGGCAAAGTGTCCGGAGTTTTTTCGACGTTGGATTTCTCCATGAACATTTCTGGTGTTGTTTACTGCTTTATTTACTGTTTTGGGATTACTAAGGTATTTCAAAATAGGTTAAATTGAATTATTTGACTAATCACCTAGATATAATTAACTTGTGACTTGTTGCATGTTAATTAAATTTTAATTCTGCATTTACATATAATCACCCCCCCTCTAGGTGTAGTAGGGTCGAATCTTGCATTTCTCACCTATAAAACAAACAACGTATACATCAAAGGCTAGACAATATGGGATAGTCGAGAACTCTCAATCCAATGGCCCCCCACCCAACTGGCCATTGGATATGTTGCTGTAACAAAGTATACTATTGCTCTATACCAAACCAGTATTTTAATTTCTTGATAAATTTTTGGGTATTTTAATTACAGAATCTGGACAAATGGTAACAAGAACAATTATAAACAGCGTACCAAGGTTCCTCAGCATTAACATTGGGATGGTCAAATATTTCGGCTATACCTATAATTTGTCGGAATGGGTACTCCATCGGGAGTGTAAGCATCACACAACTTATACATATTGAAAGAGAAAGGACTAATATTTTGGTCCACTATAAGAAGGATCAGAAGTAATAGACAGGAAACACTTACATGGAGGGGGGTTCCCTCGTCTAAAAAGGTCGGGAAATGTTGCTCGAGGGCTATACAAGCATCAAAACAACAATGATTAATACCCTGAATAATGAACAAGAATCAATAGAACAAGGACAAATTTGAAATAGAAGAAAAAGTACCATAATAAGACTCACTGTCATCACCTGGTGCTTGACCCGTGTTGGTGCTTCCATGTTGGAAAGCTTATTGGGGTCAGTAATTCGTCTAGGGAGTGTCTAATTAATAGCATAATCAAGTTAACAATCCAAGTTCGTAAAGAATTAGTACTAAAAAATACAATTTGCTAAAATCTCTACCCTGGCCTTGCTCCTGAGATCCATTCCGGATCCCACAATCCTATTCAAAGAATGGTCAAACCATGTAGAGAAAACGTGAGGAATTGAAATTACATGCAAAAGCATATTGCATACATGTAATCAAGAGAAGTCATATTTGATAGTAAGAAAATGGAAAAGAAAAGCACCCATTTATGATAAACCGTTGAACTAAAAAAAATATGTTGTGGAACATATTTATTTGTTCAAATATAGCATTCTACATGCCCTTTATATGCAGATTGGATTCATTTTTGCATCAACGGCTGGACAAGTGTCTAATTTTTATCAGTGCAAGTAAGACACAATCTCAATACCTTTGTGATACCAATATAAAACCCCGTCATCCGCTCATTATGACATGAAACCAAAGCACAATTTTCATAACTGCATCTCAAGAACTTTGCTATATCATGTTGAATCATGTTATCTAAAATCGTGTCACCTAAAACCACTATTTGACAAGAAAGGACGATAAAATTAACCATAACCAATAGAAAAAGTTCTAAAGTCTATGACAATACTCATGAAGGAATGGGACAAGTTATCAAACATGAAAAAGTAATGCTAATGTTAAGCACCAGTCTATGTGGTAATAGTTAGGGCTGAGCACATAAATCAGTAGTCTGGAAAATTGACCTGACTCGTCCCAAGTCGAGTCGATTTGGGTCGGTTTAGAATTTTTTCGGGTTGGCTCGGGTACACTCCTATTAGAATTTATGAGGGTTCGATGGGTTAGCGGTTCCAAACCGACCCAATGTGAAGCTAGAAGTTAAAAACTCTAGATCTAAAAAATCATTCCAGAAACTTCAAAGTTGATCTCTTCTTCTTCTCTTTCCATGGTTCACCCCTAATTCTTTGAAGCTCTTTCCTCCTCAAAACAACTCGCTTCTTAGACCGATTTAAAACAGAAAGTTAGCGCTTGCTTGTATAGATCAAAAACAGCAGTGAATTTGTGGGTGTTGGAAGATGGCAAGAAGAATAAGCCCTTGTTTGAGCCACATTAAAATTTTCATTCTAATTCTTCTCCTTATTTTCAACCACACATTCTTCAATAAAATAATATTTTCATCATATCAATAAATTTTCCTTCTTTTTCAACCACACATTCTCCATCAATCTATTCTTCCAAAATAATGTGGCTCAAACACACCCTAAATTGGCTTCATATTGGCTATCTCCTTACGCTAGAAGGGTTGTAGGTTTTCAAAGGCACTATAGATTCATTTAAGACTAATGGGTTCTGAATTTCAATCCAAACCCATTCCTAATCTCAATTTCAAGGTTTTTTTAGTGGGTTGTTAGGGGTGGAGAGAAGTGGCGTGACTGGTGAGGAAATTTATTGGAAACCCTTGTTTGACAATTGACACACACTAAGGAATTAGATGTGAAGAAAGTTAAGGTTTGTATATTTCTCTCTTTCATAAGTAATAACTTGGATGAATTTTGGATATTCTTTCATAAATTTTACCCATAGATGGAAGAAAACTACCATTCCACCCGACCGACCTGACTCGGTTCCGATTGGTCGGTTTTCTTTACAGAACCGGGTCGGTTCAGATTTTAGAAACTTGCCAAACCGACCAAGTCGGGTCGATCCAGTTTAGGCACAAATTCAACCCGACCCGATCTATTGCCCATCCCTAGTAATAGCATTAAATAATAAGCTCATTTAAATGTAAAGTCTCATGACTCATTTAATTCAACATATAAAGTGTAGTCACCTAAATACCTAATCTAGTATTGTGACACCACTTATGCTTGATAGCTTTGTTCAACAGAGAAATATTAAAAGAATTAACCATATATATTCTCCTATGGATAGTTCAGTAGCGTTGGAAAGGTTCAAGTTGATGAGATCGTTCAACAGAGACATTTGCTCATGAAGAAAAGGCCGCTAAACTTTGTTCTTCTTGTACTTGCTTCAGCTAGAGGAAGAGAAGAGAACTTTTTGGTACTTTTATGAACATTTTTGGCCTTGGAAAAGATGAAAATATTAATTTAAGTACTTACATTTTAGAAAAAAATAAGCTGATTAAGAAATTAATTCAAGACGAAGAGAGAATTGAGTAGAACAAAAGTTTAAGCTGTATATGAGCACACTAGTGTACAAGTCCGATCGAGCTACTAGGACATAGACTGGACTTTCAAAAAATGAGGTAGGCCCGACAACTTTATTTTTCTTACTCAGTTAATTATATTAATGTTCATGAAATTTTTAACTATTATTTCATATTTTTCTCAATTTTATACAAAATTTATTATTCTTGTGCACTAAGAAAAGAATGAAGATATGATATTTTGGAGGCAAAAGAAAATAAAAATGAGCAAACATTGGCAGACTCTAAGTCCAAGTGATGATATTTTATGTTCTACTCGAAAATGTATGTTTGTTTGCACATAATGATGATGTGTACACTAGCAGAGGGGGAGGGAAGAGGGAGATATGCTGAGTACGCACAGCTAAACACAACTAGATAATTAATACAATTGACAAAATTATCAATGCCTCGAAACGAAAACTCCACAAGTGTAAAGTTTTGAAAACTTCATAGAATAGAATAGCGGTGGCAAAAAAGCTCGGCAGCTCGGGCTCGGCTCGGAAAAAGCCCCAGCCGGGCTCGGCTCGGGCTCGGTCGCACCGAGCCGAGGCTCGGGCCGAGCCCCATTTGGGGGCACCGAGCCGAGCCCGGGCCGGCCCGTGTGGCTCGCCGAACTTCACGGGCCGGCCCGTGTCACGGGCCACTTTTGGCCCGTGTACATTTAAAAATAAATAAATAAATAAATAAATTTTAATTACTCCCTGCCTGTACAGAAGGCAACTACATGTAGCTGCCTGCTGTGCAAGCAGCTACAAATGTAGCTGCCTCTCAGGCAGCTACAATTTTGTAGCTGCCTGAGAGGCAACTACGTGTAGCTGAGGCAGCTACGTGTTGTCTCATGTCTGTCAGTCTAAAACTCAAATTTTTAAAGTGTCGGCAGATGGCGTGCAAGTTTTCGATTGCGTGCACGGTACAACAAAATTTAAATCGAATTGTTTTATCAAAAATTTGAATTTATAAATTAAATATAGATAAAACGGATATATTTTTTTGTCTATAAATACGAGAAAATTTTTACAAATTCATATCATTCTATCTCATATTTTCTTTACGCAATATTCAAATTCCAATTGAGCTCTCAACTTTCTTTACTCAATATTCAAATTTAGTATTATACTCTCAAATTTCTTTTACTCTTTTTTTCAATATTTTTTACTATAATACTTACACATGGATTTCACTAGTGATGAGATTAATCAGTTTAGAGATAGTTCGAGTACTCCATTCGGGTACGATGCATCTCAAAATGTTCCAATTGATTTGGAAGATATCGAAGATGAGGAAGTAGTCGATGTTAAAAAGTCGAAAAAAGAGTCTGCAGATTGTTGGCAACATATGACTCGAAAAAAAGTTGGGGTTCAAAATGGAATCGATATTTGGAAAGCATGTTGCAATTATTATGGTAAAGAACTTAGTTGGAAGCCTAGTTCGAGCACATCGCATTTAAATAGACACATATTAAGAAGTTGCAAAGCGAAACCAGTCGGTCTTGACCCGAAACAGACCGAACTAACATTTACTGGTTCCGGTTCTACTCTTTCCACTTTTGTATATTCACATGAAAGATTTCGTGAAGGAATGGTTACATACGTGGTTGCAGCAGAGATGCCACTAACGATGATCGAGTCAATACACTTTACTCGTCTTGTGCAAAATTATCTCCAACCCAGGTATCATTCTTATTGTAGAAATACTCTTCGTTCTGATACTATAAAATTATATAATAAAAGAAAACAAACTAATATTGAAAGTTTAAAAACTTTTAATTGTGTTATATCATTTACCTCTGATTTATGGACCTGTGTTAATAAAAAAGGTTATATTGCTGCTACAACTCATTACATTGATCACCTATGAATTATGCATAAAACAATTATTGCATTTAGATGTGTAGAATATCCTCATAATGCGACTAACATATAGATGGTTTTAAAAGATATTATACAAGAATATGGTATGCAAAAAATGATTCGAAGTTTTACTTTTGATAATGCTAGTGTAAACAAAGTTGCTGTCGATAAATTTATTGATGATTTGAACCCTATATTTGGAGGTTTATTTTTTCATCAACGTTGTGTATGCCACATTATTAATTTGATTGTAAAAGCTGGATTAGAACATATAAAAACATCGTTAGATAAAATTAGGCAAGCAATTAATTTTATTACTATATCACCTGCAAGAAAGCAAGCATTTAACAGTTTATGTGCTGAGTATGGCTTAGAGGAGAAATCATTTGTCACTGATGTATCACATAGATGGAACTCTACATATCTTATGTTACACTCGTGTGAAAATTATGATAAAGTTATTACAATGTATTATAATGGTAGGCATACATATGGACCCGAACATAATTTGGAAGATTGGAAATGGAATCTTGCATTTATCGTTAAAATATTTTTAAAACATTTTTTCAATGCCACAAAGGAATGTTGCGGTGTTTATTACCCTACATCTTCGCTTGTTTTACAACATTTTTTCTACTTTGCACAAACATTTCAAAAACATAGGAATTTCCCAATTTTTGTTGATGTAGTTTATTCTATGGAGTTAAAGTTTCGTAAATATTGGGAAGAGATACCTTCATTATTTTTATTAGCTTCTGTAATGGACCCTCGACTTAATTTAACTGGCATAAAAGCTATTATAAATGGGATTTCACGTTTCATGAATATACAATTTTCACATACGAATATAGAATCAATGTTATGCGAAATGTATAACTATTACGCTGAAAAAGAAGGTCAGTGTAGTTCTTCTCAAAATTCTTTTTCAAAAAACACTTCAACAAATGTAGATAATATATGGAGTTATTTAGAGACCAATACTAGTGTTCCCTCATTTAGTTCTAGTTCGTCAATATCTAGAGCAATAGATGTCAGTGGTACAAATCTTGAAATTCCTTCAGAGTTAGCTAGGTATATGTGCGTGGACGTTCGTAGTATGTTACAATCACAAGAATTACAGGATTTTAGTCTTTTATCATGGTGGAGATGTAACGAAAGACAGTATCCAATTGTATCAAAAATTGCTCGCGATCTACTAACACTGCCGGTGTCTACAGTAGCATCGGGGGCTGCATTTAGTTTAGGTAGTCGAGTTTTAAGTGACAAACGATCAAGACTAAAAGAAGATATATTGGAGGCTTTAATATGTTTGAAGGACTGGGAATGTGCGGAATTACGTCTTCAAGAACAAGTTGATAGTATAATAGCCGATGAGTTACAGCAGATTAAAGTATAAGATATTGTAAGTTTTTAAATTGTTTAGTTTCAATTCAATACGTAATTTTTAATTTTTTTTTGTTTCAAAAAAAATTGTACACGAAATATTTTATTCGTGTAAAATTTTAACTCCGCCTACGATAAATAGAATAGTTATTTCCTTGAATTATTGAAATTACGACCCTCAAGGAAGTTTCACCTTGACATTACAAGAAATAATAGTTACATACTTTAAGTAAAAATGAAGTTTTCATAATCTCTTTAATTTATAACACGTATTACGCATAAAATGTACATTTTTTTTTTTGTTTTAATATAGATTTTACACAAAAAAAAAAAAAAAAAAACGAGCCGGCTCGGCCCGCTAAGGCTCGGGCCTAAAGCTCGAGCCGAGCCTCATTTTTCTTGGCCGGGCCCAGCTCGGCTCGGCTCGGTCCTAAAAAAGCCCGAGCTTTTTTTTCCCGGCTCGGCTCGTTGTCACCGCTAGAATAGAATTTAGTTGTTTTATATTTTGAAAAGTTAGGGGATTAAAGTGACATATGTATTAAATTCAATTTTATTTGGATCAAATATTTAGATATTAGAGCTATGATAAGTATATCAATATTTATTTTAGGTTAGAGAAAAAGTTAATTCAGGTAAGTTCACCCAAAATGTTGAAGGTCAAACAAGTTGTTATTAATTGGTTTTTATTTAAGTTAAACATTGTGTTTAAAAATGGGTAGGCAGCCACTTGTGGGGTTAAATAGAGATAAGGTAGTGTTTTTTTTTTTTTTTTGAATGAGATAATGATGAAGACTAAATTCTTGATAGCCACGTTTGCATGGTAGAACACCGCACTGTGTAATTCTATCCTACCAAAATTTTTTATCCTTTTAACTTAAATGCCATGCATTTACCTCTTTATTCTCACATCAGAATATATACGCACATACACGAAAGTAGTAGTATGATACCAAAAATATAATATATTATGAGTTATTACATGTTTCTAAAGATGTTATATGATAGTATGATTATTTTGATGCATGAATTGATATTATTATTCGGGATTGCACAAATACTCGAGTCTTACTAAGTATTCATATATACTCACCATTTTTCCTACCTCTCACATGTTAGAAAGGGTCATTGGTTGGTAGGGTATGAGGTATTGTCGATGTGCCTGAATTCATTGGACTTGACAACTTAAATTAGGTGTAACGTGGCTAAATGTTTTAAATTTCCAGCAATAAATCTTAGTTCTTTATTTCATGGACTTTCTTTCAAAATTTGGAACAAAAGTTGTTTGAATTTAAAATTCTATACGGTGACTTGATGAGTTCAATCTAGTTTCAATTATGTTAGGTATTCTTTATTCAAACTTGTTTCTATTATATTAGGTCTTCTTTATTGGTAAAAGTTTCAACTTAAATAATAATGTTGATTTGGAGTTTTAACGATACAGGGAGTATTTTCCGCAAATTAATTTATAGTCTCCATGCACATTCAATTAAAATGATTAGTTATAATAATTGTAAAAGAAATTTGTCACATTATCTATGTCGAAATTTAATGTTAATATAACCAATGATAATTATTATTTATCCATAAATAAATAAAGGATTTGCAAATTTTCTGTGTTACTTTGAGTATACGTTAATGTTATGTATAATTTTATGTCGCGATGCAAAATTTTATTAAAAATTTTGGTTGCTACTACAATTATAAAAGTTGAATCGTTACAGTATGGTATATTATAAAAGTTGAAACGTTACAGTATGTTATCAGAGCGCGGTTTAATTTTCTATACCCATTTTTCATACCGCAGCCAAAGTAAGGGCACAAGACTGGCCTATGCGACCGCATACAATAAACCTATGCGGCTACATAGTGCAAGACTAGGATACGTTTCCCCAAATTTTGCCTAAACTTATATTTTAGTTAAAACTCATGTATGATATGTTTTTTATATCTTTAAAGACTTAATTCTGTTTTTAATTAAGTTTTAGGGATTTCATATAAATAAGATTATTCTTTTCTTTGTAAAAACATACAATTTGAAAGATATTATTGCGAGACATATTGCTTTCAACTCGTTCTTCATTGAATTAATTTCGAACTTATCAAGAATTTAATTCTTGTGGCGTTCAACAATTTAAGTAAACTTCATAAGTTTTGTGATCACATGGTCAAGATATTGTTGGCGATTGTCTTGATTCTTTGGTTCAATAATTTATTAGGTCGAGTTTTTCAACAATTGCTACGTGGGTTTGCACCAATTGGTATCATAGCTTAGACTCCACAAATCAATGTTATATCATTTAATTCTTTATTTGTTTTGTTTGAGTCTTCATCTTCGTTTTTCGTGTTCTTCATCTTTTGAGCCATTCTATCCAATTAAAATACCAAAAAGATTCAAAATTTGTTTGTACGCTAAATCAGTGCCCAAATCAACCCCTTTTCGAATTTTGGGGTTCTTTGTTGAATTTTCGCACATTTAGTGAAAAAACGTTGGACAGTTCGAGTTCAAGAAACACTTTCATGAATTTATCGTTGGCATTTCCATTCAAAATTCAAATTCTTAATTTTTGAATCATTCTAGAGTCACTTTCATTTGTCAATTATTTGTTTGAATTCCACAATAGTTGATTTTTTTTTATTGAGATAGAATTAATTCTTTATAACATTTGCAAGGAAGCATTGAGTGAAAAAAATATAAAGTGATGAGAATAATAGAGAGAAAATCAAATTGAGTGATACACGAGTATACATACGTGTGGCAGATATTATTCTAAACTTAGGATGTTTGATAGAGACGATTCTACTTTAAAGTGGAAGAGTAGTCAAGTCATCATGACAGATGAAATGATACAACGATTGAAATGATGTTTGGTGATATGGGAGATAGAATGGATAGGCAAGAGGCATAGATAGAGAGGCAAGACACCTTGCTTCCTAATTTATGTAGAGAACAACCTAGGGAAGTTCCTAACACAAGGAGGCAAGGTATGCAAGATTGTAGAGCGGATATTAGTGGTGAAAATGAAGCGAGTAGTGGAATTGATGATGATGCATTAGTGGAGGCTGAAATAGAAAGGATGAAGAATAGAGGAAGTAGGCATGATAGAAGAGCTAGAGATTATGTTGGAGATGGAGTTGATAGAAATATGGACAATATTAAAGTGACAATTCCTTCATTCAAAGGAATGAGCGATCCGAAGGCATATTTGAAATGGGAGAGGAAGATAGAGCTTATATTTGATTGTCATAACTACTCAGAGGATAAAAAGGTAAAACTTGTCAGCATTGAGTTTACTGATTATGTCATCATTTGGTGGGATCAAATAGCAACATCTAGGAGATAGAGTCATGAAAGGCATATTACATTATGGTGAAAGTTGAAAGCTATATGAGGAAGAGTTTCGTTCATAATCATTACTATAGGGATCTTTATCAAAAATTATAAAGTCTTTATCAAGGATCTAGGAGTGCGGGGGATTATCACAATGAGAGGGAGATTGCAATGATTAAAGTGAATGTTGAAGAGGATCGAGAGGCTACCATGGTTCGATTTTTGAATGATTTGAATATGGATATAGCTAATGTGGTAGAATTACAACATTATGAGTTCACTATCATGCATTTTGGTTTGACCCATACTCCAACAGTACTAATGGACCTAATAAACCGAGTATTCTATCATTACTTGGATCGATTCGTCACATTGTTTATTAACGACATACTTGTGTTCTCCAAAGATAAGAAGCAGCATGGAGAACAACTTCGAATAGTACTTGAAATATTAAGGAAAGAGAAATTATATGCCAAATTCAAGAAGTGCAAATTTTGGCTGGATCACGTAGGTTTCCTTGGTCACGAGGTTACCACCTAGGGAATTAACCCAGTTAAAGTGGAAGCAGTAACCAATTGGCCTAAATCGTCTAGTGTGGGTAAAGTTTGTAGTTTTCTTGGGATTGGCCGGCTATTATAGGAGATTTATTGAGGGCTTCTCAAAAATAGTAGGGCCAATGACTCAATTGACTAGACATGTTATGAAGTTTCAGCGGACGAAAAAGTGTGAAGAATGTTTTTAGGAAATTAAGCAGAGATTAGTCTTGGCTCCTGTATTGACGGTACCTGAAAGTTCGGTGGTATGAGCAGAACTGTCTAATGCATGACTTGGAGCTTGCAGTGATAGTTTACACCTTAAAGATATGGCATGGCATCACTATTTGTATAGAGGGAAGTGCGATATCTATACAAATTACAAGAATCTTAAATACTTTTTCACATAAAAGGAATTGAATATGAGACAAAGTAGATAATTGGAGTTAGTGAAGGATTATGACTGTACGATAATTGGAGTTAGTAAAGGATTCTTTACCATTTGGGTAAGGCTAACGTGGTTGCAGGTGCTCTTAACAGGAAGATATTATCGCAGTTGGCAACTTTACCCATGTACAAAAACATTTGATAAAGGACATGGAGAAATTGAGATTAGAAGTCATCACACCGTCGACTCAAACTTCAGCGAGAATACAGGTGTTAATGATTCGACCTACCTTAAGTGATCGAATCAAGGAAGCACTAAATAAGGATCCATTTTTGCAAAAGATTAAAGCTAATGTTAGTACAAACAAACGGCTAGGATTTGAAGTATCTACAAATAAAGCACTAACTTTTAAAGGAAGATTGTGTGTTCCTGGGATGAAAGTATAAGAAACGAGATATTGGAAGAGACTCACTCCATCCTGTATGTCGTACATCTAGGCAATGCGAATGTATTGAGATCTTCGTTATACATTTTGGTGGAAAAACATGAAAAGAAGAATTGGTTTGTTCGTGAAAAAATGTATTGTATATTAGTATATCAAAGCAGAACATCAAAGGTCATCATGACTATTAAAATCGTTGGATATTCCAAAATGGAAATGGGAACGATGGACTTTGTCGTAGGCTTTCCGAGGTCAGTAAGAGGTCACAATACTATTTGGGTAGTGGTTGATTGTTTGACAAAGTCAGCCCATTTTCAACCAAGCAAAGTAAATTTCAGTATGGAACAACTTGCACAGTTATATATCAGAGAGATAGTCAAATTGCATGGAGTTCTAGTCACCATTGTTTCCAATAGAGACTCAAGGTTCGCATCAAAGTTTTGAGAAGCTTACCTGGAGCCATGGGGAAGAAATTGAAATTTAGTATTGCTTATCATCCACAAACAGTTGGACAATCAGAAAAAACCATTTAAATTCTTGAAGATATGTATGAGGGCATGTGTTTTAGATATTGGTGGTAGTTGGGAAACACATCTACAATTAGTGGAATTTGCTTACAACAATAGCTTTCAAGCCATTATAGGAACGACCGCATATGAAGCTCTCTATGGTAGGAAGTGTAGATCCCCTATCTATTGGGATGAGGTCGGAGATAATAGAATTTTGTGTCCTTAAATCATTGAACGAACAGTTGAGACAGTTAACAAGATTAGAGCCAAAATAAAAACAGCACAGGGTCGACGAAGAATTTTGCTAATGGTAGAAAAAATGGTTTGGAATTTCGAATGGATGACAATGTTTTTCTAAAAGTAGCAACAATGAAGAGTGTATTGAGATTTGGTAAGAAATGAGAGTTGAGACCACGATTCATTGGACCTTTCGAAATTTGTGAAAAGATTGGTATTGTCGCTTATCGACTTACCTTACCACCCGAACTTGCAGCAATACATAATGTACTCCATGTTTTGATGCTTAGAAAATAGATTCATGACCACAATCACGTGGTAAGTTATCAGACATTGGAAGTACAAAATGGCTTGTCATATGAAGAAGTCCCGATGATGATTTTGTATAGAAAGGTGTACCAATTAATACATAAAGAGGTGCCCTTGATCAAGGTTCAATGGCAAAATCATGGATTTGACGAGTTAACTTGGAAGAAGGAATAGGAGTTTAAAACCAAGTATTCAAAATTCTTCGATTAGCCAAGGTAAATTTTCGAAAACAAAAATATTTTGAGGGGAGATTGAAAAGCCCCGAAAATTTCATAAGAGCATAATTTAACTGTTTTAAATGCTATATTTTATATTTTAGGAAAATTGGTGACTAAAGTGATATATGTATTAAATTCAATTTTATTTAGGTCAAATATTTAGATATTGATATAGCGATGATAAGTCTATCAATATTGGCCTCGTTGATAGCTCGTATTTAATTATTTATTTTAGACACGAGAAAAGGTTAATTTGAATAAGTTAGATCCAAGATATTTCAATTTGAAAAAGTTGTTATTAATTGATTTTGATTCCGTATAATTCTATCCTACCAAAAATTCAATTGTCTTTTTAACTTAAATACTGGGCCTTCACCTCTTCATTCTCACATCAAAATATATATACACAAATACACGACAGCAGTAGTATAGGCAGAAAATAAATATTGGAAACGTGCATTCTTTTTCTTTCGAAATTTAATTGATCTAACGAAATAGGATTACGAGATATAAGTGATTTGTCCCATTTAGTTTTATTTTTTCATGTTGGCAAATATTATGCTAATGAAGTATATGATATGATATGGTCATCCGATACCAAAGATATGATTTATTATGAGCATTTATCGATTTCTATATATATGATATGATAGTATGATTATTTTGATACGTGAATTGATATTTTTATTTGGGATTGCACAATTATCAATGTTCTACTAAGTATTCTCATATATTCACTATTTTCCCTACCTCTCACAAGTTAGAATGGGTTGTTGGTTGGTCGACAATGAGGTGTTGTCTTTGTGCTTGAATTCATTGGACTGACAACTTAAATCAGGTGAACGTGGCTGAATATTTAAAGTTTCCAGCAATAAATCTTAGTTCTTTATTTCATGGACTTTCTTTCGAAATTTGGAACAAGTGTTTGAATTTAAAATTCTGTACGGTGACTTGATAAGTTCAAGCTAGTTTCAATTATGTTGGTCTTCTTTATTCAAACTTGTTTGATGTTTCTATTATGTTACGTCTTCTTTACTGTTAAAAATTTCAGCTTAAATAATAATATTGCTTTAGAGTTTTAACCATATAGTGGGTATTTTTGGCAAATTAAGTTATGGTCTCAATTAAAATGATTGGTTATAACAATTGTGAAAGAAATTTGTCACATTATGTATGTCAAACTTTAATGTTAATATAACCAATGATAATTATTATTTATCCATAAATAAATAAAGGATTTGCAAATTTTCTGTGTAACTTTGACTATAAATAATGTTATGTATAATTTTATGTCACGATGCTAAATTTTATTAAAACTTTTGGTAGCGACTTCAATTATAAAAGTCGGATCGTTACAACAAGACTACAATAGTATCATCGGTAACGGATATCAATTATGCTTTTACTTGCGGAAGAATCAGAAGGCACACAAATAAAGTAACTATGGTGGTCCTATTCCCTACATTGTAAAGAAGTATCCACTGGTTGCTACAAATTCTTCCACCATTTCACAAGAAAAAACATTGAGATGACCAGGAGCTCCCTTCCCCGGTCTACGCTCAGGCTGACAAAAGGGGGAGGAGAATTAGATAGTATAATGGCAACTGCAGGATTATGAAGGAAAACTGAACGGAAATATAATGGAAAGCGGAAACAAGCATTAATACAGAAAATGCTAAACCCTGATCATTTAGATACTAGTAAATGAGCTAATAACTCAAAGTTCAAGAAGGTTAAGGAACGAAATACACGTTTATAGCACCAGCATGCTTTCCAACTTTCACTAACCGGGACGGAACTTCCTTGCTAAATTTCCTCCTATTACTTTTGTTTACACAAAAACAAAAGGCAGCTTGGAAGCTGTGAAAAGTTTTTAGAGGCATACATCACATGAAATATCGAAACCAGAAAGTCAATTTCCCAACAGAACAGGAGGGTAAACTGAATTGACACTCCTTTCTTGCAATTAATGCTTGGACAGAATATCTGATCTACATAAATTTGTACACACTCAATCATAAGCCTTCTCCCAATCATCCACTACATCATCGGACAGCTCAGTGCTAGTCCCATCTTGCAGTGCAGGCAAATTCGAACCACTACCTTCAGGATTAGTGCCCAATACAGAACTATTTTCCGGCTGCTTCAGAAGATACTCTTTTTTAACAGAAGCAGCTGATAATTTCGAGGTGCTGTCAGATTCCAGAACTCTCCACATGTTGGCTGATGCTGCAATTGGAGCTTCCTTCCCCTCCAAGTTAGAATCAGTAGCAGTTCCTGACCACTCCTCAGCACCCCACAAACCGTCCTTCCAGTCAGAATCCTGCACCACCGCTTTCTTCCATGGATTCCCTTTCTGGGGTGCCATACCACTTCCATCCTTGGATGCCACAGAAGATCCCCAAGTATTAGCACCTGAAGTTGTAGCTGATGCACCACCAATTTGAGGAACTACAACCGCTCCATGATACACAGATCCCTGATCTAATCTCCTCATAGCAGTTGCTGCTCGGGCTGGATCACTGAAGACAGCCAATGCATTCTTATCATTCAACCAGGCTAGTTCACATTCCCCACCAAACCTTAGAACCAACGCACTGATATCTGAATCTCGAGGCATATCAAAAAGAGCAACAACGAGTCTAGGATCCATGTCGACCAGAGGATCAAAATTTGGTGGTTGCAACATGCTACTAGGATTAGAACATTTTACTCCAAGCACACGAGCTGGAGCTTTGGACTTAGGTGTAACATGAACGACAACAAATCTTTTTGGCTCCCAACCAGCAACATTCACAGAAAGCTTCCACCTTTCCGCTATCAGCTGAACTGCATCCCTCTTTTCTTTCAACATGGGGCAGAAAACATGGACTTTAAGAGCATTGACTCCACCTCTACCTCTGCCAAGGACCAGATATTTGCATCTCTCTTCCACAGACAACACCCACTTAGGGTCACGTCTGAGAAGTTCTGACAGCACTTCAGACATTGACATGCTCTCACCAAAATGAAATGAGTCCAAGTTAGGAGAAGTAACTCCGAAAGCATCAGCTAGAACCTTTTTACGATCCTTCTTTGTACATTCATCATCACACACGAGCTTCCTCTGAGAAAGAGGAATTCTCTTGCCATTTTCTTCAACTGGTTGTAGAGGTACAGGCAACTTTTGGATTATGGGGGCTTCAAGAACAATATCAACATTGTACCCTCCGTTGCTACCTCCAGCATCACAGGGAACGGTAGCAGTTATTCGGCCACAAGAACAAGTGATTGTAACAGAGAACTCACATCTTACATCAGGACATGGAGAGGAAGGATGACAAGGGGCAGTACACGTATGCCTGCAATCACTCCTTGGAGCACCACATGTCTGCCCACAAGAAGCTCTTGCACAGGTAGTAGATCCAGCAGAAGAATCACAGGGTAGTGGATGACACGTTCTAGAGCATGCATGCAAGCCACATTGCCTTGTCTTGCCACAAAGCTTATTGCATCTAATATCCTTGGACCCACAAGGAATGTTCCTGAGGACGACGTGCCCACCAACACACTCCTTTGCAATAGGAACTGAGCACGGTGGGCACTCCCCAAAATGGCAGCTATGAGAAGATGGATGACCACAAGGCTGAGGAACTGAGCAATGGTATTCACATGAAGGGGCAGGCGTACCACAAGACAGTGGAGGAGGAATTGAAGTTCTACCACAAGCACAAGTCAAGTCGGTGAAAATTGTCTCCAGACAGGGAGGACAATGACCACTGTGACAAGGTGATGTGCAAGAATGCTGTCCACACCTTAGCTTCTTTTCACATGGCATCGAGCACAAATGTGGATTCCAATCAACAGAGGGACTATTGTTAGAATTAGAAAGTGGGCAGCATCGTTCATTGCACCGATGCCTTCCACAGTTCTTCTTCCGACCACAAGGTTTATCACAAGTAAATATCTCATTCCCTGTGACAGTTTTGTAGCACTCAACAGTTCGAGAAGTTGAGCCACAGCGACATTTTTGGCTGATGAGCACAGGACACGGTGGACAAACACCAGAATGACAGACATCCAGGCAGCTATGCAGTCCACAAGGGAGAATCTTGCCACAGATCTGTGAACAAGTTGGAATCAAATCCAAACAACTCTGCCTACTCTCCTTTAAACTTGTCTTACCACAGCAGCAAGTCTCAATCTTGCTTGGCAAAAATTCACATTCCCCACATGGGCCGGGGTGGCAGATTTCAGGGCAGACATGATTTCCACAGTTAAGTTTCTTCTCACAAATTGAGCTGCACGAAAATACACCATCTTCCACCTTGAATTCTCCCTTCACAACCATATCTCCACAAAGAACAACTTCAGTATTCTTCTTGCAGAAACAAGCAGCATTAACAAGAACCTGGCACGGATCGCAAGGACCTACATGGCAGACCCTTTCACAATGATGACGCCCACAATCAAGAAGCTTATCACACCTCTGCCCACAAGTGAGAACAGACTTTCGATCAGAGCATCTCGTAGTAATAACTTGCTTTTTACAAGGGCACCTACATGGTGGAGCAAAAGCCTTGCAAGGGGGACAAGGACCAGGATGGCATTGCAAAACACAAACATGAGGACAAAGATCATCTTTACTCATACCAGCACCAGGAACTTCTTTCTCCAATGGTTTTCCACAAGGCTCTCCACACGAATGTGGTGTCAAATACAAATCTGAAGGGGGATCGGGTCTCTTTCCACAAAAGCAGACATACCGAATCTCCTTAGATGACATGAGCTGCACAGATTGGCATCCGGGGCAACGCCAATTAAAACCTTGATCCTTCTCGGCTGATAAATCAGTAGAAGTGGGAGCCCTGGCCCATTTCTTAATGCAATTCAGGTGAAAAATTGAGTAACAGCTGGAGCAGGACCAGACGGGTGCTGATCTCCTAACCATATCGTAACATATCATGCATTCAACTGATCCCTTTAAGAGCTTCTCCTGAATTTCCTGCACAAGCTGGGGCATGTTCATATTCTTCGACACCTTAGCTTTCTGTTTTTGACTGTCCCTGTCCCTCCCTCTCTCCCTATCCCTCTCTATCCACTGATTCACATACTGACTAGGGTTTCCTCTTGCCACATGAACTCTGTTTTGATTTGGAATTATAGGTTGAACCAACCTATGAATAGGCTCCCCAACATTTCCATTGTCATTCCCATTCCCATTCCCATTTCCACTTGCGTTCGAACTATTGACATTATCTGTCGGGCTTAAAACTGAAAAGGGTGCTGTGGCAGCAGAACCACGTGGGACCCACTCGCGACGGGAACCTTGAAAACCATTGTTTCTAGGTCGGTTATTATTATTCTCCCTCCTGCTGTTTTGCACTGAAGAGCTCATATTCTGACTTGTGACACTCCCAAAATTCCTTTCCCCCGACAGTTTAGAAACAGACGATTCCAGTAAGTAGAAACAGAAGATTCCAGTAAACAGAACCCTATCTTCAATCTGTAATGGTAACAAAAAAACAAAACTTAACAATCAGATAATAGTACAGAATTCTCACAATTTTAATGACCGTAAATACCCACAAACCAAATAAGCCCCAAGATTGATATTGAAACCCTAATTCTCATTTTCAATGATACATACCATTCATTTCACAAAATTTAAGCTCAGTACAAATACTTCAAACTGTCCGCAATAATCACATCCCAACTTCCAAGCTAGAATAAGAAAAATATTAAAGTCCGCAAAATTATTATTCAAACCCTAATTGTGATTTCTATCAATTCAGTACATTTCTCCAAATTCAATCTCAATACAATTACCACTGAGTATCGGCATAAATGCTCACATCCCAACTCTAAACTAGAACAAGAAACATAAATATTAAATACCCAAAGATTGATACTCAAACCCTAATTTTCACTTACTATGATACACACCATTCATTTCCTAAATTTAAGCTCAATACAAAAGAACTTTCGTTATCCGCATGTATACCCATATCCCAACTTCTAAACTAAAACAATAAACATAAATATAATAGAATCGATAGATACCTGATGCAGCACAACCGGAATATGAAGATTTTGTTTCCTTCTTTCTTCCTCAGGTGGATGATAGATTTTCCAAACAGTATATAATTAAACGCGCTTGCCTTTTGTATATATTGTCCTCTATGAATTGTTAGGTAAACTTATTTTTCCCCTTTGTTCTCGATAAAGAGAAGATCTGATTGGAACTCTTTATAGAAGGGGGCTGCTGTGTAAATGTATAGGCTTGGGGCGCAAGGCGGTTGGATTGGACCGGCTTCCGTGAAGCGCCATATGTGCTTGTCTTCTGTGTATGCGTGTTGCCCAAACTAGAATTTTTTTTTTTTTTTTTTTTTTTCCTCTGTTCTTTGACCACGAAGAGAATTAAAGAAAATAGTTTTTTTTTTTTTTTAAAGATTTTCCATTAAAAAAAATGAGTTAAAGTATAAAATTAGGATCATGCTACATGTACCGAATTTTTTTATCGAATATTTTATATGCTACTCACAATGGAGATGGGGACCACATTATCGGAATTTTTAAATACACATTGTCCGCACATTATGTGAGATGGGGTAATCCATTATGTACAAATGGATTAACCCATAAAATTATTTTATTTGAAGAACGAGTGATTAAAAATAAATTTAGAAAATAATAATTTTCAAAAATAAGTTATGTAAAACAAACCAATTTTATATATACATTTAGCCCATATTTGATTGTCATTATTTTTAAAAAGCAATATTTTTAATGGTGGTTTGAGGAGAATTTGTGATTAAAAATTAGAGAAAAATTTTGAATTTACGTGTAGAATATTTTGTTGTATTGGTTAGCATTCCTGCTCATGACCATGTTTAACTGGTTAGACATTTTTCTGCTGAACGTTCACTATGCTTGCCCGTTCCTTTTCCTTATATATGGGTCAACTTCCATGGTTCATGCATGATAGTGGTTTGTCTTCATTGAATTAATAAATCCATTCAATGGTATGTACTATTGTTGATTTAAATAGTATTTACGATGGAATTCTTTAAATTATATACTGTTAATGAATCTTTTGATCTAAAATAAATGTTAAAATACAAACGGTTGTAGGTTTTGATAATCCAGTTGCAAAAAGTACAGGAAAAAAAATATATAAAATTTTAATTTGATTTGTAATAGGATCCCTATTAAAATTTTAAAAGAAATGCCAGTTTCAAATTTTTCATTTAGGGAGTGTTTGATGCACATTATTGAGAAAAGAATGTATTTTATGATGTGATATGATGGAAAATATGTGGTTAAAAAATAAGGAAAAATTTTCGATTTACGTGTAATATTATTTTATTGAAAAATGTGCGGTTGAAAATGAGTTTTGAAAGAATGAATTTTGAGAAAAATGTTGATCAAACAATGGCAAAGTTACAGTGTTTATCTTGTCATTTCATCTGTGACAACCATAGTCTCAAATATTTTAATTGGTTGCAGTCGGAGGATTGTCCATTTCTCCTTTTGTTGACCAAAAATATTGACGTTGATTATATTTAGATTAAAAATGTAAAATGATAAATTTATATTTTTCTCAAAATACGCCCAATCCACTATATTTTCTCCCACAATCCAAACCCCAACCCCCAAAACTAGGATCGGACAAAACTTTCAACCGCTCTGATTTGTTCGGTTCGGTTCGATTCTGAAGTTAAATATCCGAAGGAATATTATAATCGAGAATTAACGGGTTTATTTCGATTCTCGATTCTTGATACCTAATTTTTTTCAATTTGTTATATTAAATAAATCAAATTATTTTTATTTTTTCTAAATAAATTTGCTAACTAATTAATTGAGCCTAAAAATATCATTTTCTTGTTTCATTTGTCAGCTAATTACCGTTTCTCAAATAATCGAAACTGAGTGGTTGCGTCTTTCTTCATCTTATCCATTAACTTGATCTATTCGTTGAATTTTCTCTCGTCATCTTACCATTTTTGGTGTTATTACTTAGTTTTTGGTAATTTATATACAGGGGTGAATGGATCTTATTAGACAGCATATTATTTGTATATTTTTAAATTAGACTACATTATTTTGTAAGAATTAGTGCAGGTGTACTGTAAGAGTTATTTGAATAAACCATTAGTTGGATTAATGTAGTATTATTGTAAATGTTAAAAAAATTAATTATGGTACGGAATCGAATCGAACAGAACTAGTTTGGTTCCATAATTAAATGAATAAAATTATTTGTACAATCTTTGTTGACAATCCATGTATTGTTAAGATCCGTGCCGTTGATTTAAAAACAATTTTTAAAATGGATGGTACAAATTCCTGCCAACTTATGGTTGACTACGTTGTACATGAAGCATTGCTATAATTAAATTTGGATCATGCTATATGTTCATGAGGAAATAGTGGGAAATACTCGGGTCATCCAGCCACTTTTTCAAAATAGCCATTGACTGGCTAAAAAAAAAAAGGAAAAACTAAAAAAAACTTCAAAGTTTAGCATTTTCTCATTTTTACCCTCACAAGTGTCTTGGAAGAAAGTTGGGAAAGAAAAAAAAAAAACTCAATCAACGTGCAAGGGGGACCAAAAAACCGACGACCCAGACCGGAATCGTCATTTCTCTTGAGCAAGGTGAGTTTTGAAAATCATTATATGTTATTTTACAAAGCATTGTTGAAATAATTGAATAAATAAAGCATGTTTTCGAATTTTTGTTGATTATTTTCGAAAAAAATGTTGTAGAATCAATTATTAATGGATGAAATGTAATTTGGGTGAGATTTGGGGGTTGGAGATCGTCGAAAATGGCGTTTTCCGACGATCTCCGTAGGAGGAGATATGGCCCAGACGTCTAGGGAGTCTGGGCCGCCCAGACGTCTGGGCCCAAAAGGGGGCCCAGTTATTTTGTTTTTTATTTTTTTACTTTTTTTTGTTTTTCAACAATTAAAAAATAAAATATTATTTAATTTGATTACAAAGAATAAAAATAATCGGATTATCGCCCCGTTTGGTACGGATTCTCCAATTCTACAGTAAATCAATTCTCATTTTCAACCACACATTATTCAATAAAATAATATTTTCCATCACATCAATAATCTTATCTTCTTTTTCAACCATACATTTCCCATCATATCACTATTCAAAATCAATTCTTCCCCCAAAAATTCCGTACCAAACAAGCTCTATATTTTAAACTACTTATTGAAATTGTTTATAAACAATTTAAAATAAATTATTTCATTTATTTTCTATATTTTAATAGTTTGTCTAATATTTAGTTACAAAAAAGAGTTTATTTAAATTTGAAATATTATTTAATTTCAAATATTAAAATATTAAATAAACAAAATAAATTGTTTCTTTGAATTGTTTATTTAAATTTTATATTTCGATTGTTTATTTAATATTTTATTAATTAATAATAATTAAATATTATATAAACAATTAAATAATGAATTTAATTATAAATTCTTCTTTTACAACGAAATATTAAGTGCACAAGTAAAATATTTATTTTAAATTACTTATTGAAATTGTTCAAAAAACATTAAATAAACAATTTAAAATAAATTATTTCATTTAATTGTTTAGTTATATATAATACAAAACTAAATAAACAAAATAAATTGTTTCTTTGAATTGTTTATTTAGTATTATGATAATTATAATTAAATATTATACAAACAATTAAAATAAGGAATTTAATTAAAAATTCTTCTTGAAATATTTGATTGTTTATTTAATATTCTATTAATTATAATTAAATATTATATAAACAATTATAATTGAAATAAATTATTTAATTTAATTGTTTATTTTAATAGTTTGTTTAATATTTAATTACAAAAAAAGTCTAATGTCATTCGTTTATTCCATTATTGCATTATTTATTATTCCATTATCTATTAATTCTTGCGGATAGTAGTTATTATCATTCGACTAGTTTAATTTTCTCATATTATGTTTTATCTATTATATCTTGTACAAGATTCTAACATTTGAAATGTTGCAGGATGGATTTTCATTTAGATGATGCGGTCAGACTTATCCTCGAGAGGGTGCTCAGTTTACTGGGCCACTGCCACACGGCCCTTCTTCTTTTTTTCCCCCAAATTATAATTAAATATTATATACACAAATAAAATAGGCAATTTAATTATAAATTATTCTTTTACAATTAAATATTAAGTAAACAATTCAAATACACGATTTAAATAAAACAAATTATTTCATTTAATTGTTTATTTAAATTTTATATTTTAATTGCTAATTTAATACACTATTAATTATAATTAAATATTGTATAAACAATTAAAATGGACATTTAATTATAAATTCTTCTTTTACAATTAAATATGAGTAAACAATTCAAATACACGATTTAAATTATTTATTTAAAACAAATTATTTCATTTAATTGTTTATTTAAATTTTATATTTCAATTGCTAATTTAATATACTATTAATTATAATTAAATATTGTATAAACAATTAAAATAAGCAATTTAATTATAATTGAATATTTAACGACAATAATTATGCAACATACAAATTATAATTAAAAATATACTGATGAGTGCAATTAACTCATTAAACAAATATTCGATTGTTTATTTAATTTTCTATTATTTATAAACAATAAATAAAATATTCAATTAACAATTAAAATAATGAAATAATTGGTTAACAATTAAAACAAAAAATAATAAAATATTATTTAGTTATAAATAATAAAATATTGAATGTTCGATTGTTTATTTAATATTCTATTAATTATAATTAAATATTATATACACAATTAAAATAGGCAATTTAATTATAAATCATTCTTTTACAATTAAATATTAAGTAAACAATTCAAATACACGATTTAAATTATTTATTTAAAACAAATTATTTCATTTTATTGTTTATTTAAATTTTATATTTCAATTGCTAATTTAATATACTATTAATTATAATTAAATATTGTATAAACAATTAAAATGGGCAATTTAATTATAAATTCTTCTTATACAATTAAATATGAGTAAACAATTAAAATAAGCGATTTAAATTATTTATTTAAAATAAATTATTTCATTTAATTGTTTATTTGAGTTGTTTATTTATATTTTAATTGTTCATTTAATATTCTATTAATTATAATTAAATATTATATAAACAATTAAAATAAGCAATTTAATTATAATTGAATATTTAACGACAATAATTATGCAACATACAAATTATAATTAATAATATACTGATGAGTGCAATTAACTCATTAAACAAATATTCGATTGTTTATTTAATTTTCTATTATTTATAAACAATAAATAAAATATTCAATTAACAATTAAAATAATGAAATAATCGGTTAACAATTAAAACAAAAAATAATAAAATATTATTTAGTTATAAATAATAAAATATTAAATATTCGATTGTTTATTTAATATTCTATTAATTATAATTAAATATTATATACACAATTAAAATAGGCAATTTAATTATAAATTATTCTTTTACAATTAAATATTAAGTAAACAATTCAAATACACGATTTAAATTATTTATTTAAAACAAATTATTTCATTTAATTGTTTATTTAAATTTTATATTTCAATTTCTAATTTAATATACTATTAATTATAATTAAATATTGTATAAACAATTAAAATGGGCAATTTAATTATAAATTCTTCTTATACAATTAAGTATGAGTAAACAATTAAAATAAGCGATTTAAATTATTTATTTAAAATAAATTATTTCCTTTAATTGTTTATCTGAATTGTTTATTTATATTTTATATTTCAATTGTTTATTTAATATTCTATTAATTATAATTAAATATTATATAAACAATTAAAATAGGCAATTTAATTATAAACTATTCTTTTACAATTAAATATTAAGTAAACAATTCAAATACACGATTTAAATTATTTATTAAAAACAAATTATTTCATTTACTTGTTTATTTAAATTTTATATTTCAATTGCTAATTTAATATACTATTAATTATAATTAAATATTGTATAAAAAATTAAAATATGCAATTTAATTATAAATTCTTCTTTTACAATTAAATATGAGTAAACAATTAAAATACGCGATTTAAATTATTTATTTCAATTGTTCATTTAATATTCTATTAATTATAATTAAATATTATATAAACAATTAAAATAAGCAATTTAATTATAATTGAATATTTAACGACAATAATTATGTAACATACAAATTATAATTAATAATATACTGATAAGTGCAATTAACTCATTAAACAAATACCTTTAAATCGTAGTTTTTAGCTTGTTTTTGAGCACTTTTGAGCGTCTCGTTTTGTAGTTTAAATACATTGGCGAAAATGACGTATTTTGGAGCCTTAGATGAAGCCGTGCGTGATCATAAAAATTGGACTCGAAGAGGGGGTGAAACAAAAAAAGAAATGAAGTGAAAAATGGTGAATTGGCGGAAATTTGTCAGAATAGGCGGTGATAATAGTGTAATTATCACGTTTTTCATCCACTAATAATTGTATTTTCATAATTTATAGGCGCCTTAATATTTTAAGTACTATTGCATTTTGGTTTAGCTGCTGCAAATGAACGAATACAATAGAAATTAGAAGAAAAGAGCGAAAATGTCCAAAATTGAGGAAAGTGATAGTTTATGGATTAAAGTGCAAATATTCTAAACTTGTTTATAACCTTGCGATGAAGAGTCGAGAGTGTTAGAGGTCAATTGGATGAAAAATGAGTCAAATGGATGAAATATAACCAAAACATTATCACATATTAACTTTCAAGTTGAAAAGTTTTGCACCGGTTTTCAGTCTCATATTGAGACCAATTTTTGACATGGAAAAACATCGAATTCGAAGATGGTATCTGAAGTAAAGTTGTAACCCTTTGACTTAGTTTTCTAACACATCTTGAATCATCTCAATCGGATATTAGGAGAGAAAGTTATTACCCAAAAATGTTGAAAAGTTTTGTACCGGTTTTCAGCCTCATATTGAGATCAGTTTTTGACATGGAAAATGATCGAATTCGAAGATGGTATCTGAAGCAAAGTTGTAGACCTCTGAGTTAGTTTTTCAACGCATGTTGAATCACCCCAATCAGATATTAAGAGAGAAAGTTATGACCCAAAAATACTGAAAGGTGCGCTGGACCCGGACGTCCGGGCAGTCCGGGCAGTTCAGGCCTATGTGGATGTTTGGTTGACCATTTTACAACCGATTGTAAATTTGTCTAAAATTATTTATGCAGATGAATTTTTTTCTCGTTTTTGTTAAAAATGATTATAGATTCATTTAAGATCGTAAAATTTTCATATACCTATGTCGAAATAAGATTTAAAGATTAATATACTGTACTAATTTTACCGAACGAAAATTAAAATACGTAAATATAATTGCCGATTTCACTGATGGTTGTGAATAATATTTCTTTATTAAGCGTTTGATAAATTTATCTGTTTTCAAATTTGAAGTAGAGGAAAAATGAAACAATTTTTATCTGTGTTGGAATAAACAGATAAAGAAAGAGGTTTCGAAATTTTAAGTGGAAAGTGTTGGAATTTTTTATAACTTAAGAAAGGGTATTATTGTCTTTTAAATAATACCATTTTTTGTAATTTATATAACATTTTAAGGGTAATTTCGACTTTTTCACCTTGGAAGGCTATTGTGGTGAATGGTAAGAATTTTTGGGCAAAATGAAAAATAGCATGTTTGATTTGGGCAAATTGAAAAGTACCCCATATGTTCATAAAGGTTGATACATCGATTTACACATGTGAGTTGACAGATTTTGGTACATTGCTCTGACAACACATTTTCTAATCAACTGCAATATACTTGACACATAGGGATTGCACCATGGATTCTGACAATAAGTGGGTGTTTGATGGATATTATTGAGTAAATAATGTATTTTAAATAGTGATATGATGGAAAATATGTTGTTAAAAAGTAATGAAAAGTTGTTGATGTGATGAAAAATATTATTTTATAAAGAATGTGTTGTTGAAAATGAATTTTAAAAGAATATATTTTAAAAGAATGTGGGCAAACATGACTTAAAATAAACATTCACTTAAAAATACAACTTTGCATTACACTTCCACTGTAGGAAAACTAAGCAAAGACAAATGCAGGGAATTCAGGTGTAGAAAAAAATCAAAAAAAACAAGAAGCTCTCCTCCAAGCACAATCCCACTCCTCTGAAGCCCAGAATATTTGTTTCATTTTTCTATTAGCAACTCCAATTTTCCGGGCTTCTTGTTTAATGTAACTTAATTCAACTTTATATTTAGTTAAGCACAAATAGTGCCATATATTTTATTCTGGATTAATTGGTGGTGGTTGGGTGGTGATGCTGTGGTTTGTATATTAGGCACCATTTTCATCGGGATTAAAATCAGATTTTTGGTAGATTTTGATAAAAGTTAATGAAATGTGTAATTGAAAAATTGTATAATTCATAAAATATGTGGTTAAATTTAATTGTTAACTTTGATTTAAATTAAAATCTAAATTTTAATCGGTACCAAATAGGGACTAAGTTTTGGTTTTGGTTTTGGTTTTGGTTTTGGTTCTGGGGTGGAATAGCGATTGATAAAGAAGATGTAGTGGGTTGGGGTAGATGGGTATAGGGTGCAGATTTCATTTTTTTTATTTAATTATTTTAATTGTATTATTTGACAAAATATAAATTTATCATTTTACCTTTTTAAAATTGATCAAAATATAGTCAAAATCAACTTTTTTGGTCAACTGATGAAGTCCATTTGTCCTCCCATTGTAACCAATTAAAAGATTTGGAATTGTGGTTGTCACAAATGAAAGATTAATATAAAAGCTGCAATTAGTAAAAGATTTGCGATCGCAAATGTCATTTTAACTTAATTTCTAGATTTTATTAATAATTGCTAGAATAATTTGTTGGATTACTTAAATAGTTGTTTTGAAGATTTGACCAATGAGCATTTTGATATATTACTTTGATGAAAATTGAATACAAATAAATACAAAGATATCCCCCGAATTGCTAAAGATGTGTTAACTATTCAAATATCTACAATTGTTTCTAAGTATGCATTTCTTATTAGTAGTTGGATTCTTGATTCTTTTAGAAGTTTATTGAATACAAATATGGTTGAGGCAATGATTTAATTCGTCAATATTTGGATGAAGTAGAAGTATTGAATAATTCACAAAATTTTATAGAATGTATTATCGTATTTGATATTTCTATCATTTTCTTTTCTTAGTTATTTATATCATTTAACTAAAGTCAATGAATTCATGTACTACATTTATGGAGAAAATAAATCATGTGTTACAATTGCAGATGTTGCGCCATTAATATCGACTAAGGGGTTAAAATGTTTCTATAATATTGTTGTATTATAATGATTAGAATTATAGAACTTTGATTTGTAATATTTTTATTAATCAATTTATGTTTTAACATGAAACTATAGACAATAACTATGATTTTAGCCCCCTGTTTGATGCAAATTTTTGGCTATTTGTAGAAAATTTCGAAACGTTGCAATAGTAATCGGTTTGACAAAAACTGTGCACTTTTTTTCAATTTATGGTTACACAATCTCCATTCTACCCCTCATTCAATTTCTACCCGCTCACTCCCCCAATTTTCAAATAAGGCAGACGAGCATTATAGTAGTTCAACATATCATTTCAGGGAGCAGGGAACAAAAGTGCCAACTTTGGGGCCCACGTGATTTGAAAGGAAAATGCATTATTGGGAGAGAAAAATGTGCATCAAACGTTAACTTATTCAATATATGTTATTTTCCTTTATTAAATCGTGGTTTTAAACCGAAAAAATTGTTTTGGATTGGTTTTATTTAGAAATTGAAACGGTTTTGTTTTGTTTGGAAAAATCCCAAACCGTTTTAAGTGTTTTGGTTTGAAAATTTGTTACAAACCGTCCAAATCGAACTGTGTTCACCCATACATCCCATTCCTTCATCAGCCTCAACCACAACGCATACACCTTCAGGCAACTCTACATCCTCAGCACCACTCAATTTACCCCTAAACTCAGTGCTAGGTGGCCTCGAAACACTAGCACCGTTCCTAATCTATATCTCCAGCAATGATGGCCATTATGATGTCCATCTAGCACTAGTCTACTAGGATGATACGCTTTCCCATGACAAAAAACCAATGAATCCAAAAAATAAAGAGTATTACTATGCGGTCGCCCTCACTATCACTATCCTGAGTATTATATACCTCATGAATAGTCTCTCCATGGGGAGATATGTTTGAAAAAAACGAATAAAGTTGCAGATGAATAAGAACGGAAGGTCAAGGCTTCTTACGTTCTCTAGGAAACTCTCGGGCGAGGTACTTGAGGAAGAGAAAACTCAAAATATTTGTAAGGTAAAAAAAAGTGAAGATGATGACAATGTTGGCCTTTTATAGACATCACATGTGAATAACTGTTGTATCAAATGTTATAGATCTCAATTGTTTCATTAGAGATTCAATCTGGGTCCTAGATTGTAAAAGGGTGTCAATATCCATTTTCAAACGGATGACTTAGAGTGTGTTTGATGCACATTTTTAAGAGAGGATGCATTTTTTTTTTTGTAATGTGATGGTGAATATGTGGTTGAAAAAGAAGGAAAAGTTATTGATGTGATGAAAAATATTATTTTATTAAAGTATGTGTGGTTGAAAATGAACAGAAGAATAAGAATGAAAATGATAATGTGGTTCAAACAAGGGCTCAGATGCTTTATTATAAGTGCATTCTATTTATATGCAAATCGACTAAATGTCTACTTAATTTGTGTAAATTATAATAATAGTACGATATCCAAACTTGGATACAATTTATGTAAAAATAAGCTATTTAGAGGTTAATTGGAGTTGATTTGAAGGAATAACCGAATTAGAAGAGATCGATTAGAAGTATTAATGGAGCATTGATAAAAATTCACAAGTTTCAAAAGTTAAATTCGACGTTCGAAAAGTTTGAGGACTAAATTATAAACTTCCGAAACATGCCTCGGGTTAATTATTAATGATTTTGGAATGAAGAGGACTTAATTGAAAAATATTAGAAGATGAAAGACTAAATGCCTGCTTGGGAGTTTCGGATTAACAGTTACGAGCGTTATATAAAGTATTGATTTTCGGCGTTTATGAGCGGACAGATTTTATGTGGTTTTTAAAACACTTCAACCAATGTTTAAAAGTTTATTATCCAGTTATTCTGAAAGATGTTTTAAAAATCAAATTACATATATACCCATATTATATGTTTAAGGCAGGTTATCGATCCGGTGTTCACGATGGTTTGACAATCGAGTTTACCCCTTCAAGATTTGTAGTTTATTTCAGTTTTAATAAGAACTTTATGTTGCCGCTTTCCCAGACTGCTCTATTAAGCTGTTTGGAAGTTTACATAATAGAAAATAAATAGTCTGAGTGAACAGTATACATGAGAAATGCAAAATCTAGTTTCAAACGCATAGACCAGATTTATTTTGCTTTGATCTAAGGAAAGATCATCAACTAAACTCTGTCAACAATTACTGAAGAAAAACACCAAGAGTTGAGATTGAGCATAAAATCCCAAAAAATAGTTGGAGGCAAGAGTAGAGAAATGTTTGGAAGGGATGACGTATAAGATTTTTTTCTTTTATATAAGTTATGATAGATTTGGTAATAATTATTTTATAGAGGGTAAAGTTGGGAGAGAATTTGAGAAACGGTCCAAACTCATCGATTTAATGGGTTGAGAGAATCGGTAAAAAATACACTACACCGATTTTGGGTTGTTTTTAAACTATCCATAATCAGTGTTCAAAAAAACTAACAAACACCGATTTTCTCGACCCTCTCATGAACAGTACCATCCAAAATCGATCAAAATTGATAAAAAAATAAAAACAAAACTCCCAAGCAGGCCCTAAAGTTACATGAGAAAATTAGTCTAATTGAAAACAGGAATTGTTTTCTTTTATTTCTCAAACTCTTTATGAAAACCAAGTTGAACAGGAATTTTGCCAAAATCTTGTTCTATAAATACATGTCGCAGTCAAACAATGAAAAGATGCTTGTAGAGTTTCCTTATATGCATATATTCAAACGCAAGCTTGGAGATTTATTTTATACATATTATAGAAGTCTAAAATGAGGGAAAATCAAGAAATCAATCATGAAGTTATTGTTTCAAGATTTTACAAGATAAAGGCGAAATCTTGGTGCAAGATATTCATTGTTTTCTTATTTTTTTTCTTTAAATCTAATGATGTACTTTAATTCATTCTTATATTATTCTTCTTCCATCTATTAAGTAATTAGTTAGAAGAATGATTGTAAGCTACTTTTGAATCTTAATTTTAATTAAAAAGTTTTAAATCTCCAATTGATGTTGCAAAATATTTTACTCTATTCTTAATGTCTAGATTAATTGACCGCTAATTCAATTATTTGTGAGCGCTGGTGTGTGCTGTCCCAGACACCCAAAAGTAATACCTTAACTTCTAAAACTAATGTAGAAGTGGAAGTAAAGATCGATCCCACGAAGAGTATGTAATTCAATATTTTATGATTCGTACAATGATTGGGGGGGTTTTGTATGCAAACAATTGTAAATAACACAATTAATAATAATGAAAATTGAATTAATGAAAACAATTAAAAGACTAACCTTGATCCAAGTCAATTTCCACCTTAGGAACTTTACAATTGATCATTGATGCAAGTATAAATCAACCCATATTTTGAATATTTACCGTTGGAATTATTTCCCTATCTCTCATTACTTATAATTAATTAGAATACAAGCGACCCAATTAACCATAATTACCAAACAACCTAAAACAAATGCTCTAAATTTAATTTGATAATCGTATTACGAATTAGAAAGATCGATAAAGCTAAACAACACAAGAACAAGCGGTTGCATTTAATTTAGTTGAACATTCTTCCTAAAATTCAACAATCACCAAAGCAGCAAATTATCAAACCATAGTTGCTTCACAAGTTAAAGAAATCAAACAATTATGGATTTGATATTTAACTTAGCGGTAGATTGTAACGAATAACAAACTAGTAGGTCTCTTAGCAATTAAACATAACAATCATGGAAATAAGTGCAGAAGAATATTCAGTACTCAAAAACATGAATTAAACTAAGAAATATCATTTAGATCTCACAATATGTGGTTCCGATGTTTCAATCTCTTTCGACCAAGTTAAAAGTTTAGTTACAATTCATGAATTTATGAGCAAAATAATGAAAAATGAAATTTGGAGGTGTTCTCTATGTTCTTCTCCCGTTCTAGGATTTTAAAATATATATTTAGGATATGTTTGATAGCCCATTTTTTCCATGGAAAATGGAATGGTTGTTTGATAGGTTTTTTGTTTCCTTGGAAAATTAATTCCATGATCCCCCACACATGCACCAATTCCTCAGAATGAAGCCAGGTTATTTTTTATTTATTTTATTTTTTTGTCAACGGACAAAAATTTTATAACCAATTGTAAAAATAAAAAAATTCTTTAATGGACAATTTTCATAAAAAATCGAAGCCAAACGAACACCAAAAGATCCAAAATTTAAATATTTTTCACGTGAAAAATTATACCAATCAAATACAACTTATTGACAATTCCTAGGAAAACAATTCTAGGCAATTCAATTCTCTGTAATTCATTTTCTTTCCACCCAAATTCTACTCTTACAATCGTTGGACCCTTATAGTTGTTCCCATAGGTAATTGACTTAAATTCGGAAGCCAGAATTTTCGTGTCATGCAGTCGCTTAGAACATTGAAACTAAGCTCTAAAAATCTTTGAAGGTGCTCATGCGACCGCAAGGAAGATTACATTATGCAACCTCATAGTTTTGCCAATTTTTCACCGGACAACTTTCAGTATTTTGATCATATCTTTCTCTACCAATAACTGATTGAGGCGATTCAAGATGGGTTGGAAAGCTAACTCAAATGGCTACAAATATTCCATAAATATAAGTTTTCCAATTCGAACGTTTCCTATGTCAAAAATGGGTCTAAAACTGAGACTGAAAATCCGAAGTATAACCTTTTCGGCTAGGAGTTGATCTGTGATAATACTTTGATTGTATTTCATCCCTTTCACTTCTTTCTTCATTCGATTGACCTCTAAAATTCTCAAATCTTCATCGTAAATTTACACATAACTTTTGAGTATTTGCATTTCTGTCCCTAAACTTCGTTTTCTTTCATTTTGGTCATTGTTTGCTTATTTCTTCCAAATTACGTCATATCCATAGAATTGCCACCTAAATCAAAATATGAACGTAATGAGTACATTTTGACACTGTTTAATCATACGAGCAGATAAAATAAGGAGGGAAAATATGCATTTTACATCCCTATCAAATTCTCTCACACTTAACTTTTGCTCGTCATCGAGCAAAACTCAAATTTAATTCTCCAAAAACACTCAGGTCGTAATGTCATGAATATAGAACAATCAAACTCTTTAAAACACACAACACATCATAAATATACATTCTCACACAACTCATAATCAATTAGCTAGCATTTTTGTATAAAGATGGAATAAACCAAACATGTAGACCCTCATGGATATAAGCACTCAACTCTCATGTGTTTAAAATGTAAGTGTTTCGCTCAAGTTCATTCCAATGAAGATGATCTACCATATGCTTGCATATTTTCTCTTTCGTCACCACTTAGATCACATGCTTTACAAGAATCATAAGGACATTTCAATGGTTGTAACGTTGGCTTAGAGTCAATGTGGAAAATATTTGGGTATGTGACTTAAAAACCATCGAACTAGTGGAACAAAGATGAATAAACTTAGCTCAAATATATTCATAAGATATGTAAAACCAACTACTCCACACAATGGTTCATTTACTTTACATCTATCCCACACAAATCGAACCCTTTCTTGAAATGTAGGAGGAATTATGAACATAGATATTTTGTAACATTGAAATCACTCTCCACCATCACTTATTTTCTTTTTTTTTTTTCTATCATTCATTTTTTTTTCTCTTTTTTCGATTTTTTTATGAAATATAAACTCCAAATGTTACACTATAATGGAACTTATGAATTGAAATTGAAACATGTTTCCTTCCACCAATCATAGCACTACCAAAATTTTTGACACCCCCACACTTATTTTCTTGCACACCCACACATATCATGGTGATGAACAATACTCCACTAGCTGTAAGACTTGGGTAAAGACCTTTTTTTCCTGTTTAAAGCTTGTAACGTGAGTTTACACAAAGAAAATGCAATAAGGCTCAAAGGGGTTCACCAAAGGAAAATTCAATTACAGGGTAGACTATTTGGCTAATGTAGCTAATTTATGTAACAAAGATGGCCTTAATCATGTTCGTGCATGTATGTGTTAATGTGATCTTAAAGAGAATCAAGGCAAGTTCTGGAAAAATAAAATCATGGAAGAATATCACACATGAAAGAAATAATGAGACTGTTATAAATATGTCAGTCTAAAGGCTCAAAATCTCACCGACTTTTTGTCTACAGAATTTAGTTACTATCATCCTCAAAGAAAAGAACTCAACAAATTAATTCTAAGTTGTAAGATTATTCATTCAATCATGTTATAAGTTTTTCAAAAGCCTAATTAATTCTCGCAAATGGCATACACAAACAAAAATCTTTTAACCTCAACTCTTCTTCTCGAAAAATTATGCAAAAATTTAAATTCAATCTCAATCTAAATGGAACTTAAATCTAAATCCCCCCACCCCCTCCCCCACTTAAAATTTATATTATCCCCATTGTAAGGTCCCATTGTAAGGTGCATTGTAAAGAAAAGAATAAAGATAACAAAAAAATGAATGCGAAAAATAAAAAGAAAAGATAAATGAACGAATTCTCCTTGGGTTACTTCCCAAGCAGCACCTTTATTTATTGTCTTTGGCTTGACTCAATGTTTCTTTATTTAGCCTGGGTCTATCATGATTGGTTTCGATCTTTCTTGCGGTGCACCAAGTCCATTGCGGTGCACCAAGTCTAGAAAATAGAAAGTAGAGACATCTAATTAGAAATTGGTAATACAAAACAAGAACTATTACCTGACTCTGGAAGATCATTTAATGCTGCCACAGTTCTTTGCAACACGGTGTTTAAGGCCAACTCCTCTTTTTCCTTCCCAAGATACTCACTAATGACAGCTTCCCATTCATATTTAGGGTGTGTTTGAGCCACATTATTTTGGAAAAATGTATTCTGGAATAGTAGATTGATGGAGAATTTGTGGTTGAAAAATAAGGAAAAGTTATTGATGTGATGGAAAATATTATTTTATTGAAGAATGTATGGTTGAAATTGAGTAGAAGAATGAGAATGAAAATTTTAATGTGTACCAAACAGGGGCTTAGCATCAAATTCGAAAATATCATGTGCTAAATGATCGATCACATCAATAGAATAGACAGGATTACCATCATCCGAATATTTCATGGAATCATAGATATTAAGTTTAATGGTTTTATCATCAAATTCTATGGTTAGTGTGCCATTATGAAAATCCATTTTAGTTTTGGATGTCCTTAAGAACAGTCTTCCTAACAAGATAGGGGTAGTAAGATTACTATTGCCCATGTCAAGCACATAAAAATCAGCAGGAAAAATCAACTCATTAACTTTCACGAAAACATCCTCAACTACCCCTTAGGATAGACATTAGATTTATCAGCTAGTTGAATTATCGCACTAGTTTTACTTAATGGTCCAAGTTTCAAGGAAGTGTATAAAGAATATGGCATGACATTAATAGATGCTCCTAAATCTAACATGGCCTTTTCGAACTTAGTGTCGCCTATCATGCAAGAGATGGTGAACATACCTGGACCAATGCACTTTATTGGAAGTTTTTCTTGAATAATTGCAGACACATTCTCCCCAAATCTTACCTTCTTATCCCCTTCAATTTTTGTTTCATTTTCATAGTACACAACTCTTTCAAGAATTTAGCATAACGAGGTATTTATTTAATCGCATCTAAAAATGGAATATTTACCTTGCATCTACGAAAAGTTTCATACAAATCTTTATTTTGTTCATCTTTCCTAGATTTTGCTAAAGCTTGAGAGAAAGGGTGTACTGGTTTATAATCGGAAAGAAAAGGAAACTTACGCGTACTTACTTTGGTATCATTGGGAGTACTTTTTTCTGCTGTGATATATTCCACTTTTTCTTCCTTCGATGATGTGGGGACTACCATCACTGGAGCTTCAACCTCCGTGCCACTCCTTAACATAATTGTACTCATATCTTCATTTGGATTCACCACTATTTGATATGGCAATTTTCTCGAATTCTGTGACTGTAGCCCCTTGACAGCGTTAGCCATTTGACCCATTTGATTCTCTAAACATTGAATGCAAGCCCTGGTCTCCTGTTGAAATTACAAAGTGTTAGTGGCGAGGGATTTAACAATATCTTCTAAAGACATACCAGAGTTAAAAGTTTGGCCTTGTTGTTGTCTAGGAGGGTATAGCTGGAAATTCTGCCCATTTCGATTCATAGGTTGATTCACTTGTCGATTCTCATAGCTAAGATTTGGATCATCTCTCCATCCTTGGTTGTACGTGTTTGAATAGGGATCATAATTCCTCTGTGGTTGTCCAGGAAAGCTATCGACTACATTTACGTGTTCAACGGATTCTTCTTGAAGTGTTGGGCACATATCGGTTGGATGGCCTACTAATGACCAAATTTCACATGCATTCGCTGTTTGCATAGTACATGTAGTCATTTGACGAACAAGAGTGGTTAGACTCCACAGTTGTTGTTCAATGGATGAAACATTTACATCGTCAACATGTTTAGACGGGGTGTCAAGTTTAGTGCCAAATTGCTGAAAGTTAGCTGTCATATTTGTAATCAAGTTCTTTGCAGTCTCGGGAGTTTTATCTACCAACACTCCTTCACTTGCAACATCAATCATACTTCTATATGTGGGTAGAAGGCCTTCATAAAAGTATTGAACAAGGAATTGCTAACTGATTTGGTGATGATGGCAACTTGCGCACAATTTTTTTGAACCGCTTCCAATATTCATGTAATGACTCTCTGTTGTCCTACCTTATGCCATAGATTTCCTTTCGGATGTTAGCTTTCCTTGAAGCTGGGAAGTATTTCTCCAAAAATAATCTTCTCATCCCATCCCATGTAGTAACGCTTCCGGAAGGTAGATAATAGAGCCAATCCTTTACCGATTCTTTCAAAGAGAATGTGAAGGCTCTCAGTTTGATTTTCTTCAGTGACTCCCGTAGGTTTCATGCTTGTGCAAACCACATGGAATTTCTTTAGATGTTTGTGTGGATCCTCATCTGTAAGACCATGAAAAGTGGGCAAAAGATGAATTAGCCAAGATTTTAATTCGAAAGTAGTAGCAGCATCTAAATTAGGAAGAGTAATGCATAAAAGTTGTTGATTCAAGTTAGGGGCTGCAAGCTCCTTCAAAGTTCGATTGTCCTCGATCATGACTTCATCTTCATTTGTTTCAAAATCGCTAAGGAATAGGGTCTCGAGATCAAAAAATTTCACTATGAAATTCGACCGATTGCCACTCCTTAACATGCGCCAAGGTTCTTTCTAATTCCGGATCGTACTACAATTCACCTTGATTAGAAGATCGAATTGCGGGCATAAACAAATAGAACAAATTAAAAAATAAGCTAGAGTAAGAAAAATAAATAAAATTATATGCTAAAATTCCTAAAAACAATAAATTGCCTAAAAATTTAGAAATTTATGATTTCTTTTTCAAAAATAAAATAAACATCAAAGAAGCACAAAAATAAATTAGTAACACTCCCCGGCAACGGCGTCAAAATTTGGTGTGTGTTGTCGTAGGCACCCAAAAGTAATACCTTAACCTCTAAAACTAATGTAGTAGTAGAGTAAGGATCGATCCCACGAAAAGTATGCAATTCAATATTTTATGTTTCGTACAATGATTGGAGGTTTTTGTATACAAACAATTATAAATAACGCTTAATAACAATGAAAATTAAATTAACGAAAATAATCAAATGACTAACATTGGTCCAAGTCAATATCCACCTTCGCAACTTTACAATTGATCATCGATACAAATATAAATCAACACATATTTTGAATATTCACCGTTAGAATTATTTTTCTATCTCTCCTTACTTATAATTAATTAGAATACAAGTTATCCAATTAACTCTAATTACTAAACAACCTAAGACAAGCACTCTAGATTTAATTTGATTATCGCATTACGAATTAAAAAGATCGATGAAGCTAAACAACACAAAAACAAGCGGTTACATTTAATTTAGTTGAATATTCTTCCTAAAATTCAACAATCACCAAAGCAATAAATTATCAAACCCTAGTTGTTTCACAAGTTAAAGAAATCAAACAATTACGGATATGATATTTAACTTAGCGGTAGATTGTAATGAATAACAAATTAGTAGGCCTACTAGCAATTAAAATAACAATCATGGAAATAAGTGTAGAAAAATATTCAATACTCAAAAATATGAATTAAACTAAGAAAAACCACTTAGATATCACAATATGTGGTTCCGATACTTCAATCTCCTTCGACCAAGTGTAAAATTTTAGTTACAATTCATGAGTCTACGAGCAAAATAATGAAGAATGAAGTTTGGAGGCGTTCTCTACGTTCTTCTCACGTTCTATGATTTTAAAATATGTATTTATAGTTGTTTCCATAGGTAGTTGACTTAAATTCGTAAACCAGAATTTTCGTAACGGGAATGAACTATGTGGCCGCATAGTATTAAGTCATGCGGATGCAGTCATATATAACACTGAAACTAGGCTCTAAATATCTTTGAAGGTGCTCATGCGACCGCATAGTTTTGCCAGTTTTCCACCGGACAGCTTTCAGTATTTTAGTCATATCTTTCTCTACTGATATCCAATTGAGGTAATTCAAGATGATTTGGAAAGCTAACTCAAAGGGATACAAATATTTCATAAATATAATTTTTCCAACTCGAACATTACCTATGCCAAAAATGGGTCTCAAACTGAGACTGAAAATCCGAAGCATAACATTTTCAGCTAGGAGTTGATATGTGATAATACTTTGATTGTATTTTATCCAATTGACTTCTTTCTTCATCCGATTGACCTCTAAAACTCTCAAATCTTAATTGTGAGATTCTACATAACTTTTGAGTATTTGCATTTCTTTCCCCAAACTTCATTTTCTTTCATTTTGGTCATTGTTCGCTTATTTCTTTCAAATTACGCAATATCCATAGAGTTGCCACCTAAATCAAAATATGAACGTAATGAGTACATTTTGGCATTAATTAATCATACGAGTACATAGAATAAGGAGGGAAAATATAATTTTTACATTCCTATCAAGCGTTAATTATATCGATAGGCGAATTATTTGTTTAGACCCTATAGTAAAATCCGATAATTAGTATAAAGTGTAAATATACACTTTTTAGTTAATACAATCGCCACAAGGATTTTTACATTTTAAGACATTTAATTAAAGTATATTCGAATTCATATAGAGATATGAAATTGACTTACTTAAAATTAATATGAATTCGAGAGATATAAATTTAATACGTTATAAGAATTTTACCACGTAACCATAATCAATTGTTATAAACATTGGTGATTGAGATTAAGGGAATGATTATGGTGAACTTGTGAGTCCTAACACCTAAACTATCATTAAAAAAAGTCTTTTATTGTTTTAGTATATTCAATTGAACCAATGGTTAGATAGCAGTCGGTTACGTTGAAACCCGCAAACGTACGAGATCGTTGACAAGTAATGATAAAGTGAGTTGTCAGTTATTGTCCCACGATAAATAATGTTTAATCCTAATTTACTATTAAATTCGATGTCTATAACACAAAATATGTGATTTTGTTGTTATTTATACTAATTCTAAACTAAGAAAGCAATAAAAAATTTTTTTGTCAAATATGTGAATGATTGTATTGGATTTTGGATCCCCTTATTGCCATTCATTTCAATTCTTGATTAGTAATCTAGTCAATTTCATGCTTTCGCGACAATCGATAACACTGGTGTATTTAATTCTCTTTTTCAAGATAAATTAAGTCTATTTTAAGCACGACTTTGCCATATTCCTAATCAGAATTCATATTATCAAAATGCATTAAATTGTAGACTATCTTTGTGATTGCATATGTGATAAAGATTAGTCCTAATTCTATCTACATATGTTAATTTTGCCGCATTCTAAATTTATTGTGAGTCTTCCAACACTACAACAAATAACTAATTATTCAATTGGTGGCCAATCAATTAAAAATGTAATGAGTATGGAAAATCAATCAAGAAATAATTAAATTACTAGCTTTAAATCAAAACAAATATGAAATAGGGATAATCATTAATCCAATACAACAGAAAAACTAGCCTACCATTCTAATGATTAAATTATACAAGAAATATTGGAAACACATCACTCTGAAAAAAGAAATAATGAAGGAATTGGAAAAGTCTACTTTCTTGAACGGAATATTGAAAAGTGATGAATATTCTTCAATAATCTTATATAATCCGTCTTGATCTTGAAGCTTAACTTCGTTCTTGAATGATTTTATGATAGGGATCTAATTTTTGAGAGATGAGATAGAGCTCCTCCAATGGCTGCCCCTCATATATTCTATATGATGAAATTATGTTAAGATTCATGTCCAAATTGTATTTCAAAAGAGTTTCAATAAAAAAAGTTGCCTTCGCATACGCATGATTTTATCTCTGCACAGCTTTCAGTATTTTGGTCATAACTTTCTATCACAATATCCAATTGAGATGATTCAAAGTATATTGGATAGTTAACATAAAGGGCTACAATTCTGCTAGAAAAAAAAAATTCCAATTCAAATATTTACTATTCCAAAAATAGGTCTCAAACACTGGTCGAAAATCTAAAATATGTCTTGTGCAAATTAATTTGTAAAGATCTTTTGATTATATTTCATTCCTTTTTGGCTTCTTATTGTATCCAATTGACACCAGCACTCTCAAATCTTCATCATGAGATCCATTACAACTTTTAAGTATTTGCACTTTAGTCCCCAAACTTTAAATTTGCTTCATTTTATCCATTTTTTCGTTCTTTTTTCAATTCTTCGTCCAAACACGAGTTTTTTTTTTCTAATAAAGCAATAAATAAAAAATTAAGCACTAATTCGTTCAAAAAATAATAAAATACCATCATTTAAGATTTCGAATAAGTATAAAAATTATACTTATCCAATTCCCAAACTTAAATCTTTGTTTGTCTTCAAACAAAACTAAAACTCAACTATAAAGCAAACACACAAACATGCAAAAATATTTAGGGGGTGTTTGTTTTTAATTTGAGAATTGATTCTCAAATCAATTCTCATTTTCAACCACACATTCTTCAATAAAATAATATTTTCTATCACATCAATAATTTTTTTTTCTTTTTCAACCACACATTTCCCATCATATCACTATTCAAAAATTAATTTTTCCCCCAAAAATCCCTACCAAACAAGCTCTTAACTAGCTAACCTAACATTTTATCTTAGAATTGAAATAATGACATTAAATCTAAGCACGACTTCAAGATCACAATATAGAAATCAAAGTCTACTTTTCCAAAGCAAAGTCAACGTGTGTGTGAATAATTAAACATAGCATCATGAATTCACAAGTTGTTTCCATTCTCAACCTTTAATGGTCAAATATGTTTTTTATCCTCACTCGTGAGATTTACATACCTCCAAATTTGTTATTTTCGCTCTTTCCAAGTGTGTGATCTAAGGTTAAATTTTATACTAACCTCACCTCTTTAGTTTAGGTAAATCTCATCAATTGTAGCTCAACATGTTAATAAACAAGGATTCTCTATCATGTTTGATTGCTTCAATCTCTAAGATTTAATTAGGTTAAAAATCACTTATCAAAAGTCGAATTTCCCTAAATAAGTGTTTGTGACTTACCAAGACATTTGGAATATCTTCTGTTTCATGTATCTGCTTTTTATAATTTTCTATATTTTGCTCAATTTTCTTTTTTCCAACACTTTTTTTCTTTATTTGCAGCATTATCCTCCTTAAACTTTCTAAATGACCAATGTAACAAGCTTTGGCCCATGACTCCCAAGTTAGTTGACTTTAGGGCAACATATTTTAATATCCTTACAGACTGAATAACTCGAATTATAAAGGAAAAATTTTCAAATAAATGTTTTTATGCCTTGATTAATGCAATGTCCCTCATTAAAAACATATTCAAGTATCGACTTCTAACTTAAAACTTTCGTCCTATTTCATTCTAATGACCTTAAACAATTCACATAAAATTTTTAATTTCACACATGGAATCTCATTTATCTCAACATCTTCTTATAACAATGAAATCCCCCAAACTATTCTAAGTTTGGTCCATGATGTAAAATATAGTGATTTTTGGTTTAGCATCTATGATACACTATTTCAACCCATCCAATTATAAAATCAACTTATTTTTACATAATACTTAACTTAATTCATGTGCTCAATAAATATCAAATTCCATATGGAAAAATAAAAATTAATCTAAGCATGCAACATATTCATTATTCATAGATCAATTTATAATTCAATATATTCATCATTTCTAGATATGCCAACTAATTCACGCAAACACACAAAAAGAAAATATTTTTGAAAATTTTCATTTTTTTTTATTTTCTATATAATTTAAAGCAATAAAAGCACACAGAAATTCGCAAAATTAAAAGAAAACTCATGTTTTCCACCTACAAACTTAAACTATACATTGTTCTCAATGTATTAAATCATAAGTTCGCATATAAAGGGATGATGAAGAAAATGATGAAAATAGTCCCCTGATATGACGTGAAATCCAATGGCTAGCTTGTCCTATAGCTCCTATTGTCTCCTTGGTCAATGTCTGTTTAAGTATTTCGTGATGTCATATTCTTACACAAAGCGGTCAAATAAAACGTTAGGCTCAAAAACCTAGAATAAGTGTTACTTGACTCAAACATCTAGTAAACCAATAAATATCTAAAGAACCTAAAGAAAAACGGGAAATGGATGATTAGTCCATAATAATTAAATAAATACTAATCTAAATAATCATAAATTTAGAAAGCATAATAAATAAATGGGATAGAAATGTTAGGTTACCTCCCAACAAACGCTTGTTCAAAGTCCTAAGCTTGACTCTTGTTATTTCTAGACTCTTCATGGTGGCTTGAAAAGAGAGTTCTTGGCCTTACACTTGATGCAATCATTGCTCTTCCTCGACTCATCATTGGGTCTCCAAAACATTATGTTTCCATTGTTGTCCTTACCAACAATTCCACCTTCAGTTGGCCGCCCATGTAGCTCTCCCAAAGATCCACTCATTGGCAATCCTTAAAGCATGAGGGCTATTTGAGTGGATTTTTCATAGTGAAGGTCTACTGCTTATTCTCCTACCCCTTTAGGACTATCTCATTAGTATCAAAATCCAACAAGACTCGGCTTATAGACAAGAATGGCCTTCTTAGGATTATTGGCATCTGATATGCCTCTTCTATATTTAGGATGATAAAGTCAGCTGGAAAAATGAACTCCTCAACCTTAATAAGCATGTCTTCGACTATTCTGTAGTGGTGCTTCAGTGATCGGTCGGTCGCTGAAGGATAATAGATGACGTCTTAGGATCTCCTAATCCAGTTTCCTGTAAAGAGGCAATGGAATTAAATTAATACTCACTCTTGAATCAATTAAACAATTTATATCATGTAAATTTTCTATGGAGCAATGTACAGTCAAATTCCCTAGATCTTTAAGTTTGGGAGGGATACTACACTGAATGATTGCCCTGCTAAAGCTATTGTTTCATGTTCGGGCACTTCCTCTTCTTAGTCCACATATCTTTCAAGAACTTGGAATGATTGGAATTTGAAGGATCGTATCAATGAAAGGGACGTTGACATGCAGCTTTTTGAAGACTTCTAGGAACTTTGTAAACTATTTCTCCAGCTTGGTATTTTTCAACCTTTGAGAAAATGAAACTAGTAGTGCAAGTGCTTTGATAGGAATTGTTACCTCAACCTGTGGATTGTCCAAATGCGTTTGTTGATCCTTCTCTGTTGATTCTTTAGAATACTCCACTTGTTCATTGCCCTTTTTAGATACCGATTACCCTCAATCTCGATCCTTTTTGTAATAGTTTCCGGTAGTTGAACCCAACTCATAGTAGTGATGGCTTGAACCTGAGTAGCGAGGATAGATGATTGCGAGTCTTTAGATTCAAAACTCACAGCCTCGATTGCTAGTACCTACTCCTATGGATTTTTCTTTGTATCGCTAGGTAAGGTACCATGTGGTCTGTTGGCTATTGTAGCTACTATTTGTCCCACCCGCTGATCCAAATTCTTGATAAAAGCCTAATGATTCTGGAAATTGGTCTCAGTCTTCGTGATGTACCGAGATAGAAAATCTTCCAACGACGACCTTTGCTCTTGCTGATGTTGCAGTTGTTGTTGAAACCTCCAGTCTATTCTGATAATTTTGCCCTTGATTATTAGCCTATGATGAGTTTAGCTGCTTGTTCTAGTCTTGATGGTAATTGTTGGGGTAGTTATGCTGCCTTTGGAAGTTTTGTCCATAACTGACCTCTACTGGTTGACCCATGTGAATAGAAGCCAAAAGGTAGCTTTCAGTGATGTGATTTGATCCACAACATGCGCACACCAGAGCTGAAGTTTGTACTATATCAACAGAATGGGTTAAAGTGTCAAGTTTTTTCGTTATTGCCTCCATCTGTGCTGTCAACGCTATCATTGCGTCCATATTATGTAAACAAGATGTTTTTTGCTGGACTTCCCTAGTGTTCGGCTATATCGATTGATTTTCTGTTATTTTTTCATACATCTCATAAGCATCGTCCACGTTCATAGTCATTATCGATCCTCCTACTAAAGCATTTACCATGTTTTTAAACTCCTGATGTATACTATAGTGGAAGAGGTACACTTAAGCTTGCTTGTGAATGTCTAAATTAGGATACTTCATGTACAAGCTCTTTACTATTTCCATGCTTCTAGGTAGCTCTTGAGGTCCTTCTGTTTAAAATGTAAGTATTTCATTTCGGATTTGATGAACTCGAGATAGCGAGAAAAACTTTATAGTGAATTTTTGAATCATGGCGTTCCATAACTGTATGCTCCCAGGAGATTGAGAAAACATACATGCTTTTGCGGCCTCTTTCAGAGTGTGAGGGAATAGACGTATTCGAAATGCATTTTGTGACATTCCCTCGTGGCTGATCACTTTACACAACATGATAAAGGCATGTATGTGTTCATGAGGATTCTCTGTAGCCTTCCCGCAGAACCTGATGTCATGATGATTCTGAAAGAGGATTATGACATTTGGTCAAATGTGAAAGTTAGCTTGTTCGAAGGGCTGATAGATGTCGGAGGTTGAATTGGAGCGACATTAGATTAACATAATCTTCTACTAATACCGACTGAGCAGAAAGTGGTTGCCGAATTGGAAGTGCTGCTTCCTGTAGTGCATTTTGAACTTGATTTTGATTCTCAGTTATTACACTTACTTCTTTTTGTTCTTTTCTACGATGTCTGAATGTTCTTTCGATCTCGGGGTCTAGTGGAGCTAGTTCGATCTTGTCAAAATCTTGCATAAGCTAATGACAATTTGAAAAAAGTGAAACAAAAAGAATTCAGGTAGTATAAGAATAACCTAAAAGAGAGACAGAGAGAGAGAGATAATATCAAATTTAATATAAACTAATAAACTAAAATTAAAATCATTATTCCTCGGCAATGTCACCAAAAACTTGTTACGTTGAAACCCGCAAGCATACGAGATCGTTGGCAAGTAATAATAAAGTGAGTTGTTAGTTATCATCCCACAAGAAATAATGTTTAATCCTAGTTCACTAGTTACTACTAAATTCAATGTTTATGGCACAAAAGATGTGATTTTGTTGTTATTTATACTAATTCTAAACTAAGAAAGCAATAAAAAAAAAAGTATTTTGTCAAATATGTGAATGATTGTATTGGATTTTTAATCCCTTATTGCCATTTATTTCAATTCTTGATTCGTAATTTCATGCTTTGTGACAATTCATAACGCTAATGTATGTTGATATATGATTCAATATAACTCCACTTATTTTGATTATAACAAACAATACACTTATATTTCTAACAAGTTTTGTTTCTAGAGTTTTTTCATGAATATATCTTCTTAAGTATTCAAAGACTCAAATCGTCATCCGTTGAAGAACAAGCAATCAAATGAGACTCGAAGAGAACGATTAAAGCTTAGAAGTAGTTTATCGAAATTTAAATGTAAATGTATTAACTCATCGATTCTTAGCAAGTGCATAAAGCTCCAATTATTTTCATAATCCATCACTTGCATAATTGGTTGACCGAAATTCCAACGGTTTGATTTCTCAACGACTATACACTTTCGGTCAACCGGAATTGGTCAACCGAAAGTGACTGAGAGTGTCCCTTTTGCTCTATAAATATCCACCCCTTTTCATTCAATTTTCAACCACTTACAAGAAATATTTAGAGAGCTTATTTTGTTGAAAATCATTGAGTTTACTTGATTCTACATTCTACTTCATTTATTACAAAGAGTTTCTTGTTCAATCAAACTTATTTCATCTTATTTATCAAGAACTCTATTTTGTAAAAAACTTTTCACAAACTCGTCTATTTTTCATCCTTAGTAGAAATTTTATTTACCAACACTTTGATTTAAGTGTAAATCTCTCTTCATACTTAACTTACATTATTTGTTAAGAGAGATCATTGGTTTGAAAATTTTGATACAAAAATACAAACTATTTCATTATCAATTATTCATCAAAGTTTTCATCATAAACACTTGAGCTTTATTATTTACTATCTATCGAAGTGTTATCCTAACTCTCTAAATACTTGACTTGATTATATTATTTGTTAAGAGAATTCATTCTATTGTAAAACTATCATTTATACTTTAGTGGTTTCGAGAGCCTTGTGAAAACTAGATTATTGTTAAGGATACGTGCTCCTTGTTGAAAGTCACTTAAGAATAGGTGCTCCTTATTGTAAGTCACCTAAGAATAAGTGCTCCTTGTTGTAAGCCACTTAAGGATCGGTACTCTTTGTTTGTAAGTTACCATCATTGTGCATTTGGTATTGCTCGTGACGGGGAGCTTGGTAACGAGGACGTAGAACACATTGTGTATTGAACCCCATTAAATTGGTTTGTTATCTTTACATTATTGTACTTTACTTTACATTGTCATTTATATTGTACTATATCCATACTTGAATTAAGTTATCGAACTTGCATAATTCTAGTATTATACTTTGCATTCATATCTTGTGTATTGTAATGTTTTAAGACTAAGTGTCGAAAAAGTTTCAAAAATCAATTCACCCCCCTCTTGGTTAGTTATTCTTGGGTTATCAATTGGTATCAGAGCCTAGGTGCAGTTTTTTAAGATTTCACTATCTTGTGTTATAGCTAATCTTAATATTGAGAGGCATTCTACAAATCGTCCTCATTTGTTTGATGGTACACATTATAATTATTGGAAAACTAGAATGATGATTTATATTAAATCAATTGATTATAATGTTTGGGAGGTTATTGAATTTGGTCCTCATAAGCTTACTAAGGTTATTAAAGTTGATGAAAATTCAGACCAAATTATTCCAAAGTGTAGAGAAGAATATGATGAGGATGATAAAAGAAAATTGTCATTAAATGCAAAAGCCAAAAATCTTCTTTATTGTGTTTTAAACATAAATGAATTTAATCGTATTAGTACATGTGATTCCGCATATGAGATTGGCATGCATTAGAAATAACACACATGAGTACAAATAAAGTAAAAGAAACTAAGATAAAATCTCTTGCTTATTCCAAAGCGTAGAGAAGAATATGATGAGGATGATAAAAGAAAATTGTCATTAAATGCAAAAGCCAAAAATCTTCTTTATTGTGCTTTAAACATAAATGAATTTAATCGTATTAGTACATGTAATTCCGCATATGAGATTTGGCATACATTAGAAATAACACACATGAGTATAAATAAAGTAAAAGAAACTAAGATAAATCTCTTGCTTAAAAACTTTGAAAAATTCTTTATGAAACAAGATAAACACATTGCTAGCATGATTACTCGATTCACCGATATTGTTAATGGCCTTAAAGGCTTTGATCGAAAATTTACTAATGATGAACTTGTGAGCAAAATTCTTAGGTCTCTCTCGGAAGATTGGGATTCATTAAGGATGTTGATAGAAAACACCAAAGATGTCAACACATATCATTTGGAAGAGCTCTATGGAACCTTGACGACCTATAAGCTAAATCATGCTGAAATAAAGGAGAAATCAAGAAAAGTAAAAGAGGAAGAAAAGAAGGATTTTCTAGAGGGCAAATAGCTTTGAAATTATCAAATGATGAAGAAATCTCAAACTCAAACAAGAGTGATGAGGAACTTGATGATCTTGTTCTCCCTATCAAGAAGTGGAGAGGTTTTCGCAACAACCGTCGATTCCAGAAGAAAGAAGACAAATGTGAGGAAAAGAACAAGAAGGTTGTATGCTATATTGTGACAAACCTGATCACAAAAGAATCAAGTATCCAAACAAGAGAAAATTCTTCAAGAAGAAAGCTCTACAAGGCACTTGGAATATAGTGATGATGAGCAAGAAAAAGACGAAAGTCAAGATGAAGTTACAAACATGTGCTTCATGGCCATGAAGGATGAGGTAAACACAAATGACACTCCTTCTTATGATGAATTATCTACTTCATATGATGAAATTATTGGTGCTTTTGAAAAACTTGCTCTCAAACACTCTACCCTAAAAAGGAAACATATTTTATTGAAAAATGAAACCAAAAAGATTTTAAAAACTCAAAAGGATTTTGAAAAGTAAAATGATGATCGTGAATTCCTAATCAAATAAAATGTTTCCCTAAAAGAAAAAATCATTGATTTAACCAATATTGTGCACAAATTCACACAAAGAAAGAAAAACTTTGAGTTAGTATTGGGAAACAGAAATGTGTCTTTAATAGAGGTGGCAATGGATACAAACCTTCTCTAAAACAAAAATCTCTTGAAAACATGTTTGTCAAAGCTTATAACACCACATGTAGTTTTTGCAACAAACTTGGACATATAGCTTTTAATTTCTCAATCAAAAAGAAATTATACTTTCAAAGAAATAAGTGGGTTCAAGGGTCCACTAGCACTATCTATCAAGGACCCAATGTTAAATGGGTACCAGATCAAAAATTTGAATCAATTCTTGTATATGCCTTCAAAAATAAAGAGCAATTGGTTCTTGGATAGTGGTTGGTCAAAACACATGACTGGGGACAAGACATTATTGTCAAGTTTCAAAAAGAAAGATGGAGGTCATGTCACATTTGGAGATAATGCCAAAAGAAAAATCATGGGCATTGGAAATATTGGTAATCTTTTATCCCCATCTATTGAAAATATTTTGTAGTAGATAATCTCATACATAAGTTGCTAAATATTAGTCAACTATATGATAAAGGTTATCATATCAAATTTGATTCTTCGAAATACGTTATTAAGGATGCTACATCGAAAGAGGTGTTGTTCATAGGTAGCCGATGTAAAGATGTTTATATCATCAACATTGAATTTGAAAATGAATTAAAATGTTTGTCAAGTTTTGAAGATGTTACTTGGTTATGGCATAGAAGATTATGTCATGTTAGTATGGACCTAATTTCAAAAATCTCAAAAAATTGTTTTGTTAAAGGTCTACCAAACTTGAAATTTGAAAATGACAAAATATGTGATGCTTGTCAATTTGGAATACAAACAAAAAACTCTTTCAAAACAAAGCAATTCTCTTCAACTACAAAACCTTTACAACTTCTTCACATGTATCTTTTTGAACCTTCTAAAATCGCAAGTTTAAGTGGCAAGCACTATGCATTTGTTATCGTCGATGACTTCTCAAGATTCATTTGGATTTTGTTTTTGAACTTGAAAAAATGAAGTTTTAAAAGTTTTAAACACTTTTGTAAAAATGTTCAAAATGAAAAAGGGTATTCTATCACAACCATTAGAAGTGACCATGGTGGAGAATTTGATAATATTGCTTTTGATGATTTTTGTAAAGAAAATGGATAAGAACATCATTTTTCGACTCCTAGAACTCCTCAACAACATGGTGTAGTAGAATGAAAGAATCGTACATTGCAAGAAATGGCTAAGACCATGTTAAATGAAAACAATTTACCCAAATATTTTTGGGCCGAAGTTGTTAACACCGCTTGCTACATTATGAATAGAGTTTTGGTAAGTCGAAAGAACACCAAAACTCCATATAAGCTTTGGAAAAATAGAGTTCCCAACATTAGTTATTTTAAAGTTTTTTGTTGCAAATGTTTGTACTTAATACAAAAGAAAATTTGGAAAATTTTGATTCAAAATTCGATGTTGGAATCTTCCTTGGATATTCACCAACTAGCAAAGCTTATAGAGTTTTCAACAAAAGAACTTTAGTAGTGGAAGAATCCATGCATGTTACTTTTGATGAAACTAATTCTCTTGATCAAGAGAAAAGTATCAATGTAGGTTTGGAAACCCCTTTTGAGCAAATGAATATTCAAGATCAAAAAAAGAAAGATCCTAAAGAAGTTGAAGACAAAGACTTGGAAGAATAAATTCCTCAACAAGGAGAAGAAGAAACTTCCAAGAATCAAAATGATCCAACACTCCCCATTGAATGAAAGTTTGTTCCCTCACATTCAAATGAGCTCATCATTGGTGATCCTTCCAAAAGTGTAAGTACTAAAAATTCTACCAAAAGCTTTCTAAATAATTACGCTTTCATTTCTCAAATTGAACCAAAGAATTTTAAAGAAGCCAAATTTGATGAGTTTTGGATTCTTACAATGCAAAAAGAATTAAATCAATTTGAGAGGAATCATGTTTGAAATTTGGTTGGTAGACCAAATAATCAAACAATTATTGGCACAAAATGGGTTTTTCGAAATAAATGAGATGAAAATGGTATTATTTTGCATAACATGGCTACATAAGTGGCCTAAGGTTACAATCAAGAAGAGTGTATAGACCTCGAAAAAACCTTTGCACCGGTTGCTAGATTAGAGTCTATTCGCATGCTTCTCGCTTTTGCTTGTTAGAAAGGCTTTACTCTCTATCAAATTGATGTAAAAAGTGCATTTTTAAACGGTTTCATTTAAGAAGAGGTTTATGTTGAACAACCTCTCGGTTTCAAAAATCACAAATTTTCGGAAAAAGTGTTTAAATTTAGAAAAGCTCTATATGGTTTGAAATAAGCTCCTAGAGTTTGGTATGAAAGATTAAGTAAATTTCTTATCTCAAATGATTTTCAAATGGGAAATGCGGATACTATACTCTTTATCAAAATTAAAAAGGATGACATGATTGTTGTACAAATTTATGTTGATGATATTATCTTTGGTACAACTAATATTTCCCTTTGTGAAGAGTTTTCAAAATGTATGAGCAATGAATTCGAAATGAGCATGATAGGAGAACTAAATTTCTTTCTTGGACTTCAAATCAAACAAACTAATGAAGGCATCTTCATTAGCCAAACAAAATACATCATAGACATGCTCAAGAAATTCGATTTTGAAGACTTGAAACCGATGAACACTCCAATGAGTACATCAATCAAATTGGATAAAGACGAGAACGACACTTCAATTGATGTAACAAAATATCAAGGTATGATCGGATCTCTTCTTTACTTAACCGCTAGTAGACCCGATATCATGTTTAGTATTTGCTTATGTGCTAGATTTCAATCAAATCCTAAAAAATCACATCTAAGTGCTTTAAAATGAATCCTTAGATATTTATGTAGTACTAGAACATTAGACCTTTGGTATCCAAAATGCATGCACATTGACCTCATTAGCTATTCGGATGCTGATTGGATGAGTTGCACTATTGATCGAAAAAGAACTAGCGGAACTTGTCACTTCTTAGGCTTTGCCCTTGTGTCATGGTTTAGCAAGAAACAAAATTCCGTCGTACTATCAACCGCCGAAACCGAATACATATCGGCCGCTAGTTGTTGTGCTCAAGTTTTATGGATGAAATAAACTCTTAGCGATTATCACTTAACGAAAATACTCCTTTTATGTGTGATAATACTAGTGCTATAAATTTGTCAAAGAATCCCATCTTGCACTCTCGCACAAAACACATCGAAATTCGACATCATTTTCTTAGAGATCATGTGCAAAAAGATGATATCTATTTGGAATTTGTAAATACCGATAAACAATTGGCCGACATTCTTACCAAACCTCTAGCTCTCGATAGATTTTCTTATAGTCGTAGAGGCTTAGGTATTATCGATGAATCCGAAATTTGTGGTTAAATGTGTTTAAAATGAAATTGCATTCAGTATCTTTCGGTTGACCAATTTCATAATTTCGGTCGATCGAACCTGATCTGCCGAAACAGACTGAGGGGCTCAGAAATTTTTTTCCAGATTTTCGGTCGACACTACGAATTTCGGTCGACCAAAAGAAATCAGTCGAAATTTCCCAGAGAAATTTCGGTTGAGTCAGTCACTTTTTTTTCTTTTGTTGTTTTGTCTTCACACCAGAACTCTTCTTTAACTTCATCCCCAATTTCTTCAGCCCTAAGGTGCGATTTTTCTCCCCTCTCTCTCTCTCTTCAAATCTCGCAATTTTCATCTTCCACACCAAAATCTCTTAAAATTTTCACAAACTCTATCACTTTTTCTCATCCAATTTCTAGTTTTTCTTCTATTTTTCATCAAGAAAATTCTAGATTTGGGGTTTTGAGTTCATCACTCAAAAATATTGATTTCTTTTCAAAGACTTCATTGCAAGTTGTTTTTAAGCATTAATCCACTTCAAAAGTTTGTTACCCACTCTTTTCCTATCATTTCTCACTAGTTTTCTCAACAAATTTTGAATAATAAAAAATTTCTCTGACTAAAAATCAAAAATTCCGAAAATAATCATGCCTCCAAGGAAGAAATCAAAGAAAGGGGAAGCAAGCTCGTCAAATGTTGAAAATGACACACCCATGCCTGACTGTTTCACCGATTGTCTCATTCTAATCGATAAGTCAATTGATTTATTTGAATTCTCTACCAAAGCTCCTTCACTTAGGATAGAGGATTATTTTGAGAATATTGGGTGGACAAATGTGGTCACTATCTCGAAAAATATCTATCCTAATTTAATTTGTGAATTTTACCAAGATCTCTCATTTTGCTCACTCCATGTCACTTGCACTGTTAAAGATAAACGAATTACACTCTATAGGAATATCATTAGAGAAATACTTGGGTTAGGGGAATGTAAAAACCTTGCTTATATTCATCATTATCCTGTTAGGTTTGAGGGCTATGACGAACTCGAAGCTTGTTGTCGAGTCACCGATAGACCATTATCCACCACAATGACCTTAAACTTACATCACCTTACTATACCATGCAAAATTCTTCATCGTGCTATTGCTCATATTATAATCCCTCGGAGTGGACATTTTGAAGAGGCTCATCACCTCGACTTGTTCATTCTTGACTCCTTTCTTGTTGGTTCGTCAATTGGACTTTCCCTACCTCTTTTTGAAGCACATTCGACAGATCCACAAGTCTCCTTTAGTCATAGGCTTACCTTATGGTATGCTTCTTACAAGAATCTTTCAATATTTCAATGTGCCATTAGACGATGAGCCTTTTCTTATGCCCAAACACACCGATGTCATTAATCTCAACACCCTTAAACTCATGAAAATCGTTAAAGACAATGGGCAATGGGTGTGTCATACTCAAGGCTTCGATAATAACTCGGGGCCTACTACTTGGCCATTCACTTTAGAAGATGTGAAAGAAGAAATGGGTGGTGATGGTGATGAAGGTGATGATTATCCTCGAACACAACATACGGGTCCTACTCCACAAGTAACACCGACCCCCGGCCGATATATGATCGAAGATCATTTCAACATCCTACAAGGCCGGATTGATCCTCTTACTACTACCGTCAATGCGCTTGATCAACGAATGGAGCAAATGAGTTTATCTCAAGAGGCCTTCTTTGCACACATGTATTCCATTTATCCTCACGAGCCTCCTCTACCGACGGAAGATTAAAATATTATCTCTAAGTTCTATTTTCGTTTTTTGAACTCATGTTTTATTTTTTATGTCATGACCTATGATTACTTTCACTTATTTTTCCTAACTTGCACCCATGCCTTAATTAATGGGGAATTTTACTAGCTTCATTGTCCTCATTCCTTTTTGATAATGCCAAAAGGGGAAAAATGAAGGAAAATGTGATTGTAATTGTGACTTGTTATTTCTATGAACTATGTATTGTGACTTGCAATTATAATTTGTGACCTCAACTATCATTATGAAATTTGTGAGTTCAATTATTTCTATTAAGTATGATGACCTCTAGATGTGATTTACTATGTCAATGAATTGTGGAAATGCATGTCTTTAGAACATCATGCTATATATGATACAAACTTGGTTCCCATTGATGTGTAAAAGATAGGGGGAATATCTTGTATATTTCTACAAATTATTATAAATCACATATTGTTTGTCACAATCAGAAAGGGGGAAATTGTTGACATATGATTCAATATAGCTCCACTTGTTTTGATTATAACAAACAATACACTTATATTTCTAACAAGTTTTGTTTCTTGAGTTTTTTCATGAATATATCTTCTTAAACATTCAAAGACTCAAATCGTCATCCGTTGAAGAACAAGCAATCAAATGAGACTCGAAGAGAACAAGAACAAGAATTTTGAAGATTAAATCTTAGAAGTAGTTTATCGGAACTTAAATGTAAATGTATTAACTCATTGATTCTTAGCAAGTGCATAAAACTCAAATTATTTTCATAATCCATCACTTGCATAAAAATGATTTTCATTCATAATATGAAATAGATTTTGAAAATGCAATTTAAAAAAAAAGTCAACTTTCGGTCAACCGAAAATTCAAACTTCGATCAACTTAAAGTGTAGAATTGGTCAATAGAAATTCCGACGGTTTGATTTCTCAACGGCTATACACTTTCGGTCAACCGAAATTGGTCAACCGAAAGTGACTGAGAGTGTCCCTTTTGCTCTATAAATATCCACCCTTTTTCCATTCAATTTTCAACCACTTACAAGAAATATTTAGAGAGTTTATTTTGTTGAAAATCATTGAGTTTACTTGATTCTACATTCTACTTCATTTATTACAAAGAGTTTCTTGTTTAATCAAACATATTTCATCTTATTTATCAAGAACTTTATTTTGTAAAGAACTTTTCACAAACTCATCTATTCTTCATCCTTGGTAGAAATTTTATTTCTTTGATTTAAGTGTAAATCTCTCTTCATACTTAACTTACATTATTTGTTAAGAGAGATCATTGGTTTGAAAACTTTGATACAAAAATACAAACTATTTCATTATCAATTATTCATCAAAGTTTTCATCATAAACACTTGAGCTTTATTATTTGCTATCTATCGAAGTGTTATCCTAACTCTCCAAATACTTGACTTGATTATATCATTTGTTAAGAGAGTTCATTCTATTGTAAAACTATCATTTATACTTTAGGGTTTCGAGAGCCTTGTGAAAACTCGATTGTTATTAAGGATAAGTGCTCCTTGTTGAAAGTCACTTAAGGATAGGTGCTCCTTGTTGTAAGCCACTTAAGGATAATTGCTCTTTGTTGTAAGCCACTTAAGGATCAGTACTCCTTATTTGTAAATTACCATTATAGTGCATTTAATCTTACTCGTGACGGAGAGCTTGGTAATGGGGACGTAGAACACATTGTGTATCGAACTCCATTAAATTGGTTTGTTATATTTACATTATTGCACTTTACTTTACATTGCCAATTATATTGTGTTATATCCATACTTGAATTAAGTTATCAAACTTGCATATTTAATTCTAATATTATACTTTGTATTCATATCTTGTGTATTGTATTGTTTTAAGACTAAGTGTTGAAAAAGCTTCAAAAATCAATTCACCCCCCTCTTGGTTAGTTATTCTTGGGTTATCAATGTATTTAATTCTCTTTTTCAAGATAAATTAAGTACATTTTAATCATGATCCAGTCTTATTCTTTGTCCGAATTCATATGACCAAAATGCATTAAATTGTAGATTATTTATATGATTAATCACATGTGATAAAAATTAGTCCTAATTCTATCTACATATGTTAATTTTACAGCGTTCTTAACTTATTATGAGTTTCTCAACACTACAACAAGCAACTAATTATTCAATTGGTGGCCAATCAATTAAATAATGTAATGAGTATGTAAAATCAATCAAGAAAACAATTAAATAACTAAATTACTAGTTTTAAATTAAAAAAATGTAATTGGGTTCATCATTCATCCAATACAATAGAAAAACTAGCCTAATATTCTAATGATTAAATTATACAAAAAATATTGGAAAAAAAATACCCGGAAATAAGAAATAATGAAGAAAGTGGAAAAACTCACTTTTTGACTTGAATCTTGAAAATGGATGAATATTTTTCAATAATCTTGTGTAATCCTCCTTGATTTCGATGCTTAGCCCCGTTTTTGAATGATTTTATAATATAGATCTAATTTTTGAGATGTTAGATAGAGCTCCTCCAATGGCTACCCCTCATATATTCTATATAATGAAATTAGGCTAAGATTTACGTCCAAATTGCCTTTCAAAAAAGTTTCAATCAAATAATGAAAGTTGCATTCACGCTGCATGATTTTGTCTCTGCACAGCCTTCAATATTTTAGTCATAACTTTATCTCTCAATATTTGATTGAAGTGATTCAAAGTGCATTGGACAACTAACTCAAAGGGCTACAATTCTTCTAAAAATAGAATATTTCCAATTCGAACGTTTACTATTTCAAAAATGGATCTCAAACTCTAGGTGAAAATTGACTTGTAAAGATCGTTTGAATATATTTCATTCCTTTTTGACTTTTTATTGTGTCCAATTGATACCCAACACTCTCAAATCTTTATCATGGGGTTTGTCACAACTTTTGAGTATTTACACTTTAGTCCCCGAACTTTATATTTGCTTCATTTTATCCCTTTTTCGTTCTTTCTTCCAATTTTTTGTCCAAACATGAGTTTTTCCTAATAAAAGCAATAAATAATAAATTAGACACTAATCTGTTCAAAGAATAACAAAATATCATTATTTAGGATCCCGAATAAATGTTGAAACTACATTTATCACAGTCCTCATGTGAACCATAATTCGGACTCTTAGGTTTGCTATATTAGTTATTACGATCCGTACACTTGTGGAATAGAGAATCGATAACACTTTACGGTCCTCAATACCGTGTGTTACAACTGTCATGCATTGCTTAATGCGCCATTTGATTGCTAGAGCCATTAAGAGAATATGTGAAAATGGAAAAATGCTTCTCCAAGGTCATTATGACTACCACAAGTGAGATGTCTGCTAATTTCGACATATTTGATCATCTTATAACACCTGCCATAAACAGTTCTTTGGACAAGACTTTCACCTCAGGCTTAGAGAACTAGTACCTTGGTCAAATGTACCACAACTTCAATTACTATGCTTCTGAATGTGACGCTTCAAAATAACAAAATGTAAGCTTCAGATTCCATTTCAGCACAAAAGGCGGCATAAGGTTCATACTCAACTTCATATAGCATATTCGAGTGCAAAAAGAGCTATCCTTTATACAACCAACTCAAGCTTCAGAATCCCTTTGTCATAAATGCGTTGAAATACATATGAAGCCAAAGTCTTTAAGCTTCGGAACCCCTCCAACATAATTACCTCAGGAATAGATATGAAAGTCAATGTCTTCAAGCTTCAAATTCCTTCCGACATAAATGCCTCAGAATACATATGTAGCCAAAATATTCATTCCAGCATAATGTCTCATATGAAGCCAAAATCTTCAAATTTCCTTCAACAAAAATGCCTCATAATACATATGGAGCAAAAGTCTTCAAGCTTCAAATTTCCTCTATAAATGTCTCAGAATAAGTCAAAGTCTTTAAACATCGTATTCTATGAAGCCAAAATATTCAAGCTTGAGATTCTATAATGCCTTGAAATGCATATGAGGCTAAAATCTTCAAGACTCGAACTCTTATCATCATAAATGCTTATGAATACATATGAAGCAAAAAATTTAAAGATTAAGATTCCTTCCAATAAATTAGGGATGAAAAATGGGACGAAATTTGGCCCGCTTCCCATATTAGTTGCAGGAGCAAGCTGAGTAGCGTTTCAGTTGTAGAACTTGCTCGCCGACTTACATAAGCTGGTTCACGATCATGGAGAGCCTCTCACTAGTAAGCGGTCCACATGTTGGCTCACGTGCTGAGCTCATTCTTGACTCGTTAGTTGTGCTAGGCTGGCTTATTTTCACTGCATCCTGCATTGCTTTTTCGACTATGCAAGCTGACTTATCAATTACAGACAACCATTGATATAACTCATGGCAAGGTCATCATTTTAATGGAACTATACAGTTTGTCCAATTTTTTGAATTTTTTTTAAAGATTTTTTTTCTAAACTATGGAGATATTATTTCTTTAACTTTCGATGGTATGTGTTATGTGTTCTGTTGATAGTAATCATTACGCACAATTAGTAGCATTATTCTTGATGATAACAATTTGACTTCAGTGAAAAAACGAAATTTTGAACATACTGATTTTATTTCAAAAATAATTGCACATTCTTTTTAATTTGATTAATATAATATTTAGTATAAGATACGTGGCTAATGATGCTATTTTATGACATGTAGGAGTTAATTTTTTCTTTTCGTTTTGATAAAGTAATTGAATATAACTATTTCTTAAAAAGTTACAATCATTGATTAAATGGTTCTTATATAGTAGAATTTATTTTAGGTAAATTAGGTGTGAAGTATAACAACCTCTTTGCACCAAGATTCCAAGCTCAGAATGGTCAATCAACGCCACAAAGAGAAAACCCAAACCCAAACCAATAGCCAAACGGTTACTCTAAGTTTTCTGCCCACACAGGAACTTTGAATAGAGAGTATTATAACCACAGGTTAGCCACAAAGGCAAAAGAGAGAAGAAGAAGAAGAAGAAGTAGCACACAACCACGTTCGAAGAGCAGGAAGCACAAAGCAATACCGCCGATTTTCCTCTTAAGGGCTATCAAATAAATCTCTCAATTAAGAATAGTAACGGGCATGGGATATATATAGGATTACGTATGATTTTAGGTTAAGCCCAATAAGAAATGATAAGGCCCAAATAGGAACAAATAAGTGGGCTATCAACATATAAGAGCCCTCCAAGTTTGGGTTGGGCAATGAGCAACACTAATTAAGATTAGGCTGCTTCCAATGACCCAACTAGGTTATAGGGTTGGTTTACCAAATTGTGATGTCGATATACCTTCAGTCATTTGGTCTTAGCCGACTGAACTAAACAATATTTTCATCATCGCCCAGGAAGGTCGTTTGACAACAATTTGCCTAACAAACCTCCACCTTGGTGTCAAAGGACATGCAAAGAAAATTATTACGCATTAGTAATAATCTAGAAAGGTAAAACCAATAAAATTGGAAATCATTTACCTTCAACAATGTTTAGAAGATCTTTGCAACTTCTAAACTTTACCAACGGTAGCACCTTAGTACCCATATCTGAGGGATTATATTGTGTGTGTATTTTCTCAAGCCTTACAACTTCTTGAGACGCAATATCTCTAATGAAATGCAGTCTAACATCAATGTGTTTGGTGCGTTCGTGAAAAACAAGATTCTTACATAAATGTATAGAAGACTGACTATCTGAATATACTACCACATAATCATTTAGAACACACAATTCATGTAAAAGGCCTCTAAGCCATAAATCTTCTTTAATAGCTTCAGTCGTAGCACTGTATTCAGATTCTGTCATGGATAGTGCAACTATGTGTTGTAACTGTGATTTCGAACTAACACAAGAATTAGACAAGGTAAACACATAAGCAGAAGTGGATTTCCTATTATCCCTATCCCCATCATAGTCAGCATCAACATATCCTTTCAGTTTAACCCCATCGTTATTAACACCAAACTTTAGATCTACATTACATGTACCCTTTACCTACCTTGACATCCATTTTAAGGCTTCCCAGTGCTTAGGACCAGGATTAGACATATATCTACTAAGTGTGCTCACAACGAAAGCTAAATCAGGTATAGTGCAAACCATCAAGTACATAACAAAACCAATCACATTTGAATAAGGAATTCTACTCATGTATTCTACTTCTTTTTCATTACATGGAGTTTGATCTTTAGATAATACAAAGTGACTTTCTAAAGGTAATGTAACAGATTTGCAATCATGCATGCCAAATTTCTTTAACACTTTTGAAACATATGAGGATTGATGTAAAAACAAGATAGAATTTGACCTATCTCTTTCAATTTCCATACCTAGGATTCTTTTAGCCTTTCCTAGATCTTTCATGTCAAATTCATCATTCAAACTTGTTTTTATATCACTTATCCATTTAGGTGATGAACCAACTAAGAGCATATCATCCACATAAAGTAATAAAAACAAATAATCATTACTAGCATCATTATGTTGGAAGTAAAGGCAATGATCAAACTTGCTACGGTGAAACCCTATAGATAGCACAAAAGAATCAAATCTTTTATACCACCGTCTAGGTGATTGTTTTAGGCCTTATAACGATCTTTTCAAGAAACACACATAATCAGGTTTTAATTTGTCTTCAAAACCTCTTGGTTGATTCATAAAGATTTGCTCATCAAGTTCACCATGTAAAAAAGCAATTTTTACATCAAGTTGTTCAAGTTCCCAGTCAAAATGTGCAGCCATGCAAGTATGACCCTAATAGTAGTGTACTTAACAACATGTGAAAAAATCTCATTGTAATTAACCCCCTCTTTCTGAGTGTATCCTTTGGCCACTAACCTAACCTTAAACCTTAAGGGTTCAGAAGCACTAGTACCCTCCTTAACCTTAAATACCCACTTACAGTCAACAGTAGATTTATTCTTAGGTTTTAGGTACTAACTCCCAACTTTGGCACTTCTCTAAAGAACTCATCTCATCTTTCATTGCCTTGAACCACTCTTCAGATTGTACACTCTTCATCGCTTCCTCAAAGGTCTTTGGCTCCCTATCAGCTAACTCCTCTTAATTAGCATGAGCAAAAGCTAGCTCAGATTCATAACCAAATCTCACAGGTGCTCTAGTCTGTCTCCTCTCTCTATCCCTAGCTAAATTATAGTCTGCTAGAGGATTCTCTTCTTTAGGGTATTCTTCTACTACTACTTCATCTCCATTCTCGATATCAGGTTGTTGTTCCTGAGTCTCCACCTCACTCTGTGTAACAGGGATGAGTGTGCTAGGGTTCCCTAACTCCACCTTCAGCTGACCACTTTCTTCACCTTGTATATCCTCACTCACAAGTTCAGGTCCAGCTTTCAAACATGGCATTTCGCTCTCATTGAATGTAACATCTCTACTCACAATGATTTTAACTCCCTTCTGGCTCCTATCCCACAACCTATACCCCTTGACACCTTCAGGGTAACCTAGAAAAAAACATTTTCTAGCTTTCGGTTCAAGTTTTCCCTCACTCTGATGAGAAAAAGCAGTGCAGCCAAAAGTTCTAAGCATGGAGTAATCACTAAGTTTACCAAACCATTTTTCATGCGGAGTGTCACCATTCAATGCAGCAGATGGAGTCAAATTAATCAAATAACAAGCAGTCATAACAGTTTCGCCCCAAAAAGACTTTGGGACTCCAGAACTTAACATCATGCAACGCACTTTATCAAGTATGGTTCTATTCATCCTTTCCGCTACCCCATTTTGTTGGGGAGTGTAAGGAACCGTTTTATGCCTTGTTATTCCACTTTCCTTGCACATATTATCAAAATCAGTGTTACAAAACTCTAGACCATTATCAGTTCTCAAAAACTTGATCTTCTTACCAGTTTGGTTTTCAACTTGTCTTTTCCAATTATTAAACCTATCGAAAGTATCGGATTTATCCTTCAGAAGATAAACCCACACTTTCCTAGTGTAGTCATCAATAATAGACAAGAAATACCTATTCCCACCTGAGGTGGGAGTGCTAGATGGACCCCACAGTTCCGAATGCAAATATTCAAGCATAAAAGTTTTATGAACACTCGTGGAGAAAGTAGTTTTATGGTATTTACCAAGCACACAATGATCACAGAAAGGCAAATCAGACACACAGTCATTTCCAAAACCACATTTTTCATTAAGCAACTTAATCCTCTTAATACCCACATGTGCAAGTCTATTGTGCCATTTTTGTGTGTGATCAGACTAAACAGAAGAGATAGAGGAGTTTAATCCTCTCATCACTTCTCCAGTGGTTATGTAAATATCATTTTTTCTAATACCCTTAATAGAAACAAGTGCACCCTTAATCAATTTCAAAATCTCATTTCCAATTTTACCAATGAAATCAGATTTCTAAAATCTTCCTACTGAAATTAAGTTTCTAGACAATTCAAGGATATATCTAACATCTTTTAAAGTATGCACAAAACCAGTATCAAACTTTAAAGTAATATAACCCGTGCCAACAATACTATAAGCAGAATTGTCACACAACACAACATGCCCATCATTTGATTCATGCAAATTTTCAAACCAATCTTTATGTGATGCCACATGGAAAGATGCACCAGAATCAAGAATCCACTCATGAAAACGAGAATTGGCAGTTATGTTCAATTCAGCAGGACTTGTAATAATATAGACTTCACCATCACAATTATCAGAAACAGAAGACAACACATTCACCTCATCTCTATCTCTACCATTTTGCTTATTTTTCTCTTTGTAGCAATCCTTTATAAAATGCCCCGTGTTCCCACAACCATAGCATTTCTTTTCCTTAGTCCTAGATTTGGATCTAGGTCTACCCTTACTTTTCCTTCTATGTCCATTTTTACTAGACTCGCTATTACTTTGGTAACTATCATGACCGTTTTGCCTAAACTTAATTCTACCCCTCATCATGTGAATCTCACCGCTCTTCCTATCATGTTTTTCAGCCCTCATCTCCATATCCTTACTTCTAAGGGAGTCAATGACAATTTCAGGCGTCAAGGTGTCCCTACCATACTTAGCCCTTGTTTGACCCCCCATTAAATTACATTACATTACATTAAATTTTTCTATCTCTTCATTTCAACCACACATTCATTAAATAAAATAATATTACACACAAATCAAAAAAATTTCAGCCACATATTCTCCCATCAATCACTATTATAAAAATTTTCAACCCCCAAAAATGCAAAATAATGGGGGCCAAACAGTGGCTTAATAGCATTTTTCACTTCACGATAAATATCAGATATAGCATTCAACAAGATAATAACCTTGTAAGTTTCAGACACCGACTCTCCATAGTTAACAATATCTTGAACAAGTTTGTTAAATACATCTAACTTGTCATCCAGATTTTTTGAAGAATCCATTTTGAAACTGAAAAAAACGCTCAAGAAGGTAAAGCTTGTTTGGAGTATTTAAGCAAGTACATATCTTCCATTTTTTTCCAAAGTTTTTCAGTGGTTTTCAGTTTTCTCACTTTTCTCAAAACTGCGTCAGCCAAGTGTAAAATGATAGACGTATAAGCAAGCTCATCATCTTCCTTTTTTTTTTTGAAAAATCAGCGGGAAAATTGCCATCAATGAGTTTTGAAACTTTTTGTTGGACCAAAATACCTCTCATTTTTTGTTGCCAAATAGAAAAATCACATTTTTCCATTAAAAGTTCCCAAATCAAAATTGTGCGTTGTCATTTTCAAAACAAGAAATACAAAGTCACAATTAAACCACACAAAGCAGACCTGGGTTCGCAAATATACACCGTTTTAAATTCTCAGGGTTTCGTAAGATTCACGATCTTAGATTAAGGAAATTTTCAAAACGGGTAAGGTCTAGGTATTCTAGCAACTTATCAATGCAACCAAAGAGATAACAACAAAACAGTTCCACTCACGATATATCACAAACGATAATATGCTAGAATTAATCAAAAGAGCAAATTTCAATCACGTAGCAAACGAAGAGCAATTAATTCCTAATTTCTAGTACAAGCAATGGTTACCCCACACGGTAACCCCAATCCTATTGTCACCCCACACGATGACGCGCTAGTGCTGAAAATTAAAAGATGATCAGCCATTTACCAGAGCGGACTTGTCTGAGTCCTTAATTTTTGAGAGTTGCGAATTTACTGCTTTAGGCCGCAATTTATGGCTTAAAGTAATTCAGTAAATGTGTTGTGCAGTTACAGCCTCAAATCTGTATCAATCACCAAAAGGGCAGTATCGTCTAATATTTTCTTCAAAAAACCTGAAACACTAAAGTAACAATATCAATACGTTCAGGTGAATAAAATAAACAAACTACTCAAAAAATTTTGGCCGGAACAGCCTGTCACGCGCACCACCACCAAGTGCGCCTCTGTCTGCTGGTCACGGGTCAGGTCTCAGATTTTCCGACAGAGCAATGGTTTGGCTGGAATCGATAGAAATAGGTTCGATTTTCCCCAAAAAATCGCCTCTATGCGATTCGGCCGGTCTCCTTCCTTGTCGATCTCGCCCAGTTGACACCAAAAGATGGCTCTGATACCAAATGTGAAGTATAACAACCTATTTGCACCAAGATTCCGGGCTCAGAATGGTCAATCAACACCACAAAGAGAAAACTCAAACCCAGACCAATAGCCAAACGGTTGCTCTAAGTTTTCTGCCCACACAGGAACTTTGAATGGAGAGTATTATAACCACAGGTTAGCCACAAAGGCAAAAGAGAGAAGAAGAAGAAGAAGAAGAAGAAGCACACAGCCACGTTCGAAGAGCAGGAAGCACAAAGCAATACCGCCAGTTTTCCTCTCAAGGACCATCAAATAAATCTCTCAATTAAGAACAGTAACTGGCATGGGATATATATAGGATTAGGTATGATTTTAGGTTAAGCCCAATAAGAAATGATAAGGCCCAAATAGGAACAAATAAGTGGGCTATCAACATATAAGAGCCCTCCAAGTTTGGGTTAGGCCATGAGCAACACTAATTAAGATTAGGCTGCTTCCAATGGCCCAACTAGGTTATAGGGTTGGTTTACCAAATTGTGGTGTCGATATACTTTCAGTCATTTGGTCTAAGCCGACTGAACTAAACAATATTTTCATCATCGCCCATGAAGGTCGTTTGACAACAATTTGCCTAACATCGGGAAATGCAAAATAAAAAATATAGAGGCGTAAGTGCGCTTTAACCATAGTTTTCCTCATATTTCCCAAAATAGTATTTATGGTATTCAATTCAATTTTTTTCACATAGAATTTGAATGAAATTAAAATAGTCTAGAAACGTTGATTTGTTATAGAGACTAGATAACGATTTTTGATAATCAATTTCCAAACAACACTGTTTTGAACGATGATACGTGGAACATATGTACTTTATCTTGTAACTTGTAAAACATATTTTCATCTTCTATGCAAATGTGAATAACGTTTCTCCAATCCAAATTCTGTTATATCATTTTTGTTAAATATTTTCTTTAGCCTTTTTATAGTGCGGGGGTGAGGATTCTCTGCTATCCCAAATATGCATAGCAATTGAAAACTATTTTCATTATGTTCAAACTATCTTTCTACTAACTGCAACGTTCTATCCCCATTTTAAATTGTATTAGGACCGAACATTGCTGCAAGTTATTTCAAAATAATTTAAATTTTACATTTGATACAAAATATCGTTGCTATAGGAAGAATTATAGAATTGTACAATTTGTATTGGTTCAAACTAAATAGATTTTTTTTTTTTAGTTTGAAATGTATGAAACCAATATGCTTGGATCACCCAAATGGGATGAAATATTGGTAGGGGTTGACTTCTTCAATGTATTTCAATGGTGGAATGCACAACAATATCAATATTTGCTATTGTCCAGTGTAGTCTGAGACTTGTTTACATCACCATCTATTTTATCAATACTTACATACATAAGGTCCATCATGTGGGATCATATATTAGATTGAGATGCATTGCGTAACCTAGGTGATACTATTTGAATAGAAACATATGTTTGTATTCGTCAACGACTTCAAGAAGATGGTGTCCTTTTAGCATCTTCTCAAATGTGCAATTGTAGAATGTGAAGGTAGGATTGTAATTATGTTTCAGTTTTTAGTCGTTATTATTATATAGCATTTATTTATTTTAAATAATTGTACACGAAATACTCATTCATATATAGTTTTAACTCCACCTATATGTTGTAGTCAGATCCAAGCCATAATAAAGAAGGTTTTTATAAATTTTTAATTTCTTACTTTTACATTTTTTTTTTTTATATAAAATTACGTCTTCATTACTTCTAGGAGTGAAAGAGCAATTTTCGACTAGAAATCTAGTAAGCTGCGGATGATTTGTGAGCCAAATCTGCTCGATCCCGCTTGGCTCGCCGCATTTAACAGCCCTAGGATCAATAGAAGTGAATCTATTATGTTTCAATCTATGCTCCATATGATACTTCGGAGAAAAATGAGAAGTTAAGCAATGTATGAGTCTTTACGGTTTAAAGATTCCAGTACTAGAAGCAAAGAAATATAAAAAAAATTCTTCAATTCGTATAAATATGAAATTTGGATTTTGGAGACTAATATTATATGTAGAAGTTATTATGATCCACATGGATACCATGTCAACTGTATGGATGCCAAATCAGCCAAGAAAAAGGGTTCAAGCGTGCCCTATATCATGGAATGAATATTTATGCCTTGACCACCGATGCCTGCTTGAATAAAAGAACGCCACGATCGGTGAGAAATTAAGAGAGAAAATATACAATTGTCTTAAAAAAAATGCAACCTATTTTTTGAGGTTTACAATTTCATTTATGATAGGCTTCTAACATGATAAATATGGGCAGAGTGAGTGCACTTTCAACTTGCAGTATTGAACAAGAACTTTAAGATACATTAAAAACATGGATTGTGCTAGATGTACACCAAATTCATTATATAATGGATTACATCCCCTCACATGGAGGGGGCCTACGAATATTTTATTTTGTGTGGTCCTCCTTCCATGTGAGGGGGGTGTAATCCATTATGTGATGGATTGTGTACATTTAGACTAATCCTAAAAACATAGATAAATGCTAGAATCATCTAATTTTTTTCCCAAATAGAGAAACATACAATGAAGCCGAAGTCATTTAGATTGAGCTACTTTTGTTGAATACTCAAAGATTGAACATATATGTCATTAAGTATTGTGCACTTAATCTTTCGTAAAAATGCCCATCGAGAGCTAACAGGGCTAGACAGGCTTTTTATTTGGTTAACAGACTGAGGGATTACCTATTCTTCTCAATGACAATTAAACTTGACTTCTTTTACTTTTTTTAAAAAAAATCTAATCGTGATTATATATTATCAAGTTATTTGCTAATTCTAAAAGTATTTTATGATTGGCCAATACTGTTTTGGTAAATTGTGGATTTTCAAATCGACATCAATTCTTATCTCCTTTTGAGTTGCCATTATTATCTTCAAGATTTTGATAGTCAATGTTGTGACTCTGAAAATGTAAATTAGTTGCTTAATCTTCATTATGGTTTATTAAGAACTTTAGTTGGGAGGTAATTTCGAACAACTCCTCCATTTCCATATCGTCCTCAAGGAGAGCTAGCGTGAGCTTGTGCAGATTACATTAATTTCTTTTGCGAAGAGTGTCGATGTCATGAATTTTCAGATGGATCTAATAATGAAGCTTCATCATCCTTGTTAGTTAATGAAAGAGGAGAGACTTTGGGCCATTTTTTGAGAGTCAAGAACAACAAAAAGAGAAAGTTACTATAGCAGTTGATATGTGAAGCAATGTTGGATTGAACATTAGAGATTTTTTTATTGATCACTACGAAAACATCGTTAATTCTTCTTGATATTTATGTCATTATTAACCTAATTGGGGAGAATAATTTTTTTTTAATTTCTTTGTAAAATATATTTTATTGACAAAAAAACATGATTTGTTAATTGTGTTCTTTGGATTTTTCTGTAAGATTTTTTAGGTGAAAATATATTTTTTTAAAGAATATATAATTAAAAAGTAGAAAAATTTATGGATTTTTATAATGTGTGGTTGAAAATGATTTTGGGAAAAATAAATTTTAAAAAATCTCTCCAAAATAAACTCTTACTTACATGTGTTCTGGATGATTTGATTATGCAAAAACTTGCTCAGAATAATATTACAATACATATACATTTAGCTTAAAAATTTTTTTTTCGAAAATGAAGTCTATAAAAGTATTAAAAAGTCTTTAAATAAAAGTACTTAGAAGTGTATAGAAGACTTTTGTTAATTCTTAAAAAATCCATACAAATTATTTAATTTAAAAGTATATAAATCCCAAAAGATTCACCCATTTTAAAAAAATCTATGAAAGCCTTTAAAAATTTCAATTGAATAGATTCTCTAAAGTGTCCAAATTTGGAAGTCGAGTTAATTTTTAGGGATATTGTGGTTGAACATTTACTAGGGATTTACTAGGAATTGAGTTTCTACTTAGCGGTATTTTGGTTCAAAATGACCATTTGTGCTACAAATTTTGCAAGATTGTCATTTTTAAAAATGTAATTATATATGCACAATATTTTTTTATAACTTGTACCACATTTTTAATTACACTTAAGATTTTTAATATTTGCTTGTTATAGCATTTATGTCCCTAACTTTAAAAAAAAATTATCTTCAACATTATGTTAATTAGAAGATTTCGTCCTTGAGGATGTTTTTTGTACAAAAAATTGTTTTTGTATTTTGAAATGAGGAAAAAGTTTTTGTTGCACCGTTGTATTTATTATTTTTCAAAACAATTATGACGAGAAGCAGGTTATTTTGTACGCTCAAACGGATCTTTTGGATGAAATCACTATTAGAAATGAGGTAACTTGATTAATAGAATGTTGAAAATAAGAATATATATTGAAAAAAAAAATAGGCGCATAATTAATATAATAAACAAAAATTGAAGAACTTAAATATATTTAGGACGTGATATAAATAAAAATTGATTAATAGAATGTCAAAAATAAAAATTGGAAAAAGTAGGAACATAATTAATATAATAAACAAAAATTGAAAAACTTAAATACATTTAGGTCGTGATATAAATAAAAATTGTGATTAATTACCGTTTTAGGGTGTGTTTGAACTACATTATTTTGAAATAGTAGATTGATGGAAAATGAATAGTTGAAAAAGAAGGAAAAAATATTGATATGATGGAAAATATTATTTTATTGAAGAATGTGTGGTTGAAAATTAGTAGACTAATAAGAATGAAAATTTTAATGTGACTCAAACTTGGGTTTAAAATAATCCAAGTGCGGAAACGGTCATTCAATGCAGTGTGTGTTTGAATCTCATTAAAATGAGAATAAAATTTTTGGAATAGTGATTGATGAGAGAATGTGGGGTGGAAATGTGATGAAAAATTTTAGATTTGTGTATAATATTATGAATTATGCTATAGTTATCGAGGGGTTGACAACCCCCCTGATCGACCCCTCGGTCAGGGGGGTTGTGGAGTCGGTCAAGGGGGTTGTCAACCCCCCAGTACAATTATCATTTTCGTAATATTATTTTATTTGAAAAATGTATAGTTGAAATGAAAAAAGAAAAAAAGAAATGAAATTAAGAATGAGATTTAGAATTGGGTGTCAAACTGGGGCGTAATATCCTCAATCTAAAATCGCTGCGTGGTAAAACAATAAAATTGCATCATTTACGTTCATTTCATGCTTTATGATGGTGAATGCCAACTTGTAAAGCAAAGTACGCACGTCTCATCACTCTTCTGAATCATCCATCATACCTTTGACCTCTCAAGAAAATATTTTTACATACCATTTTCTTCCACCTTCAACGGAATCTACGTTTCCTCCGTTTTTATTGCCAAACCCACAAAAATCTAGCACCCAATTCCCTCTCCCAAAATCTATCAAGCCCAGATTTTGTATCAATTTATAGCACATGAATAGAAACAGGACGGAAAGTCCGGTTTACACCCGTCAGTGGAGCGGCGGATCCAGTAGCACCGGCTCCTCGTCGCCTCTGGGGTCACCGGCGCATCCCAGGTCACGGTTGCCGCCGGCGGGAACTGGGATGTCGACTATTAAGAGAACCCAGAACGTGGCTGCGAAAGCGGCTGCTCAACGCCTGGCGAAGGTGATGGCCTCGAAAACTCCGAATGATGACGAGGATGAGGAAGATGATGATCTGGGATTCCGGTTTGGACCGCCCCCACCGTCGTCGGTTTCTAGCAGAATTGATAGTAATAATAGTAGTAATGGTCTCTCCGCGATTTCGCTTTCAAAGCTGAATAGATCTCCGTCCCCTGCGGTAAGTTTGATACCTTTACTGATTTCTTTAATTTTTTTGGATTGTAACCTTCTCTGTTTTGCTATGATCTTGTTGATTGATAGGTGATAAGTGAAAATTGATTTCTATTTGCAGTCTGCTGAAAATGGTTAAAACTGCATAAGTTCAAGTGTATGTGGGAAAATGAATTAGAGTTTTGTATTGATTGTGAATATATGAATTTATATGGGATTATGAATTTCTGGATTTAGTTAAAGATGTAGCAGGGTCTACTCCCTCCCCCGGAAAATAGAAGTCTGCACACTTGAATTACTTATAAGGCCAAATATTGGATTTCTAGATGTATAATGGAAAAGATTATTTCACGCTAAATCAAGTGGTCGCCACCTTCGACTTGCAGTCATAAATTACACATTAATGGATAACTCATAACCAATCCCTAGTCACTAGTGATATTTACAGGAGCAAAGAGCGCCAATCCAAGCGTGCTTGGTTCAGCTGGCGCTCATACAATTTTTTGGCTTGAAAGGTGGTCAACTGAAAAATAGTTAATGGAACTTACCAAATCAATGGTATAAATATGTACAATAACACAATCAAATCTCCTATATTAGGAATAGACTATATAATCAAATCTTCTATATTAGGAATCAAGTATAATTGATGTTGGGCAATCAAGGAGCACCAATTTGTCAACCTTAGACTGGTGGCGGTGACAAGATAGAGCTTTGGTGAAGACATTATCTATTTGATCCTCGGTAGAGATGTGAGGAAGAAAATTTTCATAGAGAACCATCACTTCATGAATAGAATGAGAATTTACTTTAATATGCTTGATATGCTCATAAAAAATCAGATTACTAGAAATCTAAATAGCATTCATATTGTCCGCATGAAGAAAGTAGCATGAAGAGAGTAGGAGAAAGTTGTGGAATTCCAATTTTCCCCGAGAAGAAGCCATACGATTTCAGAACAGGCCGACGACATGGCTCAATATTTAGATACAGTGGAAGACTTCGAGACGTGAGCATGCTTTTTACTTTTCTAAGAAATAACTGCACCACTAAGAAACATACACCAATCGATGATAGAACGATGAGTATCAGCATAACCAGCCCAATCTGCATTACTAAATCCCACCAAATGTAAAGAATTTTTAGAAGGAAAGAACAAATTGCAATCGGAAGTAAAAATTAACCGATGTGTTAATGATCAAATTATTCAAGCTCCCCACTAGCAGTCGATAAGATAAGGGGTCGCCACCCTCTTTACTCTGTTTCAAGGTGACTGCCACAGGAGTAAGGTTCGAAGTGTTGTCCTGTAGATCTCCTAAGGAGAGAAGCTCTTGAGTATAATTATGTTGGTGCAGAAGTGTGCCCTTAGGACAATGATGTACCTGAGGTATGAGAAAATTGTGAAGAAGACCAAGATCTTTAATATGAAACGAGGATTTAAGTTTCACTTGGAGCTATTCAATCAACTGTAGATCAAACCCCGTAATCACAATATCGGCGATATACACAATTAGTATAACAATTCCAGTAGAAATAGCGTATAGAATCAAGTTTCCAATATTAGGAATAGTGTATACAATCAAATCTCTTATATTAGGAATAGAGTATATTCGGACAGCTCATTGACATTATAAGGTTATGAATTTATTTTTTTCATGTAGGGAAAAAGTTATGGACTTTTGGGGTGGAAGTCATTTTCCACATGCACCACGATAACGAATACCACCCACCACATTGTTGTCCAACAATCAAACCCAAATTTAATATGACAAAAACTCAAGTCGTTAAACGGGATTTCTCCAAATACCTATGGAAAATATATGTATTCAGTAGCATTGCAGGAGTCTGCCTCATGTGGCAACATTTGATTTGAGGAGGGCATGTTGAGGACTAGTAATCAATTGTTTTATGGGAGATACAGGAGAGCATTTGAATAACTTATATATCCAGACCATTTTGACACCATTATTTTCTGTTTCAAAACCCTCTGATTTTGGGGTGCCGTCAGAAGTCCTAGTTAACCAAATCCTACAAAATATTTATAATGGGTTTGGGCAGTGAATATTGTGCTTATCTTACCCAAATTACTAATTCTAACTCGTCCTTGGGAGGTGATGTGCCGCATTTTCTGATCCCTTGCATGAATGGTAATGCTTGGGAAGCTATTTGGATGCATTTTATTCTCCATCCAGTACCAAAATGCTTTTACTTTTTCAGTATCCTGTATCACCAGGATGACAAAATAAAGACTAATTTTAAACCCTACCCTAGCCATATGCAGAAAGTAAAGTGTATACACAATGCATTATTAAGTAACAGCCACTTGGTAAAGTAATGTTTGAGACGACTAACGTACTATTGACATTATTGAAGTTTTGACTCCACTTAACAATTAGGGGATCGATGGAGATTAGTTTTGTATGTTTTAAATTAAGCTGTTTTCATTCTCTGTCAAAATGGTTGGACGCTGATAGACTGTATAAATGTCCAGTGAAATATGTATTGCTTTTAGATAATTGTCTAACTAGATGCGATTCATTTTCTTGAGAATTTTTTAATTTCTGTCAGCATTTGTAGTGTATATGAATGTGGTTTCGCATTCGAAAACGAGTGCTATTTTGTCTTTGCTTGTGAATGAGATGATATATTGGATGTTATTGTCTGTAGTTAGGTCGGAATATTATGGAGCACACTCCTTCAGTTCGCTCTACATCAGCTGGAAGACCTTCAATGTCTGTTCGTACGGGAACTACGGTAGTGCCACCAAGTAGATCCTCTTTGAGAGCTCCAGTTACCATCCCACCAATCGAATCTTCTAGTAACAGACTAAGAGAAAAGAGGTTTACCATTCTTACTTCATTTTCAAACTTTTCTAGTAAGTAGATTGAGCTAGTTTAAACATCACTCAACTTATTTACCGCTAATGATGCTCTCATGGTAATAATTGAACATGTAACTTGAGTTTTTAATATTTCCGCATGGGAATTTTAGTTTTTTGGTCTTGTGGAAACAAATTTTGTTCCATGTGGACTTGTACCATCTTTGAGAAGCTCTATATCGCTAAGCTTGGGAAGAAAATACGAACATGTTGGAAGCAGAAGACATCAAATGCAGTTGAATATACATTAATCATGTCAATATATGCAAAATTACAATAAATACATTAATTTTTGGTTGGGGTGGATGCCAAGGGAATCATTGGACATCCTCTTATCATATTTTAATTTAACTAGTAAAGGTATAATAATGCTTGGACTCTCAATGTATGATTTTCTGTTGTAACATAAGAACACTTATGGTTCGCTTTTTATCCTTTTTTTTTCACGTGAGAAGTTTTTTTTTTGGGAGTGGGGAATGGGGGATCGATGGCACAATATAAAGAATTTACCCACCATAGCTGCTCCGATTATTGTTTGGATATTTAGATTGGACCCTCAATGTACGATTTTCTATTAAAAAATGAGACATAAGAACACTTATGGTTCCCTTTTTATCCTTTTTTTCAATGAGAGGGATTTTGTGTTTTTTTTGGAGTGGGGAATGGGGGATCGATGCATAGTTTGAAAAAACGTAAACGGATACCGAGGCGTTTTTTTGTAATGAGGCGAGGCGTAAGCCTCAAAACGTTTTGAGACGTAAGCCTCACCACAAACAAAACAGGTGCAATCTGCCGAACAAAATAGGTGCAATCTGGTGACGATGCACTGAACAAGAAAAAAATCAAGTAAAGTCTAGTGAAACAATTTTAAATTGTAAGTCACTAGAAGAAGGCAGAAGCAAAGGAGAAAAGAGACATAGAAGCAACACTTGAGGACCTCTTTTAAGCGAATGATTGAAGATAAGTTTTCTGGTTGTCGTTTAGTTCTGGGAAGATTTCTGACTGCTGTATAGTTCTCGCCATCTAGGAAGATTTCTGTCTGTCGCCGTGTAGAAGGATTTCTGGCTGCCTTTTGGTATTCTAGATATTTCAATATTTTGTTTGACCCAAAATATCTTTTTAAATGGGCCCTTCTCTTTTTTAAAGAGGGCCTTTTTTAATTCCTTTTCAAAAATCTGAAAAAAACATACTTTAAATGAGGCGCAAATGAGGCGCACGCCTCATTTTTTTTGTCTCAGATGTAGAGGCGTACGCCTCATTTTTTGTGCCTCACAGATTGAGCCTCGAGGCGCAGAAGCTGCGCCTCACAGTGAGGCGGGTCTCAAGGCGGGCCTCAGCAGGGTTTTTTCATACCATGGATCGATGGCACAATATAAAGAATTTACCCACCATAGCTGCTCCTATTATTGTTTGGATATTTGGATGTGATGTATATGGATAAAGTTTCTTGATCATGTTTACACGGGCTCTCTAGTCAATTGAATTAGTGCTGCTTGTTGTCAAATTCTAAGTGCACACAAATACATTTTTACATATGCAGTCAAGTGTCAACTTGTTTGCACATATGCCAAGTAGTATTAATCTTTTGGTGCAACAAGTAGAATTGATTATAATTGCTACAAATAGTATATTACCAAGTTTGATATCTTCCTTGTTGACAAATTCCTTAGGTTTACACATGATGTGGGACTTATTGACTTGAAAGATCCTGGAAATCAGCACGAGGCTTCTGCGCTCCGTGATGAAGTACATCTTCCAATAATTTTGTTTTTTGATTGTTTAAAGCTAACTTCTGAAATACACGTGACTGAATTTTTCCAGACATATTTATGTTTCTCACTCGTAATTCTTTTTTTATATTTTATTATATCTACATAAGATGATTATAGCTTCAGATCATGCTATATCTTACTGGATTGACATTGAACTTGAATTGCAGCTTGACATGCTACAAGAAGAGAATGAAGTAATTCTAGATAAGGTGAGTCTTCTCTCCTGTCCCTGTCCCTGTCCCTGTCCATCTGCCTCTCCATGAAGAAAGAGAATAAAAGTAGAAAGAAACTCAACAAAAGAAGGAAACATTGGTGACCTTTATGCTTTCAACTGTGTCATCTGGAACATAATGACCAATTTGTCCCACAGCTTCGTCGTGCAGAAGAAAAACGTGAGGAAGCGGAGGCCAGAGCCAGAGAGCTAGAGAAACAGGTTAAAACTTGATCAGTCGTTGATTTCCATTTCTTCAATGCGCCATCATTGTGTTTATTTATAGCTTAAAATGCTGTGAAGTTTGTTTGTTTTTTTTTTTTTTTGGTTTCATCCCCATGTTTACTGGTGCTGCTCTCCCTGTTTCTTATACTACATCTTACTTAAATTAAATATATATAATGATCACTAACTTTATGGATATTCAGAATATATATAATAAGTTTTCTGGGTTGCAAAGAAAATCTTTTTGAGTTATTATAGCTTGCAGTCGTGATGACGCATTGACTTTGATTGGTCTTGCATAGAGGAACTTGATGTCTGAAATTTCAACTTCATCACTACTCTTTGAATTATTCTGTTATCTCTGCAATCTTTTGGAGATGAATTATTTTTATTCATGGTTATTATATTCACTGCTTTAATTATATATTTACAGGTTGCTTCCCTGGGAGAAGGTGTATCCTTGGAAGCTAAATTGTTGAGCCGGTAAATCAATTTTTTATTTGTATCATAAGCCACTCAACAATGTTGGTTTGATGCAGTGTATGTTTATTTGCAGGAAGGAAGCAGCTCTACGTCAAAGAGAGGTGAGTCCTAGATGAACTTAATTTTGGAAATTCTTCTCCATTATGAATTCCTTTATTGACAGATGGAAGATCATTACAGTAAATTAACACACATTAATATTTTATATTGTTATATGTATGTGTATAGATACATGTGCGCGCTCTCACATACACACACATCCCCATGCCTAAGATCTTATGCTCCAAATGGGTTTCTATTACAGGCTGCTCTTATAGCTGCCAAACAGACAAAGGATGGTAGAGATGAAGAATTTTCAGCCCTTCGTATCGAACTTGAGGTTGTTTTGTGCTATTTAGTGATACTCAGGTTTTTTTCATGTTACTAACCATTCCTTGCCTTCTCAAATTGTTCTGTTATGTGAATGTTTTGTCAGAACTTAAAAGAGGAGGCTGGTAATGCTATGGAACAGCTTCATGAAGCTGAATCTGAAGCAAAAGCTCTTCGAACGATGACACAGAGAATGATTTTGACGCATGAAGAGATGGTTGTCCTGTAAATTCTTGTTAGATTTAGTACCAGCTCTCCGATAACATTTAACAGAGTTCTAACATTCATTCTTCCCATTTTTGTTTTCCATTCTAGGAGGAGGTTGTTCTCAAGAGGTGTTGGCTTGCTCGTTACTGGACCTTAGCAGCACGTTATGGTAATGTACTTTAAACAATTTCTATGTAAAAAAGCACAAATGCAACAGGCTGGCAGTTTTTTCTTATCTGCCCCTCCTGTCACCCTGCCTTGCTTTATGTTTTAAAGTTTCTGTTGTGAATGTTCACGTGTCAGAATGTTGAAGTGTTACTTTATGAAAAAAGGACAGCAATTGTCCCCAAGCTTTACGAAATAGAGCACCTAAATTCCCATTCAATCTTCCTGGCATATACTTCCCCAAACTTTCAATTTCATTACACGTAGGTCCCCACTGGATGGAATTCGTCTATTCTACTGTCATGACCTCACTGCCTTTGCACGTTAGTTATATTATAAGGTTTAGTTTGGTAAATCTTTTTCTTTTAAAAGAATTAGAAAAGACAAAGAAACGGAGAGAAAAGAAAACGAATAAAGAAAATAAAAACCCGCCACCCACCACTACCATCATCCCCAGCTATTCAATGCCCATCACCTCTACCCACCCCACCGAAACCCCTGATGACAATCTAGTCCTGCTTCACAAGGATCCAGCCCGCAATGTCATGTCTGGTGAAAATCTGAAACTAGAGCTTTAATAAATTCTGGATCTGGCAAAGAATAACATGGATTTCCATTAGTGACCTTGTAAAGTGGTTTGTGAGTGCCAGTGATGTAATGTGGTCATTAATTCCTTTGCAAAATTGATGCCCAGAAAACTAGTTGGTTAGTCAAGGAATAATTTATTGATACAAGAAATGAGAACTACCAGTAGGCATAAAGTTTTCAAATTGCTCAACCCAGATATCTACTTTATTGTGGAAGTACTGAAAGTATGAAAATCATAGGCAGAAAGTACAGTGATTAACGATTTGCTTTTTGCTATTTTTTCTTCTTGATATTATTTTGGTGGAATAAATTTGCAAAACATTTGTTTTTTCCGTTTCAATTGTTTCCTTTCGACTTGCTATCGAATTTGATTTTGGGCTGGATACTGGAGGTGGCAGCTATGCCATATGGTTGGAGATTGTGAAGGAACATGAATGGATGGGGAACAATGGCTGGTGCTGGGCTTTGGGGATGGCGATGGTGATGCTGGGTGGGGTAGAGGCAGGAGGCAATGGTGCTAGGCAGGGGTAGGGCTGGTGATTCTGAGGTGGCTGAGGTGTTATTTTATCTTTTTGCCTTGTTTTGTTTTATTTGTTTTGGTGAGAGATAAATTTGGTTTACTGAAAATATCCCTCAAAATAAAGGTCATGAGCAAGGCACATAGTAGTATAACAGAAAAATTAATGGATTCCATCCAGTAGGGACCTATGCACTGAAACTGAAAGTTTATGGACGTATATGTCAAGAAAAATTGAATGGGGACCTTAGTGTTGTACTTTTTGAAGTTTGAACCCTGACCATGATTTGCCCCTTATTAATATCATTGGGTTGTATAATCTTAAGATCTGCTGTAAGTACTGCTATTTATATTGGTTCCTAACGCCATTCTGACATAAGTGGTAGAGAAAAAGGAATTAGGTCTTAAAATCAGCTAATTTGTGATTTTTTATTTTTTTTTATTTTTTATTGTTTGTGTTCTCTACAGGCATCTGTGCAGATATAGCAGTCTCAAAGTACGAGCATTGGTCATCCTTAGCACCTCTGCCCTTCGAGGTTGTCATATCTGCCGGACAGAAGGCCAGAGAGGAATCCTGGGATGGTGCCAACTTGTTCCTTGAAAGATTTTTCCTGTTCCACAGTCTGCAACAAATATATTTACAAGGCTACTTATTTATATTGGAGTACTTAGCTAAGCAAGGCTTTTATTCTTTCTGATGCTGAGCAGGTGGAGATGATTCAGATCGAAGCAAACTTGTACATGATTTAAACAATTTTAGTGGGGAAGGAAATATCGAGAGTATGCTTTCAGTTGAAATGGGTTTGAGGGAATTAGCTTCCTTGAAGGTTCTTTTTGTTGTTCTGATTTTCGTCATATAAATATAAATTTTACCTCCGTAGCATATGTTCTCTTTACATTCTCACTTACTAATATTATTCTTAGGTTGAGGATGCTGTTGTGCTCGCATTGGCTCAAAGTAGATGTTCAACTTTGCTTCGGCAATCGTTGTCTGGTATTGTTCACCGTGTGTCTGGCTGTATATACTTCTTACATCACCCTCCCCCGCATGCTACAGTAGTTCTGAATTGATTTTCTCTCGAGGAATATGATAGTAGAAATAAATTTATTTTCTACTTTAAAACACTGTTGTTGAGTTCATTTTCTGTTTCTGGACTAGTTCTTTAGTCCTTGTGAAACAGCTACCTCAATTTATCTTCTCAACTATTCGCTGCTACTATTTGAGCACACTGAAATTTTGAGTCGTCTTTACATCTTTTAAGATCAAATCCAGCTTCTTAAGGTTTCCTTCATTTTTAATAATAGTAGAAAGAGGCCTGCATCTTGCTCCTGTACTAAAATTATCACATCTTCTTAAGAACTCCCTTTCTACCATATATTTGTGTGTGAGTACTTTATTGGTGATAAGTTGATAACATGACATTTTGTATGATAGCCCACATCATGTTAGCTGCAGTTTGCTGGTGTTGATTAGTTTAATGTCCCAACATAGCATACTATCTGCAGTTATCTTCAGACAGTATTCATTGTGCTTCTTGCATTGCAGGTCCTAAGCCATCTGGTGATCCCAAGTTCATGGAGTTATCTGGTGAGAAACTTGCTCCATTTATTCTCCTTTCTATGAGAAAAGTTATCCTAGTTCTATTTATTAATTTGTTGCATAGGCAGAAAAATCATCTTTAATTTGTTGTAATGTGTTCTGCTATAATTTGTATTGGTTCTTTTCTCTATTAAATTTCTTTATCGGATTTAATTTTGCTGCTGCTGCTTATTTGCACTCCAAAATTTGGCTACTCTCCATCTTTGTGCTCCATGGAAAATTCAGAAAGTAGATCCCGCTGGCAATTTACTTGATCTGTTTCACCACTGTCTCTCTCTCTCTCTCTCTCTCTCTCTCTCTCTCTCTCTCTCTCTCTCTCTCTCTCTCTCTCTCTCTGTGGTCAAATCCAGTTTACAAATATTCCTATAATTGCCTTAGAGCTAATTGTATCTATCCTCTTTCAAAATAAAAAGAGGAAAGGAATAGAATTACACTTAAAAAAAAATTCTGAATATGAGTTTCTGCATGATGTGTTTAGAAGACACCCAAACATTCTCGTGGGTGGTGTATGAGAGAGAGTAATACTATATGTAAGCATGCTTACCCATGAGCAGTCTGTGGTAGTATGGTAACTGTCACATTCTGTTATAAAGTTGGGATACAGTTTAATTTATTGGAGAATGTGGCAGTACCCCACTGCCAGTCACTGCCACATGCACTGCTGATGGGTAAGCACTGCTTAGAAATAGCATTATTTGAGAAAGAAATGGGATTATGAAAACAGGGATTTGGTGTTGGTGGTAACTTGGGTTGATCAATTAATGATGGCAGTAGTGATAGATATGGAAGTTGGAATATTTATGGTGGTATTTTTTTGCATTGCAGGTTCCTCGTAGTTGATAGTAAAGGTAGAGGTGGTCGTTTTTATGGTAACTGGTAATCATGTGCAAGGGGCGGAAGTTGATTTTTAGGAGGGTGTGGTTGGGTAGAGGTGGAAGATGGAGATAGCAGAGTGGAGATTTGAGATGCTGAGGGATCATGTAAAATCTACTGGATTCTGGAAGGTTACGATTTTGTGTGTTTGTGAGAGACAGATAAACAGGTTCCAAATTTTACGATATTAGCTTTGTCCAAATTGTGAGACCTATTCTTGACTTTCATGTATAGGGAAAGAGAATTAGAGCACTAGAAGTAATTTCTGGACTCTGGAGTGTATTTCATCTTCCTTCTATTATTAAATAGAAATGTCGTGGTCAAGTAGTTCAGCTGATGTATGATGATTCTTGTTACTTTCAATAGACAAAAAAGTTTATATGCTATCAGGCTCCTCTTAAATAGAACAGGTTCAGAATAATCATGTGTGGATATTCTTTGAATTATGGCTCTCCGTACTTGGTATCTTGTCTGTTCACACTTTCCTGAGATTTATTTTGCTTTTGTTAACACTGCACTTTATGAAACTAAGATCTTTGACGATGGAAACTTATACAAATTTCCTCATAATTTGGATGCAGAATTAAGTCAAGAGGAGTCAGAAGATGTTCTTTTCAAGGAGGTCTGCTCTCTCGTTTTATGAAGTTTTTGTTTTTCTGTATTATAATAGCTCATTAGACATGCCAACTACTTTGTCCTGTTACCAACCTTTCATAAATGCGGTTTCCCACCAATTTGAGATCCTAAAGGTTGGACTTGAAAGTAATTTTCCACTCACTGTATATCTATGTAATGGGGCCAAAGATGTATGTAAACACGCTGCAAATGCAGGTGGATAGCATTCTTCTAGGATTAGGAATTCTTTTTTCTTCGTTTAAGAGAAGAAAAATCTAGTTAGAACCTGACCATATTGTGCAATGGGATCCAGGGATGGGGAATTCATGAAAGCTGATATGAGTATTATTTTGTTCTGTAAAGTCAATATTGCCTTGTCTGGACTGGTGGATATGTATGTATATATTATATGGTATATACACCCATAACTGATACTAGATGTAGATATTGCCTATCCTAGGCTTGACAACTATAGAATTCCGTGCCATATAATCTGGCATGACTTCTCAGTGATGCTCGCATTTTCCTTTTATAAACTGTCATTAACTTTGTTTTACCATATTCGCCACCAGGTATCATTGTTGTATAAAATACTCTCTTTTCTTTATTTCTTCTCATGTTGTAAAAATAAACACTTACAGGCAATAGCATTCTTGGAAAACGGATTTATTCTTGTCTAGCGTCCTTAGAATCATGATGTCAGTTACCAAGCATAATAAAGTTATATAGAAGCATCGTCTTTCCATTATATAAAATTTAGCTATACAGATTTTTAGAATTTTTCTTTTTCAACTGTTTTTTTTTTTGTTTGACGGTCTCATTCTAGTAGGATTGGCTATTCATAACATAAAATGGCCAATCAGCTTTTATAGTTTCTGGAGATATTGAAATCTTTTGTTTCACATTTTTACTCATGTTTGCAGGCCTGGCTTACATATTTCTGGAGAAGAGCCAAGGTTCATGGTGTTGAGGAGGACATTGCTGATGAGAGACTTCAATTATGGATAAGTCGCAGTGGACAATCACCGACTTCGCCTGATGCTGTTGACGGTAACTTTATTTTTCTGACATTTGTATTTTTCGCTGATGTGAAGCCATTCAAGCGTATAATCACTGATTTAGGGGACAATTGTTCAATATCTGCGGTGTCTGTCTAGTTATCCTGAAAGTAACCATTCGTCCCCTGAATGTAACTAGCTATACATATGCTTACACACCGGCTACTTGACTAGATTAGTGTGATAGAATCTTCTGAAAATATCACTTGCTTATTATTTTTCTCTCATCTTTTTCTGGTGCAAAAGGTCATATCAGGTTTGAATCACGAGCTTGTCATGAAACAACAGATGGTAGGAGTTCGCGTTCTAGTTTTAGGCAATGGTCTGGGTAGTGGTTGTTTTTTAGTTCTAGCATTAGAAAGCTCAGTTCTTTTATGTGTCCATGGGCTAGGGTGTTTTGAAGAATGGAAATAATCCCAAGTGATAACCAAGTAGAAGGAAGGAAGGAAAGACTAGTTGTGACCTTTAGCAATCCTTTTTGGGTTAATTGCATTTAAACCCCTTATTTTACCTTTAGTACTAACACTTTATTGCTTAGAAAGCTGCATTGTAAAATTATGACTCATAAGTTCAGTTTCACTGGTAATTTTTTTTTTTCCCCCAGTATTATGGCTCATAACTCACGAGTCCAATTCGACTTCTTTTCTAATTGTAAAACTGTGTATCAAATTTGCCAAGGTAGTGTAAAATTGGGTTGATTTTTGTCACTATTTTGCAATCTTGGTATAGTTGTGATTAGAATGCAGTTATAAACTATGGAATGATTTCACATTATCGATTTGGAGAAATAAAGGAAAACTCAGACAAACCATCAAATCCTCATTTTGATACCCCTTGTAGAGCACGCATGTGATAGCCATTCGTGTCATTTCCAAAATATGTGAGGTCAAAAGTGAAAAAATATGTTTAGTCAGCCAACATTTGTATCCCGGAATAAATTATAGCACAGCTTATGGTTGCAATATTGGATATGTTACAGTTGAAAGAGGTTTAACGGAGCTGAGGAAATTGGGAATAGAACAGCAGCTGTGGGAGGCATCCCGAAAGGAGATTGGCTTACCGTCTATTGCCAATGGCAAACCAGCTCCTGAATCAGAAAGCTCGCCTTAATCGGTTTGTTTCTTTCTTCCTTTTTCTTGATCCCACATGATTATTTCGTTACCCGGAACAAGTTTTAAGTATGTAATTAAGCCTTTTTGTATAATAATAATATAGATCAACTGGTAGAAAATTTGATTGATTGCCATGTATTTGGGATTTTGAAAACGCATATATTATTCATTTGAGTGGTCTACAGTTATATGAGCTTTTGTGAACAAAGAAAATTCCATTTACACATTCTTTTTGTTATAAAACAAAAGGATAATTATTAATGATTATTTAGATTTGTCGAGATAAATGAATATTTTATTCAGATTGTAACTCTTAGTTGAATCCTGTAAATATGGGTTCATCGTTCTAATAAAATCATACTTGAGTTTTGATTCTCTCTGTGTATTTCTCTCTCGTTATCAAAATGAATGAGCTCACCAAAATAGAGAGAAAATTCGAAATCAAAAGTGCAGAAAATTAGCAGAATCTGGATTCACATTGATTGGTATCTCAATTTCTCGACTGTTATGAATTTGGACAGAAGGTTTACAGTTTATTGTTCTTCAAAATCAATGGTTAAGATCAAATTTCTATGGCCAGCCTGTTTCGTTAGAAATATCTACGTGAACAGTAGGGAATTTCGAATTAGTTGCACGATGGAGAACTTTTGTAGAACAATAATTTTTTCCAGATTTTCATTTATATAGTTTGAGAATACATGAAGTTATCTAGATCTATCGAATTCAAGTATTACATTCATCAAATTACTATCTTTCTTAGAAGAAGAACAATTTTATATTGGATTAATATTTTAGGAGAATATTTCATATTTGATCACATCTTTAAATATATTTTTAAAAGACCATATTGCTTGAAAGTTACTTAAATTTTTAATATCAAATTGTATTTTTTAAAATAAATATAAAATTTATTGCTCTTGAAGAGTATATTCATTTCTCATTGTGTTCGCAAAGAAGAATGAATTAAACAACTCAATATTAAGTTGTAATTTTTCAAAGAAAAATAATTTATTGTTTTATTCATGGTGAAGAAGAATATTAATTATCGCTCATGAGGAGCATAACATTCCTTTGTTTCAATATTTTTGAAAAATATTATATTATTATTTTTAAAGAAGCATAAACTTTTATATATAAAAAAAATGAGATTTAAGATGGATAATTAGGATAATGCTGAAGCCTGAATGTATACTTTGACAGCCCATCACATTGGGGTGCACCCACATGTGCAATGTGAGGGGGCTGCCATCCATGATGTACATCAAAATGTACATCAATCATGGTTGTTCGGATAATTAAGATATCTATTTAGCAGATGCTACAATTGTGGAAAGTGTTTGGTGATAGTTGTCCTCGCTGATTGGCTCCTCTGTCAGGAGGAGTGATTGATAGGTTGCAGTGTGTTAAGTTCATCCCTCAAGATATCAAAATAATCTTTAAATGAGGGATAGCATAAATTGCAGCCGTGAAAGCATTTATTAGTTTTTTTATACCTATTTTTGCTTTAGAAGAAAATGGAAATATTTGTAGTTAATTTCATGAAAATTATTAATGTGACTTACAATTAATTAAGTCATGTTTGTCTCCCTTTATAATAAAACTCTTTAATTCTCATATTAATTTTCAATGGGGTACTTACAAAAATACCATTAAAATTAGGGGTGTTTTGAAAAATCATGTGAAAGGTTTTTAGGAAGTAAAAAATACTGTGTAAAATAAAAAAGGGACACAATGTCACTTTTTTTATAAATATTGTCACTTTTTTAAAAAAGTAACACAAATTCAAAAAAAGTGACAAAATTCAAAAAAAAAAGTAACACACACTCAAAAAGTGATACAAACTCAAAAAAGTGACAAATACTTAAAAAGGTAACAAAACACCAATCAAAACATATGTTTGTTATAAAAAAAAAGTGAGAAATAAAAAAAGGTGACAAACAATAAAAAAGGTGATAGAAAAAATGACAAACGTTAAAAAAGTGACATGAATTTAAAAAAAAAAGTGACAAACGTTCAGAAAAGTAACAAAAGTTAAAAAAAACTACAAACATTCGAAAAAATGACAAAACACCAATCGAAAAAGTGACAAACCATTCATTCACAACTTTTCTTCTCACAAAATCTTACAAACAATCATAACCCACAACTTTCAGTTCCAAAAGAAGATAAATCACACAAACTTATCTTCTAAACAAACAATTATGCAAGAATTGAGTTATTGTCCACCAAGAACCACCAATAAAATCATACCACAAATCCTAATCTGAACTATACAATGAAAAGGAACCATTTCACGTGGTTATCAATTGAAGCAATTGGTTGACGATCCACTGTTATTCCATCATCAATTGAAAATCCCCTCAACAATTGAAATTCCCTCAGTTAACTAACATTACACCACCGCCTAAACATCCATCGCTGCTCCCACCAAGTCCACCACCACCTCCTGCTCCTCCACCAAGTCCACCCCCAGCTCCTCCTCCCAGTCCACTGCCAGCTCCACCTCCCAGTCTTCCACCAAGTCCACCACCACCTCCTGCTCCTCGATGGTTGGGGCAGATGATTTCAGGGTGGAGGATTTTTCAAAACATCCATAATTTTAATGTCTCCGATACAATTCGAGAAATCCGAATAGCAGACCGGTGTCCCTGCTTGTTCTTGTAAGGAAAACGCGAAGTGTCGACCGAGATTCTCAGTTATGGGAGGTTCTCACTCTCATTTCCTCACGCTCTCTTTCGACATCATTACACCCATCAGCAATGGGTTCGACCCACAGGCGGAATCCCGGTGGGTCAAGTCCAAACTCCAAGACCAATTCAATACTATACATTTACCCTTGTCCCACCTTCCGCTTCCTCTGCCGCGCCACTTTTATCACCACATCCACCGACTACGCCATGGAGGGTAGCGGCTTGACCACAAGTTTTACTTGCTTCATCCTCTTGTGCTGCAATTGATATAAGAAGAGTGTGTGCATATGGTGACATCATTTGGTGATATGAACTTACTTTTTGTTGAAAATTTTGAGGTAGCGATTGTGTATAGATGTGGGATGATGGTGATGGATTGTTTAGGAGGTGGTTGGCGAGGCAGGTGGAGGAGCAATTGAAGACGGCAGTGCGGGTGCCTGGTGATGAAGGTCGGACTCTCTGGAGTTTTTGGAATTTGGGGGGTTTTCACGTATTAATTACGGGATTAAGAAGTATAATTAGTTTTAGGGGTACTTATCTAATTTGTTATTTTTTTAGGGTGCCCAGTTTAATTTTCCCATTTTCAATTACATTTATACAATAAAATATTGGACAACTTACAAAAATACTCCTAAAATTAGGGGTCTTTTGAAAAATCATATGAAATGTATTTTGAAAGTAAAAAATACTGTATAAAATTAAGTGTCACATTTTTATAATAAAACAAGTGATACATTGTCACTTTTATTAAAAAATGATGTTTTTCACTCAAAAAGTGACAATAAAACAAAAAAAAAAGTTATAGAAAAAAGTGAAACATTCAAAAAAAAGTGACAAAAATTTATGCAAGTGACAAACATTCAAAAAGGTGACAAAACATTTATCAAAACCTTGGAATCAGCTCAATAAAGTGGCGGAAATTAAAAAATTGACAAAAACTAAAAATAGTAACAATACAAAAAAAGTGCCAAAACACCAATCAATACCTTGGAATCAATTAAATAAAGTGGCAGAAATTAAAAAAGTGATAACAATACAAAAAAAAAAAAAAAAGACACAAAACACCAATCAAACTTTGGAATCAATTCAATAAGGTGATAGAAATTAAAAAAGTGACAACACTAAAAAAGTCACAAAAATCCATATAAAGTGACACGCGCTCAAAAAAGTGACTAAATATCAATCAAAATCTTGGAATCAGTTAAACAAAGTGACGAAAATAAAAATGGACAAAAACTCAAAAAAGTGACACACTACATAAAGGGACAATTTCCCCAAAAAGTGAAATAATATTTAATATCGATCAAAACCTTAAAAGAAATCCAAAGAACGATTGATTTTCTTTTGCATGTTGTCTATTCTATTAATTAAAAATAGAACAAAACTTCATTTTTAGGAACATTACTACCAATAAGTTGGTAGTGATAAAAAATTCAAAAAATTGACAAATTTCTTTGTAGGATCAAACTTCTTGATTTTCCTATGTCAATGAACCATTAAGATACGTCAATATCAAACTGTAGATCTACATCCCCAATGAAAAAGATTTCTTATTTGACTTGTTACGCTCCAAAAAGTAATAAAATCTCAAAAAAGTGACAAACAATAAAAAAGTCAAATACTTAAAAAAGTGATGAACACTCTAAAAAATGACAAAATTAATTTGTTCAAACTAATGATGGCCTCTTGTCTATCCATATAAAAAAAGCAAACTCAAGCATCCAAACAAAATTAACATCAATCAAGAATTCGAAAGGCACATGAGCTTTACATGTTGTTCTACGAAATTTAATTGTTCTCTTAATGCTTAAAAATAGCACTAAAAAGTTCTATTAAACAGTACCCTCCAACAGTGAATCCGGATAGAATCTCAAGTAGAAGTAGCTGCTCCCTTCTTCCCGGGTGCAGCTTGAGAGCCTAAACCAATCATCAAGTGGCTCTTTCACGTGGTGGGTGAGGTTTTCTTCCTGTAAGAATTCTGGAGTCGAATTCGAAATCGGTAACAAATGTTTCTTGGAATTTTGGTTTTTCTGTATTTTGAGGTTTGGCACGTAATTAATACGATAATTATAATTTTATTTAGTTTGAAGGGTATTAAGCAAAGATGTAAATCTTTTAGGGCAGTGGGCCTAATTTCTCCTAAAATATTTTAAACGTAAACTTAAAATTTTTTCCTACTTTTTAACCACATATTCTTTAAAAAATTACTATTCAAAATATTATTTTTTCTCAATAATGACCATCGAACGGGGGCTAAGTGATTAACAGTAAAAAAAAAAAAATGAGTTGAGAGTAAGGAATATTTTTTTCTGCACACATAGAACGAACACAACAATTTCTTCATTCAAACTTTCATGCTTCCCACACCAACACTAATATGGGATCCAATGTATCCTGAAAACTCCTCGTCGATGTTGGAAAAAGTCTATTTAGGTATTGAATTAATAGTGCAGTATCCTAGCTGTTTAAGAGGCCAAACTGTTTAAATAGTGCATTTGATCATGACACTGTTTCAAATAGCAATCTGTCGGTTGTTTTAATGAAATTAACAAGAATAGATTAGACGATCGTTTATATAATTATTCATTAGATTTTAATTATTTTAAACACCAAGGGTGCCCTTTTTACCAATTTCACATTCGTTTTTCTTTATGTCATCTTGTACGAGCCTAGAATTTATAAAAATACATTTATGCTATATTTAAAAATCATGCTCGATCCGAAGTTGTTACTTTGAAGTCCATACAGTGACATGCGATTTAGTATTCATATATTAACAACAAAGTCGATTTAAATTCAATAAAATTCGTCAATTTGTTGCCTCAAATTCTTTTAATTTTGTCAATACAAGATAGTGAAAAACAATATCTTAACTTATTTAATTGTTTTAAATGTTTTCATGATATTTGGAGTTAAATCAAGACCCTGTGAATTAAAAATGACACTTACCCATTTTAAACGACATGATATTGTTTTCATCAATTTCACATCCGTTTTTCTTTATGCACTCTCGTATGATCCTAAAATTTATGAAATAACATTTCGGTTACATTTAAAAATCATGCTCGACATAAAATTATTACTTTGAAGCCAATATAATTACACACGATTTATTATTATTATTATTGACAAAACAACAATACACCCTCAATGAATAGTTTTCGGCTCCACATACAAGGCTAATTGGGGTTTGAATTTTTCAACCATACATAAAATCAAACTCAAGAGAACAATAGGAAGATGGCATTAACGTGACCTCCGACAAGTAAAATAATGAAACATGTGAAATAATGAAATAAATAGGGAAGTACTACTTCCTCTACAAAGAAAGCAAGTGAGAAGCAAACTAATGTCCTCTAATACTAGAAAATTCATATTGCCAATTGTACAAGAGCACTAAGTCGTCATGAGAAGCAAGTGAATCGAAAATCTGGTTTCCCTGACGATAAGTATGGGAAATACTCACGATCAAATAAGAGAAAGTACCTAATGTAACTGAGAATTATCTGAATCGTCCTAGTCTTCCACCCCCTAATGATATAGTAAATGGCCACAGCGAGTCTGCTTCCATCTTGGTCTTGAATAATCCCCCAACACTAGCAAAACCATTCTTGACGTATCTATTGGTGTTGATTTTGTAAGATCACATTGATGGAGTATGTTAAAGAAACAATATAGGGAATCTTGGGGAAGGAAGAGTAAAAGAAATACCAAAGAGTAAGGCGATAGCCAAGTCCTTACGCCAATGAACAAGCCAAAACAATCGATGAAATTATGTTGTAGACTCTCCAAATGATTCGTCTAGGCTCTGCTTATCTCCCTATGCTTCGGCATTACCTGTTAGTCCATAAGAACCAAAATATCAACAAACGGAGTGTAATGCAAATGTGTCCATTTCAAACATATTGTCCTAAATAACTCCATCTTGGAATCGAGGTCTAACGCCCTCACCTTATCTCATAGGTACCCGAAAGATATCTTCAAAATGATGTCATACCAAATCAAAAGTGGTGCTGCCTGTGAAAATGTGTGTAATAGTCTTGATCTCCGAACAACATTGACAACGAGACGCCATGTGACAGTCAATCTTCCTTTGAATGACCACATCAACTAGTATAAAATCCTACAACAATCTCTAGCAAAAGAAAGAAACTATAATAAGTATAATAGAACTCTTTATTAACTGTTATGAATCCTTAAACTGCTTAATAGAAAAGAATAATTGGCAAGCTGACTTAGTAGCAAAGCTACCATCCGATGTATCCCTCCAAATAATACGATTTGGGACATCTGCACATGGAAGTATAGTCTCAATCTGCTTACCATATATGGTGGAAGAGCTTGTAACAATCGTCCAATATCCCATCGTGTACCATTATAAAAGTCCTGCACAATCAGATGTTTACTCATGATGTGGAGATAAGGATGCCAAAATAGTGTCGCCCATCCAATAATCATGTCAGAAGAAAATATGTCCTATTCCAAGATACCATGCAATGTGTGGCTCAACCCGTGGTCTAACCAGCTTCAATCTCTTCCAAATAGGTAAAGTTATATATAGAACTACTGCTAATAGAGGGTGAGTCCCCACTCCATATTTATCTTGTAAAAACTGAGCACAAAATGATCTATATGGATGGAAAAGCCACCAAAGCTTCAGTATAAAGGTATCAACAATGTTATGCAATCTCCTAAAGCCTAATCTACCTTCATCAGTAGGAAGGCAAAGATCCTTCCATCTCCTCCAGTGTAACTACGTGCCTCATCCCCGTAGTCCCAAAAGAATCGCACAAATATATTCTCCAACTTCTAAATTTGCGAGCTCTGTTGTCGTCATTGCAACAGGTTTTTTTCATCAACCATTCAACCCCTTTTCTTTCCCTCTTTTATGCTGCAGAGTTATGGAGAGCTCCCCAACAACATCCAAACTTATCCACCCCAAACCATCCGACCCACTTCCTACCGGCGACGGGCAGAAGGCCCCGGCCGGTCACCCACCACACGCCAGCCTCACGCCATAAAATCATGGCCGATTCAGCCATGGAAGACACTTGCAGGCGGCGGCCCTAGGTGGAAACCCTAGCGCCGCCGCTCGAAATTGTCCAGCTAAAGGAGGCATCTCCATCTGGGAAGGTTTCGAGTATTCAGGAGCGTCGATGAAGGGAGGAGGCGAGGGTTTCACAGTGGAGCAGGGAACCCAACCTCCGATTCACCAAGATCCGGCCAACCATAGGTTACACGCGCCTGACCGGGCAGCTGTGCAGGTCATTCCGACCCCGGCGAACATGACGCAGCTTCCCAACAGCACTCCGGTGGCGAGTGGATTCACGCGTCGGCGGCGTGTGTGCCACACGCGCCGGTGACTGGGATACAACTTGTTCCCCGCAACGTGCCCAAGCCATTTCAGCAGTGTTCGGACAATTTTGGAACAAAGGAATTCAATTACCGGATTAGAGTGGAGGCGAAGGTATTTATTGTGTATGTGAATAAATTCAGCATTATTAGGTTGACAGAATGAGGACCGAAGGGAACAAATTTAATCTTCATGGGAAGGTTCGGTGTCTTGTGGGTGTTGAATATAGTAGACAAATTGAGGAGGGCAAGCAATCAGAAGGAGTATGTTGATAAGTTTAGTGAGTCTTCGAGAGCTTTTTTGGCACAGCGGTGTGGAAATAGTCGAGGTAGGTATCTGACGATAGCGCAATATGGGGAGAGGCGCAGGAAAGGAGTGGTGATGGTACCGGAAGGAGTGAGGGGAGAGGGATGGGAGTTGATTCTGCGGATGTTTAAGGCAGTTGTTGATTTTTTTGTTACCAAAGGTATTGTTAAGCATCAAACGCTTACAGTCAATGATCGACAAATGAGGTCTTATGCTGAAGTTACGGCAAATAGACAGGCCAAGCAGAATACGGCAAATCTAGTGCTGGTGCGCAAGGAAAGAGAGGTTAGTGGGAATGATGCTCATGCTCGAACTTCAGTTCCTATTAACGGGGACCCATTGATGCCTAAGTTGAAGGACATAACTGCAACGGGTGCAGTGGACAGTTCAGTGACGAACGCTGAAATAAGGGCTCGCGTCCAGGCATTGAAAGGTGAAGTAGATGAATTGATGAGGTTAGTGGGAGGAGAAGCTCGTGAGGACTATAGGAGGACCTGTTGTTATAAGTGCGGGATTGGGATTTCTGAGTATCCAGCTAAGGAAGTACCATCGAACTGGGTTCAAACTAAAGTAAAGCAGGTGATGAATGAGCCCAATTGTGAGACTCAGGTACAGTATGATGTGGAGTGTGGTAGAGATGATGCTGGAAATGATTTTGCAGGGCTGGATATGGATGGAAAATTGTCAGGGAGGGAGACATATCAGGAGGTGGAACCTTCATCGAATGCGATGGACACGACCACATCTACAGTGGAAGTAGTGCTGATAGAGAAAGATACGGGAATAGTGATGGCAGAGGAATCAAGTTCGGCATTGACACAAGTGCAAGAGGTAACAATATGATTGTGAACACTTACAATAGGAGGTATCATAAGTCTCAACAAGAAAATGAGTTAGGGACTGAAAAAGCGCTTGTAGTATGGGTTGATGGCGCCAGTAAAGAAATAATGGAAGAGGGTGTAGTGCAGGCGAAAGAGGGGGAAGGATAGATCATTGAGCCTCTTGGGTGTTGTTATGCAAATGAGATAATGAACGTTGATACGCATAACGTTAGACCTCCAACCTCAAACTGGGTTCTCCGAAAAATTTAGGACTTCAGCAAATTGGTGGGTGTGTCATGTGATGGTTATGGAAGAAAACTCATGCAACTGTTTGAGGAGCTTGAGGCTAGTAGGGGACATGGGAGGTCTACACTAGGAGGTAAAGTAAGGAGAAATGGAGACCGTGAGCTTAGGCGGCTCGAATGCTCGATAAACTATGACGTTAAAGGTGGTGATTCTAAGAGAGGGATGCTGGGGAGGGATGAATGAGAGTTTTAATTACCCCAAAAATCATTAGCTGGAATGTGAGGGGGCTTAACGAAGTTGGGAAAAGGTTGGGGATAAGGAACATGATTAGGGGATGGCGGGCAGATCTTGTCTGTTTACAAGAAACAAAGTTGGAGGTTGTCTTGAGGGCTGTTGTGAGTACTTTATGGGGAGGACAGCATGTCGGGTATCAATTTCTTGGAGCATCAGGGGCATCAGGAGGTGTGCTAGTCATGTGGGACACTAGAGTTTTTGATATGGAGGAGGTTAGCGTAGGGTTATTCTCACTATCACTTTCGTTTAGTAATGTTGGGGATAGATTTAAATGGATGTTTATAGGAGTTTATGGGCCTAACGTAAATGAGAACAGAAGGAACTGGTGGGATGAATTGGTTGGTATGATGACGTGGTGGAACTTACCAGTGTGCATTGGGGGTGATTTTAATGTGGTTAGGTTTCCTACTGAGAGGTCGAGTGGTGGGAGACTAACATAGGCTATGGAGGACTTCTCAAATTTTATTAGTGAGAATATGTTGGTGGATTTACCTTTGATAGGGGGAGAGTTTACTTGGTCATCCAATAGAGACCAACATGTTCAATCTCGAATAGATCGATTCTTGGTTAACGTTGAGTGGGAGGCTAAGTATGCAGATGTCACTCAGAGGAGACTGGGAAGAGTGTACTCAGATCACTTCCCTATTTCGTTATCTGGGATTACGAGGGGTAGTGGAAGAAGACCTTTTAGGTTTGAAAAGATGTGGCTTAAGGTTGATGGTTTTGGGGAGCGAGTGCGGAATTGGTGGGAATCTTATGATTTCAGGGGGTCTCCAAGTTATGTTTTACATCAGAAATTGAAAGCCTTGAAGGGGGATTTAAAGAAGTGGAATGCATAGGTGGTGGGAGACATAGATTGTCGAAAAACTCAGTGTCTGTCAGATATAGAAGAGTTGGATAGGCAGGAGGAGAGTCGAGGATTGGATGGGGAGGAGAGGGAGAGACGTGGTATGTTAAGGGAAGAGTTGGAGAGATTGGTGGTGATGGACGAGATTGCGTGGCGACAGAAATCGAGAGTTATGTGGTTGAAGGAGGGGGATAAATGCACCAAGTTCTTTCATCGGGTCTCTAATTCTAATCGGCGCAATAATTCTATCACATCGTTGGATGTAGATGGAGTTACTTATGAAGATCCAAATGATATTGTAACTCAGCAGGTGAGATTTTATCAGAATCTCTATCGGGAGCAGTTTGAGTGGAGGCCAAATTTGGAGGGGCTTGACTTTTCCACTATCACCGAAGAGGATGCCAGTTGGGTAGAAAGACCATTCGAGGAGGATGAAGTAAGGGAGGTGGTGTTTAATATGAATGATGATAAGGCTCCTGGACCGGATGGCTTTTCGTTTTCATTCTATAAGGCGTGTTGGGAGGTAGTGCGATCGGACATTATGGAGACCATCACTTATTTCTTCAAGCGTTGCAGGTTTATGAGAAGTTTTAATGCTACATTTATTGTGCTGATTCCTAAGAAACCGGGAGTGTCTGATATCAAGGATTATCGTCCTATTAGCCTAGTCAGTGGGGTGTATAAGATCATTGCTAAAGTATTGGCTAATAGATTGAAGGAGGTTCTGGGAAAAGTGGTGTCTAAGTTTCAGAATGCTTTTGTGAAAGGGCGCCAGATTTTGGATTCAGTTCTTATAGCGAACGAGTGCATTGACTCAAGAAAAAGTCAGGGGGATCCAGGGATGTTGTGTAAGCTGGATATTCAAAAGGCGTATGATCGTGTCAACTGGGGATTTCTTATGTATATGCTCAGGCGATGCGGATTTGGGGATAGGTGGTGTCAGTGGATTCAGTTCTGTATCTCAACGGTTTCGTTCTCAGTTTTGGTTAATGGCAATCCTGAAGGTTACTTCCGGAGCAGTAGAGGTTTGAGACAAGGTGATCTGTTGTCCCCATTGCTGTTTGTTATTGTGATGGAGACATTCAGTAGGATGGTTGAGAAAGCTGGGTCGGAGGGTCTGTTAAGAGGCTTTGTGGTTGGTCACCTACAGGTCTCCCACTTGTTATTTGCTGATGATACACTGATTTTTTACGATGCTGATGATGAGCAAATCGGGAATTTGCGTCGTTTGCTCCTGTGTTTTGAAGCGGTGTCTGGACTGAAGATGAATTTGGGGAAATCTGCGGCTATTCCAGTGGGTGAGGTTGATAACGTGGAGGAATTGGGCTTCCTTTAGGAGCACGGTTTAAAAGTAAACAAATTTGGAATCGTATTCTTGAGAGGGTGGAGAGGAGGTTAGCAGGGTGGAAGCGCATTTACCTTTCAAAAGGAGGCCTTCTTACTCTCATCAAATCCACCCTCTCTAATCTCCCAACCTATTTTCTATCATTGTTTCCTATCCCCATTGCAGTGGCAAACAGATTAGAGAGGATACAAAGAGAATTTCTTTGAGCAGGGTTGAGAGAAGAGAGGAAATTTCATTTGGTCAAATGAGGAGACGTTTGTTCCCCTATTGGGGTGGGGGGTCTTGGTTTGAGGAGCCTTGTCTTATTTAATAAGGCCTTTTGGGTAAGTGGCTGTGGCGGTTTGGAGTGGAGAGGGAGAGTTTCTAGAGAGAAATCATAGGGGTAAAGTATGGCGTTATGGAGGGGGGTGGTGTTCGGGTGAAGGTCGTGGTCCTTATGGGGTGAGCCTATGGATGTATATCAGGAAGGGATGGAGCGAATTTCAGAACAGATTGGCTATTGTGGTGGGGAATGGTACGAAAGTCAGGTTCTGGGATGATTGTTGGTGTGGAGATCAATCGTTAAAAGTGCGGTTTCCTGCTTTGCATCGCATTGCTTTGGAGCCTTCAACTATGGTAAGTGAGGTTATGGCTATACAGAATGGGAGTCCTAGCTGGAACATCGCTTTCGGGAGGGATTTACATGATTGGGAATTGGATGATTATGCATTTTTTTTTTTGGCTTCTTTGTATGAAGTGCATCCCCAGGTAGAAGAGGATGACCGTAGTAGTTGGAGGGGGGCACGAAATGGTATGTTCTCTGTTTGCACTTATTTCAGATCCTTATTGGAACCTGTGGAGAGTTCATTCCCCTGGAAAAGGGTATGGCAATGTAAATTACCCCCAAGGGTGGCATTTTTACTGTGGACGGTCGTAAGGGGGCAGGTGTTAACGGCAGATAACCTTCGACGAAAAGGTTGTTATATAACTGAATGGTGCTATATGTGTAAGATGGATGGAGAAGAGATTGACCATCTGGTCATTCATTGTGAAGGTGTTCGTTGGTTGCGGAACGATAGTTTGGCTTCACAACAGATGAGTTGGGTGTTGCCAGGCATAAGGGGAGGTGGTGCGGGCATGGAAGAGAAATTTTCGAGACAAGAATAGCAAGATTGCTTGGGATCTCATTCCAGGATGCCTTGTTTAGTGTGTGTGGAGAGAAAGAAACAGTCGATGCTTTGAAAATGTAACACGGACGCCAGAACAGTTTAGAGAATTGTTTTACTTCACTTTGTATAGTTGGTTTAAGGCTGCAACTATTAGTCCAGTAGAAGGGTTGCCAAATTTCTTGTTGTTCCTATCTTGTTTAAATTGATAATGTACTTCTTGTGTATTATCTTTTGATTTATAAAATTACATGATTACTTGTCAAAAAAAAGTATATCCTTGGAGATTGAATAATCTGAAATAGATAAAGTGGTATAAATGAAAGAACAAACTTCAACAGTGTAATCACCATATGATAATAAACGTGAAGCCAACTTGATATCCTGCTCCTAACCTTCTGAATAAGGATATCATATAAGAAAACCTGCTTAGCCCCTTTATATAAGAGGACCCCTAAATATGTAAATGGCTTTTGTTGATGCTTGAAGCTAGTCAGATGCTCCAATCTTAATCTGACTAATGGATACATTTCGAGCCAATAAAAGATTATCTCCAATCAGACGAGCATGGATAAAACCACTCTGCTATGGACATATAATATGCTGCAGCATAGTACTCAATCGAGTGTTCAACAACTTAATAATAAGCTTGTTCAGCACCATACAAAAATTAATTGATCTGAACTCAGTCCATTTAGAGATCACATCCCTCTTCGACAGCTAAACAATAGAAATAATAGAAAAATTCATAAGTAGGTGACCACAAACAAATAAGTTCAACGCAAACCCAAACATATTATCTTTTATGATATCTTAACAATGCTGGTAGAATAAGGATAAGAAACTATCTGGGCCTATAACATTGTAACATTAATACTGAATACTGTCTCTCGTACATTATGAATCAAATGAAGGGCAATTAAGTGCTAAATTATCTGCTTCAGTCACAAGTCCACGAATAATATCTAGAAGGATAGGGTCCAAAGGTTGTGAAAGAGCAGATAAAAGATCTTGGTAAAAGGAGATAATTGAGTCGTGGATACCATGAAGAGTAGATAGAAATTTTCCTTTCTAGGTCCTAATATACCTGATACATGAACGAATACAACGTCCCTGATCCATCAAGTGAAAGTACTGAGTATTGTGCTCCTCTTATACATAACATGAACTGACCTTTTATTTCCAAAATCCCTCCTCAGTCGATAAAGCCATTTTCGTAAGATGGGTGGAAAGTGACCACTTCTGAGAGACGAAGGCTAAGAAATCATGGTGCATGGTCCATATGTTGAAGAATCACAAAATTTTGGGCTCTAAGTCATCATCAGTAGACTATTATATAAGTAAAAGCGAATGATCAGATGAAGTCTAATTCAGATGCCTCACTAAAAGCATCAACAAAACGATGCATCTATCGAGTTAATTAGCATTCTGTTCAATCTCTTCCATGCTTGACCATTGGTCCTGGTATACTGTCCCTAAGAATCCATCATCATCTAGACCACAATCCATCATCATGTCAGAGAAGTCAATAGTACATATATCATGTGTGTTGTGCCCCATGTGCTCACCAATATGTGCATTATCATTAAATTATCTCCAACAAGCCATGGGCCATCTACAGTGAGGAATATAAGGTAAAGACCTACCTACAAGTCCCTCTTACAAGAAGGGGAACATAAAACATACAACAAAGATAGAAAAATAGGATGCGCCAGTCTGAGATCTACTCTAACAAATAGGAAAAAAGGATGATCAACAATAACAATTATAGTGGTTCCTACATTTTAAAAACATTAAAACTTATTTGACTAATTCTAAACTCCTGTATCGAAGCTAAAAAATCATCGAACGGATTCAAATCTTTACTAAAGGCCAAACGGCTCCAAGATCATCAAAAACATAAAAATGATGAAGCTAAATAAGTCTCTTCAGATGCATGCGAGTAGCTATGCAAGCTACACCCCTCGCATTCGAAGTAAGGACGGTCATAAAGATAGAGAATGTGAGAAAGTATCAGTTGATCAACTCATAGTCGTCATCTAGAGATGGGATAACTAGTATTTATAGCCCATATGTTCTTAATCCATGAGTAATGAATAAAACCAGTATTCTCAATCTATCAGCCAAACCATCCAAATCATCAGAAAAGACCTACAGAATGGACCTTACTGATGGACTTCAATCTCTGAAGTGTTTTCATTATGAATCTACTTAGATGGAATAGATGTAACATATGCCTCCACATTCTCATGAAAAATGGGAGGTAAAATAGGAGCAAGTACAGGACCATACCTAAAATCGGAGAAAAAATAAGGGTATCCTCAATAACAATCTTCTCAATATAGACTGGTAACTGTGGCCTATGCATAATTCCAAAAGTAACAAATCATATACAGTAGTATACGTAAAGCTGAATGTCGAAAAATACCAAAAGTGGATCAACTACATAAGTAACTGTAGGATGTACTGAAATAACATCAACAACTAAAGAAATCATAGTTTGTGGTACAGTAATAACTGTAGGAACCACTGGAGTAATATAATCATAGCAGTTGGAGAAGTAATAATAACTGGAGGAATAACATATGGAGCTGATGGCTGAATATGTATCCCTGACAAACTAGCCACATGTTGCCTCCTAGAAGCTCGAGAGACTGGCACCCACAGCTTAGGAGGCTCAACAATTACCTCATTTTCCTTGCCCTTGTCTTTAGTCCGATCAGTGATAGGCTTCAGAGTATGATCCACATTAGAAAAAACAACAAGTGAAATAAAGAGTCTCCCATCCAAATAATTCTCATCATGTCCCAAGTGTCTGCATCTAAAATAATATTCTGACTTCTTGTCATATAAAACAATGTTTTTCTCTTTCTTAATCCAAACATGAACAGGGAGCTTAAACTCAAGATTGACCTCAATGCATAGCCTAGCCTCACTAGGTCAACATAAGTCTAAATTTGCCGCATATATGTAATGGGACCCCAATGACCCTAGCCAATGCAAATAAAAAGCTCTTAGCATGAAAATGTATACCTAAATGGGAAATGTAGGAGTCTCATGCTCAGGGCTAAAACCAAGTGTCCATTTACTATGACGGCTTAAGAAATAAACGATTATAGTCATCCTCTTGCGATAAATATATAAAAATATGCTTTACATCCATCAGTCCTAGCATAAAATCACCATGAAAACCAAAATTAAAACGCTCACTTTAATCATCGAAGGCTTGTAATGGGAAAAATTTTCAACAAGTGTATACTTGCATAACCCAGAAAAAAGAACCTCATTCTAAAAAAATCTTAATGGTTAACTCTCCCATATGTATGAAAGGTTCCTCAGCAACAAACATGTGAGCAGTGGAATCACATGGAGCCTAAAGAACTTAAGCAAATGACTTTCTTTAGTTGCACTCGACCTGAGAGGGTCGGGATAAACCCATAGCAGTAGGAGGGCCACATGGGCCAGCAATGAGTAGTGCGCGTTGTGCAAGCGTTGAAAGTGCATGTACATCACATATGACTTGGGGCCACATGCATAATGTGGAAAAACAAACTATCCTTCTATCTACATGGTCAACGTCGCCTATTGATCTAACTATGCCGATCGTGTAGCACATTGGAGTCCGAAAGGCTTAGGTATGATTCCGTATGTGGCGACACAATTCCCAAGGTGACAGTGCCGACTAAATTGGACCTCAAAGTTAACACCATAGGGATTTTTATGGCTCATAAATTTAATGAAAGTGGTCCCGTGAGGTAGATCCCACTAGAACTCCTTGAATTTGAAATCTCATTAGGCATGCTGGTTGGATGGATTGAAGGCCAAAATTGAATCAATTTTTACAGGAATTTGATCAATTGTGGTGTTGACAGTTATCATTTGAGTTTATAGAACATCTGTATAAGGTGAAATTAGAGTTTCAGCATGTATAGGGCTGTCAATTGGAGAAATCATTCGTGATCCAAAAGCTGTTGTTCATGGATTGGGGATGGTGGAGCATTCGGAAGTGTTGATCTCGCCTAGGGGATGACGGTGCTAGGTTTTGACCTAGGTTCACTGTTAATGTTTGGCTATTATGGGTCATAAGACCTATATTTGAAGGTGTGAGGCCAACGAAGGTGTGGTAGCCAGACGATGTTGAAGAGCCGCCATCGATGAAGACCTTATCCAGAGGTTTGGGTGGTGGTTCATGGTTCTTCGGGTGCATGCTTTGAGTAGTAGCCACAGGGTCGCCTATGAGTAATTGAGAGAGAACGAGAGAAAGCAAGTGTTCTTAGATTATGTAAATTTTTGGTAATGACCAGAATACATTAGATATTTAAGGACTATTTTAGTTTGTGATTACACACAATTAAATATTCGTATACTGACAATGAAGTCTATTCCAATTTTGTTAAATTTGTCAATATCTTAACTCTTTTTAATTTTTTCATGTTCATAAAGATAAATGATGATGTTTGGACTAAAATTGGGACCTTGTGTGCAAAACGACACATCCGTTTAAAATGACTATAAGTGTCATTTTCACCACTTCACTATATTTCTACTATATTTAGAAAAAATAATATTCTATTTACTGATAAACTAATGAAAAATAATATTAAAATAATAAAAAAAAAAGTGTTGTTTAAAGACAAACCACTTATGTAATCAATTTTGGCAGATAATGCAAAGACGTAAAAAGAAAAAAAAGAAGAAAATCTTGGAAGAATGAAGGAAAAAGGCGATGAATTCAGGGGATTTAAGGTTTTAGTGGGGACAATTTAGACATTTTAAGTAAAGGGTAATTAGGTCTTTTAACATGTATAATAAATAGACTATAGGCCAGGGGAATGAGTTCAAATGACCACCTCTCAATCTCGCTTTGTGCAAAAGGCTTTTGACCAAATTTGAAGATTTATTTTTCAAATTGAATATCATCTCTCCTTCACGTCAAATCCTCCATCCCCAATTCAAAATAACCTAGAACTCCATTAGTGTCTTCCCTCTTTGTTTCTCTACTGACAATGGCAGTCTCTCCTTCTTTCTCATGTCTACACACCACAACTGGAATCCCTAATCGTTCTCTCAAGTTTTTCTCTCTCCATAATCGTATCATTGTTTCGAAAATGAAATCAATAAAGAATTTTATTTTATTTTTTAAATTTCGTTTTGCAGTTGTGCCAGCAAAGTTTATGTGGGGTTAAGACTTCAATCTCCAAATCTGTGTTTTTACTCCAATGCTTCAATTTGTTCAAAATTTAATCTTTAGTTTAGAATTTGTAATTATTTCCTGTTTATGAATGTGGATTTTCATAATATTGTTTACAAATGCATTGAGTTCTAGTAAATTTCTGCCATTTTTAATTTCTGGGTATTTATTTTCCCATCTGAACGTGTACTGGAAATACCGAGCTACTTGTAATTTAAATTTTTTCATTAAATTTAAAAATCGTCTTCTCCTTTATCCAGCTTTTTGTGGATAATAGCAGTTCTAATTGAGACTTGTTGATTTGAAGTTTGTGAGGCCGACAATTGTGGAGGGTTTTGAAGTGAATGGCGATGGTAGGCTAGGTCCAACTGTACATCCGATTAATTTTAATCTAGTTGATATCCATCTTTCATTTGTTTTCGTATGATTCTATTTGGATTCTTTAAATCTTTGTTTTCTTATCGATTAGATTTATTATGTTTCTGTGTATTTGTATGTAAATTTGGTTTTTATTAGATCAAAATTCACATCAATAGATTATGGTTAAATCTATTAGGATCGAACAAAGGGGTAACATTCATCTAGTTGATTAAAGAATCAACATTCCAGGAAAAATGTTTTGATTGTACTATAAAATTAATTCCCCCATCTTTTAGGATTTGGGTCATCCAAATTTTACTGAAAGAAATGACATCAATGTTTAATTCTATGAACTAATCTTATACACTGGTTGTTGAATTATGAACCGATCTAGGAATTAATTATAAAATTAATTCCCCCATTTTTCAGTTGCTGGTGGGTTTATATTTCTTCTAACAAACACTATTTCTATAAGGTTGACTACCTTCACATTTGTTAATACTATATTATTTTAATGTTGAAAATTAATAAAACTGTACAACTAGTTTGTAAATCTGACTACGGGATATTCACTCTGAAGTACATAGAATTTATGCAAGCGAAGATGGATATAAATGCAATTCGCTTGGATTATATCCTGATATGGCGAAAGAAATTAGTTGCAGAATTGTTGGCATTAGACTTCTAGCCTTAGATTGTTTTTTTTTTTGCTATTTTTATTGATATTTTGATACAGTTCTGTAGTTACTTTGTTCTGTTTGTCTAGAGTACATGTTTTGAGGATGTTGTATAACTGTGACGTTTAAGGATATTGAATGTGATTGAAATTTACATATTTTCAGGCCTTTATAACTTTTAACTTAAATATCATACATGTGCAAGATGCTAAGATATTGTTTCATGACCAATAAAATGACATTTAGGTCGTTACGTCAAAAAATAAGTACTGTTTCATGTAACGATATAGACTTCTTTTCTGTGATACAAAATGATATTGATGTTGTTCCGCTACAAAAATGCACCCATTCATATAACGACATTGAAATCGTTCCTATGACATTAAACGATATTGATGTCATTCTAGTACAAAAATCCACAAATTTATATAACAACATTGAAATCGTTACTGTGACATAAAACGATATTGATGCCGTTTCTGTACGACAATTGCACCGATTAAAATAACCATAATGAAATCGTTCTTGAGACACAAAACGATGTTAATTTCATTTTAGTACCAAATATACATTGCTTTAATGATTTTCATAACGATATTGAAGTAGTTAAAGACAAATAAAATGAAAAAGAAGTCGTTTTGCTAAAATCCTTGCACAGCTTGCACGTCGTAGTGTGCGCACACGTGCTAGTCTAAGGGAACATTTGCTCTCTGATGGTGAACAACTCAAAGGTCCACGTACACCGACATAGACCACTTGCACGTGCTAGATCAAAATGACACTGAAGTCGTTTATTTTAATACATAACGACATTGATATCGTTATGCATCAAACCCATGAAATAATATAATGACATTCATATTGTTTCAGTATAATATTTACGACATTGATATCTTCTAGTTTAAATCATGACTACAATGACATTAACGACATTAATATTGTTATGTATCGAACCCACAGAATAATATAACGACATCCAATTCGTTTCAATAAAATTTTGACGACATTGATAACGTTCTAGTTCACATTATAACTAAAATGATACTTATATCATTTTCTTTAATACATAACGATATTGATATTGATAAGCATCAAAATCACGAAATAACATAACGACATATATGTCATTTTGGTACAAATTTGACGACATTGAGATCATTTCAATTCAAATCATAACTACAAAGACATAGATATCGATTCTTTTTGTATAAAACGACAATTATATCGTTCTGCATAAAAATGATGATTCGATCGTCCACGACTATCCGACATATCTCTGACATACACATGACAATCAAAAGAGGTCGTCGAGTGGATTCGTTCTCAATCGAAAGAAACTATGAAAATATTTGTATTCCATAGTTGTATATCACCTTCGAACTATTTCGATAGAAAAAAAGTATCTACCACCCCGTTTGATTCTCATTATTCTAGAATGAGAATGAAAAATATAGTCGTTATTGGGCCCCACACAAGAGATAGAAATTTAAAATTGATGTCTTGATGTGATAGATAACGATCATATTTTTCATTTTTATAGATGAAAAATGAGAATCAAACGGGCCCTACATTTGCTCTTTCTAAGCCATTTGAGTAAGATCGAACCCACTTGATGACCTCTTTTAATTGTCATATGTATGTCGAAGGCATGTCGGTGGCCATGGACGGTCGAATCATCATTTTTAGCCAGAACGATAATTGTCGTTCTATATGAAAATGGTCGATATTTATGTCATTGTAGTTATACTTTCAACTGTAACGATCTCAATGTCATCAAATTTGTACTGAAGCGACATGTAGGTCATTATGTTATTTCCATAACGACATTAAAATCATTCTATTACAATTTTCCCGACACTGTACGAAACATAACTACAACAATATTGATGTCATTACTTTTCATAGATAACGATAGTTATATCGTTTTGGCTCAAAATGTCGATTTGACCGTCCATGTCCATCCAACATACCTAGGATGACAAAAAAAAGTCATGTGGGTTCGATCCCACTCAATAGAAAGTATCTACAACATTTGATATTCCCAGAGTTGTTTACAACCTTCGAACTGATCTGTTGGATAGAAAGTATATATGTTCGCTCTTTCCATGTCAACCCACTTGAATACCTCAATCAGCCGTCCTATGTATGAGGGAGGCATATCGGGTGGTTATGGATGATCTAATCGGCATTTTGAGCCCGAACGATATAACCATCGTTATCTATGAAAAGAAACAACATCAATATCATTGTAATTATGTTTCATATTAGAACGACTTCAATGTCAAATAAAATGTACTGGAACAATTTTATTATCGTTATGTCTATTTCATTCAGAACGATTTTCGTTATTATTATGTATGAAAAGAAACGACATCAAAATCGTTTAAGTTATATTTAAAATTGGACCATTGTCAAAGACAATAAAATTCTAACGGAACAATTTTGATATCATTATATTATTTCATGGATATGATATACAACGACATCATTGTCGTTTCGTATGAAAGGAAACTATATCAATGTCTTTGTAGTTATATCAATATCAAATTTTGTACTGTATTGATAACGAGATGTATGCCGTTATGAGTTGTAGAAAATGATATGTAAGTCGTTCTAAATAGCGAAATTGTATTTTTACATACAATGACATATTAGTAATTTACAAGTTGTATTTTTCTTTTCTTTGTATCTTTAGGAGGAAATACATGGAAATAACATTTTTCTTGTTATGTATTTCCAAAGTGACATTTGACTGGGGATATAGAATTAATGATATTAGTAATTATCATTTATTTAATGATATTAGTAATTATCAAATTAAAATTAATTATTGAATTATATAAATTTTTTTCGATTACGTAAAATATTAAATTTTATAAATATTTATTTCATATTCGATTTATTCAATTATTAATAAAATTTAAAGGAAAAAAAAGAAGTTGCTAATATGTTAAAATATAATATTTAATAATTAAAATGATTTATTTAATGATGTTAGTAATTATCAAATTAAAATTAATTATTTAATTATATAAATTTTTTTCGATTACGTAAAATATTTAATTATATAATTACTATTTTTTTAACGTAAACAATATATATTATTTTTTAACGTGTTAGCAAATTCTTATTTTTTTTTCCTTTTAATATTTTCATTAGCAAATTTCTACCTTTCACGTTGTCCTTCCGCACTAAAGTGACGCAAATCGGTGTCATTTGCGTTTTGTTAAACTTAAAACAAATAATTCACTTTAATATCAGACGTAACATTCATATGTAGAATTGAAAATGGCAAATACTCTTTGAATTGAATTCTCAGTACCATATCTTATCGAGATGAATCAACGTTTAGCTTGTTCTATACATCAAGGTACTCAAAAGTTTTGTCGAAACTCACGATGAAGATTCGAGAATGTTAAAGGTCAAATGGACACAATTAAAGATCAAAATGAGTGAAAACAAATCAATTTTCCACCGCACAAGGATGTCCAAATTTTTAGTTGGAAATTGAAATCCATTTTTGACCCAGTAAACGTTCGAATTGAAAAGGAGCTATTTCTAGCAAAGTTATAACTCTTTGAGTTTTCTTTCCAACTCATTTTAAACCGCCTTAATCAGATATTGGAAACAAAAGTTATGATAAAAATACTCAAACAGCCTCAACTTAACAGACGACTTTTTCGGCTGTTCTGATTTTTTCGGCCGTTAACAGCCGAATTTTCGACTGTTTGTGCTGATTATTTTTTTCGTAACTGTAGTTTTATTTGTTAACTAAAATGGTAGTATTGTCTTTTTAACACAAACATGTTTTGTAATTGTTTTAGTCATTTAAGGGCATTTTTGTCTTTTTTACAGTAAATTGGTCATTTTGGAAATATTGTTAAGTGAAAAAGTCAAAAATGGAATTGTGGGGTTTTGACTAGGATATTTTTAAAAGTCCCCCGTATCTTTAGGCTATCTAACTAAAAAAAATAGTTCTTAGGCTTTATAAATAGATTTTTTCTTTGACTAGACCCCATATAGGCCTTTAGATCTTTTAACATTAAGTGGAGGTGCTTTAACTAAAAACATTGGTTGACTGAGATTTTTAATCAAATTTCCCTTAAAAAACAGAAGATGAGGAAGAAGAATAAAATACAGAAGAAGAGGATGAAGAAGAGGATGAAGAAGAAGATTCATGCTGCTTTCTAATTTACCTTATTTTCCCCTCTCTTCCCACCCCAGTCTTACAGGCTCAATCCTCATTGTTGATTCCCTAAAGAAACATCTTCATTGTTATACACCGGAAAAATGATATGCAATAAAATTATAGCTTTTTAGAGTGTTACAGATAGTGGTTATGTCCATTGAATGAAATTGTTTGTAGGCTTTTGGTTACTATATAAATTTTATATCTGATTCTTCTGAATATCTATCTATTTGAAAAAATAACATTTGCATGCTCTGGAGGTGCCACTGAAAGAGAGAAAGTTTATGCACTACCCACTGTTGAACGAAAAAGAAAAGGTACGAGAAAAAAACAAGCTAATTGTTGTGGTGCAAATAAAAATGTCAACAAAAATATTTCAAATATATGGTTACTTATGTTATTTGACTTAGGGTCATATTAGTAGATAAAAGTTTTAAAATTGTCGTGCAATAAATAAAATTCATATAGTTAACCCTTTTAAAAATATTTAAAATTGTTGTGAAATAATAAAATTCATGGTGATAGTATAATTATCATTTCTAAAATTACCCATTCCTTTTGTAAAGAACTTCCTTATATCTTATGTTAACAAAGTGGGAGGCGAGTGCTTCATTTGATGGAAACATGAGGTGTGCTATGATACTTTATCTCTTTCTCTATAAATTGAAAATATATTTGCAGATAGGAGTATCGGTTAGAAAAGTGACAGTGAATTGAATTTTCTCAATAAAACATGACTAAACTTCTGGACTAAAACCTTAGCCTCTATTTTGTTACAATTTATAAATTGGTTTATAAATTCAGTCAAAGTCAAATATTAATTTCAATCATACATTCATAACTACTACTACTATTATTATTCACATATTTCATGGGACTCATTATCACTTCTCTTACTATTTCTATTTACAAATCATTTATTGTTATAAAATAGAGAGAAATAGAATAGAATATAGAAAATCAAAAGATTTATGTGTGTTTCATTGAAAACCGAAGCCCCATATTTCAAGGAATAATTAGAGTTGTAAGGGATACAATAGTCACAATAATTAGAGCTTAGGAGTATAATGATCATTCACCAATAAACATACAATTTACAACACTTCTCCTTGAATAACGCATTACAAGATATTTGTCTTGTTAAAATCTTATTTGAAACAAAAAATCAAACGAAGAAAAAAAGAGTACAGTTATTTTTTGAATATAAAAAAGAAATGGTGCCCCACTAAAACCTTAGTAGGAAAATGCAGTTAGATAAAATCTAAACAAAGGAAAAATAGTACAACTACTTCTCATGATATTGATACTGTAAATAATTGAGTCGATGCATTCCTATTTCGTGTACTAATTTCTTGAATGTAGATATCGGTAATTCTTTTGTGAGTAAGTCAACCACATTATCACTTGAGCAAATTTGTTGAACATCGATATCACCAATCTTCTAAAAATTATGTTTATAGAAGAATTTTGGAGAACCATGCTTTGCGTGTTTCATTTGATATAGCCTTATTTGAGTTGTACAATACAAACTGCATTGTTTTCATACAATATTGTTGAACTATCTTTTGTTGAAGTATGCATAACACTTGGATATTATGCGTCATGTTCCTAAACCATATGCATTCACAACTTACCTCATGAATTGTAATAACTTTAGAATGATCTGATGATGTTGCTCTCAATGTTTGCTTCACAGTTCTCCATAATATAGTTGTTCTACCATGTATAAACATATATCATATTTGCAATTTAGCTTTACGTAGATCAGAGAGATAACCAGTATCTGCATATCTTACTAAAAAATGTCCAAATTTTTTAGAATAAAATAATCTCATATGAATAGTACCATTCAGGTAACATAAAATATGTTTAACACCATTCTAATGTTTTTGAGTTGGTGTAGAGTTATATCTGGGAGAAGTTTGTAGAAAAATCTATGTCGGGTCAAGTATAATTTATAAGATTTGTTAATACTCTAATTGCACTAAAGTATGATACTTCATGATCAAGAATATTTTTTTCATCTTCAAGTTGACGAAATAGATTTTTTTCACATCAAGTGATTCAACAACCATATGTGATGCCATGGACGTGCTTTATCTATATAAAAATGTTTTAAAACATTTTTTTTTTTTGTAAATAAAGATAGATGAACAAATAATCTTTTTTGTAAATGTTCAATCTTCAACCTAAGACAAAATTTTGTTTTTTCCTAAATTTTTCATCTTAAATTCATTTTTCAAATTATCTGCAATTTTTTTGAACTATTCATAAGTTTCAATTAGATTTAAATTATCAACATAAACTGCTATATTTGCAAATCCAATGTTCATTTTTGTTTTTAATGAAAACACATGGGCAAACGTAATTATTTTAATAGCCCTCTTTCAACAAAAAATTGTTGAGGCAATTATACTACATGCGTCTGAATTATTTCAATCTATATAATGATCATTTTGCAATTTAATTGAAAACATGGGTCTCAAGCATGTATAATTTGTTTCGACAATTTAAGTCCTTAGGGGATTTTAATATATATGTCACTATCTAGTGAACCATATTGATAGACGATTTCTAAATTAATAAAGCGCATGTCAAGCCTTTATGACACGATCAAATTAATTAAGAATTTAAAAGTGATAATGTTAATTATGGGAGAATATATATCTAATAATCAATTCTAGGTCTTCATGAAAATCCTTGGCTACAAGTTGTGCTTTATATCTTGTAATGTCATTATTCTCATTTTTTTTGGTATGAAAATCCTACATGGATTACATTTTCGGGCATTTGATTATATGTCCAAACGTTTTTCATTTTTCTAAGGAATTCAACTCTATTGTATGACTTTTTTTCATTTTGACCAATCATTTTTATGTTACCAGTCTTTGACGGATTATGGTTCAAAATATTCATTTTGCATAATTTCAAGAGCTACGTTATAGACAAAAATATTATCTATAAAAATATTATTTCGTTCCCATAATTTATGAGTTAATAAATAATTTATTAAAATCTCATTATTTTCGGACATTTGTGATTCTGAAGGGACATTATTTTTAGTATTTGATTGATCAATTTTTCTAATATAATTTCATCTAAACTATTTAGTTGGTTTTCTTCTTATACTTTTCTCTTTCGAGGTACAAGTCTTTAGTATTAATTGGTCGACCACACTTCTATTGTATTTGAAATTCATTTGTTAAAACAGATTGTTCTACTACGATATCAATTTTTCTAAAATATTTTTTGCTGATACATATGACTTTGTTACTTTTTAAGTTTACATCCCAAATTATAAAAACTTTTTGGGATAACAAACTTTGGGTGCATGAATTTTTTTTTATTCAATCAATTTTATGATTGTATAATACATATCAGATATGAGTGTCATAAGTTTTTCTTTTATATACTTCTGGTCAAATATTAAAAAATTTACGCAAATATATTGTATATTAATTTTTTTATTGTCTCAATATGATATTCGTTGTAGCGAATATTTTTAGAATTAAGCAAATTTCTTTTGAATTGTTGAAATAAAATGCATCGTTAATATATAATTTTGTATTATTTATCAAATTATACAAGATTTTTTAGAGCTTTCAATGATATTCGATGCACATGATATAGTATTAAAATTATTTTATGGTAATATTAAGTCTAAAAAAATACTATTTGTCTTGAAAAATAGTATATGTAGTTGTACTATCAACTAAATATGTATCTTAGCAATTCATCGTGAATTTATAAACATGAAAAAATAAATACTTTCAAAAATTAATTTCATAATCAAAAGGAGTTGAGCAACGCTTTAATAAACTAGAAATAATTTAACAATGCAACGTCTCAAATTTTATGAAAAAATAAGAAAAACATACTTTAGACTTAACTTCTAAATAAAAAAGAAACTACTAAGACACTGGAAAGTAAACGAATCCATAATTATCAAGCACACGACCTCAAATCAAATGAACAATATTTTTTTATGGGTCAGCGAAAAAAAAGCATAGACGTCCAAGTAAGTCATATAATTGAAGTGTCGAAATTTGCAAAATTTGTCTCTACCTTCTCTTTTTTTTCTTGATTGATAGAGATCCACAAAATATTTTTTCGTATGACAAGTGCGTGCCCAATGCATGTTCTTTCTACCTCTGAAACAAATTTCTTTGTTCTCCTTTTGGATGAATTGTTTTAATTTGTTTTGTACTTCTTAAAATTGTTGCCTTGTTATTGATCATTTTGTCGATTATTTTGCCCATAATATTATCCATGTCCATTTCTTGATATTGCACTTGCTTCAAGAAATGGTACATATTTAGTTGGACGTAACCTATGATTTTTCATCAACAATTCATTATTTTGTTCGGCTACCAACAAACAATAAATGAGTTTTGAGTACTTTTGTAGCCATGCTCACGATATTGCTGATGTAGGAGCTTATTCAAGGTGTGAAGATGGAGAAAGTTTTTTTTTTCAACATATCTTCATCAGTGATTTTTTCTTCACACAAAGTTAACTTGAAACATATTATAAATAGTTCAAAGTTATACTCACTCATAGTTGTGAAATCCTACAAATGAAGGTGTATCCATTTATAGCGAGTTTATTGAGGACTACATTCTTCTTATGGTCAAATCTTTCAGTCAAGTTTTTTCAAAAAATCTGTAGATCCTTCACCATGAGGTATTCAATTTTTAATCTATTGTGGAGATGGTGATGAAGGAAAATAAGTGTTCTTGCACGATCATGCAGTGATTTTTTGTTTCCTTCCTTTATTGTTTCTTCCAAACTCTTTGAGATGAACTTCAACATCAAGAATCCATAACACATAATTTTTGCCAGATATGTCGAGCGAAACAAACTTAAGTTTAGCGATATTTTCCATTTGAGTAACTATACAATAAAGCAAAAGAAAATAAAATTAATGTTCGAAGATTATGATTGAAAATTGTATTATCATATAATAATCAATCAAGTAGTCAAACTAATCAATGTCAACATGACATGGGTTATATGTTTTCATTTAGTGATAAACACTAATTCAAAATGATATATTATTTGAAACTTACTTTGAGAGCACATTTTATTTTATTATTGTTTCTTCATGAGCAATAGATCAATATTTTTATGAAATGTTGAAAATTATAATTTATGCTTTTTAGGAATGAGTAATACTATTTTGAAATATTAATTATAATATCGTGTACTTCAAGAGCAACAAAGTGATATAAATCAATTCAAAGGCACAAAGAATATTCAATATAAATAATCATAGGAAAAGAAAATAGAAAAATTACTTCAACACCGTACATGGTCAGTAAACAAACAAGCAAAGATTAGGCACAAGAACCACAATCATTGCTGCATTATCCACTTGCAAATTTTGAAATAAAATTAAGTTGATACGAGCAACGGATTATTTGGCATGCAAAAGATTCCTGCTTTTGTAGAATTTTCAATTGTGATGAACAATAAAATATTTCTTATATGCAATTGGATTTAATAACGTAGTGTTTTGGTATAAAAAGACCAAAACTTACAATCTGTAGAATATTCAATGCAAAAAAAAAAAAAAAAAAAATCGTGTGTGTGGTAAGAAAATTATTTCATGTGTGTAGAAAATGAGTTTAAGTATGAATCATGCTATGTGTACAAAGTAGGTTGACAAACTTAGTTTACAAACTACGTGTTGGCAACATTTTGGCCAATCATTTCGAAAATAGTTTTTGAAATCAATGAAAATCAACCTAGATCTTGTCACACTTATTTTGTCAACAAATTTTGTACAACTAAATTAATTGATCAAGTATAGACTATCTTTTAACTAATTCACTTTGATTTTTAGAAACTTGTGCTATAACGTGCCATAAAATGGAGAGAAAATGAGAAGATGATATAGAAAAAATAATAGACTTGTGTGTATTTTATTGAGAACAAAAATCTCATATTTATAAAGAAGAATTAGGACAATAGGGGATAAAATAGTCATAAATTAGGGTGCAGAAGTATAATGATCATTTACCAATAAACATATAAGCCCGGTTTGCTACAGATTTTGCACCTGTTTGGTCCGGATTAAAATATGATTTTAATCCAAGTTAAAGTCAAACAATCAATATTAACCACATCTCTCACGGGTCCCACAAATTTTCAACCACACATTTCAAAAATTTGTATCACATTCTACTAAAAATCTAATTTTAATCCCCACCACACACCCTCTTAAACCTAAATCAAAGTTAGCAATAAATTTTAATCACATATTTTATAAAATCCACAACTTTCAATCACACATTTCATCAACATTTGTCAAAATCTAATAAAAATCAAATTTTAATCCATGTCAAACTAGGGCATAATAACATTTATATATTTGTCGGTGGAGGCTAAATTGTAACCACTATTGGTCTTTTCAACTTTGATCCCCACTTCCAATACTTTGATCAATCTTGTCCTAATTCAACCATGCACTTAAAAAAAATTATTAAATTGGACGAGCATAATAATAACCCACAAGAAATAATCTCGATTTTATGCATTAGCATCATGTAGAATGACATAAATATATGTATACAACAGATGATGGTTATCTCAATTTCCATTAGACCATCACTAGAAAATCATGTACGTCTAGAAGTGTTTCCTAGTCCCAGTCGTACTACACTGCCAGGGAGTTAGTAACATGAGAAATCCAGGCTGATGTGGCATTTATAAAAAAAACAAAACAAAAAGGCAGAAAACTGTCAAACTCATTCTCATCATTGCCCCAAAATTTGAAAAACGCGACTGTAACTGAAACCCTACTCCGTCCAATCGAATGGTTCATCACTGAATGCCTCACCATCTCCGGCCACTCACCGTCGAAGGGTTCATCACCGTATTTTTGCACCACCCACCACGCCTTACTATATATTTCTCTCTTCTCCCCACATTTGACTAGCATTTTCTCTCACCATTGGCCACTGATTCTCTGATTCCGGCGGATGTACTATGGCCCAGTAAGTCCTTTTCATTTCTTAGCTTGAAAACACCGAAAAGTTCGAGATTAGCCTTGAAATTGTTGAAGATCAAAGCACTTTTGTTTATTACTCTGTAATGTGTTTGTAAATGCAATGGGGAAATAATGTTGTTTTAAATCTTTAAAAAAAGTTGTTCATTTGCGAGTTTAGATTTGAGATTTGATTCCATCGCCGTATTTTGTCTAGCAACCCATAGTGAGTAACCAACCTATTTGTTCGGTGTGAATTACTGGTTTTGTTGTTGTTTCAAAATTATTTCCAATTTGAATCTCTAGTGTTTGGTGTTTATTTGCTGTTGTTTGGTACCTGTGTATTTTAGTTGTGTTGTGGCTGCATATGTAGCCTCTCCCTTGTAGCTTTCAATGCTTCACTCTGTTTGTTTGTAGTTTAGAATGGTTGGAAGGAACTCCAAAATTTGTCATAGTTGTAGAGCTAAGACCCACTTCTTCAACGACTGCCCAAGGAAACGCTCGTGCCTGTCATGTAAGCAGGGATATGAGAAATGTTTTATGGTGGAGAATGAGACTGTCAATAAAGGGAAATTATTTGTTTGTTGTAGCAACAATTGTGGATTTTGGGAATGGTTTGTCAAAGAAAAATCAAGCGGCGCATCTAGTAGTTTTAGCGATACATTTGTTAAGCCTGTGATGAACGAAATAGTTGACGAAATGTCCCACAGTCTTGAATCTCGAATTTGATTGACTGACTATGAAGATCTCAGGATTTCGGTCAATGTAACAATCCAAATGGACAAAGTAAGCGATGTACGGAATGCAAAAGGGGACCAGCCTTCTTGATTAGTAGATATTGTTCAAAAATCTTGTTGCAGATTAGACAATTGGCAAACTATGTATGTGTATGGAACTTGAATTTTCACCCTTTTGTCGTAACGGAGATTGTTATATCTAATGTAGTGGTGAGTTCTCTATTATTTCAAAAATCTCTACTTAAGTAGCCATTTAGCTGTGTATTTTGTTGATTGTGAATCCATATGCAAATTGAAGTATCCATTTTGAGAACAGGCAACATAGGATGGCAAATCCAGTTCTCACACTACCATGAAAGCATCGAATGGAATGTGTAAGCATTTTCATTCACCAAATCTGTCTTTAACTACTTTTACAAGATCTTAGACAGAATTGTGCAAAACTTTAAAAAAACGAAGAAGAACTTCAAATACCTAAAGTACCATGGGGGCCACAACATTTTGTGGAATGATCTATTCTTTAGTTTTATGTTTGCCAATAGAACAATTGTTATATAGTATTTTCAATTTTTATTTATAAGCTCCAAAATTAAAACAAACAAAATATTATAATCTATTTGACTTGGCAACAAAAGGTGAAAATAAACTTAATTTGAAAGAACACTATGGACCACTCTATGGAAACATATATAGAAGTAACAGATGGGAAATATATAGACTATGACAGAGTAAATAGACCACTCTATGGAAACTAGTATTTCATAGCACAAAACACAAAACCCGACTACATAAAGATCCGATCTTTCCTTCACAATGAACTTCACCAGATTACAGCATAAAGAATTGGAGATTGAAGACATAAGCTTTTAACCATATTACATCATAAAATAGACACAAATACAACATATAATGTAGTTATGGAAGCAAAGGATTATGGTTATTCAGCACCAAATACTCATTTAGAGAAGCTAGCTATAAATCTAAAACCCGAACCACAAACGACTTGCCCCAATCTCATGTCATAGCAAAAACATATCAACTTTAAGAACTTCTGAAATGTGCAAGAAAAAGATATAGTAAAGATAAAGGAAATACAGAAACCCCCATGTAAGAAGGCGACAACTCAATTCTGTGAAACAAAAGCTTCATTTGCACTCAACACCGACTTCAGCAGGACACCTAAGCTTATTTTTCCTCCTGCTTTTATTTGGTCTGAACCCAATGGACTTGATCAAGATAGGAGCGTTAGTTTTGATTCCCACGCTACTTTCCTCTTTCTAAATCTGCATTTTCATTGACTTGAGAAAACCTATATTATAATGCAATACGAACAGTTAGAGATGCTAAAACGATAGATTGAGATCCAACACCATATATCAACCCATGTGAATACCTTACGAATTGTATATAACATTTGCCGAGGATGGAGGGGTGAAATTCGAAGACAGTAAATGTTGTGAAAGAGAAAATGGTGTAGGGATGGCAAGTTGTGAAAGGAGAAATGGTGACAACGTGGAATAATGTTGTTCTTGAGCTGGCTCAACATTGATTGCGCCCTCTAGCATATTACTATGCCTCGATTTAGGTCTCTTCCCTATTGTTGATGTCGAACTGGCCTGTACATGTATAAAATAATCAGACTAAATATACTTCAAATTCGTTGCAGATTATAGGCAAATCCATACTGAAGTAAATGCCCGAGCATTACGCTTGCATTTTTGAAAAATAGGATTGTATTACTGCGACGTCTCCTTCGCCAAGTCTTAATCGTCTCACTTGTTCTATATAGTTCCGATAATTCTTTTCAATGCAAGTCATGTTCTCATAACCACATGCTTCTACAACTGCAGAATTATAACTTTTGTGCAAAGGAATTCCTGCCAAATCATTCACTTAATTCCCTGTTGCATCGATATAATCTCGACTTTGACGAACTTGTTTCATGATTGTTGTCAAGGTAGACCATGTTAATTCTCCAGATTCCATGGATATCTGAAGATGCAGAGATCCTGGCTTTACAACCCACCCAAATTGTTGGTTGCGGCTTCAAAGAACCGCTAGTGTCACAGCTTCTTCGGCCTTCACGACTACATGTCAAAGTCACATACCGCAAAACTCCATCTACATCCTAATTAGGCCCAAAGAATAATGCGATAGTTGTAGTGCAGTTTTGGGGTGTCGTATCCGCAGGGAGATGGATGAATGAATCATGGAATTCAATAATTTAGGGTTCTCGTGAGTTGATCAAAAAAAAATTTTGTTGAATTAAAATATGAATATCAATGGATGAAATAATGGGATTAAAATCAAAATGTAGATTAGTGAAGCGTCGAAATTCCCTCAATTGGGTAGATCAATCAACATCAATAATTCATACATTTTCTACACAATTAGAAGTTTTTATCCTAACTCTCTAATCGGAGGATTTAGGAATTCAAATCAATTTAATTCCACATGTAATTCTAGAATTTAGATTTCCTAGATCAAATTCCCGCTTTTGTTTATTGAAATCAAATTCAAAAGGCGACTATATATTTCTAACAAATAGCAGTAATTGAATCAAACCAATGAAGTATTTGAAATTTAAACTCAAACTAATATTTCAATTGTTCAATGGAATAAACATGATTAATTCCATGAAAAACTTCATAAAAGTTAAGTCAAACTCAAAACTAATTCATAAAGAGGAAATATAAACCATAGAATTGTTTAATCAATGAAAAAGCACATTACATGAATATACGATGTGGAAATCTTCAATTCCAATCGAGTTCATTCGTAATTTCACCAAAAGATTTAATTCTTCATAAGTTTCTTGAGCAAAAAAAGATGAAAGAATGATGAATAATAAGGAATGAGGCATTCTAGGGTCTTTTAGGGTTGAGAAATCGTGTCACAATAAGTTATCATAAGTGTTTGAGTCGTAGAAAGAAATTTGAAAATTCAGGCTTTCTTTATAACTATGCGACCACATGCTATAAAGTCTTACGGTCGCAAGGAACACATATCTCAGCCTTTTTAATTTGCTGAAAATGGCCATGCGGTCTCATGGTATAAATCATTTCGACCACATGGTTAAAACGTTTTTCTGCCGAATAGTTTTCAGTATTTTGGTCGTATCTTCCTCTCCCAATGTCCGATTGAGGTGATTCAAGATGCGTTAGAAAGCTTACTCAAAGGGCTACAACTTTACTTTAGATATCATCATCCAATTCAATCGTTTGACATGTAAAAAATGGGTCTCAATATGAGGCTGAAATTGATGCACAACTCTTTTCAATTGGAAATTGATGTGTAATCATACTATGATTGTATTTCATCCCATTGACTTCTTTCCTCATCCGATTGATCTCTAACACCCTCAATCTTCACTCCATTGCCCATCATATCTATGGATTATTTTCAACTTGGTCCCTGAATTTTCATTTTCCTCCATTTTGGTCATTTTTCACTTGTTTCTCCTTATTTCCGCTACATTCATCACTTTGTCCTACAAAACGTAAATTACATAGAATTAAGCTATATTCATACATATTAATCAATAGTTTTTCATGTTTTGACAATACGATAATTGTGTAAAAACGTACTTATCAAACTCCCCCAAACTTGAATTTATGTTTGTCCTCAAACAAAAGAATATAACTCAACTATATGTACAACATGGTCCAACGACATGTCATGTCTCAGGATTGGAATTCGGTAATCAAACAAATGAACAATTACAACAATGCAAAAATTAAATAAATCTTCACCTATTACATGCATAATCCGACGTGTGTGTGTGAAAACTCATGTCAACATATTAAGATTTTGATTGGTTCAACACCTGACTCATAGTAGTCAAATATATCCTTACCTCGCTCGAGAGATACACACCCCCCAAATTTATGCTTTTCACTCAATTTTCTCGAGGTACATCCTAACTTGAACTTATTCAATTCTATTCTTATTTTCTCTTTGTTTGGATAAACCTCACTCTTACAAGTTCACACTTTAACAAGTCAAGATTCTCCTATATTATTTATTGCTTCAACCCTTAAGGCTAAACTAAGTTACTTGATTCTCATCAAATGTGTAGTTTTGTCAACCAAATGTCTGGGCTTAATCAATGTCTTTGAATATTTTTTTTTTTATTTTCATGTGTTTCTCCATTTTTTTTTTTTTTTTGAACATCTTTTCATTTGCTTTCTATACAACCTATGTAGCTAGTTTTAGGTCGATGACTCCTAAGTTAGATGACCATAGGGCACCAAGTTATAAATCACCCTCACATGCTTAATCACCCGAGTTATATATGCTCGAAAAGAAGGTTTTATATACTCAAAGATTAGTGCAATGCCCCTTTTCTTTTAGACATTCAGTTTCTAAAACTAACCTCTAACTTAAAACTTTCATCTCATATTCGTCTTATTGGGTTTTAGACAATTCACACAAGAGTTTCATGCACAGAATCCCTACTCGTCTCAATGTTTTCCTATAACAGTTCAATCATCTCCAAACTAACCTATAGTTGGATTATGGAGTAATAGACTAGAGGTTACTTAGGTTTAGTTACTACGTTCAACTATCCTCTACATAATGAACCGCATCACTAACTCAATCTGCCAAACATGAGTACTGTGCATAGAGAATGTCAAGTTTTACATAAACAGATTTAGATTAATCTAATACTACATTATTTTCATTATTCACAGCTGATACTTATTCCAATAATCACATCATAGCCGGCATAGTTATCAAACCCACACAAGCATACAAAACTATGATTATAATCTAATGCTAAAAGATAAAAGCTAGAAATAAATGATTTTTTTTCACACAAACATGCAAATATTACAGTAAAATGACGAATGTTCCACCCCCAAACTTATTATTGAAACTCCATGATACTTATGCAAATCACATGCAATTCACAACAAAATCCAACAAATCCTCCCCCCAACTAAAATTTTGCATTGTCATCAATGCATAAACATGAAAGCCAAATAAAGAGATATCACAAAAATGATGCAGTGATCAACATAAACTTGAATGATAGGAAGCCTAAAAGTACTCAATGGACTGGTAATGCAAAGAAAATGACAGAAATTAACTAGAATATAAATGCAAAAGTAAAGAGCAAAAGAAAGGAACGAACTCCCCTTTGGTTGCCTCCCAAACATCGTCTTTGTTTATTGTCGTTGGCTCGACCCAAAGTTTCCTCTTTCAACCCGCATCCAGCAAGCATGGTTTCAATTTTCTTTGCAGTGCATTCAACTCCTTGGACATAATCACCAGTGATGTTCCTCCGCCTCCATCAAATACATGCGTGAAGTGATTAGAGGAAAACTTAAAATCAGGAGTGGGGGCCTACAACACAAAAGGTAAAGTCCTCTCGCTAGAAACTAGTAATGTAAAATAAGAACTATTACCCTGACTTTTGATCATCCGTCTCAAGATGTTTATCGATGGCGACATCCAATCCATCCGGTTCTAGAATTTCCTATGCTGGTCCAAGAATTATGTTATCAGCTACCTCCTGAGTGAGTGCATCAATCATGTAGATTTGATGACACTCGTCATCTTCCATTGTCTGCTTTGTGATGTGGAAAATATTGACTTCTAAAGTCATATTCCCAAGTGATAATTTCATAAGACCATTCCTATAATTAATCAGAGCATTAGAAGTAGCAAGGAAATGTCTACCAATAATAATAGGAATTTTAGAATCAATATTCACATCAAATTTTACATCCAAAACCAAGAAATCAACGGGGTAGTAAAATTTATCAATTTGAACCAAGACATCCTCAACCACTCCCCTGGGTCTAATAGTAGACCTATCAGCTAATTGTAGAGCTACAGATGTAGGCTTCATCTCACCCAATTCTAACGACAAGTAAATAGCATAAGAAATGAAATTGACACTAGCCCCTAAATTAAGAAGAACTTGTCCAAACTCATGATTCCCGATTATAAAAGAAATTGTAGGACAACCAGGGTCCTTATATTTTGGTGGGACTCTTTGTTCAATCACAACGCTTTCGCTTGCTCAGTCAAGAAAGCGATTTTCTTGACATGGTGTTTCCTTTTGACAGTGCATAAGTCCTTAAGGACTTCGACATAAGTAGGAACCTATGAAATCACATGCAAGAGAGTCAAATTGATTTTTACTTGCTTTAGGTGTTATAAGATCTCACTATGTTGACCATCAGATTTTGAGATGGACTTAAGAGCTAGTGAGAAAGGTACTCTTACTGTATTTTTCACTACCTCCTCATTAGGGCTACTCTCTTTAGGCTCACTAGACTCTTTTTCAATTTCCCTATGTTTAGGGATTGGTTCTATGACTTTCCCTTATCTAGTGGTTATGACATTCACTTCTCTAAACTTATTTTTATTTGAACCCAAGGTTTGTGTCATGTGTTCGGCTTTAGGATTTGGTTGAGATTGAGTTGGGAATTTCCCCCGTTCCACTACAGCTAAAGCACTAGTTAATTTGGACATGATTTTTTATTTTCTTATTTTCCTCAACAATTTGGGTAATCATAGTCTCAAATTTTTTATTGTTTTACTTTGTGCCTCAATGAATGCATGTAGGGTATCTTCTAAGGAGTTCCTAGAAGTTGTGGGCTAGTATGAAGGTGTATTAAAAACTCTAAGTTGCTAGATAGGTTGCTGGTTTTCATATTTCCAGCTGAAGTTGGGATGATTCTACCACCCCTGATTATAGGTATCAGAAAAGGGAACATAACGTTTGTTATATGTGCCTAAGGCATTGCAATATTCCTCATAAACCCCCCCTCATTTCAGTGAGAGCAAAACACTCATGCGCTGGATGATCAATTCCACCACACACACAACATGGTCCAGAAGATTCAACACAGGCAACGGTAGGTGTAGCCTTTGAGTTCTTAGTGCGTAGGGTTTCAATTTCTCTAGTTAAAGCTTCCACTTTAGCTCTAAGACTATCTTCTTCTCTAAGATGATAAATGCCTGCACTAGAAGGATTTCCTACGGGTCGGACCTATTAGTGTTATCAGTGGAGCTAGGGCCAATCCAGGTGTGAGCTTTTTCAGCTACGCCATCTAAGTACTCTATAGTCTCGTCGGGATGTTTTTGTAAAAATTCACCATTACACATCATCTCAATAAATTGACGCTTTCTAGATGTTAGTCCTTCATAGGAATAACTCACTATTCGCCAGCTCTCATAACCATGATGGGGCAAAGAGCTTGTAACTCTTTGTATCGTTCCCATTGTATAAGGTTTCACTGTCTTTTTGAGTGAATGAAGAAATTTGTTTTTTCAAAGCACTAGTTTTATAATGGGGAAAATATTTGATGAAGAAAGCTTGAGTCATTTCACCCTATGTTCCAATCGAATGTGGTCTCAGCGAATACATCCAGTTTTTTGCTCTATCTTTAAGTAAAAATGGGAAAAATTTAAGTTTGAATGCATCTGCTGTACCATGTTGATTGTGGATGGTTGCAATCACCTCCCCAAATTCCCTAATATTTACGTATGGATTCTTATTTTCGAGTTCATGAAAAGTAGGAAGAAGTTGAATCATTCCCGGTTTAAGGTCTATACGTGGCATATTGGTGAAAAAATAATACATGATTGTATGGATGTGCTTGTGAGATGAAGATAATCCTGTAAAGTCCTAAACTGTATATCATGCTCACTATCAGACATGGTGTTGTGTGATGAAGTATTAGTTTTGACAGATGCAGAATCAAAAACAGGGTTAAAAAGATATTCGAACTCTATATCAGGTATGTCAACAGATCTTCCTCCCTCTCCTCGATACCTGCTCATGAAACACAAATAAAAAGAAAATAAAGTGAAAATAAAGAATAACAAAGAAAACAATAAATTAAAATAAAGGAGTTAGGAAATGAACGAAGTCACCCTTTCACAATTGAATCACTTAGTTTCTTGTACTGTCTCCTCGGCAACGGTGTCAAAATTTGATTACGCTCAAAGAATAATGTAGTAGTTGTAGTGCAGTTTTGGAGTGTCATATCCACATGGAGATGGATGAATGAATCATGGAGTTCAATAATTTAGGGTTCTCGTGAATTGATCGAAAAAAAATTTGTTGAATTAAAATATGAATATCAATGGATCAAATAATGAAATTAAAATCAAAATGTAGAATAGTGAAGCGTTGAAATTCCCTCAATTGGGTGGATCAATCAACATCAATAATTCATACATTTTCTACTCAATTAGAAGTTTTTATCCTAACTCTCTAATCGGAGGATTTAGAAATTCAAATCAATTTAATTCCAAATGTAATTCTAGAATTTAGATTTCCTAGATCAAAGTCCCGCTTTTGTTTATTGAAATCAGATTCAAAAGGCGACCATAAATTTCTAACAAATAGCAGCAATTGAATCACACCAATAAAGTATTTGGAATTTAAACTCAAACCAATATTTCAATTGTTCAATGGAAGAAATATGATTAATTCTATGAAAAACTTAATAGAAGTTAAGTTATACTCAAAACTAATTCATAAAGAGGAAATATAAACCATAGAATTGTTTAATCAAAGAAAAAGCACATTACATGAATATACGATGTAGAAATCTCCAATTCCAATCGAGTTCCTTCGTAGCTTCATCAAAAGATTTAGTTTTTCATGAGTTTCTTGAGTAAAAAGAGATGAAAGAATAATGAGGAATGAGGCGTTCTGGGGTCTTTTAGGGTTGTAAAATTGTACTACAATAAGTTATCATAAGTGTTAGAGTCGTAGAAGGAAACATGAAAATTCGGGCTTTCTTTATAACTATGCGACCGCATGGTATAAAGTCTTGCAGTCACAAGGAACAAATGTCTCAGCCTTTTTAATTTGCTGAAGATGGCCATGCGGCCGCAAGGATTTAGTATAAGGGCCTGTTTGGTATGGATTTTGATTTTCTACAGTAAATCAATTCTCATTTTCAACCACACATTTTTCAATAAAATAATATTTTCCATCACATCAATAATTTTTTCTTCTTTTTCAACCACACATTTCCCATCATATCACTATTCAAAAATCAATTCTTTCTCCAAAAATCCCTACCAAACAGGCTCTAAATCCTTGTGCATGGTTAAAACTTTTTTTCGCCAGATAGTTTTCAATATTTTGGTCGTATCTTCCTCTCCCGATGTCTGATTGAGGTGATTCAAGATACGTTAGAAAGCTGACTCAAAGGACTACAAGTTTACTTCAATTATCATCATTCAATTCGATCTTTTGTCATGTAAAAAATGGGTCTCAATATGAGACTGAAATTTGTGCACAATTCTTTTCGATTGGAAATTGATGTGTGATCATACTATGATTGTATTTCATCCCCTTGACTTCGTTCCTCGTCCAATTGATCTCTAACACTCTCAATCTTCACTCCATTGCCCGTCATATCTATGAATTATTTGCAACTTGGTCCCTGAACTTCCGTTTTCCTTCATTTTGGTCCATTTTCACTTGTTTCTCCTTATTTCCGCTACATTCATCACTTTATCCTACAAAACGTAAATTACATAGAATTAAGCTATATTTCAACATATTAATCAACAATTTTCCATGTTTTAACAGTACGAAAAGTGTGTAAAAATGCACTTATCACATCCTTTTTCAAATTCTTTTTTTTTTTTTTTTATTGAAAAACCTACCGCATAAGCATACTTTTTGTTCAACTGAAACATCTCGTTCTCATTTTCAAACAACATACCCACCTCAGGCACAATCACACCTTCTCCCCCCTAACTTTTTTCCTTCCACTATGTTCACGATTTCCGTAACGTTCTCATTATAAGATTCCCCCAAATGTACATCATCATACTTTTCTCCTTCCACTGTCTTCACGGTTTCTGTAACTTTCTCATTATCAGATTCTACTAAAACATCAACATACTTGTCTTCCACGTTTTCCATAATTTCTTCTGCTACAATACAAACATTGGTCACGTTCAGCACAACAAGCACACAATAGAATTCTTTCCATTCGTATCATTTAATTTGATGGAAAAGAATTAATTCTAAATGTTAACTTTATAATATGATAAGGGATAAAAGAAATGTGACAACAAAAAAGGCAAACAGAGTAAAGGAAAAAGAAAAGATGGTCAAATTAAACCTCGAAGACCTCTCTTTGTATCATGAGCTTCGACTTTCTTTATCGAAATTCTGGCATTTTAACTTTCTTCCATTTTGTACCCTTCCATTGATTCTCTTAATTATTATTGTTATTTTTTCCCTTCTAAAGAATGGCCACTCTCTTTAATTTATTAATTATCTTAAGATTTGTCAATATAATATACTTCGAGAAATAAAGAAGAACATAAACATCCTTAAGTTCCAGCCATGCAATATTAATTAATTTCGGCTTCGATAAAGTTTATGCAATGAGTATGATTTCTGGATAAATTTGACATCAACAAGAATCTTTCTTAAATTGTAAGCTTTTTTTTTTAAACGCAGTATAAATTACACTTTAATGGTAGATTCAAGCCCCTCCTCTTCCAACCCTAGCACGATTTATATTCAAATTTGTCTACATGTGATGCTTCAAATCGATGAAAAAAATATGAGACGTTTATGAAGATACGTGTAGGTGAAAATTTAAATAAATATTTTTTGTCCCACTTAATTTGATTCATGTTTACATAAACTAATACATAACTCATGTTTCAAGTATATGTGCCACTCATGAGTATTCAAAAGTCACTCACCTTGGATAGTTGGATAGTCTTCTTCTCTACGTGTAATGAAGAGTGGATGGGCTCACGTGGATTGGCCGGAATTTGACGACATTGGAGTGAGATTTGCTGGGCGTCGATGGTCCGGAAACAAGGGAGCAATGGTTTTCAATTTTGCATTATTCTGCTTTTTCAATTTAGCGAAGTAAGTCAACCGGGTTCATTATTTCCCCCCTTTACCGCCCTTCCTTTCCTCCTTTTTCCAACAAAGCCACATCAATCATTTTTAAAATCCCGTTAGCAACGTTGTCACTAAGCCTGGCCATTTAGATTAATTGTTCCTATGCCAAATCAAACATGTTCTTACACTTAATTTTAACCTTTGAAACATTATTTGACTAAAAAAAAAATCCTCAAATCATTATATTTTCTTAAAATTTCAGTTTAATCCCTTAAAATTTCAAAATTTGCAATTAAGTCCCCACTTGCTTTACAATCATCAAATGACTCATATTGTCAACAATAAGTCATAAGTGCATTATTATTATTATTATTATTATTATTATTATTATTATTATTATTATTATTATTATTGGTAAAATCTTTCTTTCTTTCTTTCTTCCTTCCTTCCTTCCTTCCCAAAAGAACTAACATAATCTCAATACTTGAGAAGGAATGGGAATGTTCTCTTCCTATCGAGGATGCATGGATGGACTTGAAGTTGAGTGCAAACAAGAAAAGCATTCTAGCTAGTGACGACCAACAATGTAGGCATACAATGAGTTGCCACAATAATGAATATGAGCATTTCAAATAGGAATGTGTTGGCATCAAATGCAAGGTAATGATGTGTTAGGAAATTCTTAGAGTCAGTCTACAAAACTATTTTGAAGATTTGGATTGTTTTTCACTGTTTGGATTTTGATTCTACAATTATAATTAAATGTTGGGTACCAATTTGCTCGTTCTTAATTCAAACAATAGATTAGGGACAATTGATGCAATTTGCATATTTGTCCATCATAAATCAAGATAATCAAACCCATAAAAACAATAAAGTTTCTGTTTGAGATCCATTATAGAAAAACTTTGTAAAAAATGAATTTTATAGGACGTGTTGTTAAAAAGTAGATAATTACTTTTAAATTTAAGTACAAAATTATGTTGATTAAAGAATATGTTTTTTAAAATCAATTTAAAGAAAATTGAGATCAAAGAATCTAAGCTAAATAGGGCAACAATCATTATGATTTAGTTTTGTTATTAATATCTATGAACCCCCAATGTCTAAAACTAAAAGATGGGAGATTTTTCTGATTGGCCTGGTCAATTGCCCTTTTTATAAAACAGGTTAAAAAGTCTATATTACCCTTAATGAAATGGATTCTTTGATTTTGCATAATGTATCCTTCTTTTTATTATAGATTTGCAAATTAGTCTTATCTTATATTTCTTTTATTTCTAATTTTAATATATAGTTCCATTATATGATCTAACAAATTAGAGTAATCTGTAACACATTTAACATGTTTTTCATATTCTTCAAATAATATGTCCATATTTTCTTTTTGATTTATGATATTTTTTATTCTTTCAAACATCTTGTCTAACAATCTATCTAATCCTTCTATAGTATATCCCGGCATTTTAATTATTAAACTAATAACAAAACATGCATCGTAACCAACATCAATATGAATAATCCCTTCGATTCTTTTAAGATCTAAGGAAAATTCTTTCCAAATTTAAAAAAACTAATAGTTTTACCTTAATTTTGATCTTAGGCTTTTATTCTTAGAACCGAGTGACCTTCAAACTTCTGGATCTGCAAACTACTCCCTTCAACGGCCTCTTGCCTTCAATTCCAGCTTTTGCTCTCACTGTATCTTTTCTAAGAATTAAAACTATAGATCCTTAATAAGGAAAACTCTCCTTTTGTTAAAGTAAGAAAGAAATCTTTCCCTTAATCTTTCAAGAATCTATGGGATAAGTGATTTAGAAACTCATAATTTCTCAAAGAATTCGAATATTATTGATATATGATCAGAATGGAAAGACAGAAAAGCTTAGCTTTCTCACAATTTGAGTGCTCAAAAACTTCCTCAACTTATTCTGCCTTACATCTAGTCCAAAGGCCTCTATTTATACAATCACATGAGGCTTAATTATTGGTCTCTTACATCATTGATTACATCATACTCTAATTATAGAGTTTTTTTTTTTAAAAGTCTAACCACTACATTATCGTGGTTCCATTATTGTATAAGACAATCAACTTTATATCACATCTTCTTTATCAAGGGCACTACCCTTCTATTATTGTCCTGTTGAAATGCAGCTGGCGAGATTATTTGGTAATGGTAGGACCTCCTGTAACGCCCCAAATTTTATTGATTTAAATATTGAGGTGTTACCAATATCATTTCATAATCATACATAAAGCGGAAAATATTAAATAAACTTTAATAAAACTCAAATTTTCATAACATCAAATTTAATCAATTCAAAACATTAAATCAAAATTTAAAGCGTCAAATATAAACTAAGAAATACTAATATCTAAACATAAGGAAAAATTACTGTTGGTTCCCTTGAAAATATTTTATTTGGCAATCTGCACACCATTCAGCCACCGTCCACGTTGAACTGATCTAACCTGAGATGTTAAAATTTTGAAGGAGTGAGCATTTTAAACCCAGTAGGATACGTGCGTCTAAACAATATAATAATTCTTTAAACATAAATCTATAACATTCCATACCATCATTTCATCAAGAACAATCGGAGATCAATCGAAAGCTCTAGCATTTTGAGAAAACCCGAAGGAGATCTCACATTACATTTCATTTCATCAAGACCCGTAGGTCTATTAACATTTCGTGAAATAAATCATGTAAAAATAATTAAAACATTACATAGACAGAACCACTTGCACGTAATATCCTACATCGATTGATGAAACGAGCTTTTGATATAAAAATATACTTAGAATTTACAGCTGCTTTCTATATGAAAATTGCTGTGTAAAATTCTGTGTGGTGAATTGTGAGATATGGGCACACTATTTATAGGGAAAAACAGTAGTTGAGTCATAGTAGAATTATGATAAAACTCGTGTCTATCTAGTTTGATAAAAATTTATTTCTCTAAAGATAAATCACAAGATGACACTGTCCATTACAAAAAAAAAAAAAAGATTTCAATCTCAAAAGGTGATAATGACAACTTTGACTTTAAATATAAATTCTAATAAAATATTATTTTCACATCCATTCTCTACACGTGAGAATTCTCATTCAATTTCAATTTTATTTTAAAAATATAAATAAATTACAAATTTCTTTAAACTTTAATATCTTGAGACCTACTTATCCGAATTAACTTTTTATCGAGCCTATTTTCATGATTAAAAATGAGCTATCCAACGAGACCTATATTGATATAATTTTCGTCACTCTATCAAAAACCAAATATTTGACCCAAAATATAAGAATTTAATACTTTATTTTTAGTCCCTGAACTTTCAAAATCATAAAATTGAATACAAAATTTTATTCTAAAATTTTCGGGGTGCTACAATCTCCCCTTCTTAAAAAAATTTCGTCCTCGAAATTACATCAACTACTTTACAAGTTCTAAATACTCGATTTTGACATACTCGTAATAGTACATAACATAAAGTGAGAAAACTCATAATCATGCTAAAAGAATGACATTTATTTTCATACCTTGGGATCAATTGGAGAGTGGTCGAGTGGTGAGCGTCACGTGCCAATGATTCTTTATAATTAAAATTTTACATCAACTACTACAATTTTTTTTTTAAAATACTGCCCCCTTTTTTTTGTAACTTCCAAAAATATGATTTTCTCAAAATAGAAATTTCAAAAAGAATATCTTTTTTTTTTTTTTGAAAAAAAAAAATAATGTATGTAAGATTTGAAATATTGTGTTTCATCTCATCAACTTGAATAACGCGCAATCAAAAGGCTTCCAGATGAGAGGGGGGGTCACAACGGACCGCTTAAATCCCAAACTCTTCTTAGATAGTTTAAATCTTTTTGACAAAACCTTTTAATTTTGCAATTATGCAAATCAACAAAACTATGACAATAGATCGAACATGACATCCTTTAAAATGATTTTTTTTTTTAAAACGCATGTTATGGAAAAAAAAATGCATATGGGTCTACAGGAAATTAAACCTTTGCTCTGATACCAAACTGTAACGCCCCAAATTTTATTGATTTAAATATTGAGGTGTTACCAATATCATTTCATAATCATACATAAAGCGGAAAATATTAAATAAACTTTAATAAAACTCAAATTTTCATAACATCAAACTTAATCAATCCAAAACATTAAATCAAAACTTAAAGCGTCATATAGAAACTAAGAAATACTAATATCTAAATATAAGGAAAAATTACTGTTGGTTCCCTTGAAAATATTTTATTTGGCAATCTGCGCACCATTCAGCCACCATCCACGCTGAACCGATCTAACCTGAGATGTTAAAATTTTGAAGGAGTGGGTATTTTAAATCCAGTAGGATACGTGCGTCTAAAACAATATAATAATCCTTTAAACATAAATCTATAACATTCCATACCATCATTTCATCAAGAACAATCGGAAATCAATCGAAAGCTCTATCATTTTGAGAAAACCCGAAGGAGATCCCACATTTCATTTCATTTCATCAAAACTCATAGGTCTATTAGCATTTCGTGAAATAAATCATGTAAAAAATAATTATAATATTGCATAGACATAACCACTTGCACGTAATATCCCACCTTGATTAGATCAAATGAATATTGTAAGACAAATCCAGAAATCACGTTCCGAATTTCTTCCTAACTTTCTCTGCCCCGCGTTCACCTTGTGGGTTCTATAAATTATTGTGATGATTGATGTGACATCTTGCATGTATTTATAGTTGAAAATCATTGAAGTTTGGAAATAACTGAAATAGAGTTGCCGTGTTTCATTAAAATTTGACAGAGGAAGTTTCAAAAAGTGGTTATCTATCATAATTATCTAATAGGGTTAAAGGCTTCAATGGCATACACGTGGACAGAAAAAAAAGGACTAATAGTTTCATTGAATAGGAATACTATAATAATAATTGGAAGAAGGAAAAGTAATATTAATCAAATAGGATGGTAGGATTTGGCTGAACCTTTAACATTTATCAACACCAAGATTATATCCAATAATACACGTGAATTAGTTGGAAAGAGATAAACATGATTAGAAAATAAACTATTATATTATTTTCAGATGGTTAGATATATACCATACACGTGAACCTGAAAAGATGTGATTAAATCTTTTCAAACTATAAGATAAATGTGATTATAACATAAGCTATTATATTATATATCAAATACGTTTATTTGGGTTGAAATAACTTGGACTTAATGTATTCAAACATACATTTTCTTGAGCCCAACGAACATTATTTAATGCGAGCTACAAAATGAGCTCAATGTCGATATACTTTTGATCACTCCATAAAAAGTTAAATATTTGGCCCATTTAAAACATAAGAATTTAAAACATACTTTATTTTAGTCTCTTAACTTTCAAAATCATAAAATAAAATTTATAGAACAAATAATTTTATTCTAAAATTTTCGGGGTGTTACACCTCCCAACTCTATCTTCACATCTTTTGGAATCTTTTTCAATTTTGTCGGCATGTGGGGCATTCCCTCAATCTGCATGCCTCATGGATCGTTGTAGCACTTCCATTAATTTGATCAGTATCAAATTTTTGGATGTATTCCTTCAGAATTGTAGACTTTTCTTTTCCACTGTTTGTTAAGATTGTCCATCCTTCATATTGGCACAAGTATCTGAACTTCTTTTCATATAAGTTCTTTGTCATATTGTAAAGGACCTTCATTCCCAAAATTCTTCGGGATTTGATCCATGATCTTGTAATTTTTTGTAATGGTTTATTATTCTGACCGACTTTAATTTGGAAATCTCGGCCTACATATCCAATTGTGATAATATGTTCTGCAGGATAGTATATCCTTCCGTCAACCTCTGGACTAATTGAATAAAATATGATATATATTGTCGTCCCAGGGCAAATTTTGAGACTTCTGATTTAAATATATCATCAAATTTTTCGATCTCTTTTAAGTCTTTTCCTGGATAGATTAGATCTAGAAATCCATAGTCTGCTGCCATTTTTACTGTAAGGGGATCTGCGTCTTTGGTAATTATCCATGTTGGGTAAACATGATTCCTGATGAGATGAAATAAGAATCATTTTCTCCTAATTCATAGACAATCTTGGCAAAAGATTTATATTTTTCTTCTTTTGATGATAAAGGGGTATCATCATTTTCATTAGTTCTAGTTCTGATCACCTTTGCATGTTCATCGTCATTCTTTATTGTCACATTTCGGGGACTTGGTATGATCGTATCTCTTTTTATTTGGCTTGGTCCACCGCTGCTTCCGCTTGGTGTACATGTTTGTATTTTTGGTATTGTACCTGTTTGTATTCCCTTTTTGGTATTCAACGACTCGAATTGTGAAGTAATATCATCAATTCTGTCATTCAATTGTTTGGTATATTTGGAATGAGAATTAGAGATTTCTACCAACAATTTGACATTTTGTTGGAAAGTTTTTGCTAATTGCTCTATTCCAATTTTTATATCTTCTGATTCCTCAACGAGGAATTCCATTCGCCGTTTGGCGTCTATTAATGAATTTTTGATATCATCCATCTCCAAATTCGATATTCCTACTTAGGAAATCTGCAAGATAATTGTTAACATCTTTAATATGAATAATATTAAAATTATAAAAAGAAAAGTATGCTTGTCATCTGTGTAACCTTCTCTATTGAGGTTATATTGGTAACTTATTTCTAACAAGTCCTGCAACTTGGGAATTATCAGTTTCAACAATAAATCTTTTAGATAATAAAAATAATGAAAACTTCTTTATTCCTCTGATAATTGCTAATAATTCATTTTCATGAGTAGTATAATTTATTTCTGCTTGATTAAAAATTTCACTTGAATATCTTTAAATTTCATTTAAATATGTTTTTAATATTGCTGCCCAATATTTATCTGATACATCAATATTAACAACTAAATTATCTTTTTCATCTGATAATCTTAATTTTGGTAGATTTTTACATTCTTCTTTTAATAATCTAACAATTTCTGTGTCTTCTTCACTCCATCTTTTGGTATTTATTTTTTCAAGTAAAATTTGAATTTTATGTCTCTTTTTTGAAAAATTTTCAATAAATCCTTCTGTATAGTTAGACATCCTAAAAACTTTTGTGTTTGTTCTTTAGATTCTAATATGTTTGGAAAACTATCTATTTTTTTAGATATATGAGTTTGTAATTTTATTCCTCCTTTGTCTATTATTAATTCAAGAAAATCAATTTCTTATTTTTCTATAATAGCTTTCTTTTTGGAAAGAACTATTCAATCCTTTTTACATTCATTTATAAATTATATTAAATGATTTTTATATTCCCCCTTGTTATTAGAATATATTAATATATCATCAATATATATTATTAGAAATTTATTAAATTTTCTAAATATATTATCCATTCTTTTTTGACATATTTGATGTGCATTTTTCAATAATAAAAAAATGACTGACCATTCATATTTGCCTTGAGCTGTATTAAAGGCTGTATATTCTATACTATCTTCTTCCATTTTTATCAGCCAAAATCCTGATTTACAATCAAATTTAAAATAATATTATTTTCCTTTTACAAGGTTTATTAGGACTTCTTTGTTTGGTAAAACGTATCCATCAAATTTAGTATATTTATTTAATTCTTTATAGTTTATTACCATTCTGATTTTTCCTCTTACTTGCTCAGAATGTTTCATTACCATAAAGGTTGGACTACTATGATGTCCATTACTTGGTCTAATAAATTTTTGTCCTAATAACTCTTTTATTTGAATTTTAAATTCTTGTGTATTTTGTATGGTATACATCATTGGTCTAACTCTTATAATACCATTTTCTGTTAATTCTATTTTTGCTTTAGGATGATATGATTTCCAAAATACTAATGGATTTTCTCCATAAACTTTTTCTAGTTGTTCTAAAAAAATTTCTATACTTATTTTTATTCCTTTTTTAGGACTTTTTTATGTAATATTCTTTTATTTTTTAATCTCATTTTGCATGATTAATTTTTTTCTCTCATCTATCACCACGCTGGGCTGACTGAACTCTATAAGGTCTAAATTCTCTTGAGATTTTTAATAAATGTCCACAAGAAGTTTATAACATAATCATATAATTGTTTTGTTTATAATATTGAAATTGTTGTATAAAGTCATTTCCTAATAATATATCACATTCTAATTTATCATAACTATATATCCTATTTATTATTATTTGTTTACTTACAAGAATTATACTAATCTTATCGGCACTATTTATTATTTGAGTATCTTCTCATGTTATTTTTATCTTACTTTTATTATCCCATAATTTTATTAAAAAACATTTAAATATTGTCATATCACTTCCTGTATCTATTAATGCACAAGTTGTTGTATTTGTTTTCACAATAGTAACTTGTATATATACTGCTAATGGAAAACTTATTTGATTAGTCATTCAATTCTTTTTTACATAATATAGTCTGACCATTATGATATATATATATATATATATATATATATATATATATATATATATATATATATATATATATATATATATATATATATAATCATTCTCTTTTTATACTATATTCTTCTAATTCATTTAAGAAACTCATCCCCAATAATATATAAGGGTTTATATTCATGCTATCGTCTATATTATAAGGTCAATTTCTCCTATTTTTATTGGTACTTTGACTTATAATTCTGTAATATGTATTTGTCCATCAAAATTTACATATTTATATGGTTCAGTTATATATGTTTTCAATCATTTATTTCTTATTGAAGTTATATGACATCCATAAAATTCATGTATCTACTAATATATTTGGTCATGTTATATGTTCCGTTCCATTGAAATATTCTCTATCTATCTTCATATTTCCTGCATTCCTGTGAAGTTTTATCTCTTTTGTATAACTGGTTCCTTCTAATTGCTTCCTATTAGGTAATCTAAGTCTGTTTGATCTCTTAATTAATCTTCCATCTTTAAATATTATATTATTATTAGGATCTTCTTCTTTTCTTAATTCTGTTATTTCAGGTTTATCTGTTGATATTCTAAGTTCATATTCTTTTGGAATCAAATTTACCTGCTTATTTGGTTATTTTTATTTTACTGATATCTTTGCATTCCTTATGGACTTCTATGTATGGTTTCTTAGAATAAATGTTTCTATAATTAGAATTAGTAAACGTATATAAGGCTCTATATTTAATAGTCATAATTTGATCTCCTGGTTACATTATATCATTCATATGTAACTTGAAATGTAATCCTAAGATTTCATTAAAGTTTTTATCTTTTAATGAGATATAATATTTTGGGTAACAAGTAAATATCATTTTTTGATATGCTAGGTTTCCTTCTATAGTTTCTAGATGATTATCTTTTAAATTTATTATTTTCCATCATGTAAACTTACAGTTAAAGGTGAATATATTCATTCTCTAAATAATGATTTAAACATTATTTGTATTCCTGCTAAATAGACATATTGAATTTTTTCACTTTGTTTTTTATTAATTTTTGATAATAATTCTTCTATATTTCTTGTTAAAATGTTTAATTTATGTGTTCATTGGGTTGTTCTCACATTTATAGTCTTTCAATTTTATGATATTCATTTATAACTATCTTTTTTATTTTCCAAATTCTATCAAAAACTTCCCATTTTCCTATTTTCAAATCTAAAGATGATTTTTGCAATTTTTTGAATTTATTATTATCAAAAGTTACTTTTAATCCATATCTTTCTATTCCTTCATATTCTTGCATTTCTATATTATCATTTTCTATCTTCTCAATTTCTTTATTCAGATTTTGACTCATTATCTTCTGAATCTGTTGCACTTATGTACATTTTTTGATTATAATATTGTTCAATATTAGGGCCCCGTTCGGGAGGGATTAAAAGCCAATTAAAATTGAAAATATGACCGTTATTGGGTCCCACTCGTCTAATAAAAGTCAACAATAACAGCTATATTTTCAATTTTAATCCGATTTTAATCCCTCCCACACAAGGCCTAGATATCTCACTTAATTCATTTTCTATTTCTAAGTATTTTTTTTTGTAATATTTTAACTTTCTTTTTATTATAATCTGGATTTATATGACTTATCTCTCCACAATTCTAACATTTGCATTGACTTTTATTTTTTTTGTATGGTCTATTTTTCTGTTGTTTGTTTGGATTACATATTTTTTTATAGTATCTTCTTCTAAGTTTTATATATTTTTTCCTAAAATTTCTAAATTTTTTAAATTTTCTATTTTATGGTTTCTTTTAATACTTCTTCTTTCAGGGATATATCCCCATTGTGTAGATTTTTTCACATCTTCACAACATATTCTAGTTAATTTTCCTGATTTTTTCAATAATTGTTTTTGTTGACATATATATGTAAGTCTTGTAAACAAAAATTTTATTCTTGATCTAAATGTTCTGGGTATTCCTATATTATCTCTAACAAATTTTTCAAATTCTATCTTAAAGTATATTTCCCATGAGCCTGAAAATTTATTATAATACATATCTTGGTATGCTTCTTGATTTTCATTACTATAAAACTGAATACAATAGTAATTTTTGAATTCACAGGTGTATTCTTTAATTTTACACGTATTGTTTAATTTATTAACTTGACTTTAGCATCATCTTTTTCTCTTATTGCTTCTCTTTCAGCATTTCTAATCCAATTTACACCTAAAAATTCAACTGCAATATTAGGGGTGTCCAAAAGTCCCGAACTGGACCGGACCAGACCGAGCTGAACCGAACCGAACGGTTATCTCTAACAAAATTTTCAAATTATATCTTAAAGTATATTTCCCATGAGCCTGAAAATTTATTATAATACATATCTTGGTATGCTTCTTGATTTTCATTACTATAAAACTGAATACAATAGTAATTTTTGAATTCACAGGTGTATTCTTTAATTTTACACATATCACATATTGTTTAATTTATTAACTTGACTCTAGCATCATCTTTTTCTCTTATTGCTTCTCCTTCAACATTTCTAATCCAATTTACACCTAAAAATTCAACTGCAATATTAGGGGTGTCCAAAAGTCCCGAACTGGACCGGACCAGACCGAGCTGAACCGAACCGAACGGTTTTTCATAAGTTAAATACCCGAACGGGTACCCGAATAGAGAATCGATGTGTTTGGGTCGGGTCTCGGGTCTAGACCAATAATCGAAGAACCGAATAAGAACCGAAACTAAATAAATTTTTTTATTGAATTAATTAAATTATTTTATTTTTCTAAACAAATTAGTAAATTAATTAAATAAATCAGATTATTTCATAATTTTAATTTTAAAGTCCAAATCATTTTTAAAGCCCATTAGCCCATTTTAATTTGCTCATGACTACATGACTATTTTGCTCATTAAATTTAAAGCCTTCAAATGAAATCAAATTAATCTTATTAGACGGTTAGTTATTTATATATTTTTGAATTGGGTTACGTTAATTTGAAAAAGTTACTAATGAAATGTCATTAGTTGTATTTATGTAGTGTTTGATGTAAATATTAAAAAAATTAATTATGGTACGGAACCAAACCGAATCAAACCGAACCCGAACGGTTCCATAATTATATTTGGACCCGACGGTCATATTTATTAAATACCCGAAAGTTTTCTCTTCAGAACCGAACCGACCCACGGACAGCCGTATGCAATATATTCTACTAAATTTTTTTATACCTTGTTTATTTGATTTTATTATTTCTGTTTATATATTTCTTTTTATTAATGATTTTGTATCATTATTTATTCATTCCCACCAGTTTCTAACATTTCTTTCAAACAATGCTATTAAGAATTCTATTCTTCTTTCTGTATTTTTCCATGTATCATCTTTATTATATAGAAAGAATAATATCATTGAATCTGCCAAAGTTAATAAGGTTTTTTAGTATCTATTTTATAATCCAGGTCTAATTTTGTTCCTCCATGATTGATAGGTTTATCATAATTATCATTTAAATCAAATTTATCTTTATATTTATTTCCTTTTGATGGTTGTTTGTTTCTTACTTTGTCATAAAATTGTCTATATGATTTATTATATATGAGTGCATATAACTTTCATATGGATCTAATTGATTAGGTTGGTTAGAGTTTTCTGCTGGAGTAGGTCCTCATCCAGTGTTCATTAGGACTTGGTATTCACTTACATTTTCTAAATTAAGTTGGTCAAAATTTTCTATTGATAAATCTAATTTCTCATTCATCTTTATTGTTTTTTTCTTCTTCAATTTTCAATTTTTCTAGTGATTTTTTGAAATTTTCTTATTCTTCTAATATTTTAGGTAAAATATTTTTTCTAAATTCATCATCCATATTTCATGCTTCTATTACTAATTTTTCTTGTTTTATATGTTTCTTCCCAATTCTCGACATTTCTTTTTCTATAAATTTTTTATCTTTATTTTTATTGTTCTATTTCAATTCTTTAATTTCAATTTTTAATATATTTATATCATTTCTTACTTCTTTTATTTCATTTCTTAAATCTTGGACATCAGTTATTAATATTTTTATCAGTTGTTTAAGTTTATTCATATGTTCATTCATTTCTTTATTAAGAAGGTCTGTTAATATTTTGGAATTTCTTATTTTTCAGGTTTTATTTTTGATTGGGTAAAACAAAATAATCCACTCATTATCTTTTGATTCTTTTATTATTTTATTAAATCTGAATTTAACATATTCTGTATTTGGAAGTTCTTTTAGATTCTTAAAGTATCTTACTTTTATTTTAGATTTTTCCCGTCTTAATTTTAATATTTGTTTTTCCTGACTTTGTTAATTTTTTCTTTTCTAGTATTAATAATATATTATCTATTTGTTGGTATAATTTATACATATTACTACAATCCTTTACGAGTTTTCTTTCAATTTCTTCCATATTTTTCTTTATAATATGGTGGTAAATATACTTTTCCACTACAATAAAGTTTAATATCTTCATCTTCAAATTCTGCAATAATTTTTTCATAAATATACTGTTCCTTTATTATTCCTAGAATTTGTTCTCTTATTTCAATAGGCAATTCTTTAACTATTATTAATGTTGTTATTTTTAATCTATTAGGAATAAGTTCTATAAATATATAACATCATCTTTCTTCATTTAATTTATAATAATTATCTATTTTTGTAATTGTAATTTTCATTATCTTTATGGCTCTGATACCAAATTGGGGGGAGGGGGGGGGGGGGGGGCGGGCTACTTTGAGCGAACAAAAATCTAATAATCTACAAAGTCTAAAAATCTAAAAAGTCTAAATATCTAATAATCTTTAAAATGGCTTTCTAAAATTCTTTAATATTATAAGAATTCTTTTAATAAGACTAAATTTATTCTATTATTTATTATAGATATATAAAATTTTAATGCTAACTTAAATTTTAATTTCTTATATTCTTGAGGTAATCTGTTCATGGTAGATTTTCTCATTTTATAGAGTTTTAAGTAAATCTTCAAAATTTAGTAATGTTTGAGAATTTACAATATCAAGATCTGTTATTATATCTATATTTTTGTTAAAAGGTATATCATATTTTGAAATACTCTTTTTTCTTTTTTCTAATTTATCTATAATAACCTGTATGTCTTTTATTATTATTATTATTATTATTGATCTTATTATTCTTTTAGCAAAATTTTCCATCATATTTTCCTTAAAACATTTTAATATTTTTCGAGACATTTAATTGTTCTTAATATCCTATCTTATCAAATTTATTTTCGAATTCAATCTCTTTTTTGTTTTTCATAATTCTTTTAATTTTATATGTTCATCTTTTAGATCAGGGTTTTTTATAAGTTTTATCAGTCATGATACTATAATAATTCTTTAGGTCTTGATTGTATTCTTTTCATATTATGGTGACTTAAATATAATTATCATACTTGGAGTATTTTAGGTAGTTTCATTTATTTAGAATAGTCAAAGGCAAATATGGTCTTTTATTTTGGCTATTTTCACGTATTTCCCCTAAAATGGAAATAACCTTCCGCGCTCCCAGGGACTTACTTCACTTTCCGAATCAACTCAGCTCCGCCGAAACGGCCGCTCTACGACAATCGTGAACACCACTCAGTCTCACACTCTTCACTTTCAACGACCCACAAAAAGCGGGAAAATCCAATTATTTTCAAATCTAATTCTTCAATAAAAAGTTGAGAAAAAAATGGCCCTAGATCAAAACGAACACCCCTACACTTTTCAAGTACGCGCTCTCTCTCTCAAAAATTACTTTTTTCATTTCAAATGATTACTCCCACCTTCCATCGTACACGCACATTACTGCATTATTTATGGATGCGTATAAAGTTTCTGCGTTACATATCATTTAGATCTGGATTTTTGCTGTATTTTTCATATATTTATGTACCCACAAAGAGATATTGGAAGATAATTGTGTGTAGAGTATATTTATATGCAGAAGCAGGAGGAAGAGAAGGAATTTGATCTGGGTTCTGACGATACCGAGGTCCCTTTGCCCCTAACCGTCACTTCAAGGGTCTGTCTGATCGTCCCTGTTTTTTGCCTTTTAATAATTGATTTTTCTTTTTGGAGTAATAAGAACTGTTATCTTTGAATGTGGGTATTGAGGAGATTGAGAAACGCAGGTATTGTATATGTTGGGGGATATAACGTCGGGGCCTGCTTATAGGTTCGTGCAATGGCTGGAGCTGGTCCGTAAACGCAGTAAGCACAGGTCCTCAGGATTCCCACACCGCCCTCACCGCAAGGAGAGTATGTTTCTGAGGTCGGTTGATATTTTGCAGTCCCAATTTGATCATAATTTGGGCTCTGAGGTGCAATCCAATGTTGAATTTAATTTTGGGGATATATTGTTATTGTGTTAATAGCTGGGATAGTGTTATTTGCTCATGTCTAAATAATTCACATATTCCATACCAGATTAAGAAGTTGTGAACATTATACTTAAAAGGAGTGATAGTTTCTGCTTAATGATACATTTGCCATTTTGTGTAAATTATGTGATGTATGGCTCTTGAAATGTCCGTGCAATGCCCACAAGGATCCCTCAAGGAAATGGACGAATAAGCGGTAGAGATCATGCAAGAAATGCTATATGGATTTTGGAATACGAGACTTTGGACTGCATCTTTGATATTAAGATCTTGAAATCATAGCAAGTGGAATCTTAGAGTGTGTTTGGTAGAGATTTTTGGGGGAAGAATTGATTTTTGAATAGTGATATGATGGGAAATGTGTGGTTGAAAAAGAAGAAAAAAGTATTGATGTGATGGAAAATATTATTTTATTGAAGAATGTGTGGTTGAAAATGAGAATTGATTTACTGTAGAAAATGAGAATCTGTACCAAACATGCTCTTAATTTACAGTGTATTGATTTCTTTCTTTGGAATTTATGGTCACTGCTAGTGTAATTAAGAATAATAGTAATTAGGTCCCAACAGTAAAATATTACTGGTTATGGACTAGTCGAACCAAGAATAAATAAAACAAATGAAAAGAACTACTTTATCTTAATGGGCAATATGTGGAGCTGTTGTTTTTTTTGTTGGGGGAAGCAGTTCACGTTGAAGTTTCATTTAACATTAGAATGGATGGAAACCACATATTATCTAGAAGTACTTGTCATTAAAGAGTTTCTGATGAATTAAAGTCAAATAAATGAACTCTTTGCGTACATCTAATGCTCTACTGCTGCATTTGGTTTGTATACCTTGTGATATATGTATTGGAAGCAATAAACTGTGGGGATCCAACTAAAGCATTGACAAGAAGATAGGGTCACCATATATTGGACAAAAAATTAGAGAAACTATAAATTGAGATGGATGAGGAGTAGCATCGTCAAACTGTATAGTCTGTATTAGTATTGGGAGACTAGATACTTCTATGTTATTTTGCCACGACTTCGTGATTGCAATAGTTTATGGAATAACGTTAAGTAATTTATGAAATTTTCTGTAAAGCACCATTGTAAACTCAACCTATTTGTTTTATTCTTCATCGAAGTGAATATTCTGGGAGTTATTAAAAAGGGTGACCACCATAATTACTGTTTAATTCTCCTAAACAATCATATCTATCATTATGTTATAGTTAAATGATATGAGTCTCATTTAGGTTTTGGTACAAATAAGCCATTCATCTGTAAGCAAGGGGATGTAGTTATAGCACTTTATATAGGAATGAACCTAGACATGCATGTTGTAAATTGTCATCGGTTGCAGTAACTTAGTACATTTGTATGCTCTGTTCCTAATGCTTACTACTGCCTAAATATTCCCAAGTAGCAGGAATCTTTTTATTCTTATGTTTTTGTACATTGATATAAGAATAATTTCCTTTCTTTGTCAGCTTACCTTCGCGATTTTGCTTCAGTGCAGGAAAGTCAAATCTTGACTTGAAGAGTTCCCAACCTTCTGAGCAAGCTACAGAAATCAGTTTGTGGGAAAGACTTGGTAAAGCTTCACTGTTGGATATTGAATCGTGCTTCTTCTCCTGGAACATACTTTCTTCCCTTCACCATACTGAGCACAGCAGCAGCACTGAGCATTCTGAAGATGAGATGAATAAACCACTGGAGGTTTGTAATGCTAAAACTTTAGTTTGTTGTGCTTAATTTTTCAAACAAGCGAATGCTTAATTTGACATTTTTTTATCACTTGCTAATTGATGCTTTACAATTTTTTTGTTTGTTAAGTATACTGTGTAACAAAAGATAGATGACATGTATACATGCATGCCATTCTACTTATAACATATATGTTTCCTTGTCCTTGATGATTCAGGAATGTGTTAACACTACTCTACTTTCCATGAGGTTCTTTAGTCTTTACTGTAGATATTTGAAAGCTACTGTCCTCATGTTATGTTGACATGTCTTCAAATCCCAATGGCCAATTCTTACAACGTGCAAACTCTAGGCGCTAGTGTGGTGTCTTCCATATTACACCTTTGATACTCAAGTTAGCACATGTTTGGATGTTCATATAAGTGCATTAAGTACAATGGTCCACTACTTTTTGTGGCTTATTCATTTTTTAATTTTTTTTAATTGTAGATCCCACGCAATAATTGTGGCTTCTGCTTTTATCTACTTATTAAGAAAACAAGCTTTCAAACATGACCAAACAAGCACTTAGATGAATTACATCATAATGTTAGATAGTCTTAACGAATCCACTTCCACTTCCACCTCTAGCCTTTCTATCTTTTATGCTAGCAAACAATTCACATGTACATTTATCCTAATGTATGAATAGATGTGTCAAAATGGGCGGGCCGGGTCGGCCCGCACCCCATACAACCCGTGCACAGCCCGTCAGACGTGAAACCCGCCCGGACGGGCTTTCCGTCCCGGACCGGAAAAAAATTTGCTTGGCCCGGCCCGGACCGTGAAGCCCACATGGGCCGGGCTGGGTTGTCGGCCCGCTCGGCCCGATTTTTTTTTTTTTTTTCAAAAGTAAATGGTAAAAATTAAATTTTATAATTGTAGTGAAAATCGATAAAAGTTGCATAAAAATAAATTTTATATTGATTTATTTTTCGATAAATTTTACATCAATAATTGAATAACATAAAAACTTACAATTTTTCGAACAATATTTTGCCTAACTTGACAAATTAAACAGTTTTTTAACTATTTATAAACTTATAGTTAAATTACATCCCAACTAGGTTGGCATCTACTTAACTATAATTTCGTCATTACAAATCATATTCTATTCATCTACAGTAAGATTTTTAAAGTCTTGAGCAATATCGTCAGTAACTTTATCTTGCATTCTTACATCTGCAAATAACCAGTCTTTCACGCAAATGAGAGCTTCTAAAATATTTTCTTTAAGTCTTGATCTTCTTTCATCTAGTACTCTGTTACCTGCACTAAAAGCAGACTCCGATACCACTGTTGAGACTGGAATTGTTAGTAGATCTCGGGCCATTTTTGACAATATTGGATATGACCGTTCATTTACCTTTCACCATTGTAAAATATCTAAGTTGTCAAACCTCGTCTTGTGGAATTAAACTGTAGTAATCAAATTGATAATATCTTTTTAATTCAGGTGGTTTAACATTCTCATTTGAAAATGAACTAGTAGATGAAGTAAAAGACACATTGCGTTTCTTGGCTATTAAAGAAAAGAAAGAACTTTTACCTTTAGAAGTGGTAGCAGAACTTCTAGTAGAAGGAACATTTTCATTATTACCATATTTCATAACATAATTATTGTACATTTCATTAATAAAGCGTTCTATTTCCCGGTTTGTAATATTTATATTGAAAGATAAAGTTTCAGAAAGTTGATCCATAGCACACTGAACTCCAAAAAATTTAATACGAGGATCCATTACAGCTGCAATTGGAAAAATCATTGGCATATTTTCGTAATATTTCGAAACTTGTCCTCCAATGTTGAATTCCACCTATTTGGAATATCATCAATAAATTTTCTTCTTCTCAATCCAAGATTTTTACAAATCTTTCCAAATTCTTGTTGTCTAGAATCTGAACAAGAAATGTAGTTAATAGCTTCTCTAATTTTATGTATTTGTGGTGTTATTAATTTTAAACCATCTTGCACTACTAAATTATATATATGACAAACACATCTCATATGAAATAATTTAGAGTCAAACGAGGGATTAAGTGTCCTTTTCAAAAGTTCAATGCATGCAGTATTTGCACTAGCATTATCAAAACTAATGCTAAATAATTTGCTCAATACATTAAATTCATTAAAAACTTGTAATAAATTCTCACACAAATTTATTCCATTACGTGGATATTCAAGTAAGCGAAAAACAATAATTCTTTTGTGAAGTAACTAATTATTATCAATAAAATGTACGGTGACACATGCATAACCATTGTGATTACGTCCAGACCAATAATCAGATGTAAAACACATAACTCCATCAAAATGGTTAAATTCAGTTTTTAAATGTTCAGTCATTGTATGAAATAATTTCAAGATATCCGAGTGAACAGTATTTCTACTTACAGACCGATAAGCGGGTTGAACATACTTTTGCATAAACTCCTCAAAGTATCGATCTTCTGCGAAAGTAAAAGGCATCTCGCTTGTTGCCAAAAATTCAGACATTCCTACTCTCATTCGATCCTGCGGATAACAAAAATTAGAAAAAGTAACTGTTTCACTAGTATTAGTAAAAGAAGTAATTTGAGCTTGTTTAGTATCCAAATGCCCTCTTTCTTTCATATGTTTATTTTTGTGTCTTCACAATGTGCCCGTGTCTTGACCTTTAACTCATGCATAACTCTTTCTACAAATAGTGCATATTGCTCTTTTGTTTGGTTCATCTACTGTAAAGATTTCCCAAACATCGTAGTTGTAGACTTGTAAATTGTGAGAGTTTACTATTTTTTCACTTCACAATACCACTATTTATAACAAAAAAAAAATAAAAAAAAACGTCTTTTTTTTAAAAACCGGGCCAGTGGTTAACCGCTGGCCCGGTTTATCTTGAACCGGCCCGGACCGGTTTCAGGTCCGGGCAGCCCGTGATTCGGCCCACACGGTTCACGGGCCGAACCACGGGCCTGTTCGGGAACGGGCGGGCAGGCCCGCCCATCTTGACAAGACTATGTATGAAGTAGTTATTTGATCCTTTATCATCTTTCCTTTTAATTTCTATTAATGTTTAGACAGAGTTAATGCTTCTTTTGTTCTTAATTATGGCTTCTTTATTTTTACGTGGGTGCAGGTCACTGTCAATTCCGGGGGTGTTGTTTTCTTTGCACTTTTCAACCAATCTGAAAATGATGAATCTTCTCCCAAGGAAGCTGCGGCCGTGATAAAGTTCTCATCTTCGAGGATGGCCACCCAGTCAGAACGACTTGGCTATGAATTCGCGAAGTGGCTAGGTGTCCAAACCCCACAAGTTGTACCTTCTTGCCTCAGCAACTACTGCTTTCTATATCTAAAACTGGAAGTCTGAATTTTTTGCGGAACATTTTACACTATTGCAGGCTAGAGTAATTCACAGTACAAGTGCAGAGTGGCTGCAAATCAGAGAGGCTGCAGAAAATGCAAAAGCGGTAGCAATTGCAGAAGGAGATGAAATTGGTGAAACGACATGTTCAGAACTTCTAGAAGCTCTTGAGCTCAGTCGCTGCCTTTTATTGATGAAGTGTGTAAGGAATTTTGTTGTAAGATTCTATAGTAGATCTGCATGTAATGCACTTAAACTTGATGCTAATTGCATTACTGTATCATGCAGAAAATGGCATAGGAATTTCTGTAACTCACACTTAGCTCTTGTGGGACTTAATCTAGTTGCTGTTCCTTGCTTTTGTGTATGTTGACCTACTTTACCATAATCACCTAGAAATCTACATGAGATATTTACCTATCAAAAAAAAAAAAAAAATCTACACGAGATATTTATAATGCGGAAATTAAGATAAATCTCAGTTCGCTGGAAAAGTATTTTAGCAATTTCAATTATTGGATGATTAATGTCAGTGGAGATTGCATGAATTCCGGACAGTAAATTCTAGTAATATATTTTCTTGTAAGATTTCTTATTTTATTTCTTTTAGTTCCCACAGAACATTAAGAACTTTTACATTTGCAGTTATGTGCATGGGTCTCCTTTATTAGAAAGCTCAAATGCGTTTGATTCACGAGAAGCAGCAGAAAAGACTGCATTGGCCCTAGGCAGGGTCTTGATGTTGGACCTTGTCATAAGAAATGAGGATCGGCTTCCTTGTCGCCACCTCAGGTGGCGTGGGAACTCTGCAAATTTGCTGTTGGCTGAAAAAGTAGCCACTTTGAACATTGATGCACTGGAGTTGGCCTTTGATTCTGCAATCAAGAGATATAGACCAAAAGTAATTCGTGCACTTCAGAAAGAAAGAAGAGCAACTTCAGTTGACAGTAGACTAAGCACTCCTAATCCAGGATTGGTATCACAGAGTTCTGATCTTTCTGATATTACAGAATCTCCTAAATCTAGCAATATGAGCTTAAAGAGTGAAAATTCAATTGATTCAACAACTTCTGATTTGCATATTGTGGCGATAGACTCTGGGGTTCCTCGTAGACCACCAGCGGGGAAGCGTGCAAATGACCAGGTAAATTATCCTCGGTTAGTTGAGCTCCTCATAAACAATTCAGAGTATGCATCACAACTGCTGCATGAAATAACTGGAGGAAAATTAGGATCCTCACTAGAGGATTCTGATAGAATACCCAACTTACCTGGAAGTGAAATGACTTCAGTTGTGCATGAATTTCGGAGTGGTTTCCGAGCAGCTCTCAGAGACTTGCAGGGATTTCACATCTTCCTTCTTACTCTTCACCAGAAACTGGATATCCTGTTACGAGCATTTCTCAGTATCATGAATAAATCATCTTGTGGGGATCTTGACAAAGATGATATAGTGGTTCCTGAATCTCCATTGCAGGCTAAAGTTAATGAGGTGCATTGCCCTTCACCAAGCAGGGATTGGATAATTGTTGATAACAGTTCAGATTTGAATGATTCAGAATCACATAGAACGACTCCTAGGCCTTCGTCTTCAGGATGTAAAGAAATTTCAGATTCTTGTTCTCCAATGTCACGCGATAGTTGGCCGGGAAAGTCCAGCAAGGGCAGTGGTGAACCCCTACGTAGCCTGCGATTGACTTCAAAACTCCGTGACTTCCACAAATGTGCGAAGGTTTGTGATAATCATTATATCTTAAATGTGTTTGAACAGAACATTTCGTCACTATAAATTGCAAACATTACTAAACGGTATGTGGTATCTCAATGTGTTTATTTATGTAGATATATGGAGAGTTCAAATTGAATGAAATGATGTAAAATTCAGGGTGCTAACTGCAGCTCGCGATAATACTGTGTAATTTTATTAGAGTTACAGTCTGGCTGATCCCAGATATGAAGGGAATATTCAATAATACAGAAGGGAAAAAAAGACTGGATTTAAGTTGTTCTATCAATTGACTTATGTCACGTGTGAGGAAGAGTAAATAACCAATAATCAAGGAAAATGTGGAAAGTACAATTAACAGTGTCATTGCTTTATGGTTGTTCCGAAAACCTCGGAGACACGGCTATCTAAACCTACGCCGTAATCTAGTTCTATGCTATACACTACCTACCTGGCACCCTCAATTTGTGTGCAAGATCATAACAATTATTGAGATAAAAGTCAGTAGATATTTATGTAAGGTCTTGCTTTAATATCACTATGCACATTATTTTGAAAAACTAATCACACGCTATTACTTTTCTTATTTTAGCTGGATAAGAAAATATAGAATGAAAATTCTTGTGGAATGAAATAAGAATTCAACACACAGGAAAAGTTAAAGGTTATCCAATAACCGGAACCCTCTGCCGGTCAGCAACATGAAATTCTCAGGCATCGTTGCTCGCTGGTTTATTTCCTCCTTCCAGTCTCGAATCATTTTCGTGGAGTTTCCAGCACATATTTCTCGTGTCGAGATCTATTGCAACTGTCATAGTCCATCATTATTCTTACTGGAACATTGTTGGTTAATGATAAGGACAGTTTCGAGTGCTGAGCCTCTATTTAATTTTAATTTTTTGGTCATAATGACCTGAATTTAGTTTCTTCTCTTCTTAATGCCAAAAAAACTCTCCCATGGACGAATAGGTTTTGTCTCGGAAAGTCTCTCCCTCAACTTATCGAACATAATACTTTAAATCATTGATAAACTTAAACACCGTTCTTTCGCTAGGATTTTTTATAGTGCATTGTCAACTCACTTCCAGTCAAGATATTTGTATAGAGTCATTGCTTGCCATGATCTCCCTTGATTCGCAACTTTGCATTTCAGATCAAACAACAATCAATTAATGTCCATATATGAAAACTCAAATATCTACCATGGTCTGTGGTTTGATCGATGCTGGATTTTCAAGGAGTCAGCACACTTAGTGCAGTGGCAGAGTTTGAACACGGTTGGATAGAGTTCTGTAGTCAGCTCACAATAAGACATTTGAATTGGACTTCACCTTTACTTCATCAGTGCTCTTCTGATGGCGATTCAGAACCTAGGCCTTTCCAATTCTTCAACGTCAAGCATCATGATCTTTCAACCTTTATATACCGAAAGTGGACACTCCCCACTCATCATACATAGATGGCTACTCTTTATGAGAAATTCTTTAGGCTAAAACAAGGTATACGTTGGTGGAGCCATCATGGGTTTAGTGATGTCTTTCAGCTCGTGAGGAAGGCTGAGTATAAGGTGGATGAGGCAGATAATGTTTTATTTAGAGCGCAACTCATACATCGAGCACAGTCTACTTTGAACCCGATCAGGTATACCATGCTACGTATCATCCCCTCTTTCCATAGAGGAGAGATAAATAAAAAGAAAAGATATAGTGATCGTGCCGTAAGACCTTGTTCGTTTCTACTTAAGTAGTATTCCACTCGTGCAGTGGGTGTATGGGCCATCCCATGGTCATGGTGATGTTTTGGAAACAAAAGGATAGTTTACGTTGGGTGTGCGAGGGAGACCATAACATAGGATACTTTCATTCAATAGTTTATGGACGCGTACGAGTATAGGTCCGTTGAGACCTAATCAAGGGAAGGGAAGTACTTTCTACTCCCGACGATATTAAGAGCTTGGCTATCTCATTCTCCTAAGACCTCTTATTTGCTTCTTCACAACCTTCGGCTCATATTAGATTCGACGTCATTCTTATATTATCGAAGGGGGCAGATATCATGGAATTTTACCATTTACCATCGATTGATGAGGTATGAGAAGCAGTTTTTAGCAGTGATGTTAATAATGCAGTGGGTCTATATGGTGTCTCGTCACTTTTATCAACATATGTGGGACATTATTTGAGATGATGTGTTCTGGTCAATTTTGGATTTTTTGATGTTGAACATCTACTAAGAGGTTTTACTGCTACCGCTATTGTCTTGCTCTCTAAGACTGATGACGCATGTAAATAGTCAAAAGTTTGCCCTGTCAGCTTATGCAATTTGTTCAATAAGAATATCACGAAGTTATTGAAAACTTGGTTGAGTTCTTTACTTTTGCGGATCATTTCTCCACAGTAGAGCGGGTTGATTCCGGGATTGATGGAGATAATATCTTATTGGCTTAGGCAATGATGCTTGAACTTGGGTAAGGGTATCGGGTAAGGTATGTATCTAAGCGTTGAATCTTTTATTTTTTTTTAAAAAAATGTAAGATACGTGAAAATTGCTAAAAAGAGTCCAAATTTTGGACATAGATATGTGGGTACGTCTTTCAAATTTCAATTTTTTCCCGAGAAATTATACATAAAAAGTTAAATAATAATTAAGTGGCAAATTATTAAAAGATAGAAAATATCACTTAAAACAAACTAGAAATTTATACAAAAATAACCAATTATTGAATAAATATATTCTTTAAAAAGTTAATATTAAGTTTAAAAGTTTTTTCTAACATATTTTAATTGTTTTAATAATTATTTTATTAAATAAAAATAAATGGGCCAAACAAAGTCGTAAATCATAGGCCTACATGCATAGAAATAACAGCCCACTAGTGTTACTAAGCTAGAAGCCCAATAAAGCTTAATAATGTTATTAACCTAGGTCATCTAAGTAAGAAGAACGGGAGTAATTTGGAAAGGCACACTACTACTTTTTCTTTTTGCCGGTGGCGGCTTCTTGATTTTTCACGTGGCTTATCTTTCTCCTTTTTTTCTACATGTATGTGCGTATAAATTGATGGACGATCTTTCTCCACGGTGGCTAATCATTACTTTGTTCGCGTTGCCTTTCTTCACCTTCTTGACTGCGGCGCTAGGTTTATAGAAAGCAGAAACGGGAAAGAGGAAAAGGGAAAGGGAAAGAAAAAAAGAAATAAGAAAAAGGAAAAACCTAACGCCATGACCTTTCTCCACCCTACTGTGTCCGGTTGAAAAATGCCTCGTCCGCCACATATTTTATACCCATACTCGTATCGTGTCATTACTACACGGGTACTCCGGCTGGAATGGGGAGTCCGAGCATCACAGGGCTCAAGATCTTATTCATATATACTATTTTGGAGGGCTTCAGATTTGATCGTATATGGATTGACCGGATCGGGCGATGCATCTCGGAGTGTCACTTTTCGGTACTCCTTAATGGTCGACCTTGTGGATTCTTTCCTTCGTCCAATGGACTTCGTCAGGGTGACCCCATCTCGTCATCTCTATTTATCATAGTTGTAGACTACTCTCATCTGTGTACACATCAGTTCTTGACATCCTATTATAGGATACAGACATGGAGGTTCCACACTTATTTCACATTTGTCCTTTGCTGATATGATTATTTTCGCTAAAAGTGAGAAACGATCTATTTAGAGATTGCTTAGTTGTTTGGAACACTATGAGGGTATTTTTGGCCGGTTAATTAATAGGGACGTGGATTCATCCTGCCTTGTAGGGCATCCATCGGTCAGATTAGTAGACTTTAGCACTTGAGTGGATTTCGACATCAACAATAGCTATTCACCTATCTAGGCATGCTATTCAAAGGGGCAAGCAGATCTTCCTATATAATAACCTTATCAAGAAGGTCAGGATCAAGATTCAGGATGGACACAGATCATTATCATATGGGGGACAGATTACATTGCTTAGATCTATTTTATCCTCCATTCATCTTCATCTTCTTCAAGTTATGCAGCCTCCTAAAGTTGTACTAAAGAAATTGAAGAGCATTTTTGCTAGATTCCTTTTGAGACTTAAGATTTAGCACGCACACTATACTGGAAGAGATGGAAGGAGCTCTGTCGATCTGACTGATGAGGGTGGATTGGGCTTTAGGAGGCTACAGAACATCGTTGATACATTCTCTCTGAAGCTCTAGTGGTTGTTTAATACGTAGTGATCTTTATGAGCTCAGTTCGTATTAGGCAAATATTGCATGGACATTCATTCCTTTCTTGCACCTATTCCTTAATGTCACCGACATGGAGGCGGCTAAAGCTATTTGGGCTATAGACTGAAATACATTGCTTGGCATTTAGAGCGGAACACATGTTTTTCTGGTATGACCGTTGGATTTGGGACTCTACCTTGGCATCCTTATTTCCTCGACAACACACTTCTGTGAGAGCACGAATTCTTTGATGATTTGGGGTGAAATTTTGATCGTCTACTACAGGTGCTTCTACCGACTATGGTTGAGAGCATTGGCAGTGTACCCCAATGCCCTGAGGTTCCTAATCTGATTATGTGGAGGGATACTCCGTATGATAAATTTGCTACCAAGTCTACGTGGCAGCTTGTTCGATCAAAATGCAGTTCTCAAACTGCAGTTTTTCTCAAAATGCTACCAAGTCTATGTGGCAAGTGAGTCAGCATTGTTCTCAACCTGCAGTTTTTGCTACCAGTCCACTTGGCCTAAAAACCACAACTTTAAAAAACAGGATATGACCGGTCAACCGGGTTTTATGGTTGGATTTTGCTTTTAGAAAAATAAAATTGTGCTGAGAGGTGATTGAGCTTCAGCATATTTCATGCCTACTCATTGACCCTTGAATCAATATTATTCTGAATCAATTCTTAAGTGGCTTCAATATTTTATTGCAAGTCTTCAATTTTTTTTTTTTCCCTTGAACAACATTCATGTGATTGAATAGGTTATTCTCTCTTCCTTTTTCAGGTGGATGCTGAATTAAACAGGGAAATAGAACAATGGAATGATATGCTTAAAAATGATGCAATTAAATTGTGCCATGAAAATAATTTCAATACAGGGTTCTTTGAAGGTAGTGAAAGCAACTGTGTTGTTGATGCTTACGAATTGAAGGTAGTAATCACATCCTTTGGTTCAATATTTTGACTTAATTTTGAGATACTTTATTCATCTTTGCATTGACAAGTGCTGTGAGATTTATAAGCTTTTATTGTTTAAAATTTCAGGTTAGGCTTGAGCATATTCTCGAGAGGATAGGATTGATATCTGATGCAGGAAATACAGAGAAGCCATCGTCAATCTCAGCTAGCCTGTTCATTGGTGGGGCACTAGCAGCAAGATCTGTGTACACTCTGCAGCATTTAGGGATTACACATATCTTATGCTTGTGTTCCAATGAAATTGGACAGTCAGATTCTCAGTTTCCTGAATTATTTGATTACAAAAACTTTTCAGTATGTGTTTGTTATGCAGCACTTCTCTCCCTTGTTTCCTGCACACTTCTCTCAGTCTGTCTCTTTTTTTCACTGTTTTCTTGGCCAGTCTTCTTCTCTTTTATAAAAGAAAATTAGTAAAAAGAAAATTAGAAAACTGACTCTCTTCGACCTGAAATTTGAGAAGATGTTTCGCTTAGATATCACTTAACCTAATATGCTCGACAGATAGGTTTTAATAAATTTTTCTCCTTTGTCTCCATAGTAATTTAAAAACTTGATTGATTGTCTTTTTCCTCAGAATTTTGCATGGATTTTCGTTGACAACACTTTGAAATTCAAAGATGTTAAAAGATATAACTTTATTTTGTTCAGTTGGACGTGCATCTCCAAATTTATTTTTTGCTACTCAGGAAGTCATGGGTTATTTCTATGAACAGATATGTGATGAGGAAGATACAAACATCAACGATCTCTTTGATGAAGCACATGATTTCATCGATCACGTTGAACAAGTTGGTGGGAAGGTTCTAGTTCACTGCTTTGAAGGGAAAAGTAGGAGTGCAACAGTGGTGCTTGCTTACTTAATGCTAAGAAAGTAAGTGCATATACTGTAACTAAACATTTAATTGCAAGTAAATAGCAAGCATCTATATCTGACTTATGATGCACCCATTGGAAGGACTTCGGTTCAATTTGACCTGTGCAGCTAACTTGAATCCTAGTAATCTTTTTCATGGGAAATTGAAGTGATAAAAGTAGCACTCTAAATGTCCACATTCGATTTCAGATGCATCCATTAGTAATAGCTGAACAATATTTAAGCTAACCATTATTGGAGAAGCGGATAAACAACAAAGAGCAAAATTAACTTAAAATATCAGTGTTTAGTCAGGATGATTTGCAATGACAGAATTCACTTGCAAGCTATTGATCACCATGCTACTTGTTTTGGTGATTGATTCTGTTGACTTGTTTCTTGGGAATCCCAATAAAATAGTAAGTCAAAATAGTTTTATCATTTGCTGGATTTGTAGTCGATGTACTTTAGGAAGTTACCTATGCTTTTACAGATTCAATTTGCTGGTTTACTGAATAGATTTTAACATCTGGTTTGCTTGTAATTAGGACAGATTTTAGCACTGTAGGAGAATCAAACTTTTTTCTCTCTTTAAGATTGTCTTTCTTTACTGTTGTATTTCAGATGAATTCACTAATCATTTTTGAAAGATTACGACTGAAGTTGTTACAACTGCAGAAACTATACTTTATTGCAAGCATGGAATATGCTAAAGCGAGTTCACCGAAGAGCTCACCCTAATGATGGATTTGCAAAGATTCTTTTGGATCTAGATCTTAAGTTGCATGGTAAAGTTTCTATGGAGTGGCAACAACGCAGACCATCGATGAAGGTTTGTCCTATCTGTGGAAAGAATGCTGGCTTGAGCAGCAGCTCATTGAAGCTTCATTTGCAGAAAGCACACAAGAAACTGTCGTCTGGTAGTGTGGACAGTGCTACGACTATGGAAATACAGAAGGCAATTGACGCACTAAAAATAAGCCGAGGTGGGAGTGTCAGCCCCACGCAAAGACAATCTCATTCGATGATGGACGAATAGATTTAAGTTTTTCTTTTGGTCTCTGATGTAGAGTTGCTTGTTTCATTTATAAGCCGAATTTGTTCAGGATTATTTCTGGGTTATGAGGTTTATATTTCTGTATCCTAATTGCTGAGCACTTTGATAAATGTTCATGGTTATATCAATACGAATATGAACTTAATGTTTCAACTAAACCTTAAATTTGTGATATTTGCTTTAGTTAAGACTGAATACGGGAATCGAACCCAGTCACAGTGGATTGTAATAATTTGTGAGACTGAATATGAGATGTAATAATTCGTGATAATGAATGCAATCTTGCTTCTCTGTGATATCCCAATTACCTGTATTCCAATATTTACCTGTAGGTTTTTTTTTTTAATTAAAGTGGTACTTGGTGGTTTAAGATCGTACTGTTCGTCAGTTTGTTTGCTAAATTTTGTTTCTTTGAAGGAGAATCCTGTTACGGACTACTGGCGCTCGGGTCTTAACCCTTTTTCTTGCTAGACGTCTCTTTTATGAAGCATGAGGTTCGAAAATGATAAAGAGAGAGAAGTAACCCAAGATTCCATACTTTTCCGTAAATGAGAGAGAAATCCACCAGGCAAAAATCATCAGTTTTTACCGTGCAAAAGCCATAATGCTATTTGTAAATATTTAATAAATGCAACAGACAACAACATACATGCTGCTTATAATCAAGTTTCTGAAAATAACGTACTAACTTCGTAGCATTCTGACTACAATGTGCATATAAATAATTCAGTCTAGTGGATGCTGTCCTGAGTTTATCAGGTAGCTTTGAAGTTTACAGCTAGGTGATATATACCTGTTCAAATAGAAAGCAATAGTACATTCAATAAATTTGCATAGTTGAAACTGTGCTGAATCTACACTGCAATCGGCTCGGGAGATAGCTCTGGAGGAGCACCACTGCTACCATTCAGAACAATCACATTGCCATCAGAATCAACATCGACAATAACTGAATCGCCTTCTTTGATCTCGTGTGCAAGCATCTTCTCGGCCATGCTGTCCTCCAAAAGTCTCATAATCGCTCTTCTAAGTGGTCTTGCACCGTAACTTGGATTGTATCCTTCGTCAACTACCCGATCTCTGAACCTCTCTGTAACCTGAAGTTCTATATCCTTGGCTTTCAGTCTCTGGAATACTTCCTTCAGCATAATATCTGCTATTTCCTTTACCTCCAGCTTGGTGAGTTGCCGGAATACAATCATCTCGTCCAATCTATTTAGAAATTCTGGCCTGAAATATTGTTTCAACTCCTCTGTCACCAAGCTCTTGATTCTGTTATAACTGCTATCCTTCTCGTCATAATCTAGATCAAAACCTATACGTCGGCCCCCCTTCTCAATTACACTACTTCCGACATTTGATGTCATGATCAACAGCGTGTTCTTGAAATCGACTGTTCTACCTTTACTGTCAGTCAACCTACCATCTTCGAGAATTTGAAGCATCATGTTGAAGACATCGGGATGAGCCTTCTCTATCTCATCAAAGAGTACAACAGTATAAGGCCGGCGTCGTACAGCCTCGGTTAGCTGTCCACCTTCGGTGTAACCAACATAACCAGGAGGTGAACCAATGAGCTTTGACACAGTATGTCTCTCCATGAACTCACTCATATCAAGCCGGATCATGGCTTCTTCAGAACCAAAGTAGTAGGCAGCCAATGCCTTTGCGAGTTCTGATTTCCCGACGCCAGTTGGACCCGAAAATATGAAGCTAGCAATGGGCCGGTTGGGATTTTTTAGCCCAACACGGGCACGGCGGATAGCACGACTGATGGCTTTGACAGCTTCATCCTGCCCAACGACGCGTTTGTGGAGTGTCTCCTCCATCTTGAGGAGTCGGTCAGATTCATCAGTAGATACTTTCTCAACAGGGATGCCCGTCCAAGCAGAGACAATGTGCTGAATGTCAACTTCTGTCACAACAGGACCCGCATCGCTAGCCTCACTTTCTGCCTTGGTCATCTCTTTGTTTTTGTCAACAAGAGTAGATATCTGTGCCTTAAGATCCATTTCTCTGTCACGTAGCTCCCCAGCCTGTACATTAATTAATAGTTCATAAACTCAGCATCCAATCAGCTTAAGAGGTAACAGCAATGTCAAATATTGAGAGGAAATGTAGGATCCTATATATCAACTACATCGAACTATTAAAAGGGAGCAGATATTACAAAATATTACTAAACCTTTTCAAAGTCTTGGCTTCTGACAGCTTCATTCTTTTCTTTCGTAATCTGTCTAAGCTCTTTCTCAAGCTCTCTGGCTTCCTCAGGAAGCTGCAAAAGATATAAGTGTCATTGCATTGGATACTCAATGGAAGAAGAAAAATCGCTAAATAAGAAAGGTATACACCTGTGCATGACGAAGCCGAACCCGGGAACCAGCTTCATCAACCAAGTCAATTGCTTTGTCAGGCAGAAAGCGATCACTGAAATATGTAAAGATATAATTCAGCAAAGAGCTGAGCTGAGGACCAGTATTTGACTGTTTCTAGAATCATAATACAGCTAACATGCACGAAAGCATACTTCTTGAAGATGCTAAACCAGTGAATTTCATTGTTAATCAAAGATGTCTTGTTTAAACTTTTCATAAACAAGCCAGCTAGTATGGGAACAAAACAAATATATTCATGTACAAGTTCCCAAAAATACACTGTTTGAGCACCAATCAGTAACGAATTTGTAATCTAGAGAATAGAATATGTAGTTTAGAAACATACCTGATGTATTGGTATGACAGCTGGGCTGCAGCAACTAAAGCTTCATCAGTATAACGAAGCTTGTGGTGTATTTCATAGCGTTCACGAAGCCCTTTCAAAATCTGTATGGTTTCATCCACAGTAGGTTCCGGGACCTTGACTGGCTGGAACCGTCTTTCTAGTGCTGGATCCTTCTCAACGTGCTTTCTGTATTCGTCTAGTGTAGTGGCCCCAATACACTGAAATTTATACAAATTATCAGTAATTTGCCTTAAAATGACATGGTAAAAACATCAGCAAATGTGAAGGGTTAAAATGGACAGTAAGACACTACACATTCCTGTTAAACATAGTACAAACAAAAGCAACATTTGAAGGTCACCAGAATTTATCGAAAAGAACAAGGGCACAGCATTAAAGCAGAATAGGCACACACATGCATGCAGGCCACCCCGGGGAAAACAAAGCAACATTTGCATTTGTGTGTGTGTGTGTGTGTGTGTGTGTGTGTGTAACCATGTCAGGCATAAATATATTCATAAAGATGACATTAATGTCACCTAGAATAAGTTCAGTTCAGGATAAGACATGACATGAATAATCACTGTCAAGTACATTGTACACACAACAGCAGGAATTAGTGCACATTATTTTAGTAAAAGTAACCTTTCAATTATGATTTAAATCCTTTGGGAAAGTATAATTTAAAAGTCACAAATGAATGGGAAGCTTCCTTATGATAAATATCAGATCAAAAGACTATCTTGCAATATTGAGGGTAGAGTACGAAAAGAAAGGGAAGATAAGGAAAGGCCTCCGAAACAAAGATATTCTGGCGTATAACAATCTCAAAACAATATCTATTATGATGTGTAATTCACATTTTTAAGACTGCAGTGATGTAGTCAAATTTATCATTATACTATATTTCCATAGGTTCCTTGGCTGTGCTAACCTGTAATTCACCCCTTGCTAAAGCAGGTTTCAAAATGTTTGCAGCATCAATTGCTCCCTCTGCAGCTCCTGCACCAATCAATGTGTGAACCTCATCAATGAAAAGGATAATTTCATCACTCTGTTTAATTTCCTCCATCAGCTTCTTCAACCTTTCTTCAAATTCACCACGGTACTTCGTCCCAGCAACAAGAAGACCCATGTCCAAGGTTATAACCTAAAATTATTAGAAAAGGAACATTTAGTATTTCAAAGGAAAAAAAAGTTAATGAATACACCTAATAATATTAGAATGCATGTTCGTGCTACTTCTGTTAAAGGTAGCTCACCTTTTTCCCCTCAATTGTCTCTGGAACATCTCCATTGGCAATTCTCTGAGCAAGGCCCTCTGCAATAGCTGTTTTACCAACACCAGGTTCTCCAATGAGGCAAGGGTTATTTTTTGTGCGCCGCCCCAAAATTTGGGTGACACGTTCAATTTGGGCCTGCCTTCCAACGACGGGATCTAGTTTACCCTAATGAAACAAGTAAGCAAACTCCTATTAGGCTACCATAGAAAGCCAACACTTCCAGAAATGAAGGAACATAAAGAAAATTACCTCCTCAGCTTGCTTGGTTAAATTGGTACCATACTCCTCCAACGTAGGCATCTTGTTGCCTGAGCTTCCTCCTCCAACACCAGCACCAACAGCCTCCGCACTCTCACCCACCATTCTAATAACCTACTCGAGCAAATAATTCCATCACTCCATCAGTTCAAGAGAAAACACCGACTTTCTAAAAGCAGAGAAGAATAGAGATACTTGCCTGTGTGCGAATGTTACTTGGGTCAGCCCCTAAATTCTCAAGGACACGGGCTGCCACACCTTCACCCTCACGAAGTAATCCCAGCAGCAAGTGCTCTGATCCAATGTAATTGTGACCTAACCAAAAATGAACAGTAACATCTAATTATAGATTGATAATAGTAACACCAATGCATAAAAAAATAATTTTTCCTGACCAAACTAAAACTCAGATATAAACAATTCAAATGATACCAGCCATGGTTAGAGCCAAAAGAGGCAAAAGGGCAGCAATGCATAAAAAATTAACTTATTATTTCCTGGCCACACTAAGGGTGCGTTTGATTGCAAGGGTGGAAAATGGGTGGAAAGAAAATGTTTTACAGGGAAAATGTTTGCCTAGAAAATGTTTTGCAGGGAAAATGATTTCAAGTGTGTTTGATTGGTATAATTTTCCACCCGGAAAATTTTTAAATTTTTTATTCGTTTGGCTTTGTTTTACATGAAAATTGTCCATTAAAGTGATATTTTTTTCCACAATTGGTTATAAAATTTGTTTCCATTGCCAAAAAGTAAAAAAAAAAGGGGAAAAAAAATTGTTTCCTAAAAAATCATTTTTTTAATCAAAGTTTAGTGTTCGTTTGACTTTATTTTACATGGAAATTGTCCATTAAAGTGAAATTTTTTTTTACCATTGGCTATGAAATTTGTTTCCATTGCAAAAAAAAAAAAAAAAAAAAAAAAAATTTCAGCCAGCCTGGAAAATTTTTTCTCACCAAAAAGGCGGGAAAATATTTTCATCAAAAAGCCGGAAAATGCACACGTGTGGGCTAAACCCGGAAAATATTTTCCGTGGAAAATTTCGCCTATCAAACAGCCAAAAAAGTGGAAAGTGGAAAATATTTTCCTAGTTGCCTGGAAAATAAGGCGTATCAAACACGCCCTAAAATTCAGATATAAACACTTCAAATGATACCAGCCATGGTTAAAAGAGGCAAAAAAGGCCGCAAATGCAGCAAACTGCAAACTACAATTTATATGCAAAGCCTTGAGATATTGATGAAGACCTATACAAGAACATGCACCAGCAATGCATTGGAGTAAGTCTAACAGCACACTCAGAAAACAACACAAATAGTAGGCAAGAGTAGAAAAGGCTACCAAGCTGGCGGGCTTCCTCTAGTGAGAGTTCTAAAACACGCTTTGCACGAGGAGTGAAAGGAATCTCTACAGCTACAAATCCACTCCCTCTCCCAATTATTTTCTCCACCTCTACACGGGCATCTTTCAAATTTATTCCCATAGACTTGAGGACTTTGGCAGCAATGCCTGTGCCCTCACCAATAAGTCCCAATAAAATCTGCTCAGTTCCAACAAAATTATGGCCAAGACGTCTAGCCTCCTCCTGTGCAAGCATAATGACCTTTATTGCTTTCTCTGTGAAGCGCTCAAACATGGCTCGTGGTGCAACTCGGCCTTTTCTTCCTTTCCTGCAAAAGTTGAAGGCTGCTACCTTTGTTTGCAGTGTCTGACCATTTTGTCTCAGTATCATGTCTAAGGCATTAGATCCTCGCAGTCCAGAGAAACCTCTCATTCTTATGGGAGTTGTTTGCAAGCTACACAGCATCTTAGCAGCGCCTTTTGTTTTATTAGATCCTTTCAATTGTCCATTCCTTCCGTTGGTGACTGAAGAAGGTAAATTAGTTGACTGAACTAAAGCGTTGGCCATGTCACCTTTCAGGGATCTGCATACATGATAATAGCAGTTAGCCATATAGGATAAAAAATGGAAAGATTGCAATACAGCTCTTAGTATGAAAAACTCAAACTGCACTAAACAAAAGCCCTGATATTGGAAGATAAGATAACAAGCATAGTTTTCCAGTTACAGTTATTCACAACAATGGACACCTATGATAAATAATGAGACAGATGTTTGTATCAGTGGGCCAAAAGAGGAGATAATCCAAACTGCTCAGTTTCATATAATAGCAAAAACTCATGGTAACACACAACTACCAAAAAACAAAGAGTTTCAATTGTCATCCAAACAATTCATCTTTCTATCATAGCAAGATCATGCAAAAGGACTTAAAATTACCTAATAGCTAAAAGTTTCCAAATTTGGAGAGAGGATTAAAGCATAATTGCTCCACAAGATAAACAAAACCATGTGGTGACATGTAAAGTCAAATGATTGGCATCAAGAAAATGCAGACAAGACCTTTGAAATTCGATAAAAAGTTTGAATTCACATATAATTAAGCCACTATTTGTCTCCCCTTCTTTCAAAACTCTTTTTTCTACACTCATTTTCAACCACACAGTCACGCGATAAAATATTCTACACGTAAACCCAAAACTTTTTTTTTTAACCACACATTGTCTAAAAAAATCACTATTCAAAACAATGTTTTTCCAAAAAAATGGCCACCAAACAAGGGCTACAACTGTTTTGAAAAAAAAAATGAAAAGAAAAAGAATTAATCTATCTTCCAAAGGAGTTAACAGAAGTGATGCTTTTATACCATTTAGTTAATGCAAACATTAACTCATAAACACCAACTCAATACTGTGATCTGAAAAATGAGTTCCGTAGTTTAACCTCAATGATTAGCAAATGCAATGATATTATATGGAATTGTGATGTTTATAGATGCAACAAATAAAATTTGATACCTTTAATAAAAATATTACACCACAAACAAAGCCCTTTTAAATACTAGTAGGAGTAAAATATTATGAAACAGGCTAATACAGTCAGAGTTCAAATATTGAAAGCAACAACATGAACTCTCAAAATGGTTAATTCTACCCCAAAAATTTAACTCGAACTGGTAACATTCTGATATGAAATTCACAACACAGCTACAGATAGATCGATAACGTTCACCACTTGCTGAAAAGAATGGAATCAAAAGAACATAATTGAAGTCAAATAGCACAAGAAGTACAATAAGGCCAGGTTTTTTCTCTTAAATATCCATACAATCACAAAAATTGAAGCAAACCAAAACAATTACAACTAAATATACAATTATACGAAAAATGGCTGCTTTAACGCAGAAATAGCTTACTAATCCCACGACGAGAAAAGAAATCTTCACACGTAATATGAAATTCGTATAACCCAAAAGATTAGCTTGAACCCATTAACAATTTAATATAAAATTGGCAAGCCAGCTATAAATAAATTTATACAAGTAACGTAATCTCATAAATTATCCATGCAAGCTCAATAATTGATGCGAACCATAATAGTTACAACTAAAACAAAATTAATAACTCAAGAAAATTAATTCGTATTATAAAATTTAATTACCGATAGATTAATAAGAAGAAAAAGGCCTTAAAATAGTCGTTCGGAGATGGAGAGAGGGCAATATATTATAGATAGAGAGAGAGGAGAAAAATATAAATAGAGAGAGTGACTTGCAGATGATATTAGGCTTCACCGTACACCGCCATAATATAAAATATCTTCAGAAATTCCGTCTGATTGAAATACTCTCATTATTTTTATTTTTAATAAAATAATTCTATACATAAATTTTTTAATTATATATTTTTCAAAAATAACTATTACAAAATTTATTATCCCAAAAAAAAAAAAAAAATGAGACTCAAAACAAGTCTACAACTATCTTGAGGAGGCAAAAGCGAAGACAAGTTTGACAAAGCTTTCTGAAATTATAAATTGAAGAATTTCGTGATTAAAAAGTAAATAAAAATTATAAATTTAATAAAATATGTAATTAAAAATAAAATTTAATCAATTTATATTTAAATATGTAATTTAAATTAAATTTAATAAAAAAATAAACATCTTATATTGCATCAATCTCAATTTCAATCGAGATTATGAAAATACTCTTTCAATGGATAAATCGTAAAGCCCCTGTTTGAGCCTATTTTTTTTAAAATAAATTTTGTAAGAAGAATTTTTTTTTTTTTGAGAATGTAAATAAAAAGTTAGAAAAATATTTTAAGCTTACGTATAAAAATATTTTATTAAAAAATATAGGATTCAAAATGAATTTTAAAGAGTGAGCTCAAGTTGGGGCAAAATATTTCAATGCCCTACAAATAATTCTTTCTTACAAATTTATGTGAAAAATGGACTGATAAATATTTTTGATTGTTAGAAAGAAAATTGTGTAAGGACTAAAAAGTGAGACTTGGAATAAGTAGTGGCCATATATTAAGTTAAAAAAAAAAAAAAATGAAAATATCAAGCAATAATGGGCCACATACTATTGTTTCCACCAAATTCTCAAGTTTCTCTCATCTTTCTTTACAAGGATTCTTTTTTCTAATGATGTGATGGGGATAATAATAATTAGAAAAAAGACAAGATGAAAACGTTTTATTATTTTCTTTAATTTAACTTTAATATTTTAGAAATGAAAAAAAAAAATCTAAAAATAAATATCTTGGGTTAATTTAAGTAATTATCATTGAATTGGTCATTAAATTAACTTTCTTACATGTGAAAATTTAATAGTGACACGTAGAATTTTAGTTTAACGTTTTTCAGCCAAGTGACCATTAGTGTATAATTAGAAACTTGAGTAATTACTACTGTGCTAAAGTTTCTTCATTGAAATTTTTAACGAACTTACATATAATTCATGTTTCAATAAAGTCCCACAATGAAAGAGTGTTCCATAAAACTATTTTTTGCTGAGGATCCATCCTTTACTAGTTAGAAATAAAAACCCAACTTCAAAATAACGTGGTTGGACACAAGCTTATGTCTGTACAAATCATCAATCAAGCTATAAAAGGTGTTAGACAAATAGCACTTAGCACAGAGCTCTGTTTGATCGCACATCAAAGCCAAACTATCAGGGAGCAGCTCATCTCAAGATTTCCAAAAAACACCTCTAGGCTAAGAGAGTTAGGGCGTTGGATGCTCCAATTCAACGTGAAAAAGCTTCATTATAGGTGAATGGGGGTTTCGAGCACTGGCGGACACACAGTGGGCCATGCGGGGTCACGTGACCCCCCCTCCCAACTTTTGGACACCTTTTTTTCTTTTGACAAAATCATAACATATGTGAGTGTTTTCTCTCTCTCTCTTGCTCGACTCTCTCCATCATCCATTTTACCAGAACTCCAACCCTTTTAATTCTTCAAAATTTGTCTATAACTTTTTGAAAAATTAACACATATACTACAAATCTTCACTTCCCAATTAAATTTTAAACTAATTAAAACTTAAATTAGTATATTGAATTGTGTCAAATTAATTTGGGATGTGTTTGGAATGATTTATGTTATATGGAATGATTTTTGAATTGTGCATATAGAACGAGTTTGGAATGATTCTGTCTAATTTGGCTTACATTTATTGAATTGTGTTTATTTGTATTGATTATTAGTATTGAATAGAGGTTGTATGTTTTTTATTTCCGATTACTTGAATTGATTGTTTGTATCAGTTATGGACAAATTCTTTAAACGTAAATCTCCATTTTCTTGTTTGAATTGATTCTTCGTATCAATTATGGAACTTTATCAAAGTATGAAAATGCGTAGAAAACAATTGCAATGAGATGCTTTTATATTTTTTTACAAATTTTTTGCAAGTTTTATTGTACCCCCTTATTTTGAATGATTGCGTCTACCACTGGTTTTGAGATTTTCCCTACTCTAGGAAAGACAAATGTAAGTTGGTCATTTTGACGGTGCTTAATCTTCACAATTCTTGCCCAAAGGGATTCTTGCGCTCTAAACTTCCACCTCAACATGTAATCAAATGTTGCACTCACACTAGCCATGTATTCGAGTCCGAATCCTCCTTCATAATGGAAGCATAGTTTACTTCATTTCGCTCCATGTGTATGTTTTCTTGTAGATGATCCCCCCGAATGAAGATAGTTGTGAGCCTTTCCAATTTCCTTGTAATGCAGCTAGATGGTTTTGACAATTTATTAATGGTGGAGAGACATGGATGTCGCAACACCTTTAACAAGTGTGATCCTACCTTAACTAAGAGGAATTTATTTTTCTCAATCAAATAATTAGTCCCTAACTTTCTGCAATCGATGATAAGTGCATTTTGTACACTTATTCTGACCGTATTATTAATCGTTTATATTATCAAAGTGTTCATTTCTACTTAACTTAAGTTGATTTTCTTTTGTTTCAATGTTCAACCTATTTCTAAGAAATTAAAAAAGAATGGAATGAGAAATGGAGGAAATTTCAAGTTTGGGGAACAAAGTGCAAATATTCAATAATCGATTCAAGCCACAAAATGATGATTGAAGATCAAATATGATCAATTGGATAGAATTGAAAGTTAAAGGAGCGAATTATAGTTAAAGTATTTTCTCAAATCAATTTCCAACCGCACAAGTTATGCCCCATATTTTCTACCTCGGGTTGAAAACCATTTTAGGCATAGCAAACATTCAAATTGGAAAATTGATATTTCAAGAAGAATTGTATCTTTGAGTTAGCTATTCAACACACTTTGAATCACCTCAATCCAATATCAAGACAAAATTATGAAAAAAATACTAAAGTTCGTTTGAATTGGGCGATCACCCCCACCGTCAATTTCAATAGCAAAACCCAATTTTTTTGCTTGGGTGATTGCTCGAGTTTGACTTGGATGACTGCCGAGGCCATTAGCGGTCTAGGTTGGTGTTTTTGTTTTGAATTCCACTCCAACAAGGACTCCTCTTCTTGGGCTATATTTTGGACTTTTTGGAGACTTTTGGGAGACTTTTGATAGGGATATAAATACATATTATCAACTCTAAATTTTAATGCATCTTTTAAAAGCCAAATTCCACTCCAACTCATCAAACGACTTCAAGAAGGCATAGATACCTGTTTCGCGGGGGTAGTCGCTAACAATTAAAAAGAATTCAAACGATTGTGTAAGAGGCAAATCTCTTGAGACAAAATCCCAAAAAGGGGTGCTTTATTGATGAGCGTTACAATTGGAAATAAAACAAAATGCCTCCAAGGGGCGCAAGCATACGAGTATTGAAAAAGGGGATAATTAAAGTTAATCTAAGAAATTGAAATTACATATTCTCTGTTTGAGAGTGTTTGATTCGGGGTCTTTTCTCAATGTCTTCTCTTCCTTTTTATATTCCCATGATGATTTCTTCGTGACAAACCGTTTGGAAACTGCTTGATTACTTTATAACTACCCACTTTCTTCATGGTGGCTAAATTGTCGTGGAACACCATCTCTAACTTCTACCATTACTCTTTGTCATTCAACCGCCTTCAAATGGGCTCCTTGAATTGTGGAATGTGATAAGTCTGTTCGATAACTGCTTCAACAACCGTTATTCTAGATAACCATAATATCTCATGTGTTAAGATTTTGGGCGACTCGAAGGTTTGGGCGAGAACGAGGTCATCGCTCTGGGCGACCGTAAGGCACCCCATTCGCTCAGATTCTGGACGTCTTGCAAGCTTGGGCGATGATGTTACTGTGTTCGTGGACTTCCTCTACATTCACCGATAATTTTATTTGGGTCTTTATCCTGGACTTCCCAATTGGACTTCACTCTTTGGGATATTTAATTTGGATTACACTTTTAGTGTGTCAACAATTACCCCCCAATATGGCAGATTTAATACCAAGTATTAATCTATGCCATATTCACCTTGTATTTTCCAGACAACATTTGAAATTCTCAAGAATTTCAATCATTATTTCCCTCTATAGCCTAAAAAGGTACAACGTTACAAACCCTTATAAACCCAAAAGACACGCCATTTCATCGCACCACTAAACCACGTCTCTATATTTCGCGCTTCTTCCTCACTATTTTACTGTTCATCTTCTTCCTTCTCTGCTACGTTTCTTAGGCAAACCTTAACAAGACTGTATTTTGCACTTAATGGCGACTTCACAAACTCAATCTGAAGATGCTTTCAGTTTCGAAGATTTTCGAAAAATTCTTACTAGGCCGTATGTAAATCGAAACTTCCTTGCACAAGCATTGAGCTGACCTCAATGAATTCTATTTGGGTCCATTATTCAATAATGCCGAAGTCGTTGAACAAGTGGCGGTGGGCCAGCTGTTCCCTTGCACTGAAGATCCTCCATTTCTGAACTCCCTACCATTGAAGCTAATCCGCGATAAAGGTATCCGTACTTGGCTAAAAACTGATCCTAATTTTCGTAGATGGCATGCACGTATGGTAAATCACGGTCCCACCAAAGCAATTTTTGATCGTGCCAGGATTTTGGACCTATTAGAAATTACTCTTTTTCCCCTAACTTATGACCCAGTGATTTTCCCAATCGCCTTGAGTTTCTGGTCTTCTGAGTATAACACTTTTATTTTTCCTCTTGGCCCAATGTCCATTACTCTAAGGGATGTTGGAGCCCTAGTGAATCTTCCGCCCTTAGGTGATACTATTTTTCCTGGTATTTTGATTTCCAGCATTGCTCCATAATTTGACAAGAAAGTTGCCGAATCTTATTCAAGCATGCAAGGCCTTTATACTACTTCCAATTCTGAGCCTACTTATGCTGAGCGTGTTGCCTTCCTTCAGGTCTGGCTCTGTAAATATGTTCTTTGTGTCCCTAACCTGAAACCCTCATTGAGTTATCTGCCTCTATCGCATGAATTAGTATGTGGCAGATCTTTGAATTTGTGTTCATTCTTTTTAGCCGCATTTTATAGAGGCATGGCTTCCCTCTAACTCTAATTAAAGAATGGTGCATCTCCCACTGGTAGCCGGCCCCTTTGGCTTGCTCAATTGTGGATGAGAGCCTATTTTCCACAACTTGGTGCTCCACCGTCTCCTCCTTAAATAGTTAGCTGTTATGGGCTATTCATTCATCAATTGAGCTCTGTAAATATGTCCAACAAAGACGTTTTCACATTCATTTATACTTTGAATTCAACGCCTTCTTTCTTTCCTTTTTCTCCTCATCAAATCCCTCTATACGTACGGCCTCCTTCTACTTTAGCCGAAATGAGCACTTCTTTACCCATCTGGGTTCAATTTCTGGATGGGAGAGAACTGTTCCATGACATTGTCACATGAACAAATGATAAAGTAGGGGTTGAGATATATGCTCCTCAATTTTTTGCACGCCAACTTGATTTTGGCCAAACATGATCTGTTTCTCTTTGTTATTCTAAGAATTTGATAGAGCGTTTCCATACTATCAATAAAATCGAGGCGCAAGCCATTGACACCCGTAATAACCTTTTGGCCGAAGGTTTCTCTTTATCCCCTTTCAATTCTACCACCGTCACACATCCTCTTTTTGAACAGCTCTGGCCATCAGTAAAACGCAGATTGTTTGCAACTGATGCTAATCGTGCCTTCTATTTACTGGATCGGCCAAACACTTCTTCTACTTCTCCTATTTTGGCCACCCCTGTATCCATTAGGAATCCTTCCTCACCTACTCGCGCTAAACGTTCTATTCTTCCATCTGCTTATCCTCCTGCCAGACCACTATAGCCAAAGGCACCTCCAGCCGCAAACGGCCAGCTTCAGCATCTCCCATTTTGCAGGATGATGATGATGATGATGATGATGCTCCTCTTATCCTTAGGAGAAAGGTAACTGAATTTATTTATTCACAAACATATTTTTATAATAATGGTTTATCTGAATTTCTCAGAAAAGTTCAGCCTTTTCTTCGAAGGCTCTGGTTTTGGCAGCTCCTGCTTCATCACCTCTGTTGAAGCTGCTTCGTCCAAATCAGCTGATGATGGGACTACGCTTAAAGAGAAACCCTTAGTCCCGGAATCTTCATCGCAACCAGTAGAAATACCACCTTCTTCCCAGGGCGTCGACCCCCCAAATGTCGAACTGGAAGGTAATACATATTTTGATGTTTTTACCTTTGCTTGTGCTTCTGGTTTTTGATTCGACGCTTCTTGAATTGTGCAGAGACTCCCATGGACCTGCCTGTTGTGGCAGAATCTTCTTTCCTAGATAAGGGGAAGTCTCCACAGGTGGTAGAGCCAACTTGTGACATGCCTGAATCTCCCAGGATTGCTGATGAGGTAACTTTTTACTTCACTTTCATTTTTACTTTGTTCATCATAGTGAAGGTCCTCATTATTGGCATATTTCTTTGCAGGGTACTGATGACATTGTGCGTTCCATCCAAAACTTGTTCACTTCTTGGGGACAAGTAAAGACACCTCGCCCTACTTCAGCTAGTCATTCTTCTGCTTCATCTTCCACTTTCGAAAGAAAATATGAAATCTCTCAAGCAGTCGGTATTTGAGTATATGTCTTTCATGTACATGGAAATCGGCCAGGCCAGTGCTACTAAACAGAATGATAAGTGTGAGCTATTGAGTGCGAAATTGGCACAAGCACTTACACTTTCGATGTTTCTGCTGACTTTAAAGCAACGTTGAAAGTTGTCCACTCTAACATCCTCTCTTTGCTAGCTAAAAATGTTGACCTAAAGGCCAGGAGTACTTAATATCTTCGTGCTTCATCTGAAAAAGAGTCTTTGCTTTTAGAGATTAACAAAGACGAGGACGAATTGAATGAAATCTCTTTTGAAGTTATGATTGAAGACTCTTTGATGATAAGCTCGGCTGCAGAGATGAAGGAGCTTCGAGCAAAGATGAACGACTGTAGGGCGATGATGGCTGCTAAAAAATGCAATGCTTCTCAAGGGATTGAATGAGCCAAGTCTTTGGTTGAGCAATACAAAAAACTGGAGGTTGATGACGATTTTGTAACTGAATTGAACGTCGCCTCTTCTCAATAGAGCGAAGATTGGGGAAGACTTAGGGGAGAATACGTTCGACTTGGGGTGAATTGTAATTAAGACATCTAATGCCTTAACTTTCTTTTTGTAACTTCGTGCTAATTGCCATTGCTAATTTTTGATGTAACAGTTATTATCGTCATTAATGAACGACTGTTTTGTCTACTTGCGTATTTATTGACATTGTCCTTAATCGTCAACCCCCAAGCATTTAATTGCTTTATGCTAAGATTCATGTACATTTTTTCTTGGTATTCCCTTATCTTTTTCCAAGATCTTAGGCCATCTGATTTCAGTTACTATACACGAATGTGGCCATTCATATTCTGTCTTTTCATCTTCACGACTCTATAAATGCTCGTGTATTTCGCACTTATCGTTTTCATTTCCATTTTTTCCTCAAAAACTAATTTGCTGCCATCGTTTGGCATTTCAACAATTGATCCAAAATTATCATCTTCACTAGAAATGGATCATTTGATTCACCCATTTTGCTATTTGTCTTGATATTACATTTGGTATGGGAGATATAGGAAATATTTTTTGGCCTGCAAAGTTCTTCCCATCGTCTCCATGTTCTCCATAAGGAGTTCAATGATGGAAGACGATTTTTGAGGATGCCTTTCAGGCCACTTCGCCTGCTGAGAGTGCTTCTCAGTCCCTTGCCTGTTATTGCGGCAATGCAATTAGGCAGACAATTTGAGTGTACTTTTCTTCCTTATTGCTTGTTGAGAGTGCTTCTCAGCCTCTCTACTTGCTCTTGCAGCAGTGCGATCAGGACGGCGATCAAGGCCAGTTCACCCTCTTACTTGGCGATCGATCGAGGAATTAGTCTTTTCTCAATTGTAGCTTATAGAGTATTTAGTATTTTTTTTATCTCACACTGTGTAATGAATATTTGATAATGAAGGAAATTATTTGAACGTACTTCATTCTTGTCTTATTTATTTACAATCGCTCATATTAAATATGTTTTTATTTGTTCACTTTCCCATAAGGAAGGAACATACTTTTTTAAGTATTTGCCATTAATGAATCTCATGTGCTTGGTGCCATCTAAATTTTCTAAATGATAGGCTTCGTTAGGAAACACACTGTTTATTTTATATGGCCCTTTCCAATTGGGCGACCATTTGCCATACTTCGAATCCTTGCTATCCAAAGGGAGTATTATTTTTCAAACCAACTCCCTCAGACTAAAGGACTTGGCTATAACTTTTTTATTGTAAAACTTAGTCATTCTTTGTTTTTGGACTCGCAATCTGTCTAGGACGTCCAATTTTAATTCGTCCAACCAATAAGTTTTGAACTAGTGACTCAACATATTCACCATCATTTAACTTATGTTGCAAACATACTCTAATTGATTGCACATTGATTTCCAAAGGCCTACCATTTGGTGTAAAATAGAGCGAGAGAACATATACTTAATTAAATTCACTTTAGAGATCAAATAAATGGTTACGGGCCGTAAATAAGCTCTTAATTTTGTACATGTGAAATACAATGCAAGACATAATTTTTCAATTGCAGAGTAATTATATTCACATTTTGTTAACCGTCTACTCAAGTAGTAAATCGCCATTTTTTCACTAAATTGGTCTTCTTGCGACCATTCCACCTATTGATTCTCGTTCAGCCGATATATACACTTTCATTGGCCGTCCTTGGATTGGTGAACCAACATTGGTGGACTTGATAAATATGTCTTTAGGCTTTCAAAAGCCTTTTAATGTTCTTCTTTCCAGACGAATTCGTCCTGATTTTTCAACTTTAAAAGCGGCGAAAATTTTTTAGTTCGCCCTGTACAGTTAGAAATAAAGCGTCTTAAAAAGTTTACTTGACCTAAAAACCTTTGCAATTCCTTTTTATTATTAGGTGGTTTGGCCTCTAAAATTGCATTTACTTTATTTTTGTCAAGTTCAATTCCCCTTTTGTGCACTAGGAAACCAAGGAAGTTTCCTGTATTAACATCAAATACACATTTCAAGGGAATCAATTTTAGTTTATATTGCCTCATTCGCTCAAATGAACATCTCAATCATTCAAAATGGTCCTCTTTTTTAATGGATTTGACCACTATATCATCTACATATATCTCAACAAACTTGCCTATCATATATGAAAAATCAAGTTCATTGCCCTTTGATAAGTCGCTCATGCATTTTTCAAGTCGAAATGCATAACTACCCATTCAAAACATTCTAGAGATCCAAGGCATCTAAAGGCTGTCTTGTGTATATCTTCCCCAGCTATATAAATTTGATTGTTTCCTGAATACCCGTCCATGAAGAAATTTATTACGTGTCCGACAGTCGAATCCACTAAAGAATCTACCGTAGGGATTGGATATTCATCTTTGGGTGTGGCTATATTTAGGTTTCTAAAGTCTATGCACACCCTTAATTTACCATTCTTCTTTAGTACGGCACGATATTGGACAGCCACTCAACATATCTAGATGTTCTAATAAAGCTTGCTTTTAATAATCGCTCTATCTCTTTCTTTATTTCGGGAAGTACATTAGGAGCAAAACGCCTAGGGGTTTGTTTATGAGGTTTAAAATTTGGTTTGGTTGGCAATCTATATTCCACCAAATTTCTATATAGTCCAAAAGATGTACATCAAGGTGTACATCACCTCACATGGAGGGGCCCACTCGAATAAAATATTCAAGTGGGCCCCTTACCCATGTGAGGGGGGTGTACACCGTGATGTACACCCCGATATACCTCTAGCATTGCTTAGGCATATGTTCATACTCCCAAGTAAAACAATCCTTATATTCCTTTAATAAAGCGATTAATTTATCATTAACCTCTTGGTTGAGCATCTGGTTGACAAATGTTGGGCGATCTTCTCTTTCATTGCTAATATTCACTTTAACCAGAGGGTCTTGTATTTGAGCGTATCCAGGCTTGGTGATCCTCATTACTTCATCGTCCATGTCCTTTATAGGCACTTATTCTTCTAAACAATCCACTTTGTCTCCCAATGCTTTCAAAGCTACTTCTTCTTTCGTCTTATCTTTGCATTCTTTATTGAAAGCCATTAACTTGGTTTTGAAGGCCTGAACATCGGACATTTGCATTTGTTGCTTACAACTCATTTAAAATTCTTTGATTACTTTTTTGCCAATTAGTGGCTCCTCCAGGACCACTATGTTTGGCCTCATTTGACTGAACATATCAGTGAGCGAATCTACCGAAAACGGCTCTTCACTCTGTGCAACAATTTGAGTTTCTTCTCCATCTTGGACTACTCTAACAGGTTCATAATTTCCCTAGTACACGGAGTTTGCTTCTACGACAAAAGGTCTATGATCTGCCTGCACCACTTCTGCTTCACCCTTGTCATTCCAGAAAACTAGGCATTGATAGAGCAATGAAGGTATGCAGCGACTTCCGTGTATCCAATCCCTTCCTAATAACACATTGTAACTAGTAGGACCATCTATCACGAAGAAGATTGTGGTCCTAGTAGTTGTCCCAACAGTTATATCCAATGGCATAACCCTTTTAGCTGAAGTTGCTCCTCCATTGAAACTATATCACTTTCTGTCTTTGCAAATGTCCTCATCATCCTAGATGGAATGGTGTTTATAGCTACTCCATTATCAATGAGTACTTTCGCCACAGATATACCGTTAACTAGAGCCTTAACGTACAATGGCCTCAAGTGTTTGGTTAACTTCATAGCTAGTCTTTTGAAAATAACCTTTTCGGCAGCGTCTATTTCCACTTCTTGCTTGTCCTTTGTTGAATTATCCTTTTGTGATAAGTCAACGTACAGTATGTCGCACTGAGCTTCCGTTTCCTGGATTTCCTTTTTACTACTTTCCAGAACTTCCTTTCCAGTTACCCAACCCGTGGGAGGATGCAATATTCTTGGAGGTGATCCATACTTTTCAGAGCGAGGTACTCTCCTTTTCCTCTTGAGTGTCCAGTTCAAAACATAATAATTGAAAGAACGCCCAGATGATTTCCCCAACAAGTCCATTTCACGAACTCCCGCTCGATGTAGTTACTTCAACAGAGTATTGTGTGATACTCCTCTCTTTCTTCTTTCTGACTCCAGATCAATTTCCTCTTCGATATCTGTCATACCATCACCCTCTTCATCATTGTAGGCCCCTCGGAAGTTTGGCCTTATTCACATTCCAGCATACATGCTTCTTCTTCATTATCCCCATTTCTTCTTCTTTCTCTTTGTTCTTGAACTCGTTGGCTAGTAAATAGTTATTATCCATGACGGGAGGTAACGTACTGAACTAAATAGTAAGGGGCTGATCTGGATCTTCTTCATCCCTTCTGTCTTGCTCAAACTTCGATCTCCCAGAAGAACTCTCTGACAATTCTCCCATCGATTCGCCTGTACCAGTCTCTTCACTGTCTTCAAGAACATTTTGATTGGCCACCTCGAGTAGCTTAGGCGCGCCTTAGGACGTGGCAATCCCTATTGTTGCCTCATCATTCGTCCATAATTCCATTGAAAACCCATTTGTTAGGTTCTAGTCATCTCATTGAAGGGTGTCACCTTTCCTGCATTAGATTGGAATGAATGCCATACATTTGGTTGGCGAGGTTGCGGCCTAAATGTCCTCACATTATTCGTTGGCCTGAACCGCCTCTCAAAAGGTGGTCATCTATAGAATGACGTACCTCGCCCTCTAAAAGGCTGCGCGTTTGGAACAAAATCAGGGCGATGGTGACGTTGCCCTGCTCCCGAGTTCCCTGTTTTTGCACTCACTTCTCCTTTACATCTTGCACACATGACTTTTTCATCCTTTTTAGGTTCTTTCCCTTTGATACGTTCGAAGACACTGGGGAGTGATCCAGGGTCTTCTTCTCCGTCATCTATGACCAATTTGAATTTTGGCAACTTGTTTTTAAAACCATTTGTCACCATGTTTACTCCAAATGGTTGTGGGAAATGGTTTTCATCCAATGCCATCTTCTTTTTATCCTCAAACGTAATTCGTCCTGATTCAATGGCATCCTGTAACACATAGCGAAAAGCTAAACAATTGTTAGTCAAATATGACCATGCATTATGCCACTTACAATATTTTTTACCCTTAATTTGTTCAGGGCTTGACAACTTATGTTTATCGCTCAGCTTTATCTACTTATCCTTATATAATTTATCAAATATAAGGTCATCTTTGGTTACATCGAACGAGAACATTCTAGTCTTTTTGTTTTCATCTTTTATAGGCTCATCCTTACCCGACGATCTAGGTTTAGCCATTATATGACAAGTATACGTATCTCCTTTGATTAATTCGGCCAAACATACTTCGGTTTGATCGTAATATTCGTCATTAATGGTATGAACATCAAAATTTGGGTCTCTATTATAAGTCCATTTGCTAGAATTTTTCATTTGCTCTTCTTCTCTTATTAATCGTTCATACCTAATCACGTTTGAGCTCAATTGGAAAAGATCTGGAAATTCTCTGTCTTGGAATTTCTTTTTCAAATCAAAGCTTAGACAACTTTGAGAGATTTTGACAAATTCCTTTTCAGGCAAAGGTGCAAAACACTTACTTCTTGCTCTCTTGAACCTTTGAAGGAAACATTATGCCCATTCATTTGGCATTTGACGTAGATTCGCCAAATTGGCCAAAGTAACTTCAGATTCAGTCTTGTAAAACTGATCATGGAACAATTATTCCAATTGTTGTCATGTTTGAACAGAGTTGCTGGTAAGTTAATGAACCAGGAGAAGACTACTACCGTTAATGAACTAGGGAATAACCTCATTTAATGGTAGTCGGTTATTTCACCACTCTGTAGTGTGAATCGCCCTATGTGTTCTAGAGTGGACACTTATCCTAAACCAGTGGATAATGAAAATTCCGGTACTTGTACCCTCTAGGCCATGGATATACTTGATCTACCCAATCAGGATATGGCTTCGTGTAAGTAGGCCTAATGACAGGTCGTACCCCAAGAGCCATTTGATCCTGTACTATCTCCATGATTTGATTCCTCAACATGACATTGGGATCATATGGAATTCCTATAGGTTAGTTTAATGGTTGATTCGCTTGAGGCCTAATATTTGGTCCTTGGTTGGCAACAAAATTGCCATTGTTTGTGTCGTTATTACCATTGAACTGAGTGTTCAAACCATCATTAACGCGCGGGCGTTCTGTCCATCATTCAGGACATTATCTCTTATAATTGAATTACCTCCGAGGTTAGTAATCCCATTACCACCATTCAAGTTTAGCATTCCATTACCCCCCCGATTTGAAGTAGACGGACCAAAGGGTGGTTCTAGTCCTTGATTTAAGTTCAAACCAGAAGAATTATGTGGTGAATTATGCCCCACAATTGTCCTGGTTTGAAAGTGGTTTGCAATAGGCATAACTAGCTGACACATTTGACCTACTAACTTGTTCATTATCTCATTTAATGTATTCAGTTGTTTGACCATGTTGTCATAATGTGTATTCCCACTTTGGGTAAACCTTTCCATATTATGAAAATTTCGTAGATTTACCTGTTCAACGACATCCTGTGTGAGTTCTCCAAGCAATGCACGCATGGTTCGAGGACTCAATTCTGACATTGGTTAGTAACGACTGTGGCTGCTTTGACTCTGTCCCTCTATTCGTGGAGAGTTTTGCTGCTCATCATATCGCTCGATTACAGACTGGACTACTCGCTGACTTGCTGGTTCCTTATCAAAATGTTTATGAGGCATAATGCTTCACTTTTTGTATCTTCAACACTAAACACCAATGTCCCACCGGGCGTGCCAAATTGTTTCGTGCGGGTAATCGCTAACAATTAAAAAGAATTCAGACGATTGTGTAAGGGAGAAACCTCTTGAGACCAAGTCCCAAAAAGGGGTGCTTTATTGATGAAAATAAACAGAATGCCTCCAAGGGGTGCAAGCACACGAGTACTGAAAAAGGGATAATTAAAGTTAATTTAAGAAATTGAAATTACATATTTTCTGTTTGAGAGTGTTTGATTCGGGATCTTTTCTCTATGTCTTCTCTATCTTTTTATATTCCCATGATGATTTCTTCGTAACAAACCGCTTGGAAACTGCTTGATTGTTTTATAACTACCCACTTTCTTCATGGTGGCTAAATTGTTGTGGAACTGCCATCTCTAACTTCTGCCATTACTCTTTGTCGTTCAACTGCCTTCAAATGGGCTCCTTGCATCGTGGAATGTGATAAGTTTGTTCGATAACTGCTTTAACAACCACTATTCTAGATAACCATAATATCTCATGTATTAAGATTTTTGGCGACTCAAAGGTTTGTACCAAATCTTTCATTTAGTTGCAGACTTCACCCAAACCTTTCATTTGTGCTACCCACGGTGCCAAACTTTTAAAAAAACTCGCATCCAGAGTCCAAATAGATGGAAACTATTAGTTTGACCGTTAGTTGACCAGAGAATTGACATTGACCATAATTTTGATTAATTTTAAAATGATAAAACGGTAACTTCACATTTTCTATAATAAAATAATTAAGAGAAAAAAAAAACCAAGTCACACATACCCGCCCCCACCCAAACCTAAAATGGTCAAGGTCAACAAATGCGACTAGAAGTTGAAGTATTTCAAGCAATTGGATCAAAACCAAGATTGTATACATCTGGGCCCATTTTTACATGACTTCAAAAATAAAGAGAAGTAAATTTTATAGTACTCACAACGCACAAGGACACATTCAAATTATCTTCTTGAACATTTGAGTATACTAATTTCTGTTCATCGAAAATCTACTAAAATTATTTTTATACATTGTCATTTACTACTACAGGTATTATTGCAATATTATGACAAAATTGAATTTGCAATATTATGAAAAAATTGAATTTGATGATATATATTTTCAAATTACAGTATCTTCAAACATGATGAACAAATAGAATAAACTTCCTTCAACAAAATTTAACTAATTAATCTTTGATAAAATAAATGCCGTTAGACTTCTTTAATCCAAGCCCTCTAGTCACGATCGATAGGAACTGATGGACGATATGATCCACTGCCAGAGACTTCACTTTCATCACTTTCGGTTTCCGTCTTCCCTTTCTTTTCTTCTCTTTGACGAATTCTACATATAACAACGTCATATTCCTGTCACACATTGAAAGAAAAAAGAGTTATCCCTTTAGAATCTATAGTTTTTTATAGAAAAGGTCGTGATTTCAATTAATTATACCTTCTCATTTTCTTTTGAAGGAACAAGCCTCTCGTCTAAGACATATTCATGCATAATCCAGTTAGTTTTAACTCCAAATCCTTTCTGGTTCACGGCCTTCTGAAAATAAACAAGAGTATTTTTCCTTCCAAGAAGGGATCCATCAATATCATCAAATATTTCGTGTATAGAGCTCGTCATTTTCCAGTGTCCTTTGCAATCCTTGGTACACTTCCCTTCCGCTCTACTAAGGTGAAGAAATAAGCATACTCCGAACCCTTATATATGGCTGCGCAAAGAGAGGGAAAAAAACAAATTATTCAGAAATTCGAACCAAGAACACAACAAGAATGAACAAGTTAATTACAAAAATAAACAAGAAACGGCAATACTATAAGCAAATTTTAAATAGAAAAACAAGAATTCGAGGGAAACCAAAAACAAATTATTTAGAAATCCAAACCAAGAACACGAAATTAATTTTGGTTCTTTCTTTTCTTTAATCATTATTCCAAAATATAATGTTCTTCCTATATTTCTTTTCAATCAAGAATTCCCTAAATGGGAAGAAATATCGTCAAGAACTAAACATGCATTCATTATACAAGAAAGCTATAGATGCATGCATATACCTGAGGGAAGTTTCGAGGGATGACGCGAGTAGACATCAAAATCTTCGTAGACAATGCTCGGAAATATGTATGAACCTTCCACTTTAGCCACCAAATAATGTGTTGGAAAAACTAAGTTGGTAGGCTAGTTTTGGCACTAATTTTGAGCGGGACCCGGTTGACTATTTTGAAAGATGGAAGTTGATTTGTGTTATCCTCCGTGAGTACATTGAAATCACATGCTTACTTGTCAAAAATGATGCTCGGGTGAATGAGAAATTGAAGCTCAAAGTATGCCATGTGAAAGGAGTTTGTTGGTGGGAAAACTAAAAAAAGTTAAGGTTTGTCCCACATAGGAAGTGGATGAAAACTAAAACCACTTTATAAAGGATTACACTTTAGAGTGGTGTAATCATGTGTAGCATAGAGGCTCTCTCCACGTGCGCGCGCAGGGGGGTGCAAATCTTGGACCGAAATAGGCTTCGGACCTTGAACTTGTGTGCGGGCGCGACCTGCGTACACGAATGTCGGACCGAAAGGAGCAAAATTGGCCCCTTAGGAGTGTCCACGTTTTGCTACATTTTTGTTAATTTTCAACAGACTTTTGGTTTTCCAAAACTCCTGAAACTCCTATGTTAATTGCCATTTGTTAATGGGCAGGTTACAAGAGTTAGCCTTTATATATGTCTCGTTTTTCCACTGTCCAATACACGAAAAATTCATCTGCATATTCATCTGCACACAGTTCCTGTTTCTCTGCATTTTTCGTTCCTGTTCTAGTCTGGTGGTGATATATTTCAGACATAAAGCCAGTTCGCCGGAGTAGAGTCTGTTGTGCTCGAATTTTACTAGTTCCTCCGTTGTATCCTGGGAAGCAGACGCTCGTACTATCTTCAAGCACGTACTGTGAGGGGGCGAATCTGTTTTAAGGAAACTGTGTTTGACACAGGCCTCGGGTTAAAAGTGTTATACTGTTTTATTTGTTCTTACTCGATTTGCATATTGTTCTTTTTGTAATTATTTAAATTACTTGTTATTTTTTGCTGCAATCAACAAATCGTTGGATTTGTTATATGTACAGTTTATTTTACGATATCCAGTCTGTAAATCTGATATTCGATATTGAAACAATTATCCTACAAATTTAAAACAGATTCTTTGGATAAGTTGTTTTTTTTTAAAATTAATATTAATTTATTGGAAACTAATATTTTTGTTTCATTTTCAGAAATGGCAACCGAACAAACTAACATGGATGTAACCCAAATTGTGGCTACTGAAAATCAGATTGTGGGCTCTAGTTCTGTTGGGGCTCAGACTGTGGCTAGATTGCCAAGTCATGTTGTGAGCCAACCTGTGGCTACTGTTCCGATTAATCATAATGAAAAATCGGAGAAATTCAATGGCTTGAATTTCAAGAGGTGGCAGCAGAAAATGCTATTTTATCTGACCACCTTGAATCTTGCGAGGTTCTTGACTGAAACTGCTCCAAAACTCAATGAGGGTGAGGGAGATGTTCAAGCGATCAGTGCACTTGATGCTTGGAACCATTCGAATTTTCTGTGCCGAAATTACATTATGAATAGCTTAGCAGATTCGCTATACAACGTGTATAGTACTATGAAAATTGCTAAGGAGTTGTGGGAGTTTTTGGACCGAAAATATAAAACTGAAGATCCCGGGGCTAAAAAGTTCATTGTCGGGAAATTCTTAGATTATGAAATGGTAGACTCCAAAACTATTATCAGTCAAGTGCAAGAACTTCAAGTAATTCTTCACGAAATTCATGCCGAAGGGATGGTGTTGAGGGAAACTTTCCATGTGGCTGCAATTATTGAAAATTGCCCCCCGTATGGAAAGATTTCAAGAATTACCTAAAGCACAAACGAAAGGAAATGAATGTCGAAGAACTAATTGTTAGACTTCGAATTGAAGAAGACAACAAGAGTTTCGAGAAGAAGTTGTTCAATCCTAGTGTTGCTAAAGCCAACGTTGTGGAGCATGGTCAAAGCAGTAAGGCCTACAAAAATAAGGCTGGGTCATCCGGTGATAAAGGGACCAAACTAGGTCCTAAAGGTGGAATTTTTAAAAGGAAGTTTCAAGAAAAATGCTTCAATTGTGACAAAGTGGGTCACAAGTTTTCGGAGTGCAGATTGCCAAAGAAGAAGAAAGAAGCAAATGTAGTTGACTACATGGCACATGATGTGGCAGAGATGAATCTAGCAGCCGTCATTTCTGAAGTGAACATGGTGGGCTCTAACCCAAAAGAATGGTGGATTCGACACCGGAGCTACGAGGCATGTGTGTTCTGATAAAGAACTTTTCGCTTCTTTCGAAGCAATTGAAAATGTAGAGAAGTTGTTCATGGGAAATTCAGCAACTTCTGAAATCAAGGGACAAGGCAAGGTGGTTCTAAAGATGACTTCGGGGAAAGAGCTGACTCTTAACAATGTGTTGTATGTGCCGAAAATTCGCAAGAACATTGTATCCGTGTCGCTTTTGAATAAGCATGGTTTTCGTATTGTATTTGAGTCGGACAAAGTCGTTTTGTCAAAAAGTGAAATGTTTGTCGGAAAAGGCTATGTTTCCGATGGTATGTTTAAACTTAATGTAATGGTTGTTCAACCAAAAATGAATAAAGTGAATTCTTCCGTTTACTTGCTTGAGTCTCCCAATATGTGGCATGGTAGACTAGGACATGTTAACTATGATTCTTTACGTAGACTAGTTAATTTGAATTGCATACCCGCGTTCCATATTGATTCAAAACATAAGTGTGAAACTTGTGTTGAGGCAAAGTTGACAAGATCATCATTTAAATCAATTGAACGGAATACAAAACCACTCGATTTAATTCACAGTGATATATGTGATTTAAAATTTGTACAAACAAGAGGTGGCAACAAGTATTTTATTACTTTTGTCGACGATAGCATAAAATATTGCTATGTGTACTTGCTAAAAAGTAAGGATGAAGCGATAGAAAAATTTATTCTCTACAAGAATGAAGTTGAGAACCAACTTAATAAAAAAGTTAAGGTGATAAGAAGCGATCGAGGGGGTGAGTATGAAGCACCTTTCGCTGAATTTTATGCAAAACACGGAATCATACATGAAACCACCGCACCTTATTCACCGCAACAAAATGGTGTTGCTGAAAGGAAAAATCGCACCTTAAAAGAAATGATGAATGCCATGTTGGTAAGTTTTGGGTTACCCCAAAACATGTGGGGGGAGGCTGTGTTATCAGCAAATTACCTTTTAAATAAAGTACCATGAAAGAAAATAGAAAAGACCCCTTATGAGTTATGGAAAGGAAGAAAGTCTTCCTATAAATACTTACGAGTGTGGGGGTGTCTTGCTAAAGTGGCTGTCCCAACACCAAAGAAGATGAAGATAGGCCTGAAAATTGTAGATTGTATCTTCATTGGATATGCTCAAAACAGTAGCGCTTATCGATTTCTTGTATATGAATCTAAAATTTCAGATATACACAAAAACTCGATAATGGAATCGAGAAATGCTTCGTTCTTTGAACATGTATTTCCATACAGGTCCAAAAATGAAGCAAGCTCTTCTAAATGGACATATGAGACTATGACTGAAAATAGTCAGAACCAAGAACTAGAAGAGGAGGTTGAGGTTGAACCAAGACGTAGCAAGAGGGAAATGATAGAAAAATCTTATGGTCCAGATTTTTTGACTTATATGCTAGAAAGTGAACCTCAAAACTATCAAGAAGCTGAGAACTCCTCAGAAGGACCTCAATGGAAAGATGCCATTAAAAGTGAAATAGATTCCATTTTGCAAAATCATACATGGGAGCTGGTGGATTTTCCTCCAGGAAGTAAATCACTAAGCTATATATGGATTTTCAACCGAAAAATGAAAGCAGATGGATCTATTGAAAAGTATAAGGCCAGGTTAGTAATAAAAGGTTATAGACAACGAGAAGACCTTGATTACTTTGATACATATTCTCCAGTAACGAGAATAACATCTATTAGGATGATACTTGTGATTGCTGCTCTATGAAATCTTGAAGTACATCAAATGGATGTTAAGACTGGCTTCTTGAATGGAGATTTAGATGAAGAAATCTATATGGAACAACCCGAGGGGTTTCATCTCCAGGGCAAGAAAAGAAGGTTTATAAATTGGTGAAATCATTATATGGCCTAAAACAAGCACCGAAACAATGGCACGAAAAATTTGACAGTGTCATGATGGAGAGTGGATTTAAAATCAACGAGTGTGATAAATGTGTTTACGTTAAAGACAATGGAAATTGTTATGTCATTTTATGTCTTTACGTTGACGACATGCTTATTGTTGGCAGTGACAATAAGATGATTAAATCCACTAAAGATATGTTAAATTCGAGATTTGACATGAAGGATATGGGTTTAGCTGATGTTATACTTGGAATCAAAATTTCAAGAACATCAGATGGGCTTGCTCTAAGTCAGTTACATTATGTGGATAAAATTTTAGAGAAGTTCAGTAAGGATGATACTGAAATAGTTAGAACACCGATAGATACAAGTCAACATATATCGAAAAACAAAGGTGAAAGTGTATCTCAAGTAGAATACTCGAGAGTTATTGGGAGTCTGATGTACTTGATGAGCTGTACAAGGCCAGACATAACCTACACAGTGAGTAAACTGAGTAGATATATGAGTAATCCAGGAGCTGATCACTGAAAAGGAATAGTAAGAGTATTAAGGTACTTGAGATATACTCGTAATTTTGGACGGCACTATACAAGATATCCAGCGGTCATTGAAGGATATACTGATGCTAATTGGATATCTGATATAAAAGACTCAAAGTCCACGAGTGGATTTGTGTTCACATTGGCAGGTGCAGCTATATCCTGGAAATCCTCAAAATAAACAGTGATAACCAGATCCACTATGGAATCTGAGTTTATAGCTATAGATAAAAGTGGTGAAGAGGCTGAGTGGTTGCGCAACTTCTTAGAGGATATTCCAAGATGGTCAAAACCTGTGCCAGCAATTTGCATATATTGTGATAGTCAATCGGCAATTGGGAGGGAACAGAGTAACATGTATAAAGGTAAGTCTAGACATATACGTCGTAGATACAATACCATAAGGCAACTACTCTCAACTGGAGTTATCATTGTTGATTATGTAAAATCAAAGGATAACATTGCGGATTCACTAACCAAAGGGTTAAATAGAGAGTTAGTTGAAAAATCATCGAGGGGAATGAGATTTAAGCCCTTGAATGGATAAGTTAATACAAAGGAAAACCCAACCTAATTGAGTGGAGATCCCAAGATTTAGGTTCAAAGGGACAACCTATTTGTAAAAACTTGATAGAACCAATGTGGGGGATATTACCTCATGTCCATTCCTGTGATATAACAGTGATGCCCGTAAAGATGAAGGATAAACAATAGGCTTTTAATGATTCTTATGCGTCGGAAATCTAGCCAAGTAATGCGAGTTACTTGTAGTAAGAAATCACCTATGTGAGAGAAAAGTGGGGCCGCTTCTAAGGGAATTGTGTGGGGCAAAATTCTTATGAACTCTCACAGAACCAGGCGTATGTTCATGGCCAAAACGAACATAATAATGAGAACTGAAATGTATTAGGAAGAATCCTGTGTGGAGTATATCATCATTTACATAAACGGAAGAACAGTTTAAAGACATCGCGTCTACTGGTCAGCCAGTAAAGTAAATATACTTTCACAAGGGAAGGTTCAAAGGGTAACACCTACCTATCCTATGCAGGTTTCAACTGTTGAACTATATCACCAAGTTGTCATGTGTCACATTCATGTGTCGCTCCCAATTTGCATTTATGTGGGGGATTGTTGGAAAAACTAAGTTGGTAGGCTAGTTTTGGCACTAATTTTGAGCAGGAGCCGGTTGACTATTTTGAAAGATGGAAGTTGATTTGTGTTCTCTTCCGTGAGTACATCGAAATCATATGCTTACTTGTCAAAAATGATGTTCAGGTGAATGAGAAATTGAAACTCAAAGTATGCCATGTGAAAGGAGTTTGTTGGTGGGAAAACAAAAAAAAGTTAAGGATTGTCTCACATAGGAAGTGGATGAAAACTAAAACCACTTTATAAAGGATTACACTTTAGAGTGGTGTAATCATGTGTAGTATAGAGGCTCTCTCCACGTGCGCGCGCAGGGGGTGCAAATCTTGGACCGAAATAGGCTTCAGACCTTGAACTTGTATGCGGGCACGACCTGCATACACGAATGTCAGATAGAAAGGAGCAAAATTGGCCCCTTAGGAGTGTCCACGTTTTGCTACATTTTTGTTAATTTTCAACAGATTTTTGATTTTCAAATACTCCTGAAACTCTTATGTTAATTGTCATTTGTTAATGGGCAGGTTACAAGAGTTAGCCTTTATATATGTCTCGTTTTTCCACTGTCCAATACACTAAAAATTCATCTGCATATTTATCTACACACAGTTCCTGTTTCTCTGCATTTTTCTTTCCTGTTCGAGTCTGGTGGTGATATATTTCAGACACAAAGTCAGTTCGTCGGAGTAGAGTATGTTGTACTCGAATTTTACTGGTTTCTCCGTTGTATCTTGGGAAGCAGACGCTCGTACTATCCTCAAGCACGTACGGTGAGGGGGCGAATCTGTTTTAAGGAAACTGTGTTTGACACTGACCTCAGGTTAAAAGTGTTATACTGTTTTATTTGTTCTTACTCGATTTGCATATTGTTCTTTTTGTAATTATTTAAATTACTTGTTATTTTTTGCTGCAATCAACAAATCGTTGGATTTGTTATATGTACAGTTTATTTTACGATATTCAGTCTGTAAATCTGATATTCGATATTGAAGCAATTATCCTACATATTGCTTCAACAATTCAGAATCCGTCGGTAAGAATCGTTGGCCAGGAGCTAAGTTTTTCTTCCACCCTGTATCCTTACTTTCAGAAATATCGTCAATAACTAAATCCATACTTATACAAAAATTGAAAGCAAACACACAGTTTTGCAAACTCGACTTCAACTCAATTTTGAAAGCAAACACATCACAACATCTCCGATTACTAAAATAGTGTATACGTTTGTTTCATTTACTCAACTACCTGTACACACAATTAAACATAATCAATAGATTACATCTTCAAATAGTTGTTAAATTTATTCACATGTATTATTTTGGTTCCCATGGATTGAATTGAGTTGCTATTTTTCAATAATTCCATTTGTAGCACTATATTCTTGAAAAGTAATATTAACATCAATATATTTTGTTCTATAATGAAACATCGGATTCTTACTCAAATAAATAGCACTTTGGTTATTTGAAAATTCGATGGCATTCTTATCAACGAATCCAAACTCCTTCAATAATCTACTTAATCAAATTCATTCTTCAATAAGTATATTAATACTATGTGATATGTGTATCTTTATATACTTATCGGGGTCATTAAATAAGATAAATTGTGCTTAATTTTGATAATCTATGACTTAATTATTACATATTTCATTTGATAGATAAAACTCAAGGTAAATTGATGGAATTGCACAAAAAGAGCGTGAAAAGGGCGAACGAGAAAGAAATACAAAGTTCGAGAATAAATTGCACACTTCCAATAGTTGAATCGGACTAATATCGATTATTGCAAAATTCTAAGATTTAATAGAAAGCAATTGGAAGTTGAAGGATTAAATTTGCATGAAGAAGGGAGTCAAAATGCACTTTAGAAGAAAGTGGGACTAAATTGCAAAAAAAAAAAAAGTTAAATCAAAAAGAAATTTTGTGGAAAAATGGAAAATTGACAAGAAATCGCCAAAATTTATCCGAGCAATGTCATGTGTACATAATTGGGTTACAAAATTGTTTGACCAAATAAGTGTGGCAAGATCTAGGCCGATAAATTCAAAAAATTCAATTTTGTACATATAACATTGCTCAATTATCCTAGCGTGTGTGCGTGGAGTCAGCTGGTGCAGCACAGAACCATGAAGTTGAATTACCAAGAGCAAAAGGATAAAACTACGCGGGTGTGGTAAGGTACAGGGAGCGCACGCGCAGTAATATTCTTGGACAATTCTTGAAAATCCCGGCTGCATAATAATTCTCCTTTGATTTAAGGTTTACACGGAATTCTAGGCATGCCTCTGGAGCTATATAATCAGGAATTTAAGTCAAATACAAAATTTGACCAAAACATGAAAAAACTTCTCTTACTTCTTCGTACACAATAATATCATCAAATTCATCAATAACAAAGTGACAATTGCTATATTTTGAAAGAGTATATCAAACCCTAGTAAGGAGTTGAAGTCAATTACATCATGATATTGAAAAATTCAACCTTGAAATTAAAGATCGAGATTTATTGCATTATTTCATGATCCAGGTGATGATTTTTCATTATTATTCTTGTAATTTATTTAAAAACATGATAGGCTAGATCCGTTTGTGTTTTGGATGAAGATGAACCCTATTATTTATTTATTTTAATTCAAAACTAGTAGTTTAGTTTATTTCTTTCGATTCTTTATTGAATTTGCATACACATTACATTATTTAATTACTTGATCACCAACTAGATAATTAGTTACTTATTGTAGTGTTGTGAGACTCACCAAAAAATATGCTTACTCACACTGAACTTGTGATATACACAATCATCAATTGAATTCATCTCAAAACCCAACGAGATAATTATTTGATAAAATTTGTTGTACCATTGACGAAAAACCTACTTAAACCTATAGATTGATTACTTTAATTTGTTAACCATCTAACCTAACTTAAGTTCAAAATATATCACAAATGCCATAATAGTCCTGAAAGAGTTTTTCGTGGAGACCGGAGCGAAAGTCCCTTTAATATTAATGGCTTCCTTTTGAGTAAAGTCATTTGCTATAAGACGGGCTTTATATCTCTCTATATCACCATTTGAATCCCTTTTGATTTTAAATATCCATTTACAACCAATGGGTTTCACTCTTTCAGCAATAAGATGAGTTTCAAAACATCAATGTGTTTAATGGACTTTATCTCTTTATACATGATATCAATCCACTATTGAATATTATTCATTTGCAAGACTTGATGAAAGTTGATTGATCATGAAAGTTACACTGTTCGACCCTAACAATAACTAAAGGGGGTGAATATGTATATTATGCGGAATTAAAAATATTTTACAAATTAAACAACAACAAATCACTTTGTAATTCTTTTCTAGATAATTAAATATGCAAGTCATTTTAGTTATAAATTTGAATACTGCAGTTTATATGATCAATCAATAAACAATAACGAAAGCAGTAAATCAAAACTAGGATGATCACGGAGAAACCCTACTGGGAAAAACTCTGAGCACTTTGCCAGTCAACAATCCACTATAAAGGATTTGAACAACTTACAGTCTATCAGACTGGATGACCCGTACTATCTTGTCTTTCAACTACACTTCTTACAGCTCTCCCTGGATCCTGTGCTCCCCTACACCAATCCTTAGCTGCTGTTGCCAAAGCTCTCCGTGGAATCTGCTACCCTGCAGCACTCTTACCCTTGTGAAATCGTATATTTTCCGTGGATCAATGAGGAACACCGCGTTCTTCACAGACTGAAACTCCAGTCAAACTCCCTCGATCTTCAGAACTCTGACCAGATGTAGAGGAAATGCAGTTTGGTATTTGGATTATAGAAACGATATTTTTCACACCAAAACAAACAAAGCAGATGAAGGAATCGAATGAATCTCTCACAGATGTAGCTCTCTCAACGTTCAACCTCATCAATTTTCGTACAGAATTGTTTTGGTATATATAGGTAGGTTAGAAAAATGAATAGGCTAGGGAAAAGCCTTTAAATCGCGAAATAAAAATTTTTCGGATAGACCTGTCGCTCGAGTGAGAGCTCGGCAACAGTTGAGCGATAGACTTTCGCTCAAACGAAGTAGGGACGACAGTCCAACGATAATGTTTCTGCTTTTATAGCTCGAGCCAAACCTTGGCGACAATCTAGTGAAAATTCGCGTCGTTTTCCTCTTTTAGCCATTCTCGAACCCTAGACCTAATAACTCTATTTTCAACTATTTACACATTACTCTTTGACTTGTTAAACACAGTACAACTCAGTCATTTTGTTTACAGAATCGCCAATTACAAAACATTGAAAACCTAACAAACTCCCCATTTGGCATTCTGTGACAAAACTACTAACTATGTCAAGGCAGTAATCAAAAATAAATTACAGACTCATAACCTACGACAAACTAACTGACTTGAACAATTTTGCAATTTAATCAACACCTGTTTCCTGAAACAAATAACTCAACACCCAGTATAAAATGTGTGAAAAACATTGTAATAAACAGTTCAAGCATTTTATGTATTTTAGGCAATCTAGAAACATATGATGTTATTCAATTTCAATCATGCATGCTAAACCAAGACATAATATCAATGCAACCCAACATACCAAGAAGACGCATTGATACTACTAAAACATCAAACTTAATTTAGCAAAACTGAATTTAAATAATGAAATGCATTCGAGTCAAATAAAGATCATTTTTATATATATATCAAGAAAATTTAAGTACATCCAGATTTCCAATAAATAGATACATCATGTAAGGATCAACAAAATCTAGATATCTACTCTCCCCCTATCAAAAAAGTATGTACAGCCTGCAAACTACAAATAGCTATCTATTCCCCATTTTTGTCACACAATGACAAGAGATAAGCCTAGAACTAGGAAGCATTGGCAGCATCATCGGATTTCGTCCTCTCCTCGGAGTCAGCATCATCGTCCCAATGACGGTGAATCCAACGAAGCCCACGCTGAACATATCCAACAACACTCCGAAGCGTAGCAAACTCGGAAGTGTGTCATCTACAATGGCACGCAACTGTGTGATCTCTACCATCATACGAGCCTACTACTCAATGAGTACTGTCATTTGACCCAAAAGAACAACAGACGAGTCAATGGGCATAGAAGGAATATCAACAGGTGGAAGAGCTCAGCCGGAGGAGGAGCAGAAGTAGAAAAAGATGGAATATCAGTGGGTGGAGGAGCAGAGGAAAATAGAGGTAAATCTGAGGGATCAAAAGAGATAAGGTCATCGATAGGATCAGTCGGTACAGTCAGGTTAATAGGTTGTGCTGGCTCAGATGAAGCATGAGACCTACTTTGAGCAAAAGTAATGTGGCCAATCGGTCGAGATACCCCCTACAAAAAACTAACGCCTAAGGCTGTCACAAGTCGATAGTAAGACGGGCATAGAGAAGTCCCACCTGAGTCCCCCTGGTATGGAAAACCCTCAAAATCTACTGGCAAATGAATGAAGGCAAGTCAATGGAATCGCCATACAGCAGGGTATAAAGAAAATGAGTCTTCTCCATCGGTAATGAAGAAGTGTGGGAAACAGGCCAAAGATTTGTGCACACAATGCGCAACAGAATCTGGCGCTCAAGAGTAAGACTAGAAATAATGTCCGGAGTAATCTTAACAGTCCTACCTCAAAGAAAAACCCTAAACGATGAACTACTAACATCATAGATGTTAGCGTAGAACTTGTGAATAAGCAGGCTCAATGGGGGTACCAGATCAACTAAAAGGGGCTTCCAACCCCAAGAAGAGAAAATAGCAGCGAGGTCGGGGGAAAGGTCAGATAAAATGAGAGAAAACTGTAAAAGGTAAAGGTACTAGGAGTGGAAGGGGTCGTGCGTGCTCTCTTAGGCGGCATCTGAAAGAGTTGAAACACAAATTAAAACCTCAAAATAAGATGAACTAAACCATGACATGCACGGTATGCAAGAATGCACACAAAACGAGGTAAAAAAATAGCATGCAACGTGCCCTAACATGAATGCATGACAATATACAATGTTGCCCAGACGCAAGTGACGTGAGGACATGACGCGTGCCGTGATGTCAAGACGCGAGGACATGAGGTCGTGACGTAGGGACGTGATGTCGTGATGTAATGACGTGATGTCACCAAGTGTTCCCAACATCAAATGAAAGCACAAAACATAATACATACTCCGAAAGACCAACCCGACACTCCAACAACCAAACCAAACAACAATTGACACATCGAAAGACGTCATGATAACAAAAAACATTCCAAAATCATCCAAACCACGACTCCAACCTCAACCTACCAACTTACAAACCAAGCACTATATCTGATGCAATGATTAATAATGAAATATGCAATGGGAATGATTAAAGTGGAAAAACACATAAGAAACCTTTTAAAAAAATGCTAAACACTTCAATAAGCCACCATTGTTGAAAAATCAAGCAAAAATTGATGACATCGTGCAAAGCATGTAATGCAATATCAAAAGCTCAAGAAATTTTATCAAAACAAGAAGAAAAATACCTACATAATGGCCAAAATAAGAAAACATCAAAACTAAAGAAATTTTTTCGAAATTTACATTTGAAAATCAATGTTTTGATGAAATGCCACGTTCAATGTAAGATTTTGAGTGCTTAAGAGGTGGGGAAGCTTCTATTTTGGCTTGGGTTATGAAGAATGTGGAGGAATCAAAGGAAGAAATGGAAAAAATGCGTGAAATCCCTGAAAAATAACCTTAAAATTCAAAATAACGGACTGTCGCTCGAGCGAAGGTCAAGCGATAAGTGAGCGAGGCAGCTTCTGCTGCTGTCGCTCGAGCGAGTTCCAGCGATAAGTTAGCGAAGATGAGATGACAGAAATAGCACTTCAAATTTAAAAATTAAGAAAAATGGAACCAAATTTTTTTTTTTAAATAATACTTAACTTGAACAAATATAGCAATATATATTATTTGTTAACTTTTTTTAAAAAAAACTCAAATTAAGTAAATGAAACTCTTGTCAGAACGATGATCACAACCATGCATACACTTACAAGTCGAGCATTATCGAAGGATTTTCCCACGTACTCAATGAAGTTCACGATGGAGTAAAGTGTATAAGTGACTCATGCGTGTAAAGTGCCACTATTTTCTCGTGAAAATGATTCTAAACCTTAAATTTGTGAGAAAGGACATGCTAACATCTCTTGTTAAATAAGTATGATCCCTACTAATGAAAGTCAAACCCAAATGTAATGTTAGGACCTGAAAACGAGCTCAAGTACACGACAAGTTTATTTTATCCCACTGAAGATGAGCATGTAATTTTTTTTATATCATTATTCTCATAAATAACATCTTATGTTCAGACTCTTGTCCATATAGCGACTAAATTGACCAATGTAATAAGTTTTAGGTCGATTAACCCAAATCAGATGACCATAGGCACCGGGTTATGAGAAACCCCTCAGACTTAATTACTCGAATCAAATAGGCTTCGACTAAGTACTCTTATTAATCATGATATCTCATTCTTTTGATAAAATAATATCCCTTTTTTTTTTTAAACACATTAAAAGAAAAAATGCCATCTGAGATATATGAACTTTGGCCTAACTCCACTCTTGTAAGGACACCACAGCACTCCCTTAACAAGAATTCTTAAAAAGAGGTCCCTTTCCCTCTTACAAGAGTGGAGGTAGGCCAAAGTTCATATATCTCAAATGGCATTTTTTCTTTTAATGTGTTTAAAAAAAAAGGGATATTATTTTATCAAAAGAATGAGATATCATGATTAAGAAGAGTACTTAGTAGGATATTTTTCAACAGCTTTCACAACAGTTAAAATGCCATCTGAGATATATGAACTTTGGCCTAACTCCACTCTTGTAAGGACACCACTGGCACTCCCTTAACAAGAATTCTTAAAAAGAGATCCATTTCCCTCTTCTATGCGTCTCCTAGCCTCTTCACTGGGCTTTTACGCTTTGAGAGGTCACTCAAGACTTATTTTAAAAACAGTATAAACTTTAACTTGGAGTTAAGACATGCTCTTATCATATACTCAGCATGAAGCATAAAACTTTTTACAAAATCATAAAAATTTACAAAAATTGTTCTTAAAAGATCTGGAACTAATATTAATTATTAGCACCATATCTTAGAACTATAAAACATACCTACTGGAATGATCCGTCAGTAGTTTAAAAAATTTTAAACAACATATTTTTGTGGGAAATGATCTCCTTATATAGGAGAAAAAATCGAGAAAACGCGTTTTTCAAAAGTAAGGAATCTTTGTTTTTAAAATAAGTCCTGAGTGACCTCTCAAAGCGTAAAAGCCCAGTGAAAAGGCTAGGAGACGCATAGAAGAGGGAAATCTCAGATGGCATTTTTTCTTTTAATATGTTTTAAAAAAAAAAGAGTAAAAAGGGAAAAAATACAGAAATAATTCCCGAACCAGAATTTGTTCAAGTTTTTTGTAATTCAGAAAAATTAAAAAGTATTAAAATTGGTATTCAGACACATGGATATGAAGATGTAACTTCAGGAGAAAATTTATTAATAAGCATAGGATTTATGGGAAGATGTAGTAATAATTCTCAAACAAGATATAAAGTTTATATAGATAAAGTAGTAAATTTAATGAGTTTTAAAATTAGGAGTTATAAGAAAATCAGATAGCCCACATAGATCAGCAGCTTTAATAGTTAGAAAACATTCAGAAATAATTAGAGGAAAAAGTAGAATGGTTATGATAATTATCAAAATATAAGAGTATGAATTAATATAGAAGAAATTGAAAATAAGTCAGAAATTTCAGAAATTAGTAATTATAAAGAATTGGCTGATGAAATGATCTTCTAATCTTAAAAGTTCTGTAAGGGAGAAATTCAGTCCTAATTCTTTAGGATAAAATTTTTTATCTTCTATCTATTTATGATGAAAGAATTCAAAATATAGAAAAAAGTATGATAGCTAGTACAGAGGTAGATATGAATAATAATAATGGAATTATATATTGTAATCCAGAGTTTTTATTAACAATAAAATATTTTTCAGAAAAAAATTAAAATTGGTATTCAGACACATGGATATGAAGATGTAACTTCAGGAGAAAATTTATTAATAAGCATAGGATTTATGGGAAGTTGTAGTAATAATTCTCAAACAAGATATAAAGTTTATATAGATAAAGTAGTAAATTTAATGAGTAGTAAGGGAATAAAAATGATTAAACCCAAAACTTATGATTCAGAACTTTTAGCAGGATTAGAATGAGATTTAGAAAAGTTTTTAGAAACTCAAGAACAAATCTTAACTCCTCAAGAAGCTATAACCTATAAAGATTTATATGGAAGAACTAGTTTAAGATTTGGTAATTACAGTAATATAAATAGAACTGATAATTTTGATACAGAATCTAATAATACTAATGAAGAAAAACAAGAACAAGAACCTTTTCTTAATACAGTAGAAACAGAGATAGAAGATAAAATTTTTTATCCTAAAGAATTATGACTGAATTTATCCCCTACAGAACTTTTAAGATTAGAAAATCATTTGTTTTTAAATAAACAAATAGGAGAACAAGAATACTTATATTATGATAATTATCAAAATATAAGAGTAGGAATTAATATAGAAGAAATTAAAAATAAGTCAGAAATTTCAGAAATTAGTAATTATAAAGAATTGGCTGATGAAGTAATGCAAGTTAAACCAGAACCAGAGACATATCAATATTTAGGTGGTCATCCTCCTAGAATTGCTTATACAGATTATAATGATAAAGAAAGAAATTATATAGCTAGAGGAAAAGTTAGACCTTTAGAACCTGAAATAGAATTTCAGACATTACATAAACCACAAATATTAAATATTACAGCACATGACCCTCAGACTTGGGATAATATAATAGAAGTATGGAAAAATACAATAATAGGTCATTATATTAGACTAGCAAATAATATGGAACCTTTAGAAATGTATAGATATTTAGAAACATTTTTAGGAGAAAGTGCTAAAGCTACATGAGAAGCTTTTAAAAAAGATAAACAGACAGAATTTGAATCATTAGTGGCATTAGGAAATAATCCTTATAATTTTGTTAGTAAAATACATGAATTATTAACAGGAGCAGATCCTAATACAGGACAGTTATTAATTCAACATAAGGCCATAAGAGATTTAGAACAACTTAGTTTAAATAAATGGACTAAAGGTAAAGAAGTAAAACAATTTTTAAATGAATATCATTATTTAGTATCTATTTCAGGAAATACTTTTAATCAAGAACTAGGTAAAAAATTATTTCATAAATTACCAGGTCCTTTAGGATTAGAAATAACAAAAAGATGGAATGAAAATAAAAATGTTATAGAAAGACAAGATCACTTATGGAGTACAGGAAATAGAACTCAATTTATAATGAAATGTTTAGAAGATAAATGTGTTGAATTACAAATTCAGAATCAATTAAAAATGACAGATTATAAATTTTGTAAAGATATTTTTACACCACAAACTTATGGAAATAAGTTTAAAGAAAAAGATAAAAGAAAATATTATAGAAAAAATCTTAATAGACCTATTAAGAAAAAATATTATTTAAGAAAATCTAATAGAAGAAAACCATATTTAGATGAAAATAGACATGTTAGAAAATTCAAGCCAGAAAGGAATTATCCTAATAAGTTAAATTGTTATGACTGTGGAGGAATAAATTATTTAGCCAGAACTTGTCCTAAAAAGATAAATAATAATGATAAAAGAAGTACTTTAATAGAATGTACAAATGAAGATTTATTAGAAATTGATGAATATATTTCAAATAAAGAATCAGTTTACAGTATTGTATCAATAGAAGATTTTAATAATAATAATTTAGAAGAACAATCAGATTATGAAAATTTTATACAAGAATTTTCAAATTTGAAAAACTTATTAGATTCAGATGAAGAATTAGAGTTAATGGATATAGAATTAGAATGTAAACATAACTGGTTAATAGAAACAGGTTTAGACAATATACCATGTTATATATGTAAATGATATCCTAGTAATAAATTAAGGGTAAAATGTAAAGATTGTTTTTTAGAGGCATGTAAAAAATATTTAGTACAAAAAGATTTAATAGAATTAAAAGAAGATAAGCAAATTGATTCAATTCAGATAGAATTGTCGGAAATTAAAATTTTAAGAAAAAGAATAGAAAATTTAGAAGATATGCAAATATATATTTTACAAAAATTAGAATTAATAGAATCTTCTAAGAAGGGAAAAAATACAGAAATAATTCCTAAACCAGAATTTGTTCAAGTTTTTTGTAATTCAGAAAAATTAAAAAGTATCAAAGTAAAATGTTATGTTAGAATAGAAAATTATGAAATCATGTGTTTAGGTTTAATAGATTCAGGATGTAGTCATTGTATAATTAATAAAAGAATTATCCCAGAAAAATATATAATAAAGTCAAAAGAACCTATAGAAGCCCAGCAAATGGATGAGAATTTTTTTAGTTATCAAGATATGTTAAAACCAGCTAGAATTATTTTTGAGACTAATTGTGGAAGAAGTACAGAATATAGTTTACCTAAAGACTCGGTATGGATAAGAGAATTATCTTTAAATACAGATCTAATTTTAGGATTAAGTTTTTTATTAAAAGATAATGGAAGTATAGTGATTCATAAAGATTTTATGCAATTACAAAAATTTACAATTTGTGCACCTACTTATACTAAGCTTATTCTATCAGAGTTTGCTGAGAAGCCTGGTGGGATTAAAGAAATAGAAAAAGAATGTGAGTGTAGTAAAGAAAGAGAATGTCAATTAATAGAAGAAGAAGAATATTTAATAGAAGAAGAAGATTATTTAATAAAGGAAGAAGGAGAAATATGTTTAAAATTTGTAGAAATTGAAAAAATATATAATTTATTAGTAACAGAACAATATATAGAAAATATGATAAACAAATTAGAAAAATTAGAAATTTTAGGAGAAAATGTTTTAAAATACTGGGAGAAAGATAAAGTTTTATGTGAATTAAAAAAAAAATCATGAATATATAATTAAGACTAAAAATATTGAAGCTACAAACCAAGATGCTGAAGATTTCAAGATGCATATTAAAGATCTTTTAAAATTAGGAGTTATAAGAAAATCAGATAACCCACATAGATCAGCAGCTTTTATAGTTAGAAAACATTCAGAAATAATTAGAGGAAAAAGTAGAATGGTTATAAATTATAAAAGACTTAATGATAACACAATAGATGATGCATATACTATTCCAGATAAGACTGTTTTAATAAATAAAATTCAAGATTGTAATATTTTTAGCAAGTTTGATTTAAAATCAGGATTTTGGCAAGTTAAAATGCATCCAGATTCTATAGAATGGACAACTTTTACTTCTCCAGAAGATCATTATGAATGGTTAGTTATGCCTTTTGGTTTAAAGAATGCTCCTAGTATATTTCAAAGAAAAATGGAAAATATTTTTAATAAACATAGTAAATTTATTATAGTTTATATGGATGATATATTAGTTTTTAGTAAAAATAAAAGAGAACACAGAGGTCATTTACAAATTCTTTTTTCAGAATTTATAAAACATGGTTTAATTGTAAATAAGAAAAAGATGATGTTATTTAAAGAATATATAGAATTTTTAGGAGTTAATATAGGAAAAGGTAAGATTGAATTACAATCTCATATAGTTCAGAAAGCTTTAGAATTCCCAGATAAGCTTGAAGATCTTAAACAATTACAGAAATTTTTAGGATTAATAAATTATGCTAGACCTTTTATTAAGGACTTAGGAAAGATGGCAGGACCATTATATAGAAAAACATCTCCTAAAGGACAAAGATATTTTAATATAGAAGATATTAAATTAGTACAAAAAATAAAAGAAAGATTAAAAGATTTACCTAAATTAGATATGCCATTAGATACAGATTATTTGATTATAGAAACAGATGGAAGTATAACAGGATGGGGAGCAATTTTAATTGCAAAACCCAATAAGTATGCAGGTAAAGATCTTGAAAAAATTGTTAGATACAATAGTGGAAATTATAAAGAAAAAGGTAATATAAGTAGCATAGATTTAGAATTACTTGCAGTTAATTATGCATTAGATTCTTTTGAATTATTTATTATTTCTAAAAAAGAAATTACTTTAAGAACAGATTGTGAAGCAATAGTAAGTTTTGTTAATAAAAGGAAATTAGAAAATAAAAGAAGTAATCGAAGAAGATGGTTAAATTTTATAGACAGAATTACTAATACTGGATTAGTAATTAATTTTGAACATATTAAAGGTAGCAATAACCAGATAGCAGATATATTAAGTAGAATAATTAAAAATAAAGATTATGACTGATTGTTTGTAGATGCAAAGACCCAGAGGACCAAGACCAGGATTGCCAATTGTTGGCAATTCAAGTTCTCAGACAAACATAATACAGACTCATGATAAGTTAAGGTTTGGTAGTATAGAATTACTTTGTTTTCCAAATAGTAATATTAGTTTTAAGACACTTCTTCATATTTCAGTTACAAAATCAGAAAAATGTATTTTAGACAATTTATGGATTTCTTATAATAAGAATCCAAAAGATCAAAAATATTTTTTAGCATGTTTAAATGCACTTTCAGAACATTTTAGTCAAGATCATAAAAACTTTAAGTGTTATGTTGTTTTACAAGATAGACTTCCAGGAGTTTATCATACTTGGTTAGAAGTTTCAGATTGTATTAAAAATTTTCTAAATCCTCTTTATAAATGATTTTATTCAATTTCAGAAGTATTAGAAGAATGTAGAAAATTTTTAGTGATAAATTATTTTGTTGCACATTCTTTAAAGAATCTTTCAGATCAACCCTTAGATTATGTTTCAAAATTTTGTGAGCATTGTGAATGTATGACTAAGAATTTTAAAATTTTAAATGAGTCTAATCAAGTTTTACAACAAGAAAAATTAGCTCTACAAAAGAAAATTTCTGAATTAGAACAAGAAATTATTAATTTAAAAATTTTAAATCCAATTGTTCAGACAAAATTAGGTACTATAGAGCCCAAGAAGTCTATAGCTAGTCCAGCTCAAACGGAAGCTGGTAAAGACATTTCAAATCCGCTTATGGTTCTGGGCTTACCAAAAGCTCAACAGACTCAGAAGACTGTTGATTCTCTTACTTTCCAATTTAATCAGACTCAACAGGCTGAAAATCCTGTTACAGAAAATAAGATTATTGAAAATCCGACACAGCAGACTGATAATTCTGCTACTAGACTTATTAGTCCAATAGACCTTAAACAGAAAAGCCCAATAAATTTTTCAGAATCATTTCAATCGTCTCAAGATCCAGAACAAATTTCTCAGACAGATATCAAAAGAATTAAAGAAATGTTTGACAAGATTGAAGAACTTCAGCAACAAGTTAAACAAAGCACTACAAAGAAAAAGAAGATACAGTTTAAAAAGAAAAATAAAGGCAAAAAAAAAAGCTAAAAAAGAAAAAGGTTTGGAAGATTTCAAAGACAATAATTCAGAAGAAAATGATAATCCAGACGACTGTACTGACAGAGGAGACTCTTTGGACAGCATTGGCAGACATAATTATGAAACACGATAAGAATTTTCCAGATTTTTGCTGTAAAGGGAGACACTTGGCAAAAAATCCTGGTGATTGACAAGACAAGACTCAACTACTCGGAGATTTTTTAGATTTTTGAAGAAAGATCAAAGAATTATTGTACGAAAAGAAGAGTCTTTACTTTTTTCTTTTTTGAAAAATTTGTAACGAATCTTACTATTTGATAAAGTAAGATTTGATTAGATTGCTTTTTACTGTTTTCTTTTTGACGTTTTGAAAAAGCAAAGATTCCTTGCTTTTGAAAAACGCGTTTTCTCGATTTTTTCTCCTATATAAGGAGATCATTTCTTCATTTGTAAACACACGAGAAAAATAATACAATACAAGCTTTTGTTTTTACAAAATGTTCTAATTTTCTTTTCCTTCCCGAAAGGGAAATTCTTAATCGATCTTATTTTTAGATATTATAATATTTCACGAAAATATGTTGTTTAAAATTTTTTAAACTATTGACGGATCATTCCAGTAGGTTTGTTTTATAGTTCTAAGATATGGTGCTAATAATTAATATTAGTTCCAGATCTTTTAAGAACAATTTTTGTAAATTTTTATGATTTTGTAAAAAGTTTTATGCTTCATGCTGAGTATATGATAAGAGCATGTCTTAACTCCAAGTTAAAGTTTAAACTGTTTTTAAAATAAGTCATGAGTGACCTCTCAAAGCGTAAAAGCCCAGTGAAGAGGCTAGGAGACGCATAGAAGAGGGAAAGTGATCTCTTTTTAAGAATTCTTGTTAATGAGTGCCAGTTGTGTCCTTACAAGAGTGGAGTTAGGCCAAAGTTCATATATCTCAGATGGCATTTTTTCTTTTAATGTGTTAAAAAAAAAAAAAAAAAAAAAAGAGAGAGAGTAAAAAGGGATATTATTTTATCAAAAGAATGAAATATCATGATTAAGAAGAGTACTTAGTAGGATATTTTTCAACAGCTTTCACAATAGTCATTCAACAGCCTTCATAATTCAACGGCCTTCACAACCAAAACTCCCCCCCCCTCTCTTTGGTATCGAATTTGTAGAAATTGAAAAAATATATAATTTATTAGTAAAAGAACAAGATATATATATATATATATATATATATATATATATATATATATATATATATAAATATATATATATATATATATATATATATATTTTTTTTTTTAAACAATGCAGGGAGACTCATCACGAGATAGGTCATCTAGATATATGTTAATTCACGTTTGAGGTCATGCTACTAACATGTGATGGCCATCCCAAATCTCACACATACGGTCCAGACTCACTTACGAGATCATAGTGTATGTTGTGCAGATGGTACTTGGTGAAACATATACTCAATGCTCCATAGAAAACTGAACCAAGTGATGAAAAAACAGTGTAGATCTTATAATGACATACTTGATCACATATGCAATGTTGAAGAACATTATAAACTATCGAGAGCTCAAAAATTTTTTTTTTAAATTTTATTTTATATATAATAATAAAAAAACAATATAAAAAAGAAATAAATACATACCAAATAAAGCAAAACGCAAATAAATTAGATGGATGCACAAATGATTGGATTCAATGGAATGCATATGTATGCAACTAAGGATCAAATCACGAAGAACCATGAATGCTCTCACGGTTAAGAGCATGACCAAGCTCACGACGTTCCAGATCACTTCTCTTAACCTAAGCTTGTTTAGTGATTTTAGTTAACAGAGTCATCATCTTAGTTAAATGGCTAACATGATTCCCGAGGAAGTTAATTGTGCTCGAGTCATCCTGACTTTTACTCCTAGTCACGAGTTTACGACACCTAGGTTTTGTATGTCCCAGTGCACCACAATGGTGACAGGTGGGAATAAACCTAGAATCAACCCTGTTCGGTGATAAGTAGGACGATTTACCCTATGTTGTCTAGTAGGTCTCGATCTTACGTCATTCTTGCCCTTTGGTTCGGGGTAAAAAAAATTTTGAGTTTTGTTAGTGGCTGGAACGAACGTGATCTTAAATGTACTGGCAGTAGTATTACCGTTACGAGCACAACCCAGACCATGCCTATTTCCAGCATGCTTGTTTTCCCAAGCAGATTGTCCAACTTCTGCGAGCCACTATAAGCAATTGGAGTTAAGCATTAGATTTATCACGATCAGTGGTTAATGATTTAACTTTAATTTCCAAGTTTTCATTTACCAGCTTCAACACACTCAATTTTCTAGTCGAGTCCTGAAGATCACCAAGTAATTTTTCACGTTCAAGTTCAACCTCGTTCACCTTTTCAAGACGGCTTTGTTGACCTTAATTTTGAGACTCTCCTCAAACAATTCACGATAAGACTCGTAAATGTCGGTCTCATCTTCAGACTCTTCTTCAGACTGTTCACCCTCATCCTCCTTTTCAACCTTCTCAATTTCACGGTCAGATTGGATTGTAGCAATCGAGGTGAAGGCCATGAATTTTTTATCATCCTTACCACCAGATGTCTCGTTCTGAGAACTAGTCTCTGACTCCTCATCACTTATGGTTCATGGTTACAGCTAAAGCCTTACAACGTTCTAAACCCGAACTTTTCTTCAAATTAGGACATTCACTCCTGATGTGACCATACCCCTTGCACTCATGGCATTGGACAGATTGAGATTTCTTAATGGGAGTTGTAAAGGTGTTTTTCTCACGTCTACCTGTCGAGAATTTACTAAGGACTTCACTATTTCGCTCCTGAGGCATTCTCCTATTCCTCATCACCTTCTGGAATTTTTTAACGAAATAAACAATTTCGTCGTCCCTAAGGATCTCAGTATCGGTGGACTCGCTCTCCTCTTTTCTAATGGTGTTCATGGCAATGGATTTAACTTTTTTAGGTTGAGAAACAGTGAGTTCATAGGTTTGAAGTGATCCTAAGAGTTATTCAATCTTAACTGGATCTAAGTACTTGCTCTCTTCTATCGCAATAACCTTAGGTCTAAACCTCTCGGGCAGGGATCTAAGAAATTTTCTAACGATTTTGGTCTCGGGGATCCTTTCACCTAAATTAAAGTTAGAGTTGACTATATGATAGGAATACAAAATGCATATTTTTTTTCCTCCTTATTTTATGGGCTCGTATGATTAATTAATGCCAAAATGTACTCATTATGTTTATATTTTGATTTAGGTGGAAATTCTATGGATATGGCGTAATTTGGAAGAAATAAGAGAACAATGGCTAAAAAGGAAAGAAACAAAGTTTGGGAACTAAAATGCAAATACTCAAAAGTTATGTGAAACCTCACGATGAAGATTTGAGAGTGTTAGAGGTCAATCGGATGAAGAAAGAAGTCAAAGGGATGAAGTACAATCAAAGTATTATCACATATCAACTCATGGCTGAAAAGGTTATGAGTCAGATTTTTAGTCTCAATTTGAGACCCATTTTTGATATGGAAAATGATTGAATTAGAAGATGATAACTGAAGTAAAGTTGTATCCCTTTGAGTTATCTTTCCAACACATCTTGAATCAACTCAATCAGATATCGGGAGAGGAAGATATGACCAAATACTAAAAGCCGCTCAATTATGGTTGGCCGACCCTAGAATTCATTAACAGGAGCCAATATTTATGCCGGGCGGCCGCCCCATTTTCTATTGGGTGCCCGCCGAGGCCAAATCGGGACGTAAATTTTGGTTTCTGAATTTAAGTCAACTATCTATGGAAACAACTATAAATACATATTTTAAAATCCTAGAATAGAACCAGAACATACAGAACGCCTCCAAACTCCATTCTTCATTATTTCTCTCTTAGATTCATGAATTGTAACTAAACTTTTACACTTGGTCGAAGGAAATTGAAGCCTCGGAACCACATATTGTGAGATCTAAATAGTTTTTCTTATTGTTTAATTCTTATTTTGCGTATTGAATATTCTTCGGCACTTGTTTTCATGATTGTTATGTTTAATTGCTAGGAGGCCTATTAGTTCGTTATTCGTTACAATCTACCGCTAAGTTAAATATCAAATTTGTAATTTTTTGATCCCTTTAACTTGTGAATTACTAGGATTTGATGAATTTCTGTAATAGAGATGATTGGATTTTAAGAAGAATGTTTAAATAGATTGAATGCAACCGCTGGTATTTGTGTAAAGTCGTTATTAAATTGAATCTTGAGCACTGGCCTGGGGTTATTTAATAATTAGGGTTAATTAAAACACTAGTTTATAACTAACTAAAATTAAGGAGAAATAAGAATCAATTCCAACGATGAATATTCAAAATATGAATTAAATTATCATTGCTTCTATGATCAATATTGTATTTCTGACGGTGGATGTGGACTTAGACCAAGGTAGTCTTTTGATTGTTTCCGTTAATTTAATTTTCATTGTTATTGATTACGTTATTTATAATTGTTTGCATACAAAAGCCCCCCAATCATTGTACGAAACATAAAATAATGAATTACACAATTTTCGTGGGATTGACCCTTACTTCCACTACTACATTAGTTTTAGAGGTTAAAGTATTACTTTTGGGTGCCTGTGACAGCACACACCACTATATCATTTAGCTTCGTATAGAATTCATCGAACGATTCATCGTCCTTCATCATAATCTCTTCAAACCTAGTGGTTAACATCTGCAGTTTAGAGTTCTTAACCGTTTTAGTTTCCCCGTGTATGGTTTCTAGAATACCCCAAACGTCTTTAACAGCTTCACACATCGACACTCGCCTAAACTCTTCAGCAGATATAGCCATGAACAGAGCATGTAATGCTTTACTATTCCAGTTGCATTCATCAAGGTTAGTTTTAATCCACGAAGATATGTCAGTGGGTGTGACTACACCAGCAACAGTCATTGAAGGTGAAGCCCACCCATTTTGAACACTAATCCAAAGATTCATGGAAGGCTCTCATTCGAACTTTCCAGTAGACATAGTTGCTTCCGTCGAAAAACGGAGGAACAAACAATGACTGACTCATCTAGATGTTATAAAGGGTCGGGAATCGAATTAAGTCTCTGATACCAATTGAAAATTACCCGTTCGACACTAACAATATCTAGAGGGGGGTGAATAGGTATATTATGCGAAATTAAAAATATTTTACGAATTAAACAGCAACAAGTCATTTTTTAATTATTCTCTAGATGATTAAACATGCAACTCATTTTAGTCCTAAGTTTGAATAACGCCATTTATATGATCAATCAATAAACAATAACGAAAGCAGTAAATCAAAACCAGGATGATCACGGAGAAACCCAACTGGGAAAAACTCCGAGCACTTTGTCAGTCAACAATCCACTATAAACGATTTGAACAACTTACAGTCTATCAGACTGGATGACTCGTACTATCTGATCTCTCGACTGCAACTCCCTCGATTTCCAGAACTCTGACCAGATGTAGAGAGAAGGCAGATTGGTATTTGGATTATAGAAACGATGTTTTTCTTACCAAAACAAACAAAGCAGATGAAGGTTGAATGAAGGAATCGAATGAATCTCTCAAAGATGTAGCTATCTCAATGTTCAACCTCATCAATTTTCGCATCTAAGTGTTTTGGTATATATAGGTTGGTTAAAAAAGCGAATGGGCCAGGGAAAAAAACCTTTAAATCGTGAAATAAAAATTTATCGGATAGACCTGTCGTTCGAGGGAGAGCTCAGCGACAATCTGTCGCTCGAGCGAGGTAAGGGCGGCAGTCCAGGGACGATATTTCTGCTTTTGTAACTCGAGTCAAACCTTGGCGATAGTCTAGCGAAAATCCACTCCGTTTTTCTCTTTTTTCCATTCTCGAACCCTAGACCTAATAACCCTATTTTGAACTATTTGCACATTACTCCTTGACTTTTTAAATACATTACAATTCAGTCATTTTTTTTACAGAATCGCCAATTACAAAATATTGAAAACCTAACAGATCAAATCTTCTTCCAATCAATCCATGACATCCTTATTTTCTTCGAGAAAGAGTATAAAGTCATCTGAAATTGCATTTCTCTTTTTTGTAGTGGACTTAATGGCATTTGTTCTTGAGGTTGGTTGTTGAGTTTGTTTTTCTGGAACAATCTCTTGATTGTAGATAGGGAATTTCACAATATTGTCTTGATCCGAAATTGTTTCTTGAACAAAATCTGGAGTAAGAATTTGTCTCTAATCCTGATCACTGTCAATTGCAACAAAAGAAATATATATATCCAAGGTAAAATCCTTAACCTTATACCTTATATCTCCCCGCAAACTCTACATCCTCAAGGAATCGGACATTTCCCGTTTCGAGAATTGACCTAATCTTTAAAAATTTGTAACCCCTTAACAGTTGTTTTACTTAGAACTTCATTGAGAATATAAGCTGTAGTTTTTAGTGCTTCAATGTAGAGAGATTCTGGTGTATTGTGGGACGATTTCACATTTCTCTAAGAATTTAGCAAAATGCCATGGACGTTGTTCTTCTGATCCGTCATATCTATCATAATATTCACCGCTATGGTAAGATCTGACTTGTTTAATTCTTTTATTGAGTTGATTTTTAACATCAATCTTACAAGCATTGAAATTGTCAAGTAATTGGGATTCCTTATGAATAAGATACATTTAGCCATAATGAGAAAAATCGTCTTTGAGCGTAATAAATGACTATTAACTATTCTAAGAAGTCGAAGGGAATGATCCATAAATATTCTTATGAATCAGTTCTAAGACGTCTAAAGTTCTATCGGCATCTAATCTCCTTATATTTATTTGTTTTCCCTTTATGTAATTAACATAAATACTTAAGTCTGAAAAATTAAGGGAATCAAGAATTCCTTCAAACACAAGCTTTTCCTTTCTCTTTTGAGAGATGTGACCAAACCGCTTGTGCAATAACGAAACAAAATTTTCATTGGTTAATTTATGTTTAATATCACGTGAATTCACATGTAAGGTTTATTTATAAGAGGCAAATGTATTATACAGGTTATCATAACCACGGATAAAGAACTGGTACCCACAATATTTGAATTAAGAAAAAGACCAAACTGACTATTTTCAATTGAACAAAAGTAACCAAATTTTTCCAATGTAGAAATAGAAATAAAATTTTGTCCAAAAAGACAGTATCACATACGTCTCTTTCAAATCCAGATAATAATCTGTCTTTAATGATAACTTAAAAGCTTTATAGCCTCAACCTTAATTGATTTGCTGTTGCCCCATATAAATGAATCTTTCGACATCAATTGGCTTTAGGCTGCTTAGGCAACCCCATATAGACACGCTTATTTGAATAGTGACACCGAAATTTATCCACTAAGTATGTCTAGGTATTGAAAATAAATTAACATCAAAACAAACTAAAGTCGGAAGTATACTTTTCCTCACACGCCAACGTGATATTTAGTACAATCTCTTTTTATGTGTTCCATATTTTCACAAAAGTAATAGCCAAATTATTTTTCCTTTTCAAACTTTTGTTGTTTCTTTTGAGCTGAACCACATGCAACTTCCTTATCTTTTGACTTGTTCTTAGAGATACTTTCCAATTGTGTACTCCAGTTCTCTCTTTCTTTAAACTTTCTTCTTCTTGCACACAATAAGAAATGAGCTTACTAAGAGTCCACTTCCTCTTCTGACAACAATAACTGACCTTAAATTAGTCGAATTGTGTAAGAATATAAATCAAAAATAAATGCACAAGCAAGTCATCAGACAGCTCAAACTTTAATGCCATAAGTTTTGGAGCAAGATGAGACATATCCATGATGTACTCCATTTTGTTTTCTTTAGCCTTATACTTTACTGAAGTCAAGTTCCCTGGAAGCATACTAGTTTCGGCATTATCGCCTTTTGCAAAATGTTTTTCAGTTTCCTCAAGAAACTCCTTGGGAGTAGTTACCTTAGTGCCCCTAAGTGTTACTGAAATTCCACGCTTCATGATCATAAGACTTATGCGGTTTGAACGATCCCACTTATTCGAGTCATATTTTATTAGTGGAACATTTATTCGTAAGAGTAGTGGGTTGTTTACTCCTAATGTAATGCCTAGATCCATGCCGCCAAGAACGATACAAACGTTCTCTTTCCAACCTTTAAAATTTTGTCCAAGCACATGAATTGAATCGATGTTGGCAGATATTGCAGAAGTTGATAGATTAATTAAATAGAAAACTTAAACCTAAATAACATGTTCACATGAGAATCCGTATTGGACAATCAATAACTTCAAACAATGGTGCGCCCCATCACAAGAGATTGAGCACCACATTAATATTTAGTCTTTAAGCAAAAATATTAACTTGTAAGTGACATTCTTGGTGTAGTAATCAAATATTAACAATAAATGCGGTCAAACATCAAATTTATTTTTGAACCAACTCAATGTTCACATAATGAAAAACTTTACAATTGTCACATATTTATTATAACATGTGTGCAAATAATTCGGTCAAATATTAACATTCCTTTGGGCCGATGAATATCTGCATGAATTACGTACACACAACCTTTCTAATATTCCAAATAAATTAATTCGTGCAAGAGATGTTAATTTGGTAACATGTTGTTTCAACTAACCTATTTCAGAAAATTAATAATTCAAAATAAACTTTAAGTACCAAGATTTGAAATTGATTGTCCCTTTAGTCTTTTAGTTTATGTTTTTTTTCCTTTTATTTTCTAAAAAAAAAAAAAATTCAGCAAATTAGCGCCGCAACGCTCGGAAATGGACAATGCAGCGTCCAACAACAATTGTCCAGCAACCGCCGCAATTGTAAATCTTGTTTTCCTTCCCATAAAAATTAAAAAAAAAAATTTACTCCAAGCTGCCCAAAGCCACTTAATTCAAGGATGATTTTAATATCCATTAATAAGATTTGCTATATGTACACCCAAGTGTAAATCTTGTGTACAGACTCCCTCAAAATAGGGGCCCAAGTTGCAATAAAAGAAAGCTATGAATATACCTGAGGGAAGCATCGAGGGATGACCAAAGTAGACATGAAAATCTTCATAGACAATGCCCGGAAATATGTATGCAATTCCCACTTTAGCCACCAAATAATGCTTCAACAATTCAGAATCCGTCGGTAAGGATCGTTGGCCAGGAGCCAAGTTTTCTTTTTCCATGAGAGAAGTAGTATACTGATCTAAATCCATACTTTCTACTGTTGTTAATGGTTGAATGAGAAAATTCGTAGTATCAATACTTTTTGAATTTTTTTTTCTGAAGTTGGGTTGTGTGTAACATTTGTATGACCATTCAACTAGCGAGAGAGTTGAACTTCGAAACAACCGGATGTCAGAGGGGTTTCAAATTGGGTATTGAATTATATTTTTCTTAAACCGTATTTTTCCAAAATAATAATAATAAATTGAAGGATTTTTCTTAATTAGTGGAATTAAAGTGGTGGGCTAGATTAGGATAATGCACGTGGCAGTATCTTTGTCCCTATCAATATAGCAAAGAGTAATTTGCCTCCTTTAATCCAACCGTGTCCCAATAGATCTCATTTTTGATTATGAAGTAACTCTCAAATTTAGTGTGAATACTCTAAATCTTGTATTTGTTACTTAATTTTCTAAAACCAAGAAAAACATGTTCTTGTAATATTACATCAAACAATACGTCTTTAATAAGAGTTTCGAGAGAGGGAGATGAAGAACCAAAAAAATATATCTCGTCTCTCTCAAACGTTACCAAGTGAATAATGAACCAAAAAAAGGACCAAATGAGGCCTTTAAGCCAGTAGAGGATCTAGAATCCAATCCAACAGCCACCATCGTGCCACGTGTCAGCATAATGTCAATTCAACCCATTAAAGAAAATGTTTAAAAAAAAAAAAAAAAGAGTTTTCAAACACGACTTCAGCTCAATTTTGGAAGCAAACCCATCACACGTGCACATCATCAACAGCTTTTGTTTCATTTGCTCAAGTACATGTACATGCAATTAAAAGAATCAAAAGATAACATCTTCAGACGGTTGTTAATTTTATTCACTTTAGTTCTCATATCAGAAAGATTGAATTGACTCGCTACTTTCCCAACCATAATATTCCCTTTGATATAATTTATGTAATAAAGTAATATTTAAAATCAATATATTTTGTCCAGTCATGAAACATTTGACTCTTACTCAAATGAAGCAGTTTGGTTATCATAAAACACAACATCTTGTGAACAAATCCAAACGCATTCAATAATCTACTTAATTAAACCTTTTGTAATTGCATCAGTTGCAGCAATATATTCAACTTCTATTGAAGATAAAGCAACAACTTTTTGTAATTAAGATTTTCAGCTTATTACAGTAGCACACAAAGTGAGAAAAATAAGCAGATTTAAATCTCCTGTTGTCTCTATTTCCAGCAAAATCAGAATTTAAAAAACATTTTAAGTGTTAACGCTTCTTTATCCCTATTAACTACTAATCCCAGATCATAAGTACCTTTAAGACATATTAGTAACCATTTGAATGTTCCCATTGTTCTTGCCCCAGATTTCACATAAATCTGCTAAGTATACTAATGCTATGAGCTAGATCAGGTCTAGCATATATCATCAAATACATCACATAACCAATAATATTTGCACAAGGAAAATTAGATATTCTATCAAATTCTTCTTATGTTTTTGGGTAAAAACCAGAAGACGATTTAAAATGGTTTGCAAGAGGTAAAATAACATATATGCAGTCAAACATGCTAAATGTGTTCAATATTTTATTCATAACTTTGTTATGTTATTTGAAGAATAACAAATGATTTTCTTTATCCCTAAAAATTTTCATACCTAGAATCTTCATGACAATCTTTCATTTAACATTCAAACTTCAATTTTTATATTTAATTTCAGATTTTTTATGACTAGCTAATAGCATATGACATCGACATACAACTAGTCATGTAAACCCGCCCAAGCCCACCCATAGGCGAACCGGCCCGCGATTCGGCCCAGGAACCGTGTGGGCCGAATCGTGGGCCGCACGCACCTTGAACCGGTTCAAGGTGAAACGGGCCAACGGTTAACCGCTGGCCCGTTTAAAAAAATTAAATAAAAAATTAAAATAATGTTATGCGCCTGCAATAGCGCCTGCTGCTGCAGGCGCAGCTGCAGGCTACAAGCCTGTAGTTATCAGAACGGTCATTTGACCGTTCTGAATACATTATTTATTTATTTATTGGTAATAATGGTAAAAAAAATTTTTGTACAAATTGTGGTATTGTGAAGTGAAAAAATTCTAAACTCTCACAATCTATAACTACAAGCTCCAAAATTTAAAAAATATATTTTCTTGTTCTCTCTTAATATTTTCAGCAAATATTTTTCATATTTAGTATTTTGTGCTTTCTTTTCATCTTATTGGCTTATTATTTCAAAAAATTTTGTTGAAAATTTATGGATTCTCACGATTTTTCTTCAAGAAATGTCAATTTACATGATAGTTGTTCTCCAATAAATTTGAAAGATGATAATGATCCAAATATTGGATCTTCTCAACAATGAAAAAATAAAAAGCACACATCTGATGTTTAGGAAATCTTTACAGTGGATGAACCAAACAAAAGAGCAATATGCACTATTTGCAGAAAGAGTTATGCATGGGTTAAAGGTCAAGGTACGGGCATATTGCGAAGACACAAAGATAAACACATGAATGAAAGAGGGTATTTAGATACTAAACAAGCTCAAATTACTTCTTTTACTAATACTAGTGGAATAGTTACTTTTTCTAATTTTTGTTATTCGCAGGACTGAATGAGAGTAGGAATGTCTGAATTTTTGGCAGCAAGCGAGATGCCTTTCACTTTCGCGAAAGATCGATACTTTGAGGAGTTTATGCAAAAGTATGTTCAACCCGCTTATTGGTCTGTAAGTAGAAATACTGCTCGCTCAAATATCTTGAAATTATTTCATACAATGACTGAACATTTGAAAACTGAATTTAACAATTTTGATGGAGTTATGTGTTTTACATCTGATTGTTGGTCTGACCGTAATCACAATGGTTATGCATGTGTCACTGCACATTTTATTGAAAATAATTGGTTACTTTACAAAAGAATTATTGCTTTTCGCTTACTTGAATATCCACATAATGAAATAAATTTGCGTGAAAATTTATTACAGGTTTTTAATGAATTTAATGTATTGAGCAAATTATTTAGCATTAGTTTTGATAATGCTAGTGCAAATACAACATGCATTGAACTTTTGAAAATGACTCTTAATCCCTCGTTTGACTCTAAATTATTTCATATGAGGTGTCAGGTGTGTTTGTCATATATATAATTTAGTAGTGCAAGATAGTTTAAAATTAATAACACCACAAATACATAAAATTAGTGAAGTTATTAACTACATTTCTTGTTCAAATTCTAGACAATAAGAATTTGGAAAAATTTGTAAAAATCTTGAATTGAGGAGAAGAAAATTTATTGATGATATTCCAATAGGTGGAATTCAACTTTTCTTATGTTAAAATCGTGTGTTGGTTATACAGATACTATTAATGCTTTCGTTAATTCAAAGTAAAATCAATTTCACATAGGTGATTATGATTGGAACATTGCATTTATGGTCATGAATTATTTGAAACCATTCTATAAGGCAACAAAAATTAGTTCCGGAGTTTATTATCCAACAAGTAATCTTGTGCTCGCTCAATTTGTAGAAATTGCTAATCAATTTTCAAGTCATAAAGACGATCCATTTTTCTATGATATTATTTTTACAATGGATGACAAGTTTCAAAAATATTATGAAAATATGCCAATGATTTTTTCAATTGCAGCTGTAATGGATCCTCGTATAAATTTTTTTGGAGTTTAGTGTGCTTTGGACCAACTTTCTGAAACGTTATCTTTCAATATAAATATTACAAGCCGTGAAATAGAATGCTTTATTAATGAAATGTACAATAGTTATGCTATGAAATATGGTAATAATGAAAATGTTCCTTCTACTACGAGTTCTGCTACAAATTCTAAGGGTAAAAGTTCTTTCTTTTCTTTAATAGCCAAGAAACGCAATGTGCCTTTTATTTCATCTACTAGTTCATTTTCAAATGAGAATGTTACACCATCTGAATTAGAAAGATATTATCAATTTGATCACTACAATTTAATTCCATAAGACGAGGTTGACAATTTAGATGTTTTACAATGGTGGAAGGTAAATGAATGGTCATATCCAATATTATCAAAAATGGCCCGAGATCTACTAACAGTTCCAGTCTCAACAGTGGCATCGGAGTCTGTTTTTAGTGCAGGTAACAGAGTGCTAGATGAAAGAAGATCAAGACTTAAAGAATATATTTTAGAAGCTCTCATCCGCGTGAAAGACTGGTTATTTGCTGATAGAAGAATGCAAGATAAAGTTACTGACGATATTGCTCAAAACTTTAAAAATCTTACCGTAGATGAATAAAATCTGATTTGTAATGACAAAATTATAGTTAAGTAGGTGCCAACCTAATTGGGATGTACTTTAACTATAAGTTCATAAATACTTCAAAACTGTGTAATTTGTCAAGTTAGGCAAAATATTGTTCGAACAATTGTAAGTTTTTATATTATTTATTTATTTATGTAAAATTTATCGAAAAATAAATCAATGTAAAATTTATTTTTACGTAACTTTTATCGATTTTCACTATAATTCAATTTACCGTTATTTTTTGGGAGGAAAAAAAACGACGTGCGGACCGAAGGGCCTACCGGCCCATGCGGGCCTTCGGGCCGTGAGCGGTCCGGGCTGGGCCAGGCCTCTCCTGACCCGGTCCAGGCCGGACCGGCCAGGGAAGCCCGCCCAAGCCGGTCCATTTTCAGCCCGGTCCGAGACCGAGCTTCTTTCCTTGTGACCCAGACCGTCCGTTTTTACACCTCTACATACAACTGCTAGTATAGTGAATTAATACCACCATGACCTTTACAATAAAGACAAGTATCATATTTGCTTCTTTATAAACCAAGATTAAAAACAAATGATTCTTTATACCATTGTCTTGGTGCTTATTTTAAATCATATAATGATCTTTTTAATAGATAGACAAGATTTTCATTTATAAAGCTTAAAGGTTGTTTTATGTAAATTTGCTATTCTAACTCACCATAGATAAAGGTAGTTTCTAAATCTAATTGATCAAGTTCCCACCTGAACTAAATAACTAGAGCTAAAATGGTTCTTATAGTAGTGTATTGTACTATAGAGAAAAAGATCTCCTACACCCTCTTCGTGTGTGAATCCATTAGCCACCAGTCTAGTTTTAGATATCACTTTATCTTGTTCTTCCTCCCGTTTCTTAATTTTAAAAATTCATTTGCAGCATACTAGTTTCTTATCTTTAGGTTCATTTATTAATATAATAACAAAGTATTATTTTTAAGAAGTGAACTTATTTCGTCTTCCATATGGTTAGCTGAATCCTTGAGCTTAATAGCCTCATCATAAGAGTTTGGTTGATTTTTAGTTTCATCCTGATGATAAGTAATGAAACAAAATCATCACTTTCAAATCAGACAAGAGGTCTAATATGCCTCATTCCCGTATTTCTTGTGAGTTGATACTCAACAAAGGAAAAGTTTCATGATTAATAGGATTTTCATCATGATCAACCTCAGTACCATTCACAAAAATATCATCAGTTTGTTCTATTTCTTCTCCGCCTACCAGTAATTCAATTTTTTCTACGTGAAGTAACTCCAACTCAATTTCAACATTTTTTTCATGTAAAATTCTTAGTATTTTTTTAGGGCACGACATAGGAGATCATTAAAAATAACATTTTTTCTATTTATAACCTTATAACCCTCCTTTATTCCCTAACCCATAACATATACCCCTTTACTTACTACTACTAGGGCGAGGGTTAGTTTTTCCATATCTGGATATCCAGCCTCGGTACTTTGTAGAGACTAACATATTATACCAAAAACTATTGTTGCTTTTGCCAAATAAAGCAAGAGTTTTTCCCTATTCAATGGCTCGGCTAAGAGTGGGGCTTTTCCCAAATGTTCCTTCAAAGCTTGGAAAGCTCATTCACACTCTTTAGTCCATTCAATTTTTTCTTTCCCTTTATCACTTGTGTTTCGCGCGGATTATCGAATTTCGCTAACAATTAAAGGGTTAATTACCCCATTAGTCACTGAACTTTGGCCAAAGTTTCCACCAAGTCACTGAACTTTAAAAACTACTTGATTAGTCACTGAACTTTCAAAAAATCACCTCATTGGTCACTGAACTTTAACAATCACCCCATTGGTCACTGAACTTTGCAAAAGATCACCCCATTGGTCACCGAACTTTGCAAAAAGTTTCTCAAATGGTCACCGGTTTCAGTGACCAATGGGGTAATCTTTTGCAAAGTTCGGTGACCAATGGGGTGATCTTTTGCAAAGTTCAGTGACCAATGGGGTGATTGTTAAAGTTCAGTGACCAATGAGGTGATTTTTTGAAAGTTCAGTGACTAATCAAGTAGTTTTTAAAGTTCAGTGACTTGGTGGAAACTTTGGCCAAAGTTCAGTGACTAATGGGGTAATTAACCCAACAATTAAAAGATGGTTTATACGATTGTGTAAGGAACAAACCTCTCGTGACAAAGTCTCAATGATGGGTGCTTTATTTATGAAGATTACAATTTAGGAAGAAGCAAAACACCTCCAAGGGCCACAAGCACACAAAATAATTTGAAAGTTGACGATAAGAACTAAAAGAAATGAAATTACATATTCTCTGTTTGATAGTGATTGATTCGGGGTCCTTTCCTTCTATGTCTTCTTTTTCCTTTTATACTCCTTTGCCAGTTTTCCTTGTAAAATCGTTTGGAAACTGATTGTCGCTCTAAAAATGCCCATTTGCTTCATAATGGCTGATGTGTCGAGGAACCGCCATTTTTAAACTGCTGCTATTGCTCCCATCTTTTAACTGCTTGCAATCGAGATTCTTAGATCGTGGAACATGATAAGATTGCTCAATAATTGCTTCAATAACAGTCGCTTTAAATAACAACACGACTCTATGTTCGCTCAGATCTTGGGTATTTCAAAGGCTTGGGCGAGAATGGGACTGTCGCTCTGAGCGACAATATGGTACTTCATTTGCTCTGATTCTGGGCGTCTGGCAGGCTTGGACGATGATAGTCCTCCGTTTGTGGGCCTCCACTATATTTTACAATGGTCTCATTCAGGCCTATCCCTCAAATTCCTTAACTGGGCCCCATTTCTTGGACCATTTAATTGGGCCTCATTTTTGTATGTCAACAATTACCCCTAATATGGCAAAATTAATATCAAGTATTAATCTTATGCCATATTCTTCCTTTGTATTTTCTGGTAATGCTTGCATTCTCAAAAAAGGCGAATGATCCCAATTATTATTTTCATTTGGCGATAACCTTCTACATCCTGAAAAGTGTAACACTACGTAACCCCTATAAAACAAAGGACACGCCACTTCTATCGCGCCATTATATCTACTTCTTTGCATCGCGCGCTCATCTTTCTATATCAAAATCACTGTTCATCTTCTTACTTCCCTGCTACATTTCTCACAATCCCTTACGAAGATTGTACTTTACAGCAAATGGAGACTCCACAAAGCCCTTCTGACAACTCCCTTAGCTTCGAGGATTTCCAAAACCTCCTTACCAAGACGTACATAAATTCAACTTTTCTTTCACCAGCTAACTTTGACCTCCATAAATTTTATCTGGGTTCGTTGTTTAATGATGTTGAATCTGTTGGACAAGCGATGGTGGATCTGCTATTCCCTTGCACTCAAGACCCTCATTTTCTGAACTCTCTACCACTGAAGCCGATTCGCGAGAAAGATATTCGTACTTAGCCTAAAATTGACACTTTTTTTTGTATGTGGCATGCACGTATGGTAAATCATGGCCCTACAAAGGCGATTTTTGATCGTGTTAGGATTTTGAATTTATTAGAAATCGCTCTTCGTCCCTCGATTAATGACCCGGTGTTTTTTCCCATTGCACTGAGTTTTTGGTCGTCTGAGTACAATATTTTTGTTTTTCCCCTTGGCCGAATATCTATTACCTTGATGGACGTTGGAGCTCTAGTAAACCTTCCGCCCTTGGGCAATACCATTTTTTTTTGGCATTTTGGTTACCAGTACTGCCCCAAAATTTGACAAAAAACTTACTGAATCCTATTCAGGCATGCAAGGACTTTATAATAATTCTAGTGTTGAACCATCCCATGCTGAGCGTGTGGCCTTTCTTCAGGTTTGGCTTTGTAAATACGTCTTTTGTGTGCCAACTATGAAGCCCTCTATGAGTTATCTACCCATAGCACATAAATTAGAGCGTGGTAGGCCTTTTAATCTCTGTTCATTATTTGTAGCCGCCTTTTACAGAGGCATGACTTCCTTCCAATTTCAATTGAAGAATGGTGCATCTCACACTGGTAGTGGGCCTCTTAGGCTCGCTCAATTGTGGTTGAGAGCATACTTTTCCCAACTTGTTGTTTCATCCTCGAATAGTTAGTTGCTATGGGCTAGCTATTAACCAATTGATGCCTGTAATAATCTTTTGACCAAAGGTTTTTCCTTGGCTCCTTTCAACCTCACTTTTGTCACTCATCCTATTTTTGAACAACTCTGGCCGTATGTGAAACGTAGACTATTCACAACTGATGCTAACTGTGCTTTCCACTTGCTAGAGTGGTCAGAGACTTCCTCTTCTCCTATTTTTGTCACTCATGTGTCTATCAGGAATCCCGTTTCCCCTTCTAAATCGCCACCTGTTCGTGTCCAACATTCTGCTCTTCCAACTGGTTCCCCACCTGCTCAAGCTAGTACAGCTAAATGTGCTTCTAGCCACAAACGGCCAGCTTCAGCTCCTCCAGTTTTACCCGATGATGATGATGATGATGCTCTTCTCATCATTAGGAGAAAGATAATTGAGCTTGTTTATTCATGAAATAAAATTTTTTCATAAGTTAATGTTTTTACCTGAATTTTTCAGAAGAGCTCAATTTCTCCTTCGAAAGCTTCGACTTTGGCAGCCCCTGCTCCATTACCTTCTTCTAAAGCTGCCTCATCCAAGTTGTCTGATGCAAGGACTTTGCCTAAAGAGAAAGCCATAGTGCTAAAGTCTTCTCACACACAGCTAACTGGAGAACCGCTACCTTCCCCTTGCCTCATCCAGACAAGGGAAAGTCTCCACAAGTGGATAAGTCAACCAGTGATGTGCCCCAACTTTCCAAAGCTGCTGATGAGGTAGTCTTTGTTTTATCTTTCATCTTCACTTCATTTACTGTAATGACAATGCTAAATGCTTGCATTTTTCTTGACAGGATACTGATGCCACCTTGCGCTCCATTCAAGACTTGTTCACTTTTTGGGAACAAGTAAATACATCTCGCCCTTCTCCAGCCAGTTGTCATTCCGCTTTATCTGCCGCAATCTCAGAAGAAAATATGAATGTTCTCAAGTAATCAGTGCTTGAATATGTTTTCTTTATGGATATGGATATCAGCAAAGCCAGTGCTATTAGACAAAGAGATAGATTCAAGCTTTTGAGTGCAAAAATGACTCAAGCACTTGAGCTTCCTTCGCTCAAAATTTCATATGACTTTAAGCTGACTTTGAAGATTATCCACTCCGAGATAAACTCTTTGCTAGCTAAGAATGTCGAATTGAAAACCAAGAAAACTCAGTATTTTCATGCTGTAACCGAAAATGAATCTTTGCTTCAAGAGATTGAGAAGGCCAAGGCCGATCTAAATGAAATCTCCTCTGAAGTTATGGTTGAGGACTCCTTGATGATAAAACTGGCTACAGAGATGAAGGAACTCAAAGCAAAGATGGACGACTGTAAGGCTAGATTAGCTGCCAAGAAGCGTAATGCTTTCCAAGAAGTTGAGATAACCAAGTCTTTGGTTGAGCGTTACACAAAGCTGGAAGTTAACGAGGAGTTTGTGACTGAGCTATCCACTGCTTCTTCTGAACAGAGCGATGAATGGGGGAAACTTAGAGAACGGATGTGTTCTGCTTGGGGCAAACTGTAATTAAGACATTAATATTCTTATTTTCCTTGTAATTCTGTGACGTCAGCCATTGTTAATTTGAATGTGTTGGCAGCCAATTTCATTAATAGAACGATCATTTTATTTACTTGTGTAATGACTTTTGTATGGATTCTAAAACAGTATAATTGACATTTTCTTCAATCGTCAACACCCCAAACATGTAAATTATTAACCTTGTGTCATATTCGTGCACATTTTCCCTTGTGGAATCTTTACACGGAACAAAACTTTTGATATTCCAATTTCCCTTTCCAAGATTTGGGTCTTCAATTTCGGTTACTATGCATGTAAGTTTAGCACATTTGAATAACCCGAAGCCATTTGGGCTAATTCGTTTGCTAAATCGTTATATATCCTGTTAACGTATTGAAACTCCACTTGATCAAACTCTTCCAACAATTCTTGGGCGATTTTGTATTGACTTAATGATTACATTGGCATTTAAAATCACCAATCAATTGGTAAATTATTAATTGGGAATCGCCCCTAATGATTACATTTTTTATTCCCATTTCTATTAACAGCTCTAATCCCACGATCAATGCTTCGTATTTAGCTTGATTATTGGTGCACATTCTATCCAAAGTAAAAGCAAATTTATAACAAATTCATAAAAGGTTTATTAATACTATTCCTACCCCCACACCTCTAGAAGTTTTTGATCCGTCAAAGTATAAAATCCAAGGTTTTATTTCAAATGAATCGATCTCCAATTCAACTTCCTTAGGCATTGGTGTGCTGTCGTAGGTACTCAAAAATAGTCTTTAAACCTCTAAAACTAATGTAGTAATGGAGGTAAGGGTCGATCCCATGAATAGTGTGTAATTCAATATTTATGCTTCTTACAATGATTGTGGGGATTTTGTATTCAAACAATTGTAAATAACTAAATTAATAACAATGCCAATTAAATTAACGAAAACAATCAAAAGACTAACCTTGGTCTAAGTCCACATCCACCATCGGAAATCCACAATTGATCATAGATACAAGGATAATTCAATTTATATTTCGAATATTCGTTGGAATTGATTCCTATTTCTCCTTAATTTTAGTTAATTAGAAACCAGCGTTCTAATTAACCTTAATTATTAAATAATCCCAGACTAGCGCTTAAAATTCAATTTAACAACAGCTTGACACAATAGAGAAATCGATGAACTAGATAACACAAACACCAGCGATTGCATTCAATCTATTTAAACATTCTTCTTAAGATTCAATAACCTCTATCGCAAAAAATAATCAAATCCTAGTGCTTCACAAGTTAAAGGGATCAAACAATTACGAATTTGATATTTAACTTAGCGGTAGATTGTTACAATCAATAAACTAGCCGGCCATCTAGCAATTAAACGCAACAAATCATAGAAATAAATGTAGAAGAACATTCAATACTCAAAATATAAATCAAACAATAAGAAAAACTATTTAGATCTCACAATATGTGGTTCCGAGGCTTCCGTTTCCTTCAACCAAGTGTAAAAGTTTAGTTACAATTCATGAAACTAAGAGAAAAATGGAGAAGAATGAAGTTGGAGGCGTTCTGGTGTGTTTTGGGGTGTTTTTAGGGTTGAAAAGTCGTGCAAGATATGTTGCCAAAGGAGTTTGAGTCAATTTAGGAAACTTGAGATTCAGTATCAGCAAAACAACCATGCGATTGCAATGTATTAAGTCATGCTGTCACAAGGAACAAATAAATTCAACCTTCAGACTCTCGGTGATGGTCTGTGCGATCGCGAGGAATTAAAGCCATGCGATTGCAAGGCTTTAGAAAACTTCCTCCGGACAGCCTTCAGTATTTTGGTCGTAACTTTCTCTCTCGATGTCCGATTGAGGTGATTCAAGATACATTGGAAAGCTAACTCAAAGGGCTACAAATTTTATTCGGATGAAATCTTCAAATTCGATCGTTTGATATGTCAAAAACTGGTTTCAATATGAAACTGAAAACCGGTGCAAAACTTTTCAACTTGAAAGTTGATATGTGATAATGTCTTGGCTATATTTCATCCCTTTGACTTCTTTCTTCATCCAATTGGCCTCTAGCACTCTCAAGTCTTCATCGTGAGGTTCGATACAACTTTTGAATATTTACACTTTGGTTCCCGAACTTTCGTTTTCTTTCATTTTGGTCTTTTCCCCCTCATTTCTTCCAACTTACGCCATATCCATCGAATTGCCACCTAAACCAAAATATGAGAATACTAAGTACATTTAAGCATAAAATAGTCATATGTGCACATTAAATAAAGATATAAAATGTGTATTTTATATTCCTATCAGGCATGTTAAGGCATGGATGGTCGGCCAAAAAGTTAGCCAATGCTTGATTTTTTACTGCCTTTTGAGATATATATTGTATCTCAAATTCCGATAATGTCAAAGTCCAAAAGCCTATCATTTAGTGTAAAATAGGGCGAGAAAACATATACTTAACTAGATTTACTTTAGAAATTAAATAAACAGTCGCAAGTCATAAATAAGCCCTTAGTTTTGTACATGTGAAATACAAAGCAAGACATAATTTTTCAATAGCAGAGTAATTACATTCACATTTTGTTAACTGTCAACTCAAATAATAAATGATCCTTTCTTCACCAAATTGGTCTTCTTGCGCTACCATTTTGGTTATTGATTCTTGTTGAGCCGATGTGTACACCTTCATTGACCGTCCTTGGACAGGTGATACTAACACTGGCGGACTTGACAAATATGTCTTCAGGCTATCAAAAGCCTTTTGAAGCTCTTCCTTCCAGACGAATTCATCCTGATTTTTCAGCTTTAAAAGAGGCGAAAAAGCTTTCGTCCGCCCTACACAATTAGAGATAAATCGTCTTAAAACGTTTACTTGGCCTAGAAACCTTTGCAATTCTTTCTTGGTACTAGGTGGTTCGACCTCTAAAATGGCCTTCGTTTTATTTTTATAGAGTTAAATTCTTCTTTTGTGCACTAGAAAACCAAGGAAATTCCCTGCATTAACACTGAACGCACACTTCAAACGATTCAATTTTAATTTGTACTGCTTCATTCGCTCAAATGAGCGTTTTAGCTGTTCAAAATGGTCTTCCTCTTTAATAGATTTGACCACTATATCATCTATATATACTTCAACAAACTTGCCATCATGTCGTGAAAAATCAAGTTCATTTCCCTTTGTTAAGTTGCCCCTGCATTTTTCAGGCCGAAAGGCATAACTACCCATTCAAAACATCCTAAAGCCCCAGGGCATCTAAAGGCAGTTTGATGTACATCTTCTTCAACTATGTAGATTTGGTTGTATCCTGAATATCCATCCATAAAGGAATACATTACGTATCCAACAGTTGAATCTACTAACGAATCCATCGTAGGCATTGGATATTCATCTTTAGGCGTTGTTAAATTTAAATTTCTAAAATCTACGCACACCCTTATATTACATTCTTTTTTAATACTGGCACAATATTAGACAACTATTCAACATATCTGGTTGTCCTAATAAAACCCATTTTTAACAATCGCTCAATTTCTTTCTTTAGCTCAGGCAACACAATTGGGACAAAACGCCTAAAAGGTTGTTTATGAGGTTTAAAATTTGGCTTAGTTGGTAATCTATGTTCTACCAAATTCTTATCTGAATCAGGCATATGTTTATATTCCCAAACAAAACAATCCTTGTATTCTTTTAATAAAGCGATTAATTTATTACTAACCTCTTGACTAAGCATCTAGCTGACAAATGTTGTGCTTGAGCATGCCCAGGCTTTGTAATCCTCATTACCTCATTGTCCAGGTTCTTTGTAAGTACTTCCTCTTCTAAGTAATCCACTTTGTTGATTTCTCGACCAATATTCTGCTCCAACTCGAACACTGCTAATTTGTCTCCCAATGTCCTTAATGTTGCTTCTTCTTTCATCTTCTCTTGACATTCCTTTTTGAAATCCATTAATTTGGCTTTGAAGGCCTGAATGTCGGCCATATGTTCTTATTGCTGATAACTCATTAGATTTCCTTGATTATCTTTTTGTCAATTATTGGCTCTTCCAGGGCCACTATGTTCGGCCTCATCTGATTGAACATTTCAGTAAGTGCATCTACTGAAAATGGCTCTTCACTCTGTACGACAATTTGAGTCTCTTCTCCATCTTGAACTACCCTGACATGTCCATAATTCCCTTCGTACATGAACATTTCTACTGAGTTTGCTTCTGCAACAAAGGGCCTATGGTCTACCTGCATCACTTCTACTTCGCCTTTGTCCTTCCAGAAAACCAGACATTGGTGAAGCGATGAAGGTAAGCAACGACTCCCGTGAATCCAGTCCCTTCCTAGTAGCACATTGTAACTAGTAGGATCATCTATCATAAAGAAGATCATGGTTCTATTAGTTGTTCCCACGGTTATGTCTAGTTGCATTACCCCTTTAGCTGAAGTTATTCCTCCATTAAAACTTGTGAGAATGACTTCCGTTGGGATCATATCGCTTTCTGTCTTTGTAAATTTTCTCATCATCTTAGATGGGATGGTATTTTTGGTTGCTCCATTATCGATGAGCACCTTCGCCACAGGTATACCATTGACTAAGGCATTCACATATAATGTCCTTAAATGTTTAGTTAATTTCATGGTTGGTCTCTTAAAGATGACATTTTCAGCTGCACCTATTTCCATTTCATGTTTGTCTTCCATTGAATTATCTCTTTGTGATAAGTCAACATACAGTATTTCGCACTGGGTTTCTGCTTCTTGAAATTCTTCTTTACTTCTCTCTAGTGTTTCTTCTTCGGTTACCCAACCTGCAGTGGAAGGCAGTATTCTTGGAGGTGACCCATATTTCTCAGAGTGAGGCACTTTCCCATATAACATATAGTAGTCAAAAGAACGTCCAAATGGTTCTCCTAACAAATCTACCTCGCGAACACCTTTCCGATGTATTTGCTTCAACAAAGTATTGCGCGACACTCCTCTCTTTCTTCTATCTGCTTCTAAATCAATTTCTTATTCAATATCAGTCATGCCATCATCCTCCTCTTCATTATATATTTCCTGGGACGTTTGGCCTTCCTCACATTCCAGTACACATGCTTTTTCCTCATTACCTTCCCTTTCCTTCTCTTCGTTTTCTTTATTTTTGAATTCATTGGCTAGTAAATAGTTATTAGCCATACCAGGAGGTAAGGTACCAAATTGGATGGTAAGGGGTTGCTCTGGATCTTCTTCATCTTTCTTTCCATGTTCAAACTTTGATCTTTCGGAAGAACTTTCTGGTAACTCTTACATTGATTCGCCCATACCGGCCTCTTTATCATTTTCAAAAACATTTTGGTTGGCCACCTCAAGTAATTTAGGTGCCTTAGGATGTGATAATCCCTGTTGTTGCCTAATTATTCGTCCATAGTTCCGCTGAAAACAGCTTTGTTGGGTTCTGGTTATCTCATTAAAAGGTATAACCCTTCATGCATTATACTAGAATGAATGACATACGTTTGGTTAGCGAGGTTGCGGCCTGAATGTTTTCCCATTGTTTATCGGTCTGAACTGCCTCTCAAAAGTCGATCCTCTATAGAATGATGCACCCCTTCCTCCATCAGGCTAGATATTTAGGACAATATCAGGGCAATGGTGATGTCGCCATATTCTTGGTCTTTTTATGTTGCATTCACTTCTACCTTGCATCTTGCACACAGGATGCTTCTGTCCTCTCTAGGTTCCTTCCCTTTGATACGTTCAAAAATATTAGGATGTGGCCCAGTATCTTCTTCTCCATCATCTACAACCAACTTGAATCTTGGCAACTTTTTTTTGAAACCAGTCGTTACCATGTTCACCCCAAGTGCTGTGGGCAATGATTTTCATCCACTGCCATTTTCTTCTTATTTTTGAACGTGATTCGTCCTGACTCGATGGCATCCTGTAACATATGACGAAAAACCAAGCAAATTATTAGTCACATGTGACCATGCACTATGTCATTTACAATATTTTTTACCCTGAATTTGTTTAGGCTAGCAATTTATGCTTATCACTAAATTTTATCTGTTTATCCTTATACAATTTGTCGAATATAAGGTCAGCTTTGATCACATCAAATGAGAATACCCTAGCCTTTTTGTTCTCGTCTTTTAGAGGTTCACTCTTGTCCGACGTCCTGGATTGGCCATTATGGGACAGGCATATGCATCTCCCTTAATCAATTCGGCTAAACATACTTCTGTTTGATCATAATATTCATCACCAACAGTATGAACATCGAAATTGAGGTCTCTATAATAAGTCCCCTTACTGGAATTTTTGATTTGTCCTCCTCTCTTATCAGTCGTTCATACGTAATCACATTAGCACTTAGTTGAAAAAGGTTGGGGATTTCCTGTCCTGGAATTTCTTTTTTAAGTCAAAACTCAAACAATTTTGAGCTATTTTGACGAATTCTTTTTTGGGCAGAGGTACAAAACATTTGCTTCTGGCTGTTTTAAACCTCTGAAGGAAACTCTCCGCCCATTCATTTGGCATTTGACATAAATTCGCCAAATCGGCCAAAATAACTTCAGATTCAATTTTGTAAAATTGAGCGTGGAACAATTGCTCTAATTGTTGCCATGTTTAAACAGAATTTGCCGGCAAATTAACAAATCAGGAAAAAGCTACTCCTGTTAACGAACTAGGGAACAGTCTTATTTTATGATAGTCAGTTACTTCACCACTTTGCATTGTGAATCGCCCTACATGTTCCAGAGTAGAAACTTCTCCCAGACCAGTGAATAATGAGAACTCTAGTACTTTGTATCCTCTAGGCCATGGATATGCCTGATCTACCCAATCAGGATATGACTTTGTGTAAGTCGGCCTAATAACAAGACGTACCCCAAGAGCCATTTGATCCTACACTATTTCCATAATTTGGTTCATCAACATACCGTTGGGATCATATGGTATTCCTACAGGTTGGTTCATTGGTGGAATTACTTTAGGCCTATTATTCGGTCCTTGGTTTGTGGTAAAAACGTTGTTGTTTAAACCATTATTACCATTAGCCTGAGTGTTTTCGCCATCATTAACATGTGGGGTGTTCTGTCCGTTGATTTGGACATTGTCTCTTATATTTGGGTTACCCCCCAAGTTTGATATTCCATTATCACTATTCAAATTTGGCATTCCACCTCCCCCCTGGTTTGAAGTAGATGGTCCAAAAGGTGGTTATGTTGAACAATCATCCTGGATTGAAAGTGGTTCCCTATTGGTACTACCGATTGACACATTTGGCCCACTAACTTATTCATGATTTCATTTAACTTGTTTAGTTGTTTGGCCATATTGTTATAATGTGCATTTCCATTTTGAGTAAATATTTCCATATTATGAACATTTCGTAGATTTACTTGTTCAACGACATCTTGTGTGAGTTCCCCAAGCAATGCACGCATGGTTCGAGTACTCAATTATGTCATTGGCTTGTAACGACTGTGGCTGCTTTGACTATGTCCCTCTGTTCGTGGAGTACTTTACTGTTCCCCATATCGTTCGATCACAGACTGGACTACTTCTTGACTTGCTGGTTCTTTATTAGAATTCTTATGAGGTATATTGCTTCAGTTTTTGTATCCTCAAACACCAAGGTCCCACCGGGATTGCCAAATTGTTTCGCGCGGATTATTAAGCCTCGCTAACAATTAAAAGATGGTTCAGACGATTGTGTAAGGAACAAATCTCTCGAGACAAAGTCCCAACGATGGGTGCTTTATTTATGAAGACTACAATTTAGGAAGAAGTAAAACGTCTCCAAAGGGTACAAGCACACAAAATAATTTGAAAGTTGACGATAAGAACTAAAAGAAATGAAATTACATATTCTCTGTTTGAGAGTGATTGATTCAGTGTCCTTTCCTTCTATGCCTTTTTTCCTTTTATACTTCTTTGCTAGTTTTCCTTGTAAAATCGTTTGGAAACTGATTGTCGCTCTAAAAATACCCATTTGCTTCATAATGGCTGATGTGTCGAGGAACCGCCATTTTTAAACTGCTGCTATTGCTCCCATCTTTTAACTGCTTGCAATCGAGATTCTTAGATCGTGGAACATAATAAGATTGCTCAATAATTGCTTCAATAACAGTCGCTTTAAATAACAACACGACTCTATGTTCGCTCAGATCTTGGGTATTTCAAAGGCTTGGGCGAGAATGGGACTGTCGCTCTGAGCGACAATATGGTACTTCATTTGCTCTGATTCTGGGCGTCCTGCAGGCTTGGGTGATGATAGTCCTCCGTTTATGGGCCTTAACTATATTTTACAATGGTCTCATTTGGGCATATCCCTCAAATTTCTTAATTGGGTCCCATTTCTTGGACCATTTAATTGGGTCTCATTTTTTTATGTCAACAACTTGAAAAAAATGGAACGAATTTATCAGTTGCTCACAAGATGAACCTACTCAAGGCCGCGGCCCTCCTAGTGAGACCTTGAACCTCTTTGGGTTTCACTAGGGACTAAATCTCGATGAGAGTTCTTATTTTATTAAGGTTTGCCTCGATGCCTCGCTGATTTACCATGAAACCTAGAAATCTATGGGACATAACCTTGAAACCACATTTAAGTGGATTAAGCTTCATGCAGTATTTTTGGAGGATGGGAAATATTCTTCTAGGTGTTTTAAATGGTCTTCAACTTTTAGGCTTTTAACAAACATATCATCAATATATACGTCCATCATTTTGCCTATCTGATCTACAAATATTTTATTAGTGAGCTTTTGATAGGTTGCCCTAGCATTTTTTTAAGCCGAATGGCATTACCTTGAAACAAAATAGGCATCGATCAATGATGAAGGCATCACCTGGTTCATATAAGGGAATCTAATATATCCAGAGTATGAATCTATGAAGCTCAGCCTTTTATGACCCACGGCCAAACCCACCAGTTGATCAATTCTAAAAAAGCAAAAAACTATCATTGGGATAAGCCTTATTTAAGTATGTGAAGTCTTGATAGGTTCGCAAACTTTCGTTGCTTTTTTGGACGAGAACTGGATTGTAGACCAATATTAGATATTGAGTTTCACAGGAAAAAAAAAAAAAAAAAAAAAATTCCAACAATTTATCCACTTCAGTTTTTAGAGCTTCATACCATTGGCCACCTTTCTGCATTCTAAGCCTCACCTTGGGATCAATCCTAAGTGTGTAACATACTACTATTGGATCAATCCCAATCATATTAACATGCTTCCAGTCAAATATATTAAAAGTTCCTTTAGGAAGTCTTTTAGTAAGTTTTTCATAGGCTCAGATAAATCCTTACCAATTGTTAGGACCTTAGTTTCATCCTTCTTGCCGATGGAAAAACTTTCTAACTCCTCAAACTCTGGAGGTGCATTTAGTTGTGCGAGGGTCAATTAAGTCATCAATGTCAAAGTTCTGTTCCTCATAATTAGTAATTTCAACAATCATTGTTGTATTTACCATAGGGCCTTGCAGGGTTGCCTTTCTTAAAGTGCTGAGGAAGCAATCTCACGTTGCCCCTTGGTTATCCCTTATGCAATCTTTCTCTAATAGGAGTTGGAGACTTTATGCATGAGTGATGGATGGATATTACTGATTTCATTTTTTCAGAGTGGGCCTTTCATTGTAAGCAGCAAGTCCATATACCCTCGAAACATCATATGTTTTCTTCTAGTTCCATTGTTAGATTAGTCTGTCAGTGTGGGACTATTCTGTCTCCAGTGAAACCTAAGGATCTAGCATAAAGGTCTATGGGTGATTAATTTGCTGTTGAGCAACTCTATCAACTTCGTGCCATTTTCTGTTGTATTGTCCTTGATACGGTAGATTCTGCAAACCTCGAGGGGGTAAAACAAAAGTTTCGACTACCACCCATGAGGAAGTAAGTGATATAATGTTCACATTCTATTTGTGTTCGCATATACGACTGTCTTGGTGACCTGTGCCCATGCATTAAGGCTTTATCCTTCTCCTTTTCGTTTAGCTTCTCCGTTCCATCTTTTTCTATTGTCTATGGATTCTTTCTTAAGAACTTCAACCTGAATAAGATTAACGAACTGGAAATATGTTGCAGGGTTTTTATTGCAAACGTCCATCCAAAATGGAGTTTCCATCCGAAGTTCATTCCATAGAGCATCCTTCCCTTGTTTACCATGTATAATTTCAAAGGCAATAAGTTCGGCACTAAAGTGAGCGAGATAGCTTTTCAATGATTCTTCCTCCTTTGCTTTGTAGCATGAGCTTTGTGTAGGTAGATTCCATGTAAGGTACCAAGGAACGATTGTTTCAATTGTGGCCAGCTCCTAATTGACCCTGTTGGAAGTTTACTATACCATTCAATGTTAGATGAAATGCTCCGTGGTTGAGGATTAGACTTTTACTTTTCAGCTACATCTTGGTCATGTATTCAAACTAGTGGTCAACTTGTCCATTATACTTCTCAATTTTTGGTTGCATAAAATTATCCTTGAGAATGGTAAGCTCTCATCATCATCCTTCAACTTCAGATTCCAAATTTGAAGGATTCTTTGCCATTCCTCGTAGGGATGCATTGACAGATGTCAACGTACTTAAACTTGCAACCATTTCCTGTATGGTATAAATGGTGGAGATTTTCTACACTCGCCAAAGAACCACTTGCCTAAACCTCCCGCAGCCTTTTTGTGTTTACATTGCTATTTTCGTAGTTCTCGCTTGGGATTTTCATTCAGTGCCCAAAGCTTAAATCTCAATAGAATTTATCTCAGCTTGACTCATTTTCTTCGAACAATTTTCGATGGATTTTCCTAAAATATGACTATAATCGTGGTTATCTTTGCTCTAAATTTTCACAGACAATGCCAATTTGTTAACTTCAAAATCGAAATTAACAAATTCATTTGACCTAGCCAAGGTTTTCTATTCCTAAGCTTAATGAAATTTACTGAAAATAAAAGTTTTGTGGAAAAATTGCTATTTGAAAAGAGTGTGTAACCATTTTTTTTTATATATCATTTTTGCTTGAGTTCATTAATATTTATGGATATTTGATGAAGCCAATGGGGTAACCTAGTCCTTTTTACTTTACTGACACGTGATGGTTATTAATTAGTGAGTTTTGGACTGAACCTATTATATTTTCACCATTTATTCACCATATCAAGTGTTCTTCACTTGATTGGTTCTGATGTCAATTTCAAAATGTTTAGTGTTACGGGTTAAAGAACAGAACGGACACGTGGCGTTACGTCACGACGGTGGGACCGGCTTGATTCGATCAGGATACAATTCTCTAGATTCAGTTGTGAGTTCCGAGGCCCTGGCTACCAATCCGAGGCCCTCGTTGTTACTCCGAGGCCCCTCCTTCTAACATCCGAGTCCCATCAAAGATCCACTTATAAGGATTCGGCCATGGTGAAAATCTCTTATAAGTGATTGATGTGACTTGTGTGTAAAGTTTACTTATGTCTTGTCTCGTCAATGTCAGAGCATTTAATGTTAGTACAGCTAGGAGAGTCAACTTGATTGCTAGGATTTGAGGTCTTGGTCGAGGAGATGAGGCCACGTGTAAATTGATCCGAAGGTCACAATTTGAGTTGTAACACTATAAATACCCCAACCATGTAATACAATAAGGACTAATGCAAAAATTCATAGAACAAACTGAATATTTTGGAGCTTTATTTCTCTCATTTCAACACTTCTTTTACAACATTCTTCTATAACGAATCTTGTCATTTATCGATTGGTTTCTTATACAATCGTATTTCTTTTATGCCGGTGGCCTGAACGGAGACGTCTCGTGCCTTTTAGCCACACCCACGCTCGTTTTCGGAGTCCTCATGACCGTCGATCGGCATTAGCGTGTCGGATTAAGCTTTACGTGTGCACGAGTGGGCCCGGCATCCGTTGGCAACATTTTTGGGGTCACGATTGGCGCCGTCTGTGGGAAGCCACACTATAACCACGAGCAACCCCGTGGAAAAGGGCCGTCAATTTGAAACATTTTTGGGCATCCCCCTTGAAAAAGGATTTATTCTTCAAAGAAGAGTAAGAGGAAGCCCCCGAAGTTCAAGTTTATTCTAGTTTCGAGAGACATGAGTTCAGGAGAAGAGGCTCCTCCCAGACGAACTAGAGAAGCTGACAATGAGGCCCCTGCGGTCCGACGCCGACCCCACCACCATCACAAAGCAGGTGGTAGGAGGTTGGCGGCCCGGCTTACTAGGGAAATGGCAACCATGGCGCCCAATATGAGGAGCATTACTAATCAAAACTTGGCGATGCAAGAGCTTGAGGCAAATGCAAGGCCAGGGAGGTCCCCACCTCCCTCCTTTGTTCCACAAGAGCCATATCAACTCGACGAAGTTCGTAGTCAAAGAACTTATTCCTCCAGGTATAGGGGAGGAAGCCCGGTGGAAAGGGAAGTTGGAGCCGATATTTCCTCCAATTATGCTTCCGGCCGACCCTCCGAGGCCCCGTTCAACATGGAGGATAATTTCCCTCCCGAATATGAGCCGGCACCGAGGCCCTGCAGAGGTCCGCTGTATTTGATAGGCTTAGCCCGATAGGTCGAGGCGAAGACAAAGGAATGCAGCCCACGCTTCTAGGAATAGGCCACGCCCCCACCTCCCCGAGGTTCGGCACCGGAGGAAAGGCAAGAACGTGCCCCCGTGCTCGCCACCTCGTCATGAGCGCCTTAGGAGGGATGAGGAGGCTCGCAACCAGCAGACCTCCTCCACGCAACAGCCCGGGTATGAAGCCGAGGCTAATTATGATTCGGATGGTCCCCGAGAGATCCCGCGACTTAGATGATGACGATGACAATCCGCCATTCTCAAGGGAGCTAAGAAATGCCCTGTCCCAAATCATTATACTATGCTCAAGATACCCAAATATGATGGGAGAGGCGAATTCGAGAGAAGCACTTGAATAGCTACAAAACACACATGAGCCCGAGAGGCGCCACTCACCGTTAAATGCAGGCCTTCCATTTGACTTTAAGTGGAGCCGCCTTTATGAAATTTGGTATAGTAGGTTACCTCCCGGGAGCATTCGAAGTTGGCCGTAATTCAAAACCACTTTTTTGAAAAGATTCGCAAAGAAGCAAAGAAGGCGAGGCCCCAATCCAACGCCTCCAAGATATGAGACAACGCGGTTTAAGAAACTTTGAAAAGTTTTCATTCCCGCTTCACGGACGAAATGACTTGCTGTGTTCAAGTCACTGATCGCGAAGCTCTATCCGCCCTTAGAGGAGGCCTCAACATGAATACCCTGTTTTGGAGAGATGTGCAGAATCAAGATCCCCCAACTTATGATGCTTTGTTGGAGATGATGCGACGTGAAATCATCAATGAGGAACTGATAGAACATCGAAACAGTAAGGGGCAGGGGTTTACAACCCCAACAAAGGCAACGTGGTAGAGGTCCAACCTCCCACCTCGATGGATCAAGATGGGGTCAACCCAATGGAAGCCGCCCAAGGCTCGTAAGGTGCACTTGCCGCTGCCACATTGAATGCTGTACCAACTTTGGCCTACGAGGACGTGCCGACTACGGGTACCCCTGAAAATCCACGAACACAACAGGCCCCCCAAAGAGGACGAGGCCGGGGAAGGAACTCGAATCAAGGCAGAGGCAACTCTCAAGGCTATTGCACTTATCACCATTCCTACAGCCATGCCACTGCTGACTGTAGAGACATAGCCTTGCATCCCAGAAATTCGGATTCCAGAAGTAACAATCGGAACAACTCGAGACCGAGGAGCAGGCCCCCGCCGAGGCAAGATTCACGATCTAGGCGAGGCGAGGCCCCTTCCCATCACAGGGAAGCATCTCCTCGTGGAAGAGAAAGAGAAAGGAACAGAAACCCAAATGAACAGCAACGAAGAGACCATCGAGGTAGACCTGATGATGTCCCTGTTCATGAGATTGACACAATATTTGGAGGTCCTTATGTTGGTGGAAGCACCAGAAACTCTCAAAGGAACTACGTGCGAGAGGCAAGGGCAGCAGTTCGCGAAGGAGCCAATCGCCTCCGATTGTGTTTACACATGAAGATTCCGAAGGTATTCATTACCCACACTGTGATGCTCTGGTAGTAAGAGCTGTGATAGCCAGGAACGGACTGAGGCGAATGCTGGTAGACAATGGCGCTTCAGACATCCTATTTGGATCTACCTTTGACAAGATGATCCTGGATCATGAGTTAACCCTACTAACACTCCCTTATACGGTTTCTTACCTGGGACAGATTATCCCTGGGGCAAAATTACCCTAGCCGTAGAAAATGGGAGCTCCACCCCTAGCAACCACATGTTTTATGGAGTTTTTGATAGTGGACAGCAGTCCGCCTATCACGGGGTACTGGGGAGGCCCGCATTGAAGGACTTGGGAGCAATTACCTCCATTCATCACCTATGCATGAAGTTCCAAACCGATAGAGGGGTGGCAACGGTCAAAGGAGACCAAAGAGGGGCAAGGGAATGCTACCTTAACTCGTGAGGAAGGCCGAGCCTAGGATATGCACATGGTGGCGGGTACCGCAGGGCCTCGAATTACCAAAGACTTGATGAACTTGATCCACGAATAACCGAGGCCGATTCCCGTGCGGCCTCCCATGGAAGAGTTAGAAAGCTTTCCTATCGATTCAAAGGAACCAACCAAGTTGTCGCAGAGTTGGAAGAAGTTTAGCCCCAAGATTCAAAGGGGAGCTTAAAGAATTTTTGTGCAAGAATCACGATGTCTTTGCCGGAGGCATGAGGATATGGTAGGCATTGACCCCGGAGTCGGTTGCCACCACCTACCTACAAATTGATCCTAAAGTTGCCCCGCACGACAAGAGGCGAGCCCTTAACCCGTAGAGGTATGAGGCCTTGAAAGAGGAAGTGCAGAAACTTGTTAACAATGGCTTTATAAGGGAGGCCCTCTACCCAAAATGGATATCCAATCCGTATTGGTGAAAAAGCACAATGGGAAGTGGAGGGTATGCATTGATTTTTCTCGATCTCAATAAGGCATGTCCGAAAGACGACTTCCCACTTCCTGCACTGATCGGTTGGTGGACTCCCGCCGGACACGAGTCCTCGAGTTTCATGGATGCCTACTCGGGTTATAATCAAATTCCCATGTACTCAGCGATGAGGAGCACACTCGTTCATAACGGACCGAGGCCTTTATTGCTGAGAATGATGCCTTTTGATTAAAGAATGCCGGAGCAACGTACTGCAGGTTAGTAAACAAGATGTTTGCTAATTTGCTTGGGAAAACTATGGAGGTCTATGTAGATGATATGCTTGTTAAGAGTATGAAAGTGGATGATCACATATCCCACCTCCATGAAGCCTTTGGAGTTCTGCGAAGGTATCACATGAAGTTGAATCCCCGAAATGTGCCTTTGGGGTAGCGTCGTGCAAGTTCTTAGGGTACATGGTCAATCAACGTGGCATCGAAGCAAATCCGTAAAAGATCCAAGCGTTAATTGAGATGAAATCCCCAGTAAACCAAAAGAAGTGCAAAGTTTGACGGGTCGCGTGTGGCTGCTTTGAGCCGCTTTATATCGAAATCTCATCGATAAATGCCTCCCATTCTTTAGAATACTCATGGAGGACAGAAGTTTCAGTGGATCGAGGAGTGTGAAGAGGCTTTCCAGGGCTCAAAAGGCACCCAGGGCATGTGCCCCCCTCCTATCAAAACCCAAACTTGGCGAGGTGCTACAACTTTACTTAGCGGTTCCCTCGAGGCTATAAGGGCAGTAATTGGGAGGGAGGAGAATACAACTCAAATACTCGTTTATTATATCGGCAAGGCTTTAATACCTCCCGAGACGCGATACCTGCAGGACATGGAAAAGTTAGCCTCTGGCATTGATCATCGCTTCTCGCAAATTGAGGCCCTATTTTCAGGCTCACACCATTCATGTACTGACAAACTTTCCACTTAGACAAGTTCTACAAAAGCCAGACGCCTCGGGTAGACTACTGAAGTGGGCAGTGGAGTTGAGCGAATTTGAAATCCTCTTCAAAGCCAGAACTGCTGTCAAAGGGCAAGCTTTAGCAGATTTTGTGGCAGAATTTACCAACGCGTCGGAAATTGGCGTCAGAGGCTGAGCCTTCCGAGCCCCCAACATGGAATTTGTTCATAGACGGTTCGACAGGGGAGACAGGCTCAGGTGCTGGCGTAGTTCTTGTGAGCCCTGAAGGTCATATGTTGAATAGTGCAGTACGGTTCGGCTTCAAAGCCACCAACAATCTTGCAGAGATGAGGCCTCCTCGCCGGCCTCAAAGCTAGCCAAGGAAATGCACGTAAAGAGGCTTCACATCGCCAGCCGACTCCCAGCTTATAAGTGGACTGAGTAAACGGCAACTTCGTGGCAAGGGACAAAGCCATGGCCTCATATCTCAAATTGGTAGTGAGCCTACTCCCTTCCTTTGAGAAATTTGAATTAAGTCAGATACCGCGCCTTGAAAACGCGCACGCGATGCCTTATCTAAGCTTGCTACAAGAAAGATCTGAATTGTTGGCAAGTGGTCCCAATTGAACACCTCCTCAGGCCATCCACCTCCAAGCAGAGGTGGTGATGTGGGTAGAAGGTACCCCAACTTGGATGCAACCTCTCATATCTTACCTCAAAGATCATTCCTTACCCGATAATAAGGAAGATGCGTATAAAATACGTAGAAGGTCTGCCCATTTCTTGTTAGTGGACGATGTTCTATACAAACGTGGATTCTCTGCACCTCTCCTTCGGTGCGTAGGAGGAGAAGAAGCTGATTATGTACTTAGAGAAATTCATGAGGGCATCTGTGGCAATCACTCTGGAGGATTAGCTTTGGCTAAAGCATTGAGGCGGGATATTATCGGCCTACAATGAAAAAGACGCTCTCCAATTCGTTCGCAAATGCGACAAGTGCCAACGTTTTTCCAACGTGCAGAGGCAACCCTCTCAGAGCTTACTACGATGGACTACCCATGGCCCTTTAGCAAGTGGGGGGTGGACCTCATTGGCCCATTGCCTAAGGGCAGAGGAGGCGCTAGTTTCGCCATAGTAGCTATCGATTATTTCACGAAATGGGTAGAAGCTGAGCCTCTGGCAAAGATCACTGAGGCCAACACTTCCAAATTTCTATGGAAGAATATCATTTGCCGCTTCGGCATCCCTCACTCGATAGTCTCTGATAATGGCAAACAATTTGACAACCGGAAGGTCCGGGACCTCTGTGAAGAACTTGGAATCAGAAAGCACTTTTCTACGCCTCATCACCCCCAGGCCAATGGCCAAGTGGAGGCCGTCAATAAGACCATCAAACACACCTTGAAAAAGAAGCTTGATACGCCTAAGGGAGCTTGGGTAGATGAATTACCCTGTGCTATGGGCGATACGAACGACGAGCGTAACACCTACAGGGGAAACCCCTTCTCCATGACTTATGGCGCTCGAAGCGATGAGCCCAGTGGAGGTAGGATTACCTTCACCCAGAAGATTAAGCTTCAATGAGATATCTAATGAGGAACTTCGAAGGTGTGAGCTAGATTTCCTTGAAGAAAAGAGAGATGATTCCCAGCTGAAGCTTGCAACCTACTGTGAGGAAGATGAGTCGATACTACAACTCAAAGATGAAAAGGAGGTCCTTCCGCATAAACGACTTAGTCCTTCGGCAGGTTTTCCTATCCTCAAAAGAGCCGGGGTTGGGCACCCTAGGACCCAACTGGGAAGGACCCTACCAAATTGAAAGGGAAATTCGGCCCGGCACCTACTGGATAAAAGACATGGATGGTAGAATTCAACCTCACCCGTGGAATGTTGAGCATCTGAGAATGTATTATCAGTGAATGTAATCAGTAGCTGGAAGTTGTTCCCCAGCCTTTATAAATAAATAAGTTTTCTCCAATCTTCGTCAACTACCATAAGCGTGGGCGCTTCGGAGGAGAGGATGGAACCTTAAAAGAAGGCCGCCTCGTTCGAACTCCAAAGCGTACATCACATGCCTCCCTTTGGTAAAGTTGAACGCTAAAGGGAGAAGCCTCTCGCTGGGTGAACCATCCACTGCCGGGAAGCGTGGGCGCCTGGAGGAGAGGATGGAACCTTAAAAGAAGGCCGCCTCGTTCGAACTCCAAAGCGTACATCACATGCCTCCTTTGGTAAACCGAACGCTAAAGGAGAAGCCTCTCCAGGTGAACCATCCACCAAGCCGGTAAGCGTGGGCGCTTCGGAGGAGAGGATGGAACCTTAAAAGAAGGCCGCCTCGTTCGAACTCCAAAGCGTACATCACATGCCTCCCCTTTGGTGAAGTCCGAACGCTAAAGGGAGAAGCCTCGCTGGGTGAACCATCCACCAAGTGCCGGGAAGCGTGGGCGCCGGAGGAGAGGATGGAACCTTAAAAGAAGGCCGCCTGCTCGAACTCCAAAGCGTACATCACATGCCTCCCTTTGGTGAAGCCGAACGCTAAAGGGAGAAGCCTTCCGCTTGGGTGAACCATCCACCAAGCCGGGAAGCGTGGGCGCTTCGGAGGAGAGGATGGAACCTTAAAAGAAGGCCGCCTCGTTCGAACTCCAAAGCGTACATCACATGCCTCCTTTGGTGAAGCCGAACGCTAAAGTGGAGAAGCCTCTCGCTTGGATGAACCGTTCACCAAGCGAGAGGTTAAAAACAGCTTTCGCCAAGGATTAAGTTAAGTTAGTTTCGAATGATGCCCGGAAAGCGCTTGTCAAAAGTTTTGAAAAGGAGTTTCGTTTAAGTTACCTCGCATTTGCTAAGTTTGCTTGGTTGCTTCTTTGATAGTTTGCTTTCGCTTATCCCATTCTAGTTATTAATTATTTAAGTATGGCAAGGCCTTGATACTGTTGCATTAAGTTAAGTTCCTTGCAGAAAAGATAAATGGCACCGTAAAGATGAAGCAAAATCTGTGTTATATTGATATGTCGAATGAATTACAAAGTGATGAGTTAAAATTACAAAAATGTATCAAGGAGCAGTGGGGAGTCGGAGCATCTTTGCTTGAGGTGCTTCAACAAAGGTTGAGGCCCTTCGCAGAGCTCATCTTCGTGGATCAAGTTCCACCACCTCACCTTCTTCACAGTGTCTGTGGAACCTCCTCCTCCAAGAACCTGGCTCTCGCCCGTAAACATCGAGCTCGGACGCGCTCTCCCAACCTCTCAAAGACCTCCGATAGGCCACTGCTCCAATAGCCGGCGTCGATACTCTTCAGTGTGATGAAAGTTGGCTATATAATTCCTCACTGCAATATCGCCCGCCTCGACCACGTCAGCCTCATATCTTTTCACTTCGGCCTCCAACCACCTCAGCTCCTTCTCCATGAACTGCCCAGCGTCCTTAGCCCCGCTAACTCAAGGTTTGCCTTCTCCAGCCGGCAGTTGACCTTCCGGTGGTTGTCGAAATCTCACCTTTTTGGTGAGGGCAGCCACCTCACATTGGCTCTCATGAACCTCCTTCTTCGGGCCTCAATCTCGCCAGGGAGAGCATCGCGTTTGGAATCATCAACATCTCTACGAATTCTCGGGCTCAATGTTGGCCTCTTTCTTCTCCGCCGCCTACGCCTTCACCTTTTCCGCCGTCGTCGCGAGAGGCCCTATTCCTTGATCGAATATCTGCCAAAACAAGCTTTGGCACTCTGCTGCAACCCCAAGGCCCTGGCGTGCTTTGGCTCACCAAAGTAGTGGTGAGGTCCACGGCATCACAGTGGCCACATAATTCCGCCACCTCTCCGTCCGTAACTTGTTAAAGCCTTCGGCTGTCGCCTCACCTCCGGAGGCGCATTTCTATTATGCCAGGCTATCTTGTCCTCTCGCCCCCAGAAATTCCCGGACTTTCCCCGGAGTCCTCTCCACAACCTTTTTTCTTGGTGGCCCCCTCTCGCTTCTCGCCACGTCATCCATGACGATCTTCCTAGACCGGCCACCATGGCGCATCAATCGAAGATCGGAAGGAGCTTCGGGCGTTTCGAACCTCCCTTCTCAAAGGACACAGTGGTCCCAAAACTTGACGACCCCCCACCCGGGGCCCGCTTTTCTTTTTTTTTGTGGCTCATCACCACCCTCGTCGCTCAGCTGGGCTTGCCACCTTTCGGGGCCTCCTCTTGCACCTCCTCCTCGGCCCTCTTTCTCGTTTTTGTTCTTGCCGAGGCGGTCCGCTTTGACTTTACCCCGTTTGCCTGTGACCTGTGTTTTAGTGCTTTCACTTCGCCAAGAAGGAGGTGGCCTTCATTATACCGGCCATATCGTGGGCATAATCCTTTCTTGGTGAATTTATCCGCGATTACGAAGAAAAGCCGTTCAAAATCATTAAAAGAGGCGACTAGTTAAAAGTAAAGGCGCCTCTTACCCTGGGGGCCATCAGGTCAAAGAAATCAATGAAGTATCCGCTCCTTTCGATTAAGTGAGAAAAGCTTCGGAGCTCCTCGGGAGACCGTCGGTAAATGTCTTCTATAATAGCCCACTCACTGGGAAAGCTCGTACCTTGTGCTACAATCTACAAAAAAAAAAGGGGGGGGGGCGATTATCAAGATCGTAGAGGCATGTTGAAGCTATAAGAACTCAAGACGACACTCACAAGCCTCGTAGTACCGGGTCGGCGCTAACAGTGGGACAAAGATCTCCCTCCACCATCTCGCCACCTACCCGTCACCCAACCACGACTCCTTCCACCCCTTAACGGATGAAGGGAGCCCGACCACAAAAGGGGGCGTGGGAGCCTCAGGAGTGATGTAATACCACCCCTTTGAGTCATCTTTTCCCACGACCCTCGGCGTGGAAGAGGGACTCGAAAACATGAAGTGGGGAGGTCCTCGCCCGTAGACACTTCCTTCCACAGAAGTAGGTCCCCACGACTTGGCTCCACCCATTGGGAAGAATTTGGGTGGGGGACAACATGAAGGTTCTCAAAGACACGACCCTAAAGAAGGGGTGCGAGGCAGACACACCGCCTTAAGCAGTGTTCACCGAAGGCCACGCAATTGGGCCTCGGAAAACAAGCCCTTCGTGAGCATCGGGGACCAAGAGTTTGACGTAATGGGGATGTTATAGGTCTGCCTAAGTTCGTCTAGCTTGGCGAAGTGATATTGGATTGGATTTTGATCGCCCCCATCCCGCCTCATAATCTATAGGCTCTTCGGTCCATGCTATACCACTCACCGTAGGCCCCAGTACATCGACTCCTCCCCACTCCTAACTACCGTCATGGCTAGAGACGCCTCGAAGACATTGTTGATGGAAGAATATGAATAGTACAAGAAAAGGGGTGTCTAAGGAAAATGGGAAGACAACTACGCAAGGAGAAAGTACCTAAAGCGAAGGAAAGACTCGTAAAGTTCGCCGGAAGCTCGTCGGAAGTTCGTCCGGAAAATGATTGACGAAGACAGCTTTCGTAAATTTCGAGTGTTTCGTGAAAGTAAAGTATGAAAATGACAAAGTTTTGGCTTTTATACTAGCGAAGAATTCAAATTTCACTGCTAGATCAGGATCTCGCTAACTGGCAAGCGTACAAAATTGCACAAATCTTGACCCTTGAAATCAAACGTTTTCTTTACGTCAACGCCTCGTATTTGTGCGTGCACGAACCAACACCGGCTCACGCGTGAACTTGTCCTCGAAACTACACACCCCAATAATTAGCCATCATTGTGCATTAAATAAAAACAACATTTGTACGGCTATTGAAACTCGTCTCGATGCGCTTCATTGGCCTTGGAAACATAAGAAACCACACATCACAGCATCAATTTCTATGAACGTCACCTCGCCTCATCAAAGGAAATTTCACCTCGCCGCTTCGAATATGAACTCGCCTCATCAAAAGGAAATCAGCGTCGGCCGCCGAATATGAACTCGCCTCATCAAAAGGAAATCAGCCTCGCCGATTCGAATATGAACTCGCCTCATCAAAAGGAAATCAGCCTGCCGACTTCGAATATGAACTCGCCTCATCAAAAGGAAATCAGCCTCGGCCAGTTCGAATATGAACTCGCCTCATCAAAAGGAAATCAGCCTCGGCCAGTTCGAATATGAACTCGCCTCATCAAAAGGAAATCAGCCTCGGCCAGTTCGAATATGAACTCGCCTCATCAAAAGGAAATCAGCTCTACGCTCGAATATGAACTCGCCTCATCAAAAGGAAATCGCCTCGCCGGTTCCCGAATACGAACTCACCTCATCTCGACGTAGCTCCAAAAGAACTTCAATTTTGCTGTGCGACTTTCTTAGAAATGGCGTAAAGCACAAAAAATTCAGACTTTGAAAGTCCACGCCTGGCATAAATGACCACACATGGACTTGGGGGACTATTGTTACGGGTTAAAGAACAGAACGGACACGTGGCGTTACGTCACGACGGTGGGACCGGCTTGATTCGATCAGGATACAATTCTCTAGATTCAGTTGTGAGTTCCGAGGCCCTGGCTACCAATCCGAGGCCCTCGTTGTTACTCCGAGGCCCCTCCTTCTAACATCCGAGTCCCATCAAAGATCCACTTATAAGGATTCGGCCATGGTGAAAATCTCTTATAAGTGATTGATGTGACTTGTGTGTAAAGTTTACTTATGTCTTGTCTCGTCAATGTCAGAGCATTTAATGTTAGTACAAATTTGACTAGGAGAGTCAACTTGATTGCTAGGATTTGAGGTCTTGGTCGAGGAGATGAGGCCACGTGTAAATTGATCCGAAGGTCACAATTTGAGTTGTAACACTATAAATACCCCAACCATGTAATACAATAAGGACTAATGCAAAAATTCATAGAACAAACTGAATATTTTGGAGCTTTATTTCTCTCATTTCAACACTTCTTTTACAACATTCTTCTATAACGAATCTTGTCATTTATCGATTGGTTTCTTATACAATCGTATTTCTTTTATGCCGGTGGCCTGAACGGAGACGTCTCGTGCCTTTTAGCCACACCCACGCTCGTTTTCTGGAGTCCTCATGACCGTCGATCGGCATTAGCGTGTTGGATTAAGCTTACGTGTGCACGAGTGGGCCCGGCATCTGTTGGCAACATTTTTTGGGGTCAACATTTAGCATTCATATTCATGTGTGCTCCAATAACAATTTTGGAAACAAATGGAAGTATTTTTATTCGTTCAACAATTTGAACTCGTACACTTCGTGCACTCTTCATTCATAATCAAGATCAAATAGTTTAGGATTATAAATGCTCGTGGACAGTTGCATCGGTTCTCACTTGCAAGCTCAAGATAAAGTACCATGGTAATGGTCAAAATTCTCACCACTAATTTTGACTTCTATTCAATTAAATTAAGTCGAGCAGACATTACCACCATTGTCTTTGTAAAATTACTTTATAAAGTAAGTCAGTTGTCAATGGATCACGGCCTTACAAGAAGTTATGCCAGAGAACAGAGGCTCCATTGGACAACCTAACCAATATGAAATCTTGATTTCTATGATATATTTGCTTCAGTCCTTATACAGCAAGAGACGCAGGTCCAGTGAACAGCCTCCAAGCTTGCTTCTGCACCAAATTCAAGATTTCCACTATGAGTCCATTCCCAACTAATGCTTTTGAACTTATTCCACGCTTCATCAAATGATTCAGTTTCATTTTGGCTAAAAATTGATATGTCATGCCTCAATCTTGCCACTTTGGCTGGTGAGAAGTATTTGGTGCAAAATTTATGAGTCAAGTTGTTCCAAATAGTTATACTGGCCATCGGGAGTGAATCAAGACACTCAAGTGCTTTATCCCGAAGAGTATGTGGAAACAGACTCAGTCTGATTGCATCTTCTGATATCCCTTGATATCTGAAATGTTGACACATATCCAGAAAAGGGGATACATGTGTATGTGGATTCTCGTTGGTTGTCCCGTAGAATTGATGTCAACATTTGTCTTCAGCTGAAAGTTCAGTTGTTCGAATGCGGGGTAGACAATGCTGGATTGGTTTTGAATAACGAACAGTTCCAAAAAATCCTCAAGCAAAGCATTCCCATCATATTGTGCTTCAGCATTGGCTGGAGCTGCATGATTCACTATCGGTTCCAGTTGTTGCTCAGCCATTTGTATTTGTCCTTGAGTTTTCTGTTGTGCTACTCTTGCTTCCCGCCGTCTGCGATGAAAAGTTCGTTCAATTTTCAAATCAGCTTGAAGTAATTCACAATTGCTTGATTTTCGCATGAAATACCTAAATAGGCGAAAAATAGTAGCACTTAGCTTAGCCTAAGTAAACAAACTAAACAGAAAATAATATGTAAACTAAAATTAAAAGAAAACAAGTTTGAATTAGTGTCTAAACACAAATCAAACTCAAATGGCTAATAAGAAGCTCTTATTAATAACCCTTTTTTTTTATTTGCAACGAATAATGAAAATCCGACATATAAACTTAGTTTATTTCAATTGCATATAATAAATTATTGTCATAAATATTCTAACATAAATGATTTATTATCGTATTAGGGACGTTAAAGTGGGTCAGGCCAAAGACAAGTCGTGGTGGGCTTCAAATGTGAGCCCTTAACCCCGTGCAAATATAAAAGCCTTTTTGTAATGTGATGACATAAGAGAAGCATTGTCTACCAGAATAGATTTACATTTTTCTCAAGAATTACGTAAATCCATAGTTTTTCGCATGTTTTTTTCTAGCTTTTACTATCAATGAGAAGGATGATCAGAATATTCTAAGGCGATAAACATGTATATGGATTCTACAAGAGCAAGTTCCACTCGTTTATAAATCAATGAAATTAGTTTATTAAATGTGTAACAATCACTGCATATTCTAACATTTCTTGCTATTCTAATCTGAGACGTGAGATTTATGTAAGAGTGTTGAAGTTCAAGATCGTGAGCAATGAAGGAGCTAGAATGATGTAGAGTGTGCTGGAATGGAAGCTGCTACCACTTGCTACAGAGGAGTTAGAATAGATTCCAAATTCGGTTATAGTGCTAGTGCATAACAGATTTTTGTTTTGCCTCATGTACAAAGTTGTTAAAAGTTGTGTATATATATTCTTGTAATCTACTTCCCATTTAATCAATATAAAGAAAACAAAAGTTGAACGTTTTCCTTTGCTCTTTTCATTCAGAATTTTGATTCAACATTGTTTACTTAATTGATAGCAATCACTTAGTTAATTTTCTTATATGGTATCAGAGCCAGAATGGCTAATAATGATGGCACTAGCGTCACAGATACAGACCAAAATCCAACGCTACCTCAAAACTCAAATCCAAATCCAAACTCTCATGATCCATCCCTTCCTAACACTCCATACTTCATTGGTGCAAATGAAAACTCAGGAGCATTACTGGTGACTCAGATGCTTGATTCTAGTAACTACCATTCTTGGGCGAGATCTATGAAAATAGTACTTCAAATAAAAAACAAACTCGGGTTCATTAATAGAAATCTTTGTGAGCCTACTAATATCGATAGTCGCTTGATGGAGCATTGGCTTCGATGTAATGATATCGTAATCACCTGGCTGCAAAACACCATGACAGTAGACATTAAAGCTAGCACGTCAACAAAATGCTCCTAGAATTTATGAGGTCAAATAGGGAATAACAACACTAATGCAGGGACAAGACACAATGAGCACTTACTTTTCAAAGCTAAAAACACTCCTTAAGGAGATGATGAACTATAAGTCCATTCCTAACTACACATGTGAAGGATTGCAGACTGTGGTTAAAAATTCAAGATTCAGTTTGGACGCTATTCACTGCACCAAATTCAAGATTTCCACTATGAGTCCATTCCCAACTAATGCTCTTGAACCTATTCGTCGCTTCATCAAATGATTCAGTTTCATTTTGGCTAAAAATTGATATGTCATGCCTCAATCTCGCCAATTTGGCTGGTGAGAAGTATTTGGTGCAGAATTTATGAGCCAAGTTGTTCCAAGTAGTTGTACTTGCCACCGAAAGTGAATCAAGTCACTCAAGTGCTTTATCTCGAAGAGTGTGTGGGAACTGCTTCAGTCTGATTGCATCTTCTGATATCTCTTGGTATCTGAAATGTTGACACATATCCAGAAAAAGGGATACATGTGTATGTAGATTCTCGTTGGCTGTCCCATAGAATTGATGTCCATTCTGAAAGAGTTGGATGACATTTGTCTTCAGTTGAAAGTTCAGTTGTTCGAATGCAGGGTAGACAATGCTGGATTGGTTTTGAATGACGAACAGTGCCAAAAAAATCCCCAAGCAAAGCATTCCCATCATATTGTGCTTTAGCATTGGCTGGAGCTGCAGGATTCATTCTCGGTTCCAGTTGTTGCTCAGCCATTTGTATTTGTCCTTTAGTTTCCTGCTATGCTACTCTTGCTTCCCACCGTCTGCGATGAAAAGTTCGTTCAATTTCCAAATCAGCTTGAAGTAATTCACAGTTGATTGATCTTCGCATGCAATATCTAAAGAGGCGAAAAATAGTAGCACTTAACTCAGCTTAAGTAAACAAACTAAACAGAAAATAATATGTAAACTAAAATTAAAAGAAAACAAGTTCGAATTAGTGTCTAAATAACACAAATCAAACTCAAACTCAATCCCCTGCAATGGCGTCAAAAACTTGTTCACGAAAATATGTTCGCTTTGTAAATCAAACAAGATGGTGACTTAACTCTAAACAAAACATGGTTTAACACAGCATGCCGTGTCTCAGGATCAGAATTCAGTAATCAACAAAATGAACAATTTCAACAGTTCAAAATAAAATGAACCTCCACCTATCATATGCAGAACTTGATGTGTATGTGTGTGCATACTTATGCAAAACATACCAAACTGATGATGGTTGCAAATTCCGAACTACAGTAGTCAAATTTTTCTTTTCTTCACTCGAGAGATTCACACCCCCAAACTTATTCTTTTCGCTCAAAGATCTCAAAGTGTGTTCTAGAGTAGAGTTTTTTATTTACTTAAGTCCTTACCCTCTCTTAGTTTGAATAGATGTCGCAGTCACAAGTTCACACTTCAACAAGCAGAGATTCTCCTATTTCTTTGATTGTTTCAACCGTTAAGATTAGACTAAGTTACTTACTTCGTATCAGATATATGATTCTATCAACCAGATGTCTATAGCTAATCAATGCATTTCATACATAGAAGCATGTATATTATCCTTCAATGGATAGATTTTTTTTTTTTTATAACATCTTCCATTTGCTTTCTATATAACCCTTGTAGCGAGTTTTAGGCCAATGACTCCCAAGTCAGATGACCATAGGGCACCAGGTTATAAACCCTTGCAGGCTTAAGCACTCGAGTTATACAGGCTCGAATAGATGTCTTTATTTATTCAATGATTAGTGCAATGCCCATTTTCTTTTAGACACCCAATTTCTAGAACTAACCTCTAACTTGAAACTTTTACCTCGTTTTTTGTTCAGCCATATTACAATCTAAAAATCAGCCAAAAATAAATTTCCGAGCCCTAACATCCTCAATATTATATTTTCGTGTAGAAGACACCTATAATTCCTTAGACATTTTCATTGTAATATACACATTTAATAGTGAATCAGCCCAAGTGTTCATGATATCGTTACAACACGTGGAATTAGAATGTTTCCTAGCATCAAGTGCACTGATAGATGGACATCTCCCTCACACTCAATGAGTTTCGGAGTATCCTCAATCAAGAATCTTACTAGATTCAAAGTGGTCAAATGAAACATTTCTATTGCCACCTTTTAAAATTCAATTTCTCCCGTCGCCATGATTAATCGAAACATTTATAGAAGAGCCAATTGTTTGAGCCACTATCTGGTTTCCAGTAGCCATGTCCATATTAGTTGATTGTCATTTCTAAAACCAAAGAAATATTAGTTCCTTAACATGGAAAATAATTAACTACATATTTGTTCTTTGATATTCTTTGATAGAATATGTTTTAAGTTTGTTAGACAAAAAAATACAAAATAATATATGTTATTAATTACAAAAATAAAATAACAAGTAATTTTAAAAAACAAGAAATAATAATTGATTTTGACACATGTTTTTGTAAAATTTAAACAGAATCAATATTTTATTTGGATATGCTCCTGTACTCTAAAAAGACTTGATATTTCGTTATTACATCATTGTATGCATTATGTACATGGGAATGCATAAATTTTTTTACTAATTTCATTCCTCTTATAAATTACTTTATTCTCAAAATCCAATTTTTTCTTATTTTTTATTTAATACTTTACAATAAACTTTGTAACGAGTGTTACATTTTGTAGAATTAAATTATATTATATTACACAATATGTCATAATGTTGAACACAATCAAGTAAAATAATAAAGAAAATAATGTATATTGATGACATAGTGAAATAGGAAAGCAAATATCGTGTATTGATATAAACCATTCCAGTAAAAGTTACTAAAGGATCTAAATTGTATCTATTGTGGGAAAAGTCAGATCATTTTCCGTTCACACAAATTGTTTCGCGCGTTTTCGCTCGCTAACAATTAAAAAGGGAATCAGACGATAGTGTAAGAGACAAACCTTATGGAACAAAGTCCCAAAAATGGGTGTTTATTGAATATGAAGATTACAATTTGGACACGAACAAGATGCCTCAAGGGGCGCAAGCACACAAGTACAAGGGGATTGAAGTAATTAAAAATTAATCTAAGAAAAGTAAATTACATGTTCTCTATTTTGAGAGTGAATTTTGTCGGGGATATTTTCGTTGTCTTCTTCCTTCTTTTATACGGCCTGAGCAGTTTTGATCGTTTTAGCAAATGCTTGTAACTACCCATGTCTTTCATCATGGTCGGCTGGCTAATAACTACCGTGTGCAACTCCTATCACTACGCTCTCTTCATAACTGCTTGCCATCAACTTTCTCAAATCGTGGGGCGTAATTATGATGTGCTCAAACCGTCTTAGATCGTGATTTTGGATAACAACAAACTTTAGTCATTTCTGGGACTCTGGGCGACTCAGCATTCTTGGGCGACAATTGATCTTCTGCTCTGGGTGATTACAGGGTGTTTCATTCGCTCAATATCTGGGCGTCCTGCAGGTTTGGGCGACATCGTACCTTTGTCTTCTTGGGCTTTCATCATATTTAATGATATGTTGGGCTTTTACCCTGATCTTTTTATATGAGCTTCTTGTTTTGAGCCATTTCCTCTCTTGGGCCATTTGATTTGGGCTGCCTGTTTTGTGTGTCAACAATTACCCCCCAATATGGCGGAATTAATTTTAATTTTCGCCATATTCATTTATGTGTCTTCCAGCAACGTTTGAAATTTCCAAGGTTTTTCAATCATCACATTCCTTCTAATTGTCTGAAACAGTGTGACGTTACAACCCCTCTAAACCCAAACATCGAGCCATTTCGTTGCACCACTAAACCACGTCTTCATACTTCGCGTCTTTCTCCCCTTATTTTACTGTTCATCGCTTGCTTCTCCTCTACGTTTCTTAAGCAAACTCAGACAAACTCGTATTTTGCGTTCAATGGCGACCTCTCAAACTCGTTCGGATTCCCCGTATGTAAACCCTTCTCGTCTTACACCGGCCAATCCAGACCGGAATGAGTTTTATCTTGGCCCATTGTTCAGTGATGCTGCATCAATAGAGAAAGTGGCGGCGGGTCAAGTATTCCCTTGCACGGAAAATCTCCCTTTTCTGAACTCACTACCGTTAAGGCCCATCCAGGAGCGAGGTATTCGTACTTGGCCTAAAGCTGATTCTTCTTTTCGTTTTTGGCATGCACGTCTGGTAAAACATGGTCCCACAAAAGCACTTTTTGATCGTGCACGGATTTCTGATTTGTTGGAGATTACACTCCATCGTCCAATTTATGACTCGGCACTTTTTCCAATCGCGCTAAGTTTTTGGTCCTCAGAGTATAACACTTTTGTTTTTCCTCTTGGCCCGATGTCTATTACCCTGAGGGACGTAGGGGCTTTAGTAAACCTCCCACCTTTGGGCGATACCATATTTCCTGGTATCTTGGTCACTAGTGCTGCTCCGAAGTTTGACAAGAAAATTACCGAGTCTTATTCGAGCATGCAAAGCCTTTACACTGCTTCCATTTCTGAACCTAACCATGCTGAGCGTGTAGCTTTTATCCACGTTTGGCTGTGTAAATATGTTCTCTGCGTCCCTAGTCTGAAGCCTTCTACGAGTTATTTGCCCATATCACACGAACTAGCACGTGGTCTTTACTTGAATTTATGTTCATTCCTTTTGGCTGCTCTTTATAGAGGCATGGCCTCCCTTCAATTTCAATTGAAGAATAATGCCTCCCCTATAGGCAGTGGACCTCTTTGGTTGGCCCAATTGTGGTTGAGGGCATATTTCCCACAACTTGGTGCTGTACCTTCCCCTCCTAAATCAGTTGCCTGCTATGGGTTGTTTATTCATCAGTTAGACCCTGTAAATATGTCTGCCAGAGAAATTTTCACCTTGTTTTACACACTGAACTCCATTCCTTCATTCTTTCCTTTTCCCGTTCATCAAATCCCCATTTTTGTTCGTCCTCCTTCCACTATGGATGAAGCAACTGCATCTTTGTCTATATGGGTTGAATTTTTGATTGGGAAGGAGTTGTTTCATGATATCGTGACGGGGACAAATGCTAAGGCTGGTGTTGAGATATATGCTCCTCATTTCTTTGCCCGTCAGCTTGGTTTCGGCCAAACTTGGCCTGTTCCTCCTTGTTATTCCAAAAATATCACAGAGCCTTTTCACCTTATTAGTAAGGCTGAGACTGGAGCTATAGATGCTCGCAATAAACGCTTGGCTGAAGGCTTTTCTTTTGTTCCTTTTAATCCTACTGCTGTCACGCATCCTCTTTTTGACCAACTGTGGCCATTTGTGAAGCGTAGGCTCTTTTCAGTCAACGCTAATCGTGCCTTTCATTCATTGGATAGTTCAGAGACTCTCCCTTCTTCCCCTATCCTTGCTACTCCTCTGTCCATCAAGGACCCTTCCAAATCACCATCAGCTTCCCACAAACGTTCAAATCTTCCTTCTGCTTCCTCAACTACCCAGGCTGTTGCTACCAAAGGTGCTTCTAGCCGGAAACAGCCAGCTGCAGCTTCTTCGGTCTTGCATGATGACGCTGGTGATGATGGTGGTAATGATGTTGATGTCCCCCTCATCCACAAAAGAAAGGTAATGACTTTGTTCAATCATGACCTATTAATCTTTATGGACTGATGCTTTATTTGACTTATTCCTTTTGATGGTTCTAGAAAAGTTCTTCTTCTCATTTAGAAGCTTTAGTCATAGACTCTCCTGCTCTAGCTCCAGCTCCTGCTGTTGCAATTGTTTCGACAGGGTCATCTAATGAAAGGATTCCTCCCACAGAACGACCTCTAGTGTCAGAAACTTCATCACAATCCCTTGAAGCATCGCAGACTGCTCAAGACGTTCATCCCCCAATTTCTGTGCCAGCAGGTTGGCTGTTTCTTGACACTTTCGCTCTATTTGTTGACTCAGCAGTTTCTGACCTATTTTCCTCTGTGTGCATTAGGTGTTCCCACAGACCTGCCCGTTGCAGCGATTTCATCCTATTTAGAGAAAGAGAAGTCTTCACGAATGATGGGGCCAATTGATAATGATCCTGGACACCCGAAAGTTGCTGATGAGGTATCTCATGTTTCTCCTTCACCCTTTTGGCTTTGCTCGATTGATCCGTTGTAGTGACATTTTAACATTGGCACTCTCTTTCACTGCACTAGTACTGTTGTGCGCTCCATTCAAGATTTGCTTTCTTCTTGGGAACAATTGGAAACATCCTGCCTTTCTTCCAGTCATCCGTCAAACTCCTCTGAGGCAAACATGGAGGTTCTTAGACAATCAATGCTTGAGTACGTTGCCTTCATGGACATGGATGTTTGCATGGCCAGTGCTGCTGCTCAGAAGGATAAATTTGATCTCTTGAGCACAAAGTTGGTACAAGCACTTGCGCTTCCGTCGCTCAATGTTTCCCCGAAATTCAAGGCGACGTTGAGGGCCATTCATTCTGAAGTCCTTTCTCTGTTGGCTAGATGTGCCGAATTGAAGGCCAAAAGTGCTCAGTATCTTCGTGCTTCTTCTGAAAAAGAATCTTTGCTCCAGGAGATCAACAAGGCTAAAACTGAATTGAATGAACTCTCTTCTGAAATTAAGGCCGAAGATTCTTTAATGATGACTTTGGCTGCAGAGATGAAGGAGCTTCAAGCAAAGATGGATGATTGCAAAGCCAGGATGGCTGCTAAAGAGCGTAACGCTTCCCAAAGGGTAGAACGGACCAAATCATTAGTTGGGCGTTACCGGGAGCTGAAAGTGGATGAAGAGGTGGTGACCGATATAGATACTGCTTCTCAAAGGCAGGATGAGGATTGGACGAAGCTTAGGGAACAAATGCGATCTGTTTGGGGTGAACTGTAATTGAGACATTTTTATGTCCTTCTCTTTGTAAATTCGTGAACTATTCATCATAGTCACCTTTTTAATTGTTACAGCAGCTTTCGCCTTTAATGAACAATTATTTTGCATGTTCGAATATTAATTGACGTTTATCTTTTTAAATCGTCAATCCCCCAAGCACTTAATTACATGCTAATTGTATGCTCGAATATTGATTGACGTTACTCTTTTAAATCGTCAACCCCCAAGCACTTAATTTTATGTTAAGATTCATGTATATCAATTTCCTCACCCTTCATATTTTGGGCCATTTAATGTATGTGGCCTTTCATATCCTGACTCTTCATATTCATTCCCTTATAAATACGTGTGTGCCTTCAACACTTATCACTCCCATTTGCAATCCTTTTCCAAGAATTATCCTACTGCCATTGTCCAATATCTCGACACTTTCTCCAGTTTCAACTTTTCGTAGAAATGGATCAGTTGATCCATCCTGTGTGTGGTCCAACTTGACACATCTGTTGGTATGGGAGATATAGGAAAAGTTTCTTAGCCGGCTGCAAAATTCTTCTCATCTATCGATGGAGGGAAGGAACGTTTCTTGCCCCTTTGCAATACTTTTGGGAATGTGGCTGATCCCAGTCTACAGTTTTCACCGTTACTGCCAAAGGCCTACAATTGTTTATCCTCAGTTGTAACTTATAGGAGCTTTCAAATTCACGCTCATAGGAGGCTTTGTACTTTTCATATTCTGTTGATGTAATCAATATTTGATTAATAAAAAGTTTTATTTAAACGTATTTCGTCCTTTATTTTATTTGGTTATCATCACTCATTAGAACTTTCATTTTTAAGTTTGTAGTTGTTCGTCTTCCCATAAGGAAGGAACATATTTTTTCAAGTATTTGCCATTGATGAACCTCACGTGATTAGTACCATCTAGATCCTCTAAATGATAGGCTCCGTTTGGCAAAACACTTTTCACTTTGTATGGTCCTTCCCAATTTGGTGACCATTTACCGTACTTGTGATCTTTAGTATCCAAAGGGAGTATTGTCTTCCAAACTAAATCGCCCAAACTGAAGGACTTTTCTACGACCTTCTTGTCGTAAAACTTAGCCATTTTCGGTTTCTGGACTTGCAATCTATCGACAACATCTAACCTTAATTCGTCCAATTCCAGCAAATTTTGGACGAGCAATTCTGCGCGTTCGTTGTCGCCCAGGTTGTTTTGTGAACGTACTCTCATTGACTGCACGTTGATTTCCATAGGTAACACTGCGTCTTGCCCGTATGTCAGTTGAAAAGGGAAAACTTTAGTGCTTGTGCGTGGCGACGTTCTATAGGCCCACAGAGCTTGATTCAAACACTCGTGCCAATTTCTGGCATTTTCACTTATCATCTTTCTTACGATGTTCTTCAAGATCTTGTTAGATGACTCAGCCTGACCGTTGGATTGAGCGTAATAAGGCGTGGAATTTACCAACTTGACCCCAAATTCGCTCAAAAATTCTTTCACTTGATCCCCATTCAAGGAAGTTCCATGATCCACCATCAGGGTTTGTGGGATTCCAAACCTATAGATGATATGGTCGCGAATAAATTCTATGACACTTTTCTGAGATATCTCTTTTAGAGGTATGACCTCTACCCACTTAGTGAAGAAGTCTGTTGCCACTATAATGAATGTGTGTTGTTTGGACGATGGTGGATAAATCTTCCCTATTAAGTCTATTGCCCAACCTCTAAATGGTCACGGCTTAATGATAGGTACCATTTCTCTAGTTGGTGCTCTCTATTGCCCAGACAACTTTTCGCATATTGGACACACATTTCTCCCATTTTAGGCCAAAAATATCCATTCCTAATAATTAACCACCTCATCCTTTGACCAGCTTGGTGGGCTCCACAAATTCCTTCGTGCATTTCAGCCAAATCACCTTGGCTTCTTGTAAACTTACACACTTTAACAACACCCCATCTGGGCATTTTTTAAGTAATTCACCTTCAATTAATGTATAATTCATCGATCGTAGCTTTATCTTTCTATTGTTCTTTTCACTTGGTTTTTCCAAGAATTATTTTATCTCTACCCTCCAATCCATTGCGTTTCCCTCTTGTATACAATGAATTCCAATATTATTTGCCCTCCTTTGTATAACAGGTAAAATTGTTCCATATTCACAGGTGTACTCCATATCTAAGACTTTTAAGTAACCTGAGGCCATTTGGGCCAGTTCGTTTGCTATGTCGTTGTACATTCTGTTGACATATTGGAGTTCTACTTGGTCAAACTCTTCTAGTAATTCTTGGGTGACTTCATACTGGCTTATAACAGATTCGCTCTGACATTTAAAATCGCCAGTGAGTTGGTAAATCACTAACTGGGAATCGCCTCTAATAATCACGTTTTTCACTTCCATTTCAATTAATAACTCTAGGCCGACAATCAATGCCTCATATTCGGCCTGGTTATTGGTGGACATTCTGTCCAATGTGAAGGCGAACTTATAACAAATTCCTAGAGGATTTATCAAAGTTATTCCTACTCCTGCACCTTTGGAAGTTTTTGATCCATCAAAATATAGGATCCATGGTTTGAACTCGAATGAGTCTATTTCCAATTTAATTTTTTCAGGCATATCAAGGCACGGGTGATCAGCCAAGAAATTAGCCAATGCTTGATTTTTAACCGCCTTCTGTGGTATATATTGTATTTCAAACTCGGACAATGCTAAAGTCCAAAGGCCTATCTTTTGATGTAAAACAGGACGAGAAAACATGTATTTCACTAAATTAACTTTAGAAATCAGATAGACTGTTACAGGCCGTAAATAGGCCCTTAATTTAGTACATGTGAAATACAAAGCGAGACATAGTTTCTCGATAGCAGAATAATTACATTCGCATTTCGTCAAACGTCTACTTAAATAGTATATTGCCCTTTCTTCACCAAACTGGTCTTCCTGCGCAACCATTCCAGCTATCGATTCTTGTTCAGCTGATATATACACCTTCATTGGCCGTCCTTGGATAGGTGACACCAACACTGGCGAATTTGCCAAATACGTCTTTAGGCTATCAAAGGCCTTTTGATGTTCTTCTTTCCAGACGAGTTCGTCCTGATTTTTCAACTTTAGGAGAGGCGAAAAAGCTTTTGTTCGCCCTGCACAGTTAGAGATAAATCGCCTTAAGAGATTAACTTGACCTAAAAATCTTTGCAATTCTTTTTTGTTTCCAGACGGTTTGACCTCTAAAATGGTATTTGCTTTATTCTTATCGAGTTCAATTCCTCTTTGGTGTACTAGAAAGCCAAGGAAATTACCGGCATTGACACCAAATGCACAGTTCAAAGAATTCAATTTCAACTTATATCGTCTCATTCGCTCAAATGAGCGTTTCAGTTGTTCGAAATGATCTTCCTCTTTAACAGATGTAACTACGATGTCGTCTACATACACTTCAACAAACTTGTCTATCATATCATGAAAGATTAGATTCATTGCTCTTTGATAAATCGCCCCCGCATTTTTTAGGTCGAAAGGCATAACTACCCATTCGTAACACCCTAAGGCCCCTGGGCATCTAAAGGCAGTTTTGTGTATGTCTTCTTCAGCTATATATATTTGGTTATACCCTGAGTACCCATCCATAAAAGAATACAAGACATGTCCGGCAGTAGAATCAACCAAGGAATCTACCGTGGGCATTGGATACTCATCTTTAGGTGTTGCTAAATTCAGATTTTTAAAGTCTATACACACCCTCATTTTACCATTCTTTTTTAACACTGGCACGATATTAGATAACCATTCAACATATCTAGCTGTCCTGATGAAACATGCTTTTAATAATCGCTCAATTTCTTTTTTAATTGCAGGCAACACGTTAGGAGCACAACGTCTAGGAGGCTGTTTATGGGGCTTAAAGTTTGGTTTAGTTGGCAATCTATGTTCCACTAAATTTTTATCTAAACTAGGCATATGTTCATATTCCCAAGCAAAACGGTCTTTATACTCTTTTAATAAAGCGATTAATGTTGTACTAATCTCTTGACTAAGCATCTGGCTGATAAATGCTAGGCGATCCTCTCCCACACCGCCAATGTTTACTTTGATCAACGGGTCTTGTGCTTGAGCGTTTCCAGGTTTGTGGATCCTCATTACTTCATCGTCCACGTCCCTTACAGGTATTTCTTCTTCTAGGCAATCTACCTTGTTAACTTCCTAGTCAATACTTTGTTCCAATTTGAATACTGCCAATTTGTCTCCCAGTATTTTCAATGCTACCTCTTTTTTTATTTTCTCCAGACATTCTTTATTGAAAGCCACTAATCTGACTTTAAAGGCCTGGATCTCGGCCACATGCTCTTTTGGTTGTCAAGTTATTAATATTTTCTGAGCGTTCTTTTGCCAATAACTGGCTCTTCTAGGGCCACTATGTTTGGCCTCATTTGACTGAACATTTCAGCGAGTGCGTCTACCGAAAATGGTTCTTCACTCTGTGCGACGACTTGAGTTTCTTCTCCATCTTGGATTATTCTAACAGGTCCGTAGTTCCCTTCATACATGAACCTTTCTACCGAATTAGTTTCTGCAACAAAAGGCCTATGATCTGCCTGTACCACCCCTGCCTTCCCTTGGTCATTCTAAAAAATAAAGCACTGATGGAGCGATGATGGTATACAGCGACTCCTATGAATCCAATCTCGCGCTAACAGTATATTGTAACTGGTAGGACCATCAATGACAAAGAAGACAGTCATCCTTGTAGTCGTACCCACAGTTATATCAAGTGGCATTACTCCCTTGGCTGAAGTGGCTCCCCCATTGAAGCTCGTGAGAATGACTTCTGTTGGGATCATGTCATCCTCTGTTTTTGCGAATTTCCTCATCATCCTTAGTGGGATGGTGTTTATGGCAGCCCCATTGTCAATAAGCACCTTCACCACGGGTATACCATTTACCAAGGCCTTCACATAAAGTGGCCTTAAATGCTTGGTCAATTTCATAGTGGGTTTTTTGAAAACAACTTTTTCTGCTGCATCGATTTCCACCTCCTGTTTGTCTTCTGTCGACTTATCCCTTTGTGATGAATCAACTTGCAATACCTCGGGCAGAATATCCGTCTGTGGGGCATCATCTCTATCTTTTAGTATTTCTCCAGTAGCTATCCAACCTGTTGGGGGAGGCAGTATCCTTGGAGGAGATCCGTATTTCTCAGAACGAGGTACCCTTTTCTTCCTTTTGGGTGTCCCATATAGTATGTAGAAATCGAAAGAACGCCCAGATGGTTCTCCCAACAAATCTACTTCACGAACTCCTTCCCGATGCAATTGTTTCAGCAAGGTATTACGCGATACTCCTATCTTTCTCCTTTCTTCTTCAATATCAATCTCTTTCTCAATATCAGTCATGCCATCATCCTCTTCGCCTTGTACTTCTTGGGACATCTGACCACCCTCGCATTCCAACACACACACTTCTTCATCATCTCCTCCTTCCTCCTTATTCTTGAATTCGTTGGCCAACAAATAATTATTAGCCATGACGGGAGGTAAGGTACCGAACTGGATAGTAAGAGGGGGTTCCGTATCGTCTTCTTCTCTTTTGCTTCGATCAAACTTCGACCTCCCAGAAGAACTTTCTGGCATTTCTCTCATTGATTCTCCAGTGCCAGTCTCTTCACTATCTTCGAGAGCATTTTGATTAACCATTTCCAGTATTCTTGGTGCTTTAGGACGTGGCTTTTATGGTTGCTGCCTCATCATTCGTCCATAATTTCGTTGAAATCGTCTTTGCTGAGTCCTGGTCATTTCATTAAAAGGCACAACACGTCTTGCATTATACTGATATGAGTGCTACACATTAGGTGGCGAGGCTGTGGTCTGAACGATTTCTCATACCGTGTCGGCCTGAACTGCCTTTCCAAAGGCGGCCCCTTATAAAATGATATGCCCTGCCTTCTGTTTGGAGCAAACTCAGGGCGATGATGATTCTGCCATACTTCTGATTTTTCGGTATTTGCTCTCATTTCTCCTTTACATCTGGCACACAAGACTTCTTCATTCTTCATAGGTTCTTTTCCCCTGATACGTTCGAACACACTGGCATGTTTCTCAGGGTCTTCCTCATCATTGATGACCAACTTGAACCTTGGTAATCTATTTGTAACATTGGCCGTCACCATATTCACCTCAAGTGGTTGTGGGAAATGATTTTCATCCACTGTCATTTTCTTTTTGTCTTCGAAAGTGATTCGTCCTGACTCGATAGCGTCCTGTAAAACATGACGGAAAACCAAGCAATAATTAGTCATATGTGACCATGCATTATGCCATTTACAATATTTTTTACCCTTAATCTGTTCAGGGCTTGGCAACTTATGTTTATCGCTCAGTTTTATCTGCTTATCCTTATATAATTTATCGAATATAAGGTCAGCTTTCGTTACATCGAACTAGAACGTTCTGCTCTTTTTGTTTTCTCCTTTTACAGGTTCATCTCTGGCTACATCCCTAGGCTTAGCCATTATGGGACAAGTATATGCATCCCCCTTGGTCAACTCGGCCAAACATATTTCAATTTGATCATAAAATTCATCGTTTACAGCATGAACGCCAAAGTGTGGGTCTTTATAATAAGTCTCTTTGCTAGAATTTTTTACTTGCTCTTCTTCTCTTATCAAACGTTCGTACCTGATTACGTTCGCACTAAGTTGGAACAGGTCAGGGAATTCCCTATCCTGGAACTTCTTCTTTAAATCAAAACTTAAACAGCTTTGAGCGATTTTGACAAATTCTTTTTCAGGCAGGGGCACAAAGCATTTACTTCTAGCTGTTTTGAACCTTTGAAGGAAACCTTCTGCCCATTCATTTGGCATTTGACGTAAGTTCGCCAAATCGGCCAGTGTGACCTCGGATTCTGTTTCATAAAACTGAGCATGGAACAATTGTTCCATTTGTTGCCATGTCTGAACGGAATTTGTTGGCAAGTTAATGAACCACGAAAAGGCTACTCATGTTAATGAACTAGGAAATAGTCTCATTTTATGGTAATCAGTCACCTCACCACTCTGTAATGTGAATCGCCCTATATGTTTTAGAGTAGATACTTCTCCTAAACCAGTGAACAATGAGAATTCGGGCACTTTATACCCTCTAGGCCATGGGTACGCTTGATCTACCCAATCAGGATATGGTTTAGTGTAAGTCGGCCTAATAACAGGACGTACCCCAACAGCCATTTGATCTTGTACTATTTCTGCAATTTGATTCCTTAGTAAAGCATTTGGATCATATGGGACTCCTATGGGTTGATTCACTTGTTGGTTTATTTGAGGCAGCTTGATGTTTGGTCCTTGATTGGCAGGGAAAACACCATTGTTCAGACCATTATACCCATTATGTTGAGTATTCATTCCCTCATTAACACGAGGTAAATTATGTTCACCATTCAGGACATTATCCCTTATATTTAAATTACCCCCCAGGTTGGTAGTCACGTTATCGCCATTCAAATTTGGCGCTCCATTAACCCCTTGATTTGAGGTGGAAGGGCCGAAAAATATTTCTAAACCTGGACGTGGGTTCAAACCAGAGGAATTGTGTGGTGAAGCATGTCCCACAATCGCTCTGGTCTGGAAATGAATTCCTACGGTTGGTTGACATACTTGGCCTACTAATTTGCTCATGAGATCATTTAACGCACTTAATTGTTTGGCCATGTTGTCATAGTGATCGTTTCCACTCTGGGTAAATTTTTCCATATTATGGACGTTTCGTAAATTTACATGTTCAACGATGTCTTGTGTGAGTTCTCCAAACAATGCACGCATGGTTCGAGGACTCAACTCTGTCATTGGCTCATAACGACTGTGACTGCTTGGAGTCTGTCCTTCCGTCTGAGGAGAATGTTGCTGCTCCTCATATCGCTCAATCACATATTGGACTACTCCGTGACTTGCTGGTGCTTTATCCGAACTTTTATGAGGCATAATGTTTTCCTTTTGCATTTCCAAACACCAAGGGTCCCACTGGGCGTGCCAAATTGTTTCGCGTGTTTTCGCTCACTAACAATTAAAAAGGGAATCAGACGATTGTGTAAGGGACAAACATCTTGGAATAAAGTCCCAAAAAGTGGTGTTTATTGAATATGAAGATTACAGTTTGGACACGAACAAGATGCCTCCAAGGGGCGCAATCACACAAGTACAAGGGGATTGAAGTAATTAAAAATTAATCTAAGAAAAGTAAATTACATGTTCTCTGTTTTGAGAGTGAATTTTGTCGGGGGTATCTTCGTTGTCTTCTTCCTTCTTTTATACGGCCTGAGCAGTTTTGATCGTTTTAGCAACTGCTTGTAACTACCCATGTCTTTCATCATGGTCGGCTGGCTAATAACTGCCGTGTACAACTCCTATCACTACGCTCTCTTCATAACTGCTTGCCATTAACTTTCTCAAATCGTGGGGCGTAATTATGATGTGCTCAAACCGTCTTAGATCGTGATTTTGGATAACAACGAACTTTAGTCATTTCTGGGACTCTGGGCGACTCAGCATTCTTGGGCGACAATTGATCTTCTGCTCTGGGTGATTACAGGGTGTTTCATTCGCTCAATATCTGGGCATCCTGCAGGCTTGGACGACATCGTACCTTTGTCTTTTTGGGCTTTCATCATATTTAATGATATGTTGGGCTTTTACCCTGATCTTTTTATATGGGCTTCTTGTTTTGAGCCATTTCCTCTCTTGGGCCATTTGATTTGGGCTGTCTGTTTTGTGTGTCAACACAAATACTTCTTATAATGGTGTACCAGAGCATCGACTTCTGATATCCTAAAGAACATTTCAAATTTTAGTCACCATGGGAGACGAGAAGAAGCCAACTCAACTGAACTCAATCCAAACTTAACAACTACAACCATTCAAATCAGTTGACAAACTTCTCATTGAGGAGAACTATAGCACATGGAACCACTCCATGACTATGGAAACATATGTTTCAAACCAGAAATGCAGTAATTTAAAATGATGGACGGACATAGCATAAAGAACTGTCAGGCACATTTGAAGTGGTGTGTGGAAAGGCCACTGGTTGATTTCTATCGAACACTCCAGAAGGTAGAATTAGATCAATCCCCACAGACAACCGATGTAATCCATTTGCAAGCCGGAAAAGAATGACATATCCAACTCCTTCCCTTTCCACTCAAGAGCAGTGCCAATAAATCCTATTTATATTTAGAAATAACAAGTCTTCAATGGAAAATTATGAGGGTAATTGCTCAACTCATGATGAACTTTCAGGTAAAGTTCTTGGCTTCTGTTCTCGAGGTAAGAAAATAAATGATAGTGGAGCAACTGATCATATTGTTTGTAAAGTTATAACAAAATAGTAGAACTACCAGATACTCTCATGACACGTTTGTCGAAATTTATTCTCATTCAGTTTGGTTCTTGATAATGTTGTGTGTGTCCCGATCTTTCATTTAAACCTCATTTCCATTACACACTACTCCTTTTGTATCACCGTGTTTCTTACTCATTTGTGTGCGATACAGGACCTACGCTCGGGGAAGATGATTGGGATGGGAAGACCTTACTACCTTGATCAACCTCAGAAATCCTCGTATGATTTAATAAGTTCCTCTTCCACTGTTCTTCAGATGTCCTTTTTATTTCCCTTTTTTTGATATTGCGCTTAATTGCTTGGTATAGCAAAATAAACTAACCTCTGTTTTATTTTCTGCACTCATTTTCAACCATATTCATACAATAAAATATTTTAACCACGGTCTCCTATTCAAAACCCCATTTTTCCCAAAAAATTGATTTGTCAAACAAGGGCTAAATTGATACTATTTTGAGAAATCGCATGTTGATATGGTATACCCCTAAACTAGATTGGCTTTTTTCCTTGCGTACTATTTCTAGTAAATTATATTTTAAAAATTACATGTTGACGTTTGGTGTGTTATATTGCATATATTTCTGGGCTCGTTGTTTTCTCACCATAGTTCATGATTTTACTAGATGGACGTGGACTTACTTGATGAGTTACCTAATCAATTTCCTTAATTTGGTAGAAACTCGGTTCTCTTCAAAGTTCCAAGTTATACGTAGTGAGAATGGCACTTAAAAGAATATTATCTATCCAACAAAATGCAGTGATTGAACATAAACATAGAGACATGGCACGAGCTTTGCTTTTTCAGTCTCATCTTCCTAAAACCTTTTGGGAGATGTCATTCTTATAAACTCCAGTTTTGCAAAGAAAAACACCTGACGATTAGCTATTTAATTCAATACCCAATTACTCACATCTACGGGTGTTTCTATGTTTGTGTTTTGCTTCTACTCATGCACAAAAGCCATCCAAACTTGACAAATGTTGCATTTTTCTTGGTTATGAGAAAAAGGGATACCGAGTATATGATCTTGAGCTTCACATTGTTTTTGCGTCTCGTGATGTTAGTTTCTTCGAAAATTGAGGTGGCGTTCTCTTTGCCGTTTTCAAGCCGTTTTCTGTTTTCGATTTTTCAAAACGGCGAAACGCGTTCTCTTCGTCATTTTCGAAAACAGAAAAAAAAAATTGTGAAGAAAACAGAAAACGGCCAAAAAGCCGTTTTCCACGTTTTCTTCACAAATGTAGCTGAAAATGGAAAACACGGGAAATGCCCAAAACGATTTCCTCCTTTCTGCTGCAACACAGAACAAACCCCTTCCTCCTTTCTACTGCAACCACACTCTACCGCCACTTTCAAACCCCCCAAACTCCGACCAACCTCCTCCAAAATGGCCGGATTAATAAACCACTGTGAAGCCCTCAATCCCCTCTTCAATTACCACACAAACAACAATTAGTCATACAACAAAATCGAAGGAAAAAAAACCTAAAAAACTGATTCAGCACACCTGGCTTCTGCAGGAATCAGCCAGTTCTGGAGCCAATCGAAGGTGACCCATGGTAGTATTGGATGCGCCTTGTTGAGAGGAGTGGATTGGTGGTGGTCCGCGATCGGAAATGTGGCCGGCGGCGGTGTTTATTGGCCGAAACCGCGAGTGGTAGCACGGCGATTTCGGCTGATTTATGGTCAATTAATCAGTGGGTGTTGTAGAGGGAGGTCATAGGGTTGGAATGATGCTGGGATCTGGTGGTCTAGGTGGTGGGTTGTGGTCGGTTTGTGAGGTAGAAGGCTGTGGCGCTGGTGGAGGCGTGGGGCGATTTCTGGCTGGAGAATGGAAAACAAAAACCCATGTGAACGTGTTTTGAGAAAATGATTTTGAGGAATAGTTTTACAAAATGCCAAAAAGAATGTGTTTTCAAAAATTTTAAAATGGACTCTCAAAACACAAAATACAAAATGATTTCAAAACTCAAAACGCAAAATTGAAACACAAAGAGAACGGCCCCTGAGTTTCCTTTTAAACACACATTCGCTAGAATTGATAGTCCTATAATACCTACTTCTAATGACTATTTTTATGACGATCCTGTCACACCACAAAGTCCCGTCAAGACACTCAGAGACATCCACACCTGTTCCTAGTTTCCTCCACATCACCTCCGACATGTCGTCACTTCACAAGACAAACCAAACCACCTAATTTCCTTCAGAATTTTCATGTGGAAGCAACTCTCTCGTCTTGGCCTGGGGGAAATACCCGTGAATAGCCGGTTGAAAAGACCAATATTCAAGTTTAACATTTGACAAAGAAATAGCATTAAAAAAAAATCAAAACTAATTTTAAATACCTAGAAAGACAAAAAATACCCCTGTTACATGTGAAACCTCCTCCACCATTCCAAAGAAACCGACCAAATCCTATCCACCATAAGCGAAGCCAAAAAAAAAGAGGGGGGACCAAAAAAGGCAAAAAACCTACCAAAAAATGCAAAAAGGCGACCAAAAAAGAGCAAAAAATGGACCTCCACACATCGAGAATCGATGAGATGGGTTAGTTTTGAACTATTGTTATGATTTTCTTCGAATTTTTTTGAAATGGTTTGAGTTTATTTTGTTTGATTTTGTTGTAAATTTGGTAGAATAAGTGATTAGGGTCATTGTTAGTGTTATCTAAATGGAATTATGAAGCTTGGGTGGCCGGAAATAGAGTTTTCCAGCTCCATTTCCTGCAAAATCGCTCCGAAAATCGCTTTTAACAGCGGTTTGCTGTCCAAACCGCTATTAACAACGGTTTTTTTGGGGCCTTTGGATCGTTGTTTAACAGCGGCCCAAACTTTTTTTATTTTAAAATAAGATTGGGACGCATGTTAAAGCCCAAAAACTTTTTTTAAAAATTTTATTAAGAAATGAATTTTAAAAAATTAAATGTTTTACGTAATTAAATAAATATTTATGTAATTTAACATTTTACATAAAAAATTAAATATTTTACGTAATTAAATAAATATTTATATAAAATTTATATAATTCAATAATTTACGAAATTGAAAAATATTTATATAATTAAATATTTTAGGTAATTGAATAAAATTTATACAATTAAATATTTTACACAATTCTATAATATTTATATAATTAAATATTTTAAAAAATTGAATAATATTCAGATAATTAAATTAATAATTTTGATTTGAGTATCAAGCAATATTAAATATTATATTTTAACAAATTAGAAAATTATTATTTTTTCTTTTAAATTTTATTAATAATTTAATAAATCAAATATTAAAAATATTTATATAATTAAATATTTTACGAAATTGAATAATATTTAGATAATGAAATAAATAATTTCAATTTGATAATTACCAATATTAAATATTATATTTTAACAAATTAGAAAATTCTTATTTTTTTTCTTTTAAGTTTTATTAATAAGTAAATAAAACAAATATTAAAAACTATTTATATAATTAAATAGTTTAGGTAATTGAATAAAATTTATATAATTCAATATTTAACGAAATTGAAAAATATTTATATAATTAAATATTTTAGGTAATTGAATAAAATGTATATAATTAAATATTTTACGTAATTCTATAATATTTAGATAATTAAATTAATAATTTTGATTTGAGTATTGAGCAATATTAAATATTATATTTTTAAAAAATTAGAAAATTATTATTTTTTCTTTTCAATTTTATTAATAATTTAATAAATCGAATATTAAAAATATTTGCATAATTAAATATTTTACCAAATTGAATAATATTTAGATAATGAAATAAATAATTTCAATTTGATAATTACCAATATTAAATATTATATTTTAACAAATTAGAAAATTCTTATTTTTTTTTCTTTTAAGTTTTATTTATAAGTAAATAAATCAAATATTAAAAAATATTTATATGATTAAATATTTTAGGTAATTGAATAAAATTTATATAATTAAATATTTTACGTAATTCTATAATATTTAGATAATTAAATTAATAATTTTAATTTGAGTATAAAGCAATATTTAAAAATTATATTTTAAAAAATTAGAAAATTATTATATTTTGTTTTAAATTTTATTAATAATTTAATAAATCGAATATTAAAAATATTTATATAATTAAATATTTTACGAAATGGAATAATATTTTGATAATTAAATAAATAATTTTAATTTGATAATTTCCAATATTAAATATTATATTTTAAAAAATTAGAAAATTCTTATTTTTTTCTTTTAAATTTTATAAATAAATAAATAAATCGAATATTAAAAAATATTTATATAATTAAATATTTTACTTAACTCTATATTTTAGGAAATTGAAAAATATTTATATAATTAAGTATTTTAGGTAATTGAATAAAATTTATATAATTAAATATTTTACGTAATTCTATGATATTTATATAATTAAATTAATAATTTTAATTTTGAGTATCAAGCAATATTAAAAATTATATTTTAACAAATTAGAAAATTATTATTTTTTCTTTTAAATTTTATTAATAATTTAATAAATCGAATATTAAAAATATTTTAAGTAATTGAATAAAATTTATATAATTCAATATTTTGCGTAATTGAAAAATAAATATTTTATCTAATTATTTCTTTTGTATAGTTATTACAATTCGATTTATTTAATTTTATGAGATTATGATGTATTCCATTATCTTATGTCGATGTGCTAATATTTAAATTATTTTTTTGCAGCATGGATTATCACTTGGACTTGAGTTGAGACAGATGCTTGGTAAAGCTACTTGGAAAGGTAACTTTGGCAATTACACTGCCGTGTTGGAGCTGTTGGATGAGCAGCATGCAGATATGCTACGACGTTTATTTCTTTGGCCCCTGTACGAGTTGAGACATGTACAGTACTCGGTGCAGATCGTCGATGCCCTACGTGTCGATTGCTGAGTCCAGTCAAGATGATGCCCTCCACTTCGACCTCGAGAGCAAGGTCATCAGTTTCTCCATGTTCGAGTTTGCCCTAATCATTGGACTAGAGGTTACGGGTGATGATGCACCTCGTGCCGATACTCAGAGAGGCACCAGGTTGTACGAAACTTACTTCCAGGGACAGGGGACGGTGCTGTTGTCGGATCTGATGGATGTGATCATGAAGTGTGACCATATGTTGGATAGACTGAAGCTCGGTCTGGTCTACATCCTTGAGAGCGTGGTGCGATGTTACCATAGGAGGACTATATCGACTTATTCCATCTGTCGATCGTCGACAATCTTGATATCTTCAACATATATCCGTGGGGCTGGAAATGTTTTGAGGACACGGTGCACGCTTTTACCAGATCACCATCGAGGTCAAAGGCGGCCTTACGTAGATACGATACATATGGATTACCCCGGCAGTGTAGGTAAATGTTTAACATAATTCATTATAAAAATATTGTTTACAATAAATATGAATATAATAATTGTATGTGCTGCAGATCTGAGCGTACGAGACGATCCCTGTCCTAGGTGCCCGGTTTGCGAGCAGAGGGGAGACACGCTGCCTTCGAATGTATCACTGGCGAGCATCCCGAACAAATGGATATCCAAGGAAAGAGAAGTTATCAGCTCTCCTCGACGACCCTCAAGTGAAATAATACATTTGCGATTTATGTTGTGTATAGCTCCAAAATATGATGACGTGATCATTAACTAGTCGAAATGTTGGTATGCCAGCTTGAAGTCATTACGGAGTTGATGTCGTCGATGGAGGAAGAGGCTCGTGGATATGTGCGTGAATTGGCCGCTCCGCACGATGAAGCCGACCGGGTATCTGATTACATCCTAGACCGAGATGAGGTACGTGAATTGAATATAATTTTTTTATTACAGTTTTCTATGCGTTAACCAATTTTCATTAAATATTATAATTTTTAATGTTTCAATTTGTGTTGGAGCGCAGTCCAATAGATCGACGATCACTTCAGCCGAGGGTCTCACCGCCGCCTCTGAGGACCTCACGGGCGCTATGGGGCTCATCGCCGCCCCCGAGGACATCACCCTGCCGTGGGCATCACTGCCGCCGATCAGGGAACCTTCTCCACCGTCCACTGATCTGTATGACCGCGTGACAGTATTTATAGCGGGTCAAATGCGCGAGATGCACAGAGAGTCGGCAGAGCAGATGGGTGAATTGGCAGAGCGGATAGGCGAGATGCGCCGAGAGTCGACAGAGCAGATGGGCGCATTGGCAGAGCGGATGGACGCATTGGCTGAGCAGATGGAGGACAAGCGTACGCCTAACGTGGCTGTAGGGAAAAGGCATGTCGTTGACGCCTCGGAGCAGGTGATCGGCAAGAGGGTCCGGATGCCTTCGCAGTACGTCATTTCTCCATTCATGGCTGAGGCGAAGAAGAGGACATTCGTCGACGAGACATACTCCAATCTATTCCGGGAGGTGGACGAAGGCAAATGGAAAGCGTTCGAAACGGAGTGGAGAATGATTAAGCCTGAGTAAGTATTTTACAATTTTAGTACTTCAGTGAAGTACGCTATGCTAACTCATCTATATCTTTTTTTAACAATTTCTATGTCTTTTTTTTCAAAGATAGTCGCATCGTTGGAATGAAGACGATCTCGAATGCCTATAAGTGGTTTCACGACATCACCACTTTAGGGACGTGGCTCGCCGACGATGTAAGTGAAATAGTCATATTATTATTTCTCATGTATACATAATTATTTTGTTTATGAAATTAAATAACTCCCTATGTTTTTTATATGTGTTTCTTGATATAGCACATCAACATGACCATGGAATTATTGCGAGATCGAGTTCTACGATATCAACGATCATTCGACATTCCTGGCCGACTCATACTGAGCACTAAGTTTTTTGGTGATGTTGACATTGAGCATCGAGCACTGCAAAGTACCGGTAACAAGTACGTGCTGCCGAAATATATGGCCGAATGGGTCGTAGGGATGTTGCCGAGGCTCGGGGGAAAGGCATGGAAAGCTTGTACACATATATATGTTCCAGCGATCGTGAATCAGCATATCATTGTCATAGAGATTGTTTTTGCTGACTTCACGTTGTATGTGTACGACTCCGACCATTCATGTTTGACACAGGGTCAGCTCGAGACTTTCTTGGAGCCGCTTGCAGTGATCGTTCTGTTGATGGCTGCCCGGGAGGGTGTGAATGTTAATGACAGGCTAGCCATCGTGCGGGACAAGACGACAGCGAGGCAGTCGAGATCGTAAGTATTTATATTTTGTTTTTAACTTTGAAACTTAGTTTTTATCGAACTAACATGTTTATTATTCCATTGCATGGGCGATTGCGACATTTTTACAATAAAATACATTGAATTTTTTTAGAATAGGACAGAAGGTTGATGGAACCAACCAGGCATAGATAGAAATTTGGATGAATCAATTAGCCTGTGATTTGTGGGAATTCGTGTGTGATTCGTAAACGTTGCACATTTAATTGTTGATTCATTTATTTAATACTTGTAAAAATTGTAAATTGAATTTTGTTCATTTATTTGTATGAAATCATTGAATTTTGTTCATTTTTAACAAATTACACTAAAATGATTATCCAAATATTGTTCATTTATTGGCAATACCATTACATACTTGACTAATTGTCATTCAGGGGAATCTGACTCGTACAAGTTTGGCGAGTATGGCCGTCTGCTCTACATCTGCCCACCGACGTGGTTGAGAAAACTCTCCAATAGAGAGTATTCTAGAAGTTCGTGGACGCCCGGGGCCACGCGGTTTAACTACCGGTGTCGACAAACTATTAAGTGGGAGAATATAGTCACGGACTTCCCAATCGGATTCATTCGGTAGGGGAAATATAAGCTCAGCATATGCAACTCTCCAACAATCAGCAGTGTAATAATGAGAGCACAATGTTCTCGCTGCAAAGCCTCTGTTCAAAGCTACCGCGACTGCATGCTCGCATGGAAAACTCTCCAACTGAAATCGAGTGCAAGTGCATGTGTTGTCAATCAGGTCCACCATGGATGCCACATGACATGCACAGTGTACGGAGAATGGCGACTCGTCCAGCGGTTCAACAATCAACTTTCTCGCAACCTCTGCGGCCTTGAACAACTTATCCTTTTGAGACGGGGCTAACTAGCTCGAGCAGTCATGTGATTCCGCACGTCGGTCGTGAAACCACTGCTGCAGCTTGGTACGGATGTTCTCAATCATTGCTAGAATTGGCAACTCTCGATCCATCTTGAACAATGCATTCAGAGACTCCACGTTGTTCGACATCATCAAGTTGTATCGACGTCCTGGAAAATGTGATTGCGCCCAATGTTCTATTTCCATTTTTGTAAGATAATCACATGCCGACAATGACTTCTTTCCTATCTCGACCTTTAACTTTTTACATTCCTCGACACTATAAGCATCGACCGCCCTCCTGAACAATGAAACAATATCTTGGCTTCGGTATCTAGTCTTGAGATTACCCTGTATATGGTACATGCAGTACCCATGATGTGCCTCGGGGAAATCTTCAGCGATAGCATTTATTAGAGACTAACCCCGATCAGTTACAAAGGCAAGATCTTCGACTTCCTCGATCACTTCCCTAAGTTTCGTAAAGAACCAACGCATTGACAGATCATTCTCGCTCGACTCCACCGAATGTAAGTGGGTAAATCTTGATGTTGGGATCTTGACATGTAGTAATAATCAGCATGCCCACGTATCTCGATTTCAGAGTTGTACCGTCGACTAAAATTACGGGTCGCATCGCATTTTTAAATCTTCTAATGCATTGTCCAAAAGCCTTGAATAAATACTTAAAACAATTCTCGCCCTCCGTCTCAATGGAATAAGTGGAATCGTGATTAGTTATCCCCAAATTATGACTGTATCTGTCCAATTTAGCATAACTCTCATTGACCTAGCCCATTAAATCTTCCAGCGTGTATTCTTTGGCCCTCCAAGCCTTCGGTAGCTCATGACCACTCCGTACTCTCGCTGGACGTCGTTAATGATGTCTGTAGATCGTCCGTGGGTTGCATTATATGTCGACCAATAAACCATGATCGAGCTTGCATGTGATTGTTTTGACGAATCCCCAACTCGCAAGTATGTTCCCGTGTATACTTGCGAGCTACAAAATTTTCATTAGTATCCATCTTAGTCGCAAGCAACCGCCAATGGCAATTGTCCCCGGTGCAAACAAGTGTCAGGAAGGATTTGTTTGATTTCTTTACTTGAAACTCAAAGTTGTATTTTAATGCCAGCAGGAGCACGGCTTCCTGCAAATTTTTTTTCGTTTCAAACAGTTGCTCAACATACAGATCTTCATCATCCGAAACCACACGTGAAGAATTAGAAGAAGGTCCGCTCGTTCCGGCCCCTGTCCTTTGACCCAGCTCACATCTCTGACAGATAAAGCCATTAAATCCTCATTTGTAAATTCATTTACATCGCTATCCTGAATTGCCGATTGAATTATGTGCGTCACAGCGGTGTCACGGTGAACAACAATTATCTCGGGAATATCAACTTCATCATCGCGAGCTATCTCCACTATATCCCAAAAATCATTTGCATTACTATATGTTCATCCGAATGTTCATTTTTACCTTCCTCGCTAAAGTCACGAAAATCGGTGCTCGTTGCACTTTGTTCAAGTCATACAGATCACTTCAATATCAGATGTAACATTTAAGAGTGGAATTGAATATGGCAAATTTTCGCCGTATTGATATCTCAGTACCATATTGTATTGAGATGAATCGACGTTCAGCTTATTCTGTATATCATGGTACAGTTCCTCTTACGATGTAGACTCTGTTATATGTGTTGGACTGCTACCTTTTATGTTATCTGTCCATTTTCATAACCATCGATAATTTTCATCCAATTCAAAATCACCAAAATAAAAAATCAGTACAAGCCTCATATTTGTGCGTGGCAAAACAGAATTTGTAAACGAACATTCGAAAATTCGGATTACAATTGGGAGCAGAAACTAAAAAAATAAAACAGCACCGTTAACAGGCGAATTCGCCGTTAACAGGCGATTTCGCCCGTTGTTTTCTTAACGTTAAATCGAAAAATTATGCTGATGAATTTTTTTTTTTTTTTTGCCATTCATGCTTAAAAATATTATACAGATCTATTTAAAAAAATTTATGCTTGTTACCTATGTCGAATCTTAATTTATCAAGTAAAAAACATACACATTTCAGTATAACGAAATTAAACATACGAAAATATACTTATCGATTTGTAGTAATTGACATAAAACAATTTTTTCCTTCTACTATCGATATTTATAAGATTTCCAGAGTGAAGAAGATGAGTTTCTATCTATATTTGAACTGAATTTTTAATTTTATGTAAGGGTGTTTGATTTTTATTTGTTAAGTAAAAGGATATTATTGTCTTTTTAATAAAACCATATTTTGTAATTGTTTTATTCACTTAATAGCATTTTTGTCTTTTAAACACTATTTGGCCAATTGTGAAATATTCAATAGTGAAAAAGTCAAAAGTTGAATTTGGCTCTTTTGACTTGACCAATTTTAAAACAACCTGGGGCAGTCATATGCACCTTGCATATCCACATCATGTAACCTCTCTCAATTCTCCTTTCAAAAAATCCTTTAGCCGCCTCCTTAATTATCACAAAAAACCAAATAGTTTCTTACACGCCATGAAAGATCCTTAATGGCGTCCAGTCATGCATGATGAAATTCAATCCCTCCAAACAAATCGTACATGGACGTTTATGCCACTCCCACCGGGCAAGAAGTATAGGATGTAAATTAGTAAACAAAGTGAAGTAAAAATCTAATGGGAACCATAACGCTTTACAGGGCTCGTTTGGTTTCTAATGGATATAGTCAAATTGAATGAGTTGACTATGTAGAAACTCTGTCCCAATTGCCAAGCTAGTAACTAAGCGTGTTCAAGGATGGCATCTCCACCAACTTGACGTCAACAATACGTTCTCGCATGGTGATCTTGATAAAGATGTATACATGTCACTACCTAACATTTCCAAATACAAAAAACGGATCACAGTTTTCCAATCAAAGTGTCGTACACAAACGTACCAAACATATGTATTAAATGACATACTTCTTACTTACATCAATGCTGGAGATATCGGACAAGTTCGGCTTATATACAAGGTCGGAAAAGCAAGGTAAGGTGGGCATGTTCCTTGCTCATAATGTTTACGTATATTATGTATAAAATACCAGGCACCTTATGTTGGCCCCCGTAGAAAGACTTCAAAATTGCAAATACTAAAACCTGCATCTATATATTGAAGTTCAACCTTCCAGAGGTTTATGGAACTTATGCGATTTCCCCAAATTCATTTGCTACGTGGATAAGATACCTGTAAGATTGAAGAACGAAGATGGCTATTAATATAATTCAATTTCAAGATTTCACTGTATAGTTGAAAATACACACCCCAAAAGATATAGCAAAGGCAGTGATGCGCAAGAAACATACCTCATAAACAAGGACTATTAGTAGTTCTCTGGGCTTGAGTCTGAAGTAACTGGCAGATTCTTCGTTTCTTTAGCATCCAAGCCTTCTGCGACTGATGAAATTTCCTCTCGTGAATTGATGGTGCCTGGGTTCATCCGTTGAACCTCCTCCTTCGTACAGATTAAGATCTTCCGAGCCATACAACAGAATTCTCTATTGTTATAGAAGATGGGAATTAATTAATAATCACTCACAACATAAAGAAGCAATATAAATAGAACTAAGGTGAGTAGAAGAATGGAATTTAGATCCCAACTTCTTAGGTGATTTATTTTGAGACAAGTGAAAGGATTTCTTACTCCCACGGGTCATCTCCAACAAGCATCATATCATCTTCATCATCAGTATAAACTACAAGCCAATTCTTATTTGGAGCTTTGAGTTCTCCATTAAATTCAAAGAGAGTATCCAATTCAGCAATCAATTCATCATAGTTGTTGAACTTCGCAAGATCGACGGACCTACCAAGGGCAGTCCCCTGCTTCTGAACCTGAAATGAAAACCATTTGGACAAATTAGAGTCACTTCGTATTGAGAACAAACTAATAATTATAGTGTGAATGAAAAGAACAAAATAGCAAAGTCCAAGATGAACACCTTGGTGCAACTCCTTGTTGAACCATTAACACCTTTGCCTTCCCTCTCTCTAGCAACTGGATGGCAGGTTTGAAAATGTTTATCCTGCTCACTTGCAACTGGATTGTCCGCCATCTTTAAGCCCTTCGATTGTTCGGACCTCTGATCAGATGCTAATACAGGGGATTGATGAGACTGTATCCCACCATGTACACGACTAGTTTCAACCATTGCATTCGTGTGCAACAGTTCTTGCTCCGTTGGAACAGAGCCACTTCTAAGAGGAACACCAAAGAGCTTGCAGTTACCTTCCTTGGGTTTCTTGGTGTCATCTTGTGCAAATGCAGAATTTGGCTGCAGTTCTCTTGATTGACCAGGTGGCTTTTGAAGGTACGGTAAATTAGGTGGAGGCATCAACCAATTTACATGCTGATTGCCATCTCTATGATCAGGAAGCATGGAATATTCTCTCAATCCATCACCGTATCTAATATCCCCTCGTGCATGATAGGAAGTGTTGGGACCTTGTCCATGAGTTCTCTTACCAGTATCCATCAAATTAAGTGAGAGACCAGAAGGCATCATAGACCAGGCATTTCCAATTAAACGAAACTTCTCTTCACGCTCTTGTACATGTCGCTTCGAAACTGCATTATCACCCGAAGGCAAAGAGAACTCGGGGGATAAATTATTTTGTGATCCAAAACCTGATAAAAGATCTGTGAAAGACGACTCTGGCCTTCCTAATGGTAGCCACTTATCTGACCCATATCTTCTTGAAGAGGGAACAAGCTCAATCTTTTCATCATCTAATGAAGGGGGCCATAACATTGGTTTTTCAGAAGAGTCTGACTCATTGCTTTCTGCAAAAGTTCCTTTCAAGGTCGGCAATTCTTGACCTTGCAAGACCCTTGGAAAGCCACTGGCTGGTGAAGGGTCTACGGTCATCTTAGACGAACCTACATATTACATTTTGAACAGACATAAGCAAGTCAGACGTAAAAAACTAAAATCACAATAACAAAACCTTAGCAGACAAAGATAAGCAACATACCTTCCCTGGTAAGGACAGAAGAATCTGGTGAAACTGGCAAGACATTTGATCGAGGCCTTTTTGGTCTGGGCCCAGGAAGTGGATTAAGGGCAGGAGGAGAAACAGAAGGTTCTATTTCCCAAGGCGAAACCCTCTCTGGTCGAGAAATTGTGGATGTTTCATCCCATCGCACCTTAAAGTAACATTAAGAGAGAGATTCTCAGCATGAGAAAAAATAAATAAATAATTGAAAGCATGATGAGAGTCAGCTTCGTCAAACATAGAATGTTAATACCTTTAGGCATCTCCATTTCGATTGTGGCCACCTTCTTGAATCAGAATCTTCAATACCAACTATTGTTCCAGTAAACCTACAAAATTTTGCAGATTCAAGATAAATAAAAATATAAAAACACCCACTCTCATGATTTGCAACAAAAGTTACAGGTTGTGCTTCAGAATGCTAACATGCATCCTACCTTTGCTCTGGAGCTTCTTCACCTTCAAATCTCATTTTAAACCTCATTCCTATTGAATAATTGTTTTTCACAGACTCCATGTATTGATCATAAGGGACAATGAACTCGGATGGGCTTGTCCTGTGAAAGAAAGGTAGGATGTTAGGCACAAAATAAACAATAAGCACATCACTATTAGTGATTTACCTGTCTTGATATATTTACATGCTAATAAAGGTGCAGAGTTCGACATTTTTAATAGAGACAGATACTTGTTCATGCAAGTAACAAGAAAGTTATTAATAGTAATCAATCTTTTCATGCACTTTACTCTGTAATATTTAGTACTGTTGGGGGATGATTACTATTTACCTGTCTTTATATATTTACATGCTAATAAAGGTGCAGAGTTCGACATTTTTAATAGAGACAGATATGAACTTAAAAGGACTCTTTGTTCATGCAAGTAACAAGAAAGTTATTAATAGTAATCATCCTTATTATTTTTTTGGTCCCCCAACAGAACTAAATATTACAGAGTAAAGTGCATGAAAAGATTGATTACAAAAACTCATTAATAAACACGGAAATGGATAGAAGTTTCACAAAAAATGTAGCCAAACCACTAAACACAAAAACACCACACACACACCCCTCACCGACCGACCAATATTTTTGTGATGTAACAAATGTGCTCATAATTCAAGTCACGCACCTAGGCTTGTAGTATACTGTGAATATTGTTTTAGTCTGAATGGCATGCAAAGCCGTTGCCAGTACACCAAGATGCATGCTATGGCTTGATATGACTGATGATGGAGTATTTCCTTGTTGTCTCATAGCACGCCTGACTCCAACACGCAGCTCCCCATTCTCACCTCTGAAAGTTCAAAGTCCGTCACTTCAGGTAATACAAGAAATTATTTGCACAAAACTAGAGATTTGAATGTAGAATCACCTTAGAAATATGAAAGCATCCCCAGCAACAAGCCTCTTAGAACTGACAAAAACACTCCAACCACTCTGTAGCAAGTGCCGCCGTGGTTGACCTGGAAATTCAGAAGATTAATCAAAAATTACAAGTCAATCCTAAAAAAAGAAGTGGATTGAACCACGACACAAAAATCAACTCAATAATCAACACAGCAACACCACCATGAAAGGCACTCCACTTAGGAGAACACAACAGACCATTGACCGGAAAAAAAGTTGAAAGTTCCAAGTCTACTCCATATGCCCCACCACCCCCCAAAATAATCTAGTAACTTAATCAAATTTGTAGTAGCGAAAACTATACACATCATATTTCTTTAGAATCAACCAAAGAAACCACAAGAAGCATACTGTAGCCAATACATCTCTATTCAAACCATATGCAAGGGTTGTCAAAACCAAAAACTGTAGTACAAATTGCAAGTTTGCAACCATACCACGAAAAATATGCCGGAATCTCCACTCATTTCCATGCAAATCTTTGGCTACTAATTCCTGTGTTGGAGGTTGACGTGACATGTCCTGTCAAAGAAATAGGGAATCATCATGAGACCCGATATCTCAGCAAAATGACACAACAGACAATAAGTAAACAGTTCTAACCAGTGGGGGTAGACATTCATCAGCATGCCTTCTCAGAACCGAGAATCCGCCATGAGTGCTTGTATCTGAGGCAGTTAGAGTCTTGCAGAAAGAATGGACATGAAAACGTGGAGGTGGAGGAGGCAGAGGTTCCTTCTTCACTGCATTCTCATCTCTCTGTAAAACATAAATCTCATCAAATAAAAAGAATTGAAAAATTCCAAGATCAAGCATATCCACCGTGATTCAGCACACTTACATTAGGTTCCGGCATCAAAATCACATGTGCAAATACCTCATCTGTGTCCGGTTCAGCCTTTTCAGAGAAAATACATACAAGACCAATTCAGAACATACAACAGATTACAATTTAAAATGGGAAAATGATTAATAAATTATAGTTCGGCAAAGGATCAACGAAAAGTCCCCCAAAAACTTATGGATGGATAGATTATGCGTGAATCTCAAACAAATAAAGTACCTTCAGTAAAACATTGACCACGCGGCAAAGGATCTTAGGAGGAAGATTATACACGGGCATCTGCTGGTCAGCACTTTGATTAGTTGATGCCTCAACCTATTTAAGAAAACCCACAAGTTTTGCAGGGAATTATATTAAATATCCCCATAATTGAAAATTAAATAAACAAAAATGTAAAACCCATAAATTGACTCCCCAAAATATCTTTAGTGCTTCCCGTGTATTTATTACGCAAATAAATCTTATTCTTTAAATACTTGAAAACAAAATTAAGTTTCACTGATCATGTTTATGAGCAAAAACCAAACTTGAAAATGAAATTAAGAGGACTGTGATTAACTTTGATGAATCTGAGTTCGAAAAAATGTCACATATATGCAGATAAATCAAAAAACAGAAATAAAATCAACAAAATTTCAAGAAATAGTAAAGTAAAAAAAAAAAAAACCTGTTCTATGTGACCCTGAGGGAAATAGAAAACAAGCTCATTTTCACGAGGCACAGTAACTAAAGGACCAGCACATGCCTTCCATAGCTCCGTATACAGCGCTGTCTCAGCATCCACTAAAAAAATAAACCCAGAAATCAGAACCCAAAAAAAAATTCAAAAAATTCCAAATAATCGACGGAATTTTTACCTTTCCCGATGCCTGAAATTCCATTTTCCGCCATCACAGGCTCCGTGTAACCCATGTTCGAGACCTCAGAAGCAGACATTTCTTTACACACTTTTTTCAGCCCAGATCTCACATCTCCAAACCCCACAAGCAATCAACATAAAACCCAGAAAATTCCACACTTAAAACCATAAAAACAACCTCAATATCCAGAAAAATTAATACATCAGGCTTCTAAACTATATATTTTGTAGAAAAGAAAATCTTATATGAATCGGCACAAAATTCTGCGCGATTTTTGTTATGGGTTTGTTCTAAAATTTTGCGAGTATATCTTGAAGCTTGGGGTTAGTATTGTAGGCTAATAGCTTTAGATGATGAGAGAGATTGTAGGCTTTTCGAGGGATCAGCAGAATAGGGTGCAAGTTAGTAATAATCATTTCAACTGCGGTCAATTTTGTAGCCCGGAGGATTAACCGGTCATAGCCGGTCCAATTCCAAGCCATGTTTGGGAGGTTGAAAAATATCGAATGAGTATCACGTCCAACTCTCTCTCCCACCCAATGTATCCAACATGCTGCATAACTACTATTATTTGGAGCAAGTTGAGGATTCAAAGTAGAGCTCATTTTAAAGTTGGAAGAACACAAAATATTATTTTTCACACATTCTCACAATAAAATATTCGTTTTGTTTAACTATCATTCTTTCTCACTCTTTTTTTCTTACTCATTTTCAATCACATTTTCTCACAAAAAAATTATTCATGTTAATCTAAATTTTTTCTTTACTCTTTAATCACACGTTCTCCCAAAATTCACTATTCAACCACACTTTCTCCCAAAGTTCGAGAAATAAATTGTTTTGTTTTAAAGGAAGTCAAACGGGGGGCTTAATTAAATTGAATATATAAGCCTATATTTAGCATTCATTTTTTCAAAAACTCATTTTCAACCACACATTCACTTGTAAAATAATTTTACACAAACTCAAATTTTTTCCTTATTTTTTAATTTCACATCTCCAAAAAATCACTTATAAAATATGTTTTCCATCAATAATGAGGCTCAAAGAGAGGGTAAGTGTGTCAAATAGGTATGTGAAATAATTCTTTCGGGCCACAAGACTCAATTCTCCTAAGTGATCAACAGTGTTATATCCAATTGTGATGTGTTTTTTCTTATATATAACTTATAGCAGGTTCTAATCAAAGCAAAGTTTATTTACAATTTTGTTTGCGAGACACGTGGTATTTGTTTAAACCAGTAAGGACTAAATGCTCCTAGGTTGATGGCAATGAAATAAAGCAAAGCTCATTTGAAATCAACTTATAAAATAATAGTATTCGCATAATGTGTAAATACATGCATAGAGTTCTAGGGTTGTTTGGAAACACGGATTTTGTAATAACTATTTTTCGAAGAATGTGTTGTTAAAAAGTAAGAAAGTTATAGAATTTACGTGTAAAATTATTTTATTGAAAAAATACTTAGTTAAAAAAAATTAAATAAGGTGGTTCAAATATACTCGTAAGTTGTCAGATAATCTGTTTTCAAAATTATCTAAATTAAAAGTAGAAAAAACGACCTAACATTAACCAAACACGCCCAATTGAATAGAGCAGGAATAGCCGGTTGGTGTTATACCGTGTCAGGGGACGCAGAATGAATGAGGTCCACTTAACGACGTGAATTGGTGTCCAGTTGAGATTGGGTTAGCAAATAACGGCGTTTGTCTTCGCCGTTAAGTGGAAAGTTGTTTGTTTTTATGGGCAAGTGGGCCTGTCGTGCTATTTACGGGCAGAATAGGATGGGCGCAATGTGCGCACCCTAATCAGGGTCGGCGCACTTTAACCATGGTTACTTTAGTTTGTTACAAAGCACACAATTGCTCCCTGCTTCCGTGCGCCTCGGGTTGGTGGGATAATACCATTACCATGCCAATATAAAATACTAAATGGACCATGCTATAGGTACCCTCTTGTTTACACTTGGGATTACTCGGTCCCACCTCCCCTCTCACATGGAGGTTGGGCCCCACGCATTTATTGGGCGTGGGACCCGACCTCCATGTGAGAGGAGAGGTGGGGTCGGGTAAAGGAGAGGGTAAAGAGGAGGGTACCAATAGCTTAATTCTTGTTTAGAACCACATATTTTATGGAATTCACTGTTTTTCAACTACACATTTAGGGTATGTTTGTTTTTTATTCTCAAATTCTACAGTAAATCAATTCTCATTTTCAACCACATATTCTTCAATAAAATAATATTTTCCATCACATCAATAATTTTTTCTTCTTTTTCAACCACACATTTCCCATCATATCACTATTCAAAAATCAATTTTTCCTTCAAAAATCCCTACCAAACAAGCACTTAATCAAAATAACTGAAAAAAATGATTTCAATCTCCCATCTTAGTATCTTTTTATCAATGTCACATACATTCATGATGGCGTGGTTGTCAATACTCGGTTCCATTTTTTTATTTTTTAGCATAAAAGTGTGAATAATCCATCCATTTAAACTACTAGATATGGACAAAATCTAGATTGCAAAGAGAATAAGATTGCCAATTAGATACCAAATCCTCTTCATAACACAATGTATGATGATAAATTTTTTACTTTTAATATTATGAGCCGTTGGGAAATTATTATTTTAATTTGTAGTTAGCTCATGGCCCTATTAATTAAGAACATAAAAAAAATAAATGAAGATGGACTTCGTGCTCTAAATAATGTTAAACTAATATTCAACTTTATTTATTACTCGTGTGTTTCTAAATTATAATAGTTTAAATAATAATTGAGGATACGTATTAAAAGTAACTCCAATCAATACAAGGGATTGTGATCGTCATGGAAGTGTTAGTATCAGTCTTACCGACTATAAATTTCTTTAAAAATTGATTGAGTGTTAATCTAACTTATCATTGTAATACATTTCACCATTTGAATTGTCCTTCATCTGGTTCTCAATCATGACTGATCAATCCAACATCTTGACATCGACCAAACTTTCCTTCATGATTCTCTACTCGATGAGGTCTATACGAGTCAACTCTCAAATTTTATTAATGAGCAACATCCTATACACATCTGTTGTCTAAAGAAAGTTCTTTATGACTCGAAAGAGTCACATCGCTCCTAGTATATCGAAAATAAAAGCTTCATTTTTAATGTAGTTGTGTCAACTCTAATAGCGATTCTCTCTTCGTATATTTTACTTGGATGTCACACTCTATTTCCTCGTTTATGTTGATGAATTCTTATTATTGGTAATGACTCGTGCTTCATCATGTCAAACACACAATTCACCATGGAATCTTTTTAAAGAAATATGGTGGTGCCAATCTCTCCACTCTCATTGGTGAGGATTGGACAGGGAATCATGATGTCTGCACATCCACCTCTGCTTAACTTGGTGGAAAATCGGTATCTTAGTGTTCTGAAAAGTAGAAAAATAGGACACTCGTTTATGGAGGTTGAATATTGAGCACTGGCTTCTTGCAGCACTAAAGTATTTAGGGGTAGCAATGCATCCAACTACCTTAGCACCCCACATTCTTTGAGATAATATTGGCGATGCGTCAGTCCTATGTTTCACTCCTACATGGGAAAATCACCGACTATCATTTTGTCAGAAATCACGTCTCAATTGATCATTGATATCTCATTGAAGGATGAACTCGCGGACACTCTTACCCAAGTCTCTTTTATTTGCCGATTTTTCTCATTTTTGTCTCGACGTCTCCAGTGGAAGCTCCACTTTGCAAGGGCATATTAATAATAAGTCAGACAACATCTCAATTCTATCCACACCAGATCTAAACTAATCTATTTTACAATTTAAAACTACAACAAACTTGTAAAATATATTATTTTATAATCGTTTTTACTTTTATCTTATCTTGCTTCCGATCCGTATGACTTAAAATATCTTTCTTTTTAATAAATCTCATCTTGGTTTTTATAATTCTTTGGACACAGTTCGAAATTCACCTCAAAACTACGAGTTTTTTTTTTTTTTTTAATTCAATTCTAGTTAAAATTGTGTATTTAATCTAAATAATCAAAATTTTACCTCTAAAAAATTATCATACTTCAAGCGCAAATAGATTCACACGTGGGCGTAGGGAAGGGGGACAGGTCTACACCCAGGCCCAATAATTTTTTAAGGGGCTTTTTTTTTTTTTTTTTAATGTATCAACCCAATATAAAAAAATTTGTGTCGCCCTGTTCACAGATAAACATCAACAATATAAACCGTAGCTTTCCATCTAACTTTTAACACGAGGAAACAATATAAAATTAGATAATATATAAAATGATAAATATAATGAAATAAATGTAAATAGCCTCCACAGCAATAATAGAGGAAGTCCAAAACCATGTGTCACGTGACATTGAAGAGATAATCACGTGAGTGGGTGGAATGAGGGGACCAAACCAAATTGTCTAATAGTCGTGTGGTCTAAAAGCTAGAAACGGAGGAATCACTCTTATTGCCATATATACATTGTCTTCTCTGACTAAATAAATAAATAATAATAAAATACCTTGTGTAATAAAGTGGATCTTATTTACATACATTTGAGTTTTGATTGATCTTATCACTTCACACCACATCATGTGACCATACTCGTCGAGTTTTGTAGATCCCGTAAAATGTGCGATTAAAATTAATTGTTTACTTTAACTTAAATTTTAATCAGCATTTTTAGCTCAATTAAATAGTGACTATATATCTCTCTGTATATTTTTATTTTTAACTTGATGATCGAGTAGAGTCAATAGTCTATCAATTCAACTTGATGATCGAGTAGTCACGGTAATAATTAGTCAAGAGCAAATAAAACGTGCAAATTGTATTAGGCCACGCATGTTAACTTTTGTCCTTGAAAAGCCATTGGACCATTTTGGAAAGAACACGTAAAAAAGTAATGTTCATATTATTTTATACCATAAGAGCATACAATCATTCATTGGCCTAGTATTAAGTTGGTACACTTACCAAATTCTTGACCTCATATATCAAAAAAATTACTTAAATTAAAACAATTATAGTTTAAAATGTTCAATTGTACTATTATTTTTACAAGAAAATAGACTATCAATATAAAGAGATGACATATGAGTGCAACAATATTTAATAATTGACATGCGTCTGGAAGATGTTCTTTAAAAAAAAAAAGAGGACAATTTTTATGTGAACTTTTTTTTACATGTACACCAAATTTCGACTCCCTCTTGGCTTCACCCCTGATTGGTCGATTGCATTATCTTTTATACGTTTAACAAAAAGGCTCAATTTGGTTATGTTTAAAAATTACTTTTAAAGTAAGTTGAGAATTATTTTCACAGTTTTTTTTTTGGATTAAAAAAAGTAAATCAATTTACAGAGCATTCTAAAAAATGTGATTACATAATTTTTGATGTGACTATCCTTTGCAAACTATTAATTGTTGATATTGTCAATAGTCAACCCTACAATTTGAAAGACCTCTAAAGTTAAATAAATAATTTAATAGCTAATAAAACGTGCAATTTATACCTTCTAAAGTTCAATGGCCAATATGATAACGATTTGATAAGTTGATGACCTTCAAAAAAACTTTTAATTTTTAATGATCGAAAAAAATATTGTTCAAAGTTCAACGACCATTTGAATTTTTAATCCTAATTTGGCTCACAAAATACTTTACATCTATGCACATTCACTACCCCCATTATAACAATATTTTTCATTTATTCGATTGGATAATAAAAGATTGATTTGTAAGCCCACCCTACTTTTTTAAAATCTACAATTATTCAATTATGATCAATTTAATTGAATTAATTGAGTGGCTACCAAAATTCACCAAGAATTTCTCCTTAAATAGGATCAAATGTCCATTTTAAGGGGGGAGCAAAAAGTGAAAAAGAAAATCACGAAGTGTTGAAAAAATCCCAAAATCGGAGGGAGAGAAGAAATCCTCTCAACCCAAAGTCCAGCGAACACAAAGAAGATCAAGAAGTTTCGAAGTGCAAATCCAAGCTCAGAAATTCAAGCGTCAACAAGTAGAGTTCTCGACAAATCAAATTTTCAACAAATCTCGAAGTCTAGGATTCAAGCCACGTGACTCTTCGTTTTCAAACATTCAGATCATTAATCAGAGGATTTTGTAATTTTGTAATTACAAGAAGATTCTCATTTATTTGTATTTCTTAAAATACAATTTGTAACGATTTCTGTATTTTAATATGCGAAATCCGTCTTACAAATTTCTTAGCACGCCCATTGGGACCTTCTTGACCTCTCATCTTTTGATCTCAAAATTTTCAACTTTCAACCGCTACATCAACAATGACAAACGGACAAGCGTAGCAAACCATGACTCATCTCGAAGAGACACTTGCTGAACTGTTCCATGCGACCAGAGCCCAAACAAAAAGTGGGAAAACTCAACTAGCTCCACCATTAAAGAAGTTCTCCAACAAAGGCAGAATTAAAATTGCTTTCACAAAGCCAAATTCTCGTTCAACGGAAAAGGCCAAGAGCTCCGTCTCCAGTGGCAGATCCTTGTTTGGATCCCCTCATACCACTTCTCTGCAGACGTGGGTAGACTATAGTTCGTCTGAAGAATCACTCGAGCCAGTGATAGTCACGGAGGCGACCTCGGGCTCGGATGATTGAATCCAACAAATGGCTTTAACCATTGAAAAACTAATGAAGTCACCAGAAGAGAAAGACACAGAGGTTGCTGCAGGCACTCATGCACAAGCTAGAGCTTCAAAATCTGTCGACTAAAGATCAAGAAAATTCAGAATCTTCCAAAAGTAAGAATCTGAAAGTCCAAGAACGCCAACAGAAACAAGATATACATGATCGAACAGTTGTTTAAAACGTTCTACGTGATACCACTCAACTCTCAGTTGGCTCTCCATATGTCCACCAGCTTCAACATATGATTGCGGATACCATTCGTGATCAATAAGATAGTTCATTGCAAGCTTAATTGGTGTATACCAAGCCATATAGCCGTCGAATCGACGAGATAAAAATGCCACTAGGTTTCCAGCCTCCAAAATTCCAATGTTTTGATGGGAAGGGTAACCCAAAGCAACATGTTGCTCATTTTATTGAGACATGTAACAATGCAGGCACTTACAATGACACCATGGTGAAACAGTTTGTAGGCTCTCTCAAAGGTGCTGCGTTCAAATGGTACACCGACTTACAGGTTGGGTCAATTGATATTTGGGTTTCTACAGCACCGACGGACTGTCAGCCTTCCAGAACTTGCTCAAACAAAGTAGAGCAAAGAAGAGCCTATTGTAGAGTACATCGAACGCTGGATGAACCTTTTACTCAATTGCAAAGAACGAATAAGCGAAACCTCTTCCATTGACATGTGCATACAAGGCATGCATTGGGGATTACTCTACAATCTTCAAGCAAATATGTCTCACTCCTTTGAAGAGTTGGCGACACGTGCCTATGACCTGGAGCTCCAAATGGTAAGGTATGGGAGTTACTTACCAAGTGATCTACGTCACAAGAAAGATCCCAAGAAGGAAATAAAGAAGGACTTCAAGACAAGTAAGTCCAAAGGGGTAATGACAATTTCCACGTCCCTGCGAAGATAGCATTCTAAGGGTCGAGAACAAACCCAAAACCAAAACCAGAGTTCAGACCTACCAATAGACTAGTCCAAAGCAAAGATCATGTGACGTTGAAAGAACTTGAAGAGAAGGAGTACCCATTCTCAGATTCTGAAGTTTTTGAAATTTTGGATCAACTCCTTGAACAAAAGATAATAGAACTTCCAACACCAAAGAAACCTAAGGAAGTTGATAAGGTCAATCATCCTAAATATTGTAAATTTCATAGAATCATTAGTCACTCGATGAAAAAATTCTTTGTATTAAAAGATCTTATTGTTTGCTTGGACAAAGAAAATAAGATCAAACTTGAAATCGGAGAAAACCCAGTCGCCTGCTCGATGGTTTCGTTTGGATCGTTTAATCCAATCCCCATTGCAGAGAAGGAACATACGTTTTCTCATACATACGATGCCAGTAAATCCTCGGTTGAAGAGTTCGGACCGCAACTTCCAGAAGGAGCCATCGTAGTGAAGTTTGAAGTAGCAGAGAAATTACCATCAATTACGTCTATCCAAGGATGGATGGACCACATGCACCCAATCGTCCAACCTTTTACGAAATTATGATAGATGACTTGGATGTTTGGGGTTCTGATTCAGAGTCTGAAGACGAAATCAGTGATGGTTGGTCTACCTTCACAAGTAAGAAGGAGAAGTACCCAGTGTCAAACAAACAGGTAAGATACCACCTTCTACACATCTTGCAGGACCGAAATTAGGGGCATTGGGTATGAAATTTCAACTTAATGAAAAAGTAACCCTAGAAGAAAGCCAAGGAGGATAAACCATTGTAAAAGGACGTCATCGAAAGACTCCACATTTCTCTAGTTCTAGTACTTGTGATAAGAAACTGAGAACAAGAAACAACCAAAAGAGGAGGTCTAAAACCAAGTTAAAAGTGCCAACTAGATCAACGGGGAGTAGGAGCTGCTTCATGCGTTCCTCCTAGACGACCAACCCTGGGTGATTACTTTCCCAAGGATTTCTTCGACAATGAATTTTTTTACCTCTAATGTTGTCAATGTGGAGGAGAAAAACGTAGCAAAGAACGTATCGAGGGAGAGTTCAAAACAGAAGAGAACTATCTTACTACTCAATAATATTCCTACCAATACAAGTTTTGCGGAGTCTCTTAGACTTCACTTTGATGATCGATTGGCGTTAATTGCGGCATTGATTGACCAGAAAGAATATAAAGGTAAAGTCTTAGAACATATTGGATCCACAACTCGACAAGACTGTATGGCCACCATCACATTTGACGATGAAGATTTACAACTGGGTTCTCGTTTACATAATAGACCACTCTATGTTAGTGGTCATACTCAAGAATGCAAGATAAATCGCATAATGATCGATTATGGATCTGCTGTCAATATCATACCAGTCAAAACGATGAAGAAGATTAGAATTAATGTTGGTGATCTATCCAAAAGCAAGATCATGACTCAAGGATTCAACCAAAAAGGTCAACGAGCTATTGGCATGATTCGTTTGAAGTTGCAAATAGAGGAGTTCATTTCATCGGCTCTTTTCCATGTTATTAATGCTAAAACATCATATAAACTGCTTATAGGACGTGTTTGGCTACATGAAACTGGAGTTGGCACCAGTGCTTGAAAAATAGTCGAGATGGAGAAATCAAATGTGTGGTAGCTGAGTCTAAACCATTCCTTGAAGAAGAATCTCATTTTGCTGATGCCAAATTTTTCGTGGTGGATGAAGAGTGTAATTCTGTAGGTTTGACCATGGTCGGATTCACAATTAAATGAGATGCAGACGATGATAATACATCTGGTGTTGTTCAACCTCATCAAATTATCAAAGGCAAATCAAGACTTTCATCTTAAGGGTTCTCTAAAGGTAAAAACCCTCAAATAGAATCAACCGATGTTGAGGTATTGAAAAATGAGTTAACTCTTCCAATACCTAGTATCCTAAAATTGTTTCTGCCCCATCATCTTATGATACAGTCCAGGGAGACTGCAAATCAACATTGAAAGTTTGGACGTCTATTCCAGACATATCAAAATTCAGTATTTCTAACTCTTCCAAACAAGAAAAGCCAGGTGCTAAAAGAGCCGATGAACCAAAGTAGACTTTCAAGGGGTGTTATAATCCTCAAGTTAAAAAGTTTTTTGAGAATGTCGGATTTGGGAAAGGAGAGCATCGCAAATTAGGTGATCTCGATGTTGTCCTTTCGGGTGGGAGTATCCCTTCTAATTTTGACGGAACCCTTATTCCACAACCCAAGTATGGTTTGGGATATGATCCAAATCCACCAAAGAAGATTAAAGTCAAGAAGGTTTCTTCGAACCCAATCATGATTCAAATATATGAAGTCATTGGAGAAAAATGTGGACAACTGAGACTTTCAGTGTTCGATCGGATTGAAAACGAGAACGTCAGAGTTTCAGTGTTTAAAAGGTTAAAAGGAGAAACCTTCCCAATGGTTGATGTAAAAGGTAAAACTTCTGTCTTTCAAAGGTTGAGTGAAGATCCTTCTTCTTCTGCCCAAATTGATAATAACGCACAAGCTCCACAAGAGTCATCTCAAAGGCAATTCGTATTTTCTCAACTTTGAATTAAAACTTCTGATCCAAGTCCAAAGCCTCAATGATTAAGGAGAAGATGAAAACATCAAAAAGTTTACCCTTCTCTAAAGAATAATGAGGATGAAGAAGAGGTTTTCATTAATCACATAGCTTTTGAAGAAACTCCCAAGTCAAAACCTAAGCCTGAAAACTCTACCAGAACAGATGAACCTGAATCGGCCCCAGCTACGTTTGAAGAAGGGGGACAAGCTATGGATGACTTGAAATAATTAAACTTGGGGACTGAGAAGACCCAAAATCAGTGTTTGTAAGTGCTCTCCTCAGTCAAAAAGAGGAATCAGAGTACGTCTATTTGCTTCAAGAATACAAAGACGTATTTGAGTGGTCTTACAAAGAAATGTCAGGGTTAGATCCGATGGTTGCAGTACATCACCTTACAGTTAGACATGGAGTTCGACCGATCAAACAACCTCAAAGAAAATTTCGACTGGAACTCATTCTTCGAATCGAAGTGGAAGTCAACAAACTTATTGAAGCTGGATTCATACGTAAAGTCAATTACACAACTTGGATCGCAAATATTGATCCTGTCAAAAAAGAAAAATGGACAATTACGAATTTTTATCGACTTTCGTGATCTAAATCAAGTATGTTCGAAAGACGACTTTTCGCTTACAATAATATAATTGATGGTGGATGCAAGTACAGGGTATGAAGTCTTATCTTTTATGGACGAATTTTCTGGATACAACCAAATAAGCATGAATCCAAAAGATGAGGAACTTACAGCATTCCGTACCCCTAAGGGCATATATTGTTTTAAAGTTATGCCATTTGGATTAAAAAACGCAGGGGCAACCTACCAACGGGCAATGCAAAAGATCTTCGATGACATGCTACTTAAGAACGTAGAATGCTATGTAGATGATCTTGTCGTAAAAATAAAGGAACGTGACAATCACCTACAAGATTTACGAGATATTTTCGAAAGACTTCGACGTCATCAATTAAAGATGAATCCACTGAACTGTTCATTTGATGTCACATCTGGAAAGTTTCTTGGTTTCATTGTTCGACATAGGGGCATTGAAATAGATTAATCAAAAATTGACGCCATAATCAGCATGCTAAAACCAAGAAATGTGCATGAGTTGAAGAGTCTTCAAAGAAGACTCGCATACATTTGAAGATTTATCTCTAACCTGACCGGACGTTGTCATCCATTCAACAAATTGGTAAAGAAAGATGTACCGTTCGAATGGGATGATGCATGTCGAAGCGCTTTTCAAACCATCAAGCAATATTTGTCTCATCCTCCAGTACTCATAGCTCCGGTCTCAGGGAAGCCACTAACTCTTTATGTGGCAGCACAAGAATATTCTCTAGAAGCGCTTCTTCTCCAAACTAACGACGAAGGAAAGGAGAATGCGCTCTACTACTTGAGCCGGACACTGGTAGGTGCTGAAATGAAATATTCACCAATTGAAAAAATATACCATGAGTTAATCTTCGCGGCTAAAAAATTAAGACATTATATGCTATCACACACGATCGATTTTGTTTCAGAGGTTGATCATTTAAAGTACATAATGTCTAGACCGATTCTTTCTGGAAGGATTGAAAAATGGGCACTGCTATTGTCCAAATTTGACATCAAATTCATTCCACAAAAAGCCATCAAAGGATAATTTTTGACAGATTTTCTTGCCGACTATCCAGTCTCACTGGAATGGGAACTACAGGAAGACCTTTCGGATAAAGAAATTCTATTTATTGAAATCATAGCATTATGGAGGCTGTACTTTGATGGGGTAGCCCGAAGTTATGGTGCTGGAGTAGGAGTTATCTTTGTTACTCCCTATGATCTTGTTATACCGTACTCTTTTGCCTCAACAGAGAAATGTTCAAACAACGTAGCGGAATATCAAGCCCTTATCATTGGCTTGGAGACAACGTTAGATATGGACATCCAACAGCTGGAAGTCTTTGGAGATTCTAAATTGATAATCAACCAACCTCTAGCCGAGTACGAAATCCGTAATTCAGACCTGAAGCTGTATCATCAATATGCATCGACGCTTATGAAACGATTTAATTCGTTAAAAATCAAATTCATACCTAGGAATGAAAATAGGGAAGCTGATGACTTAGCTAATTTAGCTGCTGTTTTAGCCAGGACAGACGAAGATTTCTCTCAATCCATTTCAATTGCTCAAAGATGGGTGCTTCTGTCATTACTACCCAGTGATATAGAAGAAAACAATAGTGTTGAAGTAATCAAAGATGAGGAAAAAGAGGATTGAAGACAACCAATAATCGATTTCCTTCAACATCAAAAGATACCAGATAATCCACGGCGAAAAATCGAAATTAAGAGGCGTGCATCCCGCTTTATCTTTTATAAGGAAATGCTTTATCGACGATCATTTGATGAAGTTTTCCTTCGATACTTAAGTAATGATGAAACAACATGTGTCGTGAAAGAAGCCCACTCTGGAATCTGTGGTGCTCATCAGTCCGGACCCAAACTCCATTTTCGAATAAAGATGATGGGGTACTCCTGGCCCACAAGAGGATAAACTGTGAACGGCCATCCCCCAAATAAAACAAATTCGTGTTCTTATAATGAATTACGTTCGACTTGATCCCGTTTGGGTACGTAGAAAACTTGAATAAATTATAAATTCAAGTTCAATCAGAATTAATAAATTCATAAGATTTGTTTACCGTTTTCTGCAGTAACAAAAAAATACACAAGAAGTAGGAAAGCGAAAAGTTCATCGTAAAAAAGAAAAAGAACGATGACAAATCAAAATCCATACAATATGGTTTTAAAGAAAATCATAAAGGCTCGACTTTGTCACTCACCGTTGATCACTTATAGGAAACTATCTTCAAGAGTCTTCCTTCTCTAGTAAATGGAAGAATTACATTATTTTCATCCCACCAAGATCGAATGTTGGAAAACCCATGCTTCAGGATGTCTATAAAACACTTCTAAAGGTAATTAGTCATGGCTTCTTGCAAAGCAGTTTTCAAGTAAGGAGACTCTTGAGTTATCCCAGGTTGGGGACCAGCCACAGAAGAGCAAATCTGAGCTGCTCGATGAGTATTTGTTTCTGAAGGCGAAATGATAACTAAAGCTGACGAAGGTGGAGCAGTTGGAATGTTAGTTCTCGCAGTCTCAGAATTTACTTCATCTTGGAAACCATCAACGTTGAACGCGGAAATGCCTTCATTAATCGTACTCGAGTATTTACAAGGTAGGTCGTGAAAATCATGAGTACCATCTATTCCTTGAAGTGCACTGATCCTACCATCATTCTCACCAGTCTGATCTTGCAAAGAGTTTGGATTCACATAAAAATCCAATCATTCAGGAATGCTTGAAAAACCTACAAAAAATGGTAGAGATATTAAAAAAAAATAGAAGACGAGATAAAAAAAAAAAGCCTACCCCGCGTTCCGTGTTCTAGGCGACATAGATAAATATTCACCATCTGATGGTGTATTTGGGAGACTGATGTTAATGTGAGAAACTCCGACGTCACCTTTTGAAAGATTCAAGACAGCTTGAAGCGGCATCGGTCTTATTGATCATCTAACCTTATATATTCGGGAAAGAGGAGCCTGAAATCAAAGTTCGTTGTATAAGACCAAATACAAGTAGCATGTAAAAAAATATATAAATAAAAAAAAGTACCTGATCTCCAAGACTTTTAACTCCCCAGAGTTAGAGTCTTTTCAGGTGCGTGTGATGCTCGATCTTCAGGACTACTATGGTTTGGAATCAAAACTACTTCGGGCATCTTATCAGTAGGCTCAGAGATGGGAGTAAACTTTGTTGAGAGAACTTTAATTTTAATTTCCTTAATGACTCTTTCATTTCGAAGGTATAATTCTCTCTTTCGAGAAATCTCTTCGGGAATGATATGTAGAGGACTTAGCCCTTTGGATATAACCATGTTCAGAACTAGATCAAGAACAAAGTCGCGGTTCTCACTAGAAGATAAAACCTGTACTTGAACCTTTGTCAGGATCGGTAACACTCGATTATTCCACCAAATTTGGTACTCTGCGTCACATTTTGATGAGTATCCCTCACATACTCTAGAATGTAAAATATAGACCCACTCATTGTTTGAGTCAAAGACAACCAGACGCGATACATATTGCCTGCACTGGGAGCAATATCCAACTTTCTTGGTGAATCAGGAAGTTTTTGTCTAAAGCCAAATTGTCTCGCAAACCTATGAGGATTATATGCCTCGAGAATGAAAGGAGAGTTTCCTCGATGGTAAGAGACGAATCCAGACCGAATACTTATCATGAATTCTGAAGTATTTATAGACCTTTGTTGGTCATCCACTCGTACATGAGGACGGGACGATGAGGGAAATGGATTACAGTAAAAGTCATTGGCATCCATCCTTCCACGGATAAGGTCCCGACAATCAACAATATTTTTCTCCCAAGACTGGAAAGCATTTAAGGTACCAGCATATATTTGAATTATAGGACGAGTATAACTCTTGTCCAGATGAACATAAATAGTTCAGACAAAATAAATAACAGCCCAAGTATAAAGAAAATGTCCAGGAAAAGAATGTGAAATTGAGCCAAGGTCCCGGTTTGACTGATGATTCGATGTCCTTGTAAGTCCTCTATAAATGCTCGCTAATATGGGAGGAACTAGGCTGTAAGTGTACCCACCTACCATTTTAAAAGTCTCAACTCTCATACACTCGTCCCCAGATGGAAGAACGAAATGACAAAGTCATAGGAAGAGATAAGCTGCTATTTCTAATCCTCTTCTTCTTCTATAGACAAAGATATTGGCAAGTCACTTCAATGACTCTGGTCCCTATGAAAAATAACTCTCGACTTGTCTATGACCACGGGTCTCTGTCTTTCCTTTGAAGCTCTTTGATGACGCCTTTTAAATGGATTATGACTCATAACAGTCTTATAATTTTTGTGTTGTCGAGGATTCTGGGCACAACCATTCTCGCGAAACCATAAATTGATCCATTTCTTGCGACTAACGCAATCAGATTCATACATTAAAGAGATACAGATGGGACTTGGAGTGTTGATCTGTCAGCTCTGAAAGGCCTGGGACTACTTTCTCATAGTAATGACCCTCGATTGAAAGTTCACTTATCTCGTGGATATCTCAAAGAGAAATGCCAATTTCACCACATGAGTGGTTTCTGGACACCAAACCTCATAAAGAACTCTGTAGATAGAATTTTGGCGATGATAATCCTTCGTGGCGGAACTGACTACAGAAGCCAACTGGCGGAGATTTCTCTTGAGCAGAGTTTCTGGACCCATGAAGACCACTCCCAAAACTTTGGAAGAAAAGAAATTTCTCCATGACTGACAAGTGATCTTCCCCATCGTATTTCTTTATTATCGTTCCTCTCACAAATTACGGCATTTGGGATGTACTCCATGCTTTGGGAATGATGAGACGAAAGACGCAAAAAGGGAAGACTGCTAGATCGGCTGGACATGGCATTTCTAAATTCTTGTGACATTCACTAATAACGGGCATGTGCAATTCCGACAAAGACTCCAAGAGCTCAGGAGAAGGATATGTAGTTGACTTGTAGATGCTAAGTTTAAGCTCACCTCGTACAACAGGTTAGGCATGGTACTTCACATCAGTATCTTTGAAATAGAGATAACTTTTACCTTGACTTTTAAACTCGACGATTTCGTGTATATCAGAATATACTCTATCATTAGAGTTTGTCTCGGCCATTCCTAAAAAAAAGTGGAGAAAGAAAGTTAGCAAAATAAATAAATAAATAAATAAATAAATAAATAAATTTAACGGGCAATAAATTTTTTAAGTTCATTTATTGTCTAAATCATGAGCTTCTTTGATATGTTTAAATGGCCTCCAAAACAAAGTGCCCTGGACGGTCGAAGGAGTCGGTCATTGGTCCCAAATACAAAGTGCCCAGGACGGTCGAAGGAGTCAGTTCTTGGTCCCAAACACAAAGTGCCTAGGACATTCGAATGAGTCGGTCTTTGGTCCCAAACACAAAGTGCCCTGAACGGTCAAATGAGTCGGTAATTGGTCCCAAACACAAAGTGCCCTGGACAATCGAAAGAGTTGGTCCTTGGTCCCAAACATAAAATGTCTTGGATGGTCGAAGGAGTCGGTCTTTGGTCCCAAACACAAATTGCCCTGGAAGGTCGAAGGAGTCGGTCCTTGGTCCCAAACACAAAGTACCTCGGACGGTCGAAGGAGTATGTCATTGGTCCCAAACATAAAGTGCCTTCGACGGTCGAAAAAGTCGGTTCTTGGTCCCAAACACAAAGTATTTCGGACGGTCGAAGGAGTCGATCCTTGGTTCCAAACACAAAGTGCCTTGGACGGTCGAAGGAGTCAATCCTTGGTCCCAAACACAAAGTGACTCGGATGGCGAAATGTGGCTGTCTTTGGTCTTGAGTTGGTTAATAAAAAAATATTTTCTAAACCCATAAAATAATCACAGCACAAAATTTTTACTCTACACCAAGAAAATTTTAAACCTCAAAATTTTTGACTTGTCCTAAAAGTTGAATCCTTGAAAAATAAAAACGAAAAAGATGTTAGATCCAATCTTATAACAACAATACTAAAAAAAAAAAAAGGTTACTGTTCACGTGAACAGTGTACAGTACTATTCGCGTGAACAATGTCGTACACCGTTAACAAAAAAAAGGTGAAAAACTGGAAGAGAGAAAGGAAAGAGAGAGAAAGAGAAAAAAAACTTTAAAACAAAAAAAAAAAAAAAACAAAAACAAAAAAAATAGAGACGGAAACCAAAAACCAATTTTTGGCTTCTGCTACGGCAGAAACCAAACGATTTGGTTTCCCCCGACGGCGAAAATCAAATATAATTTTGGTTTCCGCCAATTAAAAAAAACGTGAAAAGAGGGAGATAGAGAGAATAAAAAAAATATAACCTAATATCTCTTATCTTTATCTGTAAATTGAATCTTTTGTTTCAAAATCTTATAATTCGTTCCCATAAATAGGTAAGTATCGGGCTTCACTTAAACCCGACTTACCATAAAATATAAAAAATCTGTCTAAAATCAAAATAAATAAATAATCGAACAACGATTACGTCAAAAAAATCGAAAATCAAGATTTACTATTTATTTATTTCATAATAAATTAATAAATCTTGAGGGGGGTGCATTTGTAGATATAAATAAATAAATAATGGGTTGGGTCAATTTAAATAATTAGCCCAATTAAACTAAAACCTAATAAGTCCATAAGATTTTAAAGTCCACCCTACTTTTTTAAAATCCACAATTATTCAGTTATGATCAATTTAATTGAATTAATTGAGTGGCTACCAAAATTGGCCAAGAATTTCTCCTATAAATAGGATCAAAGGTCCATTGAAAAGGGAGAAGCAAAAAGTGAAGAAAAAATCACGAAGTGTTGAAGAAATCCCAAAATCGGAGGAAGAGAAAAAAATCCTCTCAACCCAAAGTCCGGTGAACACGAAGAAGATCAAAATCTTGTTCGAATAAAATCAAAATTCAAGCCCAAGTTTTGAAGTGCAAATCCAAACTCAGAAATTCAAGCGTCAACAAGTCAAGTTCTCGACAAATCAAATTCTCAACAAATCTCGAAATCTAGGATTCAAGCCACGTGGCTCTTCGTCTTCAAACATTCAGATAATTAATCAGAGGGTTTTGCAATTTTCCAATTACAAGAAGATTCTCATTTATTTGTATTTCTTAAAATACAATTTGTAACGATTTCTGTATTTTAATACGCGAAATCCGTTGTACATAGTGTTTTTGTGAAAGTTACAGAGTAAATTGTTTTTTCATACTACTCTTGTATATGTCATAATTCGAGAAATAGTTCCTAGTCGATATTCTTTGCATGAAATCTTTTTAATATTTAAAATAACGTTCAATAAGTGAATAGACTAGTATGAGAGTGGAGAATTTGGAGTTAGATTTAAATTTTCGATAACCTTTATGGGATATATTTCTCAATTAGATGGAACAGCTACTTGATATATGTTTTGTCGACTGTCACCTTATAGAAGTTTGTTGGAATATGTTACAATGTTTAACTACCGACTGGGTTGATCGTTGAGTAATAAAATTGATTTTGGCCTCAAAACGTGCATCTGTTTGGTTTGCACAATCTGGACCGAAAGCATGTTTACCTTTCACGCTTTTTTAGCAGATGGATTAATAGAGATGTTTCCAAGTGTCACCTCGTGTAGCGTTGAATTGGCTGATCTTCTGATAGCTTCCAAGAGACGCTCCTATTTGTTTGGGCTTTTAGGTAATATCAAATACACGATTTAACTTTTGGATACTCTCTGAACTTCTGACTTCTAGGTTTCTTCTTCTTTTCTCTGAGCCTCAGAAGATATTTCATCTTCTACACACTAAACTTGGGATTCCTCCTAAATAGCATTGATTTATCCTAAAGATTTCATTTCAATTGGAATTTGGTTATTCACGGTCAAGCTCAAACTTCCTTCTTGCATGCGTGTCCCCCCAGAAGCACACACTATAATAAGAGGTAGAAATTTATTGGTAGCGTAACATGGGAGCTCCTCTAAGTGTTTCGTTTGGTGGAGCGACTCTAGGATGAATTATCAACGTTTTCTATTATTTAGTGATATGTAAACTAGCGAGGATGTTATTGTGGTATTCTTCAGTGAACTGTAACCATATTTTGAGAGAAAAATTTTGTAATCTTGCATGATTTCACTGAAGTTGTAACTTGGTCATTCGGTTCCATTTTATTGCAGTGGTTTCCTTCTCGTGACGAAAGCTAAAAAAGGATTAGGAGCTTTGCTCTAATTTTTTGCCTCAGGACACAAATCTCGTGTTTATTTTTACTTTACAATTTTATTTTCTGCCATTTTTGTTTTGTGCAATTGCCTACTAGTTGAACCTAAATCATAACAGTGATATTAGAACAGTCTGATGATGGCTCTTGGCTCCAAATATCGAGATCTGAAACATCTAACGGTTGATTCAGTAGTTGATTGTTATTTCTTGAAACCCTAATAAAGGGATCGAGTGTGTTCGTTCATTTTTTACGGTTTATTGTACAAATAGTTTGATTATTCTTTGAGTTCTGTGTAAATGAGTACAAAACTTTAGATTTATGATTCTCTTGGAAATTCATTTGTCCAAAAACCCTTTGAGTTATTTGGAATATGAGGGTTGGTTTGACCTAAGTTAAGATTCTAACTAAATCTAGTTCGTGCATTGTTCTTGATCAGATGGTTGGCTTGACCAAGTCAAGATTTTGACTAAATCTAGTGCATGTGTTGTTCTTGTGAACCTACTTTGTTTGTTTTACAACTTTGAAATTGTCCATTCAGTTATTCTCTCGTGTCTGTATCAAGTTGTAAATTCGTTGAAGTTTTTAGTGATCTTGCATACATCGTTCTTCAAATTTTCTTAAAGTATAACTGCTTTTGAATAATTATTTGGTTTTAAATTGGAATCTTGAGGTCAATATTGACAGATTTAACATACTATCTCGTGATCTTGCCAATTGTGATTAGAAACTCTCAAAAGATCGATTGTTTGTGCTTTTACAAAACTCAATTATTAATAAATATAAAGATGTTAAAAATGCAATTAAATATGGTAGAGAAACTCTAACTACTGACATTATTATTAGTGCCTTAAGGAACAATGAGTTAGAGTCAAAATTTGAGGGTAAGGACTCTGTTAGTGGAAAAAACCTGAAGGTTAAATCCAAATTTAATCTCAAGAATGAAAATTCTAATAAGAAGATTGGATATAAGAAAAAAGGAAAAATATAAATATAAAATGAAAGGTAAAGCTAAAGAGAAAAATATTTTTATTGTCTAGAAAAAAGTCATTTTATTAAAGATTGTTTCAAAAGACTTGGCGAAATGAAGAATAAGTCTAAAAATGAAGGAGGAGCATCTTTAGCCTATAAAGAAGAGTCTAATGTTGATGAAGTTTACGTTACTATAAATCGTCAACCTGGTTAGAAATGGATTCTTGAGTCTAAGTACACTTTCCATACGTGTCCTAATAGAGAATGGCTTACTAAGTTTGAAAATGTAAATGGAGGTCAAATTTTAATGAGTGATTATATGTCATGTCAGATTAAGGGGATGGGAACTATGACATAAAAGTCAAAGGATAATAATGATCTAGTTCTGGAAAAGACTAGGTATGTTCTTAATTTGCAAAAAAAATCCTATATCCTTAGGTGTTTTAGATGATTTAAACTATGAAATAAAGATCAATATGGGATACGTTAAAATCTCGAGGAATTCACAAGTGATTGTCAAAGCCCCCAAGAGATATGGCCTATACATTTTGCAAATTAAAAATACTTTTGATTCCACTTCAACATCAATCTCTATTCAAAATGATAAGTTATAGATATGACACAAGAGGTTCGGTCATATTAGTGACAAAAGGCTACAAATCTTAAGAAAACATTGTGATTTTGGAAAGTATAATGTTTAGAAACTCAGTTTCGATGATTATTGCATCTTAGGAAAGTATAATATATTATCATTTTTCCTTTTCTAAAATATCCTTTAATCATAATTTGAATTCCTCCAATCACAATATTCTTTAATCATTCTCTAGTGGTTCTTTTTATATTAGCCAATTCTCTATTAACCAATTCTTTGGTTATTAGAGGTATAGTGATGTTGCCTTTAACATTTTCGATATTAATAGGTACTTTATCATATTTAGCAATGTATATAGTTTTGTTGAACTAAGGTAGTATTGGTCTAACAAACACATCTTTATCTCTTAAAGATATTTGTTTTTCTTTTATTATTCCATATCTTTCTTCATCAAACACAACTATTTGTGAAGTTCCATCTTCAGTATCTAATATAGTTTCAGTAGTGTCTACAATCTCTTGATTCATGTAGATTTGTTCATATTCTGGTTCTTCAATTTCTTATAAATCTAGCTCATAGATTGAGTCTGTTTCAGATAGTTCATCTAAGTTTTCAATTATCTCATATTCTGAATCGTATTCTATTTTTTCCATTAATCTAATAGATTTAACATTTTATTTTTTATTTTTTTAAAGACAATTTGGAGATATATGCCCTATTTCATTACATATAAAACATTTACATTTTTTTATAAAATTTTTCTTTAGATGTCTTCTGAGATTTTCTATATTGATTAAATTCATTTTTCCATGGTTTTTTCTTTTTAAAATATTTCTTATGGTTCTTAAATCCTTTATTTTTCTTCCAAAGTTTAAGATATCTTTTAAATTTCCTTTTATAATAAGGTTTTTTGGATGGTTGGTGACAACCAAATTGTGGTACTGCTGCTATTTCTCCATAACAACATAGACTAGCTTTCTTACCATGTTTCCTAAATAAGTGTTGATACATTGATTTTTTTACACAATTCATATATTTTTCTCTTAGCAAATGAAGTTCTCATTCCTAGAGTATCTGTTCTATAGTTAGGATCTTCCCATTCTATTTTATTCCAATAGATTTCATAATTTTCAAATAGTTTCTGATCCATGGCCAAGGTAATTTAAGAAAATATCTATTTAATAATTTTTTATCTTCCTCAGATAAATTTCATTCTTTTATAGATTTGGATGCTTTGATATATATTTTTTCGAGTTTCTTAGTATATTCATTTAACTCACACATATAACAAATTTTTAATAATTCCATTTCTCTTTCTACTTGTAAGGTTTCTTGAGTAATTATATCAATTTTAGTTTCTGGTATAACTTCTCCTAACAGTATTTGTCTAAAGAAATTTTCTATTCGTTTTAAAACTTTTTTAAAATTTTCAGCATCTAAACTTCCATTGCTATCTATAATAGTAGTAGATTTTTTTCCATATTTAATTTTGTTTTTGGTTTCTTCAGAAATTCTTCTCCAGATATCTGAAATAATTCCTTTAAAGGTATGAATTATAAAGTTATAAGTTTGAGTGGTATTCCACTTATGAAAAGCAACAGCTAAATCAGTAGTTTTTGCTCATGAGTCAATAATTTCACTTTTATTATTGCTATCATCAACATCTAGCCATATTCATGTTGTAGGAATTTGTTCAGCAAATAGTTTAACTTGATTATTATCCCTAAGATTTATATGCTTAGTAATAATAGCTCTATGTTCTTTCCTAAAATTATAACTTTCTCTTTCCTTTCCATGTTCTCTTATCCATTCTAAATTCCAGTCATCAGATTCGACTTAAGTCTAATCTGTAGTCATATTAGTTCTACTTGTTTCTCCTACTAACGGTTGATTTTCAACTTGTTGATTTAAAGGCGGAATATTAATTTCAGTAGTTTCGTCTTTAGGTGGAGGATCATTCATATATATATATATATTTTTTTTTTCAGTTTGAAAGCTAATTGTTCTAAACTTTGTTTATAAGCTTCTAATTCTTCTCCACTAGTTTCAAAGAATTTTGTTTCTAATTCTTCTATAACATGAACTGGTAAAGGTGATTCAATTGAGACATACGATTCTTTTTTATGTTTCAAATTTTTAAATTTTGATTCAATTTGTTTGTATAAGATTTTTGGTCCTATCTTAATATTATTATTAATAATTTCTAGATTTGATTCCATATTCTTGATATGAGTTATGAAATCTTGATTTAAAATATCAGTTTTTTCTAAACGTTGAGTGTACTTATCATATTGTTTTAAAAATTGATCTATTACAATATCTTCTTCTTCATATTCGGGAGATTCATTTACCAAAATTTGTAATACTTTATTTTTTATTTCAGCTAATTGTTGAGAGTTATTAATTTGTTTTATCTCTTCACTTAGAGATTTAAATTCAGTGCTTAAATTTGTTGCCAATTCTTATAATTCAATTCTATTAGTTCTAGTTAATATATTAATATTTTGTAATTCTTCTAAAATCATTTTATCGTTTCTATTTATCTTAGAATATATTTCCAAAGTCCAAAAAAAATTTCTTCAGTTTCGTTACTAGGCTCTGATACCAATTAAAAGCGGAAAAATGGTTAAAATAGTTAAAGCCTAAAATAAGGATATAATAGACAATTCAACTTAATTTTTTATTCTCTGGTTTCGAGTTTGTTTGCTAAAGCCCTGGACAAACATCATTTTCCTATATATTTGGTATTTTACTATCAATCTGTTATATGAATATCAAGGTTGACGTAAAGTTTGACATAATATTACGTGGCAATACAGTTTAAAACACAGTCAATTTTCTTATCAAATCATCTACTGTTACATATAATTTTGTCAAAATTTCTGTCAAAATTTTCTAAGAAAGTAGCTTTATCCATTTGACTATATCACATGAAGTGAAGGATCTTCTTTTTACTATTATTGTGTGTGGTTGTCGTTTGTGGACGAGACAAATTTATTCCACTTACTTTTCATTACTAGAGCATCGGATATCAAATTGATACTTTATTTATTTATTAAATAAATAGATAATCTTCTCCACCAGGAAAGTAATGGAATGGAAGATAAGGTGTCTTTGCCTTTCCCCCCATTGTAGGGTCCTTGTCCAAATTAAAATATAATTTTTCTTCCTATGTTGTTCCAAGAAAAAAAAAAAAGCTTGTCCGATTAAAACATGTTAATAGGGGACCCGTGGCTTATTTAAGCAAAAAAGCGTCCTTCAAAAGCGGTATTTCATATGCAAGTCCTTCAGTGTGATAAAAGTCGTGTTATATATTTTTCTTGACTTGGATGTACCATCCGTAGAATTTTTTTATAAAAATCAGATTTTTAATAAATTTTGATTAAAGTTGATAAAATATTTGGTTGAAAAATTATAGATCCCATTAGATATGTTATTGAAATTAATTATTGATTTTGATTTAAATTAAAATCAAAATTTAATTCCTATCAAATAATGACTTAGTCTTGTAAAAAACCATAACCGAATATATGGTGGTGTGTCCTTAGATTTAATTTGGTGTTATCGATTTGTATGTGTTGTGTCACAAGGAATGACTAAGGACTAATACCTGTCTAAAACTATAGAAATTAAAAATGAGACATCAAGTATTCATTTTCAACATATATAATTGTATAATGCTACGCAAGCATCTGTCAAACTTGGTGTACAAAATAGATGTACACGTGTTCTAACTTTGTAAAGGCATACCAAGTCAATACTTAATTTTAAATAAAGTAAATAGGAAAAAAATCGTTTCAATCGAGCACTTCAAAGTAAATATTTCGATAATTTAACTTCACTCGTTTGGATTTATTTTGAAGGACACGATAATATGTTTTCCCCTCGTCTATAACAAGAACAGAAGTACCATGCTTCTAAGTTATCTCGCTGTCTAATTTCAATTAAAAATATTGCAAAAATATTATTTTAAAGTATAAAAGTTATATTCTTTTGTGTATTGCATAATTAATAAAATCTGATTACTTTTGAACCTAAACTACTAAATTAATTTTTGGAGTAAGATTAGGAGTCACAATTATATATTTATCTTTTAGTCGAATGCTTAGCTAGAATTCTCATACACTGCATTTGAAATTTAATTGAGTTTACTTAAAATAAATATGTAATTTTTAAGAATTCAAAAATAATCTAGTTAAATACGTAATTTTCTTTACTATACAAAATTACACTCTGAAGACCAAATAATTCAAATATCAATAGCGAACAATACAACCAAGACCAGATCATCAAGGCATCAAGATATCATAGAACGGGCTCAAATTTATTGTACCTCATGTATCACAGTAGCCACTAGAACCCTTTCATGACTCGTTGAAGTTGTTTCAATGGACCAGAAATCTTCAACCTAGAATCCCAACACTCTTCTCAAATAGAATCAGACAGACTCTTTAAAGAATTTACCCATAATTCAATAATGCGTCCAACCAGAGGTTGAAGATGAAGAAGAGAAGACGGATAGAAATAGAGAGAAAACCTAGCCTCTAAAAGAAATCAAACGTTTGAAATAAATACGGCAATCACTAAAAGGCATTATTTATACCCCTAACCATCATCGTTGATCTCAGATTGTGATCAATTGTCGAGAGAAGCTGACAATTAGCCCATGTTTGGCTTCCGTTAAAATTTTAATATATTTTTCTCTATTTTTTTTTTCAACCACATATCCTCCAATAAAATAATATTAAACGTAAATAAAAAAAAATGCTTATTTTTTAATAGCACATTCTCCCAAAAACTATCATTCCAAAATATATTATTTTCAGAAATCTCATTTTAATGGGGGCCAAACAAGGGCTTAATCAATACCATTAAAACAAAAGTTGCTTTTTGAACACACGATTTAAGCCATTAATATAAGGTGTTTGGATTTTGAGCCTACTCACAAAGTTATCAAGCATAGCAAACTAACTCACTAGACCTTAAAAGGCCCATTTATCATTAAGCGGCTGGGTTTTGTATTATAGTCCAACAGATCTCCACCTTGATGTCAATGATGTTACAAAATAGAATACATGACAGACACTTCAATCCGATATCAGATATCTTGTATTATCATAAACACTACCCATAATTACTTGCATATGATTAATTAAATAGTGTCAATGTTTATCAACTTTAAAAAAGATCTACACAAGTTAAGAGGAAGTACCTTAGTTCCCATATCAGACGGGGTTAAACTCGCTAAGAGTTTTTTCTAAGGAAACATATTCTTTTGCAATTACATCTCTATTAAAATGCAGTTTTACATCAATGTGCTTAGTTCTTTTATGGAAAGTTAGACTCTTACACAAATAAAGAGCACTTTGACTATTAGAATACACAACTATATGATTAAGTAGTGCCGGAAATTAGATAAGGCAACAACATATTGAAGTTAGGATTTTCAACTCACACAGGTTTCACACAAAGTAAACATGTAAGTAGTAGTAGATTTTTCATTGTCCTTAGTTCCATCAAATTCAGAATCTACATATTTTTCTGTAGTGCAACACCTTCTTTACGTGCAGTGTAACACAATCCTAAGTGTAAAGACCCTTCAAATATCCAAGTAATCATTTTAAAGCAGTCCAATATTTAGAGTCATGATTGTCCATAAACCTGCTCAATGTACTTATAGCATGAGCTATATCAGGTCTAAGATACACTGTAGTGTACATAATAGAGCCTACTGCATTTGCATAAGGGACTTTTTCCATATATCTTATGTTAGATTCATCTACGGGACACTAATCTTTACTTAATTAGAAATGAATGGATGTGGGAAAGTAACATATTTGGAATTATGTATTTTGATAATACTTTTTCAACATATGAAGTTGGTTTCAAAATTAATGTCTGTTTAAGTCTGTTTCTAACAATATCCAACCAAAATCCTTTTAGCATGTCCTATTTTTTTTTAAAAATTAATCATGTTATCTCCAATTAATAACATATCATCTACATACAAAAATTGATAAACAGTCATATTATTTTCAGAATTCCTTTTAAAGTACAACGAATGATCAAACTCACTTCTTATAAAATCAGCAATAATTACAAAATTGTCAAATCTTTTGTACCACTATTTAGGAGATTGTTTAAGGTCATATAAAGATTTTTTAAGCAAACATATATATTTAGGTTTCTTTTTATATGTAAAAACTTGAGATTGATTCATATAGATAATTTATTCAAAATTCCAATACAGAAAAGTAGTTTTAACGTCTATGCGTTCAAGTTCATGGTTATAATGAGCAATTAAAACATGGATTACTCTAATTTTAGTATATTTTACAACTGGAGAAAATATTTCATTTTAATAATCAACATCTTGTTTTTAAGTAGAACCTTTAACCACTAATCTGGCTTTAACTCTAACGGATTCTCTCTCAAAATTGCCTTCTTTAATAATAGAAATCTATTTGTAGTCCTCATGGGATTTACCTGCAATCTTAGATACCAACACCCAAGTTTGATTTTTCATTAAGGAGTTCATTTCGTATTCCATGGCAGCTTGCCAATTCTGAGATTGATTACTGGTAATAACTTCCTCATAAGATTTTGGCTCTCTAAAGACTAAGTCTTAATAAGAGACAATAGTAAGGGATAAGTGATCTCCATATCTAGATGACTCTCTTATTTTCCTCCTAGTTCTATCTCTAGTTAGCTGATAATATCCTAGAACAGATTGCCGAACCTCCCTCGTAACTCTTAACATAACACCTCTTTCCTCAGTTTCACCATAATCAAAACACTTTTTGATTTTGTCTTCACCTGATCACCACTAACAGTATCGTGTATAGGATCAAGCTTCACCTATAGCTTGGTCCCATCAACCCCTATATTGCCTATGCCATTTTCTATGTTCTTTTGACTTATAAACGACATTTTAGACTTATCGAAGATTGCATTTCTACTGGTTAAGATTTTAAAGCCACGTAACTCTTAGCCTACAATATGTACCGTTTAACCCCTCCGGGATAACTCAGAAATACACATTTATGGGATCTTGATTAAATTTTTCTATACTTTTGTGAGAATATGCAGTACAGTCAAAAATTCTCATCAAAGAGTAATGCTTACCTGTCCACACCTCTTCAGGCGTCTTTTCCTCCAAAGCACTGAAGGGAGTCCTATTGACAATATAAGAAGCTGTTATTATAGTTTTCGCCATAAAGCTTCAGGAATCTTAGAACTAACCATCATGCATCTAATTTTATTCAAAAGGATTCTATTCATCCTTTTAGCAACCCTAATTCACTGAGGGGTATAAGCCATAGTCTTATGTCTTAGAATTCCATTTTGTTTGCAAAATAGAATTGTCCATTATCTATTCTCAAGATTTTAATCTTCTTACCAGTATGATTTTCTATCATAATCTTCCAACTTTTAAAATTCCAGAAGTTTCATATTTCTACCTTAGAAAATCCATACGTTTCTAAAAAAAATCATCAATCAACCAGAGAAAGTATTTATTTCCCCTTGAGTTGTGGTGGATGAAGGTCTCCAAAGATCAGAATGTGTATATTCTAAGATTTTTTAAGTGGATTTATGTTTTCCAGTGTTGAGTATGTTGCTCACCGAAGGTACAATATTCACAAAATGGAACTTTTGAGATTGAATATTTCCCAAAAACTCTGCTTGTGAAGAATCTACAAGCCCTTCTAACTCACATGTGCCAACCTATTGTGCTACTTTAAAGTGGTACCAAACTCAGCAGTCGATGCCTCAACAGTGTGATCTATTACGACTTCAGTTTTTGTGATATAGATATCATTCATTTTGGTACCTTTGAAAATGATAAGTGATTCACTGTGGCATTTTATATGTCATTTCCAATCTTACCTTATAATCTATTGTCATCTAAATCCCCATTGAAAATATGTTCCTATTTAGATGAGGAACATATCTAACTCTTTCAAGAGTATAGATATAATCATTCTCAAATTTCAAAGTCACATTGCCTATTCTTTCAAGCTTGTAGGCAACATTATTTCTCCTCACCACTTCACCCCATTAATTTTCTTAAAATTCACTCACAAGCTTTTCTTAGAGGTAGTGCACATAGAATCCAGGATTCATTATTCGATCTAATTATAGTTCCCGACAATGTTAGCAGATTGTAGATAAAAATTAAATCAGTCATAACATAGACATCAACCATGTTTGTCTCAAGATGTTCTACTATATTTCCTTCATCAACTAATTTTTCTTTCTGTACATTTTTTTCTTTTTGAATAACAGTGTTATAAAGTGACTAGTTTTCCTTTATGCATAGCATTTTTCATTCTTAGCTTTAGACCTAAATCTAGATCTCCCTCATTTGTTTTCTTATAACTTTTTCCCTGGTTATTATGATTTTCCTGATTTCCATTCTACCTATTTTGAGATCTTCCCATAGCAAATACCTCTCATGACTACTATTTTCATTTTTTTTCAGATTTTAATTTCATCTCTTTTCTTCTCAAATAGTCAAGGACAATTTTAGGAGTGAGAGATTTGCCATACTTAATGGAAACTTTTACATCCCCGTAAGCTTTGGGAAAAGTATTTGTCTTACATCCCTACAAAATTATACCCCGAAGACCAAATCATTCAAATATTATCAGGGAACAGTATGATCAGGACCAAATCACAAAAGCATATAACAAGCTCACATTTATAGTACCCTTTTGTATTACAGTAACCTCCAAAACCCAAACCTTCAAATGACTCGTTGAAGTTGCTTCAATGGACCAGAAGACCTCAACTTAGACCACACACACTCTTATCTCACAAATTCTTAATGGTTCACTCAGAATACCCAATAACACTTCCAACCAGATGTTGAAGACGAAGTAGAGAAGATGACAAAAATAGAGAGAAAACCTTATAGTCTCAAAGATCACACGTTTAGAATGAATAGGGCATCCACTAAAGGCATTATTTATACCCCCACCATCGCTGTTGATCTCAAATCGAGATCAACTGTCCAGATCAACTGAAAATTAATCAATTACCATTATAATGGAAGTTGAATTTTGGAAACACAATTTAAGCAATTTACATCGGGTCCGAAATTTGGGCCAACTCATGAAGTTTATTAGGCTATAGCAGACTAACACACTGGACCTTAAAGGCCTATATATCATCATAGCCTAGCAAACTAGGTTTGACATTTTTATCCCTCCCATATCTGAGGTCCCAGCTCGGACGCTACGTAAGCAAATAGGCTTACATGGGACCAGATGCCAATTGCAAATAATCAGCAAGTCAAAAGAGACCCAGTGGGTCAGACACGTCAATGAAGACAAGTAGGCTGAGGTCCTCAACACAAATACCCAAAGTTATCACACTGTGCAATGAAGTCCAGTCTGAAGTACCTCATCAAAGACTAGGCTCAAGCCCATCCGAGACTCTCTCAACTCGTTCGAGGTTCATAGAGTCGACTCTGTTCATGTAATGGATTTGAAGATTTCTTAGAATGGTTGATATGATATTTGTAATAAAGTGTGTCAGAATGTCAGTGTGTCAGCCTAAGAATAGAAAGTTCCGCTCTCTGCAAAACATTAATTACATAGATGGGACGGTGACGTGAGGCTTCAGCATATAGGATGCTGACACGTGGTTTTGATCCGACGGTCACCACGTCGGTCGGGGTTGTATAAATAGCCTCAATTTGTATGAACGAAGGATGACAATTTTTATATAATCAAAAAAAATCTAAGAGAGACGATATTATAATATTTCATGGAAAAAAATAGCACAAGAAGGATTTACATGTCTTGTTCTTGAAGGTTTGCATGTACATGACAAGCAAATACGTTAAGACTCCAACAAAAGAAATTCCTCATTTACATATCTAACCTTCCACATATTCCATTGGAAAAGAAAGACGTATTGTGAGAAATCGGTCTGGGAATTCGTTGATAGTGCGATTGTCATCGAAACCAAAGAAAATCGCTATCGCCTGAACGCTTTAGTCTTTTGCCGGAAAGTGCCTCATGCGTCCATTTTCAGCCAGAATGCCACCTTAACCCTGAAAGAACGCATTGGAATCACGCTTGACATGGCAAGAGTGGGCCTGACATTTGTTGAGTACATCTTCTGAGGTCAACAGATTGTCGCTGTGTGGGAAACCATACATTTAACCATGAACACGCGTGGGGAGAAAGCCAGGCTGCATTCGAAAGTTTGGAGAAAAGTGAGTTCTTATCCTTGAAAAAGGAGTGGAAATGAACTCAGAACCCTTGAATAAAGGGAAGTTCCCTTGCTAAGGTCATCGAGAAATGAGTTCAACCAATGAAAATGCCCCAAGAAGGACAAAGGACTACCCTGAAGAAGGGAAACCCTAGCGAGCTGCCCCAACTGCTCGACCATGACTTTTCACACGCAGGTGAAGATCCAGAGGTGTAGGTGGGGTCGCTGCACGTATCACAAGGGAAATGGCAACATGGCCGCCAACATGAGGAACATAACTTAGCAGAATATAGCCATGCAAGAGATGTTAACGAACATGCAAGGGGCAATGAGGGTATGCCCTTCCATATACAGCCCCAGAAAACATCTTTCCCGAGGCACAAGGATATTATCAGGAGGAGGAGGTCCAAAGTCAAATGGCTGGACATCCACATGTTGAGTGGGGGCTCCACGAAGAAGAGAAGTCGAGATAGAAACAACGCCAAACTACACCTCGAAAAGGCCGTATGACGACCCATTCAACTTCCCTCCAAATTACGAACCTGAATTTTGACCTCAGAGATCGGGAAGTGTTTTTGACAGGATAAGTTATAGGGTGCCTGGAGATAAACAGGACTGTTCACCTTAAATACCTAGAAATAGGTTTGTTCACCCTCCACCTCCAATGCCTAGAGATAGGCAGCAGGAATCTCACCAACATGAAAGTCGACTGATGTGTCAGGAAGAGCCTCCCTTCCATCCCCCTAGACATAGGCGGTAAAAGAAGAGACCAGGCTAGAAAGAGGGTATGAACTTCTCCACCACCACATCAGTCACAAAGAGGGGAGATAGAAGATTCAGAAGGGCCCCAGAGGTCCTGTGACATCGATGATGACGATGAACATTCTCTCTTCTCAGAGGCAATAAGAAATGCTCCCATGCTAAATCACTTCGCACTCCCTAAAATCCTAAAGTACGATGGGAGAGGTGATCCCGCGAAACACATGAACAATTACAAGACTCATATGAATTTGAAGGGGGCTACCCCATTAATGAAGTGCAAGGCTTTCCACTTAACGTTAAGTAGATGTACCGAAGTCTGGTGCACGAGGCTCCGTGAGGGAGGTATCCGAAGTTGGCCAGATATGAAGAAGACGTTTCTAAAACGTTTCGCAACCAGCAAAGAAGGGGAAAGGCCTATCCAACAACTTTAAGATATGCAACAACAACGGAGAGAGACTTTAAAAAGCTTCTTGTCCCGCTTCACGGATTAAATGACCTACTGCGTACAAGTCACGGATAAAGAGCCATTGACAGCTTTAAGATGAGGGTTAGACGTGAATCCCTCTTTTGGAGAGATATGCAAAACAAAGATCCCACCACCTACGATGCCCTATCGAAAATGATAAGGCGATAAATCATCAATGAAGAACTGAATGATCATAGAAATAGGGCAAGTCAAGGCCTCCCACCTCCTCAAATACAAAGAGGGAAAGGCCCAACTTCTCGCCGATGGACCATTAGGCCCTACTGAACCACGGACAGGAGCTTGCTGCAGCGACACTGAACGCAGTACCGACCTTAGCCTATGAGGAAATAAATCCTGGTGCTAAAACGCACCAACGTCGACCTTATCCACCGCATCCGTAAAGGGGATGAGGTAAGGGACGAGGTGCTGAACCTAGAAATAGGAACGAAACACCCAAGTGCTGCTCCTATCATCAGTCACATGGACACCATACCGAGAAATGTTGGGACATCGCAAGGAATTTCCAAAACCAAAACCAAGCAGGGGGAGGCGTCTCCTAAGGAATGCTCCGTATAAGCCGAACCTGTAGCCTAGAAACAATGAACAGCGTAGGCCTAACAGGGACGATCCTATAAGAGGAAGGGAAAATGACACTGAAAGGCATAGGGAAGGCCAAAGGCAAAGGCGAAACCCCCACTTAACGGTGAACAGGAGCCTATCAGGGAGATCGATACAATCATCAGAGGTCCTCATGTAGGTGGGGAGTCCAAAAATTCCCAAACGAACTATGCCAGGGAAGCAAGTAACCCAACCATGATGAGCTATATAGTGAACCAATTATCGACATAGAGATCTACTCCCCCAATAACCTTCACACATGAGGATACAATGGGGGTTCATTATCCACACTGTGACGCCCTAGTGGTGAGGGCTTTCGTGGCCCGTAATAGGCTAAAAAGGATGTTGGAAGATAATGGAAGCCCGATCAACATCATATTTGGCACCACTTTTGTCAAAATGAAAGTTGATCATGAGCTGACCTCGATGAACTCCCAATTGTATGGATTTACGAGAGATAGCATCATCCTAATGGGCAAAATCACCTTAGTAATAGAGATGGGAACAGAACCTTTGATTGCCCGCCACTTCATGGAATTTCTTGTTGTTGTCAACCGATCTGCCTACTATAGGGTGTTTGGAAGACCCGCCCTGAAAGAATTATGGGCAGTAACCTCCATTCATCACATGTGTATGAAGTTCCCAATTGAAAATGACATTTGTCACAGTACGAGGTGACCAACGAGGAGCTAGAGAATCCTACTCCAATTCCCTGAGAAAAGCAGAACCAAGGACCATTAATGTTATCTCTGCTGACATCGACGACCTCCCTGAGCAAGGGATGGCCTCTGCACAAGGGGAAGATGTTATCATGGCCGAAGCTCCTGAAGAAGGAATCTTTGGCACCATACAGCCCCCTAAAGGAGTGGCTGTTGAAAAAGCAGATAGCTTGGAGGAGTTGGATCCTTGCAATAGCGACTTTGAGCCTCAAACGGCCCCTATGGAAAACTGAAAACCCCCAGCTGACCCCCTGGATCTGTCAAAATATCTGCAAGTAGGAAGTAATTTGCTGCCTGGAATAAAAGAGGAATTGAAAAATTTCTTGCTCAAGAACCTTGATATCTTCACTTGGAAGCATGGTGACATGATAGGCATCGATCCTAAAGAGAGTTGCCATCACTTAAATATCGATCCAAAAGATGGCAGCTCACAGGTTAAATCGAAGAGCCCTCAATCCAGAGAGGTACGAGGTTCTTAAAGACGAGGTCAAGAAATTGATCGACAATGGCTTCATAAGAGAATCTATATATCCGAAGTGGGTCTCCAATCCGATATTGGTAAAGAAGCAAAATGGGAAGTGAAGGGTATGCATAGATTTCTCCAACCTAAACCAGGCATGCCCTAAGGATAGCTTCCCACTTCCTAGAATAAATCAACTTGTGGACTCGACTGCTAGAGATGATCTCCTTAGTTTCATGGACGCTTACTCAGGATACAACTAGATTCCCATGCTTTTACTAGATGAGGAACACATATCCTTCATCACAGACAAAGGACTCTACTGCTACAGGGCCATGCCTTTTGGATTGAAAAATGTTGGGGCAACATACTAGAGGTTGGTTAACAAGATGTTTGCTGACCTCATTGGCAAAACCATGGAGGTCTACGTGGACGACATGCCAATGAAAAGTATGAGGGCTAAAAACCATGTCACCTACCTCGGTGAGACGTTCCGAATTCTGCGAAAGTACCGAATGAAGCTTAACCCATTGAAATGTGCATTTGGAGTGTCGTCAGGCAAGTTTCTCGGTTTTATTGTCAACCAAAGAGGCATTGAAGCAAACCCAGAAAAAGTCAAGGTATTTATGGAAATTAGGTCCCCCCAAAAGCCAAAAGAGGTACAAAGGCTCACCAGACGGGTTGCAGCCCTAAACCGCTTCGTCTCCAAGGCAATGGACAAGTGCCTACCCTTCTTCAAAGTAATCAAAGGAGGAAGCAGGTTCCAATGGACAGAGGAATGAGAGGTGGCCCTGCAAGAACTGAAGAAACATTTAGGCTAAGCACACCTCCTCTCCAAGCCAAAAGACCATGAGGTATTGTAAGTGGCAGTGACCTTCGAACCCTTAAGTTCTGTTCTGATAAGAGAAGAAAATAACCATCAGTTACCTGTGTACTATGTGAGCAAAGCACTTGTGGCCGTAGAAACTCGATATCTTGACATGGAAAAGCTTGTTCTATCCTTGGTAATTGCTTCAAGGAAGTTGATGCCCCATTTTTCAGGAACACAGCATCCACGTACTAACCAACTATCCCTTCAGTCAAGTGCTTCAAAAGCCAGATGCCTCGGGGAGGTTACTCAAATGGGCTATGGAACTCAGCGAATTCGATATCACTTACAAGCTAAGGTCGGCCATAAAGGGCAAGCCTTGGTGAATTTGTGGCAAAGTTCACCACTATCCCCGAAATTGAAGAGGAAATAGAACCTCAGATCTAGAGGCTCTTTATCGATAGGTCGTTAGGGGATATAGGTTCAGGAGTAGGAATCGTCCTAGTTAGCCTGGAAGGACACAAGCTCACTTGTGCTTTGAGGTTCGGTTTTAAAGCAACCAATAATGCTGCAGAATATGAGGCATTCCTAGCTGGCCTATGACTGGCGAAAGAAATGCAAGTAAAAAGGCTCATAATCAGTAGTAATTCACAGCTCGTCGTTAGCTAAGTGCATGAGAACTTTTTCGCCAGGGACAAATCTATGGCAGCCTACTTAAAATTGGTAATGAGATTTATCCCGTCATTCGAGAGGTTCGAACTAATGCAAATTCTACGATCCCATAACGCTCATACTGATACACTAGCAAAGCTGGCAAGTAGTATAGACTCTGATCTACTCATTGTAGTTCCAATTTAGCACCTCACCAGACCCTCCAAGAAGAATAGTGGGATCGTAATGTGGGTAGAAGATACCCCTTCTTGGATGAGACCCATTATATCCTACCTTAAGGATCAAACCCTGCCCTTGGAGAATGAAGAAGCCCAGAGACTCTAAAGAAGAGCTGCTCACTTCATCCTCCAAGATGATGTGTTATATAAGTGAGGCTTCTCACTGCCCCTACTAAGGTGCATCGGAGGGGAACGGTAGACTTCATGATCAGGGAAATCCATGAAGGTGTCTACGAAAATCTTGCCGGATGATGGTCTTTAGCACAAAAAGTAATCAGACAAGGATATTACTAGCCCACCTTGAAAAAGGATGTGCAACGGTTTGTCAGAAAATGTGATAAATGCTAACCTTTTAACACTATCCAGAGGCAACCCTCACATGAGTTGAGCGTGGTTTCTAGCCCCTGGCCGTTAGCGAAGTAGGGGATCGACCTAATTGGACCTCTTCCCAAAGGGAGAGAAAGTGTTAGCTTCTCTATTTTGCGATTGATTATTTTACGAAATGGGTCGAGGCCGCAAAGATAATCGAAGCCAAAACTTCCAAATTCCTTTGGAAGAGCATCATCTGCAGGTTCAGGATTCCTTAATCGATTGTAACAGATAATGGTAAACAATTCGACAATAGGAAGGTCAAGGAAATGTGTGAAGAGTTAGGTATCAAAAAACACTTCTCATCCCCACATCATCCCCAGGCTAACAGTCTGGTCGAGGCTGTAAACAAAATGATTAAATACACCCTGAAAAGGAAGTTTGCTACTCGTCGAACTCCAACAGGAGATACCCCTTTCTCTATGATATACGGGGCAGAGGCTATGAGTCCAGTAGAAGTAGGCCTACCATCTCCTAGGCGAATACACTTCAACGAAGTGACCTATGATGAGATGATGTGGTGTGGATTAGACCTTCTTGAAGAAAGGAAGGATGATTCCTAAGTTAAGATGGCCATGTACCAAATAAAGATGACTAGATACTATAACTCAAAAGTGATGAAGAAGTCGTTCAGGTTAAGTTGGTGCTTCGAAGGGTGTTCTCACCTTCAAAGGAACATGGATCAGGGACCTTTGGTCCAAACTGGGAGGGTCCATACCACATATATAAGGAGGTCCAACCAGGAACCTATAGAATCAAAGATATGGATGAAAAGGTACAACCTCATCCTTGGAATGCAGAACATTTGAGCAAGTACTACCAATGATGTAAGACATCTTGTATAAAAAACTTTTGAGTTCAATAAAAAGCCGTATTTATTATTAATAGGCTAAGAGCCTCGACTTATCTCAACAAGGGTAAAAGCCTAAACTTTAATTTTTACAAGGCTAAGAGCCTTGACTTATCTCAACAAGACTAAAAGCTTAAACTTTAATTTTTACAAGGCTAAGAGCCTTGGGATCGTCCCAACAGGCTAAAAGCCTCATAATTATCTCAACAGGCTAAGAGCTTCGACCTATCTTACAAAGGCTAAAAGCCTAATCTTTAATTTTTACAAAGGTTAAGAGCCTCTGAAGTTATTTCAACAAGGCTAAGAGCCATGACTTACTTTACAAATGCTAAAAGCCCCAATTATCAGATAGAGAGAAAATTAAAGAGCTACGTTGGTTAAAGCTCTAAAAAAGGTTTGAAGCCCAGAGAAGACATGAATATAAATGGTTATGTTACGAGTAAACAAATCTAAAGCTCCAATTATGTGTTATCATGTGTCAGATGTTGTTAAGGTCAGAAGTTATTAAGTTACAACAAAGTAATATGGAAATTAGCAATGCTGTCAGAATAGTGTAGCAGAACTTAAAAGAGAAATTGCAGTAGTCAAATAGGGAACAACTGAACTCCCTTTAAACAAAAGTTACAATTACAATAGGCTGAAGCCCTAACACTTGAAAAGAAAAAAATACATCATGGCCTATTGGGGATGGCACCAGGAGCAACTTCGACTTCCGTGACTCCTTCAGCAGCCTCTTCATCGAGGATGATTACTTGGTTCGCATATGCTAGTATCTGAGGCTCTCCCTCCTCCTCATCATCTTCAAAGAACTCAACCCTGAGCACTGAGGTGTCGTGTTGAGTGTGCACTTCAATCCATTCGATAACCTCGGTATAAGCATACCTCAGCCAGTATACACCAAAACGTTGGTATGCTTCCGTCAAATGGAAGTTGGCTAAAAATCGAGCCTCAGCCTCGTTACGATACCGCTTAGCGTCGAGGCGAACTGCCTCAATTTCTCCCCGCAGTTTGGTTACTTGGGAGGTCAGTTCCCCACCTGCCTCGTCAACTCATCTTTTTCCTTGTTGACCTTTTCGAGGGCCTCCGCAGCTAATTTCTGATGGACAAGTCTCCACTCACTTCGTTAGCGAGGCCACCTCACTTTGAGATAAGTGGGCTTCCTTCTTCAGGGCATCAATTTATGCCAAAGCAGAAGCAAGTTTCCTAGACTCCTCGGCATCCTTTTTCTTATGAGCATCAACTTCTGACTTGGCCTTGGTCGCCAGCTCTTCAATTTGGGAGACCTTGCCTACAAACTCTCGATTTTTCTTTTGGAGCATCTTGAAAAGGGCCTCTACCTACATGGCCATACCAAATGACCTCAATGTTTGAGCTACCATAGTGGCGACGACATCTACAGCATCACTGGTTTCAACAAAGTTTTGCCACTTCTCAGTCCAGAAAGTGTGGAACTTCTCGTCGTGACGGTTTGGATTTCTGGAGGCAAAAGAGCGTGGGCCTCAGGCTCAAGTTCATTAGACGCTTGGCCAGAGCTGATCTCCCTCGGAGACAATCCGAGGTCTTATACTCACTCGGAGGCTTGGTTTTCTTCGCGAGCTCCTGCCTAAGAGGCTCCATAGCAGCATGACGTTTTTGCCCTCCGGATGCAGCAGCAATAGATGCTGCCAGCAGGTTTTCCTCGGATGGCACCTCCGAACGAGGTGGGGAAATGTCGAAAGAACAGTCTACCCCAATGGCAGACACCCGGAACTTCTTCTTAGGCTCTTCAACAACAGCCTTCTTCCCCTTATCCGCTAAAGAAGGTTGACATTCATCCTGGGGTGCAGCTTCCTTGCTGACCCTTTCTGTCTTGTCCCTCACCTGCTTTCCTCCAGCAGATGAGGGTCTCATGCCTTTATGACCAGCAGTCAATATGGCAGCCAAAATAGTTGCCATACCAGGGGTGAGAGGACTCCTCTTCTCAAAATTACCCGTAATCAAGGGAAGCATGAGATCAAACAGAAGCAAATAAAGAAACCAATGTAAGTTTTTAATAGAATACATGCTAAGTTTTTACCATGTTCGAGCAATTAGACCAAGGTCCTCGTAGAAACGCTGAGGTACAACAAGACAATCGAAGTCACGTTTGGACGAGGGTTGATGATAGATCTCGGATAAGATATCCAATCGCTGTTGTCGAATTCGAAGCGCTCAATCGTCCCTACAAGAAAAGAGATCATAGATTAGAAGTGAGTTCAATAAAGAGCAATAACCAAAGTATAAGAATGACACTTGATAAGTGTAATTTCTACATTTATTCAAGATCTTAAATGATGATATTTTATTGTCTTTTTGGCAAAATACGACGTAAATTATGTTATATTGCATCTTGTAGGCAAAACTCAATGTTTGATGAAGAATTGGAGAAAAGAATGTAAAAATGGCGAAAAATGGTAAAATCCAAAGTTCGAGGATCAAATTATAAATACTCAAGAAAATACTTTGCAGATTTTTAGGAGACAATTGGATGGAATTAGAATTCAAAAAGGAATGGAACATGATCAAAGTATTATCAAAGTCAATTTCCAATTACACAAGATATATTCCAGATTTTTAGCCACATATTGAGATCCCTTTTTGGCATAGTAAATGTCCAAATTGGAAAACTCTATTTCTACCAAAGTTGTAGTCCTTTGAGTTATCTTTCCAATGCACTTTGAATCGAATCAATCGAATATCAGGAGAGAAAGTTATAACTAAAATACGGACTACTGCGTAGAGACAAAATATCTGCGTGCGAAGACAACTTTCCTTATTCGATTAGAATTCTTTTGGAAACCAATTTGGACATGATTTTCAACCAATTTTCAGCTCCTATAAAGAGATAACAGCAGAATACATATGGAGAACCTCCCTAAACCTAAAAATCTCTATATTGTACATATTTTGGAGGCGAAGAACATGACTAACAACGTAGAATCAAGGCAAATTGCATAGGATATTGAAAATTCTTCATCCGGATTCAAGATTCACATCATGAACTTGGATTTTTCCTACTTCTTCCATCTTTCTTATTTTCGGGGATGTTTTTCCAATTATTCTTGTATAATTTAATTATAAGAATGTTAGGCTAGTTTTTCATTATATTGGATGAATGATGAACCCTATTACTTATTTGTTTTAATTCGAGACAATGAATTTAGTACTTCTTGATTTTTCTTGATTGGTTTTGCATTCCTATTGAACTATTTGATTGCTTGATCACCAATTAGATAGTAAGTTGCTTGTTGTAGTGTAGGAATACTCACAATAAGTCTAGAACGCGGTAAAATCAACACATGGACAATAGTTATTAGGAATAATATCTATGGTATGTGCAATCATGTGTGATAAATCATGTGATTCAATGCATATTTTTCATATGAATTTGGACTAGGAATAGGATCGGGTCGTGTTAAACATAGGTTTAATATATTTTGAAAAAGAATATTGAATAAAAGTGAATTATCGATTGTCTTGAATGCATGAATTTACTAGATTACGAAATAAGAATTGGAATAAATGGCAATAGGGGGATTCACGATTCCAATACAAACATTTACATATTAGATAAACACTTTATTTGTTTTGTTAGTTTATGATTAGTATAGATTACATACAAATCATCTCTTTTTGATATTACCACACTTCGAATTTAATAATAACTATTGAACTACAAATTAGACCTTATTTCTCGTGGGAACGATACTCTTAACTCACAAATATTATTACTTGTACAACGATCCCGTACACTTGCGGGTTTCACGCGAACAACACTCACTGGGTTCGGAGTAGGAGGTCGAAAATTTGACATAGGGGACAGTGTCTCCCTCGCACTCCTGCCACTTTTCTCGAACCCAGAACCATGTCTCCTTCCACCCCTTGATGGAAGTAGGAAGACCCAGTACAAAAGGAGAGTGCCCCCCCGGTCACAACAAGTACCACCCTTTGGAGTCCTCCTTGCCTAAGGACCTTCTCCTTCCAAAGTATGAACGACCCTACTAGCTGGGCCCAAACGTTAGGGACGAGCTGGGTGGAGGCCAACCCATATAACCTAAGAACAACTCGAAAAAAGAGGGGGATGGGCAGACGGAGTCCAGCTTTTAAAAGGAACTTACTGATGGCGACGCACCCTTTTCTAGAAAAGTAGGCCCGCTCATCAGGAGATGAGGACAGAAGCTCAATGTCATAAGAGATCCTATATTTGTCTCTAAGGATGACTAGTTGGGTCGGATCAACACTAGAACGAATTTTGGTTGCCCCCCAACCCACACCATCATCGTCCCTGACGACCCCCTCAGATGTCGAGGTACCCCTACCAGCCTCAATCGACCTCCTAAGATCTACCGTACTAGTTATATGAACCCCTAATTCATTAGCCACCTCAGTCATATCTATATTGTCCCCAGACGAAGGAGAAGAAGCCATAAATGCACAGATAATACCAAAAATTCAAGAAATCAATTACTTACAAGCCAAGAAAGGATTCTTGGAAGCACGAGGGGAATGAGTCAAAGAAAACACTTGGAAGAATATTAAAATGAGAGATCGCAGAGTTTTCATAGGGAAACTGAATGAAGGCTTAAGAATTCTGAAAAAATAATGGAGCAGAGATTCATGCAAAGGTGGAAAGAAATTTTCTCAAAGTTTTTCGCCTTTTATAGACGAGCCCACTCAACCCTGATCGTTGGATCTCAATCCTGATCATCCAGCCATTCATTCAGAGGTTTTAATCTGAGTCACCCATAACATCTAACGCTTCATCTTCAAGGGCCCAGTTCTGAACGTAGCTTGGACGCGCCATCACGGATCTAAGTCTCGATAAGGGACGTGAGAAACAGCCATCATTGACATTAAATACGGCTGCTATTGCATGTATTAGAAGTTGTACTACCCCAACTGTTTCTCTTGGAAAGGTACCACGACATCAAATCAAAGACGCGCCATCACGGATCTAAGTCTCGATAAGGGACGTGAGAAACAGCCATCATTGACATTAAATACGGCTGCTATTGCATGTATTAGAAGTTGTACTACCCCAACTGTTTCTCTTGGAAAGGTACCATGACATCAAATCATTGAAACTCCATGATTAGGACACCTCGTATTTCCCAGAGTTATTGGGAAAATAACAAACCCTCATAATTATGAATCCGATGTTGTGTATAGCATCGGATTTTATCAGCCTCTGAACTTATGAAGACACTTTGAAATACAGCTCCATACCTGCCACGCCACCTCAGATAAATTCCCATGAGGGGGTCTATATAAACCCGGGCATCTTTCTTTCCAAGAGTTACACAACACCTGAAGTCCATCCATTACATAAATAATTATGCATAGATTTGGGACTATTGTTATCCCCCCATATCTGAGGTCTTAGCTCAGACACCACATAGGAAAATAGGCCCACATGGGACCAGATGCCAGCTGTAAATAATCAGCAAGTCAAAAGAGACACAGTAGGTCAGACACACCAATGAAGACAAGTAGGTCAATGTCTACAACACAAATACCTGAACTTATCACACTGCGCAACGAAGTCCAGTCTGAAGCACCTCATCAAAGACGAGGCTCAGACCTATCCGAGGCTCTCTCAACTCGTTTGAGGTTCATAAAGTCGATGCTGTCCCATGTAATGGATTTTAAGATCTTTTAGAAATGATTAATGTGATATTTGTAATAAAGTGTGTCAGCCTAACAATAGAACGGCCCGCCCCCTGCAAAACATTAATTGTATAGATGGGACGGTGACGTGAGGCTTCAGCATAGAGGATGCTGCCACGTGGTTTTGATCCGACGTTCACCACGTCGGTTGGGGTTGTATAAATAGCCTCAATTTGTATGAATGAAAGATGACAATTTTTATGTAATCAGAAAATCTAAGAGAGAGGATATTATAATTTTTCATGGAAAAAACAGTATAAGAAGGATTTACATGTCTTGTTCTTGAAGGCTTGCATGTACATGACAAGCAAATACGTTAAGACTCCAACAAAAGAAATTCCTCATTTACATATCTATCCTTCCACATATTCCATTGGAAAAGAAAGATGTATTGTGAGAAATCGGTCTGGGCATTCGTTGATAGTGCAATTGTCATCAAAACCAAAGAAAATTGCCTTCGCCCGAACGTCTTCATCTCTTGCCAGAAAGTGCCTCCTGCGTCCATTTTCAGCCAGAATACCACCCTAACCCTGTAAGAACGCATCGGAATCACGTTTGACATGGGAAGAGTGGGTACCCTAACCCTGTAAGAACGCATCGGAATCACGTTTGACATGGGAAGAGTGGGTCTCGCATCTGTTGAGTTCATTTTCTGAGGTCAACAGACATCATAGCCCAGTAGGCAAGGTTATAAAGTAAAAGAATTTACTTGTCACGACATGTTAAAAATATGCTTAAACCACGTGTCACAGGCTTAGAGTTTTCCCTACTAACTTCTAGCTCTGCTCGACCGTAACAATTCAAAGTTTTTAGCACTTGTAGGAAACTTATTAAATCAGATTTTGACACAATCGTAAATTTAACCTTTGATGTTAAGTTGTTGCACTTGAAGACTTAGGGCCTACTTGAAAGTTTTATTTTTATCGATTTTTGGTGGTCTCGTTTATGAGGGGTTGGAAGAATCGGTACTTACTAGATTTTTTGTGCACCGATTGTGATTGGTTTAAAAATTACTCAAAAATAGTGTAGCATAATTTTGATCGATTCTCTAAACACATCATATCGACAAATTTTTGCCGTTTCTCAAATTCTCTTCTAATTTTACCATTTATAAAATAATTATTTTCAACAAGCATATTTTGTGTAATAGTAACTTATAAATAAAAATATACTAACCAAAAAAATTATTTACTAGCAATAAAATCATATTATAATTTAAAAATTACTTATAATTAAAATATTATTTATAAGATAAAAAATTATTTTTGTGTAAAAATCTTACTAATAAGACAAAATATCACTTATAAAATATAAAAAGTTACTTATAAGTAAAAAGTTTGCTTGTGTGTAAAAATTATTTAAAAATACAAAATTAACTTACAATTATAAATTTTATATATAACTAAGAAATACTAACATAAAATTTTAAGTAAGTATTTAAATTTTTAGATTAAATATTTACTTATATATAAAAAAATTACATATAAGTAAAGTATCATTTATAAGTAAAAAATCTCATACAAGAAATCATAAACTTAAAATCTCACTAAGAGACATGCATGTAACTTTACTTTCTTAAAAAAACTTTCAGAACCGATTGATAATAAACTCTAAAGTATGGGTTGGACTGTTTTAAAAATCGCTACTAGAACCACTCATAATCAGTACGCTCATAAACGATCAAAATCGGTATTTTTAAAAAGGCTCATAACTGGTACGTCGGAATTCCCAAGCAAGCCCTTTAGGAAAAATGGACAGAATGCAAAAGAACAGAAATTGGGCAGAGTTTGGAAGAATCTGCTTTTATAACTTGAAGAAAAATTCTTACAATCGCATACAATTGTTTGCATCAATCCCACTCCATGTTTAGATGAAATTGTTACATGTACATCAGGGGTTACATAATGTCACATGACAATATACCATTTGGCAATTTAAAATATAATCAACTTTTCAATCCAATTTTTTTTCATCCACATCATATTATGTAACCTCTTATATACAAATTTAATGCACAAGTAGCAATATTCTAAAACTATTGTAGATAAAATACATAGAAACGACGGGAGAGGATCTATTTGATCCAACGGCCAAATACAAAGTAATCTGATCACTACAGATGCTTTTTACCTTTTACAATCATGCTTTGCTGCCTTCGTCCCCTGCCTAAATGGATAAACTGCAACTCGGGACATAAATCTCATGCATAGAAGTTTAAATACGATACAAATATTAGTTAAGGGATTCGTTTTTATATTATTGTGAATTAATTAATTTTCATTAATTTAGTTTCCCATGTGATGAAGTTTAAAATTAAATTAAAGTTCCGATATCCCTTGATGATTCAAATGAAATTTTGATCAAAGTTCAGAGGTGAAATTTACTTTTTAAGAATGTTAATATTGGAAACGATGGTACAATGACCTATAAATAATAGGGAAAATTAGGCCCTATACCTTTTTTTTTAAGTGTTTTGATTAATACCCTTAAACTAATTAAACATTTTAAGGAAGTATTAAATACGTCATAAACCACCTAATTAACTACAATCAAAGCCCAACCTGATTAACTTCAACAAGCCCAAACCACGTAATCTCCCATTCCTTCTAAAAAATGTTTCCTCTTCCAGTCGTAGCCCCAATTTCCAGAGGCGAAGTTACGAGCAAATCTAACTATAAATCTCAATTTTCGACCTATTTTTCATCGATTTCTTCATCGTGGCACGACAAATAACTGACTTGCTTCCATTTTGTTATCCAAAGCAATTTGTCCATTAAGTCCAACTATTTGAATTCTTTTGCTGCCTTTGATTACATAAATCATTTGATAAGATGAATCATTTGTGAATAATGGGCACAAAATCAAATCAGCATCTAGTTTAACAACATTGACACTGAGTTCAAAATGAGATTTCTCAGCAGCATTGAATTGAATGATGAAAAGTCTTTATCAAAACTGACAGCAAATTTCTTGGAAGCTGATAATTACGTTTTATATACTTATTTTACTGTCAAAAAATGAGCAATTGTTGATTAATATGTTGGAATATAGTTTAATTCTATACAATTCATGTTTTGCAGGACAAGTGATGAATGTGGCGGAAATAATGAAAAATAAGTGAAAAATAACCAGAATGGAAGAAAGTGAAAGTTCAAAGACTAAAATGCAAATACTAAAAAATTATTTCGGGACTCGCGATTAAGGTTCAAGAGTGCTAAAGGTCGATTGGAAGCAACTAGAAGTCAAAAAGGAATGGAATATTATCAAAATCAATTTCCAATTCGCACAAGAGATATTCCAAATTTTTAGTCGAATACTGAGATCCATTTTTGGTATAATAAAAGTCTGAATTAGAAAAGATGTATTGCTAAAAAAGTTGTATCTCTTCGAGTTATCTTTCCAATGCATCTTGAATCATCTAAATCAGATATTAGAAGAGAAAGTTATAACCAAATTACTGACTACTGTGTAGAGACAAAAAATCCGCGCGCGAAAGGAACTTTCCTTATTCGATTAGAACTCTTTTGAAAACCAATTTGAACGTGATTTTCATCTAATTTCCGACTCTTACAAATACTTAACAGCAGAATACATATGGAGAAGGCCCCCATACACCATTCTTCTCCTCTTTGGCTCAAGAAACTCATGTAGAACTAAAACCCTTGGTGAAGCTACGAATGAACACGATTGGAATTGGTGATTTCATATCTTTTATTCATTTAATTTGATATTTTCATTGTTAAACAAAGCTAGAATTTAGATTTTCATTCTCTAGAATTTATATTGAAATTGATTTAATATTTACAAGATTTTTCATGGATTCAGTCATGTTTTTTCCATTGTTCAATCAAACTATTTATTGAATTTCAATTTCAATTATTTATTGTTGAAATTGGTTTAACAATTATTATATCCTTCATAGATCAAGTCATACTTCTTTTATCATTAGATTAAATTAGTTGTTGAATTTTAATCTCAATTTCACTTTATTGGTGGATTGATTACTGCCTTATGCTTGATGTATATGGTCGATCTTTGATCTTGTTCCAATAAAATTGTGCGAATATGTCTTAAGTCTAAATTTTAGGATTACATTTGTAAATTAAATTGATTTTCACTATATATCTTCCAATTAGAGTGTTGGGATGAAAGTCTCTAATTGTGTTATGAAAATGAATAATTGATATGATTGATCCAATCCAATTGAGGGAATTCCGACGCTTCACCGCTTCGAATTATTGATTTTAATTTCACGTTTCAACATTGAATTTTATTACACATTTGAGAGATCAATTCAGCATTTTTGATCCTTTAAATATTCTTCTATCTCCCTATGGATACGACACCCCAAAACTGTGCTACAACTACCGCGTTATTCTTTGGGCGTAATCAAATTTTGGCGCCGTTGCCGGGGAGACGGTACAAAATACGCGAGGATCGACTACAGAAGGGTGACATCGTTCCTTTTATTTTATTTTTAGTTCGTTTAATTTTCTTTATTATATTTTTCCTCTTTTCACTTTATTTTCTTTTAACTTTTTTATGAGCATGTATCAAGAAGAACGAGGACGATCTTCGGACAGACCCGACACAGAGTTTGAACATTTTTTTAACCCTGCTTTTGGTTTTGCATCTATTAAAACTGACACCACATCACATAACACAATGTCGACGGTGAGCATGATGTATCGTATAGAACTTTGCATGATTATCTGCACCCCATGCGTACATCTACACCTTCATGTATTATGTTTCCACCCAACATGTCACGTGTAGATTTTAAACCTGGAATGATTCAACTTCTTCCTAATTTCTATGAACTTGAAAATGAGAACCCGTATGTGCATGTTGGGGATTTCGAGGAGGTTGTAGCAACCTTCCACAATCAACATGGTACAATGGATGCAATTAGGCTCAAATTCTTCCCATTTTCTCTTAAGGAAAAGGCTAAGAGCTGGTTGTATTCATTGAGACCACGTTCTATTGGAACTTGGGCTGAAATGACCCAAGCGTTCTTTGGCAAATACTTTCCCCACCACAAAACTACTGCTTTGAAAAAGAAGATATCTTCTTTTATCCAAAAGAAGAGTGAAACTTTATATCAAGCGTGGGAAAGGTATAAAGACCTCCAAGCTCTTTGTCCGCACCATGGTTATGAGAGTTGGTGCATCGTGAGCTATTTTTATGAAGGGTTAACATCTAGAGAGTGTCAGTTTGTTGAAATAATGTGTAATGACTGATAAGTGTGTAAAAACACACTTATTTAGCACTTTTTACATTTAATTGGAATTTAAATTGAGTTGATTTCTACGCATAATTGTGTAAAATTGTATGTTTGTAGGCTTGATACCCGAATTCGCGAAGAACGGAGTGAAAACGTGCAGAAGGGAACTAAAAGTGTACAAATTGGTGAAGTTAGGGACCAAGTTGCACATGCCACAAAGATGAAGGACTTGACATGCAATTTAGAAAGGACCAAATTGAAATGAAAGTGAAATTATGAGGACTAAATTGTACAAGAGCCAAAATTGAGGGACTGAGCTGTAACTTCTGAAAGATGAAGCCTTGCGATCGCATGGCTTAGACCCATGCGATCGCCCAAGCATTTGCAGGGAATTGGCATCCTTTAATTTTTGGCCCATGCGATCGCATGGACTTACTCCTTGCGATCGCAAGGGGTTAAAATCTTATGGCGGTTTAAGTTTTTTTTATCTCGATTTCTTTTTATTTTTTTTTACGTTTTCTTAGTTTTTTGGCCACTTATATTAGCTTACTTAATAGTTAAGTCTTTATATTACATTATCTTACCTTATTTTATTAGTAGATTTTTTTTAGATATTTTATCAACTTATTTTCCCTTTAAATATACTACCTTGTACTCACACTAGACAACTAACTCTCCCCTCCCCCTTTTCACACGTTTTTCCTCTCTTTTATTTCTCTTTTTATTTTTATTTTCTTTATTTTAGTTTCTTCTTGGTTCATTGGTGAAAGATCAAGGAATTCCTGTTGACCCTCTCATTCAGCCAGAACATGCCCCGAGGGATGATATTCTGCCTGGTTTCAATAACCAAGCAGGAAGGATCCAAATCCCGTTGTTAATGAGGAAGATATGCTGTTTAGGGATTTCCTGAACCGTCTTGTAGTTGAGAATGAATCAGGAATCATCTATCCTCCTTTTGGGCATCCAAATTTTCAACTGAGGCCTAATGTAATTAATCTATTCTCCAACACCATATCATTTTATGGGAGAATAGATGAAAACCCTCATGCTCACGTGGCTCGATTTATGGAAATTGTGAGCAACTTCATTTATGAAGGAGTGAGTGAGGAGGCCATCAGAATGAGGTTATCCGTGTACACTCTGAAAGACAAGGCGAGAGAGTGGCTTGACACTCTACTGCCGAGGAGTATCACGAGTTGGGTAGAACTGGTACAAAAATTCACAACCAAATTCTTTCCACCCGCTCATGTTGCCAAACTCAAGCACGGTATAACGACATTTCAACAACTGGACTCGGAGACTTTTCATGAAGCCTGGGAGAGATTCAAGGACATGCTAAGAAAGTGCCCAAACAATCGGATTACTTTAGCCCAGCAAGTCCAATACTTCTATGCCGATTTAACTCCAGCTCACCGATCAAATGTCAACTCATCGTCAAACGGATCTGTCCAAAATAAAAGTATTCGAGAGGTGTATGAGCTATTTGAGGTGATGAGTGAACAAAGTGCTATGTGGTCGGATAGACGTGCTAAAATAGGAGTTAGTGGAGCTCGAGACAATGAAGCATATTCCTTAGTTTTATCTAAGATCGATTCCTTAGCACGTAAAGTAGAAGGGCTTTCGACATCCTCTTCCAGCTCGCATTCAGCTCACATGATACAATCACTGCCTATTTGTGATTTATGCGGAGCTAATCATCCCAGTCCTAGTTGTCCTCTGATTGCCAGTAGTTCGGGACCACCTGATCAACTGGCATATACTCAAAATTTTCAACGCCCCGGGTTCAACCCTTATTCGCAGACTTATAACCCTGGTGGCGTAATCATCCCAACTTCTCTTATGGGAACAATCAAAATGTACTGAATCCTAAACCACAAGAGAAGAAGGAAGGTTGGGAAGAGGCCATTGCTAAATTAGCAAACCATCAGTTGCAATACCAAGAACGCAATGATGCCTCTTTGAAGAATCTGGAAAGGCAAGTGGGCCAGATTGCTAAATTTCTCTCTGAGAGGCCTCAAGGGGCTTTGCCAAGTGACACTGAGACTAATCCTCGAGAGAAAGCACAAGCTGTTACTACCAGAAGTGGGATACAATTGTCTGATCTCACGGTAGTACGACCCACTACACCTACTGCTGAGAAAGAGGTGGTACAGGAACCGAATGGAAATCCTAAACTGAGTAAGACTGATGTAGACGAGCCATCATCATCGAAGGCTCCTACACTAGTTAAGACTTATGTACCACCTATCCCCTTCCCACAAAGGCTCCAGAAGCACAAGTTGGATGTACAGTTTGGTAAATTTTTGGAGGTCTTCAAGAAACTACACATCAATATCCCGTTTGCTGATGCTCTAGCTCAAATGCCGAGCTATGCGAAATTCATGAAAGATATCCTTTCTAACAAAAGGAAACTTGAGGAGCATGAGACGGTGATGTTAACTGAAGAGTGTAGTGCTATCCTCCAAAACAAGTTACCTCCAAAAATCATAGATCCAGGCAGCTTTACTATTCCATGCGTCATTGGTGATCTGAATATTAGTAAAGCATTGTGTGATCTTGGAGCTAGCATTAATTTGATACCATTGTCGATTTTTCAAAAATTGGGATTGGGAGAAGTCAAGGCTACTATGGTATCCTTGCAATTGGTCGATCGTTCCATCACGTATCCTCGTGGTGTCGTGGAGGATGTGTTAGTGAAAGTTGACAAGTTCATCTTTCCAGCTGACTTCATTATTCTCGATATGGAGGTAGATCATGAGATCCCTATCATTTTAGGGCGGCCATTTCTTGCCACAGGTCGAGCTCTAATCGACGTGCAAGAAGGGAAACTCATCTTACGGGTACAATATGAGCAAGTTACATTTAATATCTTGAAATCTGTCAAGTACCCGTTGGCATCCGAAAATTGCTTCAGAGTTGATATTATTGATCAATTGGTTGCCGAGTCTTTATGTGAACGTTCTGATGATCATCTGATAAAATGCCTTATGAGTTCGTCACACAATGAAGATGGGGATTCAGAAGTAGACAGCATGGCAAATTACTTAAATGCTACACCTTCCCATGCATACAGAAGAACCCATATGTTGAGGAGTTGGATAAAACTTCTCCACCACCACTTCCATCACACCAAAAAGCACCCACGCTTGAATTGAAAACTCTTCCACCTCATCTGAGGTATGCTTATTTAGGTGAATCATCCACACTTCCGGTTATCATTTCTAACTCCTTGAGTGAGCTAGAAGTAGAGAAGCTACTTCGAGTTCTTCGGGAACATAAGGAAGCCATCGAGTGGACGATTGCTGACATTCGAGGAATAAGTCCGTCCTTCTGTATGTACAAGATACTGATGGAGAATGACTTTAAGCCATCAGTCGAGCATCAAAGGTGACTTAACCCAAATATGAAGGAAGTGGTGAGAACAGAAGTTGTGAAATGGCTTGATGCAGACATTATCTATCCCATCTCTGATAGTCCTTGGGTAAGTCCTGTTCAAGTTGTACCGAAAAAGGGAGGTATCACAGTGGTAGAGAATGAAGACAATGAACTGATACCTACCCGACCTGTTACTGGTTGGAGAGTGTGCATTGACTACCGCAAGTTAAACACTGCGACTAGAAATGATCATTTTCCTCTTCCTTTCATAGATCAGATGCTAGAGCGGTTGACAGGGTATTCACATTACTGTTTTCTTGATGGTTATTCGGGCTACAATCAAATTCCAATAGCCCCGGAAGTCCAAGAGAAAACCACTTTTACATGCCCGTACGGTACTTTTGCGTACAGGAGAATTCCCTTTGGCCTTTGCAATGCACCCGCGACTGTCCAACGCTGTATGATGGCAATTTTCTCAGACATGGTCAAGAAATGCATTGAGATCTTCATGGATGATTTCTCGGTATTTAGGCCTTCCTTTGATGGATGCCTGAATAATCTGGAGAGAGTACTCCAACGCTGTAAAGATACCAATTTGGTACTGAACTGGGAAAATGCCATTTTATGGTACAAAAAGGCATAGTTCTTGGCCATCGGATATCTCTGAAAGGAATTGAGGTGGACAAGGCAAAAATTCAAGTGATTGAAAAATTGTCCCCACCTACCACTGTAAGAGGGATTAGGAGTTTTCTTGGACATGCTGGATTTTACAGGAGGTTCATCAAAGTCTTTTCCAAAATCACAAAACCCCTGTGCTCCTTACTTGAGAAGAATATTACTTTTAATTTCTCTCAAGAGTATCTCATTGCTTTCAATGCTTTGAAAGAAAAGCTCATTACTGCTCCTATCATTGCAGCTCCAGATTGGAATCTTCCATTCGAGCTGATGTGCGATGCTAGTGATTATGCTGTTGGAGCAGTTTTGGGACAGAGGCGAGACAAAATCCTGCATGTGATCTACTATGCTAGTAGAACTCTTACCGATGTGCAGTTGAACTATGCCACTACTGAGAAGGAAATGCTTGCAGTAGTGTTTGCGTTCGATAAATTTAGATCTTACCTCATTGGTTCAAAGGTCATCGTCTACACTGATCATTCGGCTATCAAATTTCTGTTGGCTAAAAAAGATGCAAAACCGAGATTGATCAGATGGGTACTCCTTCTGCAAGAGTTTGACCTCGAGATTCAAGATAAGAAGGGAACTGAAAATGTCGTAGCTGATCATTTATCTCGTCTCGAGCAACCCGAAGACGTGTTGGAAGGAGATATTAATGAGGTATTTCCAGACGAACAACTACTACAAATTCTGCAATTGTTGCAAGTATCTGCTTTGCCATGGTATGCAGACCATGTCAATTATCTTGCAGGTGGTATCATACCCCTTGAGCTTTCATATCAACAACGAAAAAGGTTCTTCGCTGATATTAAGCACTACTTTTAGGAAGATCCTTTGTTGTTTAAAAGGGGTCCGGATCAGATCATTCGGAGATGTGTACCTGAAAATGAAATGGAGAACATTCTTGATAGATGTCATTCTTCTCCATACGGTGGTCACTTTGGTGCTGTGAAAACTGCATCCAAAGTACTTCAATTTGGTTTTTATTGGCCTACGTTATTTAAAGACGCTCACACATTCGTCTCTAAATGCAATAGATGTCAACGTATGGGTAACATTTCCAAGCGAAATGAGATGTCGTTGACTTCGCTATTAGAGGTAGAGATTTTCGATGTGGGGCATTGACTTTATGGGGCCATTTCCATCGTCATTTTCAAATCAGTACATTCTGGTGGCTGTTGACTATGTGTCTAAGTGGGTTGAGTCTATGGCTTTACCTACTAATGATTCTCGGGTAGTCGTGAACTTCTTAAAGAAAGACATTTTTTCTCGTTATGGCACTCCCCGAGCCATTATTAGTGACGGAGGCAAACATTTCTGTAATCGCCTTTTAAACTCACTTTTGGCCAAGTATGGGGTAAAGTATCGTGTGGCTACACCCTATCACCCCCAAACGAGTGGCCAAGTTGAAATCTCAAACCGAGAGTTAAAGAGAATTCTCGAGTTGATAGTGAATGCTTCGTGGAAAGATTGGTCCAAGAAATTGGACGACGCGTTATGGGCATACCGCACTGCTTTTAAACCCCTATCGGTATGTCACCATATTGCCTGTTATTTGGAAAAGCATGTCATCTACCTGTCGAACTTGAACACCGGACATACTGGGCTATAAAAGCTTTAAACTTTGATGAAAAGATGTCTAGAGCAAAGAGATTGCTCCAACTCAATGAACTTGATGAAATCCGCCTCGATGCTTATGAGAGTACTCGTCTCTACAAAGAAAAGACAAAGAGATGGCACGATCAGAACATTGTTAAGCGGGAATTTTATGTTGGACAGCAAGTTCTCCTTTATAATTCTCGACTTTGGTTATTCCCTGGTAAACTTCGCTCTAGATGGTCGGGACCATTTACCATTGTTCAAATTTTCCCACATGGAGCGATTGAGATTTATGGTGAAAAACAGGGACATTTCAAAGTCAATGGCCAGAGATTGAAATCATATTTGGGAAATGACTTTGACAAAGAACAGTCCACCGTTTTTTTTTATAACACCGAATGATTTGAGTCTTATAGTCAAGCTAACGACTATAACCAAGCGCTTGTTAGGAGGCAACCCAACGTTTCTACTGCTTTATTTTATCTTTTTGGTGTGTTTACTGCTTTTATTATTATATTTGTGAACTAATGCCGCTATTTTTGTAGGCCATGTTTGCAGTTCCACTATGTCTCTGATTTTTCGTAGGTCTTCATCACATTGAAGTACAACAAGGTCATTGGTCAGAGCTGCTCAAGCGTATCAAAAGTCCAAACGCTTGCATTGGTACCTTTCACATGAAATCAGGGAAGTCTCTATTTTCCTTTCGCTTGTTTTTTACACATTGAGGGCAATGTGTTGATTAAGTTTGGGGGTATTGAGCCTTGCCGGCTACTGATGTTGTGTTGTTTAATATATTTGAGCCTTGCCGGCTTTACTGTGTGCTTTGATTGGCGATGGTGTTGTATTGACATGTTAGATAATGTTAGATAGCCTTGCCGGCTGTTATTTGAATGAAGTTGGAATTGTTATTGATTCACAAACTATGTTTTTGCCGAATTATGCTGTTATGCTGCCAAAATTTTTTCTGAGAAATTGCTTATCCATGTAAGATATTGAGTTTCATTGAGCACAAGTCAGGATTGATTGTTATTTCGACGAAAAAATGATTGTTTATGGAAACTGTTTGAATTGGTAGAACTTAGGTTGTGAGTATTGTTGCAAAATTATATCAACCTATACCCATTTCTCCTCTACTTTACCATGTTGTGAAACAAGTTTGGGGGTGGTTGAGCCGGGGAATGATTTTGTTGAAAAAATGTGTTGATTCCATGCATGTTGATAAAAATGATTGTGTGGAGTGTCTGTTGCCAAGTATAAGCTAGGTATTGACCGTATGCTAGGAATCTACGCCGTGCTATTGCTTAAAAAAAATATTGCACTGTGTTAAAACTTATGTCTCACTTCGTAGCCTTTTTGACTCGAGTTATTAAGTCCGTTGGGGTATTTTAAAATCTGGTACCCTTTGATCTAAACAACCGGGGAGCTACCGACTTAAAGCTTGCTACAGGGGTCAAGAAGAAAGCTTAAGGGAGTGAGGTGAATTTTGAGCTGATATTGAAAAATTTGATTTGGTGCAATTGATTGATCTTGGGCGTAGATAACTAGTGGGTTTGACTTACTTAGTATAAACTTGATTGTAATGCACTCATTAGTGGAGAATCATCACATTTATATATGTTGAAATTGCCGGTTAGATCCAACCAAACTAGTGATGAAAAAGAAAAGAGTGAATGGAGAGAACCCTTTAGATTTACACTTTGGGAAAATGAAAGAAAATATCTATTCTGAATGTGAATCTTACGAGCGTGAAAGGATATATTTGACTACAAAGGGTTAGGTTGGAACCAATGTCAAAAATTTTTCCATTTTAATGATTGTTTTCTAGTTTTGATAATGATTTAGAATGAATATGCACACACTACACTGATCAAACAACAGATAAGCTAAATGATTTTATACAGAATTATTTGGAGCATAGTTGTGAATTGGTAGACAATTTTTAAACTCTCTGATATTCTTTGCGAGCTATCTAATGTGTTGATCATTGTCGCATTTGCATGATTGTGTTAGAAGTTAATCTTGCTCGAGACTAGCAAGAGCTCAAGTTTGGGGGTGTGATAAGTGTGTTTTTACACACTTATTTAGCACTTTTTGCATTTAATTGAAATTTAAATTGAGTTGATTTCTACGCATAATTGTGTAAAATTGTATGCTTGTAGGCTTGATACCCGAATTCGCGAAGAATGAAGTGAAAACATGCAAAAGGGCACTAAAAGTGTACAAATAGGTGAAGTTAGGGACCAAGTTGCACATGCCACAAAGATGAAGGACTTGACATGCAATTTAGGAAGGACCAAATTGAAATGAAAGTGAAATTATGAGGACTAAATTGTACAAGAACCAAAATTGAGGGACTGAGCTGCAACTTCTGAAAGATAAAGCCTTGCGATCACATGACTTAGACCCATGCGATCGCCCAAGCATTTGCAGGGAATTGGCATCCTTTAATTTTTGGCCCATGCGATCGCATGGACTTACTCCTTGCGATCGCAAGGGTTAAAATCTTACGGCGGTTTAAGTTTTTTTATCTCTATTTCTTTTTATTTTTTTTTACATTTTCTTAGTTTTTTGGCCACTTATATTAGCTTACTTAATAGTTAAGTCTTTATATTACATTATCTTACCTTATTTTATTAGTAGATATTTTTTTAGATATTTTATCAACTTATTTTCCCTTTAAATATACTACCTTGTACTCACACTAGACAACTAACTCTCCCCTCCCCCTTTTCACACGTTTTTCCTCTCTTTTATTTCTCTTTTTATTTTTATTTCTCTTTATTTTAGTTTCTTCTTGGTTCATTGGTGAAAGATAAGGAGATTTCAAGCATAGAAGTTGGAAAAATTGGTGAAGGGAATTCCAAAGCCTATCTTCAAAGGGTTGTATCATTCACTTTGGTTTGCTTTCATTATTTTCCAATTTGTGTAATGTATTGTATAATAAATCTCCTTGTTATTATGTTTATGAAGATGAACTAAGTAAGTTTTGTTGGAATTTATTTAGTAACTTAACCTAATACTTCATTAAATGTCAATTATATGTTTGTTAGAATTTTATTATGCATTGATTATCAAAATAATAGTGTATCAATCATCATGTTTAAAATGATTTCATTTAATTGACGACTAGATGAAATTGTTAGGTTTTACATCATTTTTGGTGACGCTTAAATAATTGTAATTAATTTTGATGTGATTGTTGTAAAATAGTTGCATTAAATAGACCGAAATGATTGATACCATGATTTTGTCTAGTATACTAGGCTCGTCTAGGTGATGTAGAGATACACACCTACCTCATGTGATCCGCTGAGCTATTTTCACAGAAAATCATGCTGTTGGTTATGTTTGTATCGACATAGAGATATGCGGTACAGATACGCCGATTAGAGTTAATATGACCTCGAGAGGGGGTATTAACTAAAACAGGAAAATCGGGTCTAACTATTGTATTTTGATAATTAGCATTTGTACGTGATCGAATTGACATTAATGAAGTATAGGTTAAGCAAAACATAAATTCCAACATCTTTTCAAAACCGAACCTTTTTACCTTTTTATCTGTTATTTTATCAGTTTTTAGTCTAACTGTAGTTTTTAGAGTTTTTAAATCATTTTTAAATCTGTGTGTGTGTCTTTCCTTAAATCAGGACAGATAAACTTCAAATTGAATTCCACACTCTCTGAGGGATCGACTTAGACTCTTTAGGTCCACTTTTACTACTTGTTCTCGACCCATGCACTTGCAGCATAGAATCACCCGAACAATGGCGATTTCCTACAAAAAGATCCAGATGAGGTTATAGGACATTTAGATGACTTAGCTGAGAAAGCCCACACCTGGACTGGCCCTAGTGCTACTGATAGCACCAATAGGTCACGAGCCGTAGGAAATCCTTCTAGTGCAGGCATCTACCATCTTAGGGAAGAAGACAACTTAGAGCTAAGGTAGAAGCCCTAACTAGAGAAATTGAGAACCTACGCACTAGTAGTTCAAAGCCTACTTATACTATTGCTCGTGTTGAGTCTACTGGGTCGTGTGGTGTGTGTGGTGGACTTGATCATCCAGTGCAAGAGTGTTTTGCTCTAGCTTAGATGAGGGGGTTTATGATGAACACTGTAATGCTTTAGGTGTGTACAAAAAGCCTTATGCCCCATATTCTGAGACTTACAATCAGGGGTGGCGGAATCTTCCTAATTTCAGCTGGAAATCTGATAACCAGCAACTTACTCAGCCACCTAGAGTTTTCAATACACCATCACATCAACCCTCAACGTCTAGGAATTCTTTAGAGGACACCTTACATTTTTTTATGGAGGCACACAGAAAAAAACAAATCAAAAATTCGAGACTATGATTACCTAAATTGTTGAGGATCATAAGGAAATCAAGAATCATATCTCCAAACTAACTAGTGTCTTAGCTGTAGAGGAACGTCGAAAATTTTCGGCTCAAACCTCAACCTAACCTTAAGGGACAATACATGACACAAACCTCGGGATCTAATATAAACAATCTTAGAGAGATAAATGTCATAACCACTAGATCAGGGAAACTCATAGAACAAACCGCTAGACCTATGGAAACTGGGAAAGTGTCTAGTGAGCCTGAAGAGAGTAACCCTAGAGAGGAAGTGATGACAAATCCAGTGAGAGCACCTTTCCCACTAGCTCTTAAGTCCACCTCAAAATCTGCTAGTCAACATAGTGAAGTCTTAGAGCATCTAAAGCAGTTAAAAATCAATTTGCCCTTTCTGCATGTAATTTCACAGATTCCGACGCATGCTAAAGTCCTTAAGGATTTGTGCACTATCAAAAGGAAACACAATACCAAAAAAACTACTTTCTTGACTGGGAGTGAGTGCACTGATTGACCAAAGAGTCTTACCTAATTATAAGGACCATGGTTGTCTTACTGTGTCTTGTATCATTGGGAGTCATGAGTTTGGACAAGCTCTTCTAGATTTAAGGGCTAGTGTCAATATCATGCCTTATGCTATTTACTTGTCATTAGGTTTGGGTGAGATGAAACCTACATCTGTGGTTTTACAATTAGCTGATAGGTCCACTGTTAGAGCTAGAGGAGTAGTTGAGGATGTCTTGATTCAAATTGATAAATTTTACTATCCCGTGGATTTCTTGGTGTTGGATGTAAAAGATGATGTGAATGTTGACTCTAAGATTCCTATCATTCTTGGTAGACCTTTCGTTGCTACGGCTAATGCTCTGATTAATTGTAGGAATGGTCTTATGAAACTATCATTTGGGAATATGACTCTAAAAGTCAACATTTTCCATATCACTAAACAGTTAGAGGAGGATGATGTAATTGATGCACTCACTCAAGAGGTTGCTGATAGTATGTTTCTTGGACCAGCACAGGAAACTCTAGAACTGGATGGAGTAGACTTCATCATCAATAAATATCTTGAGATAGATGATCAAGATTCAGGTAATAGTTCTTATTTTACATTACCAGTTTCTAATGAGAGAACTTTACCTCTTATCTTGCAGGTCCCTACTCCTGATTCTGAGCCCTCCTCTGGTTATCCCACACATGTATTTGATGGAGGCAAAGGAACATCACCAATGCTTATGTCCGAGGAGCTTAGTGCATTGCAAAGAAAATTGAAACCACACTTACTGGATGCAGGTTAAGGAGGAAATATTGGGTCGAGCCAAAAACAATAAACAAAGGCGCTGCTTGGGAGGCAACCCAAGGGGAGTTCGTTCTTTTTCTTCTGCCTTTTACTTTTGTATTTTTATTCTAGTTAATTTTGTCATTTTCTTTGCTTTACCATTCTATTGAGTGCTTTCGACCCTTACATTTTAAGTTTATGTTACTTCACTGCACTATTATGTGATATTTGTCATTTCCTTCATTTGTCTATCATGTTTATGCATTGAGGACAATGCAAAATTTAGTTGTGGGAAAGATTCTGTTGGTTTTTATTGTAAATTTGCATAAGTAATATTATGGAGTTTCAAAATTTTTGAGAATCATTGGGAAAGTATCAGCTGTGAATGATGAAATAGTGCATTATTGGATTAGTTTAGACCTGTTTATCTAAAACTTGACATTTTCTATGCACGTTACTTATGTTTGGCATATTAAGTTAGTGGAACGGTTCAGTATGTAGTGGATAGTGGAATATAGTGATACAACCAAATAAACTCTAGTGTCATATTCCATAAATCCAATTATAGGTTAGTTTGGAGATGATTGAACTGTTACAGGGAAACACTGAGATGAATAGGGATTCCATGCATGAAAACCTTGTGTGGATTGTTTGAAACCTATTGAGATGAAAACATGGTGAAAGTTTGAAGTTAGAGGCTAGTTTTAGAGATTGGATATCTAAAAAAAAAACTAGGGGCATTGCACTAATCTTTGAGTACATTGAAGCATCTTTTCGAGCCTACATAACTCGGGTGATTAAGCCTGTGAGGGTGATTTAAAATCTGATGCCCTATGGTCATCTAACTCGGGAGTCATTGGCCTAAAGCTCGCTACATGGGTTACACAGAAAGCAAATGAGAAAATGCTAAAAAAAAAAAGATGGAGAAAATATGAAAATGAAAAAAAAATTCTATTCAAATACATTGATTAAGCTCCAAACATCCAGTTGACAAAACTTTACCTTTGATGAGAAGCAAGTAACCTAGTCTAATCTCAATGGTAGAAGCAATCAAAAATATAGAAGAATCTCGATTTACTGAAGTGTGAACTTGTAAGAGTAAGGTCTATCCAAACTACAAGAGGGTAAGGAATAGAAATGAAAAGTTGAACCTAGGATGCACCCTGGGAAAATGAGTAAATATCATAAGTTTGGGGGTGTGTGAATCTCTCGAGCGAGGAAAGGAAATATCGGACTACTTTGGGACAAGTGTTGAACCAATCACAAATCTTAAGATGTTGACATGGGTTTTCACACACACACACACACACGTGTCAGGTTATGCATATAACAGGTGGAGACTGATTTAATTTTTGCACTGTTGTAATTGTTCATTTGTCTGACTAACAAATTTCATACATGAGACACGACATATTGTGAAATTGTGTTGGTTGTAGAGTCAAGTTATATTGTTGTTGTTTGAGGACAAACAATAGTTCAAGTTCGGGGGAGTTTGATAAGTACATTTTACATACTTATTTTAATATCAAAACATGAGCAATTGTCGATTAATATGTTGGAATATAGTTTAATTCTATGCAATTCATGTTTTGCAGGACAAGTGATGAATGTGGCGGAAATAATGAGAAATAAGTGAAAAATAACCAGAATGGAAGAAAGCGAAAGTTCAAGGACTAAAGTGCAAACACTCAAAAATTATGTCGGGACTCACGTTGAAGGTTCGAGAGTGCTAAGGGTCTATTGGAAGCAATTAGAAGTCAAAAAGGAATGGAATATTATCAAAATTAATTTCCAATTCGCACAAGGTATATTCCAGATTTTTAGCTGAAAATTGAGACTCATTTTTGGTATAGTAAAAGTCCGAATTGGAAAAGATGTATTTCTAACAAAGTTGTATCTCTTCGAGTTATCTTTCCAACGCATCTTGAATCATCTAAATCAGATATTAGAAGAGAAAGTTATAACCAAATTAATGACTACTGTGCAGAGACAAAAAATCCTCGCGCGAAATGAACTTTCCTTATTCGATTAGAACTCTTTTGAAAACCAATTTGGACGTGATTTTCTTTTAATTTCTAACTCTTACAAATACTTAACATCAAAATACATATGGAGAAGGCCCCCATACACTATTCTTCTCCTCTTTGGTTCAAGAAATTCATGGAGAACTAAAACCCTCAGCGAAACTACGAAGGAACTCGATTGGAATTGATGATTTCATGTCTTTTATTTATTTAATTTGATCTTTTCATTGTCAAATAATACTAGAATTTAGATTTTTATTCTCTTGAATTTGTATTGAAATCGGTTTAATATTTACAAGATTTTTTATGGATTCAGTCATATTTTTTCCATTGTTCAATCAAACTATTTATTGAGTTTCAATTTCAATTATTTATTATTGAGATTGGTTTAACAATTATTATATCTTTCATAAATCCAGTCATGCTTCTTCTATCGTTAGATTAAACTAATTGTTGAATTTTAATCTCAATTTCACTTTATTGGCGGATTGATTACTGCCTTATGCTTGATGTATATGGTCGATCTTTAATCTTCTTCCAATAAAATTGTGCGAATATATCTTAAGTATAAATTCTAGGATTACATTTGTAAATTAAATTAATTTTCACGGTATATCTTTCGATTAGAGTATTGGGATGAAAGCCTCTAATTGTGTTATAAAAATGAATAATTGATATGATTGATCTAATCCAATTTAGGGAATTCCGACGCTTTACCACTTCGAATTATTGATTTTAATTTCACGTTTCAACATTGAATTTTATTACACATTTGAGAGAATAATTCAGCATTTTTGATCTTTTAAATATTATTCCATCTCCCTGTGGATACGACACCTCAAAAGCAATCACCTGATTGGTCGTTACCATTTGAGATTATGTGTGATGCTTTTGATTATGGGTAGGTGCTGTCATTGGGCAATGAAAGGAGTGTAAACCTTTTGTCATTTACTATGCTAGTAGAACCTTAAGTGGTGCTCAAATGAACGATTCCACAACTGAGAAGGAACTACTAGCTGTAGTATTGGCTTTAGATAAGTTTCGATCCTATTTAATTGGTTCTCCTATCACAATCTTCACAGACCATTCTACTCTTAAGTACCTTCTTTCCAAGAAGGATGCTAAGGCACGACTGATTAGGTGGATTTTACTCCTACAGGAATTTGACATTGCTATTAAAAATAAAAAGGGGGTAGAAAATGTGGTAGCAGACCATTTATCTAGTTTAACTTTTCAGGATAATGTGAATCAATTGTCCTTTAGAGATGACTTCCCAGATGAACACTTGTTTTCTGTTTCCTCTTTACCCTGGTTTGCTCATATTGTCAACTACCTAGCTATAGGTGAAATTTGAAGCGAGTGGAGTGCGCAGGATAAGAGAAAGTTTTTAGTTGAGGTGCGTAAGTTTTATTGGGATGACCAATGCCTATTCAAATACTGCCCTGATCAGATTTTAAGGCGTTGTGTGCCTAATGAGGAGATACCTAACGTACTAGACTTTTGTCATTCACAGGCTTGTGGAGGTCATTTTTCCATGAAAAGACTGCTACAAAAATTTTGCAATGTGATTTTTATTGGCCCACTTTATTCAAAGACACTAACATTTACTGTAAATTTTGTGAGAAGTGTCAAAAGCTTAGTGCTTCGTCTCGACGCAACATGATGCCATTAAACCCCATTTTAGTGATAGAAGTCTTCGATTGCTGGGGTATTGATTTTATGGGGCCCTTTCCACCTTCCTTTGGATATATGTGTATCATTGTGGCTGTAGATTATGTGTCTAAATGGGTCGAAACAACAGCTTGTCGAGCCAAAGACAACAAAACTGTTGTGAAATTCCTTAAGGAAAATGTGTTATCTAGGTTTGGGACACTAAAGGCTATTATTAGTGATAGGGGTACACATTTCTATAACCGTTCATTTGAGGCTCTAATGAAAAAGTATGGGGTCATTCATAAAATATCAATTGCTTATCATCCCCAAACTAGTGGACAGGTTGAATTAGCAAATAGGGAAATCAAGCAAATTTTGGAGAAAACTGTAAACCCTAATCGTAAGGACTGGTCGCTGAGATTGAATGACGCACTTTGGGCCTACCGAACTGCTTTTAAGACCACTTTAGGCATGTCACCGTATAGACTTGTCTTTGGAAAACCTTGTCATTTGCCTGTAGAGCTCGAGCACCGAGCCTTTTGGGCTATCAAACACTTTAACTTTGATCTAGAGGAAGGTAGTAAACTTAGGAAGTTTCAGTTAACTGAGTTGGAGGAGTTGAGAAATGATGCTTACGAGAATGCTAAACTTTACAAAGCAAAAATGAAAACGTTTCATGATAGACACATTCTTCGAAAAATATTTGAACCAAATCAGAAAGTTTACTTGTATGATTCCCGACTCCATAAATATCCAGGGAAATTTCGTTCTAGGTGGTTTGGTCCTTTTGTGGTGAAACAGGTCTTTAGCTATGGGGCAATTGAAATCGAGGACCCTAAAGATGGTAAGGTATTTAAAGTGAATGACAGCGTTTAAAGATAGCATATGAGCAACAGGTGCCTGTGGAGGAAGAAATTCCTCTTGCAGACCCAGTTTATCATCCTTGACACCTTCCATGTCCGTCCATCACTTTACTTTTCTGTATTTTCGATTTTTAATTTCTTTTTTAGTTTGTTTTGCATTATGTTAGGTTCTTTCATTTCTTGCATTACCATTTCAATTGAGTACTTTCAGGTTTCTATTTCTTTTTCGGCTGTTGTGAGTTTGCTGCAATACTCAAGTGATATATTTCTTTCTCTTCCATTGGAACTATTGTTTTTACATTGAGGACAATGTTTCAATTAAGTTTGGGGGTGGTGCATGAGCATTGCATTCATCGTTTTAACTACAATTTTTGAATGTTTGTCTGTCGAATGTTTGTGTGCTTAAAAAAATAAAAAATAAAAAATTCTAGTTTTTACTTTTAGTATTATACTTTAATTCCTGCTTTGTGTGCTTGTGTGTGTTTAATAATTATGTCAGCTATGATGTGACTATTGGAATATGTGTCAGTTATGAATGATGAAAATGGTGTGTTATCCGATTAGTCTATACTTGTTTATGTACACTTGCCATTTTTTATGCACGACACTTATGTTAGCATTTTAAGTTAGTGATGCTGTTCAATATGTAGTGGATAGTGGAATATAGTGATACAACTAAATAACCTCTAGTGCCATATTCCATAAATCCAATTATAGGTTAGTTTGGAGATGATTGAACTGTTACAGGAAAACACTGAGATGAATAGGAATTCCATGCATGAAAACCTTGTGTGGATTGTCTGAAACCTATTGAGATGAAAACGAGGTGAAAGTTTTAAGTTAGAGGTTAGTTTTAGATATTGAATATCTAAAAAAAACAGGAGCATTGCACTAATCTTTGAGTACATTTAAGCATTTTTTCAAGCCTATATAACTCGACTGATTAAGCCTGTGAGGGTGATTTAAAACCTGATGCCCTATGGTCATCTGACTTGGGAGTCATCGGCCTAAAGCTCACTACATAGGTTATACAGAAAGCAAATGAGAAGATGCTAAAAAAAAGATGGAGAAAATATGAAAATGGAAAAAAAAAATTCTAGTCAAATACATTGATTAAGCCCTAGACATCCAGTTGACAAAACTTTACATTTGATGAGAAGCAAGTAACCTAGTCTAATCTCAATGGTAGAAGCAATCAAAAATATGGGAGAATCTCGATTTATTGAAGTGTGAACTTGTAAGAGTAAGGTCTATCCAAACTACGAGAGGGTAAGGAATAGAAATGAAAAGTTGAACCTAGGATGCACCCCAAAAAAATGAGTGAAAATCATAAGTTTGGGGGTGTGTGAATCTCTCGAGCTAGGAAAGGATATATCGGACTACTTTGGGACAAGTGTTGAACCAATCACAAAGTAAGGTCTATCCAAACTACGAGAGGGTAAGGAATAGAAATGAAAAGTTGAACCTAGGATGCACCCCAAAAAAATGAGTGAAAATCATAAGTTTGGGGGTGTGTGAATCTCTCGAGCGAGGAAAGGATATATCGGACTACTTTGGGACAAGTGTTGAACCAATCACAAATTTTAAGATGTAGACATGGGTTTTCACACACACACGTCAGATTATGCATATAACAGGTGAGGACTGATTTAATTTTTGCACTGTTGTAATTGTTCATTTGTCTGACTACCAAATTTCAAACATGAGACACGACACATTGTTAAACCGTGGTGTTTGTAGAGTCAAGATATTGTTATTGTTTGAGGACAAATAATAGTTCAAGTTTGGGGGAGTTTGATAAGTACATTTTACATACTTATTTACTGTCAAAACATGAGCAATTGTTGATTAATATGTTGGAATATAGCTTAATTCTATATAATTCATATTTTGCAGGACAAGTGCTAAGGGTCGATTGGAAGTAATTAGAAGTCAAAAAGGAATGGAATATTATCAAAATCAATTTCCAATTCGCGCAAGATATATTCCAGATTTTTAGCCGAAGATTGAGACCCATTTTTGGTATAGTAAAAGTCCGAATTGGAAAATATGTATTTATAACAAAGTTGTATCTCTTCGAGTTATCTTTTCAACGCATCTTGAATCATCTAAATCGGATATTAGAAGAGAAACTTATAATCAAATTACTGACTACTGTGTAGAGACAAAAAATCCGCGCGCGAAAGTAACTTTCCTTATTCGATTAGAACTCTTTTGAAAACTAATTTGAACGTGATTTTCATCTAATTTTCGACTCTTACAAATACTTAATAGCAGAATACATATGGAGAAGGCCCCCATACACCATTCTTCTCCTCTTTGGCTCAAGAAACTCATGGAGAACTAAAACCCTTGGTGAAGCTACGAAGGAATTCGATTGGAATTGGTGATTTTATATCTTTTATTTATTTAATTTGATCTTTTCATTGTCAAACAATACTAGAATTTAGATTTTCACTCTCTTGAATTTATATTGAAATCGATTTAATATTTACATGAACTTTCATGGATTCAGTCATTCTTTTTCCATTGTTCAATCAAACTATTTTTTGAGTTTCAATTTCAATTATTTATTATTGAGATTAGTTTAACAATTATTATATTTTTCATAGATCCGGTCATGCTTCTTCTATCGTTAAATTAAACTAATTGTTGAATTTTAATCTCAATTTCACTTTATTGGCGGATTGATTACTGCCTTATGCTTGATGTATATGGTTGATCTTTGATCTTCTTCCAATAAAATTGTGCGAATATGTCTTAAGTCTAAATTCTAAGATTACATTTGTAAATTAAATTGATTTTCACGATATATCTTTCGATTAGAGTGTCGGGATGAAATCTCTAATTGTGTTATAAAAATGAATAATTGATATGATTGATCCAATCCAATTGAGGGAATTCCGACACTTCACCGCTTCGAATTATTGGTTTTAATTTCACGTTTCAACATTGAATTTTATTACACATTTGAGAGAACAATTCAACCTTTTTGATCCTTTAAATATTCTTCCATCTCCCTGTGGATACGACACCCCAAAGTTGTGTTACAACTACCGCGTTATTCTTTGGGCGTAATCAGAAGCCTTAATGGATGGCTCAGACACTTTTGTTTCCTTATGATATCAGACATATATTGATTCAATCATTGTCGTGGATCCTGAATTGATGAATTCTTGGAGGACCATTTTGTTTGGTAGAATGCAATAGCGAAAAAGAATTTATATTCACGAATTTATTGGGAAAAATATTTAGTGTGTCCATGATGTTTGTAGAATGTCCTCGAAGAAGAATACTGAGTATATGTTAGCGTTATTTGCTTTGCCTTCTGTATTCTCCTAATGCAATTGCAGCCTAAGAGAATTCTTGATCACTTTTTTTAAATTAGCATGAGATGGTTCTAAATGAAAAAGGTCTTTAAATAAGTATTTCACTGGAAAAAATAATAATAACCTCAAAAATCTTTTGTTTCTCACACAAATCAGTATACTACGACCTTTTTTTAAGTTTATATCACTTTTTTGTCACTTTTTTTATATTTTTTATTTTTGCCAACAAATTCGTTGAGGTTCATGAAGAAAGTGAGATATTTTGGAAGTGTTACGGAGATATTTAACTTGGACTTTTAGAAAAGTGAGAAGGTATTTTGCCATGCTTCAACCGGCCAAATAATAACTCAATTGTTTTACACCAACTTGAAAATTGCAAATTTGTCACATTTTTGAATTTATGTCACTTTTTTTAATGTTCGTCAGTTTTTATTAAATTTTTATCACTTTTTTAATGTTTGTTACTTTTTTTGTCAATTCTTTGAAAGTTCTATCACTTTTTTGAGTGACAAATATCATTTTTTAATTTTTTAATAAAAAAAGTGACACTTAACTTTAAAAAGTGACAGTAAGTCACTTTTTCAGTGTCACTTTTTTCTTATTGTCACTTTTTCTATTAAAAAAAATGACAACTAATTTTATATAATATTTTTTACTTCCAAAATATGTTTTATATGATTTTTTAGAACACCTTAATTTTAAGGATATTTTTGTAAGTTCCCCGAAAGAATATGATGGCCTTGTCAACCTTGCTCGGACTAAAAAATAATTAATTAAACATGAATTTAAAAAAAATGAGTGTAGAGCCCATCAACGTCGTTGGTGGATGGGTTTTGACCGAATGGACCCACGAAACGTGTGAGTTTCCCCTAATAAGCAGACACTAATCCGAGGTTGTAGGGTCCATCTCTTTATGTCTACTCTTCTAAGAGCAATTATATTATATTTTATTTTCACTTTGTTGGTTTGATCAGATTAATTTTGATCTATTTACGAAAGTCGAAAGGGACACCACAACTCGATTTTGTAGTGTTTAGGAAATCTCTTTGCTCTATATGGTCCTGTGAACTTTTCCAAATGTAGAAGATCGAAAGTCTGGAATTTATAGTTGATCTTGGAAGCTACATGAGGTAGATTGGAAGATCTAGAAGGTTGGTTAGATAGTGTCTACGGTAGCAAATCGTGAGTCGGAGGAACAACAAACCTTGGAGATTACAGAAATTATAACAGCGAGAACTAGTAGAATTTGTTAGGCTGGAAACAGACTGTAATCCATACTGTCTATAATGGAGGTAACTGGTTTGGTCCCGGAGTTTTTACCTAATTGGGTTTCTTCGTCATCATTTTGGTGTTCATTCTTTATTACTTTCCATATTACAAGTTGTGGTATTCAAACATAGGATAATTGAATTGTATGTTTAATCATCTAGAAACTGTTAAAAAGTGATTTGTTAATTTTAATAGAATAATTCCGCACGTTGGGTCAAAAAATTAAAAAATGGATAATTAATAACCATTCGATAACTTAGTAATCGTTAATTTGGTAATCCGTATTTTTAATTCGGTTGAAGAGTTCTACTCAATCATCTCTCACAATGTAATGCATATGTAAACCATTATATAAATTATTATATACATTTAGCAATCGTTAATTTTAACTACACTTTCACATCAACTTATTATCCATATAAATCCATTACTCCTTATTATTATTATTATTATTATTATTGTGTCATTATAATTTCTTTCAAAACAAGCCCTAATGCACAAAATTTAAACTATAATTTATAACATTCTATATTGTCTAATTTGATCTACTTACGTAAGTCAAAAGGAACACCACGACTCGATTTTCAAGTGCTTAAGATGCTCAACATAGTCTGTTTGGGATACATGGTCCATGCATGTTGCTTGTATATTCGAGCTCCACCTAAGCCATGCTCAATCTATATTTCTTACATGTCGATCAGACAATTCAATTTATTTTAACCTATCTAAATTTACTTGATTTTATTCAAGGAAGCATTATTCTTGATGCAAAATGTATACTTTGTTAATATCAAAATACCTAACACTTATTATACTATTTAAAAGTACCCTATAAAAATTAATACATGTCCCGGAATTGGTGGGCGTTTCTACTTATTTCCTTATATTATATCCAACAATGCTCTTCATTTTAAAGACCATATTTTGAAATATAAAGAGCATTTTAAAAAAAAAGAGAGGATACTATAAATTATAAATACTCTTTATTTTGCTAATTCTTATATATAATTATTATGAGCTTTTTTAATTCATTTTCATTAATTGCTTCTCTTTTTAAAGAAGATCATACAAAATTGTGTGGAAGCATTAAAAAATAAATATAGAGAGACATACACTATTCCAATTTCTTTTTTAATTTCAGATAAAAAGTTTGTTGGACTTAAGAAAATGAAGATTGATTCTTTAAAATAAAGAGCATATTGGATATATTCTCAGTGAATGATTGGAAAAGCTAAATAATTTTATTAAGTATTTATAAGTTTTGAATCTCACTAAGTAATAAGGAATTTATAAATTATAAAATCTGTATACTGTAAGAATAAAATATTGAATGCAGTTTAACTTGGTCTTTTTTTTTTTCCCCCCACAAATAATGCTATCTAGCACCAGTAGTACTAGAAAACTAATTTAGGCGACTACATTTTATAGGTTCAATTAATTGAACCATGTTTGATGATCATTATTTTGAGAAGATGGAGTTTTGAATAGCGATTTTTTGATGAATCTGCAAATAAAAAGTAAGAAAATTTTGGTTTTACGTGCAAAATACTTTATTGTGTAAATATGTTATTTAAAGTGAGTACGAAAATTAAAGATATTTAAAATAATAATTGTCAAACAAGAACTAAATGCGTCATGTGATATTATATTTAAATAAATCTATTAATGTTTTGCAATTGTTACTTAGCCCATGTTTGAGTCATATTAAAATAATGTGGTTCAAATACAACCTTAAATCGAATTCAGAAATATGGATTTGACCATTGAGTAAGTTTAAGTGTAAAAGTAGTCTTCCATCCTATACTTTTGGAGGCATAATCTGCGATTTATCTCATTCACCAAAATTTAAAATAGGATAGGTGGGGGCCGTTAAGGATACGGTTCATCCTTTTAAATTGATTCCTAATATATGTAGTAATAAATATCATTACTGTTCATTCGCTATCTGCCATGTCACCATTCAGCGTCCATTTTTGTCGTGGGACAATCTGTGACGGATCTGAAGCTGGATTTAAATTCAACTCCGTAGCGGACTTCAAACAATCATTAAATATGGTTTTCTTTTCCACTTAAAGACAACGTAAATAACCGACTCCAAACGAATAAGCAATGACTAATTGCCACATGTTGGTTAATATTTTGCCAGCTCATTTTGGGATCAATATTTGTTTGGTTTTATTACGTCACATCATGGAGCTTTCATGACCCACGGTTGGTGTATGAACCTTTATCACAACGTGTCAATTAAAGAGTCAAAATCATTATGAATTTTATAATGATTATATTAATAGCAAGAGTAATATTGTGTAGGTTTACTCAAGTTACAACTCTAATTTAGATGAAGTTAAATGATAGGCGAAATAAAAAGTAAAATTTGATTTTACATATCATTTAATATTACGTTAACGTCACTTAAAATGAAATTGTAATTCTAATAGGACTAAATAACATTACTCTAATAATAATTATAGGTGAATACAGTTCAATTTGAATAATTTGAGACAATTTTCAAATCAAACAACTTGAAGGAATTTGGAATTTTTCTAAACAAAATTAAACAATTTCATTTTTTTTTATATTTCCTTTTTTTCTTATTACTCTCCTTTCTGAACGTTCTTTTGATATTGAGATACAACAATAGGAGCTCGATTTCTTCAAAATCTTGTATAAAGTGCTAGATAGAACCTGAAAATGAAACCAAACAATAGAAAGATTAGGTGTAGCAAAAAATAATTTAGAAAATTCAAATTCAATATAAACTAATAAACATAAATTAAACACTTTGTTTCCCAACGATAACGTCAAAAAATAGTTCAAACAAATCACGCAATTGTATGAAATCGTTGATAAGTGATAATTCAGTGAGTTGACAGTATCATCACATAGTGAGCAAATTCTAATTAAAGTGTACTAGTCTCGTATCGAATTCGAAGTATATAAAAGAGAATTTTTGTTAGTGATTCGCTAAATTATTCTAAAATAAATGTAAAAGATTTCTTTGTAAACTTATATGGAATGATTGTATTGGATTTTCGATCGCACCTATTGTTATCTATTACCATTCTTAACTATGTAATCCAATTTTATTCTTGCCTTGACAAATCGAAATCCTATTGTACTCAACTTTCTTTTACAAGATAAGTTAATTTTATTCTAAACACGATCCAATCTTATTCCAAGTTTGGATTTATACGAAAAGAACGCATTGAAACACGTGATTATCAATAAGATTGCACACTTGATATATATTATTCAAAACATCTATTGCCCATGCATTAATCACGCAGTATTCTAAATGTATTGTGAGCCCCCCCTATCATTACAACAAGCAACTAATTGTAAAATAAATGTAAAAGATTGGTTTGTAAACTTATATGGAATGATTGTATTGGATTTTCGATCGCACCTATTGTTATCTATTACCATTCTTAACTATGTAATCCAATTTTATTCTTGCCTTGACAAATCAAAATCCTATTGTACTCGACTTTCTTTTACAAGATAAGTTAATTTTATTCTAAAATCCAATCTTATTCCAAGTTTGGATTTATATGAATAGAACGCATTGAAACACGTGATTATCAATAAGATTGCACACGTGATATATATTATTCAAAACATCTATTGCCCATGTATTAATCACGCAGTATTCTAAATGTATTGTGAGCCCCCTTATCATTACAACAAGCAACTAATTGGTTTGTAAACTTATATGGAATGATTGTATTGGATTTTCGATCGCACCTATTGTTATCTATTACCATTCTTAACTATGTAATCCAATTTTATTCTTGCCTTGACAAATCAAAATCCTATTGTACTCGACTTTCTTTTACAAGATAAGTTAATTTTATTCTAAACAGGATCCAATCTTATTCCAAGTTTGGATTTATATGAATAGAACGCATTGAAACACGTGATTATCAATAAGATTGCACACGTGATATATATTATTCAAAACATCTATTGCCCATGTATTAATCACGCAGTATTCTAAATGTATTGTGAGCCCCCTTATCATTACAACAAGCAACTAATTGGTTTGTAAACTTATATGGAATGATTGTATTGGATTTTCGATCGCACCTATTGTTATCTATTACCATTCTTAACTATGTAATCCAATTTTATTCTTGCCTTGACAAATCAAAATCCTATTGTACTCGACTTTCTTTTACAAGATAAGTTAATTTTATTCTAAACAGGATCCAATCTTATTCCAAGTTTGGATTTATATGAATAGAACGCATTGAAACACGTGATTATCAATAAGATTGCACACTTGATATATATTATTCAAAACATCTATTGCCCATGTATTAATCACGCAGTATTCTAAATGTATTGTGAGCCCCCCTATCATTACAACAAGCAACTAATTGTAAAATAAATGTAAAAGATTGGTTTGTAAACTTATATGGAATGATTGTATTGGATTTTCGATCGCACCTATTGTTATCTATTACCATTCTTAACTATGTAATCCAGTTTTATTCTTGCCTTGACAAATCAAAATCCTATTGTACTCGACTTTCTTTTACAAGATAAGTTAATTTTATTCTAAACAGGATCCAATCTTATTCCAAGTTTGGATTTATATGAATAGAACGCATTGAAACACGTGATTATCAATAAGATTGCACACTTGATATATATTATTCAAAACATCTATTGCCCATGTATTAATCACGCAGTATTCTAAATGTATTGTGAGCCCCCCTATCATTACAACAAGCAACTAATTGTAAAATAAATGTAAAAGATTGGTTTGTAAACTTATATGGATGATTGTATTGGATTTTCGATTGCACCTATTGCTATCTATTACCATTTTTAACTATGTAATCCAATTTTATTCTTGCCTTGACAAATCGAAATCCTATTGTACTCAACTTTCTTTTACAAGATAAGTTAATTTTATTCTAAACACGATCCAATCTTATTCCAAGTTTGGATTTATATGTATAGAACGCTTTGAAACACGTGATTATCAATAAGATTGCAAACGTGGTATATATTATTCAAAACATCTATTGCCCATGTATTAATCACGCAGTATTCTAAATGTATTGTGAGCCCCCCCATCATTATAACAAGCAACTAATTACGTAATTGGTGACCAATAAATCAAATAAGATAACGACAATGCAAGATAAATTAAGAAAAATAAGAACTGCTAAACTACTTATGTTGAATTAAAATAAATAAGAAAAATGGTTCTTCTTCATCTAATACAAATAAGGATCTAGCTTAGCATGATTTTTTTTTTTAATAAATTACAAGAAAAATAATGAATAAATTTCACCCAAAACATAAATGAATACAAGAGATCTTGATCTTAGATTTCAAGCTCGAAATTTTCAAGTTATTGATATAATTACTTTCAATTACTTGCTAGGTTGATTTCCTCTTCTAAAATGTGAATTCACCTCTTGTTCTTGATGATTTTTATGAGATGAATGTGTATTGAGAGGCTAGAGTAAGATTCCCTAATGTGTAGCCCTCGTTTTCTACTTATAATTGCTGGAAATTAAGTCAAAAATTGTATCCAATTGGTTTCCAAACAAAGTTTAATGGCGAAAAGAAACTGTTTGTCTCCAAAAGTTCATACATCGCTCGCGACATGTTATTCACTGCGTGTGCCTCGCCCAAGGCAATTAGCCTTGAGATTAGAATATTTGGATTAGGGATGGCAAAAAAAACCGCCCCGCCCCGCCCCGACGGTGCCCCGCCCCGAATGGGGCGAAAAAAACCGCCCCGACGGGGTTGGCGGGGCGATATGGGGTGCCCCGTCGCGGGGCGGGGCACGGGGCGGGGTGGGGATGCCCCGCCCCGAACCCGGCCCGTGAAAGATTTAAAAAAAAAAAAATAAATATATATGTGGATTTTTTAAGGAAAAAAAAATAAAAAAATAAAAAAAAATTAAACGGGGCGGTTTAACGGGGCAAGCCCCCGCCCCGCCCCGCCCCGCGCCCCGCCCCGTTTAAGGCGGGGCGGGGCACGGGGCGGGGTGGGGTGATGGCGTGGCGGGGCGGGGCGGGGCGGGGCGGGGGTGCCCCGCCCCGAACCCGCCCCGTTGCCATCCCTAATTTGGATGGCATGTGCTTGCCATCTGCATTTTTCAAAAGTATTTTTTAGTCTTTACTTTTGACTCTTTATTCTCTTAAGTCCTTTTTTTTGTGCAATTTCCATCTTTTAGCTTCAAATTTCATCCAATTGATTTGATATGGTCTTCAATCGACGTTTTGTGGTTCAAATTAACTATTGAAAATTTGCAATTCGATCCCCAAACTTCGAATTTCATCCATTTAGCCCAATTGTTTTTGCTTCATTTGTCCGATTTCATCAATATGAATCGAGTTTATCATAATAATTAATCTCATATAACAATTTAAATAAGTGTACAAAATTTATTTATCAAGAGGAGAGAGAGAAAGAGAGAGACCCTTTAATGGTTTGGCTACTTTCTCTATTTATAGCAGTCGAAAATAAGGTAAAAATCGCATCAAAATTGGTTTCGAGAGGAGTTCTGACCGCAGAGGAAATTGGCTTGTCTGACCGAAAAGTGGCCCCTAAATAGCATTGCATGTGCAATGGCATAGAAAACCAGCCCCGAGTTTTGAATTTTTGGCCGGTGCACATGGGTGGTGGTGCATTCACACCACCTGAAGTTTTGGGGACTGACATTTTGGTCCCCAATCATTCATTTCTAGGTGAATTTTGAGTCCTTTGGTTTCCAATCTATTCTAATCCATCCCGTATAATCTTCAAGCATCATTTTGTTGTCCGAATCAAATAAATAATCACTTTTCACCGATTTTCATTTTTTTCTTCAATTTTACGTCCAATCATTGATTTTTATCTAACAAACAATAAATAGAGGAGATTAGACCATAATTAATCATAAGAACTTCTAAATATTCATATTTAATGGCCTATATAAGTGTATAAAATATACATATTATATTAAATGATAGATTTACTTCAATGTAATATCGCATGATTCATTTAATTGAACATATCAAGTGTGATCAACTAAACTAATACTTTAGCACCATGATGCTAGATAGTATTGTACTTATATTTAACCTATATTTGGTAGAAAAACTTAGATTTTAATCAAAGTCAAATTATACAATTAATTTTAACTACATATTTCGTAAGATCCACAACTTTTTAACCACGCATTTCATCAATTGTTATCAAAATCTACTAAAAAATGATTTTAATCCCCCACAAACAGGGGCTTAATGAATTGAAAGTTTTAATACTCTACTTTTCATATTATTTAAATAATTCAAATATATTAACCAATATCATCTAAAAAAATATTAATTAAAAAAAGGGAAAAACAACAAATACTCATTTAAAGAAGTAAAATGAAGATATAATAAAGAGCTTGTTACTGTGTATAATTTTTTTATATAACTTGTTGACCTCCGAATTCAACGAGACTCAGTTATAAAAAGATCATAGTTCCTTTCTCTTCTACATATATGTTATCTGCACACTTGGACACCATGTTAGATTGCACGAGATGTAGCTTCGACGGGAAGCGACGATCATGTGCACTTACTTTGAATTATACTAAGTATGAGTACTTATAGGTGGAAGAGACCTCTTTGGATGCTTGGCAGGTGGTCTCATCCCTATAGCTTACTTGTTATGTTCAATTGTGTCAGTACATAGTCACATAGGCTTGTGGCTCGCATAACCTGAACGTAGGTTAAAAAGCTGTGATTGGATAGGGCATTGTCGTTGTGGAGTTATCACATAATACACTCAGTAGTGTATTTTGTGCAACTTATTCGAGGTGAGGTAATGCGAATCCACGTAGCAATTAAAGTTACGAAACCCATGATAGATTAGATTAAAACTCAAGAAAGTCAAGAATCAACGTTTGAAAAGTTCGATCCAATAAATTATTGAATCAATGAACCAAAACAATCGTCAACAAGTTCCAATAATTTGAACGCAATAAATATTGAAAATATTTGATAAGTTCTGTTCAGTTAAGAACAATATCGAAAGTGAAATTTCACATTATAATTAATTCTAAAAAATTAATGTCTTTATTGTACAATGAATGTGCATTTTATAAACAAAACAAACTTTTAATCAAAACAAAACTCCAATTCTAAAGAGAAATCCAAATAAACTTGAAAACTTCAAAACAAATCTGAATAAGACTAAAATACTACAAATAATAAAAATACCCTTGAACTAATTCAAAACATAAAAGTGCAAAAATGGACCATTAAATAACTGAATTTCACCCTCAAAGTTGGACATAGTCATCCAACAAACTTGTGCAGAATTGAAAGACGTTTTCGGATTGTACTTTAAACAAAAATCCGACAATCGAAACTAAAAGTTATACTCATTTTTGTACATCCTGTGCGTTTTTGCACATACTTCATATTCCTTCCATTTTTGAATTGGTTTAGGATCTTCCCTTCTAATTGATCTGTATCACTCCGGAACATGCAATGGATCCTTGTTAGCTTGTCCTCCATGATTCTCATCCCGAGGCTTGCAGCAGAATAAAAGGCATGGACTAAGGGCATGTAGAATATGAGATGTTTGCAGGCATGGCTAATCACCTCGATAAAGACATGTAGAAGAGGCTGTTAGAAATATTATTTAGCATGCGAGATATGTAACAAATCAGAAACTAAGAGAAAGAAATGGCAAATCGAATAATCCCTCAACAAAATTGTAGAAAACAGTAGATTGATGTTAGACTTCGACTCTATTTCTTAGGAACAGTCTCAATGTAATGAGATTGTGATAGAACAAGTCCATTAGGTGTTTTAGAGATTTTAATTCCTAAAATCACATCTGCTACACCCATATCCTTCATGTCGAAATGTTTTGTCAACATTTTCTTAGTAGATATGATAATAGTATGATTGCTACCCATAATTAGCATATCATCCACATATAGGCACACAATAACATATGCATTAAGCGTGTTTTTAATATAAACATATTTATCACACTTGTTAATTTTAAAACCATTTGACAGCATTATTTTGTTAAACTTTTGGTGCCATTGTTTTGGAGCTTGTTTTAATCCATACAAAGACTTAATGAGTCTACACACCTTTTTCTCCTGTCCAAGAGCTATAAACCCTTCAAGTTGTTCCATGTAAATTTTTTCTTCTACCTTGCCATTCAAGAATGCTGTTTTTACGTCCATTTGATGGATTTCAAGATTATATAATGTAGCAAATGCAATAAGGACTCTAATAGAGGTAATCCTTGTAACTGGTGAGTAGGTATCGAAGAAGTCAAGTCCTTCTTTTTGTCTATAACCTTTTGCCACCAATCGGGCCTTATATTTATCAATAGATCTATCCGACTTTAACTTTTTTCTTGAAAATCCACTTGCATCCTATAGGTTTATTTCCAAGTGGAAGATCAACCAATTCTCAAGTGTGATTTGACATGATAGATTATATCTCACTATTAATAGCTTCCTTCCAAAATGGAGCTTCTGGGTTAGACATTGCTTCACTAAATGTCTTTGGATCATTTTCTACCATATAAATTAGAAAATCTGGACCAAAGGATGTAGAAGTCCTAGTCCTCTTATTGCGTCTAGGTTCATCTTCATCGTTTAGATGTCCATTATTTGTAGTGTCTTAAGTTCGCTTATTTGAACTTATTTCGTATTTTGCCTTACATGGAAATATATTTTCAAAAAATGCAGCAGTCCTAGATTCAATAATAGTACCTTCATGTACATCTAAAATGTCTGATTTATGAACAAGGAACCTATATGCACTACTGTTATGAGCATATCCTATAAATATGCAATCAATAGTTTTATGCCCAATTTTAATTTGCTTAGGTTTTGGTACTTCTACTTTAGCCAAACACCCCCACACTTTTAATTGTTTATATGTAAGCTTATTACCTTTCTATAGCTCATAAGGAGTTTCATCCTTTTTCTTTTGATGTATTTTATTAAGAATGACATTTGCAGTTTATGCAGAATGTAAGAGAAGAGAATAATGAATTTAATGAATGAAATTCGAAAATCAGGGGTCCAATTTTTAGATTTCCAAAAGCTGCAGGCCAAAAGTTGCAACTCTTTGAAAGTTATTCCTGAATAGACACAATTATCAGTTTGTGTCCATTTTAGTTCGAACAGTTTCGAATATATTTGAAAAGACACACCTTTTTAATTAATTAATTTCGAAATAAATAAAAATAAATTAAATAAATAATTTTAATTTATTTTGTACAAAAAGAATATAGGAACTAACAATGACCCACGACCCGACCCGAGCTCGTGCCGTGCCAAGCTGAGCCGGTCGGACGGCGGCGTGCCCGTGTGGGCTATGGACTAGTCTAGACATTGTCTAAGACTTTCTCCTTTCAAATACTATTGGTACTCCTTGGGGCCCAAACTCATATCCAAACTTGAGGTATATAAATTGGTTCAAAACTCTTTCAACTTCCTATGTAGGATAAAGTTCTCACACTTGATTTTAAATTTCAGGATTTTCATTTTCAAGTTGTCAACTTCTAGCATTAATTTCTCATTCATCCGGAAATGATTTTGTGAAATTAAATATATCATTAATATCTACTTGTAGAGTAGAATGCTTTTGACCATTGACCCGCACAAAACGGATATAGGTTCCCACCCGAATTATTGGTCAAATTTGACCCATTTCCAACAATCCCCCACATGAATGGAAATTACTGAAAATATGCAAATAAAATGCAGACACGAGAGAGAGTACAAGCAAAGAGTTATTGCATCAGAAAGATAGCTTGTGGCTTTGAATCTGCCTTAGTGAAGTAATATCGAATTTACTTGGCTAGTCGGTAAACGTGATGTCTTGAACCGTCCAGCCGTTGGTGTAAACCAAGACAACAGTACTCACACAATAACCTTCCTAACAATTTCTTAGGTTCTCATGATTGTGTACATTTTGGCTTTGAACAACTATTGGGTTTCATAAGTGCTTTATAGAATTCAAGTCCCATAATTCTCATAGAAGCGGCCCCACTTCTCACTTATATAGGTGATCTCCTATTAAGAGTATTCTGCCTTACTCCACTTGATATATTCAAGCTCTAGGAATCATTAAAAGTTAAGACTTAACCTCACACACTCTGCAGAACGCACTTTTATTTATCATAGGAATGGATAGGATTTTTACTCCTAAGTGCTCAACTGAATCTTCATAACTTAGTTGTCCCATTGAACCAAGGTCTTGGGATCTCCAATCAACAAGGTTGGGTTACCATTACAAAGACTTCATGCGTAGTGGGCTTTTAATCCCATTCCCTTCGATAAGCAGTATACTTGATCTCTTGGTAAGCCTTTAGTAAGCGAATCCGCGAGATTCTCTGCTGATTTTACGTAATCAATAGAAATAACACCGTTTGAGATCAACTACTTAATGGTATTGTGTCTACGACGAATATGTCTAGACTTACCATTATACATACTATTATGTGCCCTTCCAATAGCCGATTGATTGTCGCAATGGATACTAATAGAAGGTACCGGTTTAGGCCAACATGGAATATCCTCTAAGAAGTTACGAAGTCATTCTGCTTCTTCTCCAGCTTTATCTAAAGCTATAAACTCTGATTCCATTGTTGATCAGGCTATACATGTTTGTTTAGAGGATTTCCAGGACACAGCTGTGCCACCAATGATAAAAACATAACCACTTGTGGACTTAGAATCTTTCCTATCAGATATCCAATTTGCATCGCAATATCCTTCTAATACTGCAGGATATCTGGTGTAATGTAATCCAAAATTTAAGGTATATCTTAAATATCTAAGTACCCTATTTAACGCCTTCCAATGGTTATTACTTGGATTGCTAGTGAACCTACTAAGTTTATTAACTGCATACGCAATGTCAGGACGCGTGCAGTTCGTAATATACATCAGACTACCAATAATTTGAGAATATTTTAATTGATGTACAGGTTCACCTTTATTCTTAGCCAAATGTAGACTTCTGTAGGTATTTTAACTGGACTTTCATCATAGATATAAATTTCTTTTCTAATTTCCTATTATCTTCTTCAATCCTTAGCCAAACAATTAGTTCTTTTAGATTCATTTACTTCCGTTTGTGTTTGAAATAATTTTTGAAATCTCTCCACAGAGGAGAGAGTTTCTCAATTATGACTGCCACTTGGAATGATTTACCGAGAGTCATATTTTCAGCATGTATATCATGAAGGTGAACCTGCAGTTCTTGAACTTGGCTAATAATAGTCTTGGAATCCACCATTTTATAGCGAGAAATTTTCCAACGATAAACTTCTTTGTACCGGCATCCTCCATTTTGTATTTTTTCTCCAAAGACTCCCAAAATTCTTTCGCAGATTTCATAGCACTACAAACCCCATATAGCGTTTGTCAAGCCCATTGAGAATATAATTTTTACATAAGAAGTCCGAATGCTTCCATGCATCTAAAGCAATAAGGGACTCCCTATTGTTTGGTCCTTCTTGAACCGTCGGAGTATCCTCAGTTAGGAACTTTGCCAAATTCAGCGTGGTTAAGTAAAATAACATCTTTTGAAATCCATTCCACTGAATTTTTTCGATTTTTCTCCATGTGAAACCGGAGTGGTTTGAACAGGAACAGTCATAGGTGGAACCGTAGTACTGTTGGTTCCAATAGGTGATATTACATTACTTCCACTTGTTACATCCATTTCTGTTACGAAAACAGAAGATAAACAATTATAATCAAACTATTGTCAATTATTATAAAGGTATAAAGTTGGGTCAAACTATAAGTTACCCGAGAACACAATATATATATAATATTATGTAATAATATGAATTTTGCAAAATCGGATTTAAAATAGATGACGTTTAAATAACCAGTTTATGCATGTAAACTATAATAAATGAATACACTCAAAAGTCACGTTCAATACGAATTATATAAACGCGTGCAAATAATAAAACAAATAAAAATCGTCTTAAGATTCAACAATCTTTCACTTGCGGTGTAGAAGCACTTTAACAGCAAGAACAACGAACCAGAAAAAGTTTCGTACTCTCTGAACTTTAATAAAAAAATATTTGTTTATGCAGAATGAAAGAGAAGAGAATAATGAATTTAATGAATGAAATTCGGAAATCAGAGGTCCAATTTATAGATTTCCAAAAGCTGCAGGGCAGGCCAAGAGTTGCAACTCTTTGAAAGTTATTCCTGAATAGACACAATTATCAGTTTGTGTCCGTTTTAGTCCGAACAGTTTCGAATATGTTTGAAATTATACACATTTTCAATTAATTAATTTCGAAATAAAAAAAATAAATTAAATAAATAATTTTAATTTATTTTGTACAAAAAAAATATAGGGTCCAACAACGACCCACGACCCGACCCGAGCTCGTACCCTGCTGAGCCGGCCGGCCGATAGGACGGCAGCGCGCGCGTGTGGGCTTTGGACTAGTCTAGACATTGTCTAAGACTTCCCCCTTTCAAATACTATTGGTACCCCTTAGGGCCTAAACCCATATCCAAACTTGAGGTATATAAATTGGTTCAAAACTCTTTCAACTTCCTATGTGGGATAAAGTTCCCACACTTGATTTTAAATTCCAGGATTTTCACTTTCAAGTTGCGAACTTCTAACATTAATTTCTCATTCATCCGGAAATTGTTTTGTGAAATTAAATATATCACGAATATCTACTCGCGGAGTAGAATGCTTTTGACCATTGATCTGTACAAAACGGATACCGGGTCCTACCCGAATTATTGGTCAAACTTGACCTATTTCCAACAGAGGCGATGTAAAGTTGATTGCTGATCTTTCTTGGCTTTTTGCTAGTTAGCGCCACATGGTCTGTCAGTAGATAGAGGTATAACATTAGTACCATAAGTCCTAAGTCTTCTTATTCATATGAGGCCTTAGACTTTCATGTTGAAATATATACACACAACAATTATCTCGCAAGACAACCAGGGGCGGAGGGGAGGGGGTCACGGGGGCCAGGGACCCCCCCCCCCAATTTTTTGAAATTTTTTTAAAATTTTTTGGCCTCAATTTTTTTTTAATCTCCTAATCTAGCCCATTCAGTTGTTTGTAAAGTTGTATTGTTTATCAATTATGAGTAAAAGAATTTCCTTAATCCTTAGTCTCAGTGATGGAGAAGTATTTCAAAAGTTTAGTAGTTTCTTTTATATGTTTCTTGATTTTTTTGTGAAGTCTTCGCACATTAATTTATGTTCATTTGTTTCATTTCTCCATCATAAAGTACCAACTTTCCTCATTTTAACAGATAATGTTTCAAAAAAAAATTTCGAGGGTGCGCCCCCAAACCTCCGTGAGCCCCCCCCCCCTTCAACTCCGGGACCCCTCTAGTTTGAAGGGCTGGCTCCGCCCCTGAAGACAACTCATTTCTTGAAGTGAAGAATAAGTAGAGCAATCACCTTGATATGCAATGTATCTACAAAGTGAGGAATCATCAAAATATTTGTCAACTAATGAGGACTTACGAACTATCTATGAAATATGCAGTAGAGTGACGAGGTGACAAACCATAGCTTGATCATCCTAAATGACGTGGTGATGACCTGATGAACAACTTCTTGTAAATATTAAACCTTCATCTCGGAGGTGACACTAGGTGAGTGTGAGTATACCCCAAGTCTAAGCAATAATATTTATATAATACATGAATTTATGAGTGAAAGATGTACTAGATGAGGCTATTGTACCAAGGTGGCAATTCTGAAATGGAGAATCTGAGGTGAAGAGCTTATGAGGCAATTTGAATATCATATGCGTACATTACTAGGTGATATAGACGTGTTCCAATAATTGAAGGGTTGCAACCAAGGAGTTCGGCTGATGTAGGCAATGATGGTGCATACGTTTCATATTTCGAGATGACGCGTCCCCACTTGTGTGAATGAAACAATGAAATCTCAACATCGAATTTAAATTTTGGCTCATGTCTCTTCCTCTACGGTTCAAATTGAAAGATGAATGGGCGGCTTGGTAGAGAAGTCTCTTTACAACTGCTGCAAGTGAAAATGCTTTCAGATGATGCCAACAAAGATTCTTGTTTTTTAAGGACAATTCTTCAAGGATCTGGTTTTTTTTTTTTCAAGGAACAAGAACCTAATGTTGAAGATTTCTTTGTACTGATTTCTTCGAAGCTTCCACTTGTCATTTCTTCAAGAAGAACATTTCTCAAGCGACGTAAGTAGGCTTTTTTGATAGGCTTTTACTCACGAGTTTCACTCGTGGTTGATGTGTCGTTTTACACAGATTGTGTCAATCCGTTGACCTCCGAATCAGCGAGAGTTAGTTGTCAACATACCTTCTCCTCTCTCGTCCACATGTATGATGCACACTTAGACACCACTGATATGGGGTGCACGGTTGCTATGGTAGAGAGAAGTACGAATTTTGTAGTTATCTTTGAATGACACTAAATGTGAGTATATATGTGGACAAGGCTAGGTGACCTCATCCAAATGACTCATCATATTCAATTGTGTCAATGCATAGCCATCATAAGCTTGTGGCTCGCATAGCTTGAACATGGGCTGAAAAGTTGTGATATGATAGTCATTGCAATTATAGAGCTGTCATATTAATCACTCCGTACAGTGTACTTTGTACAACTTGATCGAAGTGAGACTTGCAGTAGATGCTCATCACCTAGATTATGCACTGCTGCAAAGAGGTGACTCGAATAACAATTATTCTAGACAAGACGCCTAATGATATGGCTAATCACCTCTCAAAAGATGTGAAAAAGTGATAAGAAGTTGAGTGCTAACCTTGCGCGACTTTTCATTTAGTTGGCTGCCACATGGCTTGCCTCGTACATAGATATACATAACTTGACTGAAAAATTAAATTTTACTTTTTAAATTTAAAGTTTTTTTTTTTTTTTTTATCATGCACAAGATGCTCTTATATTGAATATAATATAACTTCAATTTATTTTCTCTTCTTTCAAATTGATTAACATCGATGAATTTCAAATAGGTCGACCAATTACAAAAATAATAATAATAATAATAATAATAATAATAATAATAATAATAATAATAATAATACACCCTTAATATTTCATATAAATTTGTCCAATTCACATCAAACTACTATATTAATTAGTGTTTATTAAATCCAATTAGGAATATTAGGTGATTGAATTTTTATTTTTTCTAAAAAAAGTGGGTTAGGAGCCTTGATGGTGACAAAAAAAAAAAAAAACAAAACAAAACAAAAAGATGTGTCTTATGCACAAGACATACCATGCAACCTATCCCCTAATCCCATTTCATTTCCCATTAGTAATTATGTTAATCAATAAATACTCATCGGATTAGGATTGAATATTAGAGAAGGCTTGCACGTCTCTCTCATCAGTATTATACTTTTGACTATGCATAATAATATTTAGATATATTTCAATCATTTTGATCCAAATATATACCTCATATTGCTTTCGTTGTAATCAAAACAATAAAAATATTTTCTTCGTCCGTTGACTTAGCCATTCATAAAATAATTGAATCGGATGAATGAGATAAATTTTTTGTCTAATAATAATAAAAAATTTCTCAAATTCTTCTTTAAGAATATGCAATCAAACAAATTCTATAAATTACTTATTTACTGAAAGAACATATAACTAATTACAATCAATCAAAAATCTTATTTATCAATTGACTCTATAGTACTACGAAAATAGAATTTATAACTACGATAATAAATGGGTGAATTTAATTCACGGTCAATATACTCTGATCTAATTGAAAATTGAAACACTATAGTTTAGGTTTGTACCAGTTGAATCACAACACTATAATTTTGTCTCGACTTAGGTTAATTCGTTCAATTTTGTCACATTATCTATACTATCATATAATGACATGACCATTAAACAGTGTTCTAAAATGCGTAATACGTAGCGAAGCGTCGATGTCGAGAATCAAGAATCACAAGTTTAGGCGTGTCAATGCGAAGAATAAACGGCATAATGCGTTTCATATTTTTATGGCATTAAATATATTTATATATAAAAAAAAAATTTTTACAAAAAAAAAAAAAAAAAAAAAATTTTGTTCTAAAATGCGCGCTTAGGCGTGCCTAGGCGCGCGAATTTTCGAACAAAAACCGTCAAAAATGCATTTTTCGCGCATTGCACCAATTCGACGCGTTTGGTCCCCGCTAGGCGGCGCATTTTGGCGCCTTTTCGAACACTGCCATTAAATAACAATATCCTATCTGGCCATCAACAAAATGATCCAAAAGAAATGATATAATTGAAAAATCTACTGTTTGAGTTATTATCAATTTACAAATCTAATATTTTGAATTTCCTTTTAGTACCACCACAGAGAAGCTGTTGGCGTCATTATTAACACACCCCCCATGTTTTCATTGGAGCGTGCTTCCAATGTTTGGGTTAAAAGGGAAAAAGTTTGATATATTAATTGGATATAATAAACAAGATTTTCGATTATTTTTCTTTGATATTGTTTCGCGCGGGTTGTCGCTAACAATTTAAAAAAAGAAATTCAGACGATTGTGTAAGAGACAAACCTCTTGAGACAAAATCCCAAAAAGGGGTGCTTTATTGATGAGAGTTACAATTGGAAATAAACAGAATGCTTCCATGGGGCGCAAGCACACGAGTATTGAAAATGGATAATTAAAGTTAATCTAAGAAATTGAAATTACATATTCTATATTTGAGAATATTTGATTCAGGGTCTTTTCTCTAGATCTTTTCTTCCTTTTTATATTCCCATGATTATTTTTTCGTGACAAACCCCTTGAAAACTGTTTGATTGCGTTCTAACTACCCACTTTCTTCATGGTGACTAACTTATCGTGGAACTGCCATCTCTAACTGCTGCCATTACTCTTGTCCTTCAACCGCCTTCAAATGGGCTCCTTAAATCGTGGAATGTGATAATCTGCTCGATAACTGTTTCAATAACTGTTATTCTGGATAACCATAATATCTCATGTGTTAAGATTTTAGGCGACTCAAAGGTTTGGGCGAGAACGAGGTTATCGCTCTGGGCAACTTAATGCACTCCATTTGCTCAAATTCAGGACGTCTTGCAAGTTTAGGCGATAATGTTACTGTGTTCGTGGACTTCCTCTGCATTCACCAATAATCTTATTTGGGCCTTTATCCTGAACTCCCCAATTGGATCTCACTCTTTGGGTTATTTAATTTGGGCTGCACTTTTAGTGTGTCAACAATTACCCCCCAATATGGTAGATTTAATACCAAGTATTAATCTATGCCATATTCACCTTGTATTTTCCAGACAACATTTGAAATTTTCGAGAATTTCAATCATTATTTCCTTCTATAGCCTAAAAAGGTACAACGCTACAAACCCTTATAACCCAAAAGACACGCCATTTCATCGCATCACTAAACCACGTCTCTATATTTCTCACTTCTTCCTCACTATTTTACTGCTAATCTTCTTACTTCTCTGCTACATTTCTTAGGCAAGGCTTAACAAGACTGTACTTTGCATACAATGGCGACTTCAAAAACTCAATTTGATGATGCTTTCAGTTTCGAAGATTTCCGAAAAATCCTTACTAGGCCGTATGTAAATCTAAACTTCCTTGCACATGCCAATGCCGACCTCAATGAATTCTATTTAGGTCCATCATTCAATAATGTCGAAGACGTTGAACAAGTGGCTGTGGGCCAACTGTTCCCTTACACTGAAGACCCTCCATTTCTGAACTCCCTGCCATTGAAGCCGATCTGGGATAAAGGTATCCGTACTTGGCCAAAGACTGATCCTAGTTTTCGTAGATGGTATGCATGTATGGTAAATCATGGTTTCACCAAAGCAATTTTTTATCGTGCCAAGATTTTGGACCTATAAGAAATTACCCAATTTTTCCCCAATTTATGACCCAATGCTTTTCCCAATCGCCCTGAGTTTCTGGTCTTCTGAGTATAACACTTTTATTTTCCCTCTTGGCCCAATGTCCATTACTCGAAGGGATGTTGGAGCACTAGTGAATCTTCTGCCATAGGGTGATACTATCTTTTCTGGTATTTTGATTTCCAATATTGCTCCACAATTTGACAAGAAAATTGCCGAATCTTATTCAAGCATGCAAGGCCGTTATACTATTTCCAATTCTGAGCCTACTCATACTGAGCGTGTTGCCTTCCTTCAGATCTGGCTTTGTAAATATGCTCTTAGTGTCCACAGCTTGAAACCCTCATTGAGTTATCTGCCTTTATCGCATAAATTAGCACGTGACAGATCTTTGAGTTTGTGTTCATTCTTTTTAGTTGCCTTTCATAGAGGCATGACTTCCCTCCAACTCCAATTAAAGAATGGTGTATCTTCCACTGGTAGTGGGCCCCTTTGGCTTGCTCAATTGTGGTAGAGAGCCTAATTTTCACAACTGCTGCTCTACCGTCTCCTCCTCGAATAGTTAGCTGTTATGGGCTATTCATTCATCAATTAAGCCCCGTAAATATGTCCAGCATGGACGTTTTCACATTCTTTTATACTTTAAATTCAACGCCTTCTTTCATTCATTTTTCTCATCATCAAATCCCTCAATACGTACGACCTTCTTCTACTTTAGCCGAAGTGAGCACTCCTTTAGCCATTTGGGTTCAATTTTTGGTTGGGAGAGAATTGTTCCATGACATTGTCATATGAACCAATGATAAGGCAAAGGTTGAGATATATGCTCCCTAATTTTTTGCTCGCCAACTTGGATTCGGACAAATATGGCCTGTTTCTCCTTGTTATTCTAAGAATTTGACGGAGCGTTTCCATACTATCACTAAAACCAAGGCGTAAGACATCGACACCCATAATAACCTTTTGGCCGAAGGTTTCTCTTTAGCCCCTTTCAATTCTACTACTGTCACACATCCTCTTTTGAACAGCTCTGACCATCAGTGAAACGCAGATTGTTTGCACCTAATGCTAATCGTGCCTTCCATTTACTAGATCGGCCAAATACTTCCTCTACTTCTCCTATTTTGGCCACTCCTATCTCCATTAGGAATCCTTCTTCACCTGCTCGCGCTAAACTTTCTATTCTTCCATCTGTTTCTCCTATTCCCAAGACCACTATAGCTAAAGGCACCTTCAGTCCGAAACAGCCAGCTTCAGCATCTCTCATTTTGTAGGATGATTATGATGCTCCTCTTATCCTTAGGAGAAAGGTAACTGAATTTGTTTATTCACAAACATACTTTTCTATGTACTAATGGTTTACCTGAATTTTTCAGAAAAAAGTTCAGCCTCTCCTTCGAAGGCTCTGGTTTTGGCAGCTCCTGTTTTATCACCCTCTACTGAAGCAGCTTCATCCAAATCAGCTGATGAAGGAACTATGCTTAAAGAAAAACCCTTAGTCCCAGAATCTTCATTGCAACCAGTTGAAAAGCCACCTTCTTCCGAGGGCATCGACCCCCCAAATATTGAATCGGAAGGTAATACATATTTTGATGTTTTACCTTTGCTTGTGCTTTTGGTTTTTGATTCGTTGTTTTTTTAATCATGCAGATGCTCCCATGGACCTGCCCGTTGTGGTGGAATCTTCTCACCCAGATAAGGGAAAGTCCCCACAGATGGTAGAGCCAACTGGTGACATGCCTAAATCTTCCAGGATTGCTGATGAGGTAACCTTTTATTTCACTTTCATTTTCACTTTGTTCATCATAGTGAAGGTCCTCATTATTGACATCTTTCTTTGCAGGGTGTTGATGATATTGTGCGTATCATCCAGGACTTGTTCACTTCCTGGGACAAGTAAAGACACATCGTCCTACTTCAGCCAGTCATTCTTCTACTTCATCTTTCACTTTTTTGGAGGAAAATATGAAATCTCTCAAGCAGTCAGTATTGGAGTATATGTCTTTCATGGACATGGAAATCGGCAGGCCAGTGCTGCTAAACAGAAGGATAAGTTTGAGCTGTTGAGTGCAAAATTGGAACAAGCACTTACACTTCCGTCTCTCAATGTTTCTGCTGACTTTAAAGTGACGTTGAAGGTTGTCCACTCTGAAATCCTCTCCTTGTTGGCTAAAAATGTTGACCTAAAGGCCAGGAGTACTCAATATCTTCGTGCTTCATCTGAAAGAGAGTTTTTGCTTTTAGAGATTAACAAAGTCGAGGATGAATTGAAAGAAATCTCCTCTGAAGTTATGGTTGAAGACTCTTTAATGATAAGCTTGGCTATAGAGATGAGGAAGCTTCAAGCAAAGAAGAACGACTATAGGGCGAGGATGGCTGCTAAAAAATGCAATGCTTCTCAAGGAATTGAACGAGCCAAGTTTTTGGTTGAGCAGTACAAAAAACTGGAGGTTGATGACGATTTTGTAACTGAATTGGATGTCGCTTCTTCTCAATAGAGCGAGGATTGGGGAAGACTTAGGGAAAGAATACGTTCGGCTTGGGGCGAATTGTAATTAAGACATCCAATGCCTTAACTTTCTTTTTATAATTTCGCGCTAATTACCATTGCTAATTTTTGATGTAACAGCAATTATCGTCATTAATGAACGACTATTTTATCTACTTACGTATTTATTGACGTTGTCTTTAATCATCAAACCCCCAAGCATTTAATTGCTTTATGCTAAGATTCATGTACATTTTTTCTTGGTATTCCCGTCTCTTTTCTCAAGATTTTGGTCCATTTGATTTCAGTTACTATACACGAATGTGGCCGTTCATACTATGTCTTTTCATCTTCATGACTCTATAAAATGCACGTGTATTTCGCAATTATCGTTTTCATTTCCATTCTTTTCTTCAAAAAACTAATTTGCTTCCATCGTTTGGCATTTCAACACTTGATCCAAAATTTTCATCTTCAATAGAAATGGATCATTTTATTCACTAATTTTGCCATCTGTCTTGATGTTACCTTTGGTATGAGAGATATAAGAAATGTTTTTGACCAGCAAAAATCTTCCCATCGTCTCCATGTTCTCCATAAGTAGTTCAATGATGGAAGGCGATTTTTGCGGATGCCTTTCAGGCCACTTCGCCTGCTGAAAGTGCTCTTAGTCTCCTTACCTGTTATTGCAGCAATGCAATTAGGAAGACAATTTGAGGGTGCTTTCTTCCTTATTGCTTGTTGAGAGTGCTTCTTAGCCTCTCTACTTGCCCTTGTAGCAGTACGATCAGGACGGCGATCAAGTCTAGTTCACCCTCTTACTTGGCGATCAACTAAAGAATTAGTCTACAATTAATTGTAGCTTATAGGGAATTTAATATTTTTATCTCACACTGTGTAATGAATATTTGATAATGAAGGAAATTATTTGAACATACTTCGTTCTTGTCTTATTTATTTACAATCGCTCATATTGATTATATTTTTATTTGTTCATTTTCCCATAAGGAAGGAACATAGTTTTTTAAGTATTTGCTTGGCGCTATCTAAACCTTCTAAATGATAGGCTCCATTAGGCAACACACCATTTACTTTATATTGCCATTCCCAATTGGGCGACCATTTGCCATACTTCGGATCCTTTCTATCCAAAAAGTGTATTGTTTTCCAAACCAATTCGCCCAGACTAAAGGACTTGGCTATAATTTTTTTATTGTAAAACTTAGACACTCTTTGTTTTTAGACTCGCTATCTATTTACAACGTCCATTTTTAATTCGTCCAACTCCAATAAGTTTTTAACTAGTGACTCAACATATTCTTAACTTATGTTGCAAACACACTCTAATTAATTGCACGCTGATTTCCATACATAAAATGGCCTCATGTCCATAAGTAAGTTGGAAATGAGTAACCTTGGTATTTGACCGAGGCGACGTCCTATAAGCCCATAAGGCTTTGCTTAGACATTCGTGCCAATTTCTGGCATTTTCATCTATCATTTTCCTTATGATATTTTTTAGAATCTTATTAGAAGATTCCGCCTGTCTGTTAGATTGAGCGTAATATGGTGCGGAGTTCACTAACTTAACTCCAAACTCGTTCAAGAATTCCTTCACTTGATCTCCATTCAAGGAAGTACTGTGATCTACCATCAAAGTTTGTGGAATTCCAAATCTATAAATGATATGATCACGGATAAATTCTATGATATTCTTTTGGGTGATCTCTTTTAAAGGTATCCCTTCTACCCACTTAGTGAAAAAGTCAGTTGCAACTATAACAAAGGTATGTTGCTTGGACGATGGGGGATAAATTTTCCCTATCAGGTCTATCGCCCAACCCTCGAATGGCCAAGGTTTGATAATGGGTACCATCTCTCTTGCCGACGCTCTTTGTATCGGAGCATGCTTTTGGCATGCTAGACAACTCTTCGCATATTGAATACATGATTCTTCCATCCTGGGCCAGAAATATCCACTCCTAATAATCAACCATCTCATCCTTTGGCCGGCTTGATAAACTCCACATATCCCTTCATGCAACTCAGCCATGATCGTTCTGACTTCTTGCAAACTTACACATTTCAGTAATATACCATCAGAGTATTTTTTAAACAACTCTTCATCTATCAATGTATAATTTAGCAAACGTAACGCCATTTTTCCATCACCTCCTTTATTAGGTTCTTTAAGAAACCTTTTAATCTCTATCCTCTAATCTATTGCATCTCCATCTTGCATGCAATGAATTTCCATTCTTCTCGCTCTCCTTTGGACTACGGGCAATATTACTCCATATTCACAAGTAGATTCCCAATTTAAGACTTTTGAGTATCCTGAGGCCATCTAGGCCAACTCATTTGCTATGTCATTATATATCCTATTGACACATTAAAGCTCTACTTGGTCGAGTTCTTCCAACAATTCTTAGGCGATTTCATATTAATTTATAATGGAATCAATTTGACACTTAAAATCACCAATGAATTGGTGAATTACCAATTGAGAATCGCCCCTAACAATCACATTCCTTATCTCCATATTAATTCTAAACCCACAATTAAGGCTTCATATTCAGCTTGATTGTTGGTGCACATCCTATCCAAAGTGAATGCGAACTTGAAATAAATCCCTAAAGGATTTATCAATACTATTCTTACTCCTGCACCTTTAGAGGTTTTTGACCCATCGAAATATGAAACCTAAGGTTTTAATTCGAATGAGTCAATTTCTAATTTAATTTCCTCAGGCATGTCAAGACATAGATAATCGTCCAGAAAGTTAGCCAAAACCTGATTTTTGATTGCCTTTTGGGGTATGTATTGTATTTTGAATTCCGATAACGCTAAAGTCCAAAAGCCTACCCTTTGATATAAAATAGGGCGAGAGAACATACACATAATCAAATTCACTTTAGAAATCAAATAAACGGTTACATGCCGTAAATAAGCCTTTAATTTTGTACGTGTGAAATACAATGCATGACATAATTTTTCAATGGCAGAGTAATTACATTCACATTTTGTTAATCGTCTATTCAAGAGTAAATAGCCATTTCTTCACCAAATTGGTCTTCTTGTACGACCATTCCAACTATTGATTCTTGTTCAACTGATATATACACTTTCATGGTCGTCCTTGGATTGGTGACACCAGCACTGGTGGACTTGATAAATATATCTTTAGGTTTTTAAAAGCCTTTTGATGCTCTTCTTTTCAGACGAATTCGTCCTGATTTTTCAACTTTAAAAGTTGTGAAAAAGCTTTAGTTCGCCCTGCATAGTTAGAAATAAAGCGTCTTAAAAAATTTACTTGGCATAGAAACCTTCGCAATTCCTTTTTATTGCTAGGTGGTTTGGACTTTAAAATGGCATTCGCTTTATTTTTGTCAAGTTCAATTCCTATTTTGTGCACTAGGAAACCAAGAAAATTTCCTGCATTAACACCAAATGTACATTTTAAAGGATTCAATTTTAGTTTATATTGCCTCATTCGCCTAAATGAACATCTCAATTGTTCAAAATGGTCTTCTTTTTTAATAGATTTGACCACTATATCATCTACATACACCTCAACAAACTTGCCTATCATATCATGAAAAATCAAGTTCATTGCCCTTTGATAAGTCACTCCTGCATTTTTCAAGTCGAAAGGCATAACTACCAATTCAAAACATCCTAGAGATCCAGGGCATCTAAAGGCAGTTTTGTGTATATCTTCCTCATCTATATAAATTTGATTATATCCTGAATACTCGTCCATGAAGGAATATATTACGTGTCCGGCAGTTGAATCTACTAAAGAATCTACTGTAGGCATTGGATATTCATCTTTGGGTGTGGCCATATTTAGGTTCCTAAAATCTATGCACACCCTTAACTTACCATTCTTTTTTAAAACTGACACGAGATTGGAAAACAACTCAACATATTTGGCTGTTCTAATAAAGCCTGCTTTTAATAATCGCTCTATCTCTTTCCTTATCTCGGGAAGTACATTAAGAGCAAAATGCCTAGGGGTTTGTTTATGAGGTTTGAAATTTGGCTTGGTTGACAATCTATGTGCCACCAAATTTCTATCAAAATCAGACATATATTTATATTTCCAAGCAAAACAATTCTTATATTCCTTTAATAAAGTGATTAATTTATCACTGACCTTTTGGTCGAGCATCGGCTGACGAATGTTGGGTAATCTTCCCTTTCATTGCCAATATTTACTTTAACCAGAGGGTCTTATGCTTGAGCGTATCCAGGTTTGAATCTGCATTACTTCATATCCATGTCCCTTATAGGCACTTTTTCTTCTAAACAATCCACTTTGTTGACTTCTTGGCCAATACTTTGTTCCAACTCGAACACTGCCAATTTGTTTCCCAATACTTTCAAGGCTACTTCTTCTTTCGTCTTGTCTTTGCATTCTTTATTGAAATCCATTAACTTGGCTTTGAAGGCCTGAACATCGGCCATTTGCCTCTATTTCTTACAACTCATTTAAAACTCTTTGATTACTTTTTTGTCAATTACTGGCTCCTCCATGGCCACTATGTTTGGCCTCATTTAACTAAACATATTAGTGAGCGCATCTACTGAAAATGGCTCTCGCTCTGTGCAACAATTTGAGTTTCTTCTCCATCTGGACTACTCTTACAGGTCCATAATTACCCTCGTACATGAACCTTTCCACGGAGTTTGCTTCAGCTACAAAAGGTCTATGATTTGCTTGCACCATTTCTGCTTCACCCTTGTCATTCCAGAAAACCAAGCATTGATGGAGCGATGAAGGTATGCAGCGACTTCCGTGTATCCAATCCCTTCCTAATAACATATTGTAACTGGTAGGACTATCTATCATGAAGAAGACTATGGTCCTAGTAGTTGTCCCAACAGTTATATCCAATGGCATAACCCCTTTAGTTGAAGTTGCTCCTCCATCGAAACTTGTAAGGATGACTTTTGTTGGAATCATATCACTTTCTGTCTTTGTAATTTTTCTCATCATCCTAGATGGGATGGTGTTTATAGCTGCTCCATTATCAATGAGTACTTTCGCCACAGGTATACCGTTAACTAGAGTATTGCTTCAATAGAGTATTGCACGATACTCCTCTCTTTCTTCTTTCTGCCTCCAGATCAATTTCCTCTTCGATGTTTGTCATACCGTCATCCTCTTCATTATCCTAGGCCCCCCCTGAAAGTTTGGCCTTCTTCACATTCCAGCACACATACTTCTTCTTCGTTATCCTCCATTTTTTTCTCTTTCTCTTTGTTCTTGAACTAGTTGGCTAGTAAATAGTTATTAGCCATGATGGGAGGTAACATACCGAACTGAATAGTAAGGAGCCGATCTGGATCTTTTTCATCCCTTCTGTCTCGCACAAACTTTGATCTCCCAGACGAACTCTTTGGCAATTCTCCCATTGATTCGCCTGTACCAGTCTCTTCACTATTTTCGAGAACATTTTGATTGGCCATCTCGAGTAGCTTAGGCGCCTTAGGATGTGGCAATCCCTGTTGTTGTCTCATCATTCGTCCATAATTTCGTTGAAAATGCCTTTGTTGGGTTCTAGTAATCTCATTGAAGGGTGTCACCCTTCCTGCATTATACTAAAATGAATGCCATACATTTGGTTGGCAAGGTTGTGGCCAAAATGTCCTTACATTATTCATTGGCCTGAATTGCCTTTCAAAAGACGGTCCTCTATAGAATGACGTGCCTCACCCTCTAATGGGGCGATGGTGACGTTGCCCTGCTCCTGAGCTCCCTGTTTTTGCATTCACTTCTCATTTACATCTTGCACACAGGATGCCTTCATCCTTTTTAGGTTCCTTTTCTTTGATACGTTTGAAGACACTGTGGAGTGGCCCAGGGTCCTTTCTCTGTCCTCTATGACCAACTTGAATTTTGGCAACTTGTTTTTAAAATCAATTGTCACCATGTTTACTCCAAGTGTTTGTGGGAAAGGGTTCTCATCTACTGCCATCTTTTTATCCTCAAACGTAATTCGTCCTGATTCAATGGCATTCTATAACACATGGCGAAAAACCAAATAGTTGTTAGTCAAATGTGACCATGCATTATGCCACTTACAATATTTTTTACCCTTAGTTTGTTTAGAGCTTGGCAACTTATGTTTATCGCTCAACTTTATCTACTTATCATTATATAATTTATCAAATATAAGGTCAGCTTTGGTTACATCGAACGAGAATGTTCTAGCCTTTTTGTTTTCATCTTTTATAGGCTCATCCTTGCCCGACGTTCTAGACTTAGCCATTATAGGACAAGTATACGCATCTCCTTTGATTAATTTGGCCAAACATACTTCGCTTTGATCGTAATATTCGTCATTAATGGCGTGAACATCAAAATTTGGGTCTCTATAATAAGTCCATTTGCTAGAATTTTTCATTTACTCTTCTTCTCTTAGTGATCATCTATACCTAATCACGTTTGCGCTCAATTGGAAAAGATCTGAAAATCCCTATCTTGAAATTTCTTTTTTAGATCGAAACTTAGACAATTTTCAGCGATTTTGACAAATTCCTTTTCTGAGAAAACACTTACTTCTTGCTGTTTTGAACATTTGAAGAAAACCTTCTACCCATTCATTTGGCATTTGATGTAGATTCGTCAAATCGGCCAAAGTAACTTCAGATTCAGTCTTGTAAAACTGAGCATGGAACAATTGTTCCAATTATTGCCATGTTTGAATAGAGTTTGCTGGCAAGTTAATGAATTAGGAGAAGGCTACTCCTGTTAATGAACTAGGGAACAACCTCATTTTATGGTAATTGCTTACTTCACCACTCTACAGTGTGAATCGCCCTATGTGTTCTAGAGTGGAAACTTCCCCTAAACCAATGAATAATGAAAATTCTGGCACTTTATACCCTCTAGGCCATGTATATGCTTGATCTACCCAATTAGGATATGGCTTCGTGTAAGTAGGCCTGATGACAGGACGTACCCCAAGAGCCATTTGATCCTGTACCATCTCCATGATTTAATTCCTCAACATGACATTGGGATCATATGGAATTCCTACAAGTTGGTTTAATGGTTGATTCACTTGATGCCTAATATTTGGTCCTTGGTTGGAACAAAATTGTCATTGTTTGGGCCGTTATTACCATTAAACTGAGTGTTCAAACCATTATTAACACGCGGGGCATTCTGTCCATCATTCAGGACGTTATCTCTTATAATTGAATTACCTCTGAGGTTAGCAATCCCATTACCATCATTCAAGTTTGGCGTTCCATTACCCTCCTGGTTTGAAGTAGACAGACCAAAGGGTGGTTCTAGTCTTTGATTTAAGTTCAAACCAGAAGAATTATGTGGTGAATTATGTCTCACTATTGTCCTGGTTTGAAAGTAGTTTGTAATAGGCATAACTGGCTGACACATTTGGCCTACTAACTTGTTTATTATCTCATTTAATGTATTCAGTTGTTTGGCCATAATATCATAATGTGCATTCCCACTTTGGGTAAATCTTTCCATATTATGAACATTTCGTAGATTTACCTGTTCAATGACATCTTGTGTGAGTTCTCCGAGCAATGCACACATGGTTTGAGGACTCAACTCTATCATTGGTTCGTAATGACTGTGACTGCTTTGACTGTGTCCCTCTGTTCACGAGAGTTTTGATGCATATCGTTCGATTACAGACTGGGCTACTCCCTGACTTGCTGGTTCCTTATCAGAATGTTTATGAGGTATAATGCTTTACTTTTCGTATCTTAAACACTAAACACCAATGTCCCACTAGGCGTACCAAATTATTTTACGTTGGTTGTCGCTAACAATTAAAACAAAGAAATTCAGACGATTGTGTAAGGGACAAATCTCTTGAGAGAAAATTTCAAAAAAAAGGGTGCTTTATTGATGAGAGTTACAATTGAAAATAAACAGAATGCCTCTGAGGAGCGCAAACACATGAGTACTGAAAAGGGATAATTAAAATTAATCTAAGAAATTGAAATTATATAATTTCTGTTTGAGAGTGTTTGGTTTGGGGTCTTTTCTCTGTCTTTTCTTCCTTTTTATATTCCCATGATGATTTTTTCGTGACAAATCGCTTGAAAACTGCTTGATTGCTTTTTAATTACCCACTTTCTTCATGGTGGCTAACTTGTCATGGAACTGCCATCTCTAACTGTTGTCATTATTCTTTGTCGTTCAATCGCCTTCAAATGGGCTCCTTAAATAATGGAATGTGATAATCTGCTCGATAACTGTTTCAATAACTGCTATTCTGGATAACCATAATATCTCATGTGTTAAGATTCTGGGCGACTCGAAGGTTTGGGCGATCGTAATGCACTCCATTCGCTCAGATTTTAGACGTCTTGGAAGCTTGAGCAATGATGTTGCTGTGTTCGTGGGCTTCCTCTGCATTCACCAATATTCTTATTTGGGCATTTATCCTGAACTCCCAAATTGGGCTATTTAATTTAGACTGGACTTTTAGTGTGCCAAAAGATATAAGTATATTTATTGAACATATCATTTTATATTTAGAAAAATAAACGCTTTAAGATTAACTTTGTTATCAACTATTTGTAAGAAAAAGATGATCTAATTTCCCTATTTTATTAATAAAAATTTAACCAAGTTATATGACACATCTGATACTATTGGAACTTGGAACAAAATGTTTGACATGGATTATCCAATTAGTTTGAGCAAAGAATTAAAGTAACATCATTTTCATAAAAAAAAGGGGGAAAATGTAATGACATCTTTATTTTTGTAATAAATTTAAAATGCCGACTTCATGAATTTCGAGCACTTCGAGTGCCGCTGGTAAGGGGTTTGTCACGTACACAAGGAGCTTATCGACATTTGATTTTATGTCTTGTACAAGATACAACTATATTTTGTCTGACGACAAATTCACCAATAATAAACAATGGGTCAAGTGAACTATTGACCTAAATCATTACTTTTCAGGCAATGTACATTTAACACTAACAACTGATCCTAACCTTCAAATATTGGCACAAAACTCCCTACCCAACAAGTTCATTGTACAAAAAAAGTATTTTTGATCAATTTCGGACTGTTTGACAGTTAAAAAGTCGACTTCCTTTTACAAAAAGACTAAAATGCACTTACATCTACTAACAAAAATAAAACAAGTAGAAAATTAAAAAAGAAAAAAAGAAAAAAAAAGACCATCTACCTAAGTGGAAAAATATAAAGAAGATTGAAAACTGAAAAGAATTAAACATAAGAAAATGATAGTTGATCTTCTACTTTCACCACTACCATAAACCCTCATAATACGACGACGACTACCAACACCGCCACCAAGATCTACATATACATATGAAAATAACGAGGTTCGACCCAACTAATACCTAGGGGAGAATATGTGTAATATGCGGAATTAAAACATGCAACAAGTCACAAATTATTGTATCTAGATGAAATTTAATCAAGACCCTAACAGTCAATCAAGTAAACAGATCAAAATGGTAAAATAAATCAACATCTAGATTTTTTTAAGAAGGAAAATCTATTAAAAAACTCTTTAAGAGATTAAAAAAACCACCAGACACTCCTTGCCAGTAAAAAATTCACTAAAAAAGATTCGACTTACAGAATTGATCGAAACACAACTAAACATTAGCAGACTCTGACTCCCAACCTGTAATCACCGAAAAACTCATTGGTTGTACACCCCAAGACTAGCTCCAGAACCTTTGGACTTCTTTTCCCTTTGTGGATCACTAAGAATGAACTCGTTCTTTACAAATTAGAACTCCAGTCACATCTCCAAATCTTCATAACTCTGAACGCTATTGGTGAAGGATTATTTTGGTATTTGATATATTGATCTTATGGTTGAGTTAAGAGTATTACAGATTATGTCTTTGATCGTCATAAAGTGTTCTTTTAAATGAAAATAGGCTCAATACACGTTTTGGACAAATATGCCTTGAGTATTTATAATATAGAGTGTTTGATGTTGTTTGGGATTATAAAAACGAGAAAATCGTGAATTAGGGTTTCGATACGTAATACGATTGCTCAAGCGATCTTTCTTTGCTAAAATCACTTGAGCGGTCTGCGGCAGTCAACGAACATTTTAAACATGTTCTTGATATTTTTGAGCCATCTTTGATTCATTCAAAACACAATCCTAATCCCCTGACAACTTAACCTTAATGGCAACTCGATTAAATGATATTCGGGACGTGGAACATGCCAACTCTTTAGATCTAACAAACTCCCCTTGACATTTCATAAAAAAAAAACCATTTATTTCAAAATTAAACATTGACCACAACCTAATTCTTATCAACCCAAAGACTCAAACCCAAAACTGCATCTCAATTGCTTGTCATATGTTTCCTGAAACATAACAACTCAAACAATACCTAGTGTAAAAGCATGAGAAAACTAATAACAAAGTAAATAAAGTACCTAACTAAGTTATATATACAACGCAAGTAAACACATGTAATACCACGTACATCAATAACTTAACATCTAAATATAACATCAAAATAGCTGAAACATCTAAATATGATATCAATATTATATAAAGCACAAAACACAATATCATTATTAATATTAAAATCCCAAATGTTTGCTAGTCAAATATCAAAATACTCAACTACCGCTCCCCCTAAATCAATACTACTAACCCCTTGAAATAAATATACTATCACACCCCCTTTTTGTCAATAATAACTAAGGGAGTAATCTAGCTAGTCAAGTTAACGAACTAGCAACAGTTTGAATGCAATATTCACGTACATGTTGATTGAAGAACCAAGGAACATATGTAATGAGAGAATGATGATTTTTTTTTTCTTCATTAAAGATAGCACTTTTTCATGGATTTTTAAATGGAACACAATGTCATGAATTTTTAAATTTAACATCATTACATGAAAAAACAAATCACGTGATAGCACATCAAAACATTTGATCACTTATACCAATACAATTCAAGAACAATGAAATCTTTCCACGCAACTCATTTTAAACTTATATGGAGTACAATGTATAAGAGACCTATGTGTGAAAAGTACCACCAATATCTTATGAACAAGACTCAAAATCTTAATTTTGTGAAGAAGGACACGCGTAAGAAAATACTGGAGAATCAAGATTTTCCTCAAATAATGAAAGTCAAAACCCCCGTGCTACTAGGACCTTTTAAACAAATATAGCTCATATTTAATTTTTGTATAGCTTATTTTTTCTCCCCCTATCTGTGCGAATATATACATATACTTTTTTTTTCTTCTCTCTCTCTCTCTCTCTCTCTCTCTCTCTCTCTCTCTCTTTTTCATCTTGCATGTGGACTTTCTTCCATTAAACTTGCTAAATAATCATTTTAGTGAGTATGCTGATGGTTCCTAAGTCAGATGATTACAAGACACTAGATTTTAAATAGCGTATCATGTTTAATCACTCGATCATAAAGGTCACGAAGAGAAGTATAAGATATATTTCTTTTTCTGTTGACATGGGGTTCAAATATTTTGAAGCTCATTGCAATTTCTTTATGAAAAATATACTAGTGTTTAGGTCAGCTAGTTAAATGTCAATTCATATTCAAGGTAACCCTATTACACAGATGATTGTCATCCCAAATCTCATATACGCGATCAGGACTCACTCACAAGAGTTTAGTTTATGCAGTGTAGATGATAAGTTAATGGAAACTTTAGTCAAGTTCATTCATTTTGCTAATACTTAGTCATAAAGAACATGTTATGATATCACTTCAAAGTGTTGTAACATCAAAACCTTTTTTTCCTTTCTTAAAAAAGATAATGCAAAAAATGAGAGAATTAAAGTGCATGTATGAACAATGGACTTGCAAATGCATACCCCTTTAGACCTACTCAAGGTGGTACATAGACACTCTTACCTTTAAGAGTAATGTGAGCAACATCACAATTCAATTCATCGCTTTACCCTATGAGTTCACTCTTTTTATACAAACCTTCCTAAAAGAAGAGGTTATCTTAGTTAAGTAACTCATCATTTCAGTCAAGTGATTGACTTGATTAGTTAAAAACCTAACATAAGTAGTGATGTCCTATTTGTTGTTCTTAACCAAGAGCTTGCGGCATGTTTGTTCAATCCTGAGATGTTGTCAAGCTTCTTAAATCCACTTAAAAATAGTGGAGTTGTGCATTAGATTTCTCAAGATCACCCATGAGAGTCGTAACCTTATTTTTAGGAACTTCGTCTCAATCTTCAACTTATTCACACAACTAGTTGACTTCTCAAGTTGACCACTAGTATCTTATTCTTTACTTAAGATCACACAGTTTCTTGAGGGTGGACCTATTTAACTTTTTCAATTTAAGACTCTTCTCAAACAATTGGTCATTTGCCTCTTGGATATCACCTTTATCTACTGACTCTTCTCGTGAAGAGCCAGGTTGCTCTATGTCCTCAACTTTCTCTTCCTCCTCCACATGTTCACTCGTAACTAGAAAAAAAAATGCTATGTAGTTCAAACCCTCATCAGAATTGGAATTCTCACTTTGATTATCGAAGTTGGATTCATCATCAGTGAGAGTGATATTCATAGCCTTACCTAGGGTTTTCTTATAACTTGGGCACTCATCTCTAAACCCCACACCTATGACACCTAATAAATTAGGATCTCTTCTTTGTATCCTTAGTATCCCTTTTCTCTCTTTTCTCATTTCTGTGTTTATTAGAATCACCCTTAAACTTCTCAAAAGGTCTCTTATTGTTTATAAATAGGTTTTTTGAGGTTCTTAATAAAGTAAGCAACCTCTTCATCTTTTAAAGTGTCATTATCAATCTTATCACTAGTCTCTTCCTTAAAAGTGTTGAGGGCTAAAGACTTTTTTTTCTTAGAGTAGGGTAGGCTAAGTTCGAATGTTTGGAGGGAACCTTCAAGTTCTTCTATTCTATCCTGATCTAGGTCTTTGCTTTCATCAATCGTTGTAACTTTAGGTCCAAACCTTTTAGATAGAGATCTTAAAAATTTTCTTACAATTTTTGTCTCGAAAATTCGTTTACTTAGGTTGAAACTAGAATTCATTATGTTATTCTGTTTAACATAAAACTCATCAAAGGATTCATTATATTTCATTCTAAGTTCCTCAAACCTAGTGGTCAACATTTGTAACTTAGAGTATTTCATTATTTTAGTTCCCTAATGTGTGATTTTTAGAGTGTCCCAAGCTTCTTTAACAGTTTCATACATATACTCGTTTAAACTCTTCTGATGATATAGCCATAAAGAATGGCATATATTCCTTTACTACTCAAATGACACTCAGGTAATTCATCCTTATTCCAAGTTGAAAACTTTGTAGGTGTAACAACACCAACAACAGATGTAGATGGGATTGTCCATCCCTTCTCTATACTTACCTTAACTTTCTCATCAATATATTTCAAAAATGTTTTCATCCTAACCTTTCAATAAGCATAATTGCTCACATCAAAGTAAGGGAAAATAGATATGTATTGACTCATCTAGATAAAATTGGGTCAAGAATCGAACTAAGACTCTAATACCAATTGAAAATAACGAGGTTCAACCCAACTAACATCTAGAGGGAGGTGAATAAGTATAATACACAGAATTAAAATAAACAAACAATAATATGCAACAAGTCACAAATTATTGTATCTAGATGAAGTTTTTTCAAATTAAACTCTAGCTGTCAATCAAGCATACAGATTAAAGCAGTAAAATAAGTTAACATTGAGATTTGTATACGAAAGAAAACCCTTTGAAGAACTCTTCAATAGATAAAAAAACTCTCAGGCACTCTTATCAGTAAAATATCCACTAGAAAAGATTTGACTTACATAATTAGTCCAAACACAGCTAAACCTTAGTAGACTTTAACCTCCAACTTGTAATCACCATAGAACTTTTCGATTGTGCACTCCAGTACCAGCTCCAGAATCTCTAGACTTTTCCCCCCTCGTAGATCACAAAGAACGAACTCATTCTTCACAAACTAGAACTCAAATCATGTCTCCAGATCTTCAGAACTCTGAAGGCTATTTGGTAAATGATTTTGTTGGTGTTTGATCTTTAGGTGTTTTGGTGTTTGTTCTTGTAGTTGAGTCGAGATAATTATGGGGTGTTAGCAAATAATAATAATAATAATAATAATAATAATAATAATAATAATAATAATTCAAATATGTTTTATAAAGAAATAATCATTGCTTGAAGATTAATATTGAGAATGTTAAATGAGAAATCATACATTTTTCTTTTTATTTTTTCTTATATATTTCTTTGGAGGTAGGTTGTGAATTGACTTCAAATGTTGTTTTAATTCACAAGTCTTTAACTCTCACAACTTTAAAAAAAATCATAAAAATAAGAAAAAATTGCAGCCACGGTATCAAACCTTTCTCTTTTATGTAGATTTTGTCTAAACCTTTCATTTGTGCCACCAGAAGTACCAAACCTTTAAAAAACTCGTAACTCAAGTCCAAACTGACAGAAACCATTAATTTTTCTATTAGTTGACCAAATATCAAAGATCTAACCAATTTTGATTCATTTTTAAAGGGCAAAATGTTAACTTTTTTTCATTTAAAAAAAACAAAAACAAAATAATTAAATCAAAATAAAAAAACCCCACCCCACCTAAAACTAAAACCCCCAAAATGCTGGCACCACCACATCCTCCTTCGCCACCAATCTTCGTCGCCTGTTTCCCTGATGTGATCGGCTGGATAGAGATCATGGATCGATTTCGCACTTAATCGGTTCGGTTCAAAATCGAAATCTTCAATGAAACCGTCTCTAAATAGAAATTAGTCGCCAACCTCCTCCACTTCCTTGTTTCTAAGGTTTACATTATCTACCGAAGAGATGAATTTAGGGCTTCGAAAATTATGCAGTGCAGAGCTTTGTCAAACCCAAAGATTGAAGTCTTGTGGAATTCCAAGGTGACTGAGGCATATGAGGAGAGATCTTTAGGGGGTTTGAAGGAAAATAATATGATGAGTGGGGAGGTTACTGATTTTAATGTTTATGAGTTATTTTTTGCGATTGGACATGAGCCGGCAACCAAGTTTTTGGACGGGCAGCTGGAGGTGGATTCTGATGGGTATGTGATCATGAGGTCGGCACTGGCTTGGTTGGGTGATAGGAATGAATGTACGATGAACGATGAGATTCAGGTGAAGCTTCCGGCGATGATGAGGAAGTCAGCAGGATTCAAATTTTTGATTTTATCAGCAAATATTGAACTGGTTTTTGGTTTGGTTTGGTTGGGGGCGGGTGATTGGGGTTTTTTAAAATTCTTTTATTTTAATTTTTTTATATTAAAAATGTAAAATTACCCATTTGTACTTTAAAAATTAGTCAACAATTGGTCAGACCTTTGATTTTTGGTCAACTAATAACTTCTGTCAATTTGGACTGAAGTTGCTATTTTTTAAAGATTTGGACAGTCTGCATAAAGATGAAATGTTTGGTACCGTAGTTGCAATTTTCCCTAAAAATAATAAAGTGAATTAACTTACCACGTGTCACGTTTTCCAATTGAATATATTGCTAATTTTTTATTAGAAGCATAAAATTGAAGGCTAGGATCCATATGACTAGCAGCTATCTGTGATGTAGTAACTATAGCGGCAATGATAGTAGGAGAAATAGTGGTAACACTTTGAGGAGTAGAATGAGAAATCACATTTGATGTATTGTCATGTTTCTTCTGATTACGCTTAATCGGCGTCCATCTCTGGCGAGGCACAATCCTAACCTCCTTTACTTTATCCTTATCCTTAGCCTGAACAGACCTAGAAGTCTGATCAACCACAAAAGGGGCCACAGAAGGTGGTACAGTATGGAGACCACTAGAACAGCTCTCATCAGAATGTCCAAAGTGTCTACATCGAAAGCAAAAGTCTGGCACCTTATCGTATACAACATGCTGCCACTATCCTTCCATCTTCCCCCTCTCTATCAACACTCTTTCAGGGAGTTTACACTCCAGATCAACCTCAATATAAACTCGTGCCTCACTTGGTCGTCGAAGATCAGAAGTAGCTTTATCAATAGCCTTAGCGATGGAAAATAATGCACTCTTAGCTCGAAAATGAATAGGAAGCAAAGGAAATGATACCCACACTGGAGTAATAGGAGCTTCATGCTTAGGACTAAAACTGGGGGTCCACTTAAAGACCTGAACAGGACAACCATCAATGTACCAAGTTGGTTTGAGGAATAATCGTGAATAATCATCCTCGTGGACCATATGAATGATAATGTGTGCATCATCAATCATGCCAATCTCATAATCACCAATAAAATAAAAGCGTATAAAATTTTTTGCGTACCTTGATCATAGAAGGTTTACGATGGACAAATTTACCAACAAGGATAAACATGTATGCCTCTGCCAAATATTGTTCATCCGACTCATCAAAAAAGATCGCAGGCTCACCATGATGGATGTACGGTTCCTTAGAAACCAAACTGTGATCTCTAGTATCTGAGGAGCTCGAAGCACAATAGCAAAAGATTTCCTTTGACTCATTTTAGCCTGAGTAACAATTGGTTTGTCATTGACAGCTGCAGCATAAAATCGTGGAGCCTGAATATTAACTGGAGCACCAGAAGAGGTAATAGGTTGGCTAGATGAGTTCAGAATTATGAAATTGCCTGAAGGGGGCTGTGCGTAAGAGCCACCCGCTGATGGTCCGGTGGCATATGGGGCGGTACCTGAGTTATCATCGGTGACTGATCTGATCTATTTCCCATATTTGGAACTTGCTAAGGTCGATTTCGATTAGAATTTGTGAGAATTGAAGCATTAAAATCCGTTCGTGATGATGGTTCAAAATTGACAGTGAGATTCGTCAAGCCATTGATCAAAGGCATTGGCCGAGAAAATACATTAGTAGTAGTAGAATTCAGTGAATGGTTTGTTTTTTCATGCATATAATCCATATTATCAAAATTTGGAATTGAAAGGGGCTCATTGACTGGACAATGAATGATGAAATTGGGACTCGATTGATCAATAATTTTATCAATTGAGGTGTTACCCTTAAGCTTATGACCTTCAATTTCAGTTATACTGGTCGAATTTAGGTCAAGAGCATCAACATGAGTGTCAATTAAATCTCTGAAATCTCCTTCACGAGTACCATGCCTGCGTGAATCTAATTCAACATTGGAACTGTTAATTAGTTCAATTGGTTGTTGACTAGTAATAATGATAATATGAAATCTATAACTGCATATATCTTTACTTTGTGTGATATTTGAATAAGTTGGAAGTCTCAACTGCAGTCTATTGTGGCCTTATCTACTACTGAAGCTGAATATGTGGCTGCTACTAAAGCTATTAAAGAGTCTTTATGGCTTAAAGGCTTGTTGTGTAAATTGAATGATTGCATAATCCTATTGTTTCTTTTTCTTGATAGCCAAGTGCCATTCATTTATGTAAATACCCAGTTTTTAATGAAATGATTAAACACATAGATGTTCGGATGTATTTCATTAGAGATATAATTCAAAACGAGTCCATATTGTTTTAAAAAAATCTCAACACAATTTAATCCCGCTGATATGGGAACAAAGGTACTTCCTCTCAACAAATTTAAATCTTGTTTGTAAATTTTAAGAATTGATACTGGATGAACTTCGTGTTTGCAGGAGTGTTTCTTCTTGGTGCTTGTGATGGAAAAACTGAAGTGTTTTGGTTTGTTTATATCATTGACATCAATGGAATGATTTGATGGGCTGTTATGCCAATTATATTAATTGTATTCAGTTCACTGGGCTGTGATGAAATTGGTCCTAGCCTATTCCTGGATAGGTTCTGGCCATTGCTTGATAAATCATTTGAAATAGGCCAAAAAACCCGACCCATTTGATGGACACGTGTGTTGCTCTGGGTCGTTGATCATTGGTTGAGATCTACGGTGATGGATTTGTGTATTTAAGGGGCTTTAACAGTCGCCCTTATTCACTTTTTGATTTTGTTCTTGTGCATGGAGCTTCTAGGATTTTCTTTGTGTCGTCTATTCCATTCTTTCTTTCGATTACTTTGTATTAATCAAAACTTCTGGTTTTTGTTGTTAAATCTATGTGATTTGAGTTTATATGATTCTTCGATTGAGGGTTTTGTGTTGAGATCAGTTGTTTGATCATGAGTTCCATTGTAGTAGCTGTGATTGTTCAATCTTTAAGGTTTGGGTCTGGTTGTTTCATTTGTACAAAAGGGTACAATGTATTGTTCTAAGCCCTAAATATGATAATCAATCCCATGATGTTGATGAATTGATTGTGTTCTTCGTGTTCTTGAGTTACTGCTTCCATTTTGAAATTGGGGTGCTTTGAGTCTATGTGATTCTTCGATTGAGGGTTTCTATCACTCCTAGATTGAATTTGGCATAGAAAAAAAATTCTCCTCTCGATCTTAAAAACCTCCCAAGCCACTGCATATGGATGACCAAAATAAAGCTTTCTGGCACCTTGGCCACCGGACCATCACCACCTTGAAGCCCACATTGCCCTCTACATATCCTACCTAAGAATCGACCCGAACTCCAGCGAATTCGACCAAAATTTCAAATCAAAATCAATCGCTCGCACAGCACAAAACTGCTGGTAACTCCCAACCCAAACCCAACATACTGGCGGACTCCCCTCATCTTAGAGTATCTACACATTGTCCCTAAATGTCTACCCAACCACCCAATCAACAATTGCAACCACCTTTTTACACACAGTCCGTACACAAGTTTCAGACGCATATTTCAGTGATGGAGGTCGACCCCATGATCATGAAACACTCCATTCAGCATCCTCTCATCATGGTGAACCTATGGGTCTTCCACAATTTTGTCCAGAATTGGCCGAATTCAAGGAAGCAGTTTGTAAGTTGTGTGGAAAATTTGACCCTAACAAAGTTGATGAATTTTTACCCATGCAAACTATTAATTCTACATTCCAATCATCAATTCGTGATGATACCACAATGGATCAACCACTAATTGATCCAGTTAACAGTTCAATTGATAGATTGAATTCGAACCACTCTAATATGAACATGATGGGTACTGAGGCTTTAGTTGATGGTGTTTTGGTTGTTAATGCTCTAAATTCGAACAATGTGCATGCAATTGAGGCTACTACAGACATGGGTATTGATTCAATTGAAGGTATTGTAGGCCAATTGATCCCCAATTGTACCCCCAACTTGTGGCAGTGGAGCTCCCTTCAAATCAAAATTTCAATTGTTTGAGTGACACCCATCGAAAGACAGTATCCCTAAATGGTTTCTGGACCTTCTAATGATCCTATAATGGCACAACCATCGATCAATAACATGGTGAAACTCATTTCCAATTTTGAACGCCCTCTACGGGTCCTTCTCAAAATTGATCATACAACCTCCAAATTGTCAATCGGACCATAGATTCGGACTTAGTAGACCCAAAATGTCTAAAATAGGTTCGATTCCCTTTGCCACAACGCGTCGTTGGTCTTCCGGCACGTGGCCTTTATGCGCGTCCTCCTCTTGGTGTTTTCAATGCTCCATTCTCAGCTAGGCCATCTGTTCTCTCATCTGGAGTTACATGAGTTGCTTAAGCACCATAATCTTATGCTACAATACTCAATTGTCAACCTGTTATTACTTAGGCTGAAAGGAGTTAAAGTAAATCATTAGCCCATGTTCTTAGAGCTCTAAAGGATTCCAAACATCACAGTTTGGTCTCGAAGGAGCCATCACCATGGTGAGCCTGCTGTATTTTTTTATGGGTCAAATGAGCAGTTTTTGGCTGAAGCCTGCAGATTTACACTTGTAGGTGAATTTGTACATCAAAAACGTTCTATGATCAAGGTACGCGAGAATTTTACGCGCTTTGGATTTATTGGTGATTATGAGATTGGAGTTATTAATGATGTACACATTATTATTCATTTGGCAAACGAGGATGACTATTCATAGTTGTTCCTCAAAGCCACTTGGTATATTAATGGTTGTCCTATGATGATCATAAAATGGACCCCCAGTTTCAGCCCAAACACATGAAGTTTCTATTGCTTCTATCTGGGTCTCATTTCCTTTGCTTCATATTCATTTTCATGCTAAGAGTGCATTGCTTGCAATAGCTAAGGCCATTGAGCTCCCGCTATGTACTGATGAAGCGACTTCTGATCTCTGACGACCAAGTGAGGCACGAGTTTTTGTTGATGTTGATATGGAATGTGAACTCCCTGATAGAGTGTGGATTGAGAGAGAGAAGAGATGAGGTTATTGGCAGTCGGTTGTATATGACAAGGTACCAAAATTCTCTTTTTATTGTAAACACTTTGGACACTTTGAGGAGAGTTGCTCAGTGGTTCATATTATGCCCCACCTCCTGTTCTCCAAGAACTTACTTCTAGGCCTGTTTTGGTCAAAGGAAAAGGAAAGGAGAAGGAGATTGTGATGGAGACTCACCAGAGGTGGACACCGATCAAGAGAGATCATAATAGATAAGACAGTACACCAGGTATAGCTACTCAGGCTAATACACAGATTGCTCCCCCTATCGCCCTCAGTGTCCTAGTCACTACAGTTACTTCATCATAGACAGTTGCGCCACATGTGGCTCCTACTCTATCTACTGTTCCATATGTCATTAGCAATACTACTCCATAGACAACTGCTTCTTTACCATCAGACCATTCTACAGTTGCTCCCATTAGGTTGGATACTCAGAGTCTTGTTACCACATTAGCTGCTCTTCCAGTAGTTCAGTTTTCGGACTATATCAATAATGCCCTTATGATTATTAGTTCTATATACTATGATTCTCTTTTGGTGGATACGTTAGAAAGGTCAAAAGGATTTGTTGGTTCTGATATGTCTGTTGTACCAGCACACTGTCAATAGAATATGAAGGCATCCTTGCCTAATCAGATTAGTTCTTCATCACCATCAATTTCTAATACAATTGCTTCTATTGGGGATTCACCTCAGGGACAAGCCACTTGTACTTCATATTTTGATCCCCTTGTGGATTTTATGGTTCGAGAACCACTGATACTAGATGACTCAGAGTTTTAAGGTATCAGAGTTACACAAATTACATGTCCATCTTCAACTCAGACATAGACACCTTTTACCACTACTGCGTCTCCTATTTGCCAGCAGAACGTTGAGGCATCTATCACATCTCTACAGTCTGAATAGTCAGATATGGAGAACATATTACAAATTTAGGTTCCTCAGTAAGGCATATTCCGTAAGTCCTCTACTGAGAATTTGCTTGGTATGGCTGGGAGGACAGAGGATGACGGCTTCGTTCGTGTTGTATGAAAAAATACCCAATGGATACTAATACTCTACATCTGAGTAGGAGGATCACTAGGAGTTAGTCACATGATACCTCCTTACATTCCTCGTCTCTATGAGTGCTATCATATGGAATGTAAGAGATGTATACCCGTCGGTGCCTGAAAAGACTTATAAAGTTTCACCAAGTTTATCTTTTGGTTATATTGGAACATTTTCTACTTCAGCATAGATTTAATTACATTCGACGATATCTGCACTTTGGCATCGAAGTTCAGAAAGAGTCCAATAAGATCTGGTTTTTTTGGAATACGGGGACCACTGTTACTATTGTTATGATCATCCCCAGTTCCTTCACGTTAGAGTTGAAAATCCCAAACTAACACATCCCATTTATATGACTCTATCATTTGATACTGCTATCAGGAGGGATTTATGGGCAGGTCTTCACCACATTTCCTTTGATATGGACGACCCTTGGTTAGTTGGAGGAGACTTTAACTTTATTACACATGATGGTGAGCGCACTGGTCGTAATACTTATGATCAATGTACTATTTCTTTCTCTAATATGATGTTAGAATGTGGTTTAGAAGACTCTAATTTCCTTGGAAATCGGTGTATTTGGACTAATGGTCGGGTCAGAAAGAGACTAGATAGGGTACTCATCAATTTTACAGCTATAGAGTTTTGTCGACAGCTTTAAGTGAGGCACTTGAATCGGACTTCATCTGATCATTTGCCTTTACTACTTCAGTAGGTTTCTAATTATGATTTAGGACCCAGACCTTTCAGATTCCTCAATGTTTGGACGAAGCATCATGATTTTCAGCTTTTGTCTGTCAAAAGTGGTCATTCCTTACTCATATTACGAGGACGGCTGCTCTCTGGGAGAAGTTCTACATGCTGAAATATGGATTGTGTTGGTGGGATCGACATGTGTTCTGTGATATTTTCCAGTGGGTGAGGGATGTTGAGGATATGGTTGATTAAGGCAGAGATTATATATGATAGAGACCCTACACCGGAGCATCGTGACTTAACGTATCATGCACATGCAATTTTGAACCAGACTTTATCTATAGATGAGGGTTTTGGAAGCAAAAAGGCCAGTTCACGTTGGGTGTGTAAGGGAGATCGTAATACTCGATATTTCCATACGATAGTTCAAGGATACCAGATCAAATCGCATACCAGGTTCATCAGGTCTATCTACTCTTACACATCATTTAGACTCCATTCGTCCTGATATCATCCCCAAACTTTTGACGGATGATAATAATTTGGCACGATGCCCATTTGATTCATTAGGTATGGGATGCTGACAGTGTTACCGACTTGGATGGTTTCTCATCTCTATTTTTCCAACATTGTTGGGAAATTATTCAGGACGATGTATAAAGAGCAGTTTTGGACTTCTTTGATGGCGATCATCTTCCACGGGGGTTTGCTACTACTACTCTTATATTGCTCCCTAAGAGGGACGGTGCTTAGAGATGGACTGACTTCAGACCTATCAGTTATGTACCGTGTTTAATAAGCTTATTACTAAGCTTTTGAACACTCAGTTGAGTACACTATTACTCCGTATTATATCTCCTCCACAAAGTGGTCTCATTTCTGATCGTCTGATTGGGGACAATGTCTTATTAGTTTAGAAGTTTCTCTATACTTTTGATGCTAGAGCGCGAGTGGATAACACTATACTGAAGCTAGACACAGCTAAAGCATATGATCGCATGGACTGGGGCTTCATTTATTCTATATTGGAGGCATTTGGATTTGATCAGATTTGGATTGTAGGATCAGGCAATGTATCTCGGAGTGTCGTTTTTCTGTACTCCTAAATGGCCGCCCATGTGGTTTCTTCCTTCCTTACGAGGGCTTAGACAGGGTAGTCCCATTTCGCCATCACTATTCATCATCGCTGTAGATTAATTTACACGCTTGCTTATTCAGAGGTTTCAAAAGTATCATAATATGTGATATCGGTATGGAGGTAGTACCATTGTCTCATACCTTTCATTTGCCAATGATATGATCATATTCGCCAACGAACAAAAATAGTCTATCATGAGGATTCTTGATTGTCTGTAGCATTATGAGGAGATTTCTGGTCAGTGGTAAACAGAGAAAAGAACGGACTTATACTACCAAGATGGGCATTTATTAGTCAGATCAGACAATTGGAGATTTTGACTAGCTTTAGACACCAGTAGCAACCTTTCGTTTATCTGGGGGTCCCCTTATTTAAGGAGACTAAGAGGAGTTTCATTTACGATGACCTTATCCAGAAGCTCATGGGCAGGATTTCAGGTTGGGCATCATGACTTTTGTCACCTGGGAGCTGTATTACCTTGCTGAGGTCAGTGCTCTCTTCCATGCTATTACATCTTCTTCAGATTATGCAGGCCCCCAAGACTATTTTGAAGAAACATGAGAGTATCTTTGCACGTTTTCTATGGGACTCCAAGGAGCAAGCATTGCGTTTACATTGGAGGAGTTGGAAGGAGATTTGCCTTCCTATTGATGATGATAGTCTAGGCTTTAGGAGATCACAGGGTGTGGTGAGCATTTTCTCCATAAAGCCCTGGTAGTTGTTTCGTTCTCACAGATCACTTTGTGTACAATTTTTATTGAGCAAGTATTGTTTGGGGACACATCATTCACTTGCAGTAGTTTCCAAATTAGTTTCTCCTACATGTAAGAGGTTGAATTTAGTTAGGTTTCGGACAGAGCCATACATTGCATGGCACCTTGGGGCATGTCATTCTTTTGATATGATTGTTAGATAGGTGAGACCATGTTGTCATTCTTATTCCCACATCGAAAGTACACATTTGAGAGGGTGCATGATTTTTTTAATGACATTGGTATGATATAGGACAATTATTACAGGTTCTCCATCCTTTTATGGCGATACAGATTGGGTCTATACATTTACTATAGGTTCTCCAGATCGTATTGTTTGGCAGGATACATTGGATGGTAGCTTCGCTACCAAGGCCACATGGCAGCTCATACGTAAGGGACGTCAATGTCAGGATTCTTATTGGTTACTGTGGAGCTCCATTTTTCCAGTTACTATCTCATTCTTCTACTAGAGACTATGGTAGGACCTCATTCCAGTAGATGTGGTCATTTAGAGGAAGATTAGATGCCAGTTGGCTTTTCGTTGCCAGTGCTGTTCTTAGGCTGAGAATATCAGTCACATTTCACTGGTACTGGATTTCAAATCAAGTACGGTAGCATTTTGGGGATATTTTTCAGATTTCTATGAGTTCAGGAGAGGGAATCAGATAGAGGTTCCAGAGTTGGTGGTATTTTGGACAATATGTTCGGTGTGAACACATTCACACTATTACTCATCTACTGATATTGAGGTTTCTTTAGACCGAGAGGAATGATGCAAAGCATAGAGGGATTCACATGGAGGCCAGACGTATCATTTGGAGGGTTTATCGCATGATCCGTTTTCTTCATAAGAGAAGACATTTTCGAGCTGTACATTGACGATGGGATTTGACAATTACACCCATATTTAGTTTACTTTGGACTCCCCTTCCTCATCTCTCCCGTTCTGGTTTGGTGGCGCACTCCATCAGTAGAATCTATTAAGATCAATACTGATGGATGCATCAAGGATGGTTTTGCGAGCGGGGGAGACATCATCAAAGATCACGTAGGTTAATGTATTAGGGATTTCTCAACTTCGCACGGATCGATCATGATATTAGGGACAAAGCTCGAGGCTATTCTAGATGAGATTTTACTAGCTAGAGGACTTAGTCTTTCAAACATTTGGATTGAGTCAAATTCTGCAGTGGCTACTTACTGCATTACTACAGGTGGAGGACCATGCGCGATTCATGGCATCCTTAGATAAATCATATACATCATATCATTTGACAGAGACACAATTTCCCACATCTACAGAGAGAGGAATCAAGTAGCAGATGCTCTTGTTGCAAAAGTTTGGGAGCTGACCTCCCATGACATGTTAGGGCACTCATATAGATTGATAGACATGGACTGCACAGTATTAGAATATGACTTTTTATTTCTTTGTTATTATTTTTATCCATTATCATTTATTTTCATTGTAAGGGAAGTAGTACTTCCTCATTTACCGCTTTCATTATTTCCTCATGTAATCGCGGTATTCTTCCGCCACAAGTAAGGACATATTAATAAAATTTCGGATGTATTGCCCTCCTTTAACCAAAAAAATAAAATAAAATTTGGTAACAGATTTTTGATATTCAATTTAATGTGTTTATTCTCTGTGGGACGATACTCTACACTCACTAATCTATTACTTGTCAATGATTTTATACGCTTGCAAAAATTGTCCGAAACTGTGGCCTTAGCATTTTTAGTCCGAACGATATTACCTTATAATAATATAAACATGGATTTGTTAAGAAGGTAGTGTGTTAGTCATCTGGTCCATACATAGGAATTTGTTTGCATCCCAAATATGCATCAATAAAACTTAATAGCTTGTGTCTTGCAATTGCATCCACCCATTGATCAATTCTAAGAAGTGGAAAACTGTATTTGGGATATGCTTTGTTTAAATCCATTAAATCCTAGTAGGTTTGCCATTTTCCATTGCTTTTTGGCACTAGCACTAGATTATATGCCCAAATTGAGTATTGAGCTTCAAGGATAAAACTATTTTCTAGCAGCCTATCAACTTTGTTTTTCATTGGTTGCCTCGTTTGCATTTTATATTTTATTTTGAGATTGATTTTCGAGCACGACAAGCCACTTTGAGATCTATCCCCACCATATCAGCATGCTTCCATGCGAACAATTCTAGGTTCGCTTTCAAAAAATCTTTTAATAGGCCATTCATATGTTCATTCAATTCCTCGCCAAGTTTTAAACCTTTATTCATATCTCTCGAACTAATAGAAAACTTTCCTGTTCTTTGACTATAGTTGCTTTGGACATGAAATAAGTTATGCGAGGATCGATTGAATAATCAATTTCAAGTTTCTTCTCAGGATTCTCATCTCAAAGATAGCAATTATATGTCCCTTGGGAACACTTATGATTCTTTCCCTTGGGTCATTTCAATGGTTTCTTTGCAGGATTCCTTGAGTGTGTTATATTGAGAGGGTGTTTGACACCCATTTTTTGGAGAATGAAATTTTTGGAATAGTGATTGATGGGAGAATGTGTGGTGGAAAAGTTATGAAAAGTTTTAGATTTGTGTGTAATATTATTTTATTGAGAGAATGTGTGGTTGAAATGAAGAAAGAGAAAAAAATGAGAATTAGAATGGGTGTCAAACAGGAGCTGAGGCTTCTCCTTTATTCATGGATAACCTCTCATGTGACGGATAGAGGAAAATCATTATGTTCTCCTATTTCATGGTAGGCTATCCGAGAATCCGTCATATGCCAATTTTTCATTTATGATGCAGAAATTCATGTATCCTTGGTATGCTTAGGCTCCTCTCCTTCTTCACTAGCAGAGTGGCATGTCCACGAGGAACTGAGCCACCTTCGATGAAGTAGTGAGACTCCGACACAAGAATCCAAAAATTATATTTTTGCATTCGATCGAAGCATCATATAAAACATTCATCGGGCTTTTATTGTCTAGAAGCTTATTGTGAAAACATTCTCTAGCTAGCATTACCTTGATGACTAATATATGTTTGTCCTATCGCAAGTATATGATATCGAACATGTAATATAGTGGATCTTTGAATCCATATAATTTCTCCCACAAAGGATATTATTTATTCTTAGTTTACTATTTCTACTTCTATTTGATAAACAATTTATGATCTGTGATTGTTGATCTGAATTATACTAACAAACTTAATATACCAAAATGCACACAATAATTGAATTAGGTTTTTAAATATGAGATTGTGATATTAGGGTATACAACTTCATTTATAGATCACATTAAATTCTCTAATCAAGATTATTAACTTAATGTCATGTTCGATCAAATTCTTTTAATGTATTCAATTTACCTTTCTCGAGTTAAAATTGATTCCATTTAACTAAGTAAATTTCATATCTCTATCTGAATCAAGATACACCTAAGTTAAATGCATTAAATTTTTAAGAATTCATGCAATGATTGTATTAACTAGAAAGTGTATCTTTAAACCTTTATACTATTTTCCCAATTTTCCTTCGTGGTCTAAGCTTATAACTCACCTATCGACTCGTTATAGAATCACAAGATTATTAAATTATTGGCCAAGTAATTCAAAACATTCACAAACTATAGATAAAATCAACACGTACAAAATTGAGAACTAGAATCTTGAGAATTGAATTAAATGGTCTTAATAAACTATATTATTCGCCCTAAAAAATGTTAGGCTATGCTTGCTAGATGAAGAAAAATAAAGAATAATTATTTAATACATCATCAGGTTTTAAGTTAAGATATAGAGAAGTTGAAGAATTTTGCACCAAAATCCTCTTCTTGCCCAAATTAATGTTTCAAACGGTTAGTCTTGATAGCTTCATTTCTTGCTTTTCTTTGATGTGTTTCTCTTTAATTCTCAAATTGTTGAACTCTTTTTCATCTATATTAGGTCTTTATATACATCTCATATAAGAGTTCCCATGAAAAAAACCCAAAAATACTAAAAGAAAATTAAAAAAATTGCAAAAACACGTCACGTGGATTGGCCACAGGTCGACTGCGACTTTGCAACCCACAGTCCACCAGTGGCCAATTCTTTTTTTTGTAGTCCAGTCCTCCAACTTTCTAAAACTTCCATTTTGGTGCCCAGAATTTTCACTTGTCAATTTTCATCCTTGATCTCATGAATTCATCCAATTGCATCCAAAACTTACCAATTTATTGATATCAATACCGAGTAATCTTCGAGTGTCCAATTTAATCTCTAATCAAGCTCGAAATCACCACTTTTGCACTAATTGCACTCAACCTTGGATTTGTTCTACAAATTACATAATTTTATATAATTGGTAGCAATCCAATCAAATTAATCACAATTTATTAATATTAAAAGCATAAATAACAGTGTAAAACACATTTATCAAACATTCCCAAATTTAAACTCCTGTTCGTTCCGAGCAAGATTATGAACCCAACACACATACAAACAAAAATTAACAAGTTAAATAGGTTGTCATACCTCAGGATTTAAAACATTCTAAGTAATTTACAAAAAGCTTCTAAGTTTTGTTACCAAAACATAGTTTAACTTGTCCAATGCTCAATCGATGTGTGTGTGTGTGCGCACATATAATCAATTCAATCACATACTTCTTCAAGTTGGTCCAATCTCGACCCTCAACAGTCAATTATTTCTTTCTTCTCTCGTGAGTTGCATAGCCCCAAACTTTTTTTTCAATCACTCACCCGGGGTAATCATTTTAAGGTTTGTTTCACAATACTCTCAGCTTTCCCGCTTGAGTTTGGTTGAGACTTCACCAATGAAAATCTCTACATCAATAAGTGAAGCTACGTTAGATTAAATATTGATAGTAAATATTAGTCTATGTGGGAACTAAAAAATTCCACTGTATTAGTTGCAGGATCCATACACTTGCATAATCAATCGAATAAGTTTTTGGCGCCATTTTCGATGACTAATTTATTTACTTTTGTTTTTGTTGTTAATTCTTGCTTTGATTTAATTTTTTTTTTTTTTTAAGTTGATGTACTTGTTTTTCTTGGTTTCATTGAAAAAGAACTAAACAAAGCAATAGCTCAACAACATGAGATGCGAGATTCCGAAATTGATGAAGATGACATACATATAGTGGATTTCTCCATCCTAGCATGCTCTAAAATGAAGGAATATGATGCACTTGCCGACATTGACGAGGATGATATGTCTTTGGGAATACTTAGAGGACTAGTAGGTTTCTAAGTATAAGGCGTAAATGAAATTAATGAGGATTATTTTCCATTAGAATTACTATTGACATTATCGAAATACCGAGTATAGTATAATCCATATGAGCAAACATACATTCAAGTTGCGAGCAACAACCAATTCTCTATTGGTCATGAGGTCAAAATAACGAAAATCCCACAAATCCACAACAAGGAAGGGAAAGAAAATTTCCTTGTGCAATTGCCCGAAATTTTGGATAATTGACCGATTATCGAGCTTGAGAAACCAACAACATAAAAAAATGAGCATGAGAGACCAAGGAATTAGTCATAACAGGTCAACCGAATTAATAGCATTGAAGAAGAATGAATTAGCATGCAACCATCCAAATTCATTGTTTGTTCAAAAATTGAGTTAGTGATTAAACATGGTGAGATAATTAAAATATATATTCTTAAGTTCAAATTGAGGGATGAAGACAAGTCGTACTACATTCAGAAAGGCAACATTAAAATTTGGAAAAAAAAAAAAAAATGTTGCAATATGGATCAAAATCAACTTAAAGAAGCAAAGCATGACCTCCAAAATTATGTTCAAAGAGTCCTGAAGCACTTGTGCAAAAGTCGAACTTTAGACTATAAATGAGAAATTAATGAGACCAATTTTCCTAACTTTTAACTTATTTATTTATTTATTGCTTGCATATAAATAATATGATTACATTTAGCATTTAGGCATGTTTAATTATTGTTTCGCTAAAAAATAATGTTTTATTTTTTTTAGGGAAAATTGCGGCCGCGGTCCCAAACCTTTCATTTTGTTGCAGATTACACCCAAACCTTTAATTTTTGCAGTCGAAGTCCCAAACCTTTATATGTAATAGCAGCGTCGGTCCCAAACCTTTACTTGTTGCGATAGAAGTCCCAAATATTTGTACATAATTGCAGCGTCGGTCCCAAACATTTGTATGTAATTGCAGCGTCGGTCCCAAGCCGTGAATTCCGTCCGTAAAACCGTTAGTCAACGTTGAAACAGTAATTTTGACTCGGAAAAATTACAGCACCGGTCCCAAACCTTTCATTTTGTTGCAGATTACACCCAAACCTTTCATTTTTGCGGCCGAAGTCCCAAACCTTTATATGTAATTGCAGAATTGGTCCATTTCCAGCTTTTTTTTTTTTTTTTTTACAATGGAAACAAATTTCATAACCAATTATTAAAAAAAAAAATCTTTAATGAACAATTTTCATGTAAAACGAAGTCAAACGAACACTAAACTTTGATGAAAAAATAGTTTTTGAGCAAACTTTTTTTTTTTTTTAAATTTTTGGCAATGGTAACAAATTTCATAACCAATTGTAAAAAAAACTAAAAAAAATCACTTTGATGGACAATTTTCATGTAAAATAAAGTCAAACGTGAACAAAAAAAAAATCTAAAATTTCAAAATTTTTCCGGGAGGAAAATTATACGAATCAAACACATTTAATTAACAATTCCCTAGAAAATGATTTTTAGGCAATTACTTTCCCTGAAATTCATTTTCTTTCCACCAATTTTCCACAATTGAAATCAAACGGAATCTAATTTTGACTCAAATGATAACTTAATTGATGCGCAAAATTGTCAAAACAAGTTATTAAAAAAATGTTTTTTCTTCTTCAAATCACTTTAATATACATATTTTACATGACAATTGTCCATTAAAGTGATTTTTTTTTTTTTGCAATTGATTATGAAATTTGTTACCATTGCCAAAAAGTTAAAAAAAAAAAATTTGCTCAAAAACTATTTTTTCATCAAAGTTTAGTGTTCGTTTGACTTCGTTTTACATGAAAATTGTTCATTAAAGTGAATTTTTTTTTTTTTTTACAATTGGTTATGAAATTTGTTTCCATTGCAAAAAAAAAAAAAAAAAAAAAAAGCTGGAAATGGACCAACGCTGCAATTACATATAAAGGTTTGGGACTTCGGCCGCAAAAATGAAAGGTTTGGGTGTAATCTGCAACAAAATGAAAGGTTTGGGACCGGTGATGTAATTTTTCCGAGTCAAAATTACTGTTTCAACATTGACTAACGGTTTTATGGACGGAATTCACGGCTTGGGACCGACGCTGCAATTACATACAAAGGTTTGGGACCAACGCTGCAATTATGTACAAAGATTTGGGACTTCTACCGCAACAAGTAAATGTTTGGGACCGACGCTGCTATTACATATAAAGGTTTGGGATTTCGACTGCAAAAATTAAAGGTTTTGGTGTAATCTGCAACAAAATGAAAGGTTTGGGACCGCGGCCGCAATTTTCCCTTTTTTTTATGATTTTTAGGATCATCATCCTAGCCTCACAGCAAAAAAAAGTTTACGCTTGACCGCGATCAACCGTAGTTTGCAAATCGCGTTGATCCGTGGTCACTCCAAATGTTCTTTTTGCCAAGGTCAATTTAAAAAAAAAAAATTAGAAAAAACTGAAAAACACACAATCACCAACTTATTTCATCATCAATATATTCAAGATTTTAAAATCATGAAGAGTTCAAAATTTATTAAAAAAATATTATTTATAATCATGAGATTTTTTTTCTTTGAACTCTTCCATATATATATATATATATATATATATATATATATATATATATATATATATATATACATTTTTTTTTATTTTTTTTATATTGAATTGAGATAGATGGGATAAGTAGTTGCTATGTTCGAATTGTGCTTTATTTGGATCTTTATTATAATTTCTTATTAATCATTGCTTATGTTGCTTAAAATTTTATTGAAGAAAAAATTGGTATTAATAAAAACATACCGTTTGAAGGAAGAAACATGATTCTATGAGTTTCAAGGTCAATTTCATCATCCAATAGTTATCCTAAGAGTCTAAAATTCCTCTCTTTTACTTAGTTTCTATGTTTTGGGCTTTATATTGCTACATTGAGGACAATGTAGGAATTAAGTTTAAGGTGAAAAGTCTAAATTTTCTTTTAATTTAATACTCATGAATGATTTTTGCGTGACTAATTTAGGTTCAATTTTGAGTCTAAAAATAAGCTTGATGCAAATAAATTGAAATTTTTTTTTTTAATAATTTACAGTTTTATCTTGTATGCTTGTGTGTGGCTTAACACGAATATTGTAATTTATATTCAATGATAATATTGCTAAGATCAAAATTTGAATCGATTTTTGTAAACTCGAATTTTCAATTATTACATGAAATCCATTATTTTATACTTGGCTTTTGTTTAATTTTGAGAATGAATTAATCTTGATTGCACTTATGATTGGCTATGAGCTGAGTTGTATAAATTAATAACCTTATAATATTTTAAAATTGTAGTATGTATATATTACACTAATTACCCAATTTAGAATCACATTGAAAACTCGTTTAGAGGAAGTTTGGGGGTGATTAGATCCATCACAAACCTAGATCATTATCACTTTACTATTTTTTGGTTCTTATCGTTGGTCGAAAAAAAGTGAAAGCCATAACACAGTAAGAAAAACTTGCATACATTGTATTATGAAGCTAGTTTTGAGTAATTTGACCCTATTCATCACCAATGTTTAGGAGATATTCTATCACGGAAGAAGACTTCCTATAATATAGAGTAAAAACTATCTTCGAAAATAAGAAATATCTCAAAAATAGAAGAAGGGACCAAAAATGAAAAAAAGCTAAAACAATTGATACACACAAAAGTGCGTTGAGACAATAGCAAATCAATTTAAGTGCTGCCTCTATCCGCTAAGTCTTGGTCATAGATTGGAATTTGGAGAATGGTTGAGTTGATGATGAAAATAAGACCAACATCACTTGTTTAGTTCACCTTTGAATTGAAAAACTAAGAGAGCAATATGAGTGATGAGAGATTATATTGACATACATGGGAATAGGTTTTTATTTTTTTTTTTGGGAAAAAAAATTTTGGAAGTTGAAATACATGATTTGATTCAAGTAGTATCGGTGAAATTGAGAATGTTTACTACACACAGTAGAAAGCTAAATATACAATATGTGGATTTTTTTTTAAATAATTGCTAATTCTTGTGTTTCATTAACTTGTTTAAATTTTGTGATTGGGATATCCATTTTGAGGAAACATTGAATTACTTATATCAAGTTGAGTATATTTGTCTATAGCCTAGTTAAGTTTCCATTGTACTTTATTCTAGGACGAACAAAACTTTAAATTTGGGGTGTTTGATAAATATAAATATTACACATAACTTCACCATCAAAAATGACTTCTAGGAGTAATTTTATAAACTAAATACTTAACTTTTTGTGTGTTTTTTTTTTAATTTTAGAAGAAAATTTGGTATTGGACAAGAACGGACTAAAATTAAAAAATAATTGAGAAAAAAAGGATCAAAATTGGACATTTTTGGACGTTGGGGACCAATGAATCACGTTTGGAAGTTGAAATACCCCAATTGCAATATTTAAAGCAAAAAGAGAAAACATAGACCAAATTAAATAAGGAAATATTAAATTTCAGCAATTTGATACATCATAATTTGACTAAGATTATGGTTTTCAATCCTTCTGGGACTCTACTCTACTTTAGACCTAATTTAGGTCTATAAATAGGAATCTTTCATACCAACAAGAATGTGATGTTAGATATACAATCTTGAGGCATAATTACACATTCAAATAATAGAATCCTCAAGATTTGTACTCAATTTGGGATTTGATGGTTGAAGAAAACAAATTGGTTTGGAGAGGAGATTGAAGATCCATTGTTGGGAATTAGTTGTCCAAGAACAATAGCTGCTTGGATTAGGGGTGAACACAGTTCGGTTTGGGCGGTTTGTGCCATATTTTCAACTCAAACGATTTCGTGCGGTTTGAAATTTTTTCAAACCAAACCATAAATTGTGGGTTGATTCAATTTTAATTCGCGATTTACCTATCAACATTATAATAATATATTTAAAATAAGTTAACATATAAATTTAAACGAGAACTAATAATATTAAATGTTAAATTACATTCATATTTCCCACCCGTGAATAAATTATTTTCAAAGTTGGTTGTTAAAAAATGTTAATAGAACGAATATATTTTTCTTCCATTTTATTTACATATTCTTGTTTATTTTTCATATTGTTATGTAACAGTTGGTAAAGATAGAGTCACATTCTGCTGTATTAGTTTGGTTAAAATTTCTTTTATCCTACTAGTGAGATGAAAAATAAGGACTGAACATGATATTTTTAAATGTATAAAAAATAATAGAGTTCAGGTTTATTGGAAATTGACAAATTTTACTTTCTAACGACTTTGAGAAAGTAGAATGTAGTTGTACTCACTACACCAAAAAAGACCATTTGTAGCGGCAAAAAAAACACTGCGGTTGACCTTTTGCAGCGTTTTAGAGTATGTTACGAAGGTCGGTGTTGCCGTTGATGGAAGACTTTTTGTAGCGTTTATTCACCGTTGCGAAAAACCATTTTGCAGCGTTTTTTAAACGTTGCGGTAGACCTTTTTGCAACGTTTATTCACCGTTACGGTAGACCCTTTTATAACGTATTTTAAACGTTGCAGTAGACTCTTTTGTAACTTTTTTCAACGTTGCGGTACTCTTTTTTTTAGGTTATATATGGTAATTGATAGACAAAATTAAAAATGACACTTTGTAAACAAATTTTGGAATTGCATAAAAATTGATAATTTCATTACAAATTATTGAATCAATACAATATTAGAATGTGATACAATACAACATTGAATCAATACAATATTTGGATTTCCTAAGCATCTAAGCTTAAGTAAACTGATCTAGTCTCCAAGATTTGTTAGAACCTGGAGGCCTAAAGTTTTCTAGCAGCAAATTAGAGCTTGAAAGGATCCGAGTCAATACGGAATCACCCATTTCTGATTTAATCGTCTCCAAGATGCTCCCAAGGACTTCAGCTGCAAGACCCATTTCGACCAGACATCCTTTCTCTTCCCCGCCTTCATAAATCAACCGCCCAACTTCAGAAAATGAAATGACGTTCTCCATTATGATTATTACAAAGATGCGGCCAAGAAACTCTGCTGCTCTAGGGGCATCATTTACAGCATCATCCAATGTAGTGAGAACATATTTAAACCTGCCCAAGTAAGAAGCGAACCAAAAGAAAAAGTGATGGAGAATAACATACAAGTGCAAACTAAGTTTCCATCTCATAACAATAAGAGAAGGCATAACCTTTGATAAGCTGATCTTGACTTATCATTCCATCTCGAGCTTTCATAAGACCAATCAGGAGCTTTGTCAACAGATCTCTCTCTCTCTCTCTCTCTCTCTCTCTCTCTCTCTCTGTCATTCCTCTCAAAAGAATCGGCAACCCAGAGAGAAATCATAGATGGATAGAAGCTGGGAGTATTTAATTCCTTGATGCACAAAGCAACTTCATTCTCATCTCTTGCGCTAAAAAGACAAACATTGACAATTTTCGTCTTCATAAAAATATGCAGAAACAAGGTTCTAGTGCTGTCCAAATTTAATGAGCAAGAGAATGAAATTTGTGACAGAAAAAGGCTCAGAAGTGAATATTTGCTACTAAAACCATTGAACATGTTCGATTAATTCTGAAACAAAAAAAAAAAAAAAGGCAATGAGGCTTAAAATAGCTAAAAAGGACCAAAGCCAACAATAAAAGCTTAAAAAGGCTAAAAAACAAGAGCCCCACCACAAAGGCCATAAGGCTTAGCCTTAAGACGTAAGCCTAAATAAATAGAGGTGTAAACCAGGACAAATGGAACACAAGGCATAAGCTCTAGAGTTGTTTAATGGAAGTCTCATGTGGGGCAGCTTAAGCCTCAGACAAGTTTCTAAAGCAATGATATTGATGATAAAATCAAGGAAGGGAAGCTGAAATTATTGAACGAAAATAAACAGAGGAAAAAAATGACAGAAATAAGATGATAAGCCTGCTAGAAGCAGGGATGTAGATGAACTCTCATTCATTCAAACTTAAGGAAATTATATTGCAATCTATTCTATTTATAGAGGAAATAGTTAACAAACTATCTAACAAACTAACAATATAACAAACATAAGAAGAGACTAGAAGAAGCTAGAAGGAACTGAATTGAACTAGTTTGCTGTGCTATTGAACTGGTTCTCATGTTGCACGTGCTGCCTGGAGGTGATCTGCTGTGCTACTGCAATTCCATGGTGATCTACGTGGAATATTCCAACACTCCCCCCCTTAAGATGGAACATCTTGAACCGTAGAGAGAGGAGTAGAGATGCAAAAAATCTTCATCATCACAGACACTTTGTCTGCCCCCCTTTTTTTCGGTTTTCTTCAAAAAATCTTCATCACTTCCATCAGATTCAGAAAATAATATCAATTTGAGAAGCCTGCCATTCCAACAGGTTCCATCTTCAATTTCCGGTTTCAATTTCCTTTTTTTTATTCCCTATCTGGGAATAAATCATCCATTGTTGTAAAACTTCCTGAGAAGCCCATTTTCAATGAAACAATTCCTTGTTTCGAATCATCTTCATTTTCATTTCAGTTTGATGAAGAGGAACAACATCTCTTCAGTTTTCATCCATTCCAACATTTCGTCGAGTATCTAGTGAGCCAAGTCACTTTCCTGACTGTTTTCTGGTAATTCTGTGTTGCTGATTTTAGGGGATTTTTTTGTTTTTTCAATTTAGAAATGATAAAGAAGAAGATGAATTGCAGAAAATCAAGGAGGGATCCGAAATTGTAGCTGAAATTTAATGTACGAGAACAACAGAGGAAGAAAAAGGGGAGATAGGAAACCAATTTAGCCTCAAGGATTGAAGAGATCTGGGTCATGTTCACCTTATAACCAGAAGGGAAAATTGTATAAAACCAGGGGTTTAATTTGTCATTTTTAAAAGTCATGTTTTAAATTTATTTTTGTAAAAATCAGGTAGTATATTAAAACATAATTCTTAACCTAATTTCTCCTCCCATTCCCGTCGCCTCCCCTCCCCCCTAGGGGTGTCCAAAAGTCCCGAACCGAACCGGACCGAACCGAACCGGACCCGAACCGAACCGAACCGAGCGGTTCTTCATAAATTAAATACCCGAACGGGTACCCGAATCGAGAACCGATGGGTTTGGGTCGGGTCTCGAGTCTAGACCAAGAGCCGAAGAACCGAATAAGAACCGAAACTAAATAATTTTTTTATTTTTTATATTGAATTAATTAAATTATTTTATTTTTTTAATACAAATTAGCAAATTAATTAAATAAATCAGATTATTTCATAATTTTAATTTTAAAGTCCAAATCATTTTTAAAACCCATTAACCCGTTTTAATTTGAAGCAAATGAATATACATTATGTAGTTTTGCTGTAATATTAATATCTACTTTTTGGTATTTGTATACACTGAATTAATCTTATTGGACAGCTAGTTATTTATATGTTTTTGAATTATACTACGTTAATTTGTAAAAGTTACGAATGGAATGTCATTAGTTGTATTTATGTAGTGTTGCTGTAAATATTAAAAAATTTGATCATAGTACGGAACCGAACCGACCCGAACCGAACCGAACAGAACCGAACCCGAACGGTTCCATGATTATATTTGGACCCAACGGGTCCATTTATTAAATACCCGAAAGTTTTGGGTCGGTTCGGGTATCTTCAGAACCGAACCGAACCGACCCACGGACAGCCCTACTCCCCCCAATCCACAGCAGCGTCGTGAACTGCCGGTGTAAAGAATTGAGCTAAATCAATTGCAGGTCTAAGAGCAATCAAACATCGTGATCATGGGGAAGCTCAAAAGCTAAATGAAATCCTTGGAAGAGGTCAGGGTGCAAAAAATACACTGGTTCAACCAAAACTATGTTTTAACAAGTATCGGTACCTAAATCTTCTTGTGAAATTTAAATTAATTTCACCTGTGCCTTCACCCAACCTTAGGTTTGCCTCAGGAACAAAAAGAATAGAATCTAGAAAAATTATATCTATAGTGAGACATATATGTTTGAGCCAACCCTACCTTTTTGTTGCCTCTGGATCTGCAAAAATTATATCTCAGATTGTTAATTTCGGGATTTAGGTTTTCTGGTTAAATTCTAGTAAATATGCTGTCTTTAGTTCTTCCTTTTCAAACAATAATGCTCAGGAGATAACGGATTCATATCTACATAATATCTTTAAAAATTCTCATCTTTCTTGGATGCACTAATAATTATTAGGATTAATTTTGTGGGATTCTTGGTTTGGTTAAATTCTCTGCTTCCGTTATCTCATGGTTTGATGTGTCGGAGTTTTAAGTGGTGGTTATGGTGGTTCTCGTGTCGATTGTGCAGATTTTGGTGGTGGCAGTGATTGGTTAGATTTGGGATCTTTGTTTTGCGGTGTCTGTGACATATGAATTGTAACTGTAACTCACTGAAATAGAGTTGCGATAAGTAAACGTTTTGATTTTTTTTCAATCTGTGACCTGTGTGGGTGTCCGTAACCTAGAAATTAGAACTGTGACTCGCTGAAATAGAGCTGTGATCCGTAAAAGTTTTGAGTTTTTTTAATTTGTGACCTATATAAAATTACCCGTGACCTTAAAATTCTTGATTTGTGACCAACGAAGTTAACTGTGACCTATAAATTTTTTCATCTGTGACCTCGAAATAATCCGAGACCAATTAATTTGATAAGCTGTGACCTGAAATTAATTTTTAACTAATTAATAAGATATACGCTATCAGATTACACAATTAAATATTTAATTAATTAATAAAAAGTAGAAACCTGATTTTTACAATTTTAAAGTTTAGCACCTGATTTTTTAAAATGACAAACTAAACACCTGAGCCATAAACTTTTCCCTAACCAAAAACTGGGCTGTTGTAAAATAGGCCTGGACATTTACTTCAAATTGGACCCACTTTATTCAGAATTGGGTTGTAATTAAACACAGCCCCCTTTACAGTGGATTGAACCCAATCTAATTAGAGTCTGTATGAGGGAAACTCAACTTGTTTATCCTCCACCTTAAATGCCAACACCATTATCTAGCACAATCCAGGTTCAAGCATCAGTTCTTCTCTACAAATTTCAGATTGCACTCTATTGATGAAAATCCTCTCCAGCGGATCTAGAAGGTTATGCACCGGTAGCATCAAAATCTGAACATCCCCTGAACCTTCCAGCCATTTTCTTCTCTCTGGGGCTCGAAATTCTGCCCGATGTGCGTAGATTGGCGCCTGTCCCTCTGTGAGACTGCCGGAACCTTCACCTTCGAAACCTTTGTGCAATCCTGTCTTTGGATGAATAAGTGTTTCTACAGCTTTCTAAGTTTCCTCCGTTGATTGTAACATATTTGCCATGTCTTGGGTCAACTGATCCACTATTTTCTCCAAGCTCGAGAGACGGTGCATCTCTGCCTTCATCTCCTCCATTTCCTTCTCTGTGGTATCTAAGCTGTCGTTTGCCATTTTCTGTGCCATTGGAAAGAACCTCTCTAATACCATGATAAAATCAAGGAAGGGAAGCTGAAATTATTGAACGAAAATAAACAGAGGAAAAAAATGACAGAAATAAGATGATAAGCTTGCTAGAAGCAGGGAAGTAGATGAACTCTCATTCATTCAAACTTAAGGAAATTACATTGCAATCTATTCTATTTATAGAGGAAATAGCTAACAAACTATCTAACAAACTAACAATATAACAAACATAAGAAGAGACTAGAAGAAGCTAGAAGGAACTGAATTGAACTAGTTTGCTGTGCTATTGAACTGGTTCTCATGTTGCACGTGCTGCCTGGAGGTGATCTGCTGTGCTACTGCAATTCCATGGTGATCTTCGTGGAATATTCCAACAATTGATAACACGCTTAAGAGAAAATTTAAAGACCTTATAGACACACAAATACTCTTGCAGTGTTTGCAACATGGTAGGGCGATAGAGAACTGAAGGGAGTTAAGGCAATGTGATAGATATGAAGAAATGGTTAACCTTCTCATTGCTGTGTGTAAATTCTCTCAAAAATCTAATGCATCCAAAATTTCAACCACATTCCCTCATACAATATCACATTAGAGATATGTGCAAGAAATATGTAAACAACAAATTTCAAAGATACATAACAGCTAATATCCTTCACAGTTAAATGAATATTTCCCAGCAGAATTATACATAAAAATGACGAGATAAATCAAATTATTATGTACAATCAACCATCTCATTTTGAGTCATGAAACAGCTTTCCCACTATCTTCAGCAATCCCCATTATACATATCCTAATCAATTAGTCAATAGAAAAGGTATAAATGAGTACAAGGAACTATTAACAAAATTCAAATGCTAATTGAGCCTTAATTCAAAAGGACAAAAATCTTGGACCAAGTACTAGTCTTTACTGTAGTACGAAGAGTCCATTGAGTTCTTCCGGCTCTGTAGAAGCGCAAATGGAGTGACAGACCTGTTGGAATTTTGTGTTGGAAATTGGTTGTGACCAATTGAAATGATTTAAGTGGAAATTCCTTGTTTGGTGAATGAGAAATTAAGCCAAACTTAAACCACTTAATATTTGAAATTATTGGAATTGTGTAGAATATTGTGGAATATTCTAGAGAATGTAGATGAAAAGATGTGTCTTTTCATATGGATCATGTCTCTTAAAGAGCATGACTTTTGGTATGAGTAACTTCCAATAATTATGATTAATTCAAGAGATGTGTCTCTTGGTATGGATGTTCCAACTACTATATATATGGATTCCCTATGTGTTTGGATTTACAACACAACTACACAACAAACAATTCATTTTATAGTTTCATATTATGGTTGCTTTAGTTTTACATAAAACACTTTGTAGAAGTGATTTTTTCTTGCATCAAAATCATGGTTATGGTAGAGAGGAAATTCCGTTCAAGTTCGTGGGTCTAAGTCATTTGGAGTGCTCCTATGGCTAGACGTGGTCGTTGTATCTTGGGAGATGATTGCCAAGAAACCGTTAGCACCGATGCGGGGCAAATTCATCTTAAGGACAAAGTGTCAAACACTTGCCTCGACCGATCGCATCACTTGCATCTCATCTTTTCTTTTCGATTTCATTCTAATTTAGTATTTTGATTTCGGAAAGTAACTAATATTCTTTTGATTTTATGCAAGGTTTGAATTAAAGAATGACACGCGTTCAAGGTTGGAAAGTGATGAATCCATATTCATATATTGGAAGTCGGTAATCACTATTTTGTCTTCTCAAATCAGATTTCGGTAAATCGAATAATATTTTGATTTCACGGTATGTTCTTGATTAATACAATATGCACATTATCGGTGTAATATCTCCTACAATCTTAAGATGAATTTTTTGATGTGCATGTTATATGGAAATCATGATATTGTATGGAAATTCCGAAGACATGAAATTGAAACGGTGCATGTAAATTGAAACGGTGCTGATATTTAAATCTATATTCTCATAGAATTATCTGATTAATTTCTGAATTCTATGTATATTAAATGGTACTGGCACCTCTGTTCGGCAAATTGGAAAGAATGGCAGATTGATTTTTGGCAATTTATTCGTATTTTCAAATAAAAGTGCTGGCTGTTCATTTTATGAAAATGTGTGAAACCATGTCATATATGTTCTTAACATATGCTGATTATTGCTTACTATATAATTTCCAAAGGAAATCTCTTATGAGAGATTCTACTAAATGTTTCATTTTAATGCAATATAAAATCGATTTTGTTATTGCATGTTCCAAATAAATTGTAAACATTGGCGCTTGTAAATAAATGCAAGTATACATTTTTTCAATTGCATGGTTTGGAAATGGAAATTACTTTGGCAGAAAATAGTTTCCGTTTCATGAATATTTAATATATATTACTCGCACTTGCTCACTTGAGGATGCATGTTTTCATGTTGGAAATTGTACTAACTTTGGTTGATGGTGATAGTCTCTTGGTATTCGATGAGTATGGAAAGTTGTCTAATTTATGATTTCGATGACCATTCATTTCATAACTGCCATGGAAACATTATTGTTGATGTTTATTACATAAAATAATGAATATACGTTTTGGTCTTTTGTACCATATCAATGGTTGATCATTTGGTCTTACTTAATTTAATTGATCAAGATTGAGATCAATGACTATATTTCTAAATGTGTGTGGAGTTCCTTAAGATATTGATATTCTTAGTCACAACATGCGTTGACTAAAATGGAATAAACTTATACAATGATTGTATAAATGTTGGAAGAATGCCAACTAGTTATTGAAAGTATATGAACTTTCATGATTATTCCTTTTATTGGAATATGGAAAGCCTCAATAATTTGATGAAATTAATTGAGATGACTTATGCAAATTATGGTTGTATTCTAGCATGACTATATATAATCTTGTCACAATGAGTATTAAATCACCTAATCACGTGGTGGAAAGTTTATGAAATAATTTAGGATCATTTCATATGAGAAATCAAGACTCTTGAAAATAATTATTTTCCGAAGGAAGTATCTCTTCATAGAGATTGATTCGAAGATGTGTGTCCTCTTGTTTCAAAGAGGTGTATTCTCTCGTTGGGTTGTGTCTTTTGAGAACACAACTATCGAATCGATGGATGATTCGTTCATTAAATTTGAACATGGTAAATAAGTATTATTTAACATGAAATAATACTATCTTGTGAAATGTCACAAATGTGATATGTTGGAGAAGTTGCAATTCTTGTGAATCAAGATGCTTAGTCTTCTTCATTGTTGAAATTTGATTTCAATCGTGGAACCAATTAAATTGGTATATGTTTGAGAGCATTGTTGGTCTATGTGATGACCTTAATTTAATTTGGATGATCAAATTAAAAGAAAGAAAATTGGATTGAAGTATAATTTATAAATTGTGGGTTGACGGCCACTATTTTGAAAGTACTTAAACTTTCACGAAGCATTCGATATGGACATTATCTATTCGATAATGAGTTGAACTACGAAAGAGTTGATGAACTCTAAGTTCAAGTGTAACCCAAAAATGTGGGGGTTAACATCAATGCTTATGAACTCATATGAAAAGTTCAAGATTTGTGGATGCAACATTACTAGTTGCACATGCATTCCTAATTGAGGACTTGTGGGGGTAACTTATGTTTAAAAGTTACAATTTTCTATACTTTATAATCATAGAAATATGTCTATGAATGTGGAAAAGGTAGAAAATCCTTATATTAATTATAAGGATGATATACACTAAGTGTAAAGTGGATGAAATGGGATAAAATCCAATTACGGCGTTTGTTTGGATATGCAAGATCAATTGGAATATTTGAAGAATATTTATACAATTGAAATGCTTTGTAATATTTCAATAATGATATTGAATACCCATATTTTTGAAATCCACTAGTAAAAGTGATTGACTAGTGTAGTGCATGATAGAAATCCTCTAACATTGTTGTTTGGAATTTATAAAGTTTTAGATAAAGCTAGTTAGAAGCATGTGGCTTCATGAGAGGATTTCTTGGTGGTGACATGTTGTATCTATTAAATTAATCGATCGTTGGTTAGCTATGTTTGATGAGATACTAAGTCACATGTAATGGTAAGTCTAGACGTAGACATAATACCGTTAAGCAGTTGATCTCAATGGTGTAAATTCGTGGTACCTTTAGAGATTTACCGAGAGATCAAGAATACTGCATATCGAGGGGAATGAGATTAAAGCCTACGACGTAAGAGTCTTTGTAATGGTAACCCTACCTTGTTGACTGGAGATCCCAAGATCTTGGTTCAAAGGGACAACTAAGTTATGAAGATCCCATGAAACACTTAGGAAATTATTCCTACTCATTCCTATGATAATTAAAGTGCTTTCTGCTGAATGATTGAAGGTTAAGATACTCTTTTAATGATTCCTATAGCTTGATCTACCAAGTGGAGTATGACAGAATACTCTTAATAGGAGATCACCTATGTAAGTGTGAAGTGGGGCCGCTTCAATGAGAATTTTTCGAGGCTAAAATTCTCTAAACACTTATGAAACCAAGAGTGATCCATGGCCAAAATGGACACAACCGTGAGAACCATGAACGGTTTAGGGAAGACATGTGTGAGTACTGTTGTCTTGGCTTACACCAACGGCTGAATGGTTCAAGACATCACGTTCACCAATTAGCCAGTAAGTCCGATAGTATTTCACTAAGGGAGGTTCAAGGCCAGAAGCTACATTCTCTGATGCAGTGTTTTTTTCGTTCTCTCTCTACTAGTGTCTGCATAGTCATTTGCATTAATTTTCATTCATGTGGGGGATTGTTGGAATTTTGTGTTGGAAATTGGTTGTGACCAATTGAAATGATTTAAGTGGAAATTCCTTGTTTGGTGAATGAGAAATTAAGCCAAACTTAAACCACTTAATATTTGAAATTATTGGAATTGTGTAGAATATTGTGGAATATTCTAGAGAATGTAGATGAAAAGATGTGTCTTTTCATATGGATCATGTCTCTTAAAGAGCATGACTTTTGGTATGAGTAACTTCCAATAATTATGATTAATTCAAGAGATGTGTCTCTTGGTATGGATGTTCCAACTACTATATATATGGATTCCCTATGTGTTTGGATTTACAACACAACTACACAACAAACAATTCATTTTATAGTTTCATATTATGGTTGCTTTAGTTTTACATAAAACACTTTGTAGAAGTGATTTTTTCTTGCATCAAAATCATGGTTATGGTAGAGAGGAAATTCCGTTCGAGTTCGTGGGTCTAAGTCATTTGGAGTGCTCCTATGGCTAGACGTGGTCGTTGTATCTTGGGAGATGATTGCCAAGAAACCGTTAGCACCGATGCGGGGCAAATTCATCTTAAGGACAAAGTGTCAAACACTTGCCTCGACCGATCGCATCACTTGCATCTCATCTTTTCTTTTCGATTTCATTCTAATTTAGTATTTTGATTTCGGAAAGTAACCAATATTCTTTTGATTTTATGCAAGGTTTGAATTAAAGAATGACACGCGTTCAAGGTTGGAAAGTGATGAATCCATATTCATATATTGGAAGTCGGTAATCACTATTTTGTCTTCTCAAATCAGATTTCGGTAAATCGAATAATATTTCGATTTCACGGTATGTTCTTGATTAATACAATATGCACATTATCGGTGTAATATCTCCCATATGCGATTCTTCGCCACTGTGAGTCGGTGATTTCTCCTCCTTCCATATTGGTTAGTTTCACTTCTACCACTTCTTCGCCAATCGGGAAGATGAGCAGTAGTGGCTGTTGGAAGAATAAACCATCAGCCAATATAAAACCCCAAAATTCAGATATCCAACATCTCATCAAATCCTAGACATTAATCGGATCCAAAGACTCAAAATAGCTCTCAACAAGCATAATCTTGGTTAATACCAAGCCACCAACCAAAGGTCGCCACGTAGGCCTTCCATAAAACCAGATTAGTAACTTGAGTCGTATAGGTGAAACACACTTCTTCAGGTTCATGACTGCTACCCAGCCAATCAATCTTCCTACTTATTTTCTCATAGTCAAACTTTTCATGTCTGAAGACTGCTTGATTTTTTTCTCTTCGCTCTCTCGGTAACTAATCAAGCTAAGGATTTTTTCGACAGACGTTCCATATATACAATTCTTCGAATTGAGCTTAAGATGATGTTTGTGTATTATTTTAAATAACTTATGCATGTCAACAGTATGATCCACTGCTTTTGTAGTTTTAAAAACCATGTCATCTGATTGGTTCTAAATACCATATTAGCCATTCATTGGTATATGGCCCCAGCATTTTTAAACCAAATGGTAGCCTATATATTCCCTTTGTATTGGTATATTTCCTCTCACTGCTAACTCCCTTAGTCCCATTTTGTTTATCTCTCTCTCTTACTTTTCGACTTGGGTAGGTGATAGGTCACTGGTTCATTTAGGCGAATAGTGGGTTCAATAATTGTAGGTAGGGTAGGCTCTTCTGGAGGTATATGCTTAGGAGTTTATACTTGTGCTTCAAAAGGCACAATGGCCCTGGACATGTCAAACCCAATTTGTACAGCTTTTGAAGGTTGTTGGGTAACTATTGGATTAGGTTGATTTTGCAAACTCCGACATACAACCCTCCAGCAGTAGTCGCGGCTGTACTTTTGAACAACTTCCCTCTCCCTATCCTTCATTTGTTTGCCTTGGTCATTGCCATTTTTCTGTAAGAAAGCTTGAACTAGGGAAGACCACATATCAAAGGCAGAGAGAATTTCGAGGAATGTAGTAGAAGATAAAGGAATTTAGCCATGACTGCAAATTGGGGACGTGTGCGTGGTAGTTGGGGTGAATGCTGTTTTTGAATAGTTACATGAATAACTGCCCCACTTTCTTAATTGTTACATTTTTCCTCAATTTTTAAATTCAAATTTTGCACGTTGATTCTAAATTAGGCAAACTAGTTCCTTCGAATTCTATTCAGCTTTTATTTCTAAAATCTGGTGATCAATTATCCTCTATCCCATGAAGATGAGATCTTACTGTCCAATTTAGACTGTTGATCTAAAATTTTGTGAAAAGCCCACACAAATCAATCACACAAAATAAGAGAAATTCAAAAATAGAATTGACTAGTCCGAAATCATCATCATAATAAAAAGTTTTCCAATCAGATGTCTGCACATAATTAGATTCAATTAGTTTGTCAGATTATGATTTTAGTGTGTGATAGAACCATATAGTGAATCATAACTCATACCCTAACCCAAGTTGAAACTTGTAGTGATGAAGTACATAGGTGTATTTCAAATAATTCATTATCTGAAATTATCTTCGTAATTAGAAAAATACATTTGTGCCCGACATGAGCTTAAATGTATAATTTTCAGTATTCTTTTGAATGCTCATTGTGTTGACTTCTTTTCCTTTCCTTTTGAAATACATTCTTTTGAGTTCATGGAGTTGACTTTCACATAACTATAGAGATAGCTCTTCTAACATGATTTATGTTTATTATCAAGGTGGCTTCACACGTCTATGATGGTAGCCCTCCCTTCCAATGAACATGTATGTTAACACAACATCATATTATGGTGAAAAGAAAAATAGATACCGACCATAGGTGTAGACCTAAGTACATGTTACCTTAAGGATGACAACAAAGTTAGTAAATGTGCAAAATATATGTATGTATATGCCCACGATTTTTCGTAAAATTTCAAATCTGATAGTATCTAAAGCCCTTTTGATATGATCCAAGGTACCATCGAGACGAGGGCAAGTCTGGGAAAGGATCCATTGCTAGTGGAAGAAGGATCGATGACTCGATCGAGGGCAAAGCAGGTGAAAGAAGCGATGACGTTGCTTGTTCAAGCTATGGTTGACGATATGGTGATCGTGATGAAGATTGGAGCAAGTTCCATGTTGGGAGGTTGATGCTGAAATCGGGATGGATGAACTTGATTCAAGCAGCTGAATCTGGAAAACATGGGGTAGTGGCGCCTCCGCGCCCAACTTTCCGGGAAAAATTTCATTTTTTCGTGAATTTCCTTATTTAACTAGAATTATATGTGTAGTCAATCTCATACTTTATTTATGAGATTATGCACGTTTTTGCCTAGATTCTAGGGTTTGGTATAAATACCAAAACTTTCATTGTATTAAAAAGACTTTTGACAAATTAATTGAGAGGCTTTGCCTTCCTTATTCTTCAATTGAACAACTATCGAACTTATCAAGATTTGAGTCTTGTGGTGTTCAAAACATCAGATCGTGGGTTTTTCATTGTGTAATCAAGGGGTTCAATGCATCGTCTTTATCGTTGGGTTTTTTGGTTCAACTTGTTAGGTTCAAATCCAAAATCGGATCTAATTGGTGTTCTTGGGTTCCGTATCGATCTAGTTGTGGGTTTCGTAGTCACCGTTACCAGAGCTTTGACTCCAATTTTATCTGGTTAGATCCTTTAATTTCTTGTTAAATCAGTAAATTTCATATTTTCCGTAGTTTTTTCGTGTTCTTGAATCGTTCTTCGTTTTCAATTTCTAGATCCATAAATTTCTTGTTGATAGTATAATCTTGTGTTTAAAAAAAATTTACTGTTCATCCTCGAAAAAAAAAGGAAAAAAAATTCTATTATTCACGTACGGTACTGTTCATCCGTACAGGAAAAAAACTTGAGATTTGTTTAATTGATTTACTACCAACACTCTACAAATTTCGAATTGTCAATTTGTTCTTATAATCCAATTTGAATCAAATTTAAAGTTGAAATTCTCTTGTGTTCTCATTGTCATCCAATTTGTTCTTTTATTCTTTCCATTGTTATTCCAAAATTGCTATACTCCTCTTGAGTCACAATCATCCACACATTCGATTTTTGAAGTCACAAGTTTGATCCGGTGAGTTCGTTGTTGTCTTTGGAAGTACTTGGTGAAAGTATTGAGTGGTAAAAGGTAGAGGGTGAGATTATTAAAGGGTAAAAGCCAATTTAGAGATTCCGAGTGAAAATTGGTGAGGTAGAAATTGAGAGAATGTCAGATATGGAAAGCTCAAATTCCAGCAAGAACGGTAACCAGACCAGATTGTAAGATGATATGATGGATATGTTTGAACGATTGTTGATGGATATGGGAGTAAGGATGGAGCAATTAAATGATTCAATGGTGAATCTTAGTAGGGAACAACCATGGGAGCAAGGATGGAGCAATTAAATGATTCAATGGTGAATCTTAGTAGGGAACAACCAGCGGATGTACCTCACGATAGAGGGGCGAGTAGACGAGTTCCTATGATGAATGAACATGAGATCGATGGTGAATGGGGTGAAGATGAATATGAAAGGGATGAGATGGAACGAAGGAAGCATAGAGACGATAGGTTTGAACGACGTGGTAGAAATAATCATGGGCAAAACTGATGGTAATTTGGTAATTTAAAAATGACGATTCCGCAATTTAAGGGTATGAGTGACCCTGATGCATATTTAGAATTGGAGAAAAAGGTAGAGTTGATTTTTGATTGCCATAGTTATATGGAGGATAAGAAGGTGAAGATTGCGGTGTTGGAATTCACTGATTACGCCATCACTTGGTGGGATCAAGTGGTTACTTCAAGCATCGGAATCGGGAGAGGCCTATAAATACTTGGGATGAATTGAAGGCGATAATGAGAAAACGATTTGTATCGGTCATTACTATAGGAAGCTCCATAAAAAACTGCAGAGTTTGTATCAGGGGTCAAAGAGCGTAGAAAATTATCATAAGGAGATGGAGATTTTGATGATTAGGGCAAATGTAGAGGAAGATCGGGAAGCTACCATGGGTAGGTTCTTGAATGGGTTGAATAAGGAGATCGCTAACGTGGTGGAGTTACAACATTATGTAGAGTTGGAAGAAATGTTGCATGTAACAATGAAGGTGGAAAGACAGTTGAAAAGGAAAGGGACTGCAAGGCAGCCGGTGAACACTTCGTCTTCTAACCCAAATTGGAAGTCGCTGTGGGAAGGTAATAAGGTGAATGAAGTAGTAGCAAAAGGAAGGACAGAAATGCAGCGGGGAAATGAAGAAAGTGCTCGCAAAACCGTGCCCAAAATGGAGTCACAACATTAGTAGGGACATAAAATGTTTTTGGTGTTTGGGAACAGGGCACATTGCTTCTTAGTGTCCTAACAAAAGGGTAATGATTCTATGGGATAACAGAGAAGTGGTGAGTGAGAGTGAAGGGGAGTATGACGATATGCCAACGTTGGAGGAGGTTGATGGAGAGAGAAATGTGGAATTTACTGTTGGTGAGCTGCTGGTCACAATGAGAGCTCTTAACACTCAAGTCAAGGCGGATGATACTGAGCAACAGCGAGAGAACATATTCCACACCCGGTGTCACGTCCACGATAAGTTATGTAGTCTAATCATTAATGGTGAGAGTTGCACAAATGTAGCTAGCACGACCTTAGTTGAAAAATTGGGTTTAGTATTGTTTAAATACCCTACGCCTTATAAATTACAATGGTTGAATGAGAGTGGAGAGGTTAGGGTGAATAAACGGGTGCTGATTGATTTCTCAATTGGGAGTTATAGTGACAAGGTTGTACGTGATGTAGTACCTATGCAAGTGGGTCATATTTTGTTGGAAAGGCCATGGCAGTATGATAGAAGAGTTAGGCATGATAGGTATAAGAACCTGTATAGCTTTGTCAAGGAGGGGAGGTCTATTACTCTTGCGCCATTAACACCGACACAAGTTTTTGAAGACCAAGTTAAATTGAGGAATGAGGAAGAGAGGACAACAAGAGAGTCTGTAAAAAAGAGAGAAAATGGCGAGGTAGCTAAGAGTGGGAAAAGAGAGAGAGGCTACGTGAGAAGAGAGAAAACAGTGAGCTAGTCAGTAAGAGAGAAAATGGCAAGGTGGCTGAGAGGAAAAAAAGGAGAGAGATGCTACAAGATAGGAAAGAAAAAGAGCCAGTCGAGAGGAGAGAAAATCCAAAACCGAATTTCTTTGCAAAGAGGAGTGAACTGAAAAAGGCTTTGGTTGATAAAAGACAAATGATGTTGTTGGTATACAAGGAGTCCCTCCTCAACTTTGAGGAATCTCACATACCCCTCCCCAATTTGATGAAGTCTTTGTTGCAGGAATTTGAAGATGTGTTTCCAGAGGACATATCAAGTGGACTACCACCAATTCAAGGTATTGAGCACCAAATTGATTTCATACCTGGAGCTGTCATTCCAAACTAACCAGCTTACCGAAGCAATCCCGAAGAGACGAAGGAGCTTCAAAGGCAAGTGGAGAAGTTGATGAGCAAAGGTCACGTAAGGAAGAGCATGAGCCCATGCGTCGTGCCTGTCCTATTGGTGCCAAAGAAGGACGGAACTTGGAGGATGTGTGTGGACTGCAGGGCTATCAACAATATAACGGTAAAGTGTCGTCACCCTATACCTAGGCTAGATGATATGCTAGATGAGTTGCATGGTGCTTGTATTTTTAGTAAGATTGACCTTAAAAGTGGGTACCATCAAATTGTATGCGGGAGGGTGATGAATGGAAAACGGCATTTAAAACTAAATATGGATTGTATGAGTGGTTGGTTATGTCGTTTGTTCTCACTAATGCATCAAGCAACTTTATGCGATTGATGAACCATGTTTTGCGTGCTTTCATAAGAAAATTTATTGTGATTTATTTTGATGACAGCTTAATCTATAGCAAGACTCTAGATGAACATTTGGAACATTTAAGTTGTGTGCTTGTAGTGTTAAGGAAAGAACAACTGTATGCTAATTTTAAAAAGTGTATTTTTTGCGTGGAAAAGGTTGTCTTTCTAGGATTTGTGGTTGGATCTAATGGGGTAGAAGTGGATGAAGAAAAAATTAAAGTTATAAAAGATTGGCCAACACCTAAGAGCATAACTGAAGTTAGGAGTTTCTATGGACTAACTAGTTTTTATAGACGGTTTGTAAAGGATTTTAGCACAATCACTACACCACTTACTGAAATTGTTAAGAAGAGCGTAGGTTTTCATTGGAGTGATACACAAGAACATGCATTTAATACTATCAAGGATAGATTATGTAAGGCGCCCATGTTGGCATTACCTAACTTTGACAAAACATTGAAGATTGAGTGTGATGCATCAAGAATAGGTATTAGAGCAGTGTTGATGCAGGATCGTAAGCCTATAGCATATTTCAGTGAAAAGCTGAATGGGTCTACTTTGAATTATCCTACATACGACAAGGAGTTGTACTTGCTTGTTCGAGTATTGGAGACTTGTCAGCACTACTTGTGGCCTAAGGAGTTCGTGATACACACTGATCACGAGTCATTGAAGCACTTGCGGGGTCAAGGTAAGTTGAACAAAAGGCATGCAAGGTGGATAGAATTTATAGAGTCATTTCCCTACGTCATCTGGTATAAACAAGGTAAGGAAAACGTGATTGCGGATGCGTTATCTCGAATATATGTGCTTTTAAATTCTTTAAGTGCACATTTACTTGGGTTTGAACACATTAAAGGCATGTATGTGAGTGAACTAGATTTCTCTGGCGTTTTTGAATCATGCAATAAAGGGGCTATCGATAAATTTTATAAGCATGAAGGGTATTTGTTTAGGGAAAATAAGTTGTGTATTCTAAATTATTCTATTTGTGAATGGTTGGTAAGGGAAGCACATGGTGGGGGTTTAATGGGTCATTTTAGGGTACAAAAGACTTTAGACATGATAGGGGAACATTTTTATTGGTCTAAAATGAGAAGTGATGTAGAATGCGTTTGTGGAAAATGCATAACTTGCAAACATGCTAAGTTTAATGTTTTGCCTCATGGGTTGCATACTCCTTTGCCTACACCTAGTGAAGCTTGGGTGGATAATTCAATGGATTTTGTGTTGGGTTTACCTAGGACAAAAAGGGTCGAGATTCAATATTTGTTGTGGTGGATAGGTTTAGTAAAATGGAGTACCTTATACCATGTCACAAAATCGATGATGCCACCAATATTGCAGACTTGTTCTTTAGGAGAATAGTACGTTTGCATGGGGTCCCTAGGTGCATAGTGTCAGATCGAGAAGCTAAGCTTTTGAGTCATTTTGCATGTTTTGTGGAATAAGTTAGGCACTAAATTGTTGTTTTCTACCACTTGTCATCCACAAACTGACAGGCAAACTGAAATAGTTAATAGAACCATGACTTAATTTCTTCATACGGTAATCAATAAGAACTTGAAAAGTTGGGAGAGTGTTTACCTTTTATTGAATTTTCTTATAATAGAGCTGTACAATCGACTACTTCGTTTTCACCATTTGAAGTTGTTTATGGGTTTAATCCACTAACACCTTTGGATTTGTTGCATTTGCCTGTAAAAGAACATGGTAGCATGGATGGTAAGTGAAAAGCTGAGTTGGTGAAGTCACTGCATGAGAAGGTCATGATGCAAATTGAGGAGAAGAGTAAGCTCGTAGCAACGAAAGCAAACAAAGGTAGGAAGTGTTTGACATTTGAACTAGGAGACTGGGTTTGGGTGCATTTCAGGAAGGAAGGCTTTCTGGATCAGAGGAAGTCTAAGTTGCAACAACGTGGGGAAGGCCTATTTCGAGTCATTGAGAGGATCAACAATAATGCCTACAAAGTAGATCTTCCAGGTGAGTATAATATTTCAGCTACATTTAATGTTGATGATCTATCGCTATTTGATATAGGTGCAGATTCGAGGGCGAATCCTTTCAAAGAGGGAGGGGATGATATGATCCAAGGTGCCATCGAGACGAGGGCAAGTCAGGGAAGCATCCATTACTAGTGAAAGAAGGACCGATGACTTAAATGAGGGAAAAGCAGGTGAAAGAAGCGATGGCATTGCTTGTTCAAGCTACGGTTGACGATATGGCGATCATGAGGAAGATTGGAGCAAGTTCCATGTTGGGGTCGAGGATGAAATCGGGATGGATGAGCTTGATTCAAGTAACTGAACCTAGAAAACAGGGGGTAGTGGCGCCCCCTGCAATTACTAGGCGTCCTCGCGCCCAACTGAAGCAACATTTATAGGGGGTATTGGCACCCCCGCGCCCAACTTTTCGGGAAAAATTTCATTTTTTTGCGAATTTCCTTATTTAACTAGAATTTTATGGTTAGTCAATCTTTTACCTTATTTATGAGATTATGCACATTTTTGCCTAGTTTTTAGGGTTTGGTATAAATACCAAAACTTTCATTGTATTAAAAAGAATTTTGACAAATTAATTGAGAGGTTTTGCTTTCCTTGTTCTTCCATTGAACAACTATTGAACTTACCAAAATTTGAATCTTGTGGCGTTCAAAACATCGGATCGTGAGTTCCTCATTGTGTAATCAAGGGGTTCAACGCATCGTCATTATCATTGGGTCTTTTGGTTCACCTTGTAGGATTCAAATCCAAAACCGGATCCAATTGGTGTTCTTGGGTTCCTCATCAATCTAGTTGTGTGTTTTGTAGTCACCGTTGCTACGGGGTTCGCATCACCTTTTAAGCAAATTAGCCAACTCACTTTACACATGTTTATGTTCTAGGATAATTACGTTGCTTTCAACCAATTCCCTAATAAAGTGATGTCTAATGTCAATGTGTTTTGTCCTAAGGTTCTGAACGAGATTTTAGAAATGTTGATAGCACTAGTGTTGTCATATAACATAGTAATAGAACCTGATCAATACCATACTGTTTGATCATTTACTTCATCCAAAATAGCTTAGTACAGCAACTACAAGCATTTATACTCAACTTCTGCAGTAGATAAAGATATGGAGTTTTGTTTCTTACTCAACCATTCAATAAGATTGTTACTCATGTAGAAACATCCTTTAGTAGTAGGCTTTCTATCATCCATATTTCCTACACAGTCACAATCAGTATATTCAGTATGATGTGTATTTGAATCATCAGTATACTATAAACCAAAACTCGAAGTATTGTTGATGTAGCGAATGATTGTGTTCATAGCAGCCATGTGAAATTCTTTAGTTTGGTTTTGCATCATGCACAAACTTTAACACTAGAGGTTATGTCAGGATGACTTGTAGTCAGATATAGGAGGCTGCCATCAGCTCATGTACAGGTTGGAGTTGATGTCATTGCAGTGGCTTATCTGTATAGATCTTCAGAGACATGGCCATGAGAGTCTTAACTGCTTTAGTGTTTTCTATGTTGAACTTCTTTACCAGATTTCTCACAAACTTGGCTTGTGAGGTGATGATCTTTGAATCAACCTGTTTGACCTACAAACCCAGAAATTAGTTAAGTTCACCAACCATTCTCATCTCAAATTCGTTTTGCATAAGTGTAACAAACTCCATGGATTTTATTTTAGAAGTGGATCCAAACACAATATCATCAATGTAGATTTGTGCAACTGCCAATCTAAGTTTGAGATTTTTGATGAACAAGATCTTGTCGCTCTCCCTCTCTTGTATCCCTTCTCTAGTAAAAACATTGCCAATCGTTCATACCAGGTACGAGGAGATTATTTCAGTCCATATAATGCCATTTTGAGTTTAAACACATGATCAAGAAGACATAGATCTATGAATTCTTTAGGTATCGTTTCCTTTAACAGAGATATTGTTTCCCACATCTTCAGAGAGGGGAACCAAGTTGCAGATGCACTTACTATTAAGGGATGGCATCATCGTAGATATCAAGAATATGGACCAGCCGACCTACCACAACATATCAGGGCACTTGTTCAGATTGACAGATATGGTTTGCCCAGTATTAGAGTTTAAGTACTTTTTTATTGCTCTTTTATTTTTATTTACACTCGTGCTTTTTTGTAAGAGAGTTGTACTCCTTTTTTGCTGCTTGTCTATTATTATTTAATTTCACTATAAGGGAAGTAATACTTCCTCATTTATTCTTTGTTATTGATATTATTTGTAACCACAGTATTCCTCTACCACAAGTGAGGACATATTAATAAAACCTCGGAGGTACTGCCCTCCTTCCACAAAAAAAAAAAAAGGTTGCTCAACATAAGCTTCTTTATTTAAGATTCCATTTAGAAAGGCACTCTTGACATCTTTCTAATAGAATTTGAATCCAATCTGACATGCCACAGATAGTAGAAGTATAATGGATTCTAGTCTAGTCACAGGTGCAAATGTTTCATCGAAATCCACCCATTCTACTTGAGTATATATTCCCATACCACTGGCCGTGTCTTCTTTCAGATTAGACTGTTGTTACACGTTTTCTATAAGGTAAATAGGCAAGTGTACGATGTTAAGTTTTGTAATATAATTGTGGAGTTAGTGTGTCGAATACATAGGATTTGAGATTCAGTTTCTATTAAGTACTATTATTGTTTTAGTCTATATTTTATCTAGACAATTGAAACTTAGTATCAGTGGTTTTAACTAATTCTACATTGAATATTGTGACGAATTCAACGAATGAATGCAAGTTTTAAGAAATAAATCAATATAAGAAAGTCTAAAGTCATGATTCCACCTATCTATCATCTATGTTTCTCAATTATATAATTATTTCTAATGAATTTTCTCAAGTTTATAAGTAAGAAAAGCAATTTAATTCCACTTCCTCTCTCTAGTGTCGAGTATAAATTATTTCTAGAATTCAATTCCAGTATCTCAATTCCAAATTAAATAACTAACAATTATCAAGTTTATGATTCTTATGTGGAATATGATTCAAAGATTTTATACTTTTTCTCGAAACCTATAAAACCTAGGTTGTGTTATTCTAAGATCGCGTATAAGTTTCACTCTCTCGAGTGCCAAAATTCAGACAATCAATTTATTCAATTAGTGGCCAAGTAATTGAAACCACTAAACCAATACCACAAATAAACTTCAATGGAAAACTTGAAAGAAATAACTAATTAATTATCAAAACATAATCTCAAGTTGGTTACATCAAACCCCAAATGGGAAGTTCAATTCATCATCTTTTTGATGTTCTTCTTGCTTTCTTTATGATTTATTATCTCTTGCCTTGTTGAATTGAGTTTAAAGTGGTATCTAGAGTTGTATTTATATTATCTTGAAGTTTTGAAAGAGTTGGGGTCGTATTGCATTGAAAAATGTCCAAAGGATTAAAATGCCTCATGCTGCCTGTGGCCCTCAGCACCACAAGAGTGGCGTCCGGTGTCCATTTTCGAGTAAAAAATCAGCACTACACATCCTTCAATATTTTTATCATAAAATTTTCTCCTACTATTCGATTAAGAAAATTTAAAATGCATTGGAAACATAATTCAAAGGACTATAATTTTACTAGAAATAGCTCTTTTTCGATTTGAACGTTTAGTATGTCAAGAATATATCTCAATCTTAAGTTAAAAATCTAAAACATATTTGTAAGGTTGAAAATTGATTTGTGAAAATATTTTGATTACATTTCACTCCTTTTTGATTTCTAATTGCATCCGATTGATTCCTAAAAATCTATAATTATCGTTTTATGGTCTGAATCAACTATTAAAAAGTTACAATTGAGTCCTCAAATTTTGAATTTCACCATTTTTTTGTCGTTATTCACTTATTTCTTTCAATTGAGCCTCCAATCATCGAGTTTCACCAAATTAACATCAACTTCTCCTAGATTCATGCCTAGTGCCTACATTACTCTTTTCTCCAAGTTTGGCATTATTCACACCAATTCACATAACCTATAAAACAACATTAAAACATGTTAAAAACTCTTAAAGCAATCGAAATAACAAGCTTAAGAGGCATAAAACAATAAGTGAACCATACTCATTAAACACTCCCAAACTTAATACTTTGCTAATCCTCGAGCAAATACAAAAGAAAAAGAAAAAGAAAAGAATAGCGAGACACACAAAAAAAAAGCTAGCAAACGAACTCACCTAAATAATTTAGCTGAATAGTACGCCTTTATGGCTCGGGATTGAAAATATAATATCAAATTCATGAACTATTTCAAAGTTCTAATATAAAAACTAAATTTTCACTTATTCAATGTAAAACAGGTTTGTGTGTGAAAATCAAGTACAGTGCAGTACATTCAGAAATTTGTTCAATTTTCGACCTTAAAAGTCAAATATTTCATTTCTTCTCTCGTGGGATTCACACGCCCCAAATTTGTTTTTTTTTTCATTCTCTTCCCAAAGGTGTATTCTAAAGTTTAGTTCCAATACCAATTTTTTATACCACTTAAATTTGGTTTAGTCTACCTGACAATACCAATAGTTTATAGTCTAGGGGTGGGCAAAATCCGACCGAACCTACCAAACCCGACCGATTTGGGTTGATTTTTTGGTTGTATAAGCGGGTCGGGTCGGGTCGGGTCGGGTTATGGATTAACTCATAAAAATCGAATAAACCCGTCCAAGCCAACCCGACTATATTTATGAACTTTACAAGTATTTATGATATTGCTTGAAAACTCTTAGAATAATATTATAAGATTTCGATAGAATGCATTTTATGAAAAATAGTATAAACAAATACACATTCATCACAAAAACATTTTAATTGCCAAAAAAAATTCTTGACTTTATGTAATTTAATATCAATTTGTCTATGTAACATTTCCGGGCATGAAGTGCCAAAATAATTCATATTTTTTTGTTCATTACAACTATGAAGACCAAATATTATATAAATCACGAGTCAATTATAACTTCATCCAATCCGACCCGTATACTTTAGTCTTTGTTGACAAGTTGTCCCAACCCGACCGATACTTGATTGGGTTGGGTTTCAACCTTTACACGGGTTGTGCTAGGTTAAATTATGATCGAACCAATCATATTGGGTTGGGTTTAGGTTGAGGCAAAAACCGACCCAACCCAACCCATGCCCTCCCCTAGTTTATACAAGTGATGATTCTCCTAATTTGTGTGTGCTTTAGCAATTAAGGTTATACCAAGTGATTCAAGCCTACCAGTTATTTAAGCCCTTATAATTACCACAATTACTTGCTTATTTTGATATTTTTAAATCAAGATCAACCTCGTCTTTTTTTTCTCTTTTTGACCCCTATAACGAGATTTTAGTCCATAACTCCCCAAATTCAAAGACCAAATGGTACCGAATTTTGAGATACCCCGACGAACTTGCTAACTCGAGTAAAAAAGGTGCAAAAGTGGGGCATAGAGTTAATAAGTGAAATGCTCTTTTTTGTCTTCTTGACCCTTATAACAAGCTTTTAGTTGATAATTCCCCAAATTTAAAGACCAAAGGGTATCGGATTTCGAGATACCTTAACGAACTTACTAACTGGAGTAAAAAATGTGCCAACGTGAGGCATATAGTTAATAAGTGCAATGCTCTTTTTCTTTACAAGAAAAGTAAAAATTAAAAGGGGCTTGATCCCTAACGTATGACCATCACCTACTTCATACTTAAAATTAAAGACACTCTGTACTAATATTATTTTCAACATGCACTGATCACCACAAATCTAAATCATATCTTGCACCGGCTCGAACATCCCAAATTATGCTATATAAGGTTAAGGATGTAGTGAACAATAGGTTTTGAGATTGAGCATCTAACTTCTATATTTCAACCTAAATCATGTGAATCAGCCTAGTCTTGTACAACACTACAATCAATTTTCGTGCATAAGTACGTTTCACATGAAAAAGCAGAAATTTAACCCAAAACACGTAACTCCATTATATTTTATAAACTAACACATGTTCTCAAGTATATACATCAACCCAGCAGGGCTATATAACTCACACAAGCAAGAAAAATAATTTTATTTTTTTATTTTTTTTACAATCACACAAAAGCAATGAAAAACAAGGGAACATTGAGTTGCGGTCCCAAATCTTTCTCTTTTTTACAGATTTTACTTCAACCTTCACTTTGTATCACCCACGTTCTCAAACCTTTCAAATATTCTCACCGTAAGAACAAAATGACAGAAATCGTTAGTCAATCCGTTAGTTGACCAAATTTTGACTAATTTTTAAAGCACAAAAAGGTAACTTTAGATTTCTCATATTAAAGATTTAAAATATATTAAATAAAAAAACCAAGAAGAAAATAATTTGGGAAGTTATTTTTCTTCTCCCACTCCTTCCCACTCCACTCCCACTCCCACACCCTACCATAGCGTCACAGAAACCAAAACCATTTGCGTAGCCCTTCGATACCAATGACCACCATCCATAACCCCACCGCATCGACGATCATCAACCTACCATACCCAAATCATCTTGCAATCTACCTAACGCACAATTCCACCATTTATTCTTCTCATTTCAAGTCAAACCCAAGCGTAAACCACAAGGCCAGTTGGAATTTCCTCCTATACTTGTAAAATTGACAAAATCCTAAGCTCATGGTGGATGTTCTTGGAGAATGGGATGTTAAAGAGACAAGTGTTTGATGAAATGTCTGTTGCCATTAGAATACAAGAATGGACAGCTTTAAGGATAGAAATGAAAATGGAAAGCTTTAATGACGGGTAGGGATGCCGAAGGTACAAGAATCATTGGTGCCATGAAATTGAGGCTGAAATTTAGGTCCCAAAAAATGATTGAGCCGTGTAGTGGTAGTTGCAGGCGGTTGTGGGTTTTGGTTTGGTTAGTTGGGTAGGTAGGTAGGTAGGTAGAGTATCAGTATGGATTGTTTGTAGTAGCGGTGGGGTGTGGTGGTTTGGGTGTGGTGGGTTGAGGTCGTCTATACGAGTGGGGTGGGTGGACTTCGGTGTAGGTAGCAAGAAGAAGAAGTCTCGAATCTCCAAATTATTTTCTTTTTTATTTCTTTTTTTTATTTAATATATTTTAATTCTTTAATATGAGAAATCTAATGTTACCTTTTGTCCTTTAAAAAATAGTTAAAATTCGGTTAGACTATTGACCTTTGGTCATCTACCGAATTGACTAACGATTTCTGTCATTTTGTCCTTACGGTGAGAATATTTGAAAGGTTTGGGACCGTAGGTGACACAAAGTGAAGGTTGAAATAAAGTCTACAAAAAAGGGAAAGGTTTAGGACCGTAGTTGTAATTTTTCCTAAAAACAATTAAGCAATAAGACAATTAATATTTCACCCCCCTCCTACAAAACTTAAACTAAACATTGTTCCTTATGTGAAATTAAAGAAAATGAAGAGGACTTCCAGAGTAAAGATAAGTTGTCTACATTGCTATAGGCATGATGGTGATGTGATGGTAGATTGATGGTTGTTGAATTTTGATCTAGCTTGTCCCTCAAACCTGAGATTTAACCTACAAGAAAAGTAAAATAACTATGAAACTATTAATAAAGTTATAAACTAATTATCTAAAGATAAGAGATACGGTGATCGAAAGTTTGGGTTGCCTCCCAAGAAGCACTTCGTTAACATCATTAACTTGAAATTGCCATAGTGCCTTAGGTTGGATCTTCAAGATGTACTTTCTTCAAGTTTTGAAACTTTTTCCTTGGCTTTGAATTTAATGGCCACTAGGACTAGGAGGTGGCTTTAACTCCAGTATAGCCTTCAAAACCTCTTTTGATTTAACAATGTTGAGAGGTTTCAAATGTTCTTCTATGTAGTTGTTCTTTCCTTCTTGTGGGTAAGCTCCATGAGCTAAGAGAATGTAAACTACTTCCTTGCTCCTTGTGTAGCTTCCAGTAGGAAATGTATCACTTCTTGAATAATTGGTTGCAATATATTTCTCTAGAGGATCATAGAATAATTCTCTTTTGTAATTTTCGCCTACCACTACATTAATTGATTGGACCACCATATGGCAAATATTGATTTTTTCTGGAGATTTGTTGAACATGACTAGCTCTTCATTCACTCGCGGTGTCAATTTTCCTCCTTGGACATCAATCAATGATCTTTCGATTGCCAAGAAAGGTTGAACAAGAATTAATGGCATTTCTTGATCTTCTTTCATGTCCAAAACCACAAAGTCCACCGGGAAAATGAACTTTTCTACCTTCGCCAATATATCTTCAGTGATACATTTGGAGTATTAGCTAGTTGCAAACTGATGGTACTTGGCTTCACTTTTCCAAGACCTAATTTCTTGAATGCTGTTAGGGTATCAAATTGATGCTAGCTCCAAGGTCACACAATGCCTTATCAAAAGTAAAGTGCCAATTTTGCATGGAATAATGAAGCTACTCGGATCTTTTAGTTTTTGATGGAGCTTTTTCTGGAGAATGTCACTATATTCTTCTATTAATTTCACTTACTCAAACTCCACACTTCATCTTCTTTGACATCGCTTCCTTCAGAAATTTGGCATAATTAGGCATTTGTGCCAAAGCATCTGCAAATGAATGTTGATGTGAATTTTCTTGAAGACTTCCAAGAATTTTGCAAATTGTTCATTGAACTTCTTCTTCAAGAGTCTTTGTGGATATGGTAGTTGTGGCTTCAAGATTAGCGGATTGTTTGGGAATGAGATTGAGTTAGGCTTAGAAACTTTCTTTATTGCCTCTGCCTCATTTTTCTACTTTTCAACCAGAGTCTCTTCCACATGTTTGGAATAAAGCATCTTTAGGCTTGCTTTCTCTAATCTCCTTACAATTTCTCAATGTGGTGGCATTGCAGTGCTCTCGTAGGTTTTGTAGTTGCGAACTGACCAATCTATACCTCAAGATTTTTCACCGTGGTCTCATGTTGGTCATATGAGTCTAAATATTGTCTAGTCGGGACTCATCCTTGTCTCTGAAATAAAGGCTCCAAAGATGTCCTCCAGTAATGGTTTTCCTTCAAATTTCTGATTATTGAACCTAGGAAGAGGCTGCTGCACATTCCTGGTGTTACTATAAGACAAATTCCCATAGCTTCACAACTTTGGATGATAGTTATTTGTTAAGTAGTTTTCTCTTTGGTCGAAGTTTTGGCCGTTTACAAATTGGACTTGCTCATTCTCCATCTGAGTCTCTAATATGAAGTAGAAGCATCCATAATAGAATCTACTTTTTGTTGAGTCCCCTGTGATGTTAATTCAACTATTTAGGTTGTGAGTGATGACATCTAAGCTACAAAGGTTGTGATGGGATCCATTGTATAAAGGCCAACAACTTTCTTTGTACTTGAACACTCACTTGGCCAATGGTAGCTTACGTACTTATTTAATACCTAAATATGCTTATTACTGATGAAAAGAGTGGATATCGACTCACGATTGGGTAATTTTTACTTTTGTAGGTCATAAACCCCAAATGGAAAGCCAACAAGGCAAAAATGGATCAAAAGCATACAAAATTATGAATTTGGGGACTAAAATGCAACCATCAGAGAGTTGAAGGACCTTGGAGTGCAATTTATGTAGGGCACAATTGAAAGAAAAATCAAATTTGAAGACAAATGATGAGAACTACGTAGCAACGAACACTACGCAACCCACAATGAGATTGAAGATCTCAAGAAAGCCCAAATAATAATCCCAATTTTGAGTTTGGACCAAGTAACCAAATAAAAATGAAGTTTGAATAACCTCTTGATTACACAACACGTGATTCGCACTCGGTGTTGAATGCCATAAGAATCCTCTTGATAAGTTCAAAATGTTCTAAGAAGAACAATATTTGAAAAGCACAATAGCCTCTCGAATATATCTCAATAGTAAATTTGTCAAAATGTTCATACATTGAATAATGAAGTCCTATTTATACTAATGACCATAAAACCTAGTAAAAACGTAACTAGGTTACAAAATATCGTACAATTGGAAAGAAAATAGAATTCTAGTCTAACAAGGAAATTCGCGAAAAAATTAAAGTTCTCGCCAAATTTTTCTCGGCATGTTTCTGTGCAATCGCAAGCCCAAAAGTACCATTGCCCATGTGACCTTGTGTAGAATTTCATTCCGTTTTGGGAATGTACTCATGGGCAAAAATCCGACAACCGAGCTGAAAGTTATGCCCGTTTTCATCCATGCTGCTCATTTGCTGCTTGAATCGAGTTGATCCATTTGGTTTCTTCTTCTGAACCCAACATGAAACTTGTTCTTTAAATCGTTAACTTTGAAACTTCATCTACCATACCTTGAGCAAGCAATCTCATTTCCTCTTTCACCCACTTTTCCCTTGAACATGTCATCAGGCTTCCTTCGATAATCAACGAATCCCGTCCCGTGCTTGTCCTCATTGGGCTCGACTCCTGGATCATATCATCCCCTCCCTCTTCAAAAGTATTCGTCCTCAAATCTGCACCTACATTGAAAAGAGAGAGATCAAACACATTAAAAGTTGCTGAAACATTATACTCACCCAGAAGATCCAATTTGTAAGTATTGTCCAAAACTTGAAATGGACCATCCTCTCGTGGTTGTAACTTTGATTTCCTTTGTTTTGGAAAGTGTTCCTTTCTGAGATGTACCCAAACCAAATATCCTGGTTCAAATTTCAGGCTTTTCTGACCCATGTTTGCTTGCAACGCGAAATGTTTGTTTTTATTTTCAATTTACGCCATTACCTTTTCATGAAGAGACTTTACCAATTCGGCTTTTCTTTTACTATCTAAGCTACCTCGTTCATTCACAGGTAAAAGTATTAAATCCAAATGTGTTAGTGGATTAAAACCATAAACAATTTCAAATGACAAAAATGAAGTAGTAGAATGCGTGGCCCTATTGTATGCAAACTCTATGAACGGTAAACACTATTCCCAACACTTCAAGTTCTTATTGACTACAGTGCGTAATAATTGCATCATGGTCCTATTCACTACTTCAGTCTAACCATCGGTTGTTGATGACAAGTTGTTGAAAACATAGCTTAGTGCCTAACTTACCCCATAAAACTCTCCAAAAATGACTCAAGAATTTCACATCCCGATCAGATACTAAGCTCTTAGGTACCCCATGCAAAAGCACTATTTCCTTAAAGAATAAATGAGCAATGTTAGTGGCATTATCGGTCTTATGACATGCTATGAAATGTGTCATCTTACTGAATCTATCTGCCACCACAAATGTTGAATCTCGTCCCTTCTTAGTCCTAGGTAAACCCAAAACAAAATCTATTGAAATATCAACCCATGGTTCACTCGGTGTAGGTAATGGTGTGTATAAACCTTGTGGTAAAAACTTAGATTTAGCCTGCTTACAAGTTATGCATCGACTACAAACTCTTTCAACATCACTTTTCATCTTAGGCCAATAAAAATGCTCCCCTAACATTTCTAAAATCTTTTTAACCCCAAAATGTCCCATCAATCCACCACTATGTGCTTCCCTCACTAAAACCTCTCGCATTGAACAATTAAGAACACACAATCTATTTTTCCGAAATATATATCCATCTTACTTAAAGAACTCATCCACAATCCCCTCATTACATGATGCATAAATTTCAGAAAAATCAAAATCACTAACATACATGTCCTTAATATGCTCAAAACCAAGTACTTAGAACTAAGAGAAGTTAGTAACACATACCTTCGAGATAATGCATCCGCCACCACATTTTTCTTACCTTGCTTGTACCCGATGACATAAGAAATTGTCTCTACAAACTCCATCCACCTCATATGCCTTTAGTTCAGCTTGCCTTGACCTCGAAAATACTGCAATGATTCATGATCCGTGTATATCACAAACTCCTTAGGCCACAGGTAGTGCTGCCATGTCTCTAAGGCTCGAACAGGTGAATATAACTCCTTGTCATACGTGGGATAATTAAGTGCTGATCCACTCAACTTTTCACTGAAGTAGGCAATTGTTCTTCTATCCTACATCAAAATAGAACCAATACCTATTCCTGACACACCACATTTAATCTCAAAAGTTTTATCAAAATTAGAAAGTGCAAAAATCGGTGCCTTACACAACATATCCTTAATTGTATTAAATATATGCTCTTGTTCATCACCCCAATGAAATCCCACATTTTTTTTAACAATCTCTATGAGTGGTATAGTAATTGTGCTAAAATCTTTTATAGAACGCCTATAAAAACTAGTCAATTCGTGAAAACTCCTAACTTCAGTTATGCTTTTAGGTGTTGATCATTCTTTAATAGCTTTTATTTTCTCTTCATCAACTTCTGACCCATTAGCACCCACCACAAATCCTAAGAAAACAATATTTTCCATGCAAAATGTACACTTTTTAAAATTAACATAAAGTTGTTTTTTTCTTAAAACCACAAGTACACTTTTAAGATGTTCTACATGCTCAATTAGGTCTTTGCTATATACTAAAATATCGTCAAAGTATACAACAAAAAATTTACCTATAAGAGCATGTAAGACATGATTTATTAAGCGCATGAAAGTATTCGGTGCATTAGTGAGTCCAAATTGCATAACTAACCATTCATATAACCCATATTTAGTTTTAAAAGCACTTTTCCACTCATCGCCTTCCTGCATTCGAATTTGGTGGTTTTCACTTTTAAGGTCTATTTTGCTAAACATGCAAGCACCATGCAATTCATCCAACATATTATTTAACCTAGGAATAGGATGACGATATTTTACCATTATGTTGTTGATGGCTCTGCGATCCATGCACATCCTCCAAGTTCCATCCTTCTTCGGCACAAGTAGCTCTGGAATGGCACATGTTCTCATGATCTCCTTAACATACCCCTTGCTCATCAATTCATTCACTTGCCTCTGAAGCTCCTTTGTCTCATCTGGGTTACTTCTATAAGCTGCTTAATTTGATGCTCAATACCTCGAATGGGTGGTAATCCACTAGGCATGTCCTCCGGAAATACATATTCAAATTCCTGCAATAAAGAGATAGCCAAACTAGGGAGGGATATGTTAGGTTCCTCAAAATTGAGGAATGAATCCTTATAAACTAACAATACCATTTGTTATCTCTCATTTATTGCCTTTTTCAACTCACTCCCATTTGCAAAGAAATTTACTTCCGGCTTGTCTCTCCTCTAGAAGACTCTCTTTCTTTTCCCTCATGTGGCTTTCCTATCTTTTACTTTCCATTAGCCATCTCAACATTTTCTCTCGTGCTCACCATCTCACTATTTTCTTTTTTCTAATTCTTTCACTCTCCCTTCTTCCTTATTTTTCAATTTGATTCAGTCTTCATACACTTGTGTCGGTGTTAATGGCGCAAGGGTAATAGACCTCCCATCCTTAACAAAACTATATCGATTCTTGTACCCATCATGAATGACTTTCCCATCATATTGCCATGGTTACCCAACAAAATATGCCCTGCATGCATAGGTACCTCATCACATATAATTTCATCCTTATATCTAACAAATAATGTTAATCCCAATTTTTCAACACCCTCTTATTCACCTTAACTTCTCCACTATCATTCAACCATTGTAACCTATATGGCCTAGGGTATCTCAATAAGGTTAATCCCAATTTTTCAACAAGATTTGTGCTAGCCACATTAGTACAACTCCTCCATCGATAATCATGCTACAGACCCTGTTGTTAACGTAGCATTGTGTATAGAATATGTTTTTCATTTGCTGCTCCAAGTCATCTATCTTGATTTGAGTGTTGAGAACTCACATCGTGACTAGTAACTCGCCAATAGCAAATTTAGTATCATTTTCTTCACTAACCTCCTCCAAAGCCGGCATGCCTTCATAATCATCCTCACCGTCACTCACCACCTCTCCATTGCGTACTATTATCATTCTTTTATTTGGACATTGAGAAGTGATATGTCCAGTTCCCAAGCAACTAAAGCACTTGATATCCCGATTTCTAGCTGGTTGTGGCTCTATTATGGAAGTTATTCTGCTAGCTCCATCATTTTTTCCCTTTGGTAGTTCAGTCCTTCCTTTTGTAACAAATCCATAACCTTGGTTATCCCACTTAGGTTTTCGAGACGAATTAGACCATGAAGCACCCAATGGTTGCCTAGTTGTCCCCTTCTCTTCAACTGTTTTTCTACCTTCATGGCCATATGCAACATGTCTTCAATTTCTACATAATGCTGCAACTCCACAACATTAGCAATGCCTCTGATCAACCCATTTAAGAAACGAGCCATGGTGGCTTCCCGATCATCTTTCACATTCGCCCTTATCATCAAAATTTTCATCTCCTTATGGTAGTTTTCCATACTCTTCTGCCCCTAATATAAACTTTACAATTTTTGGTGCAGCTCCCTGTAATAGTGACTATGTACGAACCTCTTATTACTGCTAAATTCATAATCATCATGCACATCCATCCTAGGCTCCCGCCTACCCAGTCTCCTTGCATTTGATTGTCCCCAATAAAGGTTTGCCACCGATGTATCTAACGTATCCAGCCTTTTACTCACATCCCTAAGCACCCACTCAAACTGCCTTATTACATCATCCGCCTTGTGGTTTTGATTCGATTGTCTATTTGAATTGGAACCCTCTTTATCTGACATCCTAATTCTATTGAATTTCTACCTTACAAATAATCACTGGTGTATCACCCAATTATTGGCTTTTTCCCTCTATTAATCTCGACACTCTACCTTTTACCACTCAATGCTTTCGCCCAAGTACTTTAAAGAACAAGTTGAACTTAACCGATATTGTATTCCAATGGATCCAACCGAGTATTGATCATGAATTGTGATAGGAGAAAGAAAAGAAAAAATGAAAAATGACTCAAAAAAACGAAAGAAGTGAAATGATGAAGAATGAATTCAATGGACAATTCAAGAATGTAAAATGAAATAAATTTTGAATGATCCTTCTTTTTTACTCAAAGCTGAAATCTAAACTGCTGGAAATTTCCCGTACTTTTTTTTGGATTTTTTTTGCCTCGAGAATTCAACTACAAATCTAGCAAAATAAACGAAATTTGATTTGGACTTGTAATTAGATTGAAAAATAACTTTGACTCTTTTTTTTGTAATTTTCTGGATCAAAACTCAAGAAATAAGACAGACCCGAAGAACGCGAAGAACAATGAAAAAAAAAGAAAAGAAAGACTCAAACAAGAAACGAAACATATAACCTAATTATTTTGAAGCCTTGTTCTGATACCAACTGATGAGAACCACGTAGTAATGAACACTACGCAACCCACAACGAGATTGAAGATCCCAAGAAAGCCCAAAGAATAATCCTGGCTTTGAGTTTGAACCAAGAATTAATGAACCAAACAAAAATGAAGTTTGAATGACATCTTGATTACACAACACGTCATCGGGCCTCCTTCGATAATCAACAGATCTCGTCCCGGGCTTGTTCTCGTCGGGCTCGACTCCTGGATCATATCACCAAATTGTACAATATTAAAGCTGGGAAACCTTGAATGCAAATTACTAGATGACTTTTGTATAAAAAGAAAAAGAAAAAAGGGATGTATTAGTTGGCAGCGAAGGGCGCCCAGATCAAAAAACCCGGGGACCATTTTGTATTCTTTTCTAAAACTTGAGGACTTGGGCTGCAATTTTTAATAGCGTTTTAAAACATAAAACGAGCAACCTGGGGTATTTTGCTTGGGACTTTTTCAATTTCTTTTCTTTATTTTTTCCTTTTTCTTTTTGTATAAAAGTCCTCTAGCAATTTACACTCAAGGTCCCTCAACTTTAATTTTGTACAATTTGGTCCTCAAAATTTTATTTTTCTTTCAATTACGCATTCCATAAATTTCACTCCAAGGTCATTAACCCCAAATTCATAATTTGTATGCTTTTGATCCCTTTACACTCCCGTTTGCAATTTTCATTTGGGGTTCATAACCTATAAAAATCAAAATTACTTAATTGTGAGTTGATATCCGCTATTTTGATCAATAAGTATATTTAGGTATTAAATAAGTGTGCAAAAACACACTTATTAGTAGCTTTTGTAGCCATTTCATCCAGTAGTGAATAGGCAACATCTGCAGTCTTTGACGACAAAGTGCCACCTGAAGCAGTATCAACTACAGTTCATGTCTGACCATTCAAACCATTGTAGAATATCTCAATTGGCATCCAATTCTAATAACCACGCCGAGGACATCTTTTAAGTAGATCTTTGAATCTTTCTCATACCTCATAGATTGGTTCGAAGTCTGCTTATTTGAACTGGCGAATCTCACTCTGCAATTGAGCTGCCTTGGAAAGGGAAAAGAATTTGGTGAGGAATTTACGTGCCAATCCATCCCAAGTAGTAATGGATCCATATGACAGTGATTGGAATCATGTTTTAGCTTTATCCCTCAAGGAGAAAGAAAATTGACGGAGTCTATTGGTGTCTTCAATAACATATTTCATCATCACGGTATCACAAATCTCCAAAAAGGAACCCAGATGAGCATTGTGATCATCTTGTAGAGATCTCCCAAACTGATTTTGTTGTACCATGTAGATCAACATTGGCTTCAGTTCAAAATTACTTGCAACCACAACTTGGAGCGCAATACCGGAGTAGTTGTCATTGACAACTAGTCTAACATAATCCCTTTATATTCCACTGTTGATTATTTTGATTAATTACCTGGGCTTCCCGTTCTGCCATAGTTTCACGTTTGTTTCTTTGTAAACCCCTTAGAAAATGGAAAGTGCGTTCTGATTCAGGATCAACTGGCAGTAGTTTGAGATTCCTCGTTCTTCACATAAAACTAAAACAAAGACCAAGAAAACCATTTAAAAGTACAAAAATTTAAAATAAAATAGCAGCTAATTGGTAATAATATTTGTAAGAATCAAATAAAACAATCCCCAACAATGACGCCAAAAACATGTTATGCATTTTTTATAACGTAAATATACCGCAAGTATATAGTGTCAAGTTTTGTACTATAACTGTGGAATTATGATGTCGAATTCACAAGGATTGAGATTCAATTTCTACTGAGTACTATAATTGTATTAGTCTCTATTTTATCTAGACAACTGAAATTTAGTATCAATGGTTTCAACTAATTCAACAATGAATATTTTGACAAATTCAACGAATGAACGCAAGTTTTAAGAAATAAATCAATATAAAAAAGCCTAGGGTCATGATTTCACCTAACTATCAACTATGTTTCTTAATTTTATAATTATTTCTAATCAATTTTTCCAAATTTATAAGCAAGAACCCTAATTTAATACCATTACCTCTCGAGTACCAAGTAGAAACTATTTTTAGAATTCAATTCGCTCTATTCTGAATTAGATATCTAAAAGTTATCAAGTGTATGTTTCTTATGTGAAACGGATTTCAAAGATTTTATACTTTCTCTCGAAATCTATAAAACCTAAATTGTGATTCTAAGATTCTGCCTAAGTTTTCCTCTCCGGAGTTCCGAAATTTAGACAATCAATTCATTCAATTAATGGCCAAGTAATTGAATGTATTAAACCAATAACACAAATAAACTTCAATGGAAAACTTGAAAGAAATAACTAATTAATTATCAGAACATAATATCAAGTTGGTTACATCAAACACTAGATGGGAAATTTAGTTCATGTCTATAGAAAGAGAGATAATCAATTCATAATAAAAGATATGTAGAGAATAAGAAAGATAAAACTATTTTTGGTGGTTGGATCCATCCTTTTCTTGATGCTCTTCTTGCTTTCTTGCCTTTTGCCCTGTTGAAATGCCTTTGAAGTGGTCTTTGGGTTGTATTTATATTATCTTGAAGTGTTGGAAAAGTTGGGGTCGGATTGGCATTGAAAAGAAGTCCAAAAGAATTAAAACACCTACTGCCACCTAAAAGTAATGCCTCAGCCTTCATTTTTGGAGAAAAAATTGGTACTACGCATCCTTTAATATTTTTGTCATAATATATTCCCCTAATATTCGATTGAAACGATTCAAAGTGCGTTGCAAAGATAACTCAAAGGGCTACGACTTTACTGAAAGTAGATCTTTTCCAATTTGAACGTTTACTATGTCCAAAATATGTCTCAATCTCTGGTTAAAAATTTGGAGCATATTTGTGCGGTTAAAAATTAATTTGTGAAAATATTTTGATCGTATTTCACTCTTTTTTGACTTCTTGCATTTGGCTAACTCCTCAAAATCTTCAGTTATCGTTTTGCGGTCCAAATCAACTATTGAAAAGTTACAATTGAGTCATCAAACTTTGGACATCACCATTTTTGTCATTATTCACTTCTTTCTTTCAATTTAGCCTCTAACCATCGAGTTTCACCAAATCAACATCAACATCTCCTAATTTCATACTTATATCACTCTTTTTTCCAAATTTGGCATCATTCACACCAATTCAAAACTAACCTATAAAATAACATTAAAACACACATTAATACGTTCTAAAAACTCTTAGAGACATTCAAAATAACAAGATTAAGAGGCATCAAAACAATGAGTGAACCACACTCATCAATTGCCATGCTCATCTGACTTATTTTCAAAGATCCACTTTGTTCCAATAACATTTATATCTTTTGGTCGAGGTATTGACTCTGACGCATTGTTTCATTTAAATTGAGCTAACTTTTCCTGCATTGGAAGAACCCATGACTCATCTCCAAGTGCTTCAAGTACATTTTTGGATTCAATATGTGAAGTTTTCAAGTTTAGTGGCTAGTCTCTTTCTGGTCACCATACTATCCCAAGGTTTGACAGTACATTATCTGGTAGATGTGCCTTCTGTATCATGGTGGGAGGCTGCATTCTATTTTATAGTTCATCATGTTCCTCTTGTGGGTCAACACCTCCAATAGATGGTGCAGGATCATTTGAACCAATATTGGCGATCCTGTCTAACTGTCACTACTTGAATCTGCAATACAGTTTTCTTGAATTTTTCGATTTTTTCCATTCTGTTCTCCCAAGTTCTGAGTTTCAGATTTTTATGAATGAGATGAAAAATCATCAGTAACGTCAATTTTCTCATTAATGGACTCAATGATGATTTGAGCCCGCATGTTGTGGATTCTATAAGCTCGACTAATTTTAGAAGAGCCAATGAATACTCTCTCATCACTTTTAGGATCAAATTTGCCCAAGTGTTCCGTGTCATTCAGTACATAAAACTTGTTACCAAAAGTGTGGAAATACTTTAGATTTGGCTTCCTTCCTTTCCAGATCTCATAGGGAGTTTTTATGGTAACATTCTCTATGATTCACGATATAGCATGCAATGTTAATAGCTTTAGCCCATTTTTTTAATAGGAAGCTTCTTACTGTTCAACATGATTCTAGCCATCTCTTGTAATGACCTTTTTTTTTTTTTGCCACTCTATTTTGTTCAAAAGTTTGAGGAGCTGAGAAATAGAATTCATGAAATATGTCGTTCTTCACAGAATCTAGAAAAACTAGCATTTTCTAATTTCTTTCCATGTTCACTCCTAATTCTTACAAGTTTATTCCCCTCGAAATGTTTCTCTGTGTTCAATGTTTGGTGCAAAAGTGTGAATTTCTCAAAGACATCAAACTTTTCCCTTAAGAAATCTATCCAATTATATCTAGAAAAGTCATCTACACACACATAAATATACCTTTTGCCTCTAGAACTCTCAGTTTGAATAGGTCTCATCAAGTCCATATGTAGTAATTCTAGACTATAAGATGGAGCAAGAAACTATCCTTATTATGTATAGTTCTAGTTTGTTTACCTTTCTATTGACATGAAGCATTTCAGTTGGAACTCCTCTTACTACATTAAGTTTGGTAAGTCAGACCAGGTCAACATAGTTCAAGTGTCCCAACCGTTTAAGCCACAAATCTGTAGAACAACCAAACGTAGTAGTTTAGATCACTCTTTCTTACCCATACTTTTCTTACTCTAGCAATAAAATTGTGCTTTAAGGCACTTGTAAGCAAGTTATATTTTCGTTTCTTACGCCCACCTCTCAAGTTCTTGTGAGACAAGCAATAAGAGATATTATTCCCAAATTTTCCATTAAAAATACGTCTGACAGTGTATTGATTTTTACCTTTCAGATTTATGGAGTGATACCTTATATGTTTACCTGATAGATTAATCTAAATCACAGTTTTAGGGTTGGTTAAAACCTGCTTATGTGAGTCAGATACTGCTAGAATTCTATTGTCTATAGGTCTATCTGATTCCATGACAGTAGCTTGAGATATATATATATATATAGAATTTTTTTCAAAACAACACAATTTAATAATAAAGGAAACAAATTCAAAAACTATTTAGAATAATTTCTATGCAATATTCATTATTGACGTGAACAGTGCATGAATATATTCTAGGCAGTAAATAAAAATGTTGTCTTGCTTCTCATTCTCAAGCGATAAATGTCAAAATAAATTCTTTTACATAATTATCAATTTCGAAACTTCACGAAGTTGAAGGAAAGGTTGGAAACTTTTTATAATATGACATATCCAAAAATGGGCTTCCTTCGACAACATATGAGGTACTAAAATATTTTCCAAAATCCTGTAGCGACTTGGTTTGGAAGATAAACCAACACAGATTACTTAAAATGACATAAAATTCTATAGTTATTGAATTGACAAGATTTCAGTTTATTCATTAGTTAACCCATGAGACTATCAAACCCCATTGGTTTTGTCCAAAAATTTCAAGTAACAATTGAATTACAAATTTTTGAATTAAAGGATAGAAGCTGAATTAAAAAAAAAACACTAAATCTTGTCGCTAACATTTTTATGATAAACGGTAACTTGTACATTATTTCTATAAAATATAATTATTTTTAACTAATTCATAAAAATCTTGTCGCTAACATAGTCCCACAAATGATGTTCACAGAAATCCATTTATTTAAAAAAACAAAAAACCTGTGAACGTTTCATAATCGAATAAAATATTAAGTCATCAACTTCTCCAGAGTATGTTGCATCTTCATCTACCATCATCCACGCTCCAAGCAAATCAAATCAACCTGTAGGAAGGGAATTAACCCATGATTTTGAAACTTAATAGATATTATCGGTGCATTTCGTTATCAAATTAGAAAATTCGAACTATAGATTTATGCAGCGCACATAGATGGATTTCCGACAAAATCCAATTTTTATATAATTATCATATCACGTAGAGTTGGAGAATGATCATTCAAATTATAGTAGTGCCGAAGTATCTACCCGGAGGTACTAATTCATTCATACTTTTTTACGAAAAATCATAACTTGAAAACGAAATAACCACATGCACGTCTGACTACCTTCGTTCAACACTTTTGAATCAATAAAGTTGGACGTGAATATTGTTTCTTGACTGCAAACACTACTTTAGAAAAAATAAAATCTGCCTCTCTTTCCTATCCCTTACTTTGGAAATTTTTCTTTCTTATTCAAAATGTATATATTTCCATGTATATATTAGAAAATATGAATAATTTGGAAATCTGCCGAACATAAGGCTTGTCTAGGGGCTAGCTCACGGTGTTAGATCATCACATTGAAATATAAATCTACTTTCATTTTTTTAGGCTTTTACATTCCTTACACCTTAAAAAAATTTCGTCCACGAAATTTACCTTATGGTTGGACAAAAAAGTATCGGATATTTGTCTTTAACTTCTTATTCTCTTTCCCAGGCAGCTTTTTCTACTCCATGATTACTTCATTGTACTTTGATCGATTAAATTTCTTTGTTCTGTAACTTATGTACCTCTCAATACAATATTACAATCGATAATTCCTCATAAGATAAATCTTTATGTACTTCTAGAGATTGATAATTGACCATATCACTAAGATCATGCATATACTTCCTGATCATCGATATATGAAACACGTTTTGAACTATCGATAGCTCGGACGGAAAAGCAGATAAGCCACATTTCCAGCCTTATCAAGTATTTCGGAAGGTCCGATATATAATGAGGTCGTAGTTTGCGTTTATTGCCGAATCTCAGTACACCATTTATTGGTGCCACCTTTAGAAAGATTTTATCTCCAACTTGAAATTCAAAGTCCTTCCTTCAGGCATCTACATGCTCTTTTGTTATCTTGTACTTCAACTGTATCTATTAATGGCTTCAACTGTCCTTTCAAAGATCTTTGGTCCCCAAACTATCTTTTCTCTTACTTCATCCTAGTGAACAGGTAATCTGCATCTTTTATCGTATAGGGATTCATATGGTATCATTCCAATAATTGCCTAAAAACTGTTATTATATGCAAATTCCATATACGATTCCAAATACCTCCCAGATCCAGAAAATGGGTTCTTAGCATATCTTCCAAAGTTTAAATAGTCATTTCAAATTGACCATCAGACTTAGGATGATATGCTATACTGAAATTCAATTTGTTCCCATAACTCCTTGTAAGCTCTTCCAAAATTTAGACTTAAATCTCGGGTCTCTATCAGAAAAAATGGAGAGGAACACCATGTAATCTTATAATCTCTCTAATGTACAACTGTACCATCTGATATAGACTGCATGTCATTTTTATTGGAAGAAAGTTAGCTGACTTTGTTAGACAGTATACTATTGCCCATATAGCATTATGTCCTCTTGCTGACTTCGAAAATCCTACCACAAAGTCCGTTGCCAAATTCTCCTACTTCCATTTGGGTATGTCTAATGGATTTACCAACCCCGGGGGTCTTTGATGCTCTGCTTTCATTTGTTGACACACTATGCATTTAGCCACAAATAGACTTATACTTTTTTCATATTCCTCCACCAAAATGTATCTTAAAGATCTTGATACATCTTCGTACCAATGGGATGTGTTGTGTACGGGGTGAAATGAGATTCTTCCAATATCTCCTTCCTCAAAACTCCATCCTTAGGCACACAAATGCATCCTTTAAAGATCAATTGCCCGATCTGAAACTATTCCAAAATCATTTCTCCTATTAGAACCAAGCTCGTTCTTGATCTTCTATAAGAATTGATCTTTTCCATGTTCTTCTATGATCCGATCTCTGAGAATATGTTGAACCATGCTAAACAAGCGGTGACTTGCTTTGGTGTGGTAACCACTTTGATTTGCAAATTTTCCAAGGCTTTGATCAACTCCATCTGAATAGTAGGTAATGATGACAGCTGTCCCATCGACTTTATACTTTGAACATTGGCAACAACATTAGCCTTAGCCCGATAGTAATGAATAGTGCAATCATAATCCTTTACTAGCTCCAACCATCGTCTCTGTCTCATATTTGATTCCTTCTGTGTGAAGAAATACTTGAGACTCTTATGATCTGTGTAAATACAGCACTTTCCTCCATATAAGTAATGGCACTTGATCTTTAATGCATGAACTACTGCTACAAGTTCTAGATCATGCTTCCAGGTAATTCTGCTCATGTTACTTCAATTGCCTTGATGCAGAGGCAATCACTTTTTTTGTGTTGTAGCAGCACACATTCCAAACTTTGTTTGGATGCATCATTATATATAGAAAACCCTTCTGAACCTTCGAGGTATCATTAAGACGGGTGCTGTAATTGATTGTTGCTTTAATTCCTGAAAGCTTCGCTCACACTTATCTGTCCATTGAAACTTTACTCATTTCCTTATCAATTGCATCATTGGTCCAGCTATTTTGGAGAATCCTTCGATAAATCTCCCATAGTACCCAGCCGATCCCAGAAAACTTTGAACTTTACCGGCGTTAGTCAGTGTATTCCAATTAGTTACCACTTTCACTTTTACTGGATCCACTTCAATTCATTGAGCAATAACTACATGACCGAAGAGTCCAACTCGCTCAAGCCAAAATTCACACTTTTTAAATCTGTCGTATAATTTTCCATTACGAACTATTTCTAATGCTATTCTAAGATGTCCATCATGCTGATCTTTACTCTTAGAGTATATAAAAATGTCATCAATGAAAACTATAACATGTTGATCCAAATATAATGAAATATACGATTCATTAAATCCATGGATACTGCTGAAGCATTTGTCAACCCGAATGGTATAATTGTGAACTCGAAATGCCCATAACGAGTTCTAAAAGCCGTCTTAGGTATATCACTCACCTTAACCTTCAATCGATGATATCTAGATCGTAAGTCGATCTTGGAAAATACCTTAGCCCCTTTTATTGATTAAACAAATTATCGATTCTTGAGAGAGGATACTTATTCTTGATGGTCAAATGGTTCAGCTTTCTTTAGTCAATACACATCCTCATACTTCCATCTTTCTTCTTTATGAACAACGTCGATGTGCCTCATGGTGGTACGCTTGGTCGAATAAAGCCAATGTCTAACAATTCCTTGTAACTGAATTTTCAACTCTTGAAATTCCTTTGAGGTCGTTCTGTATGAAGCTTTAGATACTGGTACCACTCCGGGAACTAGATTTATTGTGAATTCCACTTGTCTATATGGTGGAGTACCAGGTGATCTTCTAGAAACACATCTATAAATGCTTGTACCACTAGTACATCATCAATGTTTCTCATTACCTATTTTTCTCCTATGAAGTTAACTAAAAACCCTTGATATGTTTCTTTTTTCAATATTCTCTTGGCTTGCAAGACCGATACCAGTTAAAGATGGTGTTTGGTCTTCATTCCGGGAAAAGAAAATTGTTTTTCTCCTGATTTGAAAAGACACTTCACTTTCTATACAACGAATGGTTGTATAATTATATCACAACCAACCCATGCCCAAAATCACATCAAAGGCTTTCATCTTTATCAGATACTAGTTAGCTTCTAATTTTTTTTTGTCAATTTCAAGATTCACCAACCTAGCTCACTGATGAGTATTCGATGTTTTGCCTGAAGGGATGCTAACTTCTAGTGTACTCTCTAACTTATTATAAATAATACTAGATTTAGCAATTAAAGACGTTCATACAAAAGAATGAGTAGCTTCTGAATCAAATAGTACATAAGTAGGTATATCAGACATCAATAATATACCTGCTATTACGTTTTAGTTATTATCTGTATCTTTCGGAGTCAGTGTAAAAGTCATGTTTTTTCTTTTTTGTTCTGATCAGTGTTATCATCTTTCTTCTGAGTAAATATGGGAAAATCCTTAGGATTATGTCTTGATTTACCACATCAAAAACATGTATTCTTCCCATACAAGCATTCACCATGATGAGGTTTATGACATATAGGGCACGGCAATATTGCATCTATTATGGCCTTACGGACACTAGATCCGATATTAGCCTTCTTATTTGCTATTTGCCTTTTCCTTTGTCTTGACCATTCCACTTTCTCTTTCTAAATTGCCCTTTATCCTGCTCGTTGTACAATTGATTGTGTTGCTCTGCATTAGCCTTTTGAAACCAAATAGCATGAGCTCGTTCTAGAGTCTCACACTATGATGTGAAACGATATGACATAAGAATCATGCTTAGGTTTAGGTTAACCCTTGCTCGAACTTTCTATTTGATTTTCTTGTCAACTAAGTGTAAAGCATTCCTTGAGAGTTGGTCGAACTTTTGCTCGTAATCAATCAGGGACATATTACCCTATTTGAGCTAAACGAATTTGCTTTCTTTGAAATCTCTTAGAGACTGAGAAAAATACTTGTCCATTACTTCCTCCTTAAATTGTTCCCAAGTTAATGCCAACTGCTGCTCTTGGGTCCTAGTTTGACACATCAAATCCCTTAGTGACTTGCATCGCCGATGAACATAAACTTTTCACACTGGACCTTTTGAGCATCAATGCAGTCTATGAGTCAACAAATTCATTCTTACTTTCAAAGCCATTCATCAACTACTAGTGGACTAGATTCTCCATCGAAGGTAGGAGATTTATGCCTTTGAAATAAGTCAACTCATGAGACATGAGTCGAGAGAGTAATAGGACCTGGTGGTGTGGGTGGATCTTGATTCTGATTCAACCTGCTAAGATCTTGGACGTCTTCCAGGAGGTTCCTTATCAAGTTGTTCTAGTTTGCTCGAGACATTTTTCTTGAAATAAGAAATAATATCTTTTATTAAATTTGTATACCTATACCAAAATACTTGGAATGAAAGAGCAAAGTAAAATATTTTGTAACTTGATCACATGATTTTTTTCGTTGACCACATCTTGAAATAGGAAAAACAATTCGAAAAATTTTATTAGTAATTTTTTTTCAAATAAACGAGTAATCTCCATAATCACTCTTGGTCTTCTTCTAGGTCCTCCTCTGGATCTTCTTCTTCATCTTCGTTAGCATTTTCCATAATTGGTTGTGAAACTTCGTCATCTGAAGTCAATGTTGATTTGGATCCCGAGTTAGAGTAATATCACCAATCACAGTCTCCCAATTATGGATATAGGCATTGAGAAAATCCTCAACGTCAAGTTCCTTAGGTTCACTTTTCAAAATTGAAGATAGCATATTTTCTTGTACAAGCTTCTCGATATGTTTCTCACGAGGTGCAAGAGTTTCTAGCATATGACCTATTGCTTGTCGGTCACAAATCATTTAACCTGTGTTCTCTACCTTTAGCCAATGTTAGTACAGGCTTCATATGTGATTGTCAAGGTCTAAGGATTCATCTACCTCAAAATTTAGGTAAACTCGGATATCTATCTCCTGTTGACTAAAATGATTCATTATCCTAGCATTTTGTTTTCTTCCAGCCGTCTGTCATCCCAACTTTAATTTCTAGCCGAATACATGTCTTTCAAACAACACATTTTTTCTCAAATTACATTTATCTTTGTATATAAAAAAATACATAAAGAAAATGTAAAATATACCGTAACATGAAAAAAAATTACAATAGAATCATAACATTTTTCGTAATAAGAATTTCTAACTTTGCTTATTTAAACATATTTGGGTTGTAGGAGAGGTCAACTGATGGGTATGAGATGCCATGGAGTGTCTTAGATATTTTATTTTCTGATTTTAAATTTCCTATTTTGTACTTAAAATACATATATAATTTTTTTAAAAAGAAAACGACGAATCTACATAATCGACTAAACCGTGCTCTGATACCATGTTGTAAAGCCTCGACTCATATGAATCGAAATGTTACTAGAACAATTGTACCTTAGTCATAGATTTAAAATTTATATAAAAAATTATTTTAAGTAACTTGATTACGCCCAAAGAATAACGTGTTAATTGTAGCATAGCTTTGGGGTATCGATTCCACAGGGAGATTGAAAAATACTCAAAGGTTCAACAAATTAGGGTTTTTCATGAATTGTTTGAAAATGATAAAATTTAAATATCAATTGATCAAGTAATGAAATCAAAATCAATGAGTTAAAACAGTGAAAAGTCGGAATTCCCTCAATTGGATTGGATCATTCAACGTCAATCATTCCTTTTTTATAATTCAATTAGAGGCTTTCATCCCGACACTCTAATCGGAAGATTTATTGTTAAAAACTAATTTAATTCAAATGTAACCCTAGAATCTAGATTTTCTCTAACAATTTGCCAAATTTATTTATTGAAATCAGATTATAAATTGACCATATACATTAAGCATAAGACAATAAATAATCACACCAATAAAATAAATGAAATTGAAATTCAACAAGTATTTCGATCGTTCGATGGAAAGGCATGACTAATATCTATCAAAAAATCTAACAAGAGTTAAACCAATTTCAAAATAAATTAATGAAGAGAAAATCTAAAGCTAGAATTTTTTAACAAGAAAAATAACAAATTACATAAATAAAAGATGTGAAATCACCAAATCCAACGAGTTCCTCCATTACTTCACCAAATTGTTTAATTCTTCGTGGAGTTCTTGAGCCAAAATATGAGAAAAAAAAGTGTATAGAGGCGTTCCTAATAGGTATTTTGCTATAAAGAATTTGTAGGAGTCGAAAATTGGATGAAAATAACGTCCAAATCGGTTTTCAAAAGAGTTCCAATCTAAGAAGGAAAGTTGTCTTCGCCGCAGATTTTTGTCTCTGCATAGTAGTCAATATTTTGGTCATAACTTTCTCTCTCGATATTCGATTTCGACATTTCAAAGTGAGTTAAAAATATAACTAAAAAAGATACAACTTTGATAGAAATAGATTTATTCCAATTCGGATTTTTACTATGCCAAAATGTGTCTCAATATTCGACTAAAAATTTAGAATATATCTTGTGCGAATTAGAAATTGATTTTTATAATATTTTGATCATATTCTATTCCTTATTGAGTTCCGATTACATCCAATTGTCTCCTAAAAATCTTCAAAGTATCTTCTTGTGGTCCGAATCAACTAATTACGTATTTACAATTTGGTCATCAAACTTTCATTTTCTTTCATTTTTGTGCCTTTTTCTTTATTTCTTCCAAATTCCGTTACATTCATTATGTTGTCCCGCAATATATAAATTGTATAGAATTAAACCATATTCCAACATATTAACCAATAATTTTTCACATTTTGACAGTAAAATAAGTGTATTAAAAATGCACTTATCATAACTATACTTTTCACAAAATGCATAAAGATTTACTTTAAAATTTACTAAAGTGTGTGTGTATAATTTTTTTTCAAATCAACACAATTTAATACTAAAGGAAAGAAATTCAAAAGCTCTTTAGAATATTTTCATGCAATACCCATTATTGACGTGAATAGTGCATGCATATCTTCTCGGCAATAAATAAAAATGTTGTTTTGCTTTTCTTTCTCAAGCGGCAAATGTCAAACTAAATTCATTTACACAATTATCAATCTCATAACTTCACGAAATTTTAAAGGAAGATAGGAAAATTTTTATAATACGACATATCCAAAAATTGGCTTCCTTCGACAACATATGAGGTACTAAAATTTTTACCGAAATTCCACAGTGATTCAATTTAGAAGATAAACCAACACAATTTACTTAAAATTACATAAAATTTTACAAATGTTGGATTGACAAGATTCAAGTTTATTCAGTAGCTAACACATGAAACTATCAAATCCCACTAGTTTTGTCCAAAGAATTCAAATGACGATTGATTTACGAATTTCGCTAACAATTTTTGTGATAAACGGTAACTTGTACATTAATTTATATAAAACATAACTACTTTTAAACATAAATAATTCATAAAATACTTCTTAGAATACTCTCACAAATGATGTTCATAGAAATCCATTTATTTAAAAAAAAAATGTAAACGTTTCATAATCGAATAAAACCATTAAATCACCGGCTTCTCCATAGCACGTTACATCTTCATCTACCATCATCCACACCCCAAGTAAATCAAATCAACCTGTAGAAAGGGAAATAACGCATAATTTTCAAACTCAATAAATATCATCAGTGCATTTCGTTATCAAATTAGAAAATTTGAATTATAGATTCATACCGCTGCATGTAGATGGATTTCAAGCAAAATTCAATTTCTATAAAATTATCATAACACGTTGAGCCGGAGAATGATCATTCAAATTATAGTAGTGCCGAAGCACCATACTTGGGGTACAAATTCATTCATACTTTTTACGAAAAATCATAACTTTAAAACGAAATAACCACTTGCACCTTTGCCTACTTTTGTTTGATGCATTTGAATTAATAAAGTTGGACGTAAATATTGTTTCCTGACTGCAAGCAATCAGTACTTCAAAAAAAAGGTCGGCCTCTCTTTCCTATCCCTTACTTTGAAAATTTTTCTTTCTTGTTCGAAATGTATATATTTCCATGTATAAATTACACGCATATATCAGAAAGTATGAATAATTTGGAAATGAAAGGTCAATTCCTCTAAACAAAACCGGTTGTAGTCATTACTCCCAATTAAAGAGAATTTAAAATTGGTTAATTGTAGGTTTCATTCCTAAATTTTTGGTACTTTGAAAGCATGTAATACGTATGTGTGTGTTTTTGGATTTAAATGATTTATTTATTCACCAATTAATGTTATAAAATAAATCCCCAAATAAAGACTTTAAATCATCTTTTACATATGATTTGGTCCTTTTGAAAATAATGTGTGCAACTCTAGTATTGGAAATATTTGCTATACAAATATAAATTTTTCTCATCATGAGGTTCAATCTTTGGGAAACATTACATTTCATCCTATCTTAAATAATTTTTCCTTTAAAAAATAAAAATAAATAAAAAATGCATGGTTGGTTGGTGAACATCCATGAGATTAAATTTATTGAAGAACATATCAAACTAATATTGATCTTTCATTTCTTATATAGGCTGAGCATAAGGCTTGTCTAGGGGCTAGGTTCATGATGCCAGATCATCACATTAAAATATAAACCTATTTTCGTTTTATTTATTTATTTATTTATTTTAGGTTTCTACATGTCAAGCTACCAGTGCAAGTTTCTTTGACAAACTTTAAGTGATTAGATTTATTTTCCTTTCCTCATTTACCATAGATTAAGCCCTCTGTGATGCTCGAAGTCGTTCTTCTATAGCTTAGGTGAGTAGATCCAATGGTTAGTTGCTTAACTCTCTTCCTGGTGTAATTCAATTCAACAAGGAGTTCCATGACCTGATTCTCCTTCTCCTTTAAGAGTTTGGTTTGGACTTATTTTTCAACGTAAATTGCAGCCCTTTCTTATTCAGTGAACTCTATCATTGCATGAAGAGTGATGTTCACTTCTTATTTAGTTTCCAAACATTTTTTTTTTTCAGGATGATACCCTCTGAACATGTACAACTTGATTCTGCTGTATCTCTAATCAGTGAGTCTGAACCTCCAAGAACCATTTGCCAAAAGTCAAAACCATCATATGGTTCTTGATTGCATAAAGTATAATTTGCTTGAACTTTTTATTGCACTTTTTCCCACACATTTTACACTAGGTTTTGAGTTATTTGTTTTAAGAAACAAGTGCTTATTAAAACTGCAGAATTGTTCAAGTCAGTTAGTTTGTCGTAGGTTTTAAGTCTGTAATTTATTTTTTTGATTACTGCCTTAACTTAGATTGTAGTTTTGTCACAAAATACCAAATGAGGAGTTTGTGAGGTTTTAGATTATTTGTAATTAGCGATTCTGTGAACAAAAGGATTGAAATTGACATATTGTAAAAATTCAAGGAGTAATGTGCAAATACGTTGAAAATATGATCTTTAGGTTTAGGGTTCGAGAATGGTAAAAAAAGAAAAATAACGCAGATTTTCGCTAGACTGTCGTCAAGGTTTAGCTTGAGCTACAAAAGCAAAAACCTTGTCGCTGGACTGTCGCCCCGCTGAGCCCTCGCTCAAGCAACAGCTTTATTCAAAAAAATTTTGTTTCGCGTTTTAAAGACTTTTTCCATGACCCATCTGTTTTATATCCTACCTATAAATACCAAAACCCTTATGTATGAGTTTGATAAGGTTGAACATAGAGATAAAAATTCTACAGAGTGTTTCTTTCATATTTGATTCTTTCAACCTTCGTCTATGAGAGTTTTGTTAAGAAAGACATTAGTTCAATAATCCAAATACCAAACTGCTTGTCCTTTACATTTGATCAAAGTTTTGAAGATCGACGAAGTTTGACTGGAGTTCCAGTCTGTAAAGAACGCTGTGTTTTTCATGGATCCATAGGAGATAAACGATTTCACAAAACTAGGAGTTGCTGTAGGAGAGCAGAATCCGAGAAAGATTTGGAAACTATAGCTGGGAGTGGTGCAAGAGCACATAATCCAGGAAAACTGTTGGAATTGCAGTCAGGAGATTAGATAGTACGTGTTGTCATCTAAGCTGATAGACTGTAAGTTACATATTGTTTATAGTGGATTGTTGACTGACAAAGTGTTCGGAATTGTTTCCAGTTGGGTTTCTCCATGATCATTCAGTTGTTTGATTTACCGCTTTACTATTCATTGTTTATTATACAATTGCGTTAATTCAACTTAGGACAAATTGACTTGAATGTTGAATTATCTAGAAAATAATTAAAAAGTGACTTGTTGCTATCTAATTCGTAAAAATATTTTTAATTCCTCGACATACCTATTCACCACCATCTAGTTATTGTTAGGGTCGAACTGCATAACTTTCAATTGGTATCAGAGCCTTAATTCAATTCCTAACACTTTATAACATCTAGATTAATCAGTCATTATCTGTGCCTCCGTTTTTCGATGGAAGCAACTATGCCAAAATCTTTGGATGAACGTATTTGGATTGACGTACAAAATGGGTGGGCTCCACCTTCAACAACTGTTGCTGGTGTAGTCACACTCACTGACATATCTCTATGGACTAAAACTATTCTTGATGAATGCAACTGGAACAGTAAAGAATTACATGCCCTGTTCATAGCTGTATCTATTGAAGAGTTTAGGGGAGTGTCGATGTGTGAAACTGCTAAAGAAGTTTGAGATATTTTAGAAACCACATACGAGGGTACCAAAACTGTTAAAAATTCTAAACTGCAGATGTTAACCACTAAGTTTGAAGAGATTAGGATGAAGGATGATGAATCGTTCGATGAATTCTATGTGAAGCTGAATGATATAGTTAACTCTAGCTTTAACTTAGGTGAAAGGATCCCCGAGACCAAAATCGTTAGAAAAGTTCTTGGATTCGTACCCGAGAGGTCTAAACCTACGGTGACTGCGATAGAAAGAAATAAGGACTTAGATGCTGTTAAGATTGAATAACTCGTAGGATCACTTCAAACTTATGAACTCACTGTTTTACAGCCCAAAAAGGTTAAATCAATTGCCCTGAACACCATTAGAAAAGAGGAGAGCGAGTCCACTGATACTGAGATCCTTAGGGACGACGAAATTGCTTATTTCGTTAAAAAAATTCTAGAAGGTGATGAGGAATGGGAGAAAACCTCAAGTACGAAAAATTGGATTTCCTAGAAAATTCATAGAAAATAATCATGAAGAGAGCAACTCTAAAACTGCTAATAAGAAAACTCAATTCTTTAGATGCCATGAGTGTCAGGGCTACGGTCACTATAGGAATGAATGTCCCAACTTGAAAATGAGTTCTAATAATGGCAGACGTAAGGCTTTAGTTGTAACCTTAAGTGATGATGAATCAGATTCTAATGCTCAGAGTGTACATCCGGTGAAGAAGATAATCAAAGGCTCACGACCTTTGCATCTATAGCTACCATAGAATCTGATAAAGAAATTGAGATGGTTTGGATTAAGAAGATTGATGTATCTAGGTCAAATGATCAGGTGAACTATTATGTTGCCACGTTGCACTTAAGGCCCAAAATGTCTCAATGTGTTATCTTGACAGTGCTTGTTCTAAAAATATTTGTGGAAACAAGGCCCTGTTCTCTTCTCTAGATGAGTGGAATGTCGGTATAATTACTTTTGGAGATGGAGCTACTACACCAATCCAAGGAAAATGTATTGTTAAAATTGCTGGATTACCTATCATTTCTGATGTGCTTTATGTGAAAGGATTAAAGTCTAATTTGTTGAGCATCAATCAAATTTGTGATGCTGATTTTGAAGTTAGCTCTGTCCAAAAAAGGTGCAATGTGTATGACTCAACTGGTAATGTTGTTCTTGAAAGTGTAAGAACATCCAATAATTGTTACGGAGTTTTACCAAATTCCAACTACGCTTGTAGTAGTGTCAAAATCAACATTACTGAGTTGTTGCATCAATGGCTGGGTCATATGAACCATAACAATTTGTCTAAACTTACCATGAAAGAAATAGTCAATGGCCTACCTAAACTAGAAAATACTGATACCATTGTTTGTGGTCCATGTCAACAAGGTAAGCAGATTAGAGTGCCTCACAAACGAACTTCTAAGATCTTGACAAGCAAACTTCTTGAACTACTCCATATGGATTTAATGGGACCATCTAGGACTGAAAGTCTTGGTGGTAAAAGATATATTCTGGTTATGGTTGACGATTTTTCTTGATATACGTAGATTGAATTACTGAAAGATAAAACTGAAGTATTCAGTCTTATCATCTCATTGTGCAAGAGACTTAAAAATGAGAAAGGATATTCTGTTTCCAGAATTCGTAGTGATCATGGAAAAGAGTTTGAAAACTCTAACCTTGAGAACTTCTGTCTGGAGGAAGGAATCCAGCATGAGTTCTCATCACCTATCATTCCACAACAGAATGGGGTAGTTGAAAGAAAAAATCGTGTGCTTCAAGAAATGACTAGAGTCATGCTTCATGGTAAGGATCTTGCCACGCTTCATGGTAAGGATCTTGCCACATATTTCTAGGGGGAAGCCATCAACACAGCTTGTCATATTGTTAATAGGGTTTATTTGAGACATAAAACTGATATGACACCATATGAGATCTGGAAAGGTAAACGGCTAACCGTCAAGTACTTTCGTGTATTTGGGAGCAAGTGCTACATATTAAGAGACAGAGAAAATTTGGGAAAGTTTGATTCTAAAAGTGATGAGGGAATCTTTCTAGGTTATTCCAGAAATAGTCGTGCCTATCGTGTATACAACTCTCGTACCTAGGTTGTGATGGAGTCCATCAATATAGTGGTGGATGATGTCTGTAGTGAGGGAAATACTGAAAGCAATAAGGTAGAGTTGGAACACCGCGTTGATCATGTCATGGTAGTTAAACCTAAAGAGACCCCTTTTCACGATTTCCCACATGCTTCTAATGGTTTAGATAGTCCTACTAAGGAATCCACATCTGATGATAAACCTAAACCTCCAAAAGAACCATCGTCTCGCATTAAAACAAACCATCCTAAAGTGAACATTATAGGGGATTTGGATGAGGGAATGAGACTCCGTAAGAGGGTTTTGAACAATCTGACGTATGCTAGTTATGTGTTTCGGATTGAGCCTAAGAAAGTGGAAGAAGCTCTTAGCGATTAATTTTGGGTTAATGCGATGCATGAAGAGCTAAATCAGTTTGTGAGAAATAAAGTTTGGGATCTGGATCCTGTGCCTGATGATTGTAATGTTATAGGTACTAAGTGGATATTTAAGAATAAAACCGATGATCAAGGTACTATAACTAGAAATAAGGCTAGTTTAGTAGCCCAAGGATATACTTAGGTCGAATGAATTGATTTTGATGAAACGTTTACCCCTGTAGCTAGGCTTGAATCCATTAGAATTCTTCTAACTGTTGCCTGCACTTTAGGTTTTAAATTATATCGAATAGATGTCAAGAGTGCCTTCTTAAATGGAATTCTTCAGGAAGAAGCCAATGTTGAACAACCTAAAGGATTTATTGATCCTAAATATCCGCATTATGTCTATAAGTTGAATAAAGTCTTATATGATCTAAAACAAGCTCCCAGAGCTTGGTATGATCTACTTACTGCATATCTCATGGAACATGGGTTCTTGAGAGGTAGTGCAGACATAACCTTATTCATAAGACATATTGAAAATACCATCACGATAGCCCAAATCTACGTCGATGACATTGTCTTTGGTTCTTCTGTTGATTCTCTTGCTCATGATTTTGCTGAGTGTATGAAGCAAGAATTTGAGTTGAGTGTGATTGGATAATTGAATTACTTTTTAAGGCTTCAAGTCAAACAAACTGATGATGGCTTGTTCATCTCTCAATCGAAATATGCCAAAAATCTTGTCAAACGGTTTGATTTTGATAGCAAGAAATACACTCGAACCCCATGAGCAACGGCGTCAAGTTAGGTCATGATCCTACAGGTAAGAGCGTTGATCAGACTCTTTACAGAAGTATGATAGGTAGTTTGCTTTATTTCACTGCTAGTAGACCTGACATAACTTTAGTGTAGGGGTGTGTGCACATTTTTAGTCTGATCTCAAGGAATCTCACCTGAGTGCCGTCCAACGTATCATCAAATATGTTAATGGGACTGTAGATTATGGGATCTTGTACTCTAGGGACTCTAAGCTTGATCTTGCTAGTTATTCTGATGCCGATTGGGCTGGTAATGCAGATGATAGAAAAAGTACGTCTGGAGGTTGTTTTTACATTGGAGCCAACCTTGTTGCTTAGATGAGTAAAAAACAAAATTATATCTCACTATCCACAGAAGATGCTGAATATATTGCAGCAGGAAGCTGCTGCACTCAACTGGTTTGGATGAAATAGATGTTGAGTGACTATGGGATTGAATAGGGAATTATGACTGTGTTTTGTGACAATACCAGTGTTACTAATATTTCAGAAAATCATGTTCAACACTTTCGAACTAAACATATTGATATTAGGCATCATTTCATCTAAGAGCTTGTGGAAATTCAAATAGTTAATTTTGAACATATTTCTACTAAAAACCAATTAGCTGATTTGTTTACTAAACCGTTGGATGGGCTTCGATTCGAATCTCTTAGAACATCTGGTATTTGTGTGCCTTATTGATTGAGTATAATTGATGATGCTCGTACCGTACTATTGTGTGATTTTTAGTTATGCATCATGTTTATTTATTTATTCTCATACATTTCTACTTTCTGTTTGTGTGTTTTAGTTGTGTGCATTTTCTTTTATCATGTGTGCTTGGTGCATTCATGTTGTAAATTTTTTAAAAAGGGGGGGAAACTACAAAGTTTTTGTGCCAAAAATTGTTTTATAGCATGATATACATTACACTTGATTTTGTTGGTCATAATTAAGCATTTGTTTATTTCGTGAGCTGTAATACAATTCTCATTGCTAGCTTATGATACTTTTGGAGTATTTAATATAGGTCTCTTCATATACTATCTGCACTGCACACACTATGAACTTGATGGTGGGACTCTATCGCGTGTGTGAGATTTGGGATGACAGTCAAATGTTAGTAGGATGACTTTGAACATGAATTGACCAACTTATTTAGACATAAGCTCGAATTTATCACTGCAATAATAGGTAGACACATAATGAAAACTTTAAATTAAAGGAGCTCAATATCTTATACTACTTTTCGAAGCCTACTTGACTTGAGTAATTAAGCATGCAGGGTTTTTCATAACCTGATGCCTATGGTAATCTCACTTGGATTAATAAACGCATAAAGCTCGTTACAAGGGTCATGTTATTTTCTTAATGAACAGAAGCCAGCACTTAAAATGAAAATAATATTTATGAGCATTCATGCTTACTGCTATGATATAAGACCAATGTTTTATGCTATAAGTCAGGGGGAGAAAAGACACTCTCCGTTCAAATAAGCTTTCATATGTAGGTTTTTAATGTGCTTTCCTTATTTAACTTTCATAAGTAGAGGAATATACTTACTAGCAGTGATGTTTTGCAAGTCCCTTTTCACAAAATTAAGGTTTGGAGTCTTACTATCACATGATTGTTGGCACTTAACACATATGGGTTACTTATATCATTTGATTCATGGGTACTTTGAGTTAATTTGAGGAAAAGTTTATAATTCATTGTATATACTTATGACTGCTTACACTTACATTCTTAAGCTGTTATATGTTTTTTTCTATTCCTTGTCATTTTGTGACAAAAATGGGGAGTAGAAATTCAACTTTATTTGATTTATGACTCAAATGCATTTCATTATTTAATTTCAGCTCTACTAAATTAAGTTTGATGTTTTAGTAGTATCAGTGTATTTTCTTTGTATGTTGGGTTGCATTGATATTATATCTTGATTTAACATGCATAATTGAAACTGAATAACATCATATGGTTCTAGATTGCCTAAAGTATAAACTGTTTGAACTGTTTATTGCACTGTTTTCCACATATTTTACACTGGATGTTGAGTTATTTGTTTTAGGAAACATGTGCTAATTAAAACTACAGAATTGATCAAGTCAGTTAGTTTATCGTAGGTTTTGAGTCTGTAATTTTTTTTTTTTTTATTATTGCCTTGACTTAGATTGTAGTTTTGTCCCAGAATGCCAAAGGGGGAGTTTGTTAGGTTTTAGATTATTTGTAATTGGCGATTCTGAGAACAAAAGGATTGAAATTGACATATTGTAAAAATCCAAGGAGTAATATGCAAATACGTTGAAAATAGGGTTTTTAGGTTTAGGGTTCGAGAATGGTAAAAGGAGAAAAATGGAGCGAATTTTCGCTAAACTGTCGTCAAGATTTGGCTTGAGCTATAAAAGCAGAAACCTCGTCGCTGGCCTGTCGCCCCTACTTCGCTCGAGCGACAGTCTGTCGCTCGACTATCCCTGAGCCCTCGCTCTCGAGCGACGCTTTATTCGAAAAAATTTTATTTCGCGTTTTAAAGGTTTTTTCCATGGCCCATCTGTTTTAGACCCTATCTATAAATACCAAAACCCCTAAGTTGAACATAGAGAGAAAAATTCTATAGAGTGTTTCCTTCATATTTGATTCTTTCAACCTTCATCTATGAGAGTATTGGTGAGAAAAACATCAGTTCAACAATCCAAATTTCAAACTGCTTTTCCTCTACATCTGATCAAAGTTCTGAAGATAGAGGAAGTTTGACTGGAGTTCCAGTCTGTGAAGAACGTGGTGTTATTCATGGATCTACATGAGAGAAACAATTTCACTAAGTTAGGAGTTGCTACAGGAGATCAGAATCCATGAGAGCTTTGGAAACTACAGCTAGGAGTGGTGCATGAGCACGGAATTCAAGAAAGCTATTGGAATTACAGTCAGGAGATCAGATAGTACGTGTTGCGTCTAGACTGGTAGATTGTAAGTTTCATATCGTTTATAGTGGATTGTTGATTGGCAAAGTGTCCGAAGTTTTTTCCAGTTGGGTTTCTCCGTGATCATTTCGGTGTTTGATTTACTATTTTACTATTCATTGTTTATTATACAATTGCGGCAATTCAACTTAGGACAAATTGACTTGAATGTTGAATCATTTAGAAAATAATTAAAAAATAAATTGTTGCTATTTAATTTGTAAAAATATTTTTAATTCTGCATTACATACCTATTCACCCCCTTTAGGTATTGTTATGGTCGAACTGCATAACTTTCAATCATCTTTACTTCTTGTGATTTTCATGACTTTCTTTATATGAGGCATTTTCAGTTTGTTAACACATTCAGATACCATGTGTCCATATCCCTCACACTCACGACATTGAATGCGATTTTGAGTCATTTCCATAGATGTAGATGTAGGTAGATTTTGCCTTGAATTGTCGAGGAATTTCTTCTTTTGGTTGAAATTTCGTATTCTTTCCCTTTTGATTGTTTAAAAAGAATTTCTTGAACTATTTGATAAGCATGGTCACATGCTCATCAGTTTCACTTTCCTCGTCATCAATTCCTTCATCATTTTTAAGCTTTGAAAGCAACTCCATACCCTTTTCTTTCTTTCTTCCATGAAGATGCAACATACATGTCATCAATGATCCCACCAATTTTTCAACCTTTATGGTTTCAATATCCTCAACTTTCTTTTATGACAGTTACTTCGAAGTGGAATCGATCAGGTAGAGATCTAATGATCTTTTTCACTATAGTACTTTTTGAGTACTTCTTCTCCAACGTATATGCTGACTTGGTGTTGTCACTAAGTTTGGCATAGAAATCCTTGAACTGTTCATCTTATTTCATTGTTAGTTGTTTGAATTCTAAAGTGGGCATTTGGAGCTTAGATGACTTCCAGTAGAGATTAAACGAACTTGGTTAAAATTCACAAAAGAGAAAATATCATTTAAAACTTTTGAATTCCAACTAACATTATTAAAATATGTAGTAACCCACTCTTCTTCTGCCTTTTTTCTCTCTTTCTCATTTTCAGTTACAATTGGTACAACGACAAAGTGTAAAGCATTTTCATCAAGGGATTAAACATAAACATGCATCTTAATTTTTCAATAGAAGTAATTAGTCCAGTTTAAGGGCGTGTTCGGTAGAGATTAAAATTGAATTAAAATTGAAAAACTAGCCGTTATTGTTGACTTTTATTAGACGAGTGGGACCCAATAACGACCATATTTTCAATTTTAATTGGATTTTGAGCTGTACCAAACAGGCCCTAAGACACGAAGTCTAGAGATGCTTCGTCCATATATAGGTTTTTCCTGTATCACACTTTTCAAAAGTGTACCACTCCGATACCAAGTGTAAATTATAAAATCTAGGCAAATTAAAAATTGATTTTAGTTTAAATTTTATCACTTTGGACAATCAGCCGTCATAATTTCTTATTCTGAGTTTCTAATAGTTCCAACTGACTGGTACGTGCAGGTTGTTGCTATGTTCATGATTAAAGTTTAAATGAACTACAAAATTTAATAAGTTTCTTAGCATACGAACACCAAATGTTACGTGGTAAATCCAGAAGGAAAACAATCACGGCCCCCTGTCATGAGTCAAACAATCCATTAATAAATTGATAAAAAAAAAACAATATTATTCGATTTTTATAATTTTGCAAAAATGGCAAAAGAACAATCAAAAGAAATAAAAACAACTTCCTTTGTATCTTCTTCTTTTAACTTGGTAAAGTAGAATCAAAGGCATCGATCTTAACTTTATCACCACTTTCCAATTGTACTCGACTGCAACCATCACTTGGATTAAGAATAATCATTCTTAACTTCATATCAAATAGCTTTATAAATAAACAGGATTGCACATTAAACACCAATTTGTTTTGTGTTCTTCAAGGACTTAAAGAAACTATTAACTTTGAAAATATTCAATGAAGCATCACATTGTGTGATTTGTTCGAAAATGGTAGCACTGTTGCATGCGAATGAAATTAATTTTTTAAACCTTAATTTCTTTCTTGATTAATTACCTTACTTATAGGTAAAGCAATTACCAAATATAGAAATTAAATCTTACCTAATAATAATCATTTAACAAAGTAAAAAAAAAATAGTGTATAGGGGAATATACAAAAAGACTTTCTAGATTTATTAGTAGACTAAGGGCTTGTTTGGTACGATTCAAAATCCAATTAAAATTGAAAATATAACCGTTTGGGTTCCACTCATCTAATAAAAGTCAAAAATAATGGCTAATTTTTCAATTTTAATCCGATTTTAATCTCTACCAAACACTCTCTAAATATGGAAATACTATATTAATTTAATCTAATCTTATATTCACCTATTAAATAAATCTGAAAATATCTAGGATGATTAATCTATTCTACACGAGTTGTAATTGTTATAACAAGAAAGCTATCGTGTTATATATAGAAAACTATAACAATCGTAAGCTTAAAGATTCTAATCGAACCACTTACCATCCAATTGCTAAATGCAATTACAGAAGTGCTCATAAATCTTGACAATATAGTAGTGATATTCTATAAGGTCACAAGGGTTTGTTGTAGGAAATGCACACGAGTTCTAATTCTCAGCCCTTTTTCTTTTATTCAGTCCCTAAGGCTTCTTGTAGAGGAAAGTGGTGTCATGTATTAAGAAGTTGTAGAAAATAACATGCTTTGGCGAATTGCATAGGTGCCATTGCTTCGAGCATGGGAAGAACCTCTATTGATGACGAATCCAAAAAAGAAAAGCAACAAGAGTATAATAATGGTTGTCAAGAGAAGTTTTTGAGTGCCTAGACAACTTCCAAGTCTAAACACGAAGAGGAAAAGGGTATGATAATAGTCAAAATGAGATAAGTCACTACTACAACAAAAACAGTCTTTTGCTGAAAAAAGTTCTCGAAAACCTTTTGCAACGTTTTTGAGTATGTTGCAAACCTCGATGTTGTCGTACAATAGATGGATACAGTAACGTTTTTTGAGTGTTGTCATAACCTTTTTGCAACGTCTTTTGAACGTTGTGAATAACCTTTTGCAACGTCTTTTGAGTGTTGCCATAACCTTTGGCACAAAGCAAGGGTATTTTCTACTAAACAAATTTGGCACAAAGCATCCCTTCTTTCTTTTATGCCCGTTTTAGTCCTTTTTACTCTTGGCTTTGCTTGTACTCACTCTCTTTCTCCAGTCTGTTGGCAGCATATACCAGTGTCAATTTTCCAATATGTTCGACCTTACGGAGATTACAGAAAAGCTGAAACTAAATAGGCCAGGAATGGGTAAAAGATTACAAAGGAAAAGAACAACAAAGAGGATTCTGCATTAGTATGAACAAGAAAGGGAAAGTGTTGTGAGATGATATTTTAATTCATAAATACTTAGCCGGCTCTGGGATAAGGGCTTTGTTAAGTTCAGTTGAGTACACTATAATTGTGAAAGGAACCAAACAAAGATCTCATACTCTCTGGGACGATCTCGGGGCTTACTGCTTTGCTGCTGCAGTCACCTTACCACTGGGATTTATCCCTCTTTTTTCTATTTCAACACCGAGATTTAGGATGGGGATTCCATCTCCTATCAATAGGTTAAACAAGTCACAAAATATGTGGATAAAATTAACAGCATCAACAATTAAGCAGCGCAGAATTTGACAAGTAAAAAGAAATATCAGTATATCTTTTCCATTACATGAAACTGAATTGATTAACCAATCTCTTAAAAAAATTGAGATGATAAATATGCAGGGGGCGGAAAGACAAGAAAGAAATATTATAAAGTGGTAATTAATTTTAGAATTTTTAACATAGATATACATTATAAGGACGTCTGAAAACCTGCACAATCCCAAGTATCTAAATTTTAAATGAGTTTTAAAGAAATAAGAGAGCTACAACAAATTTAAAGCAACAATCTGATGTTAAATAGTTGAGCCATTTCTCGCACTTTGGAAGACATTGTCTTCATATGATTTAATTTATGTTTAACCAAAGGAATTACCCAGTGACCATATCTCGTATCACGCGTGGCACTAAAACTGGGGACTTTTTGTTATTTTCATACAGAAAATGGCGAATTCTTTCCATAGCATTAGCCTCCCACTATTACCACATCACAGTCAAGTTAATCAGAAACCCAAAATGCAAAGCCCAATTCCTCTTAAACTTACCAAAATAGCTCTCCGACGGCTCCTGATAATGAATCTCAAAATCCTCTCCCATTTCATCTACATAATTGGGATTTCCACCGCTACTAATTCTCATCTTCAGCTGCCTCAGCCTTTCAGTGGCCAGCCCAAGAGTCAATTTGTGGCACCGTCCCTGGTACTTGAATCCATTGATTCACCTCAGGGTTTAAGCCACCTCAGGAAACCAGGCCCAAAAAGAGGAAGAAGATTTGGAAGAGCTTCCATAGCTCCTTTTTTTGGAGGTCTACTGCTCGTTTTTTTCGAGGGTTTTCACGAAGTGGAGCTGGATTGTGGTGTTTAAGGCTTAGAGGGCTCTTTCTTTGGGGATTACATTGTGGTGCTGGTGGGAGGCGGTGGCGGTGACGCTGGTGGTGGTGGTGGTAGCCTTGTAATCCGCCATTGAAGTGTGAGGATATAGGAGTCCGGAATGGAGGTGTGCCGGGAGAAGAATGAATGGAGCGAGGTGCGTATTGGTTTAGGGTACGGGTTATTTTTGGTTTTTATATAATTTAAGGTGTGTTTGAGCCGCATTATTTTGGAACAATGTAATTTGGAATAGTAGATTAATGAAGAATGTGTGGTTGAAAAAGAATGAAATATTATTGATGTGATTGAAAATATTATTTTATTGAAAAATGTGTAGTTAAAAATGAGTAGAATAATGAAAATGAAAAAAATAATGTAGCTCAAACATGGGTTTAATTTGGGAAAAAGGTACAGAACTTTTCACAACGTTCAGACAATATTCTCAAAAGTGAACTTTTCGCAACGTTCAAAATAGTTGCAAAAAGTGAATTTTTTCACAACAATTAAAAAACGTTACAAAAAGTAATTTTTTTGCAACGGTCAATAAACGTTGCAAAAGGTTTTACATTAAGAGTTTCAACAACGGTCCTGAACATTGGTACAAAACCAGATTTCAACAACGTTGCAAAAACTTATACTTTTCGCAACATTTATAAAACGTTGCAAAATGCGCCTATCAACATTTATTTAAAAAATGTTGCGAAAGCTCATTTATGTTAGTCATTAGCAACATTCACATGCTAAAATGTTATGATAGACCCCTTTAACAATATTTAATCAACAAATGTTGCCTTTCGCGTGTTGCAAAAGATCATTTTTTTGTGTAGTGACAACCCCTCTATCACTTATCCAGCTTTGTATTGGTTGGAAAACGATTGGAAGAGTTACGTTATTCAAGGAAAGTGTTAGTTCTACACGAGCTTCTTTAAGATTGTCTGACAGATACAGTTGAAGACGACGAAAAATGCACTAGGCAAAGAATATGATACAATACACCGTGTGGCATTATCCAAATATATAGTGTTTAACTAAAACCCTAACATTCTTTTATATAGTGTTTAAATGCACGAATTTAATAAGAGTAACAATCAAATATAATGTGAATGAATATAGTACTTTTTAAAATTTTAAAATTAAAATAGGGGTAGATTTAGAGTGTGGTGTTATATAAAAGTGTTATGGATAATGTTTAAATGAATAAAATTTGATAATGATACAGTTCTTTTTTAAAATTTTAATAAAGATAGATTTAAAGTGGAATAGATACATATGAATGACGGATGAAAATAACTGCTCCTTTACTGTATTTGTTTTTAAAACACTACTATAATCTTTTTCTTTCAAAGACTCGATTAATGTATCTATTCACAAGAGTTCAACACATCTTTAAGAAGTTTTTAAAATCTAAGCACATAAGAAATTTCGTCTCAAAAATAGAAAAGGCAGAGAAATAAAATTTGTTTAAAACAAGATAAAATCAAATTTATTTCAAAACTATGTATTTTAAATTTTTAATATTTCTTCAATCTTCCTTTGAATCAATTGACACTTTTAGTGCCTGTTTGAACCCCATTTTTTTCTTCTCAAAATGCATTTTGAAATAGTATTTTTGTGGAGAATATGAAAAAATTTTAGATTTGCATGTAATATTATTTTATTGAATAATGTGTAGTTGAAAATAAGAAATAGAAAAATGTATTTTTTAAATCTTTTACTATTGCCTTTTATTTTACTCTTTCGGATAAGCGAGTGGATTTTGAGAGCAGTAATGGAGAAATTTAAGGTGTATTTGGTTTAATGCTTTAATTCGTTTTCAATTTTTAGTTTGATAAAATACATTTGATCTTGTCTTTTTGAAAATATATTTTAAAATAGGTTAAAGTTATATTATAAAACTCAAAACATTTTTCGACATTTTCAATGTTTTTAGTGAGAACATAAAAAACACTCAAAATACTGGAAATAAAATCTTTAATAAAAATTTATTTAAATAAAAAATCTGAAAATTTAAAATTAAAAAAAATTAAATTATAAAATTCTTAAAAGAATAAAAAATCTTATTCATTTTTCAGATCAAATTAAAAAAATTATTTAAATGAAAACAAATAAAAACTCTCAATTTATATCATTAATTTTTATTTTTTATTTCTTATGTTTTATCGACTCAATTTATTATTTATTTGTATTTTACTTTTGTTGAAGAAAAAACATTGTGAGATTCATCAATTTTGAAATGTGTACATTACTTGATAATATATTACCATAGAATTATTCTATTTTACTGAATAATCAAATTAATAGAATAAAATGTCATTAAATAATTTCTCAAAATTTCAAACTAAAACTATTTTTCAATTTTTTAATTTTGAGGAACAATTTTTCAAATTGACAAATCATACTTACTTTCAATCATCTTTAAGTCTATGTTTGATATGCATTTTTGTGGAGAGAATGCATTTTTTTGGTTGATTGGATGAAGAATATGTGGTTAAAAAAGAAAGAAAAGTTATTGATGTGATGAAAAATATTATTTTATTGAAAAATATGTGATTGAAAATGAGTAGAAAAATGAGAATGAAAAATATAATGTAACTCAAACATTGGCTAAATAGACTCTCAAAATAAAAAAAAATTGAAAATGAACTATTGAAAAATGAAATATAAATGAAACAGGCACGTTTCCTAAAACTAGGGCTCGTGGGTACCAACCCGTCCTTCGCCCTGCACTTGCATTCTCCTCTGCCCAGCATAGAAAATGAAGCTGCTCTAATCTCACGTACATATTCACCCACAAAAGAAATCAAGCAGAAAAATTATGGCATTATTCTCTAATAAAGCCTGTACTTTGTACATCAAGCAACACCGTATAATCAATCAAACAAAGCATCTCTGTGTTTCCATAAAATTTGACCAAATTTCTGCAGAAAATGAAGCCACAGTTGCAGAAATCACTATGATTCTGAAGCACAGCAATTGGAAATATTTGTTGGAATCCTCACGTATTCCACAAAGAATCAACAATGATGTGATGCATTCAGTGCTGCAAAGAGCTGATTTTTCGATTCATCCGAAGCGCCTCCTTGACTTCTTCGACTGGTCAACTAATCATCTGGGTATCTTTCAAGATCTTCGTTCTTTTTCAATTCTCGCGTTAGTTTTATGCAGTTCTAAAATTTATTCACCTGTCATTGATTTGTTAAGCAAATTGGTGGATTCCAGGGTTTCGGTTTTTGATATTCGTAGCTCAATTTTGAATGTTTATAAGAAATGTGAGAGCTTTAGATCAAGTTCTGTCGTGTTTGAGTTGTTGATCGATGTGTACAGGAAAAGGGGAATGTTGAGTGAGGCTGTTTCTGTGTTTTTAGGTGTTAAAAATACTGACTTTGCAATCAGTTTGTTGTGTTGTAATTCTTTGCTGAAGGATTTGTTGAGGTGTAATAGAATGGAGTTGCTCTGGGAAGTTTACGGAGGAATGATGGAGAAAAAAATGGATTTCGATATATACACTTATGCTAGTTTGATCAGTGCTTATTTCAAGGTTGGCAATGTCAGTGAGGCTAAAAGGATTCTATTTGAGATGGGAGAGAAGGGTTGTAGTCCGAACACAGCTACTTATAATGTTGTCATTAGAGGGTTGTGTGGCAGAGGAGCTGTTGATGAAGCTTTGGGGTTGAAGAAGACAATGCTTGAGATGGGATTGGCTCCAGATAGCTACACTTATTCAATACTTATTGATGGGTTTTGCAAAGAGAAGAGGTCCAAGGAGGCGAAATTGATTTTGGAAGAGATGTATAAAATTGGTCAAAATCCTGACCATGTTGCCTATACTGCATTGATTGATGGGTTCATGAAAGAGGGGAATGTAGATGAGGCTTTCCGAATCAAGAATACAATGGCTGCATATGGAATTAAGTTAAATGTGGTGACGTTTAACACTATCATAAAAGGGCTATGCAAATTTGGTCAGATGGAGAAGGCAGTAGATCTCATGCACGAGATGCTCAAATTGGGAATGCATCCTGAAAACAAGACATTCAATTATTTGATTGAGGGGTATAGTCGAGAGAGTAACATGGATAAGGTTAGTGAACTCTTGGTTGAGATGAAAGAAAGAAACTTGGCACCTTCTGCATATACCTTCGGTGCTATAATCAACGAGTTAAGCCGCTCAGGAGATCACGAACAGGCTAATCTTTTGTTGGAGAAAATGATCCCAGAAGGTATCAAACCTAATGCTGTTATTTACACAACCATCATAAAAGGTTATGTGCAGGATGGTAAATTTGAAGAGTCAATAAAAATTTTGGAGGATATGTGGCAAAAAGGAATTTTGCCAGATGTTTTCTGCTATAATTCAATAATAATTGGCCTTTGCAAATCAAAAAGGATGGAAGAAGCTAGAAATTGTCTTATTGAAATGGGGAAGAGGGGATTAGCTCCGAATGCCTACACCTTCGGAGCGTTGATTTCTGGATATAGTGAGACCGGGGAAATGCACGTTGCGGAAAGATATTTCACGGAGATGCTTGATCGTGGAATAAATCTAAACCTTTACATTTATACATCCATGATTTATGGCCACTGCAAACATGGGAACATAACGCAGGCCTTTTATGTATTCAGATGCATGCTTGAACGAAAGCTGCTTCCAGATGTGCAGCTTTACAGTACACTTATAAGTGGCCTCTCAAAGAATGGAAAATTGCTAGAAGCAATGCAAGTTTTCTCTGACTTGTGTGATAAGGGGATAGTACCCGATGTTTATACTTATACTTCACTAATTTCTGGTTTCTCTAAGCAATGTAATATGCTAGAGGCTTTCAGGCTTCATGATGAAATGTGCCAGAAGGGTATTAATCCTAACATTGTCACTTATAATGCCTTAATAGGTGGACTGTTGAAATCTGGTGAGATAGAGAGAGCTAAAGAACTGTTTGGTGGACTATCCAAGAAAGGTTTGACACCTAATGAGGTGACATATGCTACAATAATAGATGGATACTGCAAGTCTGGAAATCTTGACGAAGCATTCTGTTTATTGGAAGAAATGACATTGCGAGGGGTTCCACCAGATGGTTTTGTTTACAATGCTCTTGTCGATGGGTGTTGCAAGCTAGGAAACATGGAGAAGGCGTTGTCGATATTTCAAGAAATGGTGAAGGAGGGCACTGCATCTGTACTTACTTTCAATACTTTGATTGATGGGTTCTGTAAGTCGGGAAGATTGACTGAAGCAGTAGAGTTGTTAAAAGACATGTTTGATAAACAAATCATGCCTAATCATGTAACCTTCACAATTCTAATTGATAATTGTTGCAAGATGGGCATGATGAAAGAAGCTGTAGAGTTTTTTCAAGAGATGCAAAGGAGGAATCTCACTCCAACAAATGTGACTTACTCATCCCTTTTACATGGTTATGACAAAATAGAGGACAGGTCCAAGATGTTTGCCCTTTTTGATGACTTAGTGGCAAAGGGTATTGAACTTGATGAAGTAGTGTACACATTAATAGTTGATGCACTCTTCAAGGAAGGAAATTTGGAGAAAGCCTTTAAGGTTTGGGATGAACTTTTGGACAAGGGTATATTAAAAAGAAAGGTAAACAAAATACTGATAGGGACCTGGTGTGGAAATGCCGAAATTTCAGAGATTTTGGCATTACTCAATAAAGTGAGAGAGCAAGGACATAAACCTAGCCTTGCTACATGCAGTACCTTGGTCCATGGTTTGAAACAGTCAGGATATGCAGAAAAACTAACCAAAGTTCTAGATATTATGGTGAAGTTTGGCTGGGTACCAAAATTGATGAGTTTAGATGAATTGATAAGTAAATATTCAGAGAAGAGTATTGACTTCTCTGAGCAAGCAGCTGCAGAAGTTGCGTGTCAGGTGCAAGCCTGACTCGAAAAGAGTGGCAATGACATCTTGTTTGTGATGCTTCCTTCAGTGGCTTTATGAACCAACTGTCAAACCAAGGTGACCCGGCTTCTTGCTTCAGGATCTCTTTCCGACGGTGAAATGCTACATCTTGGGTAAGGTTTTTGACTATAATTAACTCTATTCTATGAGGAACTGTAACATGATCTTTTCCATTTTCTGCTTCTTTTTGTTGGTTTCCCTGTTCTTTTTTCTTCCCCTTGCCCCGGGGCTGGATTGAGGGTTGCTCAACTTTGGCAAGGTTACAGTTGTAGTTTTCTTTCTTGTTCTGGATCTCCCTTGTATGTTCTGTTAATTTGGCTGATAATTACTCTCCTGATCAGACTTCTTGGGTGTACTTGAAAGTAGATCCTTCAAAAAATTTCAGTGTAATATCCAAATAGTCGGCAAAACCCACTATTTATGTTCCCCCCATGATATTTCCATTGCGATGTTAACATCTTATATTGTTGCTTTTTTACCTTAGTATTTGATTTATTTGATTAATTCCTAGATTTTTGACATTATGGTGATTTTCTAATTGTATTTATGACTTCTCGTGGTTTGTCACCCTTTATTAGTTGTTCGATTTATATGATTCTGTTTCTTACTATATAGTCGAGCTCAACTTCAGGTTTCCTGGTACAAAATCGCGATTACCTCATGATTTGTGAGCTTTTGAGAATCACAACATGGTATGTTATACTTGGTATGACTTCTCTTCTAATCCAGATTGCAATCTGTTGAAATGTTCTGTGTTTTTGAGTGACTTCTGGTCGAGATCAAATCTTATATTTGGTTATCTTAATCTTACCTTTGAACTACAATCAGATCTCTTATAGTTGTAAATTCACTGGAATTATTTTTATTTGTAGGTTTTATTTTGATTGCAGGAAGAATAATGTTATATAACTGCCATGAGCATATCTCGCCAATGCAGTTAGCATCCGGTTTCCGAGAAGAACTGGGAAGAGGAATTACCTCTTATTCACTGTGGAAAATGTGATGTGGCTGTACATCATAGAAGGCCTGTCTCGACTGTCTGATTGCTTTTTATCATTGAAGTTGGCAAATGGCTATCGCTTATTTATGTTGATGCTATGTGATTAGATCCTTGTGGTACATTCTTTTACAAGAAAACAAGATACATGACCCTCTTGTATATTTACATTACTGCAATTTTCCTTCTCTAGTGGATTAGCAAACTACAAATTGTTGTTTTTCCCATTTTCTTGTTCCTGATAAGAACTGATACTATTATGATTAGGCAAACTGCTCATGGATAAGCAAAACTGCAGCACACCTTATGTTTTGGAATGTATTTGATGATGGAACACTTTAAGCAAAGGGGTAAAATGCTTGGATTTGGGCTATATATCAGTTCTTTTAGCTCCGTAATTAGTAGAAACATTATTGACGTGTTCGATATGATGGACTAGACACTCTTCTATATGATTAAAGAAGAAAAAGAAATTTAAATTTTATGCACTCTACCATGTAGTGCTGTCAAATAGTATGTACCAAACTGATGTCGCAACAAGTCTCATGACCAAGAGTCTCACGTTCACATTTACACAAGGTTCGTAACTTAAGCAGATCATCAAAGAGTCACAACTTCAACTTACAACCTACAATTAATCAATACAAATTTATATTTAATATATATATATATATATATATATATATATATATATATATATATATATATATATATATATATATATATCTTCTATATAAAAAGTGCCTATCAAACGGAATTTGTTGGTTTAACGGAAAAACTAACGGAATTTCTTGGTTTAACGGAAAACTCACAACCTTAAGGTCCAACTTGAATTTATTTAAAACCGTAGGGGCTAAAACTTAAAATTTAACCCTAATCCTTAAATTGCAGCCAAGGACCTTAACATATCAAATTTACACAAGAAGCCCCCGCCTCCTCAACTCCCAAAAACCGAAAAAACCCTTTAATCTTCCATGATCGAAAAAACCTTAATGGAAAAGCCCTTCCCCCCTTTTTCATGGTCGGTGCCCCCAAGAAACTGTAGTGGCCGAGGGTTGGGGGCGACTATGCTTGCACATCATCTTAGTTGGATTAATCATGGGCGCAATAATCATCTTAGTTCTAGGCAACTAGATATGTCAGGAGGCTCCGATAAACCATTTTCAATGGACAGTGAAAACAAAAAATTTGAAGGTAGTTTTATTATTTTCTATTAGGAAGATCTGCTTGTGTGATGTACATGCATGATTGAGAACTATAATTGCAAATTTAATTCAAAGTGGTCATTTTTATGAGTGCTATAGGAAACAGTTATTCTGCAACAGCCAACCCTGCTCCAAAACCTTCAAACTCAAAAATAAGCATAGTTGATGACAATGACACTCGGGGTGCTATATCTACTCCAGTTCCGAAATCATCATCAAAGCCTATGAATCTGAAATTTGGTGGATCAGCTGATGACGACCTTTGGGCTTCGATTGCAGCCCCTGCACCCACAACTGGATCCAAGCCCTTGTCAGCGGGGCTTCCAAGTCTATACAACCATTTTTGAATTTTATTCTGTAAGTTTATACTTTATTTATGTCGTTTTTAGTTGATTAGCTAAATAATTCCGTTTTACTACCCCTATCTTAATTTTAATAATCGGGTATAAATCAGTGTTAGAATTGTGTAATCTGCAATTTTCTGTAATTGATAAATTAATCAGTTTTCTTCCTTTTCTGCAGGGGCGGACCTGGGGGGTGGCCTACCCCACCCCCCAAAAAAAAATTTTTTTTTTTGAATTTTTTTTTTAAAAAAAAATATGAAAGGAAAATGAATCAACATTCATTTCAAACCAATGTTTTTTCTCGCCTGAGTCTCCTCTTCTCATTTTCTCTCCTCTTCTTCATGGTAGTTAAATGGATACGAGAATGGTTGTGATAATACTGAATGACTGAACAAGAATAGTTCAAAACTTCAAATCTCATTTATCTTTGTTTAAATGATTTATAGTTACTCTCAAAGAGTGGAAATTGCATTGCCAAATGAAAACAGTGAAAAATCTTTCTCCACTCTATAGCCATTTCAAGTTCAATTGCGACAAAGAATTCTAAGATCTGACCCAAGGAAAAAGCTAGTAGGCAAGGCTTTTGTGAGCTATAGTGCTGAAACCAGTACTAAACGAAGTAATTAGTGTAAAATGATTGTATACTTGGATTAGATCAATGAATAAGAATAGAAGAATTCTTAGTTGAATTTAGTTACGTTCTTGTAATGCATGAGATTCACCAGTGAAATTCTCAGTTGAAGTGACATTTTTAAGGAAATTTCGAGAGCCTTTTAGCCTAGGAGAATCTAGTCCGACTGAATGTAATCAGAAGAAAGAGTTATGCAATATGATTGAACTTGAATGAGCAAGGATTGTTTCTCGGGTATTTGATGCATCGAAAATAAATCTGGTTTTTACCATTTCCTAGTCCCTTGTTGATTTAATTGTTGCATCTGTTAAATAAGTTTCAGAATTTAAGAAATGTACATATAAATCTGTGACTTGGATTCTATCAAAGTTTGTGTAGCTCTTGATGACCAAGATTGTATACTCAATTTCTTTGTTGATTTGAATTACGAAACTACATTAAATTTTTCTCTATTTCCCACTTTAATTATGGAACATTATCAAAATATGAGAATACGTAGATAACAATTGTAATAAAATATTTCTTACTTTAATTTTTTCGTCACTTTTTGAAAGTTTGATTGTGCCCCCCCAACGTAAAAAGTCTGCGTCCGCCCCTGCTTTTCTGGATATGTATTTAGTAATTATTGGTATTCATTACTGAAGTAATTATTATCCTTGTTTGATTTTGAAGAAAGTATGAAATTATTTGGAAAAAAATTAGAATTTTTTTGATTCGATTGTTTACTTCTGGATTTTTATCTTAGTATTGTTGGTTTTAATTTGATGGATTTCCCCCCTTAATTATACAGAAAATCTTCAGTCTTTGTTACTTTAGTTCCCTAACTAGAAAAGAAAGAAAAAGAATAAAAGATGATGCTATTTTATTGCATATCTGAAATGAGTGGACCGGATTACTTAATATTTTCTATAATTTCTGTGCACCTTCTTTGTCATATGCTCTTTAATTGTAAAATTTAATTTGTTCATTGATGGCAATTTGCAGTGATTTCCTAGAGTTGGAATTTTATTTGTTAGTAGTTTCTGATCCAACAAGTGTTCCTTTCTTCCTTTTCTATGTGAAAATATATTATATCTGGTGTTTAAGGGCTACTATATTCAAAAGGGCACTTGGGAGAGAGAGTGAGAGAGAGGGTGCTGGTTTGCAAAGAAAAGTTCTGCAAGCTCGAATCCTCTCTCCGTATCATTAAATTATCTCCATGCCACAGGATTTTATTTTTTGATGTTCATATAATTACATCAGGAAACTATGGGGATAGTGGAAGGTTTTTGACGTATTAAAGTATATTGGGAACTGGTATTAATGGGTGGTGTTTGTTGCAGTTTCCAAGATGAATACGAAGATTTGACTAATCCTAACAGCTCAGTTTATAGAAACTGTATATGCCTCCGTTACTTTGTTCAGAACTTCTTGGCTGTGGTAAGCTTTACGTTTTTTTGTCTAATAAAGTTACTTGAAACCGTCTTCGCTTCTCAGTTCTCCATCCACAGACCACTGTTACGGCGCTGAGGCAGAGGCGACTCCAAATGCTGCAAACTTCAGTCCAGATGCATCTCCTCTAGTCAACCTCTCCGTCCTCGCCTCCTCGGTCCTCCAGGCTCCGCCGCAGCGCCAATCCCAGCAGCTGGAAAAATCAAAATACACAGAGAGACTGAGCCACTGAGGTCTGAGAGAGAGAAAAAATTGAGGCCTTGAGGCGTGAATTCGTGATTATTGAGTAAGTGTTTACTGTATTTTGAATTTTGTTTACACACACTACACAAACACAATCACGAGACTTACGATACACATTGTTCTCCTGTTGCTTAATATTTTATTGTGATTGAGATTTGAGAATTTGAGTATGGATAAATGATAATGGATGGATGATTAAGGATGATCTGTGATCGGGGTTGGGACAGTGTAGTTGGACTTAAATTACTTAATTAAATTAGTTAATTTAGTGCTCTTCGAAGGTAGATTAGATGAGAAATAAATTAGGAGGTAGATTCCTTTTGTGATATTTCTAATTTTGAATATTTTATAGTTATGTGAATAGATATTCTGCTTACTGCTGGAACACAACCCAAAGCTTCCTCAGATACTACTTTTGCCTTGTGCTATGATTTAACTTAGCAAGTTGCTTATGGATTTCTGGTTCCTATTGCTATTAGCCCATCACTTAGAAGTTCTGTCTATATTTGTTTCAGGAATCTCAATTATATTTGTTTCTTTCTTTTATATGTCAAGTTTTGTTATAATTTGGATAAATAAACCTTTCCCATATTTCTGGAACAGTCATGAATTTGGAAGAGATTTCATTCTGATTTAAGGGGTTCTGATGTAATTAGTGGCATTGCCATAGGCTTTTTAATCTCTCTTTCTAGCGTGTCCTTTTGGAGGATGGGAATTGGGAAAAAGAAAAGAAAGAAAGACCTCAAGGTTGAATCCTTGAGCTCTCGTCTTTTTGCTAATGCCCTTAAAACAAGCTGCTTAATTTTCTATAAACATCCAACTGATTGACATTTGAAAATATGCTGTGGCTGGAAATAGTGTAGTGTGTGGGTTATTGCATTAAGTGATCTACAGCCACAGAGAGGCACATTTGCACCATTACCTGAAATGTTAGTTTACACGATATAAATATGCAAGATGAGTCAAGTCAAAGTTACTTGGGTATTTGTTGCTTGACTGATGTACTCACATTAATTTGCTAGGTATGAACTCTTGGCCTGGCTTAGTTGTATTTTATATGGATCAAGCTTTATTTGACTTCTTAATATTCTGTCCTTATGGGGGAGAAAATATGATCCCCTTCTATTTGAGGTACTGTTGAGTTTTTACAGTGATATAAATGAGCGGAAATATTAACCAGAGATAGCTAAAATTTAGGGAAATCAAGTGTACCATAAGCTGTGACAAGTTTGGAGGCATGAGCTGGTGATCATAGGGTTAGTCTGCTATGACTCAAGGGCCCAGATCTTGAAGTTCGCCTCAGGCCCAGCGAAAAACAGGTACGGCCATGAGTAAGCTTAGCCTATGCTTATTTTTTACACTGGTAGTGGTGGACTAATTCTCCAATTTACTTTATGGATTTGTAATTTGTTATATTTTCAGAATCACAGTTTTGTCAAATGCTTACATCTCCCAGATGAAAGGATATATCACAAAAAGTTTATACAGTGCAGGAAATTTTTTGAAATGTGTAATTTGATCCAATACCTTGATGTACATTGTACTGAAATGGTTTTAGGGATCTCCCAAGCCATAATAATCCGAACTCCACTGAAAGCTAGCTTGGAATCATTCCAGTTGGTATAAAAAGATATGTAGGCTGCTAAGACTTACTATGGTACAATTGGCTCATTCACAGTTGGTTTACAATTTCACTGTAGAATGCTCATGCATTTTGCAATTCATCCACTCTGGGGACGGCATCTTTGAATTTGGTTGCATCAAAATTATTTCGAACAACTTTCATAAAACTATGAGCGATGTTTATTTACAGGACCATGCTACATATTCTATTAATGCTCTTTTTTTTTTAAATATATCACAATGTGTATAAAGTGTCTATTTAACGGAATTTGTTGGTTTAACGGAAAAATTAACGGAATTTGTTATTTTAACGGATTATGTAACGGAATTTCTTGTTTTAAACAGACAGCTGCACCTTCTTTCAGTGTTTTTATCATAACTTTGTATTCCAATGTTCGATTGAGGCGATTCAAAATGCATTGGAAAACTAACTCATCTGTCTATAACTTTAATTCAGACATCATTCTCCAATTCGATCACTTTCTATGCCAAAAATATGTCTCAATATAACGGACTATGTAACAGAATTTCTTGTTTTAAACAGGCAGCTGCACCTTCTTTCAGTGTTTTTATCATAACTTTGTATTTCGATATCCGATTGAGGCAATTCAAAATGCGTTGGAAAGCTAACTCATCTAGCTACAACTTTGATTCAGACATCATTCTCCAATTCGATCACTTCCTATGCAAAAAATAGGTCTCAATATAACGGACTATGTAACGAAATTTCTTGTTTTAAACAGGCAGCTGCACCTTCTTTCAGTATTTTTATTATAACTTTGTATTCTGATGTCCGATTGAGGCGATTCAAAATGAGTTGGAAAGCTAACTCATCTGGCTACAACTTTGAGTTAGAGTTGGAAAGCTAACTCATCTGGCTACAACTTTGAGTTAGACATCATTCTCCAATTCGATCACTTTCTATGCCAAAAATATGTCTCAATATAACGGACTATGTAACAGAATTTCTTGTTTCAAACAGGCAGTTGCACATTCCTTCAGTGTTTTTATCATAACTTTGTATTCCGATATCCGATTGAGGCAATTCAAAATGTGTTGGAAATCTAACTCATTTGGTTACAACTTTGGTTCGGACATCATCCTCCAATTCGACCACTTTATATGCCAGAATTTCTTGTTTTAAACAGGCAGCTGCACCTTGTTTCAGTGTTTTTATCATAACTTTGTATTCCGAAATCCTATTGAGGCGATGCAAAATGCGTTGGAAAGCTAACTCATCTGGCTACAACTTTAATTCAGACATCATTATCCAATTCGATCACTTCCTATACCAAAAAAAGGTCTCAATATAAGACTAAAACACCGGAGCATAACTTTTCGGTTGAAAATTGATTTGTGATCATCTTTTGACTAAATTTGATCTCCTTGACATCTTCCTTTATCCAATTGACTCCGAGCATCTAATTATTTATCAGTTACATATATATTACATCATTAATTATTTGTAGGATGTCCGTTTCTGCTTTTCAGCAGAAATCAAGTTGTTGGCAACACAATTCATGCTGTTGGGAGCCGCAATTTTGGACCAATTCTCTCACTGTAGGGCTGTAGGTATGAAAAAAAAAGGTAACATAATCAATTTTCCTTCCTTCTTGCAGAGCACCCAGACACGCCCTTAATTAACCAAAAAAAAATTACATCTTTATTAATAACAAATTAATTATTAAACAAAAATATTAAATATAAACTAAGCAAACGTGCATTGCACGTTACTTGCACTTAGTATATATATATATATATATATGTATTGAGTAATTGTTCGTCTCTTTCTTGTTCGTACTTGCATTTACACCACAAAAATAATCTAGTAATTTAAGGAAAATGGGGGCAACTTCCTACTACCTGTGCTCCAAATTTCACCCGCACAAAGCTAGATTGTCATTACATTTTGTGAAACACTTGCGTAAAATCTCTTCTTCTATAGATAACTGAATAATTTTTCTACAACCACTGATAGTACTGATTCTAATCTGTGAAGACTTTGGTCATGAAGGAAAAAACAGATAATAAATAACGAGAGGGTATATACAGTGGCCGAGTCGCCCTCATTTGTCAAAACCACCTAATATTATTGGCCTTAAAAACACAGCTTCCAAGTATTTCATTTCAGAGAAGAAAAAACAAAAATACCAACTAATATTCCAGGTTCGAGATTCTTTAGTATACCTTTGAACGATTTTTGCAGATGATGCTATCTATTTGCAGTTTTTAAAAGAGCAATGAGCACAACATCATCGACATCGGATTCTGCAATAATCTGCAAAGGAGTTTTACCTTCTTTGTCAACAGCTTGTGGATTGGCTCCCCTACAACAAGTATGAGATTGTGAGCAAATAAGAGGACTAATTGTAGGACTATACTACCAAGTAATATGATTTGAAATAAGATCTTTTACGACACAGAGAAGAACCCAGATTCTGTTTTTCAAAGTTAATGGACTCTGCAAATTCTATGAATCTCCTTCAGTAATTTTTCTTGGAAAGAAATGGACTAACAAGTAACAAGAATAAGAAAGCCTCATGGGGAAGGAATGAAAGACCAGTATCACCATTAACATAAATTTACACGTAATTTGAAATGCCAAGAAAACTTTCTGAACCCCTAAATGATTATACGAGGGAAAATAGTATATCAGGTGCGGAAACCCAAGTTTTGTGATTAGTTAGCAAATGCAGATTCGTATAACAGTTAACGTAATCCGAAAAAGATGGCTGCAAATAGATGAAGTAATTTAGAAAGCAAAATAATCTCTTGATAGGGAAAGACAGAGGAATTGATATCGTTAAACCTAAAGGCGAAGAATCACCTCGTGAGTAAAAATTTTGCAATTCCAATTCTTCCCCGCATGATACTGTGATGCAGTGGTGTCTGATTCCTCAAATCACAAGCATTAACATTTGCCCCGTGCTGCAGGAGCAGCTCTACCATGCCAATATCACAAGTTTGGCAGGCCAGGTGAAGCAGGGAACAACCATCAAAACCTTCATGAATGACTCGATCCTCATTTTCTCCTTCTCGGTATGAGGATCTTGAAGAACCATTATCTACAACATGGAAGTTTTGATCAGGATTTCATGTTCATACAACCTCATTATGTTGGCTAATAGTTAAAGATGTATTAGGTAGGACGTGACCATGAATTGCATTGACATCTGCTTCAAATATGACTATTAGGCGGTATACTGCTTTTTTGTCATTTGTACCAACACTTTCCCACAACTGTTCAGCAACTGAGAGAAGATGAGTACTGTCCTTTATTTTGTGTACAAAACGTTTTTCTGCATACTACAATCGGAAAAACACCACACTTTAGGTTGCAAATAACACATAAGTTAAGCAGTGAACCAAATGAATGGACAAACAGGATTCTTGAAACCGGCACCAAATTTATTGGGAATAAACTGTGTCGCACAATGACAAGACAGGACAACAATACTGAGATGTGGTCATTAAGAAAGTAAGAGGTGGTCCGGTTATCAGATTTATCAATGGCTATTCACTTGTACAACAGTAATTCTAATTCAGAAGAGAATTGAAAGCAACAAAAGGGAGTAAATCAATGATCTCTGTAGCAATACCTTCACGTGAATGAACTTCTCCTTGATCGAAATATGATCATCATGGCTTGGTTTACTAAAGAACTGTTTGTGTTTGTCAGATTCAAAATGGCTACATCGCAGATATAATACTTACTATTAATACTGCAGGAATACAAACATATTTTTTATATTGATTACTGCAATATTTACCGCATTGGTATTTCATCAGCCTGCATGGTTCTTCTTGCTTGCAATAATCCTTCCCATATCGAGTTCGCGAAGACATTACCTAATGCCTGAAACAAAGTTATGACAGAAGGTTCCCACACTTTCACATCAAGTATTAAGGATCTCACCTGCAATGAAATTATCACAGAAACTGTAAGATCAGCAACCAGGAGGAAATATATCACTTTTACAGATATTATAAATACATATTTCTGAATATGCAAAATCATTGACAAATCTAATGTGCTTAGTACTTGTAACTACCTGGAATTTTTAGTTCAGTGTTAATTTTCAACATTTGAAAATTGAAAAGGAAAAAAACAGAATGAGAATAAAGGACTCAGTTAACAAGCAACTCTAGCTACAATTTTTCCATCTCCTTTTCGGTATAACAGAAAGAAAGTTACACGTGGATATATATATATATATATATATATATATATATATATATATATATATATATATATATATATATATATATAATTTTTTTTTTTTTCATCCGTTTGCATTTGCCTTTGGCTGTCTTAATTTTACTTGAACCAAATGCTTGACAGCCTTGACTTATCAATATGTATAGGACAACAAAGAAAGAGAAAGTAGCATCAAGGTACACACAGAAAAACTCAGAGCTCTCTCTGCAGTTTCATCATGATTTATTAAAAATTATCATACTGTTAACACATTCAAACTATAATCCAACCAATCTACATATTTCAGAAGCTCTACATGATAACATAGGATTTTAGAAAGACAAAAAATTTCTAATTGGAATCATGATACTATTTTTCTTGGTTCAATGACTCTTCCACTAAATGCAATAATAGAAGAAAGTGTGGAAAAGAAATGCACATGAGCATTTATGATATATAATGACTTATATTCAGCAAAACAAGAAAGCGTACATGGTTCAAAATTCACCCTTCAGAGTTCTGGATTTAAATTATACGACTTATTCAACAACAAACTAGTTCTATTTCCAGTACATTTCATCTTCCAATAGGGCTCTAATTGCATGGACTTATTTGGATTAATGCAATAAAATGGGGCAAGCTTATATATTTTAAACACTTCTAACTCACATCGATAAGTTCAGTAGCCTCAGGCTCTCAGATTACTATACAGATATTGAAGTTCCTATGTCACCAATTGAATTTAGCTTGAAACAGCTTCAAGATTGGCTCAAAGAACATATGTCAAAGTTGGAGCTACTTAAGGTTCATTCTCAACCTGAACATTACTAGGAGATTCTGTCAAGTATGTTTGAAAGAATACTTTCAGTATGTGATCCTTTATATTGCATAATACATTTCATGATGGAAATCACTTTTTTTCTCATATATTAACGTTTCACAGAATGTCTAAAGACAGTTTATAAAAATCTTATAAAGTTAAAGAAAACCTCGACGTAGATTTCAGTGGATATATGTACATAAGCATACAGGCATACAATCAGCCCTTTCCCTAATGAATAAAAGTCCGAATATTGCCTCCTCCATAATTTGCTGTATATATACTTGAATGTGAATTTTAACATATCCTTTGGGATGTATCCATCCCCCAAAAGTGGCAAAAAAAAAAAAAAAAAGAGTAATTTCTTGTCTACATATTACAGTTATGCACCTAGAGAAAAGCTTCCCTTGCCCTTTTCTAGTGTACCGAAAAGGAAAAAAAAATGAGAAGAAAAAATAATGGAAAAAATGCAAGAACATGTAGTGAAACAAAGAATTGGTGAATGCGGATGAAGGCTGGCGGGCAACAAGGAAAACAGAAACCAGTTCAACTTACCTTAGATATATGTACGCCAAGATTACGGTGGACGCCAGAACATTCTATACATATAAGAATACCAAGATTTAAGGAAGCCCAATCTGGTTCAGGTGCACCACAGTCAGCACATTTATCATTTCCGGGTAATCTTTGTAATATGTCAACTGGCTTCTCATTTTTCATGTTGTAATGCAACTGTTGGGAACTTCTGGATGATCGTATAATATTTCTTGATGAAATCTCCTTCTCAGGTGTATATTCTTCAATGGTCCTTTGATCATGATCTGGACTTCCGAGGGAACTACTCTCACTTGCTGGGCTAGAACAGAATTGCTGATGTCGAAATGAATAAAGATCATAAATGACAGAACTACAATGGAAAAGGTATATCAAATTAATGAGTTCTTTTATCTTTTACCCTATCAGGTGACTGGAAACTGAGCAAAGAAGAAATAACTCCAGTTATTTTTTCAACCCAATCCATTTGGTCGGATGCATTCTCAGCCTGCATTGGAAAGGAAGTCCTGAGTATAATAACATCATGCTGAAGGAGATTTGACAAATACCATAAATTGCTACTGTATAAATATTCATATGACTAAAATAATCTAGCTCCTCCAAATTTATGAGAAAAGATGTTTTAGCATCCATAAGCTCAAGAATGAAGCACAAATAATTTACCTGTAAAGTGTAAATTTTTGTTGGAGAAATTATCCTGAAGCAGAATCTCAGATCCGACTGCTCTGCATCAACTTTTATTGTTGATGTAAGCAGGTTCACCGTGTGACGTGCAACAGATTTTTCATCATGTACACCACCATGGTAATGGGAAGAGAGCCACCGACCCAACAGCCCAGTACTCTGTTCAGAGGGAGAACTTCTATGCATGGGAAACTGACTGCCAGATCCATGAAACTAAGCGCACAACAATGAAGTCAGCAAAAAGGTGGGCATAATAATAAGGGATTTTTCTACTTGTACATAAAAAATGTACATAATGGATTACATAATATGATATGGAGGAAAAGATTAGATTAAAAAATTTATTACGTTTTAAACTGGCATTATGTAAATCTTGATGTACACAGAGCAAGATCCAATAATGAAACATGCATTTTAATTATAAGTTTGTATAAAATCAGAACTCACAGTTGATCTGCTCCATTGTTTGCGGTAATAATAAAGCATTCCTCGGTTATCAAGAACAAAGAATCTTCTCTTCCAGTCGCCTCTCAAATTGGAGGAACGTTTTGAGAGATATCCTTGTTTGATTGTTTGTACCTAAACTATTGAAGTTTTAGTTGTACTCATAATTACTCAGTAGGAAAAGTAATCATTGATGAAAAGTAACAAAGAGAGTTTAGTTAAGAATTTAATCTAATGAAGCTGGCTGTACCTTGCCCTCAGCACCAGAATGCATCACAGCTTCTATCATTTTATGAGAACTTCTTGAAAAAGGTTGTATGACATCCACATTTGGATAACCATGAGGACCAATGGAAGACCGCCGACTTTCTTGATCAATCTTTCTTTTGTAATCTTGCATCTGTTCATTGAGAGCTGCCTGCTCATAATTGGAATTTTGTCTTGCATGTTGGGCATAAGCCAAGACCTGCAAGAGAGTGACAGACTAAACTGAATAAAGGGTGCATAAATTGTAACGTATATAGATATTTGATCATAGCAGTTAAGCAGCAGCAAAAACATATAAAAAAAGGCAAAAACAAGAAAAACTAGGAACTATCAGACCTGCACAATTGCATGTTACCTGTGAGATTGATTGTCTCTTTTATGTAAAGTTAATATTTTGAGAGAGTTACAAAATGATTCAAATCATCAAGATCAACCCTTACAAATGAGTATTCAAGAAACTACCTGCATGGATGATTCCCTAGGAAGTTAGGGTTTTATTGAAAATTTGAAATAGTTTTAACACAATAAGCCCCTGTTTAGCACCCATTTTCTTTCTCATTTTTTTTCTTTTTTCATTTCAACCATACATTCTCCAAATAAAATAATATTACACACAAATCTAAAAATTTTCATCACTTTTCCACCACACATTCTCCCATCAATCACTATTCCAAAAATTTTCAACCCATTAAAATGGGTGTCAAACACACACTAAAACTTCTTCAAATGTTCTTGAAAATTTAAAAGGTGTATAGTTTTTTTGGACCAATACCGACTGCCATCCAATTGAGGCCTATAGAATATATTATATTGTAGCCCAATTTTCCAGATTCAAAATATATACTATATTGATATTGCATGGCAAGGAGAACTGAAAATGCACAAAATAGAAGATATTTAGCTCCTGTTTGATGGCCATTATTTGAAAATTCTTTTTCTACGTACTCATTTTCAACTACACATTCACACAATAAAATATTCTGCTCGTAAACCTAAAACTTTGCTCTACTTTTTAACCACACATTCTCCTAAAAATCACTATTCAAAACATTGTTTTTCCTAAATAATGGCCATCAAAAAGGGGTTGAGTCGTATAATTGATATAACATGACTAAGTAAATCTCAGTCGGCATCTTTACCAATTAATATATTTCAATGTTTTCTTCTTACAATATCTTTCCTCGAGAGCATCAGTTTTAACCATAGTCTATACACTATGAGTTTAATTCATTGAACAATTTTTGCTCAAGCAATGTAATGTAACTTGAACGTTTAGAATAAGTCTGAGATTGATTCTTTTATAATTAGTAAATTGAGAAGTGAATCATACGACAAGAATAATGTATTTAATTCATTTTCTACTATCCAGCATCTGTTTTACTATGCCAGTATGTTCTCCATTATTGCAAAAGTTAACTGTATTTCGTTATATTTATTTATTCAGAAGCAAGACAAAAATAAAAATATATATATATATATATATATATATATATATATATATATATATATATATATATATATATATATATATATACACATGATGTGCACAAGGGGAGAGATGCAAAATCTTTTGAAAACAACACAAGTGCCTCTCACAAAAATTGTGTGTGTGTGTGTGTAATATATATATTGTGTCAAGGTTGTGGTAATCTATGGTCTATGAAATTCCTGTACTCTCCTATTCATCTGATTCTGGTATTTTTGTCTCTTTAATATGCCACATGTATTACGTACTCCTTGGAAGCATATGTAACATAGTGCCATTGAGGCAAAAGAAGAAAGAATATTGGCTAAATTATCCTGTAAAAACAACAATGTATCATAAAGCGGAAAACAACAAACCTGATTGATGTAAGGCTCCATTTGATGCAATAGCTCATAGCCCTGGATATTGAACATCAGAAACGTAACATATACAATAGAACTCAAAAGATGAATAAGATTTTTTTTTAATACTACAAACCTGTTTAAAATAACGAAGATGAGCATCCATTGTACTGCCAACAGCCTCTAATAATTCAAACCTCTTCTTTGCCTCAACAGCCGAAAGAGAACCAACCTGAATTTTCAAAGAATAATCTACATAAGAACATCTTGCCATTTGTCAACCGCATCCTACATGACAATTTTCTCTTAAGAAAATATGAAAGATGGCTGGAAAAGGATTTACACACCAGACCAAAGCGAGCTTGCTCAAAAGTCGACCTTGCATTCTGAAGTTCCTGGAACGTCTCTCTACCAAATTAGAATTTAATCGACGATGTTTACCCATAAAATACTATCTAATCAACTGTGGTCACTTGAGAATTAGTCAACTTAAGAAGTGCAAATGTTCAAATACCTCCTCTATGGATGCAGCTATGTCCATCCTCGTACCTTTCCTCAATGATAGAAACTTTTCACGAGCCTGAAATGTGATGGGGATAAAAATCTTAAAAGAAAATTGAGGAACATATATACATCCTTCTTTTGTTCACATATAAATGCAAATCATACGTCCAGTGTATTTATGTTAGCCTATATAGTTTGTGTACATGTTTCAGCCATTAGTAACTAAAAAAAATATGAGGGAGTATTTAGTGTTATTCATAAAAGGAAAATGACCTATTGATGGACCTTTCCTCAATGATAGAAACTTTTCACGAGCCTGAAATGTGATGGGGATAAAAATCTTAAAAGAAAATTGAGGAACATATATACATCCTTCTTTTGTTCACATATAAATGCAAATCATACGTCCAGTGTATTTATGTTAGCCTATATAGTTTGTGTACATGTTTCAGCCATTAGTAACTAAAAAAAATATGAGGGAGTATTTAGTGTTATTCATAAAAGGAAAATGACCTATTGATGGAGATAGAGATGGACATGGAGATGGAGATGGAGATGGAGATGGAGATGGAGATGGAGATGGAGGTAGAATTTAGATATGATTTCAAAATAGAGTTCAGTTAAAACTATGTTTGTTTAAATTATATTAGATTACTTTTAATAATTCAATAAAGTTCTAGTTCATTAGATATTCATTTGATTTAGCTTTTTTTCTCTCTATATATATTTTTTTGATAACCGTGGATATCCGAGCCAGCTTGCGCGCACTTCGACTAATCCCACATGGCCCTGAAGTTTACTGTCGGGTATTCACCTCAGTGGCTCTGAGGGAACTCGAACTGGTGACCACTGAGGAGCAAACCCAAGACCTGACCAATTGAGCAACCCCTCAAGGTTAGCTTTTTTTCTCTATATAAAGAGGATTTATTCATTGTAACGGATACCCTTAAATATATGAAATAAATTGATTTCTTTTGCCCTAAATTCTTCTTCTGCTTGAACCCTTTTTTCTTTCTCATTATTTTTCTTCTTCAATTGCTCATTGTTAAATTGTTATGTTCCTGCATCAATTTGGTATCAATTGTATTACTTTGACCAAATTAGTGTTCATTGCAGCTACTACGTTCCATCACATTATGACCCGTCGGCCACCATATTCGCCCTTTACACGTTCCACCTTCATCCGCAAAAACCATACATACCATATCATCCGCCACAGAAAAAACACTGCCATAAATTATAACCCAAGGACATCAGCAACTTCAATAGGTACATCAGATCCTTTTTTTAGTTTACAACTAAAAGGGATTCAGATTGTTCTTTGCTCCTTCATTATATATATATTTTAAAAATAAATCTCTCCAATTGTTTCTTTAATTGCTGCTGTTTTTACCATTCTTCCTCTGCTGTCATCAAAGCCTCCATTACAGACCCACACCACATCTGGCCCAAAGCCACCAACCCATTAGTCCCTATACCCTAGCCCATGACCCACACTACACTCAATACACCCAGCTCAACCCATTAAACATCAAAACCTATGCATACATTAAAGGGCAAAATTCATATATAAGAGTTTAACTATCACTCATTTCAAAATTAAGATAAATGGTATAAAATTTCAAAAATCAGATATTTATTAAAATTTATTTGAAATAATTAATTAAATATATTATTAAGGTCACAATTCTATATAATTTGGTCACAAATTCTCAAATTAATTGCTTACATTTTTTTCTTGATCACAATTCAAAAAAATTATACGTCACAAATTATTTTTCGATCACAAATCAAAAATTTTATAAGTCACAATTTATTTCTTGATTACAAATCAAAAAAATTTATAGGTCACAATTTATTCATCGATCACAAAATCAAAGTATTTATAAGTTAAAATTCATTTATCGATCACAGATTATAAATTTTATAAGGGGTACAAATTGTCAAATTAATTCGTCACAAGTTATTTCTCAGTCACAATCACATTTTTTAGGTCACATATTATATATTAATCACAAATTGACCAATTTATTGATTACAATCAACTAATTTATTGGTCACAAACACTATTGGTCCCACTCAACCTTCATCGCCACCGACACCGCCTGTATCACTGTTTGTGACCACCACATCACCACTGCCAACAATGTCAGATTCACTACCACACCAACACCAAAGTCCACTTGCCTCCGCCACCAACACCACGCCGCTACTGCCACCACCAACAATGCTCAACTTCAAAACTACCATTTTTAACTTCAAAACCACCACCACCCCACCACCAACAAATCACCATTTTCAACTAGAAAACCACCACCAATGTCAACGCCGCCGCCACCAACACCATCGTACAATCAATGTCAAGGCCAGCAAAAGCAACACCACTACCTCCAGTACTAAAAATCACAACCACCACATCCACAAAAAAATCCCCAAATCCGTTGCCGCTGCCACCACTACATCACTACCACCGCCTTATCAAATCCACAACAAACTGCACTCCACAACTACGTTGTCTTCGCCACTACGCGCAGTGGTGTTGCAAGCATGCAGCGGCCGTCGCATGGCTTGCAGCGATACTACCAGCAGCGAGGTCGAGTAGTGGTGTTGCTGCGTCGTGCTCGGCTGTCTTACAGTACAGCTGTAAAAGGAGCAGACCGGTGCAGCGGAACAGATCAGCGCAGCAGTTCTACTGGGCCGCGATGGGTAGAGAGAGAGAAGAATGCGTGATAAAGTAAGAGAGAGATGGTATTGAGAGATGTAGAGAGAGACAAGTGAGACGGGAGAGTAATTAGGGATTGTGATGAATTTTGGTAGTATTAATAATATTAAATTTTTGAATTAATATCTGATTTTTGAAATTGGATCTTAAAAATTCTGGTTTGATGTAATTACCACTACATTAAAATTCTGGTTTGATGTAATTGATCATCTGACTAGAGCTAAGATGCTGCAGTTCAGTGTAGAATGACAACAGAACTTATATTTATGTGGTCCATTAAGTTTAGCTTTTAGTCCCGAATAAGATTCAGCTCTTTCCCTTTTGCTTTCTAAATCATAAAGGATCCTACCAAGCTCTTCATAAACTTCTTAAACATTACCCTTCAATACTCAATATCTTTACCTTCCATTCTTCTCAGTTTCCACTGTTTCCGGTTCTACTAAGTATCCACTGTATAATGTAAGAATGGACTGTATTGGGATATTAGTTCATTACAGTTAGGTTTGCCAAAACCAGATCTCGAAGGGATGTTCATTTAGATCACCAAATTTGGCAATCTAGTGACAGCAACTGTATCCCAAGTGTGAGACATGACCATAATCGCCAACGTGAAGAAATAATTCATGTGTAAACCAAATTTTCCATGAAGAAATATGTCATCAGAGCTAAAAATGATGTCGAAAAGTTTTCAGGAAGTTGTCTAGTCATCAATCATGTTATTTTCTACCAAACATTACTTTCATCATGGCAAACTAGTATGCATTTTCTCAGAGTTTTTCCCTTGTTTAATTTCAATCTCACCCAGTCTCAATTTTCAGCATATATACATTAATCTATGTATGAAAAATGAACCCTAAAAAAGGATGTGCGATAAATCAGGCAATTTGGTTCCCGATAGGCAATCTGAAGATGTAACTACTCGTGTTTGAAATACCAGCCAATTCTGAAAATAGGGACAACCTCATTAGGTAAATTATATTTGGACATGTCCACTAATATACTCTGTGCCTTTGTTTCACTGTCTCTTTATCATACATCTTACTATCCAACCTAAAGATCCTTGAGTTTATGTCATTGGTTTTAATGGTACAATTTATAGCTCCCACAATGCCAAAATGAGACAACTGAAATTAAAAATGATGAAAAAACTTTAGAAGGAAATATCAGATTCAATGAGAGAAGAAAATTGAAAAAGAGAAATACAATTTAACAGCAAAAAAATAATGCTGGGTGATGTCCTAATATTTTCTTTGATTTAAATGATGTATGATCCAGACCTGGTCATAAGAAGCATTAGCTTTGTCAAAACGCTTGCGACCTTCCTGCATGTGACAAAGTTCTTATGATGTGCAATAAAAAATTAAGATACAAGAAGAGGGTAACAAAGATAAATTTGGTGAGATACAGATGCTCAAACGAGGATTTAGTAAATCTATATGCTAAATTGGCATAAACTAACATGGTATGTGTGCAAAGCTTAAATTATAACTTAAGTAGGTCAAACATTTTTTATTCACACATTTCTTATCTCACAACTGAGTATCCACTGAAATTTGGTGAGATACAAATGCTAGAAAAAGGATTTAGTAAATCTATATGCTAAATTGGCATAAACTAACATGGTATGTCTGGCAAAGTTTAAATTATAACTTAAGCTGGTCAAACATACTTTTTATCCACACATTTATTATCTCAACTTACTATTCATTGATTATCCACACATTCCATATGATCCACAACTTATAAGCACTAAAATCATGTAAAACAAAATCCAAACTGCTTTACACGATGTTTGTTTTATTCAGTTTATCTATGTTCAATCATTTTTCATTTTCTCTTTTGCCTTAAAATTTCCCAAATACCCGTTTAATGAAGAAAACACTTGGTAAAGCATGCATTCATGCTCATGCCTAATTTTTTGTGAGTTTCCTTTGAGCACTTTCGCAACATCAGACAATTAAAATAAACTAAGTAATTATTAAAACTTATTTTTCGCAGCAGGAATTGTTTCACACTCCTTTTATAAAATGAACACAGATATGATATTATCGCTAGTTCATAAAAAAAATTAGAACATGATCATTACCTTATCTATTAATAAATGTCTCTGTAAATAAGAATGACTTCTATTTAAAACTGTATTTTGGTCTAAACTGTACTTTTCTACTTTGAAGAAGATGCCAGTCATTTCATTCTGCTTCATTTGACGCGTTTTTTATGACTTACTTACCTTCTCAAATTATACATTTAACCATGCATGTTGGATATCATTTACATTCAAAAATTTGCAAAATTTCATTTTGTTAAGAACTCAAGTGGTTACTTTGCTAACAAAAAATCAAAGAACGAGTACAAACATGGTCTTTTAGCTCGCAGTGAATGAACATTTATCCCACTCCTAAATGAAAATAAAAGGCTGCTGAATTTCTTATCATCTTGGCTCAAGTCAAAATTTACCAAAAGAATTGATATCTGTGGGTGTTTTCCATTTATAAAGAATATGCACCTCTGCTAGATGCAAATTAAAATTTGCTGTCAATGACAAGTTGAAAACCTTGTTCCTCTCAGATTTACATTTACTACAATGACAATGTTTACTCTTAAGAGTATGAACCAACCAAAGGATGAATATTTGCAACTCTTGCAACGCTACTTCGAGTGCCGTTTATCATTTAACTAGGCCTACTTTTTAGTTACATCCTGTATGATATAAAATTCCTTGATGAAAGCTTAAAATTAAATATAACATTCAATTGGAAGATTAGAAGTACAAAATATTCCGAACGTAGACTTTTGACAGTTGCAGTGAATTATAGTATGCACATTGCCATTTGAAATAATTATATAATAATGCTCATAGAAATAATGGGAAGTGCTATAATTTTCTATTCATAGATGTGCCATCGAGGAATATGGAACATTTTTGCGGATTATTGCAACTAAACTATTGCATTAAAATAGTATTGGGTTTGTGACCCGATTCATCTAGGGTTTGCGTGGTTTAGTATATTGGGCTTTGAAGTCGTCTAAATAGAGTCCATGGTGGAAAAAGGGATTCAAGGCGCTAGCTGGACACTCAAACGACGAGACCGAATTTTCAGCAGAGGACCTACCGCCTGCCTACCTCTCGACTAGCGCTCGAGCGGTGAGCCACGCGCTTGCCTGGTGCTCGAGCCCCGCTATCGTTCGAGTTTTCCTTGTTTTGTTTATTCCACGCATTTTTTAACCTAGTTTCCATCTTTAAGGCTATTATTTAGGTTTTACATTTACAACTATAAATAGTAGACTCTTCTTTACAAGTTAATTTACCGCTGAAAGTTAAAACTGTGCAAAAACACAATATTGTTGTAATTTCTCTCCATTATTAGTGAATAAAATCTCCAATTTCACTGCCAAATTAAATTTTTGTTTCTTATGTTCTTGTTGTTGTGATCAAACTTCATATCGCGCTATATAGACTCGTTCGGTTCCTAACAAATGGTATTAGAGCTTTGGTTTGATTTGTTCGAGGTTTGTTCTTGATGGCAATCATGAAGTATGACATTCTGCGTTTGGATCGCATCACTAGATTCTCATTGCGGCAGGTGAAGATGCGAGCAGTACTCGTTCAGATGGATTTGGATGATACATTGTTGGAATTTAACAAGATGCCCACAACTTGGACGAAGGAGGAGAAACAACATAAGGATTGATATGCACTTTTACAAATATTCATCTTTCAAATAATATTCTTCAGGACATTTTGAAAGAGAAAACTACAGCTACGTTATAGTTGAAATTGGAGCAATTGTGCATGACTAAAAGTCTAACCAGCAAATTGCACCGGAAGCAGAGGTTGTAATCTCATCATGTGACAGAAGGCGGAGAAAGGCTTATTGTTCATGGTGGTCACGAAAAGGGCAGGACGAAATCTAATTTCAGAAATCCAATTTGTTTTTATCGCAAGAAGAATTACACATCAAGAAGGATTGCAACAGGTTGCAGAATAAAATAAGTTGGCCATAAATAAGAAGAAAAGGTAATCAGATACTTCAGGTTAAGCCGATGTTGCAGAGTACAATTTGAGTTATGAGGATCTTTTGGCTATTTTTTAAGACGAATCTAAACGTGACGAGAATTGGATTCTGGATTTAGCTTGTGTTTTTCATGAGTCCGAATCGTGATTTGTTTTTAACATATGAAACAGTTTCGAAAGATTTCGTGATCATGGGAAACAATGAACCTTGTTGGGTAGTCAAAGGGATCAAATATAGTCAAAGCATGATCACACATCATTTTCCAACAGAAAAAATTATGCTCCAGATTTGTAGTCTTTATTGAGACTCATTTTTGACATATCAAACGTTTGATTGGAAAATGATATCTGAAGCAAAGTTGTAGCCCTTTGAGTTATCTTTCCAAAGTATCTTGAATTACCTCAATCGGACATCAGGAAAAAGTTAATAAATACATTGAAGGACGCGCAGTGCAGTTTTTCCACCCAAAGATGAGCACTGCAGCGCCCACATTAGTGAAACCAACAGATTCGCGGTGCCGCAGCGCCGCTACGTGCCACCGAGGAGCCGCCTGTGCGAGAAATAGGTTTTTTATTTTTTTGGACTCTTTTCTTGGCCCAATACGACTCCAGTCCTTTCAAGATTTCATAATGATATAAATACAACCCTAAAGACCACTTTTGAAGGGGAATTCAACACACAATTGAAGGAGGCAAAGTGAGCATAATTCAAGAAATCAAAGGGAGGCAAGAAAATCAAGGAAGAAGATTGAAGATCTATCCAAAAACTAGTTTTTTCTATTCTTTTTTTTATATTGTTTATTTTGAATTGTATAGATTTCATGTTTCTTATCATGAACTAAAATATTCTTCTACAGTTTGATTGTAACCAAAACTTTTGAGAGTATGATTTGAATTTATTTTAGTTATTTTTATGAAATTTTCCATTCCGTTTATTTGTGTTATGATTTTAATGCTTTCAATTAATTGGCCACTAATTGAATGAATAGATGCAAGTCAAAATCCGGCACTCGAAAGAGGGGAATTTAGGCGTGATCATAAAATTAACACAACATAGATTTTATAGGTTTCGAGATAAAGTATAAGATATATGAAGTTTACTCCATAAAAGAATCATGAACTTGATAATTTCTAGATTTTAATTTGAAATAGAGATATTGAAATTAATTTCTAGGATTAATTTTTATCCGGCACTCGAGATAGGGGGTAGAATTATATTGGGGTTCTTGCTTATAAACATGGAAAATAGATTAGAGATAACTAAGTTTTTGAGATAGTTAGGTGAAATCATTCCCTAGACTTTTCCATCTTTATTAAATTCATATAATTTGTATTCATTGAATTCGTTACCAAAATTATCGTTAGATTAGTTAACAATATTGATTCATAACTCATTCGTCTAAATAAAATAAAGGCTACATAATTATAGTACTTAGTACAAAATTAAATTACAATTCATGTGGGTTCGACACTCTTAACTCTATTACTATATTACAAAATTTGACACCGTACACTTGCAGCATAAATCACGTTATAGAAAAATGCATGAAAATCACAGTCAAAATGTTTCAAATTTGAAGAAAAATCTCATCTCGTAAGCTACTCTTGATTTAAAAGGGTACAAGTTTATTGGTGTACGTGGAGTTTTGAAGGTTTGCAAAGTTGAACTTCCTGAGAACCATCAATCTGCCCCCATAATCCACGGGTAAGAACTACTATACTTGGGAATTTCAGTTTTAATTGTTTGTCAAGGGCAAAGAATTATGGGGGCAGATTGATGGTTTTGAGGAAGTTCCTGCTGAACCTGAGAAGCTTGCCAAATGGAAGGTGAATGATGCTCGAATTATGAGTTGGATTTTGGGGCCAGTTGAGCCTCACATTATCCTTAACCTGCATCCCATGTCGAACAACAAAGGAAATGTGGGAATACATAAAGAGATTATATAATCAGGAAAACAATGCGAGAAGATTTCAATTGGAACTAGACATAGCCAATTATGCTCAAGGAAGTCAGTCTATTCAGGATTATTACTCAGGTTTTTTCAATCTTTGGATTGAATACTCGGATATAGTTTACGCTAAGGTGCCTAATGCAGCTCTTTCATCCATTCAAGAAGTGCACGAAACTAGCAAACGAAATCAGTTTTTGATGAATCTTCGTTCTGAATGAGACCAATAGATCAGCCTTGATGAGCCGTGAGAAACCTCCATCTTTAGACCTTTGTTTGAGAGAACTCCTTCGTGAAGAACAGATATCACTCACACATGTTGCTTTGGAGCAACAAAAGATCTCTCCTAATTCTTCTAATGTAGCATATGCTGCACATGATAAACAAAAGGAAGAGACATACATACTGTGCAGTGTTACAGCTGAAAGGAATATGGGCACATTGCTACCAATTGTCAAAAGAAATTTTGCAATTACTGTAAAAAGGCTGGTCACATTATTACAGCATGCTCCACTCGTCCCCAAAATCGACAGACAGGTGCCTTTCACGCCTCAGTTTCTTCCACTCCAGTGATAGGGCAGCCTAATGCTTCAGTCTCAACTGTGCCTCTTTCTGCTGGCTCTAGTTCTCTCACTCCAGAGATGGCGCAGCAGATGATTGACTCTGCTTTTTCAGCCTTAGGTCTTCAAGGTAATCATACTACTTCTTCACAGCCTTGGTTTATTGAGTCTGGAGCTTCTAACCATATGTCCAGATCCACCAATACTCTAATCAAACGTCCAACCATATACTGGTTCCTCACAAGTTCATACAGCCAATGGAAGCACTCTACCCATCACTGCTGTTGGTGATATTTCTTCATCCTTTAAAGATATTTTTCTCTCCTGGTCTTTCTAACAATCTTATTTCAGTTGGCAAATAGGTTGATAATAATTGTGATGTTTTTTTTCTCGTGATGGTTGCATTGTACAGGATCATGTGTCGGGGATGCAGATCGCGAAGGGACCTCAAGTTGGACAACTCTTTCCACTACACTTATCAATTCCTGCTGCTATTTAGTCCCCTCCTTTATTATCTCTTGCTTGTAGTACCTTCAAAAATAAATGTGAGGTGTGGCATAGACGTCTAGGCCATCCTAACTTTCAAGTATTTTCTCGTCTATTGCATTCTGTTTTATTGGACGATAAAGAACAGCTTTCTTTTCATGATATTCAATTTGATTGTTCTTCATGTAAGTTAGGCAAGAGCAAAACTCTTCCTTTTCCTACTAATGCCACACGAGCTAAAAAGTGTTTTGATATAATTCATAGTGATGTGTGAGAGATTACACCAGTTATTTCACATGCTCAATATAAATACTTTGTAACATTTAGCCCATGTTTGTCTCCCATTATGGGAGAAAGAATGGAGTTTTGAATAGTATTTTTTGGAGAATGTGTGGTTAAAATTTAAAGAATTTTATTGGTTTGTGTGTAAAATATTTTATGAATGTGTGGTGGAGAATGTTACTGTAGAAAACAATGTTTTCAAATAAAGGGAGACAAACAAGCCCTTATTGATGATTATACTCGCTTTACATAGGTGTACTTTCCATGATCAAAATCTAAAGTCCTTGTATATTTAAAATATTTTCTGCCTTCGTTGAAAACCAATTCTCCACTTGTGTCAAGATTTTACGTTCTGATTCAAGTGGAGAATACATGTCTAAAGAGTTTCATGACTTCTTACATCACAAAGGCATTGTTTATCGACGCTCTTGTTCGTACACCCCCAGCAAAATGGTATTGCTAAAAGAAAAAAGAAGCATCTATTTTATATGGTTAAGACATTATTGATTGATTCTTCAGTTCCATCGAAGTTTTGGGTTGAGGCCTTGTCAATGGCAGTTCAATTAATTAACCATCTTCCTTCACCTATTTGAATCAAGAATCACGGTATTTTTTTCTCTACAAGAAACATCCTAGTTATCGCGATATTCATACCTTTTTTTTAGAGAATCAATCATTTTTTTCCAACTCTTGAGACCTCTTCCCCCTCTCGTGACTTATCTACTCTGCCTAGTTTTGATGACTTGTCTCTATTTATAGAGCGTTACAAACCTGGATTAGTGTATGAAAGACGTCAGCAACGTGAGCTTGATACCTCAACAAGCTCTGATGGGTCTCTTCCAGATCATACTCCTACACCTGAGCCTATCATTGTTCCATTACCTCGTCGATCAACCCATCATTCTCATCCTCCTAATAGGTATGTATAACGCCTGCTCCCGAATTTCTAAGTCTAATTATGAGAATTGAAAATTTAGGGACTCATTTGAGGGTTAATCCATCTTTTAGGACCTTGTAGCAAACTTAGTATAAATGTTAATTCCCACAAGTTTTGTTCTTTGAAAAAGGGTTGAATGGTTGGTCAAACCCTTAAATAAAATCCTAGATATATGTTTTTTATCATATCCCCGATTGACAAAACATAGGGTGATTTGTAGTGTGAATGCATGTGTATATAGAATGTAGTATTCACATGAGGAATGAGGGAGAGATTCTTGCTCATTTCTTAAATTTCAAGGACCAATTTTCAATGCTAGAATTAATAGCATTTCCACCATCATACATTTTTCCTTAATGATGCAAGCTTAGTCTTGTCCTATTTAAGCCCCTCATTCACATTCACATGCTACCACACACTATTATTTTTTTCAGTCCAAATAATATACACATACATGCACATAGCTGAGGTGGAAATTGTAAGAGGGATCAAGCAATTTTATTCGGTCTCTATTACTCTTTCTTTTAAATTTCACAGTAAGTACGCTACCTATGTTTGGATTATTATTATGTTTCAAGAAAATTATTATGGTTCCCATAGGTACAATATGATTATGATTATCTTAAGGGGATGAAAGTTTAGTAGCGCTACACATAAGAATTCTTATCGCCTATGTTCGGGGTGTCTCCACTATGTTGATTATGATTACTATGCTCCTTTAAGATATATACGATAATAATGCATGGCGTACTTATGGAGATTTTATAAATCTCACTTTGATATTTTCCCCTTTCAAGCAATTGATGATTCGAGGCAGTCAACATGGAGATGGCAATGGGTTAGGATTAATAAATTATATTGTGTTTGAAACACAACTTTTCAATTTCACATTTTTTTTTTTTTGACATTATTTAGGCTATCTTTTATGTCAATGCATTATTCTTTAATATTAAGATTTCGCAATTAATTATTGAAGTTAAAATTGTTTTTTATTTACTTAATGAGTAAAACCGTTTTTTGTTACTATTTAAGTCCCTATGAAGAAAAAAATCGAATTTTATTTAGTTCACTTGAATAGTCAAGGATTTAGGTTGTCACATATGGGTATTTGTTTGTTATTTCTGATGTTTCTAATACATCTTCCCCTACTCGCTTGTCCTCTATTTCAATTCTTACTTGTTATGCTAAAGCTGTAAAGCATAAGTATTAGAAAAAGGCTATGTGAGATGAGCTTCAAGCTCTTGCTGATAATGACACTTAGGATATTGTCACTTGTCCTTCTAATATGAAACCCATTGGCTGCAAGTGGGTGTACTCTGTTAAGCTCAACTCAGATGGTACCTTGGGTCGAAGGCCCGATTTGGTGGCTCTAGTAATAGACAAGAGTATGGTGTGGATTATGATGAGACGTTTGCCCCGGTAGCCAAGATGACTACATTACATATTGTTCTTGCCATTGCAACTTCCCAGATTTGGCCTTTACAAATGGATGTAAAAAATGCATTCCTCGTGGTGATCTTAAAGAGGACATCTATATGCAGCTTCCACCCGAGGTTGCTACCTCCTCTTCTCAGGACATGTGTAAGTTAAAGAATTCTTTATATGGAATAAGACATGCTCCCCAAGCATGGTTTGACAAGTTTCGAACTACTTTGCAAAGTCAGTATGACTCCTTATTTTTGTGTGCCACATCTAAAGGTATTGTGCTACTATTTGTTTATGTGGATGATATAGTCATCACTGGAACCGATTCCAACTTGATTGCCAAACTTCAATATGAAAGATCTTGGACCAATTACATATTTTTTGAGCCTTAAGGTACATTCTAGTCCTATCAGCATCTTTGTAAATCAACACAAATATCCCAAGATTTGATTGCTTTGGCTAGTCTTTAGGACACTCGTTCAGTGAATACTCCCTTAGAATTGAATGTTAAAGTTCCGTCGTGATGAAGGGGTTCTTCTTCCTTATCCTATTTTTTTACCGTCGTCATGTTGGAAGTCTTATTTACCTGACTATTACTCGGCTTGACTTATCTTATGTTGTTCATCAAGTTAGTCAATTTATGGCCTCTCCTAGGCATCTTCATATGGCTACTGTGCATCGTATCATTCGCTATATTCAGAATTGTGATTTGTTCTTTTCAGCTGGTTCAACTCTTCAACTTGCGGCCTATAGTGATGCTGATTGGGCTGGATGTCCTGACACTCGTCGCTCTACCATTGGTTGGTGTATGTTTCTTGGTGATGCCTTATTCCTTGGAAATGTAAAAAGCAAGATCGAGTTTCGAAGTCTTCCACTGAATCAGAATACCAAGCTATGTCCACTGCATGTTGTGAAATTATTTGGTCTCTTGGATGAACTTAGGTTTTTTCAACAACATCCAACTCCACTTCATGCCCATAATACTAGCCCAATTTAAACAGCAGCTAGTTTTGTTTATCATGAACGCACCAAACATATCGAAGTGGATTTCCTTTCTATTAGGGAAGCTTTTGACAATCGTGTTATCTCTCTTCCTCACATCTCCACGGACCTTCAAGTTGCTGATGTGTTTACTAAGGCAATGACTCGACAATGTCATCAATTTTTTGGTTAGCAAATTGTTGCTAGTCGATCTACCCGCATCAATTTGAGGGGGATGTCAGTTAGTTAATAGGACAAAATATGCCAGCCCACATATTATAGTTTTGTAAAATTATAAACTGTAAATCATATGCTGTAAATCTTGTACGGTTGTTATAGATTAATAGGGTAAATAGCTTTCCTTAGCTAGACGAATTTTGAATTTGTAATCCCTTATGTCACAATGACTAATTGCAAAATGAGACTTATGTGAGAAAGAAAAGCAATTTCGACAATTCCATATTTTGTTAGTTAGTTTGGTTCTTATTAAAGAGTTCAGTTTATTCCTTGCAAACGGAGTTTTCTCCAAGTGGAAAAATTTTGGAGTTTCATTCGTTACAGTGGAATTTGTATCAAGGTGGAGATTATTGGGTTTATGACCCAGATTCATCTAGGATGTGTGTGGTCTGGTGTATTGGGCCTTGAAAATGTCTAAATAGGGTCTATGGAGGAAAAAGGGATTGACAGTGCTAGCCTACCGCTAGTTGGATGCTCGAGTGGTGATACGAAATTTTCAGCAAAGGACTTGCCACTTACCCACTAATAAGTGTGTTTTTGTACTTTATTTAATACCTAAATAAGCTTAAATATTGATTAAACGAGCGAAATACAATTAGATAAGAATTGCTTTTGTAGGTCAAAATCATCCAGGGAAATGGAAACAAGGCAAAAGGAGGAAAAAAAAAGGGACTAAAAGTGTGCACAATTGTGAAGTTGGGACCATAGTGCATAAGTCCCAAAAGTTGAGGGACCTTGGGTGCAAATTATGAAGGGCATGATGGATATGAAAGTCAAAATCTAAGAACCAATTTGTATAAGATCAAAGTTGAGGGACTTGGCTGCAAAATGAAACCAATTGTTTGGCGCCACTTTAAAGACCCAAGGTCCATTTTAAATATGTTTCCAAAACTTGAGGACTTGGGTTGCAATTTTTAAACAAATATTCTAAGTTTTTAAAGACGTGCAGCCACTGGCATTATTCTGTTTTGTTTTCCCTTCTTTTTTTTTTTTTTTTGCTTTGATTTTCTTTTCTTCTCCTTTACATTTTCTTGGTAATTTGGGGAATAATCTATGATGCTTGGATTTGAGTACAGGTACGTATCTAATTGTCCGATCTTTTATTTTCTAAAATTTAGGATATGGGGACGGGATAAAAAGAATCCAAATTTTGGACAAGGTACATGAGTATGTTTTTCAACTTTCAATTTTTTTACTAATCCAAGATATCATTTTGAATAGACCAAAATCAATTATTCACTAAGAATGAAATGAATATTGAATAAGGGGTTAACACGAATAAAATAAAATTTTGGGGTTTAGTTTTCAATTATGGAAATTACTAAGGGAGTGTTTAACACCCATTTTAATGGGTTGAAAGTTTTTGGAATAGTGATTGATGGAAGAATGTGTGGTGGAAAAGTGATGAAAAGTTTTAGATTTGTGTGCAATATTATATTATTTGGAGATTGTAAGGTTGAAATGAAAAAAGAGAATGAGAATGAAAATGAAAATGGGTGCCAAACAGGGAGCTAAATGTTATATAAAATAGAAAATGAGGGACTTGATTGCAATTTGGACTTAGTGGAGCACTAAGTAGCACTATATGGAACCCATTTTCATTTTATACAAACAAAACCCTAAACCACCGATATAAAGAGAGAAAGAAGGAAAAAAGAAGAAAATGTTAAGAAAAAATAAAGAAGAAAAAGAGAAAACCTAGCGCCACCACCTTTCTCCATCCTCTCAAGGACGACGTTAGGTTTATAGAGAAAAAAGGGAAAAGAAGAAAAGGGAAAGAAAAGGAAAAGAAAAAAAGAAAGAAGAAAGAAGAAGAAATGACGAAGTGTCCGATTGAAACATGGAGGATCGAACACATATCCCATGCTCATACTCTTGTTGTGTCTGACACGGAGTATTCAACTATTTTAAAGAATCCGAGCATCAGAGGGAACAATTAGAGCACAAAAAGGAGAATAAATCAAAGAAAATGTAGGGAAGAATTGGGGAACTCAAGATCCAAGCCATCATCATCTTCAAAAAATCCAACCAAAAAGGGTTTTTATCTTTAATCTTGCACTTTCTTTATTATTTTCTATCATTTGTGATGTATTGGATAAATATTATCCTTTATTATCATATATACAATATGGGCTAATTTCTTGTATTGGAATTTATAATAGTTGCTTAACCTAGCTTTAATTAATTTCACTATTTGCTTTTTAATGCTAAAATGTGTATTTCCATGTATATCTACTATTGTATTTCTTGCATTTTCATTTATGTGGCCAATGAATGATTATGTTTAGTAATTTGTATATCGTTCGAGAGAAGATTGTGTCTTTTAGACCAAATAGTAGAAACCCTATATTCTTGTAGGGAATATAAATATACCCTTAACCCTAGATGACCTATTAAGCTATTTTCACAAAGTTTTAATGTGATTGTTTAGTTTTAATCGATATAGAGGTTTAGTAGGGTTAATTTCGCTTGAGAGGGGTAATTAACTAAAGTTAGAAAATCGAATCTAATATCATAAATGAGTAATTTGTTAATTTGCTTGTGGAAAATTAATTGACGGTTAAGCGAAACCATGAATCTCAATCACATTTTCCTCCAAAATTTTCAAGTGTATGTTTTCTTATTTTGTAGAGTTTTAGTTATTTTTCCTTATTTTAAAATCAAAATCTTATTGTGTATTTGTTTTTACTATTAGAATTAAATTAATTATAGTGTAGTGGAAAGTAAACATTTCTCGAGAGATTGATAACTCGAACTTAAAAAGTCAATTTTGTTACTTGAACGCGACTCGTGCACTTGCAGTTTGCACTTTTATAGCGAATACCTACCACTCGACTGGCGCTCGCAGACACTCGAGCGTCGCTGTCATCCAGGTTTTCCTTGAGTTGTTTATGCCACGTGTTTTTTAGCCTAGTTTTCATCTTTAGGATTATTATTAGGGTTTGACATATATCCCTACAAATAGTATACTCTTCTTTACAAGTTAATTCATTACTAAAAGTTAGAATTATGTAGGAACACAAGAATGTTGTAATTTCTCTCTCCACTATTAGTGAATAAAATCTCCAATTCCTCTGTCAAATTAAATTCTTGTTTCTTGTATTATTTTTGTTGTGATCAATACTTCATATCATGCCGTATAACTTCGATCAGTTCCTAACAAATAGAAATGCAAATAAGTACCTTGACATCTTGAAGATCAACATTGGCAAATTGTAATAATTTATCATTCAGTGCATGCTCCACCTAAGACATACAAGTGAAGAATGTCAGCAGTCATGTAGAAAGTTTAAAAAGGAGATGATAACAGAATGTGTGTGGTCCAACAATAGATTGAAGGCAGAAGAACATTGAAGAAAATGGCAGAATGTATTGTAGGATTTATGCTCACAAGGCATGGGTAAGGAAAATATAATGCAGATAATGGCATCCCGGTCCAGAGTACTCACATGAGATTTCTTTGTCGTTTTATAAAGCTAAAATTTGAACACAAAGAAGCATAATCAACAAGGATTTCCTTGAGGAGTCTTTTTTTGCTTTAGGTATACAGCTGAAAGAAAGCACAGAAAATATTGGCGACACTTACCCAGAAAAAATATATATTCATCTCACTCCTTCAAAGCCTGATTTTAAATATTGTGCTTGCTACATATTTTTAACTATGCACCAATGATCAGATATGTCCTAAATATGCAATTCAGTGAAACAATAAATTTAACCACGCTTGTCGAGCAATTGTATGTTATCACAAAAAACGACTAATGGAGCTACTATGACAACAGCAAGAAAGTTTCCACCTGTGATCGAAGAATTTCCTTGTAAGTTCCAATCTCCCTCAAAGCAATTGCACATTTTGCCATATCAGGGCCTAAAAGTAAAGGATTAATCAGCTCCATGATTGAGAATCACACTGATTTTACTTACAATTGAAAGTGAGGCAAGAGAAAATTAGTAAAAATGCAATGTAAGTTAAACGCAAGTGACACACTTTTGCTTCCAGTTTTAAATGTGCCTACTGGGACCCATCTTCATACTGTAAGGTCGTACGGATCTGCAACTAATTGAGTTCTTTTCAGTTCTCCTCAAAATGTATATTTTCCTAAGACTTCCCTTACTCCATACAAAAATTGATCTACTGTCACCAGTTTCAAGCCCATATTATATAACTGAAATTGAAGAAATAAATACCATCTATCTGAAATAATATCCTCCATGAGATACCATCAATAGCAGCTCCAAATGTTCCACTTTTTCTCAGTCTAACCATATTTTTCTCAAAGAAATTTTATATTAATTGGTAGAAGGACTTTCGCAGCTCTTTTCAAAATTGAATATATTGCTCCCTAAATAATAGATAAGATTATTTTGTTGCAGAAATCTCACGTTGACAATTAAGTTTCTAACCTGACGTCCAGGAAAAGAGCTTCTTATAATTGAAGTACTGTAAGATCATCTCGGCAAACCAGCATGATTAAACCATGTTTAGTGACTCCATGTATGTATCAAACTATAAAACAGTGCCAAACTTATTGCAGAAAGAAAGTAATATCTGTTGAGAAAGTTTTACTAAAGGAATGTCAAAAGAAAATAAATAATGTAACCAAAACGCAAGGAGGTTGAGGAAGCAAATGAAACTTCACTATTTTAAAGTTTTCCTCTAAGCCAATTGTTACCTCGAACTTGGAGTCTTGGATATTAGACTGAGTGATAGACAGTTAGTGTGCACATAAAGAGAAATGAATTTAATAGGAAAATCCCATTAGAAATCATTACTCGCAAAGACTTGAAAAACTGAAAACTTGCATAAATAGGTTTTACCATATGTAATGAACATTAGAAAACAGTTGTCTATACCAGATGCTACATAACTTGAGGATAATGCTTAGGGTCACATGATTTTTTCTTTCTATCCCATTTTTTGAGAAAAAATAATTTAAATTTACCAAAGTACCTGTGAACATTCTCAAGGCTTTACAACTTTAGAGAAAATTACAATGCCGATGCCGATGCCACATTAATTTTTTATTTATTAAAATTATGCCTATTCTCATGGAAAGAATTTGATTAGGATAATCAAACATGAATACCTCCAAATGCCACAGAAATTGGATCATTATGCCCCCCTGAAAAAGTTTCAAGGGAATTTGCAAAAGAAATGTCCCTATCATATGCTTCTCCAAGCCCGTCTCTGTAAATAACAAAGTGGTAGTGTTGTGATGACATGATAGTAATCCTAGATTACCATACAGTTGTAAAGAAAACCACTTGGAATTTCAATAATATCAAAATAGAGAAATGTTCTTGACATTATTGCTCACTCTTGAAATCAGATGTAAATTTCAGCAAATTAAAGAAATGGCCAACACATTATATTAGATAGCTGATACTGCATTCATCTTCCATTGATGAAAAGGAACTGAAAAGCTATATTAACATTAAAAAGAGACGTCAATGAAGGCATACAATTAGAAAAGAATGAGCCTCACTAAATTTCTGAGGTTTCATATATGGAAAAATTTAAGGATAATTAGCTCAGTGTCATACTCATCTCCACCTCCCTTCAAATGAAAATAAGGAGCAAGAAAACAAAAGAAAGAAGAAGAAATTAGAATAAACCGATGAAGAAACAACAGGTGCAATTATACATCTTTTTAATGTTTTCATCACGTCTCTAGTGATTTTAAAAGATGTTGACGTTTCTGTTGCATAAGGGCTACAATTAAAATGGTTTTTATGTACACATAATCCAGCAATTCACTTTATTTGCAAGAAAATATTTACTTTTATGTTAATAATTCATGAAGTCCCATATCAAAAACTATTCATATCCTAATGCCAAACATAGACTGTAGGCCATGAATGTAGCCACTGAAATTTCAAGGAGGCAGATATGACAAAATCCAAGTTGAACTTACACCCAAGTACGTTAAAGATTTCACCAATGCACTAAAGGGCATGCTGTTTTAAGACCTGGTAGTCCTTCACTCGGTTATCAATCTTTGAGGTCAAAAGGTGCTCAAATTCTCTGTTAACAGCTTAATCATTACGATTGCCTGACTACTAAAAAAAATATGATTATGCATGCAATAGAGGTCCTCGTTACTTAAACAAATGGTCAATAATTCAATTATTTGTAGAGTACTCAGCGCCAAGTATAAAAGTTCTCATGACCATAAAAGATCATAGACGCAATAGAAGATAAGATGCTTTACACATACAGACATTAATGCACATACAGACACTCGTGCACATATAAACCAAGAATTTATGCTTTTAAGAATTTTAAACTAAAACTTTAATATCTAATTTGAGTCATGACTAAAGAAGAATAATAATGGAACAATACTATGTATAAGCAATCCAATGAGAAAAGTATGCAGATTCGGACTTACGTGTACTTTCGACATCCTTTATGGAACTTCAGACTCCTATCTCTTAATGTCTCAGCACTTTCTTCCAAACACTGGAGCTGCTTTGCCAAATAAGATATGTCCAATACTTGAAAAATTTTAAATGTTTTCGAGATGTCAAATTCAGACATAAGAAATGGCCATGTAAAGATGCAGACAACAATATATATTATGTAATAAATATAGTTGATGGTTCTCTTCGTTGACAATGTAGCTCATAAAATGCAATTGAGTACACTAAGAAATCACAGCACTGCATTTTTATCACGCACGCCTCAAAACATTATCACGTCTGGAGACTCGTGACATATAAATATTGTCATGCTCATGTATCTCTGTCTCATTGTTCGCACAGAAATGGTAACATAGAGCAGGTTTGGCTGCCCTAAGAAAAAAGTAAACGGACTTGCATTTCCAAAAGTAAGTTTAGAACTAAGAGTTTAAGTTTTTCAAGAAAACATGTTAGAAACAAAAATTGCTTAAGTTACATTTAAGTTGTAAGTACTTTTATTTTTTTCCTTAGGCTTAACCGAACCCGCCACATTATTCTTTCCACTGGCGTGCATTGACATGCTCGGACCATATGATACAAGGGAGCTCTTTTATCTTTTTTAAAATTATGTTAAATAATTACTGAATAGTTCCATAAAGTTTTCTCGAAGCTTAATATTGCTAAAGGCAGAATCAAATCAAAATAACAGTTGAATTTTCACAAGATAATAAATCTTCTTGCCAAAAGTATATTTGATACCTCAATGCGGTACACTAAATTTTCACACAAAATAATGATTAAATGATTTCCATATGTTCCTGCCACTGTTCTATCTGCTCACAGTATTCATATACTGGCAAAAGCTTCTTCACCCTTTCAATCACTCATAGGCCATAACATGTTTCATGCCACTCCTTACAAGTATAACATCAAACTTTATTGCTCATTATCAACTATTTTTTGATATTTTCTTTGTCAGTACTACTTAGGCTAAATTTTTTACAAGCTTATCTTGTCCCCCTTTTTTTCCTCTAAATTTTCCTGCTCAAGTAAAAAGATCATCAGCAGAACTACTAAAAATGTACCCAACATTTTCGTGTTATAAATCTAAAAATAGATGTTAATCTCTATATTCAATGATCCATACAAAATATCACCTGTTGCCGAAACATAGGCGAATCATCAAGGCTGGCAAAGTACATCTTTCCTTGTTGCATCTGATCCAAATCTCACACCTATGGAATTTGTTCAATTGATCCCATTTATACTTTCCCTACAAAATCCAATTTTGGACAACGCGATCAGGAAATCCCATTTTGTACAACAAAAAATCCAATTTTGTAAAAAACGATCACACCTATCTGAAAGAAAAAGTAGAAAATTTGTGAATATGAAAATGGAATGATGGGTATTTTAGAGGGGGGTTAAAACGGAAGCGAAAATGGAGGAGAATTGGGAAATGACCATTTTCTGCGATATTTCATGGCTGTCACAGAACACACGGTTGTTTTGTACGCAAAATCATTTTAACTGCCCCTGCGCGCCAATCCCTACTGCCGTTGGCATGCTCATGCTTTTCTCGGGGAAAAAAATTCTAGTATTATGGCGTAGTTAATTGTCCCGATGCTTATTGAATTTATGTACGTGTCTTCGATGAGAAATGTTATTCATTCTCAATGGAGATGCATTCAATTGTTCATTGAAATTTAAAATGTCATTTTTTATTTAACTTTATCCAAACATTGAACATTACTGACTAGCAAACATTTGTTTCAAACCTTTTAACGAAATTAGTGATGTGACTAACGAAATACACATGTAGCGCCTTTTCATGCCGTTAATAAATTGCTACGTCTTCAATTACTCACTAAATTTTGAAAAACGTCTTTGATTGCTCACTAAATTCTAAAAATCAATTTCAATTGCTCACTAAACTTTGATGCGGTCGAATTTTGGCCATTAAACTTATAAAAATGACGTGGACATATTGTTCACAGCACAAACGCATAGATCACGTAAAAGTAATAAAGTGGATAAATGAGTCAGGTTGTCGATCCCATAAGAAATTATTACTCAATTACATAATAGTTAAAATTAATTTTAATATATTTATGTAGAATTTTATCATATTTTCATCAAAAATTCAAATTTAATGAACAATTGAAAACTTGGTAATTTGTTAACAATGTGATGAGCGCCACATGAGTATTCCGTTGCCACATCATTAATTCTGTTAAAGATTTGGAACGATTGTTATACTAGCGAGTAACGTTCAACGTTTGGATAAATTTAGTAGCCAAAACTCGACATCTTAAATTTTAGTGAACAATCGAAAACAAAGACATAAGTTCAGTGACTATTGGGACAATTAACTTTATTGTGGTGTACTCTTGATCATTGTTTAATTTAATTGAGAGATAAACGGACACATGTCAGTTAAAATATTGACATAAAATATCGAATTTCATATTCAACAATATTAAAAACTTTCGAAATAATGGTATAAAAACGACAAAATGATAAATTAGTTATGTTGTGTTTGATCACACACATTTTTCATGGAAAATGGAAAACTTTCCATGGTTTTGACATGTTTGATTGCAAAATTGTTGCCTGAAATTTGTTTTCCAAACAGTAACTCACGCGCCTCATTTTCCTTGAACTCCTTGAATTGGTTTTCTTTTGGTTTGGTTAGTGTTTTGTTTTCCAACTTTTTTTTTTTTTTTTTTTGGCAATTGAAAAAAGTTCTAGACACAATGGTAAAAAAAATTTCACTTTTATTGACAATTTTTCATACAAAACAAAGCCAAACAAATAGTATTCAGTATGGTAAAAAAAATTTTGAATTTTTTTTTTTAGCAATTGGAACAAATTATAGACACAATGGTAGAAATAATTATCACTTTAGTGAATAATTTCCATGAAAAAGAAGCCAAACGAATACCAAACTTTCAACATTTTCCAGGTGGAAAATTATACCAATCAAACACAATTAATTACAATTCCCAGTAAAATAATTTTAGGCAATTCAATTCCATGTAAAACATTTTCTTTCCACCCATTTTCCACTTTTACAATCAAACGGACCCTTAGTTCTCCACGTAAAACAATTAGAGCGTGTTTGGGAGCAATTTTTGTGGGATTTTAATCAAAATTATAGTCGTTATAGTCAACCTGTGGGCCCACCTGTGAGAGAGAGTAAAAAATGGTAGCTGATTTGATAGTTAACGACTAGAATTTTGATTAAAATTTTGATTAAAATTTCTCCCAAACATGGCCTTAATAAAATAGTTAAAAAAGAGAATACGGAATAATTCATCAACTCCCTCCCTCTAATCTCCCATGCCATCACACCCCCACTCAACCCACTAAACCAAAACCAAATAAACGCGCCCCATCATCGCCGCTTTCCACAGCCACTATCACTCGTCGCTGCTGCCTATCTACATAACTTATATAGAACGAGATGTAAAAATAGACTTGCGGTGAGATGAGGAGTCGCTAGCTCCTCCGCCGCCTCCATTCTCAGCGGCAACTTTCCTCTTCACCTGCGGCGATGAGCTAGTCAACAATATGCTTTTACTTGATGATCCTTCTTGACTCCTCATCTAATTGATCAATAATCTACCACCTAAAACACATTCATCCGTTAACAATGAATGTAAATCAACCATAAAAATCAAATTAAAAACATATCAATTTTAACAGAAATAAAAGTCAACCCGATGTGATTGCACAAAAGTGAATGGACCTCCATAGTTTCATGGCCAATTCACTCAATCCAAAATTTTGTTTGAGATTTTGCTTGATGAGTGAGCGGCAGCGAGTGGTGGTGACTTTGGAAGGCGGTGACGGTGAGGGTTGTGTTAATTTGGTTTTGGTTTAATGGGGTGGGGTGGGGTGGGGTGGGGTGGGAGATGGTGAACAGTTCATGTTACTTTTTTTTTTTAAATTATTTTAACTGTTTTATGTGAAGAAATAACAAATTTATCATTTTGGTCTTTCTAGATTTAGTTAAAACATATTTTCTTGGTGAACTAACGATCAACTTGATGAAATTCGTCCATTTACCCTTGTACTGCAACAAAATCAAAGGTTTTGAACAAAGTTTGAAACTGTGGATGGCACAAAGTGAAAATAGAGATAAAGTGTGGAAAAAAAAATGTGTTTGGAGCATGCTGCAATTATCCCCATTAGAAAATAGGATTGGAACTAGCTCCGCCTATTTTGAGCGGGTTCATGAGTTGCTTTTTGAACAATAATGGACCATATCGGGTTTTGATTTTTTTTAACTCAATGACGTGTGAGATTTTACTTAGTCGACTCAATTTATTACAAAAAAAATTGCACTATTGCTAGTAAGTTCTTCTATTTGTAACTTGCTTGAGTGTATTGCACAAATATTTTAATGAAGTAATTTGCAAATATACCAATGAAAATGTTTAGCTTTTTTCAATTATATATTAAGTCAATGTTTGATGCAGATTCGTAAAGAAAGAATTTATTTTAAATAGTGATGTGATGGAAAATATGTGGTTAAAAAAAATGAAAATTTTTGAATTTACGTGTAATATTATTTTATTGAAGATTGCATGGTTAAAAATAAGTATTGAAAGAATGTATTTTTTCAAGAATGTGGATCAAACATTGCATAAGAAATTATGAGTTTGGCGGGATATTCCACAATACTGGGGGTTGTGGCTGGTCTAGTTCAATTTCGAAGACAGCTCAAACTAGACTCGAACTAATATGTTTGCTTGGATTGTTTCAAGCCTCGTACTCGCCTGAGTTATGTACTAAAAGTGTGTTTGGTAGGGATTTTTGGGGGAATAATTGATTTTTGAATAGTGATATGATGAGAAATGTGTGATTGAAAAAGAAGAAAAAATATTGATGTGATGGAAAATATTATTTTATTATATTGAAGAATGTGTGGTTGAAAATGATAATTGATTTACTGTAAAAAAAATGAGAATCTGTACCAAACGGGCTCTAAGAGTGCAATTGACTAAGCTTAAAATCAATTTTTCCTTTAAAAAAATAAAATAAAAAAATACCAACCATGTTGAGAAGAATGACAACACAAATTATAATGTGTCAAGTTGACTCAGTCATGATCTGGCCAAACAACTAGAACTTTTGAGTTGAGCCAAACATGCCATGCTTAATTAATTTGCATGGGGATACCGAATAATGATATAAGATGTAATTATTTAATTGATGTGTGCAGTGTATATTTGAGGGTCCAAGAAAGGACAATCTTCATGCAACTTGTATAATTATTGTACTAATATCATACATGGCTTGTCCTTGTTGGAATAATTCCAAGAAATTAATATGAAGGTGACAAATGACATTATCAATTAGTACATTCAGAAGGCAATTCAAGTTGTCATATCCATAATAATGGTGTGTCGAGATTGGGACCATTTTTCATATTTTTTTGCGACAATACATCATTGAACAATTTAAATTTTTGACAATTTTTTTCACCCAAACAAAACTTGCTAAGATTTATAATGTCCATGGGAATATAGAGAGTGTACAAGTGACATTTTCCATGGGAATATAGAGAGAGGTATAGATAATTGACACAAGAAGTTGATCTTCCACGTGATTTTATTAGAAAATTTGTATCTCGAGTATTGAACTCAAGGTCTCTTTTCGACTTCTTGAACAATATTTGAATGAAATTATTCTTGTTATCGATGTTCGCAAAAAAATATTATAGGAGAAATCCTAACAAATGTCGATCCAGTCAAAAAGAGAAGGAATGTATTATGTATGTGATTCCATGCAAATTTGGTAATCTTTTTAGTCTTGCACTCTGGTCCTTTTTTTATAGAATTGGGTGGTGTTTATGGTATGTGAGTGATTGATTTCTTGAGTTTGGATAATTTCTTCATTTTGGAAAGAAGATGGGAGACTAATGTCCACAGCTAACCAACATTTTATTCAGTCTACTGTATATAGGTGTTTATAAATACTTTATGATCAAATTACTTTTTTTTTTTTTTCATCGCCATTCATTTAGCCTTGTTTATAAACATATTGTGAGACATTCCATTAATCTCAATATTGTAAATATATCTTGATGTAAGACTTTGTTTGATAGCCATGAAATAGGTTGAGTTCTAGACCTTATTCTTGATGTTTAGAAGCTGATAAACGTATTTTAATTTAACGTGAATAGATCCCATGTTAACTTTTGCCTTGTGAGAAGTTAAGTCAAAATAGGTGGTCAAAGTCAAATGCCAAGTGTCACTTGCATTATATGCCTCAATGCTCTAAGTTGGAAGGTTTGGTATCCTGGCGAACTAGGGATGATAACGAGAACTCCCCATCTGAAAGCGGTGGGGATTTCACGATCTTTGACTTGTCCCGGTTAATAAAATTTACTTTAATTAATATATTTATGTATAAAAGTAGTGTAATGTGTGTTTTTTTTAATCATTTTTCAAGTCTTAAAAATAATTTACAAACATTTAAATTAAAATAAAAATATCTAAACAAGGATTGGGAGTTCCCAAGTGTCTGTCTCATCCCCATCCTAACTCAATCTCGAATAAGCAGCGAAGGAGAACGGAATACCCCTGCGATTCCTATGGGCAACAAGCCTAAAAATGGAATTGAATTTTTTCCGACTTTTACAAAGAGGTGAAAAGCATTTGCATTTGATGATCCAATATTTATTGTATTCACCTTCAAAGATCGACACTAAACACGAAATTGAATTTGTTGTCATCGTGTTTGTAGAAAATAAATTACTGGAATGGTAGACTGTGGAGTTGGAAACGTTTTTAGGGTTGGTTTAGGGAATCTCCAGAGTAGAAAATCAGTTTGTATTTTGGTGATATACAATAATAACGATTAATATATTTTGTTAATGATTAAAAATTAACTAGGGTTATGCATCAATCAAACACAATTAAATATTTATCCCTTGTTTGATATCCATTTTTTTTCAAAATATATTTTATTTTCTCTTCTTTTCAACCACACATTTTTAACAAAATAATATTACACGTAATACAAAATCTTTCCTTATTTTTAACGACACATTCTCAATCAGTCTACTATTCCAAAATGTATATTCTACACAAAAATTTGGATTCATACATGCCCTTAGATTCACAATTCATAAACACTTAATCCATGTTTGAGCCATATTAAACTATTACAAAACTCATTTTTCAATAAAAACGGGGCTCAAACTAGGGCTAAATAGGATGAAATAATCTTGTATGCATTAATAAACGGACAATTAATACTTTAACTGCCAAAAAAATTTATTATGACAATAGTAATTTTAATGTGGGATAAAGTAGGGCTAGTTGGAGCATCTCCAAGATATTTTTTTTAAGAGCATATTGGTCATAGACTCATAATAGAAAGTATCTTTAAATTTAAACAGTATAAGAATGGCTTGAAAAGACACTTTTAATACAACATGTTCTCTATTTTATAGGATTAATGCTTAAAATTAAGTTTCGAAAGAGTCTTTATTTTAACTTTTGAAAATAAAGAGTGGATTTGACTCTTCAATTTTAGAGAGTCAAACTCACTCTCTATTCTTGTACCCGTTTGACATAATTTTTAAAATGTCAAAAGGAGCTTTTGATATTCAAATTTTGCTTTTATACCATTTAGCTAATTGTATGAAAATATTTCTTATAGTTAGAAGAGATTTTATATAAAGTTGGTCCAATATGACTTCACTAATAAGCAGTTTCGGAATAGAAAGATCTTTTTATGAGTTTTCAAACAAAAATAAAGGTACATTCCTCCAAGAGTTCTTCTACATGAACTAAAAGAAAAAATAAAAGTCATGTCAAACGAGCACTTAATATACAATGATTGCATTTAATAAATTATAAATTCTAATACTTTTTTTTCAAATTATTCAAATTACATTTGAACTGATTGATTATTAATATATATAAAAAAGTTAAATAAGAATGAGAAGAAATAAATAAATGTTCATTCAAAAAAATAAAATGAAGACTAAAAATAGAGAAAATTATTTGAGTGTATAAAAAGTTATTCTCTAAGTATAAAGTTCTCTCTCTTGTACAAAAGATGTAATTTATAAATAGAGAGTCTCTTAGTGATACTTTAATTTTGTATACAATCCAACAAAATATTTATTTTGGCATTTTAATTTACTTTTTCAACATTCATTTATTATTTTTCGTCATTTTTTTATTAATATATATATTTCTAGATATCAATAGCTAAAATATTATACAATTCTAATAATTTAAATAATAAAGTATTGAAATTTCCAATGTTATCAAATACAATATTGATAAAATAAAAATAGGCAGTGAGCTTGACTCTCCAAATATAGAAAGTTAAACTCACTTTATATTTCAAAAAATTAAAATATAGAATCTATTGAAACCTACAGTATGAGCCTGGGTGGTCATATTTAATATGTTTAATTGAATGAATCATGTGACTGTACATTTAAGTGAATTTAACATTTGATGTCATGTAATTGTCACATACACAGCACTAGTGGTACTAAATAGAATTACTCTTAAACTGAAGAGCATTTCACTTTTAAAATATTTATTGGAGATACTTTTAGTGTTCAATCAAGTGTTCATATCTTGCTACTTTAAATAGATATATTAAAATATGCAAAATTTTCATTTTAACTCATTGTGTTTCAAGTAAAAAAAATTGATGAATTTTGGTAAATTTATAAATATATTGACTTGATTGATTTAATTATAGATTATAATAAAAATAGAATCAAAATAAATTCGATTATGGACAAAATACAAGATAAATTAATGTAGAACCCGTCTCTTGGTTGGATCCTTGAAGGAAAGATTTGCTTGATCTTGATTTTCCCCAAAATCTTCTCTTCTTCCCTTTTTGTGCCCTTGTTCTTGGTCCATTTTCTCCCTAAAAATACATAAAGAAAATGAAAAGAAAAGAGAAAGAGGAATAATCTCCAAGTGGCTCAATTTTATCCTTAATTAAAACCTTAAAATCGTTCCAGAATTTGCTAAAAAGTCCCTAGATTTCAAAAAAAAAAAAAATGGCCCTGACCAGACAACGGTGCCTAGGCGCTCAAAACTTAAGCTTATTTAGTTGTTCACAATTGTGTAAAAACACACTTATCAACACCTTCAAACTTAAGTTCTTGTTCGTCCCAAACAAGATTATCTACTTACACAATCAAATAATGCGTGACAATGATCAACAATATTAGATAGCTTGCAAAATATCCATGAGTGTAAAATTGTATAATCAATTCACAAATATGCCTCTAAATAATGCCATCAAGGGCCTGTTTGGTACAGATTCTCATTTTCTACAGTAAATCAATTCTCATTTTCAACCATACATTCTTCAATAAAATAATATTTTCCATCACATCAATACTTTTTTCTTCTTTTTCAACCACACATTTCTCATCAAATCACTATTCAAAAATCAATTCTTCCTCTAAAAATCCCTACCAAACACACTCCAAAAGTATATTGAGCTTATCTAATATTCGATCGATGTATGTGTGCATAGTCTCACCTTTAATCATCACCTAGACTCAGGCAAAAAGTCAAAATAGAAAAAAAAAAAATCAAATTAGCTCCAACCCGACCTTTAATGATCATATATTTCCTTCCCTGCTCATGACATTCGTATCCCCCAAATGAATTTTTATTTTCTTTCATCAAGGTGCTAATCTAAAGGTTGTTGTCAAATGAATCTTCTCTTTTCTCGCTTAATTCGGTTGGGTATTACCAACAATGTTAATAATTTGAACATGTGATGATTCTTCACTACTAAGTGCTTTGATATTTAAGCTTATACTAGATAATTCAAACCACTAGTTATCTACACCCGAGATTCAATTGCAAATGCATAATGTCAAGTTTTTCGACTAAAGCTCATGCCCTTACTCTTTAAACTTTATTCTTAAATCTTGTAGTGAACTGTAGGTCGATAGCTTCCCAGTTATTTAGACCAAAGGATATCAAATTTCAAGCTACAAACTTAATAACTCGAATAAAAAAGGCTATGGAGTGAGGCCTAAGATTCAACAAGTGCAACGTTCGTTATTAAGCATGACAAAAATACAATAGGGCTTAGATCCCTTGTGTATGGTTATTACCTAACTTATATTTTGTTAGTAAAAGACACTCCCTACAAATATTTTCAACATGCCATGAAATCAACACATTTCTAGATAATCTCCTTTACCGGTTCAATCAGCCCAAACATTTCTCTCATTATGGTCAAGTGAAAGAGGAGAATGTCGGATTGATAGAAATTTACACACAACTCACAATCTAGGTTTACCAATTCAAAAATATATCTATAATAAAAAAATTCATCATCTAAACAACAATTGATCATGACTATTGTGCTCAAAATAATTTAAGATCTTGTATGGATGAGCAATTTTTTCAAAAAAAAAAAAAATTAGGTACAAATAGCATATTTGATCATAATTTATGAATCAACTACACTTTTAAACACCAAATCATCCTAAGCCAGCAAGGCTATCTAACGTGTCAACATAAAATCACCTTAAAATAACCACAATCACCCCAAATTAAATCACACGTTGCCCTCTATATGTAAAAGAACAAGAATGACACAATAAACACTTTTTATAGTCTTTAACTTGACTTTGACAATTTGCATCATGGGTATCTAAAGAAGACTTTAGATGTTTTGCACATTTTTCTTCTTTTGGATTTTCTCCACTTTTCATTTGTTTTCCAAAAGTCAACATTGCCCCTTTCAATATAAGATGACTTTCCTATTCACTTCGAATCAAATCTAACTATATAGACTCCCACCACATTATCCAGCTTAATCACAAACTCCATTTTTGGCAACCAATGAAGTCAGAAGAATATACATTAGTTTCATCCTGGCTTGCTATATTTTCATTCGGTTCCTTTATGATTAAGTTGTCATTCTCTTTGAGCTCTTTGTCAATAGTTGATGTCTCCTCGGATTCAATGAAACTCCCCAGGTAATGGCAAGTTTTTTCTTATAAGTTCTTTCAAGTAGATTATACCCCTACTTTTGAAATTCATCCCAATACATGTAATCTCCCATAAGCATGTCGTCTTCATTCAACTAGGAAAGTTTATGATAATATTTTGCAAGTATCTTCTTATTCAATGTAAGAGAACCATCTCCGACAATCTTGATGCCCTCATCCCAATCGTCAGATACATAACCCCTCTCGAGCATGTAACTTTCGTAGAATTATCAAGTACTTGTTTTCTTCACCTTAAGTATTGTCTAAACCAGAGAAGTTTCGACTTGAATACATCAATACACAAATACAAATATTGTCCAATATAATGTATCGCGTAACAAATTTCACATCTTGGATCTCCTCCAAGCATATATCCATAATCGATGTAGAGATTAGTAATTGTACAAATTTTGTTACTTTACCTATGATTCAATATAACTCCAATTGTTTTGATTATAACAAACACTTTTGTATTTCTAACAAATTTCGTTTGTTGAGTTTTCTACATGTATAAATTGTCTCAATCAATCAAAGGATTCAAATCGTCATCCGTTGCATATCACTTGGAAGTAATCCGAAGAAACCAAGACTTTTGAAGAATAGAAGCTTAGAAGAGATACTTTTATCGAATCTTCAAAATTAAGTGTAAAGGTATAACTTGTCAATTTTTAGCAAGTATAAAGCTCAAAGTTATCTTTTATACATCTCATTACTTGCATAAAAACTTATCGAAATGAAATTGATTTTGGAAAAAGGAATTTATAACATAAAACTTTCAAAACCAAAATCTGCCATTTCGGTCGACCGAAAGGTAGTCGACCGAAATTTGAATTTGAATTCAGATATTCCAACGGCAGGAAAATAGTACAAATGGAAATTTTGGGCTTTCGGTCGACCGAAACGTCTCAGCCGAAAGTTCCTGCCTTCACTATTTTGCTCTATAAATTGACCTCTCTTTTCATTCTACAAACACACTTTACAAGATAATTTTTGAGAGCCTTCATATTGAGAAATCTTTGAGTCTACATAAGCTTCTATCAAATTCATTTAGTGTAAGAATCTTTTATTTGTTTTGAAAACTTATTATTCATCTATTTCATTAAAAGATTCCATTTGAGCAAAGAAATCTTCATTTCATCTATTCTCTTATTTCTTGACTAAAGCATTTTCTTTGCCAACACTTGTTTAAGTGCAAATCTCTCTCTATAATTAATTTTGTATTATTTGTGAAGAGAGATTCATTGGTTGAAAACTTTGGCACATTAATCTTCACTATTGCATTAGTTATCATTCATCAAAGTTTTGCAACAAACACTCGAGCTTAAATATTTACTATTGATTGAAGTGTTTTCCTAAACTCTCTAAACACTTGATTTGATTATATCATTTGTCAAGAGAGTTATTTCAAATTGTAAAATTATCATTTATATTTCGGTGGTTTCGAGAACCTTGTGAAAACTCGATTGTTGTTAAGGATAGGTGCTCCTTGTTGTAAGTCACCTAAGGATAAGTGCTCCTTGTTGTAAGTCACTTAAGGATCGGTACTCCTTATTTGTAAGTTACCATTATAGTGTATTTGGCCTTACTCGTGACGGAGAGCTCGGTAACGGGGGACGTAGATCATTGCTTTAGATCGAACATCCATAACATATCGTTTGCATTCTCTATCTCTTTTACTTAACGCATCTATTTGGCTTTAATTTATATCGCTCTATTTACGCATTAACTTGTGTTTAGAATATTTGCGCATTCACTATATTAGAATATTGAGGATTAACGAAAAAGTTTCAATAACTAATTCACCCCCCTCTTGTTTAGTTATTCTTGGGCTAACAATTGGTATCAGAGCTTAGGTGCACATTTTTTTTTTGATTTCACTATCTTGTGCTATGACTAATCTTAATATTGAGGGGCATTCTACAAATCGTCCTCCTTTGTTTGATGGTACACATTATAATTATTGGAAAACGAGAATGACAATTTATATTCAATCTATTGATTATAATGTTTGGGAGGTTATTGAATTTGGTCCTCATAAGTTTACTAAGGTTATTAAGGTAGATGGAAATCCGGACCAAATTATTCCCAAACCTAGGGAAGAATATGATGAAGATGATAAAAGAAAATTATCTTTAAATGCAAGAGCCAAAAATCTTCTTTATTGTGCTTTAAACATAAATGAATTTAATCGTATTAGCACTTGTGATTCCGCATATGAAATTTGGCATGCATTAGAAATAACACACATGGGAACAAATAAAGTAAAAGAAACTAAGATAAATCTCTTGTTCAAAAATTTTGAAAACTTCTTTATGAAACAAGATGAACCCATTGCTAACATGATTACTCGATTCACCGATATTGTTAATGGTCTCAAAGGTTTTGATCGAAAATTTACTAATGGTGAACTTGTGAGCAAAATTCTTAGATCTCTTTCGGAAGATTGGAATTCATTAAGGATGTTGATAGAAAATACCAAAGATATCAACACATATCATTTGGAAGAGCTCTATGGAACCTTGATGACCTATGAGCTAAATCATGCCGAAATAAAGGAAAGATCGAGAAAAGCAAAAGAGGAAGAAAAGAAGGAATCTCCTAGAAGGCAAATAGCTTTGAAATCATCAAATGATGAAGAGACCTCAAACTCAAACAAGAGTGATGAGGAACTTGACGATCTTGTCCTCCTTGTTGAGAAATGGAGAGGTTTTCGCAACAACCGTCGATTTCAAAAGAGAGAAGACAAAAGTGAAGAAAAGAGCAAGAAGATTGTATGCTATGATTGTGACAAACCCGGTCACAAGAGAACCGAATGTCCAAACAAGAGATAGTTTTTCAAGAAGAAGACTCTACAAGCCACTTGGGATAATAGTGATGATGAGCAAGAAGAAGATGAAAATCAAGATGAAGTTGCAAACATGTGTTTCATGGCCATGGAGGATGAGGTAAACACAAATGACTCTCCTTCATGTGATGAATTATCTATTTCATATGATGAAATTATTTGTGTCTTTGAAAAACTTGCTCTCCAACACTCTACTCTCAAAAAGCAACATATTTTGCTACAAAATGAAACCAAAAGCTTTTAGAAACTCAAAAGGTCCTTGAGAAGCAAAATAATGATCATGAACTTCTAATCAAAGAAAATGCTTCTCTAAAAGAAAATATCCTTGATTTAACTAATATTGTGCACAAATTCACACAAGGAAAGAAAAACTTTGAGTTAATGCTCGGGAAACAAAAATGTGTTTTTGATAGAAGTGAGATTGGATACAAACCATCTCTAAAACAAAAATCACTTGAAAATATGTTTGTCAAAACTTCTAACACCACATGTAGTTTTTGTAACAAATGTGGACACGTAGCTTTCAATTGCTTAATCAAAAAGAAATTACATTTTCAAAAGAATAGGTGGGATCAAGGGTCCACTAGCACTAACTATCAAGGACCCAAAGTTAAATGGGTACCAAGATCAAAATTTGAATCAAATCTTGTAGGTGACTTCAAAGATAAAAAGCAATTGGTTCTTGGATAGTGGTTGCTCAAAACACATGACCGGAGACAAAACATTATTATCAAACTTCAAAAGGAAAGATGGAGGTCATGTTACTTTTGGAGATAATTCCGAAGGAAAAATCATGGGCGTCGGAAATATTGGTAATCTTTCATCTCCATCTATAGAAAATGTTTTGTTAGTAGATAATCTCAAACATAACTTGCTAAGTATTAGTCAATTATGTGATAAACGTTATCATATCAAATTCGATTCTTCGAAATGCCTTATTAAAGGTGCTACATCGAAAGAGGTATTGTTCATGGGTAACCGATGCAAAGATGTTTATATCATCAATATTGAATTTGAAAAAGAATTAAAATGTTTGTCAAGTTTTGAAGATGATACTTGGTTGTGGCATAGAAGATTAGGTCATGTTAGTATGGACCTAATTTCAAGAATTTCAAAAAATTGTTTTGTTAAAGGCTTACCAAATTTAAAATTTGAAAAAGACAAAATTTGTGATGCTTGTCAATTTGGAAAACAAACTAAAATCTCTTTCAAAACCAAGCAATTCTCTTCAACTACAAAACCGTTACAACTTCTTCACATGGATCTTTTTGGACCTTCTAAAACCGCAAGTTTAAGTGGCAAACATTATGCTTTCGTTATCGTTGATGACTTCTCAAAATTCACTTGGGTTTTGTTTTTGAATTTGAAAAATGAAGTTTTAAAAGTATTTAAAAACTTTTGTAAAAAGGTTCAAAATGAAAAGCAATATTCTATCACTACCATTAGAAGTGACCATGGTGGAGAATTTGATAATATTGCCTTTGATGATTTTTGTAAAGAAAATGGATATGAACATCATTTCTCGGCTCCTAGAACTCCTCAACAAAATGGTGTAGTAGAACGAAAGAATCGTACATTACAAGAAATGGCTAGGACCATGCTAAATGAAAACAACTTACCCAAATATCTTTGGGCCGAAGCCGTCAACACCGCTTGCTACATTATGAATAGAGTTTTGGTAAGTCGAAAGAATACCAAAACTCCATATGAGCTTTGGAAAAATAGAGTTCCTAATATTAGTTATTTTAAAGTTTTTGGTTGCAAATGCTTTATACTTAATACAAAAGAAGATTTGGCAAAATTTGATTCAAAATCCGATGTTGGAATCTTTCTTGGATATTCACCTACTAGTAAAGCTTATAGAGTTTTTAACAAAAGAACTTTAGTAGTTGAAGAATCCATGCATATTACTTTTGATGAAACTAATTCTCTTGATCAAGAGAAAGGTATAAATGTAGGTTTGGAAATCCCTTTTGAGCAAATGAACACTCAAGATCAAAACAAGGAAGATCCTCAAGAAGTTGAAAACAAAGATTTGGAAGAACAAAGTCCTCAACAAGGAGAAGAAGAAACTTCCAAACATCAAGATAATCAAACACTCCCTATTGAGTGGAAGTTCGTTTCCTCACATCCAAAGGAACTCATCATCGGTGATCCTTCTAAAGGTGTAAGTACTAGACACTCTACCAAAAGCTTTCTAAATAATTGTGCTTTTATTTCTCAAATCGAACCAAAGAATTTCAAAGAAGCCGAATTCGATGAATTTTGGATTCTTGCAATGCAAGAAGAATTAAACCAATTCGAAAGGAATCATGTTTGGGATTTGGTTGATAGACCAAATGATCAAACCATTATTGGTACAAAATGGGTTTTTTGAAATAAAAGAGATGAAAATGGTATTATTGTGCGTAACAAAGCTAGATTAGTGGCTCAATGTTACAATCAAGAAGAAGGTATAGATTTCGAAGAAACCTTTGCACCGGTCGCTAGATTAGAGTCTATTCGCATGCTTCTTGCTTTTGCTTGCTACAAAGGTTTTACTCTCTATCAAATGGATGTAAAGAGTGTGTTTTTAAACGGCTTCATTCAAGAAGAAGTTTATGTTGAACAACCCCCCGGTTTCAAAAATCATAAATTTCCAGAAAAAGTGTTTAAACTTCAAAAAGCTCTATATGGTTAGAAGCAAGCTCCAAGAGCTGGTATGAAAGACTAAGTAAATTTCTTATCTCAAATGGCTTTCAAATGGGGAATGCGGATACTACACTCTTTATCAAAACCAAAAAGGATGACATGATTATTGTACAAATTTATGTTGATGATATCATTTTTGGTGCAACTAATATTTCCCTTTGTGAAGAATTCTCAAAATGTATGAGCAATGAATTTGAAATGAGCATGATGGGAGAATTGAAGTTTTTTCTTGGACTTCAAATCAAACAAACTAATGAAGGCATCTTCATTAGTCAAACAAAATACATTATAGACATACTCAAGAAGTTTGATTTTGAAGACTTGAAACCAATGAATACTCCAATGAGTACATCAATCAAGCTGGATAAAGATGAGAACGACACTTCAATCGACATAACAAAATATCGAGGTATAATCGGATCTCTTCTTTACTTAACCGCTAGTAGACCTGATATCATGTTTAGTGTTTGCTTATGTGCTAGATTTCAATCCAATCCTAAAGAATCTCATTTAAGTGCCGTAAAACGAATTTTTAGATATTTATGTGGTACTAGAACTCTCGGCCTTTGGTATCCAAAAGGCACACACATTGACCTCATTAGCTATTCGGACGCCGATTGGGCGGGTTGCACCACTGATCGAAAAAGCACAAGCGGAACTTGTCACTTTCTAGGTTTTGCCCTTGTGTCATGGTTTAGTAAGAAACAAAATTATGTTGCACTATCAACCGCCGAAGCCGAATACATCTTGGCCGCTAGTTGTTGTGCTCAGATTTTATGGATGAAACAAACTCCTGGCGATTATCACTTAACTTTTGAAAATACCCCTATTATGTGTGATAACACTAGTGCTATAAATTTGTCAAAAAATCCCATATTGCACTCCCGCACAAAACATATTGAAATTCGACATCATTTTCTTCGAGATCATGTGCAAAAATGTGATATTTATTTGGATTTTGTTAGTACTGAAAAACAATTGGCCGACATCCTCACTAAACCTCTACCTCACGATCAATTCTCTTACATTCGTAGAAGCTTAGGTATTATAGATGAATCTGATATTTCTGGCTAAAAGTATATCATATGCATGTTTTAAAAAAACAAAATTGTTTCGGTCGACCGAAATTTGGGGTTTTCCGGTCGACCAATGGTCGACCGAAGTTACACTTTCGGTCGACCAGTGATCGACCGAAAAATACTGCAGCCTCCTTAAAAATTTTCTCTGCAGAGTTTCGGTCGACCGAAAACTTTCGGTCGACCGAAGTGTCGCGTTTCAGGCTTTTTAAATCCCTTTCTTCTTCCCCAAAATCAGACCTAAAACCCTAAAAGCTCGATTTTTCTCCTCTCCTCTTCATCAAAACTTCAAATTCCACTGATAAGATTCTACACCAAATTGCATAACCCATCTCACATTCACATCAATTCTTGACAAATTTTCATCAGATTACCTTCAAAACCTCGAAAATTTTGGATTTGGGTCAACCTCGAAAATTCTTCATTTCTTTTGAACAATCTCACCTCTAATCCATTGGCAACACTTCCCACATCAAGTGTTTGCTATTCTAAACGTGCTTCTCACCATTGGACGCAAGCCATGCCGCCAAAGAAGAAGTCAAAGAAAGGGGAATCAAGCTCTTCGACTGCCGGAGGTGACGCACCCATTGCCGACCGTTTCACCAACCATCCCATTCTTCGCGGTAAGACTATTGACGTCTTTGAATTTTCCCTTAAAGCTCCTTCCCTTAGAATTGAACAACTCTTTGAAAATATTGGGTGGAAAAATATCATTTCAATCTCTGAATATGTTTATCCCAATCTTATTCGAGAATTCTTTCGTAGTGCCACCTTCCACTCTCACTACGTTGTTTGCATGCTCAAGGATAAACGCATTACCTTAGATAACGCTACAATTAGACAAATACTTGAATTAGCTCCTTGTGAAAACCGTGCCTATAGGCAACATTTCCCGATTGAGTTTGATGGCTATAATGAACTTGAGGCATGCTGTCGTGTCACGAACCGACCATTAACCACAACTATGACCTTAACCTTGAACCACCTCACTATTCCGTGCAAAATTCTTCATCGAGTAATTGCTCACACAATTGTACCTCGTAGTGGCCATTTTGAGGAAGTCCATCATCTGGACCTCTTTCTTCTCGACTCGCTTCTCATAGGGCGAAAATTGGATTTCTCACACATTTTCTTACAACACATTATTTACGTTTCCTCATCCCCTAGAACTTTAGGATTACCCTATGGCATGATCTTCACCAAAATTTTCCAACGCTTTGGCGTGCCTTTAGACAACGAACTCGTCATTCATCCTAAACCCACCGACGTTATCAACCTCAAAACTCTTACTCGTATGAAAATTGTTCAAGATCAAGGGCAATGGGTGTGTCACACTCAAGGTTTTAACGATGATTCGGGGCCAACTACTTGGCCACTCACCGAAGAAGGAGTAGATGAAATGGGTACTGGAAGTGATGATGGCGATGATGTTGGCGATAATGGTGATGGTGATGGTCATAACCCACCTCCACCAAGGCGAAGACTGTTTTCTCCGCCTGCTGCACCTACCTCCGGGCGCCTTATGTCCGAGGACCAATTCCAATTTCTCCAAGGTCACATTGAGTCAATTGCTACTGTCGTCAACAACCGAATTGATTCTCTAGAGCAACGCATGGAGCAAATGAACCTAGCACAAAACCAACGCTTGGAGCAAATGCAATTGTCTCACGAAGCTTTCTACACTCACATGTATTCAATCTACCCTCGTGGTCCTCCTCCACCGGCGGAAGAATGAAGCCCTACATTTGTTCAAAATGTCTTACTCTTAGACTTGCATATGTTTTCACTCTTAGACTTGCGTATGTTTTGAATATTATCATATTATGCAAATTAGATCTATGAATTTTGTGACCTATGATTATATAACATGTTGTTTTCATTGCACCTATGGCTCTACTAAGGGGAAATTTGTTTAACGTCCCCATCCTTTTTGATGATGACAAAGGGGGAAAAATACAAACGAAATGTGAAATGATGGAAATTGATATATGCTATAATATATGCTGTAACTTGTGGTTTGAAAAATCCTATGTTTGGAATGTGATATGGGAATTGCTATATGTTTTGAAAACTCTATGTCGTTTTATCTTAAATTATGGAATTATGCACACAAACATACAAATTCTAACTTCACTCTTCACATTGATGTGTAATTGGTAGGGGGAACATATTATATATCTCTATATATTCCTACAATCACATATTGTTTGTCATAATCAAAAAGGGGGAAATTGTTGACCTATGATTCAATATAACTCCAATTGTTTTGATTATAACAAACACTTTTGTATTTCTAACAAATTTCGTTTGTTGAGTTTTCTTCATGTATAAATTGTCTCAATCAATCAAAGGATTCAAATCGTCATCCGTTGCATATCACTTGGAAGTGATCCGAAGAAACCAAGACTTTTGAAGAATAGAAGCTTAGAAGAGATACTTTTATCGAATCTTCAAAATTAAGTGTAAATGTATAACTTGTCAATTTTTAGCAAGTATAAAGCTCAAAGTTATCTTTTATACATCTCATTACTTGCATAAAAACTTATCGAAATGAAATTGATTTTGGAAAAAGGAATTTATAACATAAAACTTTCAAAACCAAAATCTGCCATTTCGGTCGACCGAAAGGTAGTCGACCGAAATTTGAATTTGAATTCAGATATTCCAATGGCAGGAAAATAGTACAAATGGAAATTTTGGGCTTTCGGTCGACCGAAACGTCTCAGCCGAAAGTTCCTGCCTTCACTATTTTGCTCTATAAATTGACCTCTCTTTTCATTCTACAAACACACTTTACAAGATAATTTTTGAGAGCCTTCATATTGAGAAATCTTTGAGTCTACATAAGCTTCTATCAAATTCATTTAGTGTAAGAATCTTTTATTTGTTTTGAAAACTTATTATTCATCTATTTCATTAAAAGATTCCATTTGAGCAAAGAAATCTTCATTTCATCTATTCTCTTATTTCTTGACTAAAGCATTTTCTTTGCCAACACTTGTTTAAGTGCAAATCTCTCTCTATAATTAATTTTGTATTATTTGTGAAGAGAGATTCATTGGTTGAAAACTTTGGCACATTAATCTTCACTATTGCATTAGTTATCATTCATCAAAGTTTTGCAACAAACACTCGAGCTTAAATATTTACTATTGATTGAAGTGTTTTCCTAAACTCTCTAAACACTTGATTTGATTATATCATTTGTCAAGAGAGTTATTTCAAATTGTAAAATTATCATTTATATTTCGGTGGTTTCGAGAACCTTGTGAAAACTCGATTGTTGTTAAGGATAGGTGCTCCTTGTTGTAAGTCACCTAAGGATAAGTGCTTCTTGTTGTAAGTCACTTAAGGATCGGTACTCCTTGTTTGTAAGTTACCATTATAGTGTATTTGGCCTTGCTCGTGACGGAGAGCTCGGTAACGGGGGACGTAAATTATTGCTTTGGATCGAACCTCCATAACATATTGTTTGCATTCTCTATCTCTTTTACTTAACGCATCTATTTGGCTTTAATTTATATCGCTCTATTTACGCATTAACTTGTGTTTAGAATATTTGCGCATTCACTATATTAGAATATTGAGGATTAATGAAAAAGTTTCAATAACCAATTCACCCCCCTCTTGTTTAGTTATTCTTGGGCTAACATCCGAGTCGATCCTTCAAGAAATATTTACTTTTAAATACAATACTCTAATCAATTTAATCCTAATAAAGAAACACACTACACAATATGATTTTGAAAATAATAAAAATAGTAACTAAAAGCTTTAGAAAAATAACAAATTTAAAAAGTAAGAAAAAAAATGGAAAAAAAAAGTAGTTGTGATTCATGATTTCACTTAACCATCGCTTAAATAATTCCTTCACAAGCAAATTAACAAATTACTTATTAATACGTTAGACCAGATTTTTCGATTTTAGTTAATTACATCTCTCGAGCTAAATTAACTGTAATTAATTACTTTAACCTATTATATCTCTGTGTTGATTAAAACTCAAACAACCTCATTAAATTTTTGTGAAAATAGTTCAATTGATCATCTAGGGTTAGAGGTGTATCTCTATTCTCTACAAGAACCTAGGGTATTTGTTACTTGGTTTAAAATGGACAATATTCTCGCGAACAATGCACAAATCACTCGACACAAACATTTATTGACCAAATAAATGATAGCATCAAAGACAATAGTAAACACACATGAAAATAAGTATTTTAATTCCAAAGAGCAAGTATTAAAATAAATAAAGCTAGGTTAAACTACATCAGAAATCCTAGCATCAAGAACTAGCTCATTTTATATAAATAATAAAAAAGAGAAGAGTTAGATAAATACATTGCAAGTTCAAGAAAATAATGGACAAAATACAAGATAAATGTAGAACCCGTCCCTTGGTAGGATCCTTGAAGGAAAGATTTGCTAGATCTAAATTTTCTATCCTCTTCTTCCCTATTTGTGCCTTTGTTTTTGGCCTTCTTTTCTCCCCATTATGTGCCCTTGTTCTTGGCCATTTTTCTCCCCAAAAATATAGAATGAAATGAAAAGAAAAGAGAAAGAGGAATAATCCCCAAGTGGCTCGATTTTATCCTCATTTAAAACCCTAAACCATGTCAAAATTTGTTAAAATGTCCTCAGCTTCTACCAAAAAAAAATAAAAATGAAAAATGGCCATTGGCCAGACATTGGGCCCATTGGCGCTGATAAGGTAGCGCCTTGGCACTTAGATTCTGTACAAAAGTCAGCAAAGTGGTGGGTAGGCTCCACACTGTTCTTCCCCTTTTTCCAACTTAAGTCCAAGGGTAATTGCGCGTTAGGTCCCTTAACTTTGCTTTTGTGCGTTTTGGACCTCAATTTTTTTCTTTTGATTATGCCCTTCAAAATTGTATCCAAGGCCCTTCAACTTTTGGTGCTTATACAATTTGGTCCATAATTTCACATTTTTGCACAATTTCAATCTTTTTCCTTTGCTTTAACCCCTTCAATTGGGGGGTTTTGTCCTATAAAAGTAACAATTAAACAATTGTGAGTAGAAATTTGCTCATTCAATCAAATATTAAGCTTATTTAGGTGTCCAATAAGTGTGTAAAAACACACTTTTCATCGTGTTCGGTGGCAAGTCTCTATTTGGTCACCATTCTGTCACCACAATCAGAGAGTACATTATGTAGAGGGTATGTTTTTTGAATCCAAGTAGGTTGCCTTGTTTCTAGCATTTCATTGTTTTCTTCTGGTGTGTCACCACTGCTAGCTCAGGATAGCCAGAATCAGGTATAGGAGGGTCTATCTGTCTTTTACTTTCAACATCTACAACAAAGTTTTCCTAAGTATTCTAGGTAGCTTCAACCTGCTACTCCAAGTTTTGAATCTCATGTTCTTGCGAATAAGAGGTGTAATCATGAGTATCATCAATTTTAACATTTATAGATTCAATAATAGTTTGAGTCCTTATGTTGTAAACTAAATGTTAAGTTTCGAACCCTGGACCTGGCTGTGGTTGTAAGTGTGCTTCCAAAATTAAGTGAAGTCCTGTTTCCATATGACAACTCTTTAAGTGGGTGGATTCAACTGGATTGTGACACGTGGTGTTCTGGTGACCGTTGGATGAAGTTCTAGAAGCTGCTATCTTGATATACCCACTTGAATGAACGATTGGAATCACTTCTTCGAGATTTGGAACGCTCTCACTCCCTTCTGTGAAACCATTTCTTCTTCCTGATTTAGGGTTTATCATATTTGATGAAATTAGTAGGTAGAATCTGTAATAGTTCAGATCGAAGGCTTACTGTGTTGTACTGAGTGTTCTGATATAAGAATCTGAGTGATTCTTGTGAGTTGTAGACTTCTGTGTCTAATCGAAGTAGCTTGGAGTGAGATCTAGGTGGAGAGTAGTTCGATCTGTGTGATTCTCCGAAGATAAGTTTGTATGACTTGTTTATTGTAATATCTTGAACATATTTGTATCTTGGCTGCCGGTTTTTGGCTTAATGGTGCAACCGAGCTTTATCCATTTATAATGGATGCTCAATAGGGGATTAGGCATTAGAAGTGGTCGCCGAACCTCTGGGGTTACGGCCGAAAAATTCTTGTGTTGATTTTCTTTATTCTTGCATTTTATGTTTATGTTCTGTTAATTAGGTTTCTTGATCTTGACTAATCCATACTTGTTTATTTGACCTTTCAGTGGTATCAGAGCCTGGTTTGCTGAATCTTGATACCGCACAATTGAGTAAATTGTGTATCTGAAACCTATTCCAAACCGTGTGAACTTTACTGAAGGAATCTAAGTTTATTACACTCACTTGGTGAGATCTTTCCTATACTTCTTTAAAGTAGTATTCTAATTTCTACTTTACCTTACACAATTACCCTATTGAGATTTGTCTTTGTCCAAAGGCTCCTAAGAAGCCTTAGGAATCTGAGATAAACTCAGGATTGAGGTGTAATTGGAGGATCTTGTTGAAGAACTTCTGTTAAGTCTAGGAATTGTGATCTCTGTCTAGGTTCCTATTTTATACTGTGTAATATTTGTTCATTATTTGGATACATAAACACGTGTGCATTATTGCTGTCTATTTGTGCATCAGCTTAGTGTATCTTGTCTGAGTACTTCCCTTATTCTAACTTGATTCATACGTGCCTATTTTCTTGACATATGTAATGGCTACCACTAAGTTTGAATTAAACCAATATGATGGGAGGGGGATTTTAATATGTGGAGTCAAAATATGAAAGCTGTTTTAATGCAAATGAAATGTGCTAAAGCCTTGGATGGTTCTTGGCTTGAACAGTTGAGTGACACTAAAAAGACTGAATTAGAAGAAATAGCCTGGAGTAATATCTTCCTCTACCATTCTGACAATGTGATCAGAACAATTGGTGAGACTGAAACTGCAGCAGATCTTTTGGCCAAATTAAAGGCCAAATATGAGCTAAAAACTGTTCTAAATAAATTTTTTTTGCTAAAACAGTTCTTTTCTTTCAAAATGGATCATTCTGTTGACTCAGAAGAAAATCTAAATAGATTTACCAAACTGACCCAAGACCTTGCCAACTGTGATGAAAATCTTTCAAAGGAACAGTTGGCTGTGGTCTTGTTAAACTCCTTTAGTGACAGACATAGAGACTTAAAGAATGCTCTTGAATATGGGAGAGATAGCCTTTCCACTGATATTATTATCAATGCTCTTAGAAATAGAACTCTTGAGCTTAAGTCTGAAAATGTTAATAATCAAAATGGGGAAATTTTTTTGATAAAAGGCAAAGGTTTTGGTAAATCTAATTTTCACTCAAAAACCCTCCAATGATTTCAGAAAAATAGGCACTGATAAATACAAATCTAAGAATAAGGCAAAAGGAAAGAAGTGCTACTATTATAGTAAAATAGGTTTCTTTGCTAAAGATTGTTTTAAGAAACAAAATGATTTGAAAGAAAAGAAATCCAGTGAAAGTAATGTTGTGATGACCTATGATAAATTTCAAGTTGACAATGGTCTGGTTCTTGTTAGTATGGAAAACAATCTGAATCAAGAATGGATTCTTTATTAAGTTTCTCATTTCATATGTGTCCTAACAAGAACTACTTTATGGATTTTCAAAAAACAAAAGGAGGGCACGTTATTATGGGAAACAACATAACCTGTAAAGTAAAAGGAATTGGAACCATTAAAATTCTTTTAGAAAATGGTAGAGTTTTACTTCTAAAAGGCATCAGATTTGTTCCTGAACTTGAGAGAAACCTTGTGTCTCTAGGTATGTTAGATGACATGGAGTTTGACATTAAAATGGGTCAAAGACATATAAAAATCTTTAGGGGTAGTGATGAAATCACTTCTATCCCAAAGAGACATGGTTTGTACTTTCTAAATGCTAAACCTTTAATGGGGCTAACTGCTGCTGCTCTGGATGAAAAGTTTAATCTTACCAAACTTTGGCATGATATCCTTGGTCACATTGGACAGAAAGGTCTAAAATCTTTACAAGATAAAAGGGTATTTGGGAAACTTAACATTGGTGAATTTTCAAACTGTGAACAATGTTTGATTGTTAAACAAGTCAAATTGCCTTTTCCCATTGGTACTCACAAAACTAAGCAAATTCTAGAATATTTGCATGCAGATCTTTGGGGTCCTGCATCTACACCTACATTGTCAGGTTTTAAATATTATCTGCTTATAGTTGATGATTTTTCCAAAAAAATATGGGTATTCCTGTTAAAAACAAAAGATGAAACTTTCACTGTCTTTAAAGATTGGAAAACCCAGATAGAAAACCAAACTAATTTGAAAATTAAAACCTTAAGAATTGACAATGGTCTCGAATTTTGCAATTGTGAGTTTAATGATTTCTATAAACTGCATGGCATGGCATCCTAAGACATAGAACTGTGACTTATACTCCCCAATAAAATGGTATTGCCGAAAGAATGAATAAGACCTTATTGAACAAAGTTAGGTACATGCTTTTAAGCTCTGGTTTACCCAAATTATTTTGGGGAGAAACTATTAAAACTGCTGCATATCTTGTTAATAGGAGTCCCACTAGTGCCTTAAATTTTAATGTGTCTGAATCTGTTTGGACTCAAAGTTCTGTTGATTATTCCTATTTGAAAATATTTTGTTGTGATGCGTATGCTCATCAGAATATAGGAAAACTTGAACCTAGATACTTAAGTGTGTGTTCTTAGGTTATTCTGAAAAATGTAAAAGGTTACAAGTTATGGGTAAAAGGGGAAAATGGATACAGAGTTATCATTACAAGGGATGTTGTCTTTAATGAATGTAGTATGCCATGCTTGGAAGGAAAGACAGAAAATGTGACTAAAAATGATGTTCAAATTGAGGTGGAGCTTGAACACTTAAACAATACTGATATTGAACCGGTGGAAGTTGGTCATACTGGTGAAACAGAAATAGAAACAAGTCAGTATGACAAACCTGACACTTCAAATGTTCCTCCTGATGAATATCAACTTACTAGAGATATGGAGAGAAGACAAATCAGACCCCCTGCCAGATTTAACGGTAATGATTTTGTGTCCTTATTCACTTTCCAGGAAGAAATAGATTCTGAACCAAATTCCTACTATGAAGCCTTAAAATCTAAAGATTCTAAATTGTGGTTAGAGGTTATGGAAGAAGAGATGGCTTCCTTGTACAAAAATAAAACTTGGGAATTGGTCAATAAACCAAAGGATTACAAACTGGTTAATTGTAAATGGATCTATAAACTAAAGGAAGGGGAATGTGGCAAAAATAAAGTTAGATACAAAGCTAGACTTGTTTCCAAAGGGTTTACACAAAAAGAAGGTGTTGACTATCATGAAATTTTTTTCCCTGTAGTTAAATATACTACTATTAGATGCATCCTTGCCTTGGTTGCCCAATTTAAATGGGAATTTGATCAATTTGATGTAAAAACTGCATTCCTATATGGTGAATTGGGTGAAGTGATTTACATGAAACAACCTTTAGGTTATGTAAAGGTGATCCTGATAAAACTGTGTGTTTGTTAAAAATGTCTTTGTATGGGTTAAAACAAGTTCCAAGACAACGGTATAAAAGATTTGACTCATTTGTCTTAAAGCTTGGTTTTAATAGAAGCAATTATGATACTAATAGAAGCAATTATGATACTTGTCTTTATAGTAAAGGAGATGAAGGCAAAAATTCTCTATATCTGGTCCTTTATGTTGATGACATACTTCTTGCTAGTGCTAATAAGTCTGAAATTGATGATATCAAATGCAAATTAAAATCAGAACTTGATATGAAAGATCTTGGCCCTGTCAAGAAAATTCTCGGTATGCTTATTATTAGAAATGTAGAAAATGGATCTCTTATCTCGAATCAAAATGATTATGTTAACAAGATTTTGAAAAAGTTCAACTTGTTTGATTGTAAACCTGTATCTTTACCCCTTGCAAATCATTTTAAACTCTCATCTGATTTCTATCCTAAAACTGAGGATGAATTTGATAGAATGTCTAACATTCCCTATGCTAATGCTATTGGATTTGTTATGTAATTGATGATTTGTACCAGGCCTGATTTAGCTTATGGTATTAGTGTTTTGAGCAGATTTATGGGAAATCCTGGTGAAAGCCATTGGGAACCTTTAAAATGGCTAATGAAATATTTAAAGGGATAATCCAATTTAGGTTTAATGTTTAAAATGGATAAAGAGTGAGTAATTTTAAGAGGGTATGCAGACTCTAATTTTGCTGGAGATAGATATAATAGGAGATCTACTTCATCTTATTTCTTTACTTTGTGTGGTACTGTTATAAGTTGGAAATCTCAACTACAAAAGATAGTTGCTCTATCCTTCACTGAGGCAGAATATATTGCTGCCACTGATGCCATTAAAGAAGGCATATGGTTGAATGGCCTTTTGAATGAACTTGGTTTTGTAGATTCAAATACTATTTTATTTTCTGATAGTCAGAGTGCTATTCACTTATGTAAGAATCTTATGTTTCGTGATAGAACGAAACATATTGATGTTAAATACCATTTTATAAGAGATGTTATTTCAAAATGATTACTTAAGATTGGAAAGATAGCTACTTTAAACAATCCTGCTGATATGGGAACAAAAGTGATACCTTTAAACAAATTCCAAAACTATTTAAAGTCATTATCTGTGGACTCTCTGCATTGATCATATAGGTACATGGAGCAATGAAATTATAAACTGCCGATAAAGCTCCTGGCTGCACTATTGGCAAATTTTGAAAGCAATGTGGAGATTGTTAAGTTTCGAACCCTGGACCTGGCTGTGGCTGTGGCTGTAAGTGTGCTTCCAAAATTAAGTAAAGTCGTGTTTCCATATGACAACTATTTAAGTGGGTGGATTCATCTGGATTATAACACGTGGTGTTCTGGTGACCGTTGGATGAAGTTCTAGAAGCTGCTATCTTGATATACCCATTTGACTGAACGATTGGAATCACTTCTTCGAGATTTGGAATGCTCTCACTCCCTTCTGTGAAACCCTTTCTTCTTCGTGATTTAGGGTTCATCATATTTGATGAAATTAGTAGGTAGAATCTGTAATATTTCAGATCAAAGGCTTACTATGTTGTACTGAGTGTTCTGATATAAGAATCTGAGTGATTCTTGTGAGCTGTAGACTTCTGTGTCTAATCGAAGTAACTTGGAGTGAGATCTAGGTGGAGAATAGTTCGATCTGTGTGATTCTCCAAAGATAAGTTTCTATGACTTGTTTCTTATAATATCTTGAACATATTTGTATCTTGGCTGCTGGTTTTTGGCTTAATAGTGCAACCGAGCTTTATCCATTTATAATGGATGCTCAACGGGGGATTAGGTGTTAGAAGTGGTCGCCGAACCTCTATGGCTAAGATCGAAAAATTTTGTGTTGATTTTCTTTATTCTTGCATTTTATGTTTATGTTCTATTAATTAGGTTTCTTGATCTTGACTAATCCATACTTATTTATTCGACCTTTCACTAAATAAGGTCGACTATTTTTTGAATACCCAATGAACACTCCTTCATTACTCTTGGGGTCAAATTTCTCCAAATGTTCGCTGTCATTTAATGTGAAAGTAAGTTGAGATTTGGTTTCCTGCCTTTCTAAAGCTCATAGGGTGTTTGTAACGTATCAATTCTCAAGGATACTCGGTTTAAAATATAGCCAGTAGTGTTTATAGCTTCAACCGATAATTTAATAGGACATTTCCTACTATTTAGCATTCCTCAGGCTATTTTATGTAAGGACCTATTCTTCTTCTCAATCACACCATTTTGTTCAAGGGTTTTAGAAGCAGAAAATTCATGAAAATACCATACTTTTTCACAAAAATTAGTAAAGCTGGCATTCTCAAACTCCTTACCATGATCACTCCTAATTTTTACAATTTTAGTCCCCCCCCCCCCCAGTGTTTTTCATTTGTCAATTTTTTATATACGAAGATAAATCTTTCAAAAACATCAATTTCTCCCTTTGGAAGTCTACTCAAGTGAATTTAGAGAAATCATCAACAACCACATAGATATATCTCCTATTGCCGAGGCTTTTAGTTTGAATTGGCTCCATCAAATCCATATTTAGCAATTCAAGATAGTGGAAGGTAATAAGAAATTGACTTTGTTCATGAGAAGTTCTAGTTTGTTTACCTTTCGGCACGAGCCGTACACACATTCAGGTATTTCTGTAAATTTAGGTATTTCTCTTACCACATCAAGTTTAGTAAGTCTAACAAGATCTCCATAGTTTAGGTGCCCAACTGCTTGTGCCATATATTTGTAAAGTTATCTTTTGAAACATGGTAGGAAATTTTAGATTCAAACAAATAACACTTATCACTTGACCTAGCACCTCGTAGGAGACAACTGTCATCATTTTTCATTACCTTACATGTACTTTTGGTAAACATTACCATGAGTTCATCATTATATAATTGACCTGCACTAATTAGATTAGCTTTTTAAGTCAACTACAAACATAACATCATTTAAAACAGGTAATCAATTTATCATGATCGTACCAACACCTTCAATTTTACTTTGGACTCCATCCCCAAAAGTAAAAAAATCCACCGAATCACTTTAAATTTTTTTTAGCATAGAGCGATCACCAATCATGTATCTAGAACAGCCACTATAAAAATACCAAAAATTTGGGTTCAGCGGATTTATATGCTATATTAACAACATAGCAATTAAGATCACTTTTTGTTACCCAAACTTGCATTGGAATTTTTCTATAAGGTGCCAATAGCAAGTAAACTCTTTTTGTTGGATGTTATTTTTTGCGCAATAAACAGTGAATTGAATTATGTCCATGCTGACCACAAGAACCACATCTACAGTGTCTTGTGATTTACCTATCTGATTGTGAGAGTGAGATATTACCTGATTAGCTGACGTATAGTCTGAACCAGTTGTTTGGAGGTAGTCAGAACCTGCGAGGGTGAGGCAAACACTAATTTTGACCTGTTGGACAAGGCTTCCTTTTTGGTTACAATCACAACTCTTTCTTCTTCAATGAACTTCATCATTGCAAAAGGTGTGACATTCTTTTCTTGTTTAGACTCTAGGTTCCTTTTCAGTGTACTACATTCTAAACATACATCGCTCGGTCCAACTATCTATATTTAGTGTGTTTGTAACTACAGGCAACGGTTGTAGCAAATCAGCACCAGATTGCAAGTTAACAATAAATGAGGTTACCTGGTTATCGTTTACTCTTTTCTCCTCATCTGAGCTTGACTTTTTTCCCTCATCTTCACTCCATGTTATGTTTATTTCCTTCTTACTCTTGAATTTCTTCAATGCATTTGCACATTTAGCTGCTATGTGACCAAATCCTTCGCATTCATGACATTGAATACTATTCTAAGTTCTTTCCACAAACAAGGTAGAGTTTTGCCTTACATTGTTAAAGAACTTTTTTTGTGGTGGTTGAGGTCTTGAGCTTATTCAGTTCTAATTGTTCTTTAGGAATTTCTTAAATTGTTTAGTAAGCATGACTATATGCTCATCACTATCACTTTCATTGTCCTCACTCTACCTCAACCTTTTTGGCTTTAAATGCAATTCCTGATCATTTTTCCTTCTTTCTCTTATAGAGATGTAACTCATACACTACCTTCATGCTCTCTATATCTTTACTCTCTTTGATGACAGTTACCTTGGAATGAAATCTATCAAGCAGTGATCTAAGAATCTTTTTCAATATTTTACTTTCTGAATACTTTTTTTCCAAGGTATAGGCTGAGTTGGTGATTGCAGTTGGCGTAGAAATCTTTGAAGTGCTCATCACTCTTGTTATTAACTGCTCAAATTCAAGTGTCAACATTTGGAATTTGGAGGACTTCATAATGGAAGTTCCCTTATAAGCAATTTACAATATGTCCCACACATCTTTAGCCATATTGCATGTAGAAATCAAGCAAAATTTACTAGAATCTACAAATGAGAAATAGCATTTAGGGCTTTAGTGTTGGGAATTTACTTAATCATGCACAGCGGAAATAAAACAATTTTCAATTCCCAAACGAGGATCTGCAATGTGTTTAGATAGAAACTGTGATGAGAATGATACCTTTGATGAATTCCACAAACTCTTTTGCTTTTTCTTGAACTCCAATTATCACGATCTGCAATCCAAGCTGTCCAATTGTCTAGCCTCCAATGGTGATCCACACAGAGAACAAGAATGACGGCTAGGGTTTTCTTTTCTTGTGCTAGTAAGAATAATGAAAAATCCATACTATTTTCAAACCCTAATAGCCTATTTATATAAGTCCAAATGGGCTCGGCCCATCTGTTAAACTTAACCCGGTCCAATATTTAATTAATCAAATTAATTAAATCTGGTCCATGAATTAATTAATTCAATTAATTAATTCGGGCATATTAATAAACAACTCAATTAATTAATTATCCAACACTTGTCAATTAATTAATTGGTAAATCTCATTCTTCTGATTCTCTTTTGTGTGTGACCCATTAGATTCCCGATCACAATGCCTAACGACGTGAATTATTATTTTAATCTAATCAAAATCGATAAATTAAAACGCCCCTTTTAATTTATCACTAATTCACTTTCGTTGTCCCAGATTGACATCTAGCAATGTGTCAGGGCAATACATATGACGGGAAATATCACGTAGTATGACAAAACCAAACTTGTTCTTTTACCGTGAAACTATAATCCTTTCGTCAATATAATCCGATCAATTATGAGATATTGATATGTGTCAATCTCAATTATCGATCATATCTTTTATCCCACTGTTAAGTCAATGTACGTCGAAAACTCTTTTCCGACTTATGAGTTCACCTTGGCCAAGGATTTCATTATTAACTTAACTGGATAAAATGTAGATCATAATCTCTTACTATCTAAGAGTGACGAATCCTCTATTGATCATTCACAACCTTCATATGATTCTTGACATACCCGAACAATGGTGTATTAGCGACCCTTGACAGAGCAACATCCAACACCACCAAAGTATGTCTGCCTTCATATAAGGTACTATGATGACCTCAAGTCAAAGGACCAATTCCACTACCGAACGTTAGAGATTAACCACTAACACTTAGATAGTTATCCATGTGGAATCTCTCAGCGGGTCTCCAATGTTTTTTTCTATAATAAAATATCCACGTATTCATTCAAGTGTCACCACACTTTAGTTTGTGAGATCAGCTACTTACTTCACAAGTAAGAATACCACACGCGATAGTCTATCCGTAATAACGATATCCGTATCTCGTTATTACCTCGACCACGGACGATTTAAGATTCAGTCATATGTAATTTGTATCTCACAATCACAACTCCTTGTGATTAACAAATCACCAGACTTGAATCTACGGATTCTATTATTTAATTTATTAGAATATTAATTCAATTAAATAATAGATATTGCCATATATATGCATTGATTATATATATATTCAAAGTGTTTATGTCCAAAGTTGATTGGACCTAGGGCATAACACTTACAAACTCCCACTTGCACTAGATCCAATCACTTATGTATCTTACATCATAAGAGTCTACATGACGATCATGTTTATGCTGCGACAACTCTTTGTCAGTGGATCTGCAATTTAATAACTTGTGGGAATTCGTTCTTTATTTACGTCATTTCATTGTATTATCTTTCCAATGAGATAACACTGCCTTAACATATGTTTGGATCATTGATGAGACCTTAGTTCCTTCGCTTGTACGATGGCTCCATTGTTATCACAATGCATAAGCGTGTGATCAACAATGTTAGGAACTACTCTAAGTTCAGTAATGAACTTCCGATCCAGTCCACAACTTTTGTTGCTTTGTAAAGCAATGATGTATAAGGCTTCCATTATTGAATCAACGGTTATTTGGAACATTTCCAACACACCGCTTAAGAGTAAACCAATATTCTATTTGAGATGTGCTATTATTCTAGTCTGATTAGAAGTTAGCATCATTCTATCCATGAACTCTCAGTTCATTTTCTCCATATAAAATCTTCTCGAGATTTTATCTGTATAGATTGGGATGAGTTAAGCAATCTTCTAGATCTATCTCTATAGATCAACTTGCTTCTCCCACATCCATCACGGAGAAATTATTTGACAACCATAATTTCAACAATTGAAATATAGAGACGTCGTTTCCTATAATATGTCTCATACATATAATATCAGGAATGCGACAATGCTCCCACTATCTTCTTGTTAACGCACAATTCTTCATTTTTGATAAAATCAAACATTTTGACTTTTTGCATCAAATTGAAGATTCCAGCTCCAAGAGACTTGTTTTAATCCATATTGACATTTTCTTATAAACTCATTTACAACCTATGGGTTCTAATCCATTAGGCAAGTCGACCAAGGTCAAACCTTGGTTATATACAACAAGTCCATCTTTTTAAGTCAACACTTGACTTTATTTTTGCGTAATTAGTAGGTTCATTATCCTTGATTAGTAATCATGGATTCGTACCTTCTAGGAGGTCAAATGATCCTACAAGATTTACACGGAGCTAACGTGTCCTCAAAAGTCTCCAATTCCTGATCAAGAGTATGTCCCTCAGCAGGTGTGGGATAAGACTCAGGTTCATCTATTCGATCAATTATATCCGTGAAATCTTGAACTCCTTCAAGATTTATTCTGCTCCCACCGTCTCTCTTAGAATAAACACTTTATCCAAGAGTATGACATGTCTTGAGATGAACATCTTCTTCTCAACGAGATTATAGAATTGATATCCAATTATCTCTTGGATATCCACAAATATATCATTATCGGATTTAGTCTCAAACTTATCCGATTCAGTGCGCTTCACATAAGCGTCACAGCCCAAACTTGCATATGAGATATGTTGGGTCATTCCATAACTCGTATGGAGTTTTTGTCAACCGATTTAGATGGGACACGATTTAGTGTGCAGCACGTGGCAATCAGTGCATGACCTCAAAACGATTTTTGAATGCTTGCATGGCTTGTTCTCTATTGCACTATATCTAATAGTGTACGATTCCTCATTTCAGATGCACCATTATGTTGCAATGTATGTGGAGGAATCCACTGCATGAGAATCTAATTCTCTTTTAGATAATCTAAAATTCTCCATTTTATATATTCTTTACCTCGAACAAGTCTTAGTGTAAGAATATATTTACCTATTTGTTTCTCTATTTCTAGCTTGAATCCCCTGAACATTTCAAGAGTTTCATGCTTGAATTTCATCAAATATACATGATCATTTCTGAAATGGTCATTAGTAAATGTGATGAGATAAGATAAACTTCACCTGACATTAACTGATATGGGTTTATATACATCACTATGTATTAGACTTAATAATTGTGCAGATCATTTTCCTTTTCAATTAAAATGAGATTTGGTCACTGTGTCTTAACATACATGATTCGCATTTGTCAAATGATTCAAAATCATTTGACCCAAATATACATCTCCATGTAAGTTTGGAATTGCATTCTTATTTATGTGACCAAATCCACAATGCCAGATATATGTGTTATTTAGATTATCATTTTTATACCTTTCAATTTCTATACTCATTATAGAATACTCGATATTTAGAATATAAATGTCATTTTGTAATTTACCATAACTATTAAGATCTTATCAAAATAAAAAGGAACAACAATTGTCCTTAACATTAAAATAATTCATGTCAAAACATGAAATTTATTTAATACTCTTGGTAATGGTGAGAACAAAATTAACATTTCTCTAATTCTAATATCAAGCCTAAAGGCAATGGCGAGAAATATGCTTCTACAGGCAATGCAGCAACGTTTGCTCATTTTCAACGTGTTGGTCAACTTCTCCCTTCTGCAGCGATCTACTTTTATTTAGTTTCTGCATATTTATACAAATATGAGATCTACATCTAGTATCTAATACCCATGAAACTAATGAAGTAGATTTAAGCCTTGCAATTTCATTTCTAATGACCTATCATTCCAAAATGATAATAAGGATCATCAGATTTGGTATTGTCCTTATTCGTTTTAACTGTCTTAATCATCTTGGTTGCTTTCCTAAAGCATCCTTTAGATTTCCTTAGAGGAATCTATGACTAAGATTTGTCCACTACAAACACAGATATTGGACTTAACAGTTTTAAGCATGTTCAGCAACTCAATGAGCATGCTTCGAGTTTATTCATATTAAATTCATAATTAGTTACGAATAACTCTTTGACAGAGATTGCAGAACCAAGTCTATACTTAGTTCATTGTTCATGACTGAACGCAATCAAGACAACTTCTCAAAGTAGTCAGCATCTTCAGCACACGAGCACTGACTGAAGATTCTTCTGCCATTGTGCACCGGTATAGTTGCTGGGAAATATTATATATTTCCTCGTATGATTGTTCATCATTCAACACATTGAGATGAAAAATCATGTGTTAGCATCTATACTCTTATGTTGCTTTGTAACTCAGGTGACATTGTCACAAACATCACATATGTTGTAGTACTATCGTCATCACTGTGTTTATTATAGCAGCCACCTCTTCTTTTATCGAGTCATCAACAGGTGTCTCTAGAAAGGGCTACTTAAGGATACAACCAATTTTTCATGCCTGAGAACAATTCTCAGATTGCGACGTCAATCAAGAAAATCTGCTTTGGTTGTTGGCATACAACATGCCTCTCAAATATATGTGGTTACTCATGATTCAATAAATGTAATGACGAAAAGTAAAGAAATAATATATATATATATATATATATATATATATATATATATATATATATATATATATATATATATATATATATATAATGCATGAATTAATTTAACATGGTCTTTTATTAAATTAAATTTGCTCCCACTGTTTAACTCAAATTTATGACCCTCTCACATAAATTTATGGAATCCGTACTTGATTCCCAGTGGGCTGGGATCCCATTTGTTATATTAAAACCTTGAGTGTACTCAACAAGCCCTAATAAAACATTTGGGTAGATACTATTATCAATTGTATCTCCATACAATTCCCAGATCATTAACCTGACAACTCTTTATCTTCACACATCTTATGTGTTAGCTTAACATGCCTCTAAGATTCATCTCCTTGAGTGTACTCAACAAGAGATAAATATTAGTTAAGTCAAACCCATCATTCAGAAATATCTAATATTTCATAGTGTCAAACATATCCCTAATAGACCAACCTTGAGTGTACTCAACAAACTAAAATCGATTTAGGACTCTCGTTTTTCACTATAATGGTGGAAGGCGAATATAAATATGACTTAATATTTTAACATGCCTCTAAAATTTATCTTCTTGAGTGTACTCAACAAAAGATAAATATTAGTTAAGTCAAACCCATCATTCAAAATTATCTAATATTTCATAGTGTCAAACATATCTCTAATGGACCAGCCTTGAGTGTACTCAACAAGATAAGATCGATTTAGGACTCTCGTTTTTCACTATAATGATGGAAGGCAAATAACAAATTGACTTAATATTTTTTTTTAACGAGGGGTTTTCATGCAAAAGGTCTCATCGTAATAATTATATATATTTTTATTATACATCTAACATGCAAATAAACATACATATAATAGTGTGGACGATTATGAACTTATACTATCTAGTCTTCCCGAGCCATAAGGAAGACTAGTCGATCAGTTCCTAGGGGGTATAGCATTGATTCATACAATGCTCCATCTCTATGGTCTCCTCCTCTTCTTGCATCTCCAATTAGTCCAACTGCAACTTGTATCCTATACTAGTAGGCACGCAGTCCTAAGTAATATTGAACACGCATGCCCATAATAATAACAACGGACTCGCATGTCCAAAATAAATAAGAGCTCGCAAGCCCATAAAACAACAAGAATAAAACTAACCATTCAACACATCCACATGGTCGAGTCCATAATCATCCACTAATAAAACATTCATCATATAAATGCATTCCTATAATATCTAATATTATATGCAAACATGTTTCAAGTTTCTAGCAATTAAAGTCGTCTAAACTAATTTAGACAAATGGATCGTAACAATTAAATAATTAATTAATCAAATTAATTAATTAATTTAATTAGCGGACTTATTTAATTAAAATCAAATTTCAATTAAATATCAAATTAGAGTCCAACTCTAATTCTACAAATATAGGGCGGAGACTATTTAATTAAAATCAAATTTTAATTAAATACCAAATTAAAGTCCAACTCTAATTCCAATAAAATTTTAGGGCAAGACAATTTAATTAAAATCAAATTTTAATTAAATGTCAAATTAAAGTCCAACTCTAATTATAATCAAATTAATGCGGTTGAATTTAATTAAAATCAAATTTTAATTAAATACAAAATAAGAGTCAAACTCTAATTCCGAGATATTAGGGCGAACTTATTTAATTAAAATCAAATCTTAATTAAATACCAAATTAGAGTCCAACTCTAATTTTAAGAAAAATTTAGGGCATGACAATTTAATTAAATTCAAATTTCAATTAAATGTCAAATTAGAGTCCAACTCTAATTTCAAAAATATATATTAGGGTGGATAATTTAATTAAAATCAAATTTTAATTAAATATTATATTAGAGTCCAACTCTAATTTAATTGAATTAAAATTTTAATTTAGGATAAAACTCTTAAATAAAATAAAATTCAATTTAGGGTCAAAATTTAATATTTAAGTTAAAATCCAATTTTAACGAAAATATAAAGTCGTCAATTTTTAAATAAAATTTTAAACGGGTCAAAATTGAATTTTAAGGTCAAACTATTTAAAAATTAAATTCAAAACCATTTTAATATTTAAAATCAAAATCATTTTCAAAATTGCAATTTGACCCAAGTTTAAAATTAAAAGGAAGCCTTTCAATTTCGAAAATTGCATGACAGAACCTTCAACAATAATTTGCAAACAGACCCCACAATCATAATTGCATGCGGGGGCCTGCAATTTCAGAAATTGCACCAGAGGCCCCCGTCTCCACCCTTCTCACCCGTTTCAGAAAACCCTAGAAATCGCCCTTTTTTTTTCTTTTAATAACTAGCGGCGCTGGCAACAACAAGATAAGTCGATCATGACGGGTCGTCCGTCATTGTCATGTGGCGACATCGCGACAAATAGCTGTCAGCTGAACGCCGCCGTAAAATCGCGTGGCGACAATCGCAGCTGCAAAACACAGCGGCGTTGCCGTCGTTGCTTTTGCCATCAGCAGCGCGCGACTGTCGCGCGCTGCTGCTGGGTCCGGCGCCACTGTGGCAGTGGCGCCGTCGCCCTCTACGCGTGCGGCGAGCAGCGCCGCAGCTGCTTCGCCCTGCCGCTCGCCGGCGGCGTTGGTTGCTGCCGGCGAGTTTCAGATCCGATTTTTCGATTTTTTTTTTTGAACAGATTCTAAAATGTGAAAATCAAATTTTCTCAATTGCTAGAAACAAGAAAAACAATAACAATCAACTTTTGATTGTAACAATATGCAAAACAATTTCTAACAAACATAAAGTAGGCTCTGATACCACTGTTAGGAATTTACTTAATCATGCACAGCGGAAATAAAACAATTTTCAATTCCCAAACGAGGATCTGCAATGTGTTTAGATAGAAACTGTGATGAGAATGATACCTTTGATGAATTCCACAAACTCTTTTGCTTTTTCTTGAACTCCAATTATCACGATCTGCAATCCAAGCTGTCCAATTGTCCAGCTTCAAATGGTGATCCACACAGAGAACAAGAATGACGGCTAGGGTTTTCTTTTCTTGTGCTAGCAAGAATAATGAAAAATCCATACTATTTTCAAACCCTAATAGCCTATTTATATAAGTCCAAATGGGCTCGACCCATCTGTTAAACTTAACTCGGTCCAATATTTAATTAATCAAATTAATTAAATCTGGTCCATGAATTAATTAATCCAATTAATTAACTCAATTAATTAATTATCCAACACTTGTCAGTTAATTAATTGGTAAATCTCATTCTTCTGATTCTCTTTTGTGTGTGACCCATTAGATTCCCGATCACGATACCTAACGACGTGAATTATTATTTTGATCTAATCAAAATCGATAAATTAAAACGCCCCCTTTAATTTATCACTAATTCACTTTCGTTGTCCCAGATTGACATCTAGCAATGTGTCAGGGTAATACATGTGACGGGAAATATCACGTAGTATGACAAAACCAAACTTGTTTGTTTACCGTAAAACTATAATCCTTTCGTCAATATGATCCGATCAATTATGAGATATGGATATGTGTCAATCTCAATTATCGATCATATCTTTTATCCCACTGTTAAGTCAATGTACGTCGAAAACTCTTTTCCGACTTATGAGTTCACCTTGGCCAAGGATTTCATTATTAACTTAACTGGATAAAATGTAGATCATAATCTCTTACTATCTAAGAGTGACGAATCCTCTATTGATCATTCACAACCTTCATATGATTCTTGACATACCCGAACAATACTGTATTAGCGACCCTTGACAGAGAAACATCCAACACCACCAAAGTATGTCTGCCTTCATATAAGGTACTATGATGACCTCAAGTCAAAGGACCAATTCCACTACCGAACGTTAGAGATTAACCACTAACACTTAGATAGTTATCCATGTGGAATCTCTCAGCGGGTCTCCAATGTTTTGTTCTATAACAAAACATCCACGTATTCATTCAAGTGTCACCACACTTTAGCTTGTTAGATCAGTTACTTACTTCACAAGTAAGAATACCACACGCGATAGTCTATCCGTAATAACGATATCCGTATCTCGTTATTACCTCGACCACGGACGATTTAAGATTCAATCATATATAATTTGTATCTCACAATCACAACTCCTTGTGATTAACAAATCACCAGACTTGAATCTACGGATTCTATTATTTAATTTATTAGAATATTAATTCAATTAAATAATAGATATTGCCATATATATGCATTGATTATATATATATTCAAAGTGTTTATGTCCAAAGTTAATTGGACCTAGGGCATAACACTTACATTTAGAATTCGAACTAGCATTATTAAAGTCGATAATCACCCACTTATCTGCAATTTTATCTCTTTCTATATCTTTTTTGGTCATGGTTGATATTTTATTGCCATACATGATAAAGTACCATGTGTTCTCACTGAAAGATTGGACATAGACTTGCAGCCTAATTTTCTAATACGAATAGTTAGTCTCATCTAGAACATGAGGTCAAAATGGTGTACCCATAACTAGGTTAAACATGGATCAAAATTTTCAAAAGTAAACCCATTTTGATACCAAGTATATATTCTAAAACCATGTAAAAAAATCCGTGTTTAATTATCCAATTCAAACAGTACACACCAGGTAGTCACAATATCTATGAGTAGTTTTTAAGCAGTTTATGACTGCAGTGTGTAAATAGAATCTAGTGTTCTACAAGGTTTTAATCAATTAGCGAAATTAACTAACATATTAAAATATGAAAACTAGATATGACTTGGCAAACCCAAAAAGAAAAACTCATGGCCCCCATGCGACAAGTAAATCAATCTATTAAATCAAAAGATAAAAAATATAACAATCTCAGTTTTGTAGTTTCTTAAAATTAACAAATAACAATCAAAATAAATCTAAGAAAAACTCCCTCATTTTCTTCTTATTTTGACTTGTTGTAGAAATTGAATCAAATCCCCGATCTTGAATTTATCACTAATTCACTGTTGTACTCGATCGCAACCACCCCTTGGATTAATATTACACCAAGTAGCTTGATCTTTGAACTAGATTTAAGATTTACGCTCTGGTTTGTTTTCTTCAAATAAAGTTGAAGAAAAATGGTAGGCTTTGAAAGTTTTCAATTATACATGAGTTCGATCGAACTTGTATGAAGATGAGAGAATACTCAGCTGCTAGGTCGCTAGACTTGGATAGATTTTCAAAGCGTTAATTCTCTTCTTGTTTCTTCCTTTACTTACGTAAAGTAATAGACAAGATTAGAATTAAATCTTACCTAAAAATTGTCAATGAAATACAGTAAGAATATATCAATATTGCAAAAGATACCTTTGATATGGTAATTAACAAACTTGAACAGGTTAATATTAAACCAATCTTTCCTTAAAGCAATAGCTAAGATTAAACTAAATCTTACCAAAAATTATACACACAAAAAATGCAACCACAGAATTCTGTTGAAACGCGTACATCCAGTCATTTAGGACTGACTGGAAGCTTGGACATCATCACGTTTTTAGCACTTATCATTGACATTTTAAAATCAATCTATATTAAGTAAGCCAACTAAAATAATATGTATATTTTTCCAACAGAAATTACTTGTCAAATTGAAAATAGACAAAAATAGAGTATGAAACGACTTGTCATTTTCGCAATCTAACGATAAAAAAATAATTAAACAAAAATCTACTCCAAAGCTAAAGATAAACTCATGAAAGGGAAAATATGACAAACTATTCAACACAACATAAACAATAAAATCTGGATCGAAAAATTAATTTTTAAGAAAATTCATACAACAATATATTAAAAATACCTGTAGCATTTATAACCTAATTATCTTTAGTAATCATCATGGACCTTATTTTTTATGGCTGACACTATTTGAATTCTTATTAAATATTGAACTAAAAATATTTTTTTCCTATTGGTTGCTGATGAGTGCATTTTACTCACGCATTTTATACTATTTTAACATGATAATTGGCTAGATCTTATGAGTGGAGAATGTTGTTATTGTGGTTGTTAGTGTTGTCTTATAGGTTTGTGAGGTGGTGTTAATGATTGCAAAAGTTGGAAACTAAAGTGGCTTCATGAACCGAAAGAAAATAGAAGAAAAAGGAGTAATTTGACCTTAGATATGGCATCCCCGTGCCACTTGAAGTTCAGAAGCACGTGTGGCGCCAGGAGGAAAATTTAAGTCGAGAGGTGGCGGTTTGACACCACCCAACCAAATTTCGTGGCATCGCGGTTACATGGTGTCTGGGCGTTGCCTGCTGTCGTCTTGGAAGTATATTTTTCACCCATTTAAAGCCCATAAAGACTCCAAGTCCGCGAAAGACATTAGAGGAAGTATAAATATAAGAGCAAAGACACTTGAGAAGGGTTCCACACAGAGAGAAACACAATCTACAACTTGAGAATTAGGAAAGCAAATCAAAAGAGAAAAAACAAGAAATTAAGGGTTTGAAGATTGATTGGGCAAGAAGATTATCTTAGTGTAAAATTCATCAATTTATCTTCATCTTTATTCAAAATTCGGTGATGTGCTCATGAATATATTGTTTTTTTCCCTACGTCATGAGTAGCTAAATCTTTTATTAGGACGAAAGATGTAATCTATCGATACCCTTTACTTATTTTATCAAGATTCTAGTTCTTTAAAAGCACGTGTTGATTTCATTCATGAGTAATGCTTTGAATTTTCTGACCAATTATTCATTAATAATGTGAATCTATTACGAGTCGAGATGTGAGTTTTAGATTTAGACCACTTAGTAAAATCCGATAATTTAGTATAAAACGTAGAGATACTTATGGGGAGATAGTCCATTAATTTAATTTGAGTTTTGAAGAAACCCGTGGCTACGCTTATTGTTGTTTTGTAAATCAAATTGGTGCATTCTTTGAAATATAAAGAAATTACAGGTGGTGGCTATACTATAGCTTCCTTTTCTATACCGATGTTTTAGTATTAGTATCTACTTTTTTGTATTTGTATACATTGGTAAATTAATCTTATTAGACAATTTGTTATTTATATTTTTTAAATTGGACTACGTTAATTTGCAAAAGCTAAGGATGAACATGTAATTAGTTATATTTATGTAGTATTGTTGTAAATGTTAAAAAATGTAATTATGAAACGGAATCGAACCCGAACGATTCCATAATTATATTTGGATTCTACGATTCCATTTATTAAATACCCCAAAATTTTGGTTCAGTTCAGTTCTAAAGAGAAACGAACCGAACCGGATAATGTCAAGCCCTAGTGATGTTAAAAGAAAATATCAAAATAAGCAAAAAAGGAAAAAAAAAAAAAATATATGCAAGTGTGCAAATTAAGAGCTAATTATTCGGGGCTTAAATAACCATTGAGTTTGAATCCCTTGGTATAAACTTGATTGTTGAAGCACTTATTATTTGGGAGAATTATCACATGAATAAATTGTTGACGTTGCCAATTAGACTAAACCAAATTAGAGTAGTGTAAGGAATTGATAATTGAAACTAAACTTTAAAATTACACCTCGAAGAGAGAATGAAAGAAAATAAGTTTAGGGATGTATGAATCTTATGAGCGAAGAAATGAGATAATTGACCATTAAGGGTTGATAATTGAACTAATTTTTTAATGTACGACATTACACATGATCACACACACACATACACACGTTTTGCGGTGGGATAAGTGGAAGATGCACATAGACGATGCCTATGACCTATATGAGAGAATAACAGAAAATCAGACTATGTGATCATTTGACAGACTCCACAATATTGATGGAGTATCATTTTGGTAGCCCAGAAGGAAGCATTGACGAAGAGATATGTACGATGTATGTAATCACCCAGATAATCATGTAATCGAATGCATTAATTTGCATATGAATTCATAATATGAATAAGATCGGATCGTGCTTAGAATATATTTAACTTACCTTGGGAGAGATAATTAAATACAATTGAATTATCGATTATCTAGAATACACAAATCAAACTAAATTACTTAGGTCCAAAACTGGAAATAAGATAATTATAGGTCCATCGAAATTCCAACACATTCATCTCATAATAAATTAGAAAAATAAACAAACCATCTCTTTTGTTATGTTATATTCGAATTTAATGATGAATTCACACAATTAAGTTTAAGATTTATTACTCGTAGGACGATATTCTTTACTCACTAAATTATTACTTTGAACGATTCCATACGTTTACAGGATTTGCACAAACACATTATGCTAATAAAAAGAGAAATTCGAGATAATCGAATTCACTATTAATTTTCAAGATAGTATTGAGAACTGGATCAGAACAGGACGATTCTCAATGCATGGTCAAAAAATCGATCCATTTAGTATAGCAACCAGAATTGAACCGATTGATTCTATCTGGTTCGGTTCTAATTCCTTCGGTTCTAGAAAATCTGCCAACCATGAAACGTGGATTTTAAAATAAAACGTTCTTTTTAACCATACAACTACAAATAATTATATATCCATAATTTATGTGACTAATCACGAGCACTATATATTGCTAGATTACCTTTTATTTTTTATTTTACATTAACGAACGATTTCAGTACGAAAGCCAAAATAATAGAACGATTTCATATGGCCTCCACTTCTTTCCCGCGCATTATTCGCATTTATAGGGTAAATTTCACATAAGGTCACTGAACTTTGAGAAAAATCTCAACTCAATCTCTAAATTTTATCTTAATTGGTTTACTAAACTTCAGTTTCATTACAAATTGAGTCACCAAACTTAAATTTAGTTTTAAATTTTATTACTTATCAAATATCATCTTTCAAATTGATGAAAACTACTAAATGTCACAATAAATCTTCACCGTATTCATTCTGTGACATACTAATTTACCACACTATGTCATAAAACTATTAAAATGAATAAAAAAGTCCTTATACATTTTAACCCTTATTTTAGCACCATTCTTTAAAAATTCATCTTTTTGAAAACTTATTTTCAAATCAAACATTTTTTCATAAAATAATTTTGCACGTAAATTCATTTTTTCACTTTTTAATCACACGTTCTTCAAAAAATTACTATTACAAAACTCATTTTTCATAAAAAAAAAAAAAATATGGCTCAAACATAGCCTTAATTTAAATACATTGCCATAGACCTTGATGATGATGAGAGTAATTTGGGTTTCGATGGGTACCTCTACTGATCAAGATCAATAGGGAATGACAGATTGACTATTTGGAATTAGGGAAAAAAAATTTTGTTGATGACGTATCTATAAAAGGTTTTTATCCCTCTTATGTTTTATCACTTACGTCATGTTATGATTGTTAATTAAGCAATTTTTATCCATTAGGAGATGATGGGCGAACGGAGTTTTGTACTGAAATTTAAAACTTTAAAATTGAAGCTCCAAACAGTGACTCAACTGAAGCAAATTAAAGTTCAGTGCCTCTGCAGTCAAACTTTACCCTATTTTGTTGAGGGTGGTTTATAATCAATTTAAATAATAAATAAATAGAAATAAGTTTGGGATTAGCGAATAATACTCGCGATCCTAATTTTATTCAATTTGGGAATTTCAATTCACAGAACGACAATAAAGCAATAATCAGAGCTCAAATGGGAAGCGATATGGAGAGAGATGATGAAGAAGAAGAATCGGCGGGCGAAATATTGCGGGATCGATTCCGACTCAGCACAATCTCCATTGCCGAAGCCGAAGGTTTCAAAATTAGATATACGATTATTCACATACTTTTGTATCTACATTGTCGGTTTTTGATACAACTAAATTGATTTTTACTTTTATTTTTTGTTCAGGGAAGAAAAATGGAATGCAAATTTCTGAACCTATTGTGGCCTGCGTCTCGGATTTGGCCTTCAAATATGCCCGTAATTCTCTGCTCTCACCATTACTCTATATGTGCGCATTTATGTAATGCAAGATTATTATTTTTTTCAATTGTATTTTTTGTGCTTTTTCCATGGGATAGAATCGGTTAAGGAAATTGTTTTCTTTTGAAGTGATTTTAGGTTTGGGCCAATGTTTGTTTGAGCATTTCGTTGAAATCTACATTTGCCTTTCTTTTCTTTTCTTTCCTTTTTTTTTTAAATGCTTTCTCAGAATTTAGTGCCAAGTGCATTGCATTTCCTGATGGCCTTGTTTGTCACAATTCTTGAATAATTTTCCTGAAGATATTAGCTCTAATAAACGAAGAGTTTGCCATGAGAGATTCCCAGATGATAATGTCATATATAGCACCTCAAAAATTATGCCTCTTCATTGGATTTTTGGAAAAATCAACTGCATAATAATTAGTCACATAAGTTGAGAATCATTTTTAGATAGCAATTTCCTCACTAATATTTGATAATTCTTGATTTGCCCCTCAATTAATATTATCAGTAATAAATTCTCAATTCAACATTTGTGCTATATACATATTTTACTATTGGCCCACAATATACATGTCACCATTATATCATTCACGTTTCACCACCCATTCAACTTTAAGCCTATTCAGATAGCACAAATTGACAACGATAAACCTCTCCACCTCCACCATATTATTGTGTCATGTATCTCAATATATTTATCACAAAATTTTAAATACGTGCACAAAAAAAAATAAAAAAAATCACATATTGATTACGTTGGATTACCTTGGGGAATTTATGGGCGAGGAAGTAGGAAGTCTACACTGCATAATCAAGAGGTTTAGAACTCACATTGCCTTTTTTGTATTTTTTTTTATGCAATTAGCATTTTTGTGTTTTTTCTATTCAAATAATAATAGACTAAGAGCTTGTTTGATAGAGATTTTAATCCAATTAAAATTGAAAATATAGCCGTTATTGAGTCCCACCCGTCTAATAAAAGTCAACAGTAACGGCTATTTTTTCAATTTTAATCCGATTTTAATCCCTCTCAAACAAGCTCTATATTTCTACATAAAAGGTAAAAAATTAAAAATAATGTTTAACGCACATTTGACTATGACTAGTTTTTTGAAATGTACAAATATACAGTGGAGAGAGGTTTGTCTTATCATTGTGTGGAATCTAAATGGGTTTGAAGTTGAATGATTGGTAAAATGTGCATATGTAATAGTCACATGTATATTGTAATTTAATTATGTATGTGCACAAGAGTAAAAATATGTATATACACATAATTATTCGATTGAGAGTTCATTGAGATAATATTAATTGAGGGACTAATCAAGAATTATCAAGTGAGGGCTTTGATGTCCAAAAAAATGATTCTCAACTTATGTGACACTTAAAGCTTGTTAAGCACAATATATTTCAATTGAAAAATGACTTTTTTTTTTTGGAGAATTTCTGGTTGAAAAGTGAGGAAAAGTTATTGGTCCTATAAAATGTGTGGTTGAAATGATTTTAGAAAAATCTGTGCCAAACAAGCCTTTAGTATATTATAGGTTTACTTGCCATTCTCATGAATTGTAATGATTCATGTGTCATATAACATAAGGGCAATGACATTTTTAAAGCCTTTCCCTATCTCTTTTCGATTTTTCAATAGTAAGTTTGCTTGGTTCATCCATCTATCTTTAAAGGAAAAAAAATATGAATATTGAAGCGAAAAGCATTGTGTTTCTTGGGAGTGTTTGCTGAAGTGTAATTTATGCGTTATTCATAACTGAGACTACAACTGTTGTCTATCAAACTCCACTAACGACCCAAATTTTTAACTTTAAAATCATTATGCATATGCCGTCAAGAATACTTTCGTAAACAAAAGAAAACATAATATTTTCTTAAAATGCAAAGATTTAGAATTGGTTAAAGAAAAATACAATGAACATTACAAAAATCCTGAACTACGTAATTTATTCTTCCTTTTTCACCAACGCAAGCACAATCCACCTCCAACTGCCTCAAACCCGCCTTTTTAGTTACCTATAAAAGATTTAACATATACACGTGTGACATAAATCTCAATGAGTAATAATGAATTGCATCTTATATTTAAATACGAAAAATCATAACATACATATGGAGACACGAGAATTAAAATCCAAACTTCGTGGCTATAATTCCCATGCTTAGCGCTGCTAAACTCTGGTTCTTTGAACTTACACATATGAGACCCTTAGCATAATTTGAATTTCCATATCTTGTATTCACAACATAAATTTATGTTATTTAAATGTTGAAAGAACAATTCAATATAACACGTACGGAAGAATTTAATTTCTACAACTGATTGATAAATTTTGTATTTTTTTGTGTCGTGTGTTTGACAAGCTTTCTTATATAACTTTGAAGAAATGCCCATATATGGCGAAAGTGATCAAGGAAGGAATTTCCTCGTATAACTTTCACCCATATGAAAATTTATTTAAAAATTGTCCATATATATATATATAGCTATGTATATATATGTATATAATAATTAAATCTTCCTAATTTATGCCAAGTTACCTAAATTCATAATTAATCAAATTAGAAATTAAATTACTTACAATAATCTAGATACGCCAATACCATGATCTCTTCCTTACCTAAATATGGCAATTCCATGATCATTTCCTTACCAAAAACTGAAATTCTAAAGAGTGCACATTGAGTCCTTTAACTATGGAAAGTTATCAATTTGGTCCCTTAGCTTTCATTGTCTTATGCCAAGTTATTAAATTTCAAAATTAATGACTATAAAGGAACTTTAGGGATATTATAATTTACCCCTCTTAAAATAAATTTTCGTCCTCAAAAATTACCTTGCATATCATTGTCAAACAATTGGGGATACTTAGATCGCATTTCATCTTTGCTTTTTCAAGTTGCTTCTTCAACTTAATGATGTTGCCATAACACTTTAACCGGCGATATTTCATTATTGTGAAACTTTTGTACCTTCTGAGCTATAATGTAAAGTGAAATTTCTTCACAAGTCAAGTCCCGCTAAATTTTCAAAAGTTGATGTTTTACTACTTGACTTGGATCGGGGATGTATTTCTTGGGTGTAGATACATGGAAGATGTCTTGTACTGCAGAAAGCTCTGTTTGCAAAGCCAGTTGATAAGCTACATCCCCAACTCGTTTCAAAATGTCGAAAGGTCCGATGTACCTCGGTTGAAGTTTCCTTTCTTGCCAAATCGTAAGACACCTTTCATCGGTGTGAATTTAAAAATACTCGATCTCCAACAATAAATTCTAGTTTTTTCCGCATTCTATTTGAATAATTTTTCTGTCTGTCTTAGGCGATCTTCATATTGGTTTGAATCTTTTTGATAACTTGAACTGTTTATTCTATGATTTTCGATCCTAGTATTTTTTTCATTCACCAACTCTATCCTAGTGAACGGGTGATGTGCACTTTCTACCATACAGGGTTCCATAAGTGCCATACCGAGAAGCATGATAGTTATTGTTGTAAGCAAACTCGATTAATGGTAAGTGCTTCTCCCAATGTCCTCCAACTCTAGGATACACATTCGAAACATATTCTCTAGTGTTTGAATTGTTCGCTCAGACTGTCTATCTGTTTGGGGGTAGAAAGTTGTACTAAATTTTAGTTTAGTTTCCATTGCCCGATGCAAACTTTTCCAAAAGTTCGTTGTAAACCTTGGGTCTCTGTCTGATACGATTGAAACTGGAATACCATGCAATCTCACCACTTCATTAACATATAGTTGTGCGAATTGATCCATAGAAATTCTCATCTGAACAGGCAAGAAGTGAGCTGAACATAGAAATTGTCCTTGAGTAATTGATTTCACCTTTTCTTTTCCTAATAAATTGGAAGTGCATGTAAAGTATTCATTGCATCGCTTCATGTAGGAGTTTAAACTTCCGGCTGAAATAATCAATATCTATCCAGTTATTAAATAGACAAAGGAAAATACAAGATTCATATGGGGTTAACTACTCATGTCTTTTTCTTTTCGAGATCTGCAGGTTAATTTCTAGCATCATCTGTTCCAGTGGCTTCTTCTCTATGTATCTAGCCTAATCAACTTACCTACTTCACTTTCACTTAAGTGCTGGTTTTCTACAATTTTTGTTCCTGTAGCAAGAATTTGCAACTTAAGTATGAAATGATGATGTAATAACAGAGATTTAACATATTGCGACTCAAATTGTTGCTTGCTACTATATACTCTGCTGTTGAGTTTACCAGTTAGTTTTTTCACGTCATTTGTCATCGAAGTTTACTACATTTATGGACCTTAAAGTAAGGGTCAGTTAGTAGAATGTACCTATCTGCATTTGAAAGTATGTTGACGTGCTAAAATGGTTTGGTCTATAGTATGTGTGTTGACTTTGATTGGAAATTAATTGGTTTAATTTATGAACTACTGTATTATTTCTTGAAATGCAGAGCAATTAGCAAAGGACCTTGAGTTATTCGCTCAGCATGCTGGTCGCAAGTCTGTGAATATGGAAGATGTCATACTTTCTGGTGAGATATAAAAACTCTTTCCATGGCATATGAGGGATCTTTTTTTTTTTGATAACAATGGATGTCTAGGCCAACTTGCGCGCACCTCAACTAATCCCACGGGGCCCTGAAATGGCATATGAGGGATCTATGCTGCTGAAATTATAAATTTAACATGATTTTCCTAGCTTGTCTGACCAGGCCTACATAGATTCTGAAACATGATGTTCTACTACCATAGCTTGAAATTTGGCTTACTGCTTTTCCATCTGATTTGTCCTTCTGTTGCATTGATTGATATGGCATATTATTACCATAGTTGATGAGAATCTTATACAGCCTTCTTAAATGATTTGTATATATAAACTTATCGTGCTATATTCGCTTCATGCGCGTCCCTCGTGAATTTTGGCACATGAGAATGCTTAAATTTGTTTCAGCACATCGTAATGATCATCTGGCTGCCTCATTAAGGTCTGTATCAAATGATCTAAAAGCAAAGGAACCCCAGTCTGAGAGAAAAAGGAGGAAGAATACGAGAAAGGAAGATAAGTCTAATGCAGATGTACTCTACATTGCTGATCCATAACTCGAAAATTTATGGACACGGCAGACTTCATGTTTCTGGTCAGATAATCATTTAAAGTTTATAAAGCCTTTTTCACCTTTATTTATGAACTTAATCACAAAACTGTAGCTACTCAGGATGTACCTATAGTTTTATTCCTTTTTGGGAGATGTAGTTCTTCTATATCATTTTCTATTAAATATCTCAATTCACAAGTTTTTTTCAACCTCAGCAATATTAAGCTACTTACATTTGTTTCAGTTTATTGTAATCATTTGGCTGCCTTGTTGAAGTCCTGAATTATTTAGAGCAAAGGAAACTGTTCAGAAGAAGAATTTGAGAAAGAAATTCCGAAAGTTAATTTTATTCATTATCCTTTAGTCTTCATTGTTACCTTGATATTTCCGCTTCATCATCGTGTTTCCCGGAGAGGTACTGAGGTTGTTCACTATCTTTAGTTATTCTTAGATTGCAGTTCACATTATTCATAATGCCAACGGTAGTATTACTGATTAAATATATATCGTGTTACTATCTTCAACTGCATTTCTTTTTTTTCTTTTTTTTTTTTGTTTTTTCGTTTGAAATTTTATCAGGGCAACGAGATGGTACAATGCAGGGTTAAGACAGTCTTTCCAGTCTCCCACCCTCGAGAGTTTCTAGAAGGGGGACGAGGTTTCCCATTTATTTGTTTATTTATCTACATTTTTAATATGATATGATATAACATAAAAGAACATATAAAAATAAAAGTCAGGACAAAGACCACGACTAACTGTGGAATTCCTGCCCCCAATCGCTAGGCGGAACTAGGATGGTACATTTTGCCGTCGACATCCATAAATTCATTTATTATTAATTCTACACGTATTACAATTTTATATCATGAACCTCTCTATTGCTTTTATTAAACTTCTTTAGGGTAGATCTAGAAGTTGTCTGGTATAAATTTGTAGCAAAAATTCTACTGTTTAGCCGCAAGAATTGACCTTAGTTGTGAGATGTGGGCCCCGCAACTTTGACAAAAAAGGTACAAAAAACGCTGATAAGGTGAAAAAAAAATTTTGGCAGACAGGGGACTTTTTATATCGTGGGGTCAAAAATTAAAATTCTTCATATTGCAGCACTATTTGCATCCATAAAGTTTTTTTTTTTAAATGGAAGTTAGAGATTTCTCATCTAGAATACCGTTCGAGTGGGCGCCTTCAGGACGATTAAGCCTTTAACATGTCGTTGACATATTTGATGACGTTTATGAGTTGTCTTTTAAACTGATTAGATTTTTATGAAATAAGTAACTTTAAGTTATGTTCGATAAAATAAATAACTATAGTAAATTTGTCTTTACTTTTAAACACGACTACATATGAAACACTAAGTAAAATGAATAACAAAAATTCTAACATGTCCTTCTCTTCTTAATGATATTAGCCGTGTTTAATTCATTTATGGAATATAATCTATTTTGATAACTATCTTACATCATGGTTAATGCATTTTTCTGAAAACTTCATGCTTTCCATGAGCTTAAAGCTTTGTGGTTTGATAATAGAGTTAAGGCATTAAGAAATTTTGTGTGGATATATATTATAGTCAAGTAATGATGTGAACCCACGTAGCAAAGAACTACGAAACCCACAAAAAGATTGAAATCGAACCCAAGAAAGCCAAAGAACCAAAGTTTTGGATTTTATTCGAAAAATAACGAATCTAAATAACCAACAAAACATAATCGAATGTTGATCCTTTTGATTGATTATTTGGGAATCTCACCCGATTGATTTGAACGCCACAAGAACGATTCTTGATAAGTTCGCAAAATGTCCAACGAAAAACAATTGATTGAAAGCAAATTGCCTTGCAAAATAATTCTCAATAATGTGTTCTGTTCAAATATGAGAGATGGTCCACCCCGCCACATCCACATCCAACCAGCCACCACCCAACCCAACCGGCCATGTCACCGGCCCCGGTCACCACCCCAGACGACCCAACCTGTTCGGCCTTACGCCACAAATTTTTAGCCTTTCTCCCGAAACCCTAGTAGAGACGCGCGACCCAAGATCTGATTCCGCTAGCTCCGAACATATCCCAGCCACACGCGCCTGCCCAGGGGGCCGTGCAGGTTGTTCCGACTCTGGCAGTGGTGGCGCGTGCCGATCTGCCCCACGCGCCGTCGTCGAAATCTGCCAGATCCACCTTACTGCGACAAGGCCATTCGGCACATTGGCTTCATAATATAATGGCTTATTTGCGCAAAATCGTGGGAGACAGATGTAAACGGGGGGTTTAAAGGTGTTCAGGTCACAGTTTAGAGTTGTGGCAAAGGAGTTCGTAGTCTCTATTACGGAATCAGGCTCTGTTAAACTATCAGAATGGGGAACGAAGATATCGGGCGGTATTTGCATGGGCCGATTTGGTGCTGTATGGATGGTGAATATGGTGGATAAGTTGAGGATGGCTGATAAGAAGGGGGATTTTGTCGCCAAGTTTAATGAGTCCTCTCAAGCTTTCTTGGCACAACGTTGTGCTAACAGTCGAGGTAGGTTTTTGATGATAGCACAGTATGGGGAGAGGCGTCGAAAGGGAGTTGTGATGGTGCCGGAAGGAGCCGATGGAGACGGATGGGTGTCCGTTTCACGGGTGTTTCAGGCAGTTGTTGACTCCTTTGTTGCCGGAGATAAGATTAAACGTTAACTAAATGGAGAGAGGAGGCGATCGGGGATGACCTATGCCGATGTCACGGCAAGTGTGTGGGTACCACAGAAGGCTAATCAGCGGGAGTTGTTGGAAAATGAGAGGGCAGTGAATGAGGGGTTTGATCCTAACGCTGCATTAAGGGCTCGCATCCAGGCGTTGAAAGAAGAATTAGACGATTTGATTAAGATAGTGGAGAGTGGATCTACAGTGAGCTCTAGGATTACCCATTGTCATAAGTGTGGGATTAGCTGATTCTCCTTCCAATGGAAAATGTAGCGACTTTGTATTCTGAGGAATTACCTTCGGTAGGGGCCTAAATTATAGATAAGCAGGGGGTGGATAAGCCAAGAGGTAAATCTCAGTTTCGGACTGAAGTGATGAATTCCTACGGTAATGGAAATAAGGTCGGGACAGAGGAAACAAATGGGGTTGAATTGGCTTCAGTGGTCGAGGTATATTGAGAGAAGGCACCTCGGGTTGAGGTAGCGGAGCCAGGTACTATGAATCTGAATTCGGAGTTATTGGCGTCCGCATATTGTCCTACACTTGATGTGGATGCGTTGGATGCGATTCCATCTATTAAGGGACCTTTGTTGGTTAGTGAGCAAGAAAACAAATCTATATTGGCATATAGTTCAGCGTTGGCATTCGAGAAACAAGATGGGGCGATCGGTTCAGTAACTAAGGTTATGAATACCTACTGTAGGAGATATTCTAAGTCTCCGACGGAAGGGGATCCAAGGACTAAAAATGCTTTGGTTGTGTGGGTTGGAGGCGCTGAGAAGGGGGATACAGACTGTGATGTTGTACGAGTGGAGGAAGAGGGGGGACGATGTCATGATCCTATGTATGCTGAGGAGATGGTGGAAGTTAGTGCACTGACGATAGACATCGACCGTCAAACTGGATCTTTCAAAAAATTCTGAATTTCAGCAAGATGGTAGGTGTGTCATGTGATGGGTATGAAGATAGCCTTCTGCAACTATTCGAGGAATTGGAGGCTAATAGGGGAGATGAATTAGGTACATCAAGAGGAAAGACAAGGAGAAAGAAGGATCGAGAGCTTAAACGTCTCGAATGCTCAGTAAAATATGATATCAGGGATGGAGAATCAAGGAGAATTCACATGGGGAGGGATGACGAAATGTTTAGATGATTCCAAAAATAATTAGTTGGCATGTGAGGTGGCTTAATGAATTTGGGAAACGATTGGGTGTTCAGAATCTATTAAGGGGATGTAGGGCTGACCTTGTATGCCTACAAGAAACAAAGTTGGAGGTCGTTTCGAGGGAGGTGGTGTGTAGTCTTTGGGGGGGACAACATGTGGGATATCAGTTTGCAGGATCATCGGGGGCTTCAGGAGGAGTGCTAGTTATGTGGGACACCAGGGTTTTTGTTATGGAGGAGATGTGTGAAGGGTTATTTTCTCTATCGCTTTCGTTTAAAAATATTGAGGATAGCTTTCGTTGGATGTTTATTGGAGTTTATGGGCCCAATGTGGATGAAAGTAGAGGTGGATTGTGGGATGAATTAGCTGGGATGATGAATTGGTGGAACATCCCAACGTGTATTGGTGGCAATTTTAATGTAGTTCGATTTCCCACTGAGAGGTCCAGTGGGGGTAGATTAACAGGGGCTATGGAGGATTTTTCAGGCTTTATCAGGGAAAATATGTTGGTGGACTTGCCTTTGATTGGGGGAATTTACTTGGTCATCCAATTGAGACCAACCGGTCCTATCCCGTATAGATCGGTTTTTGATTTGTCAAGAGTGGGAGGCTAAGTACCCAGAGGTCACGCAGAGGAGATTGGGGAGGTTGTATTCAGATCATTTTCCCATTTCGTTATCTGGGAATGCAAGACACAGTGGCAGAAGACCTTTTAGGTTTGAGAGGATGTGGCTAAAGGTAGAAGGTTTTGGGGAACGAGTACGGAATTGGTGGGCATCCGATGACTTCAGGGGGTCTCCTAGTTATGTGTTAGTGATAAGTGTTCTACACTCATGATATTTATGTCACTTAATTCGTTATTTTGTCATTCGTGAGAGAGTTTTAGAGTGTTTTTATGTGTGTTTTGATATTGTGATATAGGTTGATGAGATTGAAGAAAATAACAAAAGTTGAAAAGGAAAGGGCTAAATTGTAAGAGATCTAAAGTTCGGGGACTAAAGTAATAATATTGAAAAGTTATACCGAACCTCATGATGAAGATTTGAGAGTGATCAGAGCCAATTGGATGAGGAAAGATGTCAAAGGGATCAAATGTAGTCAAAATATGATCACAAATCAATTTACAACCGAAAAGTTTTGTTCCAGATTTTTAGTCTCATATTGAGACTCATTTTTGACATAGTAAACGATTTAATTGGAGAATGATGTCTGAAGCAAAGTTGTAGGCTTTTGAGTTAGCTTTCCAACGCAACTTGAATCATCTCAATCGGATATCAGGAGAAAGAGCTATGTTAAAAATATTGAAGGAAGTGTAAACTGAATTTCAGCGAACCGGGCGCCAATGCTGAAAATGAGCAGAATACGCGGTGCCTCGGCGCCCCGACCCGAGAAAGAAGAAACTTGAAAATTCTAAAAGATTTTCGGCCCGGTCCAACCCTATTCCGTCTTGCAATTTGTGGACACTATAAATACCACCATAAAGACCTAATTTTAGAGGTTGGTGAAGGAGGAAAAAGATACAAAATGGCTAAATCTTCAAAGACAATAAGAAAAAGGATTTGAAGAAATCAAGTGAAGAAATGGTGGAAACATCAAAGGGGACTTTGATCAACATTCCAAAAAGAGTTTTTCTTACCTCCTCCTTTATGCTTTTCATTTAAGATTGTTTAGATTATATGAATTTCTTCATGAACTAAATAATTTAGCTAGGGTTTGATGTAGTCACTTGAGATTATGATTTGATGAATTTATAATTACTTCTTTTGGATTTTCCACATGTATTTAATTGTGTCATGAATTTAATGCTTTCAATTACCTAATCAATAATTGAATGAATAGATGCTAGTCAATTCCGGCACTCGAGAGGGGAATTTAGGCGTGATCATATGATTGACGCAACGTAGGTTTTATGGGTTTCGAGAGAAATTGTAAAATCTATGAAGCTTACTTCACAAAAGAATCGGGACTTTGATAAATTCTAGGCTTTAATTCGGAATAGAGATATTGGGATTGAATTGTAGGATTAATTTCTAGCCGGCACTCGAGAGAGGGGAGAGAAATACAATTGGATTCTTTCTTTTAAATATTGGAAAATTAATTGGATAATTTGATATCATTGAATCATAATTGAAAGTTGGTGAAATCATTCCCTAGACTTCTTCATTTTGATAATTTATATTCCTCAATTTTATCTCAACCAATTTCATTACTTTAGTTTAAAACAATCAACCAATCATTCAGCAATTGTCTAGATAAAATAGAAATTGCATAATTATAGTACTTAGTGGAATTAAATTACAATCCATCTGGGTTCGGCATCCTAACTTTCATACTATATTACAAAACTTGACACCGTACACTTGCGGCATAAATTCACGTTATAGAAAACGCGTGACAAATTTTTGGTGCCGTTGCCGGGGATTGTTTAATTTGATTTTTACTAATATTATTACCAAGTAACTTTTATTTTAATTTAGATTTCTTTTCTTTTGATATTTTTCTTATTCGTATTTTAGGTTTATGCGAAAATCGAGGAGTGTTGGACCATTACCTATCGATCCTGAACCAGAACGAACTTTCAGATTTCTAAGGGGTATTCAGAGACACAATCGTGAAGTAATGGCAGAACAAAATCCACTAATGGAAAATCAGAACATTCAACAGCGCGCCATTAGAGTCTACATCAGACTAGTTGTCCATGATAAGCGCACACCCAACCATCGCTGCAAATAATTTCGAACTGAAGCCAGGACTAATACTCATGGTACAACAGAATTAGTTTGGGGGAGCTCCGACAGAAGATCCAAATGCCCATCTGGGCTCTTTTTTGGAAATTTGTGATACCGTGAAGATGAATGGAGTTACCGAAAAGGCTATTAAACTTCGAATTTTCTCTTTCTCCTTAAGGGATAAAGCCAAGGCTTGTTTCCAGTCACTACCATATGGTTCCATCACGACTTGGGAGGGGTAGCTCAGAAATTTCTAACAAAATTTTTTCCACCCTCCAAGGCATCTCAATTATGGAGTGAAATTGGTCAATTCAGACAATCAGACTTCGAGCCATTTTATGAGGCATGGGAGAGATTCAGAGATCTACTTAAAAGATGTCCTCAACATGGTTTTCAGAGTTGGGTGCACATTGAACTCTTCTACAACGGATTGAATGGTCAAAGAAGAACGATAGTAGATTCTGCATCAGGGGGTACATTGATGACCAAGACTCCAAATGACGCTTATGCATTATTGGATGAGATAGCTACTAACAGCTACCAATGGCCAAGTGAGCGTTCAAATACAAAGAAAGTTGCTATTCTTCATGAGGTGGACCCCATTACAGCTCTTGCAGCTCAGATGTCATCTGTTACTACACAAATAGCTGCACTGATATCACAGGGAATGCAAAAGAAATCAGAATCTATTATGGCTGCATCCACTATCCATCAGAAAGCTGAAAGGGAGAATGGCCAAGTTCAGTATGTGAACGATCGGAACTTCCATCAAAGGGGAACCTACTCAGGAAACAACTATTATCAAAGGTTCAATAATCAGGTGTCTGAGCGAAAGCCATTATTGGAGGATATATTGGAAACCTTCATTTCAGAAACTAGGTCCAGGTTCAACAAAGATGAGTCTAGACTTGACAATATCAAGACACATATGACCAACATGGGAGCCACAGCGAAGAATTTGGAGGTGCAAATTGATCAGATAGCAACTGCATTACAGTCCCAACAGAAAGGAAAATTTCCAGTGACACAGAGGTTAATCCGCGAGAGCACTGCAATGCTATCACATTAAGGAGTGGTAAAGAAGTTGAGGAAAAAAAGGTTACAGAGCCTACATTGGATTTCATACTTATAAGGGAAGAGTGGATTGAAAAGCAGAAGATGGAAGCAGAGGCAACAAAAGAGACCCATAAGCCTGATTCCATCTCATTTCTAAACAATCCTCCTATTTTGAAGCCAAAACTACCATTCCCGCAGAGATTCATGAAGAAAAAAATTTGATGAGCAGTTTGTAAAATTCTTGGAGATCTTCAAGAAAATCCACATCAACATTCCTTTTGTAGATGCGTTGGCCCAAATGCCTAACTATGCCAAGTTCTTGAAGGAAGTGATGTCAAAGAAGAGAAAATTGGAGGAGTTTAAGACTGTAAAGTTGACAGAAGAGTGTAGTGCCATTCTCCAGAAGAAGCTCCCTCAGAAAATGAAAGATCCAGGAAGCTCCAATATTCCTTGCAATATTGGTGGTATCACATTTGATAAAGCACTGGGTGATCTTGGAACTAGCATTAACTTGATGCCTCTCTCAGTGTTCAAAAAGTTGGGTCTTGGAGATGTGAAGCCCACAACCCTCTCTTTGCAATTGGCAGATAGATCATTTACATACCCCAAGGGTATTATTGAAGATGTATTGGTGAAGGTTGATAAGTTCATCATTCCAGTGGATTTTGTGGTATTGGATATGAAAGAGGATGAGAAAGTACCATTAATTCTTGGTAGACCTTTCTTGGCCACTGGTAGAGCATTGATTGATGTACAAGAAGGGAAGCTGACACTACGGGTTAATGAAAAGCAAGTAACTTTCAACATTCATCAAGCAGAGAAACCTCCAGAAAAAGTTAACACTTGCAATGTGATCCAGTCAGCTTAAGTAGTTGTAGGTCATAGAGGGAAGGGGAAGTCATTCCATGACCCTCTAGAGCAATACATGGCAACCGATTACTCAAAGATTGCTACAGTTGCTACCAAAAGCTATACATGGACCAATGAAGTAGTGGATTTCATTTTAACTCAAGAAGTAGATCCACCTGACAGATTGAAGAACTATGTGGAGAAGCCTTTGAAACCTCCTAACATTGTCAAATCAAAAGATGTTTTGAAGGCTACATCGGAGTTAAAACCGTTCAATTTTTTTGGCCATGCTATAGTGAAGACGAAGACAAAGCCAAGTGTGAAGTTTAGAAATAAAAGAGAAGTATCACCTGAAGATCTAACATAGGCACTGCGGTTGAGTCAAGCTAATGAAGTTAAACAAGCGCTTCTTGGGAGGCAACCCAAGCTTTCTTCCCTTTTTTTTTTTTGAATTATAGGATAGTTTATTTTTTTCAGTTTATTTAGAAATCATCATCTACATCTCATCCCTAACTAGATCCTTTAGTAATTAAGTTGGTTATTAGATGTTTGAGCTAAGTAACCCTTGTTCCATGTATTTAATATCAAAAATTTGATTTTTCCGGAACATGACGTCTTGAAACATTCAAACCAACATTGATAAGAAGAAAACGGAATAAATCTCAAGTTTGGGGGAGAAGCATGACAAGCACCCATCAAATCCAACATCATAAGTATCAAAACATCTTGGGCAATGCAGAAAATTCAGGGAAGTCATCATCGCCTTACTTTAATTTTACACTGGGGACAATGTTCAATTGAAGTTTGGAGGTGTATTATAAATTGTCTAATTGCCTAGTATTTTTATTTTTTTAATTTGTGTGATTTATGTGCATTTTAAAAAAAAAATAATGAAAAATGAGAAAAAAAAAAAAAGGAGAAAAAAATTTATTATTTTGTTATGCATGCTTGTGTGAGTTAGATAGCCTTATCGGCAATGATATATGTAATTGAGAATATGTGTTAGTTTATGGATCATGAATATGTTACGTGCTTTAGTTAAATATTTTTGCTTATTTATGCGAAACGTGAAGCATTTATGCACGTGAGTTGATTGTGGCGTTGTACATGAATAGGTTGATTCACGTTTATAGGTTGCAATAGAGAATTTAGATGCTCAATCCCAAAACCTAACATTCATTATATCATTAACCTTGTATAATATAATTTGGGACGTTCAAGCTAGTAAATGATATGATTTAAGATTGTGGTAATTCCATGCATACTGAAAAAAAATATATATATTGTGTGGAGTGTCTTCAACTTTCAAGTATGAACTAGGTGATGACCACATGCTAGGAATCTAGCCCTCTGATTATTTTTGCTTTCTTTTTAAAGAAAGAGCAATGCACGTGATAACTCATTGTCTCATGCCTGCACTTTTTTGACCCGAGTTAGTAAGTTCTTAGGGGTTTCTTGAGACCTGGTACCCTTTGGTATTTCAAAACCGGGGAGTTACAGACTAAAAGCTCGTCATAGGGGTCAAGAAGAGAAAAAAAGGGTGATGCTAATTTTGAGCTGAAAAAAAAAATTATAATATTTATATCAAAATAAGCGGAAAAAAAGATGTTGAGGGCTTAGATATCTAGTGGGTTTGAATTGCTTAGTATAAGCTTGATTATCGAAGCACTCATAAATTGAGAGAATTACTACATTGCTTGAATTGTTGACATTACCGTTTAAAATGAACCAAATCTGAGTGATGTAAGAAAATATTATCGAAAATCAACTTTAGAATACACCTCGGGGAGTGAAAAGAAAACAAGTTTGGGAATGTTTGAATCCCACGAGCGAAGTGAGTAAATATTTGACTTTTCAGGTTGGGAATTGGATCAACTTATTATTGTACAGTGTTGCACTTGATTCTCCACACACACACCCATTTTGCATTGAATATGTAAGAATTTAACTTTTGCATTATAACTTGGAAGTGATTTATGAAATTGACGTTATGTTTTCAATTCTGAGTTATGAAGGCAAGATATCTAGCACAATTTATTTTAAGTGATTTTGTTCGTATTTATTTGTTTGTGTGTTTGTTAGTAATTTCCTTTAGTTTGGTGTTTGCTCGAGGACAAGCAAAATATTAAGTTTGTGGGTATTTGATGTCACTTAATTCGTTATTTTATCATCCTTGAGAGAGTTTTAGAGTGTTTTTATGTGTGTTTTGATGTTGTGATGTAGGTTGATGAGATTGAAGAAAATAAACAAAAGTTGGAAAGGAAAGGGCTAAATTGTAAGAGATCTAAAGTTCGGGGACTAAAGTACAAATATTGAAAAGTTATACCGAACCTCACGATGAAGATTTGAGAGTGATCAGAGCTAATTGGATGAGGAAAGATGTCAAAGGGATCAAATTTAGTCAAAATATGATCACAAATCAATTTACAACCGAAAAGTTTTGCTCCAGATTTTTAGTCTCATATTGAGACTCATTTTTGACATAGTAAACGATTGAATTGGAGAATGATGTCTGAAGCAAAGTTGTAGGCCTTTGAGTTAGCTTTCCAACGCAACTTGAATCATCTCAATCGAATATCAGGAGAAAGAGTTATGTTAAAATTACTGAAAGAAGCGTAAACTGAATTTCAGTGAACTGGGCGCCCACAATGCTGAAAATCAGCAGAATACGCGGCGCCTAGGCTCCCAATCTGGGCGCCTCGGGGCCCCGACCCGAGAAAGAAGAAGCTTGAAAATTTTAAAAGATTTTCGGCCCGGTCCAACCCTATTCCGTCTTGCAACTTGTGGACACTATAAATACCACCATAAAGACCTAATTTTAGAGGTTGGAGAAGGAGGAAAAAGATACAAAATGGCTAAATCTTCAAGGACAATAAGAAGAAGGATTTGAAGAAATCAAGTGAAGAAAGGGTGGAAACATCAAATGAGACTTCTATCAACACTCCAAAAAGAGTTTTTCTTACCTCCTCCTTTATGTTTTTCATTTAGGATTGTTTAAATTTTATGAATTTCTTCATGAACTAAATAATTTAGTTAGGGTTTGATGTAGCCACTTGAGATTATGATTTGATGAATTTATAATTACTTCTTTTGGATTTTCCACATGTATTTAATTGTGTCATGAATTTAATGCTTTCAATTACTTGATCAATAATTGAATGAATAGATGCTAGTCAATTCCGGCACTCGAGAGGGGAATTTAGGCGTGATCATATGATTGACGCAACGTAGGTTTTATGGGTTTCGAGAGAAAGTGTAAAATCTATGAAGCTTACTTCACAAAAGAATCGAGACTTTGATAAATTCTAGGCTTTAATTCGGAGTAGTGATATTGGGATTGAATTGTAGGATTAATTTCTAACCGGCACTCGAGAGAGGGGAGAGAAATACAATTGGATTCTTGCTTTTAAATATTGGAAAATTAATTGGATAATTTGATATCATTGAATCATAATTGAAAGTTGGTGAAATCATTCCCTAGACTTCTTCATTTTGATAATTTATATTCCTCAATTTTGTCTCAACCAATTTCATTGCTTTAATTTAAAACAAATCAACCAATCATTCAGCAATTGTCTAGATAAAATAGAAGTTGCATAATTATAGTATTTAGTGGAATTAAATTACAATCCATGTGGGTTCGATATCCTAACTTTCATACTATATTACAAAACTTGACACTGTACACTTGCGGCATAAATTCACGTTATAGAAAACGCGTGACAGTTAGATCGGAAATTGATGGCTTTGAAAAATGATCTTAAGATGTGGAATGAAGAGGTGGTGGGAGATGTTACCTATCGCAAAAATCAATGCCTATCTGATATAGACGAATTGGATAGGAGGGAAGAGAGTGGGGGGACTGGTAGGGGACAACGGGGTGAGACGGGGAGAATTAAGGGAAGAGATGGAGAGGTTAGTGGAGATGGAGGAGATTGCCTGTCGTCAGAAATCTAGGGTTAAGTGGTTGAAAGAAGGGGGCAGATGTATTCAATTTTTCTACAAGGTAGCTAATTCCAACATGCGAAACAATGTTATCAATATGTTGGAGGTTGATGGGGTTAGCTATGAGAATCTACGGGATATCGGGACCCATATCAGTAGAGGATTGAGGCAAGGGGATCTTCTGTCTTCATTGCTATTTGTCATTGTTATGGAAGCATTTAGTAGGATGATTGAGAAGGCCGTGGGACAAAGTTTGTTATGGGGCTTTGCTGTTGAGCAGTTGTAGGTTTCTCATTTGCTATTTGCAGATGATACGCTGATTTTCTGTGATGCGGATGATGAGCAATTCAGGAACTTGCGTCGTTTACTCTTGTGTTTTGAAGCCGTTTCTGGATTGAAAATAAATTTGGGAAAGTCTGAGGCTATCACAGTGGGAGAGGTCGATAACGTGGAGGGGTTGGCTGCGATCTTGGGTTGCAGGGTGGCACAATTGCCTATGACATATCTTGGGCTTCCTTTAGGAGCTCGGTTTAAAAGCACACAAATTTGGAACAGTATTGTGGAAAGGACGGAGAGAAGGTTAGCTGGTTGGAAACGTATATATCTTTCAAAGGGGGGCCGCCTTACTCTCATAAAGTCCACTTTGTCGAATCTCCCTACTTATTTCTTGTCATTGCTTCCCATTCCTGTTGCAGTGGCAAAACGACTAGAGAGGTTTCAAAGGGAGCTTCTTTGGGGAGGAGAGGAAACTACATTTGGTTAACTGGCGTACAGTTTGTTCTCCTATTGGTTTCGGTGGTCTCAAAGTAAGAAGTCTTGTACTGTTCAATAAGACTTTGTTGGGTAAATGGTTGTGGCGATTTGGAGTGGAGAGGAAGAGTTTTTGGAGAGATATTATAGGGGCAAAATATGGTGTTTTGGAGGGGGATGGTGCTCAGGTGAGAGACGTGGTTCTTATGGGGTAAGTTTGTGGCGGTATATCCGGCGAGGGTGGAGTGACTTTCGGGATCAGTTGTCTTTTGTAGTGGGAAATGGAAATACCATCAGTTTTTGGGATGATTGTTGGTGTGGAGATCAACCGCTTAAGGTGAGATTTCCTTCTTTGTACTGTATTGCATTGGAGCCGTATGCCATGGTGCATGATGTCTTAGATATCCATAATGGGAGCCCTAGTTGGAACATTGTTTTTGGCCGGGGTTTGCAGGACTGAGAATTGGATGATTATGCGCTGATTTTAACATCATTATACGAGGTACATATCAGGGTAGGAGAAGGTGATTGTAGCAGATGGAGGTTGACACGAGATGGTATCTTTTTTAGTTCGCACTTATTTTAGATCTTTGGTGGGTCCTGTAGATAGTTTATTCCCCTGGAAGATATTCTGGAAGTGTAAACTGCCCCCACGCGTGGCTTTTTTCTTTGGACGGTGGTCAGAGGACATGTGCTAACTGTGGATAACCTCCGTACAAGGGGTTTTTATTTCACAGAGTGGTGCTATATGTGTAAGAGGGATGGGGAGACGATTGATCACTTATTCCTTCATTGTGATATTGCTCGTTTATTGTGGAACGATATTCTGGTGTCGCAACACATGGATTGGGTGTTACCGAGGCGTATGGAGGATATGTTAAAGGCATGGAGGAGAAAGTTTCGAGACAATGATAGCAAACTTGTTTGGGACCTTATTCCGGGCTGTATCGTTTGGTGTGTGTGGAGAGAACGGAACAGTCGATATTTTGAAGGCCAATCACGGACAATAGAGCAGATTAGGGAATTATTTTTATTTTACATTGTACACTTGGTCTAATGTTGCGACTACTAGGCATATAGATGGGTTGATTGATGGGTTGCCTAATTTCATGTTGTTACTTTCCGATTTAAGTTGATAATATACTTCCTGTGTATTATGCACCGATTAATAAAATATTTGATTACCTTAAAAAAAAAAAGAATAAAAAATCCTATTTATACTAGCCCTAAAATCAAGCTAAAATTGTGCATAATATTTCAAAGAGTACAAAATTATGGTAAGAATATAATTCTATTGCAATTAGGAAATCCGCGAAAAAGGAAAAATATCGCCTTGTTTTTTGCCTTTGCGATTAAATGGTAGAATTGGATGCGGTTGCATGGTTCATCTGAACTTGCTCTTGTAATTCCCTACATGACTCCATGTGGCTGCATGGTGTTTTCGACTGTGCGGTCACATGGTAATAAATTTGACTCCCCATTTTTCTTGTGAAGAATTTCGTATCGTTTTCGGATTGTATTCATGGACAGAAATTTGACACTCGAGCTGAAAGTTATGCATGTTTTCATCAACGCTGCTCGTTCCCTGCTTGAACCGAGTTGATCCATTTGGTTTCTTCTTTCGAATCCAACGTGAAACTTGTTCCTTGGCTTGTTAACTTCGACATTTCGTCCACCGTAGCTTGAGCAAGCAATCTCATCGCCTTTTTCACTCGCTTTGCTCTCGACCGTGTCATCGGACCTCTCTCGATAGTATGTCAATTCGACTCACATCATCCCCTCCCTCTTTAAAATGATTCGTCCTTGAATCTGTACCTGCATTAAAGAGAGAGATATCAGATACATAAAAAGTAGCCGAAACATTATACTCACCAGGAAGATCCAGCTTATATGCATTGTCATTGATTTTCTCGAGAACTTGAAATGACCATCTCCTCATGGCTGCAATTTCGATTTCCTTTGCAATGGAAAGCGCTCCTTTCTCAAATGTACCCTAACCAAATCACCGGGTTCAAATGAAACGCTCTTACGGCCCTTGTTAGCTCGTGACGCATAATGCTTATTTTTGTTTTTAACCTGCAATCTCACATTCTCATGGAGTGACTTTACCATCTTGCCTTCTTTTTTCCATCTAAATTTTCACGTTCATTCACAGATAAATGAATTAAATCAAATGGTGTTAGTGGATTAAAACCATAAACAATTTTAAATGGTGAACAAGAAGTAGTAGAATGTATGGTCCTATTGTATGCAAACTCAATGAAAGGTAAGCATTCTTCCCAAATTTTCAAATTTTTATTAACCACAGTGTGCAACAATTGAATCATATTCCTATTGACTACTTCGATTTACCCATCGGTTTGTGGGTGACATGTAGTAGAAAACAACAATTTTGTGCCTAACCTACCCTACAAAACCTGCCAAAAGTAACTAAGAAATTTAACATCTCTATCCGACACTATACTCTTAGGAACCCCGTGTAAACGTACCATTTCCTTAAAGAACAAATCAGCTATGTTAGTGGAATCATCGGTTTTATAACATGGAATGAAATGCGCCATCTTAGAAAGCCTATCGACTACTACAAATATTGAATCCCGACCCCTTTTAGTCCTAGGTAAACCTAAAACAAAATCCATGGAGATATCAACCCAGGGTTTACTAGGAACGGGTAAAGGAGTATACAATCATTGAGGTAGAACCTTAGACTTAGCATGTTTACAAGTTATGCATCGATCACAAGTTCGTTCTACATCAATCCTCATTTTAGGCCAATAAAAATGTTCCCGTAACATCTCTAAAGTCTTTGCAACCCCAAAGTGACCCATTAGTCCCCCACTGTGTGCTTCTCTAACCAATAATTCACGCATAGAACAATTAGGAACACATAGTTTATTTTCCCGAAACAAATAATCCTCATGCTTAAAGAATTTGTCTACCGCACCCTTATTACATGATTCATATATGCTAGAGAAATCTAAGTCATTCACATACATGTCCTTAATGTACTCAAAACCAAGCAACTTCGCACTTAAAGAAGTAAAAAGCACATACCTTCGGTACAACCTGTAATACCACAAACTTCACATCACATTTGGGCAATAGGATTCATGCATTCCATTATATGCATAATGTCATTTCCGTCAATTATCTTAATTGTTTTCTCTTAAAATGATGCATTGGATTATTGAGGTTTTAAGCTCTTGGTTGGTGTGAGCCCTTTACTCCTTGACCTAGGTGGTAAATTTTACAATGAGCTATAATAGAGAAATTAGGTCAATCTAGATGTTGGAGATTAACTTGTTAAGCAATTGGAATCTTGAAAAGGTCGGAATTAGTATCGATAAGTGTTCTATCTTTCCATTCGGTTGATCAAGGTTACCGTAAATCCTAGATAGGTAATTGACATATTTAGGGCATGAGACATGAAGTGACATGATCACTACGCAACAATATGGGTTTTATATGACGTTATAAATATTGAGGTGCGAATTGTTGAAATCGATCGGAAATCGGGTGTCAATCGGGTAAGGAATTAAACGAACGGTTAAGGCATTAATGCTATAAAATATTTTGGGATCCTAGGGTTGGTAAGATGGATTGTAAAGACATCAAAATAAGCTAAGGACACTTGATTTGTGACTGTAAGGATAGATGTGAAATCAGATTTCTACTACAAGGGACACGTCATGCTTAATACACCTCATGCTTGTCGATTTGTCCTTGTAATGGTCAATTCCTTCACCATTAAGCATTAGTCACGTTTACAACTCTCTTAAGGCTTCATATATTCAGTATGTTATCCATAAGTTTCATACAAATCCTCCAAGGATACGTACAAAATCAAAATTTAACCACAAGAAGCCACCTCATGCTTGGGAGACTTGTCATTTTACCATCCAATTCCTTCAACATTAAGGGTTCCACCCCCTTGATACTTCATATATATATATATATATATCTTATAAGTTACATATGGATCCAAATATTATGAGGGAAAAGTCAAATATTGTGGCATGAAACCTCCTCTTACTTAACACATGTCAACATGGTGCACGAAGTATTTTCTTAATATTTAAGCAAGACTCACTACCCCAACCCTTTAGGACTCTATAAATACCCCATATTAAGGTATTTTATGCCTTCAAGTGATCCCCAAGTGAAAGAGAGGGCAAAGGAAGTAAAGAGAAGCAGAAACAAGACGCTGGGAATTGAAGTTCTAGATAGGTGAGTTTAGTTCACAGTTTTGAAGGTCGTTTTCATTGTTTTTGAAAGTGTTACAATCTCTTGAGCCTTTGAACTTAATTAAGGTCATGTTGGGGATGTTGTTATGGTAAAAAGAAAGAAAATTGTTGGAGATATATGCAGTGAAACAACTAAGGACAGAAATTGCATAGTTACATATTTATTACTTTGCATAATATTGCTTGTTTTGCCTTTATTGTTATATAATATGTTAAATGGAACACATTTATTACTTTGAACGTTTGGATATAAGAGTAGTAAGATATAGAAATGATTCTTAATATGTTAGAAATTGATTGGTGGCATAATAGGTAATGGAAACCTAAGACCATTACCGGAAATTGCCTGATTCATTGTGCTATAAAAAGGACTCAACTTGAGGCTGAAAATTCTGTACTTGTGGTGAATTCATGACATGGTGATCTTCACATATATGTTATATAAATGTGCTTAAATTTTGGGAAGGATTGAATGTGATTAAGGGTGCGAAAAGATGGATGAAACGAGACATAGCAGCAACTAAAATGCAAAAAACAGCTTCTGTCCAATTTGGCAGTTTACATAGTTTCAACCTTTACATGTCCATTAATTACCTCTTAGGCATGGAAAATACATTTTAAGGAGTTCTAGGTTATTAAACAAAAATTGGAGGACATTGGCGTTCATAATTGGACTCAAGAAATAGTGTGATTTATGAGACTAGTTTGCAATGCAATTGGTAACTTGAATTATTAATGTCATCTAAATTATTTTGGCATGAATGAACGTAGCATGAGATTGTGTGTTAAGATTATCAAATTAAGGATTGTGTGTAATATTATATGGTAATACAGGTGATTTTCCGACTTTAAGTGGAAAAGAGAATTGATTTACACTTCATAGAAGCGTGCGCACACACAAGGGCAAAAAGGTAAGTAAAAATCTATTTGCAACTACGATATAAGAATATAGTATTTATGATATAGTAATTTTGGATATTTACATAACTCTGACTAGGAGCTCAATGTATATCATATAATGGTTATGATTATTGAGTATGCGGTTTCGGAATATATTGGTATCGGTTTTGATTAAGTATGTTATTCACGAGCATTTTCATCTACATGCACGACATACGTCCATGATTGAGAATCTAACATGCACAACATGATTGCAAAATTGAGTTTTCCTCATAAAATGTTTTAATGGCCACTACTAGGGCACCGAGGCATGCTTACGTGATATGTTTTGGCATAGCGGATGATACTTCCTGGTTGATTGCAAAGTTAGATAGGGGATGGGCCTTTGGTGATCACGGGAGGGTGGACCACTCGACTGTGCCTTTGTGATATTATGATTATTGGCGCTGCCGGGTGGGATAGTTCTTGGATGATCATAGGTGCAGTTAGGGGATGGGCCTCTAGTGGTCACGAGAGGATGGTCCACTCGCCGGTGTCGAGGTCACATTGGCCATTTGATTATTGATATTGATATTGTGCAAAGCTCTATCCGGTGCATAGTAGGTGGGTCAAGGGCCCAATGAAAGATTTCAAATGAGATTAATTCGAGTCGACTTTGACGAATATTTGAGCATGATACATCTCTAGCTTGATGTTTAAAGTAAATGACATGGTGTCATATACCATTATCACTCATACTCATAACCTGTATGATTTTTTGCTTACTGAGCCTTGGCTTATATAGTTCTTGCATTGCATGTGAGCATGTAACCTTCTAGGAGACATGGTTGACTGTGGAGCTCTTACGAGATTTCGAAATTTGATGTATATGGATGACGACCTATAGGGTTATTTTGTGGACTCCGGTTATATTATGTTTTAGGGATCCTGAATGACTTTTGAAATGTCATGTAAATACTTTTACAACCTCAAGATAAATATATTAGACTAGGGTTTTAGAGCTTGTATGAGAGGGATTAAAATCAGATTAAAATTGAAAATATAGCCGTTATTGTTGACTTTTATTAGATGAGTGGGACCCAATAACGACTATATTTTTAATTTTAATTTGATTAAAAGCTCTCTCAAACAAGGCCTTATGATCCTTATTTTTGGATATACTTTTGGAAATGCTTTCATCTTATTAAAAAAAATGTGTGGGTGAATTTGGACGTCTAGGTCAAGTCAGCGATCCTATTCCTACTCTGATTAGTATATTATTATCTATATGAATGGGATGTGACACAACGCATCCGCCACCACATTTTCCTTACCTTGTTTGTACCGAATGACATAGGGAAATGTCTCAATAAATTCCATCCATCTAGCATGCCTTTTGTTCATCTTACATTGACTCCGCAAATGCTTAAGTGAATCTTGATCAATGTGAATCACGAACTCCTTTGGCCACAGGTAATGCTTCCATGTCTCCAAAGCTCAGACAAATGAATAAAGCTCTTTCTCATATGTAGGATAGTTGAGCGCTACTCCACTTAGCTTCTCACTAAAATAAGCTATCGGCTTCCCATCCTGCATCAAAATTGCTCCAATGCCTATACCTGATGCATCACATTCAATCTCGAAAGTTTTGTCAAAATTAGGTAGTGCTAAAACTGGTGCTTCACACAACCTATCCTTAATAGTGTTGAATGGATGCTCTTGTTCAGCGCCCCATTTAAAACCTACACTCTTTTTAACAACTTCAGTGTGTGGTGTGGCAAGTGTGCTAAAATCCCTTACAAATCCGTTATAAAAACTAGCCAAACCATGAAAACTTCTTACATCTATTAATACGTATTGACTATTCTTTAATAACTTTTATTTTCTTCATCTATCTCAATTCCCTTAGCACTAACCACATATCCAAAAATACTACTTTTTCCATGCAAAATGTGCACTTTTTAACGACAAAAAGTTGTTCTTTTCTTAAAACTACTAGCAAACTCTACAAATGTTCAATATGTTCATTGAGGTCCTAACTGTAGATTAAAATGTCATCAAAGTAAACAACAACAAATTTGCCTATAAATGCACGCAAAACATGGTTCATTAAATGCATAAAAGTGCTCGGTGCATTAGTGAGTCCAAACGGCATGACCAACCATTCATACAAGCCATATTTAGTCTTTAAATGCGGTTTTCCATTCATCACCTTCTCTCATTCGAATCTGATGGTAACCACTCTTAAGATCAATTTTGCTAAATATGTATGCACCAAATAATTCGTCCAACGTATCATCTAACCTAGGAATAGGATGACGATACTTTACCGTTATGTTATTGATGGCCCTGCAATCCACACACATTCTCCAAGTTCCATCCTTCTTTGGTACAAGCAGGACTGGCACGGTACATTGACTCATGCTTTCCCTCACATACCCCTTGTTCATCAACTCCTCCACTTGCCTTTAAGTTCTTTTGTCTCCTCGGGATTACTTCGGCAAGTAGATCGATTTGGAATGAGCGCCGGGTATGAAGTCAATTTAGTGTTTAATGCCTCGAATGGGTGGCAACCCACTAGGCACGTCCTCCGGAAATATATTGATAAGTGTATTTTCTACACTTATTCGGGGTTTGAAACTATAGAATTTAGTTGTTTTTTTAACTAAATACGACCTAAATTATGTTATATTGCATCTTGTAGGTAAACCTCAATGTTTGATGAAGAATTGGAGAAAAGAATGCAAAAATAGCGAAAAATGGTAAAAATCCAAAGTTCAAGGATCAAATTGCAAATACTCAAGAAGATATTTTGAAGATTACTAGGAGACGATTGGATGGAATTAGAATTCAAAAAGGAATGGAACATGATCAAAGTATTATCAAAATCAATTTCCAATCGCCTAAGATATATTCTAGATTTTTAGCCGAACATTGAGACCCCTTTGTGGCATAGTAAACGTCCGAATTGGAAAAACTATATTTCAATAAAAGTTGTAACCATTTGAGTTATCTTTCCAACTCACTTTGAATCGCATCAATCGGATATTAGAAGAGAAAGTTATGACTAAAATACGGACTGCTATGCAGAGACAAAAAATCCGCGCGCGAAGCAACTTTCCTTATTCGATTAGAACTCTTTTGGAAACCAATTTGGACGTGATTTTCAACCAATTTTCGACTCCTACAAATAAAGAACAGCAGAATACATATGGAAAACCTCCCTAAACCTAAAAATATATATATTATACATATTTTGGAGGCGAAGAACATGGCTTTCAACGTGGAATCAAGGCAAATTGGATAGGATATTGAAGATTCTTCATCCGGATTCAAGATTCACATCAAGAACGTGAATTTTTCCTACTTCTTCCATCTTTCTTATTTCCGGGTGATGTTTTTCCAATTATTCTTGTGTAATTTAATTATAAGAATGTTATGCTAGTTTTTCATTGTATTGGATGAATGATGAACCCTATTGCTTATTTATTTTAATTCGAGACAATTAATTTAGTACTTCTTGATTTTTCTTGATTGGTTTTGCATTCCGATTGAACTATTTGATTGTTTGATCACCAATTAGATAGTAAGTTGCTTATTGTAGTGTAGGAATACTCACAATAAGTGTAGAATGCGGCAAAATCAACACATGGACAATATGTATTAAGCATAATATCTATGGCATATACAATCATGTGTGATAAATCCTGTGAATCAATACATGTTTTTCATATGAAGTTGGACTAGGAATAGGATCGGGTCGTGTTAAACATAGGTTTAATATATCTTGGAAAAGAATATTGAATAATAGTGGATTATCGATTGTCTTGAATTTCTGAATTTACTAGATTACGAATTAAGAATTGAATTACATGGCAATAAGGGGATTCACGATTCCAATACAAACATTTACATAATAAATAAATATTTCATTTGTTTTGTTAGTTTAGGATTATTATAGATTGCATACAAATCATCTCTTTTTTATATCACCACACTTCAAATTGAATAGTAGATATTGAACTACAAATTAGACTTTATTCCTCGTGGGAACGATACTCTTAACTCACAAATCTTATTACTTGTACAACGATCTCATACGCTTGGGGGCTTCACGCGAACATATATCTCCAAATTCCTGCAATAAAGAAATAACCAAACTAGGAAGGGGTATGTTAGATTTCTCAAAATTGAGGAGGGACTTCTTGTACACTAAAAATTATTTGTTGTCTCTCCACTATCGTTCTTTTCAACTTACTCCCTTTTACAAAGAAATTTGCTCTCGGCTTTTCTCTCCCTTCGGAAGACTCCTTTTCTTTTCTCTCATGTGGCTCTTCTCTCTTTTTCTCTCTTTTAGCCACTTCACTATTTTCTCTCTTACTCTCTTACTTACTGTTTTCTCTCTTTTCCTCTAACTCTTTCCATTTCTTTTCTTCCTCATTTTTCAGTTTGATTTAGTCTTCATACACTTATGCCGGTGTTAATGGTGCAAATGTAATAGACTTTCCACCATTAACAAAGTTGTACCTATTTTTATACCCGTAATGTATTGTCTTCCTATCGTATTACTATGGTCTCCCCAACAAGATATGACCCACATGCATAGGTTCTACATCACACAATACTACGTCATGATAACTACCAATTGAAAATTTTATCAACACCCTTCTATTCACCATAACTTCCCCACGTTCATTCAACCACTCTAACCTATAGAGCCTAAGGTGTTTAAGCATAGTTAATCCCAATTTTTCCACTAGATTAGTGCTAGCCACATTCGTACAACTCCCATCGTCAATGATCATGCTACATACCTTATTATTGATGTGGCACCGTGTATGGAAAATATTTTCTCTTTGTTGCTCAAATTCATCCACCTTGATTTGCGTGTTAAGAGCTCCCCTTGTGACCAATAGCCCGCCACATCATATTCTACTCTACCTCCATCACTAGCCTCCTCCAATTCTGGCATGCCTTCATAATCACTCTCACTTTCACTCACCACCTCTCCATTTTCCCGCAAGATCGTCGCTCTTTTGTTTGGACATTGAGAAGCGATGTGCCCCAACCCCAAACACCTAAAGCATTTGATGTCTCGACTCCTCGATGTCTAGGATTCCAGTTTCTTGCTAGCATTTTCTTCCATTTCCTTCGGCAATTCATTTTTTCCATAGAAACAACCACTTCTCCTTTGTTGTTTTCCCACTTCAGTTTCAAGTATAAGTTAGAACCCGAAGCACCCGATGAGTACCTTGCTGTCGCCTTCCTCTTCAATTGCCTTTCCACCTCCACAGCCATGTGTCGCATTTCTTCTTATTCTACATAGTGTTGCAGCTCCACTACATTAGCTATATCCTGATTCAACCCATTCAAAAACCTGGCCATGGTGGCCTCCCGATCTTCCTCCACATCCGCCCTAATCATCAACAACTCTATCTCCTTGTGATAGTCATCCACACTCTTCGATCCTTGGTAGAGGCTTTGTAGTTTTTGATGAAGCTCTCGGTAGTAGTGATTAGGTACAAACCTCCTCCGCATGATAGCTATCAAGTCTTCCCATGTATTGATCGGTTGTTCCCTATTTCTCCTCCTCGTTGTCACCACTTGATCTCACCAAATGATTGCATAGTCGGTGAATTCGAGGACTGCTATTTTCACCTTCTCCTCTTCCTAATAGTTATGGCAGTCAAAGATCAATTCAACCTTTTTTCCCAGTCCAAGTAAGTCTCCGGATCACTCCTTCCTTTGAATGGTGGAATGGAAATTTTTATGTTGCCCATATTCCCATCTACCTCGTCTCCAACCAAGTTTTTACCCCTTCGTTCAAGCCTAGCTCCTCTATTTCTCATCCTACCCATTTCAGCCTCGATTACTGCCTCCTCATCCACATCACTCCCATAATCATATTCTTCACGTACCTCCATCCTAGGCTCCCGCCTACCCTGTCTCTGTATATTTGGAACTCCCCTACGCAAGTTGGCAAGCTCCGTGTCTTGTCTATCTAATCTATCCCGTACATCTTCAAATAAGCGTTCAAACTTACGTATCATCTCATTCGACATGTTGGTTTGGTTGTTGTCTTAGCCTGGTGTTGATTCGTCCCTGTCATACATTTTAAATCTAAAATTTATTTCTGCCTCACAAATGTGCGCTCGCATATCACTCAATTCGGCTTTTTTCCTCTATTGTTCTCACAACTCTACCATTTTCCACTCAATGCTTTCGCCCAAATACTTCAAAGGACAAATTCGAACTCAACCAAGGATTATTCTCGTAGAATTCAAATCGTGATTTTGAGTGAGATTTTTTTTGGAAATTTTGAAAACTAAAGAAAGAAAAAGAATTGAGTTGGATGATTAGAATGTAATTTAAATTCAAGAAAGTGGTTCTTGAATTTGACACAATAAATAACGTAATTGGCCAACAATTTCCTAGATAAATAGTAAAAATTATACTTTTTTTTTGAATTTTGACTTTTCACAGAATTTTCTAAATTTTCGGATTTTTTTTTCAATTTTTCTTACTCGGAATTCAACTAAGACACCGGCAATGAAAACAGAAGTTGATTTGGACACAAAATGAGCACAAAAATAACTTTTGGATTTTTGATCGGAAAATTATAGATCAAAGGCTAAAAAAAATAGGAATACGTAGAACGCTAGAAATAGGAAATAAAGACTCAAAAAAAAAAAAAGATATAACCTTGATTTTGGAGCCCAATCTCTAATACCAATTAATGTGAACTCACGTAGCGAAGAACTACGAAACCCACAAATAGATTGAAATCGAACCCTAGAAAGCCAAAGAATCAAAGTTTTGGATTTGATTCGAAAAATAACGAATCTAAATAACCAACAAAAGGTAATCGAATGTTGACCATTTTGATTGATTATTTGGGAATCTCACCCGATTGATTTGAACGCCACAAGAACGATTCTTGATAAGTTCGCAAATTGTCCAACGAAAAATAATGGATTGAAAGCAAATTGCTTCGCAAAATAATTCTCAATAATGTGTTCTGTTCAAATGAAGAATCAAAAATCCTATTTATACTAGCCCTAAAATCAAGCTAAAATCGTGTATAATATTTCAAAGAGTACAAAATTATGGTAAGAATATAATTCTATTGCAATTAGGAAATCCGCGAAAAAGGAAAAATATCGCCTCATTTTTTGCCTTTGCGATCGCATGGTAGAATTTGATGCGGTTGCGTGGTTCATCTCAACTTGCTCCTAGAATTCCCTACATGACTCCATCCAGCTGCATGGTGTTTTCTACTATGCGGTCGCATGGTAATAAATTTGACTCCCCCTTTTTCTTGTGAAGAATTTCGTGCAGTTTTCGGATTGTATTCATGGACAGAAATCTGACACCCGAGCTGAAAGTTATGCACGTTTTCATCAACGCTGCTTGAACCGAGTTGATCCATTTGGTTTCTTCTTCCGAGTCCAACATGAAATTGTTCATTGGCTTGTTAACTTCGACATTTCGTCCACCGTAGCTTGAGTAAGCAATCTCATCGCCTCTTTCACCCGCTTTGCTTTCGATCATGTCATCGGACCTCCCTCAATAATATGTCAATTTGACTCACATCATCCCCTCCCTCTTCAAAATGATTCATTCTTGAATCTGTACCTGCATTAAAGATAAAGAGATATTAGATACATTAAAAGTAGCCGAAACTGTACCTGCATTAAAGAGAGAGATATCGGATAAATTTGACTCCCTTTTTTTGTGCAGAATTTTGTGCCGTTTCCGGATTGTACTCATGGACGGAAATCCGACACCCGAGCTGAAAGTTATGCACATTTTCATCAACGCTACTCGTTCGCTGCTTGAACCGAATTGATCCATTTGCTTTCTTCTTCCGAGCCCAACATGAAACTTGTTCATTGGTTTGTTAACTTCGACATTTCGTCCACCATAGTTTGAGCAAGCAATCTCATCCCCTCTTTCATCCGTTTTGCTCTCGACCGTGTCATCGACCTCCCTCGATAATCAACGGATCCTTTCCCGGACTTGATTTTGACGCACTCGACTCCGTACTCACATCAAGTAAGCACTACACAATTATTAAAATATTATTAGCAAATCAATCAGTTAATTGCTTAAGCAATCCTATTATTTTTGGCATTTGCATCTGTCAGCTAAAAGTGCTTGAAACTTTTACAAATCAACTAATTAATTAGTATATCAATTTTTCGGCCTTGCCCTATCATTTCTGTCATTGATTAAAAAATCAAAAATAAAAATAAAAAAATTTTGTAGGGTCACTTGACCCCATGTGGGTCTGCTAGTTAACTTCTTAATAACATCAAACTCTATTACCCTATAAGTTATAAGGTGATTACGACTTTTTTAGAAGTACTAGTACTAGAGGTGTCAATCCAGGTGCGCCGCCCGCCAACATATGAGCACGGTAAAGGCCCGCGTGAAAAAAGCCCTCTCGCTACGGGTTCCGGGCCGGTTCCGGATCGGCCCACAAATTTTGGACTACAACCCAGGCCCGCCCGCTGACCCATCTGGGTCGAGCCCATACAGGTCGCGGTTCGGGGGTCGCGGGTTGTTCCAAGAATTTTTTATATTGATAGCAATTTTTTTTTTTTTTTGTTAAATGTAAACTAAGAATTGAATAAAATGATAAATTCATATTTATACCAAAAAATGTTTACATAGAATTCAAATTATATATTTGTTTCTCAATCAATCTTCATGAACTGTAAGACTTTTGAAATTTTCAGCAACATCATCATTAATTTTATCTTGCATCCTTCGATCCGCGAATATCCAATATTTCATGCATATGAAAGCTTCCAAAATATCTTCTTTAAGTCTAGATCTTCGTTCGTCCATTACCCTGTTACCTGCACTAAAAGCAGACTCGGATGCCACTGTTGAGACTGGAACTGTTAGTATATCTCGTGCCATTTTATTTAATACAGGGTATGACCACTCATTTAATTTCCACCATCGTAAAATATCTAACTTATCCACTTCATCTTCAGGTATTAAACTATAATGATCAAATTGATAATATCTTTCTAATTCAACAGGTGTGGTATGTGGATTTGCAGTTGAATAGTAGATGAAGAATCAAAAACATTAAGTTTCTTAACTATTATAGAGAAAAAAGAAGATTTGCCTTTAGAAGTTGTACTAAAGATTGGAGAAGAAGACATATTTTCATTATTACCATATTTAAAATTTTTTTTTTTTACGGGTCGCGGGTTAACCATGGCCCGTAGGGGTGAAACCCGCGAAGCCCGCGGGTTACACTTCTTTGGCCCGTGAACCGCCCGCACGGGTCACGGGTCGACCCGCGGTCCCGGTTTTCATGGGTCTGGCTGGTTCGTCCGTCTTGACACCTCTAACTAGTACTAAACATGTGCGTTGCACGTTTTATGCATTGGATGAATGACGCGCGTAATGTTTTAGATGACTAATACTATTTTTAAAGTAGTTGAGGCAATTGATATTGTTAAAGGAAAACATGTTCATTTTGTGTACATAATAATGTAATTTGAATTGTGATAACATCTCAAAAAGAGTCTAAAAAATTATGTCAACTTGAGTCTCGAAATCAATGTTAGTGCCTAGACTTCTTGGTACAAACATGCTTAGATTATAATATAAGACAGGAGGAGAAAGAATGAACTAAAAAAAGGAAGGCTCATTTGACAGATCCGGGCCTTTTTTATGTGACAGTAAATGTCTTGGACATAAATTATCTAATGCTCGGAACGGGGCATTATACACTCTATATGAGTATAATTTAGTCTACAATGTAATGCTTTAGGGCCTAATTATTTTTAAAAAATAATGTTTTTTTTTTTTATTTGGACAAACACCAAAAATTGAAATTGAGGATGAACGGATATGATTCATTTACACAACTTGGATATCAAAACTGGAAAACTAGGAAAGGTAGAAAATGAATGAATTTTAAAGCAACATTGTTTCTGGATTCTCAATATATCCTATAAATGCCTTCAGCCATTCTGCCCAATTGATATGAATATAAAATCAGAGAAAAAAAAATTGAAACACCCAATTTCATTAAAGTAAAAAGATAAAATCCAAAACAAAAGGGAGAAAGAGTCCAAAGTTTGAAAACAAAGCACCAATGCAAGGACTTTCTCCTGTAGTCGTGTAAGCGAGAGAACTGAACATCTTGAGGGATTTTTCAATACTCAAATCTCCGAAAATTCAAGCAAGTCAGCAAGCCTAGGTTTTTTGGGAAGCGAGACTTGAAATTAGTCGTACCAGTAGTCCAATCATATATGTATCCTCATCTGCTTCTCAAAAAGCCCGCCCGACCAATGTGTTTCATTCAAGTCATGCTCTAGTCCTGCTTATTGATGACTTTCTTCTTCAGAAGATGGTTCCTGTTTGGGAATCCTTCGACGCCCATCGCTAAAAAAGAAATTATTGTGGTTTCTGGCCATCGACAGTTTACATAAATTTTCTCTATTAATCATGATTTCTTGTCAATTACAAATCACTTCATAAACCTTACAAAAGTACTAAAAATATAAAAAATATCGGGTGTTTCATGTTCAATCGTACTTTTCACACGTTCATCGGTTGGTCGAAGACTCTACACTCATCCAATTGATTTCGTGTGCATGCGTCGGTCCGGAAGAAAAGAAGTGGTGGTAAGTCTGAATTAACACATTTAGGGCTATTTTCGTTTTATTGGAGCTTAAATTTTCGAAAATTGAATGAAGATAGATGAAAGATTGATTTAATACAAATTGCAATAGAACTTAAGGTTTCAGTCACGCCGTCGCCTCTCTCAAATTCTCAATATGAATATGAATTTCTACAAGGTTAATTAGCACAAAACGTCCATACCTTTCAACACAATGATATTGGAAGGTATAGAAGTTTTGTGCTAATTACCTTTTTAATAATTTATTTGAATTCATTTGCACTTTTTAAAAAGTTTGGGAGTGTGATTGCAATTTATTCTTTAATTTCTCTTCTCATTTTTTTGTTTTATTTAAATATGAAGGTATATTTGTCATTTTACATTTTTTATTGATAAATTGGATGAAATGGATTATTTTCGCAATGAAATGTGAAAATAAGGAAGAAAATGCCAAAAAATGAAAGATAAAAACGTTTTGCTCAATGACATTGAAAGGTAAGAACGTTTTGTGCTAATTACCCAATTCTACATTGTGTATAAACACTTGCCCTCTAAATGTTGGGTCATTTCTAGATAAAATTTGAGCTTGGGCTAATGGGCCATTTTTGGAAGAGTGGGGATAATTTTTTAATTAAATTGTAAATGAGATGGTTCACGGGTTAAGGAGTATATTTCCTGTACTTGCTTAGGGCAGAATTCGTCGCTACGTACCCAAACTGATACCCGATTAAGTGGGTAATTCTCATCCCATTCAGGGCAGCCCTCGCGGGTATCAGGTTTAATGGATATTTTTTTCCATCCTTAGCAGTCGTAACCAACAGTAGATGATGTTGCGAAGGTAGCAGATGCGGCTACCTAGCATGAGGCAGACGATGCGGCATAAGTTTTTCATCCTCAAAACACCAGTTTTCCTATGAAAAATCAACAATTACAAAAGGGTTTGGAGCTCGAAAATTTCATCATTTTCTCTTAATACAAAAGTGTGGAAATTTTTGAATTGAATATACAAAATCCTAGAGCCTTATGGCTTACAAAAACAATATCCTCTGATCATCATTCCACAAGTCAATTCCCATTTGATTGTAATTATGCCGGAATCGACAAAATAACTATTTTGCCCTTTCAACATGTATAGCTCTCCGAGTACATTTTCATAAGGCAAATTCATCGTAAACAAATCACAAAATCAAGTCCAACAATCATCAACGAACTTTGAGCTCAGGTTCAAATGCCTATGGAGAATGCATCGGAGTGACGATCGTCTCATCATTATGGTTAACAAATTTCTCTATTGCAAATATATGTCTCTAACTATTTCATCCCGATTTCCAGCATACCGAGATCGATCTTCAATTAAGTCTTCACTCATTGGCACCTCAAAGAACTTGAACAAGAAATCAAATGTACATTATTCGCTCAGTATCAGGTGACTTATTCGATGATCGAGTAGAGTCATCTACGTAATACTTTCAATGTGCACCAAAAGCATAACTGTTCTTATTCCCAAAATCTAGACAAATCTCAATTAAAACAATGCAACCTTATCAATATAAAGCATTCAACTTTATGCACCAATCACGAACGAGATATGTTGATCACGTTACAAATTGTCTCACTATACTCGAATAATCAAATATGCAACTTGTGACGTCTTCTATGATCATGGAACTTCAAATTATTATTACGAATAGTAGAATCATAACTCATAATATCGTTTATAAAATACTACGCAAAGGACATCAAACAAACAAATTGAATCTAGTAGTTGGAGTTGGGCATACAATGATGATTGTGTCCTTTTAATTATACATTTCAACTAAACTCACGTTTTTCGTATTACAGTTATTGTAGTCATAAAGTGATATGATACCTTTTGATTCAATTAAAAGAAACCAAAAAAGTAATGATATTGGAATTGAAGCGTAGTCCAAACAACAATGGAGGTATACAAGCATAAAATGTGTTAATTGAGATAAAACTTGAATCTCCCTTGCAAAAATGTGGACTGGTCCTCTCTTTTATATAGATGAAGATTATAATTCTCAACCGCCACTGTCGTTTCTATCTACAGTCTCGATACATGTTCTACTTTTCACATCAATAGCTTTTGATTGGTGGATCGGTGAAGCAGAAATGGTGCATGATTACATAGTTTATGGGTTTGCTAAATTTTCTACCTTATCTCCCTTCCCATTGGTTGGTTTTGGGCATAGTTGTAAAACTCGGCCCGGCCTAGCCAAGCCGATCGGACCGGAAAATAGGCGGCCCAAACCGTTGATCGGGTCGGACAGATTAATTTGATAGAAATGTACTTGACTCGGTCAAAATCGGGATTTGACCGAGTTAACCGACGATTTACCCGGTCCGATTGATCAATTTGATTGGATTTTGAAATCATCTTAAAATCTTTGGGTCCAAGGTTTAATAAAATAATGGGTTCCTCACCACTTGAACATAAAGTGCTTTAATATTACTTGTATGCAATAACTTATGTCTATCTAATAAATCATTTATAGCTTTTATAAAAATATATTTTTTAAAAACTTTGGTTCAACATTTTACTTTATTTTATAAACCGAAATAATTAGTGAAAAATAAATTAAAAATTTTAATTTCGCTCCCTAAAAAAATTTATACTTTATATTTTTTTGTAGGTTTTTATGCAACGACCCGCCGATTGAACCACCGGGTTGTCGGTTGAACCCCTGCATTGTTCGGGTCTGCGTTTGGATCGAATCTGACAACTATGATTTTGGGGGTAGGATACAAATCCTTTGGCCTTACACGATTGTTGCATGATAGGATTAATTATCTCTTTTTAGTCATTTTAATTGGCCAAACTTACCGGATGGGCTCGGATGAAAGAAACGATCCTAACTAATTAAGCCCTTCTTTGAACCCCATTTTATCAAAAAAATCATTTTTTAAAAATTCTTTTTCAACCACACATTTTTCAATAAAATAATATTACACGTATATCGAAAGCTTTTTCTTTATTTTTAATCACACATTCTTCAAAAATCGCTATTCAAAAATGTATTTTCTTCTCTCAAAATGGGGCTCAAACAAGGGCTAATTTAGGCTGAACGCATTTGATATTCGGGGCAGACGACGTGGAGATTGATGTCACTAATGGATTATGGTTTAGTAGGGTTAGTTTGTTCGACGTCAAGTCTCGAAGGTACACAAGTGCTAGGTGAAACATAAACATAAATGTACTATTCCGACCTCTGTTATGCATTATAGAGGAAGACAATTATGACACAATTCTCTACCATCTTCCATGTGGAAATCATTTGACGATGCATATCGAAGTGTCGCCTCATGCATTGACTGAAGGTAAATTCAAAATGATGTTTTGTTGGCATGCAGAATAAGAATCACTAGGGGTGACAATTTTGCTCGTTAGCTCAAACGACCCTTAGCTCGGCCAGGAAAAATCCCGAGCCGCCTTGGCTCGTTGCTTGATCGAGCCCCATTTTTGGGCGTTGGCTAGAGCCGGCGCTAGCCCTTGTGGCTTGACGAGCCACATAGGCCAGCTTGTGTTACGGGCTATTTTCAACCCGTGATGAGCCAGACTTTTAAAAAAATATATATTAAAAAATTATACCCACAAACAGCTACACGCTGCCGACAGCATGTAGCCGCTGTCTGCAATCTGATATTAATATAAAAAAATATATTAAAAAATTTAACACATAGGCAGCTATACGCTGCCTTTGCAGGCAGTTGTCTCAAATAGCAGGCAACTGCCCGATATTAATACAAAAATAAAATAAAATCGTGAACTAGCTAAGCTCAACAAGCCTGAGCCGAAAGCTTGGGTTGAGCTTAAATTTTTTGGACTCGGGCAAAAAAAAGATCGAACCATTTTTATTCGAGTATCAAGTTCCGTTTTGGCCCGGCTCAGTTCGTTGACATCCTTGAGAATTACCCAAAAATTAAATAAAATTATTTTATTCAATAACAAGATCGTCTAGATACTCACATCTATTATATCAAGGATAAATTATTTAAATTTTTTCCTAAATTCGATAGATAATTTTTTATTTGGATGTAATTCTCGAATATCCAATTTTTTGGATCATGAATTTCCAAGTTTTGATTCCGATAATTTGATACTCTAAACCTTCAATTCTTGTATGGTATTCTCCAAAATTAAGACTACACAGGTGAATGAGCACCTTCTTATAATTAAATTAAGAGATTAATTCTTGGATTGGAGAATGATTAAGTAAGAAAATAATCTCTCCAAATTTGAACACTATGAAATAACTATTGTATTATGTTGTAGAAGGATTTCTAGGTTTCATCTAGTTTCTATGTATAAAGATAAAAATATTTAAATTCATGTACAAATAGGAGTCTTAATTAAAATCCAAATAAGAGTTTTAATTAAAATCAAAATCCAATTAGTTTATATTTAGTTACATGTTTAGTCCTAAAACTTTAGTTATAACTAAATTAAGTTTATAACTTTCATATCAATTATAATTAAGTCCAAAGCTTTATAATAATTGCAATTATACCCCCAAAAGTTTATAATATTTATAATTAAGTCTCAATACTTTATAGATCTACCACAGAGACCTGTTTAAATGTAGACAACTCAATTCAATTATTAGTCTTTACTTTTTTTTATTAAAGGAAAAACACTAAAACAAAAACAGCCTACAACAACGTTTGGACGTGTGTTGCAAATCGAGGTGTTTTCGTAGAATAGAGAGATACGGCAACGTTTTTTGAACGTTGCCAAAAGTCTACGGCAATGTTTTTTAAACGTTGCCGTAAAGATACGGCAACGTCTTTTTTTTTTATATATATATATAACAACAATAATTTATGCAAATAGATTGATAAAATTGAAAATGCAACTTATGAATAAATTTTGGAATTGCTTAAAAATTGATAATTTTATTACAAATTTTTTAATCCATACACTTGAATATTAGAATGGGATACAACGCCACTTAAATAAAAAGAAGCTTCAAAATGAAATAAAATGGTAAGGGAAAAACTCGATCATAAATGCTTTCACGGATGCAACACGTTATTCAGCAGCCTTCTTCTATTCCTGAGTCTCCTCACCAAACGAAATAAGTTGTGCTTGCAGTTCAAAAACAAAATTAAACTCCCGTTAAAATGAGCAAGTTCAATGAATTCCAAGCTTATACTTCACAAGTACATATAAAATGCAAGAATTGCAAATGAAGTTCAAAGACATTATTCTATAACACATCTTTAAAAGCTCACTGCTAGCTAGTAACGACAAAAAAGTATTAGAAAAATATACAGGCCACTAACCTTTCCCCTGAAACTTTTTAGACATCCCCTAAGTGCTTCAAGAGAAGACTGTTTAAGAGTTGGATAAATAGCCTCAAATCTTTCATTGGCCAGAAATATGTGAATTCCCCATATGGAAAGGTTAAAAAAAGTGTACTTGTTTTCCACAATACATAAGAAAGAGAGAACACTTTAACTCGAAAAAATGCCAATATAACCACATAAAAACTACAACATTTGGATAACTTCTAATTATAAATGTGCGTACTTTAATTTGAACCATATGCTATTCCAATCACTGAATTAAGCAAGTTCCTTTTTTTTTTTTTTTTGTTACTTTTGGCAAGAGTGAATAACTAATCTTACCACGAACAGATAGAGATAAATCATGCAACAGCTGATAGAGATTCCAGTTTGAAATCAAGAGCATGCTTGGTATTGCTTCTTTCTACAAAAGAAGCTGCTCATTTCAATTTTCAGCAGTATCACAGATACTGCCCAAAAAAGCCATTAGCTAAGCCAAACATGCTCCAAGGCACCTAGAACCATACCATTCATTCTTACCATTCCATTCCATTAGTCTGACTCACTAAAGTCGGGATGAGATCATGAGATTGCATTCAATTCCGATTAACTTAATAGCCTTGTCAAAATGTTTACACGGTACCAACCCAACCCAGGCAGCTAACTAATAGCATCATGACAAACTCAACTTGGTAAAAGATCCTTTACTTTCTTTTATCTGATGGATGCTATACATAGGACTGGTAAAGAATTGGTGCGACATATTTTAGCAGACATGATTTCTGTCAAAGAAACCAACCAGAGTAATCTGCCCCTTATCAGAAGCACTCATTGTCTTGTCCATATTATTCTTGAAATTCCACCTAAGAATTGACATCAGTGAAGTATCTCCCACCAACTCAAGTTCTGGAATAGTCCTGGAAAGAAAAATGAGAGAGTTATTCACATGTCTCTACACCTATTTAAAGTGTATGAAAGCAGGAAAATTACTTACTATTTCATCATTTTCGTTTAGATCAATAAGAATATTTACTCAAAGCATTAGAGCATGGAAAGTGAAAATAGCATGCTACTTAGTATCACTAGACAATTAAATATACTACAATCCTCAATTTTTATTACTTTTTAATCAGTGACTTGCTGTCATTACTCTTCAGTTTCCTGCTGAGGTCTATCTTGTAGAGGTGCTCAAATTGGATTAGTGATAGATTCCTAGGCTTTGTCATAAACCTAATTGGTTACTTGTATGAGGTACGCTTCAGTTTCCTGCATGAACAAGTAGAAAATGAAAGTAAAAAAGGGTTAGATAGTGTAACAGTCAAAATCCTATCAATCTCTTGCCTGGTAATACTGACTTTCTGCAGCACTACTGTAATTTAATGTTATTTGACCTGTGTCGTGATAATTTTGGAAGGAGAAAATTGTAGTTTATTATTGATATTCTACCAAACTATATACAAGGATGGAAAAGGAATTTACAAATTTACATCTAAGTCCCTAACAATTACAAGGACACAAGTTGGTATATATTTCAACTCTCCCTCTCAAGTTGGTGCATAGATATCACACATGCCGAACTTGGATAGCATTATATAGGATGAACCACTAGCAACTCCATGTGTCATTATATCAGCCAGTTGTTCCACCCTCTTGATAAATGGAACCTCTAGAATTTTGGAGTCAAGATTATCTTTGATGTAGTTCCTATCAAGTTCCACATGATTTGTTCTATCATGTTGCACAGGGTTATTTGCAATTTTAATGGCAGTAGTGTTGTCACAGAACAGTAACATAGGTTTATCCGGACCAAAGCCAAGTTCACTAAGGAGAAGTTTTAGCCATGTAAGTTCGGTAGTCGCATGATGCAATGCACGATATTCCGCCTCAGCACTGGATAGTGAAACCACATTCTGTTTCTTACTCCTCCAAGTCACAAGATTGTCCCCAACAAAAGTGGATTTTCTGTCCAGTCTCGATCCAGCAAAATCAGAATCCGTATAACCCATAATATCTAAATGGCCCGACTTTGAATACATAATGCCCATGCCTGGAGAGGACTCCAGATATGCCAATATCCGATTAACTGCACTCATGTGCTGCTCACTGGGATTATGCATGAATTGACTCACAACGCTAACTGCATATGACAAATCAGGTCTCGTGTGAGTTAGATAGATCAACTTTCCCACCAATCTCTGATCTCTCTCCTTGTTTGTGGGAATCTGATCAGGATAAATAGATAGGCCATGGTTTACCTCAATTGGTGTGTCGACAGGGACACAAGCCGTCATACCAGTTTCTGCTAAGAGATCAAGGACGTACTTGCGTTAAGATAAAATAAGTCCTTGTTTGGACCATGATACCTCAATGCCCAAGAAGTACTTCAAAGTACCCAAGTCCTTCATTTCGAACTCCTTTGTCAAATGGCTACGGAGTTTCTCAATCTCACTAGAATTACTGCCAGTAACAATCATATCATCCACATACACAATAAGCATAGTAATATTGTGACCATCTCTCTTATAAAATAAAGTATAATCAGTCGAGGCCTGTTTAAAACCATACATTTTCATTGAACAACTCAATTGTCCAAACCACGCCTTTGGTGATTGTTTTAGCCCATACAGGGCTTTCTTCAGCTTACAAACATTACCTCTCGGAGGAATGAAACCTGGAGGAAGATCCATATACACTTCCTCTGCCAGATCACCGTGAAGGAATGCATTTTTAACGTCGAATTGTCTCATTGGCCAATCAAGATTGACTGCTAGAGATAGGATGACTCTGACGGTATTCATCTTAGCTACTGGAGCAAAAGTTTCCTGGTAGTCAATCCCATATGTCTGTGTGTACCATTTGGCAACCAGTCTAGCTTTATACCTATCCACAGTTCCATCTGACCTGTATTTTAATGAGTACACCCACTTGCATCCCACAGTCTTTTTCCCTGGTGGTAATAAGACCATCTCCCAAGTAGAGTTCTTTTGGAGAGCATTCATCTATTCTACCATAGCAGATTTCCACTTAGGTTGATCAAGAGCTTCCTGAAAGTGATTAGGAATAGACACAAAAGAAAGTTGGAGGGCGAAAGTCAGATTAATTTTAGATAAACGGTGGTACGAGATATAATCAGAAATGGGAAAGATTGCAATGGAAGAAAATTTCGAAAAACCAAACCTATCAGGTTTATATGGACTCGGAGGGGATATCTCCTATCCTGAGTATCAACAATATCTAAAGCTGTAGGATTAGTGTCAAAAATAGAGGTAGGAGTAGAAGGGGTATGTAGAGTATGTACCTCATTTTCAATCTCCGAAGAATCAAATGGCACTGTAGTATCGACCGAAGGGTTATCAGGGTCTGAAGAGGGTAATATAGGAGTACAAGCATTTTCTGAGTTTCTTCTTGTATAACACTTTGGAACAAGCGAGGTGATCTATCATCCTCAACTCGATATTCAATTTGGGATTCAACTTGGGATTCTCCCTCCTTTCCAAAAATCCACACTTTCTTTCATCTAACCACACTCGCTCCTCTTTCTTACTACTAATCTCCCCCTTGAAGAGGAACTAACGACACGTCATTAGAAAAAAAGGATTCCGATTCACAAAATTCCACATCCATAGAAACATAGTACTTTCCCGTAGGGGGATGAAAGCATTTGTAGCCCTTCTGGGAGCTTGAGTAGCCAAGGAAGACACATTTCAGGGCACGATGATCAAATTTATCTCTGAGGTAAGAATGCACATAGACATAACACACACAACCAAAAAATTTTGGACAGATACTTAAAACAGAGGGAATGGAGTGAAACTGAGACAGCATTTTCAAAGGAGTTTTAAAGTCAATAATGCGAGAAGGCATGCGATTTATAAGAAAGGTAGCAGTCATCACCGCCTCAGCCCAAAAACATTTTGGGACACGCATAGTAAAGCATAAAACCCGAGCTACTTCAAGAATGTGTCTATTTTTTCACTCTGCAATGCCGTTTTGTTAAGGTGTGTAAGCACAAGTGGTTTGATGAAGAATGCCGTGAGTTGAGAAAAAATTGCCCAGGGTTTGATTTACAAACTCACGACCATTGTCAGAATGAATGACTTTAACCCGTGTATGAAATTGTGTCTCAATTATTTTTGAGAATTCTGGAATAAAATGCACTACTTCACCCTTAGATTTTAGCAAATATACCCAACATACTCTGGTACAATCATCAATGAAAGAAGCAAAATATTTATGACCTGTAATAGATGGAGTCGAGAAAGGCCCCCAAACATCAGTGTGAACACGAGTAAAAGGAACAGCACTTTTATTAAGACTTACTTTGAAAGGTACAAGATGATTTTTGGCAAAAATACATTGTTCACACCGTATACTAGAAATAGGAATGTTTTTAAACAGTTCTGGGAACAAGTGTTCTAAATAAGAAAAAGAGGGACGGCCAAATCGACAATGCCACAAAGGAATTCTATCCATTGGAGATGATTTACTAACAGCTTGAAGACCGTGGCTCTCCCTAGTTTGCAAACCCCTTGTTCCTTCCAAAAAATACAACCCTCCTTTTTCTCTACCAGTGCCAATCGTCATCTTCGTTCGATTGTCCTGAAATACACAATTAGTAGGTGAGAAGATGACAGAGCAATCAAGATGCTTTGTAATTTTACTAATAGATAAGAGATTAGTAGAAAATGTAGGTGAAAGTAAGACGGATGAAAGAGAGAAGGTAGGTAAAAACAAGACATTTCCGGCCCCAGTAATTTTGATAGGAGTCCCATTAGCCATTTGAACAGACTGAACATGCGAAGTAGTCAAGGAATCAAATGTAGAGGGATTACAGGTAAAATGATCGATAGCTCTAGAATCAATAACCCAAAAATCAGATACGGTAGAAATAGATTGCAACCCAAAAATACCTTCCCCGGGAGATGAACAAGCAACATTGGAAACAATAGGTGTAGGTGAATGAGTAGAAGCAGCGGATGAATGTGTAGCCTGAGAGCATCTGCCACCCTTCCTCTCTGTCCTCTTTGCTAAATACCAATCTGGATAGCCATGTTTCTTGAAACATTTATCGGCAGTATGCCTTTTAAGGTGACAGAATGAGCAAGTTTCAGTAGACTGAATAGGGGCTCGTGATCGAGGAACAAGCCCTTTTGCCACTAATGCAGATATCTCATAATGATTTTCAACTCCCATAGTGAGTTGCCTTTGTTCCTCACGACGAACAATCGAGAACACCTCTTCCAAGCTTGGAAGGGGTGTAGTAGCCAAAATACGACTACGCACTTGATCCAAGCCATGATCAAGTCCCGTAAGGAACATATAAATCCTGTCCTCAGCACACCTTACTTTTAACCCATCAACATCCACAGCACACTTCATAGGATTGGGTCTGCGATAGTCAAGTTCCAAGAAAATGGAATTCATTTCAGTATAGTACGTGACAAGAGGCCGCCCCTCTTACCGTAGTTGAAAGGACTTTTTCATAAGTTCATACACTTGTGAAGAATCAGAGACATCGAGATAACTTCTCTTAACTGCATCCCACACATCTTTAGCTGTGTCAAACTGAACAAAATGAGCCACAAGAGCATCTATCATAAAATTGATAAGCCAAGACTTAACGATAGCATCATCTACCATCCATTCACCATAGTTACTATCACTCTCTTTAGGTATAGTTAGTTCACCAAAAATGTAATGTGCATTTCCAACAATTTTGACCACACACGATAGTTAGTGCCATCTAACTTAATGTGAATCGGAGATGATGTCTCATGAAGTAATGATGTAGCCACTTTGTTCTATCAAACAACAAGAAAACGAGACCACAAAATGCAAACAATACAAATTCAGTCTCCAGCCACTAAACCCAGATAAAACTTCAAAAAACCAAATAATCCAATCTCTTAATCAACAAAACACGTAAGTGATCAAGAATAAGTTGCGAAAGACAGAAAAAAACGAGGAGCAGTAGTGTACTCTGTGGCGCCAGGGGCAGTGAGAAATGAGCTGGGAACCCGAGAAAAATTGGCAAACCGTGAGAAATTGCACTAGAAAGGGAGAAAAAACGGCGCCACGTCAGCGCCGGAGCTGTGCCGGAGCTGCGAAGGGGCCGACCGAAGCTGGGTAATCGAGAACCAGGTCGAAAAGAAGGTCCCAAACCGAAGGAGCCGAAGACCCGTGCGCCTAGGGTTCGCGTAATAGGGACTTGGGTACTGTTCGGACACAAAGGAGACTACACCGGAGGTCATCGATGTCTGGGTAAGCGGTAAGGAGCGTCGCTAGCATCGGTACTAGCGTTCGGTGGGTTTAATTAAAGCCCCATGCTCTGATACCATGTCATGATAATTTTGGAAGGAGAAAATTGTAGTTTATTATTGATATTCTACCGAACTATATACAAGGATGGAAAAGAAATTTACAAATTTACATCTGAGTCCCTAACAATTACAAGGACACAAGTTGGTATATATTTCAACTTGTTTTTACAATAGTGAAATGTAAGTAAAAGTAACCTACCACTTATACTACCACGTTAAAATCTTTGCTATATATTCTTATATTCCTCTCTTTTTTTCCAATTAAAGGGGGGAAATCCCCTAAAAGGAAGCTTGAACCCAGGTCATTCTCCTGGTAAGACTTTCGCTCTTACCACTTGAGCTAAACCTCGACCTTCATGTATTCCTCATAGGACGAGCATGTTTTCTTGACATAGGTTATCCCGAAGAAATAGATAAACCGTTTTCCACTCCGTTCCATTTATCTTCATGTAAGTTAAATTGAAGCAGCAGCCTTATGCACAACACATCCCAATCAAGCATGAATCATTCATTCAGAAGAACAATCAGCAGAACCAGATAGACATATAAATAGATTACCTTACTTCAATTTCCCCAGTATGATAAACTATGATTAATCCAAATTCCTCAGCACTTTTTTGAATATTGTAGTCCAACAACATGGTTTCCCAAGTTCCAATTTACTGATAAATTTATTCTCCCCCTAAAGTCAAAGAATTCCTCATAAGCTGTGGAAGAAAATAAGAATTACTGTTAAAATGGAAACGGGTCATAGAGTAGAGCACCTGAATTATGGACTTTAAAGAATAGAAATACAAAGCATCCGTGTACCTGCATACAATGTTGGAACCCAAGGCTCGATACAAAGGAATCTTGGAATCAATAAAATTAGAAATAAGTATAAAAAGAGAAGAATTATAACAAATATTTCGTGTGTATCATTTTAGTCTCCAACACTTTCTTGAAAATCGTAGAAGAAGAGAATTAGAGGGAGAAGAAATGACCTTTAAACTAGAATAGAAGAAGATCCCACTTTAAGAACAAGCTTTCGCCTTTCCACTAGCACTCGAAAAAGAAACCCAGTCCCTAAATCAAATCTCATCAAAATCCCTAAAAACCCTAATTATCAATCCCTAACTATCAATCCCTAAATGCAGTTCAAAATCCCTAACTATCAATCCCTAAATTGGACAAATCACAAACTGCATAGTCTGTAGTCAATACAATAAATTACCTACTTACCTCGGAGTAGCGCAGAAGTGGAGCTTGGAAGTTGTACTTGCAGACTAGAGTTGGGCGGAGCTTGAAACGGGTCTGCGGTGTGACTGTGTGTGGTGTGGGAGAGACCAGGAGTCGAGAGTCAAGAGAGGAAGGGCGGACGCGGAGCGGGAGACAGGGTGTCCGTTCCGTGCCAGGTGTGACTCACGGCGGGGCCGATTCTGTTGTCGGGAGACGGGGAGACTGGTGTCACGGGACTAGTTTTCTTACACTAGAATAACTAGACGTCGTGCGGCCGTAACGCACCTAATTCCCGTCCCTACGAGAAAACGTTAAGTAAGCCTTTCGACGCCCACAAACTAATTCAACCTTACTAGGCTAAATTAGGATAACTTTGAGTAGAGATTTTGGAAGTAAAGACAATATGTAGAACAAGTAAGTTTGGGGAATTTTCTCTTGTATAAAAACAACTCAAACTACAATGAATGAATTTACAATGAGAATACCTCTCTATTTATAGGTAAACCTCCTTGGATTCAAGGACTAAGATCAATCCCCATCCAAGGGCCCCCATTGGTTGAAACTTAACTTAAATCTCCTTAAACCAAGAGAAGCAAACTTGGACTTTGCTTCTTGCAAGTAGATTTTCCCTACAAAAATCTCATGGGATTAATGTCCCTTTCATAGACATCAATTTGCCTTTCTCTTCCTTCCTTGGTCTTTTTTAGGCAAATTGGTTAAGTAAACAACTTGTATAAGTCTCCCAAAATATCCTAGCATTCAGCCCATGGTATTTTCCCCTTGAAAACCACCTGGTATGCTAGGAAAACTGCCCATGTCGCTGCCTACGTCATGCTGCCTGCAGTCAGCGTTGCTGTGTGCTGCCTGCGTCCTGCAATGACTGCAGTCTGTGTCTGGCTACGTCCTGGCTGCGTCCTGGGAGCTGCCTGCAATCTGCCTGCAATGTCCTGGGAGCTGCCTGCAATCTGCCTGCGATGACTGCCTGTGTTGCAGCCTGTGTCGCAGTGACTGCAGTCACACCCGAATTTTCTAGGTAACACCTGGACTGCCGTCATGGACACCAGATTTTCCCGACCGCAACCTGGACATGGTGTTGCGACCAGGCGGGACGTAAGTCACTCCCCCACCGAATCTGGCGACACCCTCGTCCCCGTGTAATGTCTAAGCTCGGGTTCAAATTGCCATAAGTCCCCTATGTTCTCCCAAGTTGCTTTGGATTCGGGCCACTTTTTCCATTTGACTAAGTATTGAGTGTAAGGTTGGACCCCCGTCCGTCTCACCACTCTATCTGCCAAAATGGTTTCAACATCTTCTTCGAAAGATTTGGTGACAATGGGAGGCGCTATTTGTGATTTATTTCTCTCTGGATCTTCCACATCCGGTTTATATGGCTTCAACATGCTCACATGAAAAACTGGGTGGATTTTTATAGTGTTTTGAAGATCTAACCGATAGGAAACTCTTCCCACTTCAGCTATCACGGGAAATGGACCCTCATATTTTCGAACCAAACCTTTGTGAACTGCTCGGTATGTTTTAAATTGTCGGGGCCGTATCTTCACAAGTACTTGATCTCCAATGTTGAACTCCAATGGTCTTTGTTTCACATTGGCCCATTTCTTAATACGCTTCCGGGCTTTCTCTAAGCATGATCTAGCTAAGTCCATATGATCTCCCCATGACTTAGCCATTTTTATTGCTCCAGGACTTCGCCCTAAATTACTGACCACCGACAAGGTGTCGGGTGTTGTAGGTTGTCGTCCTGTTGCAAGCTTAAATGGACTGTGTCCCGTTGATTCACTTTTTTGTAAGTTGTAGGAAAATTGAGCTATGTCCATCAACTTTGCCCAATTCTGTTGGTTAGCACTTACAAAGTGCCTAAGATAACACTCCAACAATGCATTCACCCGCTCCGTTTGCCCATCCGTCTGTGGGTAGAAACTGCTAGAAAAGTGTAAGTCCGTCCCCAGGAGTTTAAACAACTTCGTCCATAGTTTTCCCGTGAAGCGGGGATCTTGATCACTTACAATATTTTTGGGCAATCCCCAATACTTTACAACATACTTGAATAATAACCTTGCCGTCTCTTCCGCAGTGCAATCTTTAGTTGCCGGAATAAAAGTTGCATACTTTGCGAACCGATCAACAATAACAATGATTGATTTAAACCCTTCAGACTTTGGCAAGGCTATTATGTAATCCATGGTAATCACGTCCCATGGTTGATCAGGAACAGGGAGGGGATCAAGAAGTCCCCATGGCAGCTTTTGCTCTATTTTGTCTTGTTGGCACACAAGACAAGTCCGGACATATGTCTCCACTTGATCCCGCATCTGTGGTCAATAATAGGTCCGTTCAATCAAAGCTAATGTCCTGTCTATTCCCGGATGTCCAGCCCATTTGGTGTCGTGACATTCTCGAATCACGTCACGCCGCAAGTTATTCCACTTAGGCACAAATACCCGTTGCCCAATGGTGTATAATAACCCATCTTCCAACCAAAATCTCATTGTCTTGCCTTCTTGGGCAGACTGCATCAACATCCTTGCCACGGGGTCATGTTCCATTCCTCGTCTAATTTCTTCCAACAAGGTGCTCATGGCTTGGCTAATGGCTGCAAGTTCTACCTTTCAGCTAAGGGCATCTGCTACAACATTTGCCTTCCCGGGTTTATACTCCATCACATAGTCAAAATCCGCCAAGAAATCTTGCCAACGGGCTTGCTTTGGACTTAACTTCTTTTGTGATTGGAAGTAACTTATGCCACGTTATCCCTTTTTATTACAAAATGGGAACCCAAAAGATAATGACGCCATACTCGTAAACAATGTATAATGGCCGTCATTTCTTTTTCTTGCACCGTGTAGTGTCGCTCCGCATCATTCAACTTGCGGCTTTCGAAGGCAATTGGATGACCTTCTTGCATAAGCACCCCTCCAATGGCAAAATTCGATGCATCCGTTTGTACTTCAAATTTTTTGTTGAAATCGGGTAATGCAAGCACCGGTTCTTTCATGACTGCGGCTTTCAACTCATCAAAGGCCTTTTGACTTCTTACGGACCAATCCCATCCTTGGGATTTCTTTAGTAAGTCCGTCAATGGGCCGCCCTAGCCGAGTAGCCTTTAATGAAATGTCGGTAATAATTTACCAACCCGAGGAAAGATTGCAATTCCGTTACTTTAGTAGGATGTTCCCATTCATTGATTGCTTTCACCTTCGCTCCATCCATCTTCAAGCTACCATGTCCGATAATATGTCCTAAGAAGCCCACTTCTTCTTGTGTAAACGAACACTTCTCCTTTTTGATGAACAACTCATTTTCTCACAACACTTGGAAGATAATTTTCAAATGTTCAACATGTTCTTCCAAGGTGTTGCTATAAATAATAATGTCCTCAAGATAAACCACCACGAATTTATCCAAGTATGGATAAAATATCTTGTTCATCAAAGTGCAAAAGGTAGCCGGAGCATTGGTCAACCCAAATGGCATGACAAGCCATTCATAGGAACCATACCTAGTAATGCAGGTTGTTTTAGGCTCATCTCCCTCCGCAATGCGAACTTGATAGTAGCCTTTTTACAAATCAACCATCGTATAGATTTTAGCATTACCAAGCCGATCAAATAAATCCACAATCAATGGAATAGGATATTTATTTTTCACTGTTACCTTGTTTAACGCCCGATAATCCATGCACATCCGCAACGTCCCATTCGACTTCTTTTGGAACAATACCGGGGCGCCATAGGGTACGTTAGATGGTCTAATCCTTCCCGTGTCAACAAGCTTCGTAAGTTGCTTTCGAAGCTCTTCCAACTCCGGGGGTGCCATCTGGTAGGGTGCCATGGTGGGAGGTTTGGCACCGGGTTCCAATTCGATGCAATGGTCCACTTCCCTCTAAGGTGGAAGTTTCCTGGGTAATGTTGCGGGCATCACATCACTATTTTCCTCAAGGACTTTCACCATAGCAGTTGGCAAAACATCCTCATTTGTAGTGACTTCGAAATCAACCGACAATTGAGCGATGAATGTCGGCTCACCTTTCTTCCAACCTTTGGCTAGTTGCATAGCCGAGAGTTGTCTTGCTTCCGTCCCCATGGAAACGGTAGGAACCATACAAGATGATCCTTTTCCCAAGATGCACATGGAACCAAATGAAGGCATGGGAATAGCATTTACCTTCCTTAAGAAATCCAAGCCCAAGACAAACTTGAAATCATCCATTTGTGCAACCGAGATATCAATAGGTCCATGCCACGAACCCAATCGTAATTCAACCCCTTGAACTACGCCATTCAATGGTTTTGCAATGGCATTCACTGTTTTCAACAATCCACCTCCATGATGAATGTTCAACTCAAGCCTCCGCGCTTCATCTTCTGTGATGAAATTATGTGTGGCTCCGGTGTCAACTAATGCTCGTGTTGTTGTCCATTAACTTTGGCAACCACAAACATCAACCCCGTTTCTCCGCTCGCCCCCGGAACGGTTTTGGCGTTCAAAGTATTGAGAAGTTGCAGTGAACCCATGTGACTTGTACCGACCTCTTTGTCATGGGAAGCCTCTGGTTGTGTCACGTTCATAGATGCCAATGATCCAAGCTTAGGGCAATCTTGCATAAAATGCGGCCCTTTGCAAATAAAGCAGCTACGAGGAGTAAGATTACCTTTCTTCTTGTCATCATACTCCTTCCGCCATGTGTTTTGTTTGTTGCCATCGGCCTTGTAATCGATCTTGGGATTTGGCCTCCAATCCGGTTTAGCACGGGGTTTGTCTTTCCTCATGTCACCCACGCCTTTGCCAAAATTTCCTTTAGTTGGTTTGAAGGTCCTTGCTTGCGTCTCCGTGCTCCTTTGGTATTCCGTCAAAGATTCGGCAACCGCAATCGCCTCGTCTACATCTTTGACTCCACGCCGTTGTAATTCTTGGCGTACCCAAGGTGCACACCCATCCAAGAAGTAGAATAGTAAGACATCATCCGGCATGCTGGGAATTTGAAGCATAAGGGTCGTGAACTCCTTGACATAGTCACGAATTGTCCACCTATGTTTCAATTCCCTTAGTTTCTTTCGGGCCTCATATACGACATTTTTGGGATAGAATTATCTTTTGAACTCCTTTTTGAACGTTTCCCAAGTATTGATTTGGCAAGCTCCTCTCTCAATGTCGCCATGTTTGCGACGCTACCAAAGTGAAGCGGTGTCGGAAAGATACATGGTAGCGGTCCGGACCTTCATGGCTTCATAAATAAGATTGACGCCCTCAAAATTAACTTCGATTTGCCATAGGAAGTTCTCTACATCTTTGGCATCCCGTTGCCCATCATAATGTTTAGGCTTCGGGTACTCGATCCTCGGGGTTACCATGCTAGATGCGGCACCTCCGCTTGAACTAGCGGTGGTTTGTTTGTATTGATCTAGCTCTTTGGTCATTCTTTCCATCATTACAGCCGATTGGTTCTCCAGGCTTTGTATGTTGGAAACAGCATCTAAGATCTTGGTTTCGAGTCTACCAAAATCTTCCGTCGTTACGGTTTGTCGGGCTACCACAGCCTGGACGTCACCTTTCATCGTTTGGACGTCGTTCTCCAATGATGCTTGAACGTCCATCACTTCTTGGACATTAGATTGGAGTGTTTCCAACTTCCCTATGGAGTGTTCCTCCAACGCCTCCATGGAATTTTCAAGAGACATGATCCGATCACCCATGTTTGCGATGACTTGATCTACTTTGCCTTCCATGGTAATTGCTTCCCGAGTTTCACTTTTGCTCTGCAACTTCTTTGCTTCACTTGGGGCAACACCACGACCTCTCTCCTCAATCTCAATAACTTTTTGAGAATCCGCCATTATAACGGCCTATAACGAGGCTCTGATACCACTTGTCACGGGACTAGTTTTCTTACACTAGAATAACTAGACACCGTGCGGCCTTAACACACCCAATTCCCGTCCCTACGAGAAAACGTTAAGTGAGCCTTTCGATGCCCACAAACTAATTCAACCTTACTAGGCTAAATTAGGATAACTTTGAGTAGAGATTTTGGAAGTAAAGACAATATGTAGAACAAGTAAGTTTGGGGAATTTTCTCTTGTATAAAAACAACTCAAACTACAATGAATGAATTTACAATGAGACTACCTCTCTATTTATAGGCAAACCTCCTTGGATTCAAGGGCTAAGATCAATCCCCATCCAATGGCCCCCATTAGTTGAAACTTAACTTAAACCTCCTTAGACCAAGAGAAGCAAACTTGGACTTTGCTTCTTGCAAGTGGATTTTCCCTACAAAAATCTCATGAGATTAATGTCCCTTTCATAGATATCAATTTACCTTTCTCTACCTTCCTTGGTCTTTTGTAGGCAAGTTGGTTAAGTAAACAACTTGTATAAGTCTCCCAAAATATCCTAGCATTCAGCCCATGGTATTTTTCCCTTGAAAACCACCTGGTATGCTAGGAAAAACTGCCCATGTCATGCCCATGTCATCGCCACATCATGTCGTCTGCACAAGGCATTGCTATGTGTCGCTCGCGTCCCGCGATGATCGCACCGGTGTCTGGCTACGTCCTGGCTGCGTCCTGGGAGCTACCTGCAATCTGCCTGTGATGTCCTGGGAGCTGCCTGCAATCTGCCTACGATGACTGCCTGTGTTGCAGCCTGTGTCGCAGAGGCTGCAGTCACACCCGAATTTTCTAAACACAACCTAGACTGCCGTCATTGACACCAGATTTTCCCGGCCGCAACCTGGACATGGTGTTACGACCAGGCGGGACGTAAGTCTGGGGAGTGGGAGACGGGAGCCATGAAGATTGAGGGTGGAGACGGGATTTGAAGAGTGAAGGTGGGCTACAGATTTATTTTCTTTCCTATGTATATTTAAAAAAAGAGTTATTAGCAACGTGTCCCAAACGTTGCGAAAAGTGTTTTTTCGCAACTTTTCCTAAACATTGCAAAAAGTTAAGTTATTGAGACTTTTCGTAACTTTTGGGAAACGTTGCTATCAATAAATGTTGCCTTTTTAATGTTGCGAATGACTCGTTTTGTTGTAGTGAAAGACTGCAATTTCAAAATATATAGATCGCAGAAGCCTATAAAACTGTAATACTTTCCTCTGACTTGTTGTATATGTATTTTATTTTGCCTTGAGATTCGATAATTAACTACGAGCATAAATTACCATTTTATCTTTCTAGCTATTCTCACTAATTATTTTCTTATATGCTGATGATATGTTGATTATGAAAACTAGTTTAGATGTGATTAATAAGACAAAACTATTTCTGAAAAGCACCTTGATATGAAAGATTTTGGTTTTGTTGATGTTATTCTAGAAATTCAAATGGTAAAACATTTCGAAGGAATTATGCTAACCGAATCTCATTATATTGAGAAAGTGCTTAGCAAGTTTAATCAACGCAACTGTTTTCCTACTAAAACACTTTATAATGCAAGCTGTCATTTGAGAAACAATCCGAGCCCTAGTGTTTTCTACTTTAGAATATGCTTAAGTGATTGGTAGTCTTATGAGTATTCATATAGTTTATGTAGTTGGTAGACATAGTAAAAATAATTCAAATAGTGAATTTATTGCTCCTTTATTTTCTAGGATGTGATAGCCCAAAAATAACTAATCAATAGGGGAATGAATTGATTTTTAAATTTTTTGCGAAGAATTAATCTAAATTCAAGTAAGTAAAGAATAAATAGATTAATTTAAATAATAAGTACAAATACAAAAATGATGAGTAAAAGGGAGAGATAATGTAAACAATATAATTGTGGAGGTTCGATCCAAAGCAATGATCTATGTTCTCCGTTACCAAGTTCTCTGGCACGAACAATCCACTTTTTACAACGCTTCCGGTAACTTACAAATAAGAAACATCGATCCTTATATAATGTTGAGATTTACTAGACCTCAACACGACCCACTATTGAGCGTTTATAAGATTTCAATATGACCCACACTATTGAGTTTTACGGGACCTCAATATGACCCCTACGGTTACTTACAACAATGAGCCCCGATCCTTATACAATGTTGATATTTACGGGACTTCAACATGAACCACACTTTATCAAAGTGATTTTACAATGGAATTCATCTCTTAATAGATAATACAAACAAGTTAAGTACTAAGAGAAGCTAACACTTCAATGAATAATAATAAATGTTAACTCAAGTGTTAGATGAAAAACTTTGATGAATATAATAATAAAAAATTAGATTCAATCAATCAAAGGTTTTCAATGAGAAGATGAAAAAAAATCAAATGCAATTTAAGTTCAAAAATCTTCTCAAAATATTTTCTCCCTTTTAATGAATAATTGTAATAAATTAAATACTAAGAGATTAATGAAAAACTTGGATAAATATGATGGTTTTACAAGTTTGATTCAATTAATCAAAGTTTTCTATATAAAAAAGTAGAAAAGTTTATGCAACGTAAATGTAATGATTTTTTTTCAAAAAATATATCTCTCTTTTAAGATTTATATAAATAAGTTAAGCTCAAAGATAAATGAAAAATTTTGATGAGTGAAATAATTCAAAAAATTTGATTCAATAATCAAAATTTTTGTTTTGAAAAAATAAATGAAATGAATGTAAAAATGTACGTTCAAAGAAGATATTTTACAAATACATTTCACAAAAAAGCTCTCTTCTAGTTGATTTATGAATGCAAAGTGAAGTGATATTTATAGCAGTCAAAATGCCCAAAGTTCTAGCAAACTGGACGATCTAATTAGTCGTTGTACGTTAAAATTCAGAACGATTAAAAAAAATACTGTTAGCGAACCGGATGTCCGCTTTGACTTTGACTTTTTTTTTTTAAATGTGGATGTGGACTTTTGAATGAGGTTTTCACTTCATCTTTCAAGGTAAGTAACATTGCAAAAAATTTAAATATCAAATTGAAATACTTACATTTTTGAAGAATCATCTTTTTATGCAAGTGTTTTTATGAAATAATCTTTTCGTGCATAAAATAATTTTTGAATTTTTATCATTCATTGCTAAATATCAAAGTATTAGTACTTTTATATTTGAACTAAGAACTCTAGTTTTTTATTTTGGTTCGAAGTTTGCCCTTTAGACTTCTCATCTTAATCTTTCTCTGATATCGTGTCTTATGCTCTTGATCTTACTTTTACTTCACGTTTGTCTTTTAAACTCTTGTCTTGAATGACTTGACTTGAATACTTAACTTCCACTTGTCTTCATTTCGAGTCCGATTTACAATGTGTTGATTTTGGCAATGATTGATTGATTTTAACATTAAACTATCATCACTCAAAATCAATTGTTAGAAACAATATTAATCTTGTTTGTTATGATCAAAACATTAAGGATAAAATCAACCATAAGTCAACAGATTGCACGTATTTCATCTTGAGGTATTTGAGATACACTCTAGATTGGAGGATACGTTATAAAAAATTTTCCGTTGTGGGGGATATTATGATCTAATTAGATTTCAGATACTAATGAAAGTGAATCTACGAGTGGATACGTGTTTACTTTAACAGGCAGTGTTGTATCTTGGAAATTCCATAAGCAAACGTACTTGCGAGATTTATTATGGAATTTGAGTTCATAACTTTAGATAAGGTGGGTGAGGAAGCTAAATGGTTAAGGAATTTCCTTAGGATGTTCCTTTGTGGTCCAGCTATTTTTGTCCATTGGACAATCAAGTAGTTATTTCAAAAGCTCAAAATTCATCCAACAATGAAAAGTCGAGATATATTCGTAGGGGGTACAATATTATGCATCAACTACTTAATGTTGGGGTCATAGCTATTGACTATGTGAAGTCAATTTAGAATAGTGTTGACTTATTAACCAAAGGATTAGATAGATAACTAGTTCAGAAAACATCAAGGAAGATGGAGCTAAAGCCTCTTAGAAATTAGATCACCTATAACTGAAATCCAGCGTTGTTTTTGAAGATTACATGTACAAGGTTTAATGGGACAATAAAGTTATCAGTGTGATATGTGGGGGTAATATATTAGATTTATTCCAAAATCCTCCCTATGATGTAATAGTACCATTTGTATTGATTGGAGGATCGGCCAAGGCTCTTATTGCTTTCTATAGCTATTTATTTATTGGGGGTGCTTAGATACTGTACACTCTTGATAGAAGCACCTATTTGAGCATAGAAGTGAAGCTACTTCCTATGAGAATTGATGGTAATTATCTAGAGCACTCAAAAAAATTAGGAATTTCATGGAGGAAAAGAACACAAATATGAGAACTCAATGATTATCTTAGAAGTCACGTATGTGCTCTGTTGTCTTAGTTTGCAATCATAATTGTAGAATTCAAGACATGGTTTCACTTTACAGTCGGCAAAGTCGATAGAATATACGAAGTCTAAGTTCAAGTTGAAAAATACCAACCTGCTTGATTTATTTCGTACTCCAGACTATTATTTATATTTATTTTGTTTCTCTCATGTAAGGAATCGTTAAATATATATCAAATATGTTATTTAAAAGAAATAATTAAATTGTGAATGATGATCGAGTCATAAAAAGTGTGGAATTTATGTGGGAGGTCGACGATTCGAATCATATTCCACGCTAATGATAAAAAAATCTATTGTCTTTCTAATCATTTTCTAACTTTTTTATTTGGTTAAACAAGCCAGTAAAATTGATCCTTGAAAAATACACCAAGATCATTTTCATCTTCAGTAATATTTACAAATTATATTATATTATTATTTTAATTTTTTGAAATATTGTTTTCTTTTGAGTGTTTTGAAAATCACTTGTTATTGGTGAACATGTGATTTCAATTGTCATTACTTAATTAATTCTTAAATCGTTTTTCTAGTTCTCTCATTATGTGTGTCATCTATTACGTTCTCAATCACGATATCGGATAACATAAATTATTATTTTGATCTAATCAAAATAAGATAAATAAAACTTCCAATTTAATGTATCATTAATTCACCCGCATTAATTAATTCACGTTCGTTGTCTCTGATTGACATTTAGCAATGCTTCAAGACAATAAATGTAAAGGAAAAATGTGATGTGGTGTGAGAAAATGAAATTTGTTCGTTTATCGCAGTATTATAATCCCTTCGTCAGATGATCATATAAATTACGAGATATAGAGATATGTCAATCTCGATTAATCGATAATGTTTTTTGTCCCCCTCTTAAGTCAATTATCATCAAAACTCTTTTCGACTATGAAGTCATTATTGACCATGGATATGGATAACAACTTAATTGAATAAAATGTCATCATAATCTCTTACTATCTAAGAATGAAGAATCTTATATTGATCATTCGCAACCTTCATTTAATTGTTGAGATATCCGAACCATGTCTTATTAGCTACCCTGGGTTGAGCAACATCCAGTATCATTAAAGTATGATTGTCCTCGTATAAGTTACTGCGGGTCAAATTAATAATTCCACTACCTTAGAGATTTACCACCCACATTCAGGTAGTTATCCATGTGGAATCTTTGTATCTAGTCTCCAATTTCTTGTTCTCTTAACAAAACATCCATGCATCCATTTAAATATTAATATATTTTAACTTGTGATATTAGCTACTCACTTTATAAGTAAGAAATGCAATATATGCTAGTCTAACTGCAATAATGATATCCGCATTTTGTCATTACTTACGATTACGGATAATTTAAGATTCAGTCACATGTTATTTGTATCTCACAATCTCGACTTCTTGTGATTAACAAGTTACCCTAGGAGATATCATGGATCCATCCTTGACCATGGAAGTAATAAAAAATCCAGCATGACCTAGACCGTAGAGATCAAGGCATGGATCCATTTTCAACCCTAAATTTAGTATGTTTCTGTTTGATATGAATTAAAATCTAGATTTTATTCTAAATCAAAGTCAACAATTAATTCGAATCATACATTTAATCAACTTTTATCAACCAGGGGCTATGTATGAGTGGCACATGGGTGGTTTCTTGACCTGGTGTCATTACACAATTAGCAATAGAAATAATGAAAATTTTAAAAAAAAAAAAAAAAAACCACCTTAGCTACAAAGTTGAGGTCACAACAAGAAGTTAGGTCAATCAACAATGTGACTTGTATTAAAAAAAATTTCTCAATCTTTAGTCTCCATGTGACTCGGAACCACAAAATTGGTTCCATTTCCCTGACTTTTCAAAAGGGTGTATTATCTGAATTTTTGTGCGCCACCCCTTTATGAATACACCCTAATTAAAAATATTTTTGATAAATATACTTATAAACATTTTAAGAATATAACCTTAATCATTAAAAACAAAATAAATTGTAAACCACTCCCTCTCTCAACACATTTACATCTTATCTCACTACATTTTTTCTGAAACTCCGTTGATGGAATCTATTTCACATACTTGAAAGTGGTAAAAAGAAAGGAAAAATGTATTGTGCAGTGGGAGACCAAGAAAAAACCTTCGTCTGGAATATTTTTCTCTAATATTTTCCTTTCCTTTTTATAAAAGTTCGCTGCATTTGAACTGTATTTTAGTCAACAATGCAGAATAAAAATAAATGGTAGACGAAATTGAGTATGCTCTTTGAAATACCCAATGGATATGGCAGTTGGTAGGAGTTTTTATTAAAGAAAAACAAGATCGAGTCTTTCACTCTTGTTTTCCATGTTTCCATTGACATTTTTTCAATTGACATTTAAACATGATTAGTCTATAACTTTATGTTTTAATACTTTTAATAGACACGACACTGCTGTTTTCGCAGCAACGTCTACTACTATGTTACTGCAGCGCATGGTGCTACTGCAATACGATGTGGGTCATCGTTGTGTTGCAGCGGCGGTACCTTGCCCCTAATATAGGCAAAGACGACGCCTGTCATTGCCATCGGCACCAAGAAAAAAGAGGTTCAAGTATTTCGGGTTTGGGACAATTTTGGGGGTGGGGACATGTATGGCAATTTATGAAATTGCGAGTCCCTGCCTATAATTTTGGTTCAATGGGTCAGTTTGTAATTTCTAAAAAGGGCTTTCAATTCAATTTTGAAAAATGATTTAAATTTAATTTTCAAAAGGGTTTGACCTATATTTTCAATGTTGACTAGAATTTTGATTTTGATCCAAAGTAAAAATTTATTTAAAATTCAAGAGTTTTGAAATTGTTGTTAAAATTGAATTTTATTTTATTTAAGAGTTTTATCCTAAATTAAGATGTTAATTCAATTAAAATTAGAGTTGGACTCTAATTTGATATTTAATTAAATTATAACACCTTAATATATTCTTGAAATTAGAGTTAGATTCAAATTTGATATTCAATTAGAATTTGATTTTAATTAAATTGTCTCACTCTAAAATTCTTGCGCTGTTAGAGTTGGACTCTAATTTTGTGTTTGATTAAATAGTTTCACCCTATAATTTTGGAAATAGAGTTGGCCTCTAATTTTGTATTTAATTAAAATTTGATCTTAATTAAATAAATCATCTAATTAAATTAATTGATTATTTTGATTTATTAAATATTTAATTGTTTCAATCCATTTATCTAAATTAGTTTAGACGATCATAATTATTAGAAATTTAAAACATATTTGTACATAATATTAGATATTATATAGAAATGCATTTATATGATGAATGTTTAATTAATGGATGATTATAAACTCGACTATATGGATGTGTTAAATTGTTAGTTTTATTCTTTTTCTTTTATGGGCATGTGAGCTCTTATATATTCTGGACTTGTGAATCTGTTATTATTATTATTATGGGCCTACGTGTCCAATTCATTTAGACATGCATGCCAACTAGTATCGAATACATGTTGCAGTTGAAGATACAAGAAGACAATGAAACAATGAAGATGATGTATTGCATGAGTCAATGCAATACCCCTTAAAAACTAACCAACTAGTCTTCCCAAAGGCTAGATAAAATTAGTCTATAATCGTCCACACTAGTACATGTATGTTTATTTGCATATCAAATGTATAATAAAAAATATATATATAATTATTATGATGAGACCTTTGCATGAAAATCACTCGCTAAAATATTAAGTCAATTTATTTTTCTCCTTTCATCAAAATAGTGAAAAACGAAAGTCTTATATCGCCTCAACTTGTCGAGTACACTCAGTCTATTAGGGATATGCTTGACATTATAAAATATTAGATATCTTTAAATTATGGGTTAAACTTAACTAAAAAATTTCTTCTAGTTGAGTATACTAAAGAAGATAAATTTTAGAGGCACTTTAAGCTAACAAATAAGATATATGAAAACAAATAGTTATCAGCTTAATGATTTAGGAGTTTTATGGAGATACAATTAATAATAGTATCTACTGAAATGTTTTATTAAAGCATGTTGAGTACACTGTAAACTCAAGGTCCTAATGAAAGCCCAAGAATAGCTAACCAAGAGAGGGGTGAATTTGTTTCTAAATTTTTTTCGAAAAATTAACTTAAGATCAAGCACATAATAACAAGATAGATAAATTTAAATAGCAAGTACGAATATGAAAGCAATAAGTAAAGAGGGATAAAGAGTGCAAATGATATAATTATGGAGGTTCGATCCAACGCAATGATCTACGTCCTCCGTTACCAAGCTCTCCGACACGAGCAAGACCAATTTAACTATATTGATTGACTTGTGGTGCAATCCAATCTTTTACAAAGCTTTCGGTGACTTATAAACAAGGAGCACTGATCCTTTTACAACGTTGAGCTTTCCGGGACCTCAACACTACCAACAATTCAAATAAATTTACAAGTGAAATCCTATCTTCTTAATGAATGATAAATTCAGAGTTGAATACAAGAAGAGATGTAGGCTAACATTTTAATATAGCAATGAATAAAGCTCAATGGTTAGATTTGAAAAACTTTTATGAATGAAATGATTTTCAAAGTTAAGATCAATCAAACGTTTCTCAAAACAAGAATGATTATAAGATGAGAAATCAATACAATTTTAGCTCAAGAGAATTTCAATTGAATGCTCTTAGTTCCTATAATAAATGACAAGTGAATTGGTATTTATAGAAATGAAAAACTCCAAATTTTCTGTCAAACCGGATGACCAATATGACCGTTTGTACAAGAAAAATTAGATGTCATAACGATCAAATTTTTGGCCGGCCGGTCGTAAGGCCGGCTAGTCGACCACCCCAGTCAGTTTAGCGCCTCTTTACGCGTTGTTTCTTCTGTTTTGAGAGTTTTCAAAAAATATGATCTTTTGGAGAGCATTTTCCACAAACTTTTCAAGATAAAAAATATTTTACAAGTCCAAGAGTTATTTTTAAAATTCATTTTTCACTTGATCAAATCATCATGCACCAAGTTGTTTTTAATGCAAGAAACGGTTTTGACCTTATTGTCATTCATGTCATATATCAAAAGTGTTAGTACCTTTACATTCATAGCTAAGAAACGAGTATTTGATCTTGCTTCAAAGTTTGGCTCTTCATATCTTGAAAAAGGATTCGATCTTGACTTCTTTTAAGATTCCGATTTGTGATTATAGGTTTTGCTCTTTCGAGAGAATCGATCAATTTTCCTTTATACGCATTTGAAAGACTATAATCACTTAAAATCAATTCGTTAGTAAATAATACCAATTTGTTTGTTATAATCAAAACTTTGAAGTTTCAAATTAACCATATGTCAACAATTTTCCCATTTTTGATTATGACAAACAAGATGATTTGCAAGATAATTTTGAACAAATGGTAAGGAATATAAATCTTAAATTTTGCATGCGATCTATATATTCCCCATATCTTTTACAAACCAATAATCGAACGCTTTAAAACAATGTTTATAAAGCCACATTTTCGATTATTATCAAGCATATCATCATTTCATATTTTCATAATATCATCATTTCATTTTTCCCTCTTTTGTCATAAGCAAAAAAAAAAAAAAAAAAATATATATATATATATATATATATATATATATATATATATATATATATATATATATATATATATATATATATATATATATATGGTATTTAAGAGTGGAACACAACATAAAATAAGGCATAGATAGGTTGGAGTATGAAAAGTAACAAAGAAAATAGTTCAACATAAGCTTTAAAGTACATATGCATAAAAGGTTTCTAAGAATCCGGAGGAGGCGGGGGTGGAAAAAGTACATGGAACAGAGCATAAATGACATTTTGTTGAGCATGCATTGCCTCTTGCTGATTGTTGAGCTTACATGGCATCTTGTTGGACTTGCAAACGGTGAAGCATCCCATCAGCCCGTCGATGGAGGATGTGAGGGAATCGATGCAACCGTTGAGGAGATTGTAGTGGTCTCGATAAAAGTAAATGTTAACCCAAGAATAACTAACCAAGAGGTGGGTGAATTGGTTTTTTAAAATTTTTTCGATACTTTGTCTCAAAACTATTCAATACACAAGTGCAAAGTGTAATATAACAAGTAAATATGTAAATATGATAGCTTAATTCAAGTATGAATAAAATACAATAATGACAATGTAAAGTAAAGTGCAATAATGTAAAGATAACAAACCGATTTAATAGGGTTCGATACACAATGTGTTCTACGTCCCCGTTACCAAACTCTCCATTACGACCAAGGCCAAATGCACTATAATGGTAACTTACAACAAGGAGTACCAACCCTTAAGTGACTTACAATAATGAGCTCTTATCCTTAGGTGACTTACAACAAGGAACACCTACCCTTAAGTGACTTACAACAAGGAGCACTTATCCTTCTCGAAACCGTCAAGAAATAAGTGATATTTTTACAATTGAAATAACTCTCTTAACAAATGATATAATCAAGTCAAGTATTTAGGGAATTAGGATAACACATCAATAGTAGCAAATATTTAAGCTCAAGTGTTTTATGTTGCAAAAACTTTGATGAATGATAATTGATGCAATAGTAAGGATCAATGTACCAAAGTTTTCAACCAATGAATCTCTCTTAACAAATAATACAAAGTTAAGTATAGAGAGAGATTTACACTTAAATAAGTGTTGGCAAAGAAAAGCTTTAGTCAAAATAAGAAAATAGATGAGATGGAAGCTTCTTTGCTTAAGTGGAATCTTTGATGAAATAGATGAAGAACAAGTTTTCAAAATAATCAAAAGATTCTTGCAATAAATGAATTGGATAAAAACTAAGTAAGCTCAATGATCTTTGAATGAATAAGCTCTTTAAAATTCTCTAGTAAGTTGGTTGAATTGAATGGAAAATAGTTTGGTATTTAAAGAGCAAAATGACCAACTTCAAGGACTTTCGGCTGACACCTTTTGGTGGCCAAAGTCCACTTATAGCCGTTGTAAAATATTCAGACCGTTCGTTTCAACAGACCAATTCAAACTTTCGGTCGAGTAACTTTCAGTCGACCGAAATGAGTAGATTTTGGTTTTAAAAGATTTCAATCACAGATTCCATTTGCCAAAATCAATTTCATTTCGAGAATTATTTTTATGCAAGTGATGAGATGTATAAAAATAAATTTGAGCTTTATACTTGCTAAAAATTGACAAGTTATACCTTTACACATAATTTTGAAGATTCGATAAAATATCTTCTAAGCTTCTATTCTTCAAAGGTCTTGGTTTCTTCGGATCACTTCCGAGTGATTTTGCAATGGATGATGATTTGAGCCCTTTGAATGATTTACACAATTTATACATGAAAAACTCAACAAACGAGATTTGTTAGAAATGCAAGAGTGTTTGTTATAATCAAAACAAGTGGAGTTATATTGAATCATAGGTCAACAGTAAAGCCTCTAGAAGGTAGTGGAGCACTCGATCCTAGGATGTCACGATGAGGACTAGGAACCTGTGGGACGTCATCCTCACGATCGTCTTTAGCTTCTTCGAGAGGTAGAATCGAAGGTCCAGAGTCCGGATCAAAACCCTTAGTATGGGCCACCCATTGCCCACGTTCCTTAACAAATTTTCATTAGCTTAAGAGTGTGCATATTGATAGTGTTGGTGGGACGGAGTGACTCGAAGACCTCGCCATTTAGAGAAATTTCAAAATGTTTAAAAATTTTAGTGAGGAGCATGCCGTAGGGTAATGCCTTGATGTGAGTAGCGAAGTGGATGAGTTTCATGTGACCGAAGGCAATCGTTGGAAAATCAAATTTTCGTTCGACCAAAAAAGAATCAAGAAGGAATAGGTCGAAGTGAGTAACTTCATCAAGATGACCTTTCCTAGGGAGAATAATGTAGGCAATGATAATATGCAAGACTTTACAAGGTAGGGTTAGTTGGTTTGAACTAAGTTTTATTGGATGTGTAAAGTCTTTTTCGGTAACTCTATGACATGCAATGATAGGATTGTAATCGTCATGATGAAGGTGAGCCATATGAGAAAATATTTGGTTCGAACATTCTTCTAATGCAAGAAGAGAACGTATAAGAGATTTAGTTATTGTAAAATGTTTTCCTTTTACAAAACAAGAGACGCTCCCAGTACGAAGAATATATACCATGTTTTTGTAAAATTCTCTCATGAGTTTAGGATATGCATATTTATCCATAGAAGCAATACAAACCCCACCCATACCTAAGAAAAATTCTTCAATATGAAATTCAGGTGCTTGAAGAGAAAAAATTGCAAAATCTACACTTTTACCTATAAGGATAGGTGATTTATCAAAGTGTTTTTTTGGCACCTCGGGCTCATCCTCCGATGAAGAAGAATCTGGCACCCTCTCCCTCCTTGGTTTCTTACTTGGAATCTTGACCCGTGGTATGATGAAGAATGGAAGAAATTTGCTAAAGAGGCGGTCGACCAAAATAGTAAGAAAGAGAGAGTTGTAGTGGAAGAAAAATGAGGATTTTAGTATTTTGAAGAAGAAGAAGTGATGGGTTTTTGAAATATGGAGTTGATCTAGAGGATTGATTGAAGATTTGGTGAGATTGAAGGTGGAGGGGAAGAGGAAAAGTGAGAGAGAGTGTGTGTGAAAAAAAAAGAAGGGGGAAGATCCCTTTAATCCCATCGGTTTGATTGACCGGCGGGGTAGGTCCGGTCGACTGGACCTTTCCCTTGGAAGAATTCTGGATTTTCGGTCGATCGAACCTCGTTCGGCATTTTTTTAGGCAAACTAAATATGATGTATATGAAATAATAAATACACGTAATTGCATGTACTTAATTATGTATTTCGGGTTCATCAATAATCCAACCCCTTCTAATATGTAAGAATTGATCAAGAGCTAGAGGTTTTGTGAAGATATCGGCCAATAGATTTTCTGTCTGTACAAATTCTAACACAATATCACCTTTTTGAGCATGGTCTTTTAGGAAGTGATGTCTAATTTCAATGTGTTTCGTCCTAGAGTGCAAAATGGGATTCTAGATAAGTTTATAGCACTAGTGTTATCACACATAATGGGTATATGACCAAAGAATAGGTGATAATCACTAAGAGTTTGTTTCATCCATAGAACTTGTGCACAACAACTAGCGATCGATATATATTTGGCTTCGATGGTAGACAATGCAACGGAGTTTTGTTTCTTGCTAAACCATGATACAAGTGCAAAGCCTAGAAAATGACATGTTCCGCTAGTGCTTTTACTATCGATTGTGCATCCGACCCAATCGGCATCCGAATAGCTAAGTAGATCAATGTGAGTGCTCTTAGGATACCAAAACCCTAAAGTTATAGTGCCACTAATATATCTAAAGATTCGTTTCACGTCCTTGAGATGTGATTCTTTAGGATTTAAATCTAGTACATAGACACACACTAAACATGATATCGGGTCTACTTGCGGTTAAATAAAGAAGGGATCCGATCATACCTCGATATTTTGTTATGTCAATGGATGTACCTTGATCGTCCTTATCCAATTTTATGGATGTTCTCATAGGGGTGTTCATTGATTTTAAATCATCCATGTCGAATCTCTTGAGCATATCCAAAATGTACTTACTTTGATTGATGAAGATTCCATGTCAAGTTTGCTTAATTTGGAGATCGAGGAAGAATTTAATTTCTCTCAGCATGCTCATTTCAAATTACATGCTCATGCATTTAGAAAATTCTTCAACAAATTTAATTTCGCAAGATGAATGTTAGTGGCACCAAATATAATATCATCAACATAGATTTGAACAATGATCATATCGTTCTTATGGGATTTAACAAAAAGAGTGGTATCCAATTTTCCAATTGAAAAACCATTTAAAATTAGAAACTTGCTCATTTGTTCATACCAAGCTCTAGGTGCTTGTTTTAGACTATAAAAAGCTTTTCTAAGTTTAAAAACATGGTTCGGATATTTATGATCTTTAAAATCTTAAGGTTGCTCAACAAAAAAATTCTTCTTGAATAAAACCATTTAGGAATGTACTTTTAACATCCATTTGATAAAGAGTAAATTTTTTATGGCAAGCAAAAGCAAAAAGCATGCAAATAGACTCTAATCTAGCAACCAGTGCAAATGTTTCTTCATAATCGATGTCTTCTTCTTGATTGTAACTTTAGGCCCTAATCTAGCTTTGTTACGCACAATTATCCCATTTTCATCCCATTTATTTCTAAAAACCCATTTTGTACCAATTACGGTTTGATCATTTAGTCTAGCAACGAAATCCCAAACATGATTTCTTTCAAATTGATTTAGTTCTTCTTGCATTGCTAGTATCCAAAATTCATCAAACTTGAATTCTTTAAAATTTTTAGGTTCAATTTGCGAAATGAACGCACAACTACCAAGATGATTTCTAAGAGAGGTTCTAGTGGTGATACCTTTGGATGGATGGCCTATTATTAATTCTTTTGGATGAGATGGAACAAACTTCCATTCCTTTGGTAGCGGGGATCACTTTGAGTCTCGGTTGATTTTTCTTCACTTTCTTGAACGTAGGGCTCCTTCATTTGTTCTTCATTTGGCATTCTATTGTTTTGGTCTTGGTTTTTCATTTGTTCAAATGGAGCTTCCAAACCTACATCATCATCAATATCTTTCTCAAGATCAAGTGAGTTAGTCTAATCAAATGTGACATGGATGGATTCTTCAAAGACTAGAGTTCTTTTGTTCAATACTCTATACGTTTTGCTAGTCGATGAATATTTTAAAAAGATTCCAATATCGAGTTTTGAATCGAACTTTCCCAAATTATCTTTTGTATTCAAAATAAAACATTTGCAACCGAAAACTTTAAAGTAACTAATAATGAGAATTCTATTTTTCCGAAGCTTGTAAAGAGTTTTAGTTTTCTTATGACTAAGCAATGTAGCAAATGGTATTGACGGCATTGGCCCAAAAGTATTTTGGTAAATTGTTTTCATTTAGAATGGTTCTAGTCATCTCTTGCAATGTACGATTCTTCCTTTTCTACTACACCATTTTGTTGAGGAGTTCTAGGAGTCGAGAAATTATGTTCATATCCATTTTTTGTTGCAAAAATTATCAAAAGCAATGTTATCAAATTCTCCACCATAATCACTTCTAATGGTTGTAATGGTATAACCTTTTTCGTTTTGGACTTTCTTACAAATATGCTTAAAAGCTTTTAAAGCTTCTTCTTTTAGACTAAAAAATATGACCCAAATAAATCTAGAAAAATCATCAACAACTACAAAAGCATAATGTTTATCGCCCAAGCTTGTGATTCTAGATGGTCCAAAACGATTTATGTGGAGAAGTTGTAATGGTTTTGTAGTTGAAGAGTACACTTTAGGTTTGAATGAACTTTTTACTTGTTTTCCAAATTGACGAGTATCACAAACTCTATCTTTCTCAAATTTTAAGTTTGGCATTCCTTTGACAAAGCAATTTTTGGAATTTTTTTTAGAGAAGGTCCATGCTAACATGACATAATCTCCTATGCCATAGTCAAGTATCCTCATTTTTACTCACTAAACATTTCTCATTATTTTCAAAATCGATATTTATGATATAAACATCTTTGTTTCGGCTTCCTACAAACAATACCTCTTTAAATGTAGCATCCTTAATGAGACATTTGGAAGAATCAAATTTAATATGATATCATTTGACAAATAGATTCTTAAGAGATTTTTGTTTCAAAAATTGTTTGTATCCAATGCCTCCTTTATCAAAAACACATTTTTGATTACCGAGCATTAAGTCAAAATTCTTTTTCTCTTGAGTGAATTTATAAATGATTTTTGTTAGATCTTCGACTTTTTCCTTCAAAGTACAATTTTCTTTGAATACTAAATCATACTCTTCATTTTCCTTTCTAGTCTCTAAAACTTTTTCCATCTCATTTTTTAATAATTTATGTTTCTTTTTAAGAATAGAATGACTAAGAGCTAACTTTTCAAATTCTTCTAAAATCTCATCATAGGAGGAAGATAAATCGTCATATGAAAATTGTTCAATAGATTTTACCTCATCATTGATTGCCATGAAGCACATGTTGGCGATTTCTTCTTGACTTTCATCTTCATCGTGATCATCAACGTCGCTTTCATCACATGTAGCTTGAAATGTCTTTTTCTTTTTATTTGGACACTAAGTTCTTTTGTGGCCAAGTTTCTCACAATCATAGCAAATGATTTTCTTGCTTCTTTCCTCATTCTTATCTTCTTTCTTTTGAAATTTTCTATTGGTTCGAAACCCTCTCCATTTTTTGACAAGAAGAACTAGATCATCGAGCTCTTCATCACTCATGTCGTTCCTTGTTGTTCCTTCATCAATTGCCGATTTTAAAGCAAATTGGCGCTTGGGAGCCTCCTTTGATTCTTCCTTGCTCTTTCTTGTTTTCTCCTTGATTTTGGCATTGTGAAGCTCGTATGTCATCAAGGTTCCATAGAGCTCTTTCAAAGGATATGTGTTCACATCATTGGTGTTCTCTATCAACATCCTTAAAGGGCTCCATTCCTCCGAGAGAGACCTAAGCATTTTGCTTTCAAGTTCACCGTTAGTAATTTGCAATCGAATCCTTTTAGGCCATTTATAATGTCGGTAAAACGAGTGATCATATCAACAATAGATTCATCTTGTTTCATAAAGAAATTTTCAAATTCTTTAACTAACATATTAATTTTTGTTTCTTTAGCTTTACTAGTGCCAACATGAGTAACTTCAAGTGCATGCCAAATATCATATACGGATTCACAAGTACTAATATGATTAAATTCATTTTTATCTAATGCACAATAGAGTAAATTCTTAGCTTTGGCATTCAAGGATAATTTTCTTTTGTCTTCTTCATCGTATTCTTCTCTAGGTTTGGGGATAGTTTGATCGGGTTGACCGTCTATCTTAATGGTCTTGGTAGGCTTATAAGGACTATACTCGACAACTTTCCAAATGTTATAATCAATTGATTGAATGTAAATCATCATCCTAGTTTTTCAATAATTATAGTGTGTGACATCAAAGAAGGGAGGTCGATTTGTGGAATGTTCCTCATAATTTTGAAACATTGGGTTAGCCATCACTCAAGATTGTGAAATTTTTGAAAATGAGTACGTCGCTCTGATACCAATTGAAAGCCCAAGAATAGCTAACCAAGAGGGGGTTGAATTGGTTTCTAAAACTTTTTTCAAAAAATTAACTTAAGATCAAGCACGTAATAACAAGATAGATAAATTTAAATAGCAAGTACGAATATGGAAGCAATAAGTACAGATGGATAGAGAGTGCAAATGATATAATTATGGATTTCGATCCAACGCAATGATCTATATCCTCTGGTACCAAGCTCTCCGACATGAGCAATGCCAATTTTACTATGTTGATTGACTTGTGGTGCAATCCAACTATTTACAAAGCTTTCAGTGACTTACAAACAAGGAGTATCGATCCTTTTACAACATTGAGCTTTCCGGGACCTCAACACGACCCACAATCCAAATGACTTTACAAGTGAAAAATCTTCTCTTCTTAATGAATGATAAATTCAAAATTGAATACAAGAAGAGAAGTAGGCTAACACTTTAATATATAACAATGAATGAAGCTCAAGGGTCAGATTTGAAAAACTTTTATGAATGAAATGATTTTCAAAGTTAAGATCAATCAAACGTTTTTCAAAACAAGAATGATTATGAGATGAGAAATAAATGCAATTTTAGCTCAAGAGAATTTCAATTGAATGCTCTTAGGTTTTTTAATAAATTACAAGTGAGTTGGTATTTATGAAAATGAAAAACTCTAAATTTTCTGTCAATTCACTAGTAAAAAAGACCAACTTGTTTGTTATAATCAAAACTTTGAGGTTTCAAATTAACCATAGATCAACACTTAATACTAAAGATAGGATCGTAGCCCATTAGGAATCAAGTATGGATTCCATAAATTTATGTGAGAGGATCGCAAATTTATTTTAAACAGTAGGAGTATATTTAACTTAATTTAAGTGCATATTAAATTATGCAATGCATTTTTTTTAAACATATTGATTTTATTTTCATTTTTGAATCATGAGTAACAATTTAATTTAAGAGGCATAATTGATGCGAACAATCAAGCCAAATTTTCTTAGTTGACATCGCAATATTAGAATTGTTCTCAAGCATGAGAAAATTAGTTATGTCTTTGAGAAGCCCTTTTTAGAGGCACCTACTAAAGACTTGACATTGGAAGAGGTGGTGGCTTATAATAAATACAGTGATGACGATGGTATTGCAACATATATGATGCTTGCAACTATGCCACCCGAGTTGCAAAAGCAATATGATGGTATAGATACTAACACAATAATTTTCATCTCAAAAGAGTTTTATGATGAATAATCACGTGTGAAAGGATAAAAGACTTCCAAGCAACTATATCAGTGTAAAATGGTAGACGGATCTTGAGTCAGTGCTCATGTGCTGAAGATGATTGACTATATTAAGAAGTTGTCTCAATTAGGTTTAGTTATGGACAATGAACTAGTATTGACTTGGTTATATAATCTTTGTCAGAGAGCTATTCACAATTTATTATGAATGTAACATGAATAAGCTCGAAAGCACACTCACTGAGTTGCTGAACATGTTTAAGACTGTTGAGACCAACATCAAAGTTTGTAGTGGACAAACTACTGACATTGATTCCTCTAAGGGTACAAAGATGATTAAATGAGGCTTTGGGAAAGTATCAAAGATGGTTAAGACAATCAAAGCGAACAAGGATAATGCTAAATCTAATGGCCCTTGTTATCATTTTTGGAATGAAAGTCATTGAAGGTGGAACTGCAAGGCTTACCTCGTAGAGCTTAATTGGAAAGAAGACTTTTGAAGCTATATTACCTGTGGAGCATACTTCTACTTCATTATTGAGGTTAATATGTCTACTTCATTGCTTCTTGGGTATTAGACAGTGGATATGGATTTCATATTTGGAAAAACTAAATAGAAATAGATCGCTACAGAAAGAAGAAATTGACCTACACGTTCGAAATGAGCAAGGGTTGCTATATTACCTGTGGAGCATACTTCTTGTCATTGCTTTTAGGCGTACTATTGGAATTAGAGAAATGTTGCTTTGTACCAACTATTACCAAAATATTAAATCAATTTCGTGTTTGGACATGAATTTAAAATGTTAAAGACAACTATTATTCATTTTATCTTGATAAGATATAATATGGTTAAGGTAAATTACAAAAATAAAATTTATATTCTAAATACTAAGTCTTATATTATGAGTATAGAAAATAAAATGTATAAAAGTGATAATCTAAATAATACCTATCTCTGGGACTGCAGACCAGGTCACATAAATGAAAAAAAAAAAACATTTCCAAATTACATAGAAATGAATATTTGGGATCATCTGATTTTGAATCACTTGACAAGTGCGAATCATGCCTATTAAGTAAGATGATCAGTTTCTCTTTACTTGAAAAGAAGAAAGAGCCACATAATTAACAAGCCTAATAAATGGAGATGTATGTTGACCCATAGTTTCTCTTAATTCATCACACTGACTGATGATCATTTTAAAAATGGTTACGTATACTTGATGAAATTCAAACATGAAGCTTTTGAAAAAGTCAAGGGATTTAAGTTGGTAGAGAAACAATTAGATAAGGATATTCTCACACTAAGATCTGATTAAGGCAGAGAATATCTCAAAAGTGTATTTTAGATTATCTAAAAGAGAATGAGATTATCTCGTAGTGAACTTCGCCACAAACTCTGCAACATAATAATGTGTTTGAATGGAGGAATATCACACTATTAGACATGGTGCGATCAACGATTAGCTATGCAAACCTCCCAAAATCGTTTTGGGGTTATGCACTAATTGTCGCATGCTACATACTAAATCGTGTTCCATCCAAGTTGGTTGATAAAATTCTATACGAGTTGTGGAAATGCAGAAGACCCAACTTTTCTCATATTAAAGTTTATTGATGTGACATTTATGTGAAGCACACGAATTGGATAAATTTGAGGTTAAATTTGATAAATGTATATTTGTGGAATATTGAAAAGAAACAATTGAATATCAATTATATAATCCCATTAAGAAAAAGTTTTTGTCTTAAGACATGTCATCTTCCTAGAGAAAGAGTTCATTTTTAAGAGGACAATGTGAGCAAAATAGAACTTGAAGGAGTTCAAGAGTCCATAGATATAGTTGACCAAGTAGATGAACTTGAGTTCGATCCCGTACTTGTTGAAGGACATACTCTTGATCAAGAAATAGAGACTTCTAAGGGCATGTCGACTCTTGTAAATTTAGTAGGATCATTTGACCTCCTAGAAAGTACGAATTCACGATTACTAATTAGGGATTACTAATTGATGATGATAAACCTACTAATTACTCAGAAGCAAAGTCAAGCGTTGACACAAAGAGATGACAGGATGCTACGGAATCCAAAATGAGCATAATGTATGTAAACAAAGTTTGGATCTTGGTGGACCCGACTGATAAGGTAAAACCCATAGGTTGTAAATGAGTTTACAAGAGAAAGATCGATATGGATGTGACGTCCATACATACATAGCAAAGTTAGTAGCAAAAAAGGTATAAACAAATCCAAAGAGTTGACTTTGATGAAACATTTTCACCTATAGTCATCTTTAAATCCATTCAAAGTTTGCTTGCAATAACTGTATACCATGACTATGAGTTATGGTAAGTGAATGTCAAAACTGCATTCTTTAACAGAAACTTACAAAGTGTACATGATATAACTTGAAGATTTTAAATCCAACTTACAAGGTATGCAAGTTTGATCTATACATATATAAATCAGAAAAATAAATAAAGAACGACATCACCAATTCGATTCTTGAATTTGATTTTTGTGTTCATGGAGCTGATCTTCGCATTCTTGCGTCTTTTCTTCTCTCAAAAGTCTTCTCCCCTCTCCTCCTTCATGTATTCTACTGTTATCTATTTGTAGGATTCGTAAATTGATTGAAAATCACGTCCAATTTGGTTTCCAAAAGAGTTCCAATCGAATAATGAATGTTTCATTCGCACACAGATTTTTTTGTCTCTGCACAGCAGTCAGTATTTTGGTCATAACTTTCTCTCCTGATATTCGATTGAAGCGATTCAAAGTACATTGAAAGGCTGACTCAAAGGGATACAATGTTTATAGAAATAGAATATTTCCAATTCGGACGTTTACGGTGCCAAAATAGGTATCAATATTTGGCTAAAAATCTGGAATATAACTTTTGCGATTGGACATTGATTGTGATAATATTTTAATCATATTCCATTCATTTTTGAGTTTTAATTCTATCCAATTGTCTCCTATCAATTTTTAAAGTATCATATCATGGTCCAAATCAACTATTGAATTTGCAATTTGATCCTCAAACTTTGGACTTTGTCATTTTCCTTGATTTTCTTTTCTTTCTTCCAATTTCTCGTTCAACCATTGAGTTTAATCTATATAACATAAAATACAACAATTTAGAATACATTTTATCAAAAGAATTGCCAAATATTGATATTTTAGGCCTCGAATAAGTGTGTAAAACGCATTTATCAAATCTTTAAGACAATTATGACTCTTTTAAAAGTACTAGTGAATGCACGTGCGTTGCACATGTAATGACTTATGTAATGTAAATAATAATGTTGAATTTTGATTTTGTCGGATTTCATTGAAAAATGAAACTTGCTTTGAACAAATATTGTATTGGACTATATATATTGTGTGTCCACATGTATTTATGGTGATAATATTAAGTAAAAAAATATATTTGTTTCATGCCATACTTGGATACATGAATTTTCACAGTTTATACGTATAATAAACAAAAGCTAATACGACAAATATAGTTGTTGGGAGTCAGGTCTGGTGGACTGAGAACATAAACATGCAAAATAGAATCAATTACCTCATTCTCATTCTCACAGCCTATGAAGTCTATTTTTCATGTTAAGACTCAAGCAAACAAATTATAACCACGTATAGATGTTATGATCAAATTATTTGCATGAATAATAAACCCCAAATCTGAATAAAAAATTACTTTCGTAAGAAGAATCACTACAGTAGAAATCATTCATCAAGACTAAACTTTTAAGATAAAACATAGATGTGATAGTTTTGAATTCCCCTTTCCTTCTCTTTTGTAACTTCTTATACTAATTATATAGTACATTTACTTACATAACATTCTATCACTCATCTTATGTCATTAGTGTTTGGGAAAAAAGTTCAAAACCCATCTACAATTTAAAGATCTGGACAATGCATATATGCATAATCATAAATGTGCATTGAATGCTAACATCGATAAATGGAGAAAAGAATCGTCTTCTTTTTACTTTTGAAGTGTAATGATAATGATATTGATAGAGTTGTTTTAGAATAAAAATTTATTTGTTCTAGATATTATATTTTATTATTTTGAAAGTTGAAGGACGAAAGTGAAGTATGTTTTAAATTCTTATGTTTTTGGGTCAAATATTTGGATTTTGATAGAGTGATGATAAATATATCAATTTGGTACTCGTTGAATAGCTCGTAATTAATAATGTAAATTAAGCTCGAGAAAAAGTTAATTCGGATAAGTTTGTCTCAAGATATTGAAGTTTAAAGAAATTGTTTCATTAATTAGCATATGGGCTTACCGTCAATTACAATAAAGAAGGAAATGTATGTGCAATAAATAAATACAAGGGTAATTGTGGAAATTAGATTATGATAGTAGGGTGTAATGGTCCATTCAATTTTAAATGGTAGCAGTCAAATTGCATCGTATAGGGAAAAAAGGCAAATAGGAACCAATAAAACTTGACTCAAGAGGAAGAAACCACCAAGCCACACGACTCAGCTAACCGCCTGACTCGAAAATGACTCGGCTTATGAATAGTAACCCAAACTCCCTATTTTATATTTAGCTAGATTAGATATTTATTTGCTTAACCAAATCGTAACATATAAGTTTTGGTTGCGACTATGTTAGAAGTATATATTTGCTGGCACCAATGAAACCATAAGACAATCTAGACCTAAAATAATATTACACTTTCCATTTGATCACTCTCTTTACCAATTTATTTATTACTTCCACTCTCTTTTTGGACATCTCATCTATATGTAAATCATTATATACAATTAGCATTACTCTTGTAGATAATGCATACTATCAAAATTAATAGACTCATTACCTAAATAAAGTCGAACTAATATTAGTTTAACTCATATGACCTCAAACGTGGGACGTACACGTTGTTTGTAGCCCTATATACCAATTGTGAAATAAAATTTGACAAATTTTTGTATATTCTTATACTCTAGTTTTATCATCATGGACTAATTTTATAATATGCATCCGTCAAATAAAGCTTGAGAATTCTTGTTTAGTTTACAATAATGCTAGGTGTCGAAGTGTTATGTCATTCACGAGTTATGTTTTAATTAGAAGTGGAGCTAGGAGAGACATAATTTTTTTTTTTTTTTAATTTTATAGTGAGTTGGTTGATACATTGAAAAAAAAATCCATTTAAGAAAAGAATAATTTTCATTAATTTTTGCGAAAATTACAAAAACGGTCCCTAACATTTTCAATTTTTGTAAACTTTACAATAACCTTTAATTTATGCCAAAGAAGAGTCCAGCTGGATGAAAACCATCCATTTGACTGTTAGTTGACCAAAACGGGTGAACTTTGACCAATTTCGACCAAATTGAAAGGGATAAAATGGTAACTTTACATATTTTCGAATATTGACGATTAAAATAATAGAAGGAAAGAACCACATCCCACCCTACCCCATCTTTATCTTCCCATTTTCAAAATTACTTTTCAAATCTTCAAAACCCATGTCGACATTTAATGTTGTTTGCTTAAATTACTTTAGTGTAGACTCTTTAAAGAGAGAACCAAGAGTCTGTGTATGCATATTCATCTCTTTATTTTTCCATGAATAACTTTTTTCCCTCCACTCCCAGATCTCTCTCTCTCTCTCTCTCTCTCTCTCTCTCTCTCTCTCTCTCTCTCTCTCTCTCTCTCTCTCTCTCTCTCTCGCACACGCACTCTTTCTCTCTCTTCTGTTCATTCCTTCATCACATTGTATCTTTTTTCATCGTTTCTCTCACAATTTGCATTCCATAAATTTTTATAGCATTTTTTCATCTGAGATTTTGATTTTAGCTTATATACAAGCTTCAAGATCCACATTACAATTGATAAAAAGTACTCTTTTCTCCTTTTAGCTTATTTTTACTAGGTCGGACTTTTGCAATTGGTTCGATGGATATCTCAACAGTTATGAAATTAGGATTTTCGCAATATATGGTTGTGAAATGGTGCATACACAAATTGTGAGATTAAAGTTTTGGCATTACACAATTGTGCAAAGATTTGGATTTGATTTTTCATTTGGGTTCCATTTAGCAATGGAGAAAATAGTGACAGAGGTGGTGATAGCGATGGTAGCTATAGGTAGCTATGGTAGTAGTAATTTTGTATGGGGATGGGAAATGGGGTGGATTTCGATGGGGATGAGGATGTTTAATTATTTTTTATTTAATGATTTTAATTATTTAATGTAAGAAAAATGTAAACTTATTATTTTACCTATTTTAATTTGGTCAAAATCCGCTTTCATTGGTTAACTAATGGTCAAATGGATGGTTTTCATCCAGTTGGATTTCATGTGCATATTTATGAATGGTTGGAGACCTTCAATTGTACAAATTGACGGTTATGGTAAAATATGCAAACATTGAAAAGATTGGAGAATGCTACTGCAATTTTCCTTTATTTTTTTTTTCCTTTAAATACAAATTGGGCCTTCCCTCGTCCCTGATTTTAACTACCTTCTTTAACATTTTTTTTACGCAAAGTGAAATTTAATGCCATTCAATAGTCAATACTAACATGAAATTATGCAAAAACGAAATGTTTATGAGCATACACGCGATAAAATTTCATGCTAATTGTCAAGAGTAATGCTATTTGTACATACTAATGACATGAAAGAGAAAGAAAGGGAAAAAAGAGATGGGAAGAAAAGAAATTAAGTTATTATAATCTTTCCCACTCTTCAATTTCATCAAAATGTACAACTAGCATTATTCAATTGTCAATAACAAACTGGATCTTGCTACATATATATCAAAATTTACATAATGGATTATATAATGTTACATCATTTTTTGTAACCACTTATGTACATTTTTTTTGATAATAGTTTATATACATTTTTTATGTACAAGTAGAAAAATCTTAACTATAAACGACTTATTTAATTGTACTTATTATCTAATACTACATTAGCGTCACGTAAACTGGGTTAGTGATACTAAATAATATTATTCTTTACATAACGTTTTTAATAATGCTATTAATAATAATGACTACTGGTAGTCCTCTACGTGACATGCATGTGGCAGTTTGTTATTTGATACATTAATGTGATAGTTTTTAATTATTTCATGTATTAAATAACAAACTGTAACATGTATGCCACGTATGCCTACTACCGGTAATTCTCACTATGAATAATATTAGAACTTGTTTGGGCGGGATTGAAATTTAAAAATTAATCGTTATTGTTGACTTTTATTAGACAATGGAACCCAATAACGACTATATTTTCAATTTTAATTGAATTAAAATCTCTTCCAAACAAGTTTTTATTCTTATATTTTACATAATGATGAAGAAGTTATTTGATTGATGAAATTTTGATCCAATTAAATCTTGTCAAATCATCTATTATTAAATTATTATATAAATTGTTATGTATACATAACACCATCCATAAATTAAAATCAAATTGGTTTAATTATGATGTCAGCTTGAGTGTGGGTACACACGAATTACAATATAAAGTTGTCGACTATGTAAAGTGAATCTAGTAACGTACACGTGGTCTTTATCTTCCATCTAAACTGTTCATTTGCTTCCACATCAAAATTGCAATAAAATGGCTTAAAATACTCGCCCATTCCTAAATCTTAACTCAGTAGATTTTGCCAACACTGGATTTTGCAGTTTGGTAACTTCCTTTTCCCTGCGGATTAGGGTTCTTAATTATACATACACATCTATTTGTTGATGCACATACGTATATCAGTTTGTTTACGTGATTTTTATTATTTGATTGCTGCTGCGGTAGAGTTTTTTTGGTTAAGGGTTAGTGGTTTAAATGTTTATTTTTATCTAGATTTAGTCTCAATTGTTTGAAAACGTTATTGATTCTGCATTTCATTTTTCATTTCCTTAAAATGTTATGTATGATAAACTAAAATTTTTAGCTGAAATTTACTGATATAGGGTTTCTTTTTTATTTGAGTATGTGTGAAACTTTGAACTGGCTATTGAATGAAGTAAAGGATTACCATTTGTTGAAATATAAGTTTTTTCGGAGTAATTCCATATTTCGGTCAATGTAGTTGAGCCCTGTTTAATTAATGATACACATATTTTCCCCAGAGTTTTACTGGTTTAGGGTTTTTTTTTTTTTTTGGGTGTGCTTTAAGTTTTAATGGTTTAGCGACTGAAGTAAAGGATTACCATTTCCTAAAACACAATCTTCTTTAGAATAATAAATAGTATTGTGAATGACAATATTTTTTTTTTTAGCCAATATAGTTGAGCTAATGATTGGCTTCCAGATTCCTGCATTCTGGGGTTAATTCAGTCAGATGCTATCTGGATGCATATTTTCAAACCTCTGATGAATTATAATTACTTTCTAAGAGTCGAGAATTTGTCTATTTTTAGTATGAGTTACAGGACTTTTTCCAGTAAAATAGCTGGTGAAAACCTAATGATCGTGGCCACAATTTTATGCAGTAAAATTGTTTTTGCAGAAGATAAAAAAAATGAAAATCTGAAATTAATATACTATTTAATAATGAGTGCATTTCAAAACAGGATAATAAGTTAAAAGGTAACTAGGAGCAACAATCGAAGAGTATTAACTCAAATTCTTCTTGGACAAGGGAGTATTTCGTCTTTTAAGAATTAGAATAGACATTTAGTATACACTTATTTCGAAGATAATTGACCTGTTCACTGGATAACTCGATGTACTTAGATTAAGTATAGGTTTTTTTGGATTTCCTTAACCTGAAACTTGTTTAACTCCTTGAAAATTTGGACCAAATCAAATTTATCCATTAAGGGTAGCTTCTTCTGGTATTTTTGTGCATTGAAAGTAACAATGCAAATTCACTTTTCGAAGTTAATTGATGCCAATTATATGCGTTCTTTTTGACTTTTTCTTGTTTATTCTTGAGGGGCATTGCTATTACAGTTTTTGCACGATAATGTTACTAGGTTTATTCCCATTTCAGAGAAGTTGGGTGTGAAGCGCTTAATTAAATAAACATGTCACCCGTTGACTGGGATTAGAATACGTAATATGCTTGTTTCTATTGTGCAAAATTACCATAAAGGTCAAATTGATATAAAAGTCCATAGTAAGCATGGATAAGGACACACGTGTTGTTGTTTGGCATTTTGTTCGTCAATCCAGCTTAGTGTTTCTTAGTTCCTTTGCAATTTCTCCTTTTCTCCTTACGAATCGTGTCAGCGTGCGCTCCAGCATGTCGACAGCTTGAATGAAGAAAGGAAAGGGACACGACAGGTGTTGAATCTGACACTGACACTCCAGCCTTTCCAGCGTATGTGTGCTTCCTAGAGAAGATAAAAAAAAAGCTTCTTAAGATTGCGGGATCATTTTTGTTTGCCACATGAACACAAAATTTAGTAACTTCAAGATTTTTTCTACAAAATCCTCATATCGAGTTAATCACAAGTCATATTTCTCACAATATCTGTTCACTTCGTGGAATTTATACCTAAATGGTTATTGGTTTGAGAGTTTTCATTACAAACTGCTTTCTGTCTAAAGTAATGCCTTTTTCTTAGGAATTTGCACAAGGTATGGACATATCTATTCATTTTGGGGTATATATACCTAAATGGTTATAGGTTCGAGGGTTTTCATTGCAAATTTTTTCTTTCTGTCTAGGGTAATGCCTTTTCTTAGGAATGCAAGGTGTAAAGCTTGGTTATACAATCCTCATTGAAGGAAGAGCAAAAAAATTGTTTCCAGATCCTCGTGGATGGAAGAGAAAATATTCATTCGGTGTCGTTGACCAAGCCACTGGGGGAACTTGCAGTTCTTGAAGTTATTACTGTTATTTAATGAATCTTTTTTTGTAAATTTTTTCCAATCTCGATATTCTATTCTTGCAAAATGGGTCTCACATTGTAATTATGTCATATCTGGCCTGAAGATTTTGTCCTAAGCAGCTGAACCATATGTTCCATGTGTAGATCTGTCAGGGTATTATTTTAAACTAACTCTATGTATTAACTCCATATTTACGGTGGGTTTGAACCTTAATATAAGTCCAGTTGTCTTAAGAAAATCAGAAAACAAACCCCACTTTAGAGTCCTTAAGCTTGCTTTTGCTGCTGATAACAGGTTTGTATCAAGGTTCAATATTTGTTATTGCAACTTAGGTTAGTTCCTGGTTAACTAATCTTCACTTGGGTGAATTATGTTAATTTGCATCTCATCTGAAATTATATAATGGCGTATTTAGCATTTGAAATTGAAATTTATTGCTCTTTTAAGTTCTTTTTTATGCTTTTATATATCATCTGATTTCCTTATTTATGTGATTTTCCAATTGTTAAGCAGTTTGTAAATTTTCTATGGTTTGTGCTACGGTAGTTGAGTTGGCCCTACTGTATTTTTATTTATGATCATATGTGTTTTTATTGTTTGATAGCTCTTTCGAGTAATTTCTTGGTTATATTTTGTCACTCTCAGCCTTTGTTTTGAGTGCTTACGTGTTTGAGTTAATTACAAAAGTACCTCATCTCTTGCTACTATTTCAGCTTCACTGATGGCCAAGGAAAAAGGCAAGAAGCTCGAAAAGAAAGGGCGAAATATGAACCAACCAAATGGTAAAATTAAAAAGAAAAATAAGGTTCTTAAGGTTGAACCCAAAAATGCAGTTGTTCCTGCTCCTCTCATTGACCCTGCACAAGCGAGTACTTCTGCTCTGCCTAGTGAAGAAAATAGAGCTGCCTTGCAGAACAGAGACACGGACAAGGAAACAAAGAAGCACCTTTCTGGATTTATCTTCATGTGTAATCAAACTACCAAATCAGAATGTTACCAGTACCGTGTTTTCGGGCTTCCGGCGGGAAAGAAGGAAGTGGTAGAGTCCATAACGCCCGGCACTAAGCTCTTTCTGTTTGATTTTGTGTTGAAGCGTCTATATGGTGTGTATGAGGCAACCTCTGCTGGAACGATGAACTTGGAACCTGATGCATTTAGAGGAAAATTTCCTGCACAGGTAAATCATTATGATGTTTTCTTTCATCCTAAGCAGTAACAGACGACTTTTTTAGCAATAAATTTTAAAGGAAGGGAAATTAAGAACATGAAAAGAGAAGAGAAATAATATAAATGACATCTGTGAATGAGATTGAATCTCTATGCTTCACTTACACGATTTTTATCTTTGGGGTGAGTTTATTTATATAGACGATGCTTGTATTCTTCAACTTTCACCGTGGTGTGTTTGAGTGACAAGCCATATTTTTCTATCCCCGTGTTTTAGACTGCTCATTTCTGTCTTTCAGGTAAAGTTCAAAATTTTCAAGGAGTGTCTTCCCTTGCATGAAAGTTCTTTTAGACGAGTTCTAAAGGAGAATTACGAGGGCCAGAAGTTCAAGCAAGAGCTGAGTGGAAAGCAAGTAAGACTGTTTGTTAGGTGGTCGTGGAGTTTAGTCCATCTTTCTTATCATTGATGTTTTATACTTAGCAAAGAGCTCTCTTATACAATGCAGGTGAGAAACTTGTTATCATCCTTTCGTCCTCTTGGTACTTCATCTCAACGTCTGCCCCGAACTCTGCCCAATGTGTCATTATCAAGAGCAAGACCTCCCTCAACAATGGAGGAACGACATCTAGATGGGGTGCAACATTATAATGGTCCATCAGTAATGGAGCACCAACCTGTTCAGTTAGTGCATATTCCGCAGCATGGATATCATGGAATACCAGCATATATGGGACATGCTCATCCAGCTACAGAGCATCGAAGAATGCCTATTAATAATTTGTATTATGTTGCCGAATCTCGACAACCACACTTCAGTGAAGGACATGCATATGCCGTGCAGGAACCCCATTCCAGGTTTTATGTTTTTCCTTACTTTAGGTTTGCCTTTTATGGGCTGCGGGAGGGGTCAGTGGAAGGTTTTGCGTTTCTAATGAACTATTTGAGGAAAGAAAAAATTTGGCGATACTATTTCATTTCAGCTAGGTATAACTATTTTGTTTGAATAATCCAGTGTCTCCTGTTCCTTAATTGTTATAATTTATGTCTTCAATTCCTGAATTTATGTAAGGGTTATTCCATTTGTATATAATGGATTACCCCCTCTCACATAATGCGTGGGGCTCGCGTGTATTTAAAAATTCCGACAATGTGGTCTCCATCCCCATTGTGAGTAGTAGGTAAAAGATTTTGTAAAAAAATTCGGTACATGTAGCATGATCCTTTTTGTAATTAGGTGAGAACTGTTAATGCATGTGCTTACAATTATTGAAATATTTTGAAATCTGAATGAATTAATTTGTAAATTGCATTGCTCGTTAACAATGAAGGTGTGTGGAAGGGATGTGTCACTACCTTCAATCAATTATGAATGCGGTGTGTATTCATGCTTACACATTGGTTTACATTTCACTTACATTCTTTGCCAAACTTTTTCAACTATTGCTGTCTTTTTCCCCTCTCCTTGCATCTCTATTTCTCTCTCTTCCTTTCTGGATTCTCTGTTTCAACCTCATGCTTTCTTGGGAACTGCTGTGTGGCTTAGCGTGGTATTTCTTATTTAGGATGATTAGAAGAGGATATTGCATAGTAGTTTTTTCATAGTTTATTACTAAAACTCTGTTTGGTAAGGATTAAAATTTAGATTTTAATTTAAGTCAAAGTCAATAATTAATTTTAATCACATATTTTATAGGACTCGCAACTTTCCAATCATACATTTCATCAACTTTTATCAAAATCTATTAAAAATCTGATTTTAATCCCCACCAAACAGGGGCTAATTTTCTTTGCAGCAGTAGAAGTTCAGTTACTATGCCATCATATTATAGTTTAGTCTTCCTACAGAGCTTTAAATGTGCCTAGTCATGTTTGGCATATCCGTTGTGTAGTTGAGTTTACTGAAATATGTCTGTAGGGTACTCTTGCCTGAAATTTCTTTCATCCAACAAAATGTGTAAAAAAACTAAGAGAAGGGGGAAAACAGATTTTTCGGTAAAATAGACAAGTCCGGTTCTAATAAACAAGCCTTAGACAGGAATAAATAATGTACTATCATGTTTCCACTTTCTCTGTGTGTAATTTTTCTAGTGAATATGTTCTTGCTGAATTTTGTTGTTTCTACCATTTGCATACTTTAGCCTCGTATCTTCCTCTCTCTTCTTGTCTTTTCTTCAATCAAGAAACTGAACTATGCTTTGCTGCTTTTGAATTGCTTTTCTGACAGATATGGGACAGTGCAAGAGAGGGGTGTACATGATCAACTCCCTGGCTTGAGAAGTGAATATCGTAGATTACCTGTACAGAGAGAAGTCCTGCCTCAAGATGAAGCGGTTGCATATGGCTCCTTCAGCTCATATGCCTCGTCTGCTGTGCAACCACAATCCAATGCAGCTGGATACAGCTCCTACCCAGCACCTATAGTCCCATATGCTGCATCAGCTGTGCAACCACAAGCCCCAGAATCCGTAAGATTACCTGTACAGAGAGAAGTCCTGCATCAAGCTGAAGTGGTTGCATATGGCTCCTATGGCTCATATGCTTCGTCTGCTGTGCAACCACAACCCAATGCAGCCGGATACAGCTCCTACCCAGCACCTACAGTCCCATATGCTGCATCAGTTGTACAACTGCAAGCCCCAGAATCTGTAAGATCTCAAGGAAGTGTTCCTATCTCTTCCCATTATATGTTTGCGGGCCCTACTGGGATATATCGTTGATACTGGCGTGACCTTATTTTCTAGAATAAACAAGGATTTTTTTGTGACTTGAAAATTCTGGTTATTATGAGTATTCTGCTAGTAACTTCGATGATGGACAACCACCTTAGCTGACTGCCTTGAGGTCGGTACAGACTACAGAATTGTTTTGGGTATGTTGGTCTGATAAACATAGTGATTTACCTGTAAATTGTTCATGCTTGATGTCCAATTACTTCATCTTCTGTCTTACAACGTGCATTATCCTTTTAAATTCGTGTTGTGTTTGCATCCAGCTTGCTCTGGCAGTTCGCTCCTCATGGTGCCAAAGGTTAGCCCAAGTACTGTATTTTCCCATATTGTGGATGGGTCGAATCAAATGTGTGCAAGTGTCAATACGAGTTAGTGTGCATACTGCAATGGAGATTTGTAATTCAAAGAGCTACACTACTAGAAATGATTTGGGAGAATTCAATACCTGTCCGGGCATACGAATCGATTTTCCCATCAAATCAAAGGCTTCACATGCTAAGACAAAAAGCTGCTTTGGTTGTGCAAATTTGATGGCTAAAATGGGATGTGCAATGAAAAAAGTCCCTTTTACCGTTTTTGTTATAGTATGTGAATTATTTACACACATTTTAAAGGGCAAAATTGTCAATGCACAATCACAAGGATTAACGGCTATAGTAAATTGTCTGAATCATGTCAGCTATAATGGAATAAAGAAATGATATTGATCAGTATAATGGTCAATTTTTTGCTTATAATTTAAAAAAAAAATTCGCTCCAAGACTGGCGTAGAGAAATTTCTCTTTTAAAGGGAACTTTTTTCCTGTCGACCCTTTATCCATACTATTGAGACGTGCTCTCATAAAATTCAGAAAAATACTTCAAATTCCATGTTATGATACTATTTCTACTGAAAAAGGAACTTTCCGCAATCAAAAGAATGTAACTGACATTCTTGAATGGGCTGAAAACATGGATGTCATTTACTCGCTGTATGTACGCTGATTCAAATTCAATCTTTTATCGACATCATACAATTCTGAATATATGAAAATTTATCTCCATTCAACTGCAATCTACCATTCGTGTGAAACTCTCGACTGTCGAAATTATTTTCTACATTTTCACATTTTTGTTTCTAATTAATCTGTATTTCGAATCTGATATTATCGATTTCCGATATACCTTGCGCGGTGTAGTTATTCTTTGATTGATTATCTCCATTCCTCCCAACTGATAGTTGAGTTTTCACATTACAAATTAATGGATTTTTCATCATCTTCCACAACAGCTCTTGCATTTTTGTCACATGGAAATCATTTCAGTAGTGTTGCAGCGTATGATTTTTGACCGTAACACAATGTAGTTAATTTACGTAATATGATTGGGAATCACATATACGACGTGTGAATTTTACATTACAATATATAAAGTTTCACTGTAACTCAATGTGCATAGTAGATTACAGTTCTGTTTTCGATGATAATTCAGGTTTTATTCCCTGTGTGAATTTTGTGGTGACGTATCGAATATTGCATAACTGTCATATTTAAATGTCTAATATTTATGAATGTATGAAGAAAACGGATTTCATCAATTTGCTTGTCCCCAACACATTTCAGTCCGGTGACAAGACATAATTCATGCATCGAGAATCTGAGAAGCTTCCCATCAAGTTCGAACCACATTTCATCTTGATTTAGCTGACTGACTTCCAATAATAGCATCTTGTGTGTAACTTGATGTTGTAGTCTGATGTATGACATCTGCAAGAAGTGACCAAAGCACGATCTTTTGAAAATCACCTTTTGCGATTCGGTGAACTTCCCCTTCAAGATTGATATTACGTTGTTTTTGAAGATCACATTGATGGTGCCTCTAAATCTATTTCATGAGCTGTATGACAAATTCATATTTCTGTTACATGGAAAAACAAAGTATGCATGAGTGTTGAAATGTGTGACATAACGCAGTTAGTAAACGACATTGAAATTGTAATGAATGGTGACATTGAATATGATTCATAACATATTTAATGCCAAAAACTTGGGCACATGCCCAGATAAGTGTATTTTATACACTTATCAAATCAAACTGATGTGATCCAGGAAACGAGGACAAGTTCGGTTAAGGATTCATTGATCGTTGAGGAAGGTCTATGAATAGGCCGCGAGCGAAGCGGGTCAAAGAAGCTATGGAATTGCTTATTCAACAACAATGGATGAAACATCGATCGCAACAAGCAAATGAATAAGTTTCATGTTGGGTTTGGAAGAAAAAAAAGATGGATCAACTTGGTTCAAGTAACAGTTGAGGAAGCTGCTCGGTATAACTATGTGACCGCATAGTTATATGGGAGGTGCGACCATATAGTCCCTTACCGAAACTTAGTTGAAGGTTCAAGATACAACTATACAACCGCATACCGTTAGCCTATGCCGCCGCATAGTTCAAACTGGGATATCTTTTGTTCAAATTTCACACAGTCTTCTAATTTAGTTAAAACTCTATTTTGTGATATCTTTTTTTTTTATTTTTAGAGTTTAATTCCATTTTTAGTAGGTTTTTATGGGTTCCATATAAATAGGACTCATTCCATACATTGTAACACAGACATTTATTGAGAGATTAATTGCAAGACATTATTGCATTTTTGAGTCTTGTAATCATGGGGTCAACATATTGTCGACGATTGTGTTGGTTCTTTGATTCAATATTTTTTTAAATCAAACTTAAACATTGATTCTTGGCTTCTTGGGATTGAATCAATCTTGTGTGGGTTTCGTAATTTCAATTGCTACTTGGGTTCGTATAAGTTGGTATAAGAGCAAGACTCCAAAAATCAAGGTTATATTATTTTTTTTCTTTTGTTTGAGTATTTGTTTTTTATTCTACGTGTTCTTTGCGTTCTTCAATTTTTTCATCCCCAATCCATAAAATTTCAAAACTTATTTGTGTACTAATTTAGCATCCAAATTAGTTTTTGTTTCTTTTGCTGGTATCTAAGTTGAATTTCCAAGCAAAAAAAAAAAAAAAAATCGGAAACTTGCCAGCAGCATACAAATTTTTTTTTGAGTAAAAAAAAAAAAAAAAATTCAAATTCAAAAGTGACCAATTCAAATTCAAGGAACACCTTCTTAATTTTTTTCTTAGTATTTAATTCAAAGTGCCAATTCCTACTCTTGTGTCATTCTAGAGTCAATTTTTCTTACTCAAATCTTTGTTTGAAACTCCACTAGGATTAAATTTTGATTGAAATCGAATTAATTCTTTGAAACACTTGCAAGAAAGCATTGAGTGGAAAAAATGCAGAGTGGTGTGACTAATAGAGGGAAAAAACCAAATTGAGTGATACATAAGTGTACACACGTGAGACAAATATTAAACTAGATTTAGGGTGTCTGATATGGACGATTCTTCTTCAAGCAGGAAGAATAGTCAAGTCATTATGATGAAGTAGGTGATACGATGATTTGAAAGGTTGTTTGGTGATATGGGAGATAGAATGGACATGCAAGAGGCATGGATGGAGAGACAAGACACATTGCTTGCTAATTTGTGTGGGGAACAACCTTGAGAAGTTCCTAACACAAGGATGCAAAGTAGGCGGGATCATAGAACGGATTTTGTTGGTGAATGTGAAACGGATAGTGAAATTAATGAGGATGCATTGGTGGATGTCGAATTAGGAAGAATGAGGGATCGAGGCATGAAAGGAGGGGTAGAGATCCTGTTGGAGATGGTGTTGATAGAAGTATGAGAAATATCAAAATGACAATTCCTTCATTCAAAGGAAGGAGTGGTCCGAAGGCATACTTGGACTGGGAAAAGAAAGTAGAATTGATATTTGATTGCCACAACTATTCGGAGGAAAAGAAGGTAAAGATTACGGTACTTGAATTTACCAATTATGCTATCATTTGGTGGCTTCAAGTAGTAACATCTAGGAGGAGAAACCATGAGAGGCCTATTAATACATGGGAAGAACTAAAGGCTATCATGCGGAAGAGGTTTGTGCCTAATCATTATTGTAGGGAGTTTCATAAAAAATTGTAAAGCCTCTACCAAAGTTCTAGGAGTGTGGAGGATTATCACAAGGAGATGGAGATTGCTATGATTAGAGCGAATGTTGAGGAGGATAGGGAGGCCACCATGGCTCGATTTATGAATGGTTTGAATAGGGAGATAGTTGATGTTGTAGAGTTGCAACATAATAGCTATGAAGGTGGAAAGACAATTGAAGAGGAAGGGGACAGCTAGATATTCATCGGGTTCTAATTCTTCTTGAAAATCGAAGTAGGATGATAATAGAGATGATGGAACTGTTTCGAGTAGTAAAAACGAACCACCAAGGGAAAAGGAGAAAACCGTTAGCAAAATTACACCAAAATGGACTCCTAACCTTCCAAGATTCGGGATATCAAATGCTTTAGGTGTTTAGGATCAGGGCACATTGCTTCTCAATGTCCAAACAAAATGGCAATGATTTTGTGTGACAATGGAGAAGTGGTGAGTGATAGTGATGGTGATGATATGCCTGCGTTGGAAGATGGTGATGATGGAGATGGAATAGAGTAGCCACTAGGAGATGAGTTGCTTGTGTAGCGCCCCGAGTTCCGTTAACCCGGATTGCCACGTCATCGTCTTCTATAACTGATTTAACTAAAAAGTTTTGCGGAAAATAACTAAATTTCAAACTTCGCATTTATAACGGTAAAAATCTTGTAGACAAACAAAACTCATTTTAATAACTTGAGAAAATTGATTAAACTTCAAATCTCGAGTTTTTGAAATACTGAAATAACAAAGTACATTAATAGCGTTCAAATACGAAATCTTCAAATATAAATAACTGAATTCATTAAATTGTTGCCACACTGCCCATCAATCACGATCGCCTCCGAAGTCTGCAAATATTGTTAAAATAACGGGGTGAGTATTTCAAAAAAATACTCAGTAGACTCATCGCCGATAATTAATTTACAGAATAATTGAACACATACTTATGCAATATACAACGTGATATCATCATCATCTTTGGTTCATTTTCTTGAAAATCATAGGCTCTTTAAAAACATAGGCTGAGGGTAGTCTCGTCTCGTGCATTTAAGCACATAAGTTATGCATAACATTCTCATCTTATCTCATAAGAGATTTTCTTCTTTCTCATGCAATTAAGCATATAAGTTATGGTAAGCATAACAATATCATATATCTCATATGACATATTCTCTTCTCATGCAATTAAGCATATACTTCACGTAAATTCACATAAGACATGCAATTATAATTTAAACTAATTAATGGTGGCGAGTCTACCTCAAATATCTCGATTTGCGTGAAAAGTGGAGCGGGATGAAATCTCAATCTCCTAATTGTTCGCACGTATCGTCTAGCCAAAATAGAAAATAAGTTTGAATTAGTATTTCGAATATTTAAGGCTTTAAAGTGATAAAATAAAGTTTAGGGATTAAATTGGAAGTTATTGAAATTGAATTAGACAAATCTAAGGGTCGAAAATAATATTTTCAAAGTATTGGAGCTAAATGTGAAAAATAGGAATTCTAGGGACTTAATTGAAAACTATTGAAACTGAAAATAAATGTTTAAGGGTTGAAATTGAACTTTTTAAAAGTTAGGGACTAAACTGTAAATATATTAAAACTGAAAACAAAATGAAAGGGCTGAAATTGACCTTTTTTATAAACTAGGGACTAAATTGAACATTTTCTAAAAACTGAAAATAAATTTAAAGGACTAAAATTAAAATATTTAAAACATAGTACTTAAATAACACTTTTAAAATGTGGGGGCTTAAGGAGCAAATTCTAAATTCGAAATAATAAATTGATAAAATAAACTAAACATAAACCATAGGGACTAACTTAAGACAAATTAAAACTTGGGGGCTAAAACATAACTTTTAGAAATCAAAAATCAAATTAAAAATCAAATCTCACACACTCTCTCTCATTCGAAACCGAGAGAGAGAGAGAGAGAGACGATGGGAGGGGCTTTGCCCCTCCTCCGATTCCACCACCGCCGGCTGCGGTTGGCGGCTTTGGTGTCGGTCTTGGGTGGTGTTGGTCTCAGTTTTGCGATAAGTGTTGAGGTTGGTGGAGTTGTTTGGGCATTGGCAGTGGACTTGGGTAGTGAGCTTGGTGTTTGGAGGTTTCGATTTTTGTGCGGTGTGGGTGAGGATTGGCAGTGGACTTGGTGGTTAGTAGAGGTCACGGTTTGGGTAGTGATGGTGCAAGCTTGGGTTTGCAGTCGGGTTGGTGAAGTTGGGTGGTGAGCTTGGTGTTGGTGTTTCGATTTCTCAGCTCGTCTGCGTGTTGAACTGGGTTTGAGGCTGCTGCTGAGTGGAATGGTGGTGTTGGTGAAATGTGCTGCATTGGGTGGTTCGGGCTTGGTTGAGCTCGATTCTTTGGTGACCATGGAGGTGGTGTTGAGAAATGAATTGGTTTGAGTTCCTTGAGGTTGCAGCTCGTGTGTGTGCTTGCAGCTGGGGAGTTTTGATGTTGGAAATGAATGTTCTAGCATCAATGGTAACTCATGGTGAAATGGAAATGGTGATAGGAAGATGGTGTTGATGCTAGAAATTGATGTTCTAGCATCAACATTGATCTCCAACATTTGAGGAAGAAGAGAGAAAACTTACCAAAAATGGCTATGGTGGTGATGATGGAGGGAGAATGAAGGTATATGAATAATAAAAATTAGGGCACAATTTTCTAGGTGGGTAATTGGGCCAAGAATTGTTGGGCCTAGCATTTGGGCTGTAGGGTTTTCCAATTGGGTTTAGGTGATTTGGATTTAAAATGATTTCCTTGTTGGATTTGTATAATTGGACTTAAATATTGGGCTCTAAATATTGGACTTGAATTATTAAAATTGGATCCAAATAAAATAAATCCGAATTGAAATTAAAATGATTACTCGATATTGGATTTGATTCGAAATAATTTAAATTCATTTATAACGGCTAGACGAACGTGCTATTTCTTTAAAATTAGGGTTAAGGTTTAGCGACACGTTTTTCGAGAAATAATTTTATATCATTTAAAAGTTCTCGGTCGCTACAACCTTTGCTCCTTAAAATAATTTCGTCCTCGAAATTTAAACTTACTTGATCTAAAATATCTGGATATTTAGCCAGAATTTCTTCCTCTTTCTCCCAGGTAGCTTTATCGCTATCCTGTCTACCCCATTGGACTTTGACTAAAGGAATTTCTTTGTTTCTTAAGACATGGACTTTTCTCTCTACAATGCATATAGACGTCTCTTTATAAGACAGATTCCTTTGAATCGAAATAGTCTGAAAATTTACCACATGACTCGGGTCGTGGATATATTTTCTCAATAAGGAAATGTGGAAAACGTTGTGTACGGCCGATAACTCGGGTGGTAACGCCAAATGATAAGCCACGTTACCTACTTTCTCTAAGATCTCGAATGGTCCGATAAAACGAGGTCTTAACTTCCCTCTCTTGCCGAAGCGAATAGTTCCTTTCATAGGAGCTACTTTCAAAAATACTTTCTCTCCAATTTCAAATTCTAAGTCTTTTCTCCTTTGATCGGCATAGCTTTTCTGTCTATCTTGAGCGGCTTTGATCCGTAGTCTGATCTTATCAATAGCCTCAACTGTCTTTTCAATCAATTCTGGACCTAAAATTCTTCTCTCGCCTACTTCATCCCAATAGACTGGTGATCGACATCGTCGTCCATAAAGTGCCTCATATGGTGCCATTCCAATAGTAGCCTGGAAACTATTATTGTAGGCAAACTCCACTAGTGGAAGATGATTCTCCCAATTACCACTCAAGTCTAGTACACAAGCTCTAAGCATATCTTCCAGTGTCTGAATAGTGCGTTCAGACTGTCCATCTGTCTGGGGATGGTAAGCTGTACTAAAATTTAATTTAGTTCCCATTGCAACATGTAGACTTTTCCAAAATCTTGAAGTAAATCTCGGATCTCTATCGGAGACAATGGAGGTTGGTACTCCATGAAGTCGAACAATCTCTTTAACGTAAAATTGGGCCAATTGATCTATATTGAGAGTCATTCTGATTGGTAGGAAATGAGCTGACTTAGTAAGTCGGTCTACAATTACCCAAATAGCGTCATGACTCTGTACTGATTTTGGTAATCTCGTTACAAAATCCATGGAAATTTTCTCCCATTTCCATTCTGGTATATCCAAGGGATTCAACAACCCTGATGGTCTCTGATGTTTAGCCTTGACTTGCTGACATGTCATGCATCGAGAGACAAATTTTGCAATGTAACCCTTCATGTTTCTCCACCAAAAGGTGTTGTGCAAATCACGATACATCTTTGTCCCTCCTGGGTGGCATGCATATGGTGCTGAATGAGCTTCTGTCAAAATCTCATTCTGGATATGTTCATCCTTCGGTACACAGAGACGTTCTCTGAATATAAATGCCTTATCAGAGGCAATTTCGAAACCTATTCTCTTGCCAGTTCCAACTTCGGATCTGATCTTTTCCAAGAATTTATCTCCAGTTTGAGCTGTTATAATCCGACCTCTCAATTCTGGTTTAACGCTCAGATTTGCCAATCTAGAAGATCCTTGGACTGATGGGGTTCGCACTTCGATTCTTAGATTTCCCAAATCTCGAATCAACTGATCTTGCGTCGTTCCCAAAGTTGATAACTGTCCAGCGTTCTTTCTGCTCAAGGCATCTGCAACCTTATTTGCTTTACCCGGGTGGTAAAGAATGGTGCAGTCATAGTCCTTTACCAGCTCCAGCCATCGTCGTTGTCTCATGTTTAGTTCCTTCTGAGTGAAGAAATACTTGAGACTCTTGTGATCGGTGTAAATCTCACATTTACTCCTATACAGATAGTGTCGCCAAATCTTAAGAGCGTGCACAACAGCTGCGAGCTCTAAATCATGTGTCGAGTAATTCTTTTCATGTGGTTTCAATTGTCTTGAGGCATATGCTATCACCTTGCCATTCTGCATCAAAACACAACCTAAACCATGTTTGGATGCATCGCTGTAAGCACTGGTGCTGAAACGAGTCTGTTCTTAAGTTCTTGAAAGCTTTGTTCACACTGTTCTGTCCACTAAAACTTAACTCCCTTCCTGGTCAACTGAGTCATAGAACCTGCTATTTTAGAGAAACCCTCTATGAATCGCCGATAATATCCAGCTAATCCAAGAAAACTTCTCACATCTCCAATGTTTGCAGGTGTTGGCCAATTTGTTACAGTTTCAACTTTAGAAGGATCAACCTCGATGCCTTTAGCTGTAACAATATGACCCAAGAAACCTACTCTCTCAAGCCAAAATTCACATTTCTTGAACTTGGCATATAACTTTTCTGCTCTCAGCGTTTCCAACACAATCCTCAAATGTTCTTCATGTTGTGCGGAATTCCTGGAGTAGATCAGTATATCATCGATAAAAACAATAACGAATTTATCAAGATACTGATGGAAAACTCGGTTCATCAAGTCCATAAATATTGCAGGTGCGTTCGTGAGACCAAACGGCATCACCGTGAATGCATAATGTCCATATCATGTCCTGAACGCTGTCTTTGGTACGTCAGCTGGCGAAACCTTTAGCTGATGGTACCCAGATCTCAAATCAATCTTCGAGAAGATTGCAGTACCTTTCAACTGATCGAATAAGTCTTCAATCCTGGGTAGGGGATACTTATTCCTTATTGTCAACTTGTTAAGTTCTCGATAGTCGATGCACATCCTCATGCTTTCGTCCTTCTTCTTTACAAACAGCACATGTGCACCCCAAGGAGATACACTTGGCCTGATGAAACCCTTCTCTAGCAATTCCTCTAATTGCACCTTCAGTTCTTGCAACTCTTTTGGTGCCATGCGGTATGGAGCTTTAGAAACAGGGGCAGCTCCTGGTACCAAATCGATGGAAAATTCCACTTGCCTATCCGGCGGAGCGCCGGGCAGATCGTCTGGAAAAGCGTTACCGTACTCGCATACTACTGGCACTGAATCCAGAGTAATCTCCTCTACGGGTTTGTCTTGAAGACTAACCAAATAGCCATGACAACTATCCTTGGCTAATAGCTTCTTCGCTTGTAAAGCCGAAATCAGGCGAGGAAGTGCCTTGATCCTCGTCCCATAAAATCTGAATACTTCTTTACCATCTTTACGAAAAATAACCTCCTTTTCGTGGCACATAATTGCGGCACGGTTGGTGCTGAGCCAATCCATACCTAGAATAATATCGAAATCTTTCATTCGGATAATATTCAGGTCTGCCTCCAAAACTTGACCATCAAAATCTATTTATCTTTGCGCTTGACTATCTTATTAGTATCGATAGTTTCTCCTGACGGCAAACTAATTTCAAGGGTACTACCAGTCTCTATACCTATTAGGTTCAGTCTTTCTAAGCATGCATCGGATATAAATGAGTGTGTGGCTCCCGAGTCTATAAGGACATATACGGGTATCCCGGAAATAGATAGTATACCTGATATCATATTAACATGCTTAAGATGGGAAGGAAAATACGGCATGAATGCGGTTAAGATATGTACAAGAATACCAATTTAACTAGTATACCTGCGATCACGTCGGAATCCTCTGCGGCATCCATAGCGAACACTCTGGCTGTCCCCTTCCGGTTCTGGCCTGGGTTCGTCTTCTGATTGGAACCCTGGGCAAACGCAGGACGACAGTCTGATGCAAAGTGACCCGGCTGACCGCATTTGTAGCAGACGCCCTTTCCATAGAGACACTCTCCTTTATGCAACCTCTGACACTTAGGGCAGGGTGGAGTGACATTGGTCATCTGTCTCCTTATTGGCCCTGGATTCGGCCTCTTGTTAAATGTTTGATTCTGATTTTGATTTTGATTCTGATTGCGATTTGGACCTTGCCACTTCCTCTTCCCTTGATACCTCTGCTCATTATGGTTGCTTTGGTTCCCAACTCTCATATCGGCATAGGCTACTGCTTGAGCCTTCTTCACTACTTCTCTGTAGTTCGGCAGCTCATGTGAACTGACAATCTGCCGGACATCAAAGCGTAGACCTCTCTCAAAACATCTTGCCTTTTGGAATTCAGTATCCACCAGATGTGGAGCATAACGTGACAGTTCCTCGAACTTCCTCTCGTATTCCATTATATCCATTTCGCCCTGTACCAAACGCAAAAACTCAGACTCCTTGTGGTCTCTGAGGGCTTATGGGAAAAACTTATCCCTGATTTCGTTCTTAAATTTGTCCTAAGTTAGAGCTGTTAGCTGCTCTTCACTCTTCGTCCGAGATGCCGATTCCCACCGAAAACCAGCTCTTCCGATTAACGTAAATTCTGCACAGCCTACTTTCTTATCCTCGGGGCAAGATATGTGCCTGAAGATCTTCTCGATGGACTGGAACCACTATTCTATTGCTAGTGGACCATCTCCGCCATCGAACGTAGGTGGGTGGTATCTCCTGAATTGTTCAATCACTGGTACCGTAGGGTTAACTGGTTGAGGAGCTTGTCTCATCTCTTGTACCGCGTTCAGTAATTCTCTGATGATGTCGGCTTAGGTTGGTGGTGCCATAACCTTCATAATGTTAAAAGTAGTTCGTAAAGGTTGAACTAAGTGTACCAACATCGAAGAAGGTAACTCAAAAATAATGAAAATTGAAAACCAAATATCATTTCATTTAAAACTCAACTTCTTTTAATGAAGGTACATGGGTAGGAAGGCATGTATGCCGAACACTTTTTTTTTTTAACAAAATACATGTCGAGTCTACTCTAACTTCTATCTCTCTACTCTCCTTCGGTTACACATGATTCAGCGTCCGAGAACTCTCCTAGCGCTGGATCAGTGTCTTCTTCAGGTTCTTCTTCTTCTTTTGGGTCTTCTTCAGGGTCTTCTTCGGGATCTAACCCGTTCTCTTGCTCAGGTTCGGACTCGGGCACTGGCTCATGTTCTGGCTCCCCTTCAGGTACAACCCCAAAGCGGTCCTCAAAGTACATGGGCCAATATGCCACAAATCTCACGCAGAATGTATCATATCCCATATCCACATTAGGTGACGTAAGAGCATCCATGTATATGCTACGAGCTACTTCCGCATAGTCGCCTCGAAAAGTCGAGAGTAAGTGATGGATCGACTGGCGATTACAGGTCACGTAGCCATGCTGTATGGCCCGCTTACGTACGACATTCAACTGCTCTATGTGTTGGGCAATTGTCCAATCAAGTCTAGGCCTGAAGCGGTCGTAATCTCTAACGGCTTGTTCTACTTCACTGGGTGCATTTCTACGAATGGGTGCCATGTCCTAAACCAATTATGCAAAGTCCAATTAAGTGGGGTTATTCATCTCTTCTTTGTTAAAGTTTACGAGGACGTAAAAATTTTGAAAAAAAACTATTTCAAATTATGCTCAAATTCGTCTTTCTTTCTTTCTTTCTAATTCGGATACACTTTCTTTCTCTTTCTTCCGAATTTCGTAAATCATTACAATATGTATCCGAAAATAAAATAACGATAAATTTCGTAAACTTCGTAAACTTCTCTTCTTTCGGAGTCAGCGGATCGAATGATGGCAGTGACAACTTTCATTAATGATAATTAAACAATTTAGAACGTCTCTTTGAAAAATTTTATTTTTGAAAATTTTGTCAGTCTACAGAAACGCAGACCAGCTCTGATACCAAGCTGTAGCGACCCTAGTTCCGTTAACCCGGATTGTCACGTCATCGTCTTCTATAACTGATTTAACTAAAAAGTTTTGCGGAAAATAACTAAATTTCAAATTTCGCATTTATAACGGTAAAAAGCTTGTAGACAAACAAAACTCATTTTAATAACTTAAGAAAATTGATTAAACTTCAAATCTCGAGTTTTTGAAATACTGAAATAACAAAGTACATTAATAGCGTTCAAATACGAAATTTTCAAATATAAATAACTGAATTCATTAAATTGTTGCCACACTGCCCATCAATCACGATCGCCTCCGAAGTCTGCAAATATTGTTAAAATAACGGGGTGAGTATTTCAAAAAAATACTCAGCAGACTCATCGCCGATAATTAATTTATAGAATAATTGAACACATACTTATGCAATATACAACGTGATATCATCATCATCTTTGGTTCATTTTCTTGAAAATCATAGGCTCTTTAAAAACATAGGCTGAGGGTAGTCTCGTCTCGTGCATTTAAGCACATAAGTTATGCATAACATTCTCATCTTATCTCATAAGAGATTCTCTTCTTTCTCATGCAATTAAGCATATAAGTTATGGCAAGCATAACAATATCATATATCTCATATGACATATTCTCTTCTCATGCAATTAAGCATATACTTCACGTAAATTTTCATAAGACATGCAATTATAATTTAAACTAATTAATGGTGGCGAGTCTACCTCAAATATCTCGATTTGCGTGAAAAGTGGAGCGGGATGAAATCTCAATCTCCTAATTGTTCGCACGTATCGTCTAGCCAAAATAGAAAATAAGTTTGAATTAGTATTTCGAATATTTAAGGCTTTAAAGTGATAAAATAAAGTTTAGGGATTAAATTGGAAGTTATTGAAATTGATTTAGACAAATCTAAGGGTCGAAAATACTATTTTCAAAGTATTGGGGCTAAATGTGAAAAATAGGAATTCTAGGGATTTAATTGAAAACTATTGAAACTGAAAATAAATGTTTAAGGGCTGAAATTGTACTTTTAAAAGTTAGGGACTAAACTGTAAATATATTAAAACTGAAAACAAAATGAAAGGGCTGAAATTGACCTTTTTTTATAAACTAGGGACTAAATTGAACATTTTCTAAAAACTGAAAATAAATTTAAAGGACTAAAATTAAAATATTTAAAACATAGTACTTAAATAACACTTTTAAAATGTGGGGGCTTAAGTGGCAAATTCTAAATTCGAAATAATAAATTGATAAAATAAACTAAACATAAACCATAGGGACTAACTTAAAACAAATTAAAACTTGGGGGCTGAAACATAACTTTTAGAAATCAAAAATCAAATTAAAAATCAAATCTCACACACTCTCTCTCATTCGAAACCGAGAGAGAGAGAGAGAGAGAGACGATGGGAGGGGCTTTGCCCCTCCTCCGATTCCACCACCGCCGACGGCGGTTGGTGGCAGCGCCACCACCTGAGGTGTCACCGGAGGTCAGGTAAGTGGGGGGGTTTCGTTTGGGCTTTTGGCGTACGGGTCGAGGGGAAAACCGAAGCTTAGAGGCTCGATTCATTTCGGGTAAGAGCTAAGTTTTTATGGATTTTCCATTTTCTTGATTCTGGTAGTTGATTGGGGTGAAATAAGGGATGTCGACTGGCGGCTTTGGTGTCGGTCTTGGGTGGTGTTGGTCTCAGTTTTGAGATAAGTGTTGAGGTTGGTGGAGTTGTTTGGGCATTGGCAGTGGACTTGGGTAGTGAGCTTGGTGTTTGGAGGTTTCGATTTTTGTGCGGTGTGGGTGAGGATTGGCAGTGGACTTGGTGGTTAGTAGAGGTCACGGTTTGGGCAGTGATGGTGCAAGCTTGGGTTTGCAGTCGGGTTGGTGAAGTTGGGTGGTGAGCTTGGTGTTGGTGTTTTGATTTCTCAGCTCGTGTGTGTGTTGAACTGGGTTTGAGGCTGCTGCTGAGTGGAATGGTGGTGTTGGTGAAATGTGCTGCATTGGGTGGTTCGGGCTTGGTTGAGCTCGATTCTTTGGTGACCATGGAGGTGGTGTTGAGAAATGAATTGGTTTGAGTTCCTTGAGGTTGCAGCTCGTGTGTGTGCTTGCAGCTGGGGAGTTTTGATGCTGGAAATGAATGTTCTAGCATCAATGGTAACTCATGGTGAAATGGAAATGGTGATAGGAAGATGGTGTTGATGCTAGAAATTGATGTTCTAGCATCAACATTGATCTCCAACATTTGAGGAAGAAGAGAGAAAACTTACCAAAAATGGCTACGGTGGTGATGATGGAGGGAGAATGAAGGTATATGAATAATAAAAATTAGGGCACAATTTTCTAGGTGGGTAATTGGGCCAAGAATTGTTGGGCCTAGCATTTGGGCTGTAGGGTTTTCCAATTGGGTTTAGGTGATTTGGATTTAAAATGATTTCCTTGTTGGACTTGTATAATTGGACTTAAATATTGGGCTCTAAATATTGGACTTGAATTATTAAAATTGGATCCAAATAAAATAAATCCGAATTGAAATTAAAATGATTACTCGATATTGGATTTGATTCGAAATAATTTAAATTCATTTATAACGGCTAGACGAACGCGCTATTTCTTTAAAATTAGGGTTAATGTTTAGCGACACGTTTTTCGAGAAATAATTTTATATCATTTAAAAGTTCTCGGTCGCTACAACTTGTGGTGATGCATCCTCTCAATATACAAATTAAATTGGATGATGTGGAGCAGCAACGAGAGAACATCTTTCATATTAGATGTCATGTGAAAAATAAGGTATGTAGTGTTGACCTACGATTCAATATAACTCCACTTGTTTTGATTATAACAAACATTATTGTATTTTTTAACAAACTTCGTTTCTTGAGTTTCTTTCATGTATAAATTGTCTCAATCATTCAAAGGACTCAAATCGTCATCCGTTTCAAATCACTCGGAAGTGATTCGAAGAAAGCAAGACTTTTGAAGAATAGAAGTTTAGAAGATATCTTTATCGATTCTTGAAAATTATATGTAAAGGTATAATTAGTCAATTTTTAGCAAGTATAAAGCTCAAAGTTATTTTTTATACATCTCATAACTTGCATAAAATCTTCTCGAAATGAAATTGATTTTGGAAAATAGAATTTGTAGCTTAAATTTTTGAATCCAAAACCTGATCATTTCGGTCGACCGAAAGGTACTCGACCAAAATTTGAATTTTGATTGCTGAAACTCCAACGGTTGAAAAATCTTACAAAGGCTATTTTTGGGAGTTCGGTCAACCGAACCCTATCAACCGAAAGTCCATGTACTTCACATTTTTGCTCTATAAATACATCTCTCTTTTCCATTCTAAAAACACAACTTTCAAGAAATTTTTGAGAGCCTTTATCTTGAGAAATCATTGAGTTTACTGGAACTTTTATCTAATTTATTTAGTCAAAGAATCTTTGTGTTTGTTTGAAAACTTATTATTCATCTATTTAATCAAAGATTCTACTTGAGTAAAGAAGCTTTCATCTCTTCTATTATCTCATTCTTGACTAAAGCCTATTTCTTTGCCAACACTTATTTAAGTGCAAATCTCTCTCTATACTTAACTTTGCATTATTTGTGAAGAGAGATTTATTGGTTGAAATCTTTGGTACATTGATCCTCACTATTGCATTAGTTATCATTCATCAAAGTTTTGCAACATAAAACACTTGAGCTTAAACATTTGCTATTGATTGAAGTGTTATCCTAAACACTTGACTTGATTATATCATTTGTCAAGATAGTTCTTTCAATTGTAAAATTATCATTTATACTTTGGTGGTTTCGAGAGCCTTGTGAAAACTCGATTGTTGTTTAGGATAGTTGTACCTATCCTTGTTATAAATCACCTAAGGATAAGTGCTCCTTGTTGTAAGTCACTTAAGGATCGGTACTCCTTGTTTGTAAGTTATCATTATAGTGCATTTGGCCTTGCTCATGACGGAGAGTTTGGTAACGAGGGACGTAGATCATTGCCTTGGATCAAACCTCCATAACATATCGTTTGCTTTCTCTATCTCTTTTATTTAACACATTTACTTTGCACAAATTCTTATTATTTTATTTACGCGTTTATTTGTGTCTAGAACATTTGCATATTCACTACATTAGAATCTTGAGTAATTAACGAAAAAGTTTCAATAACCAATTCACCCCCCTCTTGGATAGTTATTCTTGGGCTAACATGTAGTATGGTTATTGATGGGGGTAGTTGTACCAATGTGGTTAGCACTACACTTGTTGAAAAATTGGGTTTAACTATACTAAAACATCCTAAGCCTTAGAAATTGCAATGATTGAATGAATGTGGGGAGGTTAAGGTGAATAGGCTAGTGTTGGTGAGTTTCTCAATTGGGCGATATCATGATGAAGTGATGTTTGATGTAGTTCCTATGCACGCCGGACATATTTTATTGGGAAGGCCATGTTAATATTATAGGAAGGTGATTCATAATGGGTACAAAAATAGGTACGACTTTACTATGCATGTGAAGTCTATTACTTTTGTATCGTTGACATCGCAACAGTGTATGGAGATCAAATCAAATTGAAAAGTGAGAAAAAAAAAAGATTGAGAGAGAAAATGGAGTGAGATTGATTTTTCACAGCAGGAGAGCAAGAGGGAAAATAGAGAGGTGGCTAATTGTGAGGAAAAAAGAGTAGAGCTACAAAAGAGTAGAGATAAAAAGTCCTATAAGAGGAGAGGAAAGTCAAAAGTGAATTTCTTTGAAAAGGGAAGTGAGTTGAAGAGGGCAGTAGTTGAGATAATTATCTTGTTGGTTTATAAGGAGTCACTCCTCAATTTTGAGGAATCTAATACACTCCTCTCTAGTTTGGCTACTTCTTTGTTGTTGGAATTAAATGACGTGTTCTAGAATGACATGCCTAGTTGGCTACCACCCATTTGAGGTATTGAACATCAAATTGATTTCGTACCTGAAGCTGTCATTCCAAACAGGCCGGCTTATCGGAGTAATCCCGAGGAAACTAAGGAACTTCAAAGGCAAGTTGAAGAATTGATGAGCAAAGGATATGTCAGGGAGAGTATTGAGTCCACGTGTAGTGTCGTGCTACTTGTACAAAAGAAAGATGGAAGATGGAGGATGTTTGTTGACTGTATTGCCATCAACAATATAACGGTAAAGTATCGTCATCCTATTATTAGGTTAGATGAATTACATGGATCATGTATATTTAGTAAAATTGATCGTAAAAGTGGTTATCATCATATTAGGATGAGAGAATGGGATGAATGAAAAACCGCTTTTAAAACTAAATATGGATTGTATGAGTGGTTAGTCTTGTCATTTGGACTTACTAATGCACCTAGCACATTTATGAGATTAATGAATCATATTTTATGTGCATTAATAGGTAAATTCGTAGTAGTTTACTTTGATGACATCTTGGTATATAGTAAGGATCTAAATGAATATATAGGGAATTTAAGATGTGTGCGTGTGGTCTTAAGGCAAGAACAACTGTATGCTAACTTTAAAAAGTGCACATTTTTGCATGGAAAAATTGTTTTTCTTTGTTATGTCATTAGTGCAAAGGGTATTGAAGTGGATGGTGAAAAAATGAAAGCCATTAAGGAGTGGCTAACACCTAAAAGCATAACTGAGGTAAGAAGTTTTCATGGGCTAGCTAGTTTTTATAGGCATTTTGTTAAAGAATTTAGCACACTTGCCACATCGCTCACAGAAATTATAAAGAAGAATGTAGGATTTTATTGGGACGTTGAACAAGAATATGCTTTTAATACTAATAGGGATAGGTTGTGTACCACACTGATTTATCATTACCTAACTTTAAAAATACTTTTGAGATTGAATTTGATGCCTTAAGAATAGGTATTGGAGTTGTCTTAATGCAGGAACGATGGCCAATATCTTACTTTAATGAAAAGCTAAGATGAGCAACTCTCAACTATCCTACATATAACAAGGAGTTGTATACACTTGTTCGAGCTTTGGAGAAATGGTACCACTACCTATAGCCAAAGAATTCGTTATTCACACCGACCATGAGTCCTTGAAACATTGAAGGGGTCAAGGTAAGCTAAACAAAAGACATGCAAGGTGAATGGAGTTCATCGAGATATTTCCATATGTTATTCAGTACAAACAAGGTAAAGAAAATGTGGTAGTGGATGCTTTATCAAGGAGGTACGTACTTCTAACATCTTTAGGTGCCAAATTTTTTGGTTTTGAATATGTTAAGGACATGTATACTAATGATCCAAATTTTTCTAATACATACTAATCATGTGATAAGGATACTATGGATATACTTTTTTAGGCATGATGGGTATTTATTTTGGGAAAATAAGTTATGCGTTCCAAAATAATCAATGAGAGAATTATTAGTACGTGAAGCACATAGTGGAGGTCTAATGGGCCATTTTGGGGTTAAGAAGACCTTAGAGATGCTAAGTGAACGTTTTTATTGGTCTAAGATGAAAGTTGATGTTGATCGGGTTTGTAGTAGATGTATCACTTGTAAAAAGGCTAAATCTAATATTTTACCTCAGGGTTTATATACGCCATTATCTGTTCCTAATGAACCTTGGGTTGACGTGTCTATGGATTTTGTGTTGGGATTACCTAAGACTAAGAAGGGAAGAGATTTTATACTTGTAGTGGTAGATAGATTTAGTAAGATGACACATTTAATTCCATGTCAAAAAATCGATAATGCCACCAATATTGCGGATTTATTCTTTAAGGAAGTAGTGCGCCTACATGGCATTCCTAGAAGTATTGTATCAGATAGGGATGTTAAATTCCTTAGTTACTTTTGAAAGATTTTGTGGAATAAGTTAGGAACCAAGTTATTATTTTCGACTACTTGTCACCACAAACAGTTGGGCAAACTGAGGTAGTTAATATGACCGTGATACAATTGTTAAGCACTATAGTTAATAAGAATTTGAAGAGTTGGGGGGGAGTGTTTGTCATTCATAGAATTTGCATATAACAGGGCCACACATTCTACTACTTCTTATTCACCTTTTGAAATTGTATATGGTTTTAATCCGCTAACACTTTTGGATTTAATTCCCTTACCTGTGAATGAAAGGGGTAGCTTAGATGGAAAGAAGAAGGCCGGCTTAGTGAAATCACTCCATGTAAAGGTAAGATCGAAAATTGAGAAGAAAAAATGAGCATTATGCTTCTCAAGAAAAAAAGTGACGAAAGCGCGTCATATTTGAACTAGGAGATTGAGTTTGGATACACTTGAGGAAAGAGCACTTTCCAGATCGAGGGAAGTTAAAGTTGCAATCAAGGGGCGATAGACCATTCCAAATCCTTGAAAGATCAATGACAATGCCTACAAATTAGATCTTTTAGGTGGGTATAATGTTTCAGTTACTTTTAATGTCTCTGATCTTTCTCTCTTTGATGCAGGTACAGATTCAAGGTCAAATCCTTTTGAAGAGGGGGGATGGTGTGATCAGGATACGAGGGCAAGTTCGAGCAAAGATCCATTGATCGTTGAGGGATGTCTTATGACTGGTCTTGAGCGAAGCGGGTCAAAGAAGCTATGGGATTTCTTATTCAAGCAATAGTGGACGAAACATCGATCGCAATAAACAAATGAACAAGTTTCATGTTCGGGTTGGAAGAAGAAAATAGATGGATCAACTTGGTTCAAGTAACAGACGAGGAAGCTGATCGGTACAACTATGTGACCACATAGTTATATGGGAGGCACAATCGCATAGCCCCTTACCGAAACTCAATTGAAGGTTCAAGATACAACTATGTGACCGCATGCCATTAGCCTATTCGATCGCATAGTTCAATCTGGGACACGTGATGAGAACCACGTAGCAACGAGCATTATGCAACCCACAATGAGATTGAAGATCCCAAGAAAGCCCAAAGTATAATCTCGATTTTGAGTTTGAACAAAGAATTAATGAGCCAAGCAAACAAACAAAAACGAAGTTTGAATGACTTTTTGATTACACAGCACGTGATCTACACTCGGTGTTGAATGCCACAACAATCCTCTTGATAAGTTCAGAATGTTCTAAGAAGAACAATGTTGAAAAACACAATAGCCTCTTGAATATATCTCAATATTAAATTTGTCAAAAGGTCCATACATTGACTAATGAAGTCTTATTTATACTAATGGCCAGAAAAGCTAGTAAAAATATTGTAAAATTGGAAAGAAAATAGAATTCTAGTCTAACAAGGAAATTCGCGAAAAAATTAAAGTTCTCGCCAAATTGTTCTCGGCATGTTTTTGTGAAATTGCAAGCCTGAAAGTATCATGCGCCTATGTAACCTTATGTAGAATTTCATGCGATTTTCGGAATGTATTCATGGGCGAAAATCTGACAATAGAGCTGAAAGTTATGCCCATTTTCATTCATGCTGCTCATTTGCTGCTTGAATCGAGTTGATCCATTTGGTTTTTTCTTCTGAACCCAACATGAAACTTGGTCTTTGACTTGTTAACTTTGAAACTTTATCTGCCATAGCTTGAGAAAGTAATTCCATTGCCTCTTTCACCCGCTTTGCCCTCGAATGTGTCATCATGCCTCTTTCGATAATCAACGGATCCCGTCCCGGGCTTGTCCTCGTCGGGCTCGACTCCTAGATCATATCATCCCTTCCCTTTTCAAAAGGATTCATCCTCGAATCTGTACTTACATCGAAAAGAGAGAGATCAGACACATTAAAAGTTGCTGAAACATTATACTCACCCGGAAGATCCAACTTGTAAGCATTGTCATTGACTTTCTCCAAGACTTGAAATGGACCATCCCTTGTGGTTGCAACTTTGATTTCCTTTGTTATGGAAAGCGTTCCTTTCTGAGATGTACCCAAACCCAATCTCCTGGTTCAAATGTCACACTTTTCCGACCCTTGTTTGCTTGTGACGCGAAATGTTTGTTTTTACTTTCAATTTGCGCTCTGACCTTTTCATGGAGAGACTTTTACCAATTCGGCTTTTCTTTTACCATCTAAGCTACCTCGTTCATTCACAGGCAAAGGTATGAAATCCAAAGGTATTAGTGGATTAAAATTATAAATAATTTCAAATGGCAAAAACGAAGTAGTAGAATGCGCGGCCCTATTGTATGCAAACTCTATGAACGGTAAACACTTTTCCCAACTCTTCAAGTTCTTATTGACTACAGTGCGTAATAATTGTGTCATGGTCCTATTCACTACTTCAGTTTGACCATCGGTTTGTGGATGACAAGTTGTTGAAAACATAAACTTAGTGCCTAACTTACCCCACAAAACTCTCCAAAAATGACTCAAGAATTTCACATCCCGATCAGATACTATGCTCTTAGGTATCCCATGTAAATGCACTATTTCCTTAAAGAATAAATCAGCAATGTTAGCGGCACCATCGGTCTTATGACATGCTATGAAATGTGTCATCTTACTGAACCTATCTACCACCACAAATATTGAATCTCGTCCCTTCTTAGTGCTTGGTAAACCCAAAAAAAAATCCATTGAAATATCAACCCATGGATCACTAGGCGTAGGTAACGGTGTGTATAAACCTTAGGGTAAAACCTTAGATTTAGCCTGCTTACATGTTATGCATCGACTACAAACTCTTTTAGCATCACTTTTCATCTTAGACTAATAAAAATGCTCCCCCAACATTTCTAAAGTCTTTTTAACCCCAAAGTGTCCCATCAATCCACCACTGTGTGCTTCCCTCACTAAAACCTATCGCATCGAACAATTATAACACACAATCTAATTTCTGCAATAAATATCCATCCTGCTTAAAGAACTTATCTACAGCCCCTTATTACATGATGCATAAATTTTCGAAAAATCCAAATCACTAACATACATAATATGCTCAAAACCAAGTAACTTAGAACTAAGAGAAGTTAGTAACACATACCTTCGAGACAATGCATCCGCCACCACATTTTCCTTACCTTGCTTATACCGGATGACATAAGAAAATGTCTTTACAAACTCCATCCACCTCTCATGCCTTTTGTTCAGCTTACCTTGACCTCGTAAATGCTTCAATGATTCATGATCCGTGTGTATCACAAACTCCTTAGGCTACAGGTAGTGCTGCCATACCTCTAAGACTCGAACAAGTGAATATAACTCCTTGTCATACGTGAGATAATTAAGTGCTGCTCCATTCAACTTTTCATTGAAGTACGCAATTGGTCTTATATCCTGCATCAAAACTGTACGAATACCTATTCCCGATACATCACATTCAATCTCAAAAGTTTTATCAAAATTAGGAAGTGCTAAAACCGGTGCCTTACACAACCTATCTTTAATTGCATTAAATGCGTGCTCTTGTTCATCACCCCAATGAAATTCCACACTTTGTTTAACAATATATGTGAGTGGTGTAGTAATTGTGCTAATGTCTTTTACAAAACGCCTATAAAAACTAGCCAATCAGTGAAAACTCCTAACTTCAGTTATGCTTTTAGGTGTTGGCCATTCTTTAATAACTTTAATTTTCTCTTCATCAACTTCTACCCCATTAGCACCCACCACAAATCCTTAGAAAACAACCTTTTCCATGTAAAATGTACACTTTTTAAAATTAGTATAAAGTTGTTCTTTCCTTAAAACCACAAGTATACTTTTAAGATGTTCTACATGCTCATTAAGGTCTTTGCTATATACTAAAATATCATCAAAGTACACAAAAACAAATTTACTTATAAAAGCACGTAAGACATGATTCATTAGGCGCATAAAAGTGCTTGGTGCAATAGTGAGTCCAAATGGCATAACTAACCATTCATATAACCCATATTTAGTTTTAAAAACAGTTTTCCATTCATTACCTTCCCGCAGTCGAATTTGGTGGTATCCACTTTTAAGGTCTATTTTACTAAACATGCAAGCACCATGCAATTCACCCAACATATCATCTAACATAGAAATAGGATGACGATACTTTACCGTTATGTTGTTGATGGCTCTGTAATCCACGCACATCCTCTAAGTTTCATCATTCTTTGGCACAAGTAGCACTAGAACAACACATGGACTCATGCTCTCCCTCACCGACCCCTTGCTCATCAATTCCTTCACTTGCCTCTGAATCTCCTTTGTCTCCTCTGGGTTACTTCTATAAAATGGTCGGTTTGGAATGACAGCTCCAGAAATGAAGTCAATTTGATGTTCAATGCCTCAAATGGGTGATAATCTACTAGGCATGTCCTCCAGAAACACATCTTCAAATTCCTACAATAAAGAGATAGCCAAACTAGGGAGAGATATGTTAGGTTCCTCCAAATTGAAGAATGATTCCTTATAAACCAGCAATACCATTTGTTGTCTCTCATTTATTGCCTTTTTTCAACTCACTCCCATTTGCAAAGAAATTTACTTTCGGCTTGTCTCTCCTCTCAGAAGACTCTCTTTCTTTTCCCTCATGTGGCTTCCCTCTCTTTTGCTCTCCACTAGCCACCTCAACATTTTCTCTCGTGCTCACCATCTCACTATTTTCTTTCTTTTTTTCTAATTCTTTCACTCTCATTTCTTCCTCATTTTTCAATTTGATTTGGTCTTCATACACTTGTGCCGGTGTCAATGGCGCAAGGTTAATGGACCTCACATTCTTAACAGAACTATAGCGATTCTTTTACCCATCATGAATGACTTTCCTATCATATTGCTATGGTCTACCTAACAAAAAATGCCTTACATGCATAGGTAACACATCACACATAATTTCATCCTTATATCTACCAATGGATAAACTAATCAACACCCTCTTATTCACCTTAACTTCTCCACTATCATTGAACCACTGTAACCTATGTGGCCTAGGGTGTCTCAATAAGGTTAATCCCAATTTTTCAACAAGAATTGTGTTAGCCACATTAGTACAACTTCCCCAATCAATTATCATGCTACATACCATGTTGTTAACGTGGCATCATGTATGGAATATGTTTTCCCTTTGCTGCTCCAAGTCATCTCTGTCTTTATTTTAAGTGTTGAGAGCTCGCTTCGTGACCAGTAACTCACCAACAACAAATTCAGTGTCATTTCCTTCACTAACCTCCTCCAGTGCCAGTATGCCTTCATAGTCATCCTCACTGTCACTCACCACCTCTCCATTGCGTACTATCATCATTCTTTTATTTGGACATTGAGAAGCAATGTGTCCAGTTCCCAAGCACCTGAAGCACTTGATATCCCGATTTCGAGCTAGTTGTGGCTCTGTTTTGGAAATTGCTCTGCTAGCTCCATCATTTTTTCCCTTTGGTAGTTCAGTCATTCCTTTTGCAACAGTTCCATCTCCTTTGTTATCCCACTTCGATTTCAAAGACGAATTAGACCCTAAAGCACCAATGGTTGCCTAGCTGTCCCCTTCCTCTTCAATTGTTTCTCCACCTTCATGGCCACATGTAATATGTCTTCAATTTTCACATAATGCTGCAACTCCACAACATTAGTAATATCTCTGTTCAACCCATTTAAGAAATGAGCCATGGTGGCTTCCCCATCCTTTTCCACATTCGCCCTAATCATCAAAATTTCAATATCCTTATGGTAGTCTTCCACACTCTTCGGCCCCTGATATAAACCTTGCAATTTTTGGTGCATCTTCTTGTAATAGTGACTAGGTACGAACCGTTTCTTCATGATAGTTTTCAACTCATCCCAAGTATTAACTGTTTACTCCCGATTCCTCATCCTTGATGTAACCACTTGATCCCACCAAGTTATAGCGTAGTCAACAAACCCAAGAACTACAATTTTCACCTTCTTCTCCTCCGAATAATTATGGCAATCAAATATTAACTCCACATTCTTCTCGACTCTGGATAAGCCTCCGGATCACTCCTTCCCTTAAACGGTGGACTTGACATCTTAATATTGTCCATATTCCCATCCACTTCATCTCCAAAATGACTTCTACCCCTTCTTTCAAACATACCTCCTCTACTTCTCATTCTACCCATATCACTCACCATTGATGCACCATCATCCATATCACTGCTAAATCTATAATCATCATGCACATCCATCCTAGGCTCCTACCTACCCGGTCTCCTTGCATTTGATTGTTCCCTATGGAGGTTTGCCACCGATGTATCTAACCTATTAAGCATTTCATTCACATCCCCAAGCACCTGCTCAAATTGCCCTATTACATTATCCGCCATGTGGTTTTGATTCGGCTGCCTATTTGAATGGGAACCTTTTGTCTGACATCTTAATTCTATTGAATTTTTGCCTTACAAATGATCACTTGTGTATCACCCAATTATTGGCTTTTCCTTCTATTAATCTAGCCACTCTGCCTTTTACCACTCAGTGTTATCGCCCAAGTACTTCAAAGAATAAGATGAACTCAACCAATATTGTATTCTTGTAGAAGAAAGAAAAGAAAAGATGAAAAATGACTTAAAAACATGAAAGAAGTGAAATGATGAAGAATGAATTCAATGGACTATTCAAGAACGTAAAATAGAATAAATTTTGAATGATCCCTTTTTTGTTTTACTCAAAGCTGAAATCTAAACTGCTGGAAATTTCCCGATAATAACAATACTTTTTTTTTTTCGATTTTTTTACCCAGGAAATTCAACTACAAATTCAGTAAAACAAACGAAATTTGATTTGGACTTGTAATTAGTCCGAAAAACAAGTTTGACTCTTTTTTTTTTTTGTAATTTTATGGATCAAAACTCAAGAAATAAGACGGACCCGAAGAATGCGAAGAACAATGGAAAAAAAAGACTTAAACAAGAAACAAAAGATATAACATGATTATTTTGGAGCCTTGCTCTGATACCAACTGATGAGAACCACGTAGCAACGAATACTACGCAACCTACAATGAGATTGAAAATCCAAAGAAAGCCCAAAGAATAATCTCGATTTTGAGTTTGAACCAAGCAACCAAACAAAAACGAAATTTGAATGACCTCTGGATTACACAACATGTGATCCGCACTCGGTGTTGAACGCCACAAGAATCCTCTTGATAAGTTCATAATATTCTAAGAAGAACAATGTTGAAAAGCACAATAGCCTGTCGAATATATCTCAATATTAAATTTGTCAAAAGGTCCATACATTGAATAATGAAGTCCTATTTATACTAATGGCTAGAAAACCTAGTAAAAATGTAATTAGGTTACAAAATATTGTAAAATTGGAAAGAAAATAGAATTCTAGTCTAACAAGGAAATTCGCGAAAAAATTAAAGTTCTCGCCAAATTGTTTTCGGCATGTTTCTGTGAAATTGCAAGCCCAAAAGTACCATGCTCCCACGTAACTTTATGTAAAATTTTGTGTCGTTTCCGAAATATACTTATGGGCTAAAATCTGCTCGTTTGCTGCTTGAATCGAGTTGATCCATTTGGTCTCTTTGATCCATTTGGTTTCTTCTTTCGAACCCAACATGAAACTTGTTCATTGCCTTATTAACTTTGAAACTTCGTCCACCATAGCTTGAGAAAGCAATCACATTGCCTCTTTCACCTGCTTTGCCCTCGAACGTGTCATCGGGACTTCTTCGATAATAAATGGATCCCGTCCCGAGCTTGTTCTCGTTGGGCTCGACTCCTGGATCATATAAACACGGATTTTCCAAATTTTGCGCAATCTTCTATTTTAGTTAGAACTTTATTTTGTGATATCTTTTTTTATTTTTAGAGTTTAATTCTATTTTTAAGTAAATTTTTATGGGTTCCATATAAATAGGACCAATTCCATACATTGTAACATAGTCATTTATTGAGAGATTAATTGCAAGACATTATTGCTTTCTTTTTGTTCTTCATCCAATTCATTCTGACCTTATCAAGATTATTTCTTGTGGCGTTCAAACAAACAAAGTGAGATTCTTGAGTCTTGTAATCGCAGGGTCAACATATTGTCGCCGATTGTATTGGTTCTTTGGTTCAATATTTTTTTGAATCAAACTTAAACATTGAATCTTGGCTTTCTTGGGATTGAATCAATCTTGTGTGAGTTTCATAGCTTCAATTGCTACATGGGTTTGCATCACAAACACTCTCGGACTTGAATATTTATTTGTCTTCAAACAAAAACTATAATCTAAGTTACATAAATTTTTTAAACAAACATGGTTTGATAATATGCCTTTGGCATAAGGAATATAATTTCTGTATCAAACCTATGAACAACTTCAACATGACATTGCTAAAATTAATTTCTACTCATCTGATATAATACTGATGTGTGTGAAGATTTACGCAAAGCATCATAAATTCATAAAGTAATTCAAGTCCCAACCCTCAATGGTCAAATATTTCATTTCTTCACTCGTAAAATGCATCCCCCAAATTTATTCTTTTAACTTTTTTCTCAAGGTGTGATTTAAGGTTGAATTCTTATACTAATCTTCACTCTCTGGTTAGATTTCACTAATTGTAGCTTAACATATCAACAAAAGAAGATTATCCTTATTTTTTTTACTATTTCAACCTCCAAGAATTAACTAAACTAATAATCAAGGCATATGCAATTCGTTAATTATTTTATTTTATTTTATTTTCACATCTTATGTGCGGGCTTTTCTCCATTAAGCTTTTTAAATGACCCTTGTAACGAGTTTTTAGTCAATGACTTCCATGTCAGATGACTATATGGTACCAGGCTATAGATACCATTATAAGCTTAATCACTCGATTTATAAAGGCGCTATGAAGAGATGTTTCACATAGAGGAAACTTTTTTTTTTGCCACAATTAATGCAATACTCTTCGTTAAACACTCATTTTCAAGAATCGACACCTAACTTAATATTTTTACCTAATTTTTATCTTATTGGTGCCGAAAATCCACAAAATATTTATCACACATGGAATCCATATTTATCTTAATATCTCCCTACAACTTAATTACCCATAATTTTCTTAGAATTGGTTTTAAAATGTATATTTTAGTGTTTATTTGGATTTGGCATCTAAGGTCTACTATTTTCAACCTATTCAAGGGTGTGTTTGAATCTAATTTTGAGGAGAATAGAAATTTTGGAATAGTGATTGATGTGAGAATGTGTGGTGGAAAAGTGATGAAAAGTTTTTGATTTGTGTGTAATATTATTTTATTTGAAGAATGTGTGGTTGAAATGAAGAATGAGAATGAGAATGAGAATGAGAATGAGAAATTAATGGGTGCCAAACAGGGGCCAAATTTTGAATCAAAAATTTCCTTTATAATCCAAAATATAAATCTTGACCGCAAAAATACCAAGTGTCAAATGAATAAGCATAAATCAACTTCAATATGAAACTTTTCACAATTTAGATCCTAACACATTGTTTCAAATATATGCCTCATACTAGGTAAGAAAGATTATTTAACCCACACAAGCACACAAAAACAATAATAAAGCTGGAAATAAGTTTTTATTTATTTATTAAATTTGGATTTCTTTTTGAACGCGAACAAGCATACAAAATAGTAAAAACAGACAACATACTCGATAATTTTTACCCCTAAACTTATAACAGAAATTTCCTTCAATATTTAAAAATGTAAAAAGTAAAATATAAAAATCAAGGGTAAAGAAGGGAACTAAGTACTCTCTTTGTATAAATTTGTAGGTTATGGATGGACTGGTTTGAAAGTGGTAGATCAATTGCTATGTTTTTTCCATTGTCTAGTGTGTTCATGTGTTATGTTTTTTTTAAAATAATTAGAAATCATCATAATATGGAACAATTCATAATAAGCTTAAACACAATCTATAGGGAAATATGGGGATGAAGATGCCATATACTAATTAAAAGCAATAAAGACTACTAAATCACTAAAAGCAATGAAATTTACTAATTCAATATTCTAGAAAGCAAAATAAATAGAAGGAAATAAAATTGGGACGCCACCCAATAAGTGTTTTTTTAATAATCATTAGCTTGTGACGAGTGTACTTTTCTCACGAGTTTCATACTATTTTAACTTAATTATTGGCTAGAGCTTAGGAGTATTGAACATTTTTAATGTGTTTATTAGTTCTGTTTTATAAGTTTGGTGAGGTGGTGTAAATTATTGCAAAAGTGGGGAAAACAAGATTATTGGATAAATCGAGGAGAAATAAGGAACAAAAAGGCAAAATAGTTAATTTTCTACACCAAATAAAGAAAAAAAGTAAACATATACCCAAGAAGGTGGTGCCCCGGTGCTACAAGCCAGCAAGGAACAGAACGGTACCACCGTGGCAGAGAGCTAGACAGAGCTGTGGCACCTCGACGCCCAAGAAAATGAAGTGGCCCCGCTCCTATGGCGTTGAGGTGCTACCTGATGTCAACTAGGGCACATTTCTGGCACATTTTGAAGTCCATAAAAACCCTAAATTAGGCAAAAAAGTGGAAAAGAGTATAAATATATGAATGGAGGCACTTTTGGGGGATTCCACACTTTGAGATACACAAGATACAACTTGAGATTTAGGAGAGCATACCAAAGGAAAAAACATCTAGAAATCACGAGTCTTTTTGTATTGATTGGAAGAAGAAGATCTTGATGCAAGATTTATCCCTTTTCTACACCTTTATTTAAAACACAGTGATGTACTTCATTATTATATATTGTTTTTTTCGTCTATCATGAGAAACTAAATTTTTCATTAAGATAAATGATATAATCTATTGAGACCCTTTATTTTTTTTATTTAAGATTCTAGCTCTTTCATCATATATGTGTTGATTTTATTCATGTATTTAATACTTTGAATTACTTGATCAATAATTCAAAAAATTTGTGATTTTTTTACAAATCAAGAGGTGAGTTTTAGATTTAGACCACATATTAAAATTCGGTAATTTAGTATAATGTGTAGAGATAGATACATATGCTAATTGTTGTGGTCTTTTAAGAATTCTTAGAACCAATAGTGGGTTTAACTAAGATTGATTCACATAGAGATATGTGATTGAATTAGTTAAATAGGTGTAATAAGAACTCGAAAGGGGTAAATTGAATACAATACAATAATTTGATCGAACGCTACATTAGATTTATGACTCTTGAATTAAGACTTAAACGTAATCAATATATGAAATTTTTATGCCCTAATATTTCATTCACATTTGAATTTTAAATCGATCTTTGTTTTCATCTTGCTATTTTCAATTAGTGATATAGTTATAAAAACAATCACCAAATCATAATTCTTTGTTTTTCGTCAAATAGGAGTTAGAAATATTGAATTGCAGTCATCGTGGGAGGAATCATTCGAACTCAAAGATCCACTATATTACTTGTTAAGATATTGTACACTTGCAATATAAGAAACGCAACAAGTTTTTGGAGTTGTTGTCGGGGACTATTTACATTTAATCTTAAATTTATTTTATTTTTGACCGTTATTTGATTACTTTATTTTCTTTAATTCATAAATAAAAAAGTGTTTGTAGTATGCTCCGTACCCAAAGTAACGATCTTGAGCTGTTTGATTCAGAAATATAATGTACCTTCAGATGAAAACTCAAAGAATATAAACAAAAACGGTAACATCAAATGGCTGAAGATCAAAATATTCATATTCATATACAGTAAATTGGACAAGTAGCGGTACCACAACATCAACTAAATGAAACAGACTTGCCAATCTCAATGTTTTCGATGTTTATAGCAGTTCCCGTGCGCTCCATTATTGTATATCCATATTTTGGGGTAAAAAATTTTCAGATAAGAGTGGATTGAATCAATTTGACTAGTAACACTCTCCAATTCTAAGGGTTATCTCATGAAAGCCCGAACACATATACCTCTAGATTTCTTAGAAATTTTCGGAACGACCATGCTCTAGGAGTTAATGAAGATGTTATCAAGCTGCATTTATTTCCTTACACATTAAAGGATGCAACTTTGGAGTGGTTAGATACTGAACCTTACGGAAGCATTACTACATGGGAGGAACTCACTAGAAAATTTTTCAACAAATTCTTCCCACCGACTAAAGTAGCAAAAATTCGACTCGAAATTCAAACATTCCAACAAAAAGATGGGGAGGGTTATCATGAAGCATGTAACAGATTCAAAGAGCTAATGAGAAAGTGTCCAAATCATGGAATCACCATAAGTAATCAAGTGCAATACTTCCACACCGAAATTTCACAAGAGCAAGTGCAAGCTATTACAACCAAAATAGAGTACAACTGCCAGAGATACATTTAAGGATGCTAGACAGAAAAGAAAAAGAGGTAGAAGTTGAAGAAGCTAACAAGGAAGAAAAATCTGCACCAATCATAGTGAAAGAGAAAGAGAGAAGGTAAACACCACCAGTGAGAGCACCAAGTCCAAGTTTGTAGAGGTTTTCAAGAAGTTGCACATAAATATCCCTTTTGCAGATGCATTAACACAAATGCCTAGTGTACCAAATTTTGAAGTAAATTCTTTCCAACAAAAGAAAGTTGAAAGAACATGAGACAGTCTACCTGAACGAGGAACATAGTGCAATTCTCTTGAAGAAGCTACTTCCTAAACTAAAAGACCCAGTTTTGCTATACCTTGCATCATTAGGTCTAATTATTTTGAGCATTTCTTATGTGATTTAGGTGCCAATATTAATTTAATACTACCCTCTGTTTACAGGTCTATATGATTGGGAAAAGTAAAACCAACAATATCATTATAGCTGGCAGATAGGTCCATTAAAAGACCAAAGAAAATCATTGAAGATGTGCTAATCAAGATTGATAAATTTATCTTCCTGGTGGATTTCATTATCTTGGGCATGGAAGATGATTCAAATATTCCTCTAATCTTGGGAAGACCTTTATTGGCCACCGGAAGAATGTTGATTGATGGAAAGATTATCCTAAGAGTGGACAATGAGTATGTCATATTCAATATGTTCAAGGCGATGAAACACCCACTGAATTCAAATACTTGTTGTCAAATAGATGTTCTTGAGGAGCTTGTATATTTGAGGCGGAACATCTATCAAACCAATTTGAAGCAGATATTGCACAGTCAGAATTAGAGAAGTCACTAACGAAGGAATGTGCTTTACAGCTGAATAAACAACCCATGGGAAGGAGACATTGACAATATGAGTCTCTTGGTGCCAATTCATCACTATTGGTACCCTCAGAGGAGAACGCCCCTAATCTTGAGTTAAAGCCTTTGCTATCATACTTAAGTTATGCTTATTTGGGAAATCTGTTCACTTCTAGTAATCACCGTTAATGATATGTTAGATTAGGATAAGAGAAAGTTGTTGGAGGTACTAAAGAGCCATAAAATTGCAATGGATGGACAATAGCCGATATTAGAGGAATCAGTCCTAGTCTTTGCATGCACAAAATCTTAATGGAGGACGAGTCAAAGCCATCAGTAGAAAGCCAGTGTAGATTGAATCCAACTTAGAAGGAAGTGGTGTGAAAATACATGCTTAAATTATTAGATGTAGGGATTATTTATCCCAGCTCAGACAGCTCATGGTTGAGTCCAGTACATGTGGTGCCTAAGAGTGGTGGAATTATAGTAAAGAAAAATGAAAACAATGAGCTAATACCAACAAGATTAGTAATTAGGTGGAGAGTGTGTATCAATTACAGAAAGTTGAATAATACCAGAAGAAAATATTACTTTCCATAGCCCTTCATTGACCGGATGTTGGAAAGATTAGCAGGTCACTCTAATTACTACTTTCTGGACGAATATTTATGGTACAATCAAATAGTCATTGCTCCAAAAAATCAGGAGAAAACAACCTTTACATGTCCCTACGGTACTTTTGCCTTTAGGAGAATGCCTTTTAGTCTATGTAATACACCTGAAACTTTTTAGCACTGCATGATGGCCATATTTTTTGACATGGTAGAAAAGTACACCCAGATATTTATGGATGACTTTTCAATATTTGGAGATTCTTTTGATGACTACATGGAACACCTATTTGTAGTGTTACAAAGATGTGAAGAAACAAATCTTGTACTTAATTGAGAGAAGTGTCATTTTGTGGTGAGGCAAAGAATAGTCCTGGGGTATAGGATCTCTGGATATATTAAGGTTGACAAAGCCAAGATACAGGTGAATGAAAAACTGCAACCACCTAATTCAGCTAAGGGATCAGAAGCCTTTTGGGACATGCAGGGTTCCATAGAAAATTCATTCAAAACTTTTCAAAAATCATAAAACCTTTGTGCAGTCTATTGGAGAAAGATGTGTTTCGATAAATGTTTAAATGCCTTTAATACTTTGAAAGAAAAGTTAAGCTCTGCACCTTTTATAGTGACACTAGATTGGAAATTACCTTTTGAACTTATATGTGATGCCAGCGATTATACAGTGGGAGCAATGATGGGACAACGAAAGGGAAAGATATTGCATGTCATCTATTATACGAGCAAAACTTTGATTAATGCTCAGATCAATTATGCAACAACTAAAAATGAGATGCTAATAGTAGTATTTGCCTTTCACAAATTTCACTCATATTCGATTGGGTCAAAGAAGTCTATACAAACCATGCTGCCTTGAAATACTTGTTTGAGAAGAAGGATACCAAACCCAGGTCGATTTAATGGGTTCTATTACTACAAGAGTTTGACATCAAAATTCATGATAAAAAAGTGAACAAAAATTAGGTAGCAGATCACTTATTGAGATTAGAATAATCAAAGGAGTCAGATGAGGTAGATATCAATGAAATATTTTCCAGATGAGCAATTCTTATAGGTGGAGAAATCACCATGTTATGCAGACATTGTCAATTACTTAGCTAGTGGCTATGTGGATCCCGACCTTACTTATCAATGAAGAAAAACTTCTGCATGAAGCTAAATTTTATTATTGGGATGATCCAAACTTGTATTGAAAAGAGGCAGATCAAATCATCAAAAGGTGCATGCTAGTAGATAAGATGAAGACAATCTTTTCATGGGTTCATGCTTCAGCTTATGGATGACACTCTAACCCTACAGATATAGCTGTGAAGGTGCTTTAATGTGATTTCTTTTGGCCAACATTATTGAAGGATTGTTACAGCTTTTGCAGATCCTATGATAGTGCCAAAGAACATTGTACATATCAGTCCGTCATGAGATGCCACTAAACAACATTCTAGAGGTGGAAATCTTTAATGTATGGGGTATTGATTTTAGTGGACCTTTTCCATCATCCTATAATAATTGATACATCTTAGTGGCAATGGACTATGTATCAAAATGGGTGGAAGCTAAGGCCTTACCCACCAATGATGCAAATATGGTGGTGAATTTTATAAAGAATTATATCTTTAACCAATGTGGAGCACCTAGAGCAAATATAAGTGATGGTAGAACTTAATTATGCAATCGGTTATTAAAGGCAGTACTTCACAAGTTTGGGTTGTAACATCGAATAGCAATACCTTATTACTCTTAGATATGTGGACTGGTTGAGATTTTGAACATACAACTGAAAAGAATCCTGGAACTCATAGTGAATTCATCTCCAAAAGATTGGTCGAAGAATCTAGATGATACTTTGTGTGCATATCATACCATTTTCTAGACATTGATCAGAATGTCACCATATCGAATGGTGTTTGGGAATCATCCTATTTAATAGTGGAGTTTGAGCATAAAGCATATTGGGTACTAAAGCATTGAGCATGGATCTAGAAAAGTTTGGGAAAACAAGAATATTACAATTTCATGAATTGGAATAATTCAAAAGACAAGCCTATGAAAGTGCATCCATCTATAAAGAAATGACAAAGCAATAGCATGGCAAGAATATTCGACAATGATTTTTTAGAGTAGGAGATCAAGTGCTTTTGTACAATTTCAAATTGAAACTCTTTCTAGTAAAATTGAAATCAAGGATGTCGGACCTTTGACGGCATCTCAAGTGTTTCCTTACTGTACAATTAAACTACATCATACATCAAAGGGAAATTTTAAGGCGAATGGGCAATGTATCAAAGACTATGTGGAGGACTTTCCCACCATTAAAGAAAGCCTTGACATCGCTGTTCCAGAATTATAGTAGCACAAAGTCAAGCTAATGACTTTAAAAAAGCGCTTCTTGGGAGACAGGCCAAGCTCTTTCTCTTTCTCTTTCGTATTACTTAGTTTTTAGTTTTTGTACTATTTCTTTTATTGTTCATAACAATCTCATTATGTTTTATGGGACAATTCTCAAATATGAGGGTGTAACCATGCATGGATGGGAGATTGGAAATCAAGTCGTCAAGTTTGGGGAGTAAGTAAAGTGGAAAAGGGAGAACAAAATGTGAAAATGTGTCAAAAGAGGCTAAAAATGCAACCAAACTGAACTTTGACCCGAGATCAGGATCCCTAGCAATAGACACCTAGTGTCGAGGCACCACAAGCAACAAAAAAACCTACCCCATGCTCGAATCGAGGTGGTATGCGCCACTTCTACAGCACCTCATCACCTCAATCAAAAATCCCCAAACGTCATGTTGTCGATTTTTATATCCCGCAAATGTATGGATCATAACAAGTAATATAGTGGACCAATGAGTCCGGATATCTTTCCCATGATGACTGCTATTTAACAATTGGTTAATTTATTCCAACTTTAATTTTATCGAAATCAAATAATAATGTTTGTTATTTCTATCTAATTATTGTAACTAAACTAAATTTCTAACGTATACAATTTATCGAATTTGGATTTTAAAAGTATGAATGCTGATGCTAGGACTTACAATTTTACCTATGGATCCCCTTTAATTCTCCAATCAAGATTCATTACTATTGTAGTATTTGGTTGAATTCTTCTAAAGTATTCAATTCACTCCTTTCGAGTTCTCATTGAGTCTATTTAACTAATTCAATTCTATAGAGAGATGTGAATCAACCTTCGTTAAACGAAGTATTTGTTTTAAGAATTCATCTAATGACCGCAATAATTAGTATTCGTATCTCTACATGTCATACTAAATTATCGAATTTTACTATGTGGTCTAAATCTAATCTCGATTCGTAATAGATTCACAGATTGAATAATTGGCCAAAGAATTCAAAGTATTAAATTCATAAATAAAATCAACACGTATGCATACAAAGAACTAGAATTTTAAATAAAAGAGATAAATGGTCGCACATAGATTACATTGTTCGCCTTAGCTTTGAATTTAGGTACTCATCATAATGAAAAAAAAAAGTATATAGTTCATAACCAGGTTTTGAAATCTTGATCATGTAAAGAGTTGGATCTTACACCAAGAATCTTTTTCAACCTCAAAAGTCTTCAAACCTTAGCTTTTGCTCTTTGATCTTGATGATTATGTGTTTTTCTCTCCCCCAAATTGTGTGAAACTAGAGTTGTATTTATGTCTTCTTTGAGTCTTGGAAGAGTTTAAGTTGAATTTAGCTTTTAAAAAGATGTATTGCACTTGAAAACCCTATTTTTAGCCACGGGTAGCGCCTAGGTGCCATGTAGTGGCACTACAGGGCCACGAATCTGGTCGTTTTCTCGAGAGTGGGCGCCTAGGCGCCATCTATTGCTCCCACTTTGCAGATTCTTCATTATTTTTGTTGTAACATTCTCTTTCGATATTCAATTAAAGCGATTCAGAGTGTATTAGAAAGATAACTCAAAGGGAAATAACTTTACTCTAAATAGCTTGTTTCCAATTCGAACGTTTACTATGTTCAAAATTGGTTTCAATCTTTTAGCCAAAAATCTGGAACATAATTGTGCGGTTGAAAATTGATTTGTGTCTATATTTCACTCCATTTGACTTCTAATTGCATCCAGTTGACCCCTAGCATTCTCGAATCTTCTTCGTGAGCTTCGACACAACTTTTCAGTATTTACACTTTAGTTTCCAAACTTTGAATCTTGCCCATTTTTTCACCAATTTTCATTTATTTCTTTCAAATCCACTTACATTCATCGAGTTTTACCTAATAAACGAAATATACAATAAATTAGGCTATAATTATTCAAAAGAACTACTAAATGTCCATATGTTAAAGTTTAAATAAGTGTATAAAATACACTTATCTCCCCACTACCCGAGTTGTGGTGCTGCGGCACCTTTTGAAAAAAGAATCCCCCATTCTACCGTAGATGTGGGGTTGCGGCACCTTGTATATTAATAAAAAATAAGCCAGCTCTCCTGTTTTTATAACTCACACATAATCTTCCATTCTCTCCAAACCCTAATCGATCTCCCCCCAAATCCTTACCTCCTCAACATACTTACATCTACCCTCAAGTTCTTCTAACTTACTACAGTACAACACACAAAATCATCCATTCACACTCATCTCCCATTTTTTTTCACCACACCCGACTCGACCTCTTTTCTCTTGCCAAAATTTCAACATCGCCACTCCAAAATTCAACTTCCAAATATTCAAATTAGTGGGTTTTCTACTCTAGGAAGACTACACAAAGAATGGTAAGTTTTACACTTTTCTTGGGAGTTTTGTGATAAACTATGTTAACTTACTCTTGGTGGTTGGTTATTGAAGAAGTAGGAGTATTTATTTTGGGTTGTTGTTAGATTGTGGTGGATTGGCATTTTGGGTTGTTGTTGAATTTATGCTTGGAGCTAGAATTAAAAGAAGTTTAGGGGAATTTTAAGTTTAAATTGTGAGGGTCTACAAAGTGTTTGTTGAAATTCTTAAGAGAACTTGAACTACTTTGGTGGTATATTTGATATTTTTGATTACTTGCATTGAATGCTACATTATTGCAGGGTTGAGTGGAGAGTGGTGAATTGAATTGTGGATGGTATTGTCATATTGAGAAATTCATCATATTGCTCGGTGGATGGTATTCTTGATGTTCTTGATTCAATACACGTGCTATATTTATTCTCCTCTCCAATGTATATTGAATTGATCCCTCGTTTATTGATTGATTTTGTGATATGGATGTGATTCAAGAGGTGAGAGAGATACCCGCAATGGCAGCCCTTGTTTAGTATTAGGAGTCAGAAATTTCGGTAAAAAATACGTTCCAAGTGGTTTCTAAGAAGAATTTTTATTAGACAAGGAAATTTCACATTAAGCCCACGGTTAACCTGCGCCCCCGCTTCAACCAGTAATCTGCATCATGCCATTTAGCTGTTTAGCTCTCGAGTCTATTTTTGCCAAACAGCCTTCTTCGTGGCCGTACCGCCACTCTTTTCATTCTTGAGTGACGATCAATATTTTTGTTATAAATTTCTGTCTTGATGTTCGATTTACGCGATTCAATTTTTTTTGAAAGATAACTCAAATGACTATAAATTTTCTAGATATCATTATTCAAATTCAATGTTTACTGTATAAAAAAATGGGTTTCAATCTTAGGCTAGAATTCTGGAGCATAACTTTTCGGCATTAAATTGTTTTTTGTTTCAATTTTTCACTCATTTGACTTCCAATTGCATCCTATGTAATCTTGAATCATCGTTTTGTGGTCTTAATCATCTATTGGATATTTATACTTTAATCTCCAAATTTTGGATTTTCTCTGTTTTTGACGTTATTCGCCCATTTCTCCCAATTCACTCAATTAGCCTCGACTTTTACTTAACAAACAAAATTAACACAAAATTAAGCTATAGTTCATCCTAATTTAATAGTCCAAATAAGTGTATAAAATACATTTATAGCTAGATATATAGACTATTACATAGATCAAGAGAATTTTGATGATTCGACACTTTGTTAGAGACGTGCCATAAGTTTTGGGTTTTAACACACCCCTTCACCAACATGTCAAATTGATTAATGCATTTTATTTTTCATAAATAGGCTCTAATCATGAGATTTGCTTTATCTACTCTAATAGTATGGTGAGATGGTTTAACATACACACAGAATAGTAAGATTTAAATTGAAAAATATAATTAGTAATAGGTTTTTTTATGTATAGCAACAATTGGATTAACTGATTAGGTCTTCTTACATACTAGGGTTCTATATTTCAAGATTAGAATTTGTTTGTCCTCAGACAATCTATAGCCTAACTTTACAACAAACATACAAACATGCAAATGGGATTTTTTTTTTCTAGATAACCTGGATTTTTTTTTTTTTACTTGAGGATTGAAATCATGATATTAAATCTATAAATAGCTTCAATGTTACATTACCAAAATCAATATCCACTTTTCCAAGGCAAAACTGATGTGTGTGTGTGTGTGAAGAATTAAGTAAAATATCATGAACTCATAAGTAGTTTCATTCTCAAACCTTAATGGTCAAATATGTCATATCATCACTTATGAGATTCACACACCCCTAAACTTATTTTTTTTCGCTCTTTTCCAGTGTGTGATCTAAGGTTGAATCAATCTAGTTATCCCCACCTCTCTAGTCTAGATAAATTTCACAAATTGCCGGCCATTATCTGAACAAACAAGGATTTTGTAGTTAATTTGATTCCTTCAGTCTCCAAGACTCAACTATGCTAATAATCTCTTATCAAAAGTCAAGTTTTCTTAAACAAGTATTTGGGGCATAATCAAGGCAAATGGCGTGTCTTCTATTTCATGTACCTCATTTTTCTGATTTTTTTCTCAACTTTTATTTATTTGCAACATTCTCTCATTTAAGCTTTCTAAATGATCTATGTAGTGAGCTTTTGGTCGATAACTCTCAAATCAATTGACTTTAGGGAAACACGTTTTAGATACCCTTAGAGACTTAATAATTCGTGCCATAAAGACTACAAAAATAAATTTTCAAATAATTTTATTTGTTTCATTTTTTTTGCCTTGATTAATGCAATACCTCTCATTCAACACCAATTCAAAATAAACCAACATCTAACTTAAGACTTTTTTCCAATTTTATCCCATTGATTTCAGGCAATCTACATAAAATTTTTCACACATGGAATCCCTATTCATCTCAAAATCTTCATACAATAGTGAAATCACCCCAAAATATTCAAAATTTGGTCTAAGGATGTATGCTTTAGTAGTTTGGGTTTAGCATCTAAGGTCCACTATTTCAACATATCAAATTATGAATCAAACTTATTCAATCACAATATCTAACTCAATTCACGTGCGCAATAAATATGAAATTTCACATAGAAAAACGTCAATTAATCTAAGCATGTGACCCATTCATCATTCATAAATCAATACACATTTTCAATATATTCATAGAAAATCGAGAATGATGGGAGCTCAATAGTTGCATAATTCACTGCCTCAGCTGCTAATACCCACTCTCATGGGTTTTTTCTGTGTCATTAGGTGGGGTATCCTGTGGTCTGTTGTCTAATGCAGCTGCGATCTGTCCTATTTGATTCTCTAAGTTCTGTATAGATACCTATTGGTTCTGCATCGCAGTCTCACTACTGGATTGTCTTTCATTTGATCTAACGATACCCTATTCTTTTGTTGTGGCTGAGTCATTGTTGGATTGCCCTTCATCTATTATCTCTGATCCCACTCAAGAGAAGTTGAAATGGTTGTTTAAACTTGGATGGCAGTTGTTGGGATAAAGCTCATTTCGCTGCCTTTGATAATTCTACACATAGCTGAACTCTACAGGCTGACCCATGTAAGTAGACCCTAAGGGGCAATTGGCAGTGATATGATTTGCCTCACAACTTGCGCAAACTGTGCTGGTTGATGTACCGTGTTCACACTCTGAGTTAGATTGTCAAGTTTCTTTGTCATTTCTTCTATCTGTGCAGCTAATGCTATCACTGCATCAAAATTATGCATACCGCAGCCTTCCTCAAAATTTCCATGTTGCTCAGCCACATAAATTGATTATCTGCTATTCTTTCGTACAACTCGTGAGCAACATCAATGTCCATCGTCATTAATGATCAACCCGCTGAAGCATCTATGATGTTCTTGAATGCTTTGTGTATTTTGTAGTAAAAGAGGTACACTTGAACTTACTTTGGAATATGATGATTCTAAAAGAGATTGTTGACATCTGGTCGAATATGGAAGTTAGTTTGTTCGAATGGCGGGTTGATAATTGCAGGTTGCACTAGTACATGTACTCGTTTCATATAATTGCCTACTAATATTAGGCCCTCGTCGGCCACATCCCTCTACAGAACTAGTGGTGGTGGTTGAATTGGATCCTAAATCTGATTTTGCTCATCAGCCATTATCCTTGTTCTTCTCAGTTCTTTTCTACGCCGTTTGAAGGTCCTTTCAATTCAAGATCTATAAGAACGATCTAGATGTCGTCAGAATCTTGTATAAACGGGTGAAAACCTGAGAGAAGTAAAACATAAAGGAATTAGATTGTAAAATGAATAGCCTAAAACAAACAAAAGCAAATGAAAAATAAATAAATAAATAAAATAAAAATTCGAATCTAATATGAATTACTAAACTAAAATTAAAATTGTCATTACTCGGCACCAGCTCCAAAAAATTGTTCGAGAAAATGTTTAATTTCAGTTTACTAGTTCTACCAAATTCGATATATGGTAACATAAAAGAGTTTTGGATGATTTTCTATACCAATTTTAATTAATAAAGCAATTAAAATGAGGTTTTTCTTCTTATCAAATATCTAACGAATGTATTGAATTTTGGAATCCACCTATTCATATCGAGTTCCAATTCTCAACTTATGTAATTTAGCTTGATTTATATGTTTATGACCATTAATAATCATTTAATATCTAATATTCTCATATATTAAATTTGTATTTAATATGACCTGATCATATTCCTAGTTCGAATTCATATGAAAAGCATGCATTCAATTATATGATTATTTTATATAATTGCATATGCCATAAATATTATTTCTAATATCTATTGCCCATGTGTTAAATACGTAGTGTTTTACCTATTATGAGTCTCACAACACTACAAATAGGCAATAATTTATTTAAATGGTGATCATGCATTTAAACAACACATAATTAATGCACATTTAATCAAGAATACAATAATTAGCTAAAATTACTCAAGTCTTAAAGTGAAAACTATAAATCAAAAGGCTTCATCATCTGTCCAATACATGTAAGATTTAGCCTCGCATTACTATATGAAAATTACACAAAAGAAAGAGAACGACTTCACCCGAGGCTAAGAAACTAGAGAAGAATGAGAAAACTTCAATTCATCGCTTAAAACTCAACCTCAAAAGATGAAATTCCGCTCTTTGAATGTAAAAATCGTCAATTTCATGCTCAATTATGATAAAACCCCGATTCTCATTTGTTCTCGACGTGCTCTTCAATTTATAGGATGTTAAAAGTATTACATTGAATTGTTACCAAAATGAAATAAGGGAAATCAGATTTTCCCCCCATTTTGTGTTGAGGGGAACACATAGACTTAGCCAAAGTGTGCGACTGGCTTGTTTGGGGCAACTCAAGGGCCCTCAGAAGTAGTTGAGGAGCACGCCTCGTGTGGTTTCGACAGCTGAATATGATTTTTGTCATAACTTTATCTCCCATTATCCTATTGAGGTGATTCAAAGTGAATTGAAAAGCTAATTTAAAGAGATACAATTCTTCTATAAATATCATTTTTACAATTAGAATGTTTGCTATGCCAAAAATGGGTCTAATTTTGAGATTGAAAATCCGGAGTAAACTTTTTCGGTTGGAAATTGATGTGTAATAATATTTTGACTATTTTTCACCATTTTGACTTCATTTCTCATCCAATTGACTCGTAGCACATCTTGAATCTTTATCTTGAGGTCTGATACAACTTTTAAGTATTTAAATTTTAGTCCCCGAATTTTGAATCTCTTACTAATTAGCCAAGTTTCTTCAGTTCCGCCATTTATGTCGATTCGTATCTAACAAAAACAATACATATAGAATGAATTCATAATTTATCAAAATAACCAATAAATACAGTAACTTAAAAGGGCCAAACCAAATAAGTTTACAAAATACACTTATTAGGGTTGGTTATGAAATCCTCTATCCTAATATGAAAAAAGCTAATTGTACAAAAAAAGGTTGACAAAAATATTGACAAACCCTCACATGATTGCCGGCCCCACGTGAATGAAAAATTGAAAATAAAAAGTGGGCCCCCCACATTGTGAGGGTTTGTCAACTTTTTTGTCAAACTTTTTTCGTACAAGTAGCAGGGTTAATCCTAATATTGTATACATACCTTTGAATTGGATCAAAAATAGATTCAGTGAAATAGACATGTCAGTGAAGATGTGAACTATTTAAACATGAATGCAAAGACACGAAGGACGCTACATAGTAATTACATGCATGGATCAAAGCCTATTAATTTGGCTTTTCTTAATAAAGAAACAAGAAAGATATAAAGCTCAAGTACATATCAATTTAGCTGAAAAACATATACTTCTAGTTGAGATATTCTTTTGGCATTTCTAAAGTTCGAAAAATGTGCTTATAAGTCTCCAAAAGATACATCAATCAATATCTGTGAGTTGGCAACAACTGAGGTTGTTTCTTTATGTACACAAATGTGAAAATGCAGAAAATTTAGGAGTCATCAAATTCGGCAAGACAAATATCAAATGAAGAAGAAGAAGAAGAAGATGATGATGATGATGATGATGATGATGATGATGATGATGATAATAATAATAATAATAATAATAATAATAATAATAATAATAATAATAATAATAATAATAATAATAATAATAATAATAAAAGCACACATCATATTGACTAAAGTAAAGGAATTTTTGTACGTTAATTTTATTTTTTATTACTAAACTTTAATTTCGAATTGATTCAGCAAAAATATATATTAAAAATTTTAAGTCAAAGTCAACATTTAATTTTAATTACATATTTTATAGGATCCAAAAATTTTCATCAACACATTCCGTCGACTTTATCATAATCTACTAAAAAATTGATTTTTATGCAAACCAAACAGAGGCTTAATGAAATTTTAATTAGGTTAGCGTACAACTTTAATTTATCTCAATTATATAATCGAACTTTAATTTATTGCAATGTTAATCACTCTGTTTCATACTAAACTAATGTCCGAATCTTTATTATCCCTCATTTCGCAGTAAAAATATCACTTGGTTAAATCGTAATAGCAACATCTTGAAATTGGGGATGAATAGAGATCGAGTATGTTCCGTCAAATCGGATCCTTAATTTTTAAAAAATATTTTTTTATAAAATTTTGTGAACATGAAAATATTAGGCAATATTATGTTCACCGTTCTCCTAGTACAAAATAATTAGTCTAACATGTTATGAGAAAGAAAACAAAAGAAATATTGAAGAATCGACATCACCAAAATAAATCTTGAATTGAATTTTCGTGTTCTTGCCTCCTTCCATGATCCAAAAGCTCTTGAAAATATGTTCTTCTCCATTCTGGACGGCTCTAGGTTTTTAATGGACACCATAAAATTTGTTTCCATAATAGTTTTATTGAAATAAGGAAACCATAATTTTTCCTTTGTCAATGTACTATGCAACTACATAATACACTCATATGCGACCGCATAGATCAGTTAGATTCTCCTTGAAATTCCCTGAAGCACTACATGCAACCGCATGTAAGAAAAACTATGCAAACTTCCATTCTAGCGAACTTCCATTCTTTGCGTTTTGATTCCCGAACTCTGTTTTCTCGTTTCTCGATCTCTTTTCTGGTTTCTTCTTCTTCCAACAATTCATTTCTTTGCTAAAATGGCGTTCGACTCTTTTCACATCTTCTTTTCTTCTTTCGGGTCATCTTTTGACTATTTTCAGTTTGGTCCCTAAACTTTGATTTTCTTCCATTTTAGTCAAAAGTTTTCGCTTATTTTTCCTCAATTCTACTATGTTCATCAATGTTATCTTACAAAATATAATTTATATAGAATTAAGCCATGTTCCAATATTTTTGCCAACAATTATCCATGTTTTGTGGCCTAAATAAGGGTGTAAAACGCACTTATCAAATCACCCAAATTTGAATAAGTGTTTGTCCACAAACAAACTGTAGCTTAACTCCAAACATAGTTTGACAACCTGCCGTGTCTCAGGATTGAAATTTGACTATCAGCATAATGAATAGTTTCAACATCACAAAATCAAATCAACCTCTACCAGTTACATGCAAAACTTGATGTGTGTGAGTGTGTGAGTGTAAACTCATGTAAACGTATCAAGCTCATGATTTGTTCAATTCATGACCCGCAGTATTTGAATATTTTCTTTCTTCTCTCGAGAGATACATATCTCCCCAAACTTATTATTTTCACTCAATTTTCCAGGGGTTCATCCTAAGTTGAACTCATTTAATTCTACTCCTTAGTCTTTCTTAGTTTGGATGATCTTACCATCGCAAGTTCACATTCCAACAAGTCAAGATTCTCCTCTATTTTTGACTGGCTCAACCTTTAAGACTAAACTAAATTACTTGCCTCGTATCAAATGTATAATTCTATCAACCAAATGTCTTAGGGCTAAATAAATCTATTTTTTTTTTTGTTTTTGCAAATATCTTCTCATCGGCTTTCTATATAACTCATGTAACGAGTTTTAGGTCGATGACCCCCAAGTCAGATGACCATATGACACCAAGTTTTAAATCCCTACAGACTTATTAACTTGAGTTATACATGCTCGAAAATATGATTTTATTCACACATAAACTCGTGTTATGCCCATTTTCTTTTAGATATTCAGCCTCTAAAACCAACCCTTGACTTAAAACTTTCACCTCATCTTCGTCTCATTAGTTTTAGACAATCCGCACAAGAAAATTTCATGCACGGAGCCCCTACTTATCTCAATGTTCCCTTGTAATAACTCAACCATCTCCAAACTACTTTATAATTGGATTATGGATTAAGACAATAAAGGTTATTTGGTTTTAACTTAATCTGTTCAATTGTTTCTAAATAAAGAGCCAAATCACTCACTTAATGTGTAAAACATGAGGTTCTTGCACAAAGAATGTCAAGTTTCACATAAACATGTATTGATTAATCTAATCATGCAATATTTCCACATTCATAGTCCACACTTATTCCAATATTCAACATTATTGCCGGCAAGATCATTAAACGCACACAAGCACGCAAAACAATAAATAAATACTAAAAAATAAAATAAAAACTACAAATATTTTTTATTCACACTAACAATCACACACAAAATATTAATGAATAACCACGGTGTCATGAAAATTCTTCTACCACCCCTAAACTTATACAACACATTGTCCTCAATGTGTAGCAAATTTAGTAAAACGCAGAAGTTTAGGACAAAAACAAAATGAGGTACCAAAATAAAGGTGACGAATACTCCCTTGATCAATATGGATATGGATATGTGCCATCTGCTGAAGGTGGAGGCAGTCGTGCAAGAATCTATCGCATCAATTCAGACTGCTGGGTGAGTTCGGTATGTAAGCTTCTCATCATACCAAACCCTCGTTAAGCTGCCCCTGCATGACCTGAAGTAGTGTAGACTGCACTTGGACCTACTGCTCAGGACTTCCTAATTGGTCCCACATCTCATTAGCCCTTAGTTGTATACAATCAACTTTGCCTACATAATTATTCAACTGCCCATTTAGGATCTCAACCTCTCTCATTCTAACCAAAGACTCCCTACTTGCAATAGCAGCGAAACTCCTAGCTGTCAACATATCACTCCTCACTATCTAGATATCTGTACCCATTGCTCTAATAGCATACTGAAGACTTTGAATATCTTGGCTAGATTCGATCATAATAGCGAACATCTGCCTCAGCAACTGTGTATCGACATCACTAGGTGGTGGAGGCATCTCAACATCATCAGGTGCTTGACCTTGCTCAGCTAGCTGCTATCTAAGGCCCTCCCTCTCTATTTACTCTCTATGTTTATCCTGAGCTTTAAAGGTAGTTCACTTAATAAAATCACTAGGTCTCTCTAACACCTCCCCAAATGGGATATTCACGCCTAAGCGTTTGCAAATCCCACCGATTAGGCTCGGGAATATCAACAAACGATGTTGGTCCCTTTAAATCCCTTGAGAGTAAATCTGTTCATAGATAAATGTTGCCATGTTAATCTTTTGACCCCTCACCAGGTGGTAGATGAATCCAGCCTTGGGATTAGTGAATGTGGTTCGATAGGTTGTAGGTTCAATATTGTGGCACATGAACAACAACAAAATAGCTTTAGAAGGTATAAGCTTAATCTGATGCCACTCTGGAGTTTGTAGTGGCCAAGTACTTTCTCTCCCAAACAAAACATCTCCGACCTCGTTCTAAGGAAAATCACCTGGAATTGGGATGATATTGTACCGGTGAGTTGATAGTACTCATGTATGACCTCGGGTGAGAACATAATACACTTTTCCCTCACCCATGTCTGATGTAAAAGCTTAGATCCAGGGGTTTCTATTTCACTGTCGAAGTCAGCATAGAATTCCCGAACAAGTTCTTCATATACGGGGTGTGGTCTCTTCACCACTTTTTTCCATCCACAATTCTGCACTAAAGTCACAAGCCCAACCCTTAGGAAGTCTTTTAGTTTAACCAGCCTCTCCGTAAGTAATGTCCAATGGCCGATGATATCAAAGTATCTAGATATGGACTCTTGATTTAAAACTGTCCAATACACCCATCCGGTCCCCGGGTACGAACAGTACCAGAAGTGGAGGCAACTTTCTCCTTTCCTTTAGCGGTTCGGTTAGGAGGCATCCTACAAACACAAACAAAATTGAAATTAATAATCTCTCTATGATGCCTAAATAAATGATATTTCACTTGACAATAAGCTAATAGCACGAGTAACTAAATCCCCCAAGCTTATGTCAAAGGCATGTATACAACATTTGTACTGAAAGAATTCAAGTAACAAAACCAAACAAAGCAAAAATGGATATAATGATGCCATGCTAAGTGAAATATGTAATGATGTATGGGTATTTTCCTTAAAAAAATTCAAAGTGAGGTTCACAAACCAAAAATCAACTCAAACAATGAAAATTCTTCGTTTGAAACCATGATCAACCAAGGAAGTTAGCCTCTGGGTAACGGTAAGAAAAATCAAAATGTTCCGAACGATCTCTAGGCATATGAAAGAGGACATAGTTATCTTACACATATTCAAATTTAATGTCAAGCGGAGGTCATTTGGATTGGATGGGGGAGGGACGAACTAGGTGACTCGTGCTCAGCCATATCATGCCTATGTGTGGTCAATTTGGGTTTTGGTGTTTTCCAAAACGTTTTTCAATGAAATTCAACATAAAAACAATCCAAAACACATATCAACAATGTCAAATTCAAATTTAATCCTCATTCAACACAAATGTTCACTTAGATAATTTATCAAACACCTAGTAGGCATTTCTAGTTAATTCACCTTTGGGAGGAAAATTGAGTTCAAAATCATCCCATATACTCACAAGTCATTTCCAAACAATTCTCCACCATCCATCTAATGCCCAACTCCTCAATCAAGCAATTTTATTCACAAAACTATATAAAAAAAATCCATTCGCATAAAAAGAGGGCAAAGAGAGATGTAGCCATACCTTTAAGTTCCTTGATGAAGAAGAATGGAAGAAATGCAAGTAAGATTGATGAATGGGACACCCGTGTATAAGTGTTGTGGACTTGTGAAATTCAAGGTGAAAGTGTGTGCAAAGTAGTGGTGTACGTTGTGTGTGTGAAGAAGAGTGAGTTGTGTGTTTGAGGGGTTTAAAAATGAAATTGGATTTTTTTTTTCTTTTGTTGACTCTATGCAACCGCATAGAGTAACATAATGCGGTCGCATAGAACAAAAATTCAAGGCCAATTTAGGCCCTCATGTTTAACTCGCAACCACATCATTGGAAACTCTATGCGATCACATAAAGTACTAATTTTTTTTTTTTGAATCTATGTTTTCCATCTACAACTCAAATTGGCTTCCTATCACCCACATCACAAACTTACTGTCTCGAAATGCGTGATTTTCACATCGAATCAACTAAGTACAACTCCAATACCCCCAAACTCGTGCGTAACACCTGTAAACTAGTGTGGATCATGCATAGACTCTTTGTGGCCTATAGGAGCGACGAATGGCCTACTATTACTTAAAATTATCAAAAACACGAAAATTTCATAATCTAATGCTTAAAGCAGAATAAATAAAAGGGAAGAAGTGTTGGGTTGCCTCCCAACACGTGTTTGTTTATAGTCCATAGCTTGACTTTATGGCAGTTGATTCATTCTAGTGTTTGAAGAGGAACGGTGGACCTTTTTTTTTGAGAATTCACCACTCAAGTAAGGCTTCAACCGTTGTCCATTAACTTTAAACGTGCCCTTGCTGTCACGAGTGATCTCTATAGCCCTATATGGAAATACCTTGGTAATTATGTAAGGTCCTAACCACCATGACCTCAACTTTCTCGAAAAAAGCTTGAGTCTAGAATTGTATAACAGGACTTTTTGGCCCATCTCAAACTTTCTTCTTTGAATATGCATGTCGTGCCACTTTTTGGTATGTTCTTTGTAGAGTTTTGAGTTCTCATAGGCTTCAAGTCGGAACTCATCCATTTCATTCAACTGAAGTAATCTCCTTTCACTAGCTGCTTTCAAATCAAAATTTAAGTTTATGAACGCCCAGTAAGCACAGTGTTCCAATTTAACTGGAAAGTGGCACACTTTTCCAAAAACCAAGCGATAAGGAGACACGTCAATAGGTGTTTTGAACGCTATTCTGTAAGCCCACAATGCGTCATCAAGCTTCTTAGACCAATCTTTCTTGAAGAACTCACAGTCAATTCAAGTATCCGTTTTAATTCACGATTGGAGATTTCAACTTTCTCGCTGGTCTGAGGGTGATAAGGAGTAGCTATACAGTGTAGGACGCCATATTTAGCTAATAAAGATTCAAATTGCTGCTTGCAAAAGTGTTTGTCCACATCACTTATGATAGCTCTAGGTGTGCCATAATGGGTGAAAATGTACTTTTTTAGAAACCCAATCGCCACCTTAACATCGCTGGTTGGCAATGCTACTACTTCCACCCATTTGGAGACATAATCAATTGCAACTAGGATGCATTGATTTGAGAACGACGGAGGGAATGGCCTCATAAAGTCAAGTGCTCACACATCAAAAAGCTCTACCTCTAGAATTCTATTTAAAGCATCGCTTTCCTTCTATAGATGTTTTCCATGCTCTGGCACCTATCACACCTTTTCATGAACTCAAAAGTATCCCGAAAGAGTGAAGGCCAATAGAACCTTGACTGTAAAACTCTAACAGCCATCTTTGACATGGCTCCAGTATTTGAGATACTTCATCCTCAGGAACACATCACCGAACAGTTTGATCTGCCCCTCGCCTATGGAGAATGGTATCTTCCAAAAATAATATTTCAAGTCGGAAAATATTTCTTTTGCTGATGACTTGAATAATCCAGTGGAATGATAGATTTGGCCAAATAACTTACTATATCCGCGTACCAAGGCGCCTCTTCCATACAAAATATCTGCTAATTTGGAAAAATCTCATTTATCCATACTGACTCATTTTTATCTCCGGGTTCAAGTCAAGATAAGTTATCTGCTACCACATTTTCACTGCCCTTCTTGTCCCTAATATCCAATCAAACTCTTGTAGAAATAATACCCAACATTCAAGTCTTGGTTTGGCATCCTTCTTTGTCATCAAGTATTTTAAGGCGACGTGATCTGTGTAGACTATGACCTTTGATCCAACAAGATAGGATAGAAATTTATCAAAGACATAGACCACAACTAGAAGCTCTTTCTCAGTGGTGGCATAGTTGATTTGTGCATCATTCAAAGTTTTGCTCGCATAGTAAATCACATGGAATATTTTGTTCTTATAATGTCCCAATACAGCCCCTACGACGTAATCACTCGCATCACACATTAATTCGAACGACAAACTCCAATCCGGTGCAATGATCACTGGTGTTGAGCTCAACTTCTCTTTTAAAGTGTTGAAAGCCAATACACATTCTGCAGAGAAGTCAAAAGTGACATCCTTAGCTAGAAAGTTGCATAGAGGCTTTGTGATTTTTGAGAAATCCTTAATGAAGCGTCAATAAAACTTGGCATGCCAAAGGAAATTGCGAACACCCTTAACTAATGTAGGTGGTGGTAATTTCTCAATAATCTGGATTTTTGCCTTGTCTACCTCTATCCTGTTAGGTGAAATGTGATGTCCCAATACAATGCCCTCATGTACCATGAAGTGGCATTTTTCCCAGTTCAATGCCAAGTTTGTCTCATTGCATCGCTGTAATACCAAGCTCAGATACTTTAAACATTCATCAAAAGAAGACCTAAACACCAAGAAGTCATCCTTGAAGATTTCTATGAATTTCTCCACCATATCAGAAAAGATTACCATCATGCAATGTTGGAAGGTAGCAGGAGCATTACACAAACCTAATGGCATCCTACGGTAAGTAAATGTACTATAGGGCCAAGTAAAGGTGGTCTTCTCCTTATCATCGGGTGCTACTGGGATCTAATTATATCCAGAATATCCGTTAAGGAAGTAGTAGTGAGAGTGCCACCACCAATCTTTCTAACATCTGATCGATAAATGGAAAGGAAAAGTGATCATTCCAAGTAGCAGCGTTGAGTTTGCGATAATCAATGTAAACTCTCCATCCTGTAATAGTTCTAGTGGAAATTAATTCATTCTGCACCACCGTACTACCACCTTTCTAGGGCGCAACCTGAACTAGACCGATCCACTATTTGATATTGGATAGATGATACCTGCATCCAGGAGTTTCAACACTTCTGTTCTGACTACCTCCTTCGTGCTTGGATTTGGCCTCCGCTAACCATCTATACTTGGTCGAAAATTCTCCTCTATAAGAATTTTATGCATGTACAGTGAAGGATTGATCCCTTTAATATCTGCAATGGACCATCCAATGGCTGTCTTATTATCTTTAAGTTGCCAAAGTAACTTCTCATCATCCACCTTGACTAAATTTGAAGTAATTACTGGGAGTGTAGAGGATTTCCCTAAATAAGCATATCGAAGATGAGGTGGTAGTTGATTTAGTACCAATTTAGGGGGTTGCTGAATGGATGGTAAGGGCTTTATAGGATCGGTTCCCAGCTCCTCAAAATGGGGTTTATGCGTGTATGGTCGATTGGTCTCCAAAAACCTTGCACATACCTCGATCTCAACAGAATCAGTGTGAGTAGATTGAGAATATACAATGCATGCTTCATATGCATCCGATGGGTTATATAGCATAAATGTGTCTTGAACCACCTTTTCAATCACATCTATCTGAAAACAACTGTCTGACTCAATAGGAAATTTCATGGCTTTGAAGACATTGAAATAAATATATTCTTCACCAAGTCTTCAAATCAGTTAACCCTTCTGAACATTGATAAGAGCTCTTCCTGTAGCTAAGAATGGTCAACCCAATATGAGTGGAACGTCCTTATCTTCCTCCATGTCAAAAATGAGAAAATCAACTAGGAAGATGAATTTTTCCACTTTAGTCAATATGTCTTCAATGATCCCTCTTGGATGAGTAAGAGATCGATCAGCTAGGTGAAGAGTTATCGTAGTTGCTTTAGCTTCTCCCAATCCAAGTTTCCTAAAAATAGAAAGTAACATTAAATTAATATTTCCACCTAAATCCCATAAAACTTTATCAAAATAACAATCTCCAATAGTGCAAGGTACAGTAAAACTCCTCTATCTTTAACTTTGGAGGTAGCTTTTCTGGATCCTAATGCTAAACTCCTCGGTCAATAATCAACGTTTCATGTTCTTCCAATTTGTGTTTGTTGGATATGATATCCTTTAGGAATTTGGTATAGCTCGACATTTAGACGAGTACATTGGCGAATGAAATGTTGGCGTGGAGTTTCTTAAATACCTCAAGAAAGTTTTTATACTGTTGATCAAATTTGTTCTTTTTCAACCTCTGTGGAAATTAAATAGGAGGCCCGTAAGGATTGATAGGAGCATTTGCCATAACCCGAGGTGTATCTAAACTCTCTTTAGCAAATGCTTTAGTTGTCTATTTAGTTTGTTCAACATGCTTCTTATCTGAAAAATGCATTGTTTCCTTACTCGTAACCGACCTCTTGACATGTATTTTCGGTAATTGCACCCCGCTTCTAGTTGTTACTGGTTTACCATGTTCTTTAGGGTTGATTTCTGTATTGCTGGGTAATAAACCTGGTGCTCTGACAGTCATAGAAAGTGCCATCTGCGCCACTTGAATATCCAGGTTTTTAACGGCAGTACTCTGATCTTGGAGAGTTGTTTTAGTCTTCCTCATGAACTGATTATTAGCTTCCATGTATTGATTTATTTTTCCCATAAATTTCCCGAACATCTCTTCCGATTGAAACTTCTTCTCTTGCTGCTAAAACTGATCATGTGGCCTATTCTGATTTTGATTAGTCCAAGAGAAATTTGGATGCTTCCTCCAACTTGGGTTGTAAGTATTTCAATGTGGATTATTATGTAGACGGTGTCCCATTGTGCAAAATCCACTTGTTCCATTTCTTGTACCAGAATAGGACAATTCGTTGTATTATGATCCGTCCAACACTAGTCACAACTTGACTTCTTTGCTTGTGCTGCATTGGCTATCTATGATATGCTCTCCACCTTATGAAATAACGAATCTATTTTTGCAAATAAAGCTGAGTAAACATCCACTTCTACACACCCGACACTTTCTTTTGAACAACTCGGTCAGAAGCCCACATGGCCAGTGGCGGACCCAGGATCTAAGCTCAGTCCGGGCGGACGTTGACTAGTCAACATCGACCAGTCAACGTTGACCATCAACAATCGTAAGAGCGATGTCGTTTATTAATATTTAATTATATAATATTAAAAATTATTCAATATATATGTAAACGCACTAAAACGTAAAAATTATATATATATATATATATATATATATATATATATATATATATATATATATATATATATGTGAAAATATAGTTCAATACAACCAAAAGTACTTTGTATATATATATCTGCATATTATTTGTACAAGCCAGCCCCTGTTTGATGTGTTTTGCTCTTTAACTCCTTTTTGTATCTACTCATTTTTAAACGAACATTCACGTAATAAAATATTCTGCACAAAAAAAAATTCACTTTTTAATCATACATTCTCTAGAAATTCTCAATTCAAAACTTTATTGTTGGCAAATAATGGCCATCGAATAGGATTTAAATGTTTCTATTTTAGTATGCATCTACCCATCTTGTATGATTATGTCTCGCGTGTCTAAAAAAATCGTTTACTAATTTAAAGTCCCGAATAAGTGTATAAAATACACTTATCAAACCCCCAAACTTGAACATTGTTCATCTTCAAACAAAACCATATTCTAAGTTAAAACAAACATACAAGCATGCCATGCAAATTATCTAATTGGTGGTCAGTCAATCAAGTAATGCAATAAAATATGGTCAGACAACCTGTCGTTTGTCTCATGTATGAAATCATGATATTGAATCTATAAATAAATTCAAGGTTACATTACCAAAGTCAATATTCACTTTTCCAATGTAAAATTCATGTGTGTATGTGTGTGTGAAGAATTAAGTAGAACATCATGAATTCACAATTAGTTTAATTCCTAATCCTTTATGGTCAAATTTTTTATTTCATCACTCTTAAGATTCACGCACCCCAAACTTATTGTTTTCACTCTTTCTGTGTGTGATCTAAGACTGAATCTCATACTTATCATCACTTCTCTAGTTTAGATGGATTTCACTAAATGTAAGTTAACACTTCAATAAACAATGATTTCACAAATATTTTATTGCTTCAATCTCTAAGACCCAACTAGGCTATATAATTATTTTTGTTTTGATTAGTGTAATGCCCCTCATTAAACACTCTATCCAAAAGAATCAACATCTAACTTAAGTTGACGTAATTTTATCTCAATGATCTTAGACAATCCATACATAATTTTTCACACATAGAATCATCATTCATATCCATATCTTCCTACAACAGTAAATCACCCCGAACTATGATAAATTGGTCAAAGGATGTATAATGAAGTAATTTAGATTTAGCATCTAAGGTCCATTTTTTCAACCTACCCAAATATGAATCAACTCATTCAATCATAATGTCTAACTTAATTCACGTACACAAGTAATATCATGTTTCACATAGAAAAACATTGATCAATCTTAGCATGCAACATATTCACCATTCGTAAATTTATATATGATCTGAAATAAATTCATAGTTGCCGATCAAGCCATTTAACCCACATAAGCACACTAGCAAAACAAGAAAATAATTTTTTTTCGAAATTTTTCAAATTTCTCAATATTTTAGTATTTTTCCTCATGATAAAGCACATACAATAATACACAAAAGAGAAAAACTCAATATTTTTTTACCCCAAATTTAAAATAGACATTGTCCTTGATGCCTTAAAGCATAAATAAGCATATAAAGGGGCAGACAAAAAATGGAGAAAATACTCCCTAGATTTCTTAGGAAGTGGCAAATGTCATGGCATGAAGTGCAAGAGTTGGTAGGTCATTTTCATCACACTGTCCCTTTGGTCAATGTTGGTTTGAGTGATCCATGATATCGTGTTACTAAAATGAAATACTAAAGATCAAATAACTTGGAACAAGAATTACTTAGCCCAAACATCTCATAAACCAACAATAAATTCACGTGCTTAAGGAAAAACAGGGCATTGATTGTGATACCTATAAAAATAAAATTAAACTCATATCATAAATCGAAAATGCAAAATAAATAAAAGGAAAGAAAATTGGGTTACTTCTCAATAAGCGCTTATTTATAGTTTTGAGCTTGACTTTGGTAATCTACACATGGAATGTTGAAGAAAGCTTTTGATGCCTTACTCAATTTGCTTCTTTTGACTTTGCTCAACTCTTCATTGATTCTCCAAATTTTGACTTTGTCTCCTCCAAGGTAATACGACTTGCCTATTCCATCCGACTTGAATTCAACTATATAGACTTCTTCCTTTTCCCCTGGCTTAATCACAAATTCAATTTGGGCAATCGTTAAAGTCGAAAGAATGTTTATTAATTTCATCTTCATTAATTGTCACTTCTTCGCTTGGTCCCTTTGTAATTAATATTTCATCATCTTTATACTCTTCTTCAATAATCTCCTCAGGTTGAATGGCTGAATTATAGTCTAAATCCACAAGCAATACTAATTCATTCCTTTCAACATTTTCAAGTGGATTATATCCACACCTTTTAAATTCATCCCCAAATATGGAATCTACCGGACGTATTTTGTTTTCAACTAACATGACAGGTTCATTATAATAGTTTGCAAGTGCCTCCTCATTATAAGACCGGTGTCCTCTTCTACATATGTAGATATATACTCTCCCTTAAGTATGTAGCCTTCATCAAAGTTGTCAATTGCCTTTTTTCGACATCTTAAATATTGTTTAAATTAGGACATGTATATAAGCATTGCCCCGTATAATGCATCCCATTGCACAGCTTACAATTTATGTCTTCCCCTAGCAAATCCCTATCATCCATATCAAGATTACTCATTGCAAACATATTTTACTCCATTGCCATCATTGAAACCATGCATATACTGCCAATTAGTACCTGGAAGAATACTGGGCAAGAGGGATTATGGTAGATAACCAAGATTGACAAAAGGAACAATCGAATTCAATATCAATTAATAAACTAGAATTAAACAAAATTTTCCCCGTCAACTTCGCCAAAAACTTGTTTGGTAAATCCTGCAAGTCTACGTGATCGTTTCAAAGTAATAGATAAAGTGTGTTTAGAGTTATTGTCATACGATGAATAATGTTTAATTTTGGTCTACTAGTTATTATCAAGTTCGATAAAGAGTAACATCAAAAGAGATTTGTTGTGATTTTCTAATCTAATTTTAACTAAAAAAACAATTAAGAATGGTTTTTTTAATCAAAATATGTGATAAACGTATTGGATTTCTGAATCCCCCTATTGGTGTTATTTCCAATTCTCGATCCATAAAGAGTAATATTATTTTCCTAATGTTAATGTTAATGTTAATGATAATCAATAATCAAATTTTATTTAATATCCTTTTCCAAAAAATATCAAACATATGCTTAACACTACCTGGTCATATTCTTAGTCTGAAATCATATGAAAAGCATGAATTTAATAACATGATTATTTCACGTGATTGTACACGCCATACATATTTTTCCTAATATCTATTATTCGTGTGTTATATATGCAGTGTTTTACTTATGTAAGCCTCCTAGCACTACGAATAAGCAACACTATGTAGACACATAAATAATCAAAAAAACTCAAGAAATTACTAAATTAACGAGTCTTTAATTAAAAACAACAACTAATAAGGTTCATCATTCATCCATTACAATGAAAAACTTAGCCTAACAAGCTTATAATTAAATTACACAAAAATAATCCAAAAACATCACTCAAAAATAAGAAAGAAGGAAGAAGTAAGAGAAATCTATGTTCTTGGCTCAAATGTTGAGACCGGGCTATGAATATTCAAAATCGTTGTATGATTCTTCTTGAATTGATGTATAAACATATTCTTCGCCTAAAAAATATATAGAATATGTTGAAATTTAGGTCGGATGGAGGTTGAAGAAGTTGTTGTCGAGTTTTGGAATATATAGAATGCAAAAAATTGCATTCTAAAAGATATTGAATTAATAAATAGAAAAAACAATTTCTTTCCAGTCTTACCTTCGGCGGGCACCTAGGCTTGTCCCAAGTAGCCTTCAGCATTTTTGGCGTAACATTCTCTCTTGATATTCGATTGAAGTGATTCAAAGTACGTTAGAAAGATAACTTAAAGGGCTATAATTTTTCTTGAATGATATTTTTCCAATTCGAATGTTTGCTTTTCCAAAAATGGGTCTAAATATGAGATTGAAAATCCGGAGCATAACTTTTTTAGCTGAAACTTGGTGTGTAATAATATTTTGACTATATTTTATCCCTTTGATATCTTTTCTCATCTAATTGACATCTACCACTCTCGAATCTTAATCGTGAGGTCTTTCACAATTTTTGAGTATTTTTACTTTAATCCCCTAACTTTGAATCTCTTACAATGCCCATCTTCACAATTTTCTCCAATTCTTCTTCAAATCACGAGTTTTATCTATTGAACACAATGCATAACAAATTAGGTAATATTTAATCAAAATAACTACAAAAATTTCATTATTTGAAGTCTTGAATAAGTGTATAAAATACACTTATCACTCGGAATATAGATGTAAGAAATAATTCGTAGTTAATGTTAATTCAGGTAAACGAAAGGTTCAAAGCCAAGGTTAAAATGATGGCCGTATGTCTAGATGAGGTCATGAACTTGTCACAAATCCAATACTTCAGCAAATTTGAACTCTTGCAAATCCCTAGATATGAAAATGGATATGCAGATGCGCTATCAAAGTAACAGTACAAAGGATGTAGACCTATTTAAAATAGTATATGTGGAGTTATTATGAAAACCATAATTAAACAAAGAAAGTAAAAAAAGTCTATGGATACAGAGAAGCCTCGTGGATAAAGGAAATTATTATATCCTACCTAAAGGATGGAATACTCCCTGAGGATAAAAAAGAGGCAAGAAAATTGCAAATAAGAGCTGCTAGATACACACTATAGGACGAATTCTTGTTCAGACGAGGGTACACACTCCCCTTGCCCAGATGTGTAAATGAGGATGAAACAGTATATGTAATGAGGAAAATATACAATGGTATATGTAGGAATCACGCTAGTGGACATTCCCTAGTAGAGAAAGCCTTGAAACATGGTTATTATTGGCCTAATATGAGAAATGATGCTACAAATCTTGCCAAGAAATATGAAAAGTGCCAAAATTTTGCATCAATACGATGGCAACCTATACAAGAACTTATTACGAGCAATAGCCCTTTGCAAACTAGGGCATTGATTTTTTTTGGACCATTGCATAGGGAAAGATCTAATATGACATTCGTGATCGTGACTGTAGGCTATTTCACTTGTCAATTCGGAGCACCAAATTCTATAGTATTGGATAATGGTACACAGTTTCAAGAAAAAAAACTGAGAGCCATGTGTAACAAATGGTGAATTCACTTTCTCCACTCCATAGTACACCCAAGCTAATGAAAAAGTAGAAAAAGTAAACAAAACATTAAAAAACATCATAAAGAGAAAGTTGGACACTACAAAAGTATTATGGGCTGATGAACTAGCACAAACTTCGGTCACATTGCTCCAACACCAAAATAGCTACATGAAAAACTCTTTTCTCTTTGGCCTATGGGATAGAGGACATGGTTCCAATTGAAATCAGCTAAGTTCAGCGAGGAAAATAGGTTACAATGAAGAACAAAACGACACTACAACAAAAATAGCTTACGGCAACGTTCAAAAAATGTTGCCATAGGCCTTTAGCAACGTTTGGACGTGTGTTGCAAATCAAGGTGTTGTCGTAGAGTATGACCTCTACGGCAACGTTTTATAAACGTTGCCATAGGTATTTTACAGTTTTTAAAAAAAATAGAAATTCTACAATTATGTAATTTCCAACAAACCTAATAAATTAATAATAATTACAAAACAAAATGCTTGCGATTTTACAACAAAGCTAATAATCAAATTTTACATAATTCTAATAAACAAAAATAGTAAATATGATTCAATACAATAAGCTAACTTAATTAGCCTACTCGAAAAGTTAGACAGCAATCACAATTGACCAACAAAATATTACAAAATATTGGATCAATATCCGAGTTTGCTTATATGACCAACAAGCTATCCCAAAAATATCTGAGTTCCTCTTCATCCGTTCTCAACACAGAAGCTAGAGGACATAGAAATGGACCTGCAACAACACATTGAAGGACAAAATTATTTACCAAAATTAAGGAAAAAATTTACCCAACAACAAAAATCTCCCAAAAAAAAATCCCAAATAAATTCAATAATTATAAACGAAGGTAATACAAAATTCACTTCATGAAATGACCAAAATGAAGTATTCCTCTACTAGTATCCCAACACATCTAACCGATGCCAATATAGTTCACATCAAAAGAATCACAACACATCTAATCATAGTTCATAGCATAAAAAAGTAGTAGAGCAAGAAAACAGAACAAACAAGACCAGGGAAAAAAGAGAGTTAGTCTAAGGTCTAATCACAGTCAGGAATATTTATCCAATAAAACAAAATCTCTCCAAGAAACATACATTCATCACACAACTCTAACACTACTCTTTGGCCAAGCAACAGTACTTCCCATGGCTTTACGAAGAATTCGAAATTCATCTGTAGGTCTGTATAAAATCAAATCATCCATTTACACTTCATCAACCCAAACTTTCCAACAGTCTCTTCCGAGTGGCACGTGATGCACCTTCGCACTTGGGTCTGTTGTTGCAATTCTTCCTTCTGCTACAACTTCTTCCTCTTCAAACATGTACCAATGCAGTAGTTGACATCTAGCATTTTCCATACGTACAATACCCCCTTCGACACCACTTCCTTTGGTAGACTACAAATTCATAGTAAATAGAAAATATATTATTTTTATTAGTATACTCCAATCTAATTTTATATTTAATAAACTTGTAATAATGTTGGATACATTAACCTGAGGAGTAAAAGCATTTGAAGTCTCATCCTCCGCATTCTGAAAAAAGATAGAAAGATTATAAAAATTATTCTACATATACTTGGGTATAATAAGTTATATTATCACAATACAAATAATGATCAAACGTTCTAACCTGTTGACTTAACTTGAGAAGTGCTTCAACCTTTTCTTTTAGGGCTCCCATCCTTTCCGACTGAGTTTGTAATTGGTTTTCAAGTTCTCTAACTCTTCCATTACTTTGAACTTGTCCATCCAGTTTTGATGGTGCAATTCCAAACCCAAGTCCCCGAACTCTTCCATGACGTTCAGGACCTAACACTCGAGCAACAGCATCATCGCGGATAGAATCTTCTACTGATGTATTAGAAATTGATTGAGCACAATCTTCAATCTTTTTCTGCATTCATGTAACTCAAATTTTATACTAACAAGTGATATAATACAACCTATTATTCTGACTATGAATGTTGAAATAATAAACATACCAAAGTATCGGCAACTGCTTCATTTATTGGTTTTCCATCCTTCCTAAGATGTCCAACAGTCCACACTTTAGTTCTTAACCCTTTGATATCTGGATTTTTTTCCCTCTGCAATGCAAATCTAGTAATTACATGTACTAGTATGGGACATTTTCAAGTAAGAAGGGCAAATATGTTTGTAATTATAATTATACCATTTCATGAGCCATACGTGTATAACCCTTTCGACCCATAGTGTGGAGAAGCTTCTGATTAGTTCTCAAATTGCTAAACTTGTCGCTCTTTTCCTATTAAGAAAACTAAAGCATATGACGAAAATAATTATAAAAGTTTAAAGCTTCATATGCAAATATACTTACATGAAATTCAGCAGAAAGAGTATCCTCGACAAATTTCTTCCACACTTCTTCAGAATTAATATTCTTTGGTCTAAGAAGGGCAATAGTGCGTGCTTTAATAACAGATAATTCGACTTGAGTTCTAATTTGTTTTCTCAGCCTTGATTTGAATGTCCTCCAATACTTTCCCATATATTGAAATGTTATTCTTTGATGACAATCACTCACATTGAACCTTTGCTGTATTCATGCACAAAAATAAATTTTAGGTACTTAACTCTGATATTTTCATTAATAAGTAAATAGATCCATAACGAAATAATCTTCAAAGGTATTTGAGAAATATACCTGTACGAAATTCCAAAGTTCGGTTTTTTTCTTTTCTTCCACCGAATACCAATCTTTATTTACAACGGGCACATGTTCTCGTACCATAGCTCCAACTATGCTACCAAATTTAACTGAGTTGTAGCCAACTACTTGCCCATATTCATTAAATTCGAGTTCCATCTTCTGATAATTCTTTTCAGGAATCATTTTTACTTGGGTTGGACCATTTGCTTTTTTGACACATTTATATTTGTTGGTGGCGTGTTTTGTTCATCATTAATTGAAGTAGATATAGTATGTTCTGGTTCGCTCGAAGTTCTTAGACGTTTATTAGTCTCTCGAATTGCAGTAGCAATTGCAACTATTCGTCGTTTAGAACTCTTGGAAGTTTGTTTCATTGACTTTACGAATGCAACATGAAAACAAAAGATAAATGTAATTATTTTCGAAACTTACTAAATATCCTACGTATTATAGGAAAAAATAATTACCTCATCTTTGTCCATCGTAAGAAATCTATTTCGCACTGTCCCTTGCTTCGAAATATTATCTAGAGACATAATAAAAATCTGCAACATCAAAATAAATTAAAGTTAGAGATCTTAACAAATTCTAAACATTATCTATTTCATAACAATCATAATATTTCATTGTTGCATGTTAAAGTACAATATAAATAAAAACACTATATCCACGAACGTTGAAGAAAAAATAACTACACAAGGGAGTTACCAAAGTAATCTACGCATCACATAATACACCTTCGACGTCTATCCTGGCATAATTCTCATCCTCATCAAGGTTGTCTGTAATTAACTGTGAACCCAACCCTAGTGGAATAGTTGCCTCGTACGTAGCATTTTTTCCCATCTGCGATGTATGAAACTCTCTTGATGGCGCTTGCAAAACAACGTACCAACTAGATGTTTCATTTTCCCTAGAATAAAAGACTTGTTTCGCCTGTGTTGCTAAGATGAAAGGATCATTTTCAAATTACACGTGTCCCTCATTAAGGTTAACTAGAGTGAATCCATCTTCATTTTTTATTCCATTCAAGATATTTGCCTAATCACACTTGAATATTGGAACGTGAAACATGTTATAATCAAGAACTATAATGATACTGTCACATATATTCTTCTCCACATGCATTACATCTAAATTATGACGTACAAGTAAAGCCTGCAAATCAAACATCAATTTTAGTTATGATAACTATATGCAAGTAGAAGTATTAAAATATTACAAGAGTTACCTTCCAATATGGTAAATCGTAAAATATAGACTTCTTCTTCCACGTTACATTAGATTGAGTTGTATTCTTCTTCCTCTTTCGCTTACCATTTTTTCCTCAATCATTTGTAATTTTAGCAACTTCAATAGAATCTTCTTCACCATTTTTTATCTTCGGCTTAATACCAGTTTCAATATGTCCATTAAACCAACTTCTATGTCCCATGTACGCAAACTTCCTACCATGCTTCAACCATAGTGAACACGTGTTTTCACGACAAATAGAGCATGCAATTTTCCCCTTGACAGGCCATCCGGATATGTTTCCATATGCAGGAAAGTCATGTATTGTCCACATCAAAATAGCTTTTAGATTGAATGTAGACTTTGTGACTGCATCATACATCTCAACTCCATCACTCCATAACAACTTTAAATCGTCCACAAGTGGTGTCAAATAAACATCTATGTCATTACCTGGTTGTTTTGGTCCCGGAATCAATAAACTCAGCATCAAACTTTCCTTTGACATGCATAATGAGGGAGGCAAGTTATATATAGTTAAAATTACTGGCCAACAACTATATTTAGAATTAAGATCTTTGAAAGGATTAAACCCATCAGTAGCAAGACCTAATCTAATATTTCGAGGATCTAATGCAAAATGTAGCCACCTTCTGTTAATCATTTCCCAACTTAATGAATCAACTGGATGCTAATTTTACCGTCTGAACTTCTATTACTTGAGTGCCATCTCAGTTATGTTACCATCTCTTCTATTCCGAACATCCTCTTAAGTCTTGGTATTATAGGAAAATAATGCAACACTTTTGCTGGAGTTTTTCTCTGAATTTTTTTAGTCTGTTGGTTAACTTTCCATCTTGAGCAACCACATTTGGGGCATAATTCAGCATGTTTGAGCTCCTTCCTATATAGACAACAATCATTCACGCAAGCATGTATCTTCTCATAGCCAAGATCAAATGTATTGACAAGTTTTTTCATCTCATAAAATGAGTTTGGGAGTGTATTATTCTCTGGCAACATGTCTCCAACAAGATTTACGAGTTCATCAAAACCAGTGTCAGATATACCATGTGAAGCTTTAAGCTTAAACATAGCAACTGAAGCTGACATCGTCGTGAATGCCCTACAACCAGGATATAAAGGCGTTTCAGCATGGTCAACTAAACTTTCAATCTCTTTCGCTCTTCCATCAGGAGGGTTTTCAGGATCCACATCATGTTGTGCATAGAAGTCCTTAAACATCCTATGTGACTCAGGTATTTCTGCATTTAGCAAATTTGATTCACTTGCTTGTTCTCCATGAAATACCCAGACACTGTATGTAGGATCCATACCCTTAATAATCAAATGTTCATAGACTGTATCATAATGGTGATGCATTAGATTCCTACACCTAACACAAGGGCATACTATCATTTCTGAATTGCAACTTTCACGAGCTCGTTCAACAAACTTCTGGGCTCCATCTCTATATTGTTCTGAAAATCTACAAGTTAAATTTTATGATCATTATAAGTTACATTTTGTTCGATTGATATCTAGATCTGCAATATTTAATTTTAGATGATAACCTTGATAAGTGTAGCCACTCTTTGTCCATTGTATGTAAAGATACTATTCAACACTGAACAAGAAGAAGATACATTAGATAAAAAGATTAGTAAATGCTATAAGGAGCTCATGTGTAAAGGATTAAATGAATGAAAGGATTATATGTCATCAAAGAGCTTTAATTCCTCTTTTCAATTTATGTTGACTAAAATACTTGCATACACCAGCACTGATGCTCAAATCAGGTTTGATGACATATAATCCTTTCATTTATAGAATAAGCAAAAACAATTCTTTCATTTTCTTCTATTTGCTAGGAAGTTCACAGATATATGTTTGAATTGAGTATAGCTTCAAACAATCCTATGAATTGAGTATAGTTTCAAACAATCCTTTCATTTTCTTCTATTCAAACATATATCATCAGAGGAAGTTCACATCTAAGAACAATCATCAATATATATTGCATACACCAGCACTGATGCTCAAATCAGGTTTCAACAATATTATTTTGGACAACATGTTCTATCCTATACGGTCTGATCCAGTTCCGGGTACCATCATCATTTGCTTACACAAGTGTATATAACACAATCATAGTTCTTCAAATTAGAAAATACATCAGATGCACACAGGGGCGGAGCCAGGATTTGTTTTCAGGAGAGGCACAACTTATAACGTCCGAATTTTTGTCATGGATATAATGATAATAAAAAATACCACAATATTATCTCAAACTACTAATTCACAATTCACAATTCGCAAATCACAGATCACAAACATCAGACATTCAGACCTAAAATTATCTCAAGCTAAAATGCCCAAAATTATCTCAAGCTACTAATTCACAAATCACAGACATCAGACATTTAGACCACAATATTATCTCAAGCTACTAATACTATAACCATAATTCACCAATAATCCAAATTATCCAATATTACGATTGCTAAAGAAATTAAGAAAATACCTGATGGTTGATGATCCGGGCGAAGAGAACTCAGAGCAGTCACTGGACTCTGGAGAGTCCGTGGTCTGCAGAGGCCGGAGCGGGAGAGCGGCGGAGCTGGAGGCTGGAGTGTGGAGAAAAATCCTGCAAAATCAACATATTTGCTTTTACAAACTCAAGATTAGATGGGTTGGAACTTGGATTCTTGGAAGTTCGGATTTCTGAAGATGCGGGGAGTGGGGACTGCAAGCGAAGATGCCGGAGTTAGGGACCTGAGGTGCCGCCCAAGGGCGGAGCCAGGAATGGAAGGTACGGGGGGCTAAATTCCCAAACTAACATTTCCTAAACAAATGCCTAAATCCTAAAACAACTTAGCAAATAGCAAGTCTGAAGTTTGCCTAATTCGTTAATCAAATCAAATGGATATACCAACTGCAAATTACATAGCATATTCTGATATTAGCATTTTAGCAACTTAGCAGTAGTAACTTTTCCATTTTAGCAACTAGCAGCCAGTAGCCCTTCAATTTCAAATTATGCAATGGAGTATAAATTGTCTAATGTGGCCTGCACACACATCTAACTGCATTACTGCACTGCACACACAATTGAAGGCCCACAAACATACCTCATGAGTCGCGATCCTTTGCAGGCCGCAAATGAAGGTGAAGAGTTAAGCTGAAAGCACAAGCATCGACGCACACACAATGGCCGAATCGTCGGAATCGACATTGAATGTTTGAAACAAAACAACATTTACAACTTACAAGACATTACAAAACGTCAAGATTCAAGAACAAAATTGAAACTGAAACAAGATATTAAACAACTGCCCACAAGAAATTAAACCCGGAATCAGGAAGAAATTAAACACAATTGCACAAAACACAATAAATTGAAGAGTGAAGACAGTGAAAGCGCGGTCGCAAGGCCGATTAAACTTACGGATTAAATTGAAACTTGGCGTTAATGAGCATGGGCGTGGGCGTCAATAAAGGGTTTCGGCGGACGGCAGTAAAGGCCAAAGGGTTTCCTGTTTCAGGCTTTCGGCGAGACGGTAATAATGAACCCAGGAAAGGCAATTGGAAGAAATTCAAGAAAATGGAGGAAGAAAGAAACTGGGTTTAATTTCGTGTGGGTTGCAAATGAGGGTTTGGGTGGGGATTGGGTTTAATTTCACGTGGGTTGCAAGTTTTCAATTTTTCAATTGGGCTGGGACGGTGGGCTACTTGGTTGGGCTGGAAAAAATTGGGTTTTAACCAAAGGTAACCTTTCACAACATTTTGTAAACGTTGCCAACGCTCAAGAAACGTTGCGAAAACTTGTCTACCGCAACATTTTTTTAAAAAACGTTGCTAAAACTCATTTATATTAACCAATGGCAACATTCACTTCCCAAAATGTTGCCAAAAGACCATTTTGGCAACATTTATCAACAAATGTTGCCTTTTAAATGTTGCTAATGACTATTTTTGTTGTAGTGCGAAGAAGGTATAAACGCGAGTTTAGATCTGTAGGAAGAAAAATGAAATGATTTCCAAATGAAGCTCGCATATATTAAAAAAAAATGGAAATATATTTCAATTCCGAGGTTCACAGAAACATCTTATAGATAGGAGACTTGTTATTAAAGAATATTTTTGTCAGGGACAAGGAAATAAGTAGCAGTTTGCTAGGGTCAAAATGGGAAGGACCATACATAGTAGTTGAGGTAATTGGGCAAGGAACATACAAGCCCGCAGATGAAAAATGGCGAACCCCTTAAACACCTTTAGAACAAGATGTATTTGAAAAATTATTTACAATAAAAAACAGATTCGATGAAATTAAACTCAAGATAATTGTTAAACAAAAATTCATTATAATATCGCAAAGCCTTTAGTTGAATCAAACATCAAATAAATGTAAATAAAAGAAATTGGAACTATTTTATTGATATAAAGAAAGGTTAAAAGATTAAAGGAATGCATTTGTATGCGAGCTAATCTGACTGAGTAATATATCACATAGTTGTTCCTAACTTCTAAAGTCGCTTAAACTGCAAGGTAAATAAAGGTAGACTGAAAGCATTTTGGCGGAATCAAAATTTGGCGAAATGGAACGCTACCGTCTCATAGCTCATGGTGCAGCAGCTAGTCAAGTCCAACGCCTTTCCACCATGGGTAATCCTACCCAAATGCATATATGTGGAAAATGCAAAACATGACAAATTTGCCAGCTTTTGAATCATCTCCATTGACCTCTTAATCACAATTATTCGGTAATAACATGGTAAAAGGGAAGTTATGTTGATCTCAAAGTTTCTTTCAACCATATGATCTCTAGTTAAGAGAATTAAGGAGAACATATCTCAAAGTACAGTGGAATCAATAGGGACAATAAAAGATCATTAACAAAATTTTGAATGCTCCTTCGAAAGAATGCAGAATAAGCTGATTCTTCCAAAAAAAAATTAACGATCAAGAAAGAACTATTATATATATATATATATATATATATATATACAGAAATGATCTAATGAGCACCGGTGCTCATCTTATCCTAAACACCAATGAGTTGGCACATTAATTTATTGATGGATAAAAATTTTGTGAGTTCCAATCCACCAATGAATTAATGTGCCAACTTATCGGTGTTTAGGATAAGATGAGCACCGGTGCTCATTAGATCATTTCTGTATATATATATATATATATATATATATATATATATATATATATATATATATATATATATTGTTCAATATTAATAAAATGAAAAAGGAAAAAGAAAAATTGAACCATGCAGTCACATAGGTATTTACCGAGACTTAATGTCTCGGTATTGGTTGTATCATCCAGTCGCATGATACAAAATTCTGGCCCTTTTTTGCCATTTTTTACCGTTGGTATTTTTTAACTTGGTGCCTTTTCACATATTTTTTGGCACTATTTCGTGCATCTAAACTTGGCCTATATATAGGACATTAGTGTTCATGGATTGCACATGAAAAACAAGTAAAGTTCATTTACATTCCAAATCAAAGATTAAAACTCTTTCTTTCATTCATATTCATAATTTTTCTTTGTGTTATTGAGTCTTCAAGGATTTTATTAATTACTTGAGTATTAATCCTTGTCAGGCATGTTTAAATCCTGCAAACCATTTGTCATCATCCCTTCAAGCATTAAGTCAATCCTAAACGGAACAAATATTGTTTGAGGACAACGGTATCGTGATCAAGTCTTTGGTGGAATTCTTCAAGTTTAATTTCTTGGTTTCAAGTTTTTGATTTGTTGCTGCATATTTTGGTAAGTTTCTTCTCTAACACGGTGGTGTCTCCAACAATCTCAAACGATACTTGTAAATGGAGAACGAAAGCACGATGGCTACTATCAAAAGGTGTGCAAGTTAGTAAAATTATTGTACGGTTTGAAGCAAGCACCTAAGAAATGGCATGAGAAGTTTGACTTAGCGATAATATCTTTTAGCTTTAAACATAATAGTGTAGATAAATGTTTATATTGTAAAGTATGTGAAAATTATGTGATATTTATTTGTCTATATGTTGATGACATGTTGATTATGAGTAATCACATGGATGGGATAAAAGAAACAAAGACGTTTCTATCTTCCATTTAAGATGAAAGATTTTGGAAAAGTGGATACTATTTTAGGTATCAAGGTTACCAAAAATAGTGGGGTTTATTTTTTGAGTCAATCACACTATATAGAGAGTGTGATAAATAAGTTCAAACATTTGAATATAAAAGATTATAGTACCCCACATGACCCAAATTCAAAGCTTATGAAAAATGATGGAAGAGAAATTGCTCAACTAGAATACGCAAGTGCTATCGGGAGTCTCATGTATGCAGTTCAATGCATGAGACCGGATATAACATTTGCATTTAGTAAACTTAATAGGTTTACTAGTAATCCGAGCAATGATTATTGGAAGGTCGTTGGAAGACTTCTTGGATATTTAAAGAAAATCAAGAATTTAGGTCTACAATATACTAAATTTCTAGTTCTATTGGAAGGGTTTACGGATGCTAGTTGGATATCTAGCACGGGTGTAAGTAAATCCACTTCAGGTTGGGTGTTTACACTTGGTGGTAGGGTTGTTTCTTGGAAATCAAATAAACAAACATGTATAACACACTCAACTATGGAATCCGAATTTGTTACACTATCGGAAACCGGGAAAGAGGCTGAGTGGCTTAATGATATCTTATACGAGATACCTTTGGGATCGAAGATAACATCTTCTATACCTATCATGTGTGATTACGAGATACCTTTGGGATCGAAGATAACATCTTCTATACCTATCATGTGTGATAGTCAACCACGTTAGCAAAAGCATACGATGAAGTATACAATGGAAAGTCTAGACATATAAGTTTAAGACATGATTATATAAGGAAATTAATCAAGAGTGGAATAATTTCCTTAAATTATGTAAAATCAATTGAAAACTTGGTGGATCCTCTAACTAAACCTCAAAATAGAGATTTGGTAAATTCTACTACGAGTAGGATGAGGTTGAAACTCTTGAACTAAGAAGTTCCACCAATGATAGCAACCCTACATGTTATTAGTCAAAAGTAATCCATGGGTTCAAAAGGTAACAACAAGTCATTGGATATGTGGATAGTTTCAGCATTATTGATATCTGCAATAACCCTATCCTAGTTATAATGCTGGTTGTTACTGAAATGATGGATTAGTATTAAAACTCTTAATGAAGTTCAGTATTAAGTGCAAGTATCTTAAAAGTAACAAAGATATTGGAAGAATTTCACCTAAATAAACTTCGAGGTGGTGCCGCCTCAATAGAGAGTTAGAGTTTTCTCTCTTAAAAGTTTATTGAAAAAAGGATTAGCGCAAGGCCATAATAGCGTTAAGCGAGTTTGAGAATTCGAGAACACGTGATACTCATGTGTGTGTTCGAATTGGTATTGTCATTTAGAACAAATGGTTCAAAGTTTCATGCTACCTTTGATTCCGACTTTGCTTTGTTTGAATTACACTATAGTTGATTCAAATCAAAAGATATCTAATCTTTATTCATTAGTAACGTATAATTTTGAATATGAGATTTTATTAAATTTTGAACAAGTGGGGGATGGTTATATATATATATATATATATATATAGATATATTGTTCAATATTAATAAAATGAAAATGGAAAAAGAAAAATTTGAACCATGTTGTCGCATGGTTCAAATTTTTCTTCATTGACCATGCTGTCACATGGTATGGATTGTACAAAATTCTGGCCCTTTTTGGCAGTTTTTTACCGTTGGTATTTTTGAATTTGGTGCTTTTTCACATGTTTTTCGGCACTATTTTGTGCACCTAAACTTGGCCTATATATAGGACATTGGTGTTCATTGATTGCACATGAAAAACAAGTGAAGTTTATTTATATTCCAAATCAAATATTAAAACTCTTTCTTTCATTCATATTCATCATTTTTCTTTGAGTTCTTGAGTTTTCAAGGATTATACTTAATTGTTTGAGTATTAATCCTTGCAAGACTTATTTAAATCTTGCAAACCATTTGCTATCATCCCTTCAAGCATTAAATCAATCTTAAAGGGGGCAAATATTGTTTGAGGACAACGGTATCGTGATCAAGTCTCTGGTGGAATTCTTCAAAAGTTTAATTTCTTAATTTCAAATTTGTGATTTGTTGCTACATATTTTGGTAATTTTCTTCTCCAACACGGTGGTGTCTCCAACAAGAACTGGAGCACATTTTGTTTTAAAGAAGAGACAAACGGCTAAATACTATATATATATATATATATATATATATATATATATATATATATATATATATATATATATATATATATATAATGCACGAATGTCAGAAGGCAATTATTAAGGAGACATGGTATATAATCACACACTATTATTAGTGCACAAAATAAACTGTGAAAATTGTGAGATTACAAGTTCGTAGCTCAAATATAAATAATTAAGCTCGAACTATGGGGACTATATAATAACCTAAAAAAACTAATCACACACACACAAATATTCCTAGATTTAAGTATAAATAATTAAATTCGAACTTTAGAGACTATCTATTAAGCAATGAACATTAAGAGTGGCTCGCAAACTCATGCGTTCCTAATTGATGATAATAACTACACGAGCAAAAGTGAGCATTCATGGTACAAGAGCTTGCAACCAAAATGGCGAATTGTTTCGATAATGTTTCACGTCAGTAGAAATCATTAGCAACGCACATGTGAAAAGAAGCTCAAAGAAGGACTTAAAACAAATAAATGGAGAACATGCAAACGGGTGAATAAAACATGAACACATAATAGTATTAGTTAGGAAATCCACCAATGAATGACCGCCACTTGTCGCTAAACCAAAAGAACTAATTGCCTCCAAAGCCCAAAAATAAATCTATACATAGTCCTGCCAATAAAATGGGATGCAAAATTTTGAATGAATATCTCCCTTCTAAATAGAATATTCAATTTTTGGTCCTTATTGAACATTGAATATAGTGAGATTAGGAGGAGAAAAATTTAGTTAGATGAGTAAAATGTTTTGTATCGAAGAAAATTTGTTGATCGTAAATATTCGGGTCTATATTGCAACTAAAATTATTTTACTGCTTCTCTTTGGCACAATATAAAAGTTAGGGATTAAAAGTTTTTGTATCGAAGAAAATAGTTAATGGTATATCCATCTGTCGACCGCCGTAAAATTTCGTCGTTATTCATTTTACAAAAGGTTTTATATAACACCGTCTTAGTCACAATTTTTATAGATAAAATATAATAAAAATAAATAAATTTAAGGGCCAAACTAAAAACTGAACTAAATTGTAATTATGATCATCTATTCAACTAGTCCGGTCATAATTATTACTATGAAGAAAAAGACACATCCAGTTCGCAAGACCACGAGAGAGGAAAAAAAATCCATTTTCACACCTTACACAGAATAGTTGAATATCAATCTATTTCTTCAATAGCAAGTTAACTTTTAACCTTAAAAAATGAGTAAGAGTGTGTTTGGTAGGGATTTTTAGGAGAAAAATTGATTTTTGAATAGTGATATGATGGGAAATGTGTGGTTGAAAAAGAAGAAAAAAGTATTGATGTGATGGAAAATATTATTTTATTGAAGAATGTGTGGTTGAAAATGAGAAGTGATTTACTGTAGAAAAGGAGAATTGTTACCAAACAGGCTCTAAATTGATTCTCAACCTCCCATTATAAACTTTATATATAGTTGCACAATTAGTCATCAATGATAGAAACCGTCAAAAGCTCTATTAAATGATCACATAACTCTCATATGTCCAATTTTATGAAACTAGATTTTGTTTTTTACTCTTATAGTTACAAAGATATTTAACTATTAATAAAGCTTTGAACAATATCTGTCATTGAAGATTGAGTTCATAACTATAGTGAAAGGGAGGAGACCAACTTGATCACTTCTAAAGTTGAGGACCAACTTACCTCAGAGACAATTTGGGACCAAGAATGAATTTTTTACAAGGAGAAAAGATGCTTATGGAGCAAACCCTAAACTTTTTTTTGTTCCTGACTACTTTATCTTGTTTCTTTTATATTTCCTTGTTTATTTTCGTCTGCGCGCACCTATATATATGGTATCTCTATCAAGAGCTTCTTCGAACTCATTATAGTTGAAAGTGTGCTATTGCTCATTTAAAGAATTAATAATTCAGCGATGAAAAGAGGTGAAACAGTGGATGGAAGGCATGGAAAGAGGCCTCTCCCTTCCAATGAATCTGCTGATGAAGATGAAGATCCGTTTCCAATTTACTCAGCTCAATCGGAACATGACATGTCTGCTATAGTCTCTGCCCTCTCCCAAGTTATGGGAAATACAGACACAAATCTTGCTTCTGTGCCTGGAAATCCATTAGCCCAACCTGATTCAAGTAATGCAGGAGTGCAAATCCAACAACAACCCGTTCAACAAGGTACAAAAACGCTTACTTTTACAAGAGAAATTGAATAATTCTATTTTTACATAATGGAGTTACGTAATGATTTAATAATATGTCACCACATCATGTATATGGAGACTATTATATACATGTAGCACAACAGAGAGAAATTATACTTGACATTGAGTTTTTCCATGCACAGTACTCGACAGAATAGATAAGCTTTTAACTATTAATTCTGTGCATGTGAACTCTGAAGGAAATGGAAACCAGAGAAGAAGACACTATAGAGGAGTCCGGCAGCGTCCATGGGGTAAGTGGGCTGCGGAAATACGCGATCCTAATAAGGCAGCAAGAGTATGGCTTGGAACTTTCGAAACTGCAGAGGCTGCAGCTCTAGCATATGACGAAGCAGCACTTAAATTTAAAGGAAACAAAGCTAAGCTCAATTTCCCTGAAAGAGTTCAAGGATTTACTCAGTTTGGTGGTTATCTCACTACACCTGGGAGAGACAATAATAGTAATAATAATTTGTACTACGGATCCTCCGGCATCTACCCTGAAGGAACGTCGTTTGTTTCACCGCTCTCAACAAATATACCGATGGTATCTACACTAGCATTTCAACAGCAACAAGAACAAGGCCTTCCAGGATTTCAATCACATTTTGGAAATTCTTCGAGCTCTGTAGATTATCTGGAAAAATGGGGAGAATTTGATGGCTCTTCATCAGGAAGGTGAATTCTATTATGTGATGCAATAAGATGAATTACTAAGTGGAGGTTTGATCCTTCGGCTTTGTGTATTTGAAACATGTTGCAATTTTTAAGTTGATTAAGGTATGAATATGCATCCTAAAGACATTAAGGTTTGGCTTTATTCACTTCAGAATGATTAGGAAAACTATTCTGTGTATTAGATGACATGTTATGTTATATCGTTCACAACTATGGTTCTATATAATTAAGTTTAAATATATTTGTTGGAGATTTGACATATTTATTCTTTGAAATTTGTTTTTCGACACATCCCTAATGAACAGGTCGTTCGTTTCATTTATTTATTAGTTCAAAGCTCTAATCAGCATATTTTTCATAAAGCGGTCGAATTCTTTTTACATACGAAGGTTCTATATTGGAGGATTAGGGTTGGTTTAGAAGTCCCCCTACCTTCATGTTCTACATATATGCCTTTGCACTTGGAACGGTGAGCGTCAGTGAAGATGTGAACTGCCTTCGACCCAATAAAGTCACCCTGGGTACCCTATACAAAACCCTAATTAAACATCTAATCACTAGTTAACATGCATGGAGCAAAAGTCTCCTAATTTGGCTTTTGTTAATAAAGAAACAAGGACGATATATAAAAGATTGAATTCATATGGATTAATATATGGCATACACAGAGAGAGAGAGAGAGAGAGAGAGAGAGAGAGAGAGAGAGAGAGAGAGAGAGAGAGAGAAACACATGCTTCCTCCAAAAGTTACTTGAGATACTCTTTTGGCATTTCCGAAGTTTGAAAAAGGGCTTCTAAAAAAGATAATCAATCGAACTACATTGTCAATATGTAGATTTATGCGTTTGAAGCAATTGAGGTTACTTTATATATACGCATATAAACACAAATGTGAAAATGAAGAAATTCGAAGGTCATCAAATTCGGCAAGACATATAAGTAATCAAGATAAAAGAAAAGCATAGATCAGATTGACTAAAATAAAGGAATCGTGTGTGTTGAGTGTTTCTTGTCGTTTTAATCGTTAGTGCATTTTAATCAAACACGTCTGTCATCCTGTGCCCGCTTGTGGAATTTTTTTTTTTTTCCTCCTCCTCCTTCTGGTATTGAGGCATTGAGATTTTTGACTTGACTTAGTAAACCTGGGTCACTTTGACCAGTTCAAATTCTTCTACTTCTTATGGCTATTTTGTGACATTCTGATTGGTGCACATTTTTTTCCCAAGAATGCATTTTTTTAATGTGATGAAAAATATTATTTTATTGAAAAATGTGTGGTTCAAAATTAGAAGAAAAATAAGAATGAAAAAATAATATGGCTCAAACAGGGGCAATTCATATCTCTCTTTTGGTATTTATTCAAGTTGACCGCAAAGTTCTGTCGGATCCAATTAATGTACTTAATGATAAGTAGGATATCGTTCCCACAAGATCTACGTACTTAATCTATGATCAATTAATGTTAACCTTAATCAAATGGTCAATTTTGTTGTGTCGAATTTATCTCAATTAATTATTTAAACTACTTATGCTATTGAGCAAATCATTAAGGGTTTTTTTTAAATGAGGTGAGATGATTACTAAGACCTCGAATCTCTCTTATTAATTCGTTTCAATAACATGACAATATATACACATTGTTGTTAATCAATATTCCTAAGTTAATTAATAGTGGCTCTCGATAATTATTAAATATATCCTCTCATATAACCTTTTTATACCTCTATGAAAGATACGAATATAAAAGCATGCATTAAAAACTTTAGAACATTTATAAAAATTATGCAAAGGATAGTGGTATATGTCTATCTCCTATCGGACTTTACAATAATTGTTATAATGTGTTTCGTATCCTATTGTCTCTCTCGATAACAATAAATTTTATCCAACAATTCAATTCATTTTGTACCCTGAATGAAATATTGAAAAAATGTTGAAAAGTTGCAAAATAATCTCCAAACTTTGGATTTCTTTTTTTTTTTTTTTTTGTCATTTTTCGTTTCTTCCAGTTCCACTTAGAATCATCAAGTTTCACGTAATAAACGAAGTTTACAATAAATTGGGCTATAATTAATCGAAAGAAATATGATATTTTAAAGTCCGGATAAGTGTATATCACTCTCCATCCACCTTATATAGGAGAATTACATCAATCGGTGCCACCGAGTAGTGGGCAGCCATATGCACTCACAATGAGTCAGAATTTAAATTAGGTGTCGGTAGACAAAAGGATAAAAATTTTGCTCGAACGAAAGATTTCACATATCTTAAAGAGTGAGAATGGTTCATGCGTACTTATAAAAATAGAGTGGTGATAGGTAAAATTCATGTCACATTTTCTTTGTTGTCAAGTGTTAAATTGATGTCAAGTCTTGTGTCCATTGTCAAGTCACATTTAATATGTAATAAATTGTCGGTGCACATCGACTTGTAGATTTTTCTATTTAGCAACATAATTTGAGAGGGATTTTGGTTCAATAAATGATTTTAAAAGTTATAGATGGCAATTTTTATGTTAATTTGTCAAAAAAAGAAGAGTGAGCTTGCTTGCACTTCAATTAGTTTATACACGTAAGGTGCTGTTTTGAGAAAAATTGGTTAACTTATAACCACAAAAGAACTATGAAAAAAGTTAAGAGGACTCGATTTGTTTAAATCTACTCCTAACAAACTTCAATCTTTATGACAATTTGGGTGTGTTTAAAAAACTTATGCAAAACATTGTTAATTGTGTTGAAACTGTCTGAGACATATAAGGCTAGAATTTTGCTTAATTCCATGCCTATCACTTACAAAGAATGTAATTAAGTAAGGTGGGAACACTTAAAAACATGAGACAGATAGATTTTCTTATGAGTAAAGATAAAGAGACCAAGTCAAAAAGCATGATAAGAAAATGAAAATGTACACATAATGAGGGATAGAACACATTTTAAGCAAAACAGTCATGAAGGAAACCAAGGCAGTAGTAATTTGAGTGGTGAGAATAATAAAAAGAAGGGTAGACGTTGGGAAGTCTAAATCTGAAACTAATGGTAAGCGATGTTATAGATGTGGTAGGTCTAGACATTTTATAAGAGACCGTCCTAAGAAAAAAGGTAAGCAAAAAGAAAAGGTGAGAGATGAGGCAAATGTTGCCACTGGGTCTAGTTATGACCCGAGTGAGGTGTATTGATAAGAAACTCTATTACTCCATTTGCTGTGAATTGTTTTTCATGAATGATTGCTTGATTCGGCGTATTGTTTTATTTTGCATTTCATTATGTTGGAAGTGTACATTTGCATGCGTTTGAGAGTGATCATGTTACTATGTGTATCATGTTTGCATGCAAAGCGGTTGGGATTACTATTGTGAGAATTGACACTAGGTGTCTTCTTACTTTAGTAGATGCATTAGCAGTAAGTTTGTCAACTGGTAATGTGGGGTATAAATTTCAAAGGGTCCATTGGTGATATGTAATGGGGGTGTGGAGAATGACATTTGGATTACGAGAGGTGAGGTGATTAAATATTTTGGAATCATCTATCTGTTAGAATCCTGATCGAGTGGAGTTAGAGATTGACACTTCTGCCTCCTTTATTAGGTGGAGACCCATTATCTACTTAAGTTGAGAGAGGTGAGGTAGTGATAAAGAAACATCTCATGGACTTAGGATCTTTAGCAGTTTACTGGTTAGGCATGAAGAGTGACCAATATAGGGAGCGTGGTTGACGATTAGAGGAGAAATGTGTTCTCTAGATAAGAGCTACACTGAATGGGGTAGGATAATTGTCGAAAGATTTTTATTTGGGGTCATTTATGAATTGGTTGTTTATGCTAGCCATTTACTTGATTAAGTTTGTGTTAATTTGATATTCTCTGCGTGTTGAAAACGTTAAAAAGATCTTTGTATTATCTTATGGTGTTTCTTTATCACATATTTTATAATTATGTGTTATTATGTCCTCTTGATTGATTATTGAGTATATCATATTGTACCGGGGTTCTTGACCTGAGCACTTTATGAGTACATGAACATGTATGGTATGTATTTCGGATTCAAGAACACGTAAGATCTCTGATTTCAATTTTATTTGATTGCCTTGAATAGGCAAATATAAATTTGGTTTTATTTTCTTGCAGGTTCATTGGGTATCAATATGGAGATTTGTTGGGTTTTGATACCCAATAAATTCGGATAATGATGTTAAAAGGTTGGATTAATTTTAGTAGGCTTTGGCCGAAGATTGAAATATTTATCGACACCACAATTGAATGGATCGACCCTAAAACAAATTGGATCATTGGATGTAACTATCTGTGTGACTTCTGTTGTGCACCAGACCGACACACTTACAGATGAAAATGCCTTCATTGACTACAACAATGAATGGATTGTTGATTCTGGTTGTTCTTATCATGCAACGGAAAATGTCGATCTACTATCTAATATTCATCCGCATTGTAGGAAAATGATCCTTGTGACAGCTGATAATTTATTACATCTTGTAATAAAAGGACATTTTAAAGAAGGTAACTCTAATGATGGAGGCATTTTTCTCAAAGATGTTTATCATATTCTAAGCTTAAAGAAGAAACTCGCTTTAGTTTCCCAAATAACAGATTCCGGAAGGTATGTTCTTTTTGGTCCAGATGATGTACACTTTTTTTTTTTTAACGTGAAGCATATTGCAGCTGATATTTTGTTTACTGGAAAAAGAAAAGAATCATTATATGTATCGTCTACAAGTGATGCATATGTTCAAAAGGCAAGATATAATGCAAGCTCAACATTTTGACATGCTCGTTTGGGCCATGTTGGTTATCACTTGCTACAGAAAATCTCTACAAAGAAACTTCTTGATGGTATTTCTATTTTTAAAGATATTCATCATGATGTGATTTGTCCTGGTTGCCAATATAGAAAGTCTCATCATCTTCCTTTCCCAAATTCAGATAATAGAGCATCTACTGTGTTACAGTTGGTCCATTTAGACCTCTTGAGGCCAACAAGAACACCTAGTTGTACTGGTTATCATTATGTAATGGTTATTGTGGACAATGTTTCTCAATTCACTTGGGTTTATTTCTTGGAACACAAAAGTAAGGTTTTCTCCAAATTTATTAAGTTCAAGCAGGATGCAGAAAAAGAATTTGAGTTACCAATAAAGTGCTTGTGCACCGACAATGGAGGAGAATATATGTCCGATCAATTTATAAATTATTGCATGGAACATGGGATTCTGCATCAAATGACTTGTCGAGAAACCCCACAACAAAATGGGGTTACTGAGAGTAAGTTAGCTCATCTAACATCTATGTCCTTATCATGGCTACATACAAAGAGTTTTCCAAGAGAGTTGTGGACTGCAGCTATTCTGACAGCTTGTCATGATATAAATCAATTACCTCCATAGCCAGGGAAAGAATAATCTCCTTTTGAGTCATTGTACCATCGCAAACCCAATGTAAGTTATTTTCGAGTTTTTGGGTCTATTTGTTGTGTTCATATATTAACATAATCTAACTAAAATTTACCCAAGGGCTAGGTGTTGTATTTTTGTTGGCTATGACACTCACAAGAAAGGATGGAGATGTATGGATCCATAAATAAAGAAGGTCACGGTTTCCCATTATGTAGTGTTTGATGAAGTGTCATCTTACAAGTTTGATGCAAATGAAAGAAAAGGCACATCTGATCTTGTATTTTTTCTTGATGCTGTATCAATTGATAAAGGGAGCAATATTTCTTCATCTGAGAAAACATTTAGAAAGATGAGGTTACTGATGCTATTACACGAAAGTCAACAAGACAAAGAAAACAACCTGACTATCTAGCTGATTATGAAGTTGAGTTAAATCATTTTTGTGTCATGTCTTGTTTTTATATGGGAGATTCAAGTGGGAATGAGCCAAAATCCTACAATGAAGCTAAAGGGAAATGCAAAAAAACATTTCAACCTTAAACAAGAATTGCACGTGGGAGCTTGTACCAAAACCAGATGATGCTGATTTAGTTACTTGTAAATGGGTTTACAAATTGAAGAAAGATGGTAAAATTGACAGGTTCATAGCCCATCTTGTTGCTCGTGGGTTCTCTCAGCAATATGGTCTTAATTACAATGAGACTTTTAGCCCCGTTGCTAAAATGGCAACAGTTCGAACAATTATTTCTGTCTATTAACAAATGTTGGAAATTGTGGCAACTACATGTGAAAAATGCATTCCTTTATAGGGAATTTGATCTTGATATCTTTATTGAACAACCACGTGGATTTATTTCCAAGGAGTTCCCCGATCACGTGTACTGGCTCAAGAAGGCTTTGCATGGCCTCAAGTAAGCTCCACGTGCCTGATTTTAGGAACACGTTAACTTCTTCAGTCAAATTAGTTGAGATTTTTTTAGTATAAATTGAAATCTGTTACTACTCATCACTAAAGACTGCACGTGGCCATCAGTACTAAGTTGTGGGATCCGATCCGAGGCCCTGCTCCTAAATAGACCGAGGCCCTGTCGTCAGCAGAGGCCTAATCACTTCTAAGGCACCTCCTGGATCTGAGGCCCAGTTGCAGGCTCCCAGCTCGTGACGGCCCATGTGTAGGGATCTACTCATGATGAAGATCTTTATTTGAATGATTGATGTGACATTTGTATAAAGTATATTTGTGTCATGTCTTGTCTTGTCAATGTAAGAACATTAAATGCTTTGAAAAGCTAGGAAGGTCAATTTGATGGCTAGGACTTGATGCTTTGGCCGATGAGATGAGGCCACGTGTAAATTGATCCAATGGTCACCATTCCATTTGTAACACTATAAATACCCACACCATGTAACAATTGAAGACTAATGAAACTTTATATACTCAAAGCATTCTATCTTACTCTCTTATCAGTTATTTACAACTACAAATATTGCTTTCATATATTGATCATTATTCAATCTTGTTCCACAAATCCTGCTAGAGTTCGAACGGAACCATTTTGTGTCGTTGAACTTCTCCCACGTCCAATCTTTGGAGCAATTTCAACAGTAGATCGGCATTAACGTGCTGGATATGGCTTATGCAGGCACGAGTGGACCCGACATCTGTTGAGTTTGTTTTTTTAGGTCAACAAAATCTGTACTTATAGATGTTAGTAGGACAGAGCTTCAGTTTTCTCTTTGTCTCTAGTTCTTTATCAATTAATAAAATATATATAGTTTGAAGAGCATCTTTTTTTATGCTCCTCTATTTGTTCTTACTCCTCTTTTTTTTGTACTTTTCTTGCTTCTCTATTCTTTCTATAGTCTGTTATAATTTATCATAGAACTTAGTTCATTCCGACGACATATATTCTCAACCTTTTAAAATTCGTTGGGATATTGAAAACACACTGAAATTATGATATAGTTTATTCAAAGAGAATGTCAAGGATCCTAATGAATTCCAAATAACACGAAATAAGAAGCAAACAAATTTATACCTCTATGAACAAATAAAATTCGAATAGTCACAAGTTTGGATACTACCAAATAAGGAGCAAAACCAATTTTTTACCCCCATGATATAAAATCCAAAGTGTCCCAAATTCGACCATGTCAAATGAATATATTTTCTTAATTATTATAAGCTTGTAAGTTAATGTGTCAATTAATTATGAATACGAAGTAATTTTATTAGTTTAAACAGTGAAAACATTGATATCTTCAAATGCAAGAGGAATTATTCCCACTTTCTACTTTATTCTATAATACATCGAATCTTTACCAGCTTTTTTTCCTGTTATTTCGGCGACGCCCCATATTTTTGTTCGCTTGAAGCACACGTGTGTACTACATAATCATCATTGAAGTAGAAAGGCCCACTAAATGAAGATTATTTCAAATGAAACCATTTCCATTTACCCGAGTTCGGTTTAATTTCCCATTTGATTCTTTCTTTGGTCGCGTTCCCTAAAGATTTTATACCTTAGTACAACAACTTTTTACTGAGGAATAATATCCCTTTTAAAATGGAAAGGGACACGATCGAATAGGAATAGGGAGAAAACAGTGGATGAAAATTACTCAATTCTAAATTATTCTTCATTAGTAGAAGATAATGAAAAATAGTTTCAACAAGAAAAATAAAAGACTTTTTTGAAGATAAAAAGTATGGTACTTAAAAAATATTCACTGTTTTAGATCATTCGACACCCTTTATCTAAAGAAAACATTCAAAGATTAGAGTGTGTTTGGTACTTATTTTTAGGTACATTTTTATTTATTTATTATTTTTTTGAAGGAAATTTTTTATTTTTTATATATGTATAGATTATTTATATTAACAATATAAATTTTTGATAAGTGTATTTTATACACTTATTCTGGCCTTAAATAGTAACATTTAGTAGTTCTTTTGATGAAATATAGCCTAATTTATTGTATATTTTGTTTAATAGAAGAAACTCAATGATCAGAAGTGGAATTGGAAGAAATAAGAGGAAAATAGAGAAAAATTACGAAATCAAAATATGGGGACTAAGTTGCAATATTTTAATAGTTCAGTCGGACCACAAAATGAAGATTGAAGATGTTATATGTTCAATTGGATGTAATTAGAAGTTAAAGGAATGAAATTGTAAAAGAAACGGACAGAAAATAATTGAGAATAGAATTTGGGGACCAAAACGTAAAGTTTGAAAGTTGGTATAACTGGGCGATTGTCCAATTATAAGGTCGGTCGATCACCCAGCTTGATAAATCAAAGGTAAAAGCAAAATTTATGCATTTATGCCTAGGCGATCTCTAGCAAACTCATGCTGTTTCATTTTTCTTTAAAAATTTTACATGGAAACCACTTTCTTGCACGATTTTTGACCTAATTTCACCCCTATAAATACAAGACACCTCTCATATACATCTCATACACCAAAATTCATCAACTAACATAATCAAATAGAGATCAATCTATTGTTCTTGTGAGAATTAAATGGCAATCACAAGTTTTCGAGAAATTGGAGTTTCAACCTTGATTTTTGGAGAGAAAACAAAAAGATATAGAAGAGATTCATCAAAAAACTATTGAAGAGATTCAATACATCTTCTTCTCCTTTATCAATCTTAAATTCGAGTTATGTTATTCTAATTAAACATAATTTATTTATTTATTTATTTATTTTTATTTTTTTGTGATTTTGTAATGCTATGGTAGGGTTTTAATTACTAAGACATTGATGAACCCTTGTTAATTTTTGTTTTAAGATAAATTTGATAATTTGACAAGCAATATGTGTTTAGTTTTGGATGATTGTTATAGGGTTTAATGACTTTTCAATTACTTGATTACTAAGTGGATTGATTGTGAATTTTATTAATTTCGAGAGAAACAATAGGATAGATAGCACTTTGTAATAATCATTGTGAACTCCGATAGGGGATTGATAAAATTGTTATACTTTGCATGATTTTTATAAATATTCTAATATTTTTAATGCATGCTTTCATGTTCTCATCTTTCATAAAGATATAAGGATGACATGTGAGATGATAGATTTAATTGACATTGAGAGATACTTTTAATTAGGTTGGGAACATTGATCAATAAGAATGTGCACATATTTTCATGTTATCGATTTGCATTGAAACATATCAATAAGGGGAATTCCAAGTTTTAGTTATATCTCATCTTAATTTACAAAAACTCCATAAATTGTTCACTAGAACCATTAGTTTAATTAGATAATTTAGTATAAACTCTTCAAACACAATTTGCTATTCGATTAGAGTTAGAATTGATTGATCCTATATTGAATGCACAGTTCTCGTGGGAACTATAATTTATTCATCACTTTATTGTTTGTTTGTGATATCATTCACTTGTGGGAAATCAAACGATCACTTTCGATACATTATAAGATGAGTCTAATAATTGGTGTTGCCCTCGATTTCCTGATGGATAACGTGAACAATAGATTTCGGTTCCACTCCCATCTACGTATAAAGCTCATGAACACTTGGATAAATTTTAGATGTACATGGTGTTCTCGAACTGTAGGACAAGTGGTCCCTGGCACTTCGACGATCAAGTTGGTCAATTTATATATTTTGAGTGTAGGATGGACAATGAACAAGAATCACAAAAATGTTTATAATATAGGGTCTGAAGAGTAACCAAGCAAAATTACTATTGAGAGTTTAAAAGTGCATTACCTATAATGACACTAATATTAGCTTTTATAGTAAAAGAGGATAGGTATTTACTATAGCATGAATGACATGTGACCTCATCTTAATGATCATCGCATCAGCATCATTGACACTACCTCTACAATTCGAGGTAGAGTTGGTACTAAATGATTCTAAAAATTGGTCATCCTATAATATAGGCCATATATTTGAAAAGTAGACTAATAATCTCACAGAGAGGCGTTGTAGAGATGTCAAATCAATCCGTTGTACATAAGCTCTCGTATGTAAGATCTCTTCAACGGGGCGGAACTAAGGTTCCTTGTAGAAAAAAACATTATCGCTTCAGTACGCTGTAGCAAATCGTGGCATCTTAATTGATGCAAAAGTTTGGCATCTACATGTTACTTCAACTAGGTGTTTAGCATACTTTGGCTTTCTTTGTTAATGTCCTCGATTAGGCCAGGTATGCAAAGTAATATGGAGTACGGACCTTCAGTTTGCGTTTTTCTATTTTCTAATTAGCAGCCACATGGTTAACAATAAGAGCCTTGTAGGACGAAACAGAATAATAGCCCTTTAAATCAAGGCATGAATATTCATACAATGCATGAATTTTAGTAGAAGAATAGAGCAAAATAATATATGAAATGATATGGCATCTTAATTGATGCAAAAGTTTGGCATCTACATGTTACTTCGAACTGGGTGCTTAGCATACTTTATCTTTCTTTGTTAATGAAAGGCTTTATGACTTGAAAAATAAATCTAAAGATGATGGTGGTACAGCTCTAGCCTATAATACTAAGCCCTATATTGATGAAGTTAATGCTGCTGTAAACAGTCCACCCTGTCAAGAATGGATACTTGACTCTGGTTGCACCTATCATATGTGTCCAAATAAAGAATGGTTTACAGAGTTTGAAAATGTGACTGGTGGTAAGGTTTTAATGGGTAATCACATGAGAGGAATAATGCAAAGCACATGAACATACGTATGAGATTGAGACGTATTATCTGGAGAGTTTACCATATGGTATCCTTCCTCCATATTGGTGGACTATTCCAACCGTTACATTGGCCTAATGACATGCAGCTTGCTATATTTTTTGGTATTTCTTTGATTCTCCCCCATATCCTCTCCCTATCATGGTTTGATGGCACTATCCATCATTTGGATCTGTCAAGATCAACACCTATGTTGTGTCAGGATGAGTTTGCAAGCGGGGAAACATCATCAGGGATTACAGAGGAAATTGTATCAGGGCTTTTTTAGCTTCATATGGATAATGTATGATATTAGAGACTGAACTCAGGACTATTCGTGATGAGATATTATTGACTAGAGATCTTAGTTTATCAGATATTTGGATTGAGGCAGATTCGACTATTGTCATTCACTGTATCAACAGAGGTAGCAAACTGTGGCCTATCCAGAGGATACTCAGACAGCTTGCAGATATCATTTCATTTGACAGAGATATGGTCTCCCACATCTTCAGAGAGGAGAACTAAGTTGTAGATACATTTGCTACCGAGGGTTGGCATCATCGTAGTTACCAGGAATATGGACCAACCGACCTACCACAACATATCAGGGCGCTTGTTCAGATTGACAGGTATGGTTTACCCAACACTAGAGTTTAGGTATTTGTTTACTTTTACTTTTATTTTTGCTTTAACTTGTTCTTTTTGTAAGGGAATTAGTACTCATTTTTTACTGATTTCCTTTTATTCTTTACTTTCACTGTTAGGGAAGTAGTACTTCCTTATTTATTGATTTCATTGATATCATTTGTAATCACGTTATTCCTCCACCACAAGTGAGGACATATTAATAAAATCTCGGAGGTACCGCCCTCCTTCCACAAAAAATAAGGGATACATTAAAATCTTGAAAGGTTCTTGCTTGGTTGTTGAAGCTCCCAAGAGACATGGTCTGTATATTTTACAAACAATTTTTTTTACTCTACTTCTACAGCAATCTAGTTCAAAATTATAAGTCACAAATATGGCATAAAAGATTGTGTCATATTAGTGACAAAGGACTACATATTTTCAAAAGGATAACATTGAAAAACTCAATTTCTATGATTATTGCATTTTAGGAAAGCATAATAGAATGTATTTTTTGTCTGGAATGCATAAATCTATGTTAATACTTGAATACTTACATGCTGATCTTTGGGGACCAGTTACTGTGCCTACACATACTAGTTTTAAATATCTTTTGTTAATTATTGATGATTTTTCTAGAAAAAACTAGACTTTTCTTTTAAAATAAAAATCTGACACTTTTAATATTTTCAAAGAATGGAAAGTTTTGATAGAAAACCAAACTGATAAAAAGATTAAGGTCTTAAGAGTTGATAATGGTTTGGAATTCTGCAATCTAGAATTTGATGAATTGTACAAATTTTCTGGTATGTTAAGACACAGAACTGTGACACACACCCACAACAAAATGGTTTAGCTGAAAGAATGAATAGAACTAGTCTTGAAAAAGTGAGATGCATGTTTTTAAGTTCTGCCTTCCTAAGATATTTCGGGGTGAAGCTGTTAAAACTGCAGTTATTTTATTAATAGAAGTCCCTCTAGTGTTATACATTTTAAAACCCTTGAAGAGATGTGGAAAGGAAAACCTGTTGACTTCAGCAACTTGAAGGTTTTTGGATGTGGTGCCTTTGCACATCAATTTGAAGGCAAGTTAGAACCTAGAGCTCTTAAGTGTGTATTTTTTGGGCTATGGTGAAGGGGTTAAGGGGTATAGATTACAGGTAAGGGAAATCAAAGGCTACACGATCATAATTAGTAGAAATGTTGTTTTTAATGAGGATGATGTACCCTATCTTAAAACTGAAAATCAAAGAGAATCCTTTAATCAGACTGAAAATATGGGAAGAGGGAATGAAATTGAGGTGGAGCAGACTGTTACACTCTATGTTGAGAGAAATGAAGAAACACTTGATGATGGTGCTCCTGTTGATGAACCTGAAGCTTATTTAGAAATTGACCAGTCTTTAAATAACTATCAACTTGCTAGGGATAGGCAAAAAAGACAAATAAAAGCTCCAGTTAGGTTTGAAGAAATCCTATCAAAGTATGATTGAAGAAGAGCTTAAGTCTTTTGAGGAAGCTATAAATAGTAAAGACTCTAATCGTTGGCTTACAGCAATGCAAGATGAAATACAATCACTTAAAAAGAATAAAACTTAGGTTTTGGTTAAAAGACCAAAAGGAAAAAAGGTTGTTGATTGTAAATAGATTTTCAAAATTAAAAGAGGAGAACAAAGTGTGAATGACATTGATATAAAGCTAGACTTGTGGCAAAGGGCTTTACCCAAAAAGAAGGAGTTGATTTCAATGAAATCTTCTCACCAGTTGTGAAATTCACAACCGTTAGGGTTATTCTAGCTTCAGGTAATCAATTTAATTGGGAATTAGATCAATTGGATGTCAAAATAACTTTTTTAAATGGTGACTTAGATAAAACAATTTACATGAAACAATCTAAAGGCTTTGAAATAAATCAGGAAGCTGGCTTAGTTTGCCTTTTTAAAAAATCTCTATATGGCTTAAAACAAGTTCCAAGGCAATGGTATAAAAAAATTAACAATTTTATACTTGGACTTAGTTTTAAGAGAAGTAACTTTGATACCTATATTTATTGTAGAGGAAATGGTGGAGAAAACTCACTTTATCTACTCCTTTATGTGGATGACATGCTACTGGCAAATCATGACATAAAAGAGGTAGAAGAAATAAAAGACAAACTAAAATCAGAATTTGAAATGAAGGACCATGGTCCTATTAGAAAGATTTTAGGTATTGAAGTTAAGAAAAATAGGAGAAAAGGCACACTAAGTCTTAGCCAAAAATCATACAAGCTGAAATTGCTAAATAAGTGTGCTATGTCTGATTCCAGAAGTGTGAGTTTACCTTTGGCTAATCACTTTAAACTTCCAAATGAACAATGTCCTAAATCTAAATAAGAATTTGAAAGAATGGCTAGAGTGCGACATTCTAATGCTGTTGGGTCTGTTATGTACTTTATGATTTGCTCCAGACCAGATTTGGTATATTTTATTAGTGTTTTGAGTAGACATATGTCAAATCCTGGTGAAACATATTGGGAACCATGAAATGGATTCTTAGATACATTAAGGGTACTTCTGATTTAGGAATACAGTTCAGGAAACAATCTGAAGGTGTTGTTTTAAGAGGATTTACTGATTCAAACTATGCTGGTGATAAAGATAACAGAAAATCCACTTCAGCCTACATGTACACTTTGTGCAATTCCTGTATAAGATAGAAATTCCAACTTCAAAAGATTGTTGCATTTTTATCCACTGAGGCAGAATACATAGCTGCCACATATGCCATTAAAGAAGGAATTTGGTTAAAATGGTTATTAAATGAATTTGGTTTTGCTAAAGAAGTTGTTCTTTATTCAAATAGTCAATCTGCTATTCATTTAAGTAGAAATCCAGTATTGCATAACAAATCTAAACACGTTGATGTTAGATTTCACTTTATAAGGGATATAATTTCACAAGGGGTTGTGAAACTTGAAAAGATTTCTACTAATTATAACTGTGCTGGTGTAGGTACTAAGGTGTTGCCACTAAACAAGTTCCTGAATTGCTTAACCTTGCTGGACATCACCGCCGATTGATTTGAGGATCTGCTACGAAGTACTGATGATGTCAAAAATGGAAATAACCACTGGAGGAAATGAATGTGAATCATTGTACCAGGGTAGAGAATATGAAGATGGCACAATGATGCTATTACCTTGCTAACTGGAATTGTTGACTAGTTGACTGATTCATTGATTTTATTATAGTGCAAAGTCGTGTTTGAATTGGAAAGCTGTGTTTCTACCTAAAATGAATGGATGCTCCAGATGTCACCAAGTGTCAGCCCCACAACCGTTGGATGGAGACCTTTTGGTGACTCATTTAAATAGCATTCCAGGGTTAGAACTGTGCACACTCTCTAATTTTCTCTCATCTCTACGCCGTTCGAGTTTTACCTCACCTTCTCTCTACAAATCAAAACTCTCTTTTGATTTGTTACTTTATCAATTATTGTAATCTTGAGTGATTTCAATTTTATTAGAGTATTGTGTTCTTGTGTGTATGATTGATTATCGAGTGAAGGATGAGATATTCTGATCTTTAGTGGTTACTGCCTGAGTGTCTAAATCTGGTTATTCTTGCCTTGGTAGTGTTCCATTTTGAACGGTGGTTGTTTCAGTGACTTGGTATATTTTGGGTTATTGCCTTGGGGCAACATTAAATGAAGTTTCTCTTTTCTTTACTGTCTTTATTCATTTATTCATGTATATTTTGTTATTGAACTAATCTTGTTGAACTTCCTCCTAACAGTGTCTTTTCTAATATCAATCTCTAATTAAAACTTATAAGGGTTATAAACAATGTGACATACTTTTTTTGATAATTAATATATAGTTGCCTAGAATTCAATAACTAAACAACTTTACCATTAAAATATACTCATTTTTGTAATCGTTTTTGTTTTAATGAAATTATTCGTGTATACTTGGATTTTAACATTCCATGCAATTTAATAAACATTATCTAGAAAATATTGTGCTCCATAGGTAAGGATAAAATGATAGTGTATTAACAAAGGATTTGGATGAGTAATTCAATTATTATGACTCGTCCTATGAGAGTCTTATTATTTGTCTTGTGACAGTCAGTTAGAAAATAGTAGGAAGCTACCAAAAAGCCTGCATTCTACATCATGTTGCTACCTGGCCTAATATAGACCATTAACAAAGGAAGTCGAAGTGAGCTAAGTGCTAAGAGGCCAAACCTCCATGCAAGGTGTTACAATTTGCTACAACACACTGAAATGATGAGCATTTGTTCTACAATGCATCTTTCATAACTTTATCCCACCCAAGAGATCTTCCATGCTGAATTTTATGTATGACTGATTGATTTGATATCTCTACAACAAACGTATCTTTGTCAACTTACCAATTACTTTTTAGATGTCAGGTCTAGACTATAAGGTGGCTACTTTTCTGAATCATTTAATGCCCCATCTACCTAAGATTGTAAAGCTAATGCCTATAAGGCTGAAGCGTCATCATTAAGATGAGATCACTTGTCATACATATGACGGTAACCATATCTTCTCTTATCTTCTACTATTAAAGGTCACTCTTGCTTTATAAGTAATGCAACTTTACACCCTCAATAGTAACTTTGCTAGGTATTCTCTTCAAATTCGGTATCATACACATTCTTGTGACTCTTATTCATCGTTCATCTCATAACTAAAATATATAAGTTGACCGACTTGATCGATAAAGTGTCAACGACAGCCTCCCTATCATCAAAGAAAGCCACGTGCATTTACCGATTGACCAAATGTGCAGAAGTTTTACATGTGGATGGCAGTGGAGCCGATATCTTTTGGTCATGATGGTCAGCCTAAAATCTAGGTCAAAAGATTTGTGCCATTTATGGGTATGGGCAACCATACTTTAACCACGAGCACACCCGTAAGAAAAGGCTTAATGGAAAACTCATCTGCTTTCACTTCGAAAAATGTTGTTCTTGGATAAAGAAGAAGTTGAAGTTTTGAAGAAAAGTCAAAGAGTTCTTCATTTTCAGCCTTTTGATCTTAAAAGTTTACAAACGGCGAAGTGTTATAAGTTTTACTTAAATAAAGGATAAATTTTTAAAATAAAATCTACACTAGGAGACCCCATTTGAAGAAAAAAAGGCGACTTAACAAACATGAGAGCTAGAGAAGGAGATGTAAACTTATGAAGATCGCTGATGGAAATCTGTAAATAAGAGGCCCTCCAACCTGAATCAACCACCTCCAACCCCATCATCGAAAAAGTGGAAAAGTTACTATATACCTCACCAGAGAGGTAGCAGCAATGTATATTAATATGAGGCGCATCACATAGCAAAATTCTATATTGCAACTTTTCCTTCAGTAGATACCGGCACAAGCCGGCATACCTCCCAATATGCCTCATCATGGCTTCTTGTAGGGCTTCCAAAGCTCATAAAGAAACTAGTAAAGAGAAAAGGAAGAAGTAAAAAATGATAAGGCTCAATATTATAGGCGATAAAGAGACGTCGGCTATGTTGAGAAGGATGTGAAAGTTGATATTTTTCAAAATCACCCAAGGGGTCAACTTTCAAATGGCCCATTTGATAGAGAGGACAACTTTCCTCCTTCATATAAATGAGAGCAGAGACCTATTATGTTTACCAACATCTTTAATAGTTTAGGAACTGGAGCACCAAAAATAGGTCTCAGGATGTGACGTTAAGAAATAGGTCCCATGAAGAAATTTCATAAATAAGCCAAAGAATGAACATTAGCCTAGGAATATACGAGAGAGGAAAACTGATAAAACAGTGGCAATTGAGCAATCTATGAGCTTTTAACCTTAACAACTGCTTCCCAGTTATGGAGCAGATGAGGATGATGAACCACTTATGAGCTGGATAAAGATGAAGATTGTTATATCCACTTTTCCTAGAAAATCATGGACGTTTATGTCCTCACTAGCTACATACTTCTCCTCAGCACTTACAAGATCCAAACCAGCTTGAGAAGGGCCTCCTAGCATTAAAGTGCATAGTATTTTACTTAACTCTCTTAGAAGGAGCAAAGAGGTAATACTCTAGCTACGTTCTAAAAGTGTTAGGATCCAACCATTTTTGAAAAAGTAGTTCATCACATTTTTTGATCTTTGATAACAAGAGCATATCCAGTCCAATGCCTCCACGACATGGGGTAAGCAGCTAGTGAGTATTGAAAAGTTACTTGACCGACTTCGTTAATAAAATGATCTATTGTGTGGACATATCTGATGCAAAAGCTTTTTCTGCCCTAAAAGAGGGGTCAACATGAAAATCTTATTTTGGAAGGATGTTCACAACAAGATCATCAACAAAAAGATGATCAACCACCAAACCATATGGGTAGTGGATCTCATCTACTACATAGGCATAGAGAAAGAGGCCATTTTCTCACCTAGTAAACAAGCAATAATGCTAGGTGGGACAATATATCATCCCCACTTTTGGTCTATATATGCCACAACGATACTAAATTCCCTTGCACCTTTTGTTTATAATGAGGCTAGTCCTAGCTGCTACGGGCATTAGAGTGTGAACCTCCAACATCCAGCCTACTATAAGGGCCAATGACAATATATCCTAATAGGGTCTTAGGGACTCAATGCCTTACTGGAGGTTCTACTGAGCCTATGGCCATAGCACTAAGAATTGGAGAGATAACTAAAACACCACAAAGAAGAATAATCCCCACATACCTAAGAGAGGAAATTATACCCGGTAGGGAAAGCTACCCCTACCATGGCAGGAAAAGAATAGGTGAACCCTTAGAGAGAAGCGCTTCTACCAATCCAAGAGACGGAAGAAGATCCCAGGCCTAGAGGTGGGAAAAAATAAAGAAGAGATCCATTGAGGAACATCGATAACGTACCCATCAAGGAGATAGATATAATCTTGGGGGCCCTTAGGTGGATATATAGTCCAAGAACGCCCAAAAAAATATGCTAGAGAGGTAACAATCCTCTCAATGACTAGCTACATAATCAATAATTGACCCTCTAGATGAAGAGTGGTAAAACTCATCACCTTTATTGAAGAAGATGCTAGAGAAATGCGTTGTCTCCACTGTGATACCTTAGTGGTAAGAGAGATAGGAGCCAACAATAAGCTGAAGTATATACTGGTAGATAATGGAAGCTCCGTCAGTATGTTCGACCCAATGCTAATTGACCACCCACTCATCCCCATGTTCGACCTACTGTTCGAATTCACAGGTGACAACATCATCCCAAGAGGTAAAATCACTCATCATTGAGATGTGAAAGAGCCCTTTGTAGTACACCACTACATGGAGTTCTTAGTGGTAGACAACAAGCAAGCCTATCATGGAGTATTTATGAGACCAGCCCTGAAAGAATTATGGATTGTCACCTCTATACATAACCTATGCATGAGATTTCATATGGACTATGGCATTGCTACCATTAAAGCAACTAGGGTGAGGTTAAAAGGTCAATATGGTGGTAGTTGATATAGAAATAATCAAAGTCCCTAAGGAAAGAGAAGATGTTGAAATAGCAGATCATCTATAAGAAGAGAAAGACATAGTCAAGTCTCTTGAAGAAGGGACAATTGCCAGAAAAACCTTAAAGAAGAGAGAATATTTGATTAATTGGACCTCACATCACTGAGTTCAATTTGTAGGCGCTGGAAAGCTTTTTGATAGACCCTAGAGAATTGATGAAATCTCTCTATGTTAAATAAGACCTATTGGGAAAGTAAAGGTTATCCTCAAGAAACTTTTATGCAAAAACTTGGACGTTTTGGCATCAAAACATGAATACATGGTTGGCATTGAACCTCTTTTGCTTTTTTCCAAAACATTCATTTTTTTCTTCTACAGGTCTTTTAGTTGCTCTTGGGCCGCTATTAATTACAAACTTTATTGTAGTGGTAGCTGCCACGTTGTTGATTGTATAATAAGGGCATTAGGGACGAGCTCATCTTTGTAGCCCCTAAGTAAATTAGGGGCCTTGTCACTTGTCCCTATTGAGCTACATTGTTATCTTTTCTTCGGTGACCCTCTTCACGAACCTTCAACTCATCCTATTCAATTGTAATGGTAGGGATAGCACAAGGGACAATTGGCTTCGGTGGAAGTGGTGTGAGGCATGTAATGATAGGAACTAAAGAAGATGAGGCCCTATGCACCTCAGAGCTCTTTGTTTTGCACCTTCTTCAAAGATTGTTCATTTTCTTATGTAGACCCATAAAGATGGACCCTACTAATCCTATCAAGCTCGTCTATTAGTTTCTTATACACATCTATTTAATTCTTTGAATTTTTCATTTTCTGACTAACCTTTTTGATAGAAGACGTGTAGGACCTCAAATAGACCTTCTTGGCATTTAAGTCAATAGAGATCTGTTAACAATTTGAAAAATTAAATAAAAGGCATAAGTTGAAGCGAAGTTTCAAAATTTTACCATGGAAAGAAACCCATTAGGATTGGATGAAAATAGTACTTCCATCGACGAGACAGGATAAATCACAATCCTTGGATGGAAGCCTATAAATGTCTTCTATAATTCTTAACTCCAAAATAGATAATTCGAAGTAACACACCGAAGTTGCAAAAGAAATCAATGAATTTATAAGTATATAAGCTTATAAATAAAAAGAACTATCACTTTGGAGTATAACTCACTGGTGGTACATAGATGGTCGATATGGAGAGAGACGAGATCATATTTATCACTCCTTAGAACTATCTCCCTTACCTAAAGTTCGAGATTATCAAATTATTTGGAATACGCAGAGGGGTATATCCTCGCCCAGGAAGGCATCTTTCAAAAGAAGCAACTCCTTTTATTTTGTTTCATGCATTAGAAAGCAATTGGGTTGGGGTAAGAATATATGACCTCAGGACCTCCTTAAAAAATGGGTGTAGAAGCAGGTGCATCCCTTCCTTTAGGCACGCAACTCGACCTTGGATAGCAAACCCTCTTATGGGGTTTAGGCACTAAAAGGTCTATAGTTTCAAGAATCTTAAATTTTGCCCTAATATTGATTAAATCTTTCTTCGTCATGATCACAGACACATTCAAAGCTCTCTAGTTAGTACTAGAATCTACAAGGCCTTTCGACATTCACCAGATGTGATGCTTCGACACCATCGCCTCGACAATCTCTTTTGATGTCAAATGTTAGGGACCCTGACTTTAGAGGTAACCATCCTCAATTTTAACCGTCTTTTTCTAAAACCTCACAACGAGAATGGAAAGTCATTTTTGAAGGTTTCGAAGAACGGTAAAGATTCAAACCATTCCAATTTCGTCACTTCAACTTCCATCTCGCTCGCTCTAGTACATTTGTAAAATCTATCTCTGAAGTCTCAAGCTTAAAGAATCAGATAATTTTCTAATTTCTTAAATGGTTCTTCTCCAATTGATTTTTTATGTATGCTTAGCGACCCAATTAATCTTCTTTGTTCATGCCTCGTCAATTTCAGCTTTTTTGCCGAAAGCTCACTATCGACAGTGCCACTGTGGAAACAATTGAGGATTGATAAGGCTAAATATATCCACACCACGGTTTTTGATAAAAAGACTACATATTTATTGCACGAAAGGTTCATAAGCTTTACACACTATTAGATTTATGTCTCAAACTTCTTTCATTGCATTCTTATTATCTAACTAACATAAATTGATACTGATTATGGTTTCTCTCTGTTGGGATTTTCAGTGAAATCATTTTTCAAAGTAAAAATATAAAGCTACCACAAGTAAAAATTGTAAAAATGAACTAAGAAACGCCAAGAGATGTTGACCCAGTTCAACCAATCGACCTAAGCTGGGTGGCTCAACGATAACTCATTCCACTAGTGCAATGTTCTACCTTCCAAGAGAGAAAGAGATTACATCAAACCGCTCTGATCGAGTTTTAATCACGGATCGAATCGATCTCCTAAAACTAGAGATGGAACACAAAGATCCAACTAACCACTAAAAAGAGATAACCTACATGAATCAGTCACTCTTTAAGGTCTAGTTATACAATACCAAATTACTCTCCACATGATCAATTACAGAGAACTCAAGAACAAGAAGAAGATTTACAGCCTCAAAACAAAGAAGCAAAAGAGAGAGAAAAGTTTTTTTTGTCTAGAAGAGTCTGAAGGTCGTATAACCAAAAATCAAGAGACAATATAATTCCAAGAATAAACCTCAGCCCTTGATTGTATCTAACGGCTCATATCAAACTTCAACTAGAATAATCCTTGTGCATGCCAAGCTACCAATAAATGGATGCCAACTGGGAAGTATTATCCAAATAAGCAGCAAAGACAATTGACACAAATAGCACTCATTTTCAATGTGTTTTGAGAGACATAACTCTCACAATCTTCACATTGGTTCTCAATAATACAACTCTCTCTTGGTTGCTAAATATGCACATGGATAGATTGTCCATCATCATTGCCCAAGTACATGTACGAGAAATTTAACTTATGTCAATATATAGTAAGGATAAACACAATTTAAACTTAACTACATGCAGAATTTTAGTCCTCATATCTAATAGATTTTTATCGGAATGAATTTTAACCAGATTAACTTCACCTTGAGATAATTTTTCTCTAATGAAATGATATTTCACCTCAATGTGATTTGATCTTTCATGATAAACATGATTTTTGCTAAGTAAAAGAGCACTTTGACTATTGGTGAATATTGCAGGAGTATCATGCATGAATTTTATTTTATTTTAAATTCCTTTTAACCAAATACATTCTTTTACAACTTCAGTTATGGCTACATATTCAGCTTCAATGTTGGATACTGTAACCAAAGGATGTAACTGAGATTTCTAAGTTATGCAATTGTCACCAAGAGTAAATAAGTAGGCTATAGTTGATTTTCTGTTATCTTTATCACCAACAAAATCAACATCTACATGAAGATTTAATGTCCCAACAATAAATCTTTAACAACTAGCAAAATCTTTATGGTTGTTAGGACACTAAATTTTTATCACCAGCAAAATCAGCATCTACACAAGGCCTAGATTTAATGTCCCAACAATATCTCTTAACAAGCATTTCATTCTAGCTCAATGAGGCTTACCAGGGTTGGACATAAATTTGCTTAAAAAACTAATTGCATAAACAAGGTCGGTAATATAACAGCCAAGTCCTCGTCCTCAAATTTTTTTATCATTGTGTGCTAGACTCTTGACAATTATACTATAGTCACTTAGGTTTACTTCCAAATATTTTTCAGGGTCCATTTTAAAACTAAACAACTTCTCTAACAAATATATTTTGTTAGCAGAATCTTAGGCTCTGTTTGATTTGTTAAATTTTCCATGGAAAATGGAAAGTTTTTCCCCCCAACCCACCCATGCGCCCTTTTTCCATGTATTCCCACCTTTTTTTGTGGGAAAATGAATTCCAGTTTTCTGGCCTTTTTTTTTTTTCAATTGGAATAAATTTCATAATCAGTTGTAAAAAAAAATTCGTTTTAATGGACAATTTTCATGTAAAACGAAATCAAACGAACACTAAATTTTGATGAAAAAATTGTACAAAAATAGTTTTCGAGCAATTTTTTTTTTTTTTTTTTACTTTTTGCCAATGCTAACAAATTTCATAATCAATTGTAAAAAAAATCACTTTAATAAACAATTTCCATGTAAAATGAAACCAGATGTGAACAAAAAGATCTAAAATTTTAAAAAAATTTCGAGTGAAAAATTATACAAATCAAACACATTTAATTAATAATTCCCTGGAAAACAAGTTTTAGGCAATTATTTTCCTTGAAATTCATTTTTTTCCCACCAATTTTTCACCCTTCCAATCAAACTGACCCTTAGTTAAAAATAGGGCATCTAAAGCAGTCCATAGAGTTCTAGCAGTTTTAGCATTATCAAATTGTCTAACAATATTATCAGATAAATGCAAAATTATAGAATTATAGGCAATTTCATTCATCTCTTCAATTTCAGCAGGTTTTGCTTTTAACTGTCCAGAAAATGTTTCAGGATCATCAAGGGCCTTTGTAACCCTTTGTTGGACCAGAACGATCCTCATTTTCTACATCCACATAGAGTAATTCCCATTTCCATCGAATTGTGATAATTCGACCTTCGAACTCATTACAAATTCTGTAAAAGGGTGGCTTGTAGTCGTGGACATAGCAGAAAAGGTTTTAAAAACAGTTTTCAAATATTCAATACAGTGAAACCACATTGTTGTAAAACAAACAAGATACCAGAATTGCTCTGATACCAATTGTTGTGAAACAAACCACCGGATTGAGATGTTAAAGTTATATGGTAAATAATAATGAAGTTTATGATCAAGTAAAAGAATAATAAAGACAAGAATATGACAGAAGAATTAAGAAATTTTATTGACTCGAGAATAATGGAGAATAGAGAAAAATTCACAATATATCATATAATTCTAGTAATCTATTTTCTCACACCTTATAAAATTATATAGAAGAGTCTAGTATTTATATGGAACATGTAGGGGATGTCCAAATCCTCCTAGTAGAGTTGTTGATGAAGTAGGATACCAAAAAATCTAGTTCAAAACAAATTACAACTCCTAATGAGGTTTCAAAATAAAACTTCAACTTGACATAGGACTTCAATAGCATTCCAAATTGAATTTTTCTTAATGTGTACTTCAATTAGAATTCTTCAATTACTTAAACAAAGAATTCGAGTCACACCCAAATTCTAATAATTTTCACCTTGACACGAATTCCACCAATGAATGAACAACTTCTTCAACAATAACCAAAAAATTAATTTCTCCAACAAAACACAATACCCCACATCTTCCAATGAATCCAAGCACTATTTTGCAGAATTATCTCAAATTCCCAAAAAATCATAATGATTTTAAATTAATCAAAATGGGCTGTAACACACCCAAAGCAGAATCAAATCTAAAGGCTTTTAAAGAAGACCCCTTGCTAAATTGTAGACATTTTACTCTACTTAAAGCATGCTCAAAAAAATCAGCATCCACATACCATTTTTCATTGGGTCCGTCCCTAACAATTGAATACAATAGCATCGTAGGTGATGGTAGAAAAGCGAAATTATCTATATCTCTATTGAACTGTATTCTTCAAATCTGACCCTTTATGAGCTCCCAAATAAATGTCCACCACGGTACTGAAATTGTGCTGATTGACACTTCTAAATTTTGTACGACCCTGCAAGATGTATAATTAAGATATTTTTTGTCCCTCCAATACAACTTGAGCACCTTTACAAACCTTCAAAACTCCACCTCCATCAAAGAAATCATAACCTTTTGAATCAAAGATAGTCAAAAAGATGAGATTTTTCTTCAAATCTGGAACATGTCGAACCTGGTCAAGTGTTCTAATTGTCTCATCCAAAAGTTTCAATCTAACTGTACCAATTCCAGCAACCCGAAAATATGCGTTGTTTCCCATAACAAGGACATCTTTGCAAAAATTTCATATGTAGCAAACAAGTCCTTATTAGGAAACATACGAAATAAACATGTTGAATCAAGAATCCAATCATCTTCTGGTTTATATTCAATGTCAGAAATAGCTAAGAGATCTCCATCACTTACAACGTTCTTCGCAAGGTCTGCTTTGCCTGAAGTATCTGAATATCTACTTGCAGCCATCCTTTCTTTATTCTACAATTTGTAGCAATCCTTCTTTAAGTGCTCCTTCTTCTTGCAGTGGTTACAAATTTGATTACTGAACTTAGATTTTGATCTGCCCATTCCAAAACCACCATGAGCAACTAGCCTTCTCTATCTCTGGCCTCAAAAGCCAGATGCTTCGTCTTCTCTTTTGAATACAAAGTATCATACATTTCCTCTATGGTGAGAGTATCACAACTATACAAGATCGTGTCTCTAAATGAAGAAAATGAAGCGGGCAGCGAACACAATAGGATCAAGGTCAAATCTTTTTCATCATACTCTACTTCCAAAGTTTCTGAATCAGTGACAATCTCCTTAAATATAGCCGGGTGATCTTCCAATGATCTTTATTCTACCATTCGATGAGAGTATAAATACTGTTTGAGGTTCAACTTACTTATCAGACTTTTAGTCGTGCACAATTGTTCCAACCTCAACTATAAAGCTGCTGAATTCTCCTTCAAAACGTCTTGAAGAATAGTATTGGATAGATGAAGATGAATGTGAAACACTGCCTTCTTATCCTTCCATAATTTCTCCTCTGCGGTCAAAGATGCGGGCATCCTGTCAATTCCCAGCAACGCATTATTCAAATCCAGTTGTGCGAGTACTAAATGAATCTTAACCTGTCATAGTGAAAGTCTAGTGCTCCGATCCAAAAGCAAAATATCATACTTCATGGAAGCCGTCACGAATAAAAAAAACATCGAACAAATCAAACCTTGCGCTCCTGCGGAGCTGCTGAACTTGGCGCTTTGATACCAATTGTTGTAAAACAAACCACCGGATTGAGATATTGAAGTTATATGGTAAATAATAATGAAGTATATGATCAAACAAAAGAATAATAAAGACAAGAATATGATAGAGGAATTAAGAGATTTTATTGACTCGAGAATAATAGATAAGAGAGAAAAATTACAATTGATCATATAATTCTAGTAATCTATTTTTTCATACCTTATAAAATTGTATAGAAGAGCCTAGTATTTATAGGGAACATATAGGGGATGGTCAAACCCTCCTAGTAGAGTTGTTAATGAAGTAGGATACCAAAAAATCGAGTCCAAAACAAATTACAACTCCCAATGGGGTTTCAAAATAAAACTTTAACTTGACATAGGATTTCAATAGCATTCCAAACTGAATTTTTCTTGATGTGCACTTCAATTAGAATTCTTCAATTATTTAATAAAGAATTCGAGTCACACCCAAATTCTAACACACAGAGTCAGGTTATCCAGAAATTGAAGCAAAGTAAAACAAGTATTTGACTGGATAGTTTATCAATTCAACAAGTATAAAGAACCTCAGTCAAATATATGAAGGTATGGATAGAACCTCAAACAATTTTTAGATATGTGATCCAATACATGTATATCAAAAAAATTCAATTAATCAAAATAATTTAAAACATATATCCTATCGTGCATATGTTATATATAGAAATCACCAAACCGAATTTAAAGAACGATTTGGAAAGATCTTACCAATAATAACGCAAAGCCCTCAATCGAGCTAACAGCCAGAGCCTTCGATCAAACCAACGGTCTTACTCAAGGAGCCAGTAAATCAGTCAGTGGCGTATCGTCCAGATTTATCACATTAGATCCAAGATACCCAAAGTTAATACACTATCTATTTAGATCTTTAAAAATATATATAGATATGTAATCAGTATACCCAAGTAAAGAAATTTTTGTGAAAGAAAACATAAACTCAGAGACTTTGATGGCTCTAATACTAGTTTTGTCAGGATTGTCCAGTGAAATCGTTTGTCAAAGTAAAAATATAAAACCACCACAAGCAAAAACTGTAAAAACAAACAAAGAAATGCCAAGAAATGTTGACCCAGTTCAGCCAATCGGCCTAATCTGGGGGGCTTAGGGACAACCTGTTTCACTAATACAATATTCTACCTTCCAAGAAAGAGATTACATCAAACCACTCTGATCGAGTTTTAATCACAGATCAAATCGTTCTCCTAAAACTAAAGATGGAACATACAGATCCAACTAGCAACTAAAAAAAGATAATCTACACGGATCAACCACTCTTTCAAGCCTGATTAAAAAAAACCAAATTACTCTCCACAGGATCAATTACAGAGAACTCAAGAACAAGAAAAAGATTTATAACCTCAAAACGAAGAAGCAAAAGAGAGAAACTTTTTTGGTCTAGAAGAGTATGAAGGGTCGTATGACCAAAAATCAAGAGACGATATAATTCAAAGAATAAATCTCAGCCCTTGATAGTATCTAACGGCTCATATCAAACTTCAACCAGCACAATCCTTGTGCATGCCAAGCTACCAATAAATGGATGCCAACTGGGAAGTATTATCCAAATAAGCAGTAAAGACAATTGACACAAAAAACACTCATTTTAAATGTGTTTTGAGAAACACAACTCTCACACTCTAAAATTTTCGTTAAGATAAAGTAAAAAAGACTCATTTTCCTATTGCACTTTTGAATAAGCAAAATAAAAAAAATATGGTGTGAATATAATCACCCTTGTGGTAATTTTTTTTTTTTTTTTTTTGTGATATTTTTTTCCCTGCAATTTCAATAAATAATTAAAATGTATATTTGGTATTTTATTCTTTAGGTTTTTGCTTATTTTATTCCGAAGTTAATCTTTTGCAGTTAGGCTAAGTTTTTTTTTTTTTTTCCTGTTTTTAATTAATTGAATTTCTTGCTTTGATCATTGAACAACATTTTTGGGTTTTAGTATCCTGTTGTTAGTAAATAATGGGTGTTTTATGGATTGAAATTAGTGAGTTAGTCTTGCTGGGTCCATTCTCAAAAGAACTAAAATGAACTTTAGCAAGGCAGTTTGCTAAAATATGGATGAGAAACATGTTTAAATAATAAAGCAAATATTGTGTTGGTTGCAATGAAAATACCAGTGCATAGAATTTGTATGAAATGGAGCCCAATAAAAGGGTACAAATATATTCTAGCAACAACAAATAGAGCAATACTTTTTGGTCCCTTCCATTATGGCTGATACTAAGATAGCACATATTGTGGGAATTGTGATGGATTTTATTTCATCCTTTATGTTATCCCCAGCCTTACTAATTACTAGTTTTGTGCTTAGTAATTTGATTTCTTTAACCTGTATTTCTGATGATATGAGGAATGAGGTAGATAGTTTTACTGCAATCTTATTTATTATTCACACTCACATTGTGTAATTCTCAATTCAAATAGATAATTTTTTTCTATTTTTTGTAAAGTCAATTTATTATTTGTTGTATATTTTATTCACACTCACACTGAGGTAGATAGTTTTTTTTTTTTTTTTTGCAAGATTTACCAACTTTATAATATATTAGCATAAATTATTCTATTTTATTGAATTTATAAAAATTCTTACAAAATTTATGGCAAACTAGATGCATTTTTTGTAATCTTAAAACGGATCTTCAAAACAGAAAACTGAAATGATTTCAAAATTCAAACTTGAAAACTGAAATCTAAACCAAATGTGACCTAATAGTTTTGATACACGTATAACATAATAATGTCAAATATATATAGGATCGACCTAGCGAAGAGTGACCAGAAGGAATTCTTCTTCGCTTGAGCAAACCAAGCCATCCTTTCTTGTCTTTGTCAGGTTACTGTTTGCTCGAGTAAATTACATTTAGCAAAAAGTCATTTTTGATCCTCGAGGGTCGACTCTTGACCTCAAATCTCCATTTACAAATCAAAGCATGTCGTACACCTTGTTTATTTTTTTCCTCACTAATATTCTTCATGTTTGGGTTTCATCCTAAAACGACAAAAAAACGAATTAAAAGTTTAATACATAAAAATTAAATACCGGATAACGAAAATGAAATTTTAAGTAATTAAATAAGGACATTATCATCGACTCATTAAAGTGACATCCACGAACTTCACCTACCGAACTCGACCCATAAACTCGTAGCAAAACGAGTCCACCCAACAGACAAGTGGCTCGGGCCCATTGCCACTCTTTAAATATTGTACGTTCAAATTCAACGTAATGGATTAAAAAATCATAAGCATGCTCCATATTTTGTTATATTGTCATCATTAGTCGGCCTGGCCTGCCTTGATTACCCGACTTTCGTTGCTAATATAATTTCTGTCGGCTCTAATATTTCAAACATTCCGGCAAATGTATAAATACTTTACCAATAAAATTCAATGGTCCGCACAATGTATGTTTGCCAAAAACTTGAAAAAGATTTTTCAGTCAGATTATCATTTTCTCATAGATTCTACAATTTATAAGCACTTTTATCAATCATCTAGAGCATTCATACTCGATCATATAAAAATTAAATATTTATACCACATTAAATCCGTCCCATTTAATCCACAATTGTTTCCACATAATTCAGGGGTTAATTTTGTGGATAAAGCTGATATCGATCATTAAACTAGAGCAATTATTGTTATTTTAGATGAATTGAGGCTTAATTTCGAATATATTTCGTTTGTTAGGTGCAATTCAATGAAAAACGATATAACTGGACAAAATAAGCGAAAAATTAGCCAAAATGGGCTTAATCCAAATTTTGGGGACTAAATTGCGAAGTTCAAAGAGTTTATTTGGACCTCATATCGATGATTGAAGAAGGTTTGGAGTCTAATAGAATTGGAAGATAGAGGATTAAGGAAATATTAAAAAGAGACCAAAATGACTAAAGAATGAAATTGAGGAACCAAAGTGTAACAAATGAAAGTTTTCAATAGGGCACCACATCATCCCATATTTTGAGCAAAAAGAATGAGGTCAGCACATAATTAAAGGCAATTAACACAAGAGATTGAAAATTCAAAATTCGAATTGAAAACTAACAACGAAGAAATTGAATTTTCATTTTCCAATCATTATTTTCAATTCCAGGTGATGTTATCCCAAATCTTTTAGTGTGCTTTATATAACAACATGCTAGGTTTAAATATTTTTATGTATTGAATGAAGATGAAACCTAATTATTGTTTATTTTTAATTCAAGACAAGTAATTAGTTAAATTCTTGTGTTTCTTAATTAATTTTGCATGTTCAATTTTCTTATTTGATTGCCTGATCACCGATTGAATATATAGTGCTGAGAAGCTCACAATGAGTCTAGAACATTGCTTGATTAACATACGTGTAATAGATGTTAGGAATAATGTTTATCACGCGTGCAGTCTTTGATATAATCATGATACTTGCAGATTTCGCTTAATCAAAAGCTATATCTAGATTTCCCTTTTATAACTTGATTAACATATGGATGATATGATGAGATGTGAGAGGTGGTGTGATATTGTACCAAATGTAAATTTAGTAAATCGTGATGTAAAGTGAGGTGTACATACAGCAAGATTGTAATTTCGTTTTCGATTAGACAACTTCATTTAATTCTTTTGCATTGTTTAGCTCTTGCACTAATGTGATTGTTACATACTACTAACAACAGTCCTACATGACCACAAAAAGTGATCTGAAAGAAGTGGTCCAATTGAAAAACTTGTTTTACACATTGGGCTTGTTTCAAACAGTAAATGTCGGTTGTACCACTTCTTCCATGTAAGTTTTTTACAGCTAGATATGTTGACCTTAGCATTTAATGGTCCGTTAGCAGGGGCGGACGTGGGGGATCATGTGAACCCTAACTTTTGAGATTTTTTTTTTTTATAAAGTCATGTTTGATATCGATTGAAATCTAAATTTTAATTTAAATCAAAGTCAGCAATTAATTTTAATAACATATTTCATAAAATCCAATAAAATTTAACTTTTATCAAAATTTACTAAAAATTTAATTTTAATTTATACGAAATAGGGGTAAAATTACAATAAAATTTGAATTTTTCTTCTGCTCTTTTACTTTTTTTCTCATGCATTTTAACAAAATCTTAATTCTTCTAATTTTTTAAAATTTGTATATAATTTCTCTACAAATAATCACATTTACTACAAATCTTCACTTTCCAATCAAATTTTCAAGTAATTAGAACTTAAGTTTGCATTTTCTCCCATCAAACTGTATATATAGAATGTATCTGAACTCATTATATCTAATTTGACTTATATTTAAAGAATTGTGTTTATTTGATTGATTATTAATATTGAATATTAGTTATATATTTTTCCTTTCGATTACTTGAATTGAATGTTTGTATAAAATATATTATAAGATTTTTAAACATAAATATGCATTTTCTTATGATGAACAAAATATTAATAAAATGACTCTTCAAAATCAAATGGATGAAAATGATTACCAAAATATTAATGATTTTTTTTTTAAATGTCAATCTACATTATCTCAAGTCAAGTATGAATCATTCAAAAATCAAGAACAAAGTATTTAATTTGTATAGGGTTTGATTGTGCCCCCTAACCTAAAATATATGTGTTCGTCCAAGCTCGTTAGTGTCTTGTGTTAGGACACTATGGGATTGTACAAAGTGACCTAAATTATTGCGAAATTGGAGTGTTTAGTTTATCAACAAAATCTGAAATATAATAATCCAAATTTAAAATTGGATCAAAATATAATAAGAATAATGTTACATGCACATAACGAAGTTACATAATAATTAACATACCGACAAAGTGTAAAAAAGAGACTGGGAAAGATTTTTTTTTTTTTTTTTTGTTATTATTATTATTATTATTTAATTGAAGAAATTCTGACCCAATCATATTTCACCATACCTTATGTATGTAAATTATTATCTATACGTAACACAACTGAATAAGAATAAACATGTTATCGGAATCTTAATTACTAAAAATGGTAAAACCGCCTGGATCCTAAATTATGTGGATCCGTTCATTTCTAAAAATGAAACCTAACCTATAATTTTGTTTGCATAAATTTATAGAATTTAAAAATTCTATTTCTACTAAATTCAAATCGAATACATGAAAATTGAAAGGAAAACTAGTCAAGACAGTTCATTCATGAACTTAAAAAGTCGTCAACAGATTGACCTATTTCCTACTTGGGTATAGAAGAACGAAAACAGCTTCACTGCCAATATGGATTTTTCCATGTGATGCTTTCAACGGACTGAATATATTTGTCTTGGCCTTCTAAAACTTACAAAGCTAAGCGTGCATGCATAAATATACATATATTTTACATTTTGATCATAACTTGCACATTTTGTGTTGGTATAAAACGAGTCTCCCATGTGGGACGACGTGATCCTGATTATATGAGAATTAGCTTGGAAGGAAGGGTTGAGGTTTAAATTTGAAATTTAACCTCACCACCACCCATAACTTTCATATAACACCCACCACTCCTAAACAATGAAGATATAGCAAAAATCGAGTAAAGAGAGAGGCGTGAGAATAAACGAGTGTTGTGACTTGATTTTGCCACATTAACAACTCAAAGTTGGTTATTGGATTGTGGATATTAAACTCTTTTCATTGTGATTGAATTTTTGACCAAAGAGAAGTGTTTGATAGAACAGTAAGAAAGCAACCAAAGGCAACTGATTCAACCTCTCATTTCTTGTGATTTCAAGTAAGCTCTAAAACTTAGAACTCGGTTAGAAGCATGCTAAGTAATTTTACATGATAAGATTAAATGAATAATGAAATAATATTTGTATCAAAATTTAGTGAGTCGAATACCCTACAAAAATGGAGGAAATACACCAACCCGGAAATCTCAGGAACCAGAATACTATCTTTTCAATTTGTTGTGCCCTATGCTTTCGTTTGATTAACCATCTCTAAACATTCTTTGGCTCTATGAACCTTTGATTGAAGATAAAAACATCCATTCTTGGCATTTCGCTCAAACAAGTTGTTGTACCTCTGAAAAAGTTATAGAAGTTCAAATCGATTAACAAATGATAATACAGACAATTGTCCTGAGAAATTTGTAAAATGAAATGAGGAGGAACCTGCAAGGTCTCTTCCCATGAAGAATGCTCAGTGACGCCAAGAATTAGCCTTGCCTCTGCCTCGGTTAATTTACTTGATCTTCTTACGTTCTGCACTGCTTCTTGAGCAACTCCAGTCTTAGAGGCATCTACATTTGTTTACCAAATATATATGTCAGAGAAACCTGGACAAGACAATGTAGAGACGACATAATTGGATTTTTAGAATTAAAATCAGTAGTTCACTCAGTTGAATGTTGTCTCAAACTGGGAAGGAAACAGCATGTATAACACCCAAAAAAAGCAGAAAATACTATGCCCCTGTTTGGTTTGGATAAAAAAATAGATTTTTAATAGATTTTAATAGAAGTTGAGGGAATGTGTGATTAAAATATTGTGGATCCCAAGAAATATGTAGTCAAAATTTAATTATTGACTTGAATTAGATTTTAATCAGCTACCAAAGCGACTCCTTCTTGGTGTAAGATAGGTGTTAGTCTGATTCACCTATGTCAGTTCGAACCTGCTATGCAGCCTTTTACGTGGATCATTATTATCAGTAGCACTTCTCTGTCTTCACACTCTTTTGATTAGATCTAACTAACTCAAACTCGTAACCCAGCCACTCAGCTTGACGAGAAAATCGTTATCCTTCATCGGAGAATTAGACAAAAAGAAAAGCAACTTGGACAAAAAACGAAGTGAGTGACTTGGACAAAAAAGCTGAACCAACAAGAGGTATATTTCTCGGACATGGTATTCTTGGCAATTTTGAAAAATTCAAAAACTCAGATATTGGCTTTGAATATGCAGAAAGAGCCAAGCCCAATCAAGACAGGGCACATAACAATGTGAAAAGAGCTTAGTCATGTAATATGATTCCTACCAACAGATTAAACAATATGAAAATTCTAAATAGAGAACTTACTCGCAAGTGCCTGGGAATACACTTGAAAAAGAGCTCTTGCCATTTTTCCAGAGCCCATCACAAGTAACCTTGAAAGAATCCTCGAGGCCTGCAGGGGACAAGTACAAGAGGATTCTTAATACTCCTAACAATTCCATCATTGGGGGATAAGGAGTTTCTAGTTCCAAGTAGAGAACTATTGCACATAAATAGGTTTATTTATCTACTCCCAGTCTCCCATATAAATGAACCTCCAAAAACTGAAAACATAGGGTGAGCTCTATATAGAATGGTCATATTTATCATAGCATATTCACGTGATGTGGTATTCAAAACATTTGAGAAATTTGACCAAGTATATCTCTTACTTAAATCCTGACTTCTGTAGCAGCTGCAACGCAGAGTTTAGGTAATGCTCACTACTCCCATGTGCAATGCATAGTGCAAGACTAGCAAAAGAAGTATATGCATCTTTAGAAGTTAGTGACCAAATTCAAACTTCTTGAATATAGGCTGTGATTCTGAAGTGAACTTCACAGTCAACATAAAGTGAAGGATATAATATGGTGAACTCCGAACAACTTGAAGTTTATCGGGACAAAGGCAAGCAACACATTGCTTACATTGAGCACGGAATGTTTACAAATTTAGCAACCTTGAGTTGTTTTGCAAAATGTCTCAAGCTAGAATATGATATAGAGCATCTGGAATCACAAGATTCTTTGAAGTTGTATACCAGATCAATTGAGTTTGTTTGTTGAGGTACTATCCTTTTCCAGACTTCAACAAATGTTTTTACGGAAACTCATGATAAATCGAGGTTATCTTGCTGATGTACATGCTAACATAAACTATTCATACCTAATAACTGGGAAAGAAATAGCATACAAACTTTTTAAAAAAAATTAAGATTGCTTCTAACAACAACTACCTAAGCCTCTGTTTGACAAACATTACATACTCATTTTCAACCACACATTTAACACAATAAAATATTTTGCACAAAAACCCACAACTTTTTTCTATTTTTTAACCCCACATTCTCCTAAAAATCATTATTCAAACCATTGTTTTTCCCAAAAAAAAAAAAATCTTCGTCAAACAGGGTCTACGATTTAACCATAAGCAACACTAAAGAAATCAAAAGGAAGCAAAACGAAGAAGGAAACCAAAACTAATTGAAAGCCACTGCTCTTAATCCTTCATTACTCCAACTTTTAAACGTGCATTTTGGTATTATATAGCTGAGGCCTAGAATCCATATTAGATATATTCAGTTTGAATTTCATGAATTCCTGTTCCAGCACTCTAAATTGGAAATCAATAGTTTAATTTCTAAAAGTCAGCCTTACTAACAAGGAATAAACAATATTGACGTAAGTAAAGGAAATCAAAATGAGAAATTGAATTTTGGGTTTGAACAACAACCAAGCCGAAGGATCAAGGATAGGAAGGACTCAACAGAGAAGGGGGGACAGGTTTAAGGGCATTGATATACAATCAATGATTTTTCTAGAAATAGAACTGCTATTAAGATATGAGGAGTGGGGGCATTTGGTAGAATTCCATTTATGAAACAGAATTCATTAACACTAATTTCCATTAAACAATACTTTCTATACAGAATTTTCACTTGTACATTCATGCATGAGCAGAACCTTCTTTAGCTATTTATTAGATGATTTCAGACCTCAGGGTAATGAACATCAAAAGCTTAGAAACTCCGACAACATGGCTATAATTTAATGTGTAATTTGTGGTAGGGGAACTTGAAAATTTCAATTGATCCATGATGCTGACTTCTCATGTTTATCATCATCTTCATCAATTATATTATATTTTCTCGTGGCATATTCTACATAATGTTCATGATAATAGACCCTTGCCTTATCCTCTCAACTAGGAGAGATTATTGATAGGTGCAAACAGCAGTTACCATTGTGTACTGTTGAATAAGCCAAGGAGAACTATCTGATAACCTATATCAATAAATGTCCTTTCCTTCTATCTGGGTCATATTAGAGTTTCCTAGAGTTCCCCATAAGATAACAAAGGTTCACATGTCAGGTCGGCACGGTCTGGTTCTAAATAGAACCGAAAACCAATGGGAATTCTAAACGTGGTATCAATATTTCCATGTGTAAAGGTGGAACCTAACTGACTGGTTCGTGATAGGCCCCCGATTAAATATACTTATTCTAGAAGAGTCAAGAAGAATGTAGGAGGTGGGGGCAGTAACAAATTCAGTTAGACGTGCAGGTGAGGTTGAGCAAAGTTGTTTCAAGGGGGTCTATAAATAGAATAAGAGTTCTGATGATCAGGATATAGAAAGATCAGTGAGGAGAAATACCTTGAGGAGAGTTTCAGCCCTCTCGAACGGCTGCTTGTTATCTTTCATTGTAATTCCGCTTCTATCCAATTAAATACAGAGATCTTTCCTGTCTTACTCATCCTGTGTCTCTTAAATTCAGCTAGACCCTATCAAACTAGTATCAGAGCGAGGTTAAACACCACCAACAATCATGACTCTGGCAGAACGCATGGCCGAATTGGAGCAAAAAGGTGAGAACCGTTACCAAGAACTTCAGGCGGGTATGGAGTCACTCAGATCAGAGGTCAAACTGTTACAGACCGGAATAACAGAGATACTGAAACGCGACAGGGATTCGCATGAGAAGGATCGAAAAGAGAAGGAAGACGCCACGGGGAAATCACCAATGGTGCCTGTTGGTTCTGGGGTAAATCATTTAATACCCAGCAGCAGCCAAACCAATGAAGGAGGTTCGGGTGGTGACGGGAGAAGAGAGTTCCGCATACGACGTTTGGAGATGCCCGTTTTTGAAGGAGGCGATCCAGATGGTTGGGTGTTTCGGGTGGAGAGATACTTCAATGTCAATCGGCTAACGGAGGAAGAGAAGATGGAGGCTGCCGCCATCTGTTTAGACGGCGAGGCGCTAGCTTGGTACCAATGGGAGGAGAAGCGCAAATCTATGAAAAATTGGGAGGAGGTGAAGGCCCAGTTGTTGCGGCGATTTCGACCCTCACAGGAAGGTCCACTATGCGCCCAATTTTTGTCCCTCCGACAAGGTTCTACGGTCAGGGAATATCGCCGGCGGTTTGAGAGCTTAGCATCTCCCCTGACTGCGATTTCTGAAGAGGTAATGGAATGTAATTTCCTTAATGGGCTCAAGCCAGAAATTAGGGCAGAGGTCCAATTGTTGAGGCCAGTGGGCCTAGATCAGATTATGGAGGTGGCCCAAATGGTTGAGGACAGAAACTCAATTACTCATCCAGCCTTTTGGAATGTTAGCCCAAACAAACCCAAAAGTATCCCATATAGCAGTCCAAATCCTCCCCAACCCACCTCTCACCAAAATAGAAACACGGTACCTATAAACCTCACCCCCCATCGCCCTAATTTCTCTCCCAGAAATCCCACGACATTCAAACGCCTCACAGATGCTGAAATTCAAGCCAAAAAAGAGAAGGGCTTATGCTACCGATGTGATGATAAGTTTACAATCGGTCACAAATGCCGGAATAAAGAGCTACAGGTCTTAGTGATCCGTGAGTTGGAGAAGAATGATTCCCGAACTGAAACGGTGATGTCGAGCGAGTGGGACCCAGGTGATGGCGAGGACGATGGAGTGTTGGATTCAGCTAGAAATGAGGCTGTGTGTCCGGGCCAGCCAGTCGAGCTATCAATCAATTCTGTGGTAGGTCTCACAGCTCCAGGCACTATGAAATTGAAGGGAATGCTCGGTCCAAAGGAGGTAGTGGTACTAGTGGATAGCGGGGCATCACACAATTTTATTTCAGCGGATTTGGTTCAACAGTTGGGTTTTTCCCTATCAGGCACTACGAGCTATGGAGTGGTAATGGGCACAGGCTTAACAGTAAAAGGGGAAGGTATATGTCGACGGGTGCCCTTGAAGCTGCCAGGACTGTTGGTAGAAGAGGACTTCCTACCCTTGGAATTGGGCAGCTCAGATGTTATCCTGGGAATACAGTGGCTAAGGACATTAGGTAAAATGCAAGTGGATTGGAAGTCTCTGACCATGTCTTTCGACGTCGGAGGTACCAAGGTTACTCTGCAGGGGGACCCGAGCCTCAGCAAAATTCCTGTTTCATTGAAATCGATGTGGAAAGCTTTCAGGGAACAAGGAGAGGGTCTCCTTTTAGAGTTGGGGAATATGACCGTCAGCCCTGACTCCAACTCACTCCCTCCATCGAAGATCATTACTGGAGTTCTGGAGGAGTTCAAATTGGTCTTCGAACATCCCACACAGTTGCCTCCTAAAAGAGGTCATGATCACGCAATCATACTGAAGACTGGGGCGGAACCGGTCAGCGTGAGACCCTACCGTTATCCACACTTCCAGAAAAATGAAATCGAACAGTTGGTAAAAGAGATGCTGGCTGCAGGAATTATACAACACAGTACCAGCCCTTTTTCGAGCCCCGTACTCTTGGTAAGGAAGAAGGATGGGAGTTGGCGATTTTGCGTGGATTACCGGGCTTTAAACAAAGTCACCGTTCCCGATAAGTTTCCGATTCCAGTAATTGATGAGTTACTGGATGAGCTGAATGGAGCTACGGTGTTCTCGAAGATCGATCTCAAGTCTGGATATCACCAGATTCGGGTAAGGGCGGAAGATGTTTTGAAAACCGCTTTTCGAACTCACGAAGGCCACTATGAGTTCCTAGTCATGCCCTTCGGCTTGACTAACGCCCCAGCCACTTTTCAATCCTTAATGAATTCTATCTTCAGAGAGCAGCTTCGGAAGTATGTGTTGGTCTTCTTTGACGACATTTTGGTCTATAGTCGCACCGTGCTGGAGCATCGAGATCATTTGCGGATTGTCCTACAGATTTTATTGGAGAACCAGCTATTTGTGAACGGAAAGAAATGCTCATTTGGACAAACCGAGATTGAGTATCTAGGGCACATAATTTCGGCAACTGGGGTAGCAGCGGATGACTCCAAGTTGTCAGCTATGAGGGACTGGCCACGACCCGGGACATTAAAGGAACTGAGGGGATTCCTGGGGTTAACTGGATATTACCGGCGATTTGTGGAAGCCTATGGGAAGATGGCTTGGCCGCTTACTCAACAACTAAAGAAGGATTGCTTCGGATGGAATGAAGCAGCGGAGGCTGCCTTCAGAAACTTGAAGGACGCAATGACAAAGGTGCCAGTGTTGGCTCTCCCAGATTTTTCGCAGCCTTTCGTAATTGAGACGGATGCTTCGGGGCATGGCTTAGGGGCTGTCCTAATGCAGAATCAGAGGCCCATTGCCTATTTCAGTCAAGTCCTTCCACCAAGAAGCCAGAAGAAGTCCATATACGAACGGGAGCTCATGGCTATTGTACTAGCGGTTCAGAAATGGAGGCATTACTTGCTGGGAAGACGATTTGTGGTTAGGACAGATCAGAAGAGCCTAAAGTTCCTCCTTGAGCAACGCTTGATAAATGTTGAGTATCAAAAATGGTTAACAAAGCTGTTGGGTTTTGACTTGGTTATCGAATACAAGCCGGGGCTAGAGAATAAAGCAGCCGATGCACTGTCACGGAAGGGGCCAGGGGTTTCCTTAATGGCTCTCAGCATACCGTATCCTCTACAGCTGGAAGAAATCATAAAGGCCGTTGAGGAGGATCCTGATTTGTCCCGGATTATGTCTGCCTTAAAGGCTGATCCCGCTTCTTGTCCGGGTTATACCCTCGTAAACAGGGCCCTGCTGTATAAAGACCGTCTGGCCCTACCCAAAGATTCTCCATTCAGGGCATTGGCATTGCATGAAGGCCACGACAGTAAGGTGGGCGGTCATGGGGGTTTCCTCAAGACATACAAGAGGGTTGCGGAGACTTTCCACTGGGTTGGTATGAAGAAAGATATCAGGGAGTATGTATCCGCTTGTGAAATATGTCAACAGCAGAAATACTCTACCTTGGCACCTGCAGGGTTACTACAGCCACTTCCGATACCGGAGAAGGTATGGGAGGATGTTTCTATGGACTTCATAGAGGGATTACCGAGGTCAGAAGGCTTCGATTCCATTCTAGTAGTAGTTGACCGCTTGAGTAAGTACGGCCACTTTATCGGCTTAAAACACCCATTCACTGCACCCTCAGTAGCTGCAGTATTTATAAAAGAAGTGGTTCGACTGCATGGGATACCTAAATCAATCATATCTGACAGGGATAAGGTTTTTGTGAGCAAATTTTGGAGTGAGCTGTTTCGTCTACAGGGAACCAAACTGAGGCTCAGTTCAGCCTATCATCCTCAAACCGACGGCCAAACCGAAGTGGTAAATAGAGGAATCGAGACCTACCTACGCTGTTTAACTTCACCAGTGCCAAAAGATTGGTTCCGCTTCCTCCTTGGCGTAGCCGTCTTACAACACTTCCTTTCATGTGTACGCTCAACTAACGCCCTACCGTATAGTCTATGGAAGGGAGCCTCCTCTCTGTTGCGTTTTGAGAAGGGAGTACACCCATTTCTTCTCCGGACCAGCAATTGACGAACGGGATCAGCTTTTGGACGAGCTCAAGCTACACCTAGCTCGAGCACAACAACAGATGAAGAACTCGGTGATAAACACCGAAGGGCGTGGAATTCTCGGCGGGAGACATGGTCTATCTTAAAATGCGCCCTATCGTCGCGAGATCCCCGGCACGTCGCATCAATGAGAAACTTGCTCCACGATACTACGGACCATTTAAGGTCCTAGCTAGGGTGGGGAAGGTAGCTTATCGGCCGGAGTCGCCACCGAGACACAAATCCATCCGGTGTTTCATGTATCGCAATTGCGTAAGGCGCAGGGGAACATCATTTATCTCGTGAACACGCCTATCGGTTTGGGTGCAGATCGGGAACCATCGGTGGAACCAGAGGCGGTGCTTGGAATCAGGGCTGCTGCGCAGGAAACATCTGAGGGTTGGGAGGTGCTGATTCAGTGGAAAGGATTGCCCCCACTTGAAGCTACTTGGGAACCCTTCCAGCTCATTAATCATCAGTTTCCTTCCTTCCACCTTGAGGACAAGGTAGCTGAATTCGGGGGGGTAGTTGATAGGCCCCCGATTAAATATACTTATTCTAGAAGAGTCAAGAAGAATGTAGGAGGAGGGGGCAGTAACAAATTCAGTTAGACGTGCAGGTGAGGTTGAGCAAAGTTGTTTCAAGGGGATCTATAAATAGAATAAGAGTTCTGATGATCAGGATATAGAAAGATCAGTGAGGAGAAATACCTTGAGGAGAGTTTCAGCCCTCTCGAACGGCTGCTTGTTATCTTTCATTGTAATTCCGCTTCTATCCAATTAAATACAGAGATCTTTCCTGTCTTACTCATCCTGTGTCTCTTAAATTCAGCTAGACCCTATCAGTTCGCATCCAGTTTTTTCTATTTGAGTGTTTAACAATTTCATTTAACTACTAGCACTGCATTTGTCAAATAATTTTCAACTCTGCCAGAGCCTTGTTTTGAAAGAATCCATGAATTGTTTTAAAATTGAAGAAACAGATTTCATACACAGTATTAAGTCATTTAAACAAACAGATCCATTACATTTTAAATATTAAAAAACAGTTATTTGTTATTCTTAAATCTTAAACAAACAGTATTAAGTATAAGAAGACCATTTGTTCCATTAATGCATGTTGTGGCACAGAGCGTGGCAAGAAACCACTTACAAACTAAAAAACATTAACAAAAAAATAAGAAACTATTGAATATCTTATCAACTATCTTCTGCATAGAAGGAAGGAGCTATGTACAAACAGACCAAACTTGAAAAATAACATACATAATAGAATAGTAAGAGAACTATAACCAAACATGAATTTTATCCCCAAAAAAGTCTACGCATAGCATTCACAATTTTGTATGAAATAGTAAAAGTGAACAATTAATTTTAACAATAAACCCACAACTTTTCAACCACACATTTCATTGAAGTTTACCAAAATCTACTAAAAATCTGTTTTAAGCCACGCCAAAAAGAGCCAGTCTAAAACAGAAAACAAATTTTATGTGTCCAGATCTACAAAAAGTAACAAAACCATAGAGTAAATCCACACTCACCATAAGAATTTCGAGAAGAGACGTTAGTCAAAATTAGCAGTGGCGATTTGGCTTAGGATTAGCTAATGCATGAGAGAGAATTCTTATTTGTTAGGATACATGATGAATAACTAAATACATTTATCCAAAACAAAGGAACTCAGAACGGGTAAAAGTATCGATTCTAGAATAGGAATGGCAAAAAAACCTGACAAACCCGATACCCGCGGGGCCCCGCCCCGAACAGGGGCGGGGATAACCCGCTTAATCGGGTATTTGGGGCGGGGGCGGGGATGGGTAACAGGGGCCCCGCCCCAATAAAATTTTTTTTTTTGAATTCAATATTTTAAATGAAAATTTTCATTAGTTCTAATAGAAAATAACAACTAAAATTATTTGTCTAAATCTAATACATATGGACAATAAAAATAAATTATCAAAAACTTAAAAAAAAATATACGGGTAGTAAACGGGGCAGGACCCCGCCCCGCCCCAACTTAAACGGGTAACGAGGCGGGGAATTTCTTGGCGGGCGGGGGACAGGGCCGCCCCATAGCCATCCCTATTCTAGAATCAAAATTAAGAACCGGATCGGTTCACATTGGTAGTAGCGGGTGGCAACGAGTCAAGCCCAGCCGAGTTGGCTCGTGAGTCAAGCTCGAAGCTCAATATCAGCTCGTAAAAATAAATAAATAAATAAATAATTTGAACTTTTTGGACTCGAGCTTGGCTCGTTCCCAAAAAATGGGGCTTGGCTCGGGCTTTGGCTTGACCCTTTGTCGAGTCAATCTGGCTCATGTATTTTTTTATTTTTTTTTTCTATTTTTTACTCGAATATAAGAAAAATTGATCTTTAATTTACAAACTACAAAAGCAATTATGCAATTTGTTGAATTTTACAAACTAAGTAGTTACTAAAAAAATTAATTATGTAATTTGTTTAAAAAGGTGGGCCACACGAGCCCACATACGGACAGCCTATATTGGGCTCGTGCGGCTCGCAAGCTGGCACCAACTCGGGTCAAATCTCATTTTTGTTTAGCTCATATAAAGAGCTTCGAGCCGGCTCAACTCGGACTTTTCTTGAGTCGCGTCACAGACCGCCCAAATCGATAGGGCTCGTTTGTCACCACTAGGTGGTAGAACGCAAATTTCGTGAAGGGTAATTAGTACAAAACATTCCCATCATTTTAAACTTAGCATTTGCATTCTCATTTCCACATTTCTCATAAAGTTGATCATTTTCTTCTCATTCCATCTTCATTCCGTCAATTGTCAAATATGGATAATTGGTGCAACATGTCTCTATCGTTTGCTTTCAATACACAAATCGTCCACATCTTTATAATTTTAGCATTTGGAACCTTAGATCGACCCTTGCTTTGCGCAGAAAATGCTTACCGTTTATTTTCTCCATTAAAGCATTGTAAAATGACTAATTTAGCACTTTTAAATAAATAAATATAAAAAAAATAAAGAATATAAAAAAATAATTACATTCAAAGTTCTAAAATTTTCAAATAGGCAAACAAGTCACACTTAAAATAATTAAAACATTTTAAAAAAATCATCTTTCAGAAAAAATAATAATTTTCCTCTTAGTTGGGTTTATAAAAATTAGAACTGAGATTTTCATTAAGATTTTGAATGAAACCTATAATGAAAGAAGAAATCCAATCTTCAAATATCATTTTGTGAAAAAAGAAACTTGAACAAAATCCAAAAGAAGATGCAGTGGATATATATGTATATATCTGTTTATGTAATCAGCAACAAGAAGTTAAAAACAAAACTTTGGTGAAACGGATCAATTCCTAAAAACTTTTGTAATTTCGATAGAAGTAAAAAGACATTGGAACACAAAACTTGATTACATGAAAATAGCTAAATCCAGGGATGGTGTTGTAGTAAATGAAGAGAACGAGGTGGTGGTCGATGGCATAATGCGAAATTGGATGGGGAAGAATAATCATTTTTTTAAAAAAAAATTAATTTTAAATTTTTTTATATACTTTTAATTCTCTTTTTAATTATTTTGTGGTTGTGGTGGTGGTGGTGGTTGGTAAGGGATTGGGATAGGGGTAGGTGGGGTTAATTGGGAACATGAAATATTTTTCTTTTATTAGTATATTTTAAATTTTTTTTACGTGAAACTCATTTGCACTTTTCAAAAAATTTTAAAACTCTAGCTACAACTATTTCTTTTTTTTTCCTCTATATTATTTCTTTTATTCTATTTGTTTATTTAAAGAGGAGGATAATTTAGTAATCTTACAATCTTTTAATGGAGAAATAAATGGTAAGGACCTTTTGCAAAAAGAAATATCAATCTCAGGGCCCAAATGGTAAAATTGAAATGATATGAATGATTTGCGCAATAAAGGCAAACGAATAGGGACGTTGTGCACAAATTACCCAGATTTGATAGAAGGAGTTGATGGAATGAGACGAAAATGACCAACTTCACAAGGAAATATTGAAATTGAGGTGCAAATATCAAGTTTGAAATAATAAGGACAATTTGAATAATAAGCGCAAACCCTGAGAACTTTAATTATTCTCTACTTCTACTGCTATGGGTAGTTCATCATTCTTTACTTCTACGGATAGTTAAACCTCGTCATTATCACAATTCACCGTGCCCACTCAATTATATGAATCACTTGCATTGTTTGCATTGCAAGATACTCCGTTTGGTCCATCAACCAGCTCCACCATGTTATGCTAGGGTTTTCTCAAACTATAGCTAACTATTTCCCTTATTTTCATAGAAAAACCTCTCTCAATCAACTTCTGAGTTTCCCTCATTTCCACAATCAACAAAAGGATCATAGCTCCCTTCATTGTTAGGATCACACCCACTACTATTTTCATTGGTGCACATTTCTTATTATAGGCATCCATTGGTGGTCTTGGAGCATCCATTGGCGATGCTTGTGATGGTTTCGGAGTTACAATGTATATCTCAACCACCTTTTCCCAATTTTCTCTCTCGGCACGTCCCTAACAATTTCTTTACAATCTAACCAACCCATTGCCCAAACTTATTCTTTGATTACAATTATAGAACTCCAAACTCATCTCAAGTCCACATGAATCTGGAAATTTCTCCAACATCCCTCTTTTGAAAAGCATGCATGATGAACAAAGTCTAAGTACATCACAATCCGCTGTTCAAACACCACATTGATGAACATATCAAAAGAATCCGCTATAAGTGTTATATCCTAAGTCCATCGATTTTGGATGTAAACACTATTAATATGATTGATGCATTATTATTTATGTCATATCTATTATTAAATTGAAATATTTTTCTAATAAATTAAATTAATAGAGTTTGTAAATTCAAGTATTGGTAACTTATTAATCACTAGAAGTTGTGATTGTGAGATACAAATTACATAAAACTATGGTCATAAGGAATAATGAGATACAGATATCATTATAGTGGATAGACCAACACGTGTGGCATTTCTCACTTATGAAGTGAGCAGCTAATTTCACAAGCTAAAATATAGTGACATTTAAATTGGCGTATGAATGTTTTGTTAAGAGAATAAAATATTGAAGACCCGCTACACAGATTTCACATTGAGTAACTACCTCTAATGTTCCGTAGTGGAATCAATCATTCGACTTGAGGTCATCATAGTACCTTATATGAGGACAGTCATACTTCGGTAATATTGGGTGTTACCTTGCCAAGAATCACTAATATGGATTTGTTCGGGTATATCAAGACTCATATGAAGGTTGTGAATTATCAATAGAAGAATTGTCACTATTTGATAGTAAGATCTACATTTCATCCGCTTCAGTTGATATTGAAATCATTGGCCAATGTAAGTACATAAAGTATTATTGACTTGAACATGACCAAAGATATGATCAAATATTCGACCTTGAAACATTTTCATATCTCGTAATTGATCAGATTATATTGACGAAGTGATTATATTTTCACGATAAACGAACAAGTTTTGATTTCATCACACAATGCGACTTTTTCGTCACATGTATTGCCATAACACATTACTAGATGTCAATTTGGGACGAAGAATGTGATTTAATTAATCTAGGTAAATTAATGATAAATTAAAATAGAAGTTTTAATTTATTTTATTTTGATTAGATCAAAATAGTTCAAATCATTCGACATCAGGAATGTAATGAGCCACACATAAAAGGAAGAACTTAAAAATTAATTGAGAACTGTGAGATATTTGTAAAATTAATTAATAGGATTGTTTATTAATGGATTTAAGTTAATTAAGTAGATTAGTTAATTTATTGGCCAAGTTTAATTAACTAGATTAATTAACTAATGGACTGACTTACGTTTAATGGGTGGGTTAAGTCCACTTAAACATCTATTAATAAGCAACTAGGATTTGAGATTTTCATAACAAAAATCATAACTCACATTACAATATCATATTACAAGTTGTAACTCACATAAAAAAAATCATATCTCACATTACAATATCATAACTCACATAACAAAAATCATAACTCACACTCCTAAACTAAAATAAAAACTCAATTTAGGTTCAAAGTTCAAAATTTTAGTTAAAATCCATTTTTTTAAATAATTTAAAAAGTCTCGAATTTTTAAAATGTAAATTCGATTTACCCTAAAATTTTGGAATTAGAGTTGGATTATAATTTGGTATTTAAGTAAATTTAAAATTTAATCAAATAAACTAGCTAATTAAATTAATTGATTAACTCGATTAATTAATGATTTAATTATTCCAAGCCATTTGTTTAAATTAGTTTAGTTAATTGTTAGAAATTTGATATATAATTATATAATAGTATATTATATATATATTACATATGAACGCATTTATGTGATGAATGTGTACATAATAGATGGTTACGGTCTTGATCATGTGGATATATGTTGAATGATTGATTTTTGGGGAAAATTAACATACATATAAACTATACAATTCAAAATTAAGGTGATATAGTTTTAATTTCACAACTCAGGTTATAATTAAAATTAAAATTAATATATTAATAATTATCTAAATCAAATCTTTTCAAACAATGTCATTATCATTACCGATGCTAATTAATCTCTCTATAGTTCCTCTCTCCCTCAACATATTTCTCTATCTACAGTCCCTATCTTCCTCAACTGAAGTGACCATGAAGTGTATGATGTTATGTGATTGCGACTAATATGTAACATGACTATAAACTGTATAATATTGTGACCTTAATTTATGATAGCAAGTCATAATTAGACGACATGTCATATTCAACACATTACTAGTCACAGTAGATCACAGTTAACACAGATTTGATCACGAAAAGTCATAATTAACATGTAAATAATCACAAACTTATAAACATACACAGGTTTTGTCACAAATATTCACCGTTAACACAAACTTGGTCACATGCAGTTACAGTTAAAACAGACATGGTCGCAGACAGTCACAATAAAGACGGACATGGTATAACACATTCATAGTCAAATTATAACAGCTTATATAGACAGAGTAACAAATAATAATAGCTTACACGTATTTGGTCACAAACAGTCATTGTGAAATAGAACCTGATCAAATACAGCACGAAACACAACCAATAGGTTTCAATCATGCTGAGAATTTATGAAATACAAAACATGTTAAAAAATTACAAATTATGGAATACAGAAATCTGTTCAACATAAAATGCACCAAATTAAATGATTTATCGTCTAAAAAATGGTGCTATAATTTTACATATTCTGCCTTCTTATTCCCTCAACAAAAATGGCAACAAAACTATCTCTAATTCATCCATCAACAATATAGTCAGAGCCCCTATCATTATTTCCAATCAACATTCATCACCTATTACCAATATTGTTACCATTAATGCAGCATGGATACCAGCTACCTCTAAAACTAACTGGTGCGATTTTTTCATCCTAAAGGGCCCAATCTCTTGCACTCATGTATCATGTATGGATACCAATTTGTTGGCTATCTAGATGATCGTTTGTCCTCCAGAATGAGTTAATATTGATGAAAAATAGGTTATTAATCTCAAACACAAACAATGGATTTATCTCAGAATATATACTCACCATAAAGAGGGTTGTTTACGATCTGGCATTAATCGGTCATCCACTCTCCAATGATGAAGTTGTGTCCAGAAAGATCCGTCGAATTGGGGTTGGATTTGGTGGATTGGGGTATTTGTGTAGAGAGCGAATTTGAGTAAATTTCTCTGCAATTGGGTTTACTAAATTCAAAAATAATAATATCTTAAAAATATATGAAATATATTATTGTTATTTATCACTTGATTTTTAAAATGTTTTTTCAAGTTTGTTAGACGTGAATTTATATATACTTGTAGTTGCGCATTTTTTCCTTGATTTTTCAATTCTTATTGTTTTGGACTTGGGACCTATTATTAGTTATTATTATTATTATTATTATTTTATGGCTTACGTGTCCAATTCTTTTTGACTTGTGTGCCAACTAATATATGGTGGATGTTTGATAGAGATTAAAATTAGATTTTTAGTAGATTGTGATAGAAGTTTTTGAAATGTATGGTTGAAAAACTGTATGACTCATTAAAGATATTTTTAATATTGATTGTTTGACTTTGATTTAGATTAAAATCTGATTTTAATCCAAAACAAACAGGGACATAATACATGTTATGGCTAAATTAATTGGTGATGCAAGAAGATGTGAAAACCATAGCGATGAAGTATTGTATGATTCAATATTGTGTCATCTAAAAACTGACCAAACAATCTTTCTTTTTGCTCAAGAAGACTAGAGCATGTTTGGGCTGAATTAAAATCTAATTTTAATCTAAGTCAAAGTCAAACAATCAATATTAATCACATCTTTTATGGGTCTCACGTCTTTTCAACCACACATTTCAAAAACTTCTTTCACGATCCATTAAAAATCTAATTTTAATCTCTACCAAACACCCTCTAAATATTATAAGTTCATAATCATCCACAGAAATATTAAATATTTTGTGAATGATGGGATCAACTTAACTTAGCGCCCGTTTGATCCCCATTATTTCACATTATAATGAGATGAACAGTAATTTTTTGGAGAATGTGTGGTTGAAAATGAAAGAAAAAAAATTTGGATTTATTTGTAATATTATTTTATTAGAGAATGTGTAGTTGATAAGAAATAAAAAAATTGAATTATAATTTAATGGAGGCCAAACGGGAGCTAAAATCCATCTATTGTTGAGTACTTTAAAGGAAATAAATTTTAGAAACATATTTAAATTAACACGCAAGATGTGTAAGGATTGGTAGTTGTCAACTTAATTATTTAAGTATATAGATACAATTTATAATAATATATATCCAAATATTTTTATTAAGATTTGTTGAATATATTCAATGTCTTAATATAACAAATGAAATCTTAACCCACTAGGAGTCAAGTATGAATTCTATAAATATATGTACGAGGGTCATGAATATTAGTTAAAATGTGGGAGCATAATTAATTTGATAAAAGATCATGCTAAGTTAATTGATACATTTTGATATCTATTAGTTTTTTTATTTTTCTTCATTTACAATTTTTAATCATGAGTAATCATATGAATATGGAGGCATACTAGATGCCAACAAACTGATCAAGATAAATCTTCTCGACTGACATTGCAATTTGAAAATTGTTCTCAAGCATGAGAGTATTGGATATGTAATTGAGCAACTCTTTCCAAGGAAACCCACTGAGGACTCAACTTAAAAAGAGGTGGCTTCTTATAATAAATACAACGATGACAATAATACTGCAACATATGTGATGAATGCAGTTATGTCTCCCATGTTATAAAAACAACATGAGGACATGGATGCTAACACCATGATTTTTAATCTTAAAGAGTTGTATGGTGAAAAATCACGTGAGGAAAGATACGAGACTTCCAAGCAACAATACTGGTACAAAATGGCAGAATGATCTTTAATTAGTAGGTCTAACTCATTTTCCCACTTGGTGCCATGACATTCCCGTGTCATGCCCAATCTTATGTCACTACCATGCGGTTCGTGACATTATGTACTAAAGATAACTGGCTATATTGAGAAGTTAGCAATTGGGTTCTTCATAGATGAAGAACTATGTATTGATTTGGTTATGCAATATCTATCAAAGAGCTATTTATAGTTTATTATAAATTTTAACATAAATAAGCTAGTGTGCACTCTCTGTGAGTTGTTGCACATGCTTGATACTATTGAGCTCAATATTAAAGATAGGGTGATGCTACATGTACCCACAAACTTTCACACAATCTTTTACACCCCCCTCACATGGAGGGGGGCCCACGATTATTTTATTATGTGTGGACCCCCCTCCATGTGAGGGGGGTGTAAAAGATTGTGTGAAAGTTTGTGTACACATAGCATTATTCTTAAAGATAATAGTGGACATGGTTTGGTCATTGGTTTTTCTAATAACACTAAGAAGAAGTTTAAATGAGGCTTTAGGAAAGCATTCAGAAGGCTAAGACAAACAAAAAGGCAATCAAAGTAAAGAAGGACAATACCAAGATTGATGACCATTGCTATCATTGTGGAATAAAAGGTGACTGGAAGAGAAACCTTGCGAGCTTGAAGGGAAAAAAGTTTTTTGAAGCTTCTACTTCAGGTATCTTTGTTATTGAGGTTAATATGACTGCTTGATTAGCTTCTTGGACATTAGATAACGAAAGTGAATTTTATATTTATTTAAATATGCATAAATTTAAAAAAAAATAGACTATTGCATAAAGAAAAAGTTGACCTGTGAGTTGAAAATAGAGAGAGGGTTGCTGCATTGGAGGTGGAACATACTTTTTAATCCCCTTTATGTTGTAAGAGAATGAAGTCAATGTCTAATTTAAGTTTGGGGTGGAAAAATATTAAGTTTTTATTATTTATTATGTTTGGATGATTGTGTGTTTTCATTGCTTTATTATATTTGTAAAAATTGAAAAAATAAATGAAACTTTTTTTAAAAAAAATTCAAAAAAATTTTCTTGTTTATTTACTTGCATGTGTGGGTTAGGTAACCTTGCCGGCGGCTATGATGAATAACTTGAAATTTGTGTTGACTTATGAACTGTGAATATGTTACAAGTTAAAATTAGTTGATGATTATTCATGTAGAATTTGATACTATTTGTACATATGAATTAAGTTTAGCATTGTGCATAATGAGTTAATTCATGCTTGATAGGTTGAAATAGTAGAACTTAAATGCTAAACCCAAATATCGCTACATTCCTTAGACCTTTTTAAGTATGGTTTAGGGTGATTGAAATGTTGTAAGAAGATATTAAGATAAATGAAAATTTCATGTGCAAATTCTGTGTAGATTGTCTAAAACTAATAAGATGAAAATTAGGTAGAAATCTTAAGTCATGGTCTATTTTTGAAAATATTTGTTCAATAAGGGACATTGCTGCCATGATGTAAAGCTACCCTATTAAAGATCACAATTAGGGCACTTACTGAAAATCTCAAAAGAAAACTCAAAAGAGATCAAATTAGTGCGTGAAACAAAATATGCACAAAAAATTTTGAAAAGCTAGTGCATGAAAAATAAGACGCGCTACATGCTTTCATTAAGTCCAAAACATTTATTTGAGAGAATTAGACTTTAGACAATGGATTATTAGCCTAGTTGAGTCTTAGAGGTTTGAGCAATCAAAATTAAAAGAATCATTATTTGTTGAGATATTGATTTGTAGTTAGTAAAATATATTCAAATAAGAGAGGGTGGGGGTTAGTATAGAAATCCAACCTTGTATTACATCTTTAAAAAAAAAAAGTTAAAAGAATATGTTTGAGTGTATGTATTTTATGAGTGAAAAAATGACAAATTTGGCCATTGAGGGTTGGGAATTGAAGCAACTCGTGAAGTTATAAAATTTTACTTGATTTTTCATACAAACCCATCAATTTTCTATTGGATAAGTAAATTTTGATTTTAGTATTGTGACCTTGAAACTGTTTAAGGATTTAATACAATGATTCCAATCATGAGACAAATGGCAAGTTATCTAATCAAATTGTCCATGTTTGTTTGATGAGATATGTTATAGTTTTGTTTGATGACAAACAAATGTTCAAGTTTTGGGGTGTTTGATAAGTATATTTTATTTATGCACTTATGTGGACCTTTAAATATATAAGTTTAGGAGCTTTTATGATTAATTATGACCTAATATCTTCTATATTTCCTTTTTTGGATAAAACTTAATAATTAGAAGCGAAATTGAATAAAGGGGTGGAAATCGGCGAAAAAGGAAGAAATCCAAAGTTCGAAAACTAAATTGTAAGTTTTCAATAGTTGATCCAGACAATAAAATCTTGATTGAAAATCATATAGAGTCAATTAGGTGAAAGTTGAAACTAAAGGATGGAAATTGAACGAGAAAAGTATTTAAGGGAATAAATGATCAATTTTTGGGACCAAAATGCAAAACATTCAAAGTTATAGGTGGTTCGCACGCGTCATCCATAACCTCACATGCACAAGGTGCATTCTCACTAAACTCGAGAGTGAAAACCGTGTGAGATGCACGCACATCAGATACAACTACTACTCGTATGGCTTTGGACTTGGCTAATGAGCAGTTTTCCTTTGATCAAAACTTTGTTTGAAAACCGCTTTGGGACAATTTTCTTAACCTAATTTCGACCCACATAAATACAGAATGTGGGCACAAGCTTAGAGACACATCTCATACCATAATTTTCATCTATATTACAAGAAAAAGAGGCGAACTAATCATCATTTTGAAAGAATTAAGAGGCAATTATAATATTTTAATCCTTCGAAGATCCAACCTTGATATTTGGTCAAAGAAATGAAGGTGCAACTGAAGATTAATCAAGAAACCATTGAAAAGATTCAAGAATTCAAGATTTATCTTCTTCTTCATTTATCAATAATCCGGGTGATGTTCTATCAATTAAAGATGATTTCTTGTAATTTTACAATACTAGACATAGTTTTCCAAAATTAGTTTTCTCTCCTGAGGTTGTTGGAAATTCGATGGTCTTCCTTGATAATCCCCTCCTTATCCTTATATTTGATTATTGGTCCATGAAAAATTAGGATGATTCATCCGCCCCAAATCATATGTGTTGGAGTGGGTGTTGTTCTGCTACATATGAAAGTTTTGTGCATAACTAACCTCCTTAGGTTGAATTACATGCATAGAGGCTAAAGGGTAAATTGTAATTGTATGATCTGACCTGCAGCCTATGTAAACTGGTGTTTGTTGATATACCATGTTCATAGTCTGAGATAGATTGTCCAGTTTCTTCGTTATTACTTCCATCTGGGCTACTAATGCTGTCAACGTATCAATGTTGTGAATACCCACTGTTTTCTTAGGAATATCCCCGATTGGTTGATCATATAGATTGATTCTTTGCAATTTTCTCATAAAAATCATGAGCTTCATCTATATTCATCTTCATAACTAAACCAGGAGTTGAAGCATCTACCATATTAAGATATTCTAGAAGTAGTCCAGAATAGAAAATGTATACCTAAACTTGTAGGAATGTCTAGGTTACGAAACTTTCTAATCAAAACTTTGAACATTTCTAATGTTTCTAGATAACTCTTTAGATTTCTCTGTTTAAAAGAATGGATTTCATTCCTCATCTGATGGACTCGAGATGGCGGGAAGAACTTAATTGTAAATTTCTACACCATATCATTCCAAAACACGATGCTTCCGAAAGTAATGAGTGTAGCAACTTTCTTGTGCAATCTTTCAAAGTGTGAAGGAATAAATGCATTTGAAAGGCATATGTAACATCCCTTCATGACTAATTACTTTACACAACATTAAGAAAAAGAAAGAACATGTTCGTGCAGATTCTCAGTTACTTTCTCGTATAAATGTTTGACATTTTGAAACAAGTTGATAACTGCCAATCGAAGGTCGTTTGGCTATCCAAAAAGAGGATACATAATGGCTGGTTACACAGGTACAGGTATGTGATTCACATAATCCTCACCTACTACTTCGACATCGTTGGTGACTGATCTAGGCTGAACTGGCTAAAGTAGTGATAACGAGTTCTGAACTTGATCTGATTTTTATTTTTGTTATATCTTCTGCTTCTCTCCGTTCTCTTCTTCTTTGTCTTAAAGATCTTTCGATCTCGAGATCTACCAGAAGACACTCGATCTCGTTAGGAAAACAATAAATATTTTTTAGGAATTGTAAAATCAAGTGTTAAATATAAAGAGCTCGTTGGAGTACTTCAAAATTTTAATTCTTTAGATTAATAGATACTCTCTACATGGTTGAATATGCTTTTTAAAAATAGAGAGTCTCTTAGAAATGCTCTATGAGGGCGAGTAGAATATGCTCTTTTTTATTTTAAATTTTTAAGTATTTTTTTGCAACTCATTTGTACTTTTTTTTTAAAAAAATAGAACTATAGTTGCAATTACTTTTTATTATTATTATTTTTATTTTATTTAAATAGAAGAATATATTCGTCATTTTCCATATTTTTATTAAGAAAATAGAAGACATGAAGTATTTCGCCAATTCTTCGCGCCATGTCTAAGCGAAGGGAAGGGGGGGAGGAGGGGATCTTGCTCTTTCTATTTTATCCATTTTTTGGGTATTTATTAAATTTAACGGCACAATCGACGGGACATGATGGTAAGAGTATTCCATACAAAAAGTTTCGAATGGGGACTTTTTTAGCTATTTCCAATAGGTACACGATTTTTCACACTAATATTTAGATCCTGTTTGATAGGAATTAAAATCTGATTTTTGTGAGATTCTTGGTTAAAAAGTTAGTTGTGATTAAAATTAATTATTAGCTTTGAATAAATTTTAATTGAATTTTAATCCCACCTAAGTTTTCTGCTCTAAAGCCTTCAAAAAAAAAAAATCCCTCTGCTCTCTCCCCTCTCTCTCACACGCACCAGCGGTAATTGAACTTGGCGAGTTCGCGCAATGGAAGGAACGGATAAATAATAATTGAAGCATCAAAAAGAGGATTACTCTAAGAATAGAATGTCAACTGTGAGAAGAAGGGTGTTTTCTCTGTTGACTCTTACCCAAAATTCCAATTTCATCCCAAAATCTCATTTAACTGTTCCTTCATCACAACCCATTTATTCAAAACCAGGTTATTTTCCTTTCCTAGATTTTACCAATTTTTTCCATTTTAATTTTTTTTATGAGCATTTATGTATTTCTTGCGGCATTGAATTTCTACTGTAATTTTTGTAATTATATGCTGTCAATGATAATGTATGGTGTTCAGATTAACTATGAATTATTGTGAAATCAAAATTTTGTATGTACTTAATGATTATTGATATATATTCTCTTGCAATAGATTGAAAATAATTTCTTGAGCTTTAAAATTGGTCTTGCTATGTGGACTGGAATGTATGGTCTGAAAAAAAGAATCAATTTTTGCTTTCCCCTCTAACTAGGACGTTGTCTGCCAAATCTATTAAGCTGTTATTTTAATAAAATATATCAGGTGTTAAGTTTTGAATTAGTTTATATGAATAATAATTCTCTTTTTGAATCCTTTATTAAGGATTCTTGTGAAGAAAATAATAAGGAAAACCTCTCCATGTACACTGGTTGCAAATGAAAATACGAGTTACGTGTGGGGACCTACATAATTAAGGGATGCATTTATTAAACAGTTTTTTTCGATCTCAAAAAGGAACTAAGGATTCTAGCTGGGATCAAGAATTACTCTACTTTTTGGTCTACTTTTTCTTCCCTCTGCTTTCTGCATGTTTTTTGTACATGCCAGTGACACTAAGTGCAAGATCAGAATATCATTGCGCTTATTATTTGTTGTTTTTTCAGTTTCCACCATCATGTTTTATCCCCATATTATGACGTGATAAGATATCTGGTGAAGTCTCTTGTAATATACAAGTCATTTGATACATTGGGAGTTTTTTATGCATTATCCAACATAATATTGGATTACACTTTTAAATGTGAAATATGTATGGGTTTCTTAGTTCTAGAACTGATTGTCCCTCAACTGCTGGTTATTTCAGATGATCAAATGCTTTTTCGCATCCTTGAATCATGCAAACTGTTTCCCAACTCAAGAACTGCAGTTGCTGTGCACAATAAAATCATTAAACATGGGTACGGAATGTACCCATCTCTTTTATCACTGTTGGTATCGGTATATGTATCTTGTGAACAAATCAATCTTGCTCATCAACTACTTGGTGAAATTTGCTTTTTGGATTTTGACGTAGTTAGTGCCAATATGGTGATCACCAGTTTCATGAAGATTGGGGAAATTGATATTGCCAAGAAAGTTTTTTCTGCAATACCTGCCCGAGATGTGATAACATGGAACTCAACAATTGGAGGTTATGTGAAAAATGGATTCTTTAAGGATGCCATTGACATCTTCAAAGAAATGTTAAGGAAAAACATTGATCCAGATGGATTTACTTTTGCATCTGTTATAACTGCATGCGCTAGACTTGGAGCTCTTAATCATGCAAAATGGGTACATGGTTTGATGATTGAGAAACGAATTGAAGTAAATTACATCTTATCTTCTGCACTAGTAGATATGTACTCAAGATGTGGAAGAATTGAAACAGCAAAAGAGATTTTCAATACTGCCCAAAGAACTGATGTTTCTGTGTGGAATGCAATGATAAATGGGTTAGCACTACATGGTCTTGCTTTAGATGCAATTATGGTGTTTTCAACCATGAAAGTCGAAAATGTTTCAGCGGATTCTGTAACATTCATCGGAATTCTAACAGCATGTAGTCACTGTGGTTTTGTAGAACAGGGTCGCAAGTATTTTAATTTAATGCAAAGAGAACACTCAATTCAGCCACAACTTGAGCATTATGGAGCAATGGTTGATCTGCTTGCCCGAGCTGGACTCCTAGAAGAAGCATATGCAATGATTAAGGAAATGCCAATGGAGCCTGATGTTGTTATATGGAGGGCATTGCTTAGTGCTTGTAGAACTCACAAAAATCCTGAGCTGGGTGAAGTTGCAATCACAAGAATAAAGCACCTTGGAAGTGGAGATTATGTACTACTGTCGAATATTTACAGCTCTATGAAGAAATGGGATAGCGCAGAAACAGTGAGATACACTATGAAAAAGAATGGAGTCCGTAAATGTAGTGGAAAGAGTTTGGTGGAATTGAGTGGTGTCATTCACCAATTCTGGGCTTCTGATCGATATCACCCTGAAACTGAAGCAATATACAAAGTATTAGATGCGTTGATCCATCGCACCAGAATGCAAGGTTATGTCTCTATGTCGGACCTAGTTTTCATGGATATATCTGAAGAAGAAAAGGAGGAAAACTTGAATTATCATAGCGAAAAATTGGCGCTGACCTATGCGATCATAAAATCGAGTCCTGGAACTGAAATTCAGATTTCTAAGAACCTTCGTACTTGTCTTGATTGCCACGCTTGGATGAAAATTGTTTCACAGGTATTGAATAGGGTAATAATAGTAAGGGATAGGATCCGATTTCATAGGTTCGAAAGTGGCTTTTGCACTTGTGGAGACTATTGGTAACCAATGTTAGAGATTTATTACGGAAAATCTTAATTATGGGTAGTTCAAGGTATTACATGCTATTTCCTGCCATATAAAAATCAAGGTAGATGGAAGATGGAGATAAAAAAGTTAATCTAGTTTGAAGTGGTTGAGGATTGCCTAATGATTGCTAAATCATTCTTCTGAAGCTTACAGTTTTCTTCAAATGTAAGGAGCAACAATGCCACTGATAGATTACGGACAAACTGCAAAATTCGTGTGATTGGTGGCAATTGTTTCATGAAAGGAGCTAGTAGTCTCTGCTCGAGGCCCATGCACATAATTTAATCGGCAAGAAATGGGGGAAGCCCCTTATAAAGTTATAAAGCCTACGCAACTTATGGTGGTTTGTCGTAGGGGCCATACACATTCAATTCATAACTTTCTTTTCCTAAATTTTTTAAAAACATTAACACTTTTGATAACCCTTTTCTTTGTTTATATTGAAACTTTGCGAAGGATGGATTAAACAGCCAGTGCCCATGTTTCCATATTGTGAAGCGATGCCCTTATTTATGACCAAAATTTAGCCGCAACACCAGATCGTTACACATGCCAATGGGTTCCTTCAAACAGTGGCTCTCTGCTGATATAAAGTCAGTCAAACCTGGTGGTCCGTCTTGCATTTGCTATCAAGTTCAAGTCCTCTGATGCGAAATCTGAAGGTGCCTTCTGAATAAATTCATCTGAACTACGAACTCTATATTTGATCTTGTTGGAACTTGGAAGTGATGACTCATTTATTCAAGTAGAACTGAACAAAGGTGTGCCTCAAAGATCAAGGTCTCCGTTGATCTTTCCCATAAGAAGTTCTGCAGTTTTTGTATCTTATGAAATATGATAATTGTTTCGCATCTGCATTGATTTGTACTCAGAGGAGAAATCAGCTTACTTTTGGCGCCGTGTCAATTGCATAATATTGCTGATATCACTTGATCATTGCTAAACTCACATGCCAACTACTCTTGCTCGTAAATGGTAAACAAGGAGTTTTCTGCCAGCCTGACAACCTTAAAGAAACAAAGAATTTATCCCGGCTTTCACGATTCATCTCTCCCCTTCTCATTCGAGTCGGGCATGGGTTGTTTTGGTGGTGTTATGAATGATGTATGAACAGTTAAACAAACATTATTTCATGTTGATTCAGGATTCAGTTTCAGAGCAGTGGTCAATATTACCTATATGATATTTGTTCACTAAGAAATATATAATCTTTAGATTCATTCCGGTAAAGAATATTAAGTCCCATCCCATGACCCGTCAAGCAAACAAACCCAGTCGAACAAAGAAAAGTAGGCCTATAAAGAAGACAAGCTTGCCACCAAAATCTATGAAAATCGAACGGCAATCTTCCAATCACTGGTTTTCTATGAATCCCACAATCCAATATCTGGTTTTCTTCCTTTCAGATATAAAATTCTTGAAATCAATCAAAATTCGTGGGGACTGTGATTAGATTTTGGGATTGTTTAGCGGAGTACATTATTATTATTTTTTTTATGAATAGAAGGTGATTGAATAGTGTTTCGCGTGGAAATCGAACCTCACTAACAATTAAAAGAAGGTTCAGACGATTGTTTAAGGAACAATAACTTCTCGAGACAAAGTCCCAACGATGGGTGCTTTATTAATTATTTATGAAGATTATAACTTGTAAGAAGCGAAATGCCCCCAAGGGACACAAGCACATTGAATTCACAAAGTAATTGAAAGTTTAACAAGAAGAAAGAAATGAAATTACATAATTCTATATTTGAGAGTCATTTGATTCGTTCCTCTTCCATGTTCTCTTTTCTCTTTTATACTCATTTGACAGTTTTTTTTTCTTGTAGAACCGTTTGAAAACTGCTCATCACCCTGTAACTACCCACTTTCTCCATAATGGATGACTTGTCAAGAAACTACTGTTTTCAACTGCTGCCATTACTCATATCATTTAACTACTTGCAATCGAGATTCTTGGATCGTGGAATGTGACAAGATTGTCCATTAACTAATTCAATAACCGTTGCTTTAAATAACAATCAAGACACTATACTCGCCCAGATTTTGGGCGTCTCCCCGACTTGAGCGATGATGGGCCTCCGCTACATAATTCCGTCATGGGTTTTTACATGGTCTCGTTTAGGCCCATCTTTAGGATTTCATAACTGGAATTCATTCTTTGGACCATTTAATTGAGCCTCATTTTTGTATGTCAACAATTACCTACAAATATGGCAAAATTAATATCAATTATTAATTTTATGCCATATTCATCCTTTATATTTTCCCACGATGCTTGAAATCCAAAAAAGGGCAGAAAAACCCAATCATTATATTGTTTGGCAGTGACCTTCTTCATCTCGAAAAGTGCAATATCACACAACTCCTATAAACCAAAGAATACGCCACTTCATCGCACTATTATACCCACGTTCTGCGTCGCCGCTTTTCCTTTTACCTATAAAGATCATTGTTCTTCTTTTTGCTTCTCTCCCAAAACCCTCGAAATGATTATAATTTGTAGTAAATGGTGACTTCAAAGAGCTCTTCGACAACTCCCTTACCTTTGAAGACTTCCAAAAGCTTCTCACCAAACCGTATATAAATCCAGCTTCCCTTTCACCAGCCAATCCTGATCTCAACGAGTTCTACCTGGGCCTATTATTTGATGAGGCTGCATCTGTTGGGCAAGCACGGTGGACCAATTGTTCCCTTGCACTTAAGATCCTCATTTTCTGAACCCTTTTCCGCTAAAGCCATACTACTTTCCGCCTTTGGCATGCACGTATGACAAGTCATGGCCATACCAAGGCAATTTTTGACCGTGCTGGGATTTCTGATTTATTAGAAATCGCTCCCCGTCCCCCAATCTATGATCCTGTACTTTTCCCTATTGCTTTGAGTTTTTGGTCTTCTGAATATAATACATTTATCTTCCCACTTAACCTAATGTCCATTACTTTGAGGGATGTTGGAGCCTTAGTTGATCTTCCGCTCCTGGGCGAGACCATTTTCTTGCCATTTTGGTTACTGCTGTTGCCCCAAAATTTGACAAGAGATACACTGATTCTTATTCGGGCATGCAAGAACTTTATAAAAATTCTAGTGCTGAACCTACCCATGTTGAGCGTGTTGCCTTTCTTCAAGTTTGGTTTTGTAAATATGTTATTTGTATACCTAGTGTTAAACCTTCTATGACTTATTTGTCCATAGCACGTGGTAGGTTTCTAAATCTTTGTTTGCTATTCTTAGTTACCTTTTATCGAGGCATGGCTTCCCTTCAATTCCAGTTGAGGAATGGTGCATCTCCTACTGGTAGCGGGCCTCTTTGACTAGGTCAATTGTGGTTGAGAGCATATTTTCCACAACTTGGTGCTCCATCAGCTCCTCCTCGATCGATCAGTTGTTACGGGCTAGTCATCATCCAATTGAGCCATGTTAATATGTCTAATAGGGACGTCTTCACATTCTTTTATAACTTAAATTCAATATCTACCTTTTTTTCCTTTCTCTGTTCACTCAGTTCCGATTTACGTGCAACCTCCTTATATTGTGGATTATGTGAGCACATTTTTGCCCATTTCGGCTCAATATTTTATTGGAAAAGAGTTGTTCCATGACATCTTAACTGGAACAAATGCTAAGGTAGGGTTTGAGATATATGCTCCCCAATTTGTAGCCCGTCAACTTGGTTTTGGCCAAACGTGGCCTATTCCTTCCTGTTTTTCCAAGAGTCCGACAAAACGTTTTCACACCATCAATAGAACAAATGCACATGCCATTGATGCTCGCAATACCCTTTTAACAAATGGTTTCTCCTTAGCCCCTTTTAATCCTACTTTTGTCAGTCACCCTCTCTTTGAACAATTCTGGCTATCTGTGAAGCGTAGGTTGTTTGCAACTGATATTAACCATACTTTCCACTTGTTGGAGAGGCAAGGGACTTTTTTCATTTTCCTATTCCTGCCATTCCTATTTCTGTCAAGAATCCTACTTCTCCTTTGAAATCCCCACCTGCTCAAACTGGAACAGCTAAAGGTGTTTCCAGCCATAAACAGTCAACTTCAGCTTCGTCAGGTTTGCACGATGACAATGATGATGATGATGCCCCTTTTGTCGTCAGGAGAAAGGTATTTGAGTTTGTTTATTCATGAAAAATCCTTTATATGTTAATGTTTTACCTGAATTTTTCAGAAAAGCTCAACTTCTCCTTTGAAGCCTCCGCCTTTACCGGTTCTTGTTCCACCGCCTCCCACCAAAACTTCTTCGTCTAAATCATCTGAAGAAGGGACTTTACTTAAGGAAAAGGCCATTGGCCAAGAGTCTTTGATCGTACAGTGAATTGGAAAACTTCATTTCCAAGGCATCGACCCCCACGTATTGAACCAGAAGGTAATACATACTTTATGGTCTTTTCCCTTATTTGTGTTATTGGCCTTTAACTCCTTATCACTTGATTCTTACAGAGATACCCATAGATCTATCCGTTGTGGAAGAGCCTGCTCGTTCAGATAAAGAGAAGTCCCTACAAGTGGTCGGATCAACCAGTGATGTACCCCAATCTTCCAAAGCTACTGATGAGGTGCCTTTATTTAATCTTTCATCTTTACCTCGTTCACTGTAATGAAAATGCTAAATGTTTGCATTTTCCTTTACAGGATGCTGACGCCATTTTACGCTCAATTCAGGATTTATTTACTTCTTGGGAACAAGTAAAGGCAAGCATTACTTCTCGTTCCTCTTCAGCCATTCGTCCTTCTGCTTCATTTGCTGTATTCTCAGAGGAAAATATGAATATTCTCAAGGAATCGGTGCTTGAATATGTTTTCTTCATAGATAGGGACATTATTAATGCCAATGCTTCTAGCAAAAAAAATGAGTTTGAGCTTTTAAGTGCAAAAATGGCTCAAGCACTTGAGCTTCCCTCGCTTAGAATTTCATCCGATTTTAAGATAACATTGAGGATTATCCACTCAGAGATAAGTTCTTTACTAGCTAGAAATGTAGAGTTAAAAGCTAAGAAGGCTCGGTATCTTCGTGCTGTGAATGAAAATGAGTCTTTGCTTCAAGAGATTGAGAAGACCAAGAGCACTTTAAACGAAATTTCCTCTGAGGTTATGGTTGAAGATTCTTTGATGATGAGCTTGGCCACAGAGATTGTTCGCTGAAAATCGTACCGCAAGCGCACGGGTCGCGTTCAAGTAATAAAGTGGACCTTAAGAGTCCGGATTGTCGATCCCACGAGGAATGTATACTTTGGATTACACAACTTTAATCGATTTTAATTCTAACGACAAAAGGAAACACACAGATTTAAAAATATAAGATAAAAACTAACAACCTACAAAATAAGAAAATAAAGGTGTCTTGGCAAATTTCGGAGGGAAAAGTGTGATTGGAATTTACGATGTCGCTTAACCTATTGTTTCATTGATCTCGAACCAATTATGTGCCGATGCATATTATCAAAATGCGATAGTTAGACCCGATTCTCCTATTTTAGCTAATACCCTCTTTCGAGCGAATATTAACCCTAATTAGTCAATTCATACCACATATTTCTATGTCGATACAAAGTTGACCAATAGCATGAATTTTTGTGAAAATACTCAGCGGGTCACTCAGAGTAGGTGTATATCTTTATATCACCTAAACGCGCAAAAGATACACTAATGCAAATCTGAGGTATCAATCATTTCGGTCTAATTAATGCAATCATTGTTCAAAAGTCACAAATAATTACCTAATAATTTCATCTAGTTGTCAATTAGATGAATCGAACACTTTGGTCTATTAAATGCAACTATCTTACACAATCACATCAATACATAATTACAACATCTATGTCGTCACAAAAATGAAGTAATCTTAAACATGATGATCGATACACTATGATTTTGATAACAACTGCATTTATCACTAAACATGTAGATATATCGATAATCAATGAAACAACTAGGTTAAGTTCAATCTATAAATTCCAACACAACAAATACTTAGCTCATTTTATAGATATGTAAATAAAGGAAGATGTTTTATACAATACATTCCAAACTTGAAGAATTAATGGATTAAATACAAGAGTGAAGATAAAACCCTTTTTTGGTTGGATTCTAACAATTGATAATGGCTTCCTCTTGTTTTTCCCCAAGTATTTCTCCAAGTCCTTTGCTTGTCTTCCTTATGGTGCTCTTGAATTCCTCCCAAAATCACCAAGAACACCTACAAAAGAAAAGAAAAGGAAAAGAAAAGAAAGAAGAGAAAGAGAGAAAAAACTAATCTAAAACTAAACTAACCTAAAAAATAAACTAACTAATGAAAAAAACAAAACAATAACTAATATATTCTATCCTATTCTATTATACCCGTCCCAGCCACTTGTAAAATATGGGAAAGATATTTTTGATAACTTAGAGATTAAGTTATGGAAATATCTAGGTAAATTTGCAACAAAGGTCCCTAAACTTTTGTAAAGTGGCAAAATGGTCCCTCTACTTTGATTTAGTACAATTAGGTCCTCAAAGTTTGACTTTCATTTCGGTTAGGCCCTTTATACATTGCACTTCAAGTCCTTCATCTTTTTGACATGTGCAATTTGGTCCCCAACTTCACATTTTTGTCCATTTTTAGTTCCTTTCTTCTCCTTTTCGCGCAATTCTTCTTCTTCTCGGGGTTTTAGCCTAAAAACATGAAAATTACATAATTATGTATAGAAATATACTCAATATTATTTCTAATTAAATCCAGAAAAGTGTCGAATAAGTGTGTTTTTGCACACTTATCACACCCCCAAACTTGAGTTCTTGCTCGTCTCGAGCAAGATTACTTCTAACATAATTATGCAAATACAATGAAGATCAACATATTAGACAGCTTGCCAAAAATATCACAGAGTTATAAAATTGTATAGTCAATTCACAACCATGCTCCAAATAATGCTATAAAAAATAAATCAACTCATCCAATGCTCGATCAATATGTAAATGCACAGTCATTTTCAATCATCATCTGGAATAGGAAACAATCATCAAGATGGAAAAAATTTCTTAGATTGGCTTCAACCCGACCCTCAGGAAAAAAGTATATCCTTTCCCGCTCTTGAGATTCACACCCAAAATAGATATTTTTTTTGTTTACCCCCAAAGTGTAAATCTAAATATCGCTCTCTAATCACTCTTTTCTTTTTACGCTCTAGTTTGGTTGGATCCAACCGACAATTTCAACATCTAGAAATGTGATGATTCTCCACTAATGAGTGCGTTACAATCAAGTTTATACTAAGTAAGTCAAACCCACTAGCTATCTACGCCCAAGATCAATCAATTGCACCAAATCAAATTTTTCAATGAAACTCCAGATCGACCTCACTCCCTTAAGCTTTCTTCTTGACCCCTGTAACGAGCTTTAGGTCGGTAGCTCCCCGATTGTTTAGACCAAAGGGTACCAGGTTTTGAAATACCCCAACGGACTTAATAACTCGAGTCAAAAAGGCTACGAAGTGAGACATAGTTTTAACAAAGTGCAATGTTCATTTTTAAGCAACAGTAAGGCGTAGATTCCTAGCATATGGTCAATACCTAGCTTATACTTGGCAACAGACACTCCACACAATCATTTTATCAACATGCATGGAATCAACACATTTTTCAACAAAATCATTTACCGGCTCGATCACCCCCAAACTTATTTGACAATATGGTAAAGTGAAAGAGAAATGGATATAGGTTGATATAATTTTTCAACAGTAACTCACAACCTAAGTTCTACCAATTCAAAAATTTTCCCCATCAAACAATCATTACCACATCCAGATAACAATCAATCATGACAATGTACTCAATGGAACTCATAATCTCACATGGACAAGCAAATTTTCGAAAAAATTTGGCAGCATAACAGCATATATTTGGATGGCCACACATGACTCATGAATCAACAACAATTTCAAACATCATACAATTCAAAGCCGGCAAGGCTATCCAACACATCAATACAACATCGCTAATTACAGCACACAGTAAAGCCGGCAAGGCTATACATCAAGCAATTCAACATCAATAGCCGGCAAGGCTCAATACCCCCAAACTTAAAGCTCACAGTGTCCTCAATGTGAAAAAGAACAAACTAAAGGAATAATGAAACTTCCCTGAATGGATGGTAGTGAAGAGGTACTAAGCATCAAAGTTGGACTTGTAGTGCTCTTTGAATATCTTGGGCAAACGACCTCCTTGTACACCAATGCGCCCTCAGACTTATAAGGAACCATGTAATATGGGACGTCAAAAATTTACCTAAAACACAAAGTAAAAGACAATTAAACTAAAATCATAACAAATGCAGGAAAGTAAATAAAATGCTGAAAAGTTTAGAAAAGTTGGGTTGCCTCCCAACAAGTGCTTTTTTATAGTCTTTAGCTCGACTGTAGTAAATGGATCATGGGCTTCGATAGAAAGCTTGGCATGCTCTGCCCATTTTCCTTCTGTTGGCTTTGGTCCACTCCTCATTCGATCGCCAACACTCATCATCGCCCTTCTCAACATAATAGGACATTCCCATTCTCTCCGACTCAAACTCAACTATGAAGATTTTCATCCCTTGATCGGGCCAAATCACAAACTGAACTTTAGGGCAATCAATGAAATCGAAAGCATGTACACTACTCTCATCATCATCGTCTGCTACACTGTCGCTTGGTTCATTTGTGATTGATATGTCATTCTCTTCAAGTTCTTTATCAGTTGACTCATCATCATATTGAATGACCGGTCCTTCATCGAACTCCACAGGCAATGGCAAGTCCTTCCTATAAAAACCGTCGAGTGGACTACACCCCCATTTCTGGAATCCATCCCAGTATTTGTAATCTCCCACAAGCATGTCTTCTTCATCTAACTTGGCAAGTTCAGTGAAGTATTTTGAAAGTACCCTTTCATTCAAATGTGTTGGACCATCACCAGTAAATGTGATGTCCTCATTCCAGTCATCGGATACCCAGTCTCCCGCGAGCATGTAACTTTCATCAGAATTGTCTATGGCTTGTTTTCGACATTTCAAATAATATCTAAACTGAAGAAGTTTAGACATTGCCGCCTCAGTACACGAATACAAGCATAGTCCTGTACATTGCATCGTTTGACAGATGTCGCATCTTGGACCTTCAAACAGATTTCTGTAGTCACTGTAGAGACTCGCTAATGCAAACATTTTGTGACTGTACCAAGTTAGAATCAAGTAAATATCTGAAAAGTACAGTAAGACAATACAAACACAAGAGAGATTAGTAGTACGGGGGTTAGCCAAAATAACAAAAATAAAAGCAACTAAAAATAAATAAAAGAAAATGTTAAAACTAAAATTAACTAAAGTGGTAATCGAAGTAAAAACATTCCCCGGCAACGGCGCCAAAAACTTGTTCGCTGAAAATCGTACCGCAAGCGCACGGGTCGCGTTCAAGTAATAAAGTGGACCTTAAGAGTCCGGATTGTCGATCCCACGAGGAATGTATACTTTGGATTACACAACTTTAATCGATTTTAATTCTAACGACAAAAGGAAACACAAAGATTTAAAAATATAAGATAAAAACTAACAACCTACAAAATAAGAAAATAAAGGTGTCTTGGCAAATTTCGGAGGGAAAAGTGTGATTGGAATTTACGATGTCGCTTAACCTATTGTTTCATTGATCTCGAACCAATTATGTGCCGATGCATATTATCAAAATGCGATAGTTAGACCCGATTCTCCTATTTTAGCTAATACCCTCTTTCGAGCGAATATTAACCCTAATTAGTCAATTCATACCACATATTTCTATGTCGATACAAAGTTGACCAATAGCATGAATTTTTGTGAAAATACTCAGCGGGTCACTCAGAGTAGGTGTATATCTCTATATCACCTAAACGCGCAAAAGATACACTAATGCAAATCCGAGGTATCAATCATTTCGGTCTAATTAATGCAATCATTGTTCAACAGTCATAAATAATTACCTAATATTTTCATCTAGTTGTCAATTAGATGAATCGAACACTTTGGTCTATTAAATGCAACTATCTTACACAATCACATCAATACCTAATTACAACATCTATGTCGTCGCAAAAATGAAGTAATCTTAAACATGATGATCGATACACTATGATTTTGATAACAACTGCATTTATCACTAAACATGTAGATATATCGATAATCAATGAAACAACTAGGTTAAGTTCAATCTATAAATTCCAACACAACAAATACTTAGCTCATTTTATAGATATGTAAATAAAGGAAGATGTTTTATACAATACATTCCAAACTTGAAGAATTAATGGATTAAATACAAGAGTGAAGATAAAACCCTTTTTTGGTTGGATTCTAACAATTGATAATGGCTTCCTCTTGTTTTTCCCCAAGTATTTCTCCAAGTCCTTTGCTTGTCTTCCTTATGGTGCTCTTGAATTCCTCCCAAAATCACCAAGAACACCTACAAAAGAAAAGAAAAGGAAAAGAAAAGAAAGAAGAGAAAGAGAGAAAAAACTAATCTAAAACTAAACTAACCTAAAAAATAAACTAACTAATGAAAAAAACAAAACAATAACTAATATATTCTATCCTATTCTATTATACCCGTCCCAGCCACTTGTAAAATATGGGAAAGATATTTTTGATAACTTAGAGATTAAGTTATGGAAATATCTAGGTAAATTTGCAACAAAGGTCCCTAAACTTTTGTAAAGTGGCAAAATGGTCCCTCTACTTTGATTTAGTACAATTAGGTCCTCAAAGTTTGACTTTCATTTCGGTTAGGCCCTTTATACATTGCACTTCAAGTCCTTCATCTTTCTGGCATGTGCAATTTGGTCCCCAACTTCACATTTTTGTCCATTTTTAGTCCCTTTCTTCTCCTTTTCGCGCAATTCTTCTTCTTCTCGGGGTTTTAGCCTAAAAACATGAAAATTACATAATTATGTATAGAAATATACTCAATATTATTTCTAATTAAATCCAGAAAAGTGTCGAATAAGTGTGTTTTTGCACACTTATCAGAGATGAAGGAATTTCAAGCAAAGATGGACGACTGTAAGGCTAGGTTAGCTGCCGAAGCATACTGCTTCCCAAGAAGTTGAGCGAGGCAAATCTTTGTTTGAGTGTTACTCGAACTGGAAGTTGATAAGGAACTTATGACCGAGCTATCCACTGCTTCCTTTGAACAACGTGATGAATGGGAGAAACTTAGAGAACAAATGGCCTTTCTTTAGGGCAAGCTGTAATTAAGGCATTAATATCCTGACCTTTCTTGTAGCACGATTTCGTCTTATACTTTGTTCTTTTAATTTTGTGATGGCAGCCATCGTTGGCTAAAATGTAATGACAGCCAATTTCATCAATGGAATGATCATTTTATTTAGTTGTGTGATGGCTTTTTCATGGATTCTGAAATAGCATAATTGACGTTTTCTTTAATCGTCAATATTCCCCAAAAATTTAATTATTGACCTTATGCCATATTCATGCACATTTCCCGTTGTGGAATATTTACACGGAATGAAACTTTTGGTATTCTGACTCAAGCCTTCAATTTCGGTTACTACGCATGTATATGGTCATTCGCATTCCGTCCCTTCGCCTTCAAACCTCTATAAAGTTGCATATTTGTTATACATTTGTCGTCTTCATCCTCATTCTCCACAAAACCAATTTGTTGCCATCATCGGCATTCAAATGATCGACTTTCTATGTCAAGAAGATCAATTATTTCCCTTTTCAATAGAAATGAATCATTTAATCTTTTCCAAATTTCACCATCTGCCTTGATATTTTCTTTGGTATAGGAGATATAGGAAACATTTTTTGGTTAATGAAGGTCTTCTCAGTACAATTTCCATTTATGATCTCCAGAGGGGGTTCTTGACGTGAAACAATTACTTGCTAAGAGTGCTTCTTTGACCATTTGCCTATCATTGCAGCGATGCATTTAGGAATGCGATGAATGTCAATTTACCCTTTTTCTGTAGTAGTTGATAGAAGAACAATGATAGCCCGCTTCCAACTGCGACTTATAGAATATTTGTATTTTGTACCTCTTAGTTTGTAAAGAATATTTGATAATGAAATATTTTATTTTGAACATACTTCACTCTTATTTTATTTGAACATAATAGTCCAACACACTTTATTTGTGCCCAACAACTTGATTTTACTTATGCATAGAATTTTCTTCTATTTGTTCACTTTCCCATATGGAAGGAAGATATTTCTTTAAATATTTACCACTAATAAACCTCATATGCTTCGTGCCATCTAAATCTTCCAAATGGTAAGCTACATTAGGCAATACGCTTTTCACTTTATATGGTCCTTCCCAATTGGGTGACCATTTACCATACTTTGGATATTTGCCATCCAAAGGGAGTATCGTCTTCCAAACCAAATTGCCCAAGTTAAAAGACTTGACTATAACTTTTTTGTTATAGAACTTAGCCATTTTTGAACCTGCAATCTATTTAGTACGTCCAAATTTAACTCGTCCAATTTCAATAAATTTTGGGCTAGTGATTCTGCATACTTGACATCACTTAAGTTATTTTCTAAGCCTACTCTAATCGACTGCACATTGATTTCCATAGGCAACACATCCTCTTGTCCATAAGTAAGTTGAAAAGGAGTTACTTTGGTACTTGAACGTGGTGACATCATGTAAGCCCATAAAGCTTTACTTAAACATTTATGCCAATTTCTGGTATTTTCATTTATCATTTTCCTTATGATATTTTCAGACTCTTATTAGAAGATTCTGTCTGTCCATTAGATTGAGCGTAATAAGATGTGGAGTTGACTAGCTCAACTCCAAATTCGCTCAAGAATTCCTTCACTTGATTTCCATTTAAAGAAGTTTCATGATCTATTATTAGAGTTTGTCACGAATAAATTTTATAATATTTTTCTGAGAAATCTTTTTTAAAGGTATTGCTTCTACCCATTTACTGAAGAAATCTGTCGCAACTATTATAAACGTATGTTGCCTGGACGATGGTGGATAAATCTTCCCTATCAAATCTATCGCCCAACCTTTAAACGGTCAATGTTTAATAATGTGTGTCATTTCTCTTGCTGGCACTCTTTGCATTAGACCATGCTTTTGGCAAGCTGAACAACTTTTTGCATATTGAACGCACGATTCTCCTATTTTGGGCCAAAAGTATCAACTCCTAACATTTAACCATCTCATTCTTTGGCCAGCCTAATGGGCTCCACATATTCCTTCATGTACTTCAGTCATGATTGTTTTGGCCTCTTGCGAACTCACACATTTCAATAACATACCATCTGAGCATTTCTTGAATAGCTCCTCATCTATCAGTATGTAATTTAATGAGCGTAATTTCATTTTTCTATTACTCTCTTTGTCATGTTCTTTCAAGAATCTTTTTATTTCTACTCTTCAATCTATTGCATCTCCATTTGTATGCAATGAACATCAATTTTTCTCGTCCTTTGTTGTGCTACGGGTAATATTACTCCATATTCGCAAGTGGATTCCAAATTCAGTGCCTTTGAATAACCCGAAGCCATTTGGGCTAATTCGTTTACTAAATCGTTATACATCCTGTTACCGTATTGAAGCTCCACTTGATCAAATTCTTCTAATAATTTTTGGGCGATTTCATATTAACTTATGACAGAATCACTTTTGCATTTAAAATCACCAATCAATTGGTAAATTACTAATTGGGAATTGTCCCTAATAATTACATTCTTTATTCCCAACTCTATTAACAGCTCTAAGTCTCAGATCAATGCTTCGTATTCAACTTGATTATTGGTTCTATCCAAAGTGAAAGCAAACTTATAATAAATCCCTAGAGGATTTATTAAAACTATTCTTACCATGCACCTCTAAAAGTTTTTGATCCGTCAAAATATAATCTCAATGTTTTAATTCAAATGAATCAATTTCCAATTCAATTTCTTTAGACATGTCAAGGTATAGATGATCGGCCAAAAAGTTAGCCAACGCTTGATTTTTAACTACCATTTGGAGCATATATTGTATTTCAAGCTCTGATAATACTAAAGTCCAAAGGCCTATCCTTTGGTGTAAAGTAGGGCGAGAAAACATATATTTAACTAATTTTACTTTAGAAACTAAGAAAACAGTTACAGGCTGTAAATAAGCCCTTAGTTTTGTACATGTGAAATATAAAACAAGACACAACTCTTCAATAGCAGAGTAATTACATTCACATTTCGTTAACTGTCTACTCAAATAATAAATTGTCATTTCTTCACCAAATTGGTCTTCTTAGGCAACCATTCCGACTATCGATTCTTGTTCAGCTGATACGTATACCTTCATTGGCCGTCCTTGGATAAGTGATACTAACACTGGTGGACTTGACAAATATGTCTTCAGGCTATCAAAAGCCTTTTGATATTCTTCATTCCAGACGAATTCGTCTTGATTTTTCAGCTTTAAAAGATGCGAAAAATCTTATGAGTGTGTTTGGTAGAGATTTTTGGGGGAAGAATTGATTTTTGAATAGTGATATCATGGGAAATGTGTGGTTGAAAAAGAAGAAAAATGTATTGATTTTGATGGAAAATATTATTTTATTGAAAAATATGTGGTTGAAAATGAGAATTGATTTACTGTAGAAAATGAAAATTTTTACCAAACATGCTCTATGTTTGCCCTACACAATTAGAGATAAAACGTCTCAAAAAGTTTACTTGGCCCAACAATATTTGCAATTCTTTCTTGTTACCGACGGTTTGACGTCAAAAATGGTCTTCCCTTTATTTTTATCAAGTTCAATTCCTCTTTTGTGTATTAAAAAACCAAGAAAATTCCCTGCATTAACACCAAATGCACATTTTAAAGGATTCAATTTTAGTTTGTATTACCTCATTCGCTCAAATGAGCGTTCCAATTGTTCAAAATTGTTTTCCTCTTTAATAGATTTGGCCATTATGTCATCTACATACACTTCAACAAATTTGTCTATCACGTCGTGAAAAATTATATTTATTGCCCTTTGATAAGTTGCCCCCTACATTTTTCAGGCCAAAAGATATAACTACCCATTTAAAGCATCCTAAAGCGTAGGGTACCTAAAGGCAGTTTTATGTATATCTTCTTCAGTTATGTAAATTTGGTTATATCCTAAATATCCGTCCATAAAAGAATACATTACATGTTCGGCAGTTGAATCTACTAAAGAATCCACCGTAGGCATTGTATATTCATCTTTTGGCATTGCTAAGTTTAAATTTCTAAAATTTATGCATACCCTAATATTACCATTCTTTTTTAACACCAGTACGATATTAAATAACCACTCAACATATCTGACTATTCTAATAAAACTCGCCTTTAACAATCGCTCTATTTCTTTCTTTACCACAGGCAATACTTTAGGGAAAAAATGCCTAGGAGGCTTAGTTGGTAACATATGTTCTACCAAACTTTTATCTAAACCAGACATGTGTTCATATTTCCAAGCAAAACAATCATTGTATTCCTTTAATAAAGTGATTAATTTATTATTTACCTTTTGACCAAGCATCTGGCTGACAAATGTTGGACGATCTTCCCATTCGTTGCCAATATTCACTTTCATCAAAGGGTCTTGTGCTTAAGCATTCCTAAGCTTTGTGAACCTCATTATTTCATCGTCTAGGTTCTTTGTAGGCACTTTCTCTTCTAAACAATCCACTTTGTTGACTTCTCGACCAATATTCTGCTCCAATTCGAACACTACTAATTTGTTTCTCAACGTCTTTAATGCTACTTCTTCTTTTGTCTTCTCTTTACATTCCTTATTGAAAGTCATTAATTTGGCTTTGGATGCCTGAATATCAGCCATATTTTGTTGTTGCTGACAACTCATTAGAGTTCCTTGATTATCTTTTTAACAATCGCTGGCTCTTCAAGGGCCACTATGTTTGACCTCATTTGATTGAACATTTCAGTAAGTATATCTACTGAAAATGGCTCTTCGCTATGTGCGAAAATTTGAGTCTCTTCCCCATCTTGAACTACCCTGACGGTCCATAATTTCCTTCGTACATGAATCTTTCAGCTACATGTATTTCCACTTCCTGTTTATCCTCCGTTGAATTATTTCATTTTAACAAGTCCACGTGCAATATTTCACATTGAGTTTCTGTTTCTTAGATTTCCTCCTTATTTTCTTCTAATGCTTCTTCTTCGGTTATCCAACCTGTAGGGAGATGTAATATTTTTGAAGGTGACCCATAATTCTCAGAGCGAGGCACTCTTACCTTTTTCTTGGGCGTCCCATATAATACATAGTAGTCAAAAGAATGTCTGATGGTTCGCCCAACAAATCCAACTCGCGGACACCTTTCTGATACAGTTGCTTCAATAAATTGTTGCACGACATTCCTCTTCTTTTTCTCTATGCTTCTAAATCAGTTTCCTCTTCAATGTCAGTCATGTCGTCATCCTCTTCTTCATCATATACCTCTTGAGATGTTTGGTCTTATTCACAATCCAGTATACACGCTTCTTCCTCATTATCTTTTCTTTCCTCATCTTCAATTTCCTTACTTTTGAACTCATTGGCTAGTAAATAATTATTAGCTATAACAGGAGGTAGCGTACCAAATTGAATAGTGATGGGCCGCTTTGGATCTTTTTATCTTCGTCCTTATTTCCACGTTCAAATTTTGATCCCCAGAAGAGCTTTCTGGTAACTCTTCCATTGATTCATCCATACTAGGCTCTTTATTATCTTTAAGAACATTTTTGTTAGCCACCTCAAGCAATTTAGGTGCCTTAGGACGTGACGATCCTTGCTGTTGCCTTATCATTCGTCCATAGTTCCGTTGAAAACGCCTTTTTTGGATTTTGGTCATTTCGTTAAAGGGTACAACTCTTTCTGCATTATATTGGAACGAATGCCATACATTTGGTTGGTGAGGTTGCGGCCTGAATGTTCTCCCATTGTTTATCGGTCTGAACTGCCGTTCAAAAGGTGGTTTCCCATAGAATGACATACTCTATCCTCCACCAGGCTGGAAATTTGAAATAACATTAGGACGATGGTGATATCGCCATGTCCTTGGTCTTTCCATATTTTCATTCACTCCTCCCTTGCATCTAGCACACAAGATACCTTCATCTTTTCCAGACTCCTTTTCTTTGATACGTTAAAAAACACTGGGATGTGGCTTAGAATCTTCTTCTCTATCATCTACGATAAACTTGAGTTTTGGCAACTTATTTTTTAAACCAGTTGTCACCATATTCATCCCAAGTGGCTGTGGGAAAGGATTTTCATCCACTACCATTTTCGTTTTAGCTTCAAATGTGATTCGCCCTGACTCAATGGCATCTTGTAACACATGACGAAAAACCAGTCATATGTGACCATGCATTGTGCCATTTACAATATTTTTTCCCTTAACTTGTTCAGGGTCTGGCAATTTATGCTTATCGCTCAATTTTATCTGCTTATCCTAATACAATTTATCGAATATAAGATCAACTTTGGTCACATCAAATGAGAATATCCTATACTTTTTGTTTTCATCTTTTATAAGTTCATTCTTACCCGATGTTCTAAATTTGGCCACTATGGACAAGCATATGCATCTCACTTGATCAATTCGGCCAAACATATTCGTTATTTAAGCATGAACGTCAAAATTTGGGTCTCTATAATAAGTCGATTTGCTAGAGTTTTTCATTTGTTTTTATTCTCTTATTAAACGTTCATATCTAATGACGTTAGTGCTCAACTGAAAAAGGCCAAGAAATTCTCTGTCTTGAAATTTCTTTTTTAAATAAAAAATCAAACAATTTTGAGTGATTTTAACAAATTCTTTTTTGGGCAAAGGTACAAAATATTTGCTCATAGCTGTCTTAAACCTATGAAGGAAACTTTCTGCCCATTCGTTTGGCATTTGATGTAAATTCTCTAAGTCGGCCAAAATAACTTCAAACTCAATTTTGTAAAACTGAGCGTGGAACAATTGTTCTAGTTGTTGCCATGTTTGGACCGAATTTACTGGCAAATTAATGAATTATGAGAAAGCTACTCCTGTTAGCGAACTAGGGAACAATCTCATTGTGTGATAATCAATTACTTCACTACATTACAGTGTCAATCGCCCTATATGTTTCAAAGTAGAAACTTCTCCCAGACCGGTAAATAATGAAAACTCTGGTACTTTGTACCCTCTAGGCCACGGATATGCTAGATCTATCCAATCAGGATATGATTTTGTGTAAGTCGGCCTATTAAAATGACGCATCCCAACAACTATTTGATCATGTATTATCTTCATAATTTGATACATCAACACAATGTTGGGATCATATGGAATTCCTATAGGTTGATATATTGGTAGAATTACTTGAGGCCTAATGTTTGGTCATTGGTTTGTGGCAAAAACGCCGTTATTTAAACCATTATTATCGTTAGCTTGGTTATTTTCGCCATCATTAACTTGCAGTGTATTCTGTCTATTGGTTTGGACATTGTCTCTTGCATTTGGGTTACCCCCCGGGTTTGATACTCCATTATCACTATTCAAATTTGTCATTCCACTACCCCCTGTTTTGAAGTAGATGACCCAAAATGTGGTTCTATTCCTTGATTCGGACTCGGGACTGGGGAACTATGTCCCACAATTGTCCTGACTTGAAAGAGATTCCTTATACTTGACATAACTAGTTGACAAATTTGGCCCACTAACTTATTCATGATTTCATTTAAAGTGTTTAGTTGTTTGGCCATATTGCCATAGTGTACATTTCCATTTTGAGTAAACCTTTCCATATTATGAACATTTTGTAAATTTACCTGTTCAACGACATCTTGTGTGAGTTCACCAAGCAATGCACGCATGGTTCGAAGACTTAATTTTGTCATTACCTGTTCAACGACATCTTGTGTGAGTTCGAAGACTCCGTCCTTCCGATCGTGGAGTACTTTGCTGCTCCTCATATCGTTTGATCAGAGACTGGACTATTCGTTGGCTTGCTGGCTCCTTATAGAGTTTTTCTGAAGCATAATGCTTCAATTTTCGTATCTTCAAACACCAAGTGTCCTACTAGGCGTGCCAAATTGTTTTGCGTGGAAATCGAGCCTCGCTAACAATTAAAGAAGGTTCAAACGATTGTGTAAGGAACAACAACCTCTCGAGACAAAGTCCCAATAAGGGGTACTTTATTTATGAAGATACAACTTGTAAGAAGCTAAATACCTCCAAGGGGCACAAGCACACTGAATTCGCAAAGTAATTGAAAGTTTACCAAGAAGAAAGAAATGAAATTACATAATTCTATGTTTGAGAGTCATTTAATTTGTCCCTCTTCCATGTTTTCTTTTCTCTTTTATACTCATTTGACAGTTTTTTTTTCTTGTAGAACCATTTGAAAACTGCTTATCACCATGTAACTACCCACTTTCTCCATAATGGATGACTTGTCAAGAAACTACTGTTTTCAACTACTGCCATTACTCCCATCATTTAACTGCTTGCAATCAAGATTTTTGGATTGTGGAATGTGATAAGATTACCCATTAATCGTTTCAATAACCGTTGCTTTAAATAACAATCAAGACACTATACTTGCCTAGATCTTGGGCGTCTCGCAGGCTTGAGCGATGATGAGCTAGCTCAGATCTTGGGCGTCTCGCAGGCTTGAGCGATGATGGGCCTCCGCTATTAACTCTGTCTTAAGTTTTTACATGGTCTCGTTTGGGCCCATCTTTCGAATTTCCTAAATGGGCTTCATTCTTTGGACCATTTAATTGGACCTCAATTTTGTATGTCAATAAATGGAATCATTGAGCAATAAATCTCTAACCATTTTTCCTCGAGTTAAGCGGTGTCTTCTGGTGGGGTTGGAGCGTAATTTATTATTAATTAAAAAAAATGAAATTATTTGTCAAGATTTGATTGAAGGAACAACGAGACATGAAGATGGGGGCAGCAGATTTATAAACACCTTGCCAACATGCGCTAACAATTTGGTACATGGATGGACTAAACTTCGCTATATTTATGTTATCTCTTTTTTTTTTCTTATTTCTGTATAATTTTCTTTCGGCGAGTGGTCTTCAATGTGCTGACATGATAAGCTTGTCCTAATATTGGAGATGAAGCTTTTATTTAGCGGCTTCCCAAACTTTATGATTTCATTGCACTCATGATTTAGTGATTCAATAAAATACAACGTTTATTTTGTCAAGAAAAACAAAAGAAAGATTAAATTGAACAAGCTATTATATTATATAGACAAAAAAGGGAAAAAAAAGGAACATGCAACAATCAGCAAAGACATAACATGTGTTTAATATTCGGGAGTAAACAAAACTAGACAAAAATTTAAGCAAAGAGATATATCATATACGAAATTGATCTACTAAGCACCAGGTGGCGTGACACACTGTAATATGTGATGTAATCAGTTTTGTCGACAATCATTATCTCACATCACTTATTATAGTGTATCTGTCAGCTGAGTGCTTAAAAGTTCAATTCTAATATCATATATTATTATTATATTTAGTATTATTTAATTTAACATATCAGGCTCATTATATATATATATTTTTCTTATTTTGTAAGTACTCATTTAATTGGGCCATATATTATTACATCACATGATTCGCCAGCCTCCAAAGTTCAATTATGTATTATAGAGTTAATAAAATCGAAATATAAGTTATTTCTTTCTTCTCACTACATATTTCTTTTGTACTTTTGGTCAATCAATTCTTTTACCTAAAAATTTTCCATTAGACTAGGAGCTTGCTCAGATAAGTTTAAAAATATACTCGTAAATAAATAAGTTTTAAAATAATTATTCATTTTCAAAGTTAAAATAAGTAAATCGTTTATTTTAAAAAAACTATTTACAATAAGGAAAATCATGTTGGATTTTCCAACCTTTTGTTTAGTATGATTATAGGTCTCAAATCTTTAAAAGTAAAATTGTGTCCTTAAACTATTTAGCTTGAAATCTGGGTAGCCATGTGACTAAAATCACTCATGTGGACGTTAAAATCACAATTAAATTTAAGTGTGTGAAAATTTTGCCATCCAATTCTATGTCATGTGAAAGTCGAATGTAATTTTAATGAATAAGAAATTAGGATGGAACCATCCAACGTTTCATGCGGGGTAATTTTGAATCCAACTTTCAAAAATGAGGTATTAGGTCCTCTATCTAAAATTGTAGATTTGAATTAACTATTTTATATGTGAAAATCCCACACCACTCAAAACTAGACTGCAAAATCATCAAATTACTTAACATTTCTCTCTCATTCATTTGAATGTTTCTTGCAGTTTTACTATCCACATTGAAGACGTTTGCAACATGGAGATCAGATCCACAAATTTAGCTAAGTTGAGTACAAGCTTCATTTTTTGAAGAATGAAGATTTAGAATTACACTAAAAGAAAAGTTGAGGATCCAAAACTAATTTTCTTTATTTTAACGGCACTCGTCAGCCGACTATCACATTGAGACCTATATTTACATTTTTGAATAGTTTACATATTCGGAAACTTACTTTAAAGATTGAGAATTCATAACTACACCAAACCTAACCCCGATTTTCCCTTTATAATACATGTAACTTTTTTTTATATATAAAAAAAAATAAAAAATCACTTAAAAACAATTTTTACTTATTTTTAAGTTAAACCAAATATATACCATTCTTTGAGATCGACCTGTCGTCGAACTATTGAACATGAAAACCTCCTCCCTTCAAATATCCAAATCATAATCTGATGAGATTCCCATTTTGCATTTACATGTAAAAATATCTCTATCCAAAAATAGTAGTTTATGATACTGTTACGAAATTTCCAGGAAAAAAAAAATAAAAATTGTTTCTTGCAGCTACTTGACAGCCAACCCAGACCAAACTGTACCCATCTCCCTCCTGGAGCTTTCCCTCTTTCTTGAAGCAATTAATTTCTTTCTTTACCCATATTTTTTTTACTCCGTTTGTTTAAAGAAGCCGTCGAATTTCGTTTTCTTTGTGATGTGTTACGAACTTCCAGTTTGCAAGAAATGTATTGCTTGCATCTACTCTGTCCAGTGACATTTCAACTATAAATCTCTATTTTTCTACCCAATTTGTTTCTATTAAATATAAGTGAGTTTCATATTCCTTTCTCGGGGGCTGCAGATTTCTGGGATTTTCTTGATCTTGGATTTGTGGGGAGTCTGCAAAATGAGGAATTGGAGATGCGTTTTTTCTATGATTGTTTATTTCGCATTTTGTTTGAGTATTGAAGCTTTCAAGTTTGATAGAACTCAACAAACAGAGAGAATCTCAGGTAAGAAGAATTTGTTTGTGTTTACTCTTTCTTTATTTTCATTTCGAACGGTTGATATTTTATATTATTAGTTAGTTTAGATGAAATTTAGTGGGTTATTTTGGATAAACTTCATTGATTTGGAAAAATATGGATTTTGGTATTTGTGATTTCAGAAAGGTTTGAGATGGGAATGCAAGTTAGGGTTCGGTTGTGTTGTGGGAAGTTGCAAGGATTGACTGTATATTGTTAAAATTATAAATGAATTGTGAAAATTGGATGTGGTATTTCTCTGTGTTGAAGTTTAGAGTCTAGTGTTCATATGTTAACTAGAAGCAGGAATGATGGTTTGCTTTGATTGGATTGGTTGTTAGTGTTCTTTCAGCTTGGACACACTTCTGCCAACATCAAGCATCAATAATACATTCTATTTGAATGAAATACTGCAAACTCCCTATTTATGTTCCTCCGTTAGAGGTACCATAGTATATTACTAGTTGATGTTTTTTTCTTGATCGTGCCGTTCAGGTACTGTCTTAAGTATGATATAAATTGCGGTACATATAAAGAGATGATTCTTTCATTCTCTACCACATATAAAGAGATGATTCCTTCATTAAGTAGTAAATTGATTTTTTAACCTTTTTTTTTTTAATAATCGTGAATGTTCGGATCAGATTGTGCGCATTTTGACTAATTCCACGGGATCTTGAAGTTTACGACCGGGTACTCATCTCAGTGGCCCTGAGGGGACTCGAATTGGTGACCATTGGGGGGCAAACCCAAAATCTGACCAATTGAGCAACCTCTCAAGTTAACCTGACCCCAATGAACCCAATGAACCGCAGAATTTTGACATTTCAACTCCAGCTGCAAAACTCTAGCAAGAAAAAGGTGATTTATGGTACCTGAGGAAATAGCGGAACCTTCTACAGGCTTAACCACGTTTTCTTGAAAGGATTGAATTTGCAGTTTAAGAAAATACCGTACGTCATTAGTTGGAAGTGTTAACATCTATGCACCTGAATAGGATTCTGAATATACCACTGTCTGTTGCTGATAATTCTGGCTTCTCTTTAACCTGAACTTTTGGTTTGAGATATTTTAGGACAAGGTCTGGGGTAGGGTCAAAGTTACTTTTATGTTTTAGTATGAAAGTGCATATAAAATTGGTACTGGTGTTCCAAATTTAGGTATGATAATTTTTTAACGAAAGACAGATAGTAGGAAGAATTGAGATTTATCTTCTATTGCCTGGAATATAAAGAATAGGCATACCCCCCTGACAAAAGACCAATCACAACATTGATATTTAGTTTTTGGATAGAAATATTAACTTGTAAGTGGTACTCTTGGTGTGGTAAACAAATATTGACAATAAATCCGGTTAAACATCAAATCTATCTTTGGACCGACACAATGTTTACATAATGAAAAACTATACAATTGTCACATATTTATTACCACATGTGTGCAATAATTCGGTCAAATATTGACATTCCTTTGAGCTGATGAATAGCATAAATTACGTACACACAATATTCCTAATATTTCAAATAAATTAATTTAGGCAATAGAGGTTACTTTGGTAAAATGTTGCTTCAATTAATTTATTGTAGAAAATTAGTAATAAAAAATAAACTATAAGCACCAACATTTGAAATAGATTTCCCCCTTAGTCTTTTCATTTTTCTTTTTTCTTTCTTTTTTTTTCACAAAAAAAATGAAAATCCAAAATAAAAAATACCAAAATCCAATTTTTTTGAATTTTAGGCTTGAAATTCACATCCCAAAATTTAGAAATCCAAAATATAAACTTCAACCCAAAAAATCTTCCTTGAAAAATTCTGAATTGTGAAATTTATGACACATTCTAAACCAAAAGATCCCAAAATTTAATGCATGAATTTCAACTATAAAATGCTTAAATCTTAATGGTTTAACATGGAGTTGGCTCTGTTAGCTCTGATACCACTTGTTTGAATTTTATGAAACTTTAAACCTCATGAAATTGAAAACTTAATTGCTTAATTGCCAAGATTCTCCAGGTCAAATTACCGAAAGAATTATTAAATGCAGAACATATCTTAATTCATTGGGAATGATGCTTTAATATCGGATCTTGAATCATGATTATTGGCTATTTTGGTTCTTGATATTGATTTGGCTTCTTACTCCCTAATCTTGATTGTCTTGTTCTTCAATTTACTTACTCCTATCCTTCTTTTTGATTCTTGATTGAAGGTTTTGAATGTTCATGTTTAATATGTTTTCTGTATTAATTCTTATGTTGATGAGATGACACAAAAAATGAAAAATTGCATATGAATTGGGGACCATAACTTTATATATAGCTTTTATATGTATTTGGCTCATCGTCAAATATAACCCTAATGGATTCGGCCTCTACATATATAATCTGACCCACATTTTATTTAGATGCCCTAAGCCCAACTGTTTAATTCTTTATTAGATCACTTTAATTTTGGACTTAGTTTTAAGATATACACAATTAATTACATATGTAGACCCACATGACAAATTAAAACCTAACAACTAATACATAACACCCCTTTCTTTCTATAAAAAAAATCATTTTTTTCTGTCTTCTATGGTTTCCATGGATGACTATCTTGCAAATAAACTATCTTTTTGTTTTCTTTGGATACACTCATTGCAGGAGTTCTGAAAATTGTGGGCTTGATAATGATAAGTATAAGAAATATTTGAATATCAAGACCTTTTCTTAATTTCTTCCATTGTGAAATTAATTTTGAGTATTATTTTTCTCTATTGAAGTTATGTACTTAGATTTGTCGAGTTTGTAGAATCATCTTAGCTGTCGAGTTTTATGAAGAACGTCAAAAAGGATATGAGTATTTTTTTTTTTCATTTTCTTATTGTGCATTTCCCACCTTATTGGGTGGAATTGAAAAGATGAATAGAAGAAGAAGAAATCTGCTGGAATCAATTAATTCATTAATGTTACAGTGCAAAACATATATACAACAATCTAACTTTCTATACAAGGCAATCACCATAATTAAGGACTACAAAAGGAAAACCAATATTTTCGATCAATACAAATCATATAACATATTCGACTTTCCAACACTCCCCCTCAAGTTGGAGAGTGGATGTATTGCACTCCCAACTTGATAATCATAGTTATGAAGAACTCCTTTCCCAAAACTTTGGTCAAGACATCAGCTAGTTGATTTGTAGAATTTACAAATCTTGTCTCCACAGAACCATCTTGAATATTGTATCTTATAAAATGACAATCCATCTCTATGTGTCTTGTATGTTCATGAAAAATAGGATTTGCTGCTATGTGTAATGTAGCCTTATTGTCACAATACAGTAAGACAGTCTCTTGATGTAAAACCCCCAAGTCTCTAAGCAAATAACGAAGCCATGTCAATTCACAACAAGCTCATATCATTGCACGGTACTCTACTTCGGCTGAAGAAAGGGAGAATGTTTTCTGCCGCTTCGATCTCCACAAAATTAATGAGGGGCCTAGAAATATACAGTACCCTGTAGTAGACCTCCTCGTAAGTAGACAACCCGCCCAATTCGAGTCACAGTAGGCCCGAAGTCGAAGATCACTGGTTGAGGAGAAGAAAAGGCCTTGGCCAGGGACAGATTTCAAATAACGCACAACTCGCAAAGCTGCTTCCCAATTATCCTTTCGAGGTTGATACATTAACCTGCTCAATATATGGACAGAATACATAATATCCGGCCTTAAAACTGTGAGGTATATTAATCTCCCAACTAATCACCTATATCGCTCTGGATCTTTGAGTGGCTTACCCTTATCCGACAATTTTAAACCACGGTCCATGGGAGTGTCGATGGGAGCTGCTCCCAATAACCCTGCATCCTTAATGATTTCCAATACATACTTTCATTGAGAAATAAAAATGCCATTCTTAGATGTAGAAATCTCAATACCAAGAAAGTACTTCAAGTTACGAAGATCTTTAAGGAGAAATTTATTATGTAGGAACTTCTTGATATTGGTTATACTCACAGGATCATTTCCAGTAATTAAAATGTCATCAACATTTATCAAAAGAGCAGTAAAAGACTTGCCTTGCTTCCTGATGAATAAGAGTAATTAGCTTTTGAGTGTACAAACCTAGTTGAACGGATGGCCTCAGAGAATTTAGCAAACCATTGGCAGGATGCTTGTTTCAACCCATATAATGACTTGTGGAGGTGACAAACCAAGTGTTCCTCCCTTGTCACCGAAGCCTTGGCGGCGGAGACATATAGATTTCTTTGTGGAGGTCTACATGGAGAAAAGCATTATTAACATCGAGTTGATGAAGGGACCAGCCACGGGCAGTAGTTAAAGCCAACAAACAACGAACAGAGATGATCTTGGCTATTGGAGAAAAAGTATCCTGATAATCAATCCCCTCCAATTGAGTGAAACCTTTTGCCACAAGTTGCGCTTTGTAACGCTCAATGGATCCATCAGACTTAAGCTTGATCTTGTAAACCCAATGACAACCAATGGGAGACTTACCAGCCGGAAGAGGGATGAGAAACCAAGTGCCATTGGCCTGAAGGGCCTGCAATTCGGAGGGCATTGCTTCTTGCCACGCCGGATGAGCGGCGACCTCCGAATAAAATCTGGGTTCTGTGACATTACCGAGTTGAGCAACAAAGGATCTGTATGCAAGTGTATATATGTGATAAGAAACATAATTGGCCAGTGGATAGTGTGTACTTTTGGTCTGACTTGGAATGGAGGAAGGCGATTGGCAGGAGTAAACGTTGGAGCATACATAATCATTGAGCTTTATTGGCAAAGTGGTGTGGCGGCTAGAACGGTGAAATGGTTCATGTAGTATAGTAGGGCTTTCAGGTGAGGGTACAGGTGCCGGGGATGGTGGACCAGAGGTGACTGGGTCAATTGTAGTTTGTGGTGCAGGAAACAGATGAACTGTGCGATCGAGAGGGGGTGGAGAAGATTTGGGAAAAATTGGGTCGAAGGATGAGTGAGTGAGGGAAAGTGAGTCAGGAGTCAATAATGGAATTGGGCCTGGAGAATGGGCCGAAGGAGATGTATCAGAAATGGGCTGGACAAAGGCATTTGGAAAAATATGTTCATGAAATCTTACATCCTAGCTAGTGAAAACTCTTTTGGACGATAGATTGAATAGTTTATATGCTTTTTGGCCTATGGGATTGCCGATGAAAACAGAAGGGATAGCACGACGATCAAATTTGTGAGAAGTGTGAACGTTAGTGGCATAAGCAAGACAACTAAACACACGGAGATGAGAGTAGGAGGGTGGTTTTGAATGAAGAAGTTCGAAAGGAGATTTGAAGGAGAGAACTGGTGAAGGTAACCGATTAATGATGTAGATAGTAGTAAGAGCACATTCTCCCCAAAATTGTGAGGGGAGCTGAGCATGAAATTTTAGAGCACGTGCCACCTGTAGAATATGACAATGTTTGCGTTCCACAACCCCATTTTGTTGAGGGGTGTAAACACAAGAATGTTGAAAAATGACACTATTATCGTGGAAAAAGGAACGGAGTGAGATAAACTCCCCACCATTGTCACTTCGAAGAGTTTTGATGCGAGTTTCAAATTGAGTAAGTACATAGTTGAAGAAGCATTTTAAAAGTAATTGTGCTTCATTCTTGTGACGCATTAAAGATATCCATGTGAAACGTGTATAATCATCAACAATGGTAAGAAAGTAATTAGCACCAGAAAGAGAAGGGTGTCGATAATGACCCCAAATATCACAATGTATAATATCAAATGGTTTTGTAGAGGAAATAGTACTAGTACCGAAAGGTAAACGACTCTGCTTAGCCAAAGGACAAATATGGCAAGCATTATTCGACTCAACAGAAAAATTTAAAAAATTCCTAGCAATGAAACTTAAGCGAGAGGGCGAGACATAGCCTAAGCGACTATGCTAGAGGTCGGTGGATAAAAATGGTGATGTTGCAGGCTGGTCGGTTTATGTTTGAGGAAGGTTTGATGGAAGATTTCTTCGTTGCCAGTGACACTAGATAGTATAGTCCGTCATGTTGTCTACCCAAACCAATCGTCCTCCTCGTATCCAGATCCTACAAAATACACCAATAAGGGAAAAAGGTCACTGAATAATTTAGATCTCTTGTCAAACGACTAACTGACATCAAATCAACTTTGAATGTAGGCACAAATAATACATCATGTAAATAATAGACGAAATTTAAAGGCAAAGACCATTTGGCAACAATATTCGCCTTTTCTCCACTTGGCAACAGTACGGGTGGTAAAGAGTAATTTTTTCTTTGTACAACAATATAGATGATGAAACAATGTGATCAGTCACCCCACTATCAATAATCCAATTGCGGGAAGTGATTTTATACAAACCTGGCTTGGTGACCGCATTTGCTTTGGAACTAGAAACCTCGTCGTGATTGTTAAGAAGTGATAAAGGTTGCTTGAGTTGGGCTTCTGATAATGAAACTACAGGTTTCCCTTCATCGTTGTGTGACACCTCTAATACCTAGTTAGCCACAGAAAACCCTTATGCAGATTTGGATTTGTCCTAAATTCATTCTTGTCTTGGGACGACCCGGTGGATATCCATGTAATTGAAAACACTGTTGGATCCAATGGCCCATCTCTCCACAGTAAGTGCACTGAGGTCGTCCCCTTCCTAATCTAGAACAACGTCGATCTTGATCATAGCGTCTCTCTCCATGTGTAGAAGAAGAACGGTCTGATCGGACGTTTGGTACTTAAGATGAATGAACTCCTAGCGATCTGCACCTGCCGAAAATTGCATTTTTCCACCATTGTTGTGACGCACCACCATAGCAGCGCTCCCACCAAGGTCGGTTGGGTTTGTGTGGCACTAAGGAGTCTTTGTTTCTCTTCTTGAGAAACTAAAGAATAGGTTTGGCGGACTGAAGAGAGAGGATTCATCAGAAGAATTTGTCCACGAATTGCACTATAAGTTTCATTTAAACCCATTAAAAATTGCATCAATTTCTGTTGATCTGCCTGAGCTCCATGTACGGTGTCTGAATAAGAAGCCAATTCATCCAATAAACCCTTCAATTTGGTGTAATAAGCAGAGATAGAGAGCTGCTCTTGTCAAAGATAAGCAATATCTAGCTGAATTTAGAAGATGCAAGGAACATTGCTTTGGGAGAATCGTGGAAGGTCCTACTTGAGGGATTAGAGTGCAGCAACGAATCGTGGTTGCAACCTCGCTCTGATACCATAAAAAGATGAATAGAAGAAGAAGAAATCTGTTGGAATCAATTAATTCATTAATGTTACAGTGCAAAACATATATACAACAATCAAACTTTCTATACAAGGCAATCACCATAATTAAAGACTACAATAGGAAAACGAGTGATTGCCTATTTAGTCACTGAACTTTCAACCATGCACGCAAGGGGTTATTGAACTTTCAAAATAACACAACTAGTAACTGAACTTTACAATTCATCATCCCAGAAGACACTGAGCAAACGGCCGTTTATAAATTGGACGGAATTTCCATGTAGCAGCTGACGTGGCGAGGGTCAATGACGTGGACGAAAGTTCAGTGACCCCTTGCGTGTATGGCTGAAAGTTCAATGACCCCCTGCATGCATGCCGAAATTTTAGTGACTAAATAGGCAATTCACTCCTAATAAACTATAAACCCATCTCTCTTTCTCCCAATTTCTCCCCCAAGCCAAATACTATTAAGTCACCATGTGAGACCAACTATTAAAGAGTAAAGCTATATGACAACCAAAGAAGAATTACACCAAATTATTCATTTCATTATTTATATACTTCGTACAACCGCTGGGATAACAAAACTAATTTCTGTGAGCACTTCAGAAACCACAAAACATATTTCTGTAAGCACTTCAGAGACCACAAAACAAAAGGTAGTGTGCACATCCAAAAAACTGATCTGCACTAACCACACTAACAAAAACTTCAAATCATCTAGCATCACTAAACTTTATACACTAAACATTGGTGTACAAAATAACTACACTGCAGACCCCATTGAATCCAAGAACTGGCTGCATTCAACCCCCCCAAAGCCCGACTTGAAACTCAAACTTTGTCAACTGTCTCCAAGCGCTCGATCCTCCTGCAAATGCAAAAATGGATATAAGACAACTATATAAACTATTTTTAAAAAAATAGAATTATTCGTACCTCAACGACACCTCCGCTTGCGCGGAAATATGTTTTGTAGTTTTTGAAGTGCTCACAGAAATTAGTTATGTTATCCCAACGGTTGTACGAAGTATATAAATAATGAAATGAATGATTTGGTGTAATTCTTCTTTGGTTGTCATATAGCTTTACTCTTTAATAATTGGTCTCACATGGTGACTTAACAAGATTTGGCTTCGGGTAGAAATTGGAAGAGAGAGAGAGAGAGAGAGAGATGGGCTTATAGTTTATTAGGAGTGAATTGCCTATTTAGTCACTGAACTTTCGGTCATGCACGCATGGGGTCACTGAACTTTCGCCTCGCCACGTCAGCTGCCACGTGGAAATTCCGTCCATTATAAACGGCCGTTTGCTTAGTGATTTCTGGGATGATGAATTGTAAAGTTCAGTGACTAGTTGCGTTATTTTGAAGTTCAGTGACCCCTTGCGTGCATAGCTGAAAGTTCAGTGACTAAATAGGCAATTCACTCATAGAAAAACCAAAATTTTCTATCAATACAAATCATATAACATATTCGACTTTCCAACAGGTATAACTCCACCCTCATGCGCCTCCTCGTCTTCTTGGACCTACTGACCGCCTCTTTGATAGAAGAAAACATATTTCATCACGGCATCGATAATTGTCGACTTTCCCTTGTGTAAGATCACCAAGTGGGATGATGCATCCAGCTTATGTCTCCATATAATTCTCGTTTGACACTTGATAATTGAATTCAATTGAAGTAGAAACCTAAGAAGTACAGTAAAATTATTTGAGAAATTATACAGTTAATTAATCAATGTCATATACTTAAGCGAGAAAATTTTTCCAAATAAATACTTGATGGGGTTTCTAGAAATTAATCAACTATCCACTTTCTCCTACTTGTTATGCATAATGCATTCTACATAGCTCGTCATTGGATATTCTCAAATTCTAAATCCCATCCAACAAAATCTAACATCTAGTAGAATGCAGGCGGATAAATCACACACACGAAATGGTGTTTATATTTGTGGAAATGCAAAATCTACACTAATCACAACTATCCGTATTTTACAGAAGCAACATGCAATCAAATCTTCATATATAACAAGCAACCACACCTTCTTCCTTTTTCTAACGTTTATGAACAGCAGGTTTTAATGATCAAAAAATTATTCATCGTACATCTCTTTATTATTACATTGCTATTGGATGAAATCATGCTCTAATAAAATTCAGTGTGTTCGATTGCACCAAAATAGAAATATAAAAATACATACTTCGAAGCAATATCAGTATTTTACGTAGGGAGATATTCTTCACGAAGTAATTCTTGAAAGCATTGCACATCTCGCAATAACTACCTTGTTAGTTAGAAAAAATTTGGCACAAAGACATTCTATCCAATAATTGGACGAATCAAAAAAAGAATAGTCCGCAGGTTAGAATGTCTCCTTCAAGCTATGTTATTCTCTATTGAAGATGATGAGCCTTCATATTCTCACTGTTATTAGTTTTGTAGATTTCAATTTCAGTTTGAATTTGAATTTCCCAGCAATGTAATTAATTTCTTCCGTAATGTTTGTCATCCCTTCTTTCAGTTACAACTCAAGAGAGGGAACGTTCTAATGCAGTAATTTTAGTGTTCTTTTTGGGTGGTGTAGTAACTTCAATATATAAAAACGTATAATGGCATAAAATGAATTTTTATTTTTATTACAGGTATTTATGATTTTCTCCAACTAGAGACAAATCATAGGGGTGGTTCAACGTGTTTCTAAATCCATATCAGCATCAACGATCACAGGTTGATTATTGTATGAACATAATACAGCCAATATACCAACTTCAAATTTCGTGATAACAAGGCTTAATTTCTCCACTCATTCTTCTCCATGATCAAGTTTTCATTTTCAGTATAGAAAAGATTGACAATTCGTCTAAACGAGTCATTTCTTCGGTCAAATGAAACTTATTTCCATATATACTAACCAAAATGACTAGAATAACTTGATTCCAACAAACCTCGTAAAGTCTAGTTTAAGATGTCATCATAAAACATAACTCCTGTACAAATATTGCGGCAAGTATGCGTATTTATATATAGTCTGAGAAGCAACAAGTCTTGAAGGGCAAACGGACCCTCCATTCTTTTCTCTATGCACTGAGAGAAGTTTTAAAAGGAGATAACATATCATTAAAACTAGAGGCAGGAGCAGGTTTGAACTCGTATGGACCTCCCTTTCCGCCCCAAATCTGTAATAAGAGGAAAAGTTGGAAAGAAGTTTACTGTTACGCAAGGATTGTAAACAATCTCAAGAAAATCTGCAATTCTTCAAATAAACTATATAATATTTCATATTTTAAAAAGAAAGCGGATAAAACAAGGCATCAGCACTAACTTGATTTCCATCATCATCATAGCCTCTATCCCATGTCTGTATCTCATTGTTTTTCAAGACGGCCAGTTCTGAGGTACAGTATGATGCACCATTCTGCAATATGTAAAACATGAATCTTCTATAGAGAGAATAGAATAATACGCCATTTTATGTGGTATCATAAAGAAAATAAAGTTTTGGCTATGTTTAACAAGATAGATATTGGAGGAAATATTGACGAGAGAGCAGCAACTGGATCGAGAGGCATACCCATGTATTAGGAAATCCTTCTGGTGGAGTTGAACCTTCATATAAACAGCGCTTCCCTCTTTCACAGCGTTTCAGATATATGGTGGTCAAATGCTCAGAAATGTCCTGCATGTGAAAGTTGCAGAAATTAACACTTGAACAATGTCTGAAGTACCAAGCATAATCAACAGAAATATTAGTATATGACCTTGGCCAACAGTTTTATGTGGTCATATTCAAATGCTGCCCACGAAACACAACTGAAAGTACTAGCAGATGAAAAAAATCTATCACTTGTGTCTCAGATAATAAAATTTCACCAAGCTGGGTAAGAAACATCAAGTATCTGGACTGTTACCAGATCAGTAGATCTCCTTACCTTCTCATACCAGAATTAAGCTACTATGACAGGGCCACATGGGCCCTGTCAATCCAGAGGCGCACGTGGCGCCCCCCTATTAGCTGGGGTCTGTATAGCATAAAATTTGCTGCCCAATATTCCAATTCAGTAAACACAGAACAGATCTTTGTGGGGTGGCCACACTTTTTAAATTTTAGACCTATGTTGCCTCAGATAAAAAAGACGTGAGAGTTTGTTTGAGCTCCATTTTTTTGGGTAAATAGAATTTGTAATAGTGATTATTTGGATAATGTGTAATTAAAAAGTAAGGAAAAATTCTAGGTTTACATGTAAATTTATTTTACTGTAAAAATGTATGGTCGAAAATAAATTTGGAAAAAAAATGAATATTTAAAGAATGGGGCTCAAACAAGGGCTTAATATAATTGCTGTCATTAAAGTAGCCGTAATATCCGTACCTATGGCCTAATTTTATTAATTTAGGTTTAACCCGTTATAAAAATAGACATGATTAATATTTTAGCCGGTCAGTTACATGAAAACCCATTATATGAAATGATAGCCCACACCTTTTGTTTTATTTTTCCTTTTGGGATTAAGCTCAAGTGGTTAAAATCTTATTTAACCACATATGTTCCCTTTTCAGTACATTCATTTATCTGTGAACACACACAAACAAATATACTATATTCATTAGGGGTTGAAGTCCCAAATATATTCTAGTATTTCTCCTATCACTTTCACAAAATATAAGTGTATTAAGTATTTTTATGGGATTATATGTGTACGTTAGGTTTTTGGAACATTGATGATAAGGTCCTTTACATATTTTCTAAGTTTGGACTGGAGTATAGTAACACTATGCATAAAAATTTCATACCACCTATTTTCGATATAGATTTCCATGTCTCACCATGTATGCATGTATGAAGTTCCTTAAGTTCTGTATAATATTAATCCATGTACTTATATGCTTAATGAGATTTTATCTCACCCCCTCGTACCTATTTCACGAAATTAATGGTTCGTAACAATCAATGGCGAAGTGGCAAGTGAAAAGAGACCTACAAAGCTTACTTTTATTGATTTAAGAACTTGATTATCAATTTAGACGTTAAGACTGCTAAAACTCCATTAAAACTTCTAGTATTACATTCTACTTCAGTGTCAAATTTTAATTTATGCTCACTCTTATCATTTCATGATGTTATTTAATAAAATTTCAAGGTTATTTTTGAAAGTGAAATATGGTGTTCAAGTTAGTGACACTCGAATCTTTAGAACTCGGGTGGCCACAGTATCAGAGCTCGAGTTTTAATCGGTTCAGTAGACTTTGCAAATTATTTTTTTAAAAGTTAATATCTTTCCCCAAAAAAAAATACGCCACGTGGACGGTAACGTTACTGTTCATGTGAACAGTGTGCAGTAATGGTTATTCATTATTTTATATTTTTTCAAATGTATTAGTTAATGAGTTGGGCCTTTATTAAAAAAATTTTAGTATGATGTTAAGTAGATTAACTGTTATTATTTAAATGGCCCAAAATTTATTTTTTTAATCAACAAGTGCGAAGATAATGATTTTTACGAAATGAGTCATTATTCTTGAAATAAGAATTAAATGGTTTTACGTCATTGCCTCGCTACGCCATTTTCCATGTCATGATTCCTCGAATCAGGTATATTCTAATTATTCGTTTTTATTTTTATTCATTCATATTTGCCATTTTAAATGCCATATTATTTATGAATCCTGCTAATCATGTGAAGCATGATTTTTTTATGAAATGTAAGACATATAATGTAATTTTAGGGATGCATGTTAAGTATGAAAGATTTATATGGAAATAACATAAGAATAATTATTATTTCGAGAAAACCTTTTAAGTTAGGATGTGCTGAGTAAGAATTACCCAATCGAGAAGATATATACTTTCAAATACTTCCGTTCCTACATATTATTTGAGTAGTTTTTTTTTCGTGTTCTTAAAATTGAAATGTTATGTCAAAAAGATCTAAACGGTCTAAGGTAAGCTTGGGATTTAGCTGGTCCATCCTCATCTGGAAGCCTCTTAGTTGTACATTATACAAATCAACAAAACGAAAGCAATATTACAAACGACAAACTCACTCTAAATTTAAGTAAAATCTTACTTTGAGGAACTTATACAGTTAGAAACTTCTAATTTGGGAAATTTCTAGATTAGGAAAGTCTTTAATTTCCTTAATTATGTTTGATTTAAGGCTATGACACCCCGAGGTAAAAGAACAAACAATAGAAATAAACAAACTCCACCAACCCCAACAACCAACAGAACCTCAATCTATTGCGATGAACCCACAATTTGCCCAACAATTTCTCGATATGATGCGAACATTTACCTAAGCTAAGACACTAGCGCCACCACCTCCTCGGCAGCCGACACCACCCGTGAAACCACAACCTCAGCCTCCTCTAGAAGAGGTAGCAGACACTAGAACCATTGCTGTGGTTGTAGAGCAATTCAGGAAACAACATCCACTGACTTTTGGTGGCAGTACAGACCCCTTGGAAATAGAGGACGGGCTGGTAAGTATAGAGTGGATTTTTAAACTCATTGACTGCCAGGATCCCATAAGGATTATATGTGCAACATTTATGATGCAAAAGGTGCTACACACTAGTGGGACTCCACCGCAAGGTCAAGGGTCCGTGATAATGCCTGAACATGGAACGAGATCAAGGAATTTTTCTTGAAGTACTACCCTATGAGTGTCCGAAATTGAAGGAAGCTGAGTTTCGCAGGTTGACACAGGGCTCAATGTCATTGACTGAATATGAGCAAAAGTTTGAAAACTTGTCTTGTTATGTCCCTACTTTTGCGGACACAGAGAAGAAGGCAAGATGTTACTAACATGATTTAAAGGATGATTTGAGACATGCTATGACAGTGCTTGAACTGGGTACTTACAATGAGGTTTTTAGCAAAATTGGCAAATTTCAGGAGGCGTACTAGAGGAGAGAATAAGCAGCAGTATAGGTAGTCGGAGAAACGAAAGTGGTGGAGCTTGTCTTCTGGAGACAAATGTATGTTTCCGATGTGGAGAACGATACATCATCATATTTTGCTCTAAGAACAAACATCTTGGGAACGGACAACAGAAACATGAGAATGTCCAAAATAAATAAAAGAATACATAACAGAAACAGGGCAATGCACAACAGAGGCAGGGATATGTACCCGAAGGCAAGCAAGGATCTTTGCGCTAGCATTGTAGGAAGAGGATTAGAATCGAAATGTTTTGGCAGGTAATGTCCTCATATCTGACTTACTAGCCTATGTATTGATAGATTCTGTGCAACTCACTCCTTTATATCTCTTAAGTTCAAACATAAACAGGGCATAATGGTTGAATCTACAAGTTTTCTTTATTAGTGTCTTATCTCCTCAGGGAATATGTTGAACACTGATCACATCGTTAAAACGGAAAGGATAGAAATTGATTGTCGATCATTGGAAATGGAGTTGTATGTGATAGACGCAAACGAATTTGATGCGACTCTTAGGATGGATTGGCTATCCAAGAACTACGCGAAAATTATTTACTTTGAGAAAAAAGTGGTCTTTCTATGACCAGGAGGAAAGGAAATTCGCTTATCTATAACTAGGAATAGACCCTTACCCCGCGTCATTTCTGTGATGAAAGCTCGATGGATCTTACAATTGAAAGGTAGTTTAGGATTCCTGATGTCGATGACCAAATAGGAGAAAAACAATGAATTGACAGTTAATGATGTTAGGGTAATACGGGGAATATCCAAAAGTTTTTCTTGAAGAATTGTCTAGCATGCCGCCGAACGGGAGGTAGAGTTCACAATCGATCTCACTCCAGGCTTTACATCAATCTCTAAGGCTCTTTATAGAATGGGACCGAAATAGTTACAGGAACTAAAAGTACAGATAGAAGAATTGTTTGAAAAAGACTTATCTTGATGCTATTTCTTAAGAAAGATGACTTGATGAGAATGTACATTGATTATAGGGAATTGAACCTGAGATCTAGTTACCATCAATTAAGAATCAAGGCGGGTAACATCTTGAAGACAACCTTCAGAACTCAATATGGCTATTACGAGTTCTTAGTCATGCCATTTGGCCTAACTAACGCTCTTGGAGTCTTTATAGATTTGATGAATCGTGTCTTCCACGAGTGCCTTGATCGGTTTGTTATTATGTTCATCAATGATATCCTGATCTACTCAAGAAGTAACGAAGAGCATGAAGAGCACTTAAGGATAGTACTGGGAGTCCTGACGGAGAAACTTTATGTCAAGTTCAAGAAACGTAGGTTTTGGTTGAAACGACTAGCATTCATTGGACATATTGTCACAGCTCGATGCATAGAGGTTGATCCAAGCAAAGTGGAAGCAGTGTTAAATTGGTCGAGGCCAACCAATGTAGGAGAAATTAGCAGCTTTTTGGGCTTAGCGGGATACTATATGAAGTTTATTGAAGGATTCTCCAAAATATCAGGATTGCTGACACAATTAACGTGTAAAGGTGCAAGATTTGATTGGACGAGAAATGCGAGCATGGTTGAGGAACTGAAGCAGAAGCTAGTGAATGCATTAGTATTAACTTTACCTAAAAGATCAAAGGGTTTTGTGATTTACTGTGATACCTCTAAGCAGGGAATAGGACGTGTCTTGATGCAGCACAGTAAAGTGGTTGCTTACACATCAAGACAATTGAAGTCACATGAGCAAAACTACCCCAAGCACGACTTAGAACTTGTTGCGGTAGTCCATGCACTAAAAATTTGGATGCATTACCTTTATGGAGGTAAGTGTGACATTTATTTAGACTACAAGAGTCTCAATACATCTTCACTCAGAAAGAGTTGAATATGAGGTAGAGGAGATGGCTTGAGTTGGTAAGGAAAATGTTGTAGGAGACGCCTTGAGTCGTAAAGTGACAAGTCAAGTGGCGGCTTTGACCATGCAAGAGCCATTATGGAAGGAGTTCGAGAGATTAAATCTTGAAGTGGTCACAACACCACCAGTGCTATTACTTGGATGGCAGCACTTTCAAATTCGGTAAATACTCCGTGACAGGATTAAAGACCATCAGAAAGCCGATCAGTCATTTGAATTTATTAAGTCAGAGATTGATACGGAGAAGTGAAAAGATTTCACCATGGATAAAGACAAGACTCTGTATTATGAAGGACGCTTATGTGTGCTCAACTTCAAGGATTTGAAAAATGAGATATTAGAGGAGGTTTACTCCACTCCTTATTCAGTACATCCAAGAGGTAGAAAGATGTACCGAGACCTTATAGCGGTATTTTGGTGAAAATGCATGAGCTGAATATGTCGAAAGATGTTTAGTAGCTCAACAAGTGAAGGCTAAACACCAGCGACCGTCAAGGTTGCTTGAACCGTTAGAAGTTCCGAAATGGAAGTGGGAGAATGTAACGATAGACTTTGTAATCGGTTTTCCAAAGTCAACAAGGGGTAATGAGGTTATTTAGGTCATTGTGGATCGACTGAACAAACCGGCTCATTTCTTGTCGGTTCGGATGACATTCTCAATGGACCAGTTGGCGCAGTTATATGTGAATAAGATAGTAAGGTTGCATGGTGTGCCCATTTCAATCGTATCAGATAGAGATCCAATATTCGCATCGAACTTCTGGAAAGGTTTATACCGAGTTATGGGAACTAAACTAAAATTTAGTAGTAAGACTTTTCACCCTTAGATAGATGGGCAATCTAAGCGAACGATTTGAACACTGGAAGATATTCTTCGAACATGAGTCCTAGAGTTTAGAGGACATTGGGAGAAACATTTACCCTTGATTGAGTTCACATACAACAACAGCTATCATGCCTCTACTAACATGGTACCAAAGATCATTGAACACATAGTGCAAGCTATTGAGAAAATTCAAGCTAGTATGAAAATTGTCCAGGATAGACAAAAGAGCTATGCTGATTAGAGAATGAAGGAAATGCATTTTCAGTAGGTAACAAAGTATTTCTCAAGATTGCACCCATTAAAGGAGTGTTACGTTTTGGAAAGTTGCGACCAAGGTTCATAGCCCGTTTTAAATCTTGCAATGTGTTGGAAATATCACGTATCAATTGGCTTTACCTCCAGAACTTTCTACTATGCACGACGTCTTCCATGTGTTGATGCTTAAAAGAGGAACTTGGGAGAGAGAGGTAGGATCATTAATCGGAAATTTCAAGCGTTCAGGAATAAGGTAATCCCCTTAGTAAAAGTACAATGGCGCAATCACTTCGAAGAGGAACTTGGGAGAGAGAGGTAGAGATGCGAGCTAAATACCCACAACTCTTCAACGAATTTCGAGATAAATTTTGAGTACGAAATTTATTGTTAGGAAGGTAGATTGTAATACCCATACCTATGACCTAATTTTATTAACTTAGGATTGGCCAGTTATAAAAAATAGATATGATTACTATTTTAGCCTAATCAGTTGCATAGAAGCCAATTATGTGAAATGATAGCCCACGGCTTATGTTCTATTTTTCCTTTTAGGCTTAAGCCCAAGTGGTTAAAATCTAATGGAGATGATATTTTAATTTTTTTCTCTTTTAATTAAATTGAGATTTTAAATGATTGAAATAAAATCAAATTCCATTTTAGATAATATGTTGATTTTATCTACATTTTATTTAATGTTAAAAGATAATTGAGATGATAGTTCAATTTTATCTCTTTTAATTAAAATTGAAATTTTAAATTATTGAGCTAATATTTTGATTTTATCTCTACTTTATTTAATTTTAGAAATTATGGAGATAATTTTTTTGTTATTTTAAATTCATTATCTTATATTATTAACCGAAATATGGTTGAGATAATGATAGGATTTTATCACTTTAAAATTCAAAGTTCAATTAAATTAGAACTCTCAAAGGTGGTCCCTATAAATAGGTATCATATGTTCCCTTTTCAAGTACATTTATTTCTCTGTAAAATATGCACAAGCACAAATATATTATGCTTGTGTTTGAATCTCATTAAAATGAGAATAAAATTTTTTGAATAGTGATTGATGGGAAAATGTGTGATGGAAAAGTGATAAAAAATTTTAGATTTGTGTGTAATATTATTTTATTTGGAGAATGTGGGGGTTGAAATGAAGAGAAAAAAATGAGAATGAGAATGTGATGAGAATAGGTGTCAAACAGGGACTATATTCATTAGTACGTGTATCAAGGGTTAAAGTCACAAATATATTCCAGTATTTCTCTTATCACTTTCACAATATATAAGTAAGTGTATAAGTATTTTTATGGGATTATATGTGTACGCTAAGTTTTTGGAACGTTGATTATAAGGTCCTTTATGTATTTCCTAAATTTGGACCAGAGTATAATAGCATTACGCATTAAAATTCCATACCATCTATGTTCGGCATAGATTTTCATGTCTCAATATGTATGTATGAAGTTTCTTAAATTCTGTACAATATTAATCCATGCACTTATATGCTTATTGAGTTTTTATCTCACTTCCTCCTTATACCCCTTTCAGGAAATTAATTGTTCGTGGCAATCAAAGCATGAGAGAGCGGGTGAAGTGACAAGTGGAAGAAAGACCCACAAAGCTTACTTTTGTTGATTTAAGAACTTGATTATTGATTTAGATATTAAGACTGCTAAAACTTCTAGTATTTTATTCTACTTCAGTTTCAAAGTTTAAGTTATGCTCATTCCTATCATTTCATGATATTATTTAATAAAATTTCAAGTTTTTCATTTTTTTTTTTTTTTTGAAAGTGAAATATGGTGTTCACGATACGATCTTAGTGACACTCAAATCTTTAGAACTCGGGTCGTCATAGTAGCAATTCATAAAATTTATTATTCCATAGCTGTTATTGATGCGGGCATCATAGAGATTTATTTTATTGTTATTGGACTTTATTATTTGTGTTTCGTATTGTTGGACTTGTTTTAGCGGGTTGGCCCAACCCCTTAAAATTAGGGTGTTTTCTGCTATTTATTAGGTTTTCATTGTAATTGACTTCAGTTGATGATTGATTAATAAAGTTGAGTTTGGCTTGACCACGTTTTCCTCCTTCCCCTCTCTTCTTCACGGCTTCTCCCTCTCTTCTTCTCCTTCCTCCTCTTCTTCTTGTTTCTAATTCTACATCAGTTATTATCTATAGAAAACTTCAATGCTACGACTGTGTTATCTTTACGTGGCCTGTACTCCATGCACAATTATGCAACCACATTTCCAATTTCTGAAACACAGGTCTGATTTTTGGGACTTAAAAATATCATATAGAACATAAGGAGGAAATATCATTCTTTGTTCTGTTTTTTCAGTAACATATTTTCACGAAACACCTATTGTGACAGCATAAAGTAAAAAGGTTTATCAGCTTAAGAATTTACTAGGATTAACATGGAACAATGAAAAGAGAAAAGTGACAAATTTATTAAATGAATTTATATGTTATGCGTTTTAAGAACTAGATTTGTTTCTCTCTCTCTCTATATGTTTCCTTGCTATCAATGCTTAAATAACTAACGATTCAGATCAAAGAAAAAACTCAATCCAACACCTTCCCTATCTTCCTTCCAAACTAAAGAGAAATGCAGACAGAAAAAAAAATTCTTAGCATTTGATTTTCGTATTAACAGATAACTGGAATCAAAGAGCATGATGAGGTGAACAATGGTTATATGCAATTGTAATGTCACTCAAGTTGTCAAAGACGCGATCTTCAAATTCAAATTAAAAGGGGATAGCCAAAATAGCATCGATCTCAGAATGACCCTCCAGTGAAATAAACATTTGACTAAATGCATTTATAATATCATTGCAACTGAAAGCTTACCCCAATAACTTCTTCAGGCTGTGGCTGCTGGTCCTTGGGACGGTCGCAAAAGTTCTTGTATTCCTCTACATCCCTGATTGCATATGTTCTAAACTGCCACCAAGCAGGAGTTAAATAGGTAAAATCTTGTATTAGGCTTTAGGGAGACAAGCAAAAGCCATCATAATCTTCAAAAGATATTACACGTCCATAACTAGGAGCAAGTTTGGCTAAGCTTAAAAATTTTACTCATGAGTACATAAGTTGATAATATATATATATATATATATATATTACGTTTCTGATGGACTTCATTATTTTTGCTTAAAGCTTAGGGAATCCTGTTTACTTGGACATCTCAGTATAGGATAAAGTTGAAAATACTCATTTTAACAATAAGCTCAGAGTTACTTCAAAATAAAGTAACTTTTTCCATAAAATTAAGAAAATAATAACATATTAAACATGTTTCCCAGCAGAATGCGACTTAAAAGTAACTTTTTACATTTTTTTTTAACCTTAGCTTAACATGCTCTAGATAAAAGAAACACCATATATGCATAATTTGAATGGAAGTGTTACGATGGTTGATTGAAAAGAGGAGGAAAAAAAAAGTATAACATAAACAGCAAGTAGATATTTAGGAGAGATGGTAATAACAGTTGCTATGCAAACATAGAAGCCACACCGGTGTACGGATGCATCACAATCAATAACGAAAGGGTCATGAATGATCCTCATAATCATGATCTAGTAGTATTACCTTTATTTTCTTACTGATTTTCCACCCGGTAAATACCAATAAGGCATACATACATATAAGCCTTTGTGTGGGTTACATTTCTTTTACTACAAAGTTACTTTTCAAAGTCAAATATTAATTTAACCAAACCTTCCGTAGAACGCACAAGTACTACCCACTTATCCATAATTCATTTTTTAAAAAGTAAAATTTAAGCAAAAGAAAATGAAACCTCAACAAAGGCTAAATAAATACAACCAACTAAAAGCCTAATTCCTAATTAACTTCCAACTCCATTTGATAGTGCTACTAGTTAGAAGAACAAACCATTGCACACAACCAAAATCCTTCACACAACTGATATATAGCCATGAAAAAAATCAAATAAAAACTTATTTTTCCAGCTTATTTGTAGGACATATATCTTCCAATTGGAACCTGCTATAAATTTTTGCATTCATGCATCACAATACAATACAATACTAGGTATATTAGCAATTTCGAAAATAAGCATAAAACTAACCTCAACATCACACTTCATCTCCTTCGGGCAAGGCTTTACCAGGAAAAATCTCTGCATCCAGATAGCCGTTAGAATTTTAAATAAGTTGAAGAGCAGTTGACAAATACAAGACAAATAATAATCAATGTGAAAGATACAATATTTTCTCGCTGAGTATTAAGCATATAAATAGAGGACTGAATAAGAGAAAAAACAATTGAGAAAGTGAGAAACTGCCTTTCCATTTCCAGACCAAGAAAATCAAGAATGAAAGAGCCCTCACTAAAATCAAAATCCAAACAGAGCAGTATAGGTTTATGTTAATAAGTTATAATTTATAGCTATTGCATTGGGCAGGGCAAATGATAGAATTTAAATGTACCTGCCGAAATGGCTTAAGAGGAGTTCTCCAGAATGCCTGCCCACATGAGAATTCCATAACAAGCTCAATCTTTTGCCAGTACAAAGTGAATTGATGGAAAAAGAAAACTTATTTCAGATAGTTAGCCAAAATCTGACCTGTTCAAAATACAAAACCTTGGAACCATCTACCATCTCTGCTGCAGGGCATGAAAGCCATCTATAGAAAAAGATACAATAAGAACATTAATTCAACAAGTTCTGAACCAGAAAGACTAAGGATGACATGGATTCCTTAACACATTTAGTTCACATTCACAAAGTAATTAGTCTATTAGAAAAACAACATTTCAAAAGGAGTCATGCTGCACTTAGCAGTACAGAATGAAGCAACATAATTGTAACAGGAAATAATTAGTGCCAACTTGATGCTGCCATACATTGAATCAATAAATTTCAAACTATGGAGCTTCAAAAAATTTCTCTATATCAGAAGGAAAATAAACAACCATAACCATCATCCTTTGTTCGACAAATCAGCCAAAAAGGTAAGATGCAGCTCATTTATTAATTCTTTTCATAACAATCAATTAGTTAATTGCTGAAGTTGTGGTTGCACTTAGTATTATTACTGCTACTACTAAATGAATTATGCATTTACACAGAGAAGCATAAACCATTTAACAGTAAAATTCAGGATTGGAAAACGAAATTACCTTAAATTGAAGTAATTATCCGGGTCTCTCGACGCTTGCTCCCTTGAAAACTATCAATGATTAAATAATTCCACTGATCAAAAACTAAAATTACTCCTCAAATTATATAAAATTGTAAACAATAATAGTAAAACAGCAAAAAGGTAAGTAACCTTTTCACCGGCGAGTGACTCAGCGACAATGCGAGTGTGGTCCCAGCGCGTGGTGGACTTGGTCATTCGCTTCAGCCACAACGCGCCGCCTATTAGCACCAGAGTCTTCAGCACCACTCCCCGGGCCCTGCTCCATCCGTTTGTACCCGAGTCCGAACCCGAAACTGAGCCCGTGCACATTCTGTTGCTGGACTCAATTAACAGAAAAATTCACCACCCACAATCCAATTTGACAAAATGATTGTGTTACGAAATTGAGATTGGATTTTGTTGATAACAAATTGTTGTTTTTCAGCTGGAATTCGATAGTAGGGGCAAATTTTCTGCTCCTCCTGGCCACCACTTGTTCTTCGACCATTTGAATTCTCGAATTTAACTCCCCATCAGGCAGCCGAACCGGGTCCAATTGTCGGCCCAATGAGTACGCCTCGTAACCAAACCAATGAATATATAGGTGTTAAAAATGACAAATGAATAGGTGTTAAAGAATTTTACTATCTGTACATGGGTATGGCGATGAATTTGAAAAAATCCCGTGTATAGATAGCTTGATAGGTGTACGTATGGCGTGCATCTGTCAATAGACATGGAAATCGATTTTTTCAAATCCATCTACAAATGCACACTACTTGTGTATCTGTCATGCTGCCAATACAAATCTCCTTGTACATGTATCATTTCTCATGTTAGAAATGGCCTAGAGGTCCCGAGCTACTCATTTGTTCGATGGGCCAATTTGCGAGAGCTCAGCTCACACCACCATGAGGCAGGGCCCATCGAACAAATAAGATAATTCGATCAATAAAAATACTATTTGAAAATACTCTTAAGAAAATGTGTAACCTTGGCTAAATGCGCTCTTAAAGTTTGACTATTAGAGGAGTGATACTATCATAAATGCACTAAAATAAAATGTTAAGAGCTTGATCATTTATTGAGACGATGACAAAATGATAATAAATCAATCTTAGTTTGCAATATATTTGAAATCAACGGCATAAATTATTCAATGTCCTTTCATTCAATTTATATATTCTTAAAAACCACATCATACCACTTGAATTTAATTTGCCATCTGTACATATAAATACGACATCATTGCTCTTGTAAATATCAATCAATTTTAAGTCTACAAAAGAGATGATGCCACTTCTCACAGCGTTTAGAGTTGTAATAAATGTAAAGTCAACCATAAAAATGCCTTCTTGATTTTTTATTCGATCTCCGTAGTCTTTACAAAATGCATAATCCATCGTATACACATAACTAGCGGCAAGAAGATGACATATTTATTACAAAAAAATAATAATAATAATAAATAAGTAGGAATAAAAATTTACTTATTTACATATTTATCAATAAAAAATAAGTTCAAAATGAGGAAAACCGATCTAAGAACTTTTCAAATAATTCATTTTTAAAGACGGGATAAAAAAATTTTTAGGGCATGCAATCAACTTATTTTATTTAAAAAATTTCTCTGTTAATGCTAAACTTGTAATTTTTTACATTACTACTCATTGTAGTCAGATCTATCAATACAAAATAACAAAAATATCACGTGGTGGACGGAAAAGTTACGTGTCTTAAATTCATTCGTGGAGTCCCAACCATTTTCCACCGTAGAGAAATATTTACTCATAAAGAACTCGATCTTTACGATTTACATCTAATAGCACGCTTGATAGAAATCATATTTTGGTCAATAGAAGTCACGAATTCCATTTGTTTTTATTGACAAATCTGACTAAAGTTATGATAAATCCAATAAGGTTACATGGCACCATATGAAATATTAATCACACCACACAATAAAAAAATTTAATTTGAGAGAGGAATTGTAGATTTTATTCAACAACTATAATTGAGAGAGAATAAAATAATTATGTTTCTACACAATGATTCTAACTTTCAATAATACAAAACTTGTAAGAAAAGTCTATTTATAGTGGTACATGCCAAAACCTAGAAATAGTCCTAAAGATGGAAACTATGGCAATAACATGTGTAAAGAAAAAACAAGGAAAATTCTGGAATGCTTCGGCACTCGAGGGCCAAGCAGGAGTTAGGCGAGCAGCAACTCCCTGCTAAAAAATCTGTCCCGCAGTTCGAGTGTTAGGCGGGCGGATAGGCGAGTGCCGTCAACTCCGTTTTTCTTCCTTGGAACCTATTTGACATTTTCAAGCCAAATACTCTAAACAACACAAACCCTAGTCCAAATTTGGGTTACAAAATCCAACAATATCCACCTTAACACAAATTTTAATGAAACGAACAAGATTTCAAAAATTTCTCTACCTGGAGAAAACATTCGACTGCATCGAATAAAAGAACTCTTCAACAATAATCAAACTTCTATAATGAACCAAAAAACTCCACTTCTTTCACGATATCCAACTAGAATACATGAATCCAAGTACTACTCCACTGAATTACCTTGAGTTCCCAAAATCACAAATAATTTAAAATTTATCAACAGCGCCAAAATACACCCTAAAAAAGAATCAATGCTAAATGCTTTTATAAAAAGACCCTTAGTAAACTGAACAACTTCAAATACACTTGAAGCACGCACAACAAAATCATCTCTCGAGTACCTTTCTCCAATAGGTCTATCCCTAGTAATTGAATACAATGGCATCGCAGGTAAAGGTAGCAAAGCGACATTACCTATATCTTTTGAATTCGATTAATATGTATTCTTCAACCCAGACCCTACTCTAAATCCCAACGGTACTGTACCAAACTAAATATCCACAACAATACTAAACTTTTGCTGATTAATCTTCAACGATTCTGCACGACCTTGAAAGATGTATAATTGAGACTTTCTCAACCGCTCCAATACAACCGAACACCTTTGCAAACCTTCAAAACTCCACATCCACCTCCACCAATGAACTCATACTTTTTTGAATCAAAAGTACTCAATAAGATGAGACTTTTCTTCAAATTTAGAACATGTCGAACATGATCAACTGCTCTAAATGTCCCATCCAATAGTTTAAGTCTGAATCTACCAATATCAGCTACCAACAAAGTGTGTTGTATCCTATGACCATGACACCTTTCGAAACTGTTTCATATGTTAAAAATAAATCCCGATTAGGACACATATGAAAAGCACAAGTTGAATCCAAAATCCAATCCTTGTCGATTTAGATTTACTGTTAGAAGTAGTCAAAAGATCCCTATCACTTAAATAGTCCTCGCCACATCAGCTTCGCCTGAAGTATCTAATTGTATTCCTATTTCTTCTTGCAATAAAAATAAATTTGATTACTGAAATTAGATTTCGATTTGCCCCTTTCGTTACCACCATGAACAAAAAGTCCTTCTATCTCTAGCTTCAATCCAGCCAAATCTTTATCTTCTTCTTTGAAAACAAAGCATCATACACATCTTTATTGGTGAGAGTATCATGACTATACAAGATCGTGTCTCTAAAAGGATGTAAATGAAGTGGGCAATTGTTAGAATTTGAAGTTGTTGGCAATCTTTTGACAAAGCTATTGTTGTGACAGAATTTTGAAAAGTCAAAGGATCAAGTAGTAAGTAAGAAATTCTAGGATTTGAGTATGAAACAAAGGAGTAAACGTTGCCGCAATTTCGCTAGCCTATTGCCCAGCTATTGTTCGAGTGATAAAAACAGAAGTTGCGTCACCTGCCTGTCGCCTAGTCTTTGCTCGAGCACGACACCATCGCTCGCTTATTGTTGAGCTCTCGCTCAAGTGACAATGTTTTTCGAAAAAACCTAATTTGCATTTTTCAAGACTTTTATCCAGCTTATACTACCCAAAACCTCTTCACTATAAATATGAATGCCATCCATACGAAACTTATAGGTTGAATATTGAGAGAAACATTGTTTTGCATCTTCCATATCATTGTTAGAGTTCAACCATCATTTTGCTTTGATCATTGCTCTGAAAAACATCATCCTCACTTAAACCAAACACCAAAACACATACTTCCACAATATTTGTCAAAGTTCTGAAGATCAAAGAAAGTGATCGGAGTTTCTGGTCATTGGAAAACAAGGTGTTCTCGTTAATCCACATGAGATAGACGAATTCAGAAGGCCGTGAGTTGCTGCATGAGCACGTAATCTAAGAAGGCTTTGGTGATTACAATCAGGAGATCAGAAAGTACTAGAATCAGTCGAGTCTGACAGTACTATAAGTTAATTCATGTATAGTGGATTGGGCGGCCCGGAGTTTTTACCCAGTTACGGGTTTTCTCCGTTATCAATTTTCTATTGCTATTTATTTTTTCAGTACTTTATTGACTACAGTAATTCAACATATGATAGTTATTCATGTTAATTCATCTGGGTTAATTAATAACTGTGACTTGTTGCTATTATTAATTGGTAAATTTAAATTCCACATAAACACCTATTCACCCCCTTTTATGTGTTAATTGGGTCAAATCTCGTTATTTCAATTGGTATCAGAGCCTCATTTCGATTCCTAGCCCATATTTAATCTAGATGAATCAGTCGCTTTACGTGCCTCTATTTTTTAAGGAATCAATTATGCATATTGGAAGGTTAGAATGAGAACATTCCTTAAGTCTCTAGATGAGCGGATTTGGATTAGTGTGCAAAATGGTTGGACCACTCCCTTCATCTACTGTTTCAGGTGTAGTGACTCCTACTGACATTTTTCTTTGGACCAATGATGAACTAGCTAAGTGCAATTGGAATAGTAAAGGGCTTCATGCCATGTTTATGCCTGTCTCTGCTGAAGAGTTTAGGAGAGTATCGATGTGTGAAATTACGAAAGAAGTTCGGGATATTTTAGAGACCATATATGAGGGAACTAAAACCGTTAAAAACTCCAAGCTATAGATATTGTCCTCTAGGTTTGAAGATATTAGAATGAAGGAAATTAATTGTTCGATGAATTTTATGCAAAGTTGAATACATAGTGAACTCTAGTTTCAATCTAGGTGAACAGATCCCTGAATCCAAAATAGTTCGAAAAGTCCTTAAATCCTTACCTGAGAGGTTTAGACCTAAGATTACAGCTATTGAAGAGAGTAAAGACTTAGATACTGTTAAGATAGATGAACTTGTAGGATCACCTCAAACCTATGAGCTCACCATATCTTAACCGAAAAAGGTTAAATCTATAGCCTTAAATACTTTTAGGGAAGATGAGTATGAGTCTTGTGATACTGAGACCTTTAGGGATGATGAGATAGCCTATTTTATAAAGAAATTCCAAAAGGTCTTTAGGAATAGAAGAAAACCTCAAGAGATGAAGAATGATGCCCCTAGTAAATTGTTGAAAGACAGGAGTGATAAGGCAAATGCTAGGAGTTCCAATAAGAAACCTCAGTCTGTTAGAAGTCATGAGTGTCAGGGTTTCGGTCACTATAGAAATGAATGTCCTAGCTTTAAGAAGAAGATGATGAATCTAACTCAAGTGTTTAGAGTGATACCTCAAGCATTGAGGATGAAAAGAACTTTATAGCATTCACGTTTGTAGTTAAGAATGAATTTGATAAGGATAGTGAGAAGGTAGAAAATAATGAATATAGTGAGAATTCTAAGGAATACTCTGAGGATGAGACATTCATTCGTGAGAGTCTTAAGATAAAGAGTGTCAATAAAGCAATTTTGAAAAAGGTTAATGAACTTGAGAGTGTGAGAGAAAAACTCATAGCTGATCTTCAGGATTTTACGAAAAAAATGAGTAAGTTGAGACTTGTCAATGAGAGCTTAGAAACTAAGGTTAAAACCTTAACAAGGGAACTAGAAAAATCTGAGACTCATCTTCATTTGTTCTTAAATGGTTATCAGAAGCTTGATAATTTGTTGGGGATGAACAAACCAGCTGGGAATGGGCAAATTCTAGGATATGGTCAAACTAAGAATAACACCGCTAGTACATCCAAGACCACGTTTGTCCCTGTAACAAACAAACTTAAGAATGTTTCTACTGCTGAACCCAAGGCAAAAATGTCCTAGGACCTAGGTCTATAAGACAACATAGGACTAATCGACCTATACATCAATATCAATCATCATGTAGTTTTGAACCTAGGTTTATTCCCACAATTGTGGTGCATTGGGACACACAAGTCCTATGCATCATAAACTAGCTACTAAAAGTCAGGATATCTTGAGCAAGGTTAACTTCTTCGCCAATCAGATTAGCCACTTAATTGAGATGATGGCACAATTGACTAGGATTACATATATTTCTAAGAAGGTTTGGATTAAGAAAAGTGATCTTCCTAGGTCTAATGAACAATTGAATAGCTTGTTGCCCATGTTGCACTTAAAACTTAAAATAACTCTATGATGTATCTTGATAGTGCATGCTCTAGACATGTGTGTTAACAAAGTCTTGTTCTCTATTCTTGATGATTGGAATGGCAGTATGGTTACTTTTGGAGATGGGGCTATTGCACCATCCTAGGTAAATGTACCATTAATATATCTGGATTACCTGTTAGCTCAGATGTGCTTTATGTGAAAGGTTTAAAGTCCAACTTGTTAAGCATTAGTCAAATATGTGATGCAGATTTGAGGTTAGTTTTGTCCAAAAAATGTGTACTGTGTATGATTCTACTGGTAACGTTGTCTTCGAATGTGTAAGAACTTCTGACAATTGTTATGGAGTTCTTCTTAATTCTAACTATGTGTGCATCGGTGACAAGATTTATGTGATTGAACTGGGCATTAAAGACTGGTCATATGAATTATAAGAGGTTGTCTAACTTGGCCAAGAAGGAACTTATTAATGGTTTACCTAAACTTGAAAAAATTTAAACCACTATATGTGGACAGTGTCAACAAGGTAAATTGTTTAGAGTAAATAATAAACAAACTTCTAACATCTTGACTAACAAACTTTTAGAATTACTCCATATGGACTTAATGAGACCATCTAGGACCGAGAGTCTTGGTGGTAAACATTATATTTCGGTTGTGGTAGATGATTTCTCTCGGTATACATGGATTGAGTTGTTGAGAGAAAATTTTGAGGTGTTCAGTCTTGTCATATCCTTGTGCAAAAGACTTCGAAATGAGAAAGACTTCATCAAAACTAGAATTCGTAATGATCATGGGAAAGAATTTGAAAACTCTAATCTTGAGAACTTCTACTGGAAGAGGGAATCCAGCATGAGCTTCGCCGATCACTCCACAACAAAATGGGGTAGTTGAGAGGAAAAATCGTATGCTTCAGGAAATGGCTAGAGTCATGCTTCATGGTAAGGGACTAGCTACACATTTCTGGGATGAAGCCATAAACACTGCATGCCACATAGTGGACATGGTTTACCTTAGCAAGTACTATATTTTAAGAGATAGAGAGAATTTAAGCAAGTTTGTCTCCAAAAGTGATGAAAGAATCTTTCTAGGATACTCTAGGAATAGTCGAGCATATCGTGTATACAATTCTCGTACACGTGTTGTGATGGAGTCCATCAATGTCATGGTAGATGATACCTGTAGTGAGGAAGAGATTGGGAAGAGTTAGATCACTCGAGTGTAGATCCTATTACGGTAACTGAACCTAAAGAAACTTCAATTCCCAATCTCCCATATGTTTCTAAAGACCTAGATACTTCCACGAAGAGGTCCTCACCTGATGACAAATCTAAACCTCCCAAGGAACCTTGGTCTATAGATAATTCTAACCATCTTAAGGTTAATATTATTGGGAATTTAGATGAAGGGATGAGACTTTGCAAGAGGGTTTTAAACAACCTGACATTTGCTCGTTATGTGTCTTAGATTGAACCTAAGAAAGTCGAAGATGCCCTTAGTGATGAATGTTGGGTAAATGCGATGCATGAAAAGCTAAATTAGTTCGTGAAAAACAATGGATGGTATTTAGTTCCTAGGCCTGATGATTGTAATGTTATAAGTACTAAATGAATATTTAAAAATAAGAGCGATGATCAAGGTAGCATAACTAGGAACGAGGCTATGTTAGTTGCCCATTGATATACTCAGGTTGAAGGGGTTGACTTTAATGACACTTTTTTCCCTGTAGCTCGTCTTGAATCCATTAGAATGCTTTTCACTATTGCTTGTACTTTAGGGTTCGAATTATATCAAATGGACATCAAGTGTGTCTTTTTAATGGAATTCTTCAAGAGGAAGCTTATGTTGAACAACCTAAAGGATTCATTGATCCTAAATTTCCACATTATGTCTATATACTGAATAAAGTTTTATATGGCCTTAAATAATGTCCTAGAGCTTGGTATGATAGACTAATTGTCTATCTCGTGGAACGTGATTTTCAAGAGGTGGTGCGGATAGAACTTTATTCATTAGATACATTGAGGAAACCATCACCATAGCACAGATTTATATTGATGACATCATTTTTGGTTCTCCTATTGACTCTCTTACTCATGAATTCACTAATGCATGAAGCAAGAATTTGAGATGAGCATGGTTGGAGAATTAAGTCACTTTCTTGGTTTTCAAGTAAAACAAACTGATGATGGGTTGTTCATATCTCAATCGAAGTATGCAAAAGACATTGTCAAGCGTTTTGGACTAAATAACAAGAAATACACTAGAACCCCCATGAGCATAAGTGTCAGTTAGGTCATGATCCTATAGGTAAGAGATTTGATCATACACTATAAAAGAGTATGATAGGTAGTTTACTTAATCTTACTGCAAATAGACTTAACATAACCTTTAGTGTTGGGGTATGTGCGCGATTTCAGGCTGATCCTAAGGAATCCCACCTGAGCTTTGTGAGACGTATCATTAGATATGTCAATAGAACCGTAGATTATAGAATCATGTATTCTCGGGATTCTAATCTTGACCTTGCTGGCTATTTCGATGCCGATTGGGCTAGAAATGCCGATAATCGAAAAAGTACTTTTAGTGGCTATTTTTATGTTGGTACTAATCTTGTAACTTGGATAAGTAAGAAACAAAATTTCATCTCATTGTCCACGGCAGATGCTAAATATATAGCTGTAGGAAGTTGTTGCACTCAACTGCTATGGATGAAGCAGATGTTAAGTGATTATGGAGTTAAATAGGGTACTATGACTGTGTTTTGTGATAACACGAGTGCCATTTCAAAAATCCTGGTAAACATTCTTGAACAAAACATATTGATATACGACATAACTTTATTCGAGAACTTGTAGAGAATCGTGTTGTAACTTTTGAACACATCTCTACAGAAAATCAATTAGCTGACCTATTTACCAAACCATTAGATGGTTTGTGGTTTGAATCTCTTAGGAAAACTACGTTACATATCAAATGAATGCATGAATGAATGAATGAATCCTACGAGCAGTACATGCATGTAACTAAGTACCTAATCAAAGCGGTACACAGACACCAATGGTTTTCCTAAGAGATTCAAACTACGTTACATGCATGCATATCATTTTCTTTATATTTGTTTTATTTGCCTCTGTAAATTTTATGGTGTACTTAAATTTGCTTTTGTGATCGAGTATGCATTCATTTGATATGTAACGTAGTTTTCATTACTTTGGTTAGGTTTAATGTGAAGTACTGAGTATTTGTTTCTTCATGTACTATCTGCACATTACATACTATGACCTTGGGTGAGTCTTGACCGCGTGTGTGAGATTTGGGATGGCAGTCATCCGTTGGTAAGGTGACCTTAAATATGAATTGATCTTAATTTAGATAACCTAAGCTCACATATAGTCCCCGTATCATGAATTACACAGTGTTTCATCTTATACTTTTTTCTTAGCCTATTTGACTTGAGTAATTAAACCCGATGAGTTTCTCACAGCCAAATACCCTATTGTCAACTGATTTGGAGTTATCGGCCCAACACTCGTTACATGGGTCATCTTAGTCGTTTAATGGAAAATGATCTGCATATAAGATTTAAAAGAACATTAATGAGTTGAAAAATAAAAATATATTATATGATAAAAGTCAAGGGGAGAAAAGAAAGGTCCTAAAAGAATTATTGGTTTGACATTCATTAGTAGGGGAATACACTTATTTAATGGGGAAGTTTAGCACGTCCTTTCTCACAAATTTAAGATTTAGAATCTTGTTCATAAAAACGTAGTGGCAATTAACACACATGAGTCACTTATACACTATATTCCGTTTAAATTTTATTTGAATATGTGGGAAAAGTATTTTATTGATGATGCATTCCTTGTAAACATTTGCATTTTTTATTTATTTAACATAATAAAAAATGTGCTATTTTTCAAATTTTCAAAATTCAGGTGCTATTTTTGTCATTTAGTTTTCACTTGATTTTCGCTCGGTCTCGCTCGAGCGACAAAAGTAGAGGCATTTTCACTCGTCTAGCGCTCACCTTTCGCTCGAGCGAAAGGCCATTTATAAGTGAACCCCTTTTTCATTTTTTCCTTCTTTCCCGTCATGTTCCCTCAGATTTCTTAGTTTCATTTCCTTGAATTGATTATTTATCGACATATCTCTTAGCTTTGGGTGCCAAATCTCCACTACTCTTTCCAATTTCTTCAAATTTCGAAGGTAATGTTCAAAATCCCTAGTTTGGGGTTTTTTGTTTTTTGTTTTTTTTTTTGGGGGTTTCGGCTTTGTTCTTATTTCTAGCTTTATTTCTTCCATGTGAATCGTATATTTAGGTCATGCTCTTGCCTTTTCATACCATATTGCATCATAAACATTGCTTAAATTTCACCATTGTCCATTCACTTGCATTTAGGATTCTTTATATATATATTTTTAATTTTTTCCGCTTTTTATAGCATTACTTGGTTAGATTGCTTGGGTGTTAAGTGTGGTGGTTTCTCTTTGGTTTGAAGCTTGGTGTTTGATGGGCATTCTTGTCACACACCAAGTTCTCGACGCATTGCCTCAATACCGTTTCTTGTTGCATTTTCATGTCTTCTTTCACATTCCCTTTCTTGATGATGTTTTGGTCGTTAATTTTTTGTTTAGTTGTCGTTGGTTTTGAATTTCATGTTAACACCGCGGCGTGACGTCAAGGCATCGCGGCACGCCATCAAGGCGCCGCATTACAACGTCAAGGCATCGTGTCACGGCGTCAGGCACTATGACGTCTCCGTCCATGCATTGCACCTTTTCATTCTTGGTTTGTTATCTAATGTCATTTTCCATTGATTTACGTTTTCGTGACATGTTTATCTAGATTTTGGTGCATTTATGTCATTATTTTTTTGTTTCACGTGCATTAGTGCATTCCATTCGTTAAGGTCGATCGTTACATTATCTGATGTGTTTGTATTGTCCACTTATCAGATGCCGCCTAAGAGAATGAGGATGACTGCACGGACATCTAGTGCGTCATTCAGTAGGTCTAGGTTCATATCCACTACTGCCCAGGAAGTATTTGGGTCGCAATTTTCTTTACGTCCTGTGTTAGTAGAGCGAGAGATCATCTTGTCTGTCTTTCCCCTGACCTTGCTGCTATTTTTACCTAGCGAGGATAGAAGTCTTTACTGATAGAGTTGTCTCCTCCGCATATTCTTCTGGTCCAGGAATTCTATACTAATATTCATGATGTTAGTGGATCAACTTTTAGGATTTTTCTTCGAGGTAAGACCATTAAGATCACTCCTGATGTCATTTCGAGTCTTATTCACATTCCTCAAGTCTTTTACCCTTTATTTCCTTATTTATCAGTTGACACCCTCCCGATGGACTTGCTTGTCTACTCAACTGTATTTAACAGTCCTTTGGGAGGGTACCTACTACGATCCGTATTGGATCTCTTTCGACCGATCGCTAGATTCTGTTGCGCATTGTGTGCACGAATTTGTGGCCAGTGTCCCATACCTTTTTCCTACCAATGGAAAAGGCCCAGTTTCTTTATGCTTTGTTACATGGCTACTCTATCGATCTTTCTACGTTTATATGCCATCAGATGTTATGAGCCTTTCAGGTGATGGGTACCAGGGTTGGTCTTCCGTACGCCAGCTTGATGCACCGTCTAGTAACTGCTCTTGGGCTTCCTTTTTTGGAGGGGGGTTCGAGGAAGGTTTCTCTGCCTATTGGCCATACTACCATTTCGTAGAGTCGTTCTCATGCTTCGTCTGAGCCAAAGTGCTAGTTGACCAGACTGTGCCAGCAGATCCTATTGACAATATGCTTTCTTTTGATTCATCTGATATTCCACCATCTGGGTCTGATATTCCCACGTTTACTACGACATCCCATCGACATCCACTTCTGCTCCACCACATACTAAGTCTATTCCTCAATCTACGTCTGTTTCCATTGATCCTTCGATCTCACTTATGGGACAAATATTTGTGCTGATCGTGCAGCAGACTCGTATAATGGCGGAGATTACACAACTGAGAGCCATTGTTGATCGACACACGACAGAGTTTGCTACACTTCGTGGTGCTGTCAGCTATCTTCAGAGAGGATTGCGTTGGATTTATCGACATTGGGATGATGGGGCTACTTCTAACGAGACCAATGGTGGTGCGTCCAGTGATGATGATGCTGTTTAGTTGCTTAGTTGCCCCTTGTCATTCGTGAAAAAAAGGGGAGTAGTGTAGGCTAGGCTAGGCATTATGTTAGTATCTCATGATTTTGATTTGAATATTTTTTCCAGATGTATATATTATTTTGGTTAAACTTACATATTTTGTATTTGACTTTTCGGATGTATATGATTTGGTGTTTGTTTTGGCTAGATTAAGTTTTGATATTTAGTGATATCAATGTGGTTGTGGTGTGTTGGTTTACAATGATACTATATCTTAATTTAGCTGGTATGTGGTTGAATTGATGAATAATTGTCTCAAATGCTTTTCTTCATTTATTGTTTCACGTGCTTTTATACTTAGTATTTAAGTTGTTCTTTTTAGGAAACAGGGTTAGACAAAAGAATGGTAAAATTCAGACGAGTCAGTTGGTTTTGGGTATATTAGATTAAATATTTGATTTGTAATATGTGTTTTTGTCACAAAATGCCAAATGGAGAGTGTGTTAGGATTTGAAGTTGTTGGCAATCTTTTGACAAAACTATTGTCGTGAAAGAATTTTTAAAAGTCAAATGGTCAAGTAGTAAGTTAGAAGTCTTAGGGTTCGAGTATGGAATAAATGAGTAAATTTCATCGCAATTTAGCTAGCCTATCGCCCAACTATTGTTCAAGCGGTAAAAATAGAAGTTGCGTTGCCCGCAGGTCGCCTGGACTTCGCTCAAGCAAGACACCGTCGCTCTCCTGTTGCTAAGCTCTCGCTCGAGTGACTGTGTTTTTCAAAAAAACCTAATTTGCATTTTTCAAAGCTTTTATCCAACCCATACAACCTAAAATCTCTTCAATATTAATATGAGCACCACCCATACGAAAATTATAAGTTGAATATTGAGATAAACATTGTTTTGCATCCTTCATATCATTCCATATTACTGTTAGAGTTCAACCGTCATTTTACTTTGATCATTGTTCAGAAAAATATCGTCCTCACTTAAACCAAACACCAAAACAAATGCTTCCACAACATCTGTCAGAGTTCTGAAGATCAAAGATGACTGGAGTTTCTAGTCATTGGAGAGTAAGATGTTCTCGTTAATCCACATGAGATAGACGAATTCAGAAGGTCGGGAGTTGCTGCAGGAGCGCATAATCCAAGAGAGCTTTGGTGATTATAGTCAGGAGGTCAGAAAGTACTAGGGTTAGTCGTATCTGGCATACTATCAGTTAATTCGTTTATAGTGGATTGTTATTGACTTGAGCCCGGAGTTTTTACCCAGTTATAGGTTTTCTCCGTTATCAATTTTCTATTGTTATTTATTTTTTCAGTAATTTATTGACAGCCACAATTCAACATAGGATATGTGTGCATGTGAATTCATCTAGATTAATTAATAAATGTGACTTGTTGCAATTATTAATTGTTAAATTTCAATTCCGCATAAATACCTATTCACACCCCTCTAGGTGTTAATTGGGTCAAATCTCATTATTACAGCAATGAACACAAAAGAATTAAGGCTAAATCTTCTTTATCTTACTTTACCTCCAAGGTTTCCAAATCAGCGACAATCTCCTTAAAGACATGCAGATGATCTTCCAACGATCCATATTTCGTCATGCGATGAGAGTACAAATGTTGCTTCAGGTAAAATTTACTTGTTAGACTTTTAGTTATACACAATTGCTCAAATTCAACAATAATGCAGCTGCAATTTTATCCTTCAAAACACACTGAAGAATATTGTTCAAAAGATGAAGATGGACTTGTGAAAGTGTCTTTCGATCCTTACATTGTTTCTCTTCCATCGTCCAAGTTGTGGTCATCTTGTCAAATCCCAAAAATGTATCATTCAAATCCATCTGACCGAGTACCGCTTGCATTTTTACTTGCTGCAACGAGAATCTAATGTTGCGATCCAAAAGTAAAATGTTATATTTTATGGTTGCCATCAACAACAAAAAAATCAAACAAATCAAACCAGAACTCTGATACCATTTGTTAGGATTTGACAATGTTATACAATACGATATGAAGTATTGATCACAACAACTAGATGAACACAAATGCTGAATTTAATTTGGCAGAGGAATTGGAAATTTCATTTAACAACTGTAATGGAGAGAAAATACAATAATTGTGTTCCTACACAATTATTCTAACTTCCAGTAATACAAAACTTGTAAACAAGGGTCTGCTATTTATAGTGATGGATGTCAAACCTTAGAAATAGCTTTAAAGGTGCAAACTTAGTAAAAAATGTGTAAAGACTGTTGACCTATGGTTGACGTCTCGTTTTGATTATCACAAACAAATCATTTTTATTTCTAACAAATTGATTTCGAGTGTCTATAGTGATTATTGCATAAAATTGATAACACGAAGTTCGAGGTCAAGTAATTTGCATACGAAGATCGATGTGGAAACAAAATTGATCAATCAAGGCTATGAAGAACAATATTGAAAAACCCGCCTCAACGGGGATCGAGACAAAAGTCAAAGTACAGTCAAGTGATGCACCTCATGATGTCTAAAACACAGTACTTAGGCTTTTCACATTCATGTAAAGGTAAAATGTTTCAATACTTGGCAAATGAATTACTAAGAGCTCAAAGTGAATTTTTATGCATAAGAAAAACTATTTTCAAAATCAAATGATTACATAAAATCTTTATCGCGTTACTTACCTTGAAAATAATACGTGAGAAAGTACTTCAAGAAATTGCATCAAACGAAAAATCACGTAAGAAAACGTCCGAAGGCAAAATGCCCATCTGGAAGTACAGATAAGGAATCGGACATCCAGATGACCTCCAACGGTCACCTTTTTTACCGTTCTGACATTCTTCAAATGACTAGTTTTTTTTATTGATCTGGACATCCGGATGCCTTGTCCGGATGGACAGAGTTTTGGCTGGTTTGAGTGTTATAAATACCTCACTCATTTTTTGTTTGCCAAAATTTTTTTTAAAGGCATTAAAGTGAGGCTTTTACGGATCACAACCACTTTATTCTTTATCTTTAGAATATCGAAAGCATTAAATTCTCGAAAAAATTTTGAGTGGTTAATTTTGTGAAAATCCTTAATTCTTTGAAACATTTTTCAACCCAACATTTTGAGTTATACTCATTGCCATCTATTGAAGTTTTTGCCTCTTCTCTTCTCGTTCTCAATTTTGAATCTATTGTTCGATAAGAAGAGAAGATTCATCTTGTAAATTTATTTTGAATTGTGGGTTGTGTTGAGATCCTAGAAAGCTTAACAGTGTAAAAGGATCGGTGCTCCTTGGTTGTAAGTCACCGAAAGCTTTGTAAAGGTTGGATTGCACCATAAGTCAATCAACATAGTGAAAAAGGCCTTACTCGTGCTGGAGAGATTGGTAATAGGGGACGTAGATCATTGCGTTAGATCGAACATCCATATTATATCGTTTGCACTCTCTAACGATTTTACTTAACAATTTTACTTTGTGCAAGTTTATATTGTTTCATTTACGTGCTTACTTGTGTTTATATTATTTCATTTACGTGCTTACTCGTGTTTAGTTTATTTCTCTATTATTTGTGTGTTCATTAGATTTAAATCTTGAGTAATTAACGAAAAATGTTTAATAACCAATTCACCCCCTTCTTGGTTAGTCAATCTTGAGCTTTCAAAGACAAAACAAAGAAATCTCGGAATGCTAGGCGCTCGAGTACCTAGCTAACACTAAGCGAGTACCAAACGCGTCTTAGGCAGAGCAGCTCCCTGCTAAAAAAAATTACCCCTCCACTTGAGCGTTGTGAGGGCGGTAGGCGAGCACTATCAACTCCATTTTCCTCCTTGGACCCTATTTTGACATCTTCAAGCCAATATTCCAAACTATGCAAACCCTAGTTTGAATTTGAATCACAAAACCCAATAGTTTAATGTTGACATATGATTGATTATAACCTTAAAGTTTTGATTATAACAAACTAGTTAATCTTGTTTACTAACTAGTTGAATTTAAGTGATTATATTTTTTCAAAACATGCGATAGAAAATTGATTGATGGATGTCAAAAGATAAAAAAATATCATCACAAATCAGACTCATGAAGGAAGTCAAGATCGAAGTCATACATTCAAGAATTTAAGAGTCAAACTTCGGAGCAAGATCGAAGTCTTGATTTCTTAGATAAAGTGTAAAGGTACTAACACTTTCATATTTGATAATGAATGCTTAAACTCAAAATCTTTCTATACATTAAAAATAAATTTGTGCATTACAAGTCATTCTAATGCAATGATTTGATCAAATATAAAAATAACTTTTAAAAATGATATTTGGACTTGAAAATATCTTTTATCTTAAAAAGTTAGTTAAAAATGCTTTCCAAAAGTCTATGTCTTTCAAAACCTTCGAATTGGAACAAATGGGGCCAAAACGTAAAAGATCAAACTATCGGGCGGTCGATCGGAAGTTTCCAACGATCCAAAATTTGATTGTTCTGATATCTGATTTTTATTGTACAAATAGATATATTGGTCATTCGGATAAGAGGCGATCGACTAGATGAGTCATCCGAACTTCAAACATTTTTTGACGTTTTGAACTATATAAATACCTCTACTTCTTCTAGTCATCAAAACATTCTTAAAGAGTATCAAAGTAATATATCTTTTGAGAGATTTCTTTAAACTTACATTTGCATTCATTTCATTTATTTTTTCTTATAAAATTTTTTGATTGATTCAAATTCTTTAATCATCATCTTCATCAAAGTTTTTCATCTCTCTTTTTGTACTTAACTTAACTTAATTTATTATAATCATTAATTAAAAGAGATATACATTTTGAAAAGATTCTTGAACTTATATTGAATTTATTTCTTTTACATCTTCTCCTTGAAAAAAATTGATTGATTGAATCAAATTTCTAATTTTCATATTCATCAAAGTTTTTCATCTAACAATTGAACTATCATTTATTGCTATTCATTGAAGTGTTTGCCCATCTTAGTACTTAATCCATTTGTGTCATTTATTAAAATGGAGTTTTCAATGTAAAATTATTTACTCTAAACATGTAGGTCATATCGAAGTCCGGTAAAGCTCAATATTGTATAAGGATCGGTGTTCCTTGTTGTAAGTCGTCGTGTGGGTCATATTGAGGTCTCATAAAACTCAGTATTACATAAGGATCTGTGATCCTTATTTGTAAGTCATCGAAAGCGTTGTAAAAAGTTAGATTGTACCAAAAGTCAATCAATATAGTGAAAAGGCCTTGCTCATATCGGAAAAATTGGTAACAGAGGATGTAGATCATTAATTTGGATCGAACCTCCACAATTATATCGTTTGCATCATCTCTTCCCTTTTACTTATTACTTTCATATTTACTCTTATTAGTTAGATTAATCTATTCAATCTTTACTTACTTGAATTTATATTAATTTTTTGAAAAAGTTTTAAGAACCAATTCACCCCCTCTTGCTTAGTTATTTTAAGGCTATCATTTAATGCTTTGATTATAAGAAATGTAAGAAAGCCTTCATCCATACCCGCATTTCATTAGTTTTATTGATGGATTTGAATCCAAAGATTAATGGAGTAAGGAATTGAAAGCTTAAGTCTACATACACTAGTAAAAGAAAATCAAGAGAAAATTGCAAACATCTCCATGTTGGATTTTGATACCCCGTAAATTCAAAATAATGATGTTAAACGATTTGAATTATATTTCATAGGCCTTGACTGATAAGTGAATTAATTATCAACAACTCAATTTAAAGGCTCGACTTGAAAATAACGTAGGCTATTAAAAGCAACCAAATGAATTGAGCTGCTCATTGCCCAAAGTCACTTTTTTGGAGGGCTCTTATATCTTTGCCAATGTAACCCATTTCTTGACCCAAAAGGTGTCTAACCCACACACACACACACACACATATATATATTGATGTTCCCTCCGTTTTGTGAAAGCGTTTTTTCCTTTGAAAGAAAAACTTGACTTCCTCCTTGTTATCCTTCTGTTGTTGTGCGCTTTAGTGATCCTCCATTGTTTTCTTCTCTTTGTATCTGCAAACCACTATATTCTTGTCCATTGTGGGTGAAAGAATAAGTAGCAACCTAAGTGGTTGGTTGTAGGTTGAGCCATTTGGATTGGTTGTTGATTGAGATTGATAGCGTAAAATTGAGCCAATAAATCACCAAATCGAAGATCTTGGAGCAAACTTCCACAACAATTGGTATAGGAGCTTCAAGGTGGTGAAATTTCGTCCAGAAATTGATCTAAAATGGATAGAAAATGAGGCAGAAATTGAAAACAAAGCTGTCCAAATTTTTTCAAATATGCCCGGATCTGATTTTCTATTTTTCGGCCAAACCAGTGGCCATTTAGAGAAACCAACACACCAACGGCGAGCTCACTAGGGAAGGAGAGCCTTGGGGTGTAGCTTGTAGAGCCTACATGCACAACTTCAGTGGAGCAAGTGAGGGCGCGTCCGACGAAATTTGGCGTAGTGGTCTTCAGGCAGTTTGATCCTTATTGTTTTTCTAACATTTTGGTATTGTTAGTTTTTTGTTTCGGGTTATACATTGAATCTGGACGATTTTGCTCTAAGAGTTCGAGATCCGAAAATTTCTTGATTGGTTGCTGCAGTTGTTGGAACTTTAGAGAGAATAGTGGTGGTCCTAAAGTTTGAAAAATTCGTATCTCTCATTATTTACGGACCGTAGATTGGTCTGCTTGGTAAATTGGGTAATCTCTTTAAATTCTAGTACTAGCAAGTCATCATGCATGGTAACATTATGATTGGGGTTACGGTGTAGGGTCACTATTGCTTTAGCTAGAATTTGGGAATTATATACCCTATTTGAAGTGTTGGATTTGATTGCAAGCTGTTAATTATTTATGTCTTTTGATTTCCATTTAATTCACTGTGTGAGGATTGCATTACGTGAAAAACTGATTTTGTTGACATACATTTGTATTGCATTGATTATTCCTACATTTTTTGTTATTTTGTGTTAAAAATGACTGCACATTTTAATTTGGAAATTTTCAAAGGAAAATTAGACCTTTCAATTTGGCAACAAAAATGAGAGAAATTTTAGTTCAATAAAAATTTTCAAAAGTCATAGATGACAATTTTTCTAAAAATTTATTAAAAGAACAAAAGGAAAAATTTGACAAACTTGCTTACGCTTCAATTGTTTTACACCATCAATGTTGTTTCGAGAAAAGTTGGTAAACTTGATACTACAAAAGAAGTTTGAAAAAAGTTGGAGAACTTATATTTGCTTAAGTCTACTCCTAACAAATGGTATTTACTCGAAAGATTTTTCAATTTTAAAATGAATCATTCAAAAGATCTTGATGACAATTTGGATGTTTTAACAAACTTGTTCAACATATTGTTAATCATGATGAAAATGTTTCTAAAACTTATAAGGTCATTATTTTGTTTAACTCTATGCCTAACTCATATAATGAGGTTAAGAATGTAATTAAGTATGATATTGAAACTTTAACACCCGAGTTGTCATAGATTCACTTAAGAGTATAAAGATTAAGACTCAAAACGAGGATAAGAGTGATGAAGTACATATGATGAAAAGCTAAACGCACTTTAAGCATATAAATCTAGTTGTGGCTCAAGATAGTAGTGACACAAGTAGTGATTTGAGTGATGAAGGTGGTAAGAGGACGGGTAGGGATTGGGACAAGTTCGGTGGTAAGCAGTGTTATAGTTGTGGTAAGGTTGGACACTTTATGAGGGGTCGTCTTAAGAAGAAGGATAAGCAGAAGGGTACGGCGAGAAGTGAGGCAAATATTATTATTGGGTCTCGTTATGACCTAAGTGAGGTTTATTGATAGGAAACCTGGTTACTCTATGTAGATCTGTGTAAAATCCTTTCTGCATGCATGATTGCTTAATTTTGTTGCATTGTTATATGTTATACTTTCAATCTGTTTAATGTGTGTAATTGCATAAATTTGAGACTGATCTTATTACTTTGTATAATATGTTTGCATGCATAGTAGGTTAGGAAGCATTAGTAGTAAATGTGTCTATTGGTAATGTGGAGTATAGATATCTGAGGGTACATTGGTGATATGTACGGGGATGTGGAGAGTGATATTTGGACCACAAGAGATGATGTTATTAAATGTCGGAATCTTCTATCACTTAAGACCCTGATTAGGTAGAGTGTGAGAATGATACTTCTATCACTTATGTTCATTGGCGAAGTTGGAAAGAGATTTGCCTTTCTACTGATGAGGGCGGTCTAGGCTTCAGGAGATTACAGGACGTGGTGGAGACCTTCACCATAAAGTTCTAGTGGTTTTACGTTCTCAGAGATCACTTTGGGTCCATTTTTTACTAGGCAAGTATTGTATGTGTACACATCCTTCACTTGCAGTAGTTCACAACTCAGCTTCTCCTACCTGGAAGAGGCTTAAATCAGTTTAGCCCTAGACAGAGCCATACATTGTATGTTACCTTGGGACAGGTCAGATATTCTTTTGGTATGATTGTTGTATGGGTGAGACCACGTTGACATCTATATTCCCATACCGACAGCACACATCTGCGATGGTACAAAATTTTGTTTATGATTCTGGGTGGGATATAAGCCATTTAATACAGGTTCTCCCTCCTCTTATGGCGGTCAGATAAGGGTTATACCTTATCGCATTATTTGGCGGGATACATAGAAAGGTAGCTTCACTACCAAGTCAGAATGGCAGCTCGTACGTATGAAAAGTCAGTATCAGGATTCGTATTGGTTATTGTGGAGCTCCATTTTTCTAGTTCTTATCTAATTCTTCTGCTTGAGACTATGGAAGGACCTCATTCCAGTAGACGTGGTTATTCAGAGGAGGATTGGATGCTAGTTGGCCTCTCGTTGCCAGTGTTGTTATGAAACTGAGACTAACAATCACATTTTCAGTGGCAGTAGCATTTCCGATCAGGTATGGTAGCATTTTTGCGATATTTTTTAGATACCTATGATTCAGGAGAATGAGTCAGACGGAGGTTCCAAAGATGGCAGTATTCTGGACAGTATGTTTGTTGTGGACATATTCACACTATCATTCATCTACTGATATTTTGGTTTCTTTAGACCAAGAAGAATGATGCGAAGCATAGGGAGATCCGCATGGTGGCCAGATGTATCATTTAGAGAGTTTGTCGCATGACCCATTTTCTTCATATGGGAAGACTGTCTTGAGTGGTGCATTGGCAAGGGAATTTGACACTTGCACCCATCTTTGGTATTTCTTTGGACCCCTTTCCTCATCTCCCCCCCGTTTCGGTTTGGTGGCTCACTCCATCAGTTAGATCTGTCAAGATCAATACTAATGGATGCGTCAAAATTGATTTTGCAAGTAGGTAAGGCATCATCAGAGATCACACAGGTCACTGTATTAGGACTTTCTCAACTTCGTACGGATCATGCATGATATTAGAGTCAGAGTTCAGGGCTATTCTTGATTAGATTTTACTAGCTAGAGGACTCAGTATTTTAGAGATTTAGACTGAGTCAGATTTTGCAGTAGCTATTCACTGCATCACTAGAGGTGGAGGACCATGGACTATTCAGGGCATACTTAGACAGATCACAAGTATTGTATTATTAGATAGAGACACAGTTTTCAACATCTATAGATAAGAGAACCAGGTTGTAGATGCTCTTGATGCAGAAGGCTGTGATCATCGTCGATATCAGATATATGGAGCAACTGACCTAACTTGACATATTATGGCACTCATACAGATTGATAGACATGGACTGCCCAATATTAGAGTATGATTTTTTTATTCTTTATTCTTATTGTTTGTCCATTATCATTTATTTGCATTGTAAGAGAAGTTGTACTTCGTCATTTACTGTTTTAATTATGTCCTCATGTAACCACAGTATTCCTCCACCACAAGTGATGACATATTGATAAAATCTTGAAGGTACCGCCCTCTTTTAAAAAAATACTTCTATCACTTCTATTAGATGGAGACCCACTATCCACTTAGGTTGAGAAAATCAAGGAAGTAATAAAGGATTATCCCATGGACTTATAATCCAAAGTGGTTTATTGGTTAAGCATAAGTAGTGACCAATCTAATAAGCATGGTTTGCGATGAGATGAAATATGTATTCTCGAGGTTGAGTTACACGAAATGGTGTAGGATAAGTGTGGTGAGATCTTTTTGTGGAGTCATTTATGCATTTGTTGTATATGTGTTGGCCATTTATTTGATTAACTTGGTGTTAATCTAATATTCTTTGTAAACATATTTGAAAAGATCTGTGTGTGATCCTATATTATATCTTCATCACATGCTTTATATTTTTTGATTGATTACAATGATTATCTATTTCTACTCGAGTTTTCTTGACTTCAGCCTTAGTGAGTATATGGAGTAGACATGGTATGTGTTTCGGGTATGAGACAAAAGGTAATTTCTGTGATTCCAAATTTGTTTAGTTACCTTGATTATGCAAGTATAAAATTTGCATTGTTTGCTTGTAGGTTGATTGGGTATTAAGGTGGAGATTTGTTGAATTTTGATACTTAATAAATCTCGACTAATGATATTAAATGATTTAAATTATATTTCACAGGCCTCGATCGACAGAGGAATTAATTATCAACAACTCCATGTAAAGGCTCAACCTGAAAACCTGTGAGCCATTAGAAGTAACCAACTGAATTGAGCTGCTCATGGCCAAACGTCACTTATAGGAGGGCTCTTATATATCTTGGCCTATTTAACCCCTTTCTTGGCCTAATAGGAATCTAGCCTACATCTACATATTGATGCTTCCTCCATCTTGTGAAAGTGTGTTTTTCTTTGTAAGAAAACATTGGCTGCCTCCTTGTTATCCTCTCGACTGTTGTGTGCTTGAGTGATTCTCCATTGTTTTCTTCTCTTTGTATCTACAAAACACCATATTCTTGTCCTTTATGCGTGAGAGAATAAGTAGCAACCTAAGTTATTGGTTGAGAGTTGAGCCATTTGGATTGGTTGTTGATTAAGATTGATAGCGTGAAACTTAGCCCGAAGATCAACAAATCAAAGATCTTGGAGCAAACTTCTACAATACTCCACTTTCACGTTATCATATGCCAAAATATCCCAAATTTGTTCCATTTGCGAATTTGCCCATTTTGCTAAAATTTAGACCAAAATGCCATTAGTGACAATTTCAAATTCTCCATAAAGACAAAAATTTTCATATGAACTAAAAATTGTGTTGGCAAATAAAATATTGACATATAAGCTATAAGCTTGACACAAAACCTATACTAAATATTTGAAAAAAAAAAAAGCTATGTTAATCTATACATTATATGCTAACTTCTCAAAATGTCTCCATCTTCCAAATGTTAATCCATGTATTAAATGCTTGCAGAGCATGTAATCCCAGCTTGAAAACCTCATTCTCGATATATAAAATGTCTAAGTGTCAAAATGTTCAAAGATCAAATGTTAAGAACTAGGTTTCAAATGTCAAGAATATAATAAAATGTAGAGAAAAATGAAAACCAATTTCTTAATAGTTCACCATGGTTCGTGCACACAAATAAGATATTCATGACAGTAGATGTAATGTTTGCAACAAAGTTAACATTAGATTTGTGAAAATAGTTTTCAGTTCTTCATTTCATAATTTTATAGAACTTACTCTTTTTGCATAGCACATAAGTTTAGAATTAATTAACATGGATTTAATTGAGCCAAGATTTTAGCATTAATTGATAATCGTATGATGTGTGAAATACCTAAAGAAGTACATTGATATGGCAAAAACTACTTCACGGACCAAGGTTAGTGAGAGGTCTGTTATGTCCGTTGTTGAGGATGAGTAGATGTCACTGTAAGTGTTATGCCCTAGGTCCAATCAACTTTGGACATAAACACTTTGAATATATATAATCAATGCATATATATAGCAATATCTATTATTTAATTGAATTAATATTCTAATAAATTAAATGATAGAATCCGTAGATTCAAGTCTTGGTGATTTGTTAATCACAAGGAGTTGTGATTGTGAGATACAAATTACATATGAGTGAATCTTAAATCGTCCGTGGTCGAGGTAATAACGAGATACGGATATCGTTATTACGGATAGACTATCGCGTGTGGTATTCTTACTTGTAAAGTAAGTAGCTGATCTCACAAGCTAAAGTGTGGTGACACTTGAATGAACACGTGGATGTTTTGTTATAGAACAAAACATTGGAGACCCGCTGAGAGATTCCACATGGATAACTATCTAAGTGTTAGTGGTTAATCTCTAACGTTCGGTAGTGGAATTGGTCCTTTGACTTGAGGTCATCATAGTACCTTATATGAGGGCAAACATACTTTGGTGGTGTTGGATGTTGTTCTGTCAAAGGTCGCTAATACAACATCGTTCGGGTATGTCAAGAATCATATGAAGGTTGTGAATGATCAATAGAGGATTCGTCACTCTTAGATAGTAAGAGATTATGATCTACATTTTATCGATTAAGTTGATAATGAAATCCTTGGCCAAGGTGAACTCATAAGTCGGAAAAGAGTTTTCGACGTACATTGACTTAACTAAGATTGGGATAAAAGATATGATCGATAATTGAGATGACACATATCCATATATCGTAATTGATCAGATCATATTGACGAAAGAATTATAGTTTCACAGTAAGCGAATAAGTTTGGTTTTGTCATGCTACTGTGATATTTCCCGTCACATGTATTGCCCCGATACATTGCTAGATGTCAATGGGACAACGAAAATGAATTAGTGATAAATTAAAAGGGGCGTTTTAATTTATTGATTTTGATTAGATCAAAATAATAATTCACGTCATTCGGCATCGTGATCGGGAACCTAATGGGTCACACACAAAAGAGAATCAGAAAAATGAGATTTACCAATTAATTAATTGACAAGTGTTGGATAATTAATTAATTGGGTTGTTTATTAATAGGCCCGAATTAATTAATTGGATTAATTAATTCATGGACCAGATTTAATTAATTTGATTAATTAAATCTTGGACCGGCTAATTTAATAGATGGCCGAGCCCATCACGGACTTATATTAATAAGTCGTTAGTGGTTTGAAAAAGCTCATAGAGAATTTTATTATTCTTGCTAGCACAAGAAAAGAAAACCCTAGCCGTCATTCTTGTTCTCTGTGTGGATCACCATTGGAGGCTGGACAATTGGACAGCTTGGATTGCAGATCGTGATCATTGGAGTTCAAGGAAAGCAAAAGAGTTTGTGGAATTCATCAAAGGTATCATTCTCATCACAGTTTCTATCTAAACACATTGCAGATCCTCGTTTGGGAATTGAAAATTGTTTAATTTCCGCTGTGCATGTGAAGTAAATTCCCAACAGTGGTATCAGAGCCTACTTTGTGTTTGTTAGAAATTGTTTTGCATCATATAACAATCAAAAGTTGATTGTTATTATTTTTCTCGTTTCTAACTTTTAAAGAAAATTGATTTCTGGTTCTAAATTTGATTTGGAAACGAAAATTAATTTTGATTAAAAAAAAAAAAATTGGATCTGCCGCCGCCGCCATGGAGGCGACGGCACCGGACCATGGTGGCGAGCTGGCAATGCGCCGACTTGACGGCCAACAGGTCGCCTTTGCGGTGCAGCAAATGACTACCTACGGCTGGCCGCGCCGAAGAACAACGGTCGCCGCGTGTTGCAAGAATAACGTCATCGCGCAGCAATAGCCGCCGCACGATGTCTTTGCAAATCCCTCGGTGGCCAGCTGCACCACCGTTATTCCATGGGCGGCGCCGGAAAAGGAGGCGATTTTCTTAGGGTTTGCAGACGGAAGAGTGAGAGGTGGAGGCGGGGGCCTCTTGTGCAATTTTCTAAATTTCAGGCCCCCGTCTGCAATAATGGAAAAGGGGTCAAGTTTGCAATTATTTGAAAAGGGCCTATTCCACTATTTATGAAACTTGGAGGCTTTGTTGTAATTTTAAACTGGGGTCAACTTTGCAATTTTCGAAAATGAGTTTTGAATTTAAATTTCAAAATGGTTTTGAATTTAAATATTAAATTGTTTTTAGATTTGATTTTCAAATAGTTTGACCTTAAAATTCAATTTTGACCCGTTTAAAATTTTGTTTAAAAATTGACGACTTTTATATTTTAGTTAAAATTGGATTTTAACTTAAATATTAAACTTTGACCCTAAATTGAATTTTATTTTATTTAAGAGTTTTATCCTAAATTAAAATTTTAATTCAATTAAATTAGAGTTGGACTCTAATTTAATATTTAATTAAAATTTGATTTTAATTAAATTATCCACCCTAGTATATTGTTGAAATTAGAGTTGGACTCTAATTTGACATTTAATTGAAATTTGATTTTAATTAAATTGTCTCACTTAATGCTTCTTAAAATTAGAGTTAGACTCTAATTTAGTATTTAATTAAGATTTGATTTTAATTAAATATGTTCGCCTAATATTTTGGAATTAGAGTTTGACTTTATTTTGTATTTAATTAAATTTGATTTTAATTAAATTCAACCGTATTAATTTGATTATAATTAGAGTTGAACTTTAATTTAACGTTTAATTAAAATTTGATTTTAATTAAATTGTTTTGCCCTAAAATTTTATTGGAACTAGAGTTGGACTCTAATTTGGTATTTAATTAAAATTTGATTTTGATTAAATAGTTTACTTTATATTTGTAGAATTAGAGTTGGACTCTAATTTGATATTTAATTGAAATTTGATTTTAATTAAATAAGTCCGCTTAATTAAATTAATTAATTAATTTGATTAATTAATTATTTAATTGTTCTGATCCATTTGTCTAAATTAGTTTAGACGACTTTAATTGCTAGAAACTTGAAACATGTTTGCATATAATATTAGATATTATAGGAATGCATTTATATGATGAATGTTTTATTAGTGGATGATTATGGACTTCACCATGGATGTGTTGAATGGTTAGTTTTATTCTTGTTGTTTTATGAGCTGAGCTCTTATTTATTTTGGACTCGAGTTATTATTATTATGGGCCTGCGTGTCCAATATTATTTAGGCTGCGTGCTAACTAGTATAGAATACAAGTTAACTGGACTAATTGGAGATACAAGAAGAGAGAGGAGACCATAGAGATGGAACATTGTATGAATCAATGCTATACCCCTAGAATCGACCAGACTAGTCTTCCTTATGGCTCGGGAAGACTAGATAGTATAAGTCCATAATCGTCCACACTATTATATGTAGTTTTATTTGCATGTTAGATGTATAATAAAATATATATAATTATTATGATGAGACCTTTTGCATGCAAAACCCCTCGTTAAAAATATTAAGTCAATTTGATATTTGCCTTCCATCATTATAGTGAAAAACGAGAGTCCTCAATCGATCTAAGCTTGTTGAGTACACTCAAGACTGGTCGATTAGGCATATGTTTGACACTTTGAAATATTAGATATTTCTGAATGATGGGTTTGACTTAACTAATATTTATCTTTTGCTGAGTACACTCAAGAAGATAAATTTTAGAGGCATGTTAAAATATTAAGTCATATTTATATTTGCCTTCCATCATTATAGTGAAAAACGAGAGTCCTAAATCGATCTTAGCTTGTTGAGTACACTCAAGGTTGGTCCATTAGGGATATGTTTGACACTATGAAATATTAGATATTTCTGAATGATGGGTTTGACTTAACTAATATTTATCTCTTGTTGAGTACACTCAAGGAGATAAATCTTAGAGGCATGTTAAGCTAACACATAAGATGTGTGAAGACAAAGAGTTGTCAGCTTAATGATCTGGGAGTTGTATGGAGATACAATTGATAATAGTATCTACCCAAATGTTTTATTAGGGCTTGTTGAGTACACTCAAGGTTTTAATATAACAAATGGGATCCCACCACTCGGGAATCAAGTACGGATTCCATAAATTTATGTGAGAGGTCATAAATTTTGAGTTAAATAAAGTGGGAGCGAAATTAATTTAATAAAATGCCATGTTAAATTAATTCATGCATTATAAATATATTATTTCTTTTACTTTTTCGCTGCTTACATTTATTGAATCATGAGTAACCACATAAATGTAAGAGGCATATTGTATGCCAACAACCAAAGCAAATTTTCTTGATTGACGCCGCAATCTGAGAATTGTTCTCAGGCATGAAAAATTAGTTGTGTCCTTGAGTAGTCCTTTCTAGAGACATCTGTTGATGACTCGATAAAAGAAGAGGTGGCTGCTATAATAAACACAGTGATGACGATAGTACTACAACATATGTGATGTTTGTATTTATGTCACCTGAGTTACAAAGCAACATAAGAGTATAGATGCTAACATATGATTTTTCATCTCAATGTGTTGAATGATGAACAATCATACGAGAAAATATATGATATTTCCCAGCAACTATACCGGTGCATAATGTCAGAATCTTAAGTTGTAGGTTTTGTCAAGATGCAGACTACTTTGAGAAGTTGTCTCAATTGCGTTCAGTCATGAACAATGAACTAAGTATAGACTTGGTTCTGCAATCTCTGTCAGAAAGTTATTCATAACTAATTATGAATTTAACATGAATAAACTCGAAACACACTCATTGAGTTGCTGAACATGCTTAAAACTGTTAAGTCCAACATCTGTGTTTGTAGTGGACAAATCTTAGTCATAGATTCCTCTAAGGAAGTCTAAAGGATGTTTTAGGAAAGCAACCAAAATGACTAAGACAAGCAGTTTAATAAGGACAATACCAAATCTGATGATCCTTATTATCATTTTGGAATGATGGGTCATTAGAAATGAAATTACAAGGCTTAAATCTACTTCATTAGTTTCATGGGTATTAGATACTAGATATAGATCTCATATTTGTATAAATATGCAGAAACTAAATAAAAGTAGATCGCTGCAAAATGGAGAAGTTGACCTACACGTTGAAAATGAGCAAAAGTTGTTGCATTGCACAGAAGCATATTTCCTGCCATTGCCTTTAGGCTCGATATTAGAATTAGAGAAATGTTAATTTTGTTCTTACCATTACCAAGGGCATTAAATAAATTTCATGTTTTGATATGAATTATTTTAATGTTAAGGACAATTGTTGTTCTCTCTCATCTTGATAAGATTTTAATGGTTATGGTAAATTACAAAATGACATTTATATTCTAAATGTTGAGTGTTCTATAATGAGTATAGAAATTGAAGGCATAAAAATGATAATCTGAATAACACCTATATCTGGCATTGCAGATTTGGTCACATAAATGAGAATGCAATTCCAAACTTACATGGAGATGTATGTTTGGGTCAAATAATTTTGAATCATTTGACAAATACGAATCATGTCTGTAAGACACTGTGACCAAATCTCCTTTTACTTGAAAAGGAAAATGATCTGCACAATTATTAGGTCTAATATATAGTGATGTATGTAGATCCATATCAATTAATGTCAGGTGAAGTTTATCTTATCTCATCACATTTACTAATGATCATTTCAGAAATGATCATGTATATTTGATGAAATTCAAGCATGAATCTCTTGAAATGTTCAAGGGATTCAAACTAAAAGTTGATAAACAAATAGGTAAATGTATTCTTACACTAAGACTTGTTCGAGGTAAAGAATATCTAAAATGAAGAATTTTAGATTATCTAAAAGAGAATTAGATTCTCACGCAGTGGATTCCTCCACATACATTGCAACATAATGGTGCATCTGAAATGAGGAATCGTGCACTATTAGATATAGTGCAATAGAGAACCAGCCATGCAAACATTCAAAAGTCGTTTTGAAGTCATGCACTGATTGATACGTGCTGCGTACTAAATCGTGTCTCATCTAAATCGGTTGACAAAACTTCATACGAGTTATGGAAATGCCCAACTTATCTCATATGAAAGTTTGGGCTGTGATGCTTATGTGAAGCATATTGGATCAGATAAGTTTGAAACTAGATCCGTTAAATACATATTTGTGGATATCCAATAGACAATTGGATATCAATTCTATAATCTCGTTGAGAAGAAGATGTTCATCTCAATACATGTCGTACTCTTAGAGAAAGTGTTTACTCTAAGAGAGACAGTGAGAGTAGAATAAATCTTGAAAGAGTTCAAGAGTCCACGGATATAATTGACCGAATAGATGAACCTGAGTCTTATCCCACACCAGCTGAGGGACATACTCTTGATCAAGAAGTGGAGACTTTTGAGAACACGTTAGCTCAGTGTAAATCTTGTAGGATCATTTGACCTCCTAGAAGGTACGAATCCATGATTACTAATCAAGGATAATGAACCTACTAATTACATAGAAATAAAGTCAAGTGTTGACTTAAAGAGATGGACTTGTTGTATGTAACCGAGGTTTGACCTTGGTCGACTTGCCTAACGGATTAGAACCCATAGGTTGTAAATGAGTTTACAAGAAAATGTCAATATGGATTGAAACAAGCCTCTTGGAGCTGGAATCTTCGATTTGATGCAAAAGGTCAAAATGTTTGATTTTATCAAAAATTGAAGACGAAATGTGCGTTTACAAGAAGATAGTGGGAGCATTGTCGCATTCCTGATATTATATGTATGAGACATATTATAGGAAACGACGTCTCTATATTTCAATTGTTGAAATTATGTCAAATAACTTCTCTGTGATGGATGTGAGAGAAGCAAGTTGATCTATAGAGATAAATCTAGAAGATTGCTTAACTCATCCCAATCTATACAGATAAAATCTCGAGAAGATTTTATATGGAGAAAATGAACTGAGAGTTCATGGATAGATTGATGCTAACTTCTAGTCAGACTGGAATAATAGCACATCTCAAATAGGATATTGGTTTACTCTTAAGCGGTATGTTGGAAATGTTCCAAATATCCATTGATTCAATAATGGAAGCCTTATACATCATTGCTTTAGAAAGCAACAAAAGTTGTGGTCTGGATCAGGGAGTTCGTTGATGAACTTGGAGTAGTTCCTAATATTGTTGATCACTTACTTTTGCATTGTGATAATAATGGAGCCATCATGCAAGTGAATGAGCTAAGGTCTCATCGATGATCTAAACATGTGTTAGGCGGTATTATCTTATTGGAAAGATAATACAATGAAATAACGTAAAGAAAGAACGAATTCCCACAAGTCTTAAATTGCAGATCCACTGACAAGGAGTTGTCGCGGCATAAACATGATCATCATATAGACTTTTATGGTATAAGATACATGCGTGATTGGATCTAGTGCAAGTGGAAGTTTGTAAGTGTTATACCTAGGTCCAATCAACTTTGACATAAACACTTTAAATATATAAAATCGATGCATATGTATGGCAATATCGATTATTTAATTGAATTAATATTCTAATAAATTAAATAATAGAATCCGTAGATTCAAGTTTTGGTGATTTGTTAATCACAAGAAGTTGTGATTGTGAGATAGAAATTACATATGATCGAATCTTAAATCGTTATGTGGTCGAGGTAATAATCGAGATACGGATATCGTTATTACGGATAGACTATCGCGTGTGGTATTCTTTACTTGTAAAGTAAGTAGCTGATCTAACAAGTTACAGTGGGGTGACCCTTGACTTAACAAGTGGATGTTTTTTTATAGACCAAAACATTTGAGACCCATTTGAGAGATTCCACATGGATAACTATCTAAGTGTTAGTGGTTAATCTCTAACGTTCGGGTAGTGGAATTGGTCCTTTGACTTGAGATCATCATAGTACCTTATATGAGGCAAAGCCATACTTTGGTGATGTTGGATGTTGCTCTCATAAGGTCGCTAATACAATATCGTTCGGTATGTCAAGAATCATATGAAGGTTGTGAATGATCAATAGAGGATTCGTCACTCTTAGATAGTAAGAGATTATGATCTACATTTTATCCAGCTTAAGTTGATAATGAAATCCTTGGCCAAGGTGAACTCATAAGTCGGAAAAGAGTTTTCGACGTACATTGACTTAACAAATGGGATAAAAGATATGATCGATAATTGAGATTGACACATATCCATATCTCATAATTGATCGGATCATATTGACGAAAGGATTATAGTTTCAATTCGTAAGCGAAACAAGTTTGGTTTTGTCATGCTACGTGATATTTCCCGTCACATGTATTGCTCCGATACATTGCTAGATGTCAACTGGGACAACGAAATGAATTAGTGATAAATTAAAAGGGGCGTTTTAATTTATTGATTTTGATTAGATCAAAATAATAATTCACGCTGTCGCATCGTGATCGGGAACCTAATGGGTCACACACAAAAGAGAATCAGAAGAATGAGATTTACCAATTAATTAATTGACAAGTGTTGGATAATTAATTAATTGGGTTGTTTATTAATAGGCCCGAATTAATTAATTGGATTAATTAATTCATGGACCAGATTTAATTAATTTGATTAATTAAATCTTGGACCGGGCTAAATTTAATAGATGGGCCGAGCCCATCTGGACTTATATTAATAAGCTGTTAGGGTTTGAAAAACTGTAGAGAATTTTATTATTCTTGCTAGCACAAGAAAAGAAAATCCTAGCCGTCATTCTTGTTCTCTGTGTGGATCACCATTGGAGGCTGGACAATTGGACAGTTTGGATTGCAGATCGTGATCATTGGAGTTCAAGGAAAGCAAAAGAGTTTGTGGAATTCATCAAAGGTATCATTCTCATCACAGTTTCTATCTAAACACATTGCAGATCCTCGTTTGGGAATTGAAAATTGTTTAATTTCCGCTGTGCATGTTAAGTAAATTCCCAACAGTCACTAATCCACTAGTACTTATGTTCGAGAGTAATATGGTGTGTTTGATTGCTTTTTGTGTTGTCATCATCATGTCCGGGTTGTTCTCGTTGTTATGTGTTGTTTGTTGCAAAGTTATTCACGTCATTACTTTTGTGTGTTGGAGTATAGTATAAGTCATGTACTCCATGTTGGTTGTTTCATATTTCAAATTCGTGTTGTGTTACTTTTGTTTTAAGTAAACATTTCAAACATCAACATGTCATTTTGGATAATTGAATAGTCAAATCTCTAGAATTAAAGGGATAAATAGAACGATAAATGAATTATCAAGACTAAAAGACATAGGAATCCAGTACGTATGTTACTCAAAGGTGCTAGATTCCTACAAGTCTGCCTATTGTGTTCAAAATGCCCGCACCAACCACATTTTTGCGTGCTTGTCGACCTTTCAGTTCTTTACCATTTATGTTGGGTATTTAATTGTCATGGTGCTCTACGTATGTTTGGGGGTGATACATGATGAAACGGATGACACGTGGAACAATCCAATTGGACTTCGTTTCCACAGGGTAAACTACATTCACCTTATGCTCTCTAGCATCCAATTGATCCACAATTAGCACAAGGCTGTTTGTGTGTGAACGGAAATGTACCATTGCAAATCCTTGTCGTCGACTACATCAGGGGTATATTCATGTTCGAAACTTTGAATTTCAACTGGATTTGAAATTGCATTCTATCAACATTTAGCTTCTCAAACAATTTATTGAGAGGTTCTTTATATCGAATGTCGCTTCGAACAACAATCAATGATGTTCGGTCCCCCAAACAACTTTTTATCGTCATCCACGTTAATAAAGGTACCGCCATGCGAAACAACAAACCTCATCACATCCCCCATACCTATGTGCCATTAATACAACTATGGTGAACTTACACACAAATACCCGAAACGAACATGCTGCCCACACGCAATATGTGAATTGTTAACACAATGTTTCCTAGCTTTTCCCATTTTTTACCGTCATTCTCAACATTTGAAAAATGTCCAAACTAACATTTAAATATTATTCTTGACGTTTAGATAGTTTCGAGAACAATGTGTCGAGATTACACCTTACCACATGCATTTATCGTCTTCTTCAACCACAATTATTGCAAAGAATTCATTCTCAGCATTAATGATATGATCAATACAAAACTACCTTATATTCCTTGCTATCAAAGTTATGTAAGAATGATGTGACACAACTTCATGAGTAAGACACCATAATCAACATAATTTTTTTTTAGGATACTCCAATAATCTTACAATTTATTTTGACTAATTGTTTGGGATTATTCAATCCCTTTTAATCACATATATATACAACTTATCAACATAAAAAAGATTTCAAAAATATTACCTTCTACTGAAAATTGTGGAGAGCTGAATCAACTCACAAATTTGTTCTTTTATTTTTCTCAAAATGAAATTATGTGATTTTCTTCTTTGTTAGTACGTATATTTTTTCACAATGCAATAATGCTAAACCATGTTTAGCTTCATCTTCATTTTTTCCCAGTTTTCAATTTTTGCCCTGTAAACAGGCCTTCTGGTAGCCACATCCCCGTAATACCAAATAAAATCAACTTTCTCTCATACATTGCAAAGAATAATTTTATTTAGCACCGTGGTGCTAGAGTACTAGTCTAAGTGGGTACACTAGATAAGTTCAATTAATTGAATCACGTGAAAATACATTTAAGTAAATTTATCATTTAACGTCATGCAATTGCCAACTAAATTGGTGCTTGGCACCAGTAGTGATGAATATTATTATTCCTTTGCAAATAAACTCATCCATGTAACGCTAGCCGATATAATTTCCCCGTCAAGCCAATTAGGTCATAGAATTTATTGGAAAGAAGAACAATATTTATCCGAAAAATAATAATTTTCTTTAATTCAAGAATCCAAGATCTTTAGATATATTCATGTGTATATTATAGTAAAGGAAGATAAATTTAGAATTTACCCAAATTCAAAAATCCAATTCTTGATCGAATCTGATTCACAAACTTCCAGTTCAAGAACTCGAGACTTCAACTTTCAATCATTCTATGTTATTCTCCAAAGTTAAAACTATATCAATTTGTGAAAATTTAATTCAAGAATACAATATCTTTAGAGATATTTACATGTATGTTATAATCAAGAAACATAGATTTAAAATTCATCAAAATTCAAAAATCAATTTCTTGATTGACTCTGAATCATGAAACTCCAACTTTTGATTTCAAGAACTTGACACTTTCAACTCTTTTGTGTTATTCTTCAAAGTTAAAACTACATCAATGTGTTTACACCTTTTTAGTTAAATGAAAATTCAATTCAATTCAATTCAATTCTAGACTGGATTGGACTAGACAGACAGAGAAAAAAAAATTTATTTATTTATTTTTCAATTTTTTCTCCTTTTTCATGAATTTTCGGCCACCCCGGTTATGTATGTGTAGGCCAAAAAAGTTTAGTCCAAATCTAAGTCTAATTAAATCATAATTGATTTAATTGCACATTTAGTCCTTGAGAAATTTTAATTACAATAGCAATTAAATTCAAAACTTTAAAAATGATTACTATTGAGTCAGAGTTTTACAGAGATATCATAAGGACATGTTCGAACATACATTGTCCAAGCTCCAAATATTAGATAATGTCTAGCTAGCCAACCCTAGAACGTCTAATTTAATATTACTCTTCCTTTTTTCACTAAAAATAATAGACTGCAATCTCGAGATATATAAAATAGCAGAAGATAATATTTATTTATAATTCTTTCCACTGACCTACCATATATAATGCTTTCAAAGTACAGAAACTCATAGAGAACGACTGTAATTTTTTTATTTTTTTTTAACATTATTACGCTTAAATATATATAATCCATAGTTGAGTATTGGAAAGTTCATCAAGACAATACCACTTTTTTAAATAGATTTTACAAAATCACAAAGACCATATTGATTTTAATTTACGCTCTAATCTTCAAATAAGTGTACTATATAAGAAATCTATTGCTCTTATAAACGAAAATCTCTTTTAAATTTACAGAAAGTATGTCATCACCACTTAAATTTATTTCACGCGATAATTCCTTGTATACAGATAACTAGTGGCAAGAAGAGAAGGGAAGGGAACCTTGGACAGAAGTAATTACTTATTTTCAAATCTATAAAAAAGTATTTATTCTAAAAGAAACTTATAAGTAAACTTTCAGAGAAGCAGGAATACTCTGGAGTCGTCTCATCAAATTCCAAGTAGCTGGTAGTAATTCAAGTGCTGGTTTGTTTTGCTCATTAGACTCTTCAAAGCAATAGACAGGGGCTTGCCAGTTTGGATCCTCAAGTACTCTTCCAACCTCAAATGTCATAAAATGTGCTATTGTCCCTGCAATTCACATATAAATTATAGTGAAAGGTCTGTCCTGATCGAAGAAAGTGGATATGCTGACACACTTGATTGTGTATTCCGCTCAGTGTTCTAGACTTTTGAGGAGACTATAATAAGAATGGTGAACTCGAACCTTATTTGTTCTATTTGTAAAGATCCTGACCTTGACTTAAGAAAAACTAAAGGATTCTAAGGGCTAGCCGAGCCAACATGAGCTTATAAAATTTCACCTATGTAGTAACTTACCCTTTTTTTTTTTTAAAGTCTCGCCTAATTTCGTAAATCTTAACCTCCACACCTAGCTAAGCTTTATGCTTTTTAAAATATTGATTCTACTTGATCCAACACCCTCTACCCTATTCTAATTCCTAAGCCTTTTTTTAGCACCATTATTTAAAATTTAGGGTGTATTTGATGGATATTATTTTGAAAGAATGTATTTTGGAATAGTAGATTGATGGAGAATGTGTGGTTGAAAAAGAAGGAAAAGTTATTGAAGTGATGGAAAATATTATTTTAATGAAAAATGTGTGGTTGAAAATGAGTAGAAGAATGAGAATGAAAATTTTAATGATTACCAAACATACCCTTAGCTTCTATTTGATGTAGTTTAAAATTAGAATTTTTTTTCGTGATTTTGATAAAATTTGATGGAATGTGTTGTAAGAAATTGTGGGTCTTATATAATGTATGGTTAAAATTAATAATTAATTTTGGTTCGAGATTTTAATCTAGACCAAACAATGGCTTTTTTTTTTTACTCATTTACAACTGTACATTTTCTCAATAAAATAATTGTGCACCTAAACATAAAATTTTTCCATATTTTTAGCATTTGTTTGGTATGGATCAAAATGTAAATCAAAGTTAAAAATTAATTTTAATCGCATATTTCATAACTTTTCAACATCATATTTAATTAATTTGTATTAAAATTTACTAAAAATCTCATTCTTTAGCTAACATGAACTTAACTACACTTTTTTTTCCCCCCTCTTTCACACAAAATCGATACTATAAATGGGGTTGGAGGGGCTAAATAAGGTATAAAAAACAGAGGAATTCATGTAGTACATACCCGTGTGGAAATACCAGTAAACGGGTGTTTTGGTAATCACATCTTCATAGTACCAAACAATCTCAGCCTTCTCCCACACATTGCAAAGGAACCCATCCTTGTACTGCTGCCCAAGATAATTCGCTCCCTCAAGCCAATTAGGTCTCAGAATTCCAACTGGGTCGTGCTTGCTCGAGCAGACTTTATCAGAATCCAATGTATAGTAAAAAGAAGTTCCATTATTCCATTCCAGACTGTAAAGTTTTTGCCCCAATTGGTTCTGAATTATGTTGAAGTTTCGCCCATTGGGAAAGTCGTACCAGAGATCGTCGATTTGGAGGACCCCTTTGCTGCTGTTCATGACGAGAATCGAGTGGAATTGCAGCGGCCATGGCTGAGGCACCGGTGATGATGCGATTACACTAGAAATTAGTGAGAAAACGAAGCAGACGATGGATTTGGGGAAAAATGTTTTGTTTTCTCTCATTTTTTCTAAGAGGGAATCTGGGTTTCTCAGATCAGATCAGATCGCTTCATCAAGAGTGTGAAATTGCTTGAGTGGTTGAGTTTTGAGTCTGATGTTGAACGTGATTTTTTATTTTGTCAGCTTTGAAGAAGCCGCCAGCCGCCAGATTGGATGATTCTTCTTTGACTGAAATTATAAACTACTAATTTCTTTCAATTTATTTATTTTTTCGACATTTAATTTTGAATGAGTTTCTTGATCAAATATTAATTTTCAGTATTTAATATTCTTATATATAAAAAGTAAAAATCAATGAATATTTAGTTGTGTTATTGTTAATGTGAATTATTCACGAGAGAGTGTGAATCATCTGCACAAAGGGAAGGTATGTTCTCATCCCCTACAATGCCTAACCCCATAAGGCTATTAAGGCTCTGTTTGAGAGGAATTTAGATTTTTTTACAGTAAATCAATTCTCATTTTCAATCACACATTTTTCAATAAAATAATATTTTCCATCACATCAATAATTTTTTCTTCTTTTTCAACCACACATTTCCCATCATATCACTATTCAAAATCAATTCCTTCCCCAAAAACCCCTCCCAAACAAGCTCTAAAGTTAACAATTGATAGATTATCTCTAAAATATATAAATTCGTAGATTAGGAACTCTAAAATGTCTCAACTTTGATCCATCTCGAGTTGTCATATCCAACTCTTATTTTTATGTTTAATTTTAAGCTTAAATATAATTAATAATCAAAATGAAATATTTTAATTCTCAGTTCTTGAAAGTCTTTGGTGGATCGGGAGATGAGGACGGCCACCTCAACCATGTCTAACCCCTTTGCCATCCACGATAGATTTTCCTTTTTAGGGTCTGACCGTGTTACCTTATAGAAGAGTGTTTTGAAATCAAATTGAAGAGTAATTATTCGATTGAACAAAATTAAAGTACGATAAATAGACACTTTGCCTTAGCCATAGGATTTTGAGTCTCTAATTAATTATATTATCACTACAAAAATTACCTACTACACCACATTATAATTATACCACATTTAGATTATATTTTTAATAAATACACCAAAAAAATAATTTACAATTGTACTCCTAATCCAATAAAAATTAAAAATGAAAAAAAAAATACAGTATTGTTGTGTACTCATCATCTCAATTAAACTCCTCATTTTTCTCATCCTTTCAACAAATTCTAAAAATTTTCATTATAATGAAAAGAGTTTCTGAAACTATTTTTTTGATAATTGTGAATGGATTTGAATTTTATATCTAACGGATGTGTAAACTGATGAATCGTTTCTGAATTGCTTCGACAGTTCCTTTTCAATGGCAAATGAAAACAACAAAATCATGTAGTCATAAAAAAATACAGAATTAGTCCACTGCCAAATGACTGAACTGAGAAACATCAACAAATGATAAGCAACCTTGGACTTTTAAATCAAAGTGGGCCTCACATGGACTCGTTACTATGCAACCTTGGACTTTTAAGGCCCAACGACATTTGACAGTAATTTTGCAAAAGGCCCCAGTTATATTTCCAGCTAAATTTTAGTCAACCTGCTTGATTGGGAGTGCCTATCGGATATCTCCAATGCAACAATGTGAAATGTTATACAAATGATAAGCAAAACGAAAATAAAGAGAACATCTCAAATGAAAAGGCGAATTGTACTAATTGTAGGCCACATGCATGAGGGAGAATGTGTATAAAACGAGTGGACATAAATAATTGAATAAATAATAAAAAATTAAGTGGACATCCTCTACCATTTTTCTTGCCACGTAAACATTTTAAGGTGATATGACACTATGCTTTAAGCTGCGGTTCTAGTGAATATGTGGCATAAGTGTATAGTAATAGTAAGTTTGTGAAATGTAGATAATAAATATATTTAACCAACTTGTTACGGGCCTGTATGTGTCGGTAGAGGTAGTCCACGCCACGTGTCGATCGAGGTGTTTTTACATGGGATGAACTGATTGTACACACCAATGTGATTACAGGAGGAACGAACTGAACACTTGTCAGCGAAGGAACCGGACTCATCCTCAAGTACACCGTGGATGCAAAGGTCCACACTCCGCTTTTACAATGCTGCAACACCTCGTCCACCTCGCCGCATCCATCAAAGATCACTTGTACAAAGATAAATCCCTGACTGATAGGAAGTGTGACAGGACCCAAACGGTCAATTCAGCTGCCTTTGTCAGAGACATTCAATGCCAGACAACCTACGAAGGGACATATTGACACTTAGGATAGGATGAGCCCAAAGGATCTGATAACACGTGTCTCCTCATCCAACGGCTCACCTCTTCTCATTTTTAGTATAAATATCCACTCCTTGTTCCAGAAGAGAGGCTAGAATCCCACAAATTGGAATCACATATGGTCGAATTAATATTTCTCTTACTACACTGCAAATTTGAGCATTATATTCTCCTTTAAATATTGGCACTTTATCACTATACACTTTATCAACCACTTCCCGGTGAACCTTTTCCGGTTGAACTATAAACTGATTTGACCGTCGGAGTACTCGCTGCCGCTCCCAACCCCTCCGAGAAAGGCCACGGTGACTAAGGCGTGCTACGTGTGCAGGGAAGAGCCGACTCGAAGACTTATTCTGTTGGCCACGTGTCGGAGCCATTTTTCGAGGTCAACAGATTGGCGCCGTTTGTGGATAACTTAATTTAACTACGAGTCTTCCTACCAAAAAGTTGTTCGAATATCCGGTTGATATTCTCTCTAGAAAAAGTGATTGGTTCCTGAAAAAGGATCATCCATAAGTTAAGCCTTTCTACACTTGCCACTTCGGATCAAGAGTTCCAGCGACGAAGAGGCGAATGCAAGAAGAGCAAGGGATGTTTCTGAAGAAGAGGTTATCCGAACAAATGTTACGCAGCAACGGCCTCACCACAGCTATCGTAGAGGTGGTAGAACTGCCATTCGTTTAACTGTTGAAGTAGCCCACATGTCTGCCACATGAGGACTATTGCAGCCCAGAATGCAGCTATGCAAGAGCTCCTCATGCATGTGCAAAATCAGGGTGGTTTTCAAGCTCCACAAAATCCCCAACAATGAGCCCATAAATGAACTGAGGTGAAATCTAGCAGGAGAACTCACCTGAGTCCCCAGGGAGAAGTCCCTGTTGAAAGAGAAGTGGGAATGGATACTTCCAACTTTACTATTGTTCCGGCTGACAACGCCTCGACATGAGAATATAATTTCCCTTAGGAGTATGAAGAGCAGCCCCAAAGGTCTACCAGTGTTTTCAATCAGATCGGACGGGCTCTTAGAAATAGGAACCATCCCTCGCACCAAACAGCTCGTCAACAGGGACGTGCACAAAGCTAAGAGTCTTAAGCCCCTCCACCCACAAATAGGCGAGAGATGCGAAATCTAGTGGATTGGGAGAACAGAGCTAAAACTGCCCAACATCCACCTAGCCAGGAGCAGATGGGAATAATTCTGACGAACCATGTAGGTTGTATGAACTGGATGATGATGATGACAACTTGCCCTTCTCCAGGGAACTTCGCACCTTTCCGATACCTCATAAATTTGTCCCTCCTAAGATTTCTAAATACAAAGGAGAGGGTGATCCGGAGAAACATCTCAACAAGTATAAAATGCAAATGAACCTCTGAAGCACCTCGCCAGCTTTGAAATGTAGGGCATTCCATCTAACCCTCGGTGGAGCTGCTGAAGTGTGGTATAGTAGATTGGCACCACTTAGCATAAGAAGCTGGCCGACCTGAAAAAGGCATTTCTAAGCCAATATCTTTCAATAAAAGAGGGAGAGGGACCGATTCAACGTTTACAAGACATGAGGCAAAGCAGCAGGGGAGACTCTAAAGAGCTACATTGCCCGTTTCACTGATGAGATAACTTATTGTAAGCAAGGCACAGATAAAGAGCCCCTTTCAGCCTTGAAAGGAAGGCTAAACATGAACACCTTGTTCTGGAGAGATGTCCGAAGTAAAAACCCTTTGACATATGACGAATTGGTGGAAATGATGAAAGTTGAGATTGTCAATGAAGAAATAATTGACCATAGAGACAGAGCTGTCCAAGGGCTCCCACCTCCTCAGAGGCAGATAGGTAGGGGACCCACCTCTTAAATAGTAAACCAAAAATGGACTCAGGCTGGACATACTATGGCTCCTACTTCGAGGCAAGCACTGGTCACTGCCACTCTGAATGCAGTCCCCACCTGGCATATGAAAATGTTGGGCCAAACACAAACAACCCGGCTAGAAACGCTAGACGATCGTCAACCTCTAGAAATAGAGGGAGATGCGGAAGGCCTAGAGATAGGTCCCAGGAGATGCGATCCTACTGCACCATCCATCGCTACTATGGCCATGCCACAAGCGAATGTAGAGGGACAAATAGGCCTATAAGCAACCCACGTGATGCCAGGGATAACCACGATCGAGGTAACAATCCGAGACGTAGTTCCCCAAGAAGAGGTGAAACAAGACGACACTCTCCCCACCATGACAGAAACAATGATAAGTAGAGGCCCCCAAATGGGCAACGCCCTATAAGAGATTCAGCAGCCTCGAATGAACAACAACCCATTCGTGAAATTGACACCATCATTGGAGGACCCCATGTAGCAAGTAAATCAAAAAATGCACAAAGGAATTACACCAGAGAGGCGAGAGCTCCACCAATGGCTAGCTACATAGTAAACCAAGCACAAAATGGAAGGACTGCAGAGCCTTTCACATTCACCCAGGAAGATGCGGCAAGTGCACACTTTCCATACTGCGACGCTCTGGTAGTTAGGGCTGTGGTAGCCCGCAAAGGGCTGAAACGCATGCTAATGGATAATGGCAGTTCAGTCAGCATCCTATTTGGTACAGCTTTTAACAAAATGGCAGTAGACCATGAGCTGACACCAATGAGCTTGCCCCTATATGGATTCACTGGAGATAGCATCATTCCCAGGAGTAAAATTTCTTTGGCTATTGAGATGGGGGCCTCGTCCCAGCTGGTACACCACTTCATAGATTTTTTAGTTGTTGATCGTTGATCCGTTTATCACAGAGTTCTGGGGATACCCACTTTGAAAGAGCTATGGGCAGTCACTTCCATCCATCACCTCTGCATGAAATTTCCCACAGAACAAGGGATTGCCACTGTCCGAGGTGATCAGATGGGATCCAAGAAGTGCTATCTTAATTTCCTAAGGAAGGTAGAGCCACGAGTTAATATGGTGCTAGATGTCGAAATGTCAGAAGTCCCTGAAGAAGGGCAACCTCCAACGCGAGACATTATCATGGCAGAGGCCAAATCCAAAATATCATTAGAGGAGCTGGATCTCAGGGTAATTGAGTCGGAATGGCAAGCCGTCCCAATAGAAGAACTAGAAATATTCCCAGTGGACCCCCAAGATATGTCGAAGGTCTTACAAGTCGGTAAAGAATTGGAAGAGGAGATTAAGAAAGAACTAAAAGACTTTTTCCGAAAGAATTCAGATGTCTTCGCATGGAGGCATGAAGACATGAATGGAATAGACCCTAAAGTCAGTTGCCATCACTTGCAAATTGACCTGAACTGCACTCCACGCAGGCAGAAGAGGAGGGCGTTGAATGTCGAAAGGTATGAGGCCCTGAAAGAAGAGATGGAAAAGCTTATCAGTAATTTTTTCTCAGTGAAGCCAACTATCCAAAATGGATTTCAAACCCTATGCTTGTGAAGAAGCACAACGACAAATGGAGGGTTTGTATTGATTTTTCTAACCTAAATCAGACCTGCCCAAAGGATAGCTTCACACTCCCAAGAATAGACTAGTTAGTAGATTCAACTGCTGGACATGAATTATTAAGCTTCATGGATGCCTATTCAGGCTACAATCAAATCTCTATGTTCCTAGGCGACAAGGACAGCACTTCTTTCATCACTGATATGGGCCTTTACTGTTATAAAGCGATGCCCTTCCGTTTGAAGAACCCTGGGGTGACTTACCAAAGGTTAGTCAACAAGATGTTTGCTGATCAGCTCAGCAAAATGATGGAAGTTTATATTAACAACATGCTTGTAAAGAGCCTCCTAGCCAAGGTGCATATCAAACACATGGCCGAAGCCTTCAATACATTGAGAAGGTATCACATGAGACTGAACCCTCTTAAGTGCGCTTTTGGCATAGCCTCGGGAAATTTCTTGGGCTACATTGTAAATCAAAGGGGAATAGAGGCCAACCCAGAGAAAATCAAAGCTCTAATCGAAATGAGATCACCACAGAAGCCTAAGAAAGTGCAATGGCTCACTAGTAGAATAGTCGCACTGAATCGCTTCATCTCAAGGGCCACTGAAAGTGCTTGCCCTTCTTTAAAGTCCTCAATGGGGCAAAAAGTTCCAATGGACCACAGCAAACTAAAGGAAGTGGAACCTTTGCTGTTATACTTGGCAATAGCAAGAGGTTCGATCAGCTCAGTGCTTGTGCAAGAAGAAGAAACTCACCAATTGCCAATCTACTATATAAACAAAGCCTTACTGCCTGCCGAAACACGTTACCCAGATATGGAGAAATTGGTTTTTTCTTTGGTCACCGGTTCTCGAAAGTTAAGGCCATATTTCCAGGCCCATAGCGTTCACATCCTGACGAATTTCCCATTGAGGCAGGTCCTACAGAAGCTAGATGCCTCGAGAAGGTTACTAAAATAGGTTGTTGAGCTTAGCGAGTTCGACATAACATACACGTCTCGAACAGCAATCAAGGGTCAAGCCCTGACTAATTTTGTTGCAAAATTTGCTAAAGCCCCTGAAGTTGAAGTGAACATGAAACCAATAGAGCCTCCTACCTGGAACCTCTTTGTTGATGTCTCTTCAGGAGAGACAGGCTCCGAATCTGATGTTGTGCTGGAAAGCCCAGAGGGGCACAAGCTTAACTGCCCCGTAAGGCTCGGATTCAAGGCTTCCAATAATATGGCTGAATATGGAGCTCTTCTAGCTGGACTTCGGTTAGCCAAAGAATTGAAGGTGAAAAGATTGATTATCAGCAGTGATTCACAGTTGGTAGTAAATCAGGTTAATGGAAACTTCGTGGCCAGAGACAAACATATGGCAGCCTATCCGAAGCTAGTCATGAATTCCCTACCTAACTTCGAAAAGTTCAAGTTGATCCAGGCACCACGCCAAGAAAATTCCCATGCGGATTCTCTATGAAAACTGGCAAGCAGCAAAGATTCAAAGTTGCTCAAAGTTGTGACAATTGAGCACCTGGCTGAACCCTATATTAAGAAAAGTGAAGAACTGATGTGGATTGAGAGTACTCCACCATGGATGCTACCTATCCTGGCCTACTTAAAGAACAAAACTTATCGGAGGATAAATTCGAAGCACAAAGTGTTCGAAGGAGAGCTGTTCACTTCGTTCTACAGGATGATGTCCTATATAAACGCGGCTTCTCCTCTTCCCTTCTTAGGTACACAGGGAGAGAAGAAGTGAATTACATCCTTAGAGAAGTGCATGGATGTGTTTGTGAGAATCACTCTGGTGGGCAAGCATTGGCACACAAGATACTTAGGCAAGGGTATTACTGGCCGACCCTGAAAATGGATGCTATAGAATTCGTACGTAAATGTGACAAGTGCCAATGCTTCTCCAATGTGCAGAGGCAACCATCTCAAGAACTTACAGTTGTATCCATCCCCTGGCCATTCGCCCAATGGGGTGTGGATTTCATTAGCCCCTTGCCTAATGGGAGAGCAAGGGCTCGCTTCACTATCGTTGCTATTGACTATTTCACGAAATGGGTGAAAGCAGAGCCCCTGGCTAAGATTACTGAGGCCAACACTTCCAAATTTCTCTAGAAAACATCATATGCCGCTTCGGTATACCTCATTCTTTGGTTTCAGATAATGGCAAACAGTTCGACAACAGGAAGATCCGGGACTTACGCGACGAGTTTGGAATCATGACTCATTTCTCTTCACCTCATCATCCCTAGGCGAATGTCCAGGTCGAGGCGGTTAACAAGACCATCAATCGTACCCAAAAAAGGAAGCTGGGTACCTCGAAAGGGGCCTGGGTCGACGAGCTCCTTCAGGTTCTATGGGCCATCAGAACCACCTCCAAAATAGCCACTGGGGAAACTCCATTTTCCATGACTTATGGGTTGGTGTTCCTTCCCCCCGTCGCCTCCACTTCAACAAAATGATGAATGACGATCTGAGGAAGCTCAAACTAGATTTCCTCGAAGAGAAGAGAGATGACTCTCAGGTGAGGCTCGCTTCTTACCAGCGTAAGATGATGCGTCACTATAACGTTAAAGAAGAGAGCGTTTCGCATTGGAGACCTAGTGCTCCGCAAGATTTTTCCCTTTGACCAAAGATCCTGGCACAAGGACTTTGGGGCCAAATTGGGAAGGTCCGTATCACATTGCTGAAGAGATCATGCCTGGTACCTATAAAATTGGAGATATGAACGGAAAGATGATGCCTCCCTGGAACATCGAGCATTTGAGGAAGTATTACCAGTAGAGAACATGTAATGTAAATGTTGCAATCAAATGAATGAACATCCCGTTTCACTTCTCTCTTATATCAACACTTCAACAAATTGGGCAAGGTGCATGCTCCTCCACAGGGGTCACCTCTACCAAAGTAATATGCCTAATCAGAGGTGGTGTGGGTGCCATCTTCGACGAAGCAGTGAGTGCACGCTTCATACAAATTGGCGAGGTGCAAGCTCCTCCTTAGGGGTCACATCCACCATAGTAATATGCCTAGTTAGAGGTGGTGCGTGTGCCATCTTTGACAAAGTACACGCTTCATGCAAATTTGGCGAGGTGCGAGCTCCTCCACATGGGTCACCTCTACCAAAATAATCCGCCTAATCAGAGGTGGTGCGAGTGTCATCTTTGACAAAGCAGCAAGTACACGCTTTATGCAAATTTGGCGAGGTGCAAGGTCCTTTACACGGGTCACCTCCACCAAAATAATCTGCCTAGTCAGAGGTGGGGCGGGTGCCATCTTTGACGAAGTAGTGAGTACACGCTTCATGCAAATTTGGTGAGGTGCAAGCTCCTCCACATGGGTCACCTCCACCAAAATAATCTGCCTAGTCAGAGTTGGTGCGGGTGCCATCTTTGACAAAGCAACAAGTGGACCCTTCATGCAAAATTGGCGAGGTGCAAGCACCTCCATATGGGTTACCTCCACCAAAATAATCTGCCTAGTCAGAGGTGGTGCGGGTGCCATATTTGACAAAGCAGCAAGTGCATGCTTCATACAAATTTGGCGAGGTGCAAACTCCTCCACATGGGTTACCTCTACCAAAATAATCTACCTAGTCAGAGGTGGTGCGGGTGCCATCTTTGACAAAGCAGCAAGTGTACGCTTTATACAAATTTGGTGAGGTGCAAGCTCCTCCACAGGGGTCACCTCCACCAAAGTAATCTGCCCAGTCAGAGGTAATTTTTTCATTGGCTTCTTCCATTTTATTAAGTAGTTAAGCGAGGCCGATGTGATAATGTTAGTTCATTGGCTTCTTCCATTTTATTAAGTGATTAAGTGAGGTCGATGCGATATTACTTGGTTTCTCATTGGCTCCTTATATTTTATTAAATGATTAGGGTAAGTCGATGCGAAATAATTCTGCTGTTTATCCGAAGCTATGATAGGAGAAGCAATTACTTTGTACAAATAAAATAAAGTAAGGCAAGGCAATAATAAGGAAAGACAGATTTCATTAATGCCAAAAGAGGCCGAGGCCATTACATGGGATGGAAATTACAAGGCTTCTAGTCTAGGTTGACCACAGCCTCCTCAACTCCTTCCTCCTAAGCCCCTTCTTCATCCTCCACCACAGGCCGGCCTCCAGTGGGGCGCCCGAACTCCTCTTCCAAGAACTCTATGTCCAGTTCGGGATGCCTCTCATAGAGGCAATACATCATCTCCTTGGAGGCCTAGGAAGCCCAGTAATTGGCAAAGTTGTCATACTCTAGCGTATTTTCAAAATTGTCTTTATAGTTCTGAACCGACGCCTCGCCTACAGTCTTTACCTCGACCTTCAAAGAATCAATCTCTTTAGCCTGGGCCTCGGAGAGCTTCTTCAGCTCAGCCTTCTCCTTGTTAGCCTCTCCAGAGCCTCGGAGGCGAGCTTTTGATGCTCTTTGGACTGATCAATCCTCTTGGTCAGAGCTGCTACTTGCGAAGCTGACTCGTGTAGTTCATTCTTCAACTGATTAACGCGTATCTCAGCTGAGTCGAGCTTCACCTTTGCCTCAATCCTCTTTTCCTCCGCCAGTTCAGCCTCATTTCTTGCTTTTTCCGCCTCAACCTCCCAACTTGACAAGGCCTCCTTTCTTTTGCTTCTTCTTGGCCGGTCCCTCTATGAAATATACAGTTATTGGCACAATGGTCTGGGAAATCGACGGAGCCGCCACAGTGACCCTTGCATTAGCAGGAGGGAAATGAGAGATTGCTGTAGTCGGAACGGCAGCAGGGGCCCCAGGTGGGCCAACCATTTTCTTCCTTTTCACGAGGGAGGCTCCTTCCTCCTCCTTGTTTTCCTCAGCTGCTAAGGGTGAGCAGACGCTCCGAATTCTTCTTATAAGCAGCCGAGCTAGTTTTCAACAGCTTGGCTTCTGCCATGCTCTAACGGATGGTGGCAAGATCAGGCCTCGGTGGTCAACTGCAAAAAGGGTTACAATCTTCAGAAAGAAACAGCGAGGGAATTACTATATTCGAAGTAATGTAGTTACCCTTGTTAGTCATCAGCCTATGGAGAACGAAGTGAGTGTTCTTGTCTATAAGCTCCTTGTAACTCCTCTCCGACAGAGGCGTCTGGTACAGCTGTTTGATAATATCCCACTCCTCCTCGTATCTAGCACCTCGAAAGGGAGCCTACAAAAAAAATATTAAAACCATAAGCAGTTAGTCATGTAAAATCAGATTGGCAAACTACTTACTGCAAGTAGAGTAGGTGGTGGGGACTGTCAGAGGCGCCATGAGATCATTCTCCATGGTATCCCACTGACCAGATGCCCAAAACCACGAGCTCTTCCAGCCGTTGATTGATGAAGGCGACCCGATCACAAAGGACGAGTAGGACCCCCAGGGAGCCAGGTAGTACCAGCCTTTGCTCGCTTCCCCCCTCTCGGCTGTGACTTTTGTGAAGAAGAGTGAATAGAACACACTAAAAGGCATGTCCACCCCGATGCTGGCCCGTCGCCACAGCATCCATGTCCTTACCATCTAGGACCAGGAATTGGGGTTGAACTGTGTCGGGGCCAACCCGTAAGATCTTAGTACTAGTCTGAAAAAAGGGTGGAAAGGAAGCCTCAACCGGGCCTGGATCAAGTGATCACTCACTGCTACACACCCTGGCCTAGGGTAGCAGGCCCTCTCGTGCGGCTCGGGTCGGATGAGTTGAATGTTATGGAGAACCCTAAAAACATTCCTACATCTTCTATAAGCTTTGGGGTGATTTTTGATGGGTAATCTGATGCCCCCCATTGGATAGATGTGTTTACGGGAGATACTGGACGTTTCCAGATATTCTCCCCAGCCCTAATGGCCTTACTCAGCTAGTCGGGAGTTATCAATATGGTTTCCCTCAGTGTGGAACTTTTCTCGCCTCGCCACACCTCACTTCTCACCATAGAGGTTTCCCTCGCCATCCCACAGAATTTTGAAAGTATTCAGAAAAGAAAAAATGGGGAAAAAGATGAGAAATCTAAAAAATACGATGGTTACCTAGTTCGACAGTCTGCCCCCTCGTCGGAATTCTGAATGCTCGCCGGAGAAGAAGATGCAAAGGATTGAAAGCAAGAATCTTTTTAGAGGGTTGGAGATTTTCACAAAAGTGAAAAGGTTCGAAATGAATGGAAAAGACCTTATATAGACCTCTTGAGATCCACCCCAGCCATTGGATCATCACAAACTACATCTGGACCGTTCATATCCAAGGCCCACGATCATTGTTGAAACCAAGGGTCACACGAATCAAGGGCCTTGATGAGGCTGTGAACTTCACGCATGATCAAGACGCGTTATCTTAGGAGCAGGGGGCCGTCACCATCATTACCATTTATGGTAAGGGAGACGTGCCTTGGAAGCAAGCAAATGCCTCCCCATGATTGCCTTAGGAAGATGTAAAAGCTTTCAAATTATGGCACAAAGCCCAAGGTTGGCTTCAGATCCAGTCACCTCGTTACTTTAAAGCTTCGCGTTGCAACAGCTCTCTAAAGAATTGCCAACCCATATCACTTCGGTCAGAGTAGAATCTAATGTTACAACAACTCCTTTCACTTCGGCCATGCCAGCTTCGTGTTGCAACAGCTTTCCACAGAGCTACCAACCTATACCACTTCGGACAAAATCATGGATGTTCGCCACCCAACTGCTCGCCTCCAACGCGCATCCTTATGCTTCCCCACTAAAAAACAGTTAGAACTAAAAGTCCTTGTACTATATAAATATCCATACATGGACTTGCGGGACTATTGTTATGGGCCTGTGTTAGACCCATCACCTCACTCGCCACGTGTTAGTAGAGGTGGTCTACGCCACGCCATGCGTCGACCAATGTGATTATACATGGGACAGGCTAATTGTACATGTTGAAGTCATTACATGAGGAATGAACTGAACATGCATCAGCGAAGAAACCAGACTCATCCACAAATACCATGTGGATGCAAAGGCCGGTACTCCACTTCTACAATGCTGCAATGCCTCGTCTACCTCGCCTCGCCCATCAAAGATCTCTTGTACAAAGATCTTTTCAAAGTCAAATCCCTGACTGATGGAACGTGTGGCAGGAATCAAATGGTCAATTCAGCTGCTTTTGTCAGAGAAATTCAATGCTGCCAACCTATGGAGGGACAGATTGACATCTAGGATGGGATGAGCCCTGAGGATCTGATAACACGTGTCTCCTCATCCAACAGCTCTCATCTTCCCATCCTTAGTATAAATATCCCCTCCTTGTGCCAAAAGAATGGATGGAATCCCATACATTAGAATCACATATGGTCGAATCAAGATTTTCTCTTACTACACTGCAAATTTGAGTATTATCTTCTCCCTTAAATATTGGCACTTTATCACTATACACTTTATCAACCACTTTCTAGCAAGTGTTCTACCGTTGGTGAACCTTTTTCAGTTGAATTATAAATTAACTTGACCGTCGGAGTGCTCGCGGCCGCTCCCAACCTTTCGGGGAATGGCCACGGGTGACCAACGACGTGCTACGTATGCAGAGAGGAGCTGACTCGAAGATTTTTTCTGTTGGCCACGTGTCGGAGCCATTTTTTGAAGTCAACACAACTTATATTAAAATTTAAACTTTGCCAAACATGCTCCATATCACGAGTAGGCTACCTTAGAGAAGAACACGATACTTCAGAACATCTGATCTCAAGATGCAACTACTGGTTCCCAGCTGTAGGGGCATCTCGACCTTTTTTGAAATCGTCCCAACCTCTCACCCAAGGCTGTCCGAGAGTTGCTTGAGTTTCAGGAGACGAATGGTTGTTCAGGTTTTTCATAACCTTGTCCTGAAAAGCTAAAAATACCTGTGAAGAAAATTAGATAAATTAGATAGATCATATCACGAAAGCAGTCATGGATTGAAGAATGCAACAAATAGAAAACTTATTTCTAAATCATGTCTTACAGGATTTATTTTTACTGCATCTCGAGGTTGCTCCTGACAAGTCAGCCATTTCCATAGATCTGGATTCTTCTGTAGGTATATGCATGCAGGAACATGCTTAGAAAACACACATGTAATCCCCTTAATGCATTCCAAACTGTGAAAGTGTTTGCATTCTTTGGATGTTAGCTGAGAAGGATGACTGGGTCCCAAGGAAAGTCACTCCACATAGGTGGTATAATCAAGATTATGCTGGTAGCTCTAGCACAAAACAAGAGGTACCCAGTTCCCATTCTATGGATGATAAATCAAAGAATGCTAGTTATGCTACAGAAAGTCAATCTGTGGACTGATACTGGGCTGGAAACACTGAAACTAGAAGGTAGATCAATTTTGTATGCATTATTACCAATTCGTTGAAGAACTTTGGAAGGTCCATCAGCCTTAAGATGGAGTTTGCATACTTTCCTTGAGGAAACCATTCATTCCCAAGATGAACCCAAACTAAATCACCTTCCCTGAATTCAACACGCTGATGATGCTTGTTTGCAGTCTTCTTGTACTTCTCATTTTGTTTTTGTAATAGTATTCTAAAAAGCACGTCTAGGCGTGAGGCTTGGGCGAAACGCCATTCCTTGGCAACAAGCTCCTAGTGGTGTTTTATTAATTTTATTTTTATTTTTTAAAAGCCTTTTATTTGATTTTAATTTTAAGTTTTAAAATAACTTTATCTGTACAAAGTCAAAAATGATAACACGTTAAAAAATTTCAAATATGACTTATCTATTTGAAAGTTGAAACTACGAAAAATAGTATAATTTTTGTATTTCAAAAACATGAAATTGTATAATTGACTAATCGTAGGAATTATTAAGTAAATATGGTATTTGATAATTTTAGATATAAGGTATATATTATTTTAATTATTAAATAATGTTTAAAATAATTAAAAATTAAACATAATACTAAAAATACGAAAAAGTTTTTTTACTCCTGGGTGAGGCTTAGGCTTGTAAGTCTTGAAGTTTGGTCTCCATACCTAACAATACTTTACACTTTCTAGAACACTTCTCTATACCTTATGTCAAACTAGTTTATGCATCTTTATAATGAATTTAGCTCTTTCGTTTGCATCTCCACTAAAATGATGAGTAACAAAACGTAGATTCAAGTCCAAAGGACTTAATGGACTTTGACCATATAAAATTTCAAATGGGCTTTTTCCAGTAGTTTAGCTAGTTGATTGATTATAAGCGAATTCAATTTGAGTCAAAATTAAATCCCATTGTCATATACTCTTCCCACATATCTCCTCAAAAGATTTCCCAAACTTTGGTTGACAACTTCTATTTAATCATCAGTTTGTGGATGACAAGATGAACTAAAACAAAGATTAGTCCCCATCTTATTCCAAAGAGTGCGCCAAAAATGACTCAAAATTTTTGAATCACGATATGAAACAATAGACTTAGTAATTCCAAGGAGTTTGACAATCTTACGAAAATATAGATCAACAATATGAGATGCATCATTGGTTTTGTTTTATGGAACAAAATGAGCTATTTTTGAGAATCGATCAACCACCACCATGATAGAGTTTTGTCTCTTCCAAAGTGTTCTCCTAGTCCTCCCGAATGAGCTTCAATGATGATAGACTCTCTTAGTGAACATTAGGGAATACATAGACGATTTGCCTTGAAAAGAAAATCATTGTACAATAAAAATTGTTGATGACGGTGATGTTTACATTTTTTCCAAATACTTTCGAAGAAATGATCTTTCTCATAAAGCTCCTTTAGAATTTCGAAACCCACACCCTTCACTAGTAATTTGTGTTAGCAAAGAATACTTTTTGCTTAAAGCATCAGCCACAACATTTTTAGTGCTCGATTTTTGTTTGATGGTGAAATTGTAAGCTTGAAGAATCAAACCAAGTAGCATGTCGCCTACTTAATTTTTGTTCGCTATTGATGTATGATAAGTGCATTTCTTTTGCTTATTTAGTTTGTCAAAATATGGATATTTGTGATATTATGGATGGATTTGTGGCTAAATGTGTGGTTTACTTTATGTTTTAGGTTCACATCGATGAATACACGGAAATTGGAGAAAATGATCAAGAAATGGATTTAACCAAAGCAAATGAAGAAGGAGAGGACTAAGATGCACATAATTGAAAGTTGGCCAGGAGAATGAGGAAAGTTAGGGGCCAAAACGAAATTGGCCCCAAAAGTGAGCCCTAAGCAGGCAAGGGCGCGCCTCACCCCCTAAATGCCTCGACTGAGGCTTGACAAATGGCTAAGGTGCGCGCCTCAAGCTAGAACGAGAAAAAAAGGTTTGTTTCCTTATCTTGTTTTGGGAGTTTCTAGGGGTGGTATAAAAAGGTATTTTTCGAGGTTTTGTGAGAGGAGAGCAGCATTTAGAGAACAAAGAGAGAAAAATACATTGAGAAGGGGAAATTCACCATTTTGGATCCGATTTCGAAGGTGTGAAGAGTCAAAGTCCAGATTTTCTTCTATTATATATGATTCGGGTGATGCCTTCATTTTATTTTCTGTGTAATTTTTGTATTAATATGCTAGGATAAGTTTAGTTGCATTGGATGGATGATGAAACTATTTTATTTCAAGTTTTTAATTCAAGACTTGTGATTTTTAGTTAATTCTTGCGTTGTGATTCTATATACATACTGATTCATATTGTTTTAATGTTTGCGCACCATTAGGGCAATAAGTTACTTATTCGTAGTGTTGGAAAACTCACGATAGGTAGAACACTGTATATGGAACACATGAAGAATATATATTATGAATAATATTTGTGAAGTGTCGTGTGTGATAATCCTATGTTTATCATATGAATGCGGACTAGGAATAAAATCGTGTCGTGATCAACATATGTTTATTATATCTAGGAAAATAATAATAAATAAAAGTGGAATTATCGATCGTCACGAATGCAATGATTGAATTAATTATAACAAATTGAGAATTGAAGTCTAGAGTCAATTTATGGAATCGGAAATCCAATACATTCATCCACACTTGATTCACAAACTACCATTTTATTGCTTTCGTAGTTTAGAACGTAATTAAATACAAATCAATCATATCTTATTATTGTTGCGAATTTAGGTATATCGGATATACTAGAATTAAACCTTATTCCCTATGAGACGATAACTCACTCATCACAACTATTACTTGTACAACGAACCCGTATACTTGCGGGATAATTTTGCAACAAGTTCAAATCCCCCAAACTTGAACTTTGTTTGTCCTCAAACAACAATTGTGACTTTACTCAACACATGGGTGAGATAACTTGCTATGTCTTAGGATTGGAATTTGTTTTAATACAGAAATTAGCTTCGATATCAAATAGTTTAAATCAATCACCACATGTTTTATGCAAAACTCGACGTGTGTGTATACTCATGCCACAAATTAAGCTCATGATTGATTCAGGTTCCAATTCCGTAGTCTAATATTTCCTTACTCCACTCAAGAAATGCACAGACCCCCCAACTTAATATTTTCACTCTCTTTTCCCAAGTGCTCCTAAATTGAAGTTTTAGTTGATTCCTAATCCTTGCCTTATCTAGCTCAGATAAGTATAAACATCAAAAGTTAACATTTCAATTAACAATCTCCGATTTTTATTTTATATTTGTCCTCCAAGAATGAATTAAGCTAACAATCTTCTGTCAACGGTCTAATTTTCTAAAATAAGAGTTGAAACGAACTAATCCTGGTAGTACATTGAGAATTGAGGGAAATGTGATACATTCAAAAGAATGTACATACGTTTGGTGGCTTGCAAAGAAGGTTTTAGAGTTGGGTGTATGAATGTGATTGGTTTGGATGGATGTTTCCTAAAAAGTGCATAAAGTGGGTAGTTGTTGGCTGTAGTAGGTATTGATGCCGATACTTGCATGTTTCCCATAGCTTGGGATGTTGTAGATACAGAGAATAGAATAAATTGGGAATGGTTCTTAGAGTTTTTAGTAGTTGATATTAGGATGTGTAATGCTAGAGCTTGGACTTTCATTTCTGACAAATAGAAGGGCTTGGTAGACTCCATAAATTTGTTATGTGAGGGTGTTGAACATAGGTACTGCCGTACTGAGCAAGACATTTGTATGGTGATCCTTTTGAACAAACTTTTTTGTATGATGAAGTTTATGTGATTAGATATTTTGGTAGAACGAAATTGGAATTGCTTTTGTATGATGAATGAATGATGGTGTAAAATGATGATGTAGAATGTGAATATTCAAACGAAAAAATGGTTCTGTTTGTCTTTAATTAGTGACTATTTTGGATCATTTTGTTTTGGGTGCTTCGGAAGTGAAACAATTTTGGAATTGGGACCGAAAGTGATGAAATAGATATTCTTACTCAAGTAAAGAATTGGAACATAAGATTAAACTCCGTACAAGGTTTGGGACCTACGTACAATTCACTCAAAAATTTTGGGACTTTATGTGAATTTAAAAACAAATGTTTGGGACCTACGCTGCGACGTCGTAAAAGGTTTGGGACTTACTGTAGGACTTATTGAAAACGTTTGAGACTTGCGATGCACCACCTACAACGGGTTTTCAAACAGATTTTTCCCGTCATTTGGAAACATTTGCTCATAGGGGAATGGAGGAAACTGTGCAAAATGAAAATTAGAGCAACACTGTTGAATGATAATATGTCTTACTTATTTAATGAAAAATAAGTTACAAAATCATAGATAATACTTGATTACTAACTCATGAACCCACCTCCCAAAACACAAACACAACATATGAACTCATAAACCTTAACATAGATCTATGCATAGACCCATTTCACAAAAAAATTCACATACAAATCCTAATATCCAAGTCTTCCATGAGCCGCGACTTCTTGCACTAGGGTGTTTAGTTCAGCTTCCATCTCCTTTCTAATACGTAGAAATCCAAGGATTATCTCCCTCGACCTATCGCACATTGAAGAGTAGTACCAGTTAAAGAAGTTACATCCACCGACATCCTGACGCCGTGGGCAAGTGAGAAATCTTCTTCCTGGATTCAAGTTTGTCCATGAGGTCTTCATTTGCACAAGGTCAGGCATTTACATACATTGCTTTCCATATTCACACCTACGATAATGGGAGAGAGCGAAGATGAATATATAAAACCTGGAAAATGAGTGAAATGAACAGTGATTAGCATAGTGAAAAGTGGGAAATTGGAATGGACGAAAATGCCCATGTTTAAAATGGTCAAAATTTGCATTTATTCCATTTTTGAGGTCAACTGACGGTGGAACTAATGTTTTCCGTCATTTTAGACTGCATTTGCAAATTTCTCAAAGGTTTGGGGACCTGTGGTGGCACAAATTAAAGGTTGAGGTAAAGTTTACAAAAAACGAAAAGGTTTGAGACGGCGCTGCAATTTTCCTTTCTATAACCTTCTTCACGCGTTTACTTCATATTTAAAAGGGAAAATTGCAGCAGCGGTTCTTAACCTTTTCAATTTTTGCGGACTTTACCCTAACCTTCAATTTGTGCCAATGACGATCCCTAACCTTTTGAAAATATTCAGTAGAGATCCAAATGGATGGACCATCCATTTGACTGTTAGTCGACCAAATAAGTTAGTTTTGATCAAATTTAAAATGGGTAAAATGGTAACTTGGCTATATATCTCTTAAAATAATTAGAACAAAAAAAAACAAAAATAAAAGAAAAAACTGTTCATTATCACCCTTGTTCACCCTACTCACCACCACCACCCCACCCTCACCCTTACCCTAAACCAAACCAAATAAACCTTTTGACCACCACGACTTGTCACAAACGTCATCGTCGCCACTACCGTCGCTTCCAATGGCCTTCCACACCCATTTAATTTTCATTCCGAACCATATTTACACCTCCATCCCAAAACAAAATAAACCCAGCCTATTTACCCCTTCTTGAACCCACGAACTGAGACTTGAATGTTTTTTTTTAATTAAAACTGAATCTTCTTTGTATCAAATCTAATTAGTTCTTCATCAGTTCCACAGAAGTGCATACCTCAAACTATTTTGGAAATAGATGTTATCTGCCAAGCAAAATATGGAATGGGAAATTTTCTTTTCTCTTGACATTTCAACTAGTGGATTATCAAAATTTAGGGCCAAAAGGCTGTTGGGTTATCAAAATTGAAGGGCTCCTGGGATTGCACCATTTGGTTTTATAGTGGTCAGATTTTATTGTGGCCAAATTTTCTAGGTTGGTAGTTTGCAGATGAGTCGGCATAAGGAATTTTGCTAATCTTTTTTTGCTGGGTTAATCATTTTGCTAGATTTATTATTGCTAGTTGTGGTGTGGAAGTTGGCCGGTGGTGGTGGCATACGATTTTTAAGGGCGGGGAAGAAGATGATCAGTTTTTTTGTTTATTTAATATGGTAAATTTTCTATTTACCCTTTTACACATTTTTAATTTGGTCAATTTCAATTTCTTTAGTCAACTAACGGTCAAATCCATCCATTTGAACCTCTGCTGCATATTTTCGAAAGAGTAGGAACCTTCGTTGGCACAAATTGAAGATTTGGGTTAAGTATGTAAAAATTGAGAAGGTTTGGGATCGGTGCTACAATTTTCTCCTATTCAAAATTTTAAATTATAAGTGATGCTTTCTATTTTTGATTTGAATCAATTTTCCCCAAAACAAAGGTAGGTACATAGTAATCTTCCATAGAAGAGAATATTTTCTTCGTTCCATTAAGATTGCCTTACTTTCGCATGTTTGAGTCCCATTTTTCTTTTGAGAATACATTTTAGAATAGTAGATTAATGAAGAGTGTGTAATTGAAAAATAAAGAAAAAATTTTGATTTACGTGGAATATTATTTAATTGAAAAATATGTGGTTGAAAATAAGAGAAAAATATGTTTTGGAAATAATGGAATCAAACAAGGGCTAAATTATAAGTCACTTTCAATATTGATCCTTGTTGATAGTATAATTAATTTCTTAATTTTCTGACATACGTTATTCTATCAACAAATATAAACAACTCCTACTTGTATCATTATTCAATGTAGGGATAATTACAAAAAAAAAAAAAAATGTAAGAAAAATTTATATTTTAACTTCTATTTCCAATTATATTAATTATATTTTTTTTAATTTGTGTGAGAAAAAATCTATCTTTGTGGAACATATAATAGGTTTAAAAATCAAGTTCAGGACCTTAGGTCATATGCCATTGATGGGAACGTCTTGAATGATGATATTAAGCACCTACTGGGATTGATTAAGAGCAAATTTTAATGGATATTGTTACCATTAGAATTTCAAAAGCAGCCACAGTTATTAACTTCATTTTCTAGAATTACAAATGTACCCTCCGTGATTTTAAACTTGCCCAACAATGAAGGTCATAATTGACAATTGGCATAATGTGGTATGCATTTGAGTGTTCAAATGTCGTTGACTTGTCAGGCAAGGCAGAAATGGGCCCCATTCCAACGGTAATAAAATCAAGAACCTTACTACACTTACACACTTTGGTTCACACCTTGGTACACAACCATCTTACATGTCCCACACACATGTGAGATGATTGTGTATCAAGTGTATACAAGTAGCATTTTTATAAAATCAATTCTTGGAGAAAATAATTGCTCCCAGACAGGGGCAATGGTAAGTAAGCGATGCCCATTGCCTTGCTTGACGTGAAACATAAATTGGAACATACGAAAAAAGTATTCCCTCTACTAATGGTCATAGATGAACAACGAGGCCTCAGCTTAACAAACCCTATTCTGTATTTAACTTTCATAGAGTTAAACATCTGTCTAACGAAAATTCATTCATCTCATAATCCACTCAATTCAGCACAAAAGAAAGAAATGCCAATACTTGTATCAAAAACACCAAAATAACCATAAATGTTGCTCCCAATGCTCTCTGGTTCCTCAAATGAACAAAACTAAGAGGACATAATGTAAATAATTACTCTTGCATCTCTAGTCTGATCAAATCTTCTTGAGATGAAATCAGTTGTCGATTATTCGTTCTAAGATTCAACTCCATTTCAACGGCTTAACAATATAGGCTTCTTTGATGCAGAATGAGTTTCTTCATCTCTTTTCTGGTCCTTAAAAGGGCGAAATGAACCTAGCTGAATCCTAGAATACGTCGACCCCAACTTTTAGAAATGTATCTCACGCCTTTCAGAGAAAAACTTACCCGTTATGAATTGATCTGGAAGAAGAGCTAGCCAAACTGCAGTATCAGCACCGTCTTCAGGACTAATATGCCCCGACCAACCAGTCATGGCCGTCTTCACCCAGCCTGGACAGTAGCAATTGATGTATATCTTCTGGCCTTCGGGACGTTCTGAAAGTATCCTTCCCATCAGCCTTGTGTAAGTGTTAACGGCTAGTTTTGATAAAGAGTAATCCGTAAAAACTTGAGGCCATCCACCTTCTCTCCAACTGCCATCTTTTACTTGTTCTAAAAATTTATTCACTGTCTGGTCTATCAGTTCCTCAGATAGTGCTTCATCGTCTTCCAGTTGTTTTCTCAATTCATCATTTCCAATTTTCTGCAAAAACAGATAAACTTATTTGTAGAGGTACGATTTCGGGGTACTAGAGATCTCGAAAATTACTCATTTAGTAGAGGATGCTTTAACAAGAATTCGTACATACTGAAAGTATGAATTTTTGAGTTCTCCAGCCGGTCAAAGATGTTGATTTTAAGAAGCGTGGCCTTTAAATTGTCGAAAACAACAAAAGATGAAACAATACTGAAAGTTTTTGGGTTTCTTTTTAAGGGAAGCAGAAAAGAAAATTGTTTAAATATTTCGAGCACGCACCAGGAACGTAAATTACTTAGTATGGAAATAGAAAAATAAACTGATATGATTCTGTCTTCACATAAATCATTTGGGAGAAATTGTTTATCGAAAACATCTAGCAGACAGAATCGAGTAACGAGCTTCTACAAGTAAATATGTACAAAAAGGATTCAAGTGCAACACATTTTCTGCACATGCTACATCTACAATCAAATATAGATTAGTCTGCGAGTACTTAATTAAAACAAGAAGATCTATGATTTATCATGTTTACTATCTTAAGAGTAAGATAACCTGCAATCTTGCATGTAAACACGAACTCTACCAGAGGAAACCAGGGAAAAACTGGAACTGTAGAACATAGGCCATGTATAGACTTGTAATCTTAGTCGGAACGCAGCTAACAAACAATCTTAAACTTATTCAGTGTCTGCAAATATCGAAAAAAACATAGCTCTTACTTACATTCCGTCTGCTGTTGAATCTACCCAATCGTGAACTCAAGTTTACAATACGAGCACCTGAAGGGGAAGTTCTCATTAAAGGAATCATGGCTTTGATCATATTCTTCGTGCCGTAGTAGTTGGTATGAATAGCTTGTTCAGCAAATTCCACACTATTGTCTGATCCAGTATTGAAATTAACTCCTGCATTGTTTACCTAGAAGTGTATAATCAGTGAGAAGTACTTAATCTGACAAACAAAATGACCTAACATGTGATAACTTTTCAGTTATATCAGCTTAAAATTAACATATCAGTAAAACAGGGTGGTCATTATACCAGTATATCGATACCACCATAATTTTCTTTTATCCATCCAGTAAAAGTTTCAATTGATGCTGGATTCACGATATCTAATTGATGGAACAACACATTTAAACCTCCTTCTTGTAAGACCTTTGCTGCTTCTTCACCAACACCAGTGTCTCTTGATGTGAGCACTACTGTCAACCCATGCAATGCAAGTTGGTGCACAATCTCAAATCCAATTCCCCTATTTGCACCAGTCACTACAGCAATAGTATCAATGGACCACCATCTGAAAAAAAAAAAAAAAGAATTAAGTAAAAATAGCTATTTACAAAGTTCTACTCTTCACAGTAAATGTAAAGGTAAGTCTGTTGTATGTATAATACGCGTTATGATCACTGAGAAGAAGAACTGCAGCTATGATCCATTGAGTGGTTTAACTGAAAACCTATTTTTTGTTGGTATCAATAGAACAAGGGAATCAATACTTCTGCTGCCTAGAGAGGACTCAAAGGAAAGCTAAATTTCAGAAAAGTTATTCCAACGAAGTCCACCAAGAAAATCTGATATTAGAAGGATGAAAAATGTTTTACCTAATATAAGACTCATCAAAAACATATTACGAATATTTCACTTCAAAACTCACAACAGTTAACTATCATAACCTGAAGAAAAATGCAATTCTGCTTAGAGCATGGATTATATGCAGAACTTGACAGAGTGAAGATCAAACTAACAAGGTCTGAAAATAACAATTTTGTAACCGAAGTCAATAATATGGTGACCAAGTTCGAGTAATCACCATCTCTTTAGCTCACACTAGTAAGTCTGGCAACTAAAGACTCTAGATGGAGCGCTTCAATGACTTTAGAATTTGATGTTTTATTACCTAATGGAATCTGAGAGTTAATTCCTTCTAATTCTTCTCACAATGTGGTGGAGGTGCAGAGTGGCTTTACAAATAATAGGGGTTCTCAGTAGAAGAGACAATTAGTGAAGCAGGAGGATCCGAGTCAGACGAAGCGGAATTGTCCGATAGCTCGTTGATGGCGTTGAGGTACCATGAGTGGGCGGATCAACGTAAAAATAGCAAGTAATAAAAGATCTTTCTTAATTGGGGCCCTTTTTTGACACGTGTTGGTATTTTGGTCATAACTTTGGCTACGGTTATCAGAATCGCGCTCCTAACCCCAATTCGGAAAGCTCTTCTCGGCACGCGCGTTTTGTTCACCCAGCTTTGTTCCTTGAGCATCGATTTCGAGGCAAAATCCACTGTTTTCCCTTCCGAATCCCCAATTTTAGTTATTTTTTTCCTTTTTTGGTAATATTTCGTTTGCCTTTTTAACATAAATTACGAACTCGATTTAATCCAGATTTTTGGGATATTATTTATTTTATTACAAACTTTCTTTTGGTATGAATATTGAAATTTTTCTATTTTTGGTAAAATTTTGATAATTTTGATTTTTTAGCTATATAACCCTGCTCGTGATTTATTTTCGTATGTTAGATGATTAGTAAAGAATTTTCTTGTTTTCTTGGCGTTTTTTCTTGCATTCTTCCCTGTTAATTATCTGCTGAATTTAGCTTGTAGAATAATCATTATTCTGTCTGACATCAATTAGTAGCAAAGAGTTTCCACAAAAAACAGCTCTCAACTACACTGCAACTTTTAGCCCAGATTTCCACTAGTTGAACCCAGAACCATCAAAAGAGATTAAACAATTTGAAGAAGGAAAACTATCCCAGTATTAAGTTAAACAGAAGACGATATACATTTAGGAAAAATAGCTCCACTTAAATTCAAACTGATTTTCACAAAGTGAGTGTAAACTAGGGGTATAAACTTAATTTTAGCATATTTCTAGACCAGCTCCAAAACCGAAACCAAACAGTGATTTGGAAAGTCTAAACAAGTCCAAAGTTGAAACATTACACCTTTTCCATAACGTTTTTGGGCAATATGTGGCTAAAAATGTCAAAATTTCAAGAACTGACGCTTCAATCATACAATATAATCATCCTTTTTAATGGGTTTCACAAAAAACTTCAAGATCCATAAAAAATCTAAAGAAAAAAATAATAACGAATCAAATTGACAATTACCTTTGGTGATCGGAATAGGGAATGGTACGAAGGAGAGAGATTTCTTGGCGCCTCTTCTCTCTTCTCTCTTTAGCCTTCTCATGTTTATCCATAATAATGATATTATACGAAGATTTGTTGGATTTTTTTCAGGTGATTTGATGTTGTTTTTATGAATATATTTTTGAGTTTGTTTTGGTTGAGAGTGTGGAGGGGAGAGGATGGGAAGGAACAGAATGAGCGGTTTTTTCCCGCTAAAGTTGGAGCGGACTGACTTGGTCACTCTTTGAACAATCAATTGCCACAACTTTCTAAAATTGGTCGAGACAATGTTTGGCTAAGCATAAAAAAGTCTGCTTATCAAAACGTTGGCTCCTTCGACAAGTAAATAATTGAATGAAAACTCCGACAGGCGAAAATCTATTTTCGATCTCACCTTTGCGAATGTTATCAGTAAGATGCGTTTCATCTCACTGGTCCTATCTCTCTCTTTATTCTCATTCGAGAAACTCTAATATGACTGAGTTTTACATATAGGTAGGTAAATAAATTTACTTTTAGTAATAAAAAATGAAATAAGTAATTTATCCTGAGAGCAAAACAAGAGTTACTTTTGAGAAATAAACTATTTTTATTTTTTAAAAATAGATTATCAAAATGCATTATGAGTCAAAAAAATTATTTAAAAGTAACTTTATTATGTTATTACGTACTTAGCCTAACTTGCTCTAGCAAAAAAAAATGTTGTTTATTTTATATCTCGCAAGTGTACGGATCGTAATAAATAATAAAGTAGACATAAGTCCACATTATTGTTCCCACAAGAACTACTATCTAACCATTGATTCAACTTCAATTGGATTGAGGACTAATAGAAATAGTTTTTCCTAATTATTATAAATATACGAAAAGAAAGTCCGTATTTAGACGATGGTTGAAATGTTAGGATAAGTTTACCATAATTATCCTCTTAATCTCAATCATCAATTATTACAACCAACGATTATGTATACTCGGTCAAATTCTTCCAACTTAATTTATTTATCTCTTTCGAGTTCAAACCAATCCTACACAATTAAATCAACCCACCATATCTCTACACGAATCTGAATAAACATTAATCAACAGTATTCAATTAACGATCGCGACAAACATAAATTGTATTTCTACTTCTTTATCAAAATTGTGGATTTTTATTACGTGGTCTAAACAAATAGCTTGCCTCTTGACGTAATTATGACTCTCAAATTAATGAATTAATGGCCAATTAATCCAAAGTTTTAAGAATAGAAGTAATAACAATTCACAATATTAATTGGAGATTTAAAACTTTTTAATTAAAATTAAAGTTCAAAACTAGGTTACAATAATTCATCTTAACTAATTATTTAATTACAAATCATAGAAGAATAAGAGAATAAAAAAGAATTAAATTATATCGATAAGTTCTAAGAAAAAAATGAGAAAAAAGGTAAAAATTTTGCACTAAGAATACGTCGTCTTCTTGTCAAACCTCGAAACTTAGGTTTCTTGATTGAGTTAATTATTTTTCTCTCATTTTGGGCTCTCTTTTCTTATAATTGATATAATTTTTTTCCCCCAAAAGGTCCCTTTGGCTTATATAGTACGTGTATAATGGATCTCTCAAGCATTGATTTGAATATGTGTGTATAATGAAATCCTATGAACCTCCTTTAATTGTTGGACTAATAATACATGTATTTATAAAACAAGTTTAGGTCAAAATAATTGTACAAATTGGTTTCCACAGAGAATTTGAGGGGGGAAAAAGAAAAGAAAAGAAACAATTCCATTTGTAACGACCAGTCAAGAGGTGGCTCCCGTCATTGACGTAGCACTTTGTCCCGCATAGCACTTAGTTCCCGATTTTCGGCTGGCAACCGAGCTCTGATAACATTTGTAACGACCTGAGTCCTACTTAACGGGCTGTCCCGGCCGTTAGATCGACGACGTACTGTCCCCATTGTACCACATGAGTCTTTTCAGCATACTTTGTCCTCACTCGCACACTCCCCGATAAAACTTCACAGAGGGTCACCCATCATAGAATTACTCCAAGCCAAGCACGCTTAACTGTAGAGTTTCTAACGATGGACTTCCGGAAAAGAAGGTGCACCTTGTTGGTATGAGTAGTACCTATCAAATCCTTTAAATTTTCCTGGTCTGGGTATTACAATCACCCCCCGTTAGACTCGCGACGTCCTCGTCGCGCTTGACCCATCTGAGGATTCGTTCCCAGACGTTGAGATTCTAGAGGTGGCTCCTACGGGTTCAAGAGGTGGCTCCCGCCCTTGAAGTAGCACTTTGCCCAGCATAGCACTTAGTTCCTGATTTCCGGCTGGCAACCGAGCTCTGATACCATTTGTAACGACCTGGGTCCCACTTGACCGGCTGTCCCGGCCATTAGATCGACGACGTACTATCCCCACTGTACCAACATGAGTCTTTTCAGCATGCTTTGTCCTCACTCGCACACTCCTTGAGAAAACTTCTCAGGGGATCACCTATCATAGAATTGCTCCAAGTCAAGCACGCTTAACTGTGGAGTTTCTAACGATAGACTTCCGGAAAATAAGGTGCACCTTATTGGTATGAGTAGTACCTATCAAATCCTTTAAATTTTCCTGGTCTGAGTATTATTTAATTATGTATTTTAGACTCGAGAAAAAGTTAATTTGGATAAGTTAGGCCCAAGATATTCTAATTACAAGAACGTGTGTTTTTAAAATTATTTAAGTTGGGTTAAATTAGAATATGATGCATTGGGGGCAGCCACGTGTAAAAATAATAATAATAATAATAATGAAATCCTATTTTACTTTAGTTTAATGGTAGTCACTTTATCATTTGAAAACCAATGCCTAACCAAAATTCTTGTGACACATGCCTTCACTATTATTTTGCACAAGCAGTAAGGGATATTAACAGATAATTTGTGGTAGCTAATTGGTTATGATATGGTTTAATACTAATCATAAATTCATTATATTAAACTAGTAGTTATCCTAATTATTTGTGGAAAATAGCTTTTCAGTTTCTGTAGCATCAAAACTGTACATACGGTTAATCGATGGAATTAAGATAATGATCGCTTTTTTGTTTATTAGAAAATATTGTACCACCCAATTTAGTTTCAGCCAATTAAATTATTAGGATTTAATTAAGCATAATCCTAATGTAGTGATATTTAAAGGTTTTGACTTATCGAATTTTAGATCAACCAAATCAGCTCTCTGTGTGTGTGTGTTTTTTTTTTTTTTTTGGATAGAGACAAATCAAATTTTCCATTTCATAATCAGTTGATTAACTTGTATTGATAACCTTTCCATTCAAAATATATTTTAAATCAACTATTTCAAAACACGGTTTCCAACTTCACTTACACTTCCTAGGTCATTATTACCTATATATATAGGCATGAGGGTAAAGCTTTTTCACACACAAAAATTTATACACACGTACAGTAGAGAGAGAGAGAGAGAGAGAGAGAGAGAGAGAGAGAGAGAGTGTGTGTGTGTGTGTGTGTGTGCATGGCAAATTGAGATAGCACTTTGCATGGGAGATAGTAAGCTGATACAGCCGGGAAATTTATAAGATTTGGACGTGCAATCGTATTATTTTGTTTCAAAAATTTCATTTGATCCATCAAGGTAGGATATTACGTGCAAGTGGCTATGTCTATGCAATGTTTTAATTATTTTTACATGATTTATTTCACGAAATGCTAATAGACCTACGGGTCTTGATGAAATGAAATGTAATGTGAGATCTCCTTTGGATTTTCTCAAAATGCTAGAGCTTTCGATTGATCTCCGATTGTTTTTGATGAAATGATGGTATGGAATGTTATAGATTTATATTTAAAGAATTATTATATTGTTTACGCACGTATCCTACTGGGTTTAAAATACTCACTCCTTCAAAATTTTAACATCTCAGGTTAGATCGGTTCAACGTGGATGGTGGCTGAATGGTGCGTAGATTGCCAAATAAAATATTTTTAAGAGAACAACAGTAATTTTTTTCCTTATGTTTAGAGATTAGTATTTCTTAGTTTCTATTTGACGCTTTAAGTTTTGATTTAATGTTTTAGATTGATTAAATTTGATGTTATGAAAATTTGAGTTTTATTAAAGTTTATTTAATATTTTCCGCTTTATGTATGCTTACGAAATGATATTGGTAATACCCCAGAATTTAAATCAATAAAATTTGGGGCGTTACAGTTTTTTGTAACGACCCGACCTCGCGCCGGAACCGTTATCTTACGTACTGTCCGCTCTGGGGTGGGCTTCTGTCCACTTATCCCCTCACAGCTTTCTGACGCGTCCCCCAGGATTTGAACCCAAGACCTCCGTCATATGGGAGACTTAAGTGGAATCCTGGTACCAATTGGGCAATTAATATTTGACTCGATTCAAGTTTCGAGAGTTTGCAACTTAGTTCCCAAACTTTTTAAATATTGAATTTAACTTTTGAAACTTATGAATTTTTTCCGGATACTCAATTAATTCTTCTAGTTTTTCAATTGCAATTTGGTTAATTTTTAATTGTTCCGAATAAAGTCCAATTAAATTTCACATAACCCTTTTTCACATTAATTGAATCCAACTTGAGATTTTTCTTACAATTAACATAATTTATACAAATTAAGTAGATAATTGTTCAATTTATATATAATTAAATAATAATAATAGAAGCTCGAATAAGTTGGTAAAATTGTACTTATCCAATGCCCCAAACTTAAAGTGTTGTTCATCCCGAGCAAGACGATCCACTAAACATATAAGCAAATAAATAAAAATAAAACATTAAACAACCTAGTCAAACTTGCATCATGTTGAAATCATTTGATAATTCATATAAAATTTATAAATAATGAAATTAAAACTATTTTTTTTTTTACTTAGTCTATGCTTGATCATCGTGTGTACGAGCATAGTCAATCTAATCATCTTGAAATTTTTAAGTTGTTTATTTTCCGACCTTTAATATTCAAATATTTTCTTACCCTGTCGTGGGATGTACACTCTCAAATTTTTTAATCACATATTCTGGGTATTCTAAAGTTGATTACATAACGCTCCTTTTCACGCTCATGTTTGATTGGGTTTCACTAACGAAAGTCACTATTCTTGATCATGTATTGAAATCATTTGATAATTCATATAAAATCCATAAATAATGAAATTAAAACTATTTTTTTTACTTAGTCTATGCTTGATCATCGTGTGTACGAGCATAGTCAATCTAATCATCATGAAAATTTTTAAGTTGTTTATTTTCCAACCTATAATATTTAAATATTTTCTTACCGTGTCGTGGGATGTACACTCTCAAAAAAATTTTAAGCACATATTCGGGGTATTCTAAAGTTGAGTACATAACGCTCATTTTCACGCTCATGTTTGATTGGGTTACACTAACGAAAGTCACTATCTCAATACGTGATGATTCTCCCTAAATTTGAATATCTTAATCTATAAACTTTAACTAGGATAATATCCCATACTAGAAGTCTAAATTTTAGTTTTGTTAAACAATCCAAAAAGAAGAAGAAAAAGAGGTTAGGGTTTTATTGATTCTGCATAATGTAATTGAATGAATAAAACCTAGATACAAAGAGACTATATATAGTCAAAAATAAAGAAAACTTAAAAGACTATTCTACCCTTAATAAATAATGTTAACAAAATAATAATATATTTCTTAATATCTCCCCTCAAACTCACGATGCAGCAGCTACAAGCATCGAAAGTTTGCCAACAAGAAAACGAAAACGAGAAACAGAATGCGCCTTGGTAAAGAAATCTGCAAGCTGCAAAGAAGAAGAAACAAATGGCAAAGTAATTGTGTCATGCTTGAGATGATAACGAGTAAGGTGACAATCTATCTCAATGTGCTTAGTTCGTTCATGAAAAACCGAGTTGTGAGCAATTTGAATGGAACTCTGATTATCACAATACATAGGAGTGGGATGTGAAAGAAAAACTCCCATATCTGCAAGTAACCAACGTAACCAAACAATCTCTTTGGTAGTGGATGCCATAGCACGATATTCTGCTTCGGTTGAAGATTGAGACACAATAGATTGCTTCTTGCTCTTCCAAGAAATAAGAGAATCACCCAAAAAGATACAGAAACCAGTAACAGACTTACGATCTGTGGGATCACTGCCATGATCAGCATCAGAGTATGCACGCAGCTCCAAGGAAGATGTGGATGGAAGTAAAAGACTCTGAAAGACTGTACCTCGAAGATATCGCAAAATACGAAGAACAGCTGCCCAATGAACTGTAGTAGGAGAAGCAACAAACTGACTAACAATATGAACAGCATATGCAATATCTGGACAAGTAATAGTGAGATATACCAAGCTCCCAACAATAATACGGTATAAAGTAGGATCTGATAAAGGCAAACCATCAGAAGAAGAATACTTTGCGTTAACCTCAATGGGAGTATCAACAGTCTTATTATCAGTAAGTCGAGCCCGTTCAAGAATATCTGCAACATATTTCGACTGAGAAAGAAGATAACCTCTAGGTGAGCAGGCTACCTCAATACCCAAGAAATATCGTAGAGAACCCAAATCCTTCATTTCAAACTGTCTAGCCAACTCTGTCTTCAAAACTGAAATACCATCAATATCATCACCAGTAATAATCATGTCATCAACATATAAAGATAGAATGATACGACCTGCATCAGTGCACTTAACAAAAAGAGCAGAATCATGACTACTAGAAGCAAATCCAAGAGAAGAGATCACAACAGAAAATTTCTCAAACCAAGCACGAGGTGCTTGTTTGAGACCATACAACGCCTTCTTGAGTTTGCAAACATACCCAAAATCATGTGGAACACCAGGATGGGGAGCCATATAAACTTCTTCTTGAAGATCTCCATTTAAGAAGGCATTTTTAACATCAAGTTGAGAGATACGCCACTGACGAATCGAAGCTATTGCAATAAGAGTACGAATAGTAGTCATTTTTGCAACAGGAGCAAATGTCTCCTCATAATCCATACCATACTGTTGAGAGTACCCTTTTGCAACCAACCTAGCTTTGTATCGCTCAATTGATCCATCAGAATTAGTCTTGATCTTATACACCCAACGACAACCAACAACACTCTTACCAGGAGGTAGAGGAACCAAATCCCAAGTACCAGTCTTATGCAAAGCAGAAAGTTCCTCATCCATAGCTTGCTGCCAAAGAGGATCAAGAATTGTCTCTTTATAGGAAGAGGGCTCAGAGAGACAATGAATAGAAGCTAAAAAGGAAGTAAAAGATGAAGAATAACAAGAATAAGCAAAATCTGGTAACTTTGTAGACTTACGAATGCGTATGGATTGACGTAGAGGTGGATCCACAGTCTCAGACGGAGCTTGAGGGACCATAGGAGAAGAGGGAGCTTCAGGTGTGCCGGAGAGTAAAGTGTCAGTACATGCAGAATGATCAGTATTTGAAGTGCTAGGAACTTTAGATGACAATCTATCAGAATCAGTAGAAAAAGGATCTATACGAATAAGATCAAATCTAGTCAAACTATGAGTAGTTGATGGAATAGAAAAGAAAGGTATATACTCGAGAAACACAACATGACGAGACACATAAAGTTTCTGAGTTATTGGATCAAAACAACGATACCCCTTTTGACCTTTACCATAACCAAGAAAGACACAAATAGCAGATCGAGATGACAACTTGCTGCGTTCTACATGAGGACGAAGAACGAAACAAGTACAAATAAAACTCTAAACAAAGAATAATTAGGGGCATACCCATACAACTTTTCGAAAGGAGAAAACCCCGAAATATGAGAAGATGGAATTGTATTAATCAAACTTACAGCAGTAAGAACAGCTTCACCCCAATACACACTAGGAACTGAAATAGACAACAAGAGAGAGCGAGCAGTTTCAACAATGTGCCTATGTTTTCTTTCAGCAACACCATTTTGCTCAGGAGTATCTGTACACGAAGTTTGGTGAATAGTTCCATCTAAGGCAAGCAGTTCACAAAATTTTTTAGAAGTGTATTCCCCACCCAAATCACACCTAAAACATTTGATAACAGCAGAATGTTGAGTTTTGACAAGAGCACGAAATGTTGTGTATATCTCAAAAAATTCAGAACGATGTTTCATTAAGTAAACCCAACAATAACGAGTATGATCATCAATAAAAGAAACATAATACCGGGACCCTCCTTTTGTGGCAACAGGAGAAGTAGAATGAATCAAATCAAATGGAGAGGAAGAAATAGAAATACTTCGATTAAAAGGTAAAGCTGAAAATTTTGCCAGTTTACATCCACTACAATCTGAAATATCATAAGGTTGCAAATTTCCTAATACCCCTGTAGAAGCCAAATATCTCAAACGAGAAGACGAAACATGACCTAGGCGAGAATGCCATAAATAAAAACTAGAAGAAGACGGACTCAAACGAAAAGAAGATAAATCAACACTAGTAGCAGCAGCAGCAACTGGTACTTTTAACTCATCCAAAACATATAGTCCCCCCTTCCTACGGCCTGTCCCAATCAGCTTCTGAGACTGGAGATCCTGCACATAACAAGAAGAAGAAGAAAATGTGACTAAATTACCAGAATCACATAACTGACCAACAGAAGCAAGATTTAATTTGAGTTTCGGAATATGATAAACATTAGGGAGAGACAAGTGAGGTGTGACAACAGAACCAACACCTGCTAAAGGCATAGGAGTGCCATCAGCAGTCATGACAGGAATACAAGACGAATGAGACACGGAAGCAAAAGATGAAGAATCTGGAGACATATGATGTGAAGCACCAGAATCCAAGACCCAAACAGAATGTGACATACCTGAAGAACTATGAGGCAACTGACCTACAGAAGCAGACATAGCTTGTGGCTGTAAGGAGAGAAACTTCTGAAATTGCTCAGCCAGAGTACCGGGATCTATGAAAGGACCCGATGAAGCTATCGCTGCAGTATTGAACTGTGGTGGTCTATAACCCTGAGGTGGTCTACGATCGTTCGATTGTGATTGATTGCCAGGCTTCCAAGCTTGGAATTGCTGCACGGTACGATTCTGCTGTCTCAACTTAGGACACTGAGCCTTCCAATGACCTTTCTCCTTACAGAAACTGCACTCATCACGGGCAGCCCTTGCGTGAAACATATTATGATTATTAGACAGTGACTTAGAAGGCATTGTTAACACAGAAGGATTAGGAGTAGAAAGAACTCCCTTTTCAGAATAAGACTTAAGACGTATTTCTTCAGCCAATAACTCACTGACAACTGAATCAACAGAAGGAAGTGGAGAACGATGCAAAATTGAACCTCTAAGTCCTTCAAAATCACCGCGAAGTGCCGTTAGAAACTGTACCAACCGTTGCTGCTCTCTATGAACAATAAAGGCATTGCACGCCTTTAATTCTGCCGATTCTATAAGAGCCAATTGATCCCAAAGATCTGTTATAGCAGAATAAAACTCCTGAACACTCATATTTTTCTGCTGAAGAGCTCGTATGTCATTCTCTAATTGATACTGTTTTGCAAAATTTGACTGAGTGAATAACCTTTGCAGATGTTCCCAAACCTCCTTTGCTGTATCATACTTTGCCAACTCTCTACCTATGGAATGCTCAACAGAATTGTTAATCCAAGTAATAATTTTTGAATTGTTTGCTTCCCAAGTATCTATTGAAGCAGCATAACCCTCATCAATATCCGTAGGTTTTACAGAAGTTCCACTAATATATCCCCACATCTTTTTACCCTTAAGAAAATTTCTCATCACATAACTCCAATACGAATAATTCTTTCCATCCAACCTCACACTCACAGATTGAAGCGAATCGTCTCTTTCAGTAGCCATAATAAAAGAAAAGAAGAAGGAAACCCAAATCGCAAAAGTAAGGGAAACGAAATACCAGATTGCAGAAACTGAATGAAAGCCCTAACGAAATACCAATTGCAGAAACTGAATGAAAACCTTAATGAAATACCAGATTGCAGAGACGGAACGAAAAATCCTCCCAAAATCGTCTCTTCTAAAAAAAAAAAAAATTTCAGGGCAAACCCCGACTGTATTTGATCCGCGAAAGCTGTGTTTGAGATTATGTCAAATCCCATGAAACTTAGCTCTGATACCATGTTAAACAATCCAAAAAGAAGAAGAAAAAGAGGCTAGGGTTTTATTGATTCTGCATAATGTAATTGAATGAATAAAACCTAGATACAAAGAGACTATATATAGTCAAAAATAAAGAAAATTTAAAAGACTATTCTACCCTTAATAAATAATGTTAACAAAATAATAATATATTTCTTAACAAGTTTAAGTATCCAAGGCCTAGCCTGACAGAAACAATGCTTATAGTTATTTTGTCACTACCTCACCAAACTTTGGTATGCTTTTTTTATTTATTATTATTTTATTTTTCATTGTGTCCCTTCTTCTGTTTATGATATCTTTTCTTTAATATTCGGTGATTTTCAATCTATATTGCATACATTTATTCCCTGGTAGATCGTTTCATAAACAATGGTAATGAATATGGTTAAATTACTCAAGCCTACACACAATAATGTAGTTAACTTTTTTCTAGTGTCACGGTTGGTACAATGCCTTTTATTTTTTTTAATAAACAATTGGGATCAAAATCTTAGTATATAGTTACTACCTAAGTTATACTTGTTGACCAAAAATATTCAACAATTACGAAATCAATCACTTATCAAATAGCTCACTATACATTGGAGCAACCACCCTCAAACTTCCCTTTCAATAGGTGAAGTTGTTGTGCTATATATATTATAAATATTGGTTCATAAGATTTAAGTTTATTCAACTTATTATATCAATTTAATCAATTCAAAATAAATGACAATCATGACTATTGTGTTCAATATAATAGATCTAACATGACTAAGTATTGAATTAGCAAAATTGCATCACGTGGTCACAATATATGCATCATAAATAATTTCGAATATTCAACACGGTTATGCAACTTACACAAACAAATATAAAGTAATAAGAAAACATTTTTTATTTTTTTGAACAAACTTTTTAATTTTTTAAACATATCACATAAAATGTAACTATACCTAATCATGCTACATGTATATCATCCTTTATATCATTTTTTATAATTTATCACGTGGGCAACACACCATTTGACAATTTAAATTGTTAATAGTTTTTTCACCAAATCAGCCAAAACTTGGAATGTCAACAATAATATCAACAAAAGAGTGTACAAGTGACATTTTCCACCAAACCCCTAAACTTAAAATATATATTGTCATCAATGTATGCACAAAACAAGCTTAGAGAGGATTAGCAATACTCGCTATGTATATGATGTATCTTTTTCAACACTTGATTTGTTATCTTCCTTTTCTATCATTTCATTATTCTTTCTATAAGAACGAGAAAAATAATTACTAATACACTCACATGAGAATTTATTTTAATTTAATTTGAAATGACGATTGTAACCTAGTTATGACCTTAAAAAGGAAAAAAAAAAAATTGTTTTTATAAAAGAAATAGAAGAAGAAAGAAAAGAAAATAAATTTTTTGGTCAATTGTGAGTTGACCACAATTTTAACACTCAAAGTTTACCGGGTTAATACCCTAAATAGTCACTAAACTTTGCTAAAAGTTCCCAGAAGGTCACTGAATTTCAAAACTTCCCTAATTAGTCATTGAACTTTCCAAAAAGTACATAGTAGGTCACTGAATTTCGAAACTATCCTAAATCATCACTGAACTTTTAAACTGATTGGGGAAGATCTTGATTGGGGAAGCAACAAGTTGTATTGTAATGGGGTAGTCTAAATGATTTAATATATTCTTTTAACCTGATTACAAGTATTGATGTATGTGATTTATAGTAATTACAAAGCACAGTGGATGGTAATCTAAATAGTAAAATATCTAATGATCTTTATAAGGTACCACCAGCCAATTGACTCATCCAATGATCTTTATAGTACCATGAATTATCCGATCATTGATTGCAATGGAGGTGTTCTTTTTTTTAAATTAACTACATTTATTTACTTTTAAAAACTTTTTTATGATGGTCTTTATCTAGGAATTGATTTGGTTTAGTTTCAGTTCGATGAAGCTTTCTATTTTATACTTCTTGAAATAATCACAAAATTTACCTCCACGATGATAATGACGTGTGGGGTGTTCCGGTTGCTCAAATCAATGAATGTTACCTGCAAAATGAGGTCGGGGCTTTGTTCCCCGTTGTACCTCCGGCGTGAGAATTAGTAGTCGGTTTTAGGGAGTAAACAGAGAGTATATGAGCATTCAATAAGTTCGAGTTCTAAGAGGCCACTACCTTTCTCACCTTGAAGGTATTTATAGGCACCTGTTGCTACGCATTCGGCGGTTGCTGGTGCCACGTGTCCTACGTAAACCTTTCCACTTTCCCCACGTTCTATGGTGGTAACCTCCACTCGTCATTCAGTTGATTATGCCCCACGTTCGTCGTTGGGTGGTTTCCGTCTTGCTCATTGCTATTTGTATGGTTAAGTATAGCATTGGCCGCATTGTGGTTGCTACATGTGTGAACGTAGAAGGCCTCATGGGGGTCGACGGCCGCGTAGTGGTAGACGGCCTAGGTGAGCATTGAGGGCCTCATAGGTGATAGGTGGTCTATCATGAGAACGTAGAGCACCCCTTGGTGGTAGGCGGTCTATTATGAGAACGTAGAGCACCCCCTATGGTGGTAGACGGTCTATCATGAGAACGTAGAGCACCCCCATGGTGGTAGGCGGTCTATCATGAGAACGTAGAGCACCCCTTGGTGGTAGACGGTCTATCATGAGAACGTAGAGCACCCCCCATGGTGGTAGTCGGTCTATCATGAGAACGTAGAGCACCTCTTGGTGGTAGGCGGTCTATCATGAGAACGTAGAGCACCCCCATGGTGGTAGGCGGTCTATCATGAGAACGTAGAGCACCCCTTGGTGGTAGGCGGTCTATCATGAGAACGTAGAGCACCCCATGGTAGTAGGCGGTCTATCATTGGAACGTAGAGCACCCCCCTTGGTGGTAGGCAGTCTATCATGAGAACGTAGATCACTCCACATGGTGGTAGGCGGTCTATCATGAGAACGTAGAGCACCCCTTGGTGGTAGGCGGGTAGGCGGTCTATCATGAGAATGTAGAGCACCCCATGGTAGTAGGCGATCTATCATTGGAACGTAGAGCACCCTCCTTGGTGGTAGGCAGTCTATCATGAGAACGTAGATCATTCCACATGGTGGTAGGCGGTCTATCATGAGAACGTAGAGTACCCCTTGGTGGTAGGCGGTCTATCATGAGAACGTAGAGCACCCCCCATGGTGGTAGTCGGTCTATCATGAGAACGTAGAGCACCCCTTAGTGGTAGACGGTCTATCATGAGAATGTAGAGCACCTCCATGGTGGTAGGCGATCTATCATGAGAACGTAGAGCACCCCCATGGTAGTAGGCGGTCTATCATGAGAACGTAGAGCACCCCCATGGTGGTGGCGGTCTATCATGAGAACGTAGAGCACCCCATGGTAGTAGGCGATCTTATCATTAGAACGTAGAGCACCCCATGGTGGTCGACGGCCTCTGACGTGGTACTTTACAGGGGTGCATATCAAGTAACCCTTACTTCGATCCCATCATATCAAGTTGTCCTCACCTACCGGTTACAATCACCCGCGTACGCGGTTAATTATTGATGTCATCCTATATCATTTCTAATTTTTGTTTCATCTTTCATATGATAGTTTAGCCCCTGCTTGATGTTCATGATTTCAGTGAAGGATTAAGGTGAAAGAAGTTAGCATAGGAATATTGATAGTAAAGTCCCTGAAGTTATTTTTGTACTAAAATCGACTTATTTTGTGAAATTATTGGATTTTGTTTTATTGTTCTGCCTAAGTCATTTTTGTATGGATTCAAAAATTTGTAATAAAATTATTATCAATTTTATTTGTTAATTTGAGTAAATTGTTGGATGAATATAATTTTTTGTTTTTTTTGTTTTTACCTATGCCATAGTCCAACAACATCACCAAAAAAAGGAAAAAAAAAAAAAAGAAAATAAAAAAAGAGAGAGAGAGATACAACAACGGTCAAAAAATGTTAAAAATAAGGATATAAACATAGATATCAGGAAAAAAAATTGCAAACAGATTATCAACAATATTCAAAAAAACGTTGCAAAAAGATTATTAGCAACAATCAATGAACGTGACAAAATCTTATTAGTAACATTAAAAAAAATGCAAAAAATTTATTAGCAACATTTAAAAAATGTTGTCGTATCATTCTACTCTACGACAATATCAGGGTTTACAACATACGTTCGAGCGTTACAAAAGATTTTCGACAACGTTTCTAAACGTTGCAAATAACTATTTTTGTTATAGTGACAAGATTAGTCTTTTAAATAAACATTATACATTACCTTAAAAATGAAAATGATAAATTTATGTCAATATTTCTGGATTAATAGGTTAAGTTGAGTGTTTTTTATTTTAAAATATTAGTAATTGTTTGAGCCTCTTTTTTTTAAAAATTCATTTTCAATTGAACATTTTTCAACAAAATAATATTATACGTAAATATAAATATTTTTTTAATTTTTAACCACACATTCTCAAAAAATTTCTATTTAAAAATATATTTTATTCAAACAAAACTTCAAATTACTTTGTCATAAATCTAGAGATGTGATGCGATGTAATTTTAAATTTCTATTTAAAAATATATTTTATTCAAACAAAACTTCAAAATTACTTGGCCATTATGTGAACCCTTATGGCACCCCCAATGTACCCGTAGCAAAACCCTTTTTCCATGGACAATTCTACTTGTACATAAGGGGAGCCATAAGGGTTCACATAATGGCCAAATGGCACCCTCCTGTTGGAGGGTCGGTTGGGCCCACAATGTGGGCCGAGCCGACCCTCCAATAGGGGGGTGCCATTTGGCCATTATGTGAACCCTTATGGCACCCCCAATGTACCCGTAGCAAAACCCTCTTTCCATGAAAGACAAAAGAAAGACGTCTTTTTCTCGACTAGACAAGCAAAAATGACATATTGTCGCCAATTCCCATGGCCTTTTCTTTATCCCATAACTTTCTTTGACTATCTATCATTTAACTCCGGTGTTCATATTGGTCCTCAATTTCCTAATACATCTAAAATATTACGAACTTGAGTTGCAAGCAAGAGGCATTTTAATAATTAATTAAGTGAATAGATTTTTCAAGCTTTGAGTTTACATTACTTCAATTTAATTCATTGTATTGTCATCGTCATGTCTTCTCTAGATCAATATTTTTGAGATAATGCTACATGTACAACACTTTGGTTACAACAATGGATGACAATTTCTCACGAGATTGTCATCCTTTATTGTAACACAAAGTTGTACAAGGAAAATTATTCATATTTTTGAAGAAAGATTACAAAATAAATAATTTCATTCAATATTTAAAGCTGTTTATCGTAGACTACAGAAAACTTTATAGAATTAAAGAATAGAATACATATCTAAATAGCTTTAAAAATAATGATTTCAGAAAAACTTCGTTGAATTGTTAAATTTGACATGAAACAAAATATCGCGATGAGGGAAAAATAAAATTAAAAGTGCATTAGTTATTATTTCAAAAAATTCAAAGTTTAGTACTCGTGTGAAAGTGAAAAAGTACGAAGTGATTTTTTTTAAAAGTAATTTTTTGGAGGACGTCAAGATTTATATTCGACAAAGATTTCAATTTTTGTGGACTAATTTTACACGTGTCAAGCTCTTAGACGCACCCATCTTAGAACGTTTCCTTCCATTAAAATACTCAAATAGTTTTTTCACATTCAAACTAACTTGTGTAGTGATTTCGTAGGCCCGCAAAGTTTCGAAGAATAATCACACGCTCATTTTCCTCTGGGGATTATTTGAACTGTATCCGGGTAAACGTTTCATTTTCATCTTTCGTTTGCACTTTTTTTTCCCTAATTTTACTCTGTATCAGTTTATTAGATTGATTAAGTAAAGAAGAGGCAGGTTTAAATGACTGATGTCTTTGTATACATAATCCAATTTTATTTTTCTTAATCTCCACAAATTCTTGGAGAAGGGATAGGAAAAAATGGAATTATCAATATGAATGGTACTGATTTTGTATGTGATCAATTTTTGCATTCTGTAATATGTTTTGACTGAAAAATAAATAAAAAGGAAAATTTGTGTACTTTTGGAATATTTGGTTTTGTAGCCGGTTTGACGAAAAATATTCAGGTAGTTGACTCCAAATTTATTGGGAACGAGCTCAATTTGTTGTTATTGTTGCCAAAGTAGAATATGGATGGTCATTTGCTCTGGCCGAGCTAGGTCTCAGATCCAATGGGAACCTAATTTAGTTATCAAAATTTTTCAAACACACAATATATTAGTATAAAAGGTTAAAAAAAAAAAAGCCATATAATTTTTTTTTTCTCAAATCTCAGTGGTGGCCACTGGCCCACCTCCCTCTGCCACTGGTCATTTGAATGTGTCGTTCTTTTGCCTTTAGAATATCAAAGTCATGTATGGTATGCTAATTGTATTCGGCAGTGTCAACTACTCTTTCTACTATAATAAGGTCGAGTCTGTCCAAAACATCACAATACAGTGTAAAATGTAGTTGAAGTAGGTGTAATTGGATAACCCATTGTCTTTATGTCAAAAATAACGACTGATATATGATTTGAAGTCATGCTTTCACCAGATAATCCAGCACCGAGTGAGGGAAAATGGCTTATGGTTCAAAGTGCACGTTGCATTCCCTGGCAATTCTTGTTTTTGTGACTATAGTTCAATGTTCACAAGCTTATTTAAGGAATGAAAATGGTGTAAAAACTGCTGTCTTTTTATCACCTAAATTTGTGATGGAGCCAGGGTCGGTTTCTGATAAATACTTTTACAACATCGATTTCCCTCGAGGTCATATTGGGCTCAAGAGTTTTGACGCTGAAGTAATTGACGAGGCAGGGAATTCCATTCCCCTCCACGAAACCTATCTCCACCATTGGCTTTTTGTAAGATATTATCAACGTAAACATAATGGTTCTGATGTTGCAAAGCACCATGGTGATCTGGGGCTTCATGGGCATGATTTTGTTGTTGTAAAGAATAGTGGAGTGTGTGACTATGGCCTTATACAATATTTTGGCCTCGGATCTGAGACTCGAAGAACATCCACATATGTACCAGATCCTTATGGAATTCAGATTGGAAATCCAGAAGATATCCCTTCTGGTTTTGAGGAGAGATGGATGCTCAATGTGCATGCAATTGATTCTCGGGGTGTGGAAGATAGGATGGGATGCACTGAGTGCCGGTGTGATTTGTATAATGTCACAGTAGATGACTATGACCAACCCTTGCCACCTGATTATAATGGTGGCTTGAGATGTTGTTATGATGAAATGAGGTGTCGGATGAGACAAGGGTTTCAGGGTGTGACGAGAAGCCTCTACTTGAAGTACACTGTAAAGTATGTTGATTGGTATACCTCTATTGTGCCTGTAAAAATCTATATCCTTGATGTCACTGATATTTGGACAACGGCAGATGAATCCAGAGGGATAAAGTCTAGACATAGATGCCAGGTACTATATCGAATTCCTTCTTTTGTTATTTGATTGATTATTTATTAAAAAGACATGGTTTGAAAAATTAATGTTCAAGAGAGCTTAGAACCATCAAGGCCAATATTTATGATGCGCTTTTATCTATTAGTTTGAATGATTTCAATGATCAGATATCTGTTTAAATGTAGATTATGTAGTTGAAACAACATTTTCTTCGATTTGTATATCCTATAGATGATATATCACCCAGTGGGTGGGTGCTAGAAAGATAAAGGAAATGCAGAACGTGGTGACTAAGAGTTTTGTTAAGATTGTCGATAACATTTTGTAGTATATTTAGAACCTAAAATTAGTTTAACATGCATTTGATAGGTAGTGGATGTGTAATGTATTTTTGTGTATATTGAATGAAAAAACAGATAGAAATTGAAAGGAATTACAATAGATTGTGAGCATTCGAGAGGCTCATTCTCTTCCCATTGATACCCAATTTTTTACCTAAGTGAAATGAAACTACCCTTCCCTATTTATACTGAGAAGTATATACAGTTAATTCTACTTAAATTCCCATATTACCCTCCACTACTTTAGCCAACCAACTACCTATCAGCATTTACATGGGGGAAAATTTTTAGAATCATGAACATCAATATGTCAGAGGCAAATTGTTGAATGGGATGAAAATTTGTGTTAAAAAAGCCATGTATCTTTTCATAATATCTTTGATCACTATTTCTGTTTCTTCATTTGAGTCAATACTCAGTTGAACTTTTATGATATAGATTGAGTATGAAGTTCCGTCTTGTGCTGTTGACGCGGGTAATGATTATTGTACTCATACCAAAAGTCTACGTGTAAGTTTGCCAACTGGTGGCGATGTCGTCTATGGTGTTGCACACCAGCATGCTGGCGGTATTGGTTCAGCTCTTTATGGGGAGGTAATTATTTTATTTATTTATTTATTTTTTGTGTTGTGTGGCCAGGCAGTCATATATCTTCTCTACTCATATATTAAATTATTTACTAGGTTCCAAAGCTGACTTATTTAACTTTCGTCATTGGCAATCTTGATAGGTTACCCAAACAATTGTTTGTTTTGAACTTTTGGAATCATTCTGTTAAACACATACGTCATGTGATACTTTCTTCATCTAATACACTGTCAAAATTAGTCATCGCTCAAATGATGTCTGAGTATAGATACAGAGACGTGTTCGCTGATATACGTAAGGATTCATGTGCATCTGTTCTGGTTGAGGGTATGCGTATGCACAGGTATACCAAGTGCATTTGCCTAGCCAAAAGAGTTATAGGGTGGGAATGTCTGGATTGAGGTACAGAACAAATTTTCACTCCTAAGCTACTCTTGTCTCACTTAAATACAGGAAAATAAATAAATAAAATTATCTGCTATGCATTGGTTCAAATTTCACACAGAGAAATTTTTCCTTTCAGATTTTTAGAATCTTACAAGTTTCCAGGAGAAACATAGGGGTATCATTTTTATGCCAGTGTTTGTCTTCCAATATTATTGTAGATTGAATTAAGAACTTTGACGAAACAAAACGTCAAATAACCCTCAACCATGACGACACTATTAAACTGTACCACAAGAAACCCTAGATAATCAGAAGAGTCCATGTACTGTAACAACTGCTCTTTGTAGGAACATTTGGGAAGGGAAGTTTTACTTATCCAATGTGTATTCTTATGAATGACAAATCAGCAAAGTTGGATGATCAGAATGTTCACTGCCATGAGCCATTGCTAGTCATTATTTAAGATACAATTTAAAATTTTTCACTATCTTGTAATCTTTTATTGAATTTCGAAGTATCCATTTACTTATCTTATGAAGTCCGTCGTATTTTCATAATGAGTTTATCACCAATACACAGCTACTTTTGAAATCCTGGACAAACTGATACTACTCATTTTAAAGAATTTTGCAACTTTTTCCTATTTACAAACAAAAACCATATGTAATGACAATTAATAAAACTGTTCCATTTCTCTTTTAAGTGTTTGTTTGGTACACATCTAACCAGCTCACATAATTCCCCGTAAGGGAAAAAGATGCAATCATGATGTTTAAATGATACGCATGACTTTGTGGAGAAGGTTTTATGGCTAAATATTTCTTCAAAATTGATTCTTCTAGTTTCATCTTGGATGAAGCTATATTATATGCAAATACTCGTAAATATAAAAGTTTGTGCAAGCAATTTTATAGGTGGTTCCTGCACTAGATACAACTTTCAATTTAGATACAAGTGTAGTGGTATATTTTCTTTTGCAATAGAAACTTTATAGTTTCCCCTGTTAGTTAATTGTTTTCAGGGACACCTAATGAAGTTAGCTAGGGGCAATAACAATGCTTCAACCTTACCGTATGGAAAAAGAAACCACTCGGAGAATCTAGAGCTAACTTGAGTACTGTTCCACACATACTATTCATCGTATTTGTTGGCATTCCTTCCCAATAACCCTGTTCAAGGCTATTTTTTGGTTGAAACGGCTAATTTTATTCACCCCCTCCCCCTTCCCTTTTGGAGGAATTTCGGTAAGACTTATTGCCCCCAGGCTTAATGCCTGAGGAAGGGGAGGGAGGAAGTGTGTGGATCTAAAGGACACTTGGTCAACTACAAATGACCGCTTCAGTCCATATGAAAATATGAAATTATTAATGCATTTGCAGGGATTTTCAATGAGTTTTTTCTGATGAAATATTCCAGGATGGAAGAGTGATATGCTCGTCAAATCCGATGTATGGAGAAGGAAACGAGCCTGGAAATGAGGCAGGTTACATTGTGGGAATGTCTACATGTTACCCTCTACCTGGCTCTGTCAAGATATCTTCTGGGGAGACGCTGACTCTTGTATCCAACTATAGCAATGCACAGAGACATACAGGAGTCATGGGGCTCTTCTACATCTTGGTCGCAGGCTCATCACCACCAAACACAGTAGTGCATGCTCCGGCAGAAGTAAGACCCTTATTCTCTGCACATTATATTGCCCCTCAATATGATGCTAAGTGATCATAACTGAGATGCATACTATAAACTATCTTTGATATGCTAAAGAACGATGTGTTAAAAGAAGTGTAACATGGTGTTGCATCCATACAGTTGTAAATCTTTTGAGTCCTTGAATCGATGATACTACAGTAAGGAAGCAGTTCATAAAACAACATCAATTATGTAGATAATTTAAATAAATAAGATTGTCTCCTCTCTAACAACTTTAAATTTTAAGATAGGGTGGTTCAATAAGGTATCAGAGCAAACTGAGGTCGTGAACTCAAGTTTCGCCATCTCCCGTTTATGAAATTTTTGCTTATTCAGGCCCTTGATGAAAACATGAATTTAATCTGCACTTGGGGGGCGTGTTGCAAACATAATTAATAGATAACTTCGTTAGCTTTCTAATAATTTAAGCTTTTAAGTGAGATTATTCAACTTAGTATTTAGGTATCAGCTTTAGCAATCATTCAAATGAGGATTCCAGTTCATTCTTTTTTGGGGTTGCTGAAAAATGATCTTTCGATGGTAAGTGAATGATAACTACATCAACTTAAGTAGTGCGGAGCCTGAAATTTGAGTTATGGTTCATGCGCATATGTTAAGACTTATTTTCCATTTTTTTTTTCTTTTCTCCAGTCTGATTATAAAGCTCTTGTTCATAGAATCATGAAGATATATGTTCAAAGTTATCTCATTGATAACAAATATCATCAATTAGATCCTATTTTACCGATTGATTTTAATGAGTCGTGTGGACTGTAATATCAATCATTACTTGTGAAGCGATTCTGCATCACTGGTTGTTTTTGAGTCAATAGAATAAGTTCTTGACCTGTAAAAATATGCTAAAATAACAAAGACTATTCATTAGTCTGGATAAATTGGATATGATTCTTAGGATAGCCTAAGTAATTCTGATCAAGTAATCTATTATTTCAAGAGAGAGAAGGTAGGACGGGAAATTGCCCTGCCTACTCTTCATGATTGTACTTGGATTTCCGAGTTTCATAAATGTGCTGCTCATCTTTTGTAGGTACACCAGGCATGGATGATACCATTATCTGTTTGGGGTGTTGCGCTGTTTGGAGTTGCAATCATTCTGGTTATTATTTCTGCATTCCGATATAGGATCAGAAAAGAGGAAGGCTATGAAGCTATAGTCATGTGAGCTTTTCCTTTCAAGTTTGGCTCACCACAGAGATTTTCTGTAGTCTTGTTGTATGACTAATATAATTTTATGCAATATTTACCGGTGCTTTTAATTCCTTTTGGATTCACGGGATAGTTATACTTCAATAAGATCATGTTATAGTTGGATTGTTGATTGAATTTGTAGTACAATATTTCTTTGCATAACTTGGTACATAATGTCAAGGGGTTGGTTCATTTTCTTGTTGCTTGTTGTTGTCGATTTTATATCTCGCAAGTGTACGGATAGTAACAAGTAATAAAGTAGATCTATGAGTCCGGATATCAACTACAATTTGATTTAAAACAAATAGAAGTAGTTATGTTTTCTTTTGTGATTTTTTTTTTTATTTTAAATATCATAAAACGGCAAAAAATGATTTTAATGATAGTGTAAGAGTTAGGATTTATGAGTTCACCCTATCTATCCCCTTAATCTCAATGATCAAATTCTATAATAACAAATAAAATTAGTTATGTTTCTTTTGTGATTTTTAAGCTTAAATATCCTAAAATGATTTTTAATGATGGGTTAAAGAGTTATGATTCATGAGTTTACCATAGCTATTCCCTTAATAATCTCCACTATCAAATTCTACATCAAGTTCTATAACAATTGATTATATTTATCCCGTCGAATTCCAATAACATATTCAATTCTCTCTAGCTCAAATTGGTTCTATTTAACTAAGTCAATTTCAGATATCTATGTGAATTCGAATACACTTTAGTTAAACGTATTAAATCTCTAAGAATCTATGTAACGATCACATTAAATAGAAAATGTATCTCTACACTTTTATACTAGTTTTCGGATTTTACTACGTGGTTTAAACAAATAATATATATCTCTACGTAATTATCGTTCACAAAATCAATAAAATAGTTGTCATTTAATCCAAGTATAGGACTAGAAGTAAAAACAATTCACAAAATCAATTGAAAATTTAAAACTTTTTAATTAAATTAAGGTTCAAAACTAAGTTACAATCATTATCATGACTAGTTACTTTTTTTTTTTTTTGATGGAATGATTAATTACTTAATTAGACGTCATGGAAGAATAAAAATACAAAAAGAAACTAAAGTACATTACCGGGTATTAATGAAAATTGAGAAAAATGTAAAGATCTTGCACCAAGAATCCACTTCTTCTTGTGAAATCCTTGAAACTCCAACTTCTTGATTGATTTATTGACTTTTTCATCCTTTTGGCTTGAATAATATATGTACAATAAATCCCCCAAGTATTGGCTTGAATTTATATGTATAATAAAACTCTACAAACCCCCTTTTAATTGTTGGACAAATGCATGTATTTATAGAACAAGATTTAGGCAAAATCATTGTTCAAATTGAATTCCATCAAAGAGTTTTAAGAATAAAAAGGAAACAAATTCATTTTCCAATTGAACTCATTTTCTCATGTGACTTTAGTCCTTCATCTTCTAATATTGTATTTAAGTCATTTTCATTCAAAAATCATTAATAATTGATATAAGGCAAGTTCTGGAGTTTTTAATTTAGTCCCAGACTTTTTAAATGTCAAATTCAATGCTCGAAACTTATGTATTTTCACCAAATGCTCTATTAATACTTCCAATTTATCTCTTGCAATTTGATTAATCTTCAATTGCTTCAAATAAACTCCAATTAAGCTCCAAACAACCTCTTTTCAAAAAAATTGTATCCAAGTTGTAATTTTCCTACAATTAACATAATTCACAAATTAAATAGATATTCGCTCAATTTACATATAAATAAATAATAATAGAAGTCCAAATATATGCATAAAATGCACTTATCACTTGTATTGTGATGCAATGAAAATGTGTACAGCGCAATACAAAGGTTCATTTATTCAACAAGAATGCTGAAAATTTGACCTCTCCTAAAGTAAAATAAAAAATAAAAATGAAGTTTATGAGGTAGGCTGGCATCAACTTCACTATGGGTGGGTCGAGCCACCTTTACTCGTCACCGTCCAACCTTCAAATTTTTGGCATTGTGGTCTCCAAACTTATATTAGTTTTACCCACCTTAATCGTGATGGATGGTTTTCATTTCGACTCTCATTTTAGTCATTTTTCGGTAGGGATAAAAGTAATATTTAATGTTCATATAAGTTGAGGATTCAGAGAGAGAGAGAGAGAGAGAGAGAGAGAGAGAGAGAGAGAGAGAGAGAGAGAGAGAGAGAGAGAGAGAGAGAGAGAGAGAGAGAGAGAGAGAGAGAGACTCAAAATTGCAATATTCAAAGTTTTGGGATCTTTATTGCAAATCTTCCTTGGTTAAATGGTATTATTTGGTATTGGGAAATATACATAATTAATTTACTTTCAAAATACATTTTCAAATTTAAGAAACTCGTGAAATTCTTTCAAAAACCAGGTGGTCATATTTGCAACCACTTGGTAAATTTTGGTGACCAATTCTATTAATTAAATATGTTAAAAGTCAAAATAACATACAATTTATGGTCACACTTACACATTACTCTCAAATAAAAAAAATGTTATAGTTATAAAGGCCAGTGTTCTAAAAAAGTTCACCTAGGCACCGCCTTGACACGAGGCTAGGGAAAATTTTCCACATCTTGGCCATGAGCGCCTAGTGGCACTTTATTAATTTTTTTTTTATTTTTTCAAAAGAACTTTTATTTAACTTTAATTTCAAGTTTCTAAATGACTTTATCTTTACTAAAGTAAAAAAATAAAAACACATTAGAAAAATTCAAGTAGGAATTGTCTAGTTGAAAGTTGAAACTAAATAGTCTAACTTTTACATATCGAAAACTTGAAACTTGTATAATTATAGAAATTATTAAGTAAATATTGTATTTTATAATTTTAGATGTTTGTAGGTAATATTTTCAGTATTAAATAATTTTTAGAATGATTAAAAATTTAAAATAATATTAGAAATAAGAAGAAAAAAAATTTACGCCTAGGCCTCAATTAAGCTCCTAAAGTTTGAAACTTGACAATCACACCTAGTTACACTTTAGACATTTAGAACACAGATAAAGACAAAATGTGGGTGACAACTATAAATTTAATGAAAAATCGCATATTTTTATAGGAGACAACTTATTTATTGATCACAAATTATCGATTTTATTGGTCACAATTACCTAAATTATTGGTCACACTCTCTTCATCTCATACCAATCCACTCCACCATCAGCACGAACCAAACGTTATTGCAACCTCACCACCAATGCTTGCACCTACAATCACCACCTTCTCCTCAAAATCATCATCACCTCAACCTCCACCTCCACCACACTACCACCTCCACCTCTCACTCTAACCAACCATACCTGAACCACCACCGCACAATCAGAGACGTAGCGTTTGGCGTACCCTATGGATCCGTGGAAATTTCAACTCTGTGTTGTGGAAACAATATTGTGACAAAAGGTAGAAAATAAATTAGGGTTAGGGGGTCAGTGTGGAATGGAGTGTGTGGGTAGGTGGAGTTGGGGTACATGTGATTTTTGAAAGAATAATTCTTGAAATGAAAAATTAAAAAATAGATGTGTGTGTAATTTCCTCTTTCCTATTTGGAGGGTTCTGCTGTACAAAACTACTGTATAACCATTAGGCTGTTTGGCCCAACTATCAAAGCCCATGCGCTGAAGAAAAAAGTCTATTAAGATCATACAAAATATTATTGGAGGAAATTGGGTCCCTTTCGCCCTTCATGTGAGAAAAATTGAAAGATATTGATGAGTTTGTCATTCATTTTATCAAACTTGGTTGTTACAGTAAACAATCTCCACCACATATTCACTCAATAAATTATTCTACACACAAACCAATAAAATTACTATACTTTTCAACCATACATTTTCCAAAAAATACTATTCAAAACTCTATTTCTTCTCCCAAAAATGGAAGACAAACAAGCACTAAAAAGGTTCTATTAGGGGTAAAATAGTGATATTCATTTACACAACAAAATACTTAACTCCTTTTATTTTTTTAGGGTAATTATATTACCACCACAAAATCTAATTGTTGCACCACATTATAATCATACCACAATTAAAATGTATTTTCAATAAATACACCACAACAAATTTACAATTATACTTCTTATTCAATATTTCGTGCCTCAATCCCCTAAAATTTAGTGCAGGCTTTCCCATCATTAATTTTCTCCTCCATTACATAAAATCAAAATTATGAAAATGAATGCAGAAGCTTCATAACTTGCACAACAAGAATTAGAAAGCAAGTTTGAATTGATTAACTCATTGGGAATAACAAATATATAATAAAATTCAAATACCAGTTCATATAAAAATAATATTAAGGACAAAATTATCTAATAATCATGAACATCAAAATTATCTTCACATCAGAAGTTTATAACTGTGACAACATCATGAAGACAAAATTACTAGTGGATGAATCATGGCAGGTGGAGGTTGCCCATAGAAAATACGTTGCTTAAAGTAATTAGCATACAAGGAGTGACGGTAGGTGCCATGGTAATCGGTCGTATTTGAAAAAATTGAGCCTGGATAAAATGATTTATAAAAACAACTTATTCATATAATTATCGACATTGTATATGAAAGGCCAAGACCCACATGTATTAGAGTCAAGATACAAGAAACGTAAAAACAGAAAACCATTAAACTGCAAGAAAGTAAATGAACACAAGAGATTTTTTCGGCCGAAGCCCCAGAGGTTCGGTATACACCTAATCCCCTGTTGAGCATCCACAAAAGGATAACGCTCAGTTGCACTATACTGCCGTCAAACTGGCAACGAAGGTTACAAGAAGGTTAAACAACTAAAAGAATACAAATAGAGACTTATCTCTTCAAGGATTCAACAGATCTTGGTTGAATCACACAAGAATCACCAGATCTGACCTCCACCTCTTTCGAGTTACAGAACCCAACAAATAAACTGACTTCACTATAAGAAATCACGTATTCTAAATCTAACCTTCGTAGGACATGAAAGATAATCAAAGAATTTACAGAGAATCGAATCAGAAGAAAACCCTATCTCTAAACTCTCTCAAACCCTAACCCTCTTTTGAACGCGAGAAGACTCCAGAATGAGATGAACAGTCGTAGCCAGCATATATATCTCAATCCAGATCTCATCCAACGGTCAAGACTGAAGACATGTGTCAGCAGATCACCATAGCCAGCTTATAAGTAAAACCGTGTTTTATAAAGTGCGACAATGACAAAACATAAGGTAGCAAAACCAGGGTTCGAATCTCCAACAATCTCCACCTTGCTACCTTAGTTTTTCAGCAGTAGTAGTGCAGCCAGGAGCTCATCCAGTTTTGTGTCATTTGCTCCTTGTACCTGCAAAGTAATTAGACAGTATCAATGGATAATAGCTTCAAACAATTCTGAAATTTGTTTAAAGGAATTATCTTTGTCCCCATGTCTGAGGGATTAAACTGTGTTGCTACTTTACCAATAGTCATAATACCTTTTGAAATTACATCTCTGATAAAATGGTATCTAATGTCTATATGTTTTGTCCTATCATGAAACATGGGATTCTTGCTCAAATGTATAGCACTTTGGTTATCAGAGTATAGAATAGCATTTTCATCAACAAAACCAAGTTCCTTTAAAAGTCCACTCAGCCAGATACCTTCTTTAAAAGCATCTGAAGCAGCAATATATTCTGCTTCAGTAGAAGATAAAGCTACAATTTTCTGTAGCTGTGATTTCCAACTGATCACAGTACCACATAGAGTAAAGAAATAAGATGAGGTAGATTTTCTATTGTCTCTATCCCCAGCAAAGTCAGAATCAGTGAACCCTTTCAAGGTAACTCCTTCTTTATTCATTTTAAACATAAGACCAAAATTAGATGTACCTTTCAAATACCTTAATAACCATTTTAAGGCATTCCAATGTTCTTCTCCAGGATTACTCATAAATCTACTAAGTATGCTGATACTAAAGGCAAGGTCAGGTCTGGTACATACCATCAAATACATGACTGAACCAACTACATTAGCATAGGGAATTTTTGACATTCTATCAAATTCTTCATCAGTTTTGGGACAGAAATCAGAAGATAGTTTAAAATGGTTGGCAAGAGGCAAAGTCACAGGTTTACAGTCAAACATATTAAATCTCTTTAAGATTTTAATCACATAGTCATGTTGATTTAGAAATAGCATATTTTTATCTTTATCTCTATAAATCTGAATGCCAAGAATCTTTTTAGCAGCACCAAGGTCTTTCATTTCAAACTCAGATTTTAACTTTTGTTTTATAAAATCTATTTCAGATTTATCATAACTAGCAAGCAACATATCATCAACATAAAGTACAAGGTAGAGAGAATTTTTACCTCCATTTCCTCTGCAATAGAGACATGTATCATAATTGCTTCTTTGAAAACCAAGTTTCAGAACAAAAGAGTTAAATCTTTTGTACCATTGCCTTGGGGCTTGTTTAAGACCATATAGAGATTTCTTTAGTAAACATACAACCTTTTCAGAGTTTCCTTTTTCAAAACCAACAGGTTGTTTCATATAAATTTCCTCTTCTAAATCACCATAGAGGAAAGCAGTTTTTACATCTAGTTGATCAAGTTCCCAGTTAAAATGAGCAACTAAAGCAAGTAAACATCTAATAGTAGTATACTTGACAACAGGGGAAAAAATTTCAGTGTAATCTACACCCTCTTTCTGTGTAAAACCTTTAGCTACAAGCCTAGCTTTGTATCTAACATTTTTATCCCCCCCTTCTCCTTCTTTTATCTTGAATATCCACTTACAGTCTACCAGTTTCTGCCCCTGAGGTTTTTCAACTAAGATCCAAGTGTTATTCTTAAGAAGTGAACACATTTCATCTTCCATGGCAGCTTCCAACTCTTTGTATTTTTACTATTAATGGCATCATTATAAGTGTTTGGCTCATTTTCAAGTTGTTCTTGGAAAGTAAACAACGAAACAAATTCATCACAGTCAAATCTGGAAGGTGGCCTAATCTGTCTTCTCTCTCTATCTCTGGTAAGCTGATAATCATTAATAGGTAAAACAGTAGTGTCTGTCTGATTACTAAGATCAATATCAAGTTCATTTAAATTTTCAGTTTCACCAGAGACAGAATCAGATAAGGCAGGGATAGGAGTTCCCTTTTCAGTAGACAGAGACTCCACCTCAAGTTGAACATCTTTATCAGTCAAATTATTTTCTTTTCCTTCAAGACATGGCATGACAGATTCATTAAAGACAACATCTCTTCTAACAATGACCTTAAAGCCTCTCTCTCCCTTAACCCACAGTCTATACCCCTTTACATTTTCACCATAACCTAAGAAAACACATTTAAGTGATCTAGGTTCTAATTTTCCAATACTTTGATGAGCATATGCAGCACAACCAAATATTTTCAAGTGTGAATAGTCAACAGGATTTTTAGACCACACAGCTTCAGGTATTTCAAAATTCAGAGAACTAGTAAGACTTCTATTAATCAGGTATGCAGCAGTTTTTACAGCTTCCCCCCAAAATAATTTTGGTAGGCCAGAACTTAATAGCATGCATCTAACTTTGTTTAGTAAAGTCCTATTCATTCTTTCTGCAATGCCATTTTGTTGAGGAGTATAGGTGACAGTTCTATGTCTTAAAATACCACAATCTTTGCAAAAACAATTGAATTCATAATTACAAAATTCCAAACCATTATCAGTCCTTAAAATTTTTATCCTATAATCAGTTTGATTTTCAACTTGAGTTTTCCAATCTTTGAAAACAGAAAATGTTTCATCCTTTGACTTTAATAAGAAAGTCCAAATTTTTCTTGAAAAATCATCAATGATCAAAAGATAGTATTTATAGCCAGACAAAGTACAGACAGATGCAGGACCCCACAAGTCAGCATGTAAATATTCAAGTATCTGTTTGGTTTTATGAATCCCTGGCAAAAATTGAAGTTTGACTTGTTTACCAATCAAACACTGTTCACAAGAACCAATGTCACCAAAATTTTGATTTCCAAAAACTCCTTTACTTTGTAATGCGTTTAAACTCTTTTTACCAATATGACCAAGTCTTTCATGCCACAGTTTAGCTAAAGAGAAATTTTCAGTTAAAGCAGCAGCAGTCAAACCAAGCAAAGGTTTTGCCTTTAAAAAATATAGGCTATGTCTCTTAGGGGAGCTAATGATCAAGTCATTCCCCCTAAGAATTTTTATGTGTCCTTGACCCAACTTTATGTCGAACTCCATGTCATCTAACATTCCTAGAGACACCAGATTCCTTTCCAATTCAGGTACATATCTAGTTCCTTTCAAAAACAGAATGTTACCATTCTCAAGTAACAACTTCACAGTTCCTATTCCACAGATTTTACAGGTCATGTTGTTACTCATTATAACTTGCCCACCAGTTGTTTTTTCAAAATCAAGAAAACAATTCTTATTAGGGCACATATGAAAGGAGCAACCTGAATCAAGAATCCATTCATCATTCAATTTTTTCTCAACATTAACCAAAACAAGACCATCCTCAGTTCCCTCATTATTATACACTAAGGCAGCATTCCCATCATCAGACTTCCTTTCTTTCATTTCATTCTTCTTTTTATAACAGTCTTTAATAAAATGTCCAATTTTCCCACAGTGAAAACATTTTTTCCCTTTTGCAGCATTTTTGGATTTATTCTTGTCACCCCATCTGGATTTATTTTCATTAAAGCCCTTGAAGTGATAACTAGGTTTACTGTGACCCTTCCCCCTTATCATAAGAGTATCTCCATTATCTTTTGCCTCTGATTTTATTTCTAATGCTTTATTTCTAAGGGCATTAATAATAATATCAATGGTCAGGTCTTCCCTACCATATTCTAAGGCAATCTTGATGTCTCTATATCTGTCACTAATGGAGTTCAACAAGACCACAGTCAGCTGATCTTTTGAGAGTTTCTCATCACAGTTGGCAAGGTCTTGGGTCAATTTTGTAAACCTATTCAAATTCTCATCCAAGTCAACAGAGGGATCCATTTTGAAAGAAAAGAGTTGTTTTAACAAATAACATTTGTTTGGAATAGTTTTGGTCATATACTGACTTGTGAGTTTGGTCCAAAGTTCTGTGGCAGTTTTGGTTTCACCAATGGTTCTTATCACATTATCAGATAAGTACAAGAAAACAGTACTCCAAGCAGTTTCATCAAGTTCAATTTTCTTAGCAGTAGTCATTTCAGGTGGCCAAGATCCATCTAAAGCCCTAACACACTTCATTTGCATTAGGATAGCCTTCATCTTTTGACACCACATATTAAAATCAATTTTCCCATCAAATTGAGCAACTTCAAACTTGGCAGAAGCCATATCAGTATAACACACAGAATGCAGAGATATGAATCAAACTATAAGGCAGTGCACAAGAGACCACGTAACAGCCAAGCAATTTCACAAATGTAGTATATATATAGTACACAGATATTCATTTAGATCAAAAGCAGATGAGAGACACAAAACAGAGATCACAAAGTCTATGTTTCAGTGATTTCTCCTTCAAGATTCTCCTAATACACACCCGTTCTGGATTTATCTCAGATTCCCAAGACCTCACAGGAGTCTTTGGACAAAGATTAGTCTCCAGGGGGTATTTGTGTATGGTAAATCAAGGAAGAATATCGAGAAACGTCTAATGCAGAAAAGTAAACTTTTCAGAGATTAGAAAGATCTCACCCAGTGAGTTTTTTTCAACTCAGTGTCCTTCAGTACTGCTTATTTTGCAGTTCCAAAAAATTATTAGATCTGTAACAGATCACACAGCTTTCTTCGAAGATCCAGGTATCTTGCTCTCAGTCCAAAAGCTCTGATACCACTGAAAGGCCAAGACCCACATGTATTAGAGTCAAGATACAAGAAACGTAAAAACAGAAAACCATTAAACTGCAAGAAAGTAAATGAACACAAGAGATTTTTTCGGCCGAAGCCCCAGAGGTTCGGTATACACCTAATCCCCTGTTGAGCATCCACAAAAGGATAACGCTCAGTTGCACTATACTGCCGTCAAACTGGCAACGAAGGTTACAAGAAGGTTAAACAACTAAAAGAATACAAATAGAGACTTATCTCTTCAAGGATTCAACAGATCTTGGTTGAATCACACAAGAATCACCAGATCTGACCTCCACCTCTTTCGAGTTACAGAACCCAACAAATAAACTGACTTCACTCTAAGAAATCACGTATTCTAAATCTAACCTTCGTAGGACATGAAAGATAATCAAAGAATTTACAGAGAATCGAATCAGAAGAAAACCCTATCTCTAAACTCTCTCAAACCCTAACCCTCTTTTGAACGCGAGAAGACTCCAGAATGAGATGAACAGTCGTAGCCAGCATATATATCTCAATCCAGATCTCATCCAACGGTCAAGACTGAAGACATGTGTCAGCAGATCACCATAGCCAGCTTATAAGTAAAACCGTGTTTTATAAAGTGCGACAATGACAAAACATAAGGTAGCAAAACCAGGGTTCGAATCTCCAACAGTATACCATAAATTGAGAAGCATAAAGATCAACATAAAGTGAGAACATACAGATCAACGTAATGATTGTGATGTCTTGTTAATGTTAAAAAGTAGATTTAAAAGTTGGTTAATTAAGTAATTTCATTTAGGGGCCATTTAAGTAAACACTAAACTTGTGGTGTAATAATAAATTTTGTGGTGATAATATAATTACCTCTTTTTTACCTCTATAAATTGGATCCATGGATGAAGGAGGTGAAATCAAAAGTGGCCGAGAGGAAACATGGTACGGTCGAATGAACTTCAATGAAGAGAAATCATAAGTTCAAGCTCGATTTAGTCTTTGTTATTATGATTTTATTGATTTTATTTTTTTTTTTATAATTTCTAGGGTCTTTTCTTGTTTGAAATCCTATGATTTTCTTATTATTTGATGTATCATGTGAACATTTGATGTATCTATTATCTACAAAAGTGAAAATATGTAGTTTACTTACTAAGTTCGACCTTACGTGCGGAATTATTCTATTAAAAGCAACAAGTCACTTTTTAACAGTTTCTAAATGATTAAGCATACAATTCATTTATTATACGTTTGAATACCATAGTTTATAATATGAAAAGTAATAAAGAATGAACACCAAAATGATGACAGAGAAACTCAACTTAGTAAAAATTCCGGGACCAAGTCATTTGCCTCCACTATAGACAATATGAATTACAGTCTGTTTCCAGCCTAACAAATTCCACTAGTTCCAACTGTTGTAATTCCTGTAATCTCCAAGATTTGTTGTTCCTCCAGACTCACGATCTGCTACTGTAGATACTATCTAGCCAACCTACTAGATCTCCCAATCTACCTCCTGTAGCTTTCAAGATCAGCTGAATTCCAGACTCCCAATCTTCTTCAATTGTCTCTTCCAAATGGATATTCAGGAATCACCTATTCATGTTCTTCTTCCTGCGCTTGTAGTCCAACCTCTCTCAACCTCCAGAAACTTCTGAAGTCCAAATGAGAAAGTATCTTCCTCAAAGTGTTAAGGAAGTCGGGTGTTTTGGATTCACGAACCTTGATGTTTTCCCAAAACTTGGTTACTGGATCTCAAGAATGATATGGATGAGTCACCAAATAATTATGCTATTATATCTCTCAAAATATGATGTGGATATGTTATAAATGAAAGCACAATGAAGCATCCACCTCGAATTCGTCTCAGACATCTGTATTTATAGTTGTGGACACTTAGGTGTTATGTGCCGTGTAAAACTCTTCAAAATCGCGAATTAGATCTGGCCGCATAAATATGTCGCTCGAGCGAGGGAGCATGTCGCTTGAGCTAGGGAGCTGTCGCTCGAGCAACAACGGGGCGATAGGCGGGCGATAACGTCTTTGTTTCTATCGCTCGAGCGTAAGTCAGGCGAGCAGCTAGCGAAATTCCGACGCCTCATTTTTCTTGTTTTCAACCTATAACCTTAACTTAACTCATCTATACAAAATTGCATCCAAGTCCTTAACTTTTTACAAGTGTTCAATTAAGATCATTTTGTTCACAAACATGTCAATTATAACATTAGATCTAACAATCTCCCCATTTGGCATTTTGTGACAAAACCATACAAATAAAGTCAAGGAAATAAAATAAACTTCCCAAACTATACTACCCAAGTTATTCAAGTTCTTCTACTTCTTGTATTCTTTGGTAAACCTATTTCCTGAAATCAAACACTCAATACCCAGTGTAAAAGCACGTGACACATGAAATCAAAAACTCTTGAACACAAATAAACATGCTAGTTTGAGACGTGACATTAATGTCAATCAAAACACCAACCGAAACATTAACATCTCAAAACATCAAAACTCAAACAGCTATGCATATGATATGCAATGCACATTCTTCCCCTTACTTCAAGTTCTCAATGTTTGTATGCAGTAGGCAAAATGTATCTATGTCTCTCCCCAACAACGCCTCAGACATTAAATGCAGATGCAAATCAAATTTCAATTTCATTAAATGCTCCCCTATGTATATTATCTCTCCCCTTTTTTGTCACAAATGACTAAGGGTGCAATTTCAAATTCAATCTTAAACATGAATATATAATAGTCCAAGAAGCAGTTGATAACATGCACAATCATAATTAACAAGTAGTAAACCTCCCCACATACTCAATTTAAGTCAGAATGGAGTAAATTGTATAAGTGACAATGTGTGTAAAGTATCACCAATCCTTTGTAAGTATGACTCCAAACCTTAATTTTGTGAGACATGCAAAACATCACTGTCAATAAGTGTATTCCTCTACTTATAAAAATCAAACCATTTAAAACTTATTAGGACCTATAAATAAAAGCTCATTTTGTATTTGATATTTTCTTTTCTCCCACTGACTTTGAGCATATTTTATTTTCATATCTTTCAATATTGTAAGCTCATTATTATTTTTCACATTTTAAGTGTAGACTCTTCTTCATTAAGTGACTAAAATGACCCATGCAGCGAACTTTAGGTTAGTTAACCCAAGTCAGTTGACCATAGGCACTAGGTTATGAGAAACCCCGCATGCTTAATTACTCGAATTAAATAGGCTCCAAAGAGGAACATAGGATATTGAGTATTTTATTATCGAGGATAAACTTGAGCTTAGAACTAATAAATATGGTCAATTCATGTTCAAAGTTACATTACTAACATGTGATTATCATCCCAAATCTCACACACACGGTAGAATCCCACTAACAATTTCATAGTGTGCAGTGCAGATGGTACATGAAGACACCTATACTAAGTACTTCATAACAACCTGAGCAAGTAATGGAAACTATGCTACAACTTATCAATTATGTACATACATGATCACAACATGCAAGTTTTAGAAAGTCATATATTATGCTGTAATAAAGTTACTATTCCCATTTTTTGTTTTTCAATTTTTCAAATTTTTTTTTAATATTAAAGTATGAACGCACCAAACACACAAAAAAACAAATAAAACAAAATGTATGAGTTTTCTACATAGAAAACAAATAAATATGGTGCATACATAAATCAATGTCTCATAATGATAAAGCACGAGTATGCACCAAACATACCTAATCAGCTAGGTATGCAAATGCTCTTACCTTTGAGAGCACCGTGATCTATTTCATAATTTTTCAGATCACTTTTATTCACCCAAAATTGCCTAGTGATAGGAATATTTCCGGTCATCTGTGTCATTAACGTAACCAATTTACTTACCTGATTAGTAAGGAAGTTAATCTGACCAACATAATCCTGATTCTTATTTCTATTTAAGTTCTCATTTCTATTTATGTTCAGGAAATGATGACACATAATCTTTATGTGTCCTAACTCATCGCAGTGAAAACGTGTAGGGATAAACCTAGGACCAAAGGTATGTGGACGCTGATGTCCATTCCTAGGTCGACGGGTCCTACGCTGTCTAGTACTCATCTGTCTAACAAATCCTTTATCCTTAAGATCGGGGTTAGGCACATGTTTAAGTTGGTCAATAGCAGGGACAAACGTGATCTTAGAAATACTAGCACTGTTTTTCTTAAAACCTAGACCTCCTTTATTTCCAGCCGGCTGTACTTCCCATTCCTAAAATGTTATCTAACTTTTTAGAACCACTAGAGAAGGCAAGCAATTGAGACTTAGAATATTCTAGATCACTCAGAAGGTTCTTAACCTGGATTTCTAAGGTCTCTTTCTCAGTGGTCAACTCGCCAACTCTCCTAGAAGACTTCTCAATCTCACCGGTGAGGTTCTTAACCTGAGTCTCTAAAGTTTCATTCATAGATTTCACTTCACTTAGAATCGAGGTAGACTCCTTAATGTGCGCTACTAACTTCTCATTTTCTAATTCAAGTTCCTTATTTTTCGCACTCAAGGCTTTATTTTTAGTAAGAATCTTAAGATTCTTCTCATACATCTTATCATAAGCATCTTGGATATCTTCCTCACTCACAAACTCTTCATTAGAATCCTCATCATTATCTAAGTCCTCTTCTCTTTCACTTCCCTAGTCGAATCCATTCTTAATTCTCGTAGTAAAGACTATATTTTCCACTTTCCTCACGAGTGGATTCCTCACTCTGATTGTCCGAGTTAGACTCGTCATTAGTGAGGGTAGCATTCATAACCTTATCCGAATTCCTCCTACTGCTAGGGCACTCACTCCTAATGTGGCCAAAATCTCGACAATTATGGCACCTCACAGATTTAGATTTTCTCCTAGATTCACTTGGCCCACATTTGTGTCTCTCTTGAGGGTTTTTTTCTTCCTAAACATTTTTCAGAACTTTTTAACCAAGTAAGCTAACTCTTCATCATCCGGTGAATCAGAATCAGAAGATTCGGTCCGAATGTTTCTCATGGATTTCATGGCCAGAGATTAATCTTTAACATGTTTATCTAAGATCAGCTCATACGTCTGGAGGGATCCAACTAACTCCTATACCTTAATGAAATCTATGTCCTTACTTTCTTCAATTGCCGTGATTTTAGGATTGAAATGCTTGGGTAAGGATCTAAGAATTTTATGCACTATCTTAAGCTCGGGGATTTTCTCTCCTAGGTTGAAGCCAGAGTTCACTATGTCGTTTAGGCTCACGTAGAAGGTATCAAATGTCTCATTTTCTCTCATTCTAATCTCCTCAAACCTAGTGGTCAGCATTTGCAATTTCGAGTTCTTAATAGCCTGAGTTCTCTCATGTGTGGTCTGTAGAATATCTCAAACTTCTTTAGTAACCTCACACATAGATATTCTCCTAAATTCTTCTGGGGAAACTGCCATAAATAAGGCATGTAAGGCTTTACTGTTCCAGTTACATTCATCTAAGTTCCAGTTAAATTAACTTTTTACAAGTGTTCAATTAAGACCCTTTTATTCACAAACATATCAATTACAACATTGGACCTAACAAAAAGAATCAGAGGAAACTTGAGAAGTTAAAAAAATCTTCAGAAGCATTAAAGTTGACATTTTCAGACATTCTTCGAGTGCAAATATGATGTCCAAAAGATTTGGATAAAATATTGACAAATTTCCTACCTTAGATTTTAGGAGAAGCTAGGACCTTGAATTTAATATCAGTGCAGAGATGGTAGTACATACCGAATTTGGAAGAAATGAGAACTAGATTTTCAGAAAAATTTTAAGTCGTATCAAGATTATATCACTAGAGTGGACTTACAATAATGAGATATTTATTTTTTTACTCTATAATATGGTTTAGTAGAGGTATACCTTAAAAAAATTGGTTCACAATTAACTTTGAATCGATGGTGGTGAGTTGGGTGTTGTTACCACGGTGGTTATAAATTGGGTCATTCCATGATGAATGTGAAAATCAACCACATAAATGCATAAAAGGCGTTTGTGAAAATGAAAATTGGATATGAATTAAGGTTCTGCATTATAAAGTGTTACCACTTCCCTTTTGTTCACTAGCATTTGGTTGGTGACTCCAACATTTTTACCCAAAGGGCATAACGATATATAGCAATAGAGGCCTTGATCTGTATAGGTGTGTTCTTCATCTAAAGTGTACATGGAGATTTGATTATAATATGAATAGGCGTCCATGAAGCTAGTATCTTGTGCCCCATTGTGGCGTCAACCTGTTGATCAATTTCGGACAAAGAAAAGTTGTCATTGGGGCACGCTTAATTCATATTAGAGAAATCAGTACAGCTCCACGTCCATTATGTTTTAGCACCAGGACAGGATTGGAGATTCATTTAGGGTACTGAGCTTATCTGATAAAGGCATTGGCCACAAATTTATTGATCTTTTCTTTAGTGTTTCATATCGTTTCGAGTTGAAGAGCTCTCGCTTCTGTCTATAAGGACTAAATTTGGGGTCATTTTTAAAAATGTGATAACTAATTTTTAAATCAATGCCAACCATGTCTCCGTTCTTCCATGTGAAGATGTCTAAGTATCAACATAAGAATTCCTTGAGGGTGTAGCCTTTTCGCCCTTCAACATGTTCTTTCCAACCTAAAGCACCCTCGTAGGGTCTATCGAGAAGCCTTCCAGCTCTTCTACTAGGGTATTCGTAATTCGAAATCAGTGGTGTAGGGTCCAACAAATCAAATATTGTCCCCTTTTAAGGGTTATTTCTGTCTCAGTCCATTCTTTAGGGACTTCGACTAGGTCTTCTTCTGAAGGGGGATCTACCATCTCAACATTTTCCTTTCTTCAGGGGCCCCCATTCTTCAAGTTATTCGATCATTTCAATGTCCACTACACCATGTTGACCTTATAGTAAACTGCCTTTCTAGAGGAGTTTATGTAGCATTCCTTATCTTCAGGTTTCTTTTCTTTTATGGTAGGGATGCTATGATCCATAAGGAATTTCATGCATAGATGATGTATGGAGGTGATTGCCCAAAGCTCTTTTAGGATGGGTTATCTAGACACTTGGTGGTAGATTGACATGTTATCTACCACCAAGAATAACATGTAGTTGTGAGCCACCTGGACTCTACTCCCATTTCTACAACAAGAGTGATTTTGCATCTAGAGGTTAGTTATCGCGTGTAAACCCAAAGAGTGGGTTGATGGTGGGAGTTAGAGGGTGATCTACCTACATTTATTAAAGTTAGCTTCGAAGATGATATCGGCAAAGCTTTCATTATCCACCAGAATTCACTTCAACCTCTCTCAGACAATGTTTCTCTCACCATCAACCATTGTATTGGGAGGGTTTGTGCCCCGCTAAGATCTTCTTTAGTGAAGGTAATGAGTTCTGCCACTCTTCATCCAGGGGGTTGGTTGTTGATTATGTAGCTAGTCTTGGGGGTCTCTCGCTTCCTTGACATAGTTCCTTTGGGTACTTTTGGATACCCGTCCACACAAGTCTCCCCAAAGATAATGTTTATCTCTCGAACGAAACCACTATCGATGTCCCTTAGGAATATTTTCTTTGTCTTTGCCCATCTTAGGGCCTAGCTCTTCTTTTTTCGTCTCTCGCCTTAGTCAAGGTAATTATCCCTAGGGGATTTTTTTATCTCTTCTTATTGGGGTTGTGCATGCTACCTTGATGTGACGAATTTCCATTTTTTTGTTGGTGGAGATCTCCACTCCTAGGTCTACGAGGATTGCTCCTTTTGCTGGTGTTTACTTATTGTGGCAGTAATAAGTGGTTGTGATCTTTAGTCCTTGGGTGTCTAGAATATGGTATGAATGTTGAGTCCTTCCTCAGTTCCTTGAGGACGAAGATAGCCTCTGCATCGGAGATGTCTTCATAGTAGATCTGCTCATCAGCAAAGCTAATCTAGTAAATTTTCAGCGATTCACTAGCTATCATATCACGGAGGGGTTGAATTGCAGCTGCTTTTGGTCTTGAAGACACAAACAAGGAGAGGAACTACCTTTTTAGATTCAGCCAACTCATAATACTTCTGGGGTGAAGCTCGTTAGGCCACATCATAGCTCCTCTAGTGAGAGTTAAGTAGAAAGTCTTGCACTTCGATGTTAGAAAGGCTCCTCTTTATCCCATCTAGGTCTTGTCAGTGTCGTGATGATCTTCGTGATCACTTTTTCCTTTATACTTGGACATTTTGGGCACTATGAAGCTAGGAGGGACAATGTCCCTTATCTCTTAGGAGAATGGGGGGTAATCATTGTCTTCATCTGTAGCGCCCCGAGTTCTGTTAACCCGGATTGCCATATAAGTTATGGCAAGCATAATAATATCATATATCTCATATGACAAATTCTCTTCTCATGCATTAAAGCATATAATTCACGTAAATTCACATAAGACATGCAATTATAATTTAAACTAATTAATGGTGGCGAGTCTACCTCAATCTATCTCGAATCACCTAAAAAGTGGAGCGGAAAAATAACTTCAAGCTCTCAATCGTCCGTACGTTTCGTCTAGCCAAAAATAGAAATTAGGTTTGAATTAGTATTTCGAAACTTTAAAGTCTTAAAGCGATAAAATAAAGTTTAGGGACCTAATTGGATATTTATTAAAATTGAATTTGACAAATCTAAGGGTTGAAAATACCATTTTCAAAGTATTGGGGCTAAATGTGAAAAATAGGAACTCTAGGGACTTAATTGAAAACTATTGAAACTGAAAATAAAAGTTTAAGGGCTGAAATTGAACTTTTAGAAGTTAAGGACTAAACTGTAAATATATTAATACTGAAAATAAAATTAAAAGGGCTGAAATTATAACTTTTACAAGTTAGGGACTAAACTGTAAATATATTAAAACTGAAAATAAAACTAAAAGGCTGAAATTAAACATTTTATAATTTAGGGACTAAATTGAACATTTACTAAAATTAAAAACAAAATTAAGGAATTGAAATTAAAACATTTAAATAACAACTTTAAAAAAAAGTGGGACTTAGGGCTAAAATTCTAAAATTAAAAAAAAAATAAAAACAACGTAACCCATCTCTCTCTCTCTCTCTCTCTCTCTCATTTTCGAATAGAGAGAGAGAGAGAGAGAGGAGGGCTCCGGCGGGGAAGGGCTCTGTCTCTCCCCCGTTTTCACCACCGGAGGTCAGCTCAGCGCCACTGTCGCGTGGTGGCGCCGACGTATGGGTGGAGGTGGCAGGGTGGTGTTGGGCGCACGAAGCGAAGGCTTGGGCTCGATTTTCGTTCGGTTTACTTAGTTTAAATGATGAGGTAAGTTGTGGATTTTTTCTTGATTTTGTGTGGCTGTTGGTGGGTTGGTGTTTTAGGTGAGGTTGGCTGTCGATTTTTGGGTTGCAGAAGTGGCGGTTTTTTAGTGGATTTTAGGTGAAGCCGTGAATGGTGGTTTGGGCAACTGCGGTTGTTCGTGGCTGCTCAAGTGGCGGTCACGGTGGTGGTGAAATGGGAGGCTGAATGTGGATGGTGAAGGTGACTGGTGAAATGGGGATGTTGGTCTCGTGAGTTGGATGTTGGGGGTTTAGGCAGTGATGGTGTGGTTGGTTCGATTGATAGTGGAATGGTGGTTTCAAAGTTGAGTTGAGGTTGCAATGGAGGGGCTGCAATTTGGGCTTTAGCTCAGTGCAGTGTCTGGTTTGAGGTGAGCTTGGTCTTGGTTTGGAAATGGTGACTGTGGTTGGCAATAGCTTATCTGCAGTCGGGTTTAGGTGTTCTACTGGAATGGATTGAGATTGGCTGTTGATGAAAGGGCTGCATTGAGTTGCAGTTTGTGAGTTCACTGTTGATGCTAGAAATGGATATTCTACCATCAATGGTAACTTACAGTGAATGACTAAGGAATAGTGACTTATCAAAAGAAAATGGTTGCTACGTGAGTGTGAGGAGAGGGAAAATGAGATGAGGGTGAATAAAATAGGAAATTCTAGGGCACAAATCCCTAGGTAATAATTGGGCCAGAAAGTTGGGCCTAGAATTTGGGCTGTAGTGTATTCTTTTAGTTTGGGCCTAAATGAATTGGGGCTAAACATCAATATTTGGACCTGACATGATTGGACTTAATTGAAATGGACTAAATAAATTGGATTCTAAAAATAAAATTATGGTACTTATAATTATTCGAAAAATGAATTTGATTTGAAAATTTAAATTCGTTTATAACGGTTAGACGAACGCGTTTTCACTTTAACGTTAGGAATTAGCGACACGTTTTTCGAGAAATAATTTTATTTTATTTAAAAGTTCTCGGTCGCTACATCATCCAACTCATAAGACTTAATGCTCGCTCTGTCTACTCCATAATGGGATGGCATTTGATGGGGTTGGATGCTCTTTGTCTGCTCCATTGTCACCTCTTAAGCACACCTACTCTCTCGCCTATTTCTACGTGGGGGTTCATTTTGGGTCTATTTCTAGGCGCCTTATTCTGAGCCTATTTTTAGGCACTCCGGCTCCTAACCTTTCAAAGACGTTGGCATACCTATCATGTAACATCCTGAATTTTACTTACCTTTTACGTAGGCTTACATTTTGTTAATTTAATTTTGATCATTAGCAAATTAATTGGTCCATGTCTAGCCTTGTCACCACGCTAAAGTCCATAAATTGAAATGATAATACAATTCATGTATTCTTTTCTAAAAAAAGGAAGAGAGAGAGAGAGAGAGAGATTTATTTCCTTAATTGTGATTTTAAATTATTTTCGTAAGTATTATGATGGCCAAATAAGTAAGTATAGTAGACGTTAATAAAAATATATGAATATGAATCTCATTTTATATATCACGTTAAATTACATAAATTGGGCTCAAGAACAAAATCATTTTGAACGAAATATGCTAAGTTATTGTGGTTGAAATAGAACTAAAGTTTGCATTGATTGGTTGAAATAGGTGTGGAGGTTTGACATGTTAAAGCAACTAACCTTATCCTTTTATTTAATATTTGCTAGTGGTGTGTTCACGAAAATATGTTTCGAATTTAAATCACCGCAAGTGTACGGTTCGTTGACAAGTAATAAAGTGGAAATTGTAAAATTTCGAGTATCGTTCCCACGAGGATTGATCTAACCTAATTTCTATTATTGTAACCTTAACCGAAACTATAAAACTCAAATTGGTAGTTTTTGTGATTTTAATATGAAATTGTAAATAAAATGCAAATTAAACTAGAATTGCGATGTAATTGTAAAACAATGGTTGAATGCAAAGTTTGAGAAAATTAATATATGGAAAAGCGCACTAGGATCCCGAATCACCAAGCAAAGTTCACTCTTAACCCCTATTTCACAATTTGACAACACAATGAATCGTTTGAAGAATCAATGTTTCTAACCTATCCAACAATCTCTTTCGAGTAAAATTGAACATATCCTAGTATACCATTTGACTATATTTCTATGACAAATGCAATATATAAGAATGCATGAAGTTTTGTAAACACTTAGAGATTCACGTAATGCATATCGGTATATTTCTATCCTTTATGAACAAAACGACGATTTACACCTTGTTGAATTTATTTCCCTTCTTTCGAATGCATGAAATAAATCACCTAAACTCACACAATTATCGTCGACTATAATCACGGAGACAATAAGCGTATGTAAATCATTCAAAATCATCAAAGTGTTTGAATATCAAATTGCAAAATAGAATTAAAGAGTTCACAATGCGAGGTTCATCGTTCACCTAGTACATAAAAAGTCTAGCCTAACATAATGAAATTAAAACAATAATAAAAATGATAGAATGAAAACATCACCAAGAATTGGAGTTTTGGATCTTGAATCTTGAATCTTGATGTAAAAACCCTTGTTCTAGCCTTCGATCTTGCTCAAAGATGTTGTTTTTCTCTCTAGGAAGGAGTAAAACCTAGTCTAGGACGAGTTTAGGCTTTTATAGTTGCCCTAGAATCATTACCATAAGAGTTGTAGTTGAAAAAGGAAACTTAAGAATTTCTCGCCCAGAATACCCCTTGCTATAGCAAGGTATATTTTCATGCTGTAGCATGGGCAAAGTAAATCCTTCCTGAAAATCTCTGTTGAGGTCTGGGCTATAGCAAGGTAAAATCTCATGCTATAGCATGGAAGAATTTTCGCTTCTAGTGCAAATTGGTCCTCAATCTTCTTTTCATTTCACTTTTGGAATTTCTTCCTCTTCCATCTTCTTCTAGTCATCCACAATATTGACAATTAGATCTTTAGCGAGGTTCCATGCTCGGTTCGTCGTTCGGGTCAACTTATGAATAATTGCGATTTAGTCCCCGAACTTTCATTTCCTTCCATTTTGGTCATTTTCGCCTTTTTTCGCGCATATTTCATTATTTCCATCAAAGTAAACCTACAAACACAATTCATATTGAATTAAGCCTTATTCAAACATTTATATCAACAATTAATCATGTTTTGTCGCATAATTAAGTGCACAAAACGCACTTATCATGGTGTATTACGTGTGTGTAAGTTTTGGAAACATGAGATAGTTTTTCTCGATCACTTTGCCATTTTCATTTACCCGCTCCTCAACCATATTTACCTCATACTTATAAACACACGGTCATTTGGTACACACAAATTATCAACTCTATATATTTTGCTATTTCACCAAGTCAAGACATTTGGAGAAGATTTGAATTAAAATAAATTCTTTTTTTCAAGTTTTTTAGCATTTTTAGATTTTCATTTAAGGTAAGATACATAAGGTGCAGTAGTTAAAATTCTTATTTCTCCATGATATTTATATTATGATTTCATTTACTGCCTTAAAAAATTAAGTCAAGTTTATATTAAATCATTCGAAAGAGACAGTCAAGTCCTATTACGATAAACCCCTCAGGATGTGGAATTCTAAAAATATTCTTTGAACTATGTGTTATCGTGATCAGTTGCTCTAAATCTAAAACTGTTGGATATGAAATGTTTCATATATATTTATATTATGTTGACTATAAATTTTGCATGTATTTTACTGAGTGTTTTATTTAAAATATTCACATTTACAAAATTTCATATTTGAATGGGTTGTGCTGAACGCATAGGAAGATTGAACGAATGGATTATTATGGGTTCTCAAATTAAAAGTAAATTTTATGCACGTTCGTGGCTAGATTTTCATTTAGTATTTTCAAGTTTGGTATTTGCACATTATTTATGAGTTTTAACATTCATGTTTTATTTGTATTTCGTTTAAATGGACATTTGAATGATGTTATTTAAATATTATGTGACTACTTTCTTCAAATTTGTGGAGTAAAATTATTGTCTCCCCTTTTAGTTACAATGAAAACTTTAGGAGCAGTTCTTTTCGTATTTCAATTTTTAGTTTTGAGTTTTGAATTTATTTTGAGTTTTGTGTTTTGAGTGTCTATCTTGAGATTGTTGAAAATACATTCTTTTTGTCATTTTAAAAAGCTGTTTAAAAAAAAATGTGTTTACTTTCTAATTTTGAAAAACTGATTATTCAATATATATATATATATAACAAAGCAAAAGCGGCTGCCATTGTGGTTAAGGCATTGAAATTCCATACTGGTGACCCGAGTTCAAATCTCAGTCACCTATCAATTTATTTTTAAAAAAAATTGTACTATGCATATAAAAAGAAAATTCATTTGTATTGAATTGCGATGAAACATAATCGAACTCATGACCTTTAGAAAATCCGTGACTATCCCAACTAAAATATCCCGCTATTGGCAAAATTTGATCGTTTTCTACATTTTGAAGTTTTGACTTGGTTTTAGCTGAAAACGGTCAAAAGGATTTTGCGTTTTTTGTTTTATTTGTAAATTTTAAACTCGTTTTTGGAAATTCATTTTCGAAAATAAGTAAGAAAACGTGTTTTCAATGTTCTCGAAAACTGAAAACTGAAAATTGCCTAAAAATAGCAAAGAGAACATGCTCTTATTTTCTCAAAAACAAGAATTTATATGATCATGTTGTTATACAAAAATATATATATATAATAAATAAATAAAAATTTTGGTAGCATTTTGAGTTTTTAAAATTTTAAAAACTTGGGGCGTTACATATCAAGTCTTCATTCTCGTTTGTATGTAAGAGAAAAGTTGTCTTTCACATTTAACAAGCTTGCTGTAAGTTGGCCTTGGGGACAATTTTGTGATACGTCAACCTCCAAGTCTTTTAATGGGGTTAATGCCTCTTTCGCCTTATTAGTTTTGGGGCATGTCGCTTTGCACCTCCTCTCTTGTTGGTTCCTCAATTGACCATGGAAGAAGCCCTGATAGGGAATGTTGGGAGGCATTTGCGTGCGTGTTGGTGCTTCAATCTGATGGGGGATGAGTTTCTTAGTGGAGTTTTGCGCCGTGATGCTTTACATGTTGGTAGCAATGGTTGCCATCTATTAGTATGGCGTGCAAAGACCCTTTTACCTCTTCGATAATGAGTTCATTTGGGGTTTGTTCGGGTCAAGGGTATCTTCTTATGAGATCTTTCTCACCGCTCTTATAAGGTTTTCACTTTCTTCATTTGCACTTATTTTGTCAAGACACCTCTTTTCTTCAAAGGGGGTCTTCTTGAGTTCTTTTTCTTCTAAGTTTGTCCATTTTTCAAGGAAAACTTCAAACACGCTACCTTTTATTAACTTTGAGGATCAAAAAGGCTAAAAATAAGGGGAAAAAAAACTTGGCTCTTTTTTCAAAATTTTCACTTTTTCTTTAATAAAAAACAATATGGCCAGTTTGATTTGGCATTGCTTTCCATGGAAGATGGAAATTAAATTCCACTTCCACATTTTTGCATGTTTGATTGACTAAATTTTTCGTGAAATTGGTTTTTCACATTTTCTTGATTTTTGAGGAAAAGTTTTTCCCATGAGTTTGGTGCGAAAAGCTTTTCTAGACAACCTTTTTATTTTTTTGACAATGAAAACAAATTATATCCTCAATTGTAACAAATTATATCTCTTTAATTGACAATTTTTATGGAAAATAAAGTCAAACGAAAATGAATATCCTTTTGATAGCACACATTTTCCAACTTTTATAGTGTTTGATAGGCAAAATTTTCCCGGGAAAATAGAAAATATTTTCCAACTTTCCAAATTTTCCATATTTTTGAGGAAAATAAATTCTTGATATTTTGGTGGGTAAATATTTTCCAGGTTTTTTTTTTTTTTTTTGGCAATTAAAAAAATTATAGACACAATGATTAAAAAAAATTTCACATTTATTGACAATTTACATGCAAAACAAAGCCAAACGAATAGTATTTGGTATGGTTATTTTTTTCAATATTTTTTTTGGAACAAATTCTAAACCCAATGGTAGAAAACATTATCACTTTAATGGACAATTTTCATAAAAAAAACGAAGCCAAACATACACCAAACTTTCAACATTTTTCATGAAAAATTATACAAATCAAACAGAATTACAATTCTCAATAAAACAATTTCTAGGCAAATCAATTCCCTACAAAACATTTTCTTTCCGCATATTTTCCACATTTGCAATCAAACGGATCCCCAAAGATCAAAATTTTCAATATTTTCCAGGTGAAAAATTATATCAACCAAATACAATTAATTGACAATTCCCAATAAAACAAGTTTTAGGCAATTCAATTCCCTGAAATTCATTTTTTCTCTACCCAATTACGTTCTTGCAATCAAACGGACCCAACATTTTTCAAAGGGAAAGTAGATTGGATTTTTAGTTGGCTTTTTTCTCATCGAATAGCTAGTCGTTAAAGTACAATTTTCCACAAACAACACCAATCTCTCGAAATTCGACAAGAACTTGGGGCCAACATATTTCGACTCTACTTCCATTTACTTATTATGTTCCTCCACACTTAAAACAAACGTTGGGTGCATGTGGTCTTCTAATGATGGGAAAGACAGCTATGGGCTCTCTAACTCTCAAGTCACTCAACAATCAAAAGATATTATTTGGGTGTGGGATGGACAATGAACGAGAACAAGAAAGTTCGGATCCATAAAATACCAAGCAATTTTTATAGTTGAAGTGTAGAAATTGTATTACCTTCTAAAGACATCAAGCGTTAGCTTATACGATAGAAGGTAAAAAGTGATATCCGTTGGATGTATGACACATGGCCTCATCCTAACGGCCCATGGGTCAACCATAAATGAACTGAACGTGGTCACCCTATGCCCTAATCATGCCCTCTGAAAAGTCAACGAAAAGGCTTTTGCTGCAAAACAGTCAAATCAAATTAGACATACGAAATATTCTCGTATAGCAGAACTTTAGGTCAAAAAAAGCAATGTTATGAAAGATGCCTAATGAAATAAAGGCTTGTCACTTCAGAATTTTAATGTAGCAGTGGCACCTCACCTCGAACATTGAGGTTCGGCATCTAAGGTGTCTAATTCTTTGTTCTCTTATTTTGATTGCTTCGAATAGGCTAAATAGACGAAGTGACGTGGAGTGTAGGCCTTGAATGACTTCTTGCTATTTCTTAGATGGCTACCACTACAACATGGCCTACCTCGACGAGGCGTAACAAGTCTTAACCTCCTAGATGATAAAATTTACCGTGTTTATTTATAATTAAAGAAATACTCATATGCATGTCCACTAAACCATGGAAAAGAAATTATTTTTATGCAATCAAGTCTGGAGATCATTAATTGAACTTTCAACTATCTTTGAGGAGAAGTAGAGGAAATATAACTTCATCACATCTTAGGTCCAGTTTATCTTAAAATTTTTATATTTATTTTGGACAATAGTCAAAATATTAATGTAAATTTTATGATCATTGATGGTTCTGAGTGAAATCAATATTCTTTGGTGATACGAACGGAATCAGAGGTGGTGCTTCAGTCATTGACAAAAAGTCATCTCTATTAGTCATAAAATTTAATTTTCTTTATCTTTTTTCATTTTTTAATGAGTTACTGGACACATAGCTAATGTGAAAATGCTTGGAATTAGACATGTGTTGCCATCTTCGACGCAGGCCGCATTATATGCCGGGGACATGTTCTGTACACTTCAGGATGTACTAGCTAACTAAAACTTTTGGGGGATCTATGTATAAATTTGAATACAAAATAATGTGATAAATAATAACTTGGCAAAGTTAAATTAAAATGACAACAAGAACAAGGAAAAATAAATATGAGTAGATGGCAAGAAGATAGTGATCATTTTATGCACTTATCCAAACTTCTATTCTTATTTAAATATATGTAAATTGAGCGAATATCTACTTAATTTGTGTAAATTATGTTAATTGTCGAAAATCCCAACTTAGATATAATTGGTGTGAAAAAGGCTACTTGGAATTGAATAAGAGTTTATTCGAAATAATTGAAAATTAATTAGATTCCAAGTGATTAGTTGGAAGTATTAATGGAGTATTCGATAAAACTTCATAAGTTCAGGAGTTAAATTCGACATTTAAAAAGTTTGGATCGCTAATTTTTGGAACCTTTATTAATAATTTGGGGACGAAGATGACTTGATTGCAATTCTTAGAAGATAAAGGACTAAAGTTACTTGAGAAAAGGAGTCCAATTGAAAAGGGAATTCTCAAGAGTCTTTGTGAAAACCAATTTGAATAAAGATTTTGCCTAAATCTTGTTCTATAAATAAATGTCTTAACCCAACAATTAAAGGGGGCATGGAGGATGCACATATACTCACGTTGATGCTTGAGTATTTATTGTACAAATATTATACAAGTCAAAGAGGAGTCTTGGAACAAAAAGCCTTGCCAATCACAAGAAAAGAGAGCCCAAAAGAGGAAGAATGAAGATACCGATCAAGAAGCTAGAGTTTTAAGGATTCTACAAGAAGAAGGTGAAATATTGGTGCAAGATTTTCATATTTTTTTTTTTCCTTTTTTTCTTAAAATTTGGTGATGTAATTTAATTCGTTCTTGTACTTTTTTTTCTCCCATGATGTGTAATTAAATAATTAGTTAGGATGAATGATTGTAACATGATCTGGCCTTCCTTTTTATAAAGGCGTATACTATCCGTTTAATTCAAAAAAAGAAAAGATTTTGCGTATGTATATAAGGCTCCAAAAAACGCAAGTATTTCTTCATAATCGAGTTGGCATCTCTAGTAGCCTTCATGGATGCTCATTTTCACACCGTGTGAGAAAAAGTTAAGAGGTTAGTACGAAGCAACCAACCTACAAGGTCGAAACATCTACAATACCGTATACTTTTGGCATTTTAGTGAACACTTCATATTGAGAATAACTAATAACGACACGTAATGAATAATGATGGACACTAAGCTCTTGTTTGACACCCATTTTGGAGAAGAATTTGATTTAGAATAGTGATTGATGGAAGAATGTGTGGTTAAAAAGTAAGGAGAATGTTTGAGTTTATGTGTAATATCATTTTATTGATAGAATGTGCGGTTGAAATGAAAAATGAGAAAAAAATGATATCAAACAAGGACTTAATTTCTAAGAAAACAACAATTATTAGCCATTCGCAGACCGTCTTTTTGTGTGCCAACTGCAAGGTTGTGCTGTGCCACATGACCTGTGGACGCGCAAAATTTACCGAAGATGCTCCTTCAGGGTTAAATAAAAGTCCATTATGTTTCTTGCTTTTTCTGATGCCACATTAAGAGGACATGAGATTGCAAAAATAAGCTCATTATTTTCTTTGATTTATTGTTGATAAGTGTTGCTGTTTTAAGATTTTTCTAGGTGTATTTGCAGAAAATGATGTTCAGCATTGCAAGAAATCATTAGAAACTTTTCTAGTGATGCTGATTTTTGTTCCCATCTCAACTATATATTAATTCTGATATTATTTTTGCTATCTTCCACTTGACTTGATTGTGGGGTATTTAAAGAATACTAACATTGTTATCAAGGTAAAATCGCGGAATAATAATGATATACACACCTATGACATGTTTGATAAGGTTGACTAGAAAATACAAGACAATATTACATTAGAAAAAAATTAAAAATATTAACTACAGTCTTTCGAGTACTATGTCTATGTATAGACATTCGACAAATGTTTTAGAAATTCCAAAGGAGAATTGTTCACGGATTTCTTGTTTTCTCTTTTCCATTTTACCCAAAAACCAACTAATAGTTCAACACCAACAACTAGACACAAGTTAAATCAAACCATGAAAGCAAATACTAAGAATCAATTCATTCAATAACAATAACAATTCGTTTTATGTTGGAAGGCAGATGTCTTGTGGAGATAGTCATGGTAAGCTCTGTCACTCCTTCGAGGATCCCATCCACATTGCGTAAAGGGAGGTTTACGAGGAGGAGAACAACTACCCGAATGTCTGGCTCAGGTGTGTATAAGTTGAAATCGCATTCGATTTACCTGGGTGAAGAACCAGGGGAAAAGGCTTACACTCCTTAGAATTAGTTAGAGAAAACTTGGACACCTAAGTCGTAAAAAAAAGCAGTTAACAAGAACATTGGTGAAAAAACTATAGGTAAAAACTTAATGTAAATAGCCCATTTTTCCTAAGGGAAGAGTACATAAACATAACAAAACTTGGAAGAAAGGCATGACCTTCCCTTTGCCTTTATAACTTGCCCTTTGTCGTAGTTTGTACCCTAATCAATCACAACTAGAAGGGTATATATATGCATAAGCATATGTGTAAATATATACACAACTTAGTATTATGGGGATAATCATTTTTCCTTTCATGTTTAGTGTCTAACATTAGACAATCCTGTTTAGTTATATATAATCTTGTTCAAGTTGAATGGTTCTCCCACCCTACCTCACTCCACACCACTGAGCTGACATCTTCTATCCCCAACTTACTATCTTTCCCCCAATATATTTTTTGTTAGTCAAAATTGTAGAATAATATAATTTTATTAATTACAGTAATAACATAAACATGTAATGTCATTAAAATTACATAATAGAATAATAATTTTATGGACTAAAATTGAACAGAAATAAGAAATTAAATCTGTAGCAATATTTCAATTGTAGAAAGGAAATGAATTTGCAAACCGATGCTTATGACACGGTGTCCTTAAAACAGATTTGTCCATTCACCGTAAGTGCTAGAGATTTTGTTGAGCGTCTGTTTCCCAAAATACAACGGAAGAACCAATACAATTTGCACACTTCAATTTCTACTCCAAAGAACAGTACACCAAAACTAAAAAAGAACAGAAAATTTTCAGGCAGACAAAGAGCTGTAAGTTATGTATTATGCAAACATAGTATGGTTTCTTTGTAGAATAGTGGGAAAACAGGTTCTAATATAGATTTAGCCCCCACGAATGGTGAGTTAAATCTGGCCATACGTATGCCATTAATTTATATTATTATGATAATAAACATTGGAGTTTCAATAGTTTCAGAAGTTAAAAAGTTAAATTGAAGGAAAAAATTGGCAAAACGTAAACCCTCATAAGGGACCAATTTTGGTCCTTTCGGTCCAACATTTGTGTGCACAGATCACACATGCACACATGCTTCAATGGCTAACTGAGTATTTTTATCAGTAGCATTCTCTGATATTTGTGCAGGACATTCTTAACGCAGAAACTTTACCAAGTTCAACGTTGTCAAATAGAATAGCATCTTCTGTTGCAAATGCTTGAAATCCGAGCCATTAAATTTTTCTTGTTTCTCATGTTGTTAAGCCGGTGGCATGACAATTGATTGGAATCAGAATTTGGCGCAATCACAGCACTAGTATTATTTTCAATAGTACTAGACATTTTTTGTAAAACCACAATTACATAAAATAACTAATAAGAGAAATGTAGAAGAAAAAAATAAAGTAAGATCTGTCTTAAGATTGTTGTCGGAAATTCGACTACCGCAATCGAAAGAACAAATAAAAATAACAGAAAATAAAAGTAGAAGATGAAGCGAGGTATGCCAAGGCAAATCTCCTTAAAACAGATTTCACCCTCCAACAGCGTGCAAACGAGATTATGAATATCTGTCTCCCAAGATACAACTCTTCTTCCAAAGTCGATATTGCACAATACAAACCTTATCGATCGAACCAAAGAATGAACGTACTTGAACGGAATAACAACGAAAATATTGAAGGTATTTTTGCAGAATATGGAGAGAGAATGAATTTAGAAATCAAGAATATATTAATTGATTTGGTGTGCAAAAAACGAATTTGAATGTCTCTATTTATAGAAATTGAAGTGTCTCATTGAATGAGTGTGTGACATTTCATGAACTAGTGCACCACTTGGTCTAATACGTTTTAGCCATTGGATCACACTTTTTCATGATCTGACTGTCCAGATTAAACCATGAAGTGTAGTGTCCATTCATCATGCCTGTTCACCAATTTCTGAACAGTCACCGCCGTACAGATGCCACGTGTACGTCCAACTGAACCAACTGCCACGCAGGACGAAATGAGACAACCTGTTACATGTGTCCCACTTAGGATGCCAACTCATCGAGCCTCTCATTGCCATGTCATCGAACCATGAGTCCATTTCTGAAAACTTTAAGGCTCCACAGCTCCTCTTGACGATGCGTACGTGCAAAGTTCGCCTCTAAAGCGCCCAATGCGAACTTTGCGACGTGCGCGGGCCGAGACCGGAACCAAGGATGGGGACGGGGCGCTGCGCGAGCGGTTCTTCGTACCACTTTAGTGGTGGCTAGTTTGCTAGCCTTTGGCTAACCAAAGTTAGCTAAGTTGTAGACCACTTATTAAATTATAACTTGTGCACACATCTCACTATATAAACAAATCTTTTTTCTTGTAAACTTTCGATGTGGGATTCCTTACCATATATAAGACACTTAAAATTGGGCTTATTAACTTATGTGCATATATTGGAGACTTTTCCAATTCACCCAAATTAATCGCAATGGTCCACATAATTAAATATCACATTTAATTATTTAATACTTTATCTATTAATTTCAGCATTGACGTCTTCTTGTTTACTAATAAGAGGTGGTATCGAGATGTTAAAAATGTATTGAGAGAACATCGAGTTCAAAACAGTAAATTTGGGCTCCAACGAGCCCACTTTCACTCGCAATGGTGCTATAAGCGAAGGATAAAATGTTCATTAAAACAATCACCATCCACTTCATTTTCAAATGATTCTGAGAATATCATTAGTCCAAAGGAAGGACATTAATTAATTTAAGTGGGGGACATTTTGTCCCATTTTTAAGTACCCAAATTGAGGATTGAAGAAAATTAAAGTAGCATACACTCTCTGAATTTAATACCTATCTTTGAATAAAAGAAAAAAGGTGTCTCTATGGAATTTATTTATTATATTTAAATACTCGAAATTGAAGATAGTGCTACTAGATCCAAGTATTTATTTATGTTATATGGTCATTAATCAATCAAACTATGACACCTGCTACGAATTTTAAGATTAGGATTCTACTCATAATTGTTGTTTAAGAATTTTTAAAATTATAAATTTCTTTAATTGAACTTATATAGAGTTGAATTGTATTCTTTTTAAAATATACATGTTGACCTTAAAATTAGGTTGAATCCTTTCTATAAACGAAAGTAGTTAATTCTGTTAGGAAAATACAAAAGGAAATCTGGAATACTACTGGATTTATAAAATAATGGAAAGATACGTTACAATAAACAAAGTAACAATAAAAGAGAGGAAATTTGATTGTTGATATAGTAGCGATATTGGAAGGAACATAAACGTGTTGCAAATGGTTTCTTTAAAATAGATTCAACACCCATTGTCGTGAAAGATGATTGATAGTGTCTGCGAGAATACAACGGTTGAAAGTAGCTAACTTACACCTTGTCCAATACAAAATTAATTAGATAATTGAAATTTAAAATCAAAAGCTTGTTACAATTCTTCATTCACATTCATTTTGTTTTGAATTTTTCCAATAGATTCTTCATAGGGGCACTCCCTGTTCAACGATAACATGTCACTTGACATGTTGTCAACAATGTTGTCAAAATCATTATACACCAAACATTGTTCAGGGTCATATTACTTGCCTGCAATAAATTAAAACATTATTCAGTTTGAGTCTCATTAAAAGGTTAAAAATGTATTTTAGAATAGTAAATTCTTCTAGATATTAAAAGTGGCTATATAACTGAATTTCTTATTTTTAACGCAAAAACTAACGGAATTTGTTATTTTAACAGACTATGTAACGAAATTTCTTGTTTTAAACAGGCAGCTGCACCTTCTTTCAATATTTTTATCATAACTTTGTATTCCGATATCCGATTGAAGCGATTCAAAATGAGTTGGAAAGCTAACTCATCTGATTACAACTTTGATTCAGACATCATTCTCCAATTCGATCACTTTTTATGCCAAAAATAGGTCTCAATATGAGACTAAAACATCGGAGCATAACTTTTCGGTTGGAAATTGATTTGTGATCATCTTTTGACTAAATTTGATTCCATTAACGTCTTCCTTTATCCAATTGACTCCGAGCACTCTCAAATCTTCATCGTGAGATTCGGCACAACTTTTAAGTATTTACATTTTAGTCCCCGAACTTTGGATCCTTTACAATTTAGCCATTTCTCCAAATTTGTCAACTTTTACTTATTTTCTTCGATCTCACCAACTTACATCACAATATAAAAATCACACATCTAATTATTTATCAATTACATAAACATTACATCATTAATTATTTAATTAACAAAAAAAATTACATCTTTATTAATAACAAATTAATTCTTAAACAAAACTATTAAATATAAACTACGCAAACGTGCATTGCACGTTGCTTGCACCTAGTGATGAAAAATGTGTGGTTAAAAAATTTTAAAATTTTTTAGCTTTGCGTGTAATATTCTTTCATTGAAGAATGTGTCGTTGAAAAGAAGTAAGAGAAAAATGTATTTTGAAAAAAATAGGAATCAAACAAGGACTCAAGTTAAATCATCATCTATAGGATAAATGTTTCGTTTAATATTCTTTTCACGTAATTAGTACGATTAAGACTTGAAAGCTTCATATGCATGCCCTCAATGCATCTGCAACAAAATAAATCCCATTTTGCACCAAAATGGTTAAGAACAATTTTGCCATTCTCTTTCACTTTGTAAAAAAAAAAAAATGGTTATGAATATTTGTATCTATTTTTTATATACATTTTTTAATAAAATGAATTATTATTATTATTAGCATTAATGGGATGAATATACGAATTCCGAGAATCAAATTCCAACACTATTTCAACTTTGTAATATCATGATATCGGGATTCGAAATGTATTGCACTATTTTTTAGTGATATGATTTAATATGTTCTTATTTGTGATATTTCTATTAATTGTCCTATATTTTTAAATTTTTTTTAATGAATTTAATATTTTCTGTAATTTAACATAATTATTTATTTAGTAATTATACAATTGTAAAATAAATAAATAAATTGTTAAAAAAAATTTTAAAAAAAGAAAAATATTAAACATTGTTCATTTGGTGTAATGTATTGGAAATGATATTTTAATTTGATACAAGATTTCATGTAAAATAATGCAAAACTTAACTCAAATTTTAGTGCAGCGTTGGAAATGACTTAAGCATATCAAATAAAACTTATAGCAAAACCAACTTCTAGAAAAATAGTGCATAAAGAATTTTCAAGTTCAATTACAAGCCAAACTTAGGTCTAGGGATGTCAATATGGCTCGCCAACTCTAGCGGCCCGTGGTACGACTTGGGAAAAGCCCCAGCCCCCATTTTGGGGTAGCAGCTCGAGCTCGAGCCAACCCGTGTGGCTCGACGACGAGTTGAGATGAGTCGAGCTTAAAAAAAATTAATTACAAAACTTAAAAAAAAAAAAAAAAGAAATACAACTGTTTATTTTTTAATTTTATTAAAGTTTTTTTAAAAAAAAATTAGCTGTATTTTTTATACATTAATATTTAGTTATTATTTATAATATGTATAAATTGCACAAATTCTAAATAATTGAAAAAAAAAAAAATTGTCCCGAACTAAAAAAAAATCGAGCCGGCTTGGGTTGATCCTAAATTTTTTAGCCAGCTAAACTTTGCTCGGCTCGTGACACCCCTACTTAAGCCCCAGTTTTATTCCCATTATTCAAAAAATTATTTTACTTGAAATTCATTTTTAACCAAGCGTTTTCTCGATAAAATAACTTTACACGTAAACCCAAATTTTTTCATTCTTTTTAACTAGGCATTCTTCAAAAAATCACTATTATAAAACCCTTGTTTGAGCCCCTATATTTTTTCGAAATTCATTTTCAATCACACATGCTTCCATAAAATAATTTTAAATATAAACCTAAAGTTTTTTTCATTTTTTTAACCACACATTTTCCGAAAATTCCGTAATTCCAAAAACATTCCACTCCCTCCACCCAAAAGGGATCAAACAGGTACAAAACCTATTTTCCCCCCAAAAAAAAAAATGGGCCTAAAAAACACCCTAAACTTATAGTGAAAATTATACCACACACGTATTATTTAATATATATTCAAAAATTAGTTTTTAACTTTTTTTATACCATAAACACTGTAAATTTATGGGGCATTATTATGATTGGCCTGGTTGACTAGGCTTTTTATAAAATTGGTTAAAAAGTCTATATTACCCTTAATGATATGGGTTTTCATTTATTGCAAGACATATCCTTCTCTTATATAAATTCATTTTTTGCTTCAATAAATTAGTATATTCTTTAATTTCCTGTTTTTATTTTGCAAATTCTAATCATTTTTTGTATATTCTAAATATTCTTTTAATTTAGAAAGATATAATCTATTATTTATTATTGATATAAAAATCTTTTTTATATTCTTGTAGTAATTTATTTGAAATAGGTATATCCTATAAATCAATAATAGTTTAAACAAGGTTAGTATTTCCCCTTTCTTGAATTTTATTATATAATTTCATTCTAAGTTGTAGTATGTTAGAGTAATATTTAACATATCTCTTTAACTTTTTATCAAGTTTTTCAATTGATGTGTTTATATTTTCAACATATTCTAATTTTTCTTCTATCCTATCAAGTTCTTGAGAAGTACATTTTATTTCATCTAACATTTTATTTAACAAATTATCTAATCATTTAACTGTATATCCTGACATATCAGATAATATAATGAGATAATAATTCGAACATTATAAATGAACATTCAAATATAAACATTGAAATGTTGAAATGATTAATCCCTACGATTCTTTAAGATCTTAAAAGAATTATTTCTAAATTTAACAAAAACAATAGTTTTACTTTGCTTCTGATATTTAAGTTTTTCTTCTTAGAATCGAGTAACCTTCAAGCTTTGAATATGCAAACTGTTCCCTCAAACGTCCTTCTGCCTCAATAGGTTTCTTTACTATTTCAGCTTCTTGCTTTCACTGTATCGTTTCTTAGAATCAAAACTACATATCCTAAATAAAGAAAACTCTCTTTTTGTTAAGTAAGAAATAAATTTTTTCTTTAATTCTTCAAGAATCTATGGAAAAGGGAGTTTAGAAACTCATATCTATTTAAGAGGATTGGAATGTGAATGATATTATCAAAGTAGTATTGATATTGAAAGATTGGTACAAGATTCAAATAGAAGATTTGGCTTTCTCACAAGTTTAGTGCTCAGTTTTTTCTCTTCATTTCGTTCCATCTTCATCTAGTCTAAAGGCCTCTATTTATACAAGCAATTGAGGCAATATTATTGCCTTCTTACCTCATTCATTACATCATACTCCAATTATGAGGCTTTATCAAAAGTTTTAACCACTAAGACTATTGTGGCTCTATTATTATATAAAACAAATAACTTTATGTTACATCTTCATTATTCAGGGCTCCACCCTTCTATTTTCTTCCTCTTGGTCCTACATCTTTATGTGTAGCTTGGATGTGCAGCTTGGACACTCCCTCAGCTGGCAAGATTCCTCTATAGTGGTAGGACATCTTGGGAATTGATGTATATCAAATTTTGTAATATAGTCCTTCAATATTTCGGACGTTCCATATCCTCCAGTAGTTACCGCATCCAGCTTTCATACTGGCATAAACATGAGAAATTCTTTTCATATAGATTTTTTGCAATTCCATATATTGTCTTGATTCCAACAGCTCTTCTATATCTAATCCATGACTTGGTAATTTTTGGCATTCTTTTGTCACTTTCCATGACATGTATGTTGAATTTTGTTGCAACATATCCAATTGAAATTATATGGTCAACTGGATAATACATAATTCCATCGAATTCTGGACTAATTGAGTAAAATTTTAAATATAGTCTTCGTCCTCTAGCATATCTTGATACCTCTTGTTGTAGCATTTTATCAAATTTTGCCAATTTAGCTAAATTTCTTCCTGGATATATTAAATCCAAGAATCCATAATCTGCCATTGCTTTTATAAAGTTGAGATCTCCTCCTTCAATTGTTGTAACTTTGGGATAAACATTATGTCTTGGAGAGATGAAATATGTATCACACATTTTCAATTCATAAACTGTTTGGATTATCATGGCATATTTTTTTTCTTTTTTATCCAAATGGACTTTATCTTCTGGGTCCATGATGCTGATTGTTTTGGAATTATTTGCTCTTATTGATACTTTTTTATTTAACATGGCTGGAGAGGCATCTCCTGTTGGTATGATGTCCTTTCTGGGTTCACTGCTGCTTCCTACTGTACCTGTTTGGTATGAATTGGTATTTGTATGGTATGAATTTGGAAGACCCATTTCTGGGTTGTTTGGTATTTATGTCCCAGACAGTATATTTTTCAATTGTGTTGTAATAGAATCAACCTCTTTTTTAAGTTCTATAGAATTTTTCTGTTGTTCGGAAGTTATTTCTAACAACGTTTTTATCATTGCACTGAATTCATTTAACATTGTTGTGGCTCCAACATCTATATCATCAGCTTCTTCTTGGAGAAAATCAGTCTTTTTTGTATATTAAGGACGGATTGGTATAATTCCATGATCTTATTTTTATCCATCAGGGAATTCTATATTCCTGCTCAAGAAATCTGCAAGATAATTATGAACACCTTTAATGTGAATAATAGCAAAATTATAAAAAGATAAATATATTTGCCATCTGTGTAATCTCCTATATTGAGATTCCATTGGTAGCTTATTCATGACTAATCCTGCAACTTGGGAATTATCAGTTTCAACAATAAATTTCTTAGATAATAAAAATAATGAAAACTTTTTTATTCCTCTAATAATTGCTAGCAATTCTTTTTCATGTGTAGTATAATTTATTTCTGCTTGGTTAAAGGTTCCACTTGAATATTTGCAAATTTCATTTAAATCTGTTTTTAATATAGCTGTCCAATATTTATCTGAGGCAACTGTATTGACGATTAGACTATCTTTTTCATCTGGTAATCTTAATTTTGGTAAATTTTTACATTCTTCTTTTAATGATTTAACTATTTCTGTATGTTCATCATTCCATCCCTTAGTATTTGTTTTCCTAAGTAAGATTTGTATTTTGTGTCACTTTTTTGAAAGATTTTCAATAAATTCTTCTGCATAATTTAGACATCCTAAAATTTTTTGTATTTGTTCTTCGGATTCTAATTTATTTGGAAAACTACTTATCTTTTTAGATATGTGAGTCTGTAATTTAATTCATCTATTATCTATTGTTAATCCAAGAAAATCAATTTCTTGTTTTTCTATAATAGCTTTCTTTTTAGAAAGAACAATTCCTTCATTTTTCCATTCATTTATAAATTGTATTAAATGATTCCTATGTTCTTCTTTATTATTGGAACATATATCATCTACATATACTATCAGAAATTTATTAAATTTTCTAAATATATTATCTATTCTTCTTTGATATATTTGAGGTGCATTTTTCAATCCAAAAGGCATGACTAACCATTCATATTTGTCTTGAGGTGTACTAAAGGTTGTATATTGTATACTATCTTCTTCCATCTTTATCTGTCAAAATCCTGATTTACAATCAAATTTAGAGTAGTATTGTTTTCCTTTTGCAAGGTTTATTAGGATTTCTTTGTTTGGTAAAAAGTATCCATCAAATCTAGTATATTTATTTAATTCTTTATAATTTATAACTATTCTAACTTTTCCTCTAACTTCCTCAAAATGTTTCATTACCATAAAAGCTGGACTACTACAGGGTCCATTACTTGATCTAATAAGTTTTTGTTCTATTAATTCTTTTATTTTGAAATTAAATTCTTGTGTATCTTGTATGGTATATCTCATTGGTCTTACTCTTATAATCACATTTTCTTTTAATTCTATCTTTACTTTAGGATGGTATGGTTTCCAAAATATTAGTGCATTTTCTCCATAGACTTTTTCTAATTGTTCTATAATATTTTCTATACTTATTTCTACTCCTGTTTTTAGGACTTTTTTATACATTATTCTTTTATTTTTTATTTCATTTTGTATAATTGTTTTTTCTCCCATCTATCACCACGCTGGGTTGGCTGAACTCTGTATGGTCTAAATTCTCTTGGTAGTTTTAATAAATGTCCACTAGGGGTTTGTAACATAATCATATAATTATTTTGTTTACAATATTGGAACTGTTGTATAAAGTCATTTTCTAATAATATATCACATTCTAACTTATCATAACTATATACCTTATTAATTATTATTTGCTTACTTCCAAGAACTATACTGATCTTATCAGCACTATTAATGTCACACCACAGTCCTACAGTATACTATCTTTGTGTGGAAATACCGTCAGTTACTTGACCTAGACATCCAAATTCACCCACATCATCTTTTTTTTTTTAATGAAGGCATCTCTGAAAGTATATCCAAAACTAAAGATTATAAAATCATAACCCAACATATTTATCCTGCGATTATAAAAGTATTTACATACTACTTCAAAAGTCATACAGGATCCTAAAATATAATACAACTGGAGTCCACAAAATAACCCTACATGTCATCATCCATGTACATAAAACTTCAGAATCCCGTAAGAGCTCCTCAGCCAGCCATATCTCTTAAGAAGTTCCATGCTCACCTACAATGCAAGAACTACATAAGCCAATGCTTAGTAAGCAAGAATCATGTAGGTCATGAGTATGAGTGAGAATAATATATGACACCATGCCATTTACTTTCAACAATAAACTAAAGACGTATCATATTTAGATAGTCATCAAAGTCGACTCGAAATAATCTCATTTGAAATCTTTCATTGGGCCCTTGACACACCTACTATGCACCGGATAGATCTCTGTACGATATCAATATCAATAATCAATAGTCAAGTGGCCAATCTGACATCTACACCGGTGAGTGGACCATTCTCTTATGATCACTAGAGGCCTATCTCCTAACTGCCCCTATGATCACCCAAGAAGTATCCCACCCAGCAGCGCAAATAATCAAAGTATCACAAATGTACAATCGAATGGTCTGCCCTCCCGTGATTATCAAAGGCCTATCTCCTATCCACCTTTGTAATCAACCAGGAAGTATTACCCGTGGTGCCAAAACATATCACATAAGTATGCCTCACATGCCTCGATGCCCTAGTAGTGGTCAATAAAACAATTTACAAGAAAACCTCAATTTTACAATCAGGTTGTGCATGCTAGATTTTCAACAATGTGTGTATGTCGTGCATGCACATGAAAATGCCCGCGAATAATATATTCAATGATCATAACCATTAAATGATACACAATAAGCTCCTTATCAAAGTTATGTAAATATTTCAACACTACCATACTATATTCTTGCATCATAATTGCAAATGGATTTTCACTTACCTTTTTCTTCTTGTGTGTGTGAGCTTCTACAAGGTCTAAATCAATTCTCTTTTCCACTTAAAGTCAGCAAATCACCTGTATTACCATTTAATATTAAACACAATCCTAAATTTGATAATCGTAATGCACACACAATCCCGTGCTACGTCCATTCATGCCAAAATACTTTAGATGACATTAACAATTCAAGTTATCGATTTCATTGCAAACTAATCCCAAAATACAATATTTCTCGGGTCCAATTATGAACGTCAACGTCATTCAATCGTTGTTTAACCACCTAGCAATCCTTAAAATGTATTTTCATACCTAAGATACAACTAATGGACATGTAAAGGTTGAATCTAAGCTAAATATAGAAATGGCTAGAATCTGTTTTCAGCTTTCCATTGCTGTCCAAGTATTTTTCTAATCCTTTTTCACCCCTTCACATTATCCAAAACTTCCCAAATTTTTACCACATTTATATAACATGTAGGTAAAGGTAATCATGCCATAGATTAGTCACAAATGAAGGATTTATAGCTTTGAAATCATTCCTTTTTCAAACACCAAACCAAACATCTTTCTCCTCATGACTGTTTTGAGTTTCACTTGAACAAGACTTTCAAAAATTGGATTCCAACGTATTAAAGATCATTTCTATACTTCTAAGTCATGTGTAAAAACATTTTTATCAACAAATATAAGTTATACCTAAGGGATTACCTAAAATAAAAGGTTAAACCCTTCAAATCTATCAATCCCCCATTTTGCCCAGGTTATGTTCTCTTAGATTCTCCTAATTAATTGCCCCTATCTTTGCCATCATAAAACATGAAAACACCCCCAACATGATCTCAATCAAGTACAGAGATTCAAAAGGTTATAAAACTCTCAAAAACAATAAAGATATACCTCAAAACAGTGAACAACTTCAGCTGTCCAGAAATTCCAGCTTTCTGTTTTCTAACTCTCTTTGGCTCTCTTGCTTTCTTTTTCATTTGGGGATAACTTGATGGGATAAAATTCCTTAAATTGGGGTATTTATAGAGTTCTAAAGGGTTGGGGTCGTGAATCTTGCTTAGAGACTAAGAACCTACCTCATGTAGCCAGGTTGACATGTGTTAAGCAAGAGGTGGCTTCCTACAGCAACATTTGACTTTTCCCTCATCATATTTGGATCCATATGTGACTTATAAGGTATATATATATATATATATATATATATATATATATATATATATATATATATATATATATATATATATATATATATATATATATATATATATATATATCCTATATGAAGTATTAAGGGGCTGGAAGACGTGGTGGAAGCCTTAATGTTGAAGGAATTGGCTGGTACAATGACAAGTCTCCCAACCATGAGGTGTCCAAGCATGAGGTGTTTTCTTGCAGCCATACTTGACTTTTGCTTTCCCTTCTTTGGATCCTTATATGATTAATAAGACATATGTCTATCCAATATAAGGTGACAAGGCTTTAGAAGACGTGCTAGCAGCCTTAAGATTTAAGAAATTTGTGGTTAACTTGACAACTCACCACATGCTAAGTAGGATGTGTCTTCTTCCAGTTACATTGTAACCTTGTACCAATCCTTGGACGGTTTGTATGAGATTTAAAGATAATATATAACATATTTGAAGTCTTAAAGAAGTGGTAGATGTTGCTAATACTTAAGGGTGAAGGTATCTACCATTACAAAGACAAATCAACAAGTAGGAGGTGGCAAAGCATGAGGTGTCCCTTGTAGTAGAAATCTGATTTCACCTCTATCCTTGTAGGTACAAATCAAGTGTCCTTAGCTTATTTTAATGTCTTTACAATCCATCCTACCTGCCCTAAGATCCCAAAATCTTTTATAGCTTTAATTCCTTAACCGTTTATTTAATCACTTACCCGATTGACACCCGATTATCGGTCGATTTCAACAATTTGCATCTCAACATTTATAACGTCGTATAAAACCCATATTATGGTGGTAGTGATCATGTTCCTTCATGCTTCATGTCCTAAATAGGTCAATTACCCATCTAGGGTTTATGGTGATCTCGATCAAGCGAACGGAAAGCTTAAAACTTTATCGATACTAATTCTGGATTTTGTAAAATTCCTATTGCTTAGCAAACCAATCTCCAATACCTAACTTAACCTAATTTTTCTACCATAACTCCATGTAAAACTCACCGCTTAGGTCGAGTAGCCGAAGACTAACACCATATAAAAGTCTTAGCACCTCGACTATCAACTGCATCAGTTAAAAGAAAGCAATCAGGAAATTTAATGCAATTGACATTATCAAGCATGAAATGCATGAATCATATTGGCCAAATGTAATGTGAAATTTGGGGTATTACATCCTCCCCTCCTTATAAAAATTTCGTCCTCGAAATTTGCTTACCAAAAAATTCAGGATATTTAACCCGCATTTCATCTTCTCTTTCCCAAGTGGCTTCTTCTGTTGATTGATTCCGCCATAATACCTTGACTAAAGGAATTTTCTTACTTCTAATTTGTTTTACCTCCCGCTGAAGAATCTCTACCGACTTTTCCTCATAAGTCAGATCTGATTTTATCTCCATCGGTTCTTTCTTCAATATATGAGAGGGATTTCCAATGTATTTTCTTAGCATGGATACATGAAACACATTGTGCACCTATGACATTGATGAAGGAAGAGCAAGTTTGTAGGCAGCATTTCCAATTCTTTCGGCAATAGGAAATGGACCAATATATCTTGGGCTTAGTTTTCCTTTCTTTCCAAACCGCATAACTCCTTTCAGTGGTGCTACCTTCAAAAATACTGGGTCTCCAACCGTGAATTCTACTATTCTTCTTCTTCGATCAGCATAACTTTTCTGTCGGTCTTGAGCCGTTTGCAGCCGCTGACGTATTTGCATCACAACCTCAACCATTTCACGAACCATATCTGGTCCCAATAGTTTCCTTTCTCTAACCTCATCCCAAGAAATAGGAGATCTACATTTCCTACCATACAATGCTTTATAAGGAGCCATTCCAATCGTAGCCTGGTAGCTGTTGTTGTATGCAAATTCCACCAAAGGTAAAAATTTACTCCACTGACCTTGGAAATCTAATACATATGTCCTCAACATATCTTCCAATATTTGTATTGTTCTTTCTGATTGTCCATCAGTCTGAGAATGATAGGCCGTGCTAAAAGATAACTTTGTTTTCAAAGCCTTATGCAAGCTTTTCCAAAAGAGCGACAAAAACTTAGAATCTCTGTCTGAAACAATAGATAGTGGTACTCCATGAACTCTAACTATTTCTTATATATAAAGCTGAGCATAGCGGTCCATGGAATAAGTAGAACCAACTGGAATGAAATGAGCTGATTTAGTCAATCTATCTACAATAACCCAAATGCTATCATATCCTTTAGTCGTTTTTGGTAATTTCACCACAAAGTCCATTGTGATTCTTTCCCATTTCCACTCCGGGATGGGTAATGGTTGTAAGGTTCCTGCCGGCCTTTGATGTTCTGCTTTTATCTGTTGACATGTTAAACATTGTCCCACATATTTCGCTATCCTACCTTTCATATTCGGCCACCAATAATGTAACTTCAAGTCTCTATACATTTTAGTAGCACCCGAATGAATAGAATATGGTGTCGTGTGTGCTTCAGCGAGAATCTCACCTCGGATATTCTCTACATTAGGTATATATAATCGCCCTCTAAAGTGCAAGATGCCATTTTCTAATATCTGAAAGTCTAAAACTTTTCCATCATGTATATCATTCTTCACCTTGGAACAATAATAATCTTCCCGTTGCCCTTGCGGATTCTATTTAATAAAGTAGGCTGAAGTGTCAATGCTGCCAGTTTAGCCTCCACAGATTCCGATGATACAATTTCAATATCCATTTTTTGTAAGTCCATCAGCATTGGTTTTTGAGTCAGACTCATAGTTGCAACCTTAGATATCGATTTTCTACTCAATGCATCAGCTACAACGTTAGCTTTTCCTGGGTGATAATTGATAACACAATCATAATCTTTTACCAACTCTAGCCACCTTCTTTGTCTCATATTCAATTCCTTTTGTGTAAATAGATATTTCAAACTTTTGTGATCAATATAAATCTCACACTTTTCCCCATACAAATAATGCCTCCATATTTTAAGTGCAAATACAACTACAGCAAGCTCCAAGTCATGTGTAGAATAATTCTTTTCATATTCTTTAAGTTGCCTAGATGCATATGCAATAACTTTACCATTTTGCATCAATACACATCCTAAACCACTCTTGCACGCATCACTATAAACCACAAAGTTTCCATTACCAGATGGAATTGAAATGATGGGGATAGAAGTCAATCTTTTCTTCAATTCCTGAAAACTTTGCTCACAATCAACTGTCCATTCAAATTTCATACTCTTTCTCGTCAATTTTGTTAAAGAATAAGCTATCTTTGAGAATCCTTCCACAAATCTACGGTAATATCCAGTTAGACCTATAAAACTCCAAACTTCTGAAGGGTTTATAGGTCGGGGCCAATTATTAATAGCCTCCACTTTACTTGGGTCAACTGATATGCCCTCACTTGATATTACATGCCCTAAAAATACGACTCTGTCTAACCAGAATTCACATTTCTTAAACTTAGCATATAACTGCTCGTCCTTTAACACCTGAAGTACTATCCTCATATGTTCAGTATGTTCTTCCCTAGTACGAGAATAAATAAGGATGTCATCAATAACCACAATAACAAACTTATCAAGAAATTGCTTAAATACCTGATTCATCAAATCCATAAAAGTCGTTGGGGGCATTTGTTAACCCAAATGGCATCACCAAAAACTCATAATGACCATATCTCGTACTAAATGCTGTCTTAGGAATATCATCCTCCTTTATCTTCAATTGATGGTATCCAGATTGCAAATCAATTTTCGAGAATATAGCGGCACCCTAAAGTTGGTCAAACAAATCATCAATCCTCGGTAAAGGATATTTGTTCTTAATTGTTACTTTATTCAATTCTCAATAATCTATACACAACCTCATTGTACCATCCTTTTTTCTAACAAATAATACCGGTGCACCCCATGGTGAAAAGCTAGGCCTGATAAAACCTTTGTCCAACAACTCTTGTAATTGTAACTTCAACTCTTTCAATTCAGTTGGGGCCATTCTATATGGGGCTTTGGAAATTGGAGATGTTCCTGGAACTAAATCAATCACAAACTCTATTTCACGATCTGGTGGTATTCCAGGTAAATCATCGGGAAATACCTCGGGAAACTCTTGGGCCACCAATACATCATTAAGATTCGGATTATGTTGTGCTTCAATCGCCCTGACACCTACCAAATAACCTTCACACCCATTGTTTAGTAACCTGTGCCCTTTCAACGCCGATACAATTGGGAATCTGAAACCTTTTTCACTCCCATTGAATGTGAATGGTTCATCTTCCAAAGGTTGAAAGGTTACTGACTTCTTCTTACAATCTATAGTAGCTTGATATTTTGATAACCAATCCATCCCCAAAATAATATCATAATCGCTCATATCTAACACAATTAAATTTGCATAGAGTTCTCGATTTTCTATAAAAATCATACATGTTCTTAAAATCAAATTAGTTTGTTGGACCTCTCCTGATGGAATAGTCACACAGTAACTAATTTCTTCTACATCAGGTATCCTACCCAACTTCTTCATATACTCTGTAGACACAAATGAATGTGTAGCTCCAGAATCAAATAGTATAATTGCTGGAATGTCAAAGGTAGAGAATTTACCTGTCACAACTGACGGATTCGACTCGGCATTCGATCTTGTAAGAGTAAATACCCTAGCTGGTACCTTCTTTTGCTCTATAGGATTGGGATTACTTGGGCATGCTCTAGCAAGATGTCCCATCTTTCCACAAACATAACATGTCCTAGTCTCCGCAGGACATGCTCCTGTATGCTGCCCACCACATCTGGGACAAGATGCTTGTGTTGTTGGGGCTTTGCCTTGATCTATCTTTGGACGCTTACTCTGATCCCACTGTTGCGGTCCTTGCCTTGATTGAAACTTGGGTCTCTGACTTTGTCCCTGGAATGCTCTTTTTTCTCATTTCTAGGCCAACGCTGTCCCTGACCTTGTCTGAATTGTCGTCGAGCCTCCTGAGCACGACTAATTCTTTGTTCAGCTTGTTCTGCAACTAATGCCCTCTCTGCTATTTGTGAGTATGACATACCTTGGACTCCTGCCATGTTTACATCTCTAAATAACTCTGGCCTCAATCCTTCAAGAAATCTTTCTGTTTTAAGCACGTCGGTATTAACCATATGAGCTGCAAATCTAGATAATTGTTCAAACTTACGAATATACACTCCCACTGTCATTCCTCCTTGTCTCAGCTGTATAAATTCATTCATCTTCATGGCTCAAACTGGGGCTATAAAATATTTATTACGAAATAACTCTTTAAATCTATCCCAAGTCATGACATTTACCTCTTCAATGCTACTCGTTGTTTCCCACCAATGTCCAGTACTAACTCGCAACATAAAGGATGCACAAATCACTTTCTCCACTTCTGAGACTCTACTGTATCTAAACATATTTTCTAAAGTCCTCAACCAATCCTCTGCTGCCGTTGGATCTAATGCATCCTCAAATATTGGAGGGTTTAATTTTCTAAATCTTTCCCCAACTGCCTCAATGGGTTCCGCTATTTGGGGTGGAAATTCAGCCCTTTGCTATTCTCCCCTTTCTCTTTGTTGCATTAATTGCTGCATTTGTTGTGCCTGGCGCTCTACCAGCTCCGTAAGTCTATCAATAACCACATCCCTATTATCCGTACCACTTGCTTCCTGTCTTGGAGTTCTAATTTCTCCACTGCCTTCACCTCTAGTTCTTACCATAACTGCGATATCTGTTTATAAAACAGTTGTAATAAAAATTGGCCAATATTATTCATGAAGCATGCAAAATGTAACACAACAAAATAAAACTTACTGGTTTAGCTGTGCTCTTTCGTACTCCGAGATCATGTACATGGACAGTCTACAGAATCATAACATTGCTCTGATACCACTTCTGTCACACCCCAGTCCTACAGTATACTAACTTAGTGTGGAAATACCGTCAGTAACTTGACCTAGACATCCAAATTCACCCACATCATCTTTTTTTTTTAATGAAGGCATCTCTGAAAGTATATCCAAAACTAAAGATTATAAAATCATAACCCAACATATTTATCCTGTGATTATAAAAGTATTTACATACTACTTCAAAAGTCATATAGGATCCCAAAATATAATACAACTGGAGTCCACAAAATAACCCTACAGGTCGTCATCCACGTACATAAAACTTCAGAATCCCATAAGAGCTCCACAGCCAGCCATATCTCCTAAGAAGTTCCATGCTCACCTACAATGCAAGAACTACATAAGCCAATGCTTAGTAAGCAAGAATCATGCAGGTCATGAGTATGAGTGATAATTATATATGACACCATGCCATTTACTTTCAACAATATGCTAAAGACGTATCATATTTAGATAGTCATCAAAGTCGACTCGAAATAATCTCATTTGAAATCTTTCATTGGGCCCTTAACACACCTACTATGCACCAGATAGAGCTCTGTACGATATCAATATCAATAATCAATAGTCAAGTGGCCAATATGACATCTACACCGGTGAGTGGACCATCCTCTTATGATCACTAGAGGCTCATCCCCTATGATCACCCAAGAAGTGTCCCACCCAGTAGCGCAAATAATTAGAGTATCACAAAGGTACAATCGAATGGTCTGCCCTCCTGTGATTACCAAAGGTCCATCTCCTATCCACCTTTGTAATGAACCAGGAAGTATTACATGTGGTGCCAAAACATATCACATAAGCATGCCTCACATACCTCGGTGCCCTAGTAGTGGTCAATAAAACATTTTACAAGAAAACCTCAATTTTACAATCAGGTTGTGCATGCTAGATTTTCAACAATGTGTGTATGTCGTGCATGCACATGAAAATGCCCGGGAATAATATATTCAATGATCATAACCATTAATTGATACACAATAAGCTTCTTATCGAAGTTATGTAAATATTTCAACACTACCATACTATATTCTTGCACCATAGTTGCAAATGGATTTTCACTTACCTTTTTGTTCTTGTGTGTGTGAGCTTCTACAAGGTCTAAATCAATTCTCTTTCCCGCTTAAAGTCAGCAAATCACCTGTATTACCATTTAATATTAAACACAATCCTAAATTTGATAATCGTAATGCACACACAATCCCGTGCTACGTCCATTCATGCCAAAATACTTTAGATGACATTAACAATTCAAGTTATCGATTTCATTGCAAACTAATCCCAAAATACAATATTTCTCGGGTCCAATTATGAACGTCAACGTCATTCAATCGTTGTTTAACCACCTAGCAATCCTTAAAATGTATTTTCATACCTAAGATACAGCTAATGGACATGTAAAGGTTGAATCTAAGCTAAATATAGAAATGGCTAGAATCTGTTTTCAGCTTTCCATTACTGTCCAAGTATTTTTCTAATCCTTTTTCACCCCTTCACATTATCCAAAACTTCCCAAATTTTACCACATTTATATAACATGTAGGTAAAGGTAATCATACCATATATTAGTCACAAATGAAGGATTTATAGCTTTGAAATCATTCCTTTTTCAAACACCAAACCAAACATCTCTCTCCTCATGACTGTTTTGAGTTTCACTTGAACAAGACTTTCAAAAATTGGATTCCAACGTATTAAAGCTCATTTTTATACTTCTAAGTCATGTGTAAAAACATTTTTATCAACGAATATAAGTTATACCTAAGGGATTACCTAAAATAAAAGGTTAAACCCTCTAAATCTATCAATCCCCCATTTTGCCCAAGTTATGTTCTCTTAGATTCTCCTAATTAATTGCCCTTATCTTTGCCATCATAAAACATGAAAACACCCCTAACATGATCTCAATCATGTACAGAGATTCAAAATGTTATAAAACTCTCAAAAACAATAAAGATATACCTCAAAACAGTGAACAACTTCAGCTGTCCAGAAATCCCGGCTTTCTATTTTCTAACTCTCTTTGGCTCTCTTGCTTTCTTTTTCACTTGGGTTCATTTGGGGATAACTTGATGGGATAAAATACCTTAAATTGGGGTATTTATAGAGTCCTAAAGGGTTGGGGTCGTGAATCCATCTTAGAGACTAAGAAACTACCTCATGCAACCAGGTTGGCATATGTTAAGCAAGAGGTGGCTTCCTACAGCAACATTTGACTTTTCCCTCATCATATTTGGATCCATATGTGACTTATAAGGTATATATCTATCCTATATGAAGTATTAAGGGGTTGGAAGACGTGGTGGAAGCCTTAATGTTGAAGGAATTGGCTGGTACAATGACAAGTCTCCCAACCATGAGGTGTCCAAGAATGAGGTGTTTTCTTGCAGCCATACTTGACTCTTCATTTCCCTTATTTGGATTCTTATGTGATTAATAAGACATATGTCTATCCAATATAAGGTGACAAGGATTTAGAAGACGTGCTAGCAGCCTTAAGGTTGAAGGAATTTGTGGTTAACTTGACAACTCACCACATGCTAAGTAGGATGTGTCTTCTTCCAGTTACATTCTGACCTTGTACCAATCCTTGGACGGTTTGTATGAGATTTAAAGATAATATATAACATATTTGAAGTCTTAAAGAAGTGGTAGATGTTGCTAATACTTAAGGGTGAAGGTATCTACCATTACAAAGACAAATCAACAAGTAGGAGGTGGCAAAGCATGAGGTGTCCCTTGTAGTAGAAATCTGATTTCACCTCTATCCTTGTAGATACAAATCAAGTGTCCTTAGCTTATTTTAATGTCTTTACAATCCATCCTACCTGCCCTAAGATCCCAAAATCTTTTATAGCTTTAATTCCTTAACCGTTCATTTAATCACTTATCCGATTGACACTCGATTATCGGTAGATTTCAACAATTTGCACCTCAACATTTATAACATCGTATAAAACCCATATTATGGTGGTAGTGATCATGTTCCTTCATGCTTCATGTCCTAAATAGGTCAATTACCCATCTGGTGTTTATGATGATCTCGATCAAGCGAACGGAAAGCTTAAAACTTTAGTTATCACTAATGTTGTTAGTTTTAATTTTTTAGGACAGAGTTCTATTATATATTCTCTTTCACTATCTTTTATTGTATAATACCAGTCTGTTTTAGTAATTATAATTTCTATATTTTCTTTATTTTTAATCATATCTACTTATTTCTTTTACAATTAATTCATACATATGTTTTTCATATGTTTCTATTATCATTTCATAAGTATACATATCTTTAACAATTTCTAATCTTATTTTTTCAATTATAAATTTTTTTCTCTCCATCTGTAATTTCTCAAGTATTTTTAATATAATTGTTACACTTTTATTACATAATATTGGTTTTATAATTATTATGTTAAAATTTTCTCTTATTATATGATATTTATTACCTAAATCTTCAACTTCCATTTTACTTTTAATGATTTTTATAGATCCTATTGGCTCTGATACCAAAAGTCGGGGGTGCTACTATGAGCGAACAAAAATCAAAAATCTAATAATCAAAAATCTTTAAAATCTTTATTTATAATCTTAAAATTATTCTTATGGACTCTTAAATATCTAAATATTTATGTTTGAGTTAATTTATAACATGTTAAGTAAATCTTCAAAATTTATTAATATCTGAGAATTTATAATATCAAGATCTGTTATTATATCTATATTTGGATTAAAAGGTATATCGTATTTTAAAATATTCTTTCTCTTTTTTCTAATTTATCTATTATATCTTATATATCCTTTGTTATTATGGATCTTACAATACCTTTAGCAAAATTTTCTATCATATTTTCTTTGAAACATTTGAATATTTTTGCGATGCAATTAATTGTTCTTGATATCCAATTTTGTCAAATTCATTTTTAAATTCGATTTCTTTTTTATCCTTTGCAATTTTCTTATCTTATATAGTCCTCTTTTAGATCTTGGTTTTTTTTAAGTCATTTTATAATAATCTAATTCTTTAGGACTTAACTGTATTCTTTTCATATCTTGATAGTTTTAGATAAATATTATACGTGGGGTATTTTGGGTAGTTCCAGTTTTTTAGAAAAGTCAAAGGCCATTCTTGAAATATGGCTTTATTTTTAGGCTATCTATATGTATATCCTCGTAAATTTATAGGATAAACAAAATATGAAAAGTTACTTAACTCCTAAAGGATAATCATTTAGCTAGCCAATTTTACTCCACCAAACAAGCCCTTTATTGAAGTCGATTACTTTCAAATCCCTAAAATGGAGTCTCTTCATATTCCTTCCAAGTCGCCTCCATCAAAAATCCTTCTCCAAAAATCCCTAAAGTTGAATCAAATTGACCCTTCACAGATATCAGGTGAGTAAAGCACAGGAAAAAAAAATCAATCCCATGGTGCAGCTAACAATAGCTGAGCTTTGAGGAATATATATTTAAGGTAATTCCATATAAGCCTTGGGAACATCTCCTTTCGTGTGTTAATTGTTATTCATATTTATCTATTCACATCAGCTGTCCTATGGAATTATCATTTTGATTGTCTATGTCTCATGATACATTGTGTTTCTTAATGTTAATGTACATAACATTTCACTCATTTTTAAAATAAGTTGGACTGAGAAGATTTTTTTTTCTCATTTTTTTTTAACTAAGCCACGCTTTCCAGAACAGAAACAGGATCATTAGTTCAATTGTGTAAAACTGGATTAAGTAAAATAGGCACACTTATGAATGTTTAAAATATTTGGCACTAGAAAAAGTTCTGTCATATTGCAGCCTTTATTCTCTACAATGTGTTGTATTGGTTTGTTAAATCAGAAACTGCTACGGAATTTTCCAGACTAACAATGTTTTTTAGGGGAATGAGTTCAGATGGCCACCCTTCAAAATGTTTTTGTCCAACTGGCCTTTGACCAAATTCCTCAAAATAAAATGAAATTTAATTTAGGGGAATGAGTTCAGATGGCCACCCTTCAAAATGTTTTTGTCCAACTTGCCTTTGACCAAATTCCTCAAAATAAAATGAAATTTAATTATTTAAAAGTGTGAAATGACTACTATAACCTTCCATTGTAAAATCAAATTGAAGAATGAATTGAAACTTTCATTCACGTCAAAAACACATTCTTTCCCAAATTGAAAATTGAAAACCTCCACCTCCTTCAAATTCTCAAAAATCATCTTATCCTTGACAAAAAACATATCTTCACATTCTTCTTGTGAGGACAGCAATTGTGGAGGGTTTTAAATTGAAAGAAAACATTGATATTTACTAAGGCAACCATTGTAGAGGGTTTTGAGGTTTGAAGAGCAGATAACTCCTCTTGGATAACAATTTTTAGTGTCTTTGGCTCAAATGACAAATAAGTAGATTCAGTTTTGACTGCAAGACTAGCATAATCTTTCAATTAAGCTGGTGGTTGGCGAACTCGACATGTTAGATTGAGTTGAGTTGAGTTTTGACAGAATGATTAATTTGTGAACAAAATCTGGTGGTCACATGCATTAGAAACATTCTAAATGCCAGCTTGATTTTTTTTTTTTTTTTTTGTCTTTGAAGGAGGAACATTAGTGTCTAAATCAGCTTTTGAATGAAAGACCCCAAGTATGCTTGATTTTCTCCATGTCTCATTTAAGTCGTGAAATCTTCCTTGCTGGTTGGTTAGTTGGTTCAAAATCATCTAAAAAATGTTGGAATGTTTCTTATATTATCAACATGATTATAACTCATTGAAAATGAAGGTTCACATTGCTTGAACCTACCAATTTTGAAGGAGCTGAGTTTGGAGCTTGTATTGTGGCTAGTGATTTATCAGTATCCAATTGAATGTTGGAGGGGGTGTTAATTCTTCTAGATTCAATGGAATGATGAAGTCAAATGACATATTTGACAAAGTTTTAAATTGTCTATTAACTAATTGGGATGGAAAATATAGTCTGAGTTAGTCCGTTTATTCTGTAAGAAAAGGAAAATTCTAATAGCATTTAGCATGTTTGTGGACGTTAGGGAATTAATGGTGATAATGACCTAGATCATGAGATATGAGACTGAAATTATTAGTGTACTTCATCTGTGTTGCATTTGTAATGAAGTAGAGCTCTGTTCTTTTTTCATATGTTCTCCTCTTGAAGGTAGGTTGACATGACCAATACTATTTATGGTGTTGCTAAATAGAAGTCCTTCACTTAATTCTAAGCTGTGTAGAAAATTTGTTTATGCTTATTTTGTTACAGGCAAATATGACGAAAGCTTTGGAAATGAGGAATAGATGTACACTAGCTCTCCACGGTGTAAATGAGGATATGGGAGAGTGCATATTATGCTACTTTAGTAGCACTTGCTTTCTCTTTACTTTGTACATGAGCGTTAGAAAATGGGAAAGAAGCGGGTGAGGGGCATTCATAATGAAAAGAATTACTGAAACTCTACCTAAATTGTTGACTGTTTGAAATTTTAACGAGTGATTAAACTTATAACGTGGAATGATGGGGTAATGCTCCACAACTATGTTTGATTTTTTTGAGGAGCCAGTGTTAAGAAGAAAAATAATAAAAGGTTCCCTGTGTGGGATACATTTTATAAGTAATTTGTTTATCATTTGTAATTAAAAGTGCAGATTTGATTCAAATTGAGGTCAATTATGTCTTTGGTAATTATTTATTATTTTGCCGTGCTATGGAGAAATGGTATGACATATTGAAGAAAGAGTTGTTTTGGCATGGGACTTCTAGCCTTAGATTATTTTCGTTTCTGTAATTCTGTTAATTAGTTGAGATATTTTGTCTACACTATTTGAAGATTTGATAATGTTATCTAGCTACTTAGATTTTGTCTAGCTAGTGCATTTAGAAGTTGATGCTTTCAGGATATTGAAACTTTCAAGTTTATATCATATATGTTCAGGATATTGAAATCGTTCAGGAAAAACAAAACAACATTCAAGTCGTTATGACAAAATATAACTACTTCACGCAACGACATAGAAGTCGTTCCTAACAATCAAAACGATATTGATGTCGTTCCACAAGGAAAATCATAATACTTCACGTAACGATATTCAAACCGTTCTGGAAACACAAAATGAATTTGGTGTCATTCTATTATGAATATTGTAATGTTTCACAAAACGACATTGAAATTGTTCGCTCTAGTACAAACATTGTATTGCTATACTGATTTATATAACATTGAAGTTGTCCCAGAAAAACAAAATGACATTGAAATGATATCGCTGTAATTATGTTTCGGATTGAAACGAATTCAATGTTGACAAATTTGTACTAGAACTATTTTAATATCGTTATGTTATTTCGATTACTTTCTCTACAACTGAGTCCTTCAAGTAATTGCATCTCGGGTCCTTCCACTGTATAGACGTCGTTTCTTTTCATATCAAACGACAATGATATTTTTGTAGTATCAAACTTACAAAATAACGTAACAACATTCATATTGTTTCAGAACAAATTTGATGAGTTTGAACTCGTTTCAATTGAAAACGTAATTAAAACAACATATATGTCGTTTCTTTTCATGTCAAACGACAACTATATCATTGTAATATCAAACACACGAAATGACATAACGACATTCATATCGTTTCAGTGCAAATTTGACGAGTTCGAAATTGTTACAGTTCAAATAATAACTATAACGACATTGATATTGTTTCTTTTCATGTCGTTATTACAACTAAATCATTGTAGTGTCTATATCGTTTCAATGTAAATTTGACGAGTTCAAAATCGTGACAGTTCAAATAATAACTACAACAATATTTATATCATTGTTTTTCTGTAAAACGATAACTATATCATTATGTTTAAAAACGACGATTCGACCGTCCATAGCCACCTAACATACATCCGTCATACTTAGGACGATAAAAATAGGTCATCAAGCGAGTTCGATCTCACTTAACAGAAACAATGAGAACATTTGTGTTCTATAGTTTTCTACCACCTTTGAGTTGTTTCAATCGAAAGAAAGTATATCTATTCGCTCTTTCTGAGCCATTCGAGTGCTATCAATCCACTTGATACCCTTCTTCGATCAAGATACATATGTCAGAGGTATGTCGAATGAACGCGAACATTCGAATCGTCGTTTTTAAGCATAACGATATAGTTGTCGTTTCACAAGAAAAAAAACGATATAAATACCGTTGTAGTTATTATTTGAACTGTAACGATTTAGAACTCGTCAAATTTGTACTGAAACGATAGGATGTCGTTATGTCATTTTGTGTGATTGACACTACAATGATATAGTTGTCGTTTGCCATGAAAAGAAACGATATATATGTTGTTTTAATTATGTTTTCAACTGAAACGAGTTCAAGCTCGTCAAATTTGTTTTGAAACGATATGAATGTCGTTACGCTATTTTGTGTGTTGACACTAAAAAGATATCATTGTCGTTTGATATGAAAAGAAACGACGTGCCTTCAACATATGTATGATGATCGAAAGAGGTCATCAAGTGGGTTGATACAACTCGAATGGCTTAGAAAGGGCGAACGAAGATACTTTCTTTCTGTCGGAATAGTTCAAAGGTGGTATACAACCATGGGAACATAAATGTTTCTATAGTTTCTTTTGAGTGAGATCGGATCCACTTAATAACCTATTTCGATTGTCCTACATATGTCGATGCATGTCAAGTGGTCGTGGGTGGTTGAATCATCATTTTTAGCATAAACGATATAATTGTCACTTTATATAAACTAAAACAATACATATGTCGTTTTAGTTATGATTTAAACTAAAACGATATCAATGTCGTCAAAATTGTACTGAAATGATAATGATATCGTTATATATCAAACCCACAAAATAGTATAACGACATTCATATCGTTTTAGTACAAATTTGACGAGTTTGAAATTGTTCCAATTCAAATCATAATTACAATGACATAAACATCGTTTATTTTCATATAAAATGATAATTTTATCATTCTGGATAAAAATTGTTATGATTTGAATTGAAACAATATCAAAGTCGTTAAAATTGTATCGAAACAATATTGAATGTCGTTATATTATTTCGTGAGTTTAATATTTAACGATATTAAAAAAACGATATCTATGTCGTTTTAGTTATGATTTGAATATGAACGATTTCAATCTCGTCAAATTTGTACTGAAATGATACGAATGTCATTATGTTATTTTGTAAGTTTGTATGCCTCTGCGTTGTTTACCACCCAAAAGAGCAAATGATTCATTGGACAGTCTGGGCCGACTCCCTATGGCATGTGTGCTGTGCAAGTTCATTCTATAACGACTTCCAAGTCATTTTATTGGTCGAAAATGACTTCAATTTCATTATGAAAATCAGTAAAGCAATGTGTTTTTCATTCTGGAACAACATCAATTTTTTTTTGTGTCTCAAGTAGGGGTGGGCGTGGGTTGGGTTGGGTCGGTTTTTCCCCCAACCCATACCCAACCCAATATGGTCGGTTTGGCATAAATTCAACCCAACCCAACCCATGTAAAGATTGAAACTCAACCCAACCCAACCCAACCAAATGTCGGTCGGTTTGTGTTGGGTTGGTCTGTTTGGGACGACCTATCAACAAACATTAAAGTCACCGAAGTACTAAATTTAAAGCAACATTAATATATTGCGTTAAAGAGAATGCCATGCAGTTCATTGGATGTTCAAACTGGCCATAATATTGCTAGATCACAAGACTACTAAGGCATCAGCAATATGCATGGAAAACCTTAGTTAGCGAAATCTAAGTTCATAAACTGACACATGGAAAGAATGTGGAAAGGCAATAGAGATTCAACTAAAAGATCTGTTTATGTATACTTTCAGTAGAGGAAATTTTAATGATAATAAGTTAATCATCATCCTTGTCTCATCTGTATCTGGTGCAAAGACTAAACACTCGCCTTTATCAGATAATAATTGCAAAATTTGGTTTAAAGTGGGAGAATTATAGTACTTCCCCACTTCCACAAACATCTATTTTCTAATATATCTGCAAAGAATGTAGAGATACATTAGTAACAATTAAGTTTGTACAACTACATAATTCCCTTGTACATAGATAAGGGTAAACACTAAAATCAGAAAGTAGCTTATTTACTTTGTAGTCTCTTTAAACCTATAAGCTTCTATCTTCCAAGAATTCAATTATGAGACAAAGTGTCGACTTTATTCAAATATGTACTACTAATACACCTAAAAGTAATTATGAACCATTGAACATTTAATCTCTTCTATGCTTCAGAGTTTTTGGGAAAACAAACACAATAGAATTCTGAAAATAAAAAATACAACACTGAAGAAAAAAATTAGTGTAACTTCCAAAAGATAAGAAGATTGTAAAACATAAAACAATAGAATGAACAGGGGAACTGAAGAAAAAGAAGATAAGAGAATCAACATACCCAGAAAAACTCAAAAGAAAATAATCACCAACATAAAAAGTAGTAATTAAATTTCAAGAATCAAATTCAACAATGAAACAAATTGTAACCAAAATATCAGAAGTCCATAAAAAAAAAAAGCTACCAATAGTTGAAAAAAAAACCGAATTCACCTCATTACACAATTTTAACAGCACTAATTACTACATACGAAACAAAAGGCCCAATATATACATTGAAAGCTGCGTGTTACAGTGATGCCGGAAAACCCCTTCCATTAACAAAATATGTAAAGAGTGAGGATGTGAGAAAAAACGCCATTCATAATCCCGAGAAACAGCTTATTATACCGGCGGACAATACCTTTGCAAGTAATCACTTGACCTTCATTAGCCAAGGATTCGATTTATTGGAAGAGAGATCTCATCCAAAATCACGGCCGATGTTGATGATTTGGTAAGACGGCGCTGGCCGCGTGAGAGAGATGATGGAAGATATGTTAGGATTTTTTTGTCTCTCACTTTTATTTTGTCTCGTGACTTTTTTTAAAAAAATATATACGGGTCGGGTTTGGGTAGGTTTTTTGGTTCAACCCGCAATGCGACCCAACGCGACCCGCCTTCATCACCCAAAACCCGAGCGCAACCAAAAAAATGAAAAAAATCGACCCAAACCGATCGGTTCGGATCAGGTTGGACGGGTTTTTGCCCACCCCTAGTCTCAAGAACTATTTCATTGTCGTTATGTGAATCAGTACAATTTTCGTATTGGAAGGACATCAATATCATTGTGTCTCAAGAACGATTTAAATGTCGTTATGTAGATTTATGCATTTTTTATACAGGAACTACACGAGTCAATTATAACGTTATAAAGACAAGAGTTGACATCTCCATTTTGTATAGCATTGTATTGACCTTCAACATCACTCTGGCTTTATCATATAAGTTCACTAAGAAATTGTTTTCGAAACAAGAATAAATTTTGTTTTTCCTTTGTTATCCCCTGCATATTTCCATTTCCAATCACCTTCAACTGATTGCTCATATTCAACTAGATAAGAAATTGAATTCATAACATATACACGATATCCATAACTACAATTCAACATAAAAAATTTAAAATTTCATCAAATTTCAAACTTTGTACATTATTGACAACGAGATGTATGTTGTTATGGGTTGCAAAAAACGATATTCTAACTGGACAGGAAAAAATGAAATGTATGTTTCACAGTAAAACAACAAAATAGAATAGCCAAACATGTATTTACCGACATATTCACTTCAAAAATAAGGGGTAATAAGAAAGATTGGAAAGCAACTCATATCAAAGTTCTAATTCAACAATAAAATGAATTCAAAACAATTAGTGACAAATGAACACCATAAACACAAATTACAAAAAATGAAGAAATGATTCAGAAAAATTGAAAAAAAAAAAAAAAAAAGTAGCCCAAATATTGAAATTTCACATTACCTTATCTTCTTCTCCTAATGCCCAACAAGAATATTGTAAGATTTGATCACTCTCTTCAACCAAATTAGTGTTCAAGTGAATGACAATGGTAGATTTTAGGGTTTCATAAAGGAGAGAAGATTATAAGAGAAGGAGAATAATTGCATATAGATGTCGACCCGACTGTGGAAGAAAGGAAGCCAAAATTGAATTAAGGCTAAATGGAAATTGAAAGGGAATTAGGGCATTGTGTCTTTTTACATACAAGGATATTTTAGTAACTTACAAATTGTATTTTTCTTTTCTTTGTATCTTTAGACTATCTAACCAAAAAAGATAATTCTTAGTCTTTATAAATAAATTTTTGTTCTGACTGGTCTACTTAAATGAAACCCCATTTATTTTATTCAGCCATGATTACGGATCATATGTCATAAAGTTTGTTGAGTACATTATAAATGGGAAAATTGATAACATGAGACAAACTTCGATCCAAAGACATCTAGATGTAACTTAGCTTGTCAACTATTCAGATATAGTTGCGAGAAGTTGATTGAAGTCTACAATAAGGATTTTGACCTTCAACCGTGTAGCATCAGGTGTGACAAGAAGTTGAAGGGTGTTGTGATTGAATAGAGTTGTAGGAATAGTTGGATGATGTTCGGTTATTTATATGAACTAACATTCTCTCGTAGATTTAGTTTATTCTCGAGGTCCTGAATTCTAGTTTTTATTTGAGTTCTTTTGCTATGTTCATAGGCTTGTTGTGACGATTCTACATACTGTAATGACAATTTCATGCTTTTGATCCTCTTGCTTCATTTCCATATTACTTTGAACCAGGTGTTTATTCATAATTATAGACTGTCATGTTCTTGATTAATTCTTATATGCCAGTGTTTATATTTTGGTTTTTTGTTACAACCTCGTCCACCAACCCCCAATGTAATGTTTCGTCATGTGACGTGAAATCTAATATTTCGAAATACACTAATATGAATCCAACCTTGAGACGTTTATATAATGCATTTTTCTCAGTTTTCTTATACCATGTAGTAATAATACAGTTTTACATTCGGTCATAATTATTGCCGTTTTGAAGGCAAACCAAAATGAACATCAAAACGAAAACGTCTCATTCGTGAAAATAAGCTCTTTAGTCTAATATAAAGGTGTTGTTTCTAGCAATATGTTCATTCATAATTTTTTAGCCATCGTGAGTATGATCACTCACATCGATTAAATATCACAACAGAATAGCATAAACAAAAAATAAATTTTATCTCACAACCGTGCACCAATCCACAATATTATCATTATATTTCGAAATCACATAAAGTTACAAGCACAAACACATTACAATTGGCACTAGCATACACACGTACACGGTACAGATGGCTAAAAACACTGCTTGTCATTTCAGAATTCAAGGTTTCATTTAAGAATCTAAGTACATACTTGAATTGAAAGGCAGCATTTTATTCTTGGCCATGTTTGATACACATTCTCACAAAAATTCATTCTTTTAAAATTCATTTTCAATCACACATTTTTCAATAAAATAATATTACACGAAAATTCAAAACTTTTTCTTATTTTTTAACCACATATTTTCCATTATATCACATCATAAAATGTATTTTCTTCTCCATAATGTGCATCAAACACCCCCCAAATAATATTTAAACATAAAAATGCTTTAAAAAGACTCAAAAGTCTGAAATAAAATGACAATAAAAACGTTAAAAACTCTAAAAATTGTTTTTTTCATCAATGTAGTCATCATCTAAATCAACGAGCGATATGTGAATGCTGAAAATAAAATCCTGAAATATCGAAACCTTTATTTACATATCAGGCTTGGAAAGGGGTGCATCAATATATTGAGATGTGTTGATATAAATAGTCCCAAATAACACCAAGAATATAACATAAATTAAAGAATGCCAAGGATTTTTCGCCCTTAGAGCCGCGGTTCACCCCAAAAAATGGCTAATCACCACGTTGAGCATCCACCAAAATGGCTATCGCTCTAATACACTAGAAACCAACAAAGATTATTAGTACAAGAGTCATAATACAAAAATCCAAATGGATTGTTAAAATCAAGTTTGATAATTACTGTAAAAATAATAGGATTCTTAGACATGTGATTGCTACCTATACTCCACAACAGAATGAGCTTGTAGAAAAGATGAATAGGACTTTGTTAGAAAAGGTAGGATACACGTTGATAAGCTCAGGTCTTCCAAAACTGTTCTAGGGAGAAGCTATTAAAACTGCCTCATATTTAATAAATAAGTGTCGTACTAAATCACTGAAATGTGATACACCTGATAATGTTTGGAATGGTCATCCTATTGATTATTCTAAACTAAGTTTTTGGTTGTGCTGCATATGTACATAAAAATGAAGGAAAGCTTGAGCACAGATCTGTTAAAGGTATTTTCTTAGGATATGGTGAATGTGTTAAAGGTTATAGGATTTGGTTGAAGGATTAGGGGTGTTATAGAGTTATAATAAGTAAGAATGTTATCTTTAATGAGATGGACATGCCCTACATAAAAGAAAAAAGAAGTGCTACCACTGAAATTCATCAAAATAATTTTTTTATGGAATCTGAACTTTTTTAGGTTGATTTAGACCCTGTCTGCTAGCAATTTTTCTCCAGAATTTCATTGCTTTTTTTACCGTTGGAACATGACATTGTTGACTTCACACTCACAATGGTGGGACCCAACATGCCAAGTAACGGTCAAATAATCACGGTTTTGGTTGGAAAAATTGGCTCCAGACAGGCTGTTAAATTTTGAAAATAATGATTGAGGTAGAGCCTGGTCAGGAAAAAAGTGTTAAGCATAATGTTTAAAAAATCTCCACCTTGCTTGACATATTTGGGTTTCATTGTAGATTATAAATTAAGTCCTCCTTTGATTTCATTCACTCTATGTACTAGAAAACCAATCTCATCCAACAAGTTTTTCAGTTATATACCTTCCTTTACAATATCTATAGCTATAATATATCCATCCTCTGTTGATAACAGAGCTACTATCTTTTGCAACTGAGATTATCAACTTATGCTGTTATCATTTAAAGTAAAAACATATGCAGATGTAGATTTTCTATTATCACAGTTACCAGCAAAATCTGAATTAACAAAATCTTTTACTCTAATTCTGATTTTACTCTTATTGAACATTAGTCCTAAGTTAGAAGTTCATTTTAAATACATTGACAACCATTTCATGGCTTCCCAATGACATTCACCAGGATTACTCATGTATCTACTTAAAACACTTATAGCAAAAGCAAGATCAAGTCTGGTACAGACCATTATATATATAATAGAGCCAACATCATATGCATAAGGAACTTTCTCCATCCTATTTTTTTCTATTTCAGTTTTAGGACATTGTTCTACATAAAATTTAAAGTGACTGCCAAGAGGCAAAGTTACTTCTTTAGTCTTATCCATAGAAAATCTGCATAATATTTTTGAAATGTAAGACTGTTGAGTAAGAAACATATTATTATCATTTCTTTTTCTTCTAATTTCCATTCCTAGAATCCTTTTTACTTGACCTAAATCTTTCATTTCAAATTCATATTTTAACTTTTGCTTAATATTGTTAATCTCAGTTATATCACACTCAGAAAGTAACATATCATCAACATATACCAAAATATAATAAAAATCTGGACCTCCATTTTCTTTATAAAAAAACATGGATCATATTCACTTATATTGAAATCAAGTCTTTTTATAAAAGTATCAAATCTGATATACATGCCTAGAGGCTTATTTCAAACCATAAAGTGATTTTGTAAAAGACACAATTTTCTTTTCCTTTATGTTTAAAACTTTTTAGTTGAGTAATATAAATTTTCTCATCCAAATTTTCATTTAAGAAGGTAGTTTTCACAACTAATTGTTTTAATTCAAAATCAAATTGTGAAACAAGAGAAAGTAAAACTCTTATAGAGGTATATTTGACTACATGAGAGAAAATTTCATTGTAGTCAATTCTCTCTCTTTGATTAAAGCCCTTAGCAACTAATGTGGCCTTGAACCTTACATTTTCACATTTTGAATCACTTTCTTTTATTTTATAGATCCATTTACAATCAATAACCCTTTCCATTTTGGGTTGATTTACTGAGATCCAAGTCTTATTCTTAATTAATGAAAGCATTTCATTTTCATGGCTACAAGCCAAGAACTTGCATGTTTTCCTTCAATGGCCTCTTCATAAGAATTAGGCTCATTGTCCAAATAATTCTGAACATTAAATGCAGTAATAAATTTAGATTCATCCTACCTTGATGGTGGTCTTATTTTCCTTCTTACTCTATCCCTAGCTAGATGATAATATTCCAAGGGATTTTCTGGTTGATCAAGTTTAGGTCCAGTAATAGTTATAGGTTCAGTATTTTTTTCCTGATCAGACTCTACCTCAAACTGATCATTATTTTCAAAATTTAAATCAACCTGAAAAAGTTCAGATTTCATAAAAAAATTATTTTGATTAGTTTCAGTGGTAGCACTTCTTTTTTTTTTTTTTTTTGTGTAGGGCATGTCCATCTCATTAAAGATAACATTCCTACTTATTATAACTCTATTACATCCCTGATCCTTCAACCAAATCTTATAACATTTAACACATTCACCATATCCTAAGAAAATACCTTTAACAGATCTGTGCTCAAGCTTTCCTTCATTTTTATGTACATATGCAGCACAACCAAAAACCTAGTTTAGAATAATCAATAGGATGACCACTCCAAACATGATCAGGTGTATCACATTTCAATGATTTAGTACGACACTTATTTATTAGATATGAGGCAGTTTTAACAGCTTCTCCCCATAACAGTTTTGGAAGACCTGAGCTTATCAACGTGCATCCAGCCTTTTCTAATAAAGTCCTATCCATCCTTTCCGCAAGCTCATTCTGTTGTGGAGTACATGTAACAATCACATGTCTAAGGATCCCATTATTTTTACAGTAATTCAAGTCCATTATCAGTTCTAAGTATTTAAACAATCTTATTTACTTGATTTTCAATAAGAGTTTTCCATTCTGTAAAAAAATTTGAAAGTGTCAAATTTATTTTTCAGAAGAATTATTTCTTTGAAAAATCATCAATAATGAGCAAGAAATATTTAAAACCAGAATAAATACTTATAGTAGCTGGCTCCTACAGATCAGTATGTAAGTAATCAAGAATAGATTTTGATTTATGAATACCAGTAGCAAAAGACAATTTCTTTTGCTTCCCATAAATGCAATGTTCATAAAATGACATTCTTTCAATTGTTTTAGTACCCAAAAGAACTTATTTGTAAGAATATATAAATTATTATCACTAATATGTCCAAATCTTTTGTGTCAAAGTTTAGATTTATCAGACTGAGAGACTGTAGCTGCCATAGATTGATTTAGTAAAGGCAAAGCTTTCAAAGCATAATCCCATCTGATTTTTCAACATGAATAACTTTTGTAAAATCATTTTGAAGTGTCAAGATACATTTATTTATGATGGTATCAAAACCTTCATCATCAAGTGTACCTAAAGAGAAATAGGTTAGGAATGTACATGGTCTTATTCAAGGTCAGTACATTCCCATTTTTTAGTTTTAAAACAATCTTACCAACTCTTTTAATTTTGCAAGAAAATCATTTTCCAATATTACTTGTCCTCCATTAATTTTCATAAAATCGATGAAGTATTATTTACAATCTGTCATATGAAAAGTACACCCTAAATAAAAAATTCATTCATCTTTAACTGAAAATTAATAAGTCATATAGACTTGTCCATTTGAGGCTAGAGCTTCTTCATAAGCTGTGGCAGCTTCACCTTGAACTTTGTTAACATTTTTTAATTCATCAATCCTATTGACAAAATCTTTTTTTGAAATGACCCACTTTTTGACAAAAGTAAAATTTCATTCCTTTAGCCTTATTATTATTTTTATTGAATTTAGATTTGCCCTTTTTAGAATTATCAGAATATTCTTTTGGTTTTTCAAAACTTTTGTTTAAAGAATGGTTATTATTTCTTTGAAATAAATTATTTCCTTTAAAATTGTAACTAACTTCATTTGTGAATGTTTTCAAATCACTTTTAAATTCAAATTCTTTATTCCTTAGAGAATAAACAATAACATGAACAGTAATTGAAGTTCTTCCATATTCAAGGGCATTTTTCAATTTTTTATATTTTTTAAGGTAAGGATGATAATAAGTCTATAAATTGTTGATCATTAGAAAGAGTCTTACCAATGTTGGTGAGATCTTGGGATAGTTTATTAAATCTATCAAGATTTGTTTCAAGATCACAATTGGGATCAAACTTGAAACTAAAAAATTGTTTCCACAAGTAACATTTATTGGTAAGAGTCTTAGTTTTATAAAGGGATTCAAGCTTTGTCCAAATTTGAGCTGCAGTCTCAGTCTTCCCTATTTCTCTAATAACACTGTCAGATAAATGCAAGAAAATAGTGTTTCATTCAATTTCAGCTTGTTCAATTATTTTATTATCAGCAACTTCTTCACCCCAAGATTCATTAAGGGGTTTTGCACATCTATTATGCATTAAAAGATCATTCATTGTTTTACTCCAGAGACTAAAATCTCATTTACCATTCCAAATTTCAACATCGACTTTTGTACTTCCCATATTTAAACTTAAAAAACAATGAATGTTTGACAATTTTTAAAAAACTTAAGACAGCTTGATGTATCGAGTGAATAAAATAACAATCAACAAATGTACACACGGAATGCTAATGTGGAGAAACTATTCACACAAATGTACAAATTTTATTATCAAAGAAATAGGTAACTCCAAATAACCAAATCACAAAATATACAATTTTCGAAATCAGAACTTAATGCAATCTTGAAGAAACCGTTAATCTTAGTCCCCTCAGATCCTAGGGTTTTCAAGTGAAATCCTAGACAAAGGTAGATCCAAGAAGGTTTCAACCAAGATATCCAAAAAATATCTACCAATCAAAGGATGATAAGAGAGATAGGGTTAGAAACTCGTTACCAAAGGTCTCAGATCAACAGTGTAAAATAGTGAATACCAGTACTATTTTACTTTCTCCGCAGAAATGAAGATCTAACCCTTTACAGCATAGATCTGTAAAGATCGAGGGTTTTGATAGCCAGAATACCAGAAATACCAGATCAAAGGATTTAAATGCAGATCGAAGAGCTCTGTTCCACCATTGCTATAAACAGTCCCAAATAACACCAAGAATATAACAAAAATTAAAGAACACCAACGATTTTTCGCCCTTAGGACCGAATGTTCACCCAAAAAAGGGGCTAATCACTACGTTGAGCATCCACTAAAGTGGTTATCGCTCTAATCTACTAGAAACCAACAAAGATTATCAATACATGAGTCACAATACAAAAATCCAAACGGATTTAGCCCTCAGACCTAATTTTTCGTCTCTCAAGAAATCTCAACCAATTATACCAAGTAACCAAAGATTACTGCTCGACCAAGAACATAATCACCACAATTACAAAGCAATCTACACTAGACTTCAACAAAAATATCTAAAACCAATATATTACAGACGAAAACCAAGAGTTTTCAGAGAGAGAACACGGGTAGAAATAAGAGAAACCCCTAGAAAATATCTCAAATTCTACAGCAAATGAGGAGTCAAGCCAAATAATATAAAAGGTCAGAAGCATCCAACGGTTGCACCAATTCCAAATGGCATCATCATAGCTTTTAAAATTAATAACCAAAGTCGCATTTCAGCAGAAGGCAAAAATGCTCAAAAAATGGAAAAAGGCAGCCGGGTTACATTCCACCAGTTGGGCTAGGCTTAGTATTAGATTGGGCTCTCTAATTGGGTTGCATCTATGGGCCCAAAGTGTTAAGCACGTGATTCTGATACAGTCGATCTAGATTCCGTTGGAGCATAATGTTGAATATTTAAGAAAAATATTATTTTATTAACAAAATAAACAACACAATTTAATTACACACCAAATATGCTTTCCACATCTTCTCTCTCTTTCACTGCCACTCCATATCTAGCACTGAATTCTCTCCAGTTTCTCTTAATTCTCGCTCATACTCTAGCATTTCTCTCTGCACTACAAAATACAAGTGCTAATCCATATTTATAGGAATGTATGTCGGTTCCTTCTTTTACACAATTCATATGGCGGTGGAATAAATAATCTAGCAAGCATTCTAGTTTCTTCTACTATGTCGATGGATGAATTATGTATGGATAGATTTGCTGCACTTTCCAGTTTATTTTCTCCATGGCAGTGGGCAACCTTACCAGAAGATTATGGAGATTTTCATCTTCCAAAGGTGGTGTTGTATCTTCACATAATTCGCATATAGAGTTTCGTCACCTGCTTATGCAATGGGAGTGTTATGTATTGTAGCATCTTCTAAGTACATACCAAAAATTGGAAAAAAAAAAAAAAGTTGGGTATTAGTTGTGAATACCTTTTGCCTATTACGAATTATGAATTTGGTTTTGATTTTGGGGAGTAATTGATTGATAAACTTAATGTTAGGGTGATTTGAAAAATGTTCAGTTTTGGAATCTAATTTTAGAACGTAGTATTTCTTAAATTCTTTACCAATCCTGATGATAAGTGTATTTTTTACACTTATTCGGGACTTAAAACTATAAAATTTTATTTATTTTTTGACAAAATTTTACATAATTTATGTTATATTGCATTGTGTAGGTAAAACTTTATGTTTGATGAAGAATTGGAGAAAAGAAGCAAAATATGGTGAAAAATGGTAAAATCCAAAGTTCGATGATTAAATTACAAATACTCAAGAAGATACTTTGAAAATTGATAGGAGACAATTGGATTGAAATTAGAATTCAAAAAGGAATGGAACATGATCAAAGTATTATCAAAATCAATTTCCAATCGCTCAAGATATATTCCAGATTTTTAGCCGAATATTGAGACCCATTTTTGGTATAGTAAACGTCCGAATTGGAAAAACTTTATTTCGATCAAAGTTGTAGCCCTTTAAGTTATCTTTCCAACTCACTTTGAATCGCATCAATCGGATATCAGAAGAGAAGGTTATGACTAAAATACGGACTGCTGTGTAGAGACAAAAAATCCGCGCGCGAAGGCAACTTTCCTTATTCGATTAGAACTCTTTTGGAAACCAATTTGGACGTGATTTTCAACCAATTTTCGGCTCCTATAAAGAGAGAACAGCATAATACATATGGAGAACCTCCCTAGACCTAAAAATCTCTATATTATACATATTTTGGAGGCGAAGAACAGGACTAGTAACGTGGAATCAAGGCGAATTGCATAGGATATTGAAAATTCTTCATCCGGATTCAAGTTTCACAACAAGAACGTGAATTTTTCCAACTTCTTCCATCTTTCTTATTTTCAGGTGATATTTTTCCAATTATTTTTGTGTAATTTAATTTCTACAATATGCTAGACTAAATTCCCTTATAATGGATGGATGATGAAGCTAATTAATTTTTAGTTTTTAATTCGATATCATGTGTTTTTTAATTTAATTCTTGCATTGTGATTTCATAAACATATATAAATTTATTGTTTTTAATGTTTGCGCACCATTATGACAATTAGTTGCTTATTCGTAGTGTTGAAAAACTCACGGTAGGTAGAACACTGTTTATGGAACACACAGACAATAAATATTAGGAATAATATTTATGGCGTGTGCGGTCATGTGTGATAATCCTAAACGTCAATGCTTGCTTGTCATATGAATTCGGACTAGGAATAGGATCGTCTCGTGGTAATCATAGATTTATTATATCTTGGGAAAGAATAGTAAATGAAAGTGGAATTATCGATCGTCGCAATTGCATGAATCGAATTAATTATCACTGGTTGAGAATTGAAATTAAAAATTGATTAGTGGAGTCGGAAATCCTATACACTCACCCACATTTGATTTAAAACCATTTTTTTTATTGCTTTCGTAGTTATAGAAAGTCGTTAACTAAAAATCAACCATCTTTTGTTACATTTGCGAATTTAAATATATCGAATACTCTAAAATTGAGCCTTATTCCATGTGGGACGATAACTCATTCATCACAATTATTACTTGTACAACGAACTCGTACGCTTGCGAGATTTTTGCGTAACACCTGATAGTATTTTTTGGATTGCAAATGTAATATAGTATTATCTGATTTTTTATTTCATAATGATGCAAATACGAAATTTTTCGAACTTATTAATGTAGTACTTCATAGAGCCGTTTGCCTCAACCCAAACTGAAAAATTTGAAACCCTAGAGAAAAAAATTGTGTACACTTAGCATTAACCCATTAGACATTTCATCCCCTTTCTCTCGTCTGCGACTCTCTCACTGTCTCTACCCACATTTCATCCTCTCTCTCTCTCTCTCTCTCTCGTGCACTTGACTCATTTCTCCTCCTCATTCGCCTACTCCAAGTGCATGGGCGGTATTTTCTAATTCTCTCCCGCCAGTAAGAAATACAAAATTTTCTTTTAATCTGCCCTCGATTTGGAATATTTTCAAAGTTCATTTCTTGATTAAAACCCACATTTACTTGGGCCCTCAAATTTGTAGCAAAAAAATCCATGATCATGTGATTTTTCTGTTTAATATTGGGGATTTAGATTATGTGAATGTTGAATCTTGATAATATTGTGGTGGATTCTTAAAATCTTGATTTCTATCAATTAGTTAAATAATTAGTGCTGATTTTCTGATATTCTACCAATTAGCAAAATTTAATAGTGATTTTCTTATCAATTAGTATTTAATAGTCACTTGTGTTTTATTTTAATGTGAAGTGCCAATGGAGAGATTTTTTAAAAGAATTGTTTGTAGAAAATGTTGATGGAAGATATCGAATAAAGTGAATTTTTATGTTGCACAACTTCCCAATAATTTTGGACCAAGGAAGTTGATGATCATCTTATTAGTATCGTCACTATGTCATTTTAAGTGTTGTCATAATATCATTAAATCCATGACCGAAAAGTCCGATCTTTATTAAATTCTGCCGCACTGGACAAATTTTTTTGCTCCGACAATGGTTAAAATGATAGTTCCATAAAATATTGAGCTTACAAGAAACTCATAATTTTTTAATTAACAAAAGAATAATTTTGCATGATATGGACAAATTCAAGAGACAGAAATAGGATTTATTTATGAGTTCTGTTATGGGTACAGAAATTCAAATTCCTGTACCCATATAGGATAGAAACAATAGGGGGTGGGTGGGTAGAAAAATTGAATTCCTATACCCATATAGGATAGAAACAACAGGGGGTGGGTGGGTAGAAAAATCAATTTTTTAATCACATGGGGTCCACCTCCATGTGAGTAAAATTCAAATTTTTGGTGAAAATTATGTAGAAAAATCATGTACTCACATCATTTTTGTTTTTTTATACAGTGTTTATCTTTATATATAATGATAAAGATTATACTACTTTGCCATTAAGTTTCACATCAAGTTTCACACTTTTTTGTCATTTTGTGTGAGTATTGTCTATTATACCCTTATCTCTATATTTTAATTGTTTTCCGTATTTTGACCCTATAACTGGTATCAGAGCCTAGTAACGAACCCAAAGAAAATTTTTAAAATGAATAGAAAAGATAAAATGATTTTAGAAGAATTACAAAATATTAGTATTTTAACTAATACTAATCGAATTAAATTACAAGATTTAGCAACAAATTTAAGTATTAAATATAAATCTCTAAGTGAAGAAATAAAACAAGTAAATAGTTCTCAACATTTAGCAGAAATAAAAAATAAAGGATTACAAATATTAGTAGATGAATTTTCTGAAAATGAAGAAGAAGATGTTATTATAAATCAATTTTTAGAACAATATGATAATTTTGCTCAACCTTTAGGAGAAACGGATATTTTAAACCAAGATGTTTTAACTCATATAAAAAATATCGAATCTAATTTGGAAATTGTTAATGACAATATTAAAATAGGACCAAAAATCCTATATAAACAAATTGAGTCTAAATTTAAAAAATCAAAATTTAAGGATTCTTATATATCAATTGAACCACCTTTACCGGCATATGTTATAGAAGAATTAGAAACTAAATTCTATGAAGCCGCAGGAGAAGAATTAGAATCTTATAAACAGAGTTTAGAACAATTAGCTATTCAAACTGAAAATATTTATATGAATGATCCACCTAAAGAAGAAACTACTGAAATTAATACTCCACCTTTAAATCAACAAGTTGAACCACAAACATTAGTTGGAGAAACAAGTAGAACTAGTGATTGGATTCAAGTCGAGTCTGATGTTGTGGAATTTTGAATGGATGAAAGAACATGGAATAATAGAAGAACGAGAAAATTATAATTTTTAGAAAAGGAGCTAGAACTACATCAACCAAGCCTATACACCTTAGGGATAATAATCGATTAAATTATTTACTTGAACAAATTCCCACAACGGAGAATATGGCTAGATGTTGATGATAGCAATAATAAAAGTGAAATTATTGACTCATGGGCAAAAGCTACCGATTTAGTCATTTGCTTTTCATAAATGGAATACTACTCAATCATACAACTTTATAATCCACACCTTTAGAGGAATCACTTCAGATATCTGGAGAAGAACTTCTGAAGAAACTAAAAATCAAATTAAATATGGAGAAAAACCTACAACTACCATTGATAGCAATGAAAGCTTAGATGCTGAAAACTTTAAGGAAATTTTAAAAAGAATTGAAAATTTCTTTAGACACTTACTCTTAGGAGAAGTTATACCAGAAACTAAAATAGATATGATCACTCAAGAAGCCTTACAAGCAGAAAGAGAAATGGAATTATTAAAAATCTGTGATATGTGTGAATTAAACGAATATACTAAGAAATTCGAAAAGATATATATCAAAGCATCTAAATCCATTAAAGAATGGAATCTATCAGAAGAAGATAAAAAACTACTTAATAGATATTTTCTTAAATTGCCTTGGCCATGGGGTCAGAAATTATTTGAAGATTACCAAACTTATTGGAATAAAATAGAATGGGAAGATCCTAATCATAGAGCTGATACCTTAGGAATGAGAACTTCATTCGCTAAAAGAAAAATATCAGAATGGTGTAGAAAATCTATGTATCAACACCTATTTAGGAAACATGGTAAGAAAGCAAGTTTATGTTGCTATGGAGAGATAAACGACGATTGCCACAATTTGGTTGTCACCAACCACCTAGGAAACCATACTATAAAAGGAAATTTAAGAAATATCTTAAACCCTGGAAGAGAAACAAAGGATTTAAGAGCCATAAGAAGTATTTTAAGAAAAAAAAAAACCTTGGAAAAAGGAATATAACCAACATAAAAAACCTCAGAAGAAATCTAAGGAAGAATTTTATAAAAAATGTAAATGTTTTACATGTAATGAAATAGGACACATATCTCCCAACTGTCCTAATAGAAATAAAAGAGAAAATGTTAAAGCCATTAGAATAATGGAAGAAATAGAATCTGACTCTGACTATGAAATAATCGAAGATTTAGATAAATTATACTGAAAGCAGAGACTCAATCTATGAGCTAGATATAGAAGAAATTGAGGAACCAGAATTTGAACAAATTTATATGAACCAAGAAATTATTGATACTATAGAAACTACCTTAGATAATGAAGAAGGGACTTCACAAACAGTAGTATTTGATGAAGAAAGATATGGAGTAATAAAAGAAAAACAAATATCTTTAAAAGATAGAGACGTTTTTGTAAGACCAATATTACCTTGGTTTAACAAAACCATATATATTGCAAAATATGATGAAGTACCTATTAATATTGAAAATGTTAAAGGCAATACTACTATACCTCTGGTAACTAAAGAATGGGTTAATCAAGAATTAGCAAAAATAAATAGATCCACTAGAGAAAGATTAAAAAATATTGTGATAGGAGGAATCCAAATTATGGTGAAAGGATATTTTAGAGAAGGAATGGATATTCCTATACAAATGTATTTGATGGATAACAGAATACTTCATGATCCTATGGATGCTCTATTAGGAGTAGTCTCTGGAAATCTTGTATATAAGAAAATTATATTTACTATAAGACCTGGATTTGCCATGTCTTTACTAGACGAAAATTTAAGTATGGGATTAAATCTATATCATAGAATTGATAGATTAATTATGCCACCAAGAAGTAAAGCTGTAACCTTACATTGTAAAGCTCTATATGCATTTACTACTACACACCAAAAGGAAATCAATAAAGTCTCAGGAGACTTCATACAAATTCATGAAGATTTTAAAGACTTAGCACAATTTACTCCACCAAGAATGTTGAGTAATAATAACATTTCCTTACCACAAGATATATTGCTTGATTTTCATCAGCAATCCAGAAGAATAGATAATAATGTAGGAAATCAAGGATTAGTTACCTTGAATACCTCTGGACAACTTGTAGCCAGAATGCCTAGTAGAAGAATAGAAAGAAGTATCAGTACTAGAAAACTTGCAAACTCTAGTAGAACATCTATAAGTAGAAATTACCCAATAATGCCTAGAAATAGCATTGATATTGATCTTAGAAAATGTGAGGAAGATAATTTCCTTATCTTAACAGAATATATCAATAATCAAAATAACTACGAAGAAATTATAGCCCTTGTTAATACAGGAGCTAGTACTAGTCATATAAGAGCAGACTTAGTTGATCATTTATTAGAAGAAAACCTACCACAAGGAATAACTCTTACAGACTATCATGGAATTAAATATGAAATTAAAACATTTGTTAATCTAGAACTAAGTTTCTGAGATATTGAAGGAGAACAATTTAAATTAAATCTTAAAATTCATAAAGACTAGACAAAAGGACACGATTCTAGTCCAATATTACTTGGAATGAATTTTCTTGAGAAAGTCTCACCATTTCATATACAAAAGAATACTCTACAAATAACTATAGAAGGCAAACAAAAAATGATTCCTAGAATTACTAAAACCAAAGAACCAATTTATATGATACAAGGAATTAGATCAATCAAAACTAGTATACTTAGTCCATATATTGAGATAACTCTCAATTTACCAGGACTATTGTATGATAAAATTTCATGCCATAATTGATCTTTGGATCGGTATTTGCCTATGTAAAAGAAATGTGTTCCCTAACATTATAAAAGAGATTATAAGAAAACAACTTATGGTCAAACGAAATAGCGATATTGTAGAAATCTATAGAGATTTTGTAGAAAATGTTCCTATAATTATAGGTAATAGAGAATGTTTTATTCATAGAATATATAACGCAGATAAAATTGGATGTGATATCCTTTTAGGAGAAAATTTTATCTATACATATAGCCCCTTTACACAATATAAGGATAGTTTTGAATTTACTACACCTTGTAATCACAAAATTAAAACACCAAAAATCTACAAAGCTATTGGAATTGCACATCAACCAATTCACCATAGATCTAGACATCGAGTTAACGCAGGTAATCGTGGTGGATGTTATACGAAAATTAATCAAAAACAAAAAATTCAGTATTAAGAATTGAAAATTTAGAAGAAGAATTAGAAAATGTTAAATTAGAACTAAAAGAATGTTATCATGAGCATCCTTTAGCTAAATGGGATAAAGATAAACCTATGGCAACCATTGAACTAAAAGACTCGGATACGAAAGATATCAGGAAAACAATTTCCTTATAGCGAAGAAGATAAGAAAGAATTTGAAATACAAATTAAAGAACTCTTACAATTAGGAGTAATAAGAGAATCAACTAGTCCATATAATAGTCCAGCATTTATGGTTAGAAATCATAGTGAAATAAAAAGAGGAAAAGCTAGAATGGTAATTGATTATAGAGATCTAAATTCTAAAACAATACCAAATAGCTATAAACTACCAATAAAAGATTTGTTAATAAAACAAATACAAGGAAGTAAAATATATTCTAAATTTGATTGTAAATCAGGATATTGGCAAATAAAACTAGATGAAGCCTCAAAGCCTTTAACTAGTTTTACTACCCCTAATCCATTAGGACAATTCGAATGGAATGTTATGCCATTTGGATTAATGAATGCACCTGCAATATTTCAACAAAGAATGGATAAGATTATTAGACCAATAAAGAATTTCTGCATTGTTTATGTAGATGATATTCTTATTCATAGTAAAAACTTAAAAGAACATATTGAACATCTTAAGAAGTTCAACTATATTGCTAATAAGTATGGATTAGCCTTATCGAGAAAGAAAAGCGAAATAGCTAAAGCGAAATTGAATTCTTAGGATATATTTTTACCCAGAAGAAAAAATACTCCAACAACCTCATATTGGTAAGAAGATTATAGAATTTCGGAAGAAATTAGAGACAAGAAAGAATTACAAAGCTTTATTGGATTATTAAATTATTAGAAAAATTTATAAAAAATTGTGCTAAATATAAAGTCCACTTTGCAAAAAATTGAAGAAAGGAGTTGTATGGGAATGGACACAAGAAGATGTAGAAATGGTAAACAAAATTAAGAAAATATGTGAAAATCTACGAATTAAATATTCCAAATGAAGAAGATTTCTTTATTTTGAAAGCTGATGCCTCTCTATTACACTCGGGAGCAATACTTAAAAGAAAAGAAAATCATAAAGAGTTTCTTTGTAATCCATTGTGTAAATGCGAGAAGAGCTTGTTGCTTATACTTGGGCACATTCAAAGATGCCGAAACCAGGTATGATATTAATCGTAAAGAATGTTTAGCAGTTAAGAAAGGAGTAGCAAAATTTGAACCATACTTGCTACCTAGAAAATTTCTTATTATGACAGATAATATTCAGGTAAAACCATTATTAACAAATAAACTTGGAACAAGTGCAGCTGAAAGACCACTTATTAGAATGCAAATGTGGTTTGCACCATTTAAATTTGATATTGTCCATATTAAAGGGAAAGACAATTTTATTCCAGATTTCTTAACCAGGAATGGAGCTAATCGGAGAAGGAGCTAGAAATATTGAAGTTCGAAATGAACATGAAGATTGCTGCAATAGAATCCAAGATAACTCTAATGGAGATGGCTGCTGTCAAGCCAGTATCTGAGAAGGCCAACATGGCTATATTATCTAAAGGCCCTAGTGCCAATAAATCTGAAGGCCTCGGTACCAATATTGAACCAGAAGCATTGAAGCTTTATAAACTTTCAGTTAGAGAGAATACTACTTTGTCTCCCTCACAGGAGAAAATATTTACAAAGGATAGTATCTCCATACCAGAGTGAGCTTAATAGCTCAAATATCATCAAAGCAACACTCATGGTGTTATGGACATCAAAAGTAAAAACGATTTTATTTTGGCATATGTATTGTTTAATCTACTTTGTTCTTTGGTTTACCGATTGGAGGTTGGATGAAAACCTTAACATATGGAACCTATAATAAAGTTAACCTCTATCCAGGAGCCCAGCTTATTGGGTTCGTGCTCTTTATGAAATGGGAAATATAATTTGTATTTACCCATCGAGAATCTTTAAAAGAAATTTCTTTGTTACCAAAAGAAGTAGTCCGAGCTATTGAAAGATATTGCCAAGTTCTTAAACATAAGAACATATATATCGAGGTTTTTCTCTCACGTCCCGAATGGGATAATGAAGAAGATAGGCTACGCGATTAGCCATGTCATTAGGATTGCCGCTCTTCCAAGCATCTTGACTGAGAAGAGTGAAGTCCATGAAACTACACCGAAGATGTTATCAAGATGACAACCTTCCGTAGAGCCAAAGGATATAAGGAGCAATTTGAGCATATCCGAGGAAAGTTATTGAAAGAAAATCAAAATATTTGGGTGTATGAATCACAAGACCACTTGATTCTGATGCAGTGGCACCACTAAACAAGAAGATTGGCACTATCTCGATATTTGGTGTGATCATATCTTTGGAGGAAACGCTAGTGGAACACGAAGACAAAAATGAAGCAATGTAAGCTTTTGGCGTTATCCAAACCATAAGTGCGAGTGACCGTAGCAATGAAGAAAATGGTTCACCAATCTCACTTGATCGAGAGGAATTTCCGGATGAGTGGTTTGAATCTCATATGGAAAAGTAATGGACCCCTTTATCACTACTTTGTCAAAGTTACTTTGATAAAGAAAAACTGTAAGGGTTTCACCTACATTATTTTCCATGTTAAGACAAAGAACTTTAGGCCACAGTAAGATTCTCATTATCTTACACAGTAACACAACAATAATGAAGACCAGCTGGAGAGCTTTTTCAAGTCTATAAAAGGAAGACTAATTCTCAGAAGAAGGCATCCCATCCTAAAGCAAAAAACTATCTTTCTCTCTAATTTTTCGAATCTTGTAACCATTTCAGTTTCTCTCTTTCATTTGAAGTTTGTAATAAGGTAATCTCTATGGAGTTCTAATCTCTTTAGAGAAAGTACCAAGAGTGTAGCCGAAATATGTATGTATACTCTTATATAAGAGATATTAGTGTGATGTGTTTATGAAATCCAAGTTGTTTGAAAATACTGTCTTTCTATTCTTGTTTTTTCTTCTCAAACTCTTATCTTACTTATACTCCAACGGTGAGAACCTTGAGGGTTGTGCTAGTATCTTGTTGCTGTTTAGCCGTGTGTTGGCATTTGAGGCGTTGTTAGAGAAAGCCATTAGAACCCTGTTATCTTTCAAAGGTGATGTTTTAACAAGGAGTTGAAAGGAAAAGCGTGATTAGTGTGATCCATTGTGAGATATGCAAAAGAGTCGAGAGAAAAATAATAAGAGTGCGGAAGTCGTGTTGGACCATAACCCACTTTCTTAAACTCAAATAACATCGATCACTTATATCTGAGTATACAAATATATGGGAGCAAGCTCGAGGGAAATCTCGTTGATATTATTCTGCATTTACCTTCGCTTCACGTAAGATCTTTCTTATTTATGTTGAATACTTGCATTAATATTTGCACTTATGATATTTATGAAGTTTTAGTTACTATCATTCAATGTTTAGAAATTGATTGCGAAAGGAAAAGAGAAGAAATTAAAATAGTAGAAATCTACCCGTGCCTTTATATTTTACAGAAAATATATTTAGAATTAATAAAGAAATTAATAAAGTAGAAAATAAAATTAGAATATTAAACGATTGTTTTGATAAAAAATATATTGATAAATACGAGCATAATTGGCTTTTTCATTTATTAGGAGAAATAAACCAAACTTATCCTATAATAGGAATAGAGAACATTGACTTGAGTAGATAATAGAAGTAGGGCATTTATGTCTTTTTATTAGAGAATGTCAACCAAGCTGTCAACCAAGCTGGTAGTGTAGCATGATTGTAATGATAATTACAATGTTTTGACTAAAACCATGGATGTGCTGGAGTGGTTATCGGGCATGACTAGAGATCATTTCGAATCCTCCAGGTCTTTTCTTTTCCGTTTTCTTTGTTAAATTCCATTTGTGGTCATTGAACTTTTAACGAAATTTTAATTGGGTTGTTAAATTTTAATTTTTCCTATTTCATTCGTTTGACTTCGATTTACTTTCAAATTTCACTATCACATTTCATCATTTATCGTTTTCCAAATGAATAGAAATTACTTAATAATTAGATATACGATAACTAATGTTCAACTTAATTGTTACCTGATTACCCTGAGAACGAAAATAGTAAAATGAATTATATAATAATGTCAATAGAAAGACAAATTAATTCTTATTCTTTTATTTTAACACTTTTATTACATGACATTAGAGGTATCAATTCGGGTGGTCCGGGCCGGGCCCCACCAACATATGAGTCTGGTAACGACCCGCGTGAAAAAAAGCTCACCCGCTACGGATTCCGGGCCGGGCCCCACCAACATATAAGTCCGGTAACGACCCGCGTGAAAAAAAGCCCACCCGCTACGGATTCCGAGCCGGGCCCCACCAACATATAAGTCCGGTAACGACCCGCGTGAAAAAAAGCCCATCCGCTACGGATTCCGGGCCGGTTCTGAGTCGGCCCACAAATTTTGGACTACAACCCAAGCCGGGTCGCTGTTTGTTCTAATTTGGCCCGTTTTATTGTATAAATAAAATTATAAAAATATAAAATTTTTCATATTTATAGCAAAAAATATTTTTGTTAAATACAAACTAAGAATGGAATAAAATGATAAATTCATAGTCATATCAAGAAATATTTACATAAAATTCAAATTTAATGTTACATGAATTATTTATAACTTTACGAAGTTAAATTTAATTTAAACAAATAACAACTAAATGTATTTCTAATAACTATTATCAAATAATTGTAATATAAGTACTTCTCAACTAGGTTGACACCTACTTTTATTATAATTTATTGTTTAAGTGCATCCGAACTAAGTTGGTTCCCCCCCCCCCCCCCCTCCTCCTTTTTTCAAATTTTTTTAATGGGTGAGCGGGTTAACCGAGACCCATGAAGGTGCAACCCGCGAAGACCGCTTGTCATATCTCCTTGACCTGTAAACCGCCGCTCGGGTTACGGGTCGGCCCGCTGTCCCGGATCGATCCGGCCCGATTTTTACCGATCTGGTCGGTCCGTCCGTCTTGACACCTCTGCATGACATAATAATAGGTTAACATGCTCATTGTAATCGCCAGAATTACAATAATTTGATATATGATGAGTGACAAGTTAAATTGAAGTTCAGTAACAAAATTCAATCAGATTGAAATTTAGAACACAAATTTACTCCCTTTTAACTATAAGGAAGTGAAAGGAAAGAAATCCAAATTCAAATCCAAAACCTTTTTCCTCCAATGGACACAGAAAATCTAGTCTATTTCAAAGACCATTTGAACACAAAACATTACACCTCAAAATTTTATTTTAACGAGTTTCGAGAAATCAATGCGCATAAGTTGCAAACAACAATCGCTCCTCATAGACATCCTCAAACAAAAATGCAAAACCATAAAACAAATCCATCAAGTCCATGCCCAAGCCATTTCAAGAGGCCTCCTTTCACTCCACCCCACTCCCCTCTTCACTCAAATCCTCCAATCATCCACTTCTTCACAAATTTCATCCATTCAATACATCTCAAAAGTTTTCAATCTCATTCCCTATCCTTCGACTTTCCATTATAATATCATGATCCGGGCATGTTCTGTACTCTTTAACCCACACACTGGCTTGATGTTTTTCAACAAAATGCGCCAAGAATCAATCCCACTTGATTTTCATACATACCCTTTTGTTATAAAAGCTTGTGGTTGTTTGCAGAATGGGCTGTCGCTTGCCAAAACTCTTCATACTGAAGCAGTTAAATTTGGGTTCTCGGATGATATTTTTGTGCGCAATTCACTTGCATGTATATACTGTAAAAATGGGGAAATTGAGCTTGCAAACAAATTGTTTGATGAAAGTTTGTATAGAGATGTGGTTACTTATAATGTGATGATTGATGGGTTTGTAAAGGCTGGCGAGATTGATAAAGCCCGGGATCTGTTTGACGAAATGCCTGAAAGAGATGCTGTTTCTTGGGGTACCCTTTTGGCGGGGTACGCGAAAACGAATCGGTGCATGGAAGTTGTCAAGCTATTTGATCATATGGTTGCTTCCAAGGTGAAGTTTGATAATGTTGCTTTGGTTTCGATGCTCTCAGCCTGTGCACAGCTAGGGGAGATTGAAAAAGGGAAGATGGTACATGAATATATAGGGAAGAATGGGATAAGAGTAGATTCATATTTAGGGACTGGATTGGTGGATATGCATGCAAAATGTGGATGCATTGAGATTGCTATGGAGGTTTTCGAGTCATGTGGCAAAAAGAACGTGCCTTTATGGAATGCGGTGCTTGTCGGATTGGCCATGCATGGCCGAGGAAATTTGTTACTTAAGTACTTCACAAGAATGGTGGAAGATGGTGTACAACCTGATGGAGTGACCATTTTAGGAGTGTTAGTTGGATGCAGCCACTCGGGGCTTATCAACTCTGCAAAGTGGATTTTCAGAAATATGGAGAGTGTTTTTGGTGTCCAACGAGAGCTAAAGCATTATGGGTGCATGGCAGATTTGCTCGGACGTGCAGGTTTGATTGAAGAAGCCATGGAGATGATCGAAGCAATGCCAATGGTAGGCGATGTTTTTGTGTGGGGAGGTTTGCTTGGAGGATGTAAATTACATGGGAACGTTGAGGTAGCAGAAGTTGCAGCCAAGCATGTGATCGAGGTGAAACCGGAAGATGGCGGGGTGTATTCGGCAATGGCTAATGTGTACGCAAATTCACAGCGATGGGACGACTTGGTGAAGGTAAGGAAATTGAAGGATTGCAGATTGGGGATCAAGAAGAATGCGGGGTGTAGTTGTATTCAATTGAATGGGGTAAACCATGAGTTTGTTTCAGGAGATTGTTTGCATCCTCACACTGATGATATATATACAGTTTTGAATAGATTAGAACACCACCAATTTGAAGCATTTTAGCAATTGACATAGCACATCTTCAATTTTTTGAATTCAAATTTCCCATATTCTTTCCAATCTTGCTATGCTACCAGGGATGGTTTGCCACCCTACCCAACTGACCCCTCACAATAGGGGCAAGGGCAGAATTTTTTGGATTTTTTTTATTCACATGGATCCCACTCATGTGAGTATAGGTCAACAAGGGTGTAATTGTGTAAACTTCTCCTTGTGGCAAAGAAGTATAGTTCTATTTTCAGACTGGATAAGCTCTGCAGATTTGTCAGATTGTAGAGAATTTTGAAATGGGATGAAATTGGTTTACCACCCATCCATAATTATAGACCCTGGGTTAAAAAAATAAAATATTTAAATTTGAATTAGGTGCCTGATTCATGATGACACCCTGCGCCATCAAATGTAGTCTGCTTGGCTGTAAAAAGTAGCCATGCAGATTGAATGTTTTTCTCCCGAAACTCGAATCGAACATGAGTCGAGACGCGAACAACTTGCCCCACTTAAACATAGAGAACTTCCTTGATTGGATGTAGACAGAAAAATTACATTGATTTATGTAAATACGAGGGAAAAAATGGTCAGACTGCAGGTAGCCTCCAAGTTGAAGGATGGGGCATCGGGTTTGTGGGTTTAAGTTCAACACAGAATGTGCAGGGAGGGAAGAATGCCCATTACTTCCTGTCGAAGAATGAAACAAACGATAAGGGGTAGATTTCTTTATTAGTGAGTACGTTCGGATCCTTTATCAAAGGTATCATAGGTGCAATCGAAAGGGAAGAAGTGCAGAAGAATATACTGTGCTAGAAACAATATCGGTGAGATTGAGTAGCAAGTAGTCAGATTCATCAATGGTCTAAGAGAGGCAATTCAAGAGAGATTGGAACAAAAATCGATTTTGACTTTCTATGGAGCTGTTAGTCTAGCTCTAAAAGCTGAAACTCAACTTGCTAAATTCAGTAGGAAGTTTTATAATAGGATATTCTTCAATGAGCAACATGAAAGTCACCAGTTCAAGGGGATAAGCTTGCATTCCCCACTGCTAGAGATGTTTCGCTACCGCCAGTAAGGCACTAGGCAAGCAACTCCTTGTCCCTTCTAAGGGTAATCCCTACAGCAAACCCATGCCACCTAGGAAAGGATCATCGGAGGAATTGAAATGGCCTTTATAAGTAACTAAATCATCAACATTGAAAGTATGGTGGTAGCCAATATGTGGCGGAAGATCAAGTACATATGCATTTAGGCCTACTTACTTTAAGATTTTAAAAGGACAAGCGCTACGCGCTTGTAATTTGGAGGCGGATCTGTGTAGGCACCGCTTTGGTCGAATTCAGATCATAACATAATCTCCAATATTAAAATCAACATGTCTTTTATGCAAATCAGCCCGAAATTTATATGATGCGTTGCTAGTTTCAAGTTGTTTATTGTTCTTAATATGCAAATCATGAAAATGTTGTGCAAATGCTTCAGCTGACATAGACACTCTAGCATGTGGGGACATCGGAATGAGATCTAAAGGCTTCCTAGGCTTAAACCCATGAACAACTTCAAATTGATTCATACCTAACGACCGATTCATGGAATTGTTAGATGCAATTTGAGCTGTAGGAATAATTAAATCACAATTTTAATATTTTCTTGGACCAGACACCTTAATAAATTACCAAGACTACGGTTAACTACTTCCGTTTGACCATCGTCTGCGGGTGATTAGGCAGTAGAAAATTTCAACTTTGTACCAACCTTGTGCCACAACGTTCTCCAAAAGTGATTAGTGAACCGCACATCCCTGTCGTCAATAATGGTTTTGGGGAGGCCATACAATTTAACAATTTCATTAAAGTATAAGATGGCAACCCAGGATGCATCTGAGGTTTTGTTACAAGGGATAAAATAAGCCATTTTCGAGAAACGATCCACTACCAAAAAAATAGAATCATGTTTCTTCGGGGTGCGTGGAAGCCTTAACACAAAATCCATTCTCAAATTATTTTAGTTTAAAGAAAGGTAGATCTTTTATCTTTTTATATAGAGTAAATCCACCTTAATCATATTTTTGTGAATATTGATTTCTCATTTTAAGAAAATTAACAAATTAAAATTTCTTGAAAATATTTACTCAAAAAGTAACTAAAAGAACTCTGAATCTGTAAATTTTTTGTGTCAACTTTATTACTTTTTCAGTCAAAAAAATTATTGCGTTTTTAGCCTTATTAATTTACTTTTCTAAACTTAACATAGTATGAGGGTGTATGAGGGTTAAGAGTGTAGAAAATTAAAGTTAAAAAGGTAAAATGCTGCTAAATGAGCTATAGAATATTTAAAGAATTTTTATTTAACTTTATTAAATTGCTCCAAAACATGCATTTATGTTTATGTGTTAATTATTTGTAAATTGTAGTTACAAAACATGTAACATTTTCAAAAAATAAATCATATTTTATAATTTTTCAAATATCATGACAATATTTAGAATTTTGGGTTTATCCGGATGTACCGAGGGGGGGGGGGGGTGACCGAATGGTGTCCTCCCCCTCACAAATGCGGCGGGCCCCATGTTTTTAAAAAAATGCGGCTCGTGGTCCCCACTTCCAAATGTGAGTGGGGTGTAAAAGATTAGGTAAAAAATTATGTACATGTAGCATAACCCTAGAATTTTATAACTCAACTAAAACTAATTATATCAAAAGTTTGGGTAGATATATCTTAAGAACAAAAAGAAATTATAATGTAAATATATTTACTGTTCTTAAGAAATTATTAATAACAATTTCAAAACAAAATATTTTTTGTTTCGTTTTTCCTTATCAACACTTGGAATTGAAGCTTTCGATGTCGTAAAGAGTCTAAAGACCTCATACATGATCGTGATAAAGAACTACCAAAAACTCAAATTAATTGACTCGATAGTCATTTTCATACTTGATCATGATTTTTTTTTTTTTTTGAAAAACCATGCTAAAGTTAAAAAACTTAAAAAAAAAAATAATAATAATAATAATAATAAGTTATGTAATAGTGTTAAACACAATGAAGGGGTATGTGGGAGAACTAATTGGAGGCGTTTAACAAGTAATAATAATGTTAAACCATTTTATTGACATCTCAACTAACACTTATTAGAAGGTTGAGATTTAGGATCACTAGCGCCAACAAGACATATTGTCTTTATTGTATAATCTGAAAATTATGTTCATAATTTGAACAGTAATTTAACAAATTTCAAGTTGTGAACACTATGCAATTATCTAGTATATGTATCAATCTATTATATATAAATAATATCTAAATGATGAACGTGGAGGGTGATAGAGCTCCATTTATCACCCTGATTAATTTCAAAAATATAGAGAATTCAAACCCCACTTTAGCTAGTGATGATTAATTTTCGATAAAGAGAACGAATATTATATAAGAATTCATTGGATTGAAGAATTTATTGGTTCTTCATTGAATGTTCGAATTCTCAATTTCGTATCATAATTGATCTAGTGATGGTCTAATTGGACATGCCAAACAATAAAATATAAGAGTTATTGAACTTTTGGTTCCAAACAATATTTATCAAAAATGGTCACAAAAGTTTAGTATAGTGTACCAATTAAGAAACACTGTTACAAACTGCGTAAGTTTCTTTTTTATTTAGTAAAGGATAAATTACTAACAATAGTAAGTTTATTCCTTTATATCATATAACATTGGATATTCTAGAGTCTCAAAATAATATTTTTTTCAAGAATATTGATATTAAAAACTATTGCTTCTTTAGAAGTAATTTAAATAAAATAATTAAAGCCGTAATTCTCAATGATCAATACAATATTAACATTAAAATGTCTAAATTGTGATTCTTAAAAAAATAATCACATAATAGTTTTCAAGAATATTGATTTGTATTTATTGATTCAAATATTTTTGCACTATTCGTCTGAAATATGCAAATGTTCGAATCGTACTTCGTTCCAAAATAACAATAATATCATACTCTTCAAGAGTTATAACATATTATTGTTTAGAGTAATAATTTATGTAAGAATTTACTCTTCAATGGTAGAAACATAATTTGTGTTAGATTTTATATTATTATACTATTTGAGAGCAGGTAAATTCTAATTAGAATATTAATGGAAATTATAAAGTGCTACTTAGAGAGCAGATTATATTTTAGTATTACTTATTCAAAAGTAATATATAAATATTCTTCAAAAATATTGGAATTTATAATCCATGCTCTTCAAGAGTAAGTAATATTTTTTTGGAATATTAATTGTAATGTTGTGCAAACAACGAACTATTATTTTGAAACATTAGTTCTTCAAGAACTATATGTTTGCTTCTTTAAGAGCAATATATCAATATTCTTATGGAATATTGAAAATTATAATTCGTGCATTTACCCCAGAAATTGATCAATATTCTTTTAGAATATTGAAATTGTAATATCATGCTCTTCTGGAGCAATTAATATTCTTTTAAAATATTAACAATGTTGTGCTACTTCAAGAGCTTTTCGGGAAATTTCTATGAAATCTTTCAATTTCTTATTTTATCAACAAACTATTACTTAAAAACATTAACTCTTCAGGAGTATGTTTTATAGCAAAATATCAATTGTTTACTGAGTTGTACTTCTTCAAAAGCAACAACATGGTCGATTTAAAGTTTATAAATGAACATAAAAAATAGTTAATCACGTTGTGATAAGACAATAACAAATTATATATACAATCCCATAAAATAATATTTAATCAATTTATATAATCACATATTTTTTATACAAAAATAATAATTTACATCATTAATTCCATCACACGATTACAAGATAATATTTGCTGCAATTTAAACTACTATAAATCATTACTTTTAACAATTGACGTGTGATGCTACCAAAATTTGTACTTGGATTGACTTGGACAGGATGGTTGAACTCCGCACGTTATGATCTTCAATACTTGAAACAAAAGCGTCGAGGAGTATACTCGTCGCCCCTCTGATTTTTAAGTCAGAGAAGAATCACCAAATATATGCTGAAATATTATGGAAAAACGTACCTGAAGAATGAGGAGGGGACGCCTATTTAAAGAGGTTGTTGGCTGAGTCCTAGACGGACTAATATTTCCTTATGGGAGGTGTTTGTGTTGTGTTGAGATTGTGTTACTTTGAGATAAGGTGAGTTTTATGGTAAGTTAGGAGTTTAATGGTTAAGTTGAACTAAAATTCTATGGTCACGTGTGGTTGAAGGGAATTACGTGAGCCAGGGATCGCGAGGCCGATGTACTTGACTGGGATACCCTCGACCTCGACCTTATACAATCTGTCATGGAGCATAAGTGAAATGTTGAGCTCGAGTTCGGGTTATCATCTCAAAGTTAAGCATTGACCTCGACCTCGGCCCAGTGTACCACAAAATTGGGAAGAATTCGATAGCTCGATCTCGAGATCGGGTATGGGGTCACCACAAGCCCACGTGCATCAAGGCTTGAGCTGAGAGAGCACCCTCGAGTAGCGGGCTCGGATGCATAGAGCTGTTATTAGACCAGGTTGGACTTGGTGGGCCTTTTGTGGGCCGCCACGTGTTGGCCTCGAGAAGGTAAAAGGCCAACAACTCGAATTGATGACACGTGGAAGAAACCAACATCCAGGATTCAAAGACTCTTCACATTCCTCAGGCCCCTGTAAATACACCACATTTTACCTCTCATTTTTCACATTTTTACTCTCAACGTTCAGCAGGTCGAGTTCGGGGCATAGAGGGCTTGGTTAGCGTCATCTTGAAAGGTAAGTGTTCGAGCTCTTAAGTGCTTTATTTATAATGTCAAATAATAGTTGTGAGGGATGAGTGGTAGTAGTAGTAGTAGTAGTACGACATCTAGGAGTTCGAACCATAGTAGGCCGAATCCTGAGAGTACATCCCTCGTCCCTATGGTAGTCCCCATCACCTCGCACCTAGCGGTGGCAAAAAAGCTCGGAGGCTCGGACGGCTCGGGCTCGGTGGAACCGAGCCCCAGTTTGGGGAGTCGGCTCGAGCCCGGGCCGGCCCGTAGCCCAGGTGAGCCACCTATTTTTAAAAAAAAAATTTTTTTTTTTTGAAGGTAGCTAAGAAAAATAAAAAAACCAAAAAATCCGAGCCGGCTCTGCTCGGCCCGCTAAGGCTCGGGCCGAGCTTCATTTTTTTTGGTTGGGCTCGGCTCGGGCCAAAAAAAGCTCGGTCCAAAAAAGCTCGGGCTCGGCTTGAGCTTTTTTTTTTCGGTTCGGCTCGTTGAAATCGCTACTCGCACCCCGAGGTCGAGTCTGTGATGACGTATCCTAGGATAGCGACCATGTATAAGGAACACATGGTTATAAAAATAGCTAGGGAGTTCGGGGTTATGCCTATTTGTGATGTCAGGACTCTCGGGCCAGACGAAACCATGTTGGATGCTTGGGATGAAGAGATTGCTTTCTTCAGGGATGCCCTTAAGGCCAGGCTCAGGTGGCCACTACATCCCTTCTTCATCGATTTCCTAACCTCGTACCTTATTTATCGTGGTCAGCTAGCACCGAATGGCTGGAGGCTGCTAGTGTATTTTTTTTTATTTTATGTAGGTGTCTTGAGGTTGAGCCTAGGATCGATCTTTTAAGAATGGTTTATGATTTGAAATACTCGTCGGGGTTTAACTGTTTTGTGTATTTATCGACGAAGGGGGGATTTAGGACGCTAGAAACCCCGAGCTCTCTTCGTAGTTGGAAAGAGAGGTACTTTTTTGTCAAGCCACAAAACCCTGATCATCCCTTTAGGCCAATGTGGTCAGTCCCCGATAAGGATAGGTTCAATGAAAGGCAAGCTTACTTCGAGGTTTTGGAGAGGGATAAGATTAGGTTAGTTAACCACGTGCCACTGGCAGCTAAGGTCGATTTCTTGCTCGAGGAAGACACCTTCGACCTAGCCAACGTGAGAGGCATCGAGGGTACGAGTCGAATCCTTACTGCTATGAGCCGTTACCCCGAATTGAGCTCGAGCTAATAACTTGTAATTTTCTTTTGCAGATTTGGAGATATCTTTTAACCCGTCCGCATTTCTTGATAACGTATATAAGAAATCAAAGGGCCCGAAGCCCAAGCCACTAGCCCCATCGAAGGGGAAGAAACGAGCTCGAGATTCCACGTCGAACAAAATGCCAAGCGGGCCTGGGAAGCCCTCAAAGAGCCCTGGACTTCATCCACAGCCTTCTCCCCGCCCTTCTGTTTTTCGGGGTCCCCTAGAGATCGTGGTCTTGGAGGAGGACGCTCCTCTTTCTCAGGAATTGCTCGAGGACCATGCTCGATGTCCGTTAATCCCCTCAATGGTGGCAAAGTATAAGGGCGAGGTCGAGCCTGGCGAAGGTGTTCGAGCTCTGGAGCTCATTACCCTAAAGGTATGTTCCCTTGCCGTCGAGCTTTTCACTTGTAATATTTTAAATTTTATGGAGTTTCGTCTTAGTCTGATCGACGTTATCTTTGCAAGCTCTGAGTATGGCTCGAGGTTTGTCTCGTGGAGCCTCGAGACATCAAGCAAGGTGGAGGAGCTCGAGGTCCAGTTGGAGCAGAAGGAAAAAAGTATAAGGGAGCTCAAGGTTGAGCGTGACCTCGTTCGCATCGATCTGAGGAAGTTGCGAGATCAGATGGGCGAAATTAAATATGAGGTCGAGGAGGCAAAACAGGAGCTCATCCAGGTGAAGAAAGGGGTCGAGGACCAACTTGCCAAGGCTCGAGCTCAAGCAGTTGACGAATTTAAAAACTCCGAAAAGCAGAAGACGTTGCTCAGGAAGTATGGCTCAGGCTCGTTTCATTATGGCCTCAGGTTGGCTCGATCCTTTCTAAGGACGAGATTGCCCGACGACGCGAAGGCCACCATTGAAGATCTGAAGTCGGTGAGCAACCTTGCGAACGAGCTCGAGCTATCCACCTCTGAGGATGATGTTGACGAGGAGGTCGCTACTCTGAATGACAAGGAGTCAGTCGACCCAACGGATCTAGATTAGGCCCCTCCCCGATCATTGGACGTAACTTTTGTTTCTTTTGAAAGTTGTAATGAAGTATATTGCCCGATGTGGGCTTAATGATCGACGTTTTGTGTTTTCTGATCATGCCTCCCCTTTTTTTAACACGTCTTTTGTACTGTACTTCGAGTTTGGACAAAATCGAGGTCGAATTTTTGCACTGGTAGGTCGAGCAGTGTATTTGGCCAAGTTTTGGCCAAGTATCTCACGTTATTTCCATAACCCGAGCGAGCACTGGGCTGATTCCAGGTAGCTCGGGTTAGAGGTGTCAAGACGGACGGGCCGGTCATGACCCGTAAAAACCGGCCCGTGAAAATCGGGACCGCGGGCCGACCCGTGACCCGTGCGGGCGGTTCACGGGCCAAGGAGGTGTAACCCGCGGGCTTCGCGGGTTGCACCCCCACGGGCCGCGGTTAACCCGCGGCCCGTAAAAAAAAATTAAAATTAAAAAAAAAGGGGAGAGATTATTTTTACAATACCCTCTCATTAGTTATTATACATTTATATTTTATAGTTCATACTTGTTACTACCTTACTACAATTACAATTATTCAATTGCAAATATCATCATCATCTTGATTATATTTCTTTCTTCTCGATTCTCACTAGTCACTACTAAATTTTTTAATCCTACTATATTATAGATTCTCACGATTCTTTTTCTCAAAATCCTATTTTCAATAATAGTTGCTCTCCAATAAATTTAGAAGATGATAATGTTGTAGAAGTTTGCAAAGTTATAAATAATTCATGTAACATTAAATTTGAATTCTATGTAAAAATTTCTTGATATAATTATGAATTTATCATTTTGTTCAATTCTTAGTTTATATTTAATAAAAAAATATATTTTTTACTATAAATATGAAAAATTCTATATTTTTATAATTTTATTTATACAATCATACGGGCCAAAATCGGAACGAACCGCTACCCGCGCGACCCATGACCCGCATGGGCTCGACCCGGATGGGTCAGCGGGCGGGCCTGGGTTGTAGTCCAAAATTGTGGGCCGACCCGTAATCGGCCCGGAACCCGCAGCGAGCGGGCTTTTTTTCACGCGGGCCGTTACCGGGCTCACATGTTGGCGGGCCGACCCGGCCCGTACCACCCGAATTGACACCTCTAGCTCGGGTCATGTTGCGTTCATGAGCTCGAGCGCATTACTTGGCTATTTTTAAGTAAAGTAGCTCGAGTCATATTTTGAATCACCTCGAGTCATGCAACTGGGCATGCTAGCCTAATAGCTCGAGTGATGCGATATGATGAGCTCGAGCGTGTTACTTGGCCGACTCTAGGCCAAGTAGCTCGAGTCATGTCCCTGCCATGAGCTCGAACGTGTTACTTGGTTGGAAATGGGCCAAGTAGCTCGAGCCATGTGGGTGTATGAGTTCGAGTAGTGTTACTTGGCTGGATTTGGGCCAAGTAGCTCGAGCCATGTGGTTGTATGAGCTCGAGTCGTGTTACTTGGCTTGTTTTGGGCAAAGTAGCTCGAGGCATTCGCTGTCATGAGCTCGAGCGTGTTACTTGGCTGGATTTGGGCCAAGTAGCTCAAGCCATGTCATTGTATGAGCTCGAGTCGTGTTACTTGGCTGGATTTGGGCCAAGTAGCTCGAGCCATGTGGTTGTATGAGCTCGAGTCGTATTACTTGGCTTGTTTCGGGCCAAGTAGCTCGAGCCATGTGCCTGCCATGAGCTCGAGCGTGTTATTTGGCTGGATTTGGGCCAAGTAGCTCGAGCCATGTGGCTATATGAGCTCGATCTCGACTTGGGCATGATTGCGGAGTGAACAAATTTGTTAGTATTCACAGGTCGAGCTCGAGCCTAGTCTTATGCCTGTGTCGATGTTCCTGGTGCAAGTTGCCGTAATTTTTGAGTATATTAAAATAATGAAGGTTACACGACGTATAGACTATAACTGAAAGAGTAAACTATTAAAGGGTATTCAAATCCAAACAAGAAACGAAAGATAGAAACTAGAACTAAGCGCGAATTGAAAATACCCCAGACCATAAGCACTTGTTGCATAGCTAGTTACTTGAGATAAGTCTTTAAGTTGTTAGCGTCACGTGGCAAAAACTAAGCGCGAACTGAAGAAGCCCTTGTGCCGTAGAAATCTGGTTGCTCAATCCGTTACTTGTAATGTATTTTTAAGTTGTCAATGTTCCATAGCCTCGGAAGTGGTCTTCCCGAGGTATCCATCAAGCTGTATGCACCGCCTTTCAATTTTCGAATAACCTCAAAATGCCCTTTCCACACCGGTTCTAGCTTTCCTGGAGAATGTCCAGTAGCTGCTGCCCTCCTTAGGACTAAATCACCAACTCTGAACCTTCTTGTCCTAACCGGTATTGAAATACCTTGCTGTTTTGCTTTGATAGTTTATGGCCCTCAGTGAGGCTTGTTCTCGCACTTCTTCTAGCAGATCAAGGTGCTCGATAGTTTATCCCTCAGCGTCGGGCTCGATCATCTTGTGTGTTGGGAGACCGACCTCTACCGGTATCATGGCTTCCGTGCCAAAAGCTAGCATGAAAGGTCTTGTAGTATAATCCGGTTAGTGACTTGATCCCCGAATAGGACAAATGCAATCGAATAGGCTGTGAATGCCCTCCCTATTGGGCTGGGCCCTTCCCCATAAGGCCCCACCGTCGGGGCATAAGCGCCCTCTTGCTTTTAAGGCTTTTTACTCTGATTATCGTTATTCAAGCGGTCTCACAGAGAATCTTTCCTATTGTCCTTCTGGCAAGGAGAAGGGGGTCTTTCCCTTCTTTCTTTTTGCCCCCTACATTCTTTTTCTCAACCTAGGCACACAAACAGGAAACCTTCCCACAGAGTAAGTACCTCAAAAACCTTTAAGTAGAGTGAGTTCCCTTTGGAAAGCCACTTATTTGTTGATTGTGAATATAGTCAGCGTATTTGGGTGCATATCTTAGGGAAGAACAGGCTGTACGCAGCGCTTTTCAAAACAAGAAGTAGTTTCTTTTCTCTAAGTCGAGGCATGTCCCCCCCCAACTTCCCCAGATGGACAGTGCTGTTCTTTTCTCCTTTCCATCCTGTCTTTACTGGTTTTGGAGCTTTCTTTCTTGCTGTCTGACTGTGAGATCGACTGGTCGAACAGAGACGAAAGTCGGCCATAGTGATCCGGGAGTCCCGTGTGGAAGGGCTCTCGCTCAATGAATCAACAAGACCATTACTCCGAGGGTGTGAGACCGATGTTAGGCGATGATCAATCTCGAGGCTCGAACAAAAGTTTCTGAATTGCGAATTATCAAATTGCCTCCCGTTGTCCGTTATCAGCACCTTCGGTATCCCGAACGTGCACACAATAGACTTCCATACGAATGACTTTGGTTCTGAAATTGTTACCAAGGGCTCAGCTCTACCAATTTAGTGAAGTACTCTAACGAATTTCACTTAACCATTTGCCTGAGGAAAGGGCCCAAGGATGTCTACTCCCCATTGATCAAAAAGGGCAGCACAAGGGATGGAAGTTAGTTCTTCAGGGGGAGTGTGTATCGTATTGCTGAACATCTGGCACTTGTCACATTTCTTTACATAGTCTGACGCATCCTTCTTCATGCTTGGCCAATAGTATCCATATCTGATTAGCTTGTAAGCCAGTGCATGAGCTCCCTGATGATTTTTGTATATACCTTCATGAACCTCTGCTAAGGCTTGGAGGGACTAGAAGGCTTGAGATACTTGAGGAAGGGTAGAGTAAAACTTCTGCGAAATAAGACTCCTCCAATAACGCAGTACCTTGAAGCTCTGGTCTTGATGCTTCTTGCTTCCCGAGGGTCAGATGGTAGGCTCCTGACAGTTAAGTATTCCAATATCGGATCCATCCATGATGGTTCATGATCTATGTCCATGACGCCTGGTCTCTATTTTATGCTAGGCTCTATCACCATCTTGATGTGTACTGTTCGGTCCAGCCCATCTATCCCCATGAACATTAGTCTAGATAGAGCTTCGACTTTCGTATTATCAGTTCTAGCGATCTTGATGATCTTACAGCTCTTGGATCTTCTCTAAATGTCATGCACCTTTAGACAATACATGCTCATCTTTTTATCTTTTCTCTCGAAACTGCCTCAATTTGTCCAAACATAAGCTGTGAGTTTTTGAAAACTTTGATATGTTCGAGTTCAAGTTTGTACGCTAGTTCTAGAGCTGGATGACAGCCTCATATTCTGCTTCGTTGGTGGTGGCTTCAAATTTGAACCTGAACGCGCATTGGATCTCAATGGTCTTGTTAGGGTTAGTGACGATGAACCCGGCACCCGATCCCGAACTGTTAGATGCCCCATCTACGAAGATTTCCCAAGTCTCCAAGGTTTTGGTCGGGTCAATATTCAGCGGTCCCTGAGACCTAGGGGTAGTTCTGTGATGAAGTCCGTTAAGGCATGCGCCTTGATGGCGGGACATGGCTTAAATTCTATATCAAACTCGCCCAGTTCAACTGTCCAATTCAGTAATCTTCTCGAGACATCCGACTTCTGAAGTATGTGCCTGAGTGGTTGATTGGTAAGCACAACAATTGGATGAGACTGGAAGTATTGACGCAGCTTCTTGGCTGCTATGACCAACACGAATGCAAGTTGTTCAGCTAACGTGTACCGGGTCTCTGCGTCGAGAAGCACTTTACTAACATAGTAAATAGGTCGCTGAACCTTTCCCACCTCCTTCACCAACACTCCACTTACTGTGCTCTCCGAAACGGCTAAGTACAATATCAATGTATTACCCAGTTCTGGCTTGGTAAGGACTGGGGGTGTCGATAGTGTTTTCTTCAGCTCTTGAAAGGAAACATTGCATTCTTCATTCCAATCAAAGTTCCGATTACACCTCAGGATTTTGAAAGAAAGGAGGCATCTGTCGCTGTTCGAGAAACGAACCTATTCAACGCCGTCACTCAACCTGCCAATTTTTGAATGTCTTTCTTGTATGTCGTTGCGTCCATGGATATCAAGGCTTTGATCTTATTTGGGTTAGCCTCTATTCCTCTATGCGTGATCATGAACCCCAAAAACTTGCCGGAGGCCACTCCAAATGTACACTTCATAGGGTTCAGGTTCATCCTATACTTCCGTAGCGTAGCGAAGACCTCTTCAAGGTCCGAGATGTGACCATCCGCTTCTTTGCTTTTAACTACCACGTCGTCCACGTATGCCTCGATGTTCTTCCCTATTAAGTGAGCAAAGACCTTGTTTATAAGCCTTTGATATATAGCTCATGTATTCTTCAACCCGAAGGGCATGACCTTGTAGTAGTAGATGGCTGAGTCTTCCATAAATGAGGTCTTCTCTTGATCCTCCCCCGACATAAGAATTTGATGGTAGCCAAAGAATGCATCCAGAAAGCTATATAATTTATGGCCTGAGGTGATGTCCACAAGACTATCAATTCGAGGTGGGGGATAGCTATCTTTAGGGCATGCTTTGTTCAGATTGTAAAGTCAATGCATACTCTCCACTTCCCATTGGCTTTCTTAACAAGAACAACGTTAGCAAGCCAGTCGGGGTATTGGACTTCCCGAATGAACTTCGCATTGACAAGCTTCGAAACTTCTTCTCGTATGACTTCCCGCCGTTCGGGCGCGAACTATCTCCTTCTCTGCTTTACTGGTCTTGCATCTGGGTTTATGTTAAGTCTGTGTACATCGACCTTGGGGTCTATTCTAGGCATATCTTTAACGTCCCAGGCAAATACATCCATGTTGCGGGCTAGGCAGCTAACAAGTTGGGCCTTGGTTGTAGCATCAAGACCTCAACCAATAGTGATTTTTCTTTCAGGCTCGACCTCGACCTCAACCTCAACCTCGTCCATCTCTTCCACGGGTGTGAGCCTCCCACAATGCTTGAGGTCATGCTCGACCTCATAAAGTTTCATGAAATCAGTCTTGATCTCACGAACGCTGGTAACATAGCACTGTTTAGCTGCTGTTTGACTTCCGCGGACTACTCCGACCCCATTGCTAGTGGGAAACTTCACTGCCGGTGGAAATTTGAAACAATTGCCTTGATTTTGTTTAGTAATAGCCTTCCAAGTATGGTGTTGTAGGCAATAGGAGCACAAACCACTTGGAATATTGTGATATGCATGACCTGATTTTCTTCTGATCTCAATGTGAGAGGTAACTCAACATTGCCTTTCGGAATGACGACACCACCTCCAAACCCCTTAAGGGGGGTTTTCACTGGCTTGAGCTACTCAACTAATATACGCATCCGAATTAATATCTCCCACATCGTCGAGATCTAAGCTTGAGACCGAGTGGTATTGCCGGCGTACTGCTTACGCCCGCTGTTGGAGTCTCCTCCCGAGGCCGTTCCTCCGACAATGATATTGATAGTCCCTGCGATTGGTTGTTTATCTTCCCCATCTTCAGGGGCCTTTCTCCCTATTCTAAATGCTCCGCTGGCGCTTGTCTTGACTGACGTATGTGCCCAGAAAACCCCTCTTGATGAGGGCTTCGATCTCCCGCTTCAGAGCGAAGCACCCTCTCGGTTGTGTGTCCATGATCTCTATGAAAGTCACAGTACATGCTTTTGTCACAGGCCTCAAGTGGAGCTCGTAGTCTCGAAGGCCACTTCAACTCCTTAAGGTCTTTAATTTCCATCAGAATGTTAGGCCTCGTGGTGTTCAGGCGAGTGAAAAGTGTTGAAGGAGGATCTTGCTGTTGTCTGTTTCGGAAGGGGTCCGTGCGTTGGCTGGACTCATGCGGCCTATTTAGTTCGGGCTTCTTCAATGGCAAGGCGTCCTTCCTTGGAAACATGGTCTTCTCCATGTTGGTGTATTTCTCAACTCAGGTAAGTAGGTCTTCGATAGTGACATCTTGGAGGGGTGTTCGATAGTGACATCTTGAACGCTTCACATCTTATGGCATACGTTAGTACAGAGACTGCAGCTGTAATGTGTAGATCAGGGATCATAAGTTTCTCCTTATTAAACTTCGCCATGAAATTTCAGAGTGTCTCGCTGGGTCCCTGACGCATCTGTATGAGTGACGCGACCATCTTCCTGATGTGCTTACTACTTACGAAGAACACGGAGAACTTGTCTGCCAGGTTCGAAAAGGAAGATATAGAGTTGGGTTCTAATGTGGAGAACCAATCTCTAACTGTGTTGGTAAGTGTCTAAGAAAAGGCCTTGCACATTACAGCATCGAGTGCAACCTAATGATATCTCCTTGGGACCGAGATGGTCTCCAACGGGAGGTTGGCTAGGAGTGGATGAGCTTGCTAGAAGATGCCCTGAACGTGTGTTAACCATGGCTTCTGGTAGCGTTTCCAGCGCCAATGATGCTACCAAAATTCGTACCTGGATTGACTTGGACATGATGGTTGAACTCTGCACGCTATGATCTTCAATACCTGAAACAAAGTCGTCGATGTATGTCCTCGTCACCCCTCCGATGTTTAATGAAGAGAGAGGAATCACCAAATATATGCTGAAATATTATTGAAAAACGTGCTTGAAGAATGAGGAGGGGACGCCAATTTAAAGAGGCTGGTGGCTGAGTCCTAGATGGACTAGTATTTCCTTATGGGAGGTATTTGTGTTGTGCTGGGATTGTGTTGCTTTGAGATAAGGTGAGTTTTATGGTAAGTTTAGGGTTTAATGGTTAAGTTGAACTAATATTCTATGGTTACGTGCGGTTGAAGGGAAGCACGTGAGGCAGGGGTCGCGAGGCCGATGTACTTGACTAGGACACCCTCGACCTCGACCTCGACCTTATACAATCTCCCGTGGAGCATAAGTGAAATGTTGAGCTCGAGTTCGGGTTATCATCTCAAAGGTTAAGCCCTCCAGTGTACCACAAAATTGGGAAGAATGCGATAGCTCGATCTCGAGATCGGGTATGGGGTCATCAACGTGCATAATGAGATGGAAAGAAATTCAATGGAACATACATCTCAATATTTACTTACAGATTAATTTTTCTACACAAATTCAATGCATCTAAATTTTAATGGATGAAGGAAATTATTATGTTACAAGACATATAGGCAAATTCCGTCATATTATTCAAGTAATGACTGACATAAGGGATTTTCAAAATTGAGTGTAAGACATGGAATATTTTAATTGAGTGCAGAATTGAGAATTTGGGTGCAAAGAGTTTCAATCACTAATATTTTTCTAAGAAAACATAGTAATTACATAAACATGTTTGTGTTGATAACATGATATAAAATTAAAGGAATAAAAGAGAAATATAGAGAATAAATAGAGAGAAAAGCAGAGAGTCAAAATGAAAGTTAAAATTGGAATGAAATAGACTCCCTAAACTAGATAAGACTTATCTATGCATGATAATAAGACTACATAATTATTAATATTTATCTTATAATTTTATAACAATAATTAAAATTTCGTTTACAACTCGGTGACGGATTGTGTTAATTTATATCCTGCAAGTATATGGATCAAAACAAGTAATAAAGTGTATATAAATCGTCCTACGAGAATTATTATCTAAATATTGGTTCAACAATTCCTAACTTTAAGTCGATTAAATACTTAACTGTGTTTCTTTTTGTTATTTTTTTTACATATACTAAAACAATTAACACGTTCATACGGAGATTTTTTATACGTTGGTTTAAGTGTTAGAATTCATGAGTTTACCATAGTTATCCCCTTAATCTCGATCATCAATTTTTACAATAATTAATTATGTGTATTCGATCTAATTCTTCTAAATTAATTAATTAACTCTCTTGATTTCAAATCAATCCAAACTCAATTAAAGTCAATCCACTATATCTTTATGCAAATTCGAATAAACATAAAAAAAAAAAAAAAAAGATAATTCAGTCATAAAAAAATTCAATTAAGTATCGTGATAAACGTAAAAGTGTATATATACATTTTATCCAAATTGCAGGTTTTTACTACATGGTCTGGACAAATAACTCTATTCATGTTCACAAATCAATAAATTAGAGATCAGGTAATTCAAAGTAGGATAAATCTACTTGTACATCAAAAGATGTACATTAAGGTCTACACCCCCCTCACATGGGGGTGGGACCCACCTCTGTAAAATATTTTTTTATTAGAGCGGGCCCCACCTCCATGTGAGAGGGGTGTACACCCCGATGTACACGGTGATGTACCCCTAGCAAAGCCGTTCAAAGTATTAAGAAAATGAGTGAAAACAATTTACGAACATCAATTGAAAATAAAAACCTTAATATTAGAATTAAGATTTAAAACTAAGTTACAATCATTCATCCTAACTAATTAATTAATAACACATCATAGGAGAAGAAAAATATAAGAAAGAATTAAAGTACATTATCGTTTCTTAAGGAAAAACAAAAAAATCACCAAGAATCCTTCTTCTTCTTATAAAAACATTGAAATCCTAACTTATTGATTAATTTCTTGATTTTTTTACTTCTTTTGTGTTCTCTTTTCTTGTAATTCATATGTTGTATACCATAAGGCTCCTTTTGTTTCTCCCTTAATAATTGCAGTTATAGAGCTTAATTTAGGTCTTAATTCGAGCCTACAAGTGATAGAATTCAAAATTTGAGTCATAATAGGACTACTAGATTGCTAGATTTTAATTTTGGGAACCTCCATGCGATTGCAAAAGTAGTTTTGGTTATGAATTTTGTCTCTACAATTTCATTAATTTCGATCGCACCATCCACTCGTTGTACAACTTGCGTCGGTCACTGAAATTTCATTTCATGCGTTTTGTTCCCTAAATCCAATAGATTGTTCAGCCCAAGTCATTTCATTCTCAATTCAGCCCTTTAACTTGTAAACATTGCATTTTAGTTCCCAAGTTCGATAATCCGTCCATTTCTCATCTTGCTCTTCAATTTTTATGCCAAAATTTTCAATATCTCTAAGATTGGTCCCTAAAATTTAATAATCATTCAAAATTGATCTATCTCAAGTCCTGAAAATTTATAATTTAATCATCAAACTTTTTCAAATTCACTCCCAAAAGTTGTGAGCCTCTTCTGAATAGACTCCAATTAAATTCGAAATAGTTCTTTTTTACACTAACTATATTCAAATAGAAATTTTTTTTTTTTTAATTAGTCCCTATTTGGTGTGGATTAAAATCAAATTTTGATTAAAATTGATGATATGTAGGGTTAGATGATAAGTAATTAAAACTAATTGTTAATTTTAATCCAAATCAAACACGAGTATTGGTTAGATTTACACAAAAGTGAATGAGGGTAAAAATGCGGATAAGTACATAAACATTTTCAACGGGCAGATGAAAATTTACCCGAGTCGACACGAATTTTGTCGGATTGTAGTGGGTGTGGGGTTTGAGAAATGACGTGTTTGTTCAAGAGGTTTCCATGGTTATGCTGTACTGTTACTTCTTTGACACGTGTCCTTTTCCTGCACGTATAGGTGTCTCCCGAATCATCCATTTACTCACACCCCCCACTCTATATATAACTGTATCGATTTGTAGCACACAGTGAAGGAATTACGCTATACTTTTCTTCTCTGCTACTCAAAAATGGCTTTCAGATCCTCAGTATGTGTTTTCAAATCCTTCTTACTTTGCGTATTTATGTTAAGCTTCCCCTCTTTTTCTGAATGATTTATCTTACAGGCTTACTGGAAATCTCTGTCGAATCGCCTACGAGGAACTTCGAATTTTATGACGTCGACTTCCCCAAGCATGAAAGCATATTCTCCCACTGTTGATTTGCTCCACTCTCCAAGCATCAAATCAAAGTAATTAATCGTTAAATTCATATTGGGAAGCAATTTTTAATTCTTAATTACCGAATGATTTTTCCTTTTTTTTTGTTGGTGGGTTGGTTGCAGGGCAGCGAAGGGGGATTTTGTGCCGGTATGCGTGGCGATGGGGATGATAGCGATGTCAATGGGTTTGGGGTTATACACAGCACTGCACCAACTGGCGAGGGCTCCTAATGTATTTGTGAAGAAGTCGAAAAGAGAGACTGTACCGGAGGTGGTGGAGCCAGAGCACGTGGTGGAGGAAGCCCAGAAGTTTATCGAAAAATCGTTCTTCCGAAAGGTTGCCCACATACAGAACTCTGATCGCCAAGAAATAATGCCTGATCCCATTCGAGGGGATACATTTACCAGGTATATTGCACTTGTACGGTATTCTCTTCGTCCTAAAATTGATTCTTTTTTTTTCCATCTCGAATCATGGATCATTTTTGTTGTTTTTTTAGTTTTTTAATATATTTTTATTTAAAGCTTCTATTTAATTATTATTATTTCAAAATTCTTTAATTTTTGGGTTAATTTCTCCCATTCAACTTCATGCTTAGTGTCACATGGTCATCTGATTTGATTTTATTTTACTAGGACTACTTAGTTTAATACTTACTTAACATTTGCCATACAATTTGTTTTTGTTTCATCATGGTCATTCGGTAATTTTGATTTAAGATAATTAAATAAAATAGTAACCAATGGGATAGTAAGTATAAAAATGGAGGGTTATGATGAAATAAAATCAAATTGTGTCATCAACGTGTAAATGGATGGTCACAATAAAGCAAAATCAAATTTGCTGGTTAATGCGACATTAATGTGACATTAAATATAAAGTTAGGTGATCATTGGTGGTTTTGACCTTTTAATTTTTATACTCATTTTCGATTATAATAAAATATTTTGTATGTAAACTCAAATTTTTTGGTTTTTGTTTTTGAACTACACATTCTTTTTTTAAAAAAATACTATTCAAAAGTTCATTTATCAAAATAATAATCACCAAACACGGAATAACAACTTTTATTTAAATCATTATTTAAAAAATAAAAATCATGATAATGCCAAACGGGCTAATAATTGATAATTGATAAGATTTTAATTATTTCGTCATTTAATATTGCTGGATTTCAGGCCTCCTAGAGCTCAGACATTGAAAGATGTGAGAGTTGATCCTAAGCTGCAGTGACTTCATAACGGTCGATATTTCTCGTAACTTCTCATTGTACATAGTTCAAAACCTAATAAATGAATTTGGACCCTGCCCCGATCTGATACCGTGAAAAAATGACCGATTAGAAAGTTACGGTCTTAGGATAGAAGTGTGTAATATAGTTTTTCATTTGTATTACTCTTTTTCCCGTTATTTACTTTTGTTGTTTTTTTGTTGACGATGTTATTTTTTAGGCCACGTGACAACCTATGGATGTGATTGAACTTGTGGCTTAAGCAATTTCACACAATTGAATGAAGTCACCTAACATAATTAAAAATATCAATCATGAGAAATTAGAGAAAAAAATGTTTTCAGACAATTGGTATGCATTATATGAAATATAAAAACAAAATAGGGAAATCACATTTTGTCACATTATCATCGATAAAACACTTGTCAATTTTTTTATTTTTTTGGTACTTGGGACATTTTCATTTTAAAAAAAAAGCCCCTAATATTTAAGTCAAAACTAGCAGCAGTTTTAACTATATATTTTATCAATTTTCATTAAATTTTATTAAAAACTTGATTTTAATTCTCATCAAACATGTTACACTTTTACACGATAAAATATTGTACATGTAACTTAAATTATTTTTCCCTATTTTATAACCATACATTTTCATAAATTCACTATTAAAAATAATGTTTTTCTTTTAAATGGCCACCAAACATGGACTCAATTTTGCTCCCATGTTTCTTTGAGTTATTGAGCACTTTTCTTTACTAAGACATCAGATCTAAAACGAAAATTGTTGTTTTGATTGACAAATTCTAAAATTTTGATTTTATTTTAGGATTTGGTTTTTTTTTTTTTTTATTTAATGGATGTGTTCATTTATTTTGACTTTGAGTGAAGTCGTCCGAACTGTGACCCACATATTTTTAATATTTTTTCGTTTCTTTAAATGAACTTCGACAAATTTGTAATCAGAACTTGAGCGGCCTCACAGGATCTCAACATCGTGGGAACACCAGAATTTTTTTTGTTGTGTGTATATATATGTATAATTATATAATTAAAATATTTTTAAAATTTAAAATTTTAATTATTATGTTAAGTTAAATGAAACAATGTTTATAAAAAAGAGTTGAAAATAGACAAATAATGATTTTCATTTAGTATTATTGTATTTCTTATTCCTAATTGTGTATCGTTGTTTGAGCCTCACTTTTGTCAAAAATAAAAAAAAATGCATTTTTGAATAGTATATTGATGGGAAACGTGTGGTTAAAAAATAAGTAAAAGTTTTGAATTTGCATATAATATTATTTTATTAAAAAATGTGTGATTGAAATTGGGTTAAACACTGTTCAAGAATACATTATTTTTTTTTTTTAAAAAAAGGCTTAAATAAGGGAATAGCAAATCAAGCAATTCGATTGCTTGAATGAGGTTCCATCAATTCAATTCATATGAAAGCATGTTGAAATCATCTTGACATCGATGGTGAATATTTGTTTCATGAGTTAAAAAAATTTTGAAATCTTTTACCAAAAGAAAAAAAGACGGTTTTTGATATATTGATTTATTTGAAAGGGATTGTGTTAGGTTTTAATTGTGTTATTGGTGATTCTGTAAACAAAAGGGACTTAATTGTAAATGTTGTAAAAAATCAAGGAGTAATGTGCAATTATGTGAAAATAGATTTATTAGGTCTAGAGTTTGAGTATGACAAAAGAATGAAAATAAAGGGCGAATTTTCGCTAGACTGTCGCTATGAATTGGCTCGAGCGTAAAAAATAAAACCTCTATAGCTTGATTGTCGTCCTGCCTTGGCTCAAGCGATAGCATGTTGCTCGACTGTGGCTGAGCTCTCGCTCGAACGACAGGGTTGTTCGGGAAAAAAATTTATTTTGCGATTTAAAAGTTTTTTCCCTGACCCATTACTTTTTTAAGCTACCTATAAATACCAAAACACATCTGAACATGAATTTAAAGGTTGATCATTGAGAGAATTTCATCTGAGAAAATTCAATCATATTCCTACTTTCAGCCTTCATTTTGTGAGTTTGTTTTGGTGAGAAAAACATCGATATCATAATCTAGATACCAAACTATTATTTCCATCACATCGTTAGAGTTGCTGAAGATCTAGGGAAGTTGATTGGAGTTCCAATCGTTGAAGAACGCAGTGTTTTTCGTGGATCCACATGAGATAAACGATTTCACAAAGTTGAGACTTGCTGCAGGAGAGAAAAATTCAGGAGAGCATTGGAAATTGCAGTTGGGAGTGGTGCAGGAGCATAGAATTCAGAAAATTTATTGTAACTGCAGTCAGGAGATCAGATAGTACGTGTCGTCGTCTAGGCTGGTAGACTGTAAGTTACAAATCGTTTATAGTGGATTGTTGGTTGGCAAAGTGCCCGAATTTTTTCCAGTTGGATTTCTCCGTGATTATACCGTGTATTGATTTACTGCTTTATTTATTGTTTATGCAATTTATGGTATTCAAATTCAAACATAGGATAAATTTAACGTAATTGTTTAACCATCTAGAGATAACAATTGGTGACTTGTTTCTAATTTATTATAATATTTTTAATTTCGCATAATATACTTATTCACCCCCTTTAGGTATTGTTAGGGTTGAACTGCATAACTTTCAATTGGTATCAGAGCCTTAATTCGATTTCTGACACTTTATTACATCTAGATGAGTCAATCACTATTTGTACCTCCGTTTTTCGATGGACGCAATTATGCATACTGAAAAGTTCGAATTAGAGCCTTCCTTAAATCTTTGGATGAACGTATTTGGATTAGCATTCAAAATGGGTGGGCTCCACCTTCAACAACCGTTGTTGGTGTGGTCACATTCACTGACATATCTCTATATACTAAAATTAACTTAGATGAATGTAACTGGACCAGTAAAACATTACATGCTCAGCTCATGGCTGTGTCTGCTGAAGAATTTAGGAGAGTCTCGATGTGTGAAACTGCTAACGAAGTTTGAGATATTCTAGAAACCAGACACGAGGGAACTAAAATAGTTAAGAATTCTAAATTGCAGATGTTAGAAGAGATTAGAATGAAGGACGATGAATCGTTTGATGAATTCTATGCGAAACTGAATGATATAGTAAACTCGAGCTTTAACTCAGGTGAAAGGATCTCATAGTCCAAAACCGTTAGAAAAGTCCTTAGATCCCTATCCGAGATATTTAGACCTAAGGTTACTGCGATATAAGAAAGTAAGGACTTGAATGCTGTTAAGATAGAAGAATTCGTAGGATCTCTTCAAACTTATGAACTCACTGTCTCTCAACCTAAAAAGATTAAATCCATCGCCATGAAATAGCTTAGAAAAGAGAAGAGCGAGTCTACCGAGGCTGAGTCACTTAGGGACGACGAAATAGCTTATTTCGTTAAAAAATTTCAAAAAGTGATGAGGAATAGGAGAAAATATCAAGAACGGAAAAGTGGATTTCCTATTAAATTCGTGAAAGATAATTGTGAAGAGAGTGACTTTAGGACAACTAATAAGAAAACTCAATCTGTTAGATGCCATGAGTATCAGGGTTACGGTCACTATAAGAATGAATGTCTTAACTTGAAAAAGACTTCTAATAATGGTAGATGTAAGGCTTTAGTTGTGACCTTAAGTGATGATGAATCAGATTCTAGTGCTCAGAGTGATACGTCTGGTGGTGAAGATAATCAAAACTTCATGGCCTTCACATCTATAGCTACTATAGAGTCTAATAAGGAAATTGATAAGATTGAAAGTGATGATGAGAGTGAGAAATTTGAGGATGAACCTGACATTCACGAATTTTGTCGTGAACTATTTGAAGAGAGTCTTAAGATTAAAAAAAAAATCAATCAAGCTATTTTGAAGAAGGTTAAAAAACGTGAAAGAGAAAGAAACTCATAGGTGACATTCAGGACTACCAAAAGATTGAGTGAGTTAAAGTTTGTTAACGAAAATCTGGAAGCCAAAATTAAATCATTAACAAATGATATTGAAAAATCAAGTACCCAACTCCAATCTTTCATTAGTGGCTCACAGAAGCTTGATAATCTGTTGGGGATGAACAAGCCTGCTGGAGATAGGCATGGTCTAGGTTATGTTCATAATGGTAACACTACTGTCAGTACATCTAAGACCACGCTCATTTCGGCCACTAACAAAGTTAGAAAAATTATTTACCTCGAACCAAAAGGCAAAAATGACTTAGAATCGAGACCTACTAGACAACGTAGGGTAAATCATCCTACCTATCGACAACAACCAACGAACATGGTTGATGTTAGGTTTATTCCCACCTGTCACCATTGTGGTGCATTAGGACAAACAAGACCTAAATGTCGTAAACTCGTGACTAGAAGTAAAAGTCAGGATGTCTCGAGCACGGTTAACGTCCTCGCCAATCAGGTTAGCCACTTAACTGAGATGATGACTCGGTTAACTAACATCACTTCTACTTCTAAGCAAGCTTGGGTTAAGAAAAATAATCTGGAAGGTTGTGAGTTTGATCATGCTCTTAAATGTAAGAGCATCCATGGTTCGTCATTAGTTTCTTAGGTGCATGCATATGTTGTTCATTGAGTCCTTTCATTCGTGCATGCATCTCATTTGTTTGCGTTTTGTTTTATTTCGGTTTGTATTTGTTTCCTTTTGATATTGATGTTTTTTATTTTATTTTATTTAAAACAAAAAAGAATTTTAGGCTTTAGATAGTTTATGATGATCTTCAACTTTGCATGTGTGACCGAGTATGCCGTTATCTAATCTATACTGTTATTTCCATTACTTGGTTCAGTTTTCTATTGAGTATTGCGTATATGTTTCTCCATATACCATCTGCACAGCACACACTATGATGTTGTGAGTGAGTCGGACTGCGTGTGTGAGATTTGAGATGGCCGTCACATGTTGTGGGGTGACCTCGAACTTGAATTGACCTATATCTAGATGACCTTGCTCGTGATGAGTCCCCCTGCAATGTTTGAAATATAAAAAAAAATATATGAAATGGTGAAATAAAAAAAATTACATACATGTTTGATTCATCTTATACTTTTGTCGAAACTATTTGATTCGATCAATTAAGCCAGAGGGATTTCTCATAACTTGGTACCTATGGTAATTTGACTTGGGTTAACCGGTCTAAAGCTCGTTATAGAGTCAATTTAGTCGCTTAATGGACAAGAGTCTGCACATAAGATGTAATTTACGAGAAAAGTGATATAAAAAATTACATGCTCATCTTCAAGGGGAGAAAATAAATTTAGTCATGTACTTGAGCTCATTTTCAGGTCCTAACATTATATTTGGGTCTGATTTTCGTTAGTAGGGATCATACTTACTTAATAGTGATATTTGCATGTCATTTCTCACAAATTTAAGGTTTGGAATCATTTTCACGAGAAAATAGTGATATTTTACACGCATGAGTAACTTATACACTTTACTTCATCTTGAACTTCATTGCGTATGTGGGAAAGTCCTTATTGATAATGCTCGACTTGTGAATACATTCATGGTTGTGATCATCGGATTGACAAAAGCTTAATTTACTTAATTTTTTTTAGAAAAGAAAAAAAAGGGAAAAATCAAAATTGTTTAATTTGCTCGATTTAAGTATTATTTTAAAAAAATTTTGGTGCTATTTTTCGTAATTTTTAAAATTGAAGTACTATTTCTATCAATTTTATTTTTGCCAGTTTATTGCTGGAACTCGTTCGAGCCACAGCAGCAGAAACTGTCTCACTCGCTTGTCGCTCGACCATCGCTCGAGCGACAGGCTGTAAATTTGAATTTTGAGGCCATTTTTCAGGGTTTTTCACGCATTTTCTCCAAATTTCCTCCAAAATCTCCATACCCAAGCCAAATTGGGAGCTTACCCATCTCTTAAACACTTAAAATCACTCTTTGAACGTGGTATTGCAGCAAAACTTTGAGCTTAAAAGATAAATTTTCGAAAAATTTTATTTTGTTTTGGTATTTTCTCATTTTGGCAATGCGCACTGGTTTTCTTCCCATTGACCGACAGATTTTGTTGCGTATTATGTGCACAAATCTGTGGCCAATGTCGCATACCTCTTCTTTGCCTATGGAGAGGGCATGATTTTTATACGCCTTGCTACATGGCGATTTAATTGATCTTTCCACTTTTATTTGCAAGCAGTTTCTTCGGACTTTCAGGGTCACAAGGACTTGGGTGGGACTTTCCTATGCCTGTCTTATCTATCGATTTGTGACAACATTAGGTGTTAGTTTTCCAGAGGGGGTTCCTCGGAGGGTTTCTCGACCGATTGGCCACACTACTTTTGCTCAGAGTAGGTCTCACGCATCTTTTGAGACAACACATCTTGTTGACCCGACTGTGCAGGCTGATCTTATAGATGACCTTATATCTTTCGATCTTTGGATTTACCTTCGTTTTTCTCTACTCACCACCCACTGATATTCCATCTTCATCTATATCTACTCTTACTCCCATTGAGCCTACTCCTCCACCTACTGATATTCTTTCTGTGCCCATTGACTCGTCTGTTGCACTTATAGGTCGGATGACTGTGCTGATTGAGCAGCAGGTTCATATGATGGCGGAGACTACCCAGCTGTGTGCCACAGTCGATCAACACACTATCGAGTCTGCTATGCTTCGGGGTGTAGTTGGATATGTTCAGTGTAGGCTTCGATAGATTCACCGTCATTGGGGCGATGATGCTGATTCCGAGGAGAGGACGGATTCCGATGATGTCGTCGGCGATTCCTAGTTTTTAGGTTTATCCCTTGTCATTTTGTGACAAAAAGGACTAATAGTAGTTTGTTAGAAATGTTTTGATGTAGTAGATTTTTTGCGTTTAAATGGATGTATATATTTTTTATCTACTCGATGTATCTAAAAAAAATTTAGGTTGATGATATAGAATATTCAATTCGGCTAAATTAAGTTAGATGTTTTAGTAGTATCAAAATGTCTTCTTGGTATGTTAGGTTGTATTGGTACTATGTCTTGATTTAGCATGCATGATTGAAACTGAATAATACCATATATTTCTAGATTACCTATATTCTATAAACTGCTTGAACTACTTTACGTATACTATTTTCCACACATTTCACACTAGGTGTTGAGTTGTCTATTTCAGAAAACAGGTATTGATTAAAATGCAGAATTCGTTCAAATCAGTTAGTTGTGTCATAGGTTTTGAGTCTGTAATTTATTTTTTATTACTGCCTTGACTTAAGTGAGCAGTTTTGTCACATAATGACAAAGGGGGAGTTTGTTAGGTTTTAATTGTGTTTTTGGCGATTCTGTAAACAAAAGGACTTAATTGTAAATGTTGTAAAAAGTCAATGAGTAATGTGTAATTATGTGAAAATATGTTTATTAGGTCTTGGGTTCGAGTATGGCAAAAGAAGGAAAATATGACGCGTATTTTCGCTAGACTATAGTCATGGATTGGCTCGAGCGTAAAAAACAGAACCTCAATCGCTTGACTGTCGCTGAGCTCTCGCTCGAGCGACAGGGTTGTTCGGGAAATTTTTATTTCGCGATTTAAAGGCTTTTTCTCTGGCTCATTACTTTTCTAACCTATCTATAAATACCAAAATACATTTGAAAGTGAATTTAAAGGTTGATCATTGAGAGAACTTCATCTGAGAGAATTCAATCATATTCCTACTTTCAACCTTCATCTTGTGAGTTTGTTTTGATGAGAAAAACATCGATCTCATAATCCAAATATCAAACTGTTCTTTCCATCACAGCTGTTAGGGTTGCTGAAGATTGAGGGAAGTTGACTGAATTTTCAGTCGTTGAAGGGCGAAGCATTCTTCGTATATCCACAGGAGATAAATGATTTCACAAAGCTGGGACTTGCTGCAGGATAGCAGAATCAAGGAGAGATTTGGAAACTATAGCTGAGAGTGGTGCAGGAGCACAAAATTCAGGAAAGTTGTTGGAATTGCAGTCAGGAGATCAAATAGTAGTGTCGTCGTCTAGGCTGGTAAACTGTAAGTTACAAATCGTTTATAGTGGATTGTTGGCTGACAAAGTGCCCAAAGTTTTTTCCAGTTGGGTTTCTCCATGATCATACCATGTATTGATTTAGTGCTTTATTTATTGTTTATGCGATTTACGGTATTCAAACATAGGATCAATCTGACGTGATTGTTTAACCATCTAGAGATAACAATTGGCGACTTGTTGCTAATTTGTTACATTATTTTTAATTTCACATAATATACATATTCATCCTCTCTAGGTATTGTTAGGGTCGAATTGCGCAAACTTTAGATTGGATTACTTTTCGAATGCATTTATTGCAAAAAGAATATTATTGACAATTTTTGTTATTGTTACAGAAGTTTTTCAAAATTGAAGTTATTAAAATCTTATTTACGATCAACCATATTACAAGAATGATTGAATGGCTTAGCTTTTGATACATGTTGAACAAGATTTACTAGAACTTCTTGATTACGAAATTTTAATTAGTAAGTTTTCTTCTAGAAATCTGAGAAGATTACATGATTTTTTGCATTTCAAGGTTTACGCGTGGTATTTGATATTTTTTATTTTAAGATTTACTCATATGAAATTGTACGAAGAGTTTAGTGGTTTCGATGGTTCTTTGTTAATGACATGGATTTTGATGAAGTTTAGGAAGTTCTTTTGAACTTTACTTGTACTTTTCATATTGACGACATTTAAAAAAATAAATATTATTTAAATGTCATAATTTCGCAATGAAATAATATTATTGAAATTGTTGTAAATGTTAAGTTATTGGTGAATGACAATTGTACCCCTGCGCCCTAGATATTATCACCATATGTATCCTTATTCATTCTCTATAAATATAGGGTTTTGGTTCTCATTATAATACACTCAAATATATTGATTTCTCTTATTCTCTCTTTTCATAACACGTTATCTGCACAAAAGCTTAATTATTCAAAGTTTAGAGAAGGTAGTAATTTTTTTTAAATATAATCATAAATCATGTGTACCAAAATTAATTTGGTAACATGCGAATTCTTTTTATACATATACATATGAGCATAACACACATGTCAATTCGGTGAATTTTTTTTAAAGCCAGTGACTTGATGAGAGAGATAGACACACATGTTAATTGGTTTATGTGAATTCATTATGTAAATTAATTTCAGTTAATTGGTTTCATTAATTGTTCCGTAATCATGTTATGTGCCGCAATCATGTTCATGGTTTATGTTATGTGCTGAAATAGTTAGGTATACCTAGTTTTTTTTTTTATCATCATGCTTTAATTTTGGTTAATTAATCATGCTTTTAAATTTTGTACAAATCTTTGGCTATAGTAGTAATATTTATCATATTTAAATCATAATTTTAAATTCTGCTATTTTTTTTATTATTCTTATATAAACTTTAAAGCATATTTCTTGTTGTTACTCCTAAAGTAGCACAACATTATAATTAATATTTTAGAAGAATATTACTTACTCCTGAAGAGCATAAATTATAAATTTTAATATTCTAGAAGGATATTGACATATTGTTTTTGAAGAAGCAATAGTAAAATATAACGTACTCCCGAAGTAGCACATGTTTCAAAGAACATATTATTTTAAATTAGTGTTTATCCCTGAAGGAAAACACACACACTTATGTCATGTTGATATTGACTACTTAATATTTAATCATATTCTTCGAAACTAATTGTATTTCTTTTGTTTTATTGGGTAGTTAATCAAATGGAAAAATCACAAAACTTGAGCTTGCTGCACTTGACAAATCTGGCAAAAACTATTTGTCATGGGTATTCGATGCTGATATCCATCTGGTCTCAAAAGGTTTGGGAGAGGCAATAAAAAAGGAAACAAAGAATCCCTATAGGATCGTGCAAAAGCACTCATCTTCCTTCTTCATTATCTTCATGATGGATTGAAAATTGAATATCTCACTGAGAAAAATCCACGGATTCTTTGGAAAACATTTAACTGAAAGATTTGATCATCAAATGGCTATTGTCCTCCCCAAATCTCGCTATAAGTGAATGCATTTTTGTTTGCAAGATTTCAAAACTGTTCGTGAGTACAATTCTGAACTATTCAGAATATGTTCAAAATTGATAGTGTGGAGAAAAAATCACTGATGAAGATATGTTAGAGAAAACTTTTTCCACCTTTCACGCCTCGAATGTGCTCCTACAACATCAATATCGTGAGCGTGGTTTCAAAAGGTACTTAGAACTTATATCTTGCCTGCCTGTGGCTGAACAAAATAATAAACTGTGGATGAAAAATCATGGGTTATGTCCAACTAGTTCTGTACCTTTGCCTGAAGCAAATGGTACTGCATTAGTTGAAGTAAATACAATATCAAGATAAGGACGTGGACGTAGACATGGATTTGGACGTAAACGCGGATGTGCGTGGAATAAATCATGGACGAAATAATCGACTACATTATCAGTAATAAGACAAAAATTTCAAAAGGCACAAAGCAAACGAAACTAGTACATCTAAAAAGGAGTATGAAGAAAGTTGATTTAATTGTGGAATGAAAGGGCACTGGGCGTGTACCTGTCGTACGAAAAAACACATTGTGGATCTCTACCAAAAATCAATCAAGTGAAAGGAAAAAGTGGAGATAATTATGATGGTCAAATTGATGTGACACATTTTGATGTCTCTGATTTTTTTGCTGATCCAAATGTAAATATTGACCATTTGATTGGGGGTGGTATAATGGAAGATATAGATTAGTTTACTTTCTAGTATTTCTCTTCATTTTAGGAATTCAATTTAAAATATGTTCTTATTTTTTGAAAAAAAAAATTGAAATTTTATTATGCATCGTTAATTTTATTATACTGAATTATGTTTACTCCTTTAAATTTAAATTCAAGTTTTATCAAAAAATATATTTGTTTTCTCATAGATTCACGATGGATTGCCAAGATATTTGTTTGATTGATAATGCAACTATACATATTATTTTTGTAAGCATTGTGGTGTAAGAAAATTTTACAAGGAAAACAAAGGCTTCTGTTACTCTGATGGAAAAGTTTATCTTTGTATGGTTGATTCACCCGCTGAACTGTAAAACTTATTTACGTCCAAAAAATCAAAAAACATGGAGTTTAAGAAGCTTGTAAAACGATATAATAACAATTTTGCTTTCACTTCATTTGATGTTAAATACGACAAAAATCTTTTCAAATCATACAAAGGTATTTACATATTTAGAATTCAAGGGTAAATATATCATTATGTAAATAAACTTATCCCACAAGACAATAGGTCTTCTTATATGCAGTTATATTTTTATGCCACAGAAAATGAACTTAAAAATCGTATAGAAATTTCAAAAAACTTTGTTCAACATACCTTGATTGTTTTAATTGAAATTTTGAAGGTAAATCTATATAGTAGATTTTTCAGGTCTTTAACTAATATGCCTAACTTGCAAGACCATGAAATACACATAAGATGCTATCTAAGACTTGATCAACGTATCTTTAACACTCCTATAGTATCTCAAGTAGATGCTGTATGGGTCGAAGACGATGAGAATACTAATGTTCGTGTCCGAGATATTATTATCTATGGTCATTCTGATGATGTACATAGAATTCATTATTATTACGGTTGCTATGATCCTTTGTAGTATCCATTACTTTTCCCATACGGGGAATCTGGTTGACATGAAGGCATTGAGAGATCCACGATGACCCATGTTCAATCTACTTCTCAATTTGTTGCTTTACCTTCAACAATTACTTCTGCAGCTAAAATTATTGAACACGAGAATCAAGGTTTGTAAATACATCTTTTTCTACATTTCGCTCATTTGTACCCTGCACATGTTATAAATGAATGATCACTTTGTTTTTGGTAGTGCTTCTTGGAACGAAGCACCGATCTCAGGTTTCTTGCTGAGAATATCATTCACACAAATTGCAAACTCGGCCTTCCAGTAAGTCAGTTTTGCTTCATAGTGGTAGATTACTTCAGCAATATGTTGCAGGCATGTATGTTAAGATTGAAATTGCAAGATTAAACTATTTTCGTAATAATCAAAAGCAAATTCGAGCGGAACTTTACTAGGGTATTGTAGATAGCGTTCAAAATGGAGAGACGAGATGTTGCAACATTGGAAGAAAATTTATTTTGCCGCAATTTTTTACATGTGACCCTAGAGATATGTTAAAGAGATATATGGATGCAATGAATATTGTGCAACGTTATGAAAAATCATATATATTTTTGACTATTACATGTAATCTACATTGATTAGAAATCAGGCAAGAACTAAAACACGATGATGATATTCAAAATTGCCTAGATTTAATTGGGCATATATTTAGAGCAAAATTAGAAGAATTGAAAAATAATTTATACAAAAAAAATATTTTAGGGCATGTTCTTGCACATATATATGTTATCGAATTTCAAAAAAGAGGTCTTCCTCATGCACATCTCCTATTGATTTTCAAACGTGGTCACAAAATATGTGGTCACAAAATATGTTCTACCGTAGATGTTGACAAAATAATTTACTGTGAGATTCCTAACACAAATATCCTTATCTTCAATATGTTATTGTCAAACATAATATGTATGGTCCTTGTAGGGATTTGAATCACAAAAATGTATGCATGGACTCTAATAAAAAAAAATGCAAAAATAAATTCCCTAGAGATTATTGTAATGCTACTATATTTGGTGACAACTCATATCCTTTCTATAAACGTCGTAATGATGGTATTAGTATTAAAGTTAGAGGTCATATGTTGGAAAACTGATAGGTCATACCGTATAATCGTTATTTGAGTGCAAAATTTGATTGTCACTTAAATGTTGAAGTACGTTCTTCTATTAAAACTGTAAAATATTTGTATAAATATGTGTACAAAGGCTATGATTGTATTAATTTCTCAATTGCACCATTTGAAACAATCAAAGAAATTGATGAAATTTCTGTTTATCAATCTGCTAGATGGATATCTCCACCTGAAACAATGTGGAGGATTTTATCGTTCAATTTAGTAGAAATTCATCCAACTGTTTATTATTTACAACTTCATCTTGTAAATCATCGACAAGTGCACTATGACGGCGATGATGATTTAACTAGTATTATCGAGAATGAAAATAAAAGATGAACAATGTTAACATAATTTTTCAGAGTAAATAAAGGAAATGAATTTGCTCATACATTATTATATCGAGATTTCTCACACATTTCATTTAGAACTCATCTAAGAAGATTTGGACTCCTTGGAAGAAACATATTGTCATAGGCCAAATTGTTTCAGCAAATCCATCTGAAGGAGAACAATATTTCCTACGTGTACTTCTCAATCATATTTGAGGTCCAACATCATTTCATCATTTACGAACTTCAAATGGAGAAACTGTAAGTATATATCAAGAAGTAACACTTTTACATGGTTTGTTAAGCAGAAATAATCATTGTAAAGAATGTCTATCTCAACCTATTGTTTTTGAAATGCCCATCTCTTTAAGACGTCTATTCGTTATGCTTCTTATACTCTGCAACTGTGATCATCCAAAGCTACTATTGAATAAATTTAAAAGTTATATGATTAACATTACATACATGAAAATAAACTTCCAGACGTTACTGAATTATAGGCTTTTGAAGACATAAATTTTATTCTAGAATCATTGGGTAAAAACATAAGGAGCTGTTCTCTTTGTATTTCAATTTTGTGTTTTGAGATTTGATTTCATTTTGGGTTTTGTGTTTTGAGTATCCATTTTGAAATTGTTGAAAATGTGTTCTTTTTGACATTTTGAAAAATTGTTTCTCAAAACGTGAAATTGAAAACGCGTTTCCTTTCTGTCATTTTCTTTTCTTCTCTAGCCATGGGCGATTTTCGTCCCCTCCATGAGCCGCCGCTTTCTAGCTCACAAACCGACCACCACTCACCACCTAGACCACCAGATCCCAGTAGTACTCGAACCCCCTCACCTCCCTCTACAACGTCCGATGATTATTTTGTTGACCTATGGTTGATCATGACCTTAATTTTTTGATTATAACAAACAAGTCCATCTTGTTTACTAACAAATTGAATTGGGTATTTAAGCCTTCAAAATTATAAAGATTATTATTCACACTCAAATGAAGTACAAGTGAAGGTTAAACGAGCATTCAAGACAAATCATTCGAGACAATAGTGATTTTCATACAACAATTAAATTGGAACTTAACATAATTGCAAATCAAGATACAAGTCAAAGAGAGGCTCGAAAAGATCAAGAACATTGAAGATAGAGTTATTTATCGAACCTCATTTTTATATGTAAAGGTATAACTCGTCAATGTTTAGCAAGTACATAAAGCTCAAATATTTCTCATAAATTCATCACTTGCATAAATTATTTTGACATGAAAATGATTTTGAAAAGTGAACATTTGTAATATATCAAAAACCTTGAAAAATCATTTTCAAACGTCCCTTAAAAGATCACATTTCAACTTTCAATCAAAAAGTTATACTCCGATTTTCAATCTCATATTGGGACAGATTTTTGACATGGAAGATAATCTAATTTGAAGCAAAGTTGTAGCCCATTGAGTTAGCTTTCCAACCCATTTTGAATCACCTTAATCAGATATTGGGAGATAAAGATATGATCAAAATATTGAAAGTCGTCCAAGATAAGATCGTCAGATCGGACGTCTGCACGCTTACCGGACGTCCGGTAAGATTTTTGGCCAACGGTCATAATAAAAACGGTCCAATTATCTGACAAAAAATAACGGCTATCACACCGTCCGATATTTTAATGGACGTCCGACGGTCGTCGTCGATACGGCAGAGTTTTGACAGATTTTCATCTATAAATACCCAACTCTCTTCCATTCAATTTCAACACTTATTAGAAATATTTTGAGAGAGTTTTTGGTTGAAAATCTATTGAGCTTACATTGATTTATCTTTGGCACTTCATCTATTACAAGAATTTCTTGATTGATCCAAAACTTGATTTATCTATTTCATCAAGAAATCAACTTTGCAAGAAAACTTTAGAACTCGTCTATTTTCTATCTTGATAAAGGTTTTCTTTGCCAACACTTATTGAAGTGTAAATCTCTCTTTATACTTAACTTGTTATTATTTGTTAAGAGAGATTAATTGGTTGAAAACTTTGATATATTGAGCTAAACTATTTCATTATCATTCATTCATCAAAGTTTTCCAACATAACACTCGAGCTTTATCATTTGCTATCTATTGAAGTGTCTGCCTTCTTCTCTTCTTGTTCTCAACTTTAAATTTATTATTCATTAAGAAGAGAAGATTTCAATTGTAAAATTCATTTTGAATTGTGGATCGTGTTGAAGTCCCTTAAAGATCAACATTGTAGAAGGATTGGTGCGCCTTATTGTAAGTCACCGTGTGGGTCATATTGAGATCCCGTAAAGCTTAATAGTGTGGGTCGTATTGAGGTCCCGGAGAGCTCAACATTGTAAATGATCGGTACTCCTTGTTGTAAGTTACCATTATAGTAAAATTAGCCTTGCTCGTGATGGAAAGCTTTGTAACGGGAGACGTAGATCATCGCATTGGATCGAACCTTCATAACATATCGTTTGCACTTTCTATCCCTTTTACTTATCGCTTTTATATTTGTGCTTATTATTTGAATTAATCTATTTAGTTTTTACTTGATTGAATTTGGATTAATTCTTCGAAAAAGTTCCAAAAACCAATTCACCCCCATCTTGGTTAGTTATTCTTGGGCTAACAATTGGTATCAGAGTAAGGTGCTCATATTTGAAAAAATTTAATAATCTTGAGTAATGGCTAACCATTGTTTTCAAAATCTTGAGGGGGTATTCTACTAATCGTCCTCCCTTGTTTGATGGCACTAATTATAACTATTGGGAAACTAGGATGACTATATTTATTCAATCAATAGATTATAATGTTTGGGAGGTTATTGAATTTCGTCCATATAAGCTTACTGAGGTTATCAAAATTGATGGAAAATCGGACCAAATTTTCTCTAAACCTAGAGAGGAATATAGTGAAGAAGATAGAAAGAAATTATCTTTAAATGCTAGAGCCAAAAATCTACTATATTGTGTTTTAGATAGAAATGAATTTAATCGTATTAGTACATGTGATTCCGCTTATGATATTTGGCATGCTTTAGAGATTACTCATGTTGGAACTAGCAAAGTAAAAGAAACTAAGATAAATATCTTAGTTAAAGATTTTGAAAATTTTTCATGAAAAAGAATGAGCCTATTGTTGATATGATAACTCGTTTTACCAATATTGTTAATGGCCTTAAAGGCTTTGATCGAAAATTTACTAACAGTGAACTTGTGAGTAAAATGCTTCGGTCTCTCTCGGAAGATTGGAGCCCTATAAGAATGTTGGTAGAAAATACCAAAGATATCAATGATTTTCCATTGGAAGAGCTCTATGAAACGCTTATGACATATGAGCTAAATCGCGCCGAGACAAAGGAGAAAATATTGAAAAGCAAAGAAGATGAAATACGTCAAATTGCCCTCAAATCAAAAATTGAAGAAGGAACCACTAGTGACAATGAAAGTGATGAAGAGCTCGATGATCTAGTCCGCCTTGCCAAAAAATGGAGAGGCTTTCGAAACAATCGAAAGTGCCAAAAGACAGAGGAAAGAAGTGGAGAAAGAGGGAAGAAAATCATATGCTACGAGTGTGACAAACCCGGTCACATAAGTACCGAATGTCCCAACAAGAGAAAGTTCATCAAAAAGAAAGCTCTTAAGGCGACTTGGGATAATAGCGATGATGATGAAGATGGAAATGATGATCAAGAAGAGACTATGAACATGTGCTTCATGGCTATCAAAAATAAGGTAAATCGTATCGAAAAATACTCATGTGATTGAATTTTAATTAATATTGATTTCTCTATTATATGCTTTTATGTTTATGCTTTCGTATTTTAAATTATGCATGCTTTGATTTAAAATTTGATTATCAATTTATAAAAGTTAGGGGGAATATAATGATATGATGAATTCAAAATTTATGGCTAAATTTGTTTAAAAATGCATGATCAAATCAATTTGAATTGTGAAATATTTCTATGAATTATGAATTGAATTACGAAATATAACTTGATCAATTCCATTATCTCTATGAATTATGTTATGAAATATGATTATGAATTCTAATATGGAAATGCATGCTATGATTGATCTTAAATGCTATTCCTTTAACCTATGCCAAAGGAAGGAAAATCAATTAAATGATTATGTTTGAAAGGGGGAATATCGAAAGAGCAATTTAAACTTATGATATATGCTTAATTTTATTATTGAAAGGGGGAATATATGTATAAACGAAAGGGAGAATTCAATTGAAATACATGTGCCTATGGTTGATTTGAAAAACTGTGATCCTAAATACCATACCCTTGCTCCTGTATGTGCTACCTTTTTTGCTTATGTCAAAAGGGGGAAAAGATGTGGATAATTATGCTTGCTAATTGTACACAAGGAAATTCATGCTCAAACTTGATATATGCATGGTGATAGGAGGAACTAATGCTTAAACTTTATATCAATTTGTTCACTATCTATATTGCAAATTATCTTGTTTGTCATAATCAAAAAGGGGGAAATTGTTGACCTATGGTTGATCATGACCTTAATGTTTTGATTATAACAAACAAGTCCATCTTGTTTACTAACAAATTGAATTGAGTGTTTAAGCCTTCACAATTATAAAGATTATTATTCACACTCAAATGAAGTACAAGTGAAGGTTAAACGAGCATTCAAGACAAATCATTCGAGACAATAGTGATTATCATACGACAATCAAATTGGAACTTAACATAATTGCAAATCAAGATACAAGTCAAAGAGAGACTCAAAGAGATCAAGAACATTGAACATAGAGTTATTTATCGAACCTCATTTTTATATGTAAAGGTATAACTCGTCAATGTTTAGCAAGTACATAAAACTCAAATATTTCTCATAAATTCATCACTTGCATAAATTGTTTTGACATGAAAATGATTTTGAAAAATGAACATTTGTAATATATCAAAAACCTTGAAAAATTATTTTCAAACGTCCCTTAAAAGATCACACTTCAACTTTCAATCAAAAAGTTATATTCCGATTTTCAATCTCATATTGGGACAAATTTTTGACATGGAAGATGATCTAATTTGAAGATGATTTCTGAAGCAAAGTTGTAGCCCATTGAGTTAGCTTTCCAACCCATTTTGAATTACCTTAATCGGATATTGGGAGAGAAAGATATGATCAAAATACTAAAAACTGTCGTACCGGACGTCCGGTACGCTTTACCGGACGTCCGGTAAGGCAGATTTTTGGCCAACGGTCATATTTTAAATGGTCCAATTTCCTGACAAAAAATAACGGCTATCTGACCGTTCGATATTTTACTGGACGTTCGGTACGGGTCGTCCGATACGGCAGAGTTTTGACAGATTTTCATCTATAAATACCCAACTCTCTTCCATTCAATTTCAACACTTATTAAAAATATTTTGAGAGAGTTTTTGGTTGAAAATCTATTGAGCTTACATTGATTTATCTTTCACTTCATCTATTATAAGAATTTCTTGATTGATCCAAAACTTGATTTATCTATTTCATCAAGAAATCAACTTTGCAAGAAAATTTTAGAACTCATCTATTTTCTATCTTGATAAAGGTTTTCTTTGCCAACACTTATTGAAGTGTAAATCTCTCTTTATACTTAACTTGTTATTATTTGTTAAGAGAGATTAATTGGTTAAAAACTTTGATATATTGAGCTAAACTATTTCATTATCATTCATTCATCAAAGTTTTCCAACATAACACTCGAGCTTTATCATTTGCTATCTATTGAAGTGTCTGCCTTCTTCTCTTCTTGTTCTCAACTTTAAATTTATTATTCATTAAGAAGAGAAGATTTCAATTGTAAAATTCATTTTGAATTGTGGGTCGTGTTGAAGTCCCTTAAAGATCAACATTGTATACGGATTGGTGTGCCTTGTTATAAGGAACGAGCAATTTTTTTTTATATAAAGCACTTTTAACTGGTGTGAGGTCACAAAATTTAATTGATGCAATTGCATCGTTTGGAGTATTTGCATCTCTTTTACCTGGAAGACGAACAGCTCATTCAAGATTTAAAATTCCATTGAAAGCAGTTGGACAAGTAAGCTGTTATGTTAGTAAACAATTAGCTTTAGGAACTTGGTTGAAAATGTCGAAATTAATACTTTGGGATGAAGCATGGTAAATCGTTGTTCCATTGAAGCTTTTGATAAAATACTTAAAGATATTACTGATTGTAATTTGCTTTTCTATGGGAAAGTAGTAGTTTTATGAGGAGATTTTCGACAAGTTTTACCAGTAGTATCAAGGGGAAAAAAGATAACATCATGAAAGCTTGCTTAATTTTCTCTGACCTATGGCTTTTATATTCACACCTACCCTTGGTTGAGTACATGAGAGCAAAATTCGATCCAGCATTTTGTGATTACTTACTTAGAATTGGAAATGGAATAGAGTAGGAACATAATTGTAATTGCATTAAACTTACTAAGGATATAATTCTACCATTTGAAGATGAGATTACATCTCTAAAAAATTTAATAAATCATGTTTTCCCGAACATAGAAACGTATGTTGATAATTTACAGACAATGGCAAAGTGAGTCATTCTCATGCTTCGAAATGAATGTGTTGATCATATTAACAGAATTTAAATTAATCAAATTCCTAGTCAAATGTACACATATTATTGCTTTGATGAGGCAATTGACAAAAAGAACAGAGTTTACAAGAAGATTTCTTGAATACTTTGACCCTAAATGGAATACTGCCACATGAATTGAAGCTTAAGATCAACTGTCGTGTATTGTTATTACGGAATATCAATCCAGATGAGGGCTTATACAATGGGACACGTCTTACTTGTAAGAAATTTAATAAAAATGTAATTCTTGCTAAAATTACAGCTAGTGAATATTGTGAAAAAACATGTTTTTTTTTATCGATAATCCCTTTTGTACCTCTGAAAAGTGATCAATCTTCAATTCCATTTAAAAGAACTCAATTTCTAAATAGGCTATGCTTTGCAATAATAATAAACAAAGCACAAGGTCAAACACTTGAATTTGTTGGTTTGTATCTACATGAACCAGTTTTCTGTCATGGTCAACTTTATGTAGTATTGTTAAGAGCTAAAACAAGCAAGTGTTTAAAAGTTCTACTCAAACCATCTAACACTGAAACTATGAACATCAGATGTACTAAAAATGTTGTGTACAAAGAAATTCTTTCATTCATACATATTTAGAACTATAAATGTTTTGTAAGTATTTTTTTCACACATCTTATCCACTATTTTGAAACATAAAATATTGTATAAATTTATTTCTATGACATTTCATAGATTATTAAACAGCTGACATATGATTGTATAATTTTGTAATTTTTCTTCCTATATTTATATACGTGTGTCTGCATTCAGATTTTTCTTCCAATTGTTACTTAACGGTGTATAGATTGTGTTCTGTTATATGAATTTTGTTGTTCTTCTTCAATTTTTCTCTCTCTTCATGAACAGAAAAGGAAAAACAAAATAAAATTGCTTAAATTCAATAGAATAAGTGCACATCCTTCTGAAGCAGTATACATCGTGCGCGGAGAAAAACTCCATGCAGCGCGTAGTGAAAACTCTGCACAACGCGAAGTCGCGCTCCTCGCAAAGCGGAGTGAACGAAGTATTCACTCCGTTCTATGTGGAATTATTACTCCGCACTGCACCGAGTTTACACTCTACGCAGTGCGGAGTTACTACTCCACGCTGCAAGGATGTGTATTCCGTCTACTTCGCAGCGTGCGACTCTATGCTGTGATTTCTTATAAAAAAATAACTTTACATTTTTTGAAATTACTGATTTATGTTTTATTCTTTTGCCAAAAAATAAACATTTCATTATTCTACTTAATTAAATTGAGGTTATAACATTTGCTTACATTTTACCCAAAAAAAATACAATTTCACTTATTTCTAATTTAATAATTTAAAAACATTGATACAAATTACAAAAACTTGTATTCATTTATAAATTAATTTAATTATAGAAAACATTTAATTCTATTATAAAAAAAGCACAACTTCATTCCATAAATATAAGAAAAAGAAGGACATCCACACTGAAAAACACAACTTGATTCCATATATATAGTTTTCGTTTTATAAATTTACAAACATTTAATATTTCATAACAAATATTTCTAAATACTACTTCTATTGTCCAGTGCTAAATATTTAACTTCTAATATATTTAATGCTAGATATTTTCTAGAACATGCTAACTTCTCATTGCATAATAGATATTTTTAAACTAACACGTGGCTATTATCAATTTTCATTCATCATAATTAAACTTCGGAACTTTATTTACTATAATAATTTAATATATGACCGTCATTAATTTGTTCATTAGACTTATTATTAACTTCAATAATATTTTGTAGTTCAATTACCTTGATCTTCTTCTCATTTTAGTTTACATAACCTTAATACACACATCCATATACAAATTCAAATATTACTTCACTAACTTATAAAGTCTCCATCATAATAGATCCATTTCATTTAAATAAATTATAAATTCTCATTCCAATTATTATTTATTCCAATAAATATGTTTTTAATTGCTTGATCACCTGTTAGTACTAGATATTTAACTTTATATATTTATATAAAATACTATATATTTTCTACGACATGCTAGCTTTCCTTTGCACAATAGATATTTTTAAACTAACACGTGGCTATTAATACTTTTCATTTACCACAATTAAACTTCATAATTTGTTTTAAACACTCCATAAGAATAAATAAAAAAAAAAAATTCTAATTTATCTTCTATTTTTAAAATTATCAGTTCCTTTTATTTACGTTTTTTGTAACTACAAAATTAAACATTTTCACTACGGTCAAACTTGCCTTCATCTATTTTAAACATATAAAACACATAAACAATTCTAACTTCCATTGTTTTAATTAATTTTCTATTTGTAACTTTAAAATATTTTAAATAAAAAAAAAATAACATTTAAAACAGAGTAAATACAATTTCAATTTTCAATGATTTAGTATTTTTTTTTTTATTCCATGCAGATTGTAACAAAACAAGTAACTATTATGCCATATTAGCACTTCTAACTTTTCCCTGTTTACACTCAAATAGCTTATCTAAGTATTCTAAATACTTTAACTATATACTTCAAATCGAATTGAAAAATCAAAAAGCTTACTCTATGAATCTTCTATAAATAGCTGACATCAATACTTCATTTTTCACATCTGCAACCACAGAAACGTATTACAATTACCACTTACACCTGCCAAAACTTCTTAAGGTCTAATTTCAATTTTCTACTGATAATTTTGTATATCTCAATTATACTGCATTTTTCTTCATCTCTTACTTTAACAAGAAGTTATAATTTCATATTAATATATAACCACACTATTTTATACTTTAACTTCATTTTCTGGCAAATTACAGATTTCAATCAATTGCTGCAACCTACAAATTTATCCCACAAATTACTACATCAGAGACAAACTAGTCTGCAAAGCTTATTGTTACAGGAAAACAAGCACAAAAAACTGCACGTAACTCTATAACTCGATATCAAAATCTCATGTTCATGGATTTGCAGGTAACTATATATGGGGATTTCCCAACTTTCAATGTATTATATATTTTATGTTCGCCTGTTCATTTTATTGTAACGTTCTAAAGGGTAACAAAGTTACAGTTACAATGTATGATGCTAATATTATAGCCCTTACTGACCAATTGACAATCGAAAAGACATACATAATCTCAAATGCAACTGTATAAGATAACAAAAGTGAATTTAAAACTGCACCTGAAGAAAAGATTTGGAGTATAACAGAAAGAACAAAGGTTGAAGAGCTCAACGAAAATAACTTGGACTTCTTATTTTCTAAAAATGAGCTCACACCATTTCATGCACTAGAACATCATATGGACAACAATACAAACATAACTAAGAATTCTACCATGTAAATTGTACACACAGTATTTTCACGTAATGTTTCATAATATTTAACACATGCAAAATACATGACAGATAGATTTTTTTCTCCATACAAATGTCATTGGTGTTGCTATAGAAGTTCGACAAAAAAAGATTATCCAAATTCATTTTGGTACTCAAGTCAGTCTTCAGGATGTTGTATTGATGGATAAAAAATTTCAGATAGTGATATTAACTCTATGAGACACTTTCGTTCAAAGAAAATGCATAATTATTCTTCAAAACTTACCAACAAAACCTCTGTTATGGGCTACAAATCTTAGAGCTTCTTCTTTCAATGGTAACTACAACTTCAGCATACACTTTTGTTTCAAATAATATAAACAAAAATTAAAAAAAAAAAACATAATAATTATTATTGTCTTCCCTTTACAGGCATCACACGCTCTCTACTAAAGTGAATAGCAACATTTTCATTAATGCTGAGTCATTAGCTATTGCAGACTACAAAGAATGGTATTAAAACATATTTAAAACATTTTTTACCTTACCCTCTTTCCGCTACAATATAATGGAATACCATATTTTATGTTCTATATATAATTGCTAATTTTTTTTTTACATGGTGTTAACAAATAACAAAAGCCTTGACCAACTTATGGATGGGAACTCATTGATTCATGTGAGCCCACCAAAGCTTTCGCCCCCTGCGACAACAACTTTACATATATTGCTGAATTATTGGGAATCTACTTAGATTAAATATACATAACATACATACTACAAACGATCCAAATACTTTTTCCGCTTGCCTATATTCACAATTTAATCATACATTTTTTCAACAGAAAAACTTTTATTGGACCAAAGCCCGTTGGACAATTATTACGACCCATCGGAGATAGTGATGTTAATCGAGTCGGGCTGCTTGTCGGCTCGGCCGCTCGACTTGTACCGTAGCAGCCCACGAGCAGCTTGGGCTCATCCTGAGCACGAGCCGAGTGGGCGGCTCGCTGACGAGCCGAGCCTGCTCTGCTCGTACTGTAGACGAGCCGCTCGGCAAGTAGCTCGCTATAAGTCCAGGAACAGCTCGGCTCGTGGGCTCGTTTAAATAAAAAAAATTGGCACAAAGCCAAAAATTCAGTGACCGTTTTGGTCACTGAAATTATTTATTTATTTATTTATTTTCATATTTTTCTCTATAAATACCCACCCCATAATCAACATTTTTTCCCACCAATCATCTCATTCTCTACTCTACTATCTACAATTTACAAATTATCAACATTCAACAATATCATTCATTCATTTCATTCTATTATCATCTTCATCTTCTACATTTTTTTACATTATTATCTTAATTTTACTTTTACAATTCATTTTATACACTACTACATAATCTTCATTCACTTCTCAATTCTACATTTCTATTTTCTACATTCTACTTCAAATCTTCAACATTCAATTTCTATTATTAGCAAATAGATCCACGAGTATTTTTTGAAAACTTGGTCGGTATGGAAGGCGAAACGCCTGTCCAAAATCAAATTGAAAATAAATTCGTCGGTCTCAATGAATTACCAATTCAAAAAAACATTCAAGATTTCGACATTCGTGAAGGTAGTCATCCAATTGATTTGGATGATGTTGATATTGATCCTATGGATGAAGTACCTGATGCAAGAGGGAAGAGAAAGAGGAAGAAGCATGCAAAATGTTGGGACGATTTCAAATTGGTTCACACTAGTCGTGTGGTCGATGGACTTCCAGAAACCAAAGCAGTATGTAAATACTACCAACAACGAATGGTTTGACAAAAAAGGTATTGAAACTACCCACCTCAACCGTCACTACAAAAACTGTACGGCCAAACATAGGCTTCTTCTAACTGGTTAAACGTAACTACAGTTTGGTATTCCAGGCGCCGGTGCTACTACTACGCCACTTTCTACGTGGATGTATTCGGAGGAGGAAGCTCGAACTTGAATGGTGAATTTCGTTGCCGCAGCTGAGTTGCCACTAGCAATAGTGGACAACCAACATTCGTAAACTACGTCAAACAATATCTTCAATCTAGGTACGTTGGGGTAAGTCGAAATACTCTTCGATCTGATACAATTGAATATTTTCTTAATTCAAATAAACTATTGATTGCGGATTTAGAAAAAATATGGGGATGTGATATCTTTAACTTCGGATATGTGGGAAGGGATTAATAAGAGATGTTATATAGTTGCAACAGCACACTATATAGACCCAATTTGGGTCATGCATAAAAAACTATTGCTTTTAAAATTGTTGAGTACCCGCACAACGCTCAAACTATATTTATTGGTATTATGCTAATAATTAGAGAATATAAATGCGAGAGTAAAATTCGTTCTTTTACGTTCGATAACACTACTGTAAATAAGGCTGTTATTGATAAATTGTATAGAGTACTTCAACCTGATTTCTGTGGTTTATTTATTTCATATTCGATGTGTGCGCTATATTTTTAATTTAATAGTACAAGACGGTTTAAAACATGTTAATGATGAAATTAACTGAATTAGAAATGCACTTATATATATATATATATATATATATATATATATATATATATATATATATATATATATATATCGCGATTACACCTAGTAGAAAATAAGTATTTGAGGAATTTTGTGAGGAAGGTGAGAAGACGCATACAAAAACCTTTATTACTAACATATACCATCACTACAACAAAATGTACTTTTTACGGCGTGCAATGCATGCCGTAAAAACCTCTTTACGGCGTGCGACCGCACGCCATATAAAGCCATGCCGTAAAAAGTGGTGTACCTTTTACGGCGTGCATAGGATGCCGTAAGGTACGACTTTTTACGGCGTGCGACTGCACGCCGTAAAAGGTGGTCTATGAACATTTTACGGCGTGCCGTTGCACGCCGTAAAAGGTGTTCTGTAAACATTTGACGGCGTGCCCCTGCACGCCGTAAATGGTAATTTAATTTTTTTAAAAAATGTTTTATATTTTCCTTACCAGCAAACCTATAATAATCACAAAACAAAATTAATCAATACGTAATCAAGTTTTCCCTATTGAATGATGCTTTGAGAACCTAGTCGCACGCCGTAAAAGGTGGTCTATGAACATTTTACGGCGTGCCGTTGCACGCCGTAAAAGGTGTTCTGTAAACATTTGACGGCGTGCCCCTTACGCAAGTAAACGGTAATTTAATTTTTTTAAAAAAAAGTTTTATATTTTCCTTACCAGCAAACCTATAATAATCACAAAACAAAATTAATCAATACGTAATCAAGTTTTCCCTGTTGAATGATGCTTTAAGAACCTCAATTAATAACTAGCACAGGATAAAAGAATACATAACCAAGGATTTTGTCAATACATGGAAGAACTTGATTAGTTCATAGGACACATAGGTTACCCAAGAATGTAAGTGCCAACAGCCAGCAAAGGCATCTGACAGAAGGCAGGAATGTGTTTGCATCACAGAAATAGAAAATTGATGGGTGATGATGCTCGCGAGCCTACTACTGCAGAAAAAAGATTCAAAATTCTGAATGGTTGCTTAAATCAAGTGCGGACCCTCCAAAACAAAAAAAAAAAAACCAATAAAAAGGAGCCATATTATCCTTACCAAAATGTAACTTTTCTTCGCACAGGTCAGGCTTTCAATTCCTCCTGCATCCAATAGTATGAACATATGGAATGAAACTATACATCCACAATGTATTTGCTGCAAATAAGAATTCATCATTCAAGACTTAAATGATATCAATGTTGTGAAGTAAAATGCGGAAGTCAAAATTTCCATATGTAATCTGTAACAAATCCAAGATTTAAGTTTTCCTGAATTACAAATATTAAAAGTTAGCTCACCTTTCCACAAGATCCGCAACAACTCCAACCAGAAGCCTTCAAGTGGAATTCTCGTAGAAACGCAAATGGAGATCCTTCATTTGTATTGTGCAACAATCCAGAACACCATTCACCAATTTTGATCTTCATTCTCTCTTCAAACAAAATATCTTCCATTCTAATCAACAGTGTGTCAGCAGAAGCTTTTAAACTTGGCAACAAATCAGAAGACTCATCCTTGTACACTGAATTTAACCATGTTAACGCTTTCTCCTCTTGGCTTCTGGATAAATAAGATATTCCCGAGATATTTAAGAGCGTAAATACTCCAAATAAAAGCAACAAATTACTTTCAACTATAATTAAGGTATGTCTTTAGCACAGTAGTTTCACTAGCAAATTACTTTCTAAATAAGAGCAAAATAAGTAAGTTAAAAGCTAAACCAAATATGCTAGAAACTATAGCGAAATAAAAAAATAGATCAAGAAAAAGAATATATTTTCAAGAATCAAGAACAGAGAATCAAGGGCAAGAATTCAAAAAATGAAAAGAAAAATCAAGAATTCGAGTAAAAATTTTACAGATGAAAGTTGACCTTAGAAATAGTCTCCACTATGTCATCCATCTTCAAGATCTAGGACATGAACAGCCAAACAATCCCTTGGCTCAATGAAGATAAAGAAAACTGCTTAGAAAATAGAAACCATAGCCGCCAAACAATCCCTTGGCGTCTTAGTTTTCTTCTTTCTTGGCATACACTTTCTGTAATTATGTTCTTCCTTCGGTTGTTAGCAAATCATTTTTCACATTTATTGAAAAGAAAAAGGCCAAAATTTGAAAAAATAGAGCATGTGAACTATTTGTTTGGTAGTCTTGTGGAATTCAAAAAATTTACTTGAATAATATAATTAAACATAAAAAACCCCTAATTCACAAAAACAAGAAGCAAATAACAAGAATAATAAGAACTTGAGCATCAAACATAAATTCAACATATAAAAAAATTGAAAAAGAAAAATCTAAGGGCCTGTTTGATAGCCCTTTATTTTCCATGGAAGTTGGACTTGAAATTCCGTTTCCTACTTTTGTCGTGTTTGATGACACTTTTTTTCCCTGGAATTGGTTTTCCACCTTTTTCTAGGTACAATCCTTTGATGCACAAAAACTTGATTTTATTTTCTCACCTATTTGGTGGGAAAACATTTTCCACCATTTTTTTTTTTTTTTTGCTTTTTTTTTTTTTGGTGCAATGTGAACAAATTCTAGATATAATGGTAAAAAAAATTTTCACTTTTATTGACAACTTCTATGCAAAACAAAGTCAAACAAATGATATTCGGTATAGTAAATTTTTTTTTTTTTTAATTTTTTTTTTTCAAATTTTTTTTTTTTTTACAATTGGAATAAATTTTAGACCCAATGGTAGAAAAAATTATCACTTTAATGGACAAATTCCATAAAAAACGAAGTCAAATGGACACAAAACTTTCTACATTTTCCATAGAAAATTTTACCAATCAAACACAATTAATTACAATTCCCAGTAAAACATTTTCTAGGAAAATCAATTCCCTGTAAAACATTTTCTTTCAACCCATTTTCCAACTTTGCAATCAAACGGACCCTAAGATAGAAATTAGAGAGGAACCTGAAAAAGAGAATTTGCCTGAGCCTCGCATGCTGCTGACTTGCTGGTATAAGAACGTATGGGTCATTTTCTACTTTTCAGATAATTTCAGCTCCATTTTTAAGCCCTCAAACTCATCAGAAATGCAACAATTATGATTTAACAAAAACATTGGAAATCACCTAGTACATACATTTTTTTATTAAAGATTATCATTTCCACAGTTCCACTACAGCTATTGACATAGCAGTAATTCTACTACTTAAACCAATTTTTTTTTTTTTTATAGAAGATGGGTTTGGGCAAGGGTGGGCTGTAGCCCACCCCTATCTCCGCCCATGCTGCTAGCACCCCCATATTCCCATCTCAGAAACTTTCCCCCAAACAACCTTAAACAATTTAGTTCATATCACATTCATATCAAGATTGCTAAACAATTTAGTTCATTTTACATATACAGCGAATAATCTATTTAAAATCACAAAGCAATATCTTAAACAAGATTCGAAAAATGATATTTCAAATTATTAGAAAATGGAAAAATGAAAATTCAACTAAAATTTATGAAGAAACCCGAAAGATCTGAATCTCCAGAACAAATATTACTGTATAGAATTAAAAAACGAGAGAATAATCAGGGGAGGAAAATAGATTACTGGGTTTCTAGGGTCTGCATTTGACGCCATTTCTGCCTCTTTCTTTCTCCTTGAGGCACTGCCTCACCGTACCAGTTTGTTCACCGACAAGGCACTCAGATTCGACTGCTTTGATTTTGGGTGTCTTCGCCGCAGAAAGGATTTCGCCTCACGCCGTGAAATTCTTCGAAGGCCCAATCAGTGATTACGTTTCTTCTTTGCCTAGTGCAATTCTAGAGTAAAACTTGGCCAAAATATTTAAGTTGATGGTTGATTGAAGGGGGTGATTTGGGGGAGAGGACAAGGATGGAGGAAGAAACCGAAGAAGGAGAGGAATCGACTTCCGCGAATGAAAAAGCAAATAAAGGAGAGAGAGAAGGAAAATAAAAGGGAAGAAAGAAAAGAGAGGAAAAGAAAACGGCGTATGGCATTTACGGCGTGCGTTCGCACGCGTACACATTTGCACGCCGTAAATATTGAAGACCATTTTTTACAGCATGCACAAAATGTATGCCGTAAAAAGCGACTTTTTACGGCGTGTGGAAAATGCACGCCGTAAATACTTTATGCAATTGATCATTTAGGGCACACATTTTTTGCACGCCTTAAAAAGTCGCTTTTTACGGCATGCATCAATTGCATGCCGTAAACATATGCCGTAAAAAACTCTTTTTGTTGTAGTGCATAGATGGAACTCAACTTACTTATTATTAAAATCATGTGAAGGTTTTGAAGCGTTTATTACTGAATTTTATAACAATAGGCATGTTAGAAACGAAAACGATACTAACTTGAATGAATCCGATTGGAATGTAGTTTTTAAAATTAAAAATTTTTTGGCAAGTTTTTATGAGTCTGCAAATATATTGTTTGGTGTTTATTATCCCACTAGTTGTATGGTTCTGGAACGTCTTTATATAACTGCTACAGCTTTTAAGAGATTTCAAAATGATCCCCGATTTTAATGCGGTTATATATTCCATGAAATTAAAATTTAGAAAATATTGAGATGAATTACCTATGATATTTCCTTTAGCATGCGTCATGGACCCCCAATATAATTTATCAGGTACTAAATTTGTAATTGATCAAATTTCAAATGCTTTAACTTTTAATATACCTATTACCTATATGAATTTGGAACAAACGTTAAGTAAGATGCATGAATTATATGCTTCACGAATGGATACACATATTACTCGTATACCTACAACTGCTCCTCCCACTAATATAACAGATGATGATGCTTAAGTTTTAAATTTATTCGAAAACATGAACTCATATATATATGATTCAACTGTAAATGCATGTGGTTCATCTACTAGTAGTAGTAGTTTGTCTTCCACTGCATGTACTCAAACTTCGAGTACTAGTCCAAATGCGTTGCCACCTGAATTAATTGAATACTTTAGTCATACTTTGCCTAGTAACAAATCAGTTAGGAAAAGTTCAGAAGAGGTCATTGAATTCTGGCGAAATAACGAACGTCGATGGCCAATAGTTTCTGCAATTGCAAAAGATCTATTAACACCTCCGCTTAGCACTGTAACTTCGAAATCTGCTTTTAGTGCAGGGAAGAAGGTTTTCTTTGAGGTCAGGAGTCAACTAAAAGAAAATATTTTGGAAATACTAATGTGCGTGAAGGACTAGGAAGACGCTAATTATCGAATTCAAGATAAATATGCCGAAATTGCATGTAATCAAGTAAGTGATATTTAATTTCACTATTCATCACAAAATTTTATTTTCATACCTTTATAATTTTTTAAAAAATATTGTACATGTAACAAGTTGTTCGTGTACAATTTTTAACTCCGCCTATTTAAAATTGAAGTAACCGGTCCCAAACCAGGATAAAGGATGAAGATTTATCTTTTTTTTTAAAAAAAAAGAAAAATAAAAATAAAAATGTTTTGAAAAATGTATATTTACAAAATTGTTTACAAAATGTGTTTATATATATAATATAGTATAAAAAGGTAAACAAAAAACAAAATTTAATTTTTTTCTTATTATTTTAAAAATTATAAATGTTTGGAAAATATATATTTTAAAAAAAAAATTAGAAACTGTGCATATATATATATATATATATATATATATATATATATATATATATATATATAATATATATATATATATATATTGAATTTTAGGTTTAGTTTAATAGTGCAGTAAAAAAAAATCAAAAAAGACGAGCCGGCGAGCCGAGCGGCTCGTTTTGGGCGAGCTTGGGCACGAGCCGGCTCTCCCAAAAACCAACGAGCCGAGCTTGCCGCAGGCCGACTCGGCCCATTGCCACTACTAATCAGAGATTTTGGTATATGTCATGTACCAATTGTAAGAAAACGTCAACTGTAGACTTAGGACAAATTCATAAATGTCGCTTCTGTAAATACGAGCATGCAAAGGCTGAATCTCGGTAAATCATATAGTTAAACATATATTTACATATCCACTAATTTTAATATCATTTAAACAATAGAATATACTTAATTCAAACTGATTTTATATCCAGAGCTAATTCTTTTGTTCAACTGAAAGACACAACTGGACAATTAAATGCAAGCATCATTGGTAAGGCAACAAAAGCCTTACTGGAAACCAATGCCAGCGCAATAATGGAACACTTCCGAAAGGTGAATCTTACACAATAACAGTTTTTAGGAATACTTATTCAAACATACAAATATACTAACGAGATACATTACAACTATCGCAGAGTCCAGATACAATGGTAAACAACCTCGGTCAAACCAATAGTGAAACATAATTGCTATTTTATCTTAAAACTAGTCAAAAAATGGGACCCACCTAAGTACCGTTACAAAATTATTTCTGTCTTCAACCATGCACCATCAATTACCGATGCTGATTCCTCGGACATAATAGCTAAAGTAAAACATTTACTACGAGCAGTCATGATTCATCAATTGAAATAACCGCTAATGTCGACGAAACAGATAAAAGAGGCAAACACAAGAATTACCTGCATCTTCTACAAAAAGACCTATCTTCCAGGCACTAGTTGAAAATACTGAAACAAAATTAAACAAGAAAAAAAAAAGAATTCTAAAGCTTCCGATGACGACGCCAATGTTCCAACTTTGGGAAAACATGAATGATGAAAACGTCTATATTTATTTTTGTACCACAGGCAGCTGTATAGTGTATCTTTTTTATATGTTTTAGAAAATATTCTCAAGTTGAATTACATCAAGCAACAATGTTTTTTTTTTTTTTTTTTGAAAATCAATAGGGCGCTAAAAATATTTTGGATCTAATATCCAAATAAAACTGCTTGTATATCGTACTAATCATATATATATATATAAAAAATTCATGTTATTAAATAATGTTCAATTACTCATTATTTAATCTATCTTTTACTTATCCTTCATACTTAACTTTCTACGTAATTAAACATGCGATGCTTTAAATGCTTTTATTATTTTATACATTTCGTTTCTCTCTTTAATATATTACGTTCTCACAAAAATCAAACTACCAATGTATATAAAACAATTTCTAAACAATTCACTCTTCATGTACCCAATTTCACATTGCCAAAATATAATATTAATTTTTTTATTCTAAAAAATTATTAAATAACTTTAAACTGTATACCATATTTCTGTATATAAATAGATAACATTGTTCTCTACCATTGTAATTTATATATTAGCAGTATATATAATTTGGAAAACACCGCTTCTTCAATTTATTTATTACATCATACATTTTATTTAAGTGCATATTTTTAAATAAATAAATAAGATAATTATAATAATATTCTTATTCATCGTAATATACTTACAAATTTTTTTTCCAATTTTTTTAATTGCTTTTAGGCAACAATATAGTAGTTAAACAATAACTACAAAATTCAGAACATAAAATCATAAAATTTTATTTTATTTTTAATTTATGAGTCGAATCTAAACCTGAATGTAATGAAGTTGTGTGATCATCAATTTTGTACTTGCATTTGTTGCAATATTTTATAGAATTAAACAAATGAAAATTATGTTTCATAATTAATGTAAAATCATTTGTAATTAAATAAATATTTAAAACTTATTATATTAATAAAATATATAACCATTTATATTTGGCACTTATCTCCTCCACCACACAATTCTATCATCATCTCAATTTCTATCTCTCTCTGCAACACACCACCACAACCACCTACCTCATCAACTAAAAGGTAAAAAAATTATCCCCACACCTTTGCTTGTACAGATCTCCGTAATAGCTCAGATCTAACGTTGGTGTCCACATATGGACACCAATACTTGGTGTCCGACTTTGCAGCCTTTTTTTTTTTTTAAATACACTGTAGTTTAATTTATAATAGAAGTCATTGAATTTTATTCATTATCACACTTATATTCTTAACTGTTTTCTTCGTCGTATTCTTATTTTTAACATTTTGAAGACAAACCATAATGAATTAGAATATATGTTAATTTGACAATAAGAATACGATACAAAAAATTGAGACATAAATATAATACTATGTAAATGTTATGAAGTTTTCATACAATTAAACCATGTTTGTGCAATCCGAACACTGGTGTCCTCACATGAACACCAGACCTATGTGTCCGCACATCTTGGGCACCAGTGTCCGCGAAGCATGAATCTAATGGTCGTCGGCTATATGCTTATTGCTTGTTTATTTATGCTATTTTTAAATTTTATCCTGCTTAAATACTTTATTATGAACAATTGCATTTGATGGATGGTCTTGCAAGTTTTTCTTGTCTGAAATTGTGTTATTTTTTTGATTACATGGATTTTGAGCTTTCTCAATTACAGATAAAAAAGGTAAATTTTAACTGTATTATGATTATATATCTTTATTTTCCAAAGTTATGTTTTTCCTGTTTATTCATCTAATTTTTAATAAATAATCTGTTTTTTATATATAAAAGAATTATAATAGTAAGGCATTAACATATATTTAGATTACATGTTCTGTGACCATACGTTATTCCAATTGGGTTATTCCAATTATTTTATTCCCCAACGTTTCATCTCTTTCATCTATAATTTGGACTTTTTGCTCCTATACAACTTCAATTTTTCATCAAGACAAAACATACATTTCTCAGGCTATGCATTCAAATTCATTTATTAACCACAAAAATACCTATAAATATTAAAGCTTATAGCTTTATTATTAGTCTATTTTTAATGTTATACATTGTGGTCAGTTTCTATAATTAGAAATTTTTTTGTCAAATACCTACAATGTATGGACCTGTTCTCATGGGCAGTTCATAACAAGTACTATTTGTAACTTCATTCTGCAACTTATAACTTCTTCAACTTCAACTTTAAAAATTCAAATGATAGTGCAATTCTGACTTTTTACTCTTCGGTGCGATTTTCTGTTCACTAACTAAACGAAACAAGTCACCTTCCTTTTTGTAATTATCTGTAAAGATCACAATGGTTTTTCTTAAGGGAAAAAACTATTGTAATATTTATGACACCCGTTAAATGAGAAAAATAGCTTGAAGCTTACTTTTTATGGGTTCTGTGTCTTCATTTTTCATATGCTTTTGTGTAGTTCCATTTCATAATTATGATTCTAAAAAGATAATTTCCTTCTCACTTATATACCATTTGATATGTTGTTCAGGTCGTGAAATTATATTTTGATAATTATATAATGAAAATAGTTCATGCAGTACTTAATGAATCCTAATTCCGATTAAATTTTTCCAAACATATATTATTTGTGGTTTCTTACATTGAATAGGTTTAGATATTATTTTCGATAACTCCAACTTTCTTTTGTTGGTTATTTGTACAGATGTCTTTGGAATATATATATTGTCTCAAAACCAATGGTTTTTTGGTACAATAACTCAATATCCAAATTATCATTATCTTAAAGATTTTGTTGAGCTTATCGATGCAGATCACCAAGCAACTTTAATGTGTAGCAATTTCCATGGATTTATATATGGAATTATTTATAAAGCGGAAAGGGAACAATAGTTCAACAACAAATTAATTCATGAATTTATAATGAGACTCGTCAATTGTGGCAAAGACAACGAAATTTGGGTAAAGTTAGATGACCATTTGGCTCGCTTTGGTATGCAAAAATTTTGTCTCATCACCGGCTTACCTTACTATGAAATATCTATAAATCTTGACTTCAACAATGATCGGCTTCGAAATCAATACTTTAATGGTACGAAAAGAATTAGTATACAAATGCTTTTTGAAGCATTTTATCTATGTGAAGATCAAGAAGATAAATTGAAACTCGGATAGGTGATGTTAGTAGAATGTGTTCTAAAACCTACTGAAAGATATATTGATTACAGGACTCTAGGTATGACTGAACACCATCAAGACTTCTTTCGGTATCTATGGGGCCGTAGAGCGTATTTTGTTTTATTAAAATCACCATGAGAACCCCAATTGAAACGAGTATAGAGAACGCAACAGAATGAACAAAACAAAGTAAATATTCATTACATGGATATCCACTTACATTCCAAGTACTTTTCTCATATTCTTTTATTACTCACCAATCTATATATAGTTTACTTTACTTGTATAAATCATATATGCCTAATATTTATTTTCAATTATCTTTTAGTATTGGATATACGAAACATTTCCACAAGTTGACCTAAAATTTGGACACCATAGACATAAAACATTACAGTGTCTAAGGATGCACAAGTGGAAGCCAAAGAAAATATTATCTGAAAAAATAGTTAAACAATTCTTGACTAAATAAGAGGTAATTTAATTATTTATTTATATATATAATATTACATTACATTGTTCATTTAATTATATTTTTTTGTCCTTTCCCAAAATAAATTCATAATAGCTTATTGAAATATTTCATTACAATTACAGATTGAAGTGCTTGCAGTACTAAAGCCTATAGAGAAAGAATTGCGGCACCATGGTATGCAACTCTTTTATTGCCATAAGACAACTACCATAATATAGTAGATGACATTAACTGAGGAATTGAACAATGTACCCCCACAAATCCCAAAAAACATCGATGACATACAGATTGGTCCAAGTACTTCAAGGACATCTGGTTCAGTTGGAGCTGGACCCAGTTCTATACCTATTGGCTCCAATTATGTAACTAGAGACGAAATGGAACAAATGCTGAACTTATATAGGTAGCATATAGTATCAGATGTCTCGGGTTTGTGCGACAACTTAAAAACAAATATTGTTGAAGAATCTAGGAGACAAGAAAGCCATTACCAAGCAATTTTTCAGAATAAAAAAGAATTATTTGAACAACAAAAGAAGTGGTAACATGACCATTATAAGCACATGCAATCTAGCATGCAACCTACGGATATTTTAGGTTTGTGCGATACTTTGTTTAGCACACGTATTTCTGAAGAATCTCGAAGATAAGAAGTCCAATACCAAACACTTCTTAACAACCAAAAATAATTCTTCCAACAACAGTAACAGTGGCAGGAAGAACACTACCAGTGCATGCAATCTAGCATGCAAAATTATATAGATACCAGTTTGAGTTAAGTACGATCTTATATTGACGAACAAAATAGTAATATGCTAAATAAATTATTTGACTGGGAATCAAATATGAAAGCTGTTATAGGTTCCCTTCAACAAGATGTTGTTGTCCATAGGAGCCCTGTTCTAAAGCGTGCTTCAACATCTCAAAAAATTGAAGATGTTACAAAAATGACAAAAGAAAAGGTAAATAAAAAAAGATACAGTCTTCAACACCATCAACAAATTATCATTTGGAAGACAATTCTATGTACAGACACACAACAGTTAGAGATTAGGTAACAAAAAATCCAACAAGGTAACCAATCTAATTCTACTTCATTATCTTAAATATTATTATTTTAATTTCATTTATTTCAAACTAAATGAAATTATGTCATGCAACGCATATTGAGATGATAGATCTAACAATCTATAGGGAAGAGACTTAATAAAAGGTAAATAATTGACACAACACAAGATATGACTATTGCGGTTAGTAAAATTTAGTCATCATAATACATCTGATTCCATAGGTAATATATTTAATTTACATCTATTTGTTCTATTAGAATCTTGACCTGGGGTTAAAATTGTTGAGGCGTCTCATCAACGACAATTCCACACATGTTTCAAAAGATTATGCAATTCTAGATTTCAAATATGAGAACGAGTATACTCGTTAAATGATGTTGCAAGTAGACATACGAAGTGGGAGTGTCGTAGAGATTCAGTGGATTTAACCATTTTACGAGAGTACATAAATGACAATTTTCCAGTAGCTGGTTGTCCATGGATAAGATGCAAGTATCTTTTAATTTCATGTTCATACCCAAAAAACACTTGGTATCTCTTTCTTGTGAATATCCCCGAATGAAAAGTACAAATATACGACTGTAGCCACAATGCCCATACGCCACAACAAGTCAGGGCACATTCAAATGCAGAGCATTGTTAATGTCTCCAGAATTTTCTACCTACAGACAAGATATAAGGAAAAATAAAAACAGATTAATGGAGGTAGACGTCATACCATATCTACCTTGTGCAAATAATAGGTGAGTATTCAAACTATTAATTGTTTACTATAATATTTCGTTCTCTACTTAATTTAATTTTACATTTATGATACTAATTTAATTTAACCTAAAACTATGTCTTTCGTAGGCCAAACAGTGGAATTGTTTTGCACAAATACATAGAATACTTCATTTTAGGATATCTAATAGAATCAATTTCTGCAGACATGATGACTTTATATAGACGAAAGATTGCGGTAGATATTTGTTTTAATGAATACTTTCTACATTCTCGTTGATCCTAATACTAATGAATAATCATATTTATGCAAAAAAAACTGTTGACATTGGATTCATACTTAACAACACAGTAAAAGGAAATTCTGTACTTACAAATACAGTGCTACATATTAATCTATTATCATTTATACTTATCCACATGTTAAATTGGACACCTTTAGAACTACCTTTCCAATTATGAATTTTTATTCATTTTACCATTTAATAATTATCTTGATAAATTACTATTTGTAAACTTCATTCTTCAAATTTCTGTAGTAGATACTTCAACAGCTGAAAATGATTTACATTTATTTTCTTTTCACGTCTATATTTTTTTTTCTATTTCTTCTATATTTACATTTTTAGTATTTCAGACTTGAACCATCTAGCCCCCGTTTGGTGCACATTTTGAAGGTAAGAATACATTTTTACTGTTGATGTGATGGGGAATATGTGATTGAAAAAGAAGGAAAAGTTATTAATGTAATGAAAAATATTATTTTATTAAAGAATATGTGGTTAAAAATGAGTAGAAGAATGAAAATGAAAATGATTTTATTTTGCGTGACCGTGTGGGAAGCTTTTGCTATCAAAAACATATTTCCGCAAGCTTTTTGTAAAGCTATTGCGACATGCTTTTGGAGGTACTATTGAGGATTTGGAGTTAAATAAATTGAAAAAATAGAGGCTACAATTTCATTTTCCCAAAGTATTGAAAATTTTATGCTCTCCAAAAAACTTAGGGCTTGTGTGGGAGGGATTAAAATCAGATTAAAATTGAAAATATAGCCGTTATTGTTGACTTTTATTAGACGAGTGGGGTCCAATAACGGCCATATTTTCAATTTTAATTGGCTTTTAATCCCTCCCGAACGGGGCCTTATTTTTTCCTTACTTTTTCCTTCCTTCTCATTTTATTTGGATTTTTTTCGTAGGCTACTGAGATAAATCGAAATCAAATAATCTGAATGAAAATTCTGTTTGATCAAATCAGAGTCGAAATTCGGAATTGAGAAAAAATGATGTGAATGAAGACCCCTCCGTTCAAAGAAGTTTTGCAATCTAATGCCTGCAAATGTAGCTTCGCCACTTCTGCACTGGGGTACTCTTTTTTGTTCATTTTTTTGATTATTTCAATTGTTTTGGCTTCTCGTGTAATTATTGTATACTGTGATTTTAGTAATTTGTCGTATATTAGAATTGAGATCATTTGCATCTAGTTTATCTTTCCTTTTGCCTTCTTTTTAATTAATTTCTAATCTGGTGATTTTACTAGACTGGAAGCTTATTTTACAGTTTGGTAGAGAAATTCATGGGTTGTAAGTTTCTGTATGGTGATGCTTCACACAATTTCTATACAGGTTTGCTTTTTTCTCAATAGTTTAGGATATATATATAGGTGTTTTGTGTGAATGTGAAGGAAGATGAAGGAGCTCAATGGGTGTTCGGAATTCAACTGAAGAAGTACGTTGAGGGCGGATGAAGCTTGTAATGGTTATCGAGAAATGGGATATGTATGCAATAATTAAAAATGGGATGTGTTACTTATAAAAATGGTATATGTTGGGCAGCCGTTTTTGAGAGCTTTTGTTCATAACAATGGACTTTAGCTTAGTTATAGCACAGGTGATTGACTACATCGACATAATTTTGGAATTCCAACTCCAAAAGGTAAATAACTTAGTATATTTTTCTTCAACCTGAGAGCATTTCTTTGATCACCATATGCTGAAAAATAATTGTTTTTTTTATTCATGTATAATAATTTCGACAATTCTTCAGCTTAAGTTAAGCTTGAATCAAAGACCGAGCAACACAAGAGGCTTTCAGTTCACGACATGACAAGCAAATTCGATAGGAAATTATCTTCTGCTGCAAAATTGTCTGAAGAGGTCTTAATGAATTTCTATTTTTGTTTGAGTTCTAAAATCGCATATGTAAAAATCAGTTTCTTTAACTTCTAAATGTCAGCGTTTATGTAGTCGTTTAATCTAGATAGTTGCTTAATAGATAAGTACGCAGGTTCTATTTCTCATATCATTTCATTTCTCATTGGATGAGAATTAATGACTCAATGAATTTTGTTACAAACCAAACTTTTTGAAATGATTTTCTTTTAGTTCCTTGGTGCTAGGTATTCATTACATGAGCTATTTGTAAATATTTTTTCTACATTGAATATGTTGTAGCCTATCATAACATTTCAGTATCAAATAGTATATCATATGTAAATTTACTTTGTTAAATAAAGTTCATTTTGCTAACTTCATTGAATGTATATGCAATTTTAACATAACCTTAAAAATAAGAGAACCCATGCATTGCATGGGCCAAAACTAGTATCTTAAAATTATGAATAGTAATCAATGGTTCAACTAAAACCTAACATGATTGCAGGCTTTAGTTCTAATATTACAAAATATTGACAGGAGATTACAATTTCTATTGAAATTAAGAAAAGTCTTGATGTGGAAAATATTTCTCCTTATTTTCTCATGCCCAAACTGATACATCAACCTTTGATTATATAGGCAAAGGTCAGGGAAGAAGCGGGAAGAAGAGTTTAGTTCCTCTAACTAAACTCCAGCTGGAAGAGTCAAGGAAAAACTAACTAAATAACAAACAACTAAACTAATTACAAGAAGAGGGTAAAACGGTAATTAGAGAAGAAGTGTTAAACTAGTAAGAAAAGCGTGTTTCTAATACTCCCCCTCAAGCTGTGCGTAGATGTCTTTAACGCACAGCTTGGACAGGAATGGAACCAAGGCTGAAGAAGGTAACGGTTTGGTGAAAATGTCTGCCAGCTGAAACTTGGATCGCACAGGAAGGAGCTTGACGATGCCAGCAGTGATCTTGTCACGGACGAAATGGCAATCAACTTCGATATGCTTCGTTCGTTCGTGGAAAACGGGATTAGTGGCAATTTGAACAGCAGCCTGGTTATCACAATAAAGGGTAGCCGGAGAAGAAATGGTGACATGAAAATCTTTCAAAGAATCTTGCATAAATATCCAAAGAATCTCACTGCGACGCGAGAGGCAAGTGCCTTCTATACTCGCCTCGAGAGGAACGTGATATGGTTGGTTGTTTCTTGGACCTCCACGAAACCAACGAATCTCCAAGGAAGATACAAAATCCAGTGGTGGATCTCCGAGTGTCAACACAGGAGCCCCAATCAGCATCGGAAAAGGCTCTAATGGTGATGGAACTATCAGAACCCAGATGTGAAAGGAAGAAAAGACCTTGTCCAGGATGGCCCTTCAAATACCTGAGCAGATGATGAACCGCCTTTAGGTGTGGCAATCTGGGTTGAGAAACAAACTGGCTGAGTTTATGTACAGCAAATGTAATGTCAGGATGTGATAAGGTTAAGTATAAGAGTTTCCCAATTAATCTCCTGTAGTGTGAAACATCAGGAAGAATGTCACCCTCAAGACGACTGAGAGTGATTTTAGGATCCATTGGACTGGTAACAGGTTTACAATCCAAGTAATTGGCATCCTCAAGCAATTGCAAAGTATAATGGCGTTGTGAAATGACAATACCAGAAGTAGACCTGGCCACCTCGATCCCCAAGAAATATTTCAAAGACCCCAGATCCTTGAGTTTGAACTGAGAATGTAAGAAGGACTTTAAAGAATTGATTTCCTCAATGTTTGGACCAGTAATTACAATATCATCGACATAAACTAACAAAGCCACAAAGTGTTGTCCAGAACCTTTCGAGAAAAACGAATAATCTGACCTCGATTGAGTGAAACCATGCTGAATAAGAGACTGGGTGAATTTAGAATTCCACTGCCTGGAAGCCTGCTTAAGGCCATACAAAGACTTATGTAGTTTGCAAACCAAATTCTCCCCATGTTTAGCAGGCCTGAGCAAGTCATAACCAAGTGGTAACTCCATATATACCTCCTCAAACAAGTCCCCATTCAAAAACGCGTTATTAACATCCAATTGTACCAAATGCCAGCCAAAACGAGCTGCAAGAGTGAGTAAGATTTTCGACTATGATTTGCGCCAGCTCTTTGGTGAAAATGTATCAAAATAGTCGAGCCCTGCCTGCTGAGTATACCCTTTGGCGACAAGGCGTGCTTTGTGTCGTTCAAGAGACCCATTAGATTTAAACTTATTCTTATAGAGCCATCTACAGCCTACAGCATGTTTCCCAGGTGGCAACTTCACAACAGTCCATGTGTGATTATCCTCCATGGCCTTTAGTTCAAGCCTCATGGCATCACACCAATGAGGAAACTTAACAGCCTGATGGAAGAACTGAGGCTCAAAATGTGAGGAGATCGATAAGGCAAACTGTTTATGAGGCTTGGAAAGCTCGTTATAAGAAATAAAATTGCCAACGTGGTATGAAGGAAGAGGGAAAATTGGATGGATATGAGATATCAGATTACAGTGGTAATCATGAAGATATTTGGGCGGTCTAGATGATCTTGTGGACTTGCGAACATCATTGATTAATAGACTGACAGAAGTTACATCAGTTGGTAATTCAGGAACATGGGTAACAAAGGAATGATCCAATCCATCAGAGGATGGATGGGAGATAGGATTTGGAATATGGGATGTCTGATGATGGTGAGTAGGCCTAACAGGAGAATCAAGAGGTGTGGATAGTTGGGAAAGGGCAGTACTAAATCAGGAAAAGGGTCAAGTAATTGATCAGACTGCACTATAGTGTGGAAAGGGAAGGTTTCTTCGTGGAAAATAACGTCTCTGGATGTAAAAATCTGTTTAGAAGCGACATCAAGTAACTTAAAACCTTTGATGCCTGAGGGATATCCTAGGAATACACATAATCGTGCACGAGGTTGGAATTTATTTCTATGTGCAGCAAGAGTAGAGGCAAAACTTAAGCATCCAAAAACTCGAAGGCAAGAATAATCGGGAAACATTTCGAACAAGATTTCATAGGGAGTTCTGTGTTTCAAAATAGGAGAAGGAGTTCTGTTAATTAGGTAGGCAGCAGTCAACACACATTCAGACTCGAATGAGATGGGAATCCTGAGTGAAAATACAAGGCACGAGCGACATTTAAGAAGTCTTGATGCTTTCTCTCGACAACGTTAATTTCTTTGAGGCCTCTCCACACAAGTGACCCGTGTACAACCCCCTTTTCAAAGAAAGAATCTTTTACATGCCAATTCATGAGCATTATCAGATCTGAAACACTTGATTTTGGCATCAAACTGTGTGGCAACCATATTAAAAACGAATGATAGCATGACTTACGCTCCAGACTTGGCGTAACATAAAAATCCGGGTAAAGCACAGAACAATCATCAACCAAGGTTAAAATAATTGTGTCCAGGTGTGTGATGCGATGGTATGGCCCCCATATGTCACCATGCAATAACTCAAACGGTTTGTCGAAATGACGTTCTATTGTGTGATTCAAATGACAACCTCCTTTGTTTAGCGAGGGCAAATGTAGCGAGCAAATGGTTATTCAATTCGAAGTATTACAAGAAACTTGGTTCTGCAAGGTCTCTAACTTTTTAAAGGATAAATGGCCTAGTCTATTATGCCATACATGAGCTGATACAACTCCAACAAAATTATTAGTGAAATGTCTAGTATCAAGAACATATAACCCTTGAATACTCCTACCCCTGCCAATCATCTTCATGGTGGTATTGTCCTGTATTTGCCGGCCACGAGAGAAGTGCAAAGTAAGTTGAGAATCAAGTGCTAATGTACTATAGCGATATCAAATTGAACTTGAGCGAGGCACATATAAGACATCATAAAGAATCGATTAGGGCTTAGCTTGACTTCACCACACAGATTCGCACAAAAATTTTGCAGAGTGATTCGCAGTGGTAATCTTTGGCATTGTCAGCGGATCTCAAATTTACAAATGCATCAACATTACAACAAACGCGTGTTTAGTTGCTCCAAGATCTACTATCCAAACTTCTTTAGTAGCGAAAAGCAGTCACTTGAGATATGGAATGGCAAATACGAAGTGTATTCTGCTGGTTTTCAATTCAGTGAATCGAACTTGTGAGGTGTGCCAAATGATTAGACAACATGTTCATGAGTAGCCTTGATATTGAGTAGAATTCAGGATTTTGGAAGAAATCCCCGTGGTAAGAAATTTGGTCCATGCTTGGTTAGTGGACAAGAAGCGATTTACATGACTATTAGTATGATAGCCACGATCAACTTCTCTGGTTTTTGGCTTAAATCCTGGGGGGTATCCATAGATTTTAAAACATTTATCAACTGAATGACCATGAAACTTACAGTGAGTACAGTATGGTTTATCCTTTCTCCTGAAACTAGATGTATTTCCAAATCTAGATCCATCACTTCTAGGTCCATAATTCATCATAGGTTTAACAACTTCAGGTCTAACATCAGAACGATATGTTTCATTTCTGAAGCCACTATTCAATGTAGGCTTCACTACACCACCAGATCTAACTGAGAAAGCTGCAGATGCACTAGACAGCATGTTTTCAGTTCCTAAGGTCTGTACACTTAATTTTCTCTAATTCTCTTCTTGAACCATAAGTGCAAAAACCTTATTAATGGGGGGAATAGGATCCATGAGTAGAATCTGACCTCTAGCTTGAGAATAGGACTCATTCAACCCCATAAGGAATGACATGATGTACTCCAATTGATGATATTTGTTCATCTCCTTCACTCCTTCACAAGTGCATTTTCCACAATTGCAGTTAGGCCTAAAATTAACCAATTCTTCCCATACTATCTTTAATTTCGTGAAATAAACACTGATAGAACTCTGATCATGTGTCAAGTTCATCAGTTCCTTTCTCAATTGAAAGATTCGAGGTCCATTACTTTGTTGGAACCTCTCTTTGAGGTCATTCCAGATCTCGCAAGCAGTAGAGGCATAAATGATACTAGCTGAAATTTCTTTTGAAACCGAGTTCAAAATCCAAGACATAACAATGTTATTGTTTCTAACCCATGAATTCATCAATTCTGGATTCGATCCATCTGGTTGCTCCCTGGATCCATCAATGAAAGAAATCTTATTCTTCACTGATAGTACGATTGTCATCGCTCGATTCCACGAAGTGTAGTTCTCCCAGTAGAATCACGTGATACTAGCACCATTCCAGGGTTATCTGAATGATGTAAATAAAACGGGCTAGACGGTTCGTCGATAACTGACCTATTCAGTGACGAATTCATATCAGTATCAATTTGATAATTTGCTGTATCCATATCTGAAAGTCACCGAAGAACTCTCAGCGTCTTGCAATTCAGAGTTGCTCTGATACCATATTGAAATTAAGAAAAGTCTTGATGTGGAAAATATTTCTCCTTATTTTCTCATGCCCAAACTGATACATCAACCTTTGATTATATAGGCAAAGGTCAGGGAAGAAGCGGGAAGAAGAGTTCAGTTCCTCTAACTAAACTCCAGCTGGAAGAGTCAAGGAAAAACTAACTAAATAACAAACAACTAAACTAATTACAAGAAGAGGGTAAAACGGTAATTAGAGAAGAAGTGTTAAACTAGTAAGAAAAGCGTGTTTCTAATAATTTCAACTAATGTTAAATATTCTTATTCAATTTTAAATGTTAAATTTACTAATATAAATTATTATTTTTATTAAATGTTTTGTGTCCTACTTTTTTCTACGTATCGTAATAAATTGAGGATTATATTGAAAAATCGGATTAGCTCGCCAAATAAATGCCAAGAGAAACCCCACCTACAAATTAATTTGATCAATACATATTAGCATCATGGCATGTCAAATGCTATTTTTGAAAATAGTAAGACATGTAACGTCATACAGAAAAGTATAATTTATTTTATAAATTTAATATTTAAATTTGGAAAATTTTAGTATTAATTCAAACTCTAATATCTTGTTAATAGTTCAAAATATAAGAGTTAAACCCTAAAAATTAAGATAATTTTAAATTGAACCCCACAGTTACATTCATTACCAATTCTTTGTCAAAGTTCTTAAATATTTTCGGTAAAAGTTTTCCGTAAGTTTCCTTAGAACTTTCTAAGTTTTTAAAAAGAAAGAAAATATTAAAAGACTTTTTGGGACTTTTGGTTACGTTTCTTAAATTTTTAGAATTATTATAATTTTACATTGCAAATTTCCTATATTTTAGAAATATTTGTGCAACCTCGAATAGTAACATTTGAGTAAGATCTTAGCAAGTAACAACATAGGAATCGTCACCACAAGAACAAGAGATAGAGAATAATGTCACACGTGTCTATACCATAACATGATTTTCATCTAAAGAATTTAAATAGTAGAATAGTAATCATATAATACAACTCTTAGAATTTTAACTCATAATTTGTTGGGTGGCATGAGTGAAATAATCTACTTATTGCAGTTTGGTAATATCATAGCGTACCAAGGAAATTTGCAGGATAAATACAGGCACACACTTCTCAAATCTCAATTATCCCCTTTCCTCTCTCCTCTCTTACTCTTACTCTTTTCCTTTTCTTTCTTCTTAATTATGATGACTTTCACAAAACTCGGATTATTTTCGTTGAATAATTATCCAAAATACAAGTTTTCTTTGTTAAAAGTGAAATTTCTCGAAACCAAAGATAGTTGGCTTTCTCTGAACTATCTCCCTCAATGGCCCCCTTGATAAGTCTAATGGTTGTGTTGGCGAGCTTATGGGGGAGATTTCATTGAGTTTGATAGTTCTGAAACTGTCAGCTTTCTCTCCATGTTTGGGCTGCATGCATTCATGTATAAGGTAATTAGACTATGTACCCTGAATTTAAGTTCATTTTGAAAAATCATGTGAAAAGTAATTACAATGTATAAAATATCTTATTTTTTCTTTAATTCTATAACTAATTCCTAATGCTCTTATTTTTTTCTCTCTCCATATTCCCTCCTATCCAAGTGGTAAAATGAGAAGGCAAAAAAACTCCAACTTTACTTGAGGCTGCCGCGTCAAGGGTTCGAATCTTGAAATATGGATTTGCCCCTTGGGTAAGTGTAAGTATACAAGCAGCCTTCCACCCTATACCCTTGGAGGCATAACCTGCGATTTACCTCCACCAAGGCCCAGAACAGGGCAGGTGGGGGCCGTCAATGATGCGGTTCATCCTTTTTTTAGAATGATTTATGTTGGTGTACACTCAGCATGACAACCTTCTCACATAGGAGGTGGGGGGGCCTGCAATTATAAAATAATTGTGGCCCTACCCCTTGTGAGAGGGCTGTCAACTGGGGTATATACCTAGCATAGCTCATCTAGAATAACAATAGCTTCATTCTTATCATCAGAAGGTGTTAGAATTTGGGTTTGACTCGAATTCCTTATTTGAAGTATTGAAGAATTCTAATTGTAGTGAACATCAAGAAGAATTCAATTTTGGAATGCTATTGGAGTCCTATATCAAGTTGAAGTTCTATTTTGGAAGCCCATTGAGAGTTGGAAATTGATATTAGACTTGAAGAAGAGTTTGGAATGGAGAAAAACACTTTGAAAGCATCCCGAAACCTAGTACCTGAGCGCTGCTACAGAAGCGCCTAGGCGCTGCTACAGTAACCTGTTTCGGGATTTTTCCATTTTCTGTTTCCTACTTCATTTTGGACTCGTATTTTGGGAATTCTATTTCATCAATACCAAGTGGTCTTGGACGTCCCCTACATATTCCCTATAACATGTGAGAAAATAGATTACTAGAATTATAAAATCATTGTAATATTTTTCTCTCTTCTCTATTACTCTTGATGCAATAAAATCTCTTAATTCATCTGCCATATTCTTGTCTTTTTTTTTTTTTTTTTTTGTTCTTGATCAAATACTTTATTACTTTACCATATAACTTCAGCATCTCAATCCAGTGATTGGTGTCACAATAAGTGGTATCAATCCTAACAAGTGGTATCAGAGCCAAGGTTCAGCAGTTCCGCAAGAGCGCAGGGTTTGATTTGGTCGAAATTTTTTTTGATGGCTTCCATGAAGTATGGCATTCCGGTTTTGGATCGAATCACTAAATTTTCACTATGGTAGGTTAAGATGCGTGCAGTACTTGCACAACTGGATTTGGATGATGTGTTGCTGGGTATTGACAGAATGCCAACAACTTTGACCGCGGAAAAGAAATTACGGAAAGATAAAAAGGCAGTTTCTCACATTCATCTTCATCTATCAAATTCCATTCTTCAGGACGTTTTGAAGGAGATGTTAGCAGCTGCTTTATGGTTGAAGTTGGAGCAATTATGCATGACCAAGAGTCTTACAAGGAAATTGCATCTCAAGCAGCGGCTATACTCTCATCACATGGCAGAATGAGGATCATTGGAAGATCATCTAGCTGTATGTAAGGAGATCATCGCTGATTTAGAAACATTGGAAGTTAAGTATGATCATGAAGATTTGGCTTTGATCCTATTGTGTTCGTTACATGTTTCACTTTGTTCATTTAGATACACGATTTTATACAGTAGTGACACTCTCACCATTGAGAAGGTTTATGATGCTTTGTTTTCAAAAGAGAAGATGAAGCATTTGGTTTCTGAGGCCAGAGATGGAGAAGGCCTGATTGCTCATGGTGGTTCTGGAAGGGTCAGATCGAAGACTAAGTTTAGTAATCAAATTTGTAACTACTGCAAGAAGAAGGGGCACTTGAAGAAGGATTGCTACAAATTGCAGAATAAAGAAAGGATGGCTGCAAGTAGAAATTCAGGCGAAGCAGACCTCGTGGAAAACGTTGTAAGTGATGGAGAGCTCTTAGCTATTTCTGACATTAAGTCTAAACCGGAAGATGATTGAATTCTTGATTCAACATGTGTGTTTCATATGTGTCCTAATAAGGATTTGTTTGCTACATATGAAACTGTTTCCAAAAGTGTCGTGGTTATGGAAAACAACACATCTTCTCGGGTTGCCGGAATTGGTACAGTCAGATTGAAACTTTTGGATGGAACAATTAGAACACTTGGCCAGGTTCGACATGTTCCAAATTTGAAGAAGAATCTCATCTCATTATCTATCCTTGATTCAAAAGGTTATGAGTTCTTTGGTGGAGGTGGAGTTTTGAAGGTTTGTAAGGGTGTCCAGGTTATATTGGAGGGACAGAAAAGGTCCCAGTTATACATCTTCCAGGGTTGTACAGAATTTGAAAGAGTCAATCATCACATGTTCAGTAACGAAGTGGACATTCAGTTTGGTGCATATATATCTTTAGGAGCTCATAAATGGTCAGATTTGAAGAATACAACTCAGTGGAGTTTTCAAGACATGGATAATACCGCTTTGCCACCATCACCTGTGGTGCCATTATATTCAGTTGCTAGAGTTAGACCCAGTGGAACAAGATATGTGGATGTTGATTTTGTTGAGCATACTTTAAGTGAAGTAGAAGGTGTACAATTTAGAAAGGAGCCTTCTATAAAAGCATTTGGTATTGATTCTACTTTACGGTGTGTTACCGCCCATTTTGGTAAATTATAAAATAATTATGATTTTTTGGAATCTGAGGCAATTCTACAGAGTAGCGCTTGGATTCACTGGAAGAGGTGAAATATTTTGTGTTTGGTTGGAGAAATTAATTTTTTGATTATTGTTGAAGAAGCCAGTTCATTCCTTGGTGGAATTCGTGTCAAGGTGGAGATTGTTAGAATTTGGGTTTGACCCGAATTCCTTGTTTGAAGTATTGAAGAATTCTAATTGTAGTGAATATCAAGAAGAATTCAATTTTGGAATGTTATTGGAATCCTATATCAAGTTGAAGTTTTATTTTGGAAGCCCATTGGGAGTTGGAAATTGATATTAGACTTGAAGAAGAGTTTGGAATGGAGAAAAACACTTTGAAAGCATGTTTTGGAATATTAACCCGAAACCTAGTGCCTGAGCGCTTCTACAGTAGCGCCTAGGCACTACTACAGTAACCTGTTTCGGGACTTTTCCTATTTTGTTTCCTACTTCGTTTTGAACTCGTATTTTGGGCATTGTACTTCATCAACAACTCTACCAAGAGGTCTTGGACGTCTCCTACATGTTCCCTATAAATACTTGGCTCTTCTATACAATTTAGTAACACAATTACATGTGAGAAAATAGATTACTAGAATTATAGGATCATTGTAATATTTTTCTCTCTTCTTCATTACTCTTGATGCAATAAAATCTCATAATTCCTCTGTTATATTCTTGTCTTCTTTTATTCTTTTGTTCTTGATCAAATACTTTATCACTTTGTCATATAACTTCAACATCTTAATCTGGTGATTGGTGTCACAACAAGTGGTATCAATCCTAACAGAAGGTACAGAGGAAATCATGTTGAGATCGGCGCTGCTACTATCAATGGAATGAGGAAGTTGTACCTCTTCTTCTTCTTCTTCTTCTCGTTCTTCTTCGTCTTCCCATTTTCAGGACTGGATCCATTCCTCATAGGTTATGATTTAATGTGGTTATATACTCCAATAGTTGGCAAACTTGAACTGATATGAACTTAAAACCATAAATGCTTTCAATTAGCGACTGAGTGTTCTACCATTGGATCTCATTCTTTATTCTTGGGGTTGAATAATGTAAATGTATTGTTTGCTGCTACAATAGCAAATAACTTTTTTGCTATTACTTCACAGGCTGGAGTTTTTATGTTTGTTTATTCCTCGTTAATTTTTTTCTTTTTCCTTTGAACTAATACTAATTTTATGTAAATTTGTTTGTAATTAAACATTCATTGTTCATTTTAGTTGACCTTTTTGGTTACTACAAGTTGCAAAGTGAAACGAGAATGGAGGAATGGAACATTCCCAGCCCAGGGCCTCTATAATACAAAACTATGTCAAGATTGGTTGTGCATTTACCTTTTGGTTTGAAGCTGTTAAAAGGTAATTAATTGATTAATAAAGCATTATACAAACATGTTATTGTTGATTCTAATGCTTCATCATTACGTATAAACATGTTGGCCGCGATGAATTTTCGACTGTTATTCGAATGTTCATTCATATAATTTGTTCGCTTGTTGACAAAAGCATTTATGGTTTTCTTGCTTTACTGATTGTTGTGTAATGGATGTCAAGCCCGGACTTTCCTGCTTTACTAAAGATGTCAACTTATGTAGATTTGTAATGAGATTTGATAATCTGGTGATGAATATGTTCGAGAGGAAACAAAAGTGATGGTATCTCCCTTTGAAGCAAATTTAATGACTAGATTGACAAAAGAATTATGTTACCTTTTAGATGGAATGAGATCATAATGGCATGGGCTTTCGAGGATTCTTTATCTTTTCCATTTTCGAAGACAAGACTTCTGAATAAACAAGGGTCCGAAGTGAGGCTAAAGCAACAATGACATGTATGCACTTAGTTAACTGCTCCAATGAAGTACTGCAACATTTTCATAGAAAAGTAACATAATATCACTTTTTCCCATTCTCATTCTCGCAAACATATTTGATGCATCAATTGTATTAATTCAAAAAAGTATGAATTGATTGCAAGATTAAAACAATGTTTGAATTCGTATATTTAAATTTCCAATAGCATACACATATTCATCTAGTTAGTTACTCCAATGAGGCACTACTACTTTTTCAGGGAATGTCACTTTTCACATTCTCATTCTCAACAAACACTTTGGATGTATCAACTGAATTGATTAAAAAAAAAGAATTAAATGCAAGATTAAAACAAGGTTTGAATTCGTATATTTAAATCTCCAAAAACACACACATATACATCTAGTTAATTAATCCAATGAGGCAATACGACTATTTTTTTAGAGAAAAGTGACAGAATTTGATTTTTTCAAGCTCTCATTCTTGCAAACAAATTTGATGTATCAATTGAATTGACTTAGAAAATATGAATTGAATGCAATATTAAAATAAGGTTTAAATTTATATATTTAAATTTTAAGTTAATTGTTCCAATTAGGCACTACGACTTTTTTAGATGCGACTTTTTTAGGAAAAAAGTGACAGGCTTTCATAACATTTTTATTCCCGCAAACACCTTTGACGCATAAATTGATTCAAAGCAATATGATTTGAACGCAGGATTAAAACAAAATTGAATTTATCTATTTAAATTTTCAAAAACACATACGTATGCACCTAGTAAATTATTTCAGTAAGTGACTGCGATTTTTTCTGACATTATGGCACTTTTTTCACATTTTGATTCTCTCAAACACTTTGTATGTATCAATTGAATTGATTCAAAGAAATATAAAATGATTGTAAGATCAAGACAATGTTTGAATTGTATATTTAAATTTTCAACACAATACACATCAAGTTAATTGTTCTAATGAGAAACTGCGACTTTTTCACATTCTCATTCTCGCAAATATTTTGGATGCCTCAATTTAATTGATTCAAAGAAGGTTTGAATTAGTATATTTAAATTTTCAAAAATACACATATACATCTAGTAATGAGATACTACGACTTTTTTAAAAGAAAAGTTAACATCTCATTATTGCCAATACATCGGATATATCAATTAGATAAAAAAAAATGAATTGAATGCAAGATTAAAATAAGATTTGTTTAGTATTTATTGTTGGAAAATAGATTTATATTAGTAAAATGAGTCAATTTTGAACCCAAATTTCAGTGGGACCCGTGCCTTATTTTTAACGGGACCTAGCATATTCACGTTCTATTCCGCAAGAGGATTAACGTGATATATTTATTTATCGAAAGCCATTTAGAATTGAAGGAAATATTTAATATCTAAGTAACCCACTTGAAACTATATACTAGTGAAGAATTTGATTTGTTGAAAATTTCCATACACTTATCTCACATAGGAAAGTTAGGAAACTATGGTGTGGATATAGTGTAAGGTTGAGAATTGGGTATGGGCCCCAATGCATACCAATAGTCTTTAAAATGGGAGAGACCTATATCCTATAGGAATCGGTCCAAACCTCACGCATGTGACGCCTTGTATCATTCTTCACGGCGAGTGGCCGCTTCGCCATACGACACAAGCACGTGCCAGAGCTCGAGCCCGGTTCGATTCATGTTCGTGTGCGTTCTTGTACTATATTATCTTTTTGGACAAATTTTATTTAATTTGGATCAAATTGTAATTAATCAAAATCTTGGGTACTTAATAAAGTTATTTTTTTTATTAATGGGCTTATTATCAAAAAATTATTTTGGATGGTCTGTCAACCGATTTTAACCAATTAACAACCGACTTTTAACCGAACCATGGTGCTTGTTCGGTTTTTGGGACATGTTTGATCACTGGCGACTGTTCTGAAGAGGCTTGAAGGACGTTCGAATGGCCATGAATGATTCTATAAATTGCTGCCCCGCTGCCAAAATAATTATACCATTTTAACTGCAAATATTCTCTGCATTGAATCTCATTCTTCCTCTCTCTCGTTTTGATATTATTTTTCAAAGTAAATACACTTCATTGAGTTCCTTAGAACTCTTGCAAATTGATGTGTTGCTTCCGTAGGAGACGAAATTCATTCTATCCTGGGAAACGATTGCGGGACGCCTTTAGCACCTTTGAAAGCAGTAAATTCTTTTTTAAGGAAACATCGTGAAGTCGGTGGGCTCGAATTGTTTTTGTCTGATACTGTCAATCATATTGTTACACTGTAAAGTAATTCTTTCGGATTGTTTAAAGAAGATACTACAGAAACAACAATCTTAAAACGATTTTTTTTGTATAACTTTATTCTGGTTCTACTCCTTCTCGTTTATCTTCTGAATTTGTTTCAGAAATGGAAACTCCTGGTACTACACTCCCTAATACGACTGGGAAAAAATCAGAGAAATTTAATAGGTCAGATTTTAAGCGTTGGCAACAAAAAAATATTTTTTTATCTGACAACATTAAGTTTGGAAAATTTCTCAAAGAAGATGCACCTTCATACCCCGAGGAAGATTCTGATGTTGAGAAATTGGTTGCGATTGATGTATGGAAACATTCTGACTTTCTGTGTAGAAATTATGTACTCAACGGCTTGGACAACACATTGTATAATATTTACTGTAATGCAAAGTCTACAAGAACTGTGGGAATCTTTGGACACCAAATACAAAACTGAAGATGTCGGCACGAAGAAATTTATTGTTGGTCGTTTTTTGGATTACAAAATGGTTGATAGCAAGACTGTCATATCCCAAGTTCAAGAACTTCAAATTATACTCAGTGACATCCATGCTGAAGGAATGAAACTAAGTGAATCATTTCAAGTTGCTGTACTGATTGATAAGTTACCACCTTCCTGGAAGGACTTCAAGAATTATCTAAAACATAAGCGGAAGGAAATGAAACTTGAACATATCATCGTCCGGTTGAGAATAGAAGAAGACAATCTCAAATCTGAAAAGAGGAATGATATATCTCATTCGTTGGAATCAAATGCCAACATTGTGGAAGGAGGTTTAAAGACTAACAAGAAGAGGAAGCACACAAAAAGTTCAAAGGCAAATGTTACAATTGCGATAAGGCAGGACATCGATCCAAGGACTGTCGGAAGCTAAAGAATATCAAGGGAAAACCTCATCAGGCCAATGTAACAGAACATGATAACCTTTCTGATAAGGTACAAGTACAAGACATGAATCTTTTAGCGGTCATTTTTTAATGCAACTTAGTTGGAAACACTAAGGAATGGTGGGTGGATACTGGAACCACTCGTCACATATGCTCGAACCGCGGGATGTTCTCTACTTACAAAGCGATAGATAATGATGAACAACTCTACATGGGAAACTCTTCATCTTCCAAGATTGAAGGACATGGAAAGTAGTGCTAAAAATGACAAGTGGAAAGGAGCTCACTTTGAACGAAGTTCTTCATGTGCCCGATATTCGAAAGAATTTAGTATCTGGTTCCTTGTTAAGCAACAAGGGTTTAAGTTAGTATTTGTCTAGGACAAATTTGTACTTACAAAGAATGACATGTTCGTAGGAAATGACTACCTAGATGAGGGGCTCTTTAAACTGAATATAATGACTATTGTACCTCCTATGAATAAAATTACATCTTCTTCTTACTTGCTTGAGTCATTTAATATTTGGCATGAACGATTAGGACATATAAATAATAATACTTTGCGTACACTAATCAAATTGGATTTATTACCAAAGTGCAATTAGGATCATAATCACAAATGTGATATTTGTGTAGAAGCAAAAATGACTCATTTACCCTTTCGTTCTGTTGAAAGAAGTACCGAACCACTAGACTTAATATTCGTGATTTAAAGTTGGTGCAAACTAGAGGCGGTAATAAGTACTTTATCACTTTCATCGATGATTGTACTCGATATTGCTATGTGTATTTACTCAAAAGCAAAGACGAAGATTGAAGTGTTTAAACACTATAAGTTAGAGATTGAAAATCAACTTAGCAAAAAGATTAAGGCAATAAGAAGTGATAGAGGTGGTGAATATGATTCCCCGTTTGAACAATTTTGTTCAGAACATAGAATTATTCATCAAATTACCGCGTCTTATTCTCCTCAATCTAATGGCATTGCTGAACACAAGAATCGAACATTGAAGGAGATGATGAATGCTATGTTAATAAGTTCTGGATTACCAAAGAAATTGTGGGGGGGGGAGAAGCTTTGCTTTCTGCCAATTATATTCTCAATAAATTGCCACATCGAAAAACCCACAAAGTACCTTATGAATTATGGAAATGTCACAAACTTAACTATAAATATTTAATGGTATGGGGATGTTTGGCTAAGATAGCAGTTCCTAAACCTAAAAAGGTTAAGATAGGACCTAAAACCACTGATTGTGTATTCATTGGTTATGTCTATCATAGTAGTGCATACAGATTTATAGTACATAAGTCTGAAATACCCGACATGCATGTTAATACTATTATTGAATCAAGGAATGCTACATTTTTCGAAAATGTTTTTCCTTATAAATTGGGAAGTGAATCAAATTCACTAAAAAGATCCTGTGATAATACTGGGGCTGTAGATCAAGAATCTATAAATAAAGAAGAACCTAAACACAGTAAGACGGCTAGGACGACAACCTCATTTGGGCCTGATTTTCTAACATATTTGTTAGAAAATGAATCTCAAACTTTTAAAGAGGCTATGTCATCAACCGAAGCTTCATTTTGAAAATAAGTGGTTAACAGTGAAATAGAATCCATACATGGAAATTAGTAGACTTTCCTCTCGGTAATAAGCCATTGGAGTGTAAATAAATTTTCAAAAGGAAAATGAAAACAGATGGATCTATTGACAAGTTTATAGCTAGACTTGTCGCTAAAGGCTACAAACAAAAAGAATGTCTTGATTATTTCGATATGTATTCACCAGTAACAAAAATTACTACAACATGTATGCTTATTGCAATAGCAGCATCAAATGGTTTGAATATACATTAAATGGAAGTTAAAATGGCCTTTTTGAATGGTAAAATTTATATGAAGCAACCTGAAGGATTTGTGGCCACAGGACAAGAAAAGAAATTGCGTCGACTTGTTAAATCACTTTATGGATTAAAGCAGGCTCCTAAAAATTGGCATGAAAAGTTTGACACAGTAATGATGTCAAATGGTTTCAAAATTAATGAGTGTGACAAATGTGTGTATGTCAAGAGCACTCAAAATGGATATGTCATGGTATGCTTATACGTAGATGACATGTTGATTATGGGTAACAATGATACCATAATTCAAACTACTAAGAGGTTGTTAACAAGTAAGTTTGAAATAAAGGATTTAGGTGTGGCCGATGTTATATTAGGAATTAAAATTTCTAGAACATCTGATGGTCTCATTTTATCTCAATCGCACTACATTGAGAAGATTCTTGATAAATTCAAGAAATATAACATTATCCTTATGAAAACACCTATGGATGCAAGTATGCATCTTGTTTCCAATACTGGTAATAGTAAGTCTCAATTGGAATACTCTCGTATTATTGACAGTTTAATGTATGTCATGAACTGGACTCGACCTGATATTGCTTACTCTATTAGTAGGCTAAGTCGATATACGAGTAATCCAAGCACTGAGCATTGGAAGGCATTTGTAAGAGGTTTAGGGTATTTGAAACATACCAAAAACTTTAGATTGCACTATTCAAGATATCCAGCAGTACTTGGAAGGATACTGTGATACAAATTGGATATCAGATACTAAAGACTCCAAGTCGATAAATGGATATGTATTTACACTTGGAGGTGCTGCAGTGTCATGGAAATCTTCAAAACAGACGTGTATAGCTAGATCAACGATGGAATCAGAATTCATTGCGTTAGACAAAGCTAGGGAAGAAGCTGAATGGTTACGAAATTTTCTAGAAGATATTCCGTGTTGGACAAAACATGTGCCTGCTATATATATCCATTGTGATAGTCATTAAGCAATTGGTAGGGTACAGAATGCTATGTATAACGCTAAATCTCGACGTATACCGTTAGACAGTTGCTCTCTACTGGTATTATCTCTATAGATTATGTAAAATCAAAGGAGAATATTGCAAATCCGCTAACTAAAGGATTAACAAGAGAGCAAATCGAAAGATCATCGAAGGAAATGGGATTAAAAGTGATAAAATAATTAAAAGTTTTCATGGTGGCAACCTAACTTAGTTGACTGGAGATCCCAAGATCTAGGTTCAATGGGGGCAACTGAACTGTGAAAAACTTAGTACACACTGGGAAAATTTTTCTTCCTACCGATTCCTATGATGAGACAGTGCCTAACTGCCTTGAAATAGGATAAGTTACGCTTTTAATGATTTCTATATCTTGATTCGTTCAAATGGACTATAGCATAATACTCTTTATGGAAATCACCTATGCGAGTGAGAAGGAGCCGCTTCTAAGAGAGTTATATGAAGATTAATACTCTAAAAACTACTCATCAACTAGGAGGTGTCCAAGGCCAAAATGGACACAAACGTGAGAACCAATTGTGTTCGAAGGAAATTGTGTGACTTCTATTGTCTAGGTATACACAAATGGCTGACTGTTCAAAACATCTTGCTACTGATTGGCTAAGTATATCCGATAGATTTTACTAGGAAAAGTTCAAAATCTTTGGCTACTTATCCCGATGTAGTTTTCTTCAATGTTAATTCAAGAAACATATCAGATGTTATTGTTTGGAAAAAAATGATATATTTCATTCGTGTGGGGGATTATTGGAAAATGGTTTTATATTAGTAAATGGGTCAATTTTGAACCCAAATTTCAGTGGAACCCGTGCCTTATTTTTAACGGGACCTAGCATATTCACGTTCTACTCCGCAAGAGGATTAATGTGATATATTTATTTATCGAAACCATTTAGAATTGAATGAAATATTTAATGTCTAAGTAACCCACTTGGAACAATAAACTAGTGAAGAATTTGATTTGTTGAAAATTTCAATACACTTATCCCACATTGGAAAGTTAGGAAACTTTGGTGTAGTTTATATAGTATAAGGTTGGGAATTGGGTTTGGGCCCCAGGGGTACTAATAGTTTTTAGAAGGGGGAAGACCTATATCTAGCACGTGCCCGAGCCCGGTTCGGTTCGGTTCGGTTCGTGTTCATGTGCGTCCTTGTACTATATTATCTTTTTGGACAAATTTTATTTAATTTGGATCAAATTATAATCAGTCAAATTCTTGGATACTTAATTATTATTTTTTATTAATGGGTTTATTTTTAGAAAATTATTTTGGATGGTCTGTTAACCGATTTTAACCAATTAACAGCCGACTTTTAAACGAACCATAGTGCCGTTCGTTTTTGGGACATGTCTGAATACTGGCGACTGTTCTTAAGAGGCTTGAAGGACATTCGAATGGCCACGAACGATTCTATAAATTGCATGCCCTGCTGCCAAAATAATTACACCATTTTTACTGCAAATATTCTTTGCATTGAATCTCATTCTTCCTTTCTCTCTCTCGTTCTGATATTATTTTTCGAAGTAAGTACACTTCATTGAATTCGTTGGAACTCCTATAGATTATTGTGCTACTTCCGTAGGAGACGAAATTCGTTCTATCTTGGGAAACGATTGCTGGACGCCTTTAGTACCTTTGAAGGTAGCAAATTCGTTTTAAGGAAACATCGTAAAGTCGGTTGGCTCGAATTGATTTTGTCTGATACTGACAATCATATTGTTACGCTGTAAGGTAATTATGTTGGATTGTTTGAAGGAGATACTGCAGAAACAACACTTACAATAGATCACCAAGTTACCTCACTAGTAGACACAGTGACTTGCTTATTCAATTGGTATTTACAAATTCACATAAGATCGTATAGGAATCTTGCTTTGACACTCTAATTTAGCACATTCCAGTATAATAAATTGTCAACATCCCAAAATACATAAAAATTCCAGAACCAAAAGAAATCCAAATCTTCAATGTACAGTCTGAATCTAATTTAGAAGGTCCTCGAAAACCTGGTTATTAATCAACACTTCTTTCTTAACTAACCTATTCCCAACGAGTAATGCTATTAATCCCCACTGGGGTTACAAACATAGTTTAGGTGGCATTAATATGACATTAAATGATATGTGAAATTGAATAAGTAATTTAATTTCACCTTTAATTTCACATATATTTAAGGTCACCTAAACTGTGTTTGTAACCCACTGGGGATGAATAACATTACTCATTTCCAACACGCATTGTGTACGAAAACTTTCTCTAGCTTAAAATGATGAGTGAATTGCCCAAATAGTCACTGAACTTTATGTCTTGCTTTCAAGGGGTCACTGAACTTTAAAAATCACTTCATTCATTACTAAATTTTGCAAAAAGTTTCTACGAGATCAATAAACTTTTTAAAATGTTTTCTAGGAGATCACTGAATTAGTGACCCCTAGGAAACCTTTTACAAAGTTCAGTGATGAATGAGGTGATTTTTAAATTTCAGTGACCTCGTGAAAATATTTTGCAAAGTTCAGTGATAACTTCGGTGATTTTGAAAGTTCAGTGACCTCTTTGAGGCATGGCGTAAAGTTCAGTGACTATTTGGGCAATTCACTCTTAAAATGATAGAATTGTGGAACTAATTGAACAAAAAATTCAAAACATGAAAACTTGTAATTTTTGTTTATTTATTTTCAGATTTCGGGAAGAAAACTTTGAAGAATAGGTAGTTGAAGTAACCCTTGATTTTGTTTGTGCTTTATTTGTGGAAGATTTCCTCTATTTTCCTTCGGATTTTCTTGATATTTGGAGCGTGAAATGGCAGTGTCGAAATTTTGGAAGTTGCTGTTGGTTTATGTTTGAGTATAAAAACAGGTACAAAATAAACTATTTGCCATTAACCCAATTTTGTCATGAGTTTTCAAAACCATCCAAAATTTAGGGCGATTGTGTAAGTTCCCCTTCATGTTAACAGGGGCGGATGCAGAGAGACTGGACCAGGCTAAATCATATTTCATTTAGCTATGTAATTTTTTTTTATGAATTTTTTTTTTACATATTATTCAGACTTGAAATGTTTTTTAGTCCGATCCTGTTCATATATAGATGATTCGTTGTTGAAGTCTAGCGGCTAATTGTGCACCAACTTCTGTAATGCGTAGTCCACATAAGAATTCGTCTTGAAACATAGTTTTCTTTGCGGTTATATTTATTATTTGCTCATCTTAATTTTAAAGTTACCTTTGCTAACCAAAAATGCACTAGTAAAATCTTCTATCCCTTAGCACTGTAACAAAAAATCTTAGAGTCAGTTTGTCTACCATTATTGGTAGAGAAATGGAGTAAGGAATAGTATTTTTTGGAGAATGTGTAGTTGAAATTTAAAGTAACTTTATTCATTTGTGTGTGGAATATTTTATTGAGTGAATATGTGGTTGAGATTGTTTACTGTAGAAAACAATGTTTGTAAAAATGGTAGACAAACATGGGCTTATTTGTATATGTAGAGTATCGAGTTTCATCTTAAATGATGACATTAAAGTTCAAAGTCTTGGTGTTGGTTAATAGTTTTTTTTTTTTTTAAAAAAACATGCTTGTAAGAGTGTCTACAATGGATAAAGATAGTTTTAAGACGTATGTTAAATATTTTTTTAAGTTGTATTTACAATGAGTTTCCTATAATGGTTATTAATGCAACGTATTTAAGACAGCACAATTCCAAATCAGTGATGTTGAGAAACTTGTATTTGGAATGAGAATAAGATTATTAACAAAATGTAGAGAAAATTGATTGACTTAAATAGGAACAAGAATAGAGGTTGAATTATGAAATTTTCTATACGAGCTATAAAAGATCAAGATGTCTATCAGTCAACGCTTCTGTTTATCAAACTTCAACGTGTAACACGAAGGTCGCTTTTAGACTGAGAAATGAATTATGTCAATTACTTTTGGGATTTTTAATGTTTAATTTTTAAATTTTTTGACAAATATACTTTTTTCTCTTTAAAGTGTTTCTAAATTCGTCCTCTTTATTTTTGCATAAATTTCAAACCATTTTAGACGGAAAAAAAAAAAGACCAGAATTTCTAGTTATTTCTCTTTAGATAAAATTTATAAATTCAGCCAAATTCAAGCATTATCAACAAGTGATAATAAATATTATACATTTCGTGAACCTCACTATAATTCATCTTTATAAATCGAGTAAATCTAAGTGTACAACATTGGTCGACAACAATTGTTAATAACCATTTGTTGTCAAAATTCTAGCATGTGATGTATAATTTTTTTTTTAAAAAAATGGATAGATATAATGATGACAAATAGAATATTGTCAACCAATATTGTACATGTACTATGATTCTTATAAATTCTACATAAATTTGCCAAATGAATTACGTATACACTACCTATCTTCCTTTTCTTATGAATACCGTCAAATTAAGTAAAGTTGACCTAGGTTTTAGTGCCCATTTAGTATAAATTTTGTTTTTACGCTTGCGTTTGCTTTCTATAGAAGAATTTTTGGAGAAAACTGCCTTAATTTTTGTTTAAAAGTAATTTTTAAAGGAACTTTTTTATTTCACAAGTACTTTTAGACGAAGTCATATTGGATTAACTCCCCCTAAAAGTCTTCTAATTAGAAGAAACACATTCATAAAATTAGTCAAACGGATTCAAAAGTTGGTTTTAAACCTCAAAAGCTCATTTTAACTTTCAAAAGTCATGTCAAACGAAACATGAGTCTATGTAGACACTAGTGTTTTTCATCAACTTCACCATCGCCTAAATGACATTTTGTTAAAATGGCTCTATCATGACTAACTGATCATGTATAATAAAATTTTTAACGGGGTCGGGAGACAAATTTGATTTTGACAAACAAATTTGAGTAGATAAAAAAATTTCCCCCACAAACATAAAGGATTTAGCTGCGACAAATTTAAATTGCCAGGGACTTAAATCCAAAAATGAGTTGATGAGAACTCACTTGCTCGACCTTAATAAGTTTGAGACCTCAGCTTCAATTTTCTCAAACTTGGATTAGTCCCGTTTGATTCCTATTTTTGGAATAAAATGTATTATGAAATATTGATTTTTTGGAGAATATGTGGTTAAAAAGTAAATAATTTTTTTTGAAATACGTGTATAATTATTTTATAGAAGAATATGTGGTTGGAAATGAGTATTGAAAAATAGAGCTCAAACAGGGGCTCAATAAGATTACTATGTTTAAACATGGGTTAAATCCACCAATGATCACAGGACTTTATACTTAATCTCACATTGGCAACTCAATTTGATTTTATTTTACCATGCCCACCAAATTTTATAATTAGTGTCACATAACCACCAAATTTGATTTTATTTAATCATAACCAACCAACTTCATATTTAGTGTCACATTGACCACCTATTATATGTTAAGCCCATGTTTGAGCCACATTAACATTTTCATTCTCATTTTTCTACTCATTTTCAATTACACATTTTTCAATAAAATAATATTTTTCATCACATCAATAATATTTCTTTCTTTTTTAACCACACGTTCTCTATCAATCTACTATTCCAAAATATATTCTTCCAAAATAATGCGGCTCAAACATACCCTAAATAAAGTTACCGGATGGCTTGAATGGAACTAAGTATGAAGTTGGGTGGCCATAGTGAAATAAAATCAAATCGGGTGGCCAATGTAACACTAAGTTTGAATTTTGGTGGCCATGGTGAAACAAAATCAAATTGGGTGGTCAATGTGACACTAAATATAAAATTGGATGACCATTAGTGAATTTAATCCTTGATTAGAGTATTGCTAGGACTCCACTGGCATAGTTTTTGCTTTCTGTAGAAAAGTTTTTGGAGAAAATTATCTTAATTTTGTCTGAAAACTTAAAATCACTTCCTAATCCAAAAATATTCTTGGAAGAAACCACATTGAATCAACTTCCTCAAAATCATTTCTAATTAGAAAAAGTATTTTCATAAAATTAGCTAGGCGGGTTCAAAAACTGATTTTAGGTCTAAAAAACTCATTTTGATCTTTCAAAAGACATGGAAAACGGACCCTTGATATACAAACCTTAAATTCGCTCTAACTGAAGTTAAGTAAGACGCACAACTTTGTTTGAAACATTATAATTTATTTTTCAGTGTTTATTAGTCTCATTTTATTTATTCTAAAGTGTCGATTATTTTTTGAGGAATATAATGTACTCTTTTTATTTAAAAATTAAATAATGAGATGATTTTTGACTTTTGAAAGAAAGTCAAACTCTTTCTCTATGTAATAAGTTAATTTTCTATCATACTACTAGTACAATCTTTTTTTAAATCTTAATTGACTACTCACACCGATAACATGACACTCATCCATTTTAAAAACTATTTTTTAAATCAATGATCTAGATTTTAACAATATTAATGTTGTCAATCATAATTGTCAACAATAATTGTACAAATAGATTAATTCTATTCTTTTAGAAAAATATTTTACAATTTTCTAAGCACTGTTATCATAATTTATTAATTGATAATTTTTCAAAGGGGGAAAAATTATTTAAAAAAAAAAAAGAGGGAAATTTTTAATACATGATTGTTTAGGGGAAAAAAGGAAATAAAGAATTACATGTATAGACATCACTGTTGAATTTTTATAAAAGTTCAAACACTTTATTCCCACAAGCATATCTCACTCATCAATTTTTTGAGTTATCAATTGTTGTTGCCTCATGATGAAGTCACATACGAGCATTTTGTTAAAATCAATCATAGCCATCTTTTATCATGTTATTTTTTTTATTTTTTTTATCTTTTTTATATCTTAAAAAAGAGGGAAAAAAACTAAAATAGAAAAAAAATTAAATAAAAATACAACAAAACCATTTTGAAATGAAGTGGGACTTCCTTCTGTTTGAAAGAACTTCCTTATGTCTTATGTTAACAAATACAAATACAATTCTCGGCAGTTGAGCCAAAAATTTGTTCACGAAAATATATTTCGAATTGAAACTACCGCAAGTGTACGGTTCGTTAATAAGAAATAAAGTGGATTTTGATTCCAAGTATTGTCCGACAAAGATTGATAAGTTCAATTTTAATTATTGCGACCTTAATCGAAACAAGAATAATATGAGGTATTTGCTTGTGACAAAATTATAACTAAAATAATTTGTTTATACAATTATGAGTAAATTAACTAAACTAAATGAAAATTATTCTAAATACAAATTGATGTATTTAATAGATGACAAATGCACTAGGATCCCAGATTTTCATTTAGCCCCCGTTTGTTTCTCATTTTTCATCCATAAAAATGAAAAATATGACAGTTATTCATCAAATCAAACCATCAATTTTGAATTTCTATCTTTTGTGTAGGGCCCAATAACGACTATATTTTTCATTCTCATTCTACAATAATGAGAATCAAACGGGCCCTTAATATTTTTAACCTTAGTTATACACTTTGACAACATGATTGAATTTTGACAAATCAATATTCATATTTTATTTAACAATATCTCTCAAGTAATGTTAAACCTACTCTCATATATGACCCACTATATTTCTATGACAGATACAAACGTACAAGAATGCATGAATTTTTATGAACACTTAAAGATTTAAATAGAGCATAGCTTATTTTTTTATCTCTCTATCGGACCCTATGACAATTTATATATGTCGAACCAATTTCTCTTCTTTCGAATGCATAAAATAAACCACTACATTCACACAACAACTGTACACAATAATTGTGGAGAAAAGAAAATCACATAGATCATTCAATATCTAAAAATGTGTTTTTAATGTCAAGTATGTAAAGATAAAAATTAAAAATTCATATTACATTGTCCATCATTCTCCTAACACATATAAATCTAGTATAACATGTTATGAAAAAGAAAGTAAAAGAAATATTGAAGAATCGACATCACCGAAATACAGCTTGAATTGAATCTTTGAGTCTTGAAACCGATCAATGTGTTTACTGCATTCTTCTATGCTCCCAAAATATCTTAGAATATGTTGTAATATGTGGCCCCCTTCAATTCTCTCGCAAAAATTATGAATTTTCCTCAGTCGATGATAATAATTGATGAATATTGGAGTATAAGATGTATATGAGAGGTCTCAGATATGTATTATGCTATTAGGTATTTGTAGGAGTAGAAAATTGGTTGAGAATCACATCCAAATTAATTTTCAAAAGAGTTTCAATCGAATAAGGAAAATTGTCTTCGCGCGCAGATTGTTTTGTCTTTGTACAATAGTCAGTATTTTGGCCATAAATTTCTTTCCCGACATCCGATTGAGGCGTTTCAAATTGCTTTGGAAAAATAACTCAAGGGGCTACAATTTTTATAAAAATAGAATGTTTTCCAATTCGAACATTTACTATGTCAAAAATGGGTCTAAATCTTCGACTAAAAATATGGAATATAACCTGTGCGATTGAAATTTTATTTCGATAATATTTTGATAATATTTAATTCCTTTTTGAATTCTAGTTCCATCTAATTGTCTCCTATCAGTTTTCAAAGTATCATCTTGTGGTCCGAATCAACTATTGAATATTTACAATTTGGTCCACAAACTTTGGACTTACTCCATTTTAGTCCTTTTTCACTTCTTTTTCCTCAATTCCACAATGTTCATCAATGTTGTGACATCCCAAAACTTTACCATGTTTTTATTATGATATACCTTTCATGTAGCCTAGTAAAAGTTGTGTTAATGATAATATAACCTTATAAAAAGAATTTAATTAAGACTTTGATTAATTAAAAATAAATAACCATGTGAAGAAATTAAGGGGAATGAAATGACTACCCTATAGATACTATCTCGCCACACTAATTATTATAATGACAAATGGCCTATTGGGGTAAAATGTAGCAAAGTAATAATTAGGGAAAATTAATTGTAATGACAAATGGCCTTAAGGTAAAATGTGACAAAGCAATAATTAGGGAAAATTAATTTAATTATTATTTTAATTCTCAATCACTACTATAAATAGAAGAGAATGAGAGAAAATAGAACATACAACAATTTGAAAACTAAAGACTAGTAAAGAAAATATTTTTATTATCTTGCAACTTGAATGTGAGTAATCTATACCTATTTTTATTCCAAACATATTTATTACAATTATGTTCATTGAGTTACTTCATACATTTTTTAAATTGATTATAGATTTAAGATTCTACCCATTGACATTGCATTGGATATTGGTATTGCAGTGGATAATATTATTGATTATACACCAAATTGGTGTAATTGACTAATGAGCTCATATTGTGTTATTCTCAATTTGCACGCACAGGTAGAATTGAACATCTATAATTGGGGCTAATGATCTTCCTTATTCATTTTGGAAAGAAAGACATTTATGGTATAGATTACTTGCTGAATAAGTGTATTATTATTATTATTATTATTATTATTATTATTATTATTATTATTATTATTATTATTATTATTATTATTATTATTATTATTATGTAGATGAGCCCCATTGAGTATGTTGACTTTACCTCAGGAGAATTGAGGATTTCAGAAGATGGACAATATTGCATGTATATCAAGGAAGTTCATACATGGATGATATATCTAGAATTTTGAGGCTTCTACCACTTTTTGGGAGCCCATTACTGTATTGACTATTTCGAGGTCATTACTATGATGTACTTATTTATAGAGAGTTTTTGAAGTCTTTAATATGTAGTGTAACTTTTGTGTAACAACTAGTCTCTAATATACTTTTTGCTATATAACAAAGTATGTAAGGAAATGCTTAACTATCTTATATATAATGTTGCCTACCTTTTCCATATCTTTCAATGATTGGGATTGAAAAATATCAAAATATGTCAAACTAGTAATCTTAAAGATCGACCCCTACAAATTATCAGCAGTAATCTTAAATGAATTTCTATTTTTAAAACAAGGATCAATGCTTGTATCTGAGTATATTACGAAGTTTGAAGAATTGTCACGTTTTGCAACTCACGTGACCCCTACTAGCGAAGTAAAAATTGATCGTTTCATTGGAGGGCTAAAACCTGAATTGGCACGAGATGTGCAGATGTCAGGAATTCAAGGCTTGGATTTTTCTATGGTAATAGATAAGGCATTAGTGGCAGAACAAGCAGATGCCAAAATCACTCAAGCCTGAGAAAATGAAAACCTCAAACAATAGGCATTGCAATGGTACCCCTAAAATTACCAAAAATGCTCATTGGTTTCCAAACAAAAAGTTTCGAATGGAAGACAAATCCAAGGGGACAATTCCTACACCATGTCCTCATTGTGGAAAATTCCATAGTGGGCTTTGTCAACTTAAACTTGGATTATGTTTTGGTTGTGGAAAAGAGGGCCATTTGGTAAAGGATTGTCCAAACAACAGAAAAAATTAGTAGAAACCGAGCCCTCCAGCAGGTAGGTATTTGTAATGGTACAACTTGAAGTTGCTGAATATGCGAAAGTTGTTACAGGTACGACGTATGTCTATGCTACACCTGCTCTTACCCTATTTGATTCAAGTGCCACTCATTCCTTCATATCTACGAAATTTTTGTATAATCTGAATATGGAACCAACTTTAGTACTACATAATATGAACATCGTTACTCCTTGTGGACCAAATTGCCAGAAAAAATTTATTTTGCCAAAGGCCAGGTTGTATATTGAGCATATGAAACTTCCAGCAAATCTTATCCTACTTGATTTCCATGATTTTGATATTATATTAGGCATGGATTGGTTAACGACCTATGAGGCTTTAATTGATTGTAAGTCCAAAACATTGAAGCTTTTAGGTAAAAACACCATATCCTTTCTAGTACCTGAGAAAACATCTAGAATTATAATTTCGGCAACTAAGGCTACCAAGCTTTTAACTCAAGGACATTCTGGGTATTGGGTAAATATGTACCAACTCAATGTAGACAAATCTATTACCCCATCATCATTAACTATTGTCCAGGAATTTGAGGATGTATTTCCTGAAGACTTACTTGGGCTGCCACTGGATCGGGAAATTGAATTCGACATAGAGATACAACAAGGTACTTATCCTGTATCCAAAGCTCCATACCGAATGGCCCCCTCCGAACTTAAGGAATTAAGAAGTCAATTTGATGACTTGCTGAAGCGATGGTTCATCCAACCAAGTACATCTCCGTGGGGTGCTCCAGTTCTTTTTGTTAAAAAGAAAGATAGATACGACTTTGTATCGATTATCGGGAACTTAATAAGATCAATATTAAAAACAAGTACCCGTTACCCCGTATTGATGATCTATTGGATCAGCTAGCTACAAGGTTCTATGATTTTCTCGAAAATTGATTTAAGATCTTGATACCATCAATTGAAGATTAAAAAGGAAGACGTTCCTAAATCCGCATTTCGTACTCGTTATGGGCATTTTGAATTTCTTGTAATGCCGTTTGGACTAACAAATGTATCAGCAATATTTATGGATCTAATGAATCGAATCTTCAAGGATTATCTGGACAAATTTGTCATAGTATTTATTGATAATATTTTGGTTTACTCAAAAACTCGAGATAATCACGCAAACCATCTTCGCATAGTCCTAAAGATTTTACGAGAAAAGAAACTTTATGCTAAATTTTCAAAATGTAATTTTGGTTGGAAAAAGTTGTGTTCTTAGGACACGTCATCACCAAAGAAGGAGTCTCGGTAGATCCTAGTAAGATTGATGCGATTCTTAAATGGACGCAACCAACTACGCCCACCGAAGTACATAGTTTTCTTGGGCTAGATGGGTACTATCGACAGTTTGTACACAATTTCTCGAAGATCACCTCTCTTTTGACTCGACTCACACGAAAAAATATTCCATTCAGATGGATAGATGAGTGCGAAAGGAGTTTTCAAGAACTTAAAAACCGGCTTACTACTGCACCCATTCTGACTATTCCTGATGGAACAGGAGGATTTACGATTTATAGTGATGCCTCAAGAAATAGATTAGGTTGTGTGTTGATGCAACATGGTAAAGTAATTGCATATGCCTCCCGACAATTAAAATCTTATGAACTAAACTACCATGTACATGATTTAGAATTGGCAGCCATTGTGTTTACACTCAAGATATGGCGCCACTATCTTTATGGAGAAAAATGTGAGATCTTCACAGATCATAAAAGCTTAAAGTACTTCTTTACCCAAAAAGAGTTGAATATGAGACAAAGAAGATGGTTAGAGTTAATCAAAGATTATGATTGTACTATTAGTTACCATCCAGGAAAAGCAAATGTAGTTGCTGACGCACTAAGCAGAAAACTTTCCCACCAAGAACCTTTGATCAATCAAATGAAGATCGAGAAAGCTCCCGATTGGAAGAAAAAGAACCAAATAGAAAACGATTAACCGCTCTTACTATACAATCCACCCTCATGGAAAAGATTAAAGAAGGTCAAAAGATCGATTCTTATGCTACTAAGATTGGACAAAGCTTAGCAAGTGGGAAACCCACAGATTATAGTATCTCAACTCAGGGAATTCTTCTATATAGACATAGAATATATGTACCAGGTATAAACGGATTACAGGACGAAATTCTATAGGAAGCACATACAACTCCTTATACAGTTCACCCTAGAACCACCAAATTATACCACAACGTTAAAGCATTGTATTGGTGGCCAGGTATAAAACGTGAAATTGCAAAATTTGTAGCCAAATGCTTAACCTGTCAACATGTAAAAGTAGAACATCAAAGACCAGCAGGGTTGTTACAACCTTTACAAATTCTAGAATGGAAATGGGAGCAGATTACAATGGATTTTGTGTGTGGTTTGCCCAAGATGACAAAGGGTTTTGACGCTCTTTGGGTAATAGTAGATCGACTAACTAAGTCTGCACACTTTTTACCCATTAAAATGACCTTCAAAATAGAATAGTTTGCTGTCTTATATAAATAAGAAATAGTACGACTCCATGGGGTACCTATTATGATTACATCAGATAGTGACCCTCGATTTTTATCACGATTATGGAAGGAGATACAAAGCTATTTAGGTATGAAGCTTCAATTCAGTATAGTCTTTCATCTACAAACTGATGAACTAATAGAACCAACTATCCAAACTTTGGAGGACATGCTTCGCGCTTGTGTTTTGGAGTTTCAGCACAGTTGGGATCATTATCTACCCTTAATTGAATTCTCTTATAATAACAGTTATCACATGTCAATCCAAACGCCTCCTTTGAAGCGTTATACGGTCGGAAATGTCGATCTCCTTTATATTGGAATGAGATAGGTGAGAATAAAATTTCAAACACCAAAATGGTTCAAGATATGGTGAAAGCAGTTGAAAAAATTAAGTGACGATTAAAGGCAGCTCAAGATCGACAACGTAGCTATGCAGATAAATGACGAAGACCACGGGAGTTCGTAGTAGGAGATAACATTTTTATCAAAATATCTCCTATCAAAGGTTTTCTAAGATTTGGAAAAAAAGGAAAATTGACACCAAGATACATTGGACCCTTCAAAATCCTTGAGCGTATTGGTAAAGTCGCGTACCGATTGAAGCTACCTGAACATATGAAAAAGATACATGATGTATTTCACCTGTCAACTCTTCGAAAATATATTCCGAATCCTTCCCATAACTTAACAAAGATGCCAGTTGATATTCATCCTAATTTAACCTTGGAGGAAAAATCAGCCAAAATATTAATGAGAGATACAAAGAAGCTCTGTAAGAAGGAAATACCTATAGTTCGTGTGATAAGTATAGTTTCTACACTTATTTGAGGTCCTAAATGATGATATTTGATTGTTTTTTGGATAAAATACTACCTAGTTTGTGTTATATTTCATTTTGTAGGTAAAACTCAATGTTTGAAGAAGAATTGGAGAAAAGAATGCAAAGATAACGGGAAATAGCTCCATTGTATCAAATACAAAGTTCGGGGGACTGAAATGTAAATATTCAAAAGTTACATCGAACCTTGCGATGAAAATTTGAGAGTGTTAGACATCAATTGGATGAGGAAAGAAGCCAAAGGGATGAATTATAGTCCAAGTATTATCACACATCAACTTCCAGCCGAAAAAGTTATGCTTTGGATTTTCAGGTTCACATTGAGACTCAGTTTTGGCATAGAAAATTAGAAATATTTCGAATTGGAAAAATGATATTTCTTTAAGAATTGTAGCCCTTCGAGTTTTGTTTCTAATTCACTTTGAATCACCTCAATTGAATATTGGAAGAGAAAGTTATGATAAAAATACTGAGAGTTGTCAACTGCCAAAAATCAGCCCTAAGGCGCGCGCCCTCGCTTGCAGGCAAGGCGCGCGCCTCACTTCAAATTGGCCTCGATTGAGGCCTACCTAAAGGCTAAGGCATGTTCCCTATTTTCTACTAGGTGCGCGCCTCAAGCTAGGAATAGAAAAAAGGGTTTGTTTCCTTATCTTGTTTTGGGAGTTTCTAGGGTTGATATAAAAGGTATTTTTCGGGTTTTCGAGGGGAGAGCCGTATATTGAAGAGAAAAATGAGAGACCTCCATTGAACCTAAATTTGATCATATTCTACATATTGTAGAGGTCAAGAATAAGTCTATACATCAATTCAAGAACGTGGATTTTTCCTATTTCTTCAATCTTTCTTATTTCCAGGTGATGTTTTTCCAATTATTCTTGTGTAGTTTAGTTATAAGGATATTAGGCTAAGTTTTTCATTGTATTGGATGAATGATGAACCCTATTATTTGTTTATTTTAATTCAAGACAATTAGTTTAGTGTTTCTTGACTTTTATTGATTGGTTTTGCATTCCCAGTGAACTATTTGATTGCTTAATCACCAACTAGATAATAAGTTTTTTGTTGTAGTATAGGAATACTCATAATAAGTCTAGAACGCAGCAAAATCAACACATGGACAATAGGTATTAGGAATAATATCTATGGCATGTGCAATCATGTGATTCAATGCATGTTTTTCATATGAATTCGGACTAGGAATAGGATCGGGTCGTGTTTAACATATGTTTAATATATCTTGAAAAAGAATATTGAATAAAAGTGGATTATCGATTGTCTTGAATGCATGAATTTACTAGATTACGAATTAAGAATTGAATTAAATGGCAATAAGGGGATTCACGATTCCAATACAAACATTTACATATTAAATAAATACTTTATTTGTTTTGTTATTTTAGGATTAATATAGAAAACATATAAACCATCTCTTTTGATATTACCACATTTCGAATTTAATAGTAGCTATTGAACTAAAAATTAGACCTTATTCCTCGTGGGAACGATACTCTTAACTCACAAATCTTATTACTTGTACGACGATCCCGTACACTTGCGGGTTTCACGCGAACAAGTTTTTGGCGCCTTTGCCGGAGAATAACAGATTTAATTTTAGTTTAATAGTTTATATTAAATTCGATTTGTATTTTATTTTATTGATTTTGGCTACCCACCTTGATTTCTCGTACTTGATATTCTATCCAGGTGTCATTCAGCAATGCATCTAAGATTCTAACACGGCATGGTGAAAAGATTTTTGTAATGAATAACCTTGAAATGGACGACGAGGAAGAAGATATATATTGTGAATTATGTTATGGGGTGCATTATACTGGCTACTGCGTGAATACATGCACTGTACCTTTTCAGCTCAAGCTCCTGCGGTTTAAACAATATTTAAGATGTCGAAAACTAGCAATTGACACATCTTTTAAAGCCTACATGCTTGGGGCGAGTGTATCCCTTTTAACACGCTTGTGGAATTTGGTCCTTCCATGTTGAACAAGGAGGCAATTGCAAATACTACACTGCTCTTGCCAAGTTAGATGAAAACAAAACGTTTCTGGGAGATGGCGTATTTTGGATTGAATTTAAAAGGTGGAGATACAATCCACTCGAAAAATTTGAAAGAAAAGAGGTTACCTTGCCGCCCGTGGAATTAAATTGTGAACTGCCTATTCAACCCGATGAGATATCAATTAAGGAAGACGAGAACAAAGATGATGAAAGATCAATTACAAAAGAACAAAGCGAAGACGAGGCAATTAATGAAGACGACGTTAACCCACATTCTGTAGACTTCATTGACTGCCCTATCATTGAATTTGTAATTAAGCCCGAAGAGAAAAAAGAAGTCTAATTAGTTGAATTCAAATCGAAGGAGATAGGCATATCATATCACATTGGAAAGGGCAATGTTAAAATTTGTATAAGTAATGAAGAGTGGGACAAAGTCAGAAGAGGCAAATTGAGCAAGGCATCAAAAGCATTCTTCAAAATTCCATGATACTGAAACAACAAAGTCAAGCTAAGGACTTTAAACAAAGTGCTTATTGGGAGGCAACTCAATTTTTCTTCCATTTTATTTATTATGCTTTCTAGAAATAAAATAATTTAGATTAATTTTTTTTAATTCAATTTTAGGGACTCATCATCCGTACCACGTTTTTCTTTAGGTCTTCGATATGTTAGTTAATTTATTAGATGTTAGAGCCAAGTGACACTTGTTCCACTTATTTAATCTTAATGCTTTATTTGACTGTATTGCGCATGAACATGATATCGCGAAACATTTAAACCAACCAAGACTAAGGAGCTAACGGGAGCAATATGAAGCTAGTCATTGGATTATAAGCCATATCAGGGAAGTCTTTTCTTCATTTTCTTTCTCACCCCTTTATATACGGATTTAAAATTTAAGATATTGAGGACAATGTCTAGTTTAAGTTTGGGCGTGGAAAACATGAGTTTTCATTCTTTTCTTTTTTTTTTCTTTTTTTTTTTGTATTTGTATCATTCTTATGTTTATTTATTTTGTGCGTTTTTATTGCTTTACATATATATAAAAAAATTGAAACATTCAAAAAAATCAAAAATATTTTCTTCATGTGTGCTTGTGTGAGTTAGTTGACCTGACAGACAATGAAAAATATATTAAATCATTAATTGATCTATGAATGGTTAATAAGTTGCATGCTTAAATTAATTTTTTCTTTTCCATGTGAAATTTGATATATATTGAGCACATGAATTAAGTTACGCATTGCGGATGAATGAGTTGATTTCATAATTGGATAGGTTGAAATAGTGGACCATAGGTGCTAAATCCAAAACCGCTAAATTTTACATCCTTAGACCAAATTTATAATAGTTTGGAAGATTTCATAGTTGTAGGAAGATATTGAGATAAATAGGGATTCCATGTGTGATTAAAAATCTTGTGTGGATTGTCTAAGATCAATGTGATGCAATTGGGTGAAAATCTCAAGTTAGAGGTCGTTTTACTTGGATATGTGTTTAATGAGGGATATTGCACTAATCAGGGCAAAAAAACACATTTTATTTGAAAATTTCTCTTGTAGCCTTTATGACTCGAATTGTTAAGCCTATAAGGGTGTTAAAACTTGTTGCCCTAAAGTCAACAGACTTGGGAATCATCAGCCTAAAGCTTTTTACATGGGTCATTTAGAAAGATTAAGGGGGAGAATGCTGCAAATAAAGAAAAAAAAGTGTTGAGAGAAAAAAAATATACCAAAATAAAAATAGGTGCATGAAACAGACACACCAAACGCCTTGATTATATCTCAAACACTTGTTTAAGAAAATTTGACTTTTGATAGGAGATTGTTAGCCTAATTAAGTTCTAGAGATTGAAGTAATCAAACTTAATTGAGAATCCTTATTTATTGACATATTGACTTACAATTGGTGAGATTTACCTAAACTAGAGAGGTGAGGATAATATAGAATTCAACCTTAGTTCACACACTTGAAAAGAGCGAAAAGAATAAGTTTGGGTGTGTGTGAATGTTACGAGTGATGAAAGAATATATTTGACCATTGAGAGTCGGGAATTGAAACAACTCATGAATTCATAATGTTATGTTTAATTCTTCACACATACACATCGATTTTACATTGGAGAAATATATTTTAATTTCTGTATTGTGATTTTGAAATTGTGCATAGATCTCATATTATAATTTCAATCTTGAAATAAGAAGCCAGGTCAGCTAGCTAATTTTTTTTTTTTTTTTGCCTTACTTGATTGATTGACCACCAATTAGGTAATTAGCATTGTGTGTTTGATAGGTTTTAGTTTTGTTTGAGGACAAATAAAGAATCAAGTTTGGAGGTGTAATAAGTATAGTTTCTACACTCATTCGAGGTCCTAAATGATGATATTTTACTTTTCTTTGAATAAAATAATACCTAATTTGTGTAATATTTCATTTCATAGGTAAAACTCAATATTTGATGAAAAATTAGAGAAAAGAATGCAAAGATAGCGAGAAATTGCTCCATTGTATCAAATACAAAGTTCGAGAACTGAAATGTAAATATTCAAAAGTTACGTCGAACCTTGCGATGAAGATTTGAGAGTGTTAAACATCAATTGGATGAGGAAATACGCTAAAGTGATGAATTATAATCCAAGTATTATCACATATCAACTTCTAGTAGAAAAAGTTATGCTTCGGATTTTCAGGCTCACATTGAGACTCAGTTTTGGTATAGAACTATTTCGAATTGGAAAAATAATATATCTGTAAGAATTGTAGCACTTCAAGTTAGATTTCTAATGCACTTTGAATCACCTCAATTGAATATCGGAAGAAAAAGTTATGATAAAAATACTGAGAGCTGTCAACTGCCAAAAATCAGCCCTAAGGCGCGCGCCCTCGCTTGCAGGCAAGGCGCGCACCTCACTTCAAATTGGCCTCGATTGAGGCCTACCTAAAGGTTAAGGCGCGTGCCCTAGTTTCTACTAGGCGCGCGCCTCAAGCCAGGACGAGAAAAAAAGGGTTTGTTTCCTTATCTTGTTTTGGGAGTTTCTAGGGCTGATATAAAAGGTATTTTTCGGGTTTTTGAGGGGAGAGCCGTATTTTGAAGAAAAAAATGAGAGACCTCCATTGAACCTAAATTTCATCATATTCTACATATTGTGGAGGCGAAAAACAAGTCTATACATCAATTCAAGGCGAATCATACAAGGATTTTGAATATTCAAAGCCAGGTTTTAAGATTTGAGTCAAGAATGTGGATTTTTCCTATTTCTCCCATCTTTCTTATTTTCGGGTGATATTTTTCCAATTATTCTTGTATAATTTAATTATATGAATGTTAGGCTATGTTTTTCATTGTATTGGATGAATGATGAACCCTATTGTTTGTTTATTTTAATTCAAGATAATTAGTTTAGTGTTTCTTGACTTTTCTAGATTGTTTTTTCATCCCCATTGAACTATTTGATTGTTTGATCACAAATTAGATAGTAAGTTGCTTGTTGTAGTGTAGGAATACTCACAATAAATCTAGAACGTGGAAAAATCAACACATGGACAATAGGTATTAGGAATAATATCTATGACATGTGCAATCATGTGTGATAAATCTCGTGATTCAATGCATGTTTTTCATATGAATTCGGACTAGGAATAGGATCGGGTCGTGTTGAACATAGGTTTAATATATTTTGGAAAAGAATACTGAATAAAAATGGATTATCGATTGTCTTGAATGCATGAATTTACTAGATTACGAATTAAGAATTGAATTAAATAGCAATAGAGAGATTCACGATTCCAATACAAACATTTAAATATTAGATAAACATTTTATTTGCTTTGTTAGTTTAGGATTAGTATAGATTACATACAAATCATATCTTTTGATTTCGTTACACTTTGAATTTAATAGTGGCTATTGAACTAAAAATTAGACCTTATTTCTCGTGGGAACGATACTCTTAATTCATAAATCTTATTACTTGTATAACGATCTCGTACGCGTGTATTGTGGCAAAGTAATGCCATCGAAGAAGAAACTTGGGAAAGAGAAGACGAAATGAAAGCTCAATACCCCGAACTCTTTGAAGAACGCCATTTCGAGGACGAAATTTTTTTAAAGGGGGAAATTGTAACATCCCAAAATTTTACCATGTTTTTATTGTGATATACCTTTCATGTAGCCTAGTAAAAGTTATGTTAATGATAATATAACCTTATAAAAAGAATTTAATTAAGACTTTGATTAATTAAAAATAAATAACCATGTGAAGAAATTAAGAGGAATCAGATGGCTACCCTATAGATACTACCTTGTCACACTAATTATTATAATGACAAATGACCTATTAGGGTAAAATGTGGCAAAGTAATAATTAGGGAAAATTAATTGTAATGACAAATGACCTGTTAAGGTAAAATGTGACAAAGTAATAATTAGGGAAAATTAATTTAATTATTATTTTAATTCTCAATCACTACTATAAATAGAAGAGAATGAGAGAAAAATCGAAATACAACAATTTGAAAACTAAGGACAAGTAAAGAAAGTATTTTTATTATCTTGCAACTTGAAGGTGAGTAATCTATGCCTATTTTTATTCCAAACATATTTATTACAATTATGTTCATTGAATTACTTCTTACCTTTTTTAAATTGATTATAGATTCAAGATTCTACACATTGACATTGTATTGGATATTGGTATTGCACTGGATAATATTATTGATTATACACCAAATTGATGTAATTGACTAATGAGCTCATATTGTGTTATTCTCAATTTGCGCGCACAGGTATAATTGAACATCTGTAATTGGGTCCCATTATCTTCCTTATTTGTTTCGGAGAGAAAGACATTTATGGTATAGATTACTTGCTGAATAAGTGTGTTATTATTATTATTATTATTATTATTATTATTATTATTATTATTATTATTATTATTATTATTATTATTTTAGATGATCATCATTGAGTATATTGACTTTACCTCGGGGGAATTGAGGATTTCAGAAGACAGACAATATTGCGTTTATATCAAGGAAGTTCATACATGGATGATATATCCAGAATTTCGAGGCTTCCACCACTTTTTGGGAGCCTGTTACTATATTGACTATTTCGAGGTCATTACTATGATATACTTATTTACAGAGAGTTTTTGAAGTCTTTAATATGTAGTGTAACTTTTGTCTAACAACTAGTCTCTAATGTACTTTTTGCTATATAACAAAGTATGTAAGGAAATGCTTAACTATCTTATAGCTAATGTTGCCTACCTATTCCATATCTTTCGATAGTTGGGATTGAAAAATATCAAAATATGTCAAACTAGTAATCTTAAAGATCAACCCCTACAAATTATCAGCAGTTGTTCCCTCTTTACAAAGCATTATAAATTTATGAAATTTATATATATATAAGTTCAAAATAAATGATAAGATTGAGAGCTGACAAATATTATCCTACAAAACATTATTTATATAGAATTAAGTCGTATTCCAATATATTTGCAAACAATTATCCATGTTTGGTGGACTAAATAAGTGTGCAAAACGCACTTATCAGACGCTGATACCACTATTAAAGAAAATAGAACACTAGTAACCAGAGCTTATAAATCTAATTTAAATTTCTACAGCTCAAGATTTTACCAAAGGCATCTCAGACACTATCAGGCTAGACCTTAAATCATTGTATCCTTCGGTACAAAACAAATGACGTAATACTAATATTATCAAAATAGAATATGAGGCTTGTCCGACCGAAAACACATGCCAAAAAAATCTGTGCTCAATAACCGATGCATAATCCGAATGATGCCTATAAACTGCATTTTTGAAAGTCGGAGAAAAATCAACAAAGTAACCAACCCAACCAAAGAACCAGCTGATCCACCACCGGTTTTAAAGATTTTGACAATTGCTTTTTGGCTTTTTTTTTTTTTTTGGGTAACTTACACAAATACCCTTAAAATTAAGGGTCTTTTGAAAAATCATATGAAAAAATTTTTGGAAGTAAAAAATACTGTATAATATCAAAAAGTGACACAATGTCACTTTTTGATAAAAAAAAAAAAAAAGTTATACAATGCCACTTTTAAAAGTTAAGTGTAACTTTTTTTTATTAAAAAATGACATACATTGTCACTTTTATTAAAAATTGATGTTTGTCAATAAAAAAAAGTAATAGAAATCAAGAGGGTGGCTGAAAAAAGTGACAAAAATTCAAAAAAAAAGTGATAAATATTAAAAAAGTGACAAAAATTCAAAAAAGCGATAGAAATTTTAAGAAAGTGAAGGAAAATAAAAAAAAAAGAAGAAATAAAAAATGTTATGTAAAATTAAGTGACTCAATGTCACATTTTTCAAGTTTAGTGTCGTTTTTTATTATAAAATAAAAATTTGTGTTCGTTACTCAAAAAAGTGATATAAATTTTAAGAAAGTGACAGAAAATAAAAAAAATGATAAACACTAAAAAAGTGACAAAAATTCAAAAAAAGTGATGAATATTAAAACGTGACAGAAATTCAAAAAAGTGACACAATCTACCAACTCGAGAAAATTATCAAATATTAATCAGACCACAATGACTCTAATTGAACATAATCTACCCACTAAATACTAAACATTAATTTTTAAAGTTCAACTTCAGTTTTTTATTAAAAAGTGACATACAATGTTACTTTTATTAAAAATTAATGTTTGTCACTAAAAAAAAAAAAGTAACAGAAATTTTTTTAAAAAAAGTAACATCAAATAAAAAGAAAATATGACAAACACTCAAAAATGACAGAAATTAAAAAAAGTGAAACACTAAGAAAAATTAGAAAATTGACAAACACTAAAAAATTAATGCTAAAAAATGTGTCACTCTTTTTATGGTCAAGTATTAACTAGACCAAAATAGCTTCAAAATCTCTCGATTACCAAAACTCGTCTACAAACGTTAATCTACTAGAAATCACAATTGATATATGCTCATATTCTGAAATAAATAATGCATCAAGTTCATTCAATTTTTTTTAGTTAGTCTATAATAGCTTTACAACTGATTAACTATTTTGAAACTACAAACTTATTCCTCTTCATCTGCTTCCTCTAGCCATTTTACAAAGGACTCTGATGCCTTCACAAAGCTCTGCCTGTGTAGCAATGCAAAATAAAAATAATTGGGTCAAGTCACATCAAAATTAACACACACAAGATGGAGAGAGAAGAGAACAATATCAAAACCACGAAAAATAATAAGTTACATACTTGTCCTTTGGGTCTATTCCTTTACGAAACCAGTGAAGAATGGTCTCTTCTGGAAGTAGATCCTGATCATAAAGTGACCTTATAATTTCTAGGAAACCACGAATCAAAACCAACATAATCTCATGCACCATGCGAATAATCTCTACACAATTGCACCAAAATATAATATAGAATTATGCTTTTGGAACTCATGTTTACTACCCAAAAAGTGAAAAAAGTCATCACAAATTATCACAAAAGAGACCACTGCACTCGTTCACTTAACATCAATTAAAAGCTTCAGTGTAATTTAACTCACCAATTACCATTCTTCAAACTGTCATATGCCTCATCCTCATAGAGGTCTGATACTGTTATCAAGATTTTCCTTTTGCCTCTTCATCTCATAGCTCTCTCGTTTGTTTTTATGTTCTTTCATCTCAACCCAGTGTTGTTCATTGTCGATTATTTCGCAAATCCTTTTTCAAAGAATGAGAAGTCTGAACTTCCATCAACAATACCATGTAAAACCACTAACATGATCCATGTCCCCCCACCAAATTTATCAACAATGGACAACACCTATCACCATAAGAAATAGAAAAACAAAATTTTCTCTATTTATTATCGATCTAGTGAGCAAAAACACAAGGCACACCGCAAACACACTCAAGATGAATATAGAGAAACTAAAATCACAAATACCTAACCACTTGAAAACAACAAACAAGCTCACCAGAATAGGACAAAGGCAAACAACAAAAACCCAAATGATAATAAACAAACAACTCATATATCTACAAAAAATATTTAAAAACATGTAAATAAGTTCGCACTAACACATATCACAACAATACAAAAAACATCAAAATAAAAAAAATAAAAATAAAAAACTACACATCATAATTCATATGAATAAATCATTATACTTGAGAGAGATGGCTCATATGAATCTTGATGATCCTCCACCAATTCCCCCAATTTTTTTTGCTTCTGTATCTAAAAAGAAAATGTCGGCATATTCTAGGGCGTCATCAGTGTAGTCATCGCCATGGTCATCATTCTTCTCCCATGAGAAGCGAGCGATGTGACTAGATTTCATCGTCTCCTCCATAGATCACAACCGATTGGTATTATTTTAGGGAGGAGAGAAGTATACAGATATAAAAGAGAGAGAAATAGGAAATAAGAGCATTAGGGTTTAGTCTTAAAATTATTGAAAAATACAGTATTTTATACTTTGTAATTACTTTTCACATGATTTTTCAAAAGTGCCTCATTTTTAGGGTATATAGTCTAATTTCCTCTTCTTTTTTTTTTTTTTTGTCAAAACTCGAATCAAACTTATCATTTAGGCCCATGTTTTAAACATTAAGGCCCAAGTAGTGTGCTCTTTTAATAGTGTGATGCCCTTTTTATATGTTATATTTTTCGAATTTTTGTTGTTGAGAATCGACGGGGATAGGGGACTGGACACGTTACTTTTTGAAAAGCAAAAGGGATAGTGTGTAGTATTATTACTGTACACGTGGGAATTGGGATAGACTTTTTTTTTCCTTCCCAAATTTGAATTATTTCGTTCTAAATTTCTTTATTTTCTTATTTATTTATTTTAATAATAAATAAAATACAATAAAAATATTTAACCGACTAACTATTAATACATTTGTCTATATTTCTTATCTTATTTTCTATTGGTATTAGAAATGGGCCTAATAAAAATCAATTGCTTTCATATTTATTAACTGATTATTACTCGTGTTAAGTCATTTTGTAAAAATAATATATTTTTGCCAATTTTTTTGATATATTTATACATTAATCATTTTATTTATTATTAGCGTTTCGACCCCAATTCAACATTTCGACCCTTAACCCTGTAACTTTTTCAGGTTTATGACCGGGTTGGTTTTAAAAATATTGCCTAATACAGATTCTCAATGGCTTAGTTGACGTTGCTTCTATGGATTAGAAGACATCAACTTGAAACCACAAGCACTCTTCTCTCTTTTAGAATCGCAAAGTTTCAAAGTATCGCTCAAAAAAACCACAAGAAATCTTCCAACGACAGGTTGAAGATTATCGTAGAAGAAAAGAAGAAAACGGACTCAAAGAAAATTCCAGAAGCCTAAAAAAATCGAACAGCACAACTTAACTAGCGCAAAAACATAAGGCCCTATTTATACTCCAATCTCTCTCTGTTAACATCAGATGATGATCAACGGTCCAGAACAAGGCTATTTCAGAATTAAGTGACAACTAGGGTTGCTTTTCCAAAAATGTGACTTTATCATATATTGGGTCCTGGTTGGACTTCATCTAATTTAAAATAGAGGAAATTACATCTACACTTGGTTTTAAAATACCATTTTCATAAATCAGGTATCTAGTTTCATAATACAAAAATCAGGTTTTAATTAAAGATATAAAAAATATATATATTTTTATTTTTATTTCTACCTACACTATCTAAACCCTAAACTAATCCATATCATCTCCACTCTCTCACCGTCTCTCCACATACAGCGAGCAACCACTGTCGATCCTTCTATATTCTCTTTGTCTCTCCAACTTCTCTCTTCTCCACTCTACTTCCTCTTCGACGGCAGCCTAGTCTCTACGAGACAGCGCAGCCTCGTCCGGCGGCTTTGTGCAGATCCAGTGGTCTTGGTGCAGATCCGTTCTTCTTCTTTTTAAAAAAAATTTTTGATTGATGTGGTGGAGGTGTGTCGTGCGGTGTTGGTGGAGGTGTAAGCATCGATGCTTCGACGTGAAGTGTGAACATGTGTGTGCTCTGTATGTGCGCGCGCACAGTACTGTGGCTACGATCGCGGTGCTGTGGGTAATAGAACTGCTAACGGGTGCGTGCGTGCGTGCGTGCGTGCGTGCGTGCGACGGTTGCAGTGCTTTGTGTGGTGTCGTAACGATGCTCGTGGGTGGGATGAGATGGACGTGGGTCTCTGTGACCAATTATTTGGTTGATTGTGACCAATAATTAGTTAATTTTTGACAAATTAATAATGTGTGACCTAAAAATTGTAATTGTGATTCATATTTTATTAAGTTATAATCGAATTGTGGCCAATAAAAGTAATCGGTAACCTATAATTTGATGTTTTGCGATCATCAAATAAGTTGTGTGACTTATAAATTTTGTGATTTGTAACCGATGAATAAATTGTGACTTTTAAATTTTTAATTTGTGACCGATAAAATGAACCGTGACTTATAAATTTTTTGAGTTGTGACCTTAAAATTTTTGAATTGTGACCAAATTGTATAAATCTGTGATCTTTATATATTTATTAATTAAATTATAAATAAATTTTAATGAAAACCTGATTTTTGAAATTTTTCCCTTTAAAATATTAGGCAATGGATTTAAACAATTCGGCCAAGCCCAATTTCATCATCCCCCAATCATATGGACTGGATAGGCATTACAAATTACAATCCATCATTTTAGAAGCTAGATTCTTTATTTTATTTTATTTTTAAAAAAGATTAAGGGTCTTTGTGACAATTTTTTTTATAAAAACAAATATTGATAAATGTTAATAAAATGTGTGGTTAAAAATAAAAATTGAAGATGTGCGACTTGAAAATTTGATAAAAGTTCTGCTAGTTAAACTCTACAGTATATCGAATTTGCGTCACTTGATTACAAAGATATCACCAGCCGTACTGTGGAGCCAATGCAAGCGCCGGCTAACTTTTAAAAGTTAAACCCAAAAAGAATTTGCATTTATTCCACCATATCCACTCGGGATTTGAAGAGTGTATAGATTAGGAACTTTTTGCTCTTGTTTTCCATATTCCCTGAAACGAATTCTTGATTTGCTGAAAAGTTACGATTTGATAATCCTAAGTGACACTTCAAAGAAAATGCATGTATCTATCCATTAGTACAAGATATTGCATTCTTGTTTTACAATGTTTTGTGGGCTAATTGGGTTTGCATATTGTTGGGAATTTACTTAATCATGCACAGCGGAAATAAAATAATTTTCAATTCCCAAACGAGGATCTGCAATGTGTTTAGATAGAAACTGTGATGAGAATGATACCTTTGATGAATTCCACAAACTCTTTTGCTTTTCCTTGAACTCCAATGATCACGATCTGCAAATCCAAGCTGTCCAATTGTCCAGCCTCCAATGGTGATCCACATAGAGAACAAGAATGACGGCTAGGGTTTCTTTTCTTGTGCTAGCAAGAATAATAAAAAAATATCCATACTGTTTTCAAACCCTAGTAGTTTATTAATATAAGTCCAAATGGGCTCGACCCATCTATTAAACTTAACCCGGTCCAATATTTAATTAATCAAATTAATTAAATCTGGTCCATGAATTAATTAATCCAATTAATTAATTCGGGCCTATTAATAAACAACTCAATTAATTAATTATCCAACACTTGTCAATTAATTAATTGGTAAATCTCATTCTTCTGATTCTCTTTTGTGTGTGACCCATTAGGTTCCCGATCACGATGCCGAACGACGTGAATTATTATTTTGATCTAATCAAAATCGATAAATTAAAATGCCCCTTTTTTAATTTATCACTAATTCACTTTCGTTGTCCCAGATTGACATCTAGCAATGTATCAGGGCAATACATGTGACGGGAAATATCACGTAGCATGACAAAACCAAACTTGTTCATTTACCGTGAAACTATAATCCTTTCGTCAATATGATCCGATCAATTATGAGATATGGATATGTGTCAATCTCAATTATCGATCATATCTTTTATCCCACTGTTAAGTCAATGTACGTCGAAAACTCTTTTCCGACTTATGAGTTCACCTTGGCCAAGGATTTCATTATCAACTTAACTGGATAAAATGTAGATCATAATCTCTTACTATCTATGAGTGACGAATCCTCTATTGATCATTCACAACCTTCATATGATTCTTGACATACCCGAACAATGCTGTATTAGCGACCCTTGACAGAGCAACATCCAACACCACCAAAGTATGTCTGCCCTCATATAAGGTACTATGATGACCTCAAGTCAAAGGACCAATTCCACTACCGAACGTTAGAGATTAACCACTAACACTTAGATAGTTATCCATGTGGAATCTCTCAGTGGGTCTCCAATGTTTTGTTCTATAACAAAACATCCACGTGTTCATTCAAATGTCACCACACTTTAGCTTGTGAGATCAGCTACTTACTTCACAAGTAAGAATGCCACACGCGATAGTCTATCCGTAATAACGATATCCGTATCTCGTTATTACTTCGACCACGGACGATTTAAGATTCAGTCATATGTAATTTGTATCTCACAATCACAACTCCTTGTGATTAACAAATCACCAAAACTTGAATCTACGGATTCTATTATTTAATTTATTAGAATATTAATTCAATTAAATAATAGATATTGCCATATATATGCATTGATTATATATATTCAAAGTGTTTATGTCCAAAGTTGATTGGACCTAGGGCATAACACTTACAAACTCCCACTTGCACTAGATCCAATCACTTATGTATCTTATACCATAAGAGTCTACATGACGATCATGTTTATGCTGCGACAACTCTTTGTCAGTGGATCAGCAATTTAATAACTTGTGGGAATTCGTTCTTTATTTACGTCATTTCTTTGTATTATCTTTTCAATGAGATAACACTGCCTTAACATATGTTTAGATCATTGATGAGACCTTAGTTCCTTCGCTTGCACGATGGCTCCATTGTATCACAATGCATAAGCGTGTGATCAACAATGTTAGGAACTACTCTAAGTTCAGTAATGAACTTCCTGATCCAGACCACAACTTTTGTTGCTTTGTAAAGCAATGATGTATAAGGCTTCCATTATTGAATCAACGGTTATTTGGAACATTTCCAACACACCGCTTAAGAGTAAACCAATATCCTATTTGAGATGTGCTATTATTCCAGTCTGACTAGAAGTTAGCATCATTCTATCCATGAACTCTCAGTTCATTTTCTCCATATAAAATCTTCTCGAGATTTTATCTGTATAGATTGGGATAAGTTAAGCAATCTTCTAGATCTATCTCTATAGATCAACTTGCTTCTCCCACATCCATCACAGAGAAATTATTTGACAACCATAATTTCAACAATTGAAATATAGAGACGTCGTTTCCTATAATATGTCTCATACATATAATATCAGGAATGCGACAATGCTCCCACTATCTTCTTGTAAACGCACATTTCGTCTTTATTTTTGATAAAATCAAACATTTTGACTTTTTGTATCAAATCGAAGATTCCAGCTCCAAGAGGCTTGTTTCAATCCATATTGACATTTTCTTGTAAACTCATTTACAACCTATGGGTTCTAATCCATTAGGCAAGTCGACCAAGGTCAAACCTCGGTTACATACAACAAGTCCATCTCTTTAAGTCAACACTTGACTTTATTTCTATGTAATTAGTAGGTTCATTATCCTTGATTAGTAATCATGGATTCGTACCTTCTAGGAGGTCAAATGATCCTACAAGATTTACACTGAGCTAACGTTTCCTCAGAAGTCTCCACTTCCTGATCAAGAGTATGTCCATCAGCTGGTGTGGGATAAGACTCAGGTTCATCTATTCGGTTAATTATATCCGTGGACTCTTGAACTCTTTCAAGATTTATTCTACTCCTACTGTCTCTCTTAGAGTAAACACTTTCTCTAAGAGTATGACATGTCTTGAGATGAACATCTTCTTCTCAACGAGATTATAGAATTGAATTATCTCTTGGATATCCACAAATATATAATTATCGGATTTAGTCTCAAACTTATCCGATTCAGTGCGCTTCACATAAGCGTCACAGCCCAAACGTTCATATGAGATATGTTGGGTCATTCCATAACTCGTATGGAGTTTTTGTCAACCGATTTAGATGAGACACGATTTAGTGTGCAACACGAGGCAATCAGTGCATGATCTCAAAACGATTTTTGAATGCTTGCATGGCTGGTTCTCTATTGCACTATATCTAATAGTGTACGATTCCTCATTTCAGATGCACCATTATGTTGCAATGTATATGGAGGAATTCACTGCGTGAGAATCTAATTCTCTTTTAGATAATCTAAAATTCTCCATTTTAGATATTCTTTACCTCGAACAAGTCTTAGTGCAAGAATATATTTACCTATTTGTTTCTCTGTTTCTAGCTTGAATCCCCTGAACATTTCAAGAGTTTCATGCTTGAATTTCTTCAAATATACATGATCATTTCTGAAATGGTCATTAGTAAATGTGATGAGATAAGACAAACTTCACCTGACATTAATTGATATGCATCTACATACATCACTATGTATTAGACCTAATAATTGTGCAGATCATTTTCCTTTTCAAGTAAAAGGAGATTTGGTCACTGTGTCTTACAGACATGATTCGCATTTGTCAAATGGTTCAAAATCATTTGACCCAAATATACATCTCCATGTAAGTTTGGAATTGCATTCTCATTTATGTGACCAAATCCGCAATCCCAGAAATAGGTATAATTCAGATTATCATTTTTATGCCTTTCAATTTCTATACTCATTATAGAACATTCAATATTTAGAATATAAATGTCATTTTGTAATTTACCATAACCATTAAGATCTTATCAAGATAAAAAGGAACAACAATTGTCCTTAACATTAGAATAATTCATGTCAAAACATGAAATTTATTTAATGCTCTTGGTAATGGTGAAAACAAAATTAACATTTCTCTAATTCTAATATCAAACATAAAGGCAATGGCAAGAAATATGCTTCTACAGGCAATGCAACAACTTTTGCTCATTTTCAACGTGTAGGTCAACTTCTCCCTTTTGCAGCGATCTACTTTTATTTAGTTTCTGCATATTTATACAAATATGAGATCCATATCTAGTATCTAATACCCATGAAACTAAGGAAGTAGATATAAGCCTTGCAATTTCATTTCCAATGATCTACCATTCCAAAATGATAATAAGGATCATCAGATTTGGTATTGTCCTTATTTGCTTTAACCGTCTTAGTCATCTTGGTTGCTTTCCTAAAGCATCCTTTAGACTTCCATATAGGAATTTATGACTAAGATTTGTCCACTACAAACACAGATGTTGGACTTAACCGTTTTAAGCATGTTCAGCAACTCAATGAGCGTGCACTGGAGTTTATTCATGTTAAATTCATAATTAGTTATGAATAACTCTTTGACAGAGATTGCAAAACCAAGTCTATACTTAGTTCATTGTTCATGACTGAATGCAATTGAGAAACTTCTCAAAGTCGTCTTAATCTTCAGCACATGAGCACTGACTGAAAATTCTTCTGCCATTATGCACTAGTATAGTTGCTAGGAAATATCATATCTTTCCACATGTGATTGTTCATCATTCAACACATTGAGATGAAAAATCATGTGTTAGCATCTATACTTTTATGTTGCTTTGTAACTCAGGTGACATAGTCGCAAACATCATACATGTTGCAGTACTATCGTCATCACTGTGTTTATTATAGCAGCCACCTCTTCCTTTGTTGAGTCATCAACAAATGTCTCTAGAAAGGGCTACTCAAGGACACAACCAATTTTTCATGCCTGAGAACAATTCTCATATTGCGGTGCCAATCAAGAAAATTTCGTTTGGTTGTTGGCATTCAATATGCCTCTTAAATACATATGGTTACTCATGATTCAATAAATGTAAACGACGAAAAGTAAAAGAAATAATATATATAAAGCATGAATTAATTTAACATGGTCTTTTATTAAATTAATTTCGCTCCCACTGTTTAACTCAAATTTATGACCCTCTCACATAAATTTATGGAATCCGTACTTGATTCCCAGTGGGCTGGGATCCCATTTGTTATATTAAAACCTTGAGTGTACTCAACAAGCCCTAATAAAACATTTGGGTAGATACTATTATCAATTGTATCTCCATACAATTCCCAGATCATTAAGCTGACAACTCTTTATCTTCACACATCTTATGTGTTAGCTTAACATGCCTCTAAGATTCATCTCCTTGAGTGTACTCAACAAGAGATAAATATTAGTTAAGTCAAACCCATCATTCAGAAATATCTAATATTTCATAGTGTCAAACATATCCCTAATAGACCAGCCTTGAGTGTACTCAACAAGCTAAAATCGATTTAGGACTCTCGTTTTTCACTATAATGGTGGAAGACGAATATAAATATGACTTAATATTTTAACATGCCTCTAAAATTTATCTTCTTGAGTGTACTCAACAAAAGATAAATATTAGTTAAGTCAAACCCATCATTCAGAATTATCTAATATTTCATAGTGTCAAACATATCCCTAATGGACCAGCCTTGAGTGTACTCAACAAGCTAAAATCGATTTAGGACTCTCGTTTTTCACTATAATGATGGAAGGCAAATAACAAATTGACTTAATATTTTTAACGAGGGGTTTTCATGCAAAAGGTCTCATCGTAATAATTATATATTTTTTATTATACATCTAACATGCAAATAAACATACATATAATAGTGTGGACGATTATGGACTTATACTATCTAGTCTTCCCGAGCCATAAGGAAGACTAGTCGGTCAGTTCCTAGGGGGTATAGCATTGATTCATACAATGCTCCATCTCTATGGTCTCCTCCTCTTCTTGTATCTCCAATTAGTCCAGCTACAACTTGTATCCTATACTAGTTGGCACGCAGGCCTAAATAATATTGGACACGCAAGCCCATAATAATAACAACGGACTCGCATGTCCAAAATAAATAAGAACTCCCAGGCCCATAAAACAACAAGAATAAAACTAACCATTCAACACATCCACATGGTCGAGTCCATAATCATCCACTAATAAAACATTCATCATATAAATGCATTCCTATAATATCTAATATTATATGAAAACATGTTTTAAGTTTCTAGTAATTAAAGTCGTCTAAACTAATTTAGACAAATGGATCGGAACAATTAAATAATTAATTAATCAAATTAATTAATTAATTTAATTAGCGGACTTATTTAATTAAAATCAAATTTCAATTAAATATCAAATTAGAGTCCAACTCTAATTCTACAAATATAAGGCGGGACTATTTAATTAAAATCAAATTTTAATTAAATACCAAATTAGAGTCCAACTCTAATTCCAATAAAATTTTAGGTAAAACAATTTAATTAAAATCAAATTTTAATTAAACGTTAAATTAAAGTTCAACTCTAATTATAATCAAATTAATACGGTTGAATTTAATTAAAATCAAATTTTAATTAAATACAAAATAAGAGTCAAACTCTAATTCCAAAATATTAGGGCGAACATATTTAATTAAAATCAAATCTTAATTAAATACTAAATTAGAGTCCAACTCTAATTTTAAGAAACATTTAGGGCGAGACAATTTAAAATCAAATTTCAATTAAATGTCAAATTAGAGTCCAACTCTAATTTCAACAATATATTAGGGTGGATAATTTAATTAAAATCAAAATTTAATTAAATATTAAATTAAAGTCCAACTCTAATTTAATATGAATTAACATTTTAATTTAGGATAAAAATCCTAAATAAAATAAAATTCAATTTAGGGTCAAAGTTTAATATTTAAGTTAAAATCCAATTTTAACGAAAATATAAAAGTCATCAATTTTTAAATAAAATTTTAAACGGGTCAATTTTGAAATTTTAGATCAAACCCATTTGAAATACAAGTTTAAAACCATTTTAATATTTAAATTCAAAAACCATTTCAAATTTAAATTCAAAACTCATTTTTGAAAATTGCAAAGTTGACCCCGGTTTAAAATTACAAACAGAGCCTCCAAATTTCATAAATAGCGGAATATGCCCTTTTCAAATAATTGCAAACTTGACCCCTTTTTCCATAATAGCAGACGGGGGCCTGCAATTTCGGAAATTGCATTAGAGGCCCCCGCCTCCATTCACCCCAAACCGGCAAAAAACCCTAAAAAAAAATGATTTTTTTTTTAAATAACTAGCGGCGCCGCATAAGTGGATCGCGACGGGTCGTCGCCGCTGTCGCACAGCGGCGACACCGTCGCGACAGCAGCGTTCGCGCTGCTGTCACAAAATCGCAGCGGCGACAATCGCCGCTGCAAAACGCAGCGGCGTTGCCGCCGCTGCTTTTGCCATATCGACGGCGCGACGATGCGGCTAACTGCTGGGTCCGGCGCCACTGTGGCAGTGGCGTCGTCGCCCTCCACGCTGCGGCGGCAGGCGCCGCCACTGCCGTTGCCGCTCACCGGCGGCGTTGGTTGCTGCCGGCGAGTTTCAGATTCGATTTTTCGATTTTTTTTTTTTTTTTTAACAGATTTTAAAATGTGAAAATCAAATTTTCTCAATTGCTAGAAACAAGAAACACAATAACAATCAACTTTTGATTGTTACAAGATGCAAAACAATTTCTAACAAACACAAAGTAGGCTCTGATACCACTGTTGGGAATTTACTTAATCATGCATAGCGGAAATAAAATAATTTTCAATTTCCAAACGAGGATCTGCAATGTGTTTAGATAGAAACTGTGATGAGAATGATACCTTTGATGAATTCCACAAACTCTTTTGTAGGGGTGGGCGTGGGTTGGGTTGGGTCGGTTTTTGCCCCAACCCAAACCCAACCCAACTTTGTCGGGTTGCTCGAAATCCAACCCAACCCAACCCATGTAAATGTTGAAACCCAACCCAACCCAATTATGTGTCGGTCGGGTTGGGTTGGGTTGGTCGGGTTGTATCGATAATTTTTATTAATAGAGGGATCTATGGACTATGTTGAAGCCTTGGACTATTTCAGCAACTCTTACTGCTTTTGAGATGATTGGTCGATGTGGAGTCACTGACTCACTGCCAATACAAGCAACAACTACAGCCTTAACTACCATGGCAAAAACTCATCTCAAAAGTAAGTGGCGTCAATTGGATAACCCCTTAATTTCATATTCTAGCCTTTGAGGCTATGTTGGAATAAGTTCTGACTTTACTCTGCACACGCAACCCCCGCTTCCAAATGAAGGGGTGAACTAAACATGGTGCTAGTAAGCACAACCAAGAATAAGCTGCAACTATTTTTTCAAAAAAAAAAAAAAAGAATAAGCTGCAACTATGGCATGAGCTCATAAAGGGGCAACAATGGCACAAACAATTGAAGTACAAACATGAATAATTTATGAAATGAAACACGTCAAACAGCTCTTGAAGCTTAGCTCTAAACATCAATTTATTCATTTAATCAACAGATTAATTAAACAAGTCCACAATAAAAAAAAATTGAAAACTTACCTTGAAGATCTCCTCGAAGAGAGACGAAGAGAGAGGTCGGCGGAAGAAGAGAAAGGCCGGCGAAGGGAGACAAAGAGAGAGGTCGGCGACGGGAGAAGAAGAGAGAGGTCGGCGACGGTCTCTTGAGAGGAAATAGGTGCAGAGACTCATGAGAACGTAGAAGTCAGCCAAGAGGAGGAATGGGAAATGAATGTCCAACTTTAGGGTTTTCCTTTCTTTTAACGTGTTTTTTTTTTTTTAATTGGTCGGTCGGGTTGGGTTGGGTTGGGTCGGGTTGGGTGGGTCAACCCGCAACCCGACCCAACCCGACCCGCTCCGCCTTGCCAACCGACCGAACCGAGAAAAAATTTGAAAAAAACCGACCCAACCCGGTCGGGTTGGGTCGGGTCGGGCGGGTTCGGCGGGTTCGGTCGGTTTTTGCCCAGCCCTACTCTTTTGCTTTTCCTTGAACTCCAATGATCACGATCTGCAAATCCAAGCTGTCCAATTGTCCAGCCTCCAATGGTGATCCACACAGAGAACAAGAATGACGGCTAGGGTTTCTTTTCTTGTGCTAGCAAGAATAATAAAAAAATATCCATACTGTTTTCAAACCCTAGTAGTTTATTAATATAAGTCCAAATGAGCTCGACCCATCTATTAAACTTAACCCGGTCCAATATTTAATTAATCAAATTAATTAAATCTGGTCCATGAATTAATTAATCCAATTAATTAATTCGGGCCTATTAATAAACAACTCAATTAATTAATTATCCAACACTTGTCAATTAATTAATTGGTAAATCTCATTCTTCTGATTCTCTTTTGTGTGTGACCCATTAGGTTCCCGATCACGATGCCGAACGATGTGAATTATTATTTTGATCTAATCAAAATCGATAAATTAAAATGCCTCTTTTTTAATTTATCACTAATTCACTTTCGTTGTCCCAGATTGACATCTAGCAATGTATCAGGGCAATACATGTGACGGGAAATATCACGTAGCATGACAAAACCAAACTTGTTCATTTACCGTGAAACTATAATCCTTTCGTCAATATGATCCGATCAATTATGAGATATGGATATGTGTCAATCTCAATTATCGATCATATCTTTTATTCCACTGTTAAGTCAATGTACGTCGAAAACTCTTTTCCAACTTATGAGTTCACCTTGGCCAAGGATTTCATTATCAACTTAACTGGATAAAATGTAGATCATAATCTCTTACTATCTATGAGTGACGAATCCTCTATTGATCATTCACAACCTTCATATGATTCTTGACATACCCGAACAATGCTGTATTAGCGACCCTTGACAGAGCAACATCCAACACCACCAAAGTATGTCTGCCCTCATATAAGGTACTATGATGACCTCAAGTCAAAGGACCAATTCCACTACCGAACGTTAGAGATTAACCACTAACACTTAGATAGTTATCCATGTGGAATCTCTCAGTTGGTCTCCAATGTTTTGTTCTATAACAAAACATCCACGTGTTCATTCAAATGTCACCACACTTTAGCTTGTGAGATCAGCTACTTACTTCACAAGTAAGAATGCCACACGCGATAGTCTATCCGTAATAACGATATCCGTATCTCGTTATTACTTCGACCACGGACGATTTAAGATTCAGTCATATGTAATTTGTATCTCACAATCACAACTCCTTGTGATTAACAAATCACCAAGACTTGAATCTACGGATTCTATTATTTAATTTATTAGAATATTAATTCAATTAAATAATAGATATTGCCATATATATATGCATTGATTATATATATTCAAAGTGTTTATGTCCAAAGTTGATTGGACCTAGGGCATAACACTTACACATATAAGCTTGTGAAATTCGAGTTTTGTCGAATAGAGAGATAATGCTGTTGCTTAGACCTCTTTTATTTAAATAAGGATTATAATTTTGTTTTTGTTTCATGAATAGAGAGGCTGAGGTGAGTTAAAGTGGATACTATATTCAGTTCAGCAAAAGTTCATTGGTTGCTTATAATTTTGTTTTTGATTTCAACATTTTCACTTTTTTCTTTCAATTTCACTTTCAATTATCGAGTTTCACCTGACAAATGAAATTTATAAGAGATTATGCTATAATTAATAAAAAAAAAACTCCTAAATGTTTATATTTCAAGGCTCAGAAGCTAGATTCTTTCTTAAGATTGAGGGTTTTTGTGACCAATTTTTTTATAAAATTTTAATAGATTTTGATAAAAGTTAATAAAATATGCAGTTGAAAATAAAAGTTTAATATTCCATAAATGTGGAAATAAAATTAAAGTTTGATGACCTTAAAATTTGATAAAATTTTAGCAATTTAAACTTTTTTAAAAAAAAAAAAAAGGAATTTGAATTTATTCCATTACTTATCCACTCGGGATTTGAAAAATATATATAGAATTGGAACTTTTTGCTCTTATTTTCCATATTCCCTGAAGGATTCTTAATTTGCTGAAAAGGGTACGATTTGAATAATCCTAACTTGATATTTTTTTAAAGACATACAAAAACAGACACTTCAATGAAAATGCATGTATCTATCAATTAGTTCAAGATATTGCATTCTTGTTTTGCAATGTTTTGTGGGCTAATTAGGTTTGCATATAAGCTTGCGATCGAGTTTTGCTGAATAGAGAGATAATGCTATTGCTTAGATCTCTTTTATTTGGATAAGGATTATAATTTTGTTTTTGTTTTATGAATAGAGAGGCTGAGGTTACTATATGGAGTTCAGTAAGTTCAGTGGTTGCTTATTATGAATGGGGTTATGATTTTTTTTTTTTTAATTTTTTTTGGGCTTTATATGATTGGATTTGTCTTGGTTGACAAGGATATAGTTGTTTTAGATCTTTCCACATATTTAGAAATGAACCAAAGAAAGTGACAAAATTTCTTCATGTAGCCGATTTAGGAAAACAAGGTTTAGTTCGTTTTTGTTGTTTACCAAGGTGATTGAAATACTTTACACTGTATCTCATTTTTGGAGATGAGAGAACCATAATTTGTTGAAACTTGCAAACAAACCAATAGAATTAAGAAGGGACTAGAAGGTTGCGGCCACAAGAAATGCATTGGAGTGGAAACTGCTGGTGCACATGCTGAGAAGTTAGGATAGATTCCAAATTTGTTATTTAGTGTAATGATTAGTGTGCAATAGAATTGTGACACCTGTACAAATTTGTTACATTGTATAGTGTATATATATGTAGCTGTACTCTCAAAACGACTTAAGAAGTTCAGAATTATTTCAGCTTCATTCATCCAACCTGAGTTCTATTTTTCTTCCCTTTATCTTCTTCATCTTATTAGCAACATTAATCTGATATTTCTTATTTGGTATCAGAGCACTAATGGCTGAAAATGAAGAAAACAACAGTAGTTCTAACATAAATCAAAATCAAACACCATTTCAAAACTTAAGCTCAAATCCGAATCAAAATTCATAGGATCCGTTTCTGCGAAACAGTCCATATTTCATAGGAATTAATGAGAATTTTGGAGCGTTACTAGTCACTCAAATGTCGGATTCTACCAACTACCATTCTTGGGCAAGATCCATGAAAAGGGCTCTTAGAATCAAGAATAAATTGGGTTTTATTGATGAGAGCATTTCTGAACCAACTGATGTTGATAGTCCTTTAATAGAGCATTGGCTTCGTTGTAACAATATAGTCATCACCTGGCTGCAAAACACAATGACACTAGACATCAAGGAAAGCACTCTATATGCAGAAACGGCACAGTAGTTGTGGCTGGAACTAGAGCAATGTTTGGCTCAGCAAAATGCCCTAAGAATTTTTGAGGTCAAGCAAGGTCAAGATACTGTGACTTCTTACTTTTCAAAACTGAAAACGTTGCTGGATGAACTGATGAATTACGAGTGTGTTCCCAACTGCACTTGTGGAGGACTGAAGATAGTAGTTAGTAACCAAGAAAGAGTCTGGGTAATGAAGTTCCTCATGGGACTCAATGACTCTTACAAAAGTCTCAAGGCTCAAATCCTGTTGATAAAATTGTTTCCCAAACTGAATGAAGTGTATTCAATAATTCAGCAAGAAGAGAAAAGAAGAGACATCTCTATTGATGAATCTGCCACTAGAGGAATGGCATTGCTGTCAAGAAATAATCCCAAGGAAGTAGAGAGGAGAAATTATGGGATCTAAAGGAGGTATTATTGTGCCTTTTGTAAGATGGCAGGTCACTCATTAGAGAGGTGCCTTAAGGCCAATAGGGATAAACTCGGATGCACACACTGCAAGATGCCGGGCTATACTATAAACAATTACTTCAAAATCCATGGATATCCACCGGGTCACAGATTTTATGAAAAGACACAAGCCAATGTCATCTTCCCAGATAATATACACCCTCTATGGAACCAACACAAGAGCAGACTAATGACAGAAATCAAGTCATTTTAACTTAAGAGCAATATGCTCATCTGATGGCTTTACTCAAATCAACAACCAATGAACCTCATGCACTCTCTTCCTAACACGTAGACACATCCAAAATTTCTGGTACTCACATGTCCTTATCTGCCTACAACACAAACAATAACGGTAAATCTGTTGCACCTTGGGTTATTGACACCAGAGCCACAGACCATATGGTCTACTCCCTTTCATTTCTCACCACTGTTGAGTCTAAAATCACTCAGTCTGTTACTCTACCTAATGGTGAAATAGCATTAGCAACTCATATAGAAAGTGTTAAGAGTCACCAGCAATCTGATTCTTCATGATGTTCTATACGTCCCATCATTTTCTTTTAACCCAATATCTGCCAGAAACTGGTTCAAACATCCAAATGTTGCCTTATATTCTCTTCTGATTTGTGTTAGTACAGGACCTTTCAACTTGAAAGATGATTGGTCTGGGTGAAGTGAGGTAAGGCTTGTATCATTTGGTGCAAGAAGTAGTTTCCCCTGCAGATTAATTCAAGACCTACCTAAGTTAGTTGACAAAACTATTCTGTCAGCTTCTACTGTTTTCAATCAAAACGATTTCGATCTATGACATTTCAGATTAGAACATCCCTCATATTCAAGATTACTTTTAACCAGTTTGCATCATGACTGTAAGACAAAAAATACAAAAAAAAACCCTGTTTCATCTGCCTCTTAGCCAAGGTACATAGGCTGCCCTTTGATATTAGTCATCAAAGATCTAAATAGCTTCGATTTAATCCACTGTCATTTGTGGGGGCCTTGTACTAATGTTTCTTATGATGGATCAAAATACTTCCTTATTATTGTTGATGATCACAGTCGATGCACTTGGATTTATTTGTTAAAACTAAAATCTGATGTGTTTGTTACTTTGAAAATTTTTATGCCATGATTGAAACCCAATTTCATTCCAAAATTAAGATTATGAGAACTGATAATGGGGGGAGTTCAATTTAAAATGATTTTATTCTGAACAAGGCATCATACATCAAACTATATGTGTGGAAACTCCCCAACAAAATGCTATTGTTGAGAGGAAACACCAACACATCTTAAATGTAGCTAGAGCACTTAGATTTCAAAGCGGGTTGCCTATGTTGTATTGGAATCAGCGTGTCCTGACAACAGTCTACTTGATAAACAGAACACCCACCCCTACTCTTGAAAATAAAACGCCATTTGAAGTTCTTTTTAAAGTTGAACCTCGCTATTCCAACCTTAGAGTCTTTGGTTGCCTGGCTTTTGCTGCAACACTTGCACATAACAGACACAAATTTGATTTAAGAGCTAGGAGATGTGTGTTCATGGGGTACCCATTTGGAACTAAAGGTTACAAGTTAGTGGACTTCGAAACCAACAAGAATTTTCTATCACGAGATGTGGTATTCCATGAGGACATATTTCCCTACAAAAAATCAAGTGCCAAAGCTGATAATGATCTGTCTACTACCATTCACAAATTACCAAGTCCTACAGACTTGGTCTTTCCTCAACTAGGCCAAGTTGATCTAAATTACTCTGCTAATCCCAATTTCCAATCACATGTGGAGCCAGCAAAAAGCTCTATCCAAAATAGAAAATCCTTAGAAATAAATCAGCTCTCCAATGAAGCTGAAATATCACTCAGCCCCCCAAAAAACTCACATATGCCTCGAAAATCTGACAAAAATAGAAAGGCACCAGCTTACCTTCAAGATTTTATTTGCCAACAAGCATCCTCACCCGCTCATTCACAAGAGTCTTACAAGCAAAAGGGTGCTACGATTTCAGGTAGTCCTTTTCCATTATGTTCAACACTTTCATATCACAGGATATCTGATAAACACAAAGTCTTTCTAGCATCCATACTCACACAACAGGATCATGTTACTTACCAAGAAGCTATCAAGTATCCTGAATGGTGTAAAGCAATGCAAGCTGAAATAGATGCTCTTGAGTTGAACCAAACCTGGACTGTAACAAACCTGCCACCTGGGAAGGAGCCTATGGGGTGTCGATGGGTTTATAAGGTAAAATTCAATGTTGATGGAATAGTTGAAAGGTATAAGGCAAGGCTGGTGGCAAATGGGTACACCTAGCTAGAAGGAATTGATTATCACGAGACCTTCTCGCCGTAGCCAAATTGGTAACAGTGAGAACCTTATCGTAGTAGCAGCAGTGAAAGGTTGGTATTTGCACCAATTTGACGTAAATAATGCCTTTTTACATGGAGACTTGGAGGAGGAAGTATATGTGTAGGTCCCTCCTAGTTATCGTGTTGATGGAACATCAAAGGTTTGCAAACCTAATAAGAGTTTGTATGGTTTAAAGCAAGCATCTAGGCAATGGTATTCAAAGTTGTCTATCTTCATTATTGGCCAAGGATTTAATCAATCCAAGGCTGATTATAGTTTGTTCACAAGAAGTACCAGTAATTCATTCACGACCGTATTAGTATATGTGGATGACATAACAATAGCTGGAGATAATGTGAAAGTTATCAATTCACTCAAAGCCTCACTTGATGATAAATTCAAAGTTAAAGATTTGGGAAATTTGAGGCACTTTCTTGGGATAGAAGTGGCTCTATCAGCAAAAGGAATTCAAATCTGTCAAAGGAAAGATGCATTGGACATTTTGGCAGATTCTGGAACCATTGGAGCTACCCCAACTAAAATACAACTTGATCAAAATATGAAGCTGTCAAGAGATGAAGGGAAAATTCTTCCTAACCCTACTATGTATAGAAGATTGATAGGAAGATGCTCTATTTAACGATTACCAGGCTTGACATCTCTTATTCGGTCCACTTGTTAAGTTAATATATGTAAACACCTAGAATGCCACACCTAAACGCTGCACATAAGGTGCTGAGATATGTCAAGCGATCACCAGGCCAAGGATTATTGTTTTCATCATCCACTGATTTGCAAATTAAAGCCTATAGTGATTCAGACTGGGGAGCGTGTCCAAACTCTCGAAGATCAGTAGCCGGGTATTGTGTATTCATTGGCTTATCATTGGTGTCTTGGAGATCAAAGAAATAAAACACAATATCGAGGTCTTCAGCAGAAGGAGAGTACAGAGTGATGGCTGCAGTTTGTTGCGAGATAACATGGCTTTAAGTATGTTCTTGATGATTTGCAGATATTCCATTCGCAGCCGGCTGAATTACTTTGTGACAACCAAGCGGCTTTACACATAGCGGCCAATCTAGTGTTTCATGAAAGGACGAAACATATTTAACTAGATTGCCATCTTGTGCATGAGAAAATACAAGATGGGAGTGTTACTACTAGGCATGTTCGAACAGGTTTGCAAGTGGCTGATATTTTTACAAAGCCTCTTAGTTCTAACATTTTCTACTCACATTTATCCAAGATGGGAGTAGAAAACATCTACTCTCCATCTTGAGGGGGGCTGTTGAAACTTGCAAACAAACCAACAGAATTAAGAAGGGACTAGAAGGCTGCGGCCACAAGAAATGCATTGGAGTGGAAGCTGCTAGTGCACATGCTGGGAAGTTAGAATAGATTCCAAATTTGTTATTTAGTGTAATGATTAGTGTGCAATAGAATTTTGACACCTGTACAAGGCTGTTACATTGTATTCTGTACATATATGTAGCTGTACTCTTCAAACGAATTAAGAAGTTCAGAATTATTTTCAGCTTCATTCATCCAACCTGAGTTCTATTTTTCTTCCCTTTATTTTCTTCATCTTATTAGCAACATTAATCTAATATTTCTTATATAATTAAGGTTCTCTTGCCACAGTGAAAGTTTTTATCCTGCCAATATCAATTTCGTTCATAGCTATTTGAGACGCAATTTGTATTGGCTGTAAACTACAGTTAGAATTGATATTTTCTGTGAGGTTGTAATAGTATTCTTAAGCTAATATTCGTTTTCGGTATCTTTGTTAGTAGACTTTTTCATCCATTGTGTTAGCCGAATATGAAATTCTCCTTTTATCGTATACCGCATATTTTGGGAAAAGGCTTGGGAATAACTTTTTAGACAATCTGATTCTTAGAAAACACTAGATATTATTCAAATTTTGTAGGGAGGATTTCTCCAATGTATTATTGAAGAGTTCGCTTGATAAGAGAGGAAGTTTTTAACAGTGTGCAAACATGCTCAAGGTCCCGAATCATCAGGTCGCAGGACACAAAGCCGGCGATGGGAAACTTGGGCCCCTTGTCGATGAGTCAGGCCGTTTCTACAAGCCTCTTCAGGGTAATGATCGCGGATCAAATGAGCTTACTTTCTACACATCTTTCTCTTCAAACACTAGAATTCCTGACCACATTCGCAGATTCTTCCCTAAATTTTACGGCACTCAGCTTGTTGAGGCGTCGGATGGGTCCAGCTTGCAACCTCATCTAGTTTTGCAAGATCTTAATTTTGGTCGAGTAAATCCATCAATAATGGATATCAAAATCGGTTCTCGAACTTGGGCTCCACAAGCATTAGAGGACTACATTCAAAAGTGTTTGAAGAAAGATAGGGAAACTTCAAGCCTTCCAATAGGATTCAGGCTATCCGGGTTCCAAATCTATCAAAACAGAGAATTGGGATTCTGGAAGCCAGAGAGGACGTCATTTCAGAGTCTTTCGGCTGATGAAGTTAAGTTATTTCTAAGAAAGTTTGTTTCTTCTAACACACCTGCAAACTTGGATTTGCAACCTGATTGCTCTTTTGCTTCAATTGTTTATGGTGGTTCAACTGGTATTTTATCGCAATTACTGGAACTAAAAGCATGGTTTGAGGATCAAACTATCTACCACTTCTATTCTTGTTCAATCCTCATTATGTATGAAAAGGATTTCGTTTCAAATGGAAAGATCCCATGTGCAGAGATCAAACTTATTGATTTTGCACACGTTTATGAAGGCAAGGGAGTTATCGACCATAACTTCTTGGGCGGGCTCTGCTCGCTGATAAAGTTCGTTTCAGAGATCATCACTACTCCAGATGAGTGTACAACTGAAGCTTCTCCGAAGGACATTCAGAAGCATCAGATATATTTTGAAAATGGTACGACTTGAACGAAGGGTTGACATAAATTATGCTTAAAGAATTGAAACTTCATGCTGCTGCTACTCCAATGTTCAAATTTGACGTTAGCCACTCATCTTGAAGCTTAAAGATTTTTGTGCATTTTGATATCTTCACATTATTAATGTTTTTTTTTTGCATGTTTTCCTCTCCCGTAGTTTCCTTTCCCCTTTTGTTGTACCCACAAATACTATCCATTTCTCCCGACTCATGGGTTTATTAGAGCTATTATGTTTTACAGTATTGATTGTTGGACTGTAAAGGACAAACTTTTTAAATACGAGGATACTAAGGTGGATGTGGTCATATTCAGGGGCAGAGGGAGGGGGCCCAGGGTTTCCCCAAGACCATTTAGATTTTCTTAGTTATAACATTTTTTTATTTTATTTTTAATTTTTCCCTATGGCTGCACTTGTTGTATTAAAATGGATAAGATACAAAAAAAAATTGAGAATTTATCCCGAGTAAAAGTGCTGACGATTGAAAATGAATTACAAGAAAACTTGGGTGGTTCTTATAAACTGAGAAGGAACTGATATGGATGAAAACCGTGTAAGATAAAATTGATGTAAAACTCAATATATTATTTCATCTGAAGCCATGAGGCATATATATATACAATTAACTAAGCTAGTAAGTTGTAAGTAACTAACTATATTCTAACTAACATGTAACTAACTAACTAGCTAACTAACTAACTAACTATACAAACAAATATTCAGCAATCATCCGGCTTCCAATACATTTACACTCCCCCTCAAGGTGAACATATATATTATGGATGTTCATCTTGTTAATCAAATAATAGAATTGTGCCGGATGTAAAGCCTTTGTAAATGCATCAGCTAGTTGATCCTCTGTTTTCAAATATTCGATACGATTGTGCCGATAATACCTTTTCTCGATAAAATGACAATCCAATTCGATGTGCTTGGTTCTCTCATGAAAAAGCTGGATTTTTGGCGATTTGTATAAATTTGAAGTGTTGTCACGAGAAAAGAGTTCTTGATTGTATGCTTTCCAAACCAAAATCTCGTATGAGAGAAATTAACCAAATAATTTCACAAGTAGTTGATGCCATAGATCTATACTCGGCTTCAGGTGAACTTCTTGAAACAACGGATGCCTTTTTGGACTTCCAACTAATCAATGAATCTCCTAAGAATATGCAAAAACACATGTTAATGATCTTACGGTTTCATTACATCCACCCCAATCCTTTGTCTGAGTAAGCTCTAATCTGAAAATTTGATGATGCGAGAAAATAAAATCCCTTGTCCGAGTGCTTTCTTGATATACTTGATACCTTATATCACTTTGTAAGTGAATTTGTGAGCCTATCCATGAAGCCGAGTCAAAATATGAGGCGCATAACGGATGTCTGGTCTAGTAAGAGTAAGATACATCAGTTTTCCCACGATTTGTCTATATCTGGTTGCATCTTCAATAACCGATCTGAATGAGCCAATTTATGATTCACCTCGATTGGTATGTTGCTAGGCTTAGCTCCAGTTGTCCAAACTCTTCCACACTTCTAATGCATATTTTCTGGGAAACGAAATCCCGGACCCAATGATCTTGCCAATTGAGCCAAGAAAATATCTTAAAGTCCCTAAATCTTTGAGTTTGAAGAACACATTTAATTGTACTTTGATTTGCTCAATTATTGAATGATTATTGCTAGCAATGGCTATGTCATCGACGTAAACCAATAAAGCCACAAAATCGCTCGATGATCTGGTGAATAGTGAATAATCTGATTTCGATTGCTTAAATCCGAGTTGTATCAAAGAATACGTAAACTTTATATTCCATTGCCTCGATGCTTGTTTTAGACCATATAAGGATTTTGGGTTGCACACTAATTTTCCAGATTCACACTTCTTCATTATGTTGCAGATTCACATCCCTTCTCCCCCTTGTCTGGTAACCTTGAGGAATTTCCATATACACATCCTCCTCCAAATTGCCATTAAGAAATGCATTATTTACGTCGAAGTTGAGCTAAATGCCATCCATTAATTGCGGCAAGAGAAAGAAAAATTACATTTGTATGCTTAACGACCGGGCTAAAAGTTTCACTGGTAATCAAATCCTTCTCGTTGATTGAAACCTTTTGCAACAAGGCGAGCCTTGTGTCTTTCTAGAGACCCATCGAATGATATTTGGTTTTATAAACCCATTTGCATCCAATAGCTTTGTGTCCAGCAGTGCAAAAGTGGTAATGGTCCAAGTCTCATTGGCTTCTAAGGCGGCAAGTTCGAAATTCATGGCTTCAATCCAATGATCAAAACGCTTGGCTTGCTCAAAAGTCGAGGAGGATCGATAAGTGAAGAAATGGACGGAACTACTTGTTTGAAGGATGAAGAGAGTTTATTGTATGAAATGTGATCTTGGATTGGATGAACAGTGACACTAGAGGAAGATGGAAATTGATCTTTGTTTTGAAGTGTAATGTGATAATCTTTGAGGTATGATGGGAGTTTGGATATTGGAACTTTTTCTAAGTGAAGGAACATAGGTAGATGCGTACGAGGTTTGTATTTCGGTACAATTTTCATTGCAAGAATTGATATTTGTGTCGATGGATCTTGGTCAAATGAAGTGGGAAAAGAAGAATCTCGATTGGTATAATCGGTGTTTGTATCGGGAATATAAGGGAAGACAAAGTTAGGAAGAGAAATTTCAGAATTTGACTTTGCCTTTTGAAAAGGAAAAGATGTTTCATGAAACTTCGACATCTCTGGAAAAGAAAACGGATTTTGAATCAAGATCATACGGTTTATATCCTTTAATTGTGGAAGAATATCAATGAATACACAAGATTTTGATCTAGGATCAAATTTTCTTCTATGATGAGCAAGATTTCTGACAAAGGCTAGACATCGAATGATACGAGGTGTGAATCTTGTGGTTTGTTTATATAGAAGTTCATAGGGTGTTGAGCCATTTAGTATATGAGTTGGTGTTCTATTGATCAAATATATGGCGATGAAACGACATCTCCCAGAACTTGATAGGCAACGAGGAATGAAAAAGTAAGGATCTAGCAATGTTGATGATGTGTTGATGTTTTCTTTCGACAACACCGTTTTGTTGAGGCGTGTAGGGACAGGATGTTTGATGTATGATTCCATGGGAATTATAAAAGGTAGGAAGAAAGAATTCCAAACCATTGTCTGATCTAATAATCTGAATTTTGGATTTAAACTGAGTATGAACAAAATTATGAGCGAGGCAATATGTGTGATACATCGATTTGTGTTTCATGAGGTATGTCCATGTGCACGCTTTTGAGAAGTCAACAACAATGGTGACAAAATAATGGTTCCCAGAAATATCAGATTCAGAATAAGGACCCCACACATCAACATGTATAAGTTGAAATAATTCTGTAGTTTTATTGATATGAATTGGAAAAGGAAGCCTCTTTTGTTTGGCGAGGGACATGTAGTACATATTGGAATTTCGAATTTATTACATCGGGGAATGAGAGAGGAAATTCTATGCATAGGTATATGTCCTAATCTATGGTGCCATATATCAATGGCCACCTTACAGAACAAATTTACATTGAGATACTACGAAATGTCTTGTATTTTTTGAAGGAACTATGGAACTTGTATGAGGTTGATAGGGCTGCGTAGGTAGAAGAGTCCTCCTCTCATTTCATTGACCAAATCGTCGTCCATGAGGAAAGGGCTGGATAAAACAATGATGAGACGAGAAAGATGAAGCACGGTTGGGATTTGAGTGTTAGTTTGCTAGAGACATTAGATTGAATGTGAAAGAGGGCACAAGTAAAACATTGTGCGGACTTAGTAATGGATTAAGAATAACGGTCCCAACATGGCTAACTTGAACTTTGTTTCCATTAGGAAGATAGACAGAGATAAATTCGATGCGATACGTAGAGTCAAACAAGTCTAGGGAACATATTATATGATCAGTGGCCCCTGTATCAACAATCCAAGGTATCTCACTGAATTTTGATGTGAAAAGTGTTTGGAGTTTATTTGTGTTTTTGTGAGAAAAGATAGAAGAGACATCACCTGCACAGTTGATTGAGGATGAAGAAGCATTAGCACTCCCAACAATGTTCTGATCAGAGATGAGAGCTATGAGTCTACGAACTTTGATCCTTGGAAAAGGCCGAGACTCGATGCTTGAATCCGCTTGAGTGTTATCTTGAGCAACATAGGTTTGATTAGAGTTCTTGAATTACGATAAGATTGCTTTGATTTGGTAAACTTGAAATCGGGTGGAAACCGATGATCTTATAACAACGTTCTTTGATGTGACCCAATTTTCCACAATGATAACATACTCTATCTTTGTCTGGATTCTGTCCTCTTTTGACAGCCATAGCAGCCGCCCCATTGAAATGTTGTGACTGAATCAGTAAACTTCTTTGATTCTCTTCCCTTAAAATCATATTATATACTTGATCTAGGGATGGAAAAGGCTTCATGATGATGATCTGCGATCCCGATTGCACAGTAGGACTCACTCGATCCGTTGAGAAACTTAAACACAAGATCCTTTTGAGCTTCTACGCAAACCTTTTAAAACAATTCGATCGCATTGCCCACAAGAACAATGAGGTAATGAATGAAAACTTCTCAATTCTTCCCAAAGACCATTGAGCTCGGTAAAATATTCATCCAGTTTGGTTCCTGTGAGATGGAACAAATCAAGCGTGTGTAAATGCGATTCTCGAATCATCGAGTTGAGAAAATCTCACGATTTAACTTTTCCCGGATACGATTTGCATCTGAATGTAGAAGATCGATACGATGCAAACGGCGATAATGATCTTAAGAGCCACGGCAACTTAAGAAGATTGTTGCAACGAGTCCATGGAAAAAATAGAGTGGAAGAATCGGGTTTAGTGATAGTACCATCAAGAAATCCTGATTTGTTTCGAGTGATACGACGAGGTAGAAAATATCTTTTCCAAGAAGAAAAATTCGTTGATGTGAGTTCAGGGGATACTAATACAGAACTATGATTTTCTGAATGATGTAAAAAATAAGGAGATGCAGGATCCTCATTAGGATTACGTGATGTTACAGCCGCCATTGATAGAACTTGAAAATGCTAAAGGTTTTGCTCTGATACCATCTTATAAACTGAGAAGGAACTGATATGGATGAAAACCGTGTAAGATAAAATTGATGTAAAACTCAATATATTATTTCATCTGAAGCCATGAGGCATATATATATACAATTAACTAAGCTAGTAAGTTGTAAGTAACTAACTATATTCTAACTAACATGTAACTAACTAACTAGCTAACTAACTAACTAACTATACAAACAAATATTCAGCAATCATCCGGCTTCCAATCTGTTACAGTTGAGATATGTATTGTATAGAACTAAAGAGGATCCTGTACATTTGAGTGACACGATCTTGATGGACCGAGTTAAGATATTGAGATGTAGATTAAAATTAACACGATATTAAATAGTTGTTAAGGAACACGAGTAACATGGTGGAGATAATGTAGAATTTTTGATTATGTGACCTTTTGAGTTCAAACAAGATCATCGGAGAGGTCATTGCTTGAGGGGGAAACAATAATCATATGTGGGCAGTGATAATGTGATACTTCATTCGAATGAAAATTATTGGAGATGTGCGACTAAAACTTCTACACTGATTAAGGGAATAATATCTAATCTATAAGAGGATTAAATTCGTTACCTTTTTGAATGGAATCTGAAATCCCTACTCATGAACATAATTTTGATTAATCTTAATTTTGCTGGAGCTTTTCACCAATTGACGATAAATTGTGGGAATGACAACATAGGAGGGGATTATGATATTTTTAGTGTTGATTCAAAGATGTTTTCATTTATAAGAGTGATGCTATCATAGTAGTGAATAAAGAGAAGGAGATGCTATTGTGATTGTTAAGAATTCAAGTGTTTTGGATCTTTCACATAATTAATTTCAAATTTATTGGAAATAAACACAATTGCTTTGTTCATCCTAAAAGGGTGGGTGTTAGATTATAGTTTTGAAAAAAAAAAAAGCAACATTTAATGTTGGGAATTCATAATTACAAATGTTTCAAAGTAATTTTAAAAATAACAAATAGTGAAAAAAATTCAAAAATGAAGTGGTTATATTTTGTAACATCTCATAAAATGTGGTGATCTATAATTTAATAAATAGATCAATATCACAATAACATACAATGGTCACATACTAATTACAAATCACACAAGTTCACATCACAAAAAAGCATTCTGTGGGAGTTACAATCATGAATTTAGTCATAAATCATACAATTAATAAGTTACAAGTTATTTATTAATTACAAATTATCCAATTAACATACTATTCACCCATCTCATCTCACATCACCCAAGTCCACCAATGTCAGCACCACTGAAATCGTCATCACCACCTCAAATCCACCTCACCTCTACAATCAGCACCACCAACACCACATTCACCTCAAATCTACAAACACAACCACGACCTTCACCTCCAATCCACCACCACTATCGCCAAAGTCAATACACTCAGCACCTCAAATCAACAGTTACTAACTTGGTAGGTGGTTTAGCATAATCATTGGAAGCCGAAATTAGATTCTTCCGTTTCATATTCTCAACTTGATTCCCATCGGAACTGTTAGAGTTCATATTTAATTTCAAATTAACAGTTTCTGAGAATTCTCAGTTCTCACTACTAATCCTGGATGTTTCTCCTTCATTTCCACCTTCTTTGGCTTCTAGCGAACCCAATGTTGCGTTTTTTATATCATAAGTGTACGATATCGTAACAAGTAATACAGTGAACATTTGAGTTCTGATTATCATTCCCACTAGAACTATACTTTAGAACTTAATCTAATTTATCTTAACTCTTATTTGACAAAAATAAGTTAATATTTATGATAGTTGTAATTATTTTTCCTACCTACTTTTAACTAATGAAAAAATAAAATGATTGCAAACAATTGATAATTGAAGAAACAAATATGTAATGAATATTAAGGCATAACAATATTATTTATTGATCACCTTTATTCTTAATTTAGGATTCATAACCTAATGTAGTGTTCGATCGAATTCTTCTATTGTATTCAATTTATCTCTCTTGAGTTCTCATTGAACTTCTTTAACTAATTAAATTTCATATCTCCATGCGAATCAATTTTAGTTAAACGAAACACTAGTTTTAAGAATTAATATTATGATCGCAATAATTAGTATAGCTATCTCTACACGTTATACTAATTTATCAAATTTTATTATATGGTCAAAATTTCAAGCTCACTTCTCGATTCGTAAGAGACTCACATAATCAATAAATTATTGATCATGTAATTTAATGTATTAAATTCATAATAAAACCAACACATAAATAAATAACAGAATCCTTGAATAGAAAAATAAAGGATCACAAATTAATTACATTGTTTTCCCTAATATAAAAATTAGTTATTCATATTGTAAAAATAAAAACGTGCAAAAGTGGAAAGATATCACTAAAAATTGACCAAACATGAAAATTTCTAGTGTTTTCAATTTCCTTCCTTTTTTCTTTCTTTTTCTTCCACTGTGCGCCTTTTTTCTTTCTCTTTTCTCCTTGGACTTTTCCTTTTCTTTCTCTCTCCTCTTTCTCTTTCTCTTTTCTTTTCTTCTTTCTTTTCTTCTTCTGCTTTCTCCTCGGAGCCTCTGTCTGTCCCTTCCCCTTTTTTGTTTGTTTATGTATTTTTTTATAATATATATCTCCCTCTAAGTTTAGGATTATATATATATATATATAGGTTTAATTTGAGTTGCAACTAAAATTTTCAATACAAGTTTATTGAGGTTCGTTTAACTCCAAACCATTTAATATATCATTTCTCTCTAAGGAAGTCGTCTTTGGATTTTGCCATTTTTCGCCACTTTTACATTCTTTTCTTCAATTCTTCATCAAACATAAAATTTTACCTACAAAACACAATATAATATAAATTAGGTAGAATGTAATCCAAAACATAATAAAATATAATGATTTAGGATCACGAATAAGTGTATAAACTACACTTATCACCCAGCTGTAGCTCCGTCTCCTCTTAATAACCCATTATGCTCCTCATTCTCCACAGTTTTCACCTATAAAACCTAATTCTCTCTCTTTTGTTACTCAAATTTGCGTGCAGTTCTGAAAATTTATTCAAGTGATTATTGTAATAAAAAGTGTTAGAATATTAATTACCAGAATGTAATATATCGTATATTGAAAAAAAATAAACAATTTGTAAATAAACAGTAATAAAAAATAGTAAATAAAATTGCAGAAATATATTAATCGCTAAAATAGAACAGATTTGTGAATTGAGACCTGTGTAAACACAGTTTTCTTAAAACAAATTCACCCCATCACCATAATTGCTTGAGGTTTCATACGATTGTTTGTCTTCCAAGAGACAACGACAAAACAGTAAAGTCTGAGCACTTCAGATGTTACTCCGACGAACTGACAAGTATTCGAACATGACCACCAAAGCTTAGACAAGAAGTGGAAATTTTTGCAGAAAGAATGCTGGAAATGTTACGGAGAGAAAAGAAGGAATTTGTGGTAATGAAAAAATCGAGCTCTATACATAGGGTCCAACATGAATAATAATGACTCCATAATGAGTGACTTTACAACCAGCAATTATGGGTGTTATACAATTAACTTTACCATTAACCCACCATTATATTTAATTTTGAGAGCTGAAAAGTTAGTTTGAAAGAAAAAAATTAAGTAAATTATAGAAAATAAACGCAAAATGTGGACACTCTTAAATGGCCAATTTTTGGTCCGACATTCTTGTACACACGTTGCGCCCACACACAAGTGTAGGGTCTGAAGTTCTGATTCAGTCTTTCATTTGCACCCTCTGTACACTCATGTGGGGAGAGCCTTTACACCATTCCACATCCCTTCAACATAAAACCATCTTTCAATGCATCAACTTTGAGCTTCAATTTCTTGTTCATCCGAGCATTACTTTTGGCAAGTAATTATATGATTTCGATGTTCTCACGGAGGAGAACACAAATCAACTTTGATCTTTCAAATTGATTGAACGGGTCCCACTCAAAATTATGCCGAAAGTGGCTCACTAAGACATATTTTTCAACAATCCCTCATAAGAATGAAAATTTAGAGACACAGAAACGGGAGACATAATATAGTTTAACGGTTGAAAACTATATAGAATATGTAGATAATTACCCTTTGAACCTTCCCTTGTGACAATATATTTACTTTACTAGCTAACTAGTGGACACTATATTTTTGAACTGTTATGCCTTTTATGTAAATATTGATATATTCCATACGAGACTCTTCCTAACACAATTCTTATTGTTATGTTCGTTTGTGGCAGAACATGTGCCTGGTTTTGCAAGAATTCAAAAGAATTAAGCTCTACACAATTCCTTTAGACGAAGCCCCATTTCTCTCTCACATAGGTGATTTCTTATTATAAGTTACCCACATTACTTCGTTCAATTTTTGACACATAAAAATTATTAAAAGTCTATTGCTTATCGTTAATCATTATGGGCATCACTGTTACACCATAGGAATGAAGAGAAGATAATATCCCCCACATTGATTCAACTAAGTCCTTATGATTAGGCTGTCCATTCGAACCTATATCGTGGGATCTCCAATCAAATATGTTGGATTTTTCTATTAACTCATTCGTTCAAGGGTTTAAGTCTCATTCATTTCGATAATTTTCCAACTAACTTTCTATTCAACCCTTTGTTTAGCGGATCTACAATGTTATCCTTTGAACTTATATAGTCAATAGAGATTACTCAAATTGAGAGTAGTTGCCTTATGGTATTGTATCTGTAATGTACATGTCAAGACTTACCGTTATACATATTACTCTATATCCTTTCAATCGTTGATTGACTATCAATTAGCATCAATACATTCTTTAATGATCGCTAGATATCTAGTATAGTGGAGTCCATAACTATGAGTATATCTTAAATACCTTGGTACTCTTGTTATTCCTTTTTAGTGGTCAGCTCCTGGATTGCTCGTGTATTTACTTAGGTAACTAATTGTGTAGGCTGTCTGGTCTTATACAACTCTTCATGTACATAGATTTCCAATAATTCTAGAGTACTCCATTTGACAGACACTCTCAACTTTCTTTTTAGATGGATGATGACTTGTATCTATTGGTATTCTAGCCTTGTCAGTATCATCATTGCTTAACTTTTCCAAAATTTTGTCCATATAATGTGATTGACTTAGAACGAGTCCATCTGCTGTTATTGTAATCTTAACTCTAAGTATCACATCAACTCAAACTTTATTTTTCATATCAAATCTTGAATTCAACGTATTTTTAGTACATTTAATCATCTTATCATTACTATCAACAATAAACATGTCATCTACATAAAGGCATAAAATAACATAACCATTTTCGGTATCTTTGATGTAAATACATTCATCACACTTGTTGATCTTAAATCCACATTTTATCATGACATTATCAAATTTTTCATGCCAATGTTTGGATGCTTATTTCAAGACATATAATGACTTCACCAATTTACGGATTTTCTTTTTCTTTCTGCAATAGTGAGGAAAACCCTTCGAGTTATTTCATGTAGATTTCTTCATCTAAATCTCCATTCAAAAAGGTAGTTTTAAAATTCACTTGATGTACTTCAAGATTTCACAGACCAACAATTGTTCACGAAAATATATTTCGAATTAAAACCCCCGCAAGTGTACGGTTTGTTAATAAGTAATAATATGAATTTTGAGTCCAAGTATCATCTCACAGAGATTGATTTAGTTCAATTTTAGGTATAGAGACCTTAACCGAAACAAAAATAATGTGATGTGTTTGTTTGTGACCAAATTATGAATAAAATAATCTACTTATGCAATAATTTGTAACTAAACTAACTTAAATGCAAATTAATCTAAATGAAGATTGATATATTTAATAGATGACATACATACTAGGATCCCGAATTTCCATTAATAATCAGTTTTAACCCTAGTTTTACACTTTAACAATACGATTGAATTTTGACGAATCAATGTTCCTATTTTATTTAACAATCTATCTCGAGTATCGTTAAACTTACTTTTATATATGACCTAACTATATTTCTATGATTGATGCGAACATATAAAAGTGCATGAATTTTTATGAACACGTAAAGATTCATATAGAGCATAGTAGTATATTTCTATCCACTATCGGACCTTATGACAATTTATATATGTTGAACCTATTTTCTTTCTTTTGAATGCATAAAATAAGCCATCAAATTCACACAACTACTATGTACAATAATTGTGGAGAAAAAATATATATATAAATCATTCAATATTCAAAAACGTGTTTTTAATATCAAACATATAAAGCTAAGTGGGTGTTTGGTGGGGAGTAAAATTAGATTTTTAGTAGATTGCGGTAGAAGTTTTCGAAATGTATGGTTAAAAAGATGTGGGACTCATGAAAGATGTGGTTAATATTGATTGTTTGACTTTGATTTAGATTAAAATTTGATTTTAATTTGAAACAAACAGGGCCTAAAGATTAAAACTCATATTACATGGTTCATTGTTCTCCTAGCACAAAAAAAAAAAAAAAAAACTAGCCCAACATGTTATCAACAAGAAAACAAAAGAAATATTGAAGAATCGATATCACTGAAATAATGCTTGAATCGAATCTTCGAGTCTTGAAATCGTTCTTCGTATTCTTGCCTCCTTATTTACTCCGAAAATATCTTAAAATATGTTATAATACGTTGTGGACGGCCTAGGTTTTTAAAAGACACCCCAAGATTTGTTTCTATAAAAGTTTCATTCAAGTAAGAAAACCAGAATTTTTCCTTCGACATTGTACTATGCAACCACATAGTACAACCTCATACGATCGCATAGTAAAATCAAACTCCTCCCTAAAATTCTCTAAAGCACTACATGCGACCGCATGTAAGTCAAGCAACTTCCATTATTTGCGTTTTGATTCCCGAACTTCATTTTCTCACTTCGCGGTCTCTTTTCTCGTTCCTTCTTCCTCCAACACTTCGTTCATTCGCTACATTATTACAAAACATAATTTATATAGAATTAAGCCATATTCCAATATATTTGCGAAAAATTATCCATATTTTGTGGCATAAATGTGTGTAAAATGAGCAATCGCAAGTATCATCCTAATATGTGTTATTCTGGTATCAAAGCAATCAAGGCATTCTCATTGTCTGTAACATTTTATTACTAATATGTCATTGTACTTCTCTATAGTTCTATCTGCTTTCATTTTCCTTTGAAAATCCATTTGTAACATAGTGGTTTGCTTCCTGGAGGAAGGTCTACTAATTCTCATGTATGATTTTGCAAAATAAAATCTATTTCACTTTTAATGGCCTCTTTCCATTGAGATCCTTTTGCAGAGCTCACAACTTCTTGGAAGCTTTGAGGTTTTTTCCAACATATAGGTCAGAAAATCAGAACTATAAGATTTCTTTGTCATTTCTCTTTCCGCGTTTTGGTTCAACCTCAACCTCCCCTTCTAATTTTGATTCTGACTACTTCCAATCATAGTCTCATGTGTCATTTTAGAAGAGTCTGCTTTCTTTTTGTATCTGTACGAAAATACTTGTTCAAAGAACGAAACATTTCTTGATTCCATTCTCGTGTTTTTGTGTATATTTGGGATTTTAGACCCATGCACAAAAAATCGATAAGCACCCATAGGAAGAATTTCTTTATTTTCATAACTCATTAGGGGTTTTTTCGTTTTCTTTTGAGGCACCTTATTTGAAAGGTAATTTGTCAATAACACAACTTCCTCCCCACATGTTTTGAGGTAACCAGCACTTACTAATATTGCATTGATCATTTCTTTTAAGGTACGTGTGGACGGTATAGAAGATTCACTTCACGCATATACCAAGAACATGGCATAGCCACACCCCTTATAAATAACAAGGCCATTGCCGGCTGGTTTCGTAAGTTAATTAGAAGCTGTTTAAGTAAGAGTTACCTAATTGATTGAATACCAGTCAATTTCCCACAAAAGAAAACTTAATTCCTCAACACAATTTCATTACCTTTGATGCGACACCTAACATACGAGATCGTTAACAAGTAATATATTAAGAGAGTTGAGAGTATCGTCCCATGAGGAATAATATTTAACTTTAGTGTACTAGTTATTATTAAATTGGATGTATTATAACACAAAAGAGATTGATTGATTTTTTATACTAATTTTAACTACGAAAGCAATAAAGATTTTTTTATCAAATGATGAAGTGCATGTATTGGATATCAAAATCCACCTATTAATGTTATTTCCAATTCTCGACCCGTATAGAATAGTATGTTTTTAATGTTGATTACAATTGATAGTCCAATTTTATTCAATATTCTTTTCCAACATATATCAAACCAAGAAATTGAATTGACATCACCCGAAAACAAGAATGATGAAAGAAATAGGAGAAATTCACGTTCATGGTTCGAGTTTTGAAAACAGGTTATGTTTTTAATGTTGATGACAATCGATAGTCCAATTTTATTCAATATTCTTTTTCAACATATATCAAACCAATAAATTGAATTGGCATCACCCGAAAACAAGAAAGTTGAAAGAAATAGGAGAAATTCACGTTCTTGATTCGAGTCTTGAAAATGGGTTATGAATCTTCGATCTCCTTATGCAATTCGGCTTAATTTCATCCCTAGACTTGTTCTTGGTCTTCAAATTATATGGTGAATATTGGGTAGAATCAAGGTTTTTTTTTTCACGCTCTAGACGTGTTTAGGTATTATATAGATGCACTAGGATTCTTTTTATGTAGAGTTCCATCAGAATAAGGAAACTGAAAATTTTCCCTCTTAAACGTGCCTTGGGACCACATGGTTGAGCCAGCTTGGGGACCTGTTAACGTATTGGGGTTGAGTACGTCTACACAAGGGAGAAGTCTTATGTCCGCATGGATTTCTCAAGTTTCAATTTTCGCAATTTAGTCCCTGAACTTTCCCGCAATGCATTTCAATCATTTTCACTTGTAATCTCGTTCTTTTCTCTTTCAATTGCATCCAATTGAACCTATAGCATCTTTCATCTTCATTATGTGGCCCGACTCTACTATTAAAATGTTGTAATTTAGCCCCCATAGTTTGAATTTTGCCATTTTGTTTCTCTATTTTTCCTTAGCAAATCATTGAGTTTTACCTATTAAACACAATATACAACGAATTGGGCGATATTTCATCTAATGAACTATAAAATGTTATTATTTAAGGTCCCAAATACACTTATTAGTACGATTTTTTTCATTTAGCAACACCATTTTGCTAGGTGAATAAAGTGTAGTGGTTTCAAGTATGATTCCGTGTTGTGCACACAATTCAGCAAATAGTACTTCATACTCACCACCGCGATCACTTTTCAACACCTTGATTTTCTTATTTAAGTAATTTTCAATTTCATTCTTGTAGAGAATAGATTTTTCTATAACTTCGTCTTTACTTTTAAGTAGATACACATAACAGTATTTTGTACTATCATTAACAAAAGTAACGAAATACTTGTTGCCAACTCTTATTTGTACAAATTTTAAATCATATGCATCACTGTGAATTAAATCAACCGGTTTTATAATCTTTTCAATTGATTTAAATGATGACCTTGTCCATTTTACCACAAGTATTGCACTTATGTTTTGAATTAATATGGAATGCAAGTATGCAATTCAAGTTAATTAATCTACGCAATGTATCATGATTAACATGTCCTAGTCGATCATGCCACAAATTGGAAGACTTAATCAAGTAAGTGGAAGAATTAAATTTATTAATTTTCGACTTCACAACCATTACATTAAGTTTAAATATACCATTGGAAACAAAACCTGTTTCAACAAAAAATCCACTTTTAGACAAAATAACTTTGTCTGACTCAAATACAATACGAAAATCATGCTTATTCAGAAACAAATAAGACATTAGGGTATTACGGATTTTCGACACATACAACACATTGTTAAGAGTCAGGTCTTCCCCCGAAATCATCATCAAAATCACCTTTCTCTTTACCCTTGATTTTATAAGTTGCGGAATTTTCCATGAACTTCTCTCAATTCTCAATTGCTTTGAATTTAGTAAATTTTTTATCAGAGCACACATGTCTTGTAGCACCGGTGTCAACCCATCACTCTTTTGTGCTTGAACCCCACCATATTCACTTTAAAATGACGGCTGTGAGATTCATCTCTGACACATCATGTGTCATATAGTCAAATACATTTGCTTCTTTCTTCTTCTTTGATAATCTTCACTTTGAAAACTTATTACGTACTTTGTCACAGTTGAAGCACCCAACATGACCCATTTGCCACCAGATGGCCCAGACTTGTTCTTGTAGGTCTTAGAACTTTGATCATGCTAAAAAATATTGGCTTCAGCTACAATAAGATTGAACCTCTTTTCTTTTTTTTTTAAACTTCAATTTTCATCTTCGATTCGAAGTCTAACAATCAGTTCTTCAATGTTCATTTCCTCTCGTTGTGTTTTAGGTAATTTTTGAAATCTTTCTACACCAGTGGCAACTTTTCAACAATTGCGACCAATTGAAAAGTTTCACTCAAATTCATCCATTTTAGCATGAATCTCATGAAGAATCGTTTGGAGTTCTTGTACTTAACTGATTATTATTTTTGAGTCCATCATTTTATAATTTAAGAATATGTGAACAATAAACTTTTTAGCCCCAGCATCCTTAGTTTTATATTTTCGGTCCTAAAACTCTCACAATATTTTAGTTGTTTTCATAGTACTATATACATTATATAGTAAATCAGCAAAACTGTTCGTGATGTAATTTCAGCACAGGAAATCTAAATTTTCCACGCATCAAGTAAACTAACAGCTTGGACATCTCCTTTACCCTTATTGAGTTCGAAGCAGTCCAATCAATATCCTTGCAAGATTCAAGGTGGTTAGATAAAGTAACATTTTCTTATGCCACCTTTTGAAATTCAAATTTCTTCGATTTTTCTCCATGATTAACTAGAACAGCCACAACAAGGCCAATCGTTTGAGCCACAATATGACTCACATCATGATTTAGCAATTTAGCCACAATTTTGAGTCCCATGAGAACTTGTCCCATGAGCCACAATCTAGTTTTTAGTAGCTGCAGTTTAGGTCACATCCATATTAGTTAATTCGGTTGCCATTTCTGAAACAACAAACAAATACTAGTTTCTGAAATAAACAATATATGAACCTGCTTATTCTTTTAGTAATCTGTTTTAAGCTTGTTAGAATATTAATTATCCGAATGTAATATATCGCATATTGAAAAAAAACAAACGAACTATAAATAAAAAGTATGAACAAAACAGTAAATAAAATCGAAGAAATATATTAATCGCCAAAAGAGGAAAGATCTGCAAACCGAGGCCTGTGTAAACATAATTTCTTTAAAACAAATTCATCCCCTCACCGTAAGTGCTTGAGGTTTTCTACAAGCTTCCATTTCCCAAGAATATAACAGAAAATCAGTAAAGTTTAAACACTTCAGATACTACTCTAGCGAACTACTAAGTATTCAAACATGACCAAGCCTTAGACAAGAAGAGAAAATATTTGTAGACAGAATGCTGAAAATATTATGCAGAGAAAAGAAGGAATTTGTGGGCATCTGACAATGGAAAAATAGAGCTCTATACATATGCTTCAACATGAGTGATAACGGCTCCATAATAAGTGACTTTACAACCAGCATTTATGGGTATTATACAATTAACATCACCATTAACCCACTATTACATTTTAGTTTTCAGGGTTGAAGAGTCATTTTGGAAGAAAAAATTAAATAATTTATAGGAAATAAAAGCAAAATGTGGACACTCCTAAATGTTCAATTTTTGTTCCGTTCAGTCCGACATTCTGTGCGCAGGTCGTGTCCGCACACAAGTACAGGGTCCAAAGTTCTGATTTGGTCCTTAATTTGCACCCCCTTGTGAACACGTGGAGAGAGCTTCTATACTACACGTAATTACATCATTTCAAAGTGTAATCATATATAAATTGTTCATTGCTTTGTTCATTTTCCTATATGGGACAAACTAAGGCATTTTTTCCAACAAAAGAAGGTGAATTAATAGTCCTTAAAGGCAAAATTAAGGGAAATGATGTTTTGAATATTAATTTTTTTTGGAAAATGTGTTATTGAATATATAGTAGATTAAGTAAACCAGCCAATACATGAGTTTGCAATTTCGGTTTGTGAAAATACATGATTTTGACTAAAGATGCAGAAGATTGAATTAAGGTAACTAAAAAACCGATTCTTTGGGATCCGTCTAAATTTTATTTATCACTAAAACAAAGAAATATGTGCAGTTATGAAATACCAACACACACTTTGTTGCCTCATCAATTCTCATAATCCACCTCTCTAAAATTAAGTGCAACTCATTTAAGGTAATTTACTCCCCAAACTACCACGGTCAGTTTTGTAGTTTTTTAGCCCCACGTGGGGGTGAAACTGCCCCCAATTCAAGTACAGCACTTAATTGCCTTGTAATTGTTGTCACGTGTCATTCTTGTACCGTTAAGACCTCGTGAACTAAAATCAATTGGACAGCAATATCTCAATGCTGCCGAACACATGCCTGCATCGACCCATCAATCAATGCAAAATTTGACTTGCATCCCAAGTTCGAACATATGATGCAACCATCAAGTAAATGCACTATGATCATGCCCTGTTAACTATAACGTTACATTTCCAAATCACACGTCTTGTTTCATCCCACCCGAATCTGTGCATTGTCCAGACATCTTGTACGCCTTCGAGCATGGCATGGCTTAGAACAAGACATCCTTCATGCCATTTCCATTGTCTTGGTTAGGATCCTCACACCAGCTCACTAGTTACTCTCCTAAACTAGATAATTATAGCTATAAATTATTATTCTAAAAGTTGAACTTAACAATTGGACACATTCTACAACATAGACTAAAAAATAAAAGTCTAGCAATTATGTTTTCCAAGTCAACTTATTTCTAGGGGTGACATTGGATCGAGTCAATCCTTAAATACTCAAGCTCTGCTATGTCATTTGGTTCGTGGAACTCATGAACCGAGTCAAACCAATGAGCCCACGAGCCAGCTTATGAGTAAAAAATGAGACAACCCATGAGTCCAAAATGAGCCAGCACGTAAGCTCGTGTCCATTAGTCGAGCTTGCTTAGCTCATGAAGATAAATTGTTCTTGGTTTGGTTCATGACTCTTCTCAATACGAGTCGTAGCCATCAATCGTTTGAGTCAAGAAAAGCCAATAAATGGCTCGATCATCCATTTGCCACCTCTAACTATTTCTCAGTAAAAGATACACTACTTTTTTTTATTATTAACAATCAAACAAAGAATAAAATTTCTAAGCCTATTTGGGGGGGGGAAGACTTCAAAAGTATATCCAAACATTCTCTAGACATTTCATTAATATCCAATGTGTATTATAATCTTTTTTGTCTAGTAATATTAGATCAAAAAGAGCACTACTTGGTAGGGGTATCCGTAGGCTGTGATTGGACAAGGTTAACCTCATCGGTCTTCAACGTCCCCATTGAATAGAAAGTCATCGGTCCTTGGTATCATTCCCAACCCAACAGGTTTTCTTTGAGTGATTTAACGCATTAGTAGTATTAGCGACAGTCAATTACACAACTATATAAAGATTACCTATAAAGAGTAAGGAGTGTGTATTCATTTAGGACTTTTAAAGATTTTTTGGGATTTAAAATGTTTTTGTGTACTTAATGTAGACTTTTTGATATTTTCTAAAAGTATGTGTATTCAATTGACACTTACTTAAAAGTCACAACTTATTCAATTAAAAATAAAAGTCATGATATATTCAATTAAAACTTTTTAGAAATCTCTGCACGTCTACGAAAGATTTTCATTAATTCTATACAAATTTATGAAAGTTCACGAAATTCACAGAAGTCGTCACTTTAAAAAGTCTATAAAAGTCTTCAAAAGTCCCAATCCAATATACCCCTAAATTAGTTGCAACTGAAAGCTCCTTAAATATCAACTTCAAGGTGAGATCTCTCTTCAAACAGTTACCTAACCTAGTACAAGTATGGCGAATGATAGGCAGGCAAAGCGCCAGGAACGCTGTGAGGAGGAATACTGCTCTGATATGATTCACTTTCTACGACAGAATCAGCAAACTGATAAAGATCAGAGCCAGATCCTCGACTTGCAGCACTAACTGACGAGACATTTGGAATCCCCGGGAAACCTTCCAAGGACGGTGTCGGTCTGTACAAGCTAGTAAGCCCGAGTAACGACGATTGTCCAGCATACCTTGCACTCAAGGCTGCATCACCACTCCATGCATGTGAACCAGTTGGAAGATGGCCACTATGACTAGCTGATATACTCATTCCAACTCCAGATGGGGGGAGCATGCCTGCGCCAGGTCCACCATACACTACGGGTGTGGAAACAGAATAATTAACAGCATGAGCAGGAACTACATTATCCAAAAGGTTTCTTCTGCTATCGAAATGACCAGCAGTTACTTGCTGGTGTGAACCATGACTGGTTAAACGCGGACGTTTTGCTTCTTGAGTCCTAGACCTTTTTAATGCATCGGTTTCTTCTGTTCTTCTCTTTTGGGCATTTTTCTCTCCTGTTTTATTATCAGATGCGGCAATATCTTTTTCTAGAGTCAGAATCTTTGAACTGATTTGCCATCCAGAAAGAAGTTTTGCAGGATCAATCTTGTGCTTTTCTAAACATTTGACAACAGATTTTAAAGCAGCTAACTGCTTCTTATTGGCTTCATTCTGCATGACATCAAGGAAAAGAACGATCAACCACAAGAGAATAAAAGAAAAGATATAAAACATGAGTTCAAGTCTAACTGAAAAGGCAAATATCTATTACCAGCGCCATAGATGAACCCTGTGCCAGTTGTTTTGCCTTTTTCGAAGATTCTTTCAATTCACGTAGAAATGATATCAACATTGCTTGAGGATTAAACTTCCCCTCTAACCCAAAGGTATAAATGATATCAACAGCATCCACTTCCATTTTATTCTTCATCATTTCATCTATTGACGCTGCATAGATATCAATTAACAGGCAGTAAGCTTTATGAAGACTGAAGAAGAGTAGACTTACCATACATGATGAAAAACATAGGGCCCATTTGTTTTGTGTTTTAGTTTTCAATTTCGAATTCACTTAAATTTTCTGTTTTGAGAGACTGTTTAAAGATTGCTAAAAATGAGTTTGCTTTGTTATTTTGAAAAATTATTTCTCAAAATAAAAAACTAGAAAACACTTTTGGTTTAAAAATTGTTTTATAACATTTTATTCCATAAAATTTGATTATTCAATAAAAATAGAACAATATTAGTTAATATTATCAAGCAATATATATATATTTTTTAAAGTTGGTGAATCTTATAATATTTTTTCCCGATACAAAAGTAAAATAAAAAGAAATATTAAGTTTAGTTCAAAATATAGAAAATAAAAATATAAACTAATGACATGAACTGAGAATATTTTTATCCATATTTGTTTAAATATTTTTTTAGCATTTTTAATAATTATTAAGAACTTGAACTATTTATATTTTTTATTTTTCTAGAAACTTCTATAATTTTATATTTTCAGAATTTTTATTTATATTTTTTAGATTTTTTTTTATTCGTTCAAAATTTTAACAAATAAAAAATTTGTTAGAATTTTATATTTTTAAAAAGTTTTAATTTTAAAAATTTAATTTAAATGCTTGTCTTCCATGTGTTGAATGTTTTCAGAATCTTCAATAAAAACACTCAAAACACCAAAAATGCATTTTCAATTTTATGTTATACGTTTATCCTTATTTTCAAAAATGCATTTCAGAAATATCAAACCAAACATGTTTCCAGTGTTTTACAAAACTGAAAACATCTTGAAAACAGCAAACCAAATTCACAGTTAGTTGCACATATAGTTCAACATTTGAAATAAAAAAACATCATTCAAGTTGTAGGCCCATCAAAACTAAGGAAGGAAAAAGAATGAAGAGAGGACTTTATAAATATTTGGGCAAACGCAAGCTTGCTCTGTTATAGTTTGAGGAAGAGGATAGGGTACCACGACCAATAAGATCTTAAAGGATGGTGGAGAAACTTTGGCACCGTCTAAAAAACCAACCTCCCTGGCCAGTAAAAGGAGTCAATCACCCAGTTTGAAATCCTATTCATTTTCTTATTCCCAATATTTTATAGGATTAAACTATTGCCTAATATCTACAGATTACGGACGAATCTATCAGCATTTGTATATACATCTCTTTGTACCTGGACTTTGGCTAAGTTCTCATGAGGGTTGAGTGGTGTGTGGGTGTGGGTGTGGGTGTGGGGGGGGGGAAGAGAGGAATATATATATATATATATATATAATCGCACGGTAAGATAACTGTCAAGGTAATAGTTTCTCATGTTTATAACATGAATCCCATTAAAACATTTCAATAAGAACTTTCCTAGTTCTGCATTGCATTAGACCTCATGCAAGAGAAAATTGGGCAATAATAAGCTAGAGTATAATAAGCCCCTGTTTGGTGGCCATTTTTTTAGAAAATATTGTTTTAAATAGTATTTTTTTTTGGAGAATGTGTGCCTAAAAGGTAGAGAAAAGTTTTTGATTTACGTGTCTAATATTCTATTGTATGAATGTGTGGTTGAAAATGAGTACTTAAAAAAAAAAAAAAAAGAGTTTTGAAAAATTAGGAGACAAACAGGGGATAAATATGAAGACAGAAATATAAGTTCCCATAATTTAATATATAGAAATTGGTAAAAAAAAAAAAAAAGGGGGTTCAACATAACATATATAAGGTCAAAATTTGGAATGCGTGACACTAAATAAGGAAAGTATAGGTAGAAGCTTACATAACAAGAAAATTTAGTAGTGGAAATATGCACCACAGAAATATGAGTTCCCATAATTTAATAGATAGAAACTGGTAGTAAAAAAAATAAAATTGGTTCAATAAAACATAAATAAGGTCGGAAATTGGAATGCATGACACTAACTAAGGAAAGTAAAGGTAGAACCTTACCTAACAAGAAAATTTAGTAGTGAAGATAAGAAGATTAATATGACACATTACGTTTTTCCGTTGATTGATATTGCGTATTGAGCGTTTCTTATATTTCAAGGCTAAATGAAAATGCTATAGAAACGACACACGTTTGAGAAGTGAGTTATCTTGGCAAATGGAAATGGGATTCATTGATCTAAACCAAGTTAAGGTGTTTAGGATGAAACAAGAAAATTATTTCATAGCAATAAGATATTATGATGTACAAACTATCAAGGTATTAAGCTCATAAATCATACTATGAAATTATGGGAGCTGTTCATTGAGAATAAGCTAAGGTGTTAATTCGAAGGCATCAGATAACCAATTTGATTTCATTCCATGGAAATCATTATGGAAGTCCAACCTTTATCGGAGATTGATAAAATGTATTATAGAAAAAGATTAAAGATATTCTTTTTATTGCATGACAGTGTGAAAGTGCTGTGGTGTTAAGAAAAAAATGAATTCCTATTATATACATGATAGTCAATATCTTTCTAGTTTGAAATCAATATTATTAGTTAATAAGTTTCGAAGTTATAATTAAAAGCCTGCATAGATTGTGGTTTTGAGTCTATATAGACTCATATAGTGCTTCTAACTTATAGTCAGAAAGATATATTTAGAATTTCAACAATTGGCTTTGCTGGAGTTGTGTGATGCAATTCAACTCCATGGCGAGGCCTAAAGTTTCTTTTTCTCCTCTTTCTTTCTTTCTTTCTTTAATTAATATTCTGCAAGTTAAGTACATTCATTATAAGCGTAAACAGCCAACTGAGATTTTTAACTCTAATGCTATCCGTTCTAAATAGAGAGAGAATAGAATAGCCTCAAGGTCGTCCTATGTCACCAATCCTAAGCTAGTCACAGTTATCACATAGTGGCCTCAATATATAAAACCTCAGAAAGGCAAATGCTCAGATGGAACATTAGGCACATACAGCTATGCGGAACATCCATTCAGGAGGTCAATGAAATTCAGTTCTTTGTGCAACTTGTAAAAAAAGTTTCTTTCCAATATAAAGCAACACTCTTCCTGATACTCATCAGAATATAGAATAAAGTACCGCAGAGGCCAATTTTACGATGTATAGCATGCCAAACAACTTTGACCATATCACAGCCTTGTAAATTGTCTTTAACAAATGCATTGATGTTGCTTTCCATGCTCAGAATGCTAGTAGACATCCATATACTTTTTTATTCCAAGCCTCTACCACAGCAAATTGCCTCTCCTATTTCCATTTTCAGTCCTCTGTTGTAGTTTAATTCCGTGTCCTGAAAACACAAACCTAAGTACCTAACATATGCTAAACCCAAAGTGCTTAATTCCAAGTCTTCTTCATCCTCCTTACCAGTTAAATTGGTTATATACATTCACATTATTTCATTACCTCCATTCCACTTGTACAGCAAATATCATTTTCTTATCCCATCTCCATTTTTTCCCTATATATAAATCATAGTTTGAAAAAACGTAAACGGGTACTGAAGCCTTTTTTTGTCACGAGGCAAGGCGTAAGCCTCAAAACGTTTTGAGGCATAAGCTTTACCACAAACAAAAAAATTTAAGTTGAAAAATTAGAAAACAACATAAAAATATATAACTAATGGTTCCAATGAACAGTAAATGATCATGAATATTTTTAAAAATAAAAAATAAAAAAGCAAAATCCAAAATATATTAATAGTTGAAAAAAACAAGTACTTAATCTAATAAGGAAAAAAATTACTGTCGCAACTTCCCATACATCACAATCCTATGCGTGGCATAAACCCGTAACATGTGTCAAAAGGGCTTGTCTGAGGCGTACAAGAGGCGTGCAGCAGATTCAATTAAGGCGCACGCCTCTCAAGATTAGCCTCAAAAATACCGCTTCGAGGCATACTACATGAACCTCACAGTGAGGGGGGCCTCAAGGCGGGCCTCTTGAGGGTTTTTTCATACCATGATATAAATCAAGTTTCTTATAATACAAGCCCTGAAATAAGTCAACTCAAATGTGCCATACAAAAGGCAATCCCGTGAAAAGGAAACAATAAACTTTTTTGAAAATAAAAAATGACAATCTCATGGTATTTGACAAACACTTTTATCACACAAGCAAGAAAACATCACACAATATATACCACGTGGCATATCGTGCCTTCAATATCATCCATCAGGCATTAGCATACTCATCTACCACAGAATGCCTAAGATTTACTTGGCATTATGTACCTTGAGAATCCAGAAATCCTACTCGGCATATAACTATCTCATTCACACCCCCATCATTCAGCTACATATGTAAACATAATTTTGGTCCACTAATGTGCTTATGCTTCATAATTTTTTTTCTCCAACTCCAATTTGCACTGATAATTCTATATGAGATGGGACTAAAAGACGTTGATAGCTAATCACAAACACAATTCAGCAAAAATGTACAAGTTCTCCATGAAATCATATGCAACAACCCAAAAACAATCAATAGGTTTCGCACAGGAATAGCAAACAACATGCATCACATAATAAATACTGAAGACTCCATGCTTTAATATTCATTAGTGAAAAGGTACCACCTGAAAGTTTGTTCATTAGCACGCTGGACCTTTGCAGAATACCCAAGATCTCCTTTGTGTTACTCGCCCTCAGCAAATCTCGAATATCCTCTTTCTTAAACGATACAGGGATCCCAAAACACGAGACAAACAGAAAAAGACCACGTGCATCGATATCACATGCCTTGTGGAGACCCCCTTCAACCACCAACCTCTTCCGCCACGCCACAGCCGAATTTTCTGCCTCCTCCTTCACCTCTTTTTCAATCTTCACAACCCCACTACCAACTCCATCAGTTTCATTCATCCCCATCATCAACAAAAAGCACTCCAACATAAAAACTGATGCTTCTCGAGCTGGAATCATTGGCGAATCCTTAACATATGCCTTACTACCCTGCAAAAAGAACTTCCCAAAACATTCCAGAACTAATTTCGCAGGATTCATTGCGAGTTTCATAGCCTTTGGCACTTCTTCGCGAAGCTTGGGAAGGTCATTGAGGTTTGAAGCCAAGTATCTTCGGAGGTCGCCGCTGCACATCATTTTAAAGAGGCTTTCAAGCTCAGATTTTTTGGGTTGCGGTGGCTCTTGTTTTGGGAATTCTTTTTCCTCGGAAACAAGAGCCAATTCCTTGCACGGTGATGAAGAGAGGGGAACTGTTGTAATATCTAGCTTTTCCGGGGTTAATTTCGACAAAATGGCTGCCTCGATGGAATCGAGGTGATTGTGTAGATCATCATAGCATTGGTGGAAGGCAGCAAGGGCGCCGGAAAGGTTTTTCAGTTCAGTGATTGAATCGAGAAATTGTGGAGACGGTGGCTGTGGTTGTAATTCCAGGGATTGTGGATGGGTTTCTGAGGTATTATTGGCGACAGGCGAGGTATCTTCGGGTTGTTGAGGTGGTGGCGGTATGACGGTGGTGGTGGGGGTGTTGTCCGCCGTCAGTGGTGGTGGATCGACGATGGTGGGAGCAGCCATTGAGAATTGAACGTAATCCAAAGGGAGGGATTGTAGAGTCGAGAGATATAAAGAGCCCTAACACGTCGTTTATATCTGAGAATTCGCGGTGTGCCTACTCCTCTACACTACCCAGGACAGTGATATCAAACCCGGACCGGACCGGACCGGATCGGCCGGTTCGATCCAGAAACCGTCGAACCGGATCGTGGTCCGGTCCGAACGTCATCCAATTTTAACTGTGCATATAGCCCATGTAAAACCAAAAGGAACCGCCGGTTAATGGAAAAACCGTTGGCCCAAATGTGAAAAAACCGCCCCGATTCATATCCCATATATAAAAACCCAGAACTCATTATCTTTGAATCTTTATTCTCTCAAACTCACGTACGCACATTCGAATCCCTAGCCCGTAGCAGAGTCTTAGCCATCTCTTGCAATTTCACTCCCAAGAATCCAAACCTTCAATTTCAAGTTGAATTAGATGGAAGAAGATATAAGTTTAAAATTTACGTTTTTTTTTTTTTTTTTTTTTTTTTTGTGAATTTCAGTTTAGATGGAAGAAGAAGATGGGTAAATTTTGGTTTTTCGGGAGTGGGTTTTGTGTACCCATAGATGAACAATTTTGAATTCATGTGCAATCCATTGTTGGGATTACATGATAATAATATGCATACACATATAAAGTATGTTGAACGGACTAAGATTGGTTCATTTACACAAACAATCGCCTCAGACACTTTGGAATGCGATGAGATGAGATAAAGTGATCATGTTATGTACATGATCTCGTCATCTTAATAAGATATCAAGATGAGATTACAATAAATAATCGAAACGGATTTTGATATCCATTAAACCTGTTTAGTACCCGGATCAAGTTCTCGATTTGAGATTGCCTAGAGAAATGAATATAAGAAGAACTCAAGTTAGGTATCAAGAAATACTTGAAGTAGGATTTGTACGGAGTAATTTGCTTATAAAGAATATGAATTACACCCTACAAAAGGGAGAAAGCATCATATCATATGTTTCATATTACGTGTGCTTTTACTATCAATATTGGGTAAATGAGTGAATGAATCATTGCTTTCTTATTGTGTGAGATCTTGAGGTTTATATAACCTTATATATATCCTTATGACTTTTGACTGTTTCTTGATATTTTATTTCAATGTTGCTACTTTAGCATGTTACCAATGACCATGATTGATTCAGTTTGATGGGATATGTCTAGGAAAACAACTTATTTAAAGTTGAAGGATTCAAGTAGGAAAGGAAAACTATTTTGACCAATATTTATATTTGTATACACCGGTCAGACAATTGTGTTTAACCATTTAAGGTATAGAACATAATTATGAATATAATGATACAATGTGGGGTTCAAGTATGTTCCATAAATGTTCCATAAATATTCGAGGGATCGAAAATAATTGAACTAATGTTGGAAAATGAGTTTGGGATATAGCGAGATGTAATGTTCCTCTAATAGAGTTAATATATATCGCTAACTAGATTATTACTCGTGGGCTCTAGTAAGTACTCACTTGTTGCACGATTTATTTATCATATAAATCTTTGTGAGGTAGACCTTTAGAAATATCTAACGAGTGATATTCGTTGTCACTTATGGTTCGAGTTAATCCCATTATGTGCAAGTGGAAGATGTTAGAAAATATGGGTCATGGAATGCCCATGTGGGATGACCCCGACCCACAAGATATTAAAAAGGTTGGACATAATGCTTGAACTTAAAATTTAAACATATAACTCTCTATAACTACCCTTAACTCCCATACAACCTTCAAGGTAATGAGACAGTGTTGTCCGAAATCAGTCCATATTATTCATCAATGACCTCTGGAGAAAACAAAATCCACTTGTCTCGCACCCAAGTATAATGTGGCATGTTCCACGCGAAGAGTGTCGATGTTGGCGTTAAAGTTTGTGTAAAATTCTTGAACTAAGGTGGCAAAGATTGCACGCGGCTTCATTATCACCTGCCTCCACCCGGCTCTATGTATAAGATGTTCTATCTCAAATCTTTCAAAATCCTCAAGTATGACTTGCCTCTCCGGCTAAAGAGCTCAATCATGCGTTCTTCCTTTTTGGTATCATTTCTATTAAACAAGAAGAAAAACAATCATTAGTCTAAAGTATGCAATGAATAGACCCTAAATAATCTACATATAGCACAATAGATAGGGATAAAAGTGCTGGACGTAGGGGCCATACTGTTGAAACACGAGGGAACGTCGGATGTGAATGCGGGAGGATGCAACTGGATGCTAGGACATGAGCTATACATTGCGTCCCCCCAAATTTTCATGCAAAACCCATGACAATGTGAAAATAATCACCTAGGAGTGTTAATTTATGTAAAAACAATGTGTTGTGTGAATTAGTGCACTAATCCAACCAACAACTTCACATAAGCATTTCGTCAAACACCTAGTAGGCATATACCTGGAATGTGGTCCAAATATTAACCTAAAAGTGTTTAAACCACAAAATCTCATGCAAACACAAAATCGAACAACTACCTAAATCCAATCTCCATTATCTTTGAGAAATTATACCATGAGTGAAAAAATCAAGTAACCAACGAAAAATATTGAATTTTACCAAAGTGAGCCAAGTTACCTTGATTTTCTTGAAATTGAATGGAATGAAGTATGAGATCCTTGTTGAAATTTGTTATGATGTGCTAAAATTTGAAAACCCAAATGAAAAATGTGAGGTTTGTAAAGAAATTTGTGTAAAGTTAGCATTTTTTGGAGAGAAAAGGGGATAGGGCTCGGAATTTTTGCTTATGACATGTGTATGGTGTGTGTATATGTTGTCAGGTTGACGATTAAAAACCCTCAACCCATCAATCGAGGCGTGCACATGGCTATCAGCCAGCGCATGCACATAGAGAGGAGAAAATAGCCTCAGGTGAGGCCATTCACCACCCTCGTGCGATTGGTATGATTACCCATGCGCGCATATAGGTTATCAACAGGGGTTATTTTCTGATGCGGCTAAAATATGAGCTTTCGGACCCTTTTAACTATCCTAAGTCTCGATTTTTGTGCCAAGTGTTTAATATGTATAGAATGAATATAAAACATGAAATTTTTTTAAAACTCAATCTTACCATTGAAAACATGTTTTTGGTCTAATGTAGCTTTAAAAACCCCGTTTTCTATCTCTAAACACACAATTCTACTTAAAATTACCTAAGTGTGATTTTAACACCTCGAAATGCATGCAAAAAACATTTGAAACCTATGTGAACACATGTATGACTATTACTACCTAAGTGATGGATGACGACGCCTAACTATCCTAATACACAAAACATGAGAAATCCTACTCTAATGCATAAAGCAGAATAAGTATAAGGATGGAGAATTTGGTTGCCTTCTAATGAGCACTTGTTTATAGTTTATAGCTCGATTTTGATGCTTAGGATATTCTACACTATAAAGTGGTACAATTGTCTTCTCATTGGAGCAATCACCTTCCCAATAAGTTTTCAAAACTTGCACATTGACCTTAAATCTAAGTAGATGATCTTGAGACACCATATCCACTGTGCCATGTCGATATACAGCTACAACGATGAATGGACCCGACCACCTTGACCTCAAGTTGCTTGGAAAGAATTTGATGAGAGAACTGAACGTGGGAACTTGTTGACCAATCTCGAACTCTTTTTCTTTGATGTGTTTGTCTTGGTCTTTTCTGTATATAGCTTGGCATTCTTATTTTCCCCTAACCCTAATTCATCGAGGTCAATGAGTTGAAGGATTATATTCTTCCCGACTGACTTTATATCAAAATTTAGCTTGTGTATAGCCCAATATGCCTTTTTCTCAAGCTCAACGAGCAAGTGACATGGCTTGCCAAAAAACCAACCGATATAGGGACATGCTAATAGGAGTCTTGAAAGGTGTTCTGTGCGCCCAAAGTGCATTATGTAGCTTTTTGACCAATTAATAAGCACATCTCTTCACTATTGCTTCAAGAATCCTTTTCAACTTCTGTTGGAAATTTCTACCTACCCACTAGTCTGAGAATGATAGGAGTCAAGTCACGATGCTTAACTCTATACTTAGCCAACAACGTTGAAAATTGGCAGTTGCAAAAATGCTTCTATCTATCACTAATATTGTCCACATGGTGCCTTACCTTGAGAATATGTTCTTTCTCAGGAACTAAGTCACAACCTATCCATCATTAGTTGGCAAAACTACTGCCTCAACTCATTTTGACGCATAATCTACAACTACCAAAATATACTGCTGACCATATGAAGAGATAAAGGGTTCCATAAAGTCAATATCCCAAACATCGAATAATTCTACTTTTAAAATACTGTTCAAAAGCATCTCGCTCATCCTTAAGATATTTTCTATCCTCTGGCACTTATCACATGTCTTTACCAAAGCATATGCATCCCGGAATAGCGTAGGCTAATAAAAACCTGACTATAGAACTTTTGCTGCTGTTTTGGTTGTTACAAAGTAACCTTCATATAGAGAAAAATGATAGTACTCCAACAAATTATTCAGCTCTTCTTCTAATACACATTGATGAATTATCTGATCTGAAACCTATCTTTAGAGAAACAGGCCATCCCCAAAGTAGTACTTGAGGTCACTTAAGAATTTATTATTCTCATGACTAGAATGTTCTGGTGGAATGATAGAGCCAACCAAGTAATTCACATAATCTGCATACCATGGTACTGTCCCAATCTGAAAAAACATCACATTTGAGAGTACCTCATTCTCATCCGTAGGATCCGATTTTTGTAATTATAGGCTAGATATGCAACTACATTCTTGCTCTCATTTTCATCTCGGATCTCTAAATTAAAATCATGCAATAGAAATATCCACTGGATGAGTTTCAGCTTCAGATCCTTCTTGTTCATCAAGTATTTCAATGTTGTGTGATCTATGTACATAATCACCTTTGACCCAATAAAATATGATCTGAATTTATCAAAAGTGAACACCACTGCCAAAAGCTCTTCTTTGTACTAGCGTACTTTGCCTGAGCCTCAACAAGGGTCTTGATGGCATAATGAATAACATGTGTGTTCTTGTCCTAGCACTGACTCAAAACTGCCCCAACTATGTAGTCACTAGGATTAGACATCAGATTAAATGACAATTCCAGTCAAGAACAACCAATACTGGTGCTAAAACTAACTTTTCTTTCAAAGTGTTAAAAGCTAACAAACACTTTTCAGAAAAGTGAAAAAGAGCACTATTTTCCAACAAGTTGTATGGGCTCAAAGTTTTGGAGAAATCCTTAATGAAGCCATAGTAGAACCATGCATATACTAAGAAGCTTTTGATTCCCTTTACTGAAATTGATGGATGTAGTTTTTCAATCACTTGTATCTTTGCCATGTCAACCTCAATTCCTCTAGCTGATATCAAATGTCACAACACAATTCCTTCATGAACCCTGAAATGAAACTTTTCCCAGTTAAGCACAAGGTTGGTATTCTCACAATGTTGCAGCACTAACCCCAAGTGATCTAGGCATTTCTTGAATGATGTCTGAAAGATTGGGAAATCATTCATGAATACCTCAATGACGTGTCCCACCATGTTAAAAAAGATGGACATCATACAAGACTAAAAAGTGGTTAGGGTGTTGAACAAACCAAAGGGCTTTCGTCTATACGCAAAGGTACCATAGGCATGCATATTTACTTCAACTTTCTCTTGTTCAATAGTAAATCTTTCATGAACTTAACATAATTGGTCATCTGAGCTAAGGCTTCTGCAAACTGTATCTTAATGTGCAACTTCTTGAACACATTCAAAAACTTTGCAAATTACTTATCAAGCTTGTGTTTCTCAGTCTCTGCAGGAATAGGATCGAAGGTATATGCTTTGATAGGAGTAGTTGCTTTATCATGTGGACTATATAAAAAGCTTAACTTGATATTTTGTTAGATTGATCCATGTGCTCCTCACCTATAATGATACATTTTATGTATCAGGCCATTTCATGTATAATAACTTTGACCTATTCTTTTAGATTTGTCTCTGTGTTGTTAGGAAAATTTCCTGAGTTCTACCTAATAAATCTGTCGCTATCTGTTCAACTTGCTGTTCTAAATTCTTGATAGAAGTCAATTGGTTTCAAAAATTAGTCTCAGTTTTCGTGATGTACTGATTGAGCAAGTGTTCTAATGAAGGCTTTCTATCTTGAGGTTGTTGTTGCTATTGGAAACATGATGGTATATTTAGATAATGTCTTCCTTATCCCTATCTTTGATTGTTGATCAACAAGAAATTTGGATGATATCTTCACCCTGGATAGTAAGTATTAGAGTGCAAGTTGTTCTACTACCTCTGAAAGTTCTGTGCATAGCTAACTTCATCAGGCTCAATAACATGCGTAGAAGCTAAATGACAACTTGCAATAGTGTAACCGTAACCTACGTAAATCAATAGTAACTGGTGTATCATATTAATAGGTTGTGATAAGTTATCTAATCTCTTTGTAATCGCTTTCATCTATGCTGTTAGTACAGTTACTGCATTAATAATATGCATATCTGCTAATTTCTTTAGTATATCTCGATCGATCGGCCACATAAATTGATTCTCCGATATCCTCTCATATATTTAATGGGCTCATCTATACCGATCTTTACAACTAAACCACCCATTGAAGTATCCTTTATATTTCAATATTTTAGGTGTATATTTCATAGTAGAAGATGCATACATAAGCTTGCTTAATAATGTAAATATTAGAACACTTGCCAAGCAAATCCTTTAATATCGCCCAAGTCTCTTTAAATGTGTGGACTTCATTCTAGATTTGATCGACTCGAGATGGTAGGAAAAACTTTTTAGTAGATCAATTCCAAAACAAGATGGTTCCGATAGGTAAAGAGTGGATCCATTCTCTTACGACATCCTTCAAGGGTAAGGGAATAATCGAACTTGAAACGCATTTGTTGACATGTCTTCGTGACAGATAACTTCACACAACATTAGAAAAGCTTGTATGTGTTCATGTAGATTTTCTGTAGCTTTCGCAAAGAACCTGATGTCCTAATGATTCTAGAAAAGGTTGATGAAATCTGGTTCGATGTGAAAGTTAGCCTATCCAAATGGAAGATACACAATAGCAGGTTGTACGCGTGTAGGCACTGGATTCACATAATCTTTAACTAATACAGGGGCTTCGTCGACAATAACCCTGTACTGCACTAGTTGTTGTGGTTGAAGTGGATCATGGATTTGATTTTAATTTAGATTTTGATTCTTCATCATTATTTTTAGTATTCTCTATTCTTTTCTGTGTTGTTTGAATGTTCTCTTGGTTTTGGGATCTAATCGAGCGAACTCGATCTCGTCAAGATCTTGCATAAACTGGTGATTGCCTGAAAAGAACAAAACACAAACGAATTAGGTCGCATGATTATAGCTTAAAAACAAAGAAAATAATTGAATCTAATATAAACTAAAATTAAACAAATTATTCATCGACAACGGCGTTAAAAACTTGTTCGAGATAATCTCGTAAGTGTATGGGTTTCTTTGTAAAAGCTTTTGTTTTTATTGAATATTGATATAAATATATTGGATTTCAGAATCCACCTATTAATCTCTATTTCTAATTCTTGACTTATGCAATTTAAGGTCCTTTTGATTGTAAGAGTGGAATTTGGGTAGAAAAAAAAAATGAATTTCAGATAATTGAATTGCCTAGAATTGTTTTCTTGAGAATTGTCAATTAATTGTGTTTAATTGGTATAATTTTCTACTTGAAAAATGTTGAAATTTTAGATCTTTTGGTGTTCGTTTGGCTTTGTTTTTGATGGACATTGTTCATTAAAGGGAAAAAAATTTCACAATTGTGGATATAATTTGTTTTCATTGCCCCCAAAAAAAAGTAACTTGGAAAACCAAGGAAAAGCACACATGAGAGACAAAACCAAGAAAATCAATTGCCTAGAAAATATAGTGTATCAAACAAGGCAAAAGTGGAAGTTGGAATTTGTTTTTTGGGAAAATCAAACAGGCACTTAGTGTTCTTCAACTGTTCGTGACAATCTACAATCCACTCATGTTTAACCTTCTTTTCCAAGATAAAAACCTATTATAAGCACGACTAGAATATATTCCTAATCTGAATTCATATTCAAATAGAAGCATTCAATAACATGATTATCACTATAGATTACAGACGATATAAATATTATTCTGAATACCTATTGCCCTTATGTCAAACATGCAATGTTCTAAACTATTATTGTCTAAATGGTAATAATGCATTCAAATAATGAAATAGGCATGCATATTTAATAAAAAAAAAAACACACAATAATGAATCATAATACCTAAGTCTTGAATTGAAAATATCAACCAATAGGTTTCATTGTTCATCTAATATACAAAAAGATTAGCCTAGCATTTTCGTATTCAATTTATACAAAAGGAATGAAAAGACATCGGTCGAAGTAAATAAATAGATAAAGAGCTTGAAAATTCAATTCTTTGCACTTCAATCTCAGCTTTGCACTTGCAATTCTTGTTGTAAAATCTCTTGATTGCCTCTTGCTAGTCTATTTTAATGATAAAAATAAGGTAGTCTACATTTTGGGTACCTTTTTGGTTATAAAGGATACAAAAAATCACATTGCAAAACTTGCCGAATCAACAAAAGAAAACAGAATTTTTTTCCTTCAGAGTCAAACCATGAGTGTGCATCATAGTAGTTGGGGCGCACACGTGGAGATAGAATTAAGGCTTCAATCACCGTGTATGGTGGCCTCGTACATGTCAGGCTCTACAGAGCCATGTGTGCACATGGTTTGTGGTTTGGGGGCGACCAATTTTTTAAATTGATCCCTGAACTTTTCATCATATGCCTTTTGGTCCTTCTTCATTTCTTTTTAGCTCGTTTTACTCTTTTCTTGTCCAAGTGGGTCCTAACATCGTCCGATCATTACGTTGAGGCCCGTGTCAACTTTTGAGTATTTGCATTTAGGTCCCCGAACTTTTTATTTCGTCACTCTTTCCACTTTTCATTCATTCATTCTATTCAATCATTTTCATCAAGTTTTGCTTGACAAACACAATTTGCATTGAATTAAGTCATATTTTATGAAAATAACCAACAAATATCCTAATTAGGGGACCTAGGTAAGTGTACAATGTATACTTATCTTAATTTCACTATTTTCATCGAGGTTTGTGCATTGTGGCGTTCGTTGGCACTATCAATAGCAATGACGAATGCCGTTACTGGATCTTGCAATAATGTATGTCGCTGCTCTTCTGCCGTGGTGGTGTCGCTGATGTTTAACAAATGTGGCATATCGTCGCTACATCCACACATAGGGGCGTAGATGTCGGTGTTGGAATGAAGTATTTTAGGGTTTCGAGTATATTGATTTGGGAACGGGGCTTCCTTTGCAATTTATGAAATTGCGAGCCCCTGCCTAGAATTTTGATTTGGGTTCTCAAGTTACAATTTTAAAGAAAGAACATATTCTACAATTTGAGAAACTCGAATGCTCGTTTATAATTTAAAAAGGGTTTTGAATGCAATTTTGAAAAATGAGTTAAATTTGATTTTGAAAAAGGATTGACCTATATTTTCAATTTTGACCCAAATTAATTTTTTAAAAAAAATTTACGTGTTTTTAAATTATCGTTAAAATTGGATTTTAACTTAAATTTAGAACTCTGGACCCTAAATTGAATTTTATTTTGCTTAGGAGCTTTCTCATAAATTAAAATATTAATTTGTTTCGCCCTAAAATTTTGAAATTAAAGTTGGACTCTAATATGATATTTAATTAAAATTTAATTTTAATTAAACAAAACCGCCCTATAATGTCTTGGAATTAGAGTTGGACTCTGATTTGATATTTAATTAAAATTTATTTTGAATTCAATAAGTTAGCCCTAATATATTGGCTCTAATTTAGTAGTTAATTAAAATCTTATTTTAATTAAATAAGCTCATCCTAGAGTGTTGGAATTAAAGTTGGACTTTAATTTGATATTTAATTAAAATTTAATTTTACTTACATAAATTCTCTAATTAAATTAATTGTTTAATTGTTCATATCCATTTTCTAAATTATTTTAGATGATTTTAATTGCTAGAAATTTGAAAAATGTATGATATTATTATCATATTATATAGAAATTTATTATGAGATGAATGTGCATTTAATGAATGATTATGAGCTTGATGGTGTGGATATTTTGAATGGTTAGTCTTTAATTCTTGTTGTTTTTGGCTTGCGACCCATTTATAAATTTTGGGCTTGCTAGCTCTTATTAATCTTGGACCACAGGTCGTTATTATTGTTATGAGACTGTGTATCCAATTAGTTAGGCCCATGTGCCAACTAATATTGGATACATGTTACATATGGGACTAATTGAATATGTAAGAAGAGGTAAAGACCATAGACATGGAGCATTGTATTATTCAATACTAGGTCCCATAGTAAAAATCAACAATCGTCCACACTGCTGTATATATGTTTATTTGCATGTTAGAATTATGGTAAAATGTATGCAATATATCTATGATGAGACTTGTGCATGTTAAACCCCTCGTTAAAATATTAAATCATGTTTATAATTCGTCTTCCATCATCATTAAAGTAAAAATGACAGTCTCTCATTGATCTCAACTTGTTAAGTACACTCAATGCTAATTTATTAGGGATATGTCTGACACTATGAAATATTAGATATTTCTGAATGATGGATTTGAATGCATATTAAACTAACATATAAGATGTGTGAAGATAAATAGTTGTCGCTTAATGATCTATAAGTTATATGAAAATATAATTGATTATAGTATCTATCCAAATATTTTATTGAGATTTGTTGAGTACACTCAAGGTCTAGATATGGCAAATGGAATCCTAGCTCACTAGGAGTCAAACGGATTCTATTAATTTATGTGAGATGATCATAAATTTTAATTAAAAAGTGAGAATATAATTAATTTTGTAAAATATCATATTAAATTAATTAATGCATTTATCAATACATATTAATTCTTTTTTTTTTTTTTCATTTATAGTTTTGAATAATGAGTAACTATATGAATTTGAGAGGTATACTAGATACCAACATATTGATTGAGCCAAATTTTTTCAATTGGTACCTCAATTTGAGAATTGTTCTCAGGCATGAGAAAATTGGTTGTGTCCTTTAACAACGCTTTCCAGAGATACTGATTGAGGAAGATGATGCTTCTTATAAACATATTGATGACGATAATAATGCAACGGTGTAATGTTTGCAATTATACCACCTGAGTTGCAAAAGTAACATGAGGGTATGTATGCTAACATTATGTTTTTTCATCTCAATGAGTTGTATGATGAACAATCACCTGTGGAAATATATAAGATTTCTAAGCAACTATACCGATGCAAAATGACGGAATGATCTTCAATCAATGCTCATGTACTGAAGATAGTTGGCTACACTAAGAATTTGTATCAATTGGATTCAGTCATGAACCATGAATTAAGTATTGACTTAGTTTCGTAATCTCTGATAGAAAGATATTCATGATTTAATATGAATTTTAACATGAATAAGATTGAGTGTACACTCTTTGAGTTACTAAACATGTTTAATTCCATTAAGCCCAACATCAAGGCTAATAGTGGGCAAATCTTGGTCATTGATTCCTTTAAGGGTACTAAGAGGAAGTCTAAAGAAGGTTTTGGGAAAGCATCTGAGATGACTAAGGTGGTCAAAGCAAATAAGGATAATACCAAGTCTGATGACCATTGATATCATTGTAGAATGAAATGTCATTGAAAGATTGCAAGGCTTACTTTATAAGCTTGAAAGGAAATAAGTCTTTTGAAGCTTCTACTTTGGATATCTTTATTATTGAGGTTCATTAGCTTTTTGGGTATTGGATACCAGATGTAGATCTCATATTTATATAAATATGTAGAAAATAAATAGAAGCAAACCATTGCAGAACATAGAAGTTTATCTATACATTAGAAATTGAGCAGTTGCTACATTACTTGTAGGAACATATTTTTGCCATTTCCTTCAAGCTTAGTATTAAAATTAGAGAAATATTTTTTGATTTCATTATTATCAAGAACATTATTTAAATTTTATGTTTGGACATGAATTATTTCTCAGTTAATATTAAGGACAATTGTTGTTTCTTTTATCTTGATAAGATAATTAATGATGAAGGTAAATTACAAAATGACATTTATATTCTAGATATTAAGTTAGATCTATTATGATTTATGAATATAGAAAATAAAATGCATAAACTGATAACCTAAATAATACATATCTTGGCACTATAGACTAGGTCACATAAATGAAAAAATTAGTTTCAAATTACATAAAGATTGATGTTTTGGGGTCAAGCGATTTTAAATTATTTGACAAATGTGAATCATGCCCACTAGGCGAAATGATCAATTCTCCTTTTACTGAAAAGGGAACAAGAGTTGCAAATTACTAGGCCTAATACATATTGATGTATGTGGATCTATATGAATTGCTGCTAGAGGAAGTTTCTCTTATTTCATCACGTTTATTGATGATTATTCTAAATATGGTTATATATACTTGATGAAATTCAAGTATGAAGAACTTGAAAAATTCAAAAAATTTAAGCTAGAAGTAGAGAAATAAATAAGATATTCTTACACTAAGATCTGATCGAGATAGAAAATGTCTTAAAGATAAAATTTTAAATTATCTAAAGGAGAATGTGATTATCTCACAGTGGACTCCATCCATTCACCACAAAATAATGTTATATCTAAAAGAAGTGCACTAAATTGGATAAACTAGAGTCTAAGTCTAATAAATTCATATTTTTGGGATATCCAAAAGAGACAATTGGATATAAATTCTATAATTCAAATAGAATAATGTCTTCGTCTTAAGACATGCCATCTTCCTAGATGAAGAGTTCATTTTAGGAAAGGATAGTGAGAAATTAGAAGCTGAAAAGGTTCAAGAGTCCCAATAAATAATTGACCAAGTAGATGAACTTGAGTTTGCTCCACACATGTTGATGGAAAAACTCTTGATCAGGAAGTAGAGACTCCTCAGGATACTTTGATTCAACATAAGTCTAGTAGGTTCATTCGACTTCCTAGATGGTACAAATTCACGATTACTATTAGGCATTACTAATCGAAGATGATGAACCTCCTAGAAGGTACAAAATCATGATTACTATTAATGATGAATCTCCACACATGTTGAGGGAAAAACTCTTGATCAAGAAGTAGAGACTCCTCAGGACACTTCGACTCAGCATAAGTCTAGTAGGATCATTTGACTTCCTAGAAGATACAAATTCACTATTACTATTAGACATTACTAATCGAAGATGATGAACCTCCTACTTATGCAGAAACAAAGTTAAGTATTGACTCAAAGAGATGGCAAGATGCCACAAAATTCGTGATGAACTCAATGTCAATATGGATGAAAACACAAGAAAAATGTCGATATTGATGGAAACAGCCGTACATACAAAACAAAGCTTGTAGAAAAATTTTATAAACAAAGACAAATAGTTGACTTTGATGAAACATTTTCACATGTACTCATGTTTAAGTCCATTCGGATTTTGCTTGCTATAGTTGCATATCATGATTATAAGCTATGACAAATGAATGTCAAAACTACATTCTTTAATGGGAACTTGCACGAAGAATATTTATATTACACAACTCAAAGGTTTTGAATCCAAAGATGTTAACAAGGTATAGAAATTTGATTGATCCATATATGAATTTAAACAAGTCTTAAGGAGCTGAATTTGATGAGACAATAAAAAAGACCGTATGTACAAAAAGACAAGTGGGAGCGCTGTTGTGTTCCTAATATTATATGTAGATGACATTATTAATGAAAAACGACATCCTCATGCTTCGATCAATGAAATTATGATTGTCAAAGAATTTTCCATGAAAGATATATGAAAAGCAACCTAATCTCTAAAGATTGATCAAGAAGATTGCTTGAATCATTCCAATCTACATAAATAAAATCTTAAAAAGATTTTATATGAAGAAGATAAACTGAGTGTTCATGGATACATTGATGCTAACTTTCAGTCAGATTAGGATGATAGTGAATCTCAATTAAATATGTGTTTACTCTTAATAATGGAGCGGTTAGTTAAAAAGGTTCCAAATAGGTAACATCAGTTGATTCAATAATAGAAGCTTAGTCATTATTGCTTCATAAGCAAAAAAAAAAAAAAAAAAGCTGAGGCCTGAATCATGAAGTTCTTTAATAAATTTGGAATATTTTCTAATATTGTTGATCTCATACATCTGTGTTGTAATAACAATGGAGCTATCACGCAAGCGAAAGAACAAATGCCTCATTAATGATCTAAATATGTGTTAAGGTGATATCATCTCATTAGAGAGATCGTATAAAGAAATGATAGAAAGAAAGAACGAATTCTCACAAGTGATAATATTGCAGATCCATTGACAAAGAGTTGTCACAACATAAACATGATTGTCAAGTAAACTCTTATAGTGTTAGATATATAAGTGATTAAATCTAGTACAATTGGGAGTTTGTAAGTGTGATACCCTGGGTTGAATCGATTTTGGACGAACAACTTTTAATATGATTAATATATTTTATTTATGACATATCTATTATTTAATTGAATTATTATTCTTAAAAAATTAATCAATAGAGGCTATAGATTTAAGTTTTGGTAACTTGTTAATCACAAGGAGTTGTAATTGTGAGAAACAAATTATATATGGTTGAATCTTAAATTATCAATGATCGTAAGTAATAACGAAATATAAATATCGTTATTACAGATAGACGCTCGTGTGACATTTCCCACTTATTAAGTGAATAGCTGATCTCACAAGTTAAATTTAGTGATATTTAAATGGACTCGTGAATATTTTGTTAAGAGAACAAATTGGAGACCCACATGGATAAATATTTGAGCATAAATTGTTAGTCTTTAATAGTTGGTAGTGGAATTGGTTCTTTGACTTAAGGTCATTATAGTACCTTGTATGATGTCATTCATACTTTGCTGATGTCGAATGTTGCTTTGTCAAGAGTCAGTTAAGGTATGTCAAGATTTATATGAAGATTGTGAATTATCAATACATGATTCGCCATTCTTATATAGTAAGAGTTTATAATCTACATTTCATTCGATTAAATTGATAACGAAATCTTTGGCCAACGAAATTTCATAAGTCGAAAAGAAATTTGACGTTTATTGACTTAAGCACGTGAAAAAAATTATGATCGATCATTGAAATTGTTACACTTTCATATCTCGTAATTGATCATATGATATTGACGAAATAATTATCCTTTCACTGCAAACAAATAAGTTTTATTTTATCACACCCCGTGACATTTTTCATCACATGTATTCCCTGACACATTACTAGATGTTAATTTAGGACGACGAATGTGAATTAATTAATTTGAGTAAATTAATGATATATTAAAATAGAACTTTAATTTATCTTATTTTTATTATATCAAAATCATAATTCACATCGTCCGACAACGTGATCGAAAATCTAATGGGCCTACACAAAAGGTAGAACTAAAAGAATGATATTATGAAATAATTAATTCACAAGTGTTAAACATTTGTAGAATTAATTAATTGAATTGTTTATTAATGAGTTTCAGTTAATTGATTAGCTTAATTAACTTATGTGCTAAGTTTAATTAATTAAATTTTGGATTGGCCTATGCTCAATAGGTGGGTCAAGCTCACATAAGTTTTTATTAATAAATGGTTCGGATTTGAAAAATCATAACACATTTTTTACAATATCATAATCTTGCTAGAAAAAGACGGAGAAATCATAATCTTCCACTCTTGTAATTCTGTGTGGATTACGATTGAAGGTTGAACAATTGAGGTATGAAAAGATCATAATAGATCAAGATTCACAAAGATAAGCAAATATCATCAATGTTCGTGATCAAAATTTTCAAATGAGGTTGAAGGATTTACCAAAATGTATAATTCTAATTACGATTTCTATCTAAACACGAAGCCAAAAAGGAAATTGAAATTATTTTAAATTACGCTGTGCAAGACTAATAAAATTCCCAACATACGGTACTATGTTTCGCGTACTCATCCCACTTGGTAGGGTGGATGCAGACATTTTAGGTTGTGGGGTACAATCAAACCCTGTACAAATCAAATACTCTGTTCTTGATTTTTGAATAATTCATATTTGACTTGAAACAATGTAGATTTACATTTTTTAAAAAATATTTTTTTCATTAATATTTTTCTAATCATTTTCATCCATTTGATTTCGAAGAGTCATTTTATTAATATTTTGTTCATCACAAGAAAATGTATATTTACGTTTAAAAATCTTATAATGTATTTGATACAAACAATCAATTCAAGTAATTGAAAGGAAAACATATAACTACTATTCAATACTAATAGTCAATCAAATAAACACAATTCGTTAAATATAAGTCAAATTGGATATAATAAGTTCAGACACATTCTATATACACAGTTTGATATGAGAAAATGCAAATCTAAGTTCTCATTACTTGAAAATTTGATTGGAAAGTGAAAAATTGTAGTAAATGTGATAATTTGTAGAGAAATTATATACAAATTTTAAAAAATTAGAAACATTAATATTTTGTTTAAAGGCGTGAAGAAAATAGTAAAAGAGAACAGGAGAAAAGAGAAAAATTCAAATTTATTGTGATTTTGCCCATATTTGATGAATATTAAAATCAAGAGAAAAGAGAAAATATTATTTTATTAAAAAATGTGTTGTTGAAAATGACTAGAAGAATGAGAATGAAAAAATTATGTGTGTCAAACATGGACTTAGATTGGATTGTCTAGTGAAAAATCGAGCTAAACTTGACCTTGGATTAGTGTAAATGTGGACTCGATCCATCCATGGAAATGGAGCCGGGGCTCAGCCATATTTACAATTATTTACCGTTATTGGAAATTCTCTGATACTTTGTGTTAAAAATATGGATAATTCTATTTGTACATTATGCCATCTATAATGGATGACATAATGTACAAGTAGCACGACCCTACACAAGGGGTTACACCCCTCTCACATGGGGGTGGAACCCACTTTAATAAAAAAATATTATTCAAGTGGGTTCCACCCCCCATGTGAGGAGGTGTAATCTTTTGTGTACATCTTTTGATGTACAAGTAGATAATTTCAAATATAAAATTGATAGATATGTTGTGGGGACATCCGAAGTAAAAGAATAATAATATAATCTTCCTTTAATTCTCCACCAATAGTGTCATTGCTATCACCCATGGTGTGGCACTAAAGAAGAAGATGACATGAACTGGTGAAATCAAAGGTGGCCATTGATTTTAGATAAAATGTAAACTTCTACCATAACCCTCTTTTCTCTTATCTTCCCAATTAGAAAATATGCAAAAAAAAAAAAAACAAACATGGATATTTACAGCAGATATTTTTTTTAGCAAAATCAAGAAAACCCATAATTTTATTTTATTTTTTATTTTCGTGCAAAAGTATATTTGATGTATAAATATCTCACACTATAAAGACAGATTGATGATAATGGCGGATTCTACGAGAGTAAAAGCCTCAACGGCTCAACTACAACTACTTTTCTTACAGCCAATTTTTTTGTTTTAGTCCCCACAATATCTTCCTCTCCCATAATTCCCACCTTTGCAATTTGTTTCTTTCTAGGCGATATAATCTAGAATACCCATAAGGCAAAACCCCCCAAGATGCTTTAAAATTTATTTTATTTTTATTCAGAAGTAGAACTTTTTCTTTTTCTCGTTCAATTGAATAGAAAATGGCTGTGGCTGTGGCTGTGGCTATGGCTTCCACTGGAAGTAATTTTGGGCTTCACAGTAATTTGAAAGCTATTGAAAAACAATCCATTTCAAAGGCTGCCCCTTTGAGATGCTTCTTTAGTTTGGATCCAGTTCATCCTTCATGCATTATACCCAAAAGGAGGTAATTCATTTATATCAGCATTTATCTTAGTGTGTGTTTGGTTATAGATACAGAAATTGCTTTTTCTCCTTTGTTTGAATTTTTGAATCTTTCTGTGATTTGAGTTTACTCATTCTGATTTTTGTATATCTTAAACTTGTTGTATTTGTCGTTAGCTTAAATTTTGGACTCCCAGGTTAGGCTTGCTCTGTTAATCATTTGTATTCTTGATTAATTGGTTGTATTTTCTTGAGTTTGGATTTGTTGAGGAAAAAGAGTATATTATAAGAGCATTGAATTTTTATTTTTTTTCTTTTCCATTATCAGTGCATAAATTTAGTTATCTTTGATGCTCAAGATTTAGTTTTTAGCTAATGTAAATCTTTGATTGTTTAAAAATAGCTGTTGTAAAGCCTAAAATATAAATTATATTTCCTTTTTCACTTATTTAAATGCCGGTGGTTTCGTTATTGTTTTTTTGAATGAAGTTCCTCCAGCTGGAAATTATCCTCTGGATTGGCTAAATTTGTCAACGACTGTAAACAATTCAGTAGAAATTATCAGAATCGTAATTACAAAAATAATGTATCCCGATTCATAAATTTAACTGCATAGCTCAAGACACTTGACTTATTCAGTTGCAACTTCCAAATCCTTCCTATGAAGTCCTTTTATGTCCGGTTGTCTTGTTTCAGCTTGTCATTTTCTGCGAGTACAATTATTGGAAAAGCGACTCCGGCCACAGCTGTTGAGGTATCAAAAACTGTTTATTGCTTCAATTATTTTTTCGTTTTGAGTATTTAACTGCTCATTACTCATTGCTAAAATAGCTAGTTTGATTGTGGAAATTGGCAAAGCAGGGTGGAAATTCTCAAGAAACTGATACAGTTCCAATGCCCAGTGTTCTAATAGATCAAGACTCAGATCCAGATGCTACAATCGTAGAGATAACTTTCGGGGATCGTCTTGGGGCTCTTCTCGACACAGTATGACGTCATCCTTTTAGTGCATGTTTAGTATGCACTACTGCATATATAGGACTAGACCCTATAATTTTTCTTGTTTAATACTTTACTATCCAATTCTCCTTAAAACATGCCATTGTCTACATTTCTAGGTTCTACATAGTTGGATCTAAACAGGATTCTATAGTTGGTTATCAACATTAATTTCGCAGAAGATATTTGGTGCCTGTTACGTGATTGTTGGCCTATGTGTTTCAGATGAATGCTCTTAAAAATCTTGGACTGAATGTTGTCAAGGCAAATGTCTACCTTGATTCATCTGGGAAGCACAACAAATTCGCTATCACTAAAGCGTAAAGTTTAATCCTGGAATCCTCTTTTATAAGCTCTTTACATATAAATATTCTGCTTTCTTTTGTTTGCGGAATTCTCTGTTAATGAAGTCAATATTTTTATGGACTATGTGGATTTAGATGTCTGATAGTGCCAACTCCATGTCATGTTCCATTGTTCCTGATCATTTAGACATAAAAAAACATTCAGTTTTGGGACAAACGGACTGCTATCCTTTTCTTAAAGGCTCAAACTTGAGGTTCTTGTCAATAATATTTGCCTATAGCCTTGGAAATGTCAGAAATAGTATGTGAGACATACAATTCATATCGGCTCGACTTCTGTACTCCTCTCTAATGTCTTGTTTGCCTGAGCTTGAAGTATGTGTCAAAGTTCACTAGCTCGGTTGTCAAACATACACGTGCGAATAGAGAATCACATATATTTTCTAAAATTTATAGAAGAAAAGTATTTATTGTGAGTTTGTGGAATCCAAACCTGGAAAAGTTTCTAACTTTATTTCTAAATTCTTCAATTAATTATATCAGTTGATAAAAGTTAATTTTTATTTTTATTTTATTTGTATTTTTTTTGGTGATTTTCATTATCTTTATACGGGGCTTGTTTACAGTTCAACAGGGAGAAAGGTTGATGAACCCGAGTTGCTCGAGGCAATACGTTTGACAATAATTAACAATCTGATAGAATATCATCCGGTATTCTTCTGTTAATGAAATTTCTAATAGATTACCTCTTGCATGGCTTTTATTCTGTAATTTTATTACTAATTCTGAATGAGTTTTCCAGGAGTCAAGTTCACAGTTGGCTATGGGGGTCGCATTTGGTGCCATACCACCAATTCAAAAGGTATTTACCCCTCATTATTTGTCTGACTGTTAAGGGATATCTAACACATAGAATAAAAAAAAATATATTAATCAACATATAAAGACTTGAACCACTCATCTTAATAAGGTTGACGTTTTAAGATGAAACCTATGAATCTTAATATGTATTGGAGCGTATTAAGCTCCAACAAGCAATTTAATTCGACTAAGACTCATAATGAGTACTTAGGTTTCAAGATTGGTGCTCTCATATGACTCATCATCTTGTGAGGGTATGTTAAGTGATAATCCTTCATTGAATAAAGATGAAAATATTAATGCTTGAAGTATTCATCTTAATAAGGTTGTCTTAATAATGACTACGTCTTTCTCTTTATAGTTTGGGTGTATATTTAATAATTTAGCAATTAAATTTCAACACAACAATCAAATAATTCTCAATTGACTTGTCGAGAAAAAAATGAAGTTTGAACTTTAATTTAAAGCTCATATGAAAACAAGTCGAGCTTGAACAACTGGTTGGTATGATATAATTTGGATTTTGCCAAAAGGTTGTATCGGTATTATTACCATAAGTATATCAAGAACGTGGATGAGCGTAACATCATGCATGGAATTTTATTTACACACAAATAGTCAACCTCTCTGATCCTGATCAGCTAACAGTTTACTCAATAATTGAGCATTACTTCCTTTATGGTTATGTCTCATGCAAAAATGGACATTTATTTGAAGATTAAAATTTATTGCAAGTATGTTAATTCGTCTGATTGTCTTTGTGCAGATTGATGTGGATATAGCAACCCATATCACCGTCCATGAAGATGGTCCTGAACGAAGGTACGTACTTAGAGCATGTCAATATTGCACGCATTTAGCAGTTGAACTAATCACTGGATTAAGTGTGTGCTCGGCAAGCTTAAAAAGAAAAAGTAGAAGTGTGTGCTAAAAACATTTGGACTACTATTTGTTTCTTATTTTTAAGTAAAAATGTTACTTATCTTAAACTTACTATCTAAATAAATAACTTGCCTCTTTCCAACTTTGACCTATAAAAATTATCGTAAAAACTGACATATTTACGCACAAGTATACTTTTTAAGCTTAGCTAGAAACGCTCCAAATGATGGTTGATGAGTGCTGTAGGAGATGGAGATCCTATTACATATATTATACGAAGACTTTCAATGTTTAAATTCTTATTTTAGGAAAAGTAAATAGGATTTATTTAATATATTTCCTAGTATTTTATTAGTTTTGTCTTACTTAAATTTGATTAGTTTAAAACCAATATAAAGGGGATTACGCATTGTAATAGTTAGACTTGATTATTGTATAAACTCATATTTTTCCCCTCTAATTTCTCTATTTTATCTCCCCTTTCTCCCTCTCTCTCTCAAGTCTCATTTGCTTGTTGTCAATCTTCATTACAAGCAGCTTATTTCCTTACTTTGATAGCATGTTGGTGCTAATTAAAGGATTTTATATATAAGTATTCCAATATTGGCAGCTTACTCTACGTGGAGACAGCAGATCGTCCTGGATTACTCGTGGATCTTGTAAAGATCATTACTGAGATAAACATCTCTGTTGAATCTGGAGAGTTCGATACAGAGGTAAATAACTAGTTTAAGACAATAATATCGTCAATGATTACACTATGGTAGCTGTAGCAATAGAAACAGCTGCCATTTTCATCTCATGGAACTTTCGAATTTTGGTGCACAGGGTTTGTTGGCCAAGGCAAAGTTTCATGTAAACTACAAGGGAAAAGCTATTATCAAACCCCTTCAACAGGTATGCCCGGTTATTGTAAAAACATGCTTTTTACGATGATTTGGAAACTGCAATTTATCGGTCTAATCCCAAATAATGCATTTGATCTTATAAAATGCTGCTACAGGTTCTTGCGAATAGTTTGCGTTATTTCTTAAGGAGGCCAACCACTGAAGAATCGAGTTTTTGACAAGGTGATGACATGAGAAGAAAAAACTTGGTTAATTATGTATTTTGTTAGTTCTAAGAATCAGTTTATGTTAATAAATTGCAGCTTAAAGCGGAAATTACTTGAACTATTACTCTAAAATATATATGTAAAATAGTTATAATCTGTACATTTCTGTAGTTATCCTAGTTTTTTTTTTTTTGTCGATTTACTTGAAAAAATGAAAATCAATTTAATTTAAGTTATTAAAAGTGGAAGCTTGCCTTTTCTTGTCCTGAAATGCGGGCATATAATTCAGCTTATCCGATAAAATGAGAAAAAATTAACTATGTTTGGTGTCTATGCTCAGACATTTTAACGTAGTGTGGTCCCAAATACCATTATCATATTAGTTATGGTACCATTTTTAGAAGAAACAACATGGCAATCGCTATCTTATGAACAGCTTGATATCTACTGGAATCCAGTCATTTTGGAAGAAACTTAAAAAAAAAAAAAAAAAAAAAAACTAAATTGGGCCAAGCTAAATAATGCAAAAGCATATAAATAACTAAATTGGGTGGCTGCTGATAAGGTTTATGAGGTATTCCTTTTATGGTGAAAACTTATGGTCCACTGGCTGTGGAAAGGGACAAGGGTCCTTTCATCATCATTATATGAAGTGCTAAAGCAGAATGAATATATAGGTACAACTTGTAGTATCCAACAAATGGACTTTCTTCAATTTTCTAGCCAATTGAATAATAATTTTGATTTTGATTTCTTTTGGGTCATCAAACTTTACTTTTCACCATTCTGTCACGGTTTTTTTTCAAATTACTTAATTGACAGTTATACCACAACAAAGATTCAAAGTAATCTTTGCATGACATGCCAACTTACCCTCACACCATGTAATAGAAGTATTAAAAGTTAAAACAATTTACGAATTTTAATTAAAAAATAAAATAAAATATCATGACACTCATTTTGCTATTTTTGATTTTTAGAGTTCCACATATCGCTTGTGGCGCAGAAGATATTATTCACAGTATGACTGCTAACTAAGTAATTTTCGTTAGCTTTTAAGACGATATGTGATGAAATGGGGCATAATGATGAATTTTGAAACTAAATTGAAGCCCAATGACTCAATTAAACAAATTAAAGTTTAGTATTTGCTCCAATTCAGATTACACTTACAGTTCAGTGACTACAGATTAATTTACCCTGTGGGTCCTTGATAGAGCTCGGGATCTCTCGAGAAATTGATGTTTTCGCCATATTTGGCACATCCATTAAAATAAAAACAATACTGAGATGATTAGCATGAGCTCTATGAGAGGATGATTAATAAATAGTCATTTTTTTAATAAAATGAATTCGACATGAATGATGAAATTTTAAAACGTATACAAATGAAAATTTTTCATATTATTGATTCCAACCCACGTACCAAAAATGCCAAATATATATTCCTTCTTATCTCTTTGTTTGTTCTAAATGGAAAGCATGGGAAGGCAGGACGAGGTTTCTAAGGGCCATAGTCTATGTAATCAAAACCAAAAAAGACAAATCAAACTTCTACTTTCTGGTAAGTGTATTTTTGTGCACTTATTCGGTCTATATTACTAAACTTTTATGTCATTTTAGTATTGGATTTTACTTAATCCGTTTATAAGCAATTGGAAAAGAAAGAAAAATAAATCGGCTAATGGATGGAAGTTTGTGAACTAATATGCATTTGAGTAAAAATTGAAGCACTAAATCGAAATAATTTAATGTGGAGAATCAAGATGGAAAAAATGGCTGAAAGGAAAATTCTTGAAGTTTCTATAATTGGGCAGTCGTCCAGACCAAGTCGGGAAAAAAAATTATGCTTCTTTCAAAATTCAATTCCAACAAGGAAACTTTTGCTTGGGCCATGATATGCACGATTTTTGGAAATCTTTTGGACTTTAGATGGATATAAATAATAACTCTCAAAAAATAATTAGGGTGTGAAGAATTAATTGCAAAAGGATGGCAAAGAACAAATCAAGATCAATCCAAAAAATTAAGATTGAATTCAAGAATTTCCGGGTGATGAACAACATTTATATCTTTTGGTTTTTTTTTTTACAACATGTTGGCTATATTTATTTGTGCTAGGAGCGAATAACCGTGTAATATGAATTTTTAATCTTTATTTATATATACTTGAATATTGAACACACGTTTTTAAATATTGAATGATTTATATGATTTTCTTTTCTCCACAATTATTATGCATGATAGTTGTGTGAATGTGGTAGCCTATTTTATGCATTCGAAAGAATGGAAATATGTTCGACATATACAAATTGTCATATGGTCCGATAGTGATAGAAATATACCACTATGCTATATGTAAATCTTTAAGTGTTCATAAAAATTCATGCACTCTTGCGTGTTCGCATCCATCATAAAAATATAGTTGGGTCATATATGAGAGTATGTTTAACGTTACTCGAGTGCTTTTGTTTAATAAAATAGGATCATTGATTCGTCAAAATTCAATCGTGTTGTTAAAGTGTAAAACTAATGTTAAAATTGATTATTATATAAGAATTCAGGATCCCAATGCGTTTGTCATCTATTAAACACATAAATTTACATTTAATATAATTTGTATTTAGTTTAGTTAATTTATTCACAATTACATAAGTAGATTAGTTTATTCATAATTTTGTCACATCAAACACATCATATTATTCTTGTTTCGGTCAAAGTCGTGATAATTAAAATTAAACTAATCAATCTCTGTGGAACGATATTGAACTCAAAATGCACTTTATTACTTATTAACGAACCGTACATTTACGGTAATTTTAATTCGAAGTATATTTTCGTGAACACGTTTTTTACGTCGTTATCGGGGATTGAGTTTTAATTTGATTTTAATTACATTGGCACTAATTCGGACTTTTACTTGTATTATTAGTTTCGTTCCATTTTAGTTTTTTTTTTCTCTTTCTTTTTCAGAATATATAGAAGAACAAAAATAACCAGGATAAAAGATGACCGTTGTTGATTTCAACAAAATGCTCGTATGTTACTTTATTATAAGGCAACAATAATTGGCAACTCAAAAAATTGATGAAGGAGATATGTTTGTAGGAGACTTCATTATAAGACAACAAATACGCGATATAAAAACAGAATGCGAACTTAATGAAATTGTCTTGGGTGACTTACCCATTACATTATTTCTTTCACTACAATTTGATGTGGATGATTTGTCTATGTGATTATTTCTTCCACCGGTTAGTCATGGATGTCAATTTAGGAAATCAAGCCAAAATAGTGTCTACTATAGCGTTGAAAAACTTGCCACTTATGATGATATTTGTTTGAATTGAGAATAGCTTTAGCTAGAATTGGACAACATTGCATCTTATACTTTTAATTGAGTGCTTATTCATGTTGGACTTGTTTACTTGAGCACATAGCCATCATCGACTTATCACTTATGTCGGAGCATGACTTGATTATGTGGATTTAATTGTTTATGTGTTGACCTAAGTTTAAATAAAATCTCCAAATCATTTATATAAGCAGTTTGATGGTGGGTAGGTTAGTGCTTGTGTTTATAGAAATTCGATGGTTTGGAGTTCTTGAATCAAATCTTTGGTTGAAGGAGTCTAGAGCGGACACTGATAAAAAATAAAATCTCAATTTTATATCAAAAGAAAATGTGATACATCTTACACTTCTCGTTGAAACCTTTATGACTCGAATTATTAAGCATATTAGGGTATTTAAAATCTGGTGCCCTATGGTTATCTGGCTTGAAAGTTATCGGCTTAAAACTCGCTACATGGATCATTTAGATAGATTAATGGAGAGAATTTTTGCACATAAGATGTCAGAAAAAAAGAAAGAAAATACCAAAATATATATTCATAGTGAAAGAAAGAAAGGTGATTTAAATTATTAAAGGTGAGAGGTGCTCGGTAAAGATTTTGAGATTTGAACTCTAGAGACTGGCGGTGTAACTTTGAGAAATTCTTAACATCTCTCTTATAGGTGTACAAGTATCTAATTATGATCACTTTGTGTGGAAAATGCTTTTTAATGATTATTAGGAACCCACACGTGCGAAAAATATCTTGGAATTGGAGTGAAGAGCATAAGGTGTGATTTTGCATGAGAGGTGTGAGGAAAAATTGACCACACACGGATTGTGATTATGATTAAATCAACAATACTTAATTGGTTGTGTTCTAGTATGGGTGTGAGTTCAATATTGGCTAATCCTATACACAGCAAGTCGAGCATCGGATAAGTAAAAAATTATTTTTGATGTTGTTTGGATCTTTCTAAAGTGTTTTTTAAATTTGAACTTGGGCATATGGTAAGTCGTTTAACGTTGAATTTGTTATTGGAGATTTTTTTTAGGTAAGTAATATGATTTATTTCCAAGTATTGTTGTGTTTTGTTTTGTTCAAGGACGAATAAAAATTTTAGTTTGGGAGTGTCTGATAAATTCCCTCCCCTCCCCTCCCCTCCGCCCCCTAAAAAAACTTATTTCTCACCATGTTTCTTATCAAGAGAGCAAGACAAAACATTTGTTTTGAACGTTAAACTAGGCATACATAACAGGGATTAAAGGAATAAAAATCTGAGACTTATGTACTTCCTTAGAGAATGAAATTAGATATAGCTCATTTTTCGACTGATAAATAATTGTCCTAAACTGGCTCTACTGATCGGCACTGTACTTGTGTTGAATGGTTAATTACTCCACCAACTGGGTTAAGCGATTTATTCTGACCGTGGTGATTGTCCATTCTTGAATAATGACAATAGTACACCTAAATATATATTGGACTGGATCAAGTAAAATGTTGATTAATTTATAGCGAGATTGCTCTAAGAAATTAATCACATATGACTTTCTTATCAATTCCCTAAATTCGCTATGAGGTAATGGTTTCTATTCATAAACTTTAAGTTCTTTGATATGCCAAATGAGTGAGATGAATTAATTATGATCATCACATTGGTATGTTAGGAGCTGATAGAAATCGAAGTAGTAAATACGTATTCGCATTGGTAACCGTCTCCTATAGAACCTATAGGTTAATCAGTCCATTTGAGTATTTTCTTTAGAATGCAGTTTACATCTTAGCAGTATTTTGGTGGAAGTCCAAATCATTAATTCTATGATAAAGAAACAATAAAGAAAATAGGAGATGCAACTACTGTAACAATTAAAAGGGCAAAAAAATCATTTAGTCATGATCTAATTATTCGACGTCCGAGTGAGGATTGATGGCAAGTTAAGAAGATATAAATTGTAGGGAATTAACTTATATTACTTCTGTGATCTTTGCATAGTACTCCATTCGTCTCATAAAGATCTCATAAGTCACTTTACTTATTGAAGCATATATATATATATATATATATATATATATATATATATATATATATATATTTTTTTTTTTTTTTTTTATTTTTTTTATTTTTAATTTGTGTGAAAATAGAAACAAGTCTATCATTATAGAACGGATGTAGCATAATAGTTCAGTTTCTCTTCTTTAGTGGAATAATTGGAAACTAGTAATTATGGTGGACGGTCTTGGATTAGTTTTATTGAGAATAAGTATCGTAGTTTAATTATATAAGTCCAATCAGGTATTTTTGGTAGTTTCAGTAAAGGTTCTAGACATATTTCTTAGTAATAAAAGTTCCAAGGGTTGCATGTGTAAGACTGACAAAATAGAGTTAGAAGTTTAGTGGGAGAGAGAATCAAAACATAGTCCTATAAATTGAATTGTGGAGGATGGCCGTCCACCTTAGAAATTTTGATTGCTTGGTCTTTTCTTATTCTGCTGTACAAACTTTTTATCTTAATTTGTCTTTGAGGTGCCTCACTCGCCAAGAGCAGTTGTACTTTTGGAAAATATCAAAGAAGATCCAAGGGTGGGAAGCTTTTGTACAAAATCTTTCGATGATTGATTGATGTAACATCTCTGTAGCAGATATCTAAACGGTCAACTTGTTAGTCTACTTTTCAGAGGTCATACCTTCTTACTTTTCAAAAAATTAAATGTCATTAGCTTATGATTGATGGAGTGACACCTAGGAGGAAGCTCTTTGATTATCAGGATGAGCCATGTATCCTTTCATCCAACGGTGACCACTCCTCATCTTCTATTATAAAATCTCATTTGAAGGTAAGACAACTTTACACACTCAAAGTAAGATTGCTTACTCATTTTACTCTCTATAAACCCCATGTGTTCGAACACTATTGTGGCTCATGTTCGTGAACGTTTCGCAAGCGTACCCGATCGTTGACAAATAATAGAATTGTGAGTTGTGAGCATTGTCCTATAAGGAATAACTTCTAATTCAAGTATACTAGCCTTGTATTGAATTCGAATTATGTGACACAAAAGAAATTTGTGATTTGTGATTTTGCTAAATTATTCTAAAAAATATAAAAAAAAAATTTGTTGTTTGTATCATATTATGGATGATTGTAATGAATTTCGAGTCCGCCTATTGGTACATATTTCAATTCCCAATTATGTAATCTAGTTCCGTTCATACGTTCTTGAAAATCGATAAAACTAATGTATTTAACTTTCTTTTCCAAAATAAATTAATTTTATTCTAATTATAATCGAGTCTATTCCTAATATGAATTCGAATAATTAGAATGTATTAAATTTTAAATTATCTATGTGATTGCATAAGTGATATTGTAACTCAAATATCTATTGTCCATGTGTTAATCTTGTCGAGTTCTAAAGTTATTGTGAACATCTCAACACTACAATAATTAACTAATTATCTAATTGGTAATCAAGCAATTAAATAATACAATGCAAAATTAATAAAGAAACGTATAAATAAAATACTAGTCTTGAATTGAAATAAATAAATAATATAGTTCATCTTCATCCAATATAATTATGGATTTCTAGCATGATTTTATATAAATTACAAGAAGAATAATGAAAAATCATCACCTAGATCATGAAAGAACGCAAAATATATTGATCTTCAATCCCAATGTTGAAAATTTCAAAATCTTGATATAATTGGCCCTCAAGTCTTACTAAGGTTTAATCTCCCCCCTCAAAATATGTCAATTGACCTTCTATTCTTGATAAATTTGATTATATAATATAGTAATTAGAGGCTAGAGATAGTTCCCCAATATTTTGGCCAAGCTTTTATATTTATAGGAGCCCTAAACAGGTAAAAAATTGCATCAAAATTTAATTGAATAAAGAACTCTGTTGAGATATTTTCACGAAGTTTTATTTCAGTACCCAGATTTGTTTCTTTTTCAATTTAAGTTCATTCTTGAGATATTTTCATGTAATTTCGATCCTTTAGCTTCCATTTAAGTTCGAATCAACTATTGGAAATATGAAATTTAATTCCGAAATTGTATTTCCTGATTTTTCGCTTGTTTTTCACTCTTTTTGCCGATTCAACCACTTTATGCCGAGTTTTTCCTAACAAACGAAATTAAACTACAATTCATCCAACTTAACAACAAATACTTTAGTTTAATAGTCTAGATAAGTGTACAGAATACACTTACCAGCTTACGTCTCCCGTACCCTATACACCCAAATATATTCATGCAAATTGACTGATTTGATCGTCGAAGTGCTTGTAGTCGCCTCCCCACCAACTAAAGAAAGTCACGTGCTAGTAACAAATTGTTCAAGTGTATCCACTCATTCATACAAAAATCGAGGTCAATATGACAATTATGTTGTGCTCAAATTACACAACTAGACAAACAATTATCTCTCCAAAGGAAGGTAAAACTACACGCCTAAAACATCATTCGACAATGGATCACCCCATAACTTTCTAATATGCTCAACCTAAAAGTCTATACATTATATAATTATCCATACCTAGACTTAGGGACCATTGTTTACCTTCTATAATAAGGCTCCAAAGAAGTAGCATTCCAGCTAGCAAGTACAAGAAGTCCCACACTCCACATCACTGTCCTTCATGATCGAGCTGAGGCCATATGCTAAGGTAGCTGAAGTGATGTATCACCTTCATCATGGTGCCATGTAGAGATCGACCCTCTATGGCCTAGGCAAGGCGCTATAACCTATTACAAAAGTGAACCAAGATAATTAACCTCTTCATTGGGAAACACATCCCCCATTTCACCTCTTCCAAGAGACCTTTCATACAAGACCTTCCTATGATTGATTGATGTGAAATTTATGTAGTAGACGTCTAAACGATCATCTTGTCAACCTACATTTTAGAGGTCGAGCCTAAGCAATAGGGTGACTACTTTTCAAAAATATTATATGCCCCCCAACCTATGACTGATAGAGTGACACTTAGGAGGAGATGTCTTGACCATTAGGATGAGATCACATGTCCTTTCATCCAATGTTGACTACTTATCATCTTCTATTATAAAAGCTCACACTTAGTGTCATTTGAAGGTAATATAGCTTTACACACTCAAAGTAAGGTTGCTCTATCATTTTACTTTCTATAAATCCCCAGTACTCGAACACTATTGTGGCTCACGTCCTTCACATGTCCCACAATATACTCATGCAAATTGATTGAGTTTACCATTGGGCCTGAGAAGGCTATGAACTACTAATGATTTGTCCAAATGTACAAATGGTTATGTATTTAGACGTGTGGAGCCGAAAACTATTGGCCACATCACCCGTGTAAAAATCGAGGTCAACAATTTAGATTTAGGTTTTACCATTTGTGAATGAGTATGTTTAGATGATTTTTGGAAAAATAGATCCTCTTGGTCAAATTATCAAAGAAAAATTATTTCTAATAAGACATATCATCTCAACAAATCCATAGTTATCTATTGCATCAAAACACATCTTCTCATACCTATAACTGGATATTCAAGATTGTTGAAAAGGAGTAGATGATCTATTTTGAAACTTGCTATTAGCTTGTAACTTGATTCTACACTTGGATGCTATGGTTCTAGAATATGAGATTTTAGGGAAATAAAGATGCCTATATATGTCTCTTTGACTTTTTGACGTTACATAATCACAATGATTATGTTACTTCAACATCAAGCCAACAAATAGATGGTTTAGGCGAATGAGATAGCATAAAGGGCTTTGTTACAAATTCATTACTCAATGATTGAGTTCTTTTGCATTTTGACGAGTTAATATCCTAAATAGTCACTGAACTTTGCCAAAAATTTTCAGGAGGTCACCAAACTTCAAAACTTCCATAAGTAGTCACTAAACTTTGCAAATAGTTCCTAGGGGGTCACTGAACTTCAAAACTTCCCTAAATAGTTACTGAACTTTGCTAAAATTCCCAGGAAGTCATCGAACTTTGCAAATTGAGACCCCATACATCAGTGGTTCAGTGACTATTTAGGAAATTTTTGGCAAAGTTTAGTGACTATGTAGGGAAGTTTAGTGACCCCCTAGGAACTATTTACAAAGTTCGGTGACTACTTAGGGAAGTTTTGAAGTTCGATGACCTCCTGAAAATTTTTGGCAAAGTTCAGTGACTATTTAGGGTATTAACCTACATTTTGACATGAAACTATAGAGGTTATGGCCTCGTTCTTAGGTATAACTACCCATGTATGCCTAAGCAATATCTATTCGAAGGCAACAATAGGCGATATCATATATAATATTCGCCTTTTAAAGATAAGTTCCAATAAGTTTATCTATCATTCTGTTTTTCCTCGAGTGGTATTTCAGGGTTTCATGCATCTGAGTGACATCTGATTTTTTTGAATAGAAGTCCAATGATATGTCTGTCTATTTCCAATGTAGCGACTCTAAATGACAATCCCCATCTCGAAGTCAGCAATAATCAATGGTGCTTTGGTACTAAGGAAAGTCCTCGATTCTTCATATATTTATTAAATTATAACATAAATGAACTAAAGTTAAGTTTAGGAAAGGAAAACAGGTGGATTCAAGATAGGGACACCATTTCCCATCCTCGTTCTCATTGCGTTGGGATTCTTCCGTCCCATCCCCATTTATGTAGGAGCGGAGCAAGGGAATGTGCCTAATTATTTCTTTGATAGATGGGTCCAATTCTAAAAATTGTTTCGAACCTAAGCCCATAATCAGTAATGGACTAACTGATATCAAAAGGGGAATAATTCATATATACTATATTCTAAGGATACAATTTCAAAAATGTCAAACTTGTAAAATCTTTTCAAAAATTTGGCGATCTCTAATAATTTGTCTCTCTTCAACGAATGGATAGAAAAAATTTCTACTCTCTCCAAAAATTCTCTCTTCAATGAATGGATAGAGAAATTTATACTTGCAAAATCCATTCTCCTTCTTCAATAAATGAATGGATAGATACAAGTCTGCTTATGAATTCAATTGCAAAAATCCTATGGTCGATACCCAATCATCTCTACCATCTCCAGTTCTCCACCCCATTGCTCCCTTACACCACCACTAATGTTTAGTCATCGTTGTTGGTCGGAGTGGTATTGGTGCTAATTCTTGCTGTCATGAGGAAAACCGATTGTTTGTGCTTCAATCTAGTGAACATCAAAGGTCTTTTAGATCTACTGACAACGTTCCATCTTAATTTGAATTTTTTCTTCATTTCCTTCAACTATAGCTTTGGCTATTTTTATCGGACAAAATTCTTAATGATTGCTTGTTTATTTTGGACATTTTTCTAATTTGTTGTAACAATTAATACAATGATTTCACAATGAAAAGATGATTTCAACAAAGTATTCATCACAATTTTCATTCATAATTGTCTTGCGCTGTTCAATTTTTCAGACGGTGGCTATGGAAATTTGAACACGATGGTGGTCCGGTGGTAGATTTGAGGTGAAAATGGTGGTTGTGATCGTGTGTTGACTGTGGCGGTGGCGGCTTAGGTTGAAGGTGGTGATGGTGGTAGGTGTGTTTTGGTGGTACTAGGAATGGTGGTGGGGTTAAGTGGATGGGATGAAGAGCAATTGTGACCAGTTATTAGATAATTGTGACAAATAAAATGAGTAATTTGTGATCAATAGATAATATGTGACTTAAAAATGTGCATTATGTAACTACATTTGTAATTGTGACATAGAATTTGTGTTTTTGTGACCAATAGATAAATTTTGATAAATTAATTTGATAATTTGTTATCGATAAATAAGTTTGACCAATTAATTTGATAATTTGTGACATAAAAACATGTTATTACCACCAAATTCATAATTGTGACTTTTTGTGACTAGTTGTATTGATTGTGACTCTTTGTGGTCAGGTCTGTGATAACTGTGACTTTCTGTGATCAAGTTTGTGTTAATTGTGACTGTTTTGTGACATACAATGTGTTGAATGTGACTTTTTGTCCGACTATGAGAGTTATCACAAGTACATTATAAACAATTTTCTTTGTATAAAAAATAATGAAGTAGGTTCTTTATTAATATTTTATTAACAATTTCCTTTCAAAAATCATGTGGTATTAATTAAATATTTTATTAATTAAATAGATAATTAAATATAAAGGCCACAATATCATATAGTTTATTGTCACAATTATGTACTAGTTACAAACACATAACATTACAATCACAAATAACAAATTTTGTAGGTCATAACTTATTTATCGATCACAAATTATCAAATTAATTGATAGTCATTATTTCTCGATCACAAATCACAATTTTAGTCACAACTTATTTCACAGTCACAAATTATCAAATTAATTGGTTACAACTTATTTTACGATCTCAAATTATTAAATTAATTGATCACAACTTATTTCTCGATTACAAAAATACAAATTAAGGCCACAATTATAAATTTAATAGCAAATAACATATTTTTAGGTCACATATTATTTATTGGTCACAATTTATTCATTTTATTAGTCACAATTACCCAATAATGATCACAATAACTCTTCATCCGTCCCATTCCGTTCCACCACCACTATCGACACCACCAAAAAATACCAATGTCACTTTAAAAATAAAAATTGAATAGAGATTTAAGTCTTAGTTGGCAGAGTTAAAAGGACTATAGCAACGAATTTTCAATTCACTTAAAAAATCAAATCAAGGAATTCCTTCCGTGAACCAACTGTAATTCCTCCAATACAATGAAAAACAAAGACGTGTTGTTAACTTGCCCAATGTTAAATTACTTGTAAGCAGCTCTCCAAACAATTCAGCCTTTTCAATTTCTGGAAAATTTCCTCAAATTCCAAGCACTAATTTCTCGATCCATATTCAAAATCTATATTCGTAGTGGCAGTTGGAGTTGTAAGCAATGCAGAGTGTCAGTATTAGATGTAACCCTTCCAACATTGGGTTTACATTAGGTAAATATGTAATTAGGCTTGATTTGTATATTTTGCCCAAACTGAATATATCCTTAGCTTGATGTATAATTGTAATGGTTGATCCTCAACACCACACCAATTACAAGCAACTTGGATTAATAAACTCAATTGAAAAATGGAATTTTATTACTTCTTAATAAACGGTAGCAACAGAAGAGAATTTGATGAAGAAAGAGATACAGATAGAGATAGAGATAGAGGAAAGCTTGGAGAAGAAGAATCCAATTCACATCACACTTTTACTATTTTCCTTATTACAGCTATATAACCAACTAGCAAGGAAGAAAACGTGAATGCTAAGAAGGAAAACATGACTGATTGTTAAAATTTGATTACAACTCAAACGACACCGTTTACAACTCAAAACGATACTTTTTATTCCTAAACCAAAACAACTCCGTGTTTGAATTTGAAAATTGGTTGTGACCGTTAGCCCTCTTCTTCCTCCTTATGTGGCTTGCGTCTGCTTCTCTTTTTCTATTGACGCCACTTCCATTGATCATCTTCTTCTCCTTCATAACATCCCTCCCTCTTAGACCAACCTTGTCCCCAAAGTTCAGATGATTGAGGGACATCACTCTCCCTTAGTGCTGGTAATTCAAAAATAGGTACCTCTTTCTCGCCAGTTTCTTCTTCAATAGTGATACGTAAAAAACAGGATGAATGTGAGCTCCAGCAGGTAGTTCCAACTTATATGTGACCTTCCCTAGTTTTTGAATTATCTTGTAAGGCCTGTAGTATTTTGCAGCCAATTTCCTGTTGATCGGAGTGTTGAGCAAACAAGTGTAGTTTAAGGTACACCCAATCTCCTAGCTAAAATTCTCGTTCACTTCGATGTTTATCAGCATATAACTTCATTCGAGCTCTAGCATGTGCTAGATTTTCTTTGAGGATCTATCCATATTGTGCCTCTCTTGAAGCAATTCATCCAATACTGCCACATTGATCTGTTGGTATGAACATAATGCCAATTGAGGGGATTTGATGCCATAAAGGGCTTCGAATGGTGTCATTTTAATTGAGGTATGGAGAGTGGTATTGTACCACCACTCCGCCTACTCATCCATTTTCTCCACGCTTGGGATGCCTGTGAGCTATGCATCTAAGGTACATTTTCAAGCACTGATTCAATCTTTAATTCTGGCCATCCGTTTGAGGGTGATAAGTAGAACTCAATTGTAGTTTAGTTTTCAGTTGTCTGAAAAGTTCTTGCCATAATGCACTTGTGGAAACTTTGTCCTTATCTGAATGATACTTTGTGTCATCCCAAGAAGTTTGAAGATGTTATCTAGAAATAGCTTTGCAACATTGACAGCTGGGAAAGGTTGTGATAGAGATAGGAAGTGACCATATTTGGTGAACCTATCTACCACCACCAAAATGGCATTCTTGGCTCCAGAGTTGGTAATCCTTCAAAAAAGTCCATTGAGATGTGACTCCAAGGATATCGCGATTTAGGCAATTGTTGTAGTAAGCCAAGATAAGTAACATGCTTCCCTTTACACCATTGACATATGTCACACTCCAAAACCTCTTGCCTGATTTCCCTCATCATCCCAGGCCAAAAGAAGTGACTTTTAGCCCTATGAATGCTGGCCAGACCCCAGAGTGTCCTCCTTTCTGAGATGAATGTATAGCCTCAATTAATTTCACCCTCACACCTCTTTAAGAGCCAATGTAGATTTTAGATTTATACTTAAGGAACCCATTCTTATAGGTATAATCGGTTTTTGATTTTCCATCAAGAAGTAATGCAGTGATTATGTTTCCAGCTTCCTCATATCCTTGATAACTTGAAATCACCTCTTGAATCCAAGCTGGAGTCATGGTTGTTATGGCATAACATTTAGCTTATAGAGCATCCGCTACCTTATTGTCTATCCCATTCTTGTATTGGATCTCATAGATGAGGCACAATGGTTTGGCTAACCATTTTTGCTGCATTAGGGTTGTAATCCTTTGCTCTAGTAAATATTTAAGGGACGGATGGTCAGTTTTTATGATGAAGTGATGTCCTCCAGGTAGTGTCTCCACTTCCCTACTGCTGTCATAAGTGCTAGGAGTTTCTTCTCATATATGGATAGACCAAAATTCCTATTGTTGATCTCTTTACATAAGTAGGCAATATGTCTCTTATTCTGCATTAAAACAACCCCCAATCCACCATGACACGCATCCGTTTCTATCACAAAGGGAATAGTAAAGTCTAGGAAAGCTAATACAAGTTTTAATTCTTGGAAGGCCAGATCAGCTGCTTCATTCCACTGAAACTTATCTTTCTTCAAAAGATCTGTTAGTGGTCTGTCCATAGCTCCATATCCTCTCACAAACCTCTTACAATAGCCAGTGAGTCCCAAGAACCCCCTTAATTATTTGACATTTGAAGGTGAAGGCCATTTTTGCATAGCAGCAATCTTGGAAAGATCTGCAAACACACCTTCAGTAATGATAATATGCCCTAAGTATTCTGTCTTGGATTGCCCAAATGAACACTTACTCATTTTAGCATAAAGTTGGTGTTCTTTCAGTAACTTTAAAACCTCAAATACAAGTTTGTTGTGGGTCTCTAAGTCCTTGTTGTAAACCAATATGTCATCAAAGAAGACCAACACATATTTCCTTAGTTGTTCTTTGAAAACTTCATTCATCAAGCATTGGAAAGTGGGGGGAGAATTTGTGAGTCCAAAGGGCATTACCCTAAATTCATAGAGCCCTTCATGTATTTTAAAAGTCGTTTTGTGAATGTCTTCCTTAGCAACCCTGATTTGGTGGTACCCTGCTCTCAAATCTATCTTAGTAATCCATTTTCTCCTTTTAATTCATCTAGAAGCTCATCAATCAGAGGCATATGATACTTTTCTTTGATGGTCAGGCTATTTAGTTGTCTATAATCTACACAAAACCTCCAAGTACCATCCTTCTTCTTGACCAGTAAAACAGGAGATGCATAAGGGCCAGTGCTTGGTTGAATTATTCCACTATCCATCGTCTCTTTAACCAACCTTTCAATCTCTATTTTTTGTGTGTAGGGGTATCTATATGGCCTTAGTTTGAAGGGTTGTACCCCCTCCTTAATTGGTATGTGGTGATCGTTGAACCTGAGTGGAGGTAAGCCTTTTGGCTCAGAGAAAACCATTGGAAATTCGTCCACCACTGCCTGAATTTCAGTTGGTACTACTTCTGGCCTCTTGTCAACACTTATGTCAATTTGTGCTATCACTCCATAAGTTTAGCCCTTGAACCAGCTCATTTCCTCTTCTTCTGTCATCATATGACACTCTTCATTAATAGTCTCCTTACTTAGTTCCAACTTGGTACTACCATGAGTGAATGTTATACTTCCTTCACAGAATTCAAAGAGCATAGGATTGAACTGGCTCAACCAATCAACTCCAAGAACCATGTCACCACCTCTCAATTTGAGCACCCTCAACTAATACTAAAACTCCAAATCCTATATCTTCCAGGTCAATAGGTTGCAGATGACATCATTCACTAATGTTTCTCCACCTTCCACTGTTACATTCACTAGATTAACTGACTGCATTCTACAATTGAGGTTCCTAGCCAAGTGTTCATCAATAAAGTTGTGAGTACTCCCACAATCAATAAGGATAGAGACCATCATGTTCTTGATGCTCTTTAGGAGTCTAAAAGTTTTAGTTCGATTGTCGCCCATTAAGGCATAATTGAAATCTCCATTACTTCACTCAATTCGTTTTCTACTTTTTGCTCTCCCTCCCTTCCAGGTAATTCTTCATCTTTCCGTTATTCCTCCTCATCTATAAGTATGAAGTTCAGCATCCTATTCCAATGCACATGGTCACGTGTGTATTTATCATCACACCTGTAGCACATCCCCAATTATCTCTTGATTTGGAAATCATAATGTGTAATAGCTTTGAACTTCAAAGAGTTACTTGAGTTCTTTGTATTTGGCTCACTAAGGGACGTATCTTTATGGGTGGTTCCAATTGGTTTGGTATTAGTTGGGGTCCATTTGGCAGGTGCATAAGGTTTATAAGTTTTTGCTCCTTTATTTATGGCTGTAATGGTGCTCTTCTGCATTATAGCCACTTCAAAAGCTTTGGCTAAGGTTGTAAGCTTAATGATTTTCACCATAGATTTGATCTCCTCCTTCGGGCCACTAATGAATATAGAGATGTAATAGGATTCGGTTAGATGAGTCAGTGATAACATCACTTGAGATTTCAATTCTTCAAATTGTTCCTTATATTCAGCAATAGATCACTTCTGCCATAGTTTGCTGAACACTTCAATTACTTCTTTAGCTGTGTTTTCTGCAATTCATCTACAGATTTCAGTGGAAAATGTACCTCAGTCCGAATCTGGAAAACTGGTTATAAACCCATGAAACCATATATCTGCTTTTCTTTTCAAATACATTTAAGTAATGCCCACTTTCATCTCCTCAGGCACTTGGTGGATCGAGAAATCCTTCCAAGCCTTCCTTATCCATTCTCTAGGGCCCTCCCCACTAAAGTATGGAAAATCAATCTTAGGGAGTTTTGTGTAACTTGTAATCTCCCCTATTGGTTCCTTGCGAAGAAGACTTCCCTATCACAGCTTTTAGCACTCTCTGCTCCGACAGAATGGGAGTCTGGTGGCCCTCTATTTGTATTGCTTTGCCATTTCCTTAGGTGAAGAATTTCTAGAACTAACTAATCCTCCACTCATCTTAGCCAACATCCCCACAATATTTTCATATTTTTTGTTCATCTCCACCATTAACCCTTTAGTGTATCATGCCGCCACATAGATGCTTTACAGCTTGGTCTGTGCTTTGATAGGCTACACCCAGTTCACCCACATCCTTATCAATCATTTTAATCTGCTCTTCCTAGCTTTGTTTTGGGTTCCCATTTCTCCCAGTTCACGTACTGCTCTGATACCAAATGTAATGGTTGATCCTCAACACCACGCCAATTACACGCAACTTGGATTAATAAACTCAATTGACAAATGGAATTTTATTACTTCTTAATAAACGGTAACAACAGAAGAGAAATTACGGAGAAATTGATGAAGAAAGAGAAAGAGATAGAGGAAAGCTTGGAGAAGAAGAATCCAATTCACATCACACTTTTACTATTTTCCTAATTACAGCTATATAACCAACTAACAATGAAGAAAACGTGAATGCTAAGAAGGAAAACATGACTGACTGTTCAAATTGATTACAACTCAAACGAAATTGTTTACAACTCAAAACGACATTGTTTATTCCTAAACCAAAGCGATGCCGTGTTGAAAATTGGTTGTGACCGTTAGCTCTCTTCTTTTTCCTTTTGTAGCTTGCGTCTGCTTCTCTTCTTCTTTTGTCACCACTTCCATTGATCCTCTTTTTCTCCTTCATAACAATAATCTTCACAATTTCTTGGATTCAGGGATCCGATTGGGACTTTGGTGTGTTCTCAGGCCTCAAAGGTGTAGAGAAACCAGCCCTAAAGATATATCAGATAAGCCTGGAAAGGGCTTGAAATATTGCACCACACGGTGTTGCGAAACCAATCGAAGGTGAAGTGTTTGGGAGCAGATTTCGTCGACGGTAGGTGGTGGAAATTGGTGATTGGTGGTGGGGACGATCGTCCTTCGAGTTAATTAAATCATCAATCACTAACATTTGACCTAGGTTACTACTTGCTCACTCAAGAATAATTGGTTACCGAATGCTCACTCATTTTTGAAAAAAATTACCCATCAATCACCCATTTCACTTCCATCCATCCAACTCTCTACATGGCCGACGGAAATATTACGTGGCAACTAACGCCGTTAAAAATTGATTACGTGGATATTAATTAAAATTGTCATTTCTTTCCCCAAAACCATTTCTTCACACTCTCTCCCCCAAAGTCTCTGTACGTTTTCTCCCCAAACAAATCCATCCCCAAATTGAGTACGAACCCTAGATTTATAAAAAAAAATCAAATTGATTTCTTCCCCAAACTCGTAATCAATTTGGGGATGAATTCGTGCACACCTTGTTCTAAGAGTGGGTTCCCACGCTTAATTGCCACTTTGCAGAACCCGAAGAATGTGAATTTCCATACAAAGGTAAAGGAAGCCGCCCAAATTGAGATTGCAATTGTGAATCCGGCTTCCTCCTACTTTGAAATGCCATCGGCCTTTTTGTGTTTAGTGGGTTTCGTCCATGGATCGAAATGAAGCATATGTCATGTAGTTTGTAGGATGTTGTCTGTGATTGCAATTGTTGGGAAAAAAAAGTACTATGGTGTTATGAATGTGCAAGGTGTAGTAATTGGCATGTGTATCTTTGTTGGAGTCATGGAGTCATTTGGTTGTGCGGGTTGAACCGACCACCACAACACTCACGAGGCGAGGTTAAACAAGCGAATTTGTAGTGGAGTGAATATAGATGTTGGTGTTGTGGAGTGAATTTGTAGTCGATCATTTGGTTTGTGCGATCATGTGTATCTGCTGGAGTCATTTGGTTGTGCAGGTTGTAGTTGGTGGTGTTGTGTATGCTATTGGAGTCATGGAGATGCTTACGGTGTTGTGTATGTTGTTGATGGTTGTGGAATATTGAAGATGCAAGATATAAAACCAAATTTGGAGAACAAGCCATGATGATCAAGAAGTGAATTAATTAGATAGTTTTGTATAGTTTCGTATAGTTTCTTGTATAGTTCTGTATAGTTTCGTATAGTTTCTTGTCTTTAAATCATTTGTTCATCATCACTTCCAAGCCATCTAAAGAATTTCATAACAAAACAAAACATTCTGAGAATGAAAATTACAGAGGCCGAAATACCGAATGTTGGGTAGCAAAAACATTTCCAAGCCAATGAACTTGACTATTTTATATTTCATAACAAAGCATTACGAACACGACAAAACATTACTGAGAATAAAAATTACGTGAAGTAAATGTTGGGTAGCAAAAGCGATGGAGTACAGACTACAATAGTTTGCCAATTTCAAAGATCGTTACACAAAAAAAGAAATAAAACAGCCAATATCACAAAAGGATCATTTCCGACCAAGCCACTTGATCATGTGTTTTACAAAAATTCATGTCCAAAGAACTTTAAATGTTGGGATATGCCTCTCGGATGTATCAATTTTAAATTGATAAACAAGGTAGGGCCTTACGGTGTCTCATAATCTACGGGCGTTGACTATGGCACTTGAAAAAAACCAGATAATTATCAAAACTAAATGTTGGGTAGCAAAAAAATAATTCCTATTTCATCCCCTTCACTGACTGGAGAAACTTCCTCATCGGAGAAAGATGAGGTTTCTGCACTTAAAGCTGGTCTCAGAAAAGTAAAGATCCTTACAGAATACGTGTCTACTCGAAGAGCTAAAAAAGCTTGCCTTGAGGAAGAGGGCAGCGAGGGGAGGGGCTCAGCTAAGAGTGACGGGAAGGGAGAAGAAATTGGGTTCCATTACTGTTTAAATCCTGTTTGGCTATTTTTAAATGACGTGTAAATTTTTTGCCATATCACCCGCCACGTAGACAATTTTATCCACGTGTGTAGACGGAATTAGGATGGGTGATTGATGGGTAAACTAACATATAGTTCGGTGAGCATTGGGTAACCTTTTATACTTCAGTGAGCAAGTAGAAACCTTGGGTAAAGATCAGTAGGCATTGGTTTAATTAACTCATCGTCCTTCATCTTCACGATATTATTGTAGGTAAGTTTTGAAGTAAGAAAAACTATTATAGCGAGAATAACAGGTGGGATGGGTGAAATTAATGGAGAAAATTGAAATTATCTTTATTTAATTTCTGTTAATATAAATTTATTATTATATACAATATTATTAAAAAATTAATTAACAAAACTGATTTATATATAAAAAAATGAGTTTAAAGATCTATTTTTTAAAAAAGTATAGTTAAAATACAGGGACTTAGTTAATTTTCTCCATCAAAAACCTAATTTGTAATGGACTAATTAAGCCCACAAGCCTTCGATTGTAGGTTTATTTTTCATTGGGAAGATTACATAAATAAGAAGTTTAGTTTTACCAATTTCAAATTTAAGATATTATGTCTAAAATTTCAAATTTCAGAGTTTTTTAAATTTTATTTTTGAATTAATTATTTCAACATATATTTTATTAATTAAATATATTAAGGTCACAATTCCATATAATTTGGCCACAAATTTCACATAATTAGTCACATATTATTCATTGGTCACAAATTATAAATTTTATATGTCACAAATTATTTTATGATCACGATTCAAAAATTTTGTAGATCACAATTTATTTATCAGTCACAAATCATAAATTTATACGATATAATTTATTCATCGGTGTCAAATCTATCAAATAAATAAGTTACATATGATTCATTGGTCACAAATCACAAATTTTATATGTCACGTTATTTTACGGTCACGGTTCTGAAATTTTATATGTCACAATTTTTTCATCAGTCGCAAATCAAAAATTTATACGTCACAATTTATTTATCGGTCACAAATTAACAATTTTTTAGATCACACATTATTTTTTTGTCACAATTTATCTTTTTCATTGCTCACATATTGTATATTGGTTACAGATCAACCAATATAATGGTCACAATCAATCAAATAATTTGTGACTACAACCAACAGTTGTGACCACTGCCTTACCACTCCCCCCAACAACACCACTACCACTGTCGCTACCCGAACCACCACCTCTCGATAGAAATGCCAACTCAAACAAATCAACACATCACAAAAAAGGTGGAGAGATTTAGGGTTGGTGGAAGTTGGAATCGTAGTTTCATCTATTTTAATTTTATCTTTTTAAAAATTAAATTATTAAAATTTTAATTATCATCTGATTTTTGAAATAAAAACTTGAAAATCTGAATTTTGAAATTGAAAGTTTAAATTTCTGGTATGCTGTAATTTCCACTTTTTTATTTTTAATTTTTTTTTAAGAAGAGGATAAATTGGGCGGGGTTCAAGGATGGACCATGATGACTCGCACAGATTCTTTAGCACCATTTCTATTCCGTGGACCCGATTAATTGAGATTCCTCTCACAAATTAGGTCGCGGTTTGTTCCGATTTGGCCCGTATTATTGTATAAATAAAATTATAAAAATATAAAATTTTTCATATTTATAACAAAAAATTTTTTTTTTTTTTGTTAAATGCAAACTAAGAATTGAACAAAATGATAAATTCATATTTATACCAAGAAATGTTTACATAGAATTCAAATTTAATGTTACATGAATTATTTATAACTTTGTAAAGTTAAATTTAATTTAAACAAATAACAACTAAATGCATTTCTAATTACTATTATCAAATATTTATAGTATAAGTACATCACAACTAGGTTAGCACCTACTTTTATTATAATTTATAATTTAAGTACATCTCAACTAGGTTGGCACATACTTAAGTCTTGACTATAATTTAGTTATTCAAAAATTATATATTTTAATATTTGTTTTTAATCAATTTTCAAGAACTGCAAGATTTTTGAAGTTTTCAGCAATATTATCGATAATTTTATCTTGCTCTCTCCCCCCTTTTTTTTTTCAAATTTTTTTAAAAAAAATTTTCACGAGTCAGCGGGTTAACCACGGCCCGTGAAGGTGCAACCCGCGAAGCTCGCGGGTCACACATCCTTGACCCGTGAACCGCCCGCTAGGGTCAAGGGTCTGCCCGTGGTCTCGGGTCGATTTTCACGGGTCTGTGGGCTCGTCTGTCTTGATACTGCTACACTGTTGTCATTCCTAGATAAGTACAAAGACTATTTTTATTTGTATACAGTATTACCAATTGGCAAGTCATTTTTACTACATTTATTTTATTATCAATGGAATTCTCTATTATTTTATTTATTTATAAAAAACTTATGTGTAAAGTGAATGCATTAAACTATTTATATTTCTAATCCCTACTAATATAAAAGAGGCAATCCGCTGGCTACTGTTCATTTGTAAAGCATTTTGCATTCCCATGTTATCCCCCATCAATTAATGGTTTTCCCATTTTATCCTTCCCACACCAAAATTTGGCCGTCTTTATTGACTTAATCGATACCTGTATTTATTAATTGGTCATCTTTATTGACTTAATTGATACCAATATTTATTTATAATATAAAAAATTAAAAAAACCTGCAAACCTACTCAGTGAGGAGAAATCGTCAATTGCAATTGACTCCATGAATATTTTTGTAGTCGATTGATTAATTTTTTTTCGCGTGTACATTTAAAAGAAATATCACGCTTGATTAAAAATTGGAATTACAAGAGATAATGATTTTATATTATTGTTCGAACATAAAAAAAAAACAGATGAAGACTCCGCACTGTATGCACAAGTGCGGAGTTCAACTTCACATTTTGTAGAGTCCCAACTCCGCATAATGCGGAGTTGAACTCCTCACTTGTTCAACTCCGCATTATGCGGAGTTCCAACTCCGCATAATGCGGAGTTGAACTCCTCACTTGTTCAACTCCGCATAATGCGGAGTTGAACTCCTCACTTGTTCAACTCCGCATTATGCGGAGTTCCAACTCCACATAATGCGGAGTTGAACTCCGCACTTGAGCCTACAGTGCGGAGTTTTCACCTTTTTTTTTTTTTAATATTCTAACAATAATATAAAATCATTATCTCTTATAATTCCAATTTTTAATCAAGCGCGATATTTCTTGTAAATGTAGAAGAGAAAAAAATTAATCAACCAACTACAAAAAAAAAGGTGAAGACTCCGTACTGTGCGCACAAGTGCGGAGTTCAACTCCGCATTATGCGGAGCTGAACTCCGCATCTAAGTGCAGAGCAACTTTGCATAATGCGGAGTGAAATTTTTTTTTTTTTTTTATATTCTTTAGCTTTTTTTTTACGTGCTACTAATTTATTTTAACGTAATATAAAATTAGAAATGTGAAATTGAATATTTATGCGGAGTAAATCCCTTTTTGCTCCGTATTATGCGGAGTAAATCCATTTTTTTTTTTTTTTTTGTATTCTTCATCAGCTATCAGATAAAAAAAAAAAAAAAAGAGCCAATGATGCCTTTAATAAATAAATACAACAACCTAATTTCATTAAAATAGACATCTTCCCACAAAAAGAATTAAAAAAAAAAAAAGAATGTAAAAAAAAAAATGAAGAATATAAAAAAAAATGGAGTTACTCCGCATTATGCGGATTAAATCCCTTTTTGCTCCATATTACGTGGAGCTGAACTCCGCATGCATAATGTGGAGCTGAACTCCGCATGCATAATGCAAATTATATATATCCCAGGTGAAAGTTTTGGATTTTTTAATATGAATTTTTAGTTTTATTTGTTGTAGCTAAATTAAGATTGAGAGTAATTTTGAATATTGATAGACGTGTAATTGACAAAAATGACAATTGTGAACTAAAAAATTAATGTCACAGGGCTAAATAATCTTGGCAAGTTCAGTTCTGGCTATGCAATTATTTTTCTCCAAGCGAGTTCAATCTATACTTTAATGAAATTAGTTTGTTGTATTTATTTATTAAAGGCATCATTGGTTCTTTTTTTTTTTTTTCTGATTGCTGCTGAAGAATACAAAAAAAAAAAAAAAAAAAAAGGATTTACTCTGCATAATACGGAGCAAAAATGGATTTACTCCGCTTCTTCATTTTTTTTTACATTCTTTTTTTTTTTTACATTCTTTTTGTGGGAATATGTCGATTTTAATGAAATTAGTTTGTTGTATTTTCCTACTATATTAAAATGGTTGCTATAGCAAAAAAAGTCCATGAACAGTAAATGGTGGGGTTAAAATGGGAAAAATGCCTAATGAAAAAAATAAAAATTGATGTGCTCCGCATAATGCGGAGTTCATGAGCTCCGCATTATGTGGAGACAATGCTTCGGTATGCGGAGCAAAAATTGATTTGCTCTAATTTTTTTTAGTTTCTATCTTTTTATTATGCTGAGATTGCTCCGCATTTTGCGGAGTGAAATTTTTTTTTTTTTGTGTTCTTTAACTTTTTTTTACGTGCTACTAATTTATTTTAACGTAATATAAAATTAGAAATGTGAAATTGAATATTTATGTTACAATTGATATACATGGGAAAGAAGATATTTTTCTCTAACACGATTGCAAAAATCAATTAGTCAACAAAAATGGCTGCTGTAGCAAAAAAAGTCCATGAACAGTAAATGGTGGGGATAAAATGAGAAAAACGCCTAATGAAAAAAAACTAAAAAAAATTGTTGTGCTCCGCATAATCATTTTTTGCTCCGCATAATGCGGAGTTCATGAGCTCCGCATTATGTGGAGACAATGCTTCGGTTATGCGGAGCAAAAACTGATTTGCTCTAATTTTTTTTTTTAGTTTCTATCTTTTGCGGAGCAAATTTTGGCTCATTTGCTTCTAATTTTTACATCTTTACATCCCAGGTAATTAGTTTATTTATTTTTCCTGTATTTATTCGTGTTCTTATTTTGATGTTTAATGGTGATTTTGCTTATGTAGGTTAATTAGTTCGATAAATGAAATATAATAAAATTTACTTTTTGTAACATAATGGTGAATTTTGGAATACAAGGGTTCTACCGCAGTTTATGAGTGCAAATGGAGGGGACTCTGGACTCTGGATGGAGCTAACCACTGGCTCAATCCAGGATGGAACTAGCGGGTTGAAATAAATTAATGATAGCACGTAAACAAAAAAATGTAAAAAAAAAAAAAACTAAAGAATACAAAAAAAAAAACTTATTATGCAGAGCAAATCAATTTTTGCTTCGCATTATGCGGGGCAACATGCTCCTCATTTGTGTGAAGCATTGCTCCTCATTGAGCATTGTTGCTCCGCACAATGCGGAACAACTATATAGTTGCTCCGCATTTTTTGAAGCACTTTTTTTTTTTTTTTTGCAATTTTTCTTTTTTATTTTTTAAAGTTTTTTACTTTATTTCATATATATATATATAATCAAAATTTATTTTGTGTCTTCGCACAAGCACCTTTTTTTTTTTCATTTCTTATTTTTTTGCCAGAAATTACTTCAGTCTCTCCGCACCCGCGCCTTTTTGTTTTTCCTTTTTTTTTTTGCCAAAAATTCTACTTATTTATATTTTACATGTAAAAAAATTATACTTATTTATATTTATATTTAGTGTTAGCACGTAAACAAAAAAATGTAAAAAAAACTGAAGAATAAAAAAAAGAAACGATTTGGTCCGCATAATGCGGAGCAAATCAGTTTTGCTCCGCATAATGCGGAGCAACATGCTCCACATTTGTGCGGAGCATTCCTCCTCATGGAGCATTGTTGCTCAGCACAATGCGGAGCAACTACATAGTTGCTCCGCATTTTTTGGAGCACATTTTTTTTTTTTTAAATTTCTTACTTTATTCCATATATACGTAAAATCAAAATTTATTCACTGTCTTCGCACCCGCGACTTTTTTTCCGTTAATTTCATACATATATGAAAATCAAAAATTTATTCCGTGTCTCCGCACCCGCGCCTTTTTTTTTTCATTTCTTATTTTGTTTTGCCAAAAATTCTATTTATTTAGATTTTACACAAACTATAAATACAATTTCACTTATTAATAATTTAATTTTATATATTTTTATTAGGTTGAAACAAATTAGTGTTAGCACGTAAAAAAAAAAAAAAATTGATTTACTCCACGTATTCCATATTATGCGAAGTTGCTTCGCACTTTTGCGGAGATGAGCTCCGCATAGTACGGAGTTGGAACTCCGCACAATGCGGAGTGTCTTCAGCTCCGCATAATGTGGAGTTGGAACTCCGCATAATGCGGAGTTGAACTCCGCACTTGTGAGCACAGTGCGGAGTCTTCACCTTTTTTTTTTATATGTTCTAACAGATTTCCAACAAGTTTTACCAGTAGTACCGGGGGAAAAAGATGACATTATGAAAGCTAGCTTAATTTTCTCTAACATATCGCCTTTATATTCACACATATCCTTGGTTGAGAACATGAGAGCAAAATTAGATCTAGCATTTTATGATTACTTACTTAGAATTGGAAATGGAATAGAGCAAGAACATAATTGTCATTGCATTTAATTGTTTTATGATACTATAAGACACCCACCCCAAACGACCACAAGAAAACGTTTCAGAATAGATTACAAAACAAATGCCAAAAAAAGTTATTGTATGGCTTGATCTGACTGCACTGGGAGTAACAGAAAGAACTTCATCTAATGAATGCTAAAGAAATTTAATAATTCTGAAAGCAACCATGTCCAAATCATTTTTATTTTTATTTTATCAATTTTTTTAGAAAAGATGGAACAGCAGTTTAAGGGTATCACTCCAACAATTTTTTTTGAATGTTTAAACCACAGACAAGTATGTTAAATATTTACAAAGACAAGTCAATTTATGATAATTCTGATAAGGGAATACTAAGCTCGCGATATTCAGGAATGATGCTACAGCAGTCATTTTTGTTGACTAATTGATTTTTACAATAGTGTCAGAGAAAAATATCTTCTTTCCCATGTATATCAATTGTAACATAAATATTCAATTTCACATTTCTAATTTTATATTACGTTAAAATAAATTAGTAGCACGTAAAAAAAAGCTAAAGAATACAAAAAAAAAAATTTCACTTCGCATTATGCGGAGTTGCTCCGCGCTTAGATGCGGAGTTCAGCTCCGCATAATGCGGAGATGGAACTCCGCATAATGCGGAGTTGAACTCCGCACTTGTGCGTACAGTGCGAGACAAGTGCGGAGTTCAACTCCGCATTATGCGGAGTTGCTCCGCACTTACATGCGGAGTTGGAACTCCGCATAATGCGGAGTTGAACTCCGCACTTGTGCGCACAGTACGGAGTCTTCACCTTTTTCTTTTTTTTTTTTATGTTCTAACAGATTTCCGACATGTTTTACCAGTAGTACCAATGTGGAAAAAGATGACATTATGAAAGCTAGCTTAATTTTCTCTAACATATGGCCTCTATATTTACACATATCCATGGTTGAGAACATGAGAGCAAAATTAGATCCAGCATTTTATGATTACTTACTTAGAATTGGAAATGGAATAGAGCAAGAACATAATTGTCATTGCATTTAATTGTCTTATGATACTATAATTTGTAATAGTACAATAAATTCTAACATAAATATTCAATTTCATATTTCTAATTTTATATTACGTTGAAATATATTAGTGTTAGTGCGTAAAAAAGATGCAAAAAACTGAAGAATAAATTAATGTTGCCAGAAATTCCTTCCGTCTCTCCGCATCCGCGCCTTTTTGTATTTCCTTTTTTTTGCCAAAAATTCTACTTATTTATATTTTACACGTAAAAATTATACTTATTTATATTTATATTTATATTTAGTGTTAGCACGTAAACAAAAAAATGTAAAAAAAACTGAAAAAAAAAAAAAAAAACGATTTGGTCCGCATAATGCGGAGCAACATGCTCCACATTTGTGCGGAGCATTGCTTCTCATGGAGCATTGTTGCTCCACACAATGCGGAACAACTACATAGTTGCTCCGCATTTTTTGGAGCACATTTTTTTTTTTATTTTTTTTTGCATTTTTTATTTTTTATTTTTTAAAATTTCTTACTTATACGTAAAATCAAAATTTATTCACTGTCTTCGCACCCACGCCAATTTTTTTCGTTAATTTCATATATATATGAAAATCAAAAATTTATTTCGTGTCTCCGCACTCGCGCCTTTTTTTTCATTTCTTATTTTTTTTGCCAAAAATTCTATTTATTTAGAGTTTACACAAACTATATATACAATTTCACTTATTAATAATTTAATTTTATATATTTTTATTAGATTGAAATAAATTAGTGTTAGCACGTTAAAAAAAAAAATTTGATTTGCTCCACGTATTCCATATTATACGGAGTTGCTCCGCACTTGTGCGGAGATGAGCTCCGCATAGTACGGAGTTGGAACTCCGTACAATGCGGAGTGTCTTCGCACAATTGAGCTCTGTACTTGTGCGGAGATGAGCTCCGCATTATGCGGAGTTCGAGCTCCGCTCCGCATTGTGCGGTGTTCCAACTCCGCATTATACAGAGCTCAACTCCGCGCAATATGGAGTCTTCACCATTTTTTTTTTTTTCCTTTTTATGAGGAGTGCCACTCCGCACAATGCGGATTTAACTTTCCACAGAGGCCAGTGAAAAATCGGTAACTTCAATTTCACAACAACAACTTCTTCAATTCGACAAGAAATCAAAATCTGAAGTTGAATTAAATCAAACCAATTAAATCTTTCTATGATGGAAATTTTGAAATACAATCTCCTATTTCATCTTAACATTCAAAACGCTAATATTGGCTTAAAAATAACACAATCCGTGCATTGCACGGGTAAAAACTAGTATTATAGAAAAAAATCGTTTGTAATATTAAACTATTTTAAAATTGTACTTAACTATCGACTTTTTGTACTATTATATAATTTATTTAAAAATGAAAAAAATCTATTGATAAATAAGATTATTGAAATTTTTAAAAATATTATCATCGACAAAAAACTGCCATTATTAATCATAAATTATTATTTTTAATTGATATCTACGAACTTTTCAATAAGTAGCATTCATTATTATAATTTTATTAGTAGAATTTTTGTCTATTAAATAAATCTATAAAAAATATGACTCGGCATCAATCAAAGTATTTGGAATACAAAATTTTAAAATTTTAAGGGCTCTACCTAAATGCGGAGCCTTAGCAACCACCTAATTTGTTTAAAGATTGAATAGGCTTTAATAAAATCACAATTATGTCCTCTTTTGGTTTAGCTAAAAAAAATAAAGATTTAAGTCAAAATTAATAATTAATTTTAACTACATATTTTGTAGGATTGACAACTTTTATCAATTTTTCAACTGCACGTTCATCAATTTTTATCAAAATCTACTAAAAATCAATTTTCAATATTTACAATACATATTTTTTGTTAACCAACTCTACGGCACATCAAACCATCGATAACTTGCAAAGAATACTATCTATCATGTTCTGTAGCATTTTACATAATGTTATTGTAGGTGGTGTTATTAAAAGTCGTGCATCTATCTGTTATTGTCATGATTTTAATATTTACAACATTATTTCCGTGTGATCTCTTTATAATTTGATAGCATTTTTTTATTATAATGTTGGCTTTAATAACATTCTTTAATAGTCATAGTTACGTTCTCAATAGCGTTTTTGGATTGTAATGTTTACATATTAAAATAGCATTCATAATTCATTAATTGTCAAATCTAAATATTCAATAACATTATTTTTTGGAGTAAAATTATGAACAATAACCAGGCCAATAATAAATTCCAAAATATGCATCAATATTGTCTTGTAAAAATACACAAGTGGAGCTGTTACTAAACTGTGGGAGTTTGATAAAGTGGGTACACAATACTGATCTAGCTTAGCTCCCTGCTTGCAGGAAATGAACTATAACTAAACATTGATGAGTTCGAATTTCCAGTAATCAAGTCGGTTGACTCTGTAGTAGGGATGAAGAGTCTCCCTCTCCATCAGGTAGTTTCCCCGGAGTTTGCTGTTTGCCTGTCTTTGAATATTTTACAGGAGAAAATGCTGGATGATTATGTGGTGTGGCCAAAACATGTTCAAGTTGCCAGGGGCTTACAGTCTTCACATTTTACATAACTTCATGTTCATCCCATATCACCTGCAACAGCAAAACTAGATCTTCAGGCAAAGTTAAATAGGAAGCAGGGAATACAACTGTGTGATATCACATTCTTTATTCTGTATTTATGACTAATGAGCATACAAGTAAAACTTGATGAGGAGCAAAATACACAATGTTTCTGCTAATTATAACACAAAGAGAAATCCCTTCAAAAAATTTGGCAACATCTTCTCCCAAGGGCAGGTAAATCTGAGGACTTGATGAAACCAGAACCCAAAGAAGCTCAAGTGCCAAAAGTGATGTAAATTATTATCTATTAGTAGAAAGAAACAACACCCCCATTGACCATATGTAAAAAAAATTAGTACTTTGTGACTTCCACAACTGATCTATGAATTCCAAACTTACATTCCATTATTGATCCACAAAAATAACCAAGAAAAGAAATGCAAAATTTATACATATTAAGTAGCCAATAATGCTTATCTTCATCCGTCCATGAATAAGAATAATGTATAACTATTCCAACATTTCATTTCCCTTACTGCATAAGCACATCCAGAACATTCACACCATCTTAGATGAAGAAACCAGGAGCCAAGAAGCTAATTGATGGCTTCTTAGAACTACTCCTTTATAAAACCAGGAACCTCACCTCTCATTACCCTCCAAGGTCCGCCATAAAACTTTGGCTTCACTAGGGGTACATCTTGACCAGGCTTCTCTTCCCAGTATTTCTCCTGAACAATTTAAATTCTTGCGAGTTACTGCAAGATATGGCTTTAGGTGATAAAATGAAAAAAATTGATAAATGTTAGAAGGTGCTGTTGAAGGAATAGAACAAAAGAAGTTCATATTTGATAATAATGGAAGTAGATCCCTCGGTACCAACTACCAAGTGCAAGAGATGCCAACTACATACTGACTAAATGCATACTCCTGTAGAAGTAAATTCTCAAATAAGGCAACACGAGAGAAAAATGACCTTGTAGAGGCCCTCAAATCAAAAGCCAAAATCAGCATGGACCTTATGTTTAGGAAATTAAGCTAAAGCTCGTGCCGTGCCTTCAAATACAAACCCTTAAAAGGGCTCAGTGAATGAATGAATCAAAATTTTCAAAATGCTTTTGTTTCATTACAACAAATTAAAATTTAATTCCTTCAAACCTTTTTTTCAACATTTTTCTCTTCAATACCTGACTGCATCGCTTTATCTTAACCTTTTCTCACCAGATTATAGCATATAATCCATGCAGCCACAAAATGGTCGCATCACAGTGGAGTCTTTACGGATTCTAAGTTGCAACAACCCGTTTATTATCAATTCTAGTAACCCAATGGAAGAAGTAACCAAAAAAAAAAAAAAAGAGCAACAAAGTCCTCCAATCACTTGGGCATTTCAACAATCAGGTCATAGACACCCTCAGTATAATCTCCTCGTATCACAACATGCTAACACAAAATGCAACAAATTACTCATAGCATTATATTATGGTCAGAAGAATGAACAACAACGTGCAAGGGCAAATAATATTCGAGAATTTCTGGGAAAAATGTAAAAGGATTGCCGTTGCTATCAATCATACAGCACATCTGTAAACTGAAGATGGTGCATTTATGCAAATCAATGGATGATTACACACAAAACGGAAACAGAACATAATAGAAAGAAATGATGAAATATGAATGAATTATCAAAGAAACCAAAAAGAAAAGATTTAGGGAATAAAGAATGGGGAAAACCTGTGATCTGAAATCGTGAGAGACTAGTGGGCAGGGAAGAGATGCAGAGAACTGATTTGCTGAAGAAAAGAAATGGGAGAATTGGTTAAAGAGATGGTTAAATCATGCATTTGGTTAAATAATAGGGAACAATAGTTTTTAATAAGTATCACCATTTCAAAAATAAAAATAGATGTTTTGAATTTCAAAAATCAGGTTTTTATTAAAATTTATTTATGAATGAATTAATTAATTATATGTTTTATTAATAAATATATAAATGTCACATATCTATACAATTTGGTCACAAATCAAAAATTTTAAAGTCACGATTCAAAAATTTTATATGTCACAATTTGTTCATCGGTCACAAATTAAAAATTTAAAAGTCACAAATTGTTCATCGTTCACAAATCACATAATTTATAAGTCACACAACTTATTTTATGGTCACAAAACATCAAATTATAGGTCACAGATTACTTTTATTGATCACAAATTAATAAAAGGTCACACAGTATTTATTGGTCACAATTTATTAATTATTGGTACACACCAACCAATTTATTGGTCACAATCAACAAATCATTTGTAACCAACACAACACCACCGTCATCTCCGTCTCCAACACCAATACCACAGAAACGCACCATCGCCGCCAACACCAACACCAACATTACAGAAACACACCACCGCCGCCAACACCACCATCACTACCACTTCCCAACAACAAAATCACTGTTTCAAACATCGCAGCCAACGTTTTCACCACCACCACTACACCAAACCGTCAACACCACCACAACTAACGTCCCACCAGCACCTTTACTGCGCCGCTGCCGCCTGATCCATCACCAGATCTAACATAATCGCCGCTACTCAAGCACCACCACAACCCCCATCCACAATTGAAAAAATAGCCCAAACCGTCAACACCACGACCAAACATAATTGTCGCTACCCAAACACCACCACCACCACAGCCCCCATCCACAATTGAAGACACAGCCCAAACTGTCAACACCACGACCACCATCGTCGCACGCACGTATGCACACACACCCAACCATCGCCCGCAACCACACCCACATCAACACCGCACAACTTTACTACACCACTCAAAAAAAAATCTCCATCGTAGATCTGCAGCACCAGCCACTTGTCCATCTTCTTCGGCCCGATCTGCAGCACCAACAACTTTTCCATCGCCACCCATAGATAAAATGTCCATCGCGGCAGCCGCGACATCGTCGTGGTGGTCTGACGATTTGAGGGAGAAGAGAGGTTGTAGTGGTGCTGGCGAGGTGGTGTCAATGGGGATGGTGCCAGCGGGTGGTGTCAGCCGGGATAGAGAGATAGATGAGAAAATGGGCAGGGATAGATAGAGATAGGAGGGAGAAAATGGGTGATCGGTAGGGGGAGAGAGAGAGAGAGGGGGGGGGGGGGGGGAGAGAAAATGAAATAATTAGGGTTTGAAATTGTGTATGATTGATTTAAATAAAAATCAATTTAAAAACGATTAATTAAAACTTGATTTATGTATTATTAAAGTCGATTCTGTATTTTTGAAATTGTAACTTAAAAACCTTTGTGGGTGTAATTTTCTCTAAATAATAACCTCCTCCCAAAATAAACGTCAGACGTCATAAATATCCTCCCCCATTACAAAAAACATTAACACCCTAGTCAATTTCAATTAAATTCCCTGATTCAATTTTAGGTCCCCAAAATCACAATCGTCCGTTTTCTTCTCTTCAACTACAGTGATTTCTACCTTAAAATCACGTTCTTTATTATATTCTTCACCTATTATGGGTATCTTTTGAACTTTTGAACAAGAGTTTTGTTATCAAATTATTTACATTAAAATTTCAAATACCTTTGAAGAAAGAAGAAATGTACTTTTAGAAATCTCATATATATTATACTTTTATTATTGAATATAATATAAATGATAATTTATTTGGAGTTTTTTATGTATTTATGATAAGTGTGTTTTACACACGTAATTGTGACAGAAAACAGATTGAATGTTGTTATAAAAAACTCGAAAAAGACTTAATGAGTTATATATCATTTTTGTAGGGCGACTCTGATGGAATGAATGAAATGTAAGCGAAAAGAGGCGAAAAGGACCAAAATGCAAGTCAACGAAAGTTCAGGGACTAATTTGCAAATACTCAGAAGTTGACCCGAATGATCAATCGAGCATAAATATCTATGGAAGTCCTAATTGTCAACAACATGGATGACTAGAAGTGGTTGAAGAAGGGATCAGGACCAAGGATGGACGGAAGAAAACCTTGGGGACCAAAATGAACAAGAAGGAAGTTCCCTTTTCCCTTGCGATCGCATGGTAGAATGCCTTGCGATCGCCTAAGCTTCAACAGGGAGTTCAGAGGAGGACAACATTTATGCCTTGCGATCGCAAGGGATCCTTCCTTGCGATCGCAAGGAAGGTTTTCTGCGCGAGAATTTTTAGTTTTCTTTTCCGAATCAAACACTTATGGAATTATATCTTAGCACACTATTTAAACTAAAACTCGTGCAGAATTAGGGTTTATGCATTTTTAGGGAGAAAAAGTCGAATTTCAAGAGGAAGGAGAAGAGTTTGAGCTAGGGTTTCACATCAAGATTCAAGATTCAAGCCCTAAACTTCTATTTTTTTTGGTGATGTCTTCTTTCTATCATTTTTATTGTTGCTTTAATTTCATTATGTTAGGCTAGATTTTTTATGTACTAGGTGAACGATGAACCTTGCATTGTGAACTCTTTAATTCTATTTTGCAATTTGATAATTGAACACTTTGATGGTTTTGAATGATTTATATACGCTTATGGTCTCCGTGATTATAGTCGACGATAATTATGTGAGTTTGGGTGATTTATTTCATGCATTCGAAAGAAGGGAAATAAATTCAACAAGGTGTAAATCGTCGTTTTGTTCATAGAGGATAGAAATATACCGATATACATTACGTGAATCTCTAAGTGTTTACAAAACTACATGCATCCTTATATATTGCATTTGTCATAGAAATATAGTCAAATGGTATACTAGGATATGTTCAATTTTACTCGAAAGAGATTTTGGATAGGTTAGAAACATTGATTCTTCAAACAATTCATTGTGTTGTCAAATTGTGAGGTAGGGTTTAAGAGTGAACTTGCTTGGTGATTCGGGATCCTAGTGCGCTTCTCCATATATTAATTTTCTCAACTTTGCATTCGATAATTGTTTTACAATTACATCGCAATTCTAGTTTAATTTGCATGCTATTTACAACTTCATATTAAAATCATAAAAACTATCAACTTGAGTTTTATAGTTTCGGTTAAGGTTACAACAATAGAAATTAGATTAGATCAATTCTCGTGGGAACGATACTCGAAATTTTACAATTTCCACTTTATTACTTGTCAACGAACCGTACACTTGCGGTGGTTTAAATTCAAAACATATTTTCGTGAACAAGTTTTTGGCGCCGTTGCCGGGGATTGAGTATGAATTTGATTTTTATTATTTTGACACTAATTCGAACTTGTTTTTTCTTTAGTTTTCATTTTATTTTGATTTTAGTTCAATTACTTAAGTTGAGCTAAGTGCTGCTACTGTTTTCTTGCCTTTCAGGCATTGCATGCGAAGATCAATCAGCTGTGGTTTAGTTCAATTTGATTTGAAAATTAAACGAACGTTTCATCGCAGACAGAGAGAAGCACGAGTAGCACATCAGGTCAATCAAGGACAGATCGAAATGGCTGAACAACAAATGGAACCAAGAATAGGTCATGCAGTACCAGCCAATGCTGAAGCTCAGGATGATGGGAATGCTATACTTGGGTCCTAGCACCATACGTTGTTCAAAGCCAGTCCAGCATCGTTTATCCAGCATTTGGACAGCCGAACTTTCAATTGAAGACTAATGTCATCCAACTCTTCCAGAATGGACATCAATTTTACGGAACAGCCAACGAGAATCCACATACACATATATTCCATTTCTTGGATATGTGTCAACACTTCAAATACCCTGGGATATCAGAAGATGCAATCAGGCTAAGACTATTTCCATTAACTCTTCGGGATAAAGCACTTGAGTGGCTCGATTCACTCCCGGTGGCGAGCATAACTACTTGGAATGATTTGGCTCAGAAATTCTGCACCAAATACTTCTCACCGGCTAAAGTGGCGAGATTGAGGCATGATATATCAACTTTTAGCCAACACGAAACTGAATCACTTGATGAAGCGTGGAGTAGGTTCAAGGGCATGCTAAGGAAGTGTCCTTAACATGGATACGACAAGAAAGAACAAATCAGATACTTCTATTGGGGACTAACACCAACTTTCAGAAGCATGGTAGATTCGTCATCAAATGGGTCTTTAACCACCAGGTCAGTCGAGGGCGCTTGGGAGTTGTTTGAGAGAATGGCTAGTACCTCAGCCATGTGGTCTACAGATAGAGGTGGTGCCAAGAAAGCAATGAGAGTGTATGAAGTAGATACCTATTCAGCCTTATCCGCGAAGATTGACTCATTGTTTCACAAGATAGAGGGTATAACACAGACCGTGAATTCAGCACAAGTGAAGAAGTCCAGTTGTGAAGAATGTGGAGCAGAGCATGGGACAGCTGAATGTCCCATTGTTACACAACGGATGGAACAAGTGGATTTCGCTCAATGGGGTCAACGTCAGCAAAACAATCCTCACTCTGAGACATACAACCCCGGATGTAGAAATCACCCCAATTTCTCTTGGGTGGTAACCAGAATCACAATCAGAATCATACTCGGGCCCAGGGGCAGTTTCAGCAGGAGAGAAAACCTCAGTTGGAAGACATGTTTGCAAAACTTATGGAAAAGACCGATAAATACATGGAAACCACAAATCAGTTCATGAGGAAGACTGAAACAAACTTTCAGAATCAGGGCGCAGCTATTAAAAATCTGGAGACTCAGATGGGACAACTGGCTCTATCTATGACAGGACGAGTGCCTGGCACTTTACCGAGCAATACAGAAGTGAATCCTAGGGAGCATGTTCAGGCCATTACTACAAGAAGTGGAGTTCAGCTACCTGAGATACTTGTGAAAAGGCCAGGAGTAGACAAAGAGATAGTAAACCCACCGGAGAAGGAGACTGAAGAGGAGACTAATAGCATCGAGCAGACACCAGTGAAGGAGAGACAAACAGTGCCAGAACAAGTTCCAGATAACTCAGTGAACCCTTATGAACCACCCATTCCATTTCCACAACGGTTGAGGAAGCCACGAATGGAGCAGCAATACAAAAAGTTCCTTGAAGTGTTCAGAAAGCTCCATATAAACATCCCATTAGCTGATGCACTCTTCCAAATACCGAGCTACTCAAAGTTCTTGAAGGATATTTTATCAAACCAACGCAAGTTGGAAGATCACGAGACTGTAATGTTGACTGAAGAAGTCAGTGCCAGAATTTAGAACAAGCTTCCACCAAAGCTAAAAGTTCCAGGGAGTTTTACTGTACCTTGTATCATTGGTGAAATTTACTTTGACAAAGCATTATGTGATCTTGGTGCCAGTATCAATTTAATGCCTTTATCTGTTTTCAGGAAACTTGGATTAAGAGAGGCTAAAGCAACCACAGTTACACTGCAACTGGCTGACAGATTGTTGACACACCGAAGAGGAATCATAGAAGATGTGCTCATCAAGGTGGAAAAATTCATATTTCCTGCTGACTTTCTCATTTTGGATATGGAGAAAGACAAAGACGTTCCACTAATTCTGAGCAGACCATTTTTGGCCATTGGAAGAGCACTAATTGATGTTCATAGGGGGCAGGTGATTTTGAGATTGGGTGATGAGCAGGTATCCTTCGATGTTTTCAAGGCCATAAAGTTTCCTTTCGAGGCAGATAGTTGTTTCAAAGTCGATGTCATTGACAAGGTGTTGAATGATACTTTTCTACTTCAACATCATTCGGATGCATATGAGGCGTGCATTGCTCATTCTCAATCAATCAATTCTGATTCACTTGAGATTGAAACTTGTGCACGGTTTATGGAGACCAACCCACCATATTTTCGAAAACAGCACTTCCCAAATTTTGAAGAACTTGGAACAGAGAGCACGAAGCATATACCCTCGATTCAGCAGCCGGCTAAGTTGGAACTAAAGCAGCTACCACCACACCTCAGATATGCTTATCTTGGAGATTCGTGCACTCTTCCAGTGATTATATCGAACTCAATCAGTGAGGTGGAGGAAGAAAAACTACTTCGGGTACTCAGAGAACACAAAACAGCCATAGGATGGACCATTGCAGATATTAAAGGGATCAGCCCTTCGTTGTGTATGCATAAGATCCTCATGGAGGAGAATTTTCGTCCCAGTGTGGAGAGTCAGCGGAGGTTGAATCCAAATATGAAGGAAGTGGTTCGGGCTGAAGTATTGAAGCTTTTGGATGCGGAAATCATATATCCCATATCTGATAGTGCGTGGATCAGTCCAGTTCAAGTAGTGCTGAAAAAGGGGGGAATCACAGTTGTACCTGATGAGAAGAATGAGCTCATTCCTACCAGAACAGTTATAGGTTGGAGGGTTTGCATTGACTACCGCAAACTCAATACAGCTACTAGGAAGGATCATTTTCCTCTCCCCTTCATTGATCAAATGTTGGAAAGGTTGGCAGGACATTCTCACTACTGCTTTCTTGATGGGTACTCCGGTTCGGATTCCAATAGCACCAGAGCACCAGGAGAAGACTACATTCACATGCCCTTATAGTACTTTTGCTTACCATAGGATGCCTTTTGGTTTATGTAATGCTCCAGCCACGTTTCAGCGATGCATGATGGCTATATTTTCCGATATGGTTGAGAGATTCATAGAGATCTTCATGGATGACTTTTCTGTGTTTGGGTCTTCTTTTGATGAATGTTTGAAACATTTGAACTTGGTTTTGGAAAGGTGTAGGGAAACGAATTTGGTCTTGAATTGGGAGAAATGTCACTTCATGGTGCAGGAAGGAATAGTTTTGGGACATCGAGTTTCAGCTAAGGGAATAGAAGTGGATAGGGCGAAAATTCAAGTCATTGAGAAATTACCACCACCTACTTCTGTAAAGGGTGTTCGCAGCTTTCTAGGACATGCCGATTTTTACAGACGATTCATCAAGGATTTCTCGAAGATAACTAAGCCACTGTGCAACTTACTGATGAAAGACAATCTATTTGAGTTTGATGATGGGTGCTTAACAGCTTTTCACACTCTCAAAGAAAAGCTCATCTCTGCTCCAGTAGTAGTTGCACCGGATTGGGAGTTACCGTTTGAATTGATGTGTGATGCTAGTGATTACGCCATTGGAGTAGTTTTGGGGCAGCGAAGAAACAAAATTTTCCATGTGATCTACTACGCCAGCAAAACTTTAAATGATGCACAGCTGAATTATGCAACCACAGAGAAGGAATTATTAGCAGTTGTGTATGCATTTGATAAGTTTCGCCCTTACTTGATTGGATCAAAAGTAGTGGTTTACACTGATCATGCGGTACTGAAGTATCTGATGACGAAGAAGGATGCAAAGCCAAGATTGATTCTCTGGGTATTACTGTTGCAAGAGTTTGATATTGAAATCAGAGATAAAAAGGGTAGTGAGAACGTTGTAGCATATCATCTATCTCGATTAGAGCTAGGTCGACCAGATGAGTCAGTAGAAATAAATGAGATTTTTCCTGATGAACAGATTCTCAGTGTGGAGACTGCGCCTTGGTATGCTGATATTGTCAACTACTTGGCAAAATCCATTCCTCCACCAGAATATTCTAATCACCAGAGGAAGAAGTTCTATGCAGATCTGAAATACTATTTTTGGGAAGATCCCATTCTCTATAGGCGTGGTGCAGATCAGGTCATTCGAAGATGCGTGCCTGAAGAAGAAGTGCATCAGATTCTGGAGCATTGCCATTCATCAGCATATGCAGGACATTTTGGGGCTTCCAAGACGGCAGCTAAGGTTTTACAGTCAGGGTTTTATTGGCCTACATTGTTCAGGGATGCCTTTGAATTTGTGAAGAGATGTGATCGGTGTCAACGCACAGGGAATATCTCGAGAAAGAATGAAATGCCCTTAACAAGTATCCTAGAAGTAGAGCTATTTGACGTTTGGGGGGATTGATTTCATGGGACCATTTCCACCGTCATTCTCCAATCAATATATACTTGTTGCTGTTGACTATGTATCCAAGTGGGTGGAAGCAGTGGCATTACCTACCAACGATGCCAAAGTGGTGATTGGATTTCTAAAGAAGTACATTTTCACTCGTTATGGCACACCGAGAGCTATCATCAGTGACGGGGGGAAACATTTTTGTAATCGCCAGTTTGAGCAGTTGTCGAGTAAGTATGGAGTCAAACATTGCATAGCAACCCCATATCATCCTCAAACTAGTGGGCAAGTTGAAATCTCTAACAGAGAGTTGAAGAGAATACTTGAAGTCACGGTGAATTCATCAAGAAAAGACTGGTCTAAGAAATTGGACGATACACTATGGGCTTATCGAACAGCATTTAAAACACCTATGGCATGTCACCATACCGTCTGGTGTTTGGGAAAGCATGTCACTTGCCAGTTGAGTTGGAACATCGGGCTTATTGGGCACTTCGCAGGTTGAATATGGATTTGCAAGCAGCTGGTGAACAGCGGTTATTTCAGTTGAATGAAATGGATGAATTTCGCCAGGAAGCTTATGAGAATGCAAAAATATACAAAGAGCGTACCAAGAAATTTCATGACATGAATATTCAGAGAAGAGAGTTCATAGTAGGGCAACAGGTTCTGTTATTCAATTCTCGCTTGAAGCTTTTCCCGGGAAAATTGAGGTCACGATGGTCTGGACCATATACTATCACCCAGGTGTTTCCACATGGAGCTGTTGAAATCACACATGAGAGCAAAGGGACATTCAAAGTCAATGGGCAGCGCTTAAAGCACTATTGGAGCGGGGAATTCTCGAAAGACAAATCCACCGTTCATCTTCAGGAACCAGAATGATCTCCATACGGTACAGTCGAGCTATCGACTATAAACTAGCGCTGGATGGGAGGCAACCCATCATTTCTACCCTTTTATTTACTTTGCTTTCTGTTTTTATATTGATAGTTGTTCATTTTTCTATTTTGATCATGTAGTTCTATGTCATCTTGTCTTAACCATCCACACATGCTCATGAGTAATCTCTCTTAGTTTTCACTGCGCTATACATGTCTTACGTGGTTATGGAATCATTTGTGAGTGTTTTGAAAAAAAAAAAACCTTTGTTGCCCTTGCGATCGCATGGCTAACGCCATGCGATCGCCCAGACATAGTCAGGACCAAAATTGGTCCTGGCTGCTAACTCCTTGCGATCGCAAGGAGTTATTCTGTGCGATCGCAAGGCCTGCACGGGTTTGAAATAAAACCCAATACCCAAGCCCACACTTCAATCACCCAACAACCTCTCGACTTCACACGGTAATTCGGCACTTCTAGCACCCAATTCAACAGTTTTTCATCCTTTTCACACATTCATTTTGAGATTTGCCATCCACCCCAACAGTCACTTTGCACCTCACCACCGAACTCCCCAAAAGGTAAGAAATTTTCGACCCTCTTCCTCACTTTTAGGCTTTGTTCTTTTCGGTTTTTTGTTGATTATTGAGCATGGACGGTTGGGCTTAGGTAGTTGTGGAGTTTGCATGATTTGTGTTGCTAAAAATTTGGTTAATTCTATACCCCCCATTGTTGTGAAACTTGAAACCAAATGACATGCCTGCAATGTGTTCGACAAAATGCCTAATTGCTCATTTCTTTGTATTTCTCGAATTACATGCTTTGCTTGGTTTTTGTTTATGTCTAGCTACATGAGGTGATGCACATTCACGACATAAACCCTCAAGGACAGCACCAATTCTCCATTTTGCATTTTAGGGACACCACTGCACCCATGACTAGGCATGACTGCACCTCAAGGCACCTACTTCGTCCCCCGGTTTCACCAATCATTTGACCTCCGATTGGCACCAAATTTGACACACTCGTAGTTGGACTTACCCTCTTTCATATGCCTAAATTTTGCTTGGGACAACTTAGAGATTTCATGCCGATGTCACGGGGCAAAGTTTCATAGTCGATCATAATATTACATGCTATATTTTCAATTTTTCGACTTGTTTTTGGAACGCTTCACATCTTGCCATATCTTTACCATATCTTACTCATGTTTATCCTCTGATGTGCATCGATGTCACACACTGTATGCTGTGGACTAATTTTTTCTATTTTCTTCATACAGGATGCCGCCGAAACGCACGCCTAAAGGCAAAGAGAAGGTTGGATCTTCTTCTGGCACAGCCCGCACCCAATCACCAGACGGGGGTGTGTGGCATTTTTTGGGACCCAGCTGTCGACTTCACTATACCGAGGTCATCTCCCATTGGCAGCTACTTGCCGAGCGCCCAGTTCAGCTCGAGGATTTCGCCGGGTTTGAACTGACTACGTTGATCCATCACTGTGGATGGGAGAACTTGGTAGCAAACCCGCATCCTATTTATGAAGGTCTAGTCCGGGAATTTTACGCCAACTTCAATGAGGACATAGACACACCTGGATCAGAGCATCAGACACGGATTCGGGGCAAATGTGTGATGTTCACGCCAGAAGTGATCCAAGACTACTATCAGTTGACATGGGATAATATCATCCCAATACCTGGGGATTTCCTATGGCTCGAGGTGGCAGAGGTTCTGATGGGATGCGAGAATGCCTGGCCGCTAGACACAGACGAGTGGTATCAGAATGAGCTCACACCCTCCATCGCGATCCTCTGGCTCTTCATTTGCTACAACATTGGGCCTACGCGACACCGCTCCACCTTCTCGGACCCCAAGGCAGGCATGCTATATCATTTGGTTCGAGGACATAAGATCGATCTCGCATCCCTCATCTACGAGCAGATCTATACACTGGGACTTTCAGGTGACCGTCGAAATTCATTGATCTTTCCCAGCCTTATTAGCGGCATCTGCAAGCGCGCAGGCGTCACTTTCCCAACAGGGAAACTTCCAGTCAGATCAAGCCCATTCATTAAACGCAGTACACTGGAAGCTCAGGATAGAGCGAGGCTGAAGCGATAGGAAGCGAAAGCACCCGCCCACCAGGCTCAGCAGCCACCTGTACAGGGTGATTAGGCTGAAGATGTAGCTATGCCTCAGGCGGCAGCACCGCCACCCCCACCTCTTAGGGCCGACACACAGATTTTGAGGCAGATGTTTGCCACTATAACTGGCTACAGCAGAGACCTACAGGGTCTACAGCAGACTTTCGGGACCATGCGCACAGATTTGCAGCAGGTGCGGGCTGACACACTAGCCACCCGCACTGTGTCATCCGATATTGGTCGGGAAGTACTCACCTCGAGTAGAGCGGTCGAGACTTTGACAGGGAGATTGAGCCTTTATACTGGACGGGTCGATGATATACAGCTCCGCACCGATGCGACAGTCAGCCGTTTGGGCAGCCTTGAGGCTGAGGTACAGCGACAGTCCAGTATTCTTCAAGAGCACACAGAGCTACTTCGGGGCCAATCTGTACTTCTTCAGGAGCAGTCCGAGTTGATGCGCCAGATTATTGCACGACTGCCTCCACAACAGGATGCTGGACCTAGTTTTGCCCCTCCACCACCATCACCACCTCCAGCCTGATCAGGGAGTTCCCTTGCCCCTTCACTCACTCTCTATCCTTACACTTTAAACATTGGGGCAATGTTAGATTTAATTTGGGGGGTGGAAATGCATATGATTTCGGTAATTTTAGTTCATCAGTCATTTTTAATTTATGCATGCTTTTGTTTTGTTACATGTTTGAGTGCTTGTTAAAAAAAAAAAAACTCGTTAACAAGTTATGTTCTTTTTGTTTTTACTTCAGCAATTTTTTTGTTTGTGTGCTTGTGTGAGTTTAATAGCCTTACCAACAATGATGAGAATATTGGAAACAGTATGGCTATGAATTGTGGACATTATGCATGTTGAATTGATCTACACTTGTCTATGTGGAAACTTGACATTCTTGCGCACAATACTGATGTTGGGCATGCTAAGCTAGTGATTGATGAATAAATTAGAGTAGATACGGACATGGTCAACCCAGAAAACCTCTATTGCACTTATCAAGAAACCATTATTTTAGAAGTTTGGAGACGGTTTAGCTATCGCAGGGGAACATTGAGATGAGTAGGGATTCCATGCGTGGAAATTGTGTTATGTGGATTGGATTAGACCAATGAGACGAAAACAATGCAAAAGTTTCCAGTTAGAGGGCAGTTCTAGAAACTAGATGTCTAAAAAAATGGGGGGGCATTGCACTAATCATTGAAAATAAACATCGGTTCGAGCCTGTATAACTCGAGTGATTAAATTTGTAAGGGTTTAAAACCTGATGCCCTATGGTCATCTGACTTGGGAGTCATCGGCCCAAAGCTCGCTACAGGGGTTATATAGAAAGCAAATGGACGATGTATCAAAAAAAAAAATTATCTATTGATGAATAACATACATATTCCTATGTATGGAATGCACTGATTAGCCCCAGACATCCAGTTGATAGAATCATTTCTCTGATACGAAGCAAGTCACTGAGTCTAGTCTCAACGGTTGAAACAATCAAATAAATAGGAGAACCCCTGCTTGTTGAAATGCAAACCTGTGGCTGTGAGATCTATCCAAACTAAGAGAGGGTGAGGACTTAAGTGAATCAAATGCTCTATTCTAGAACACACATGTTGATTCACTTAGTAAATATTTGACTACTGCAGGTCAGGATTTACACCCATCATCAGTTTGGTATGCTTTGCATGAGTAAGCACCCACATACACATCGAGTTCTACACATGACAGGTAACGATTGATTGGATTTTGCACTATTGAAACTATTCATCTTGCTATTACTGAACTCTAATGCTGAGACATGGTAGGCTGTTAAACTATGCTCTGTGTTAAGTTATCATTTTTTTGTTTGAGGACAAACAACAATTCAAGTTTGGAGGTATTTGATAAGTGTGTTTTACACACGTAATTGTGACAGAAAACAGATTGAATGTTGTTATAAAAAGCTCGAAAAAGACTTAATGAGTTATATATCATTTTTGTAGGGCGACTCTGATGGAATGAATGAAATGTAAGCGAAAAGAGGCGAAAATGACCAAAATGCAAGTCAACGAAAGTTCAGGGACTAATTTGCAAATACTCAGAAGTTGACCCGAATGATCAATCGAGCATAAATATCTATGGAAGTCCTAATTGTCAACAACATGGATGACTAGAAGTGGTTAAAGAAGGGATCAGGACCAAGGATGGACGGAAGAAAACCTTGGGGACCAAAATGAACAAGAAGGAACTTCCCTATTCCCTTGCGATCGCATGGTAGAATGCCTTGCGATCGCCCAAGCTTCAACAGGGAGTTCAGAGGAGGACAACATTTATGCCTTGCGATCGCAAGGGATCCTTCCTTGCGATCGCAAGGAAAGTTTTCTGCGCGAGAATTTTTAGTTTCCTTTTCCGAATCAAACACTTATGGAATTATATTTTAGCACACTATTTAAACTAAAACTCGTGCAGAATTAGGGTTTATGCATTCTTAGGGAGAAAAAGTCGAATTTCAAGAGGAAGGAGAAGAGTTTGAGCTAGGGTTTCACATCAAGATTCAAGATTCAAGCCCTAAACTTCTATTTTTTTTGGTGATGTCTTCTTTCTATCATTTTTATTGTTGCTTTAATTTCATTATGTTAGGCTAGATTTTTTATGTACTAGGTGAACGATGAACTTCGCATTGTGAACTCTTTAATTCTATTTTGCAATTTGATAATTGAACACTTTGATGGTTTTGAATGATTTATATACGCTTATGGTCTCCCTGATTATAGTCGACGATAATTATGTGAGTTTAGGTGATTTATTTCATGCATTCGAAAGAAGGGAAATAAATTCAATAATGTGTAAATCGTCGTTTTGTTCATAGAGGATAGAAATATACCGATATGCATTACGTGAATCTCTAAGTGTTTACAAAACTACATGCATCCTTATATATTGCATTTGTCATAGAAATATAGTCAAATGGTATACTATGATAGGTTCAATTTTACTCGAAAGAGATTGTTGGATAGGTTAGAAACATTGATTCTTCAAACAATTCATTGTGTTGTCAAATTGTGAGGTAGGGTTTAAGAGTGAACTTGCTTGGTGATTCGGGATCCTAGTGCGCTTCTCCATATATTAATTTTCTCAACTTTGCATTCGATCATTGTTTTACAATTACATCGCAATTCTAGTTTAATTTGCATGCTATTCACAACTTCATATTAAAATCATAAAAACTATCAACTTAAGTTTTATAGTTTCGGTTAAGGTTACAACAATAGAAATTAGATTAGATCAATCCTCGTGGGAACGATACTCGAAATTTTACAATTTCCACTTTATTACTTGTCAACGAACCGTACACTTGCGGTGGTTTAAATTCGAAAAATATTTTCGTGAACAATTTACTGTGTTTTTTTGTTGTTGTTTGCAATCATTTTATGATAGCGGTACTCCAACCATTTCCTTAAGTGTAGAACGACACTACAACCGTTATATTTCATAAGCGAAATACAACTATTATCTGTTATGTATGAAGACACTATGTCCATTATTTGCAACTATGGATTTCTATAGAAATGATACTGGTACAATGATGTTATTTTTTTGAGTTTGAGAAGATTGAAGAATGAAAAAAATGTGGGTATTTTTTATGTTCAAACCAACATTGCGTATATAGAGTTGTACAACAAAGTGCAAGAGCTAGTTCACATAAATTCAATTTCATATGAAATCGAGATGATGTTTCTTAGAATCGACGAAGTCATAATGGCAAACATGTTATTTTTTGTTATAGTAAAACATCACTAGTATCTAAAATTACCACTCCAACAAAAATCTTCTAACAAGAGAAGCCCATGTATTATAGAAAATAATTATACATACACTTTAGGGACTATTGTTATGCTTTGTCATCGAAGCTCCAAACTAAGCTTACGTTGTAGTTCACGTGGAGACATAAGTCAAAGATGACTAAAAGTCAACAAAGGCCCTGATGGGTTAGAGTGGGCAAGAGAAAGTTTTCAAAACTCTCCATTCAGAAACTCTCCTTCCGAAGCTCCTTCATTTCGAAGCTTCCTTTGGCCGAAGCTATTGCTAGCTCTTAAAAAGTTTGTAGGAAATCTTTAGGAATGATTAATATGACGTTTGTAATAATGAATGTGTCAAGTCTGGGCCTAAGTTGTAGGGCGGTTGACTCATTTTCAATATATTAAATGCGTAGCAGGCTAGTGACGTGATACTTCAACCAAGAGATGAAGTTACATGGTTTTTATCCAACGATTACCACTTCGACCAAAACTCTATAAATATCAACTCTTATAACATTTGAATCTAATGTAACTCTTTATACAAAAGTTATTCTCGATTTCTCTTGCTTACTTCGTATTCTTGTTTACTTGAGTTAAGATCATTTTGTTTTGGTTGAGTCGTTTGTGGTTGATTATTAATATACAACCATCTTTAAATATGCCACCGATGTCTGAACATTCTTGTCTTTAAAGTGTATTGAAATTTGCTTGCGTGGATGTGAGTGAGCCCAATATCTATTGTCTATATCACCTTTACAAAAAATGAGGTCAATAGTATTTCTTAGGGTACTTCCATCTTTAATGCTATCCCAAAACACCATTTTGCACCAAAAAATGGTGAAAACTCTCTCCAACCTTGCTTCATACTTTGCACCTTTTTTGCACCAAAATGGTTAAATTTTCTTTCGCTTGAGAGCAAGAAAAAAAATCAAATGATTGTTTTTTAACCAGCGCCCCCTTTTGGGTATGCAGGTACTAAGAGTCCTCTCACTACCAACCAGCAGACATCATCTGGCTGGGTCTTGCCGGTATCAACAACGAGAAAGAAACAACCAAATGGAAACAGCAACTAACTATGGCTCTTGGCCCAGCGTAAAAAATTGGTTAAGGGTACTTGTGTCCATTTTTTTAATACATTTTTAATACAATCAATTATTATTATTATTATTATTATTATTATTATTATTATTATTATTATTATTATTATTATTATTATTATTATTATTATTAAATTAATTGTACTATTTTTAATGACACAATTTAACATTATCTTATTTGTGGTGTTTCTATTAATTGTACTATATTTTTTAAATTTCTTAATGAATTTAATATTTTCGTTTCTTTAACATAATTATTTATTTATTAATTTATGTAGTTGTAAAATAGACAAATAAAAACTTTTTGAAATAAATAAATTGTTAAGAATAAAAAAAAATGAAGAAAATGATTAAACATTGTTCATTTGATGTAAATTTTGCTGTATTGGGATGTAGATGATTTTCGGTTTAAAGCAATATTTAGTATAAAATAGTGTAATACTTGCCTCAAATTTTGATGCAAGATTGGAGATGGCCTCAATGTACATTACATCAAATTATACACAGTTTTGCTTCTTGCATGCATGTTTTCACACCGTGCAAATCTTAAGTTACCTAACCCACCATGGACCCAACTCTTGCTCATCAACCATATCTCATATTCTCATGTCGTGTGTAACCAAAACTAAAAGGACATAAACTGAGATGAATCTGTCAAGATTTGGGGGTCCATCTTAAAAGGTCAACCTTATTAAGATAAGTAGCCCAGGATCTTTATTAATTGGTCTGTGTTTATACCATTATTCGATGTGGGATTTATATCCCTTAACACGCCCCCGCAAGATGGTGGCTCGTTTGAGAGACCAATCTTGAAATCCACGTGCTCATTTTTTTTGGAGTCTTACCGGGATGGAATCGCTCGTTGGAGCATAATGGGCTCTGATACCATGTCAAGATTTGGGGGTCCATCTTAAAAGGTCAACCTTATTAAGAGGAGTAGCCCAGGATCTTTATTAATTGGTCTGTGTTTATACCATTATTCGATGTGGGATTTATATCCCTTAGCAGAATCATCTAATGTAATTCAAAAAAATTATATATTAGTGAAAGTAGACGTTTAAGAATGTGATTTCCAATGTGAAGAAGTCTACTCCGTTTAAGAATGGGGCAAAGTGATCGATTGGATCAGTCATTACCATTTTCGCCTTTATGGAAGCGTGACGGGATTAAAAAATTCTTGTTTATCATTTCGTTTAATTATTTTCTTTTTAAATGTTATTTCTATTTTTAAATAAAATTTAAATTGAAAAGTATATATAAAAACAAAATAAGATATCTAGAGGCGGGGTTTGGGAATTCGAAGCAAGACAATGGGACAAAAACTTTTGCCATTCCCACTCAATTTAGAGAGCTTCTTCAAGTAATATATTTTGTCAAACGGTGTATACATTATTAGACAAATTTTTATCTAAAAAGTAATGTTATTCAACATGTACTGCACATGAAGTCTAGTTGTCAATTAATTGATTGAACACCTTTAGCCCTCGTTCAGTATGGATTAAAATCTTAATTTTAATCTAAATCAAATTCAACAATTAATTTTAACTACACATTTTATAAGATCCACAACTTTTTAACCACACATCTTATCAACTTTTATCAAAATCTATTAAAAATTTAATTTTAATTTCCACCAAACGGAACTAAATATGGCTAGATTAGTACTAAGCATCAATAGTGTTATGATCTAAAATACTATAATATCAGTTTGTTGTGAAAAACAGAGATAATACTAGATTAATCCAATTCTACTTTCTTTTTTTTTTTGGAGAAAGTAAGAGATTAGGTCACAATATGAAATAAAGATTACAGGAACATAAAAACGATGCAATTTTGAAGAGAATTAAGATTTTATTATAATATGAAGAAAGAATACAAAGATTATATGTTTATAATATTTCTAACTTCTTATGGGGGACAAATCAACCCTTAAATAAATTGTAGAGAAGAGTTAAATATATCTAGGGAACAAATAAACGATGTTCAAACCCTTATAGTAGAGTTGTAGTTGAAGTAAAATATCAAAAACAAAGTCCAAAACGGAAAAGGAAACCAAAAACAGTGCAGGGAGGCAAAAACTGACAGGCGGTGTTGTGGCCCAGCAATGCCTCGGGCCCGACGCCATGCCAAAATCACTGGGGCACTGGGGGCTGCGGGCCCACCATCGGATCCTTTACTCCAAAATCTTGATTTTCTTCATCTTAATGTCCTCTTCAAATCAAATACAAATTTAGGCTCACAATGGACTTCCAAGTAGAACTTTAACTAAAATTAGCGAAGTGAACTTGAATAAGATTCAATAATAGCATTTCAAATAGAATTTTTCTTAATGTACATTTTAATTAGAACTCTAATTATTTTCAACAAATAATTCACATCACACCCAAATTTTGACAAATATAATGCAAATTTAAGTTACGAATTTAGTTTGAGCAACCCAAAATCCCTATCAACTCTGTTCACCAGCCGTCCTCACAATCCTCAACCTCATTCTCAAAAGTTGACCTTATTTAAGTTCTTATAGTAATTTTGAATGCGAGTTTGTTTTTTTTCCTGAAAAAAGTTGATTCTCATTGCTTAATTTAGAGAGGGACTTTCTTCAAGAATCAATTACCTCTCGACAACGTGTCTCCAACAATTTGAGGGAGAAATTCTTTTCTAAATATAGTAAACATGTTTAAAAATTTCATTTACGAATCTACACTTGAACAACCCAAAATCCCCATAAACGCCTATCTTCACCAACCCCCACCCTCAAGGTTGCCTATTTATATCCCATTTTTTAATTCACTTTCATGTCCAAGTAACTCCAAAAAGTTGATACCCATTTCTATCTCTCCTGTATTTCCAAATTTCTTTCAAAACTCAACACCAATGTACACTAGAACAAAGCAAGAACATATAAGGTTTCGATCAAAACTTTCTGATATATACATTCCAAAACATCTCCCTTTACACTCCTATTATTTTGAAAATATTTTTAAATATAGCACCAAGCCCTGCCTCATCAATGGCACCTCCGGAGAAGTCTACACTTATGAAGAAGTCGAACTCACTGGTCATAAAGTCGCGTCGGGACTCAACAATCTTGGCATCCGACAAAGCGACAGGTCATGTTGAAACTTTATGAAATTTAAACTTTATTAAACTAGAATCTTTAGAACTTGAGAACCTAAATTTCATTTTTGTTCAAATCCTCCATGTTAAATCATTAAGAAAATTATTAATGCGAAACATACATTAATTCTTTGGGAATGATTCTTTATTACTGAATCTTGATTCTTCATATTTGGGTTCTTCAATTTTAATCTTGAATTTTACCTCCTTTGATTCTTTGATTCTTGTTCTTAATTTTGCCTCTTGATCCATAGTATTGATTCTTGAATTACTTCATCTTGATCCTTGATTGTGGATTGCTCTTCTTAATTGTGGATTTTGGATTTCCTCTTCAATATGTTTTCTCTTATATTCTAGTGTTGATGGGATGACACAAAGAATGGGAATCACATATGAATTGTGGACCTAACCCTATATATAGGGCGTATACAGTAGAGATTAAAATTGAAAATCTAGTCATTATTGTTGACTTTTATTAGACGAGTGGGACACAATAACGACTATATTTTCAATTTAAATTCAATTTTGAACTGTACCAAACAAGCTCATAGTTTCCATGTGTATTTAGCTCATCATCAATTACGATTCTAATGGATCCGGTCTCCACACATATAATTCGACCAACACTTTATTTAGATACTCAAAACCCATAACTTTAATTTTTTATTAGATCACTTTAATTGTGCTTAACTTTGAGATAGCCTTATGCATAATTAATTACATATGTTGGCCCACATGGAAAATTAAATAATTTTCCAACAGGTTATGCTCTTACTTCCCAATTCAAAAACATAATAAATAAATAAGAAAAGAAAGCTTGGATTGCCTCCCAAAAAGTGTTTCTTTAACTTCATTAGCTTGACTTTGTGCTGAGATTATTTGGGACAGCTAGTTCAAGGCTTTTTTTAGCGGTGGGAAAATCCTCTACGTAGTGTTTGATGCGTTGTCCATTAACCTTAAAATTTTTCTTTGTTGGGTGGTGTAATTCAACTGTACCGTAGGGAAACACTTAGGATACCGTGACACGTCCAAATCATCTTGATTTCAATTTTACTATGAACAGTTTAAGTCTGGAGTTGTACAAGAGCACTTGATCCCCCACTCTGAAAATTCATTGTTGAATATTCTTGTCATGCCACTGCTTCATCTTTTCTTTGTAGATGGATGCATTTTCATAAGCTTCTTTTCTGCATTCTTCCAATTCATAAAGCTGTAATATTTTTATTTCTCCATTCTTTTCTAAGTCCATGTTCAATTGCTTCAATGCCCAGTATGCTTTATGCTCAAACTCAATTGGTAGGTGGCAAACTTTCCCAAATATTATTTGGTATGGCGACATTCCAATCGGCGTCTTGTAAGCGGTGTGATAGGCCCACAAAGCATCGTAATTTTTTGGACCAATCTTTTCGAGATCCATTCACTGTGAGTTCCAGAATTCTCTTCAGATGTCTGTTAGAAGTTTCAACGTGCCCACTTGTCTGAGGGTGAAATAGGGTGTGGCTATTTGATGTTGTACCCCGTATTTAGCAAGCACCGCCTAAATAACCTATTGCAGAAGTGAGTTTCACCACCACTTATGATTGCTCTTGGAGTTCTATAGCGATTGAAATTTTTTTTTTTTTTTTTTACAAAATCTACCACTACCCTTACATCATTGGTGGGTAACACCTTCGCTTCCACCCATTTGGAGATGTAGTCAACTGTCACTAGGATATATCGATTGTTATAGGATGACGAAAAAGGTCCCATAAAATCGATTCCCATAAATCAAATAGTTTCACCTCCAAAATGTTGTTTAGTGGCATCTTGTGAAGGGCTGATATGTTACATGTTCTTTGACACTTAAATAATATCTGCAGAAATTGTAGCAGTCCTTAAATAATATTGGCCAAAAGAAACCACTTTGAAGCACATTGGCTGCTGCTTTAGTTGGGCCAAAGTGTCTTCTATAAGCTGAAGCATGAACCCTTGAAAAGATCGGTTTCATTTCATCCTCGGTCTAATATATCTTGATAATCTAGTCTGCCCCTCTTCTGTGTAAATTTGGATCATCGCAATAATAGAATTTTGCTTCATAGAAAAGAATCTTCTTCTATTGATAGGTGAAACTTAGATCCACATACCCACTCGTTAAGTAGTTAACAATGTCTGCATACCAATGAGTCTTTTCCAACTGCAATAATTGCTCATCAGGAAAAATTTCATTGATATCTCCATCATCTGACTCTTTCACCTTCTCTAGCCTCGATAAGTGATATGTTACCTGGTTTTCTGTCCCCTTCTTATCACGAATTTCAATTTCTAACTCTTGCAGTAACAGAACCCACAAAATCAACCCACAAAGGTTTTGTAATTTTTGAGAAGCGTTGGATGAATCGTCTGTAAAACCTCACATGCCCCAAAAAGCTCCTAATCCCTTTGACTGAGGTAGGTGGCTGAAAATTTTCAATTACTTGTATCTTTACTTTGTTAACCGCAATACCCTATGAAGAAATCCGATGACCCAGCACTATCCCCTCTTTCACCATAAAGTGGCACTTTTTCCAAGTAGTCATCAAATGAATCTCCAAATACTGAAAAGACATCCATGAATACCTCGATTTACTTTTCCACCATGTCAGAGAATATGGCCATCATGCATCACTAAAAAGTTACAGGTCCATTGCACAGACCAAAATACATTCTTCTAAAGGCAAAATTACCATAGGGACATGTGAATGTTGTTTTCTCCTGGTCTTCTGGAGCAATGGCTATCTGATTGTACCCTAAATATTTGTCTAGAAATCAGTACTGAGAATGGCCTATTAACGTTTCCAACATCTGATCAATGAAAGGCAATGGGAAGTGATCTTTTCTGGTAGCATTATTTAGCTTCCTATAATCTATACACATTATCCATCCCGTTACTGTAGTCCCATCCTTCTTAGGCACCAAATGTACTAAACTCACCCAAGAACTGTCTCAAATGGGGTAGATAATTTCTACATCGAGCAATTTCAGCACTTATTTTCACTACTTCCTTCAAGGTTGGATTTAATCTGTGCTGACCTTCTACGGATGGCTTAGACTTATCCTCTATTAAGATTTTGTACATATAAAGAGTAGGACTTATTCTTCGAATATTGGCTATGGTCCATACATTGCAGTCTTGTGCTTCCGGAGTACATCCAATAACTTATCTTCCTCCTCCTCTGTCATGTCATTTGCAATGGTCATTAGAAGTGTTGTAGATGATCCCAAATATGCATAACGGAGATGGGATGGTAGGTGTTTTAACTCATGAGTTGGAACCCTCTCCACTGAAGGTACGGGTGGTGTGGGATTGTAACCAAGAGACTCGTATTGCTAATGTCTCTTTCCAATTGGTTGTTCAGCCAAATGTACAGTACATTTTGTTCTCTCTACATTTGTTGCCTCTTATTGTTCATTGTTTGCCTCACATAGAATTTCTAGATGTGTTGCTTCAAATGTATCGACTACAAGCTCATAAAAAATATCCACATGGCAACAAGTATCTGAAGTTAATGGGTAATTCATTATCTTGAACACATTGAATATGACATGCTTGTTGTCCACTCAAAAAATCATTTTTCCATCATAGACATCAAGAAGTGCTCTCTTGGTAGCCAAGAAAGGTCCTCCCAAAATTAGAGGAATATTTGAATCATCTTTCATGTCCAAGATAATGAAATCTACCGAGAAGATGAAATTATCAACCTTCACTAGAACATTTTCAATAATTCCCTTTGGTCTTTTAATAGACGTATTAGCCAGTTTTAATGAGAATATTACAAGTTTAGCTTTTCCTAATCCAAGAGACTTGTAAACAGAGATTGGCATTAAATTAACACTAGCACCTAAATCACATAAGGAATGCTCAAAATAATTAGAACCAATAGTGCACGATATAGTAAAACTCCCTAGGACCTTTAGCATGGAGGTAGCCTTTTTAAGAGAATTGCACTGCATTTCTCGTTTAGGCAGATGGTCTCATGTTCTTCCAACTTCCTCTTGTTGGACAGGATTTCTTTCAGAAATTTTGCACAACTGAACATCTGTGCTATTGCATCTGCAAAAGGGATGTTTATGTGCGATTTCTTGAAAATCTCCACAAATTTGGCAAATTGCTTATCTAAATTCTTTTTCTGCAACCATTGAGGAAAGGAAATTGGTGATACATAAACTTTAATGGGACTTGGTGCTCTTACTGTAGATTTTTCTTTTCTCTTTTCCTCATCTTTTTCAACTGGTGCAGTTTTTCCTCTTATGAGCCTCTTCAACTTCTATCTCTTTGCCTTTTCTGTCTAGCCTCTTCACATGTATTTTTTACAATTTTACTTCACCCTAAGTTGTAATAGCTTGCACTTGCTCTTTAAATTTATCATTGTATTGCTTGGCAATGTCCCTTGTGGGCGTTCTGCAAGCCGTTGAGCTATTTGATCAATTTATATCTCCAACTTCTTTGTCGGTGCCCGTTGATTCTAAAAATTTGTATCAATTTGTTGGAACACCTTGTCTATTTTCTGTATATACTAATTGTACATCTCTCCTAAACTTTGCTGTTTCTTCTACTGGACATTATTTGAACCATTTTCTTGCTGATTTTCGGACCATCTGAAGTCCAGGTGTTGTCTTCATCCTGGGTTATATGTTTGTGAATGTGGGTTAAAATTACGGAAGCCATTCTGAATGAAGTTAACTTGTTCCTCAGGAAAGCTCATAGACAAAGGATTTTTTTGTCAAATGGTTAGCTCCACAGTTTTCACATGATGGACCACCCATCACTGCATGTACTCCTCTCATTTGTGATTTTACCAATATCTCTACCTATTTTGTCAGAGCTGCTATCTGCGTGTGAGCTATCTAATTCAAACATCTCAGATGTTCTCGGTGGTACCACTTTTTCTAATGAAAACATTGAATGTGAAGTGGCAATTAACTCAAATAAATCCATGGTTTGTTGTACCAATTTTCTTATGATCAATCTACCAACAGAGGAATCCACCGAAATTTTGACAGTAGTGAGAGTCCGGTGTAAATGTACGACACTTGATTACCTATTGTGATTCCATGATTTGAACACTTTCGCATCAGCTCTTTGAATCTGTTCCTTGCCTCATGATAGCTCTCTCCATCTTTCTGTTGGAAAGTTCGAATTTTCAGTTTGAATTTAGGTACTTTCGTCGGTGTGAAGAATTTGTTGCAGAATTTTCTAGTTAGTTTTTTCGATATAGTAATGCTTCCATGAGGTTCGAAGTCTAACCACTCCAATGCAGCATTTCTTAGTGTATATGGAAATAATCGCAACTTAATAGCGTCTTCATTAACCCCTGAAGCATAGAAGTTCTAACAATTTCTAAGAAATATGGAGGTATGCGTGTTTGAATTTTCATGAGGTAGTCCGTAGAACTGGAGAGTGTTACTCATCAAAATAATCCACTCTGCACTTATCTGAAAATTATTTACCTCAAAATCTGGACACAAAATACTGGAATGCACAGGCATGACTATGGGCAATAGCTGATCCAGCACCCGCGAACCCTAGCAGCCGTGTGTGCTGGATCCACCAGGAACCATTTTTTTTGTTTACAATAGATAAACTTTATAGATTATATAACTAGTAATTCATTTCATTTTCAAACATTTCTTGTAGCTTAGCTAGTTAGAACCTGCATATTCATTTTGGAGGTCCCGGTTTCGAATCCCATCTCAACCGATTTATTGTGGAATTTTTTTAGTTGTACAATTTTTTCAAAAATTAATGCAATAGAGAGGAGTTTCGATCCTGTGACCTCTCCTTAAAATTATTGAAGTTTGACCATTATGACACTTAATGAACTTTGACACTAAACCTACCAGAATTATATAAGTTAAATTTCAGTCGTTTTAATGCAGTTGTAAAAATTCTAACTCGTGTTCTTCATTTGTTGAATTTGAACCTGTGACCTTTCCTTAGGATAATGAAGGCTTGACCATTATGTCACTTATTGACCTTTGACACTAAAATTACCAAAATAATATATGTTAAATTTTATTGGTTTTAATGCAATTTTAAAAATTCGAACCCGTGCCCTTCTTTGAATTATACAAAAGTTGGTCACAATATCATTTGGTAAATATTACTAATTTGTAAAACATAATTATATATGTTCAGTTTTAATAAAATAATTATTATAGTTAAATTTTAGACCTTATTTGATTTCTCCTTTTTCAAAATGCATTTTCTCTAATCTTTTCAACCATACATTTTTCAATAAAATAATATTACATTCAAATTCAAAACTTTTATTTATTTTTAACCACACATTTTCCATCAAATAACTATTCTAAAGTGCATTTTTTTGTAAAAAAAAAAATGACATCAAACGTGGCTCTTAATATTTTATTGCTAGCCACGGTCAACGGTTATCGGCAACCCATACTGACTCAAAATGTTGGATCCACCACTAGCTATGGGTGTCAAGAATATTGAAATTGACAAGTCTCTTTCATTTATTTCCCCTCACTCCTGCTACTGATTCGATGGCGCCACTACTCTTGCGGCCACTTGTCCAATTGGCTGAATAGGAATATGAATATTTTGATCGTCAGCCATTTGATGTTACTGTTTTTGTTTTTGTTTGTGTTCCTTGCGTCTCTGTCTGAAAGTACATTCTATGATAAGATCGCCACCTTGGGTACGGAGCATGCAATGAACACCTTTTTCTGTAATAAAAAATAAAATCAAATCAAATAAAATATTATTTAAAAATAAAATAAACTGAAACTAAAAGTAAATAGTTCTCGGCAACGGCGCCAAAAAATTGTTGCGTTTTTTATATGACAAGTGTACGATATCGTAACAAGCAGTATAATGGACTTTTGATCCGGATATCGTTCCCACGAGGACTATATTTCAAGACTTAATCACATTTTCCTAACTCTTATTTGATAAAAGCGAGTAAGTAATTATGATGGTTGTGATTATTTTTCCTAACTACCCTTAACTAATTGAAAATATAAAAAGATTGCAAACAACGGTTGATTGAAGATTCAAATATGTGATGAATATTATGATATAACAATTTCTTGTATTGATCACATTAATTATTAATTCAAGATTCACAATGTAATGTAGTGTTCTATCAAATTCTTCTATTGTATTCTATTCACCCCTCTCGAGTTCTTATTGAACCTATTTAACTAATTCAATTTCATATCTCTATGTGAATCAACCTTACTTAAATGAAACACTAGTTCTAAGAATTCATATTTTGACCGCAATAATTGATATATGTATCTCTACACGTAATACTGATTTGCCAAATTTTATTATATGGCCTAAATCTCAAACTCACCTCTTGATTCGTAAGAGACTCACGTAATCATCAAATTAGTAATAAATTAATACAATGCATTAAACTCATAGCAAAACCAATACATATAAGAATAAATCACAGAAATCTTGAATAAAAGAATAAAAGATCACAAGTCGACTACATTGTTGGCGTAATATAAAAATTAGTTACGCATAATGCAGAAATAAACACAAAAAATTGTCTTTGAATACATCACCGGATTATTTGAATAAGTCCTCCTTTCTTCATTCGTTTTCTATGTATATATAATCTTCTCTTTGCAACCCCCTTTTTCTTTCTGTTTTCTCCAGTAGTAGGCCTTTTTTCTCCTTTCCTTCTTCTCTGCTTGCGTGTATGTATGCCGGCCAATTCTCCTCGTTTCTCCCTTAAGCCGACGTGTTTGACTTCAAAAAAAAAAATTCTCTCTCTTCCCTTTTTCCTATTTCTTCTATCTTTTTTGTGCATTTTTTTTCCTCCTTTTGCAGCTGTAAGTTTTGACTTCCAAAACAAAACTCCATTCTCTCTCTCTTCCCAGTCGCCATTTTTCTTCCTCCTCTCTTTGTGTGTTTTTTCTCATCTGCATGCATGTTTATTTACATATATTTCAGTCACATTGAAGTCCAATTGAAATTTTCAATACAAGTCCATTGAGAACCATTTAACTCCAACCAATTTAATATATTATTTCTTTCCAAGGTTTTATTTATGAATTTTGCCTATTTCGCCACCTTTTGCATTATTTTCTCAAATTCTTCATTAAACATAAAGTTTTACCTATAAAATACAATATAATATAAATTAGGTAGAATTTTATAGAAGACAATAAAATATCATGATTTATAACCTCGAATAAGTGTAGAAACTACACTTATCAAAAGACATAAAGTACGGGGTATTTTCGAAGAAAGTGACATCAAGGCTTACAAAGATCCATTTTGTAGAAGGGTCATAGCATTTGTAGCCTTTTTGTGTAGGAGAATATCCAAAAAGAACACATTTAATTGCTCGGTGATCAAATTTAACATGAACGAATACGGTGCATCTGAGCACTCTCAGGGATAGATTAGAGTTGAGACAAGAATTTGGGAAATATTTCTGAAATTTTTGGAGAGGTATTTCGAAGTTTAGGATATAGATAGGCATCCCATTGATTAGATAGGTGGATGTAAGGACCGCATCCCCCCAAAATATTTTTGGCATGTTCGTAGTAAATATTAAGGCACGAGCAACTTCTAGCTGATGTCTATTTTTTCGTTCGACAATACCATTTTGTTGAAAAGTGACAATGCAAGATTTTTGATGAATCATACCATGAGCTTGTAGAAAGTATTTCATGATTTTATTGAAGTATTATGTGCCATTGTCGGTGTGTAAAATTTGAATTTGTGTTTGAAATTGCGTTTGAATCATAGAGTGGAAGTTGATGAACATGGAACGAACATCAGATTTTTCTTTTAGTAGGTAAATCCAACATATTCGAGTGTGATCGTCAAAGAATGTAATAAACTATTTTACATGATTACGGTTTGGGACTCATGAGGGACCCCATACATCACTGTGAATCATAGTGAATGGCTTTGATGGTTTTTAAGTGGATTTTGGAAATGATGTATATTGATATTTTGCATGTTCACAAATTTTACATTGAAGATTGATTGATTTATTATTCAAAAAAAAAAAAAAAATAGAAGGGAAAATATGTTTCAAGTATTTAAAGTTGGGATGACCCATTCTAAAGTGCCATAACATAATTTCACTATTTCTAAGGAAAGATGCAGAATCACAAACTTTAATTTGACACTATTTACTCACATTAGTCTCTTCAAAGTAGTAGAATCCTTCACTTTCCTTAGCACTGTCAATTGTCTTTCTCAATTTTAGGTCCTAAAAAACACAGTAAGATTGAAGAAATTTAGCAGAGCTATTGAAAGTTTTTTGTTAACTGACTTATAGATAGTAAATTGCATGATAAATTTGGAATATGTAGGACATATTTTAAAGTTATAAAATCGGAAATTTGAATATTCCATTTTCCTGTGACACTGGATGGGAAACTATTTGCAATTTTAACCTTAAGATTGCCAATACATGTTGAGTATGAAGTGAATAGGTGGTAAGAGTCTGTCATATAACCTGAGTTAATGATCAATGGCGTTTTAGTTTGAGTGGTGGATTTTGAAGTTAACAAAAAATTAACTATGTGGGCTAGTGAACTTGAAGGATTATTTGTGGAGGTAGAAAACATTTGTAGAGTTTCTCTATCTGCTTGGGATTAAAAGCACCACTGGACCCCTTGGTTTTTTTTTTTTATTTTTTATGTTGGATAATCAATAGATACTTGATAGCCAAGATTTTTGTTACTTTCCCTCGGTTTCCAATCGGTCAGCTTTTTGTATAGGTCCCCACATGTGTCTTATTTGTGTCCGGCTTGTGGCGGTGTTCACACCAAGGTTGACCATTTTGTTTTAAGCTTGACCTGCTTGTTAAACCTTTTTTATATAAGCACATTCCTCCATGCCAAACATTAGAGTAAATATGCCCAATATTAGATGCAGCCTTATTTCGGAAATTCAATGGACCTATTTTCAAAGTTGAAGACCCATTACTTGGAAATCTAAGCCCTTTCACTACCATACCAGAGCCTTCTATCACCGACATTCAAGACCCAAATTCATTCGTTCCATTCATCATAGCCTTCCTCCGGCTCTCGTCTCACCTCACTTTTGCAAAAAAACCTTTTACGGTGATGGTAGTAGCTACTGACCAATGATTCGCCCTCTAACATCATCGAGGTCTTGCGGAGCCTAGCTAGGAACTTAAATGCTCTCTCATTATCCAGTTTTTCCGAGTGCTAGACACAATCTTCTGGGCATTTCCATTTCTTCTTCGAACTCAGGTCGAGTGCTTGCCAAATGCAGTCATCTCAAGGTAGTAGTCGATCACATCCCGTTCTCCTTGCTTGGTTTGCCACAACTTGGATTTGATTTCGAAAATCTGTGATGAATTTTTAGAATCGAAATACATATCCTTCACAACTTCGCAAACGTCTTTGTAGTGGGGTAGGAACAAGTATGTCTTTCCAATTGAAGGCTTCATGGAGTTGAAGAGCCACGCAGTTACCATTGTTGGGAATTTACTTAATCATGCACAGCGGAAATAAACAATTTTCAATTCCCAAACAAGGATCTGCAATGTGTTTAGATAGAAACTGTGATTAGAATTATACATTTGATGAATTCCACAAACTCTTTTGCTTTTTCTTGAACTCCAATGATCACGATCTGCAATCCAAGCTGTCCAATTGTCCAGCCTCCAATGGTGATCCACACAGAGAACAAGAATGACGGCTAGGGTTTTCTTTTCTTGTGCTAGCAAGAATAATGAAAATTCTCTACAGTTTACAAACCCTAACAGCTTATTAATATAAGCCCAAGTGGGCTTGGCCCATCTCTAAACTTAACCCGGTCCGATATTTAACTAATCAAATTAATTAAATCCGGTCCATGAATTAATTAATCCAATTAATTAATTCGGGCCTATTAATAAACAACCCAATTAATTAATTATCCAACACTTGTCAATTAATTAATTGGTAAATCTCATTCTTCTGATTCTCTTTTGTGTGTGACCCATTAGGTTCCCGATCACGATGTCGAACGACGTGAATTATTATTTTGATCTAATCAAAATCGATAAATTAAAACGCCCCTTTTAATTTATCACTAATTCATTTTCGTTGTCCCAGATTGACATCTAGCAATGTATCAGGGCAATACATGTGACGGAAAATATCACGTAGCATGACAAAACCAAACTTGTTCGTTTACCGTGAAACTATAATCCTTTCGTCAATATGATCCGATCAATTATGAGATATGGATATGTGTCAATCTCAATTATCGATCATATCTTTTATCCCACTGTTAAGTCAATGTACGTCGAAAACTCTTTTCCGACTTATGAGTTCACCTTGGCCAAGGATTTCATTATTAACTTAACTGGATAAAATGTAGATCATAATCTCTTACTATCTAAGAGTGACGAATCCTCTATTGATCATTCACAACCTTCATATGATTCTTGACATACCCGAACGTCTTTGTATTAGCGACCCTTGACAGAGCAACATCCAACACCACCAAAGTATGACTGCCCTCATATAAGGTACTATGATGACCTCAAGTCAAAGGACCAATTCCACTACCGAACGTTAGAGATTAACCACTAACACTTAGATAGTTATCCATGTGGAATCTCTCAGTGGGTCTCCAATGTTTTGTTCTATAACAAAACATTCACGTGTTCATTCAAGTGTCACCACACTTTAGCTTGTGAGATCAGCTACTTACTTCACAAGTAAGAATACCACACGCGATAGTCTATCCGTAATAACGATATCCGTATCTCGTTATTACCTCGACCACGGACGATTTAAGATTCAGTCATATGTAATTTGTATCTCACAATCACAACTCCTTGTGATTAACAAATCACCAAGACATGAATCTACGGATTCTATTATTTAATTTGTTAGAATATTAATTCAATTAAATAATAGATATTGCCATATATATGCATTGATTATATATATTCAAAGTGTTTATGTCCAAAGTTGATTGGACCTAGGGTATAACACTTACAACCATGGAGTTCTCCGATAGCCATTTTCGAAGGAAAATTGTGTCGGTTGAAGCTGGCATCTTAGTCTCTCCAGTCAGGTACCCAAGTTTTGATTTTCCATCAATGACTAGTTTGATAGATTGAGCACACTATCTGTAGCTTTTTCCTTCCAATTTTTCTATCGTGAGTCGAAAGGATGAACTTTCAATTCCTCCACTCACGACAGATGTAGCCTCTGTTTCTTCATTGAAAGATTCAGTGGTCATTGATCCTATGTTATTAATTGTTGATTCTGTCATTGGAACGACTCTGATGCATAAAGGTGAAAACATGAAAAAGTTATTTCACTATAATTTCATATTGATATTGTACAATACATATTTATAGTAGACGAAAGAAATAAAAGAAAGGAAATAAATCTCTAATTACTTTACAATTTTCTAAGTAAAATCTTCAACAATCTCCCTAATTATATTCCCAATCAATTCGGGATTTCCAATAGAACTGAATGAGTTTGAACACTTTCTTTTCTTGTTTAGGAGTAATAAACTCTTTAAGTTGCTTTATATATATTTTTTCTTCTGACTCATCATTCAAAAATGTTATTTTAACATCCATTTGACAAATTTCAAGATTGTGCAATACAACAATTGCAATCAAAACTCTAATCGAAGTGATTCTTATCACTGGTGAGTATTTTTCGAAGATATCAAGGCTTTCCTTTCATCTATAGCCTTTTGCGATCAACCTAGTTTTGTATTTATCAATGGATCTATCTGATTTCAATTTCTCCTTGAAGATCTATTCACACCATAAAGGCTTAATTGCAGGTGGGAGATCAACCAATTCCCATATATGGTTTTGCATTATGGAATCTATCTCACCGTTGATAACTTCTTTCCAATGCAATGCTTCTGAAGTAGAAATTTCTTCATTAAATGTCTTAAGATCATTTTGTACCATATAAATTAGAAAATAAGACCATAAGATGTAGACGTTCTAGCCTTTTTACTACGCATTGCTTTTCATCACTTGGAGGAGTATTGTTTTCAATTTTATAATTTCGTATGTTCGAACTTAATTCTTATTTATCTTTGCATGGAAAGACATTTTCAAAAAAGGAAGCATTTCTCGATGTAATGATAGTACCTTCATTTATGTCTTGTATAACAGATTTATGAATAAGAAATCGATATGTACTATTATTATTGACATATTAAATAAATTTGCAATCAATTATCTTAAGCCCAATTTTAACTTGCTTTGGCCTTAGTATTTCAATCGTAACCAAATACCCTTACATTTTCAAGTATTTATAAGAAGGTTGATAACCTTTCTCATGCAGCAAATGTGGCGGATAGCACCGTATCAACCTATCATTCTCTTAGATTTCCAACGTTGTTACATTCAGAAACAGCTGCAGACAAGTTTATCTCTTGTATCTCTTCAAGTAATGTGTCTCTTTCAATCACATTTACCTGTGCATTCTTCTTAGACTAACGCCATTCACTTGCACGATGTCTTACTTTCCCATAGTTGTAGCAGTTGTCTTTGAACATCTTAGCGCTCTTATTATTTTCACTCTTTGGTGCATCACCTGAGAGCTTTCTCTTCTTGTTGATCCTTGAAATGGTTCCCACTATATTGGCCTTTGTTTGTCCAAACTGAACACTAGATTTCCTTTCAGTCTTTTTGTTATCTTCTTTTATCCTTAGTCAGACAATAAGTTCTTCCAATTTTATCTCTTTGCTTCTGTGCTTGAGATAGTTTTTCAAATCTCTACATAAAGGAGAGAGTTTCTTGTGATAGCAGTAACTTGGAGTGACTCATTCAGCTTCTTATTCTCTAGACATGTATCTCATGTAAAAGAACCTGTAGGTCTTGGACTTAATTGATGACGATTTGGAGTCTATCATCTTGTAGTCGAAGAACTTTTCGACGATGAATTTCTTTGTGCTAGCATATTCCATTTTGTACTTTTTTTCTAAAGATTCCTAAAGTTCATTTACAGACTTCCATAGCACTATGCACTTCATATAGTTTGTTGTCCAAACCACAAAAAGTCTGAGTGCTTCCATGCATCCAAGGCAATAATTGACTCTCGATTATTCACTTTTGTTTTTACGGCAAAAGGATCTTTGGAGAGGAACCTTACAAAGTTTAAAGTGGTGAGATAGAACATCTTTTATTGCTATATCTTAAAATCCACCCCCACAGAAGTTCTCCAATTCTTCACCATACGGTACATGCATAGTTTGAAGCGGTATAACCATCGGAGGAACCATGCTTGTTGTACCATTTGTGGTTTGAGTAGAATTAGTCGTTGAAGAATAGAATAACAACATTTCTGCTATTCCAAAAGATGAAGATATTCAAAATATAACAAGCAAAGTGATAGAAATTCGTCTTAAACTTCTTGGTGTAAATGTGTGTGAATTGCAAATTATATTTTGAATAGTTTAACTAAAGTAAAACAAAAGAAACCCTACTTGGAAGTACAATCTGAATGCAGAAAATGATGAAAAGCACAATTGAATTTTAAACTGAGGCTAGAGTTTAACACTATGTCTTTAAGACGAATTTGTTATGTCAATGTGCTTACAGAGTCTTGACAATCGTTTTCCAAGATATAACGGCTTCTCCTCGCAGTAGAAGTGCTTTAAATTTCAAGGAATCAATGAACTCCTATACTTTTGGTGGAGTGTGTTGATGCAATGTAATCAAAGCATATGAATTAGAATGAATTTAGACCACCAAGGGAGCCTAATTTATAGAGGTTGATGGGTTGTGGCAAAGTGACACGTCCTGAAATTTGGCGTGGTTCACGAAGAGACATAGCTCTTCAGATCGCTCATTGACTGCGTGATCCACCACTCGATGTCTTTTTCAAAGACTTGGCTGCTTGCTGTGCGCGAGGCGGTCATTCAAGCTATCAAGTGATATGGCCAATTTTCCATTTTTACAACCTAACTTTGGACTTCAATTTCTTATTCATCCAAATTGATTTTGTAAATCCAAATATATCACGATTATCTATTCAATGAGTAGAAAAAGTTAGTCTATTTATACGTGTGAACTGACTATCTGAACTTATCGGAATACTTGATCAAAATTGATACAAAATCAACGTTTTATAAACCAATTCCCAACATTTCCTACATGTGATTATTTTTTTGAAAAAAGCAATAATCGGGTATAAGTGCTGTTTCAAGAACAGGGTGTCTTATCCCTTTGGTGATGCATAGATTAAGTTAGAATATGTACATAGTACAAATAAGAAGATCAACTACTCGTGGAAGAAGATATCAATTATACTATCAGTGTGCATGAATGATTTGCATTATCCAAAAGAAGATAGAAATCACGTTGTTGAAAACATTTTCACACAAGATAAAGATCAATAAAGTAAATCTCATATCAGTACATTTAATGCACATCATACGAAAAGACAAATAGTATTATTCTATAGTTTCGAGCATAAAAGTGCGAGTTCCACCCTAGTTCGTTTTTTGAAAGACTCTATAGTTTGAATTCTTTTTTAATTTTTTAACTTCTAAATAATTATTTTTACCACCAAACTGGTGCAAATCGCAAGTCTGACTATCCAAGCCGGCACAATCCATGGTAGACCCGATACACTAGTAACGTTAATGGGTTTTTTGCTTGTTAAATGGTTGGACTGCGGATTGACTTGGGCTCTCTCAACCTGCTCAACTCCGTTCCAACAATTTTTTATTTTTAAAAATTTTCCACTGCAAAACCTTGGGGGAATTTGGAAATTTGTTTGGTTGGGTGTTGGGAGTGCTTGCAAGGCAAGTGTGTTTCTTTCAAGTAAAATAGACACGCCATCCTCTTGATTGTGTTGAAGAATATTTGGGAAAATAATAAATTTTGTCTAGCAAATTTTGACAATATTAAGGAAGGGGAGAAGCTGAAATTTAAGCATCTATATATATTGGATATCAAACATATACATACTGAACCATAGAAGTATAATCGAATGTAAGTCATAACTAAAATGAAAGAATGCATTTTTTTGAAGTGATGTGTTGGGGAATATGTGGTTGAAAAAGAAGGAAAAGTTATTGATGTGATGAAAAATATTATTTTATTGAAAAAATGTGTGGTTGAAAAAGAAGGAAAAGTTAAGAATAAGAATGAAAAAAAATAATGTGGATCAAACAAGTGCTAAAACTTGAAAATTCAGAACAATCAAAATATTGTGTTAAGAGAAAATAAATTATTTTTCTAAGAGACAAATTTGGACATTTAAATTGAGATTATATTTAAATTGAGATTATATTTATATTTATAACAAGAAAAGGAGTAAACTTTTCCCATTCTTGCATTACTTTCGAGAAAAAAATGCCATTTAACTTTTGTAAAAATGTCGAATCTGTGAACAGTAAAATTTGTTGGAAATCTGAGACATCAATTGAATGTTTTCTTAATCAGGAAATTTATTAAAATTAATTTGTTTTTCTTTATTAAAGTGGATGAAGTCAAAAAGACTGAAGACTCCAATAAGAAAGACTCCTTCTGAGTTAAGAAACTAGTACAGTCCTCGATCTACTTGAAATCGAAAAAGATAGAAACAAAGTAGCCAAAACGAAAAGATTCCCTTCATTTACATCATAATTCTCATTTCTATAGTTGCAAGGATTCTGCAAAATGGCAAAAGAATCAAAGGAACCATTGTCTGATTATATTAATGAATCATTTGATCTTTCCTGCGATGATTTTTACTTCTCTTTGCTATTCAACATAGAAGGCGAAGACGAAGAAATGATTCTTCCTGTTTCAGATTCTTTATACGCTGAAGAATTGCAGCTCCAAGAATCCATCATGGCCTCATTAATCAGTTCTCAGAACCCAAAAAATGATCCGATTTCCGAAACAGTTGTTGGGGAATCATCGAGACGGTTCTGCAAAATATGTATAGGAAGCAAAGAAACTGATGAGATGTTTACAATTCCGAGCTGCAATCATCAGTTTTGTGCCGATTGCATTTGCGAACATGTAGCAATAACAATCCAAGAAACCGCGGTCGTAACGTGCCCGGAATTGGACTGTAGAGCCACTCTTGACATTGATGCTGGTAGGGAGATCCTGTCTAAGGATGTTATTACAACATGGGAGGATGTCCTATGTGAGTCACTCTTTCGTCCTTCGCAAAAAATTTACTGTCCGTATAAAGATTGTTCAGTTATGCTGGTTAATGATAGCAATGAGGTTGTAAGGGAGTCAGAGTGTCCTTTTTGCTGGAGATTGTTCTGTGCACAGTGCAATGTGTCGTGGCATTCAGGAGTTGAATGTGAAGAGTACCAGAGGATGAATGAGAATGAAAGAGGGAGGGAAGATTTGATGGTCTATGAACTTGCTAAGCAGGAAAACTGGCAGAGATGTCCTAAGTGTAAATTCTACGTTGAAAAAACTGAGGGCTGCTTGCATATCAGTTGCAGGTTAGTATGTTTGATACTTCTATCTACGATTAATTGACGAATGCTCGTTATTTTTCAGTCTAGAAGTCATTATTTAATAACAAAATGTTAAAAGTATGATGACGATGCATCAAGACATAATAGAAGATGGGGTGCCTCCTCATGACTAGAGTCGAACCACTGTGTACGGAAAACATAGGTCTCCATAGAGTCATGGTAAAACTTCGTTTATAACTGATTTTCCATGGGGATCAATTATTATGTGTTGAATATAGATTAATAGCATTGATGTTTGGTACTTCAAATCTTGAAGCATATTCTCCTATGTTGTGTAACATTCAGGTTGATGACAAATGTAGGTTTTTCTAGGTGGGGAAATTGAGGTTGGACTCCCTAATCATTTAACTAGTATGGTTTTGGATCTTTAACCTCCAAAAGTGATGTTCTCAAACCCCAATTGATTTAAATCTATGAATCCAAGTTCGCACGTGATGAAAACCGTCAAAGTGGATGTTAAAATCAGATGCGACTTTCATGAGATTTAAACATGTAAAGTTAAATTCAAACCACTTAATGTCCAGCTTTAGGTGACGTGAAAGTCACGTGCGATATTAACGTCCATTTTTACGGTTTCCATTGCGAAGGAATCTATATTCACAAATTTAAATAGGTTGGGGACTCTACGTAAAGGGTTTGGGAGCCCAAGTCTAGTTTTTGCATCTAGGTCTTAGTCATACACTTTAGGCCATGAATGCGATTTGCGCAACCAAGACCCATCCCATGAAGCGTAAACTACGTTCCAAGAATCAGTTACATGAACCCTTTTTCACCAACTCTGTTTGTCGAGTTCTTTACTCCAAACAAAGCCTTATTAATTGCTGCATTTCTTTTGGTGATGCCACAGATGTACCTTTGAATTCTGCTATGCATGTGGAGCATCATGGACTTCTAATCATGGTGGTTGCAGACCATAATGACAATCAAGAATCAAGATGGTGGCACTTGGAATACTCAATAGAGTTCAGAGTTAACAGTTCCAATTCCAATTCCAATTCAAGGTCACGATTGATATTGTGACTAGCATAAGTGATAAACACTACTAGATATTCTAAATCTTTTGTTTTATCGGTTCAAAATTGAAAAACAAAAATATTGCGGTGTTTATTTGTTAATACTATGCTTTTCTATGTACTTAGAATCTTGTTCGTTTTGTTTGTGATTTCACTTAATTTGTAGCCCTTTTTGCCTTCCCCAATAATTATTCAGTAATATGGACAAGTCTAAAATAATAAGTTTAAGCCTCCGTTTGGTAACCATTAAAATTTTCATTCTCATTCTTCTACTCATTTTTAACCACACATTCTTCAATAAAATAATATTTTCCATCACATCAATAAATTTTCCTTCTTTTTCAACCACACATTCTCCATTGACCCCACTTGATGTGAAAGATAAAATGTATTATTTGAAGAAGAATGACTCCCAAACGGAGCCTAAAGTTCAAACTGAGACAAGTCCGAAGAAAATGTAGGCTTCGTTTCGTAACTTAATAAATGGTTTATAATGAAATTAGTAGTGAGATATATGAAATGTGTGAAGGATAACGAGTATTGGTTATAATTGAACGGTTAAAATTAATAATTGATTTTGACTGAATTTACCTGTTTGGTAGGGAGACCTACTAAATGTGTGCAATTAAAAGCTTTTTGCGATGTAGATTGGGCAGGGAGCATAGATAGCAGGCTATCTATGACAGGATACTATGTTTTTCTAGGAAAAGCACTAGTTTCATGAAAGTCTAAAAAGCAAGTGACAGTATCAAGGTCATCAGCAGAAGCTGAGTATAGAGCAATGGCCACTGCATTCTGTGAAGTGATTTGGCTATTTGGAATACTCAAAGACCTTGGTGTATACCATTCGAAGCCTGCATTAATGTACTGAAATAATAATGCAGACTTGCACATAGACTCCAATCCAATTTTCCATGATAGAACAAAAAACATAGATATAGATTGTCATAACGTGAGAGAAGCTATAGGAAGGTTTAATTAAAACAGTTAATGTTTCTTCTAAACACCAACTGGCAGACATTCTAACCAAAGCTTTGGGAGCAGAACAGCTTTCTTTCCTGCATAAGAAGATGAGAATCATGGATTTTCACAAATCCATCTTGAAGGGGGATGTTACAAATCAGCAATTTGTTGTAGCGAAGTTTGTAATTGAAGCTGGGACTGGAAATGAAGCTGCATGTGGTTGACGTTCGTTAGAAAAATTGAGTTGGAATAATTAGTTACAGGTATTTGTTGAACAGTTAACTGTTAGAATGTAGTTAGTTAGTTGAATTGTACTTGGCAACTTGATAGCTAACTCTATAAATAGAATCAATGTACAAGCAATATTCATTTTTCAATATACAGAAAAAGAGAGTCTGATTCTCTTTGTGTTTTTCTTCATTATGTTATATTCTTAGTTCTTTTTATGATATTTTGATTTTCGGCTAGATTGGTGAAAAAAATGGGATGGGTAGGGTGGAATAGGGGTGAGAATGTTGAAGAAGGTGAAGTTTTGGGAGTGGTTTGGAGTGGGAGACATAGGGAGTGGTTGGGGGGCAGATTACCTTTTTTATTTTTAATTAAACGATTCTAATTGTTGATATTTGAGAAAATATAAATTTACCATTTACCTTTTCAAATATAGTCAAAAGATATCAAATTTTTATTTTCTTGGTCAACTAATGGTCAACTTGACAGACCCATCCATTTGTCCTTCTACTGTAACTAAATTAAATATTTGGGATTGTAGGTGGCATAAAAGAAATATTTAGGAATAGTTTGCAAAAAAAATGAAAGATTTGATACCGCAACTATAATTATCCCTAAAATTAATTACAATTTTAAAAAGGAAAACAAGTGAGTCACTCATAGTTTCAGTGATTTCTGGTTTTTCTGTGGTGATTGGAATAGTGTTTGTTTTTAGATGTCTAGGAGAAAATGGAAAGTGGTAGAGGAGAAAATGGGATACGAAAATGTAGCAAGAAGGTTGTGGTAATGGGTAGTGAGGAGGGGAGGGGGGAGGGGGGGGGGGGGAGCAAAATGGTAGATATGTTCTTGTGGTGGATGACGAGTTTAGTTTGGAATTAGAGGATTTGTTGAGGCATCTGCTTATGTTGTTGGGAATGAAGTTTTAATTTCGGCCAGATTAGTGAAGAAGATGGGATGGGATGTATGTTAAGTTGTGAAACCTAATTAGTTTCGATTCTAATTATTGTCACTTTGTGAAGCGGTCACGAATCGAAAATTGGGTGCGCCCCTGGACCAAAATTGATTCTAATGACTATTTAGAAATTTGTATTCTTGTAAAATTCTATCAAGGAATTGGAATCGGTGTAAAATTTGATTTTGCCCTAATTTATCTTATAAATAGGAAGTTGTGGTTATACTTTATTATTATCATCAAAAGGGAAAGAGACGTAAAACTTTCACACTTGAAAGCGTTCACCTGTATTTCATACATTCACATTGACCTATTGCTAGATGCTAAATCAAAAAGGTGTTTCCTTATTAAGTATGGTGATAACGAGCTTGGTTATTATTTCTGGGATGATCAAATTCGGAAGGTTATCAATAGCAAGGATATGATCTTCATTTGAAAGTGTTTTGTATAAGAACGGGTTGGGAACAGGCCCTAAAAACTTAAGTCCTGAAGTTAAGAATCCTGAGGTGATCCCATTGAAAGATCTTCTAGTGATTGACTTAGAATGATGATGGTGAAAATAGAGAAAACATAGCCCCGGAATTACATCGAAACAGCCTTATGACTAAACAAAGAAGATCCACCTGAACTATTAGACCTCCACGGAAATATTCTCTAGTATTGTATTATATTCTATTGACTGATAGAGATGAACAAGAAAGTTATAATGAAGCTATACAAGTTGATGAATTAATCAAGTGGGAGTTAGCTATGATGGACGAGTTATTATCTAATCAGACATGGCAAGTAATAGAGTTACCAAAGGAAAGAAGGCTTTGTAGAATAAATGGATTTACAAGTTAAAAGAAGAACATGATGGAAGCAAGTGATATAAAACAAGACTAGTTGTAAAGGGATTTAATAGAAAGAATCATTGACTACACTAGGATTTTTTTTTTTCTTGTGATGAAATTAACCATAATTAGAGCAGTACATGGATTATTGGTAAAGGAAGACTTGCGTTGGATGTGAAGATAGCCTTTCTTTATGTAATGACCCGACCTCGCGTCAGAACCATCATCATATCACACGTACCGTTCGCTTTGGGAGAGTCTAGGCCAATCTTACCCCTCACGGCTTTCGAAGCGTTCCACATGATTCGAACCCAAGACTTACATCATATGGGAGACTTAAGTTGGTACTAGGATTCAACTTAAATCTCCCATATGATGGAGGTGTTGGGTCCGAATCCTGTGAGACGCGTCAAAAGCCGTGAGGGTAAGATGGGCCTGGCTCTCCCAATTGGTACCAAGATTCAACTTAAATCTCCTATATAATGGAAATCTTGGGTTCGAATCCTGTGGGACACATCGAAAGTCGTAAGGTGTAAGATGAGCCTAAAATCTCTCAAAGCGGACGGTACGTATGATATGACCGGAAAAAAATCAATTAAATCGATTATATTGTGCTAAACAATCCCAATTTCATTTCATTACAATTTTTCTCATTCACGATTTTCATCCACTAATTCATCTCAATTTATTTATTTATTTTTATTTCATTATCCCTCAACCTGACTTTTCAACTCTCCCATTCTCCAATTTACAAATTGTAACTTCCCATTTCTGTTAACTGTTGAAATCATGGCTATTAATTGCTTTTGAAAACAAAACCCTTCCACTACCATTTCGGTTACTGCCATCACGTTCCTCATTTGTTATTAATTGAAAACATTACCTCCACTTAAGATTTCTTATCCCCACTTCCACTTTTGGCTCCCATTTTTGGTTACTTCCGGATCCATTTTCTGTTGCACTTTGTTAAAATTCAACACAAAGGATAATCAAACTCCAATCATTCAAGGTAGATGTGTTTTCTACACTTTTGTAAATGAAGTAAAAATTCATTTGTTTTCGATTTGCATTAAAAGTGTTATTGTGTTACTTATGATGGAAGCACCATTTGGTGGTTCAAACAAGAGATAAAGAGATGATGTATGGCACTTGAATGGGGTTATCAAAACCCAAAGAATAAGCGGACTGATTGATCACCGGTTCGCTTTGTAGAGTTGATGTGACAAATAACCAAAGTCGCATTTCTGAAAATATATATTTTTTGTTACCATTTACTTAAGTGTTTTCCTACTGAGTATTACTCGTGATACTCATTCTTACAAAATTTACACGTTAATTGAAGGCATGGCAGTGGCATGGAGTGGTGGCAAGTGCTCGGTGACTTAGAATGCATTTAACTTTCTAGTAAAATTTTCATTTGTTTAAATCTCTTATGAACACCTAGATGAAACTTTTAATATGTTTAACTTTCTGGTTTGCTTAAATTATTTTCATTGCATGTCGACTATAATTTAGAAACAATTGAATGACTACATATGAAGTTTATTTATTGCTGTATTGAATCTCAGATTCTGTCTACCTATTTAAAAATGGTATAACTTGGGCTACGATACATATTTTTTTAGTGAAATCAGTTGGATTCGAAAGATCTACGAGTCTTCTAACAGTGGCCTTTGGAATTACCTTAAAATATTATTTAGAGAAGGATTTATGTCCGTTTTAGTAGACTGCTACGAGTCATTAGAAAATTTCTGTCCAGTATAGTTGAAAAATGATTTCATGCCTCAAACGTTATCGACGCGAGCTCAATTTTTGATATGATGTATGTATATGAATGTCATAGTCTATATTAAAATTCATGATTTTTAGTCTGATATAAGAGGGTGTTGACAATTCTCCACGATGGTCGGTTACTTAATGTGCACCCCAAGACGCCGACCCCCTATGAGGCCCACTATGCTCACATAGGTCGTCTACCACTAGGAGGCCGTCGACCCCCATGAAGCCCTCTACATTCACACAGGGCCGCCCACCACCATGCGACCAACATCATACTTAGCCAAATAAATGGCAATGAGTTGGGCGAAAATCGCCCAACAGCGAACGTGGGCATAATCAACAGCTTGACGAGTGGGGGTCACAACTCTAGAAAGTGGAGGAAGTGGGAAAGTTTACGTGGGACACGTGGTACCAGCAACAAATGTACGCACAGCAATATGTGCCTATAAATACCTCCAAGTTGAGAAATGTAGCGCTTCTTGAAAGCCCGAACTATCTGAATTCCAATATAGTCTTTCCATATTCTCTAATACTGAACACTAATTCTTACGTCGGAGGTACAACGGGAGAGAAAGCTCCGACCTCATTTTGCAGGTTGTAAAAATCGATCGGAGCAACCGGAACACCAGTCACATCAGGGAAAACACGGAATTTACTTTACAACTATTTCATTGGCATCGTCTGTGGGAAACCACTGAACAAAAAAGTTATGTCAAGAAGACGAACACGAAGTGAAACACACGTGGTCGGGAACATGGTAATGCAAAGCCAATTTAATGCTTTGGAGACACAATTGGCAGCCATGATGACCCTCTTGCAGAACCAAACACAAAAAATCGCAGCCCCACCACAGAGTTCGTCGGAAGCCGTACTCGAGTAACCGCCCTAGGTGGCGCAGATGGTTACCCCGCCTGCTACTCAGTCAACAATAGGAGACATGGGGACTTTTGATTTTGTGTACCCTCAAGTTCCTCAACCCGTGACAGACTTGGAAAAGAAGATAGAGAGGATGATGACCCAGAAGATAGATGATGCACTGACAAGGAGGAATGGCAGATGCAGGCAAATGGTATTGGAGAAGGACCCGTTTGCCCCAGAAATAATGGTCCTCCCTTTACCAAAGGGCTTCAAACAGCCAATGATAGAAGCGTACGATGGAGTCACGGACCCGCTGGACCACTTGCGGACTTTTGTCGATTTAATGAGGCTCTATGCATTCCCAGACGCAGTGATGTGTATGTCGTTCCCCCCGACACTTAGGAGGGAAGCAAGAGACTGGGTTGCCACACTGGCACCCAGGTCTATAAAGACTTTTGATGAGCTCTCCACGAACTTCGTGGCATACTTCATGAGTAGCAAGAGCAAACAAAAGACAGCTATTGGATTGCTGTAGGTGGTACAGGAGAATGATGAATCTTTGCAGGAGTACTTGGCTAGGTTCAGCTGGGCAACCCTTGGTATAAGGGGTCTTCAAATGTCTGCAGTATTGACAGCATTAATAACGGGACGTGGAACTGGGCCTTCAAAATATCACTCTCCAACAACCCTCCGAAGTCAATGCATGACCTGTTGAAGAAGGGTGACAAGTACGTTGATGCAGAGGAAGCCGAGAGGGTCACGAAAAATTTGGAAGAAGGATGGGAGATAGCGAGTCACAAACGAAAGTCAGGTGACGAGCGGAAATTTATTGATAAAGGCAAATCAAGGAATGAGCGCATGGACAAAGGATATCTTTCGGATCGATCCATCAGACAAAGATGAGAGAAGGACAAGGCCTTCATCCCCCAGAATACACCCCGGGCCGAGATATTGATGGAGATCTGGGATATGAAAGAGCTTGACTGGCCGAGACCAATGGTAGTATCCGCCAGCAAAAAGAATAAGAGTAAATATTGTCATTTCCATAAGGACCATGGTATGATACGGAAGAGTGCATCCATCTGAAGGAGGAAATCAAACGCCTATTGAAGCGGGGTTCTTTGACCAAATACACCAGAAATGATCGAGGCAATCAGAAAGTTGATGACCGACCACCGCCTAGGGCCGATATCATAAATGTGATTAATGGGGGATCGCATCAGGGGGGACTCGAATTCAGCTAGAAAGAGCTACGCACGTACAGTCGGGGTCTGCTCCATTCAGAAAAAGGCCAGGTTTAATCAAAGTATCACTTTTGATGAGAAATATTTAGTAGGAGTGGCGGCCCCCCATGACGATGCCTTGGTGATAGTCGGCGACACAGCAGACTACGATGTTAAAAGGGTGTTGGTCGATGGTGGAAGTGCCGCAAATATTCTCACTTGGGAAGCTTTTGTGGGGTTGAAAATTCCTTTAGAAAAGTTGAAAGTAGTGTTCACCCCTCTCCTGGGATTTGGAGGAGCTACCGTGATACCAGAGGGAGCCGTGGAATTATCGGTGACATTGGGTACCTATCCTGCAAGGGTGGTGATCTTGACAAATTTCTTGGTTGTCAAAACCCCCATGGCGCACAATGCAATCTAAGGTCAACCCCTACTGAATGCTGCCGGGGTAATTCCCTCTACCTACCACCAAGTGATGAAGTTCCAAACCAGTCGAGGTGTGGGGAGCGTGAGGGGTGACCAACAGTCTTGAGGAAGTGTTATGTTGATAGTATACAGACGAAATAATCACCGCCAGTAATGATACTGGATCTTGAGCCTCCAAGGGGGTGGATTGAGCCCCTCAATACTACGAAAAAAGTTCTAGTGGCTAGAGGGCGTAAATTCAGCATAGGAGCAGACTTAGGGCCTAGGGAAAAAGAAGAATTGGTAAAGTGTCTGTCCAACAACTTAGACATTTTTACATGGTGCCCGAGCGATATCCAAGGGATTGATCCCTCTCTTGCACAACATCGCCTTGGCGTTCTGCTAGGTGCTAGCCAATCAAACAGAAGAAAAGAAACCTTGTCCCAGAGCGGTAGGCTGCGACGAAAGACGAGGTCGATAAGCTACTACAGGCAGGGTTCATTAGAGAGGTACAATACCCCGAATGGTTAGCTAATGTTGTCGTGGTGAAGAAGTCGAATGGAAAATGGCGCATGTGTGTAGATTATACCGGACTAAACAAGGCATGTCCAAAAGACTCATACCCTCTACCCAGAATAGATCACTTAGTGGATGCCACATCAGGTCATGAGCAACTGAGCTTTCTAGATGCATTTTCTGGTTACCATCAGATCTATATGGTAGAGTCAGACTAGGAGAAGACCTCCTTCATAATCGATGTTGGGACATATTGTTATACAGCCATGCCGTTTGGCTTGAAAAATGCTGGAGCTACCTACCAAAGAATGGTGAATAAGGTCTTCAACGAACTGCTTGGAAGTGTCATTGAAGCGTATGTAGATGACATGGTTGTTAAAAGCATGAAGGCGAACGACCATGTTAGCGACCTACAGAAAGTGTTTGATATTGCCAGACAGAATGTACTAAAATTTAATTCGAAGAAGTGTGTTTTTGGAATAGCAGGAGGTAAGTTTCTGGGTTTTGTGATAACACACAGAGGCATCGAAGCAAATCCGGACAAAATTCGAGTCATTCTAGAGATGAAAAACCCTGAAAGTAAAAAGGATGTCGAAAGGCAGACGGGCTGGGTAGTGGCGTTGAATCGCTTTATGAGTCGAGCAGCAGATAAGTGTTACCACTTCTTCAAGGCGATTGGAGGCTCTACCAACTTTGAATGGACCAAAGAGCGTGAGGAGTCGCTTGAATCCTTAAAACAGTCATTACAGCAGCCACCGATCTTGACTAGACCATGTGCAGGAGTTGTGTTAGGTTTATACTCGGTAGTTTCAAAACATGCAGTCAATGCAGTGCTGGTGAAAGAATTTTTGAAGGTACAAAAGCCTGTTTATTACGTTAGTCAGGTGTTAAGGGGTGCAAAAACTTGCTATAGCTTCGCAGAGCAGTTGGTATTTGCCTTAATTGTGGCAGTCAGAAAGTTAAGGCCGTACTTCCAGTCTCACACTGTACAGGTCATGACGGATCAGCCTGTCAAGAAAATTTTGCATCGACCTGAGATGTCGGGTAGGATGTTGAAGTGGGCGATCGAGTTAAGTGAATTGGCAGATTTTATCGCAGAGCTTACAACTCCGCCTGACCAACCTGAGCAAACTAAGACAGTTTGGAAAATCTTTGTGGATGGATCTTCACACGATGAGGGATCTGGAGCAGGCATCATTATGATAGGGCCAGAATCTGAAGAATTGGAGTATTCATTGCATTTTGAATTTCCAGCAATAAATAATGTGCTGAATATGAGGCAGTTATCACAGGACTGAGTTTGGCCGCCAGACTTGGGATAACATCAATCGAAATTTGCAGTGACTCTCAATTGGTTGTAGGCCAGGTGACACGTGAATTCGAAGTAAGAGACAGAAGGATGGCATCCTATCTGATGAAAGTAAGGGACCTACAAAGGGGGTTTACTAGTTTCAAGATAACCAAGGTTCCTTGCAAAGATAATAAGCGGCCAGACACCCTATCCAAGCTAGCATTAGCAAATTCCAAAAACTTGCCTGGCGGTATAAGTGTACAAGTCCTGTGACAGCCAAGTATTTTGCTCATAGTTGACATAGCGAGCACGGGACATGAAGAAAGTTGGTTAGACAAACTGGTAACTTACTTGATGGATAACAAGTTTTCAAATGATGTATCCGAGGCTAGAAGGCTAAAAATTCGAGCAGCCTCATTCACAATAATTGATGGACAGTTATACAAACGAGGATTTACTATGCCATACTTAAAATGCTTGCACCCAACTGAGGCTCACGAAGTCTTGCTCGAGATACACTCGGGGATTTGTGGTAATCACCAAGGGGCAAGCACCCTGGCCTTCAAAGCTCTGCGACAGAGATATTACTGGCCCACAATGAAGGAGGATGCTAAAGAATTTGTGAGGAAGTGCGATGCATGTCAATGTCATGGAAATTTAATCCAAGTACCCGCCAAGCAACAGTCAGCCATTTTTGAAGTAAGCCATTTCTTCCAGTGGGGGATGGATATTTTAGGGCCTTTACCTATAGCCAAGGGGTAGAGAAAGTTCTTGCTAGTAGCGATTGGCTATTTTACAAAATGGGTTGAAGCGGAGCCCCTGGCTACCATTACGACAGCAAAAGTACAAAGCTTTATGTGGAAGAACATAATATGCAGATTTGGCATACCAAGAGTCCCCATCACTGACTGATAAGTGTGTTTTACACATTAAGATGAGTAGGAATTCCATGCGTGAAAATTATGTTGTGTGGATTGGATTAGACCAATGAGACAAAAACGATGTAAAAGTTTCAAGTTAGAGGGCAGTTCTGGAAACTGGATGTCTAAAAGAAAAGGGGCATTGCACTAGTCATTGAAAATAAACAATAATAATAAAGACATCGGTTCGACCCTGTATAACTCGAGTGATTAAGTCTGTAAGGGTTTAAAACCTGGTGCCCTATGGTCATCTGACTTGGGAGTCATCGGCCCAAAACTCGCTACAGGGGTTATATAGAAAGCAAATGGACGGTGTTAAAAAAAAAAATTAATTTCTATCCATTGATGAATAACATATATACTCCTATGTATGGAATGCACTGATTAGCCCCAGACATCCGGTTGATAGAATCATATCTCTGATACGAAGCAAGTAACTGAATCTAGTCTCAACGGTTGAAACAATCAAATAAATAGGAGAACCCCTGTTTGTCGAAATGCAACCCTGTGGCTGTGAGATCTATCCAAACTAAGAGAGGGTGAGGACTTAAGCAAATCAAAGGCTCTATTCTAAAACACAAGTGTTGATCTTTGAGCGAAAGAAACAAGTTTGGGGGGGTGCGAATCTCTCGAGTGAAGAAAGGAAATACTTGACTACTGTAGGTCGGGATTTATACACATCATCAGTTTGGTATGCTTTGCATGAGTAAGCACCCACATACACATCGAGTTCTACACATGACAGGTGAAAATTGATTTGATTTTGCACTATTGAAACTGTTCATTTTGCTATTACTAAATTCTAATGCTGAGACACTGTAGGCTGTTAAACCATGCCTTGTGTTAAAATAAGTTATCATTTTGTTTGAGGACAAACAACAATTCAAGTTTGGGGGTATTTGATAAGTGTGTTTTACACACTTAATTATGACACAAAATAGATTGAATGTTGTTATAAAAAGCTCGAAAAGGACTTAATTCGTTATATATTGTTTTGTAGGGCTACTTTGATGGAATGAACGAAATGTAAGCGAAAAGAGGCGAAAAGGACCAAAATGCAAGTCAATGAAAGTTCAGGGACTAAATTGCAATTATCCAAAAGTTGACCCAAAGGATGAATCGAGCATGGAATTCTACCAAGGAGCTAATTGGCGATTACATGGATGACCAGAATTAGAAAGAAGAGGAATCAAGGCTCAAAAGTGCAAGGAAGAAGTTTGAGGACCAAGTTGAACAACCAAAGAAGTTGCCTTCCTTGCCATCGCAAGGATTCCTACCTTGCGATCGTCCAAGCCTCAACAGGAAGCCCAGGAAAGGAAAACACTTGTTCGTTGCGATCGCAAGGGATCCTTCCCTGTGATCGCAAGGTAGGTTTCTACGCGAGATTTTTTTAGTTTCCTTTTCCGAATCAAATACTTATGGAATGATATGTTAGCACTCTATTTAAACTAAAACTCATCCAGAATTAGGGTTTAGGCATTCTTAGGGAGAAAAATTCGAATGAGAAGAGCCAGGAGAAGAGCTTGAGCTAGGGTTTCACTTCAAGATCAAAGATTCAAGCTTTAAACTTCTACTTTTTGGCGATGTTTTCTTTTTATCATTTTTATTGTTGTTTTAATTTCATTATGCTAGGCTAGATTTTTTATGTACTAGGTGAACGATGAACCTCGCATTGTGATCTCTTTATTTCTATTTTGCAATTTGACAATTAAACACGTATGATGGTTTTGAATTATTTATATACGCTTCTTGTCTCCGTGATTATAATGCACGATAATTGTGTGAGTTTAGGTGGTTTATTTCATGCATTCGAAAAAAGGGAATTAAATTCAACAAGGTATAAATCGTCGTTTTGTTCATAGAGGATAGAAATATACCATATGCATTACGTGAATCTCTAAATGTTTACAAAACTACATTCATTCTTATATATTGCATTTGTCATAGAAATATAGTCAAATGGTATACTAGGATAGATTCAATTCTACTTGAAAGAGATTGTTGGATAAGTTAGGAACATTGATTCTTCAAACGATTCATCGTGTTGTCAAATTGTGAGATAGGGATTAAGAGTGAACTTTACTTGGTGATTCGGGATCCTAGTACATTTTTCCATACATTAATTTTCTCAAACTTTGCATTCAACCATTGTTTTACAATTATATCGAAATTTTAGTTTAATTTGCATGTTATTCATAATTTCATCTTAAAATCACAAAAACAACCATCTTAAGTTTTATAGTTTCGGTTAAGGTTACAATAGTAGAAATCAAGTTAGATCAATCCTCGTGGAACGATACTCGAAATTTTACAATTTTCACTTTATTACTTGTCAACGAACCGTACACTTGCGGTAATATAATTTCGAAACATATTTTCGTGACCAAGTTTTTGGCGCCGTTGCCGGGGATTGAGTATTAATTAGATTTTTGTTATTTTGACACTAATTCGAACTTGTTTTTCTTTAGTTTTCATTTCATTTTAATTTTAGTTCAATTACTTAAGCTGAGCTAAGTGCTGCTACTGTTTTTGCCTTTCAGGCATTGCATGCGAAGATCAATCAGCTGTGGTTTAGTTTAAGTTGATTTGGAAATTGAACGAACTTTTCATTGCAGACAGAGAGAAGCAAGAGTAGCACATCAGGTCAATCAAGGACATATCGAAATGGCTGAACAACAAATGGAACCGAGGATAGGTCATGCAGCGCTAGCCAATGCTGAAGCTCAGGATGATGGGAATGCTATACTTGGGGATTTTCTAGCACCATACGTTGTTCAAAGCCAGTCCAGCATCGTTTACCCAGCATTTGGACAACCGAACTTTTAATTGAAGACAAATGTCATCCAACTCTTCTAGAATGGACATCAATTTTACGGAACAGCCAACGAGAATCCACATACACATATATCCCGTTTCTTGGATATGTGTCAACACTTCAAATACCCTGGGATATCAGAAGATGCAATCAGACTAAGGTTATTTCCATTAACTCTTCGGGATAAAGCACTTGAGTGGCTCGACTCACTCCCGGTGGCGAGCATAACTACTTGGAACGATTTGGCTCAGAAATTCTGCACCAAATACTTCTCACCGGCTAAAGTGGCGAGATTGAGGCACGACATATCAATTTTTAGCCAACATGAAACTGAATCACTTGATGAAGCGTGGAGTAGGTTCAAGGGCATGCTAAGGAAGTGTCCTCAACATGGATACGACAAGAAAGAACAAATCAGATACTTCTATTGGGGACTAACACCAACTTTCAGAAGCATGGTAGATTCGTCATCAAATGGTTCCTTAACCACCAGGTCAGTCGAGGGAGCTTGGGAGTTGTTTGAGAGAATGGCTAGTACCTCAGCCATGTGGTCTACAGATAGAGTGGGTGCAAAGAAAGCAGTTGGAGTGTATGAGGTAGATACCTATTCGGCATTATCCGCAAAGATTGACTCCTTGTTTCACAAGATAGAGGGTATAACACAGACCGTGAATTCAGCACAAGTGAAGAAGCCCAGTTGTGAAGAATGTGGAGCAGAGCATGGTACAGCTGAATGTCCCATTGTTACACAACGGATGGAACAGGTGGATTTCGCTCAATGGGGTCAACGTCAGCAGAACAATCCTCACTCTAAGATAAACAATCCCGGATGGAGAAATCACCCCAATTTCTCTTGGGGTGGTAACCAGAATCACAATCAGAATCATACTCGGGCTCAGGGGCAGTTTCAGCATGAGAGAAAACCTCAGTTGGAAGACATGTTTGCAAAGCTCATGGAAAAGACCGATAAATACATGGAAACCACAAATCAGTTTATGAGGAAGACTGAAACAAACTTTCAGAATCAGGGTGTAGCTATTAAAAATCTGGAGACTCAGATGGGACAACTAGCTCTATCTATGACAGGACGAGTGCCTGGCACTTTACCGAGCAATACAGAAGTGAATCCTAGGGAGCATGTTCAGGCCATTACTACAAGAAGTGGAGTTCAGCTACCTGAGAAATTTGTGAAAAGGCCAGGAGTAGACAAAGAGATAATGGACCCACCGGAGAAGGAGACTGATAGCACCGAGCAGACACCAGTGAAGGAGAGACCAGCAATGCCACAGCAAGTTCCAGATAACTCAGTGAATCCTTATGAACCACCCATTCCATTTCCACAACGGTTGAGGAAGCCACGAATGGAGCAGCAATACAAAAAGTTCCTTGAAGTATTCAGAAAGCTCCATATAAACATCCCATTAGCTGATGCACTCTTCCAAATACCGAGCTACGCGAAGTTCTTGAAGGATATTTTATCAAACAAACGCAATTTGGAAGATCACGAGACTGTAATATTGACTGAACAAGTCAGTGCCAGAATTCAGAACAAGCTTCTACCAAAACTGAAAGATCCAGGGAGTTTTACTGTGCCCTGTACCATTGGTGAAATTTACTTTGATAAAGCATTATGTGATCTTGGTGCCAGTATTAATTTAATGCCTTTATCTATTTTCAGGAAACTTGGATTAGGAGAGGCTAAAGCAACCACAGTTACATTGCAACTGGCTGTACAGTTTCCTTCATAGGCAGATAGTTGTTTCAAAATCGATGTCATTGACAAGGTGGTGAATGATACTTTTCTACTTCAATACCATTCGGATGCATATGAGGCGTGCATTGCTCATTCTCAATCAATCAATTCTAATTCACTTGAGATTGAAACTTGTGCACGGTTTATGGAGACCAACCCACCATATTTTCGAAAACAGCACTTCCCAAATTTTGAAGAACTTGGAACAGAGAGCAGGAAGCATATACCTTCGATTCAGCAGCCGCCTAAATTGGAACTAAAGCAGCTACCACCATACCTCAGATATACTTATCTTGGAGATTTTTGCACTCTTCCAGTGATTATATCGAACTCAATCAGTGAGGTGGAGGAAGAAAAACTACTTCGGGTACTCAGAGAACACAAAACAGCCATAGGATGGACCATTGCAGATATTAAAGGGATCAGCCCTTCGTTGTGTATGCATAAGATCCTCATGGAGGAGAATTTTCGTCCCAGTGTGGAGAGTCAGTGGAGGTTGAATCCAAATATGAAGGAAGTGGTTCGGGCTGAAGTATTGAAGCTTTTGGATGCGGGAATCATATATCCCATATCTGATAGTGCGTGGATCAGTCCAGTTCAAGTAGTGCCGAAGAAGGGGGGAATCACAGTTGTACCTAATGAGAAGAATGAGCTTATTCCTACCAGAACAGTTACATGTTAGAGGGTTTGCATTGACTACCGCAAACTCAATACAGCTACTAGGAAGGATCATTTTCCTCTCTCCTTCATTGATCAAATGTTGGAGAGGTTGGCAGGACATTCACACTACTGTTTTCTTGATGGGTACTCCGGTTACAATCAGATTCCAGTAGCACCAGAGGACCAGAAGAAGACCACATTCACATGTCCTTATGGTACTTTTGCTTACCGTAGGATGCCTTTCGGTTTATGTAATGCTCCAGCTACGTTTCAGAGATGCATGTTGGCTATATTTTCTGATATGGTTGAGAGATTCATAGAGATCTTCATGGATGACTTTTCTGTATTTGGGTCTTCATTTGATGAGTGTTTGAAACATCTGAACTTGGTTTTGGAAAGGTGTAGGGAAACGAATCTGGTCTTGAATTGGAAGAAATGTCACTTCATGGTGCAGGAAGGCATAGTCGTGGGACATCAAGTTTCAACTAAGGGAATAGAAGTGGATAGGGCGAAAATTCAAGTCATTGAGAAATTACCACCACCTACCTCTGTAAAGGGTGTTCGTAGTTTACTAGGTAATGCCGATTTTTACAGACGGTTCATCAAGGACTTCTCGAAGATAACTAAGCCACTGTGCAACTTACTGATGAAAGACAATCCATTTGACTTCGATGATGGGTGTTTAACAGCTTTTCACACTCTCAAAGAAAAGCTCATCTCAGCTCCAGTAGTAGTTGTACCAGATTGGGAGTTACCGTTTGAATTGATGTGTGATGCCAGTGATTATGCCGTGGGAGTAGTTTTGGGGCAGCGAAGAAACAAAATTTTTCATGTGATTTCCTACGCCAACAAAACTTTAAATGATGCACAGCTGAATTATGCAACCACAGAGAATGAGTTATTGGCAGTTGTGTATGCATTTGATAAGTTTCGCCCTTACTTGGTTGGATCAAAAGTAGTGGTTTACACTGATCATGCTGCACTGAAGTAACTAATGACAAAGAAGGATGCCAAACCAAGATTGATTCACTGGGTGTTACTGTTGCAAGAATTTGATATTGAAATCAGGGATAAAAAGGGTAGTGAGAACGTTGTAGCAGATCATCTATCTCGACTAGAGCTTGGCCAAGCAGATGAGTCAGTGGAGATAAATGATGTTTTTCCTGATGAACAAATTCTCAGTGTGGAGACTGCGCCTTGGTATGCTGATATTGTCAACTACTTGGCCAAATCCATTCCTCCACCGGAATATTCTAATCACCAGAGGGAAAAGTTCTATGCAGATTTGAAATACTACTTTTGGGAAGATCCCATTCTCTATGGGCGTGGTGCAGATCAGATTATTCGACGATGCGTGCCTGAAGAAGAAGTATTTCAGATTCTGGAGCATTGCCATTTATCAGCATATACAAGACATTTTGGGGCCTCTAAGACGGCAGCTAAGGTCTTACAGTCAGGGTTTTATTGGCCTACAGTGTTCAGGGATGCCTTTGAATTTGTGAAGAGATGTGATCGGTGTCAACGCACAGGGATTATCTCGAGAAAGAATGAAATGCCTTTAACAAGTATCTTAGAAGTCGAGTTGTTTGACGTTTGGGGTATTGACTTCATGGGACCATTTCCATCGTCATTTTCCAATCAATATATACTTGTTGCTGTGGACTATGTCTCCAAGTGGGTGGAAGCAGTGGCATTACCTACTAACGATGCAAAAGTGGTGATTGGATTTCTAAAGAAGCACATTTTCACTCGTTATGGCACACCGAGAGCTATCATCAGTGATGGGGGGAAACACTTTTGTAATCGCCAGTTTGAACAGTTGTTGAGTAAGTATGGAGTCAAACATCGCATAGCAACCCCATATCACCCTCAGACCAGTGGGCAAGTTGAAATTTCCAACAGAGAGTTGAAAAGAATACTTGAAGTCATGGTGAATTCATCAAGGAAAGACTGGTCCAAGAAATTGGATGATGCACTATGGGCTTACCGAACAGCATTCAAGACACCTATTGGGATGTCAACATACCGTCTTATGTTTGGGAAAGCATGTCACTTGTCAGTTGAGTTGGAACATCGGGCTTATTGGGCACTTCGCAGGTTGAATAAGGATTTGCAAGCAGCTGGTGAACAGCGATTACTACAGTTGAATGAGATGGATGAATTTCGCCAGGAAGGTTATGAGAATGCAAAAATATACAAGAAGCGTACCAAGAAATTTCATGACCTGCATATTCAGAGAAGAGAGTTCATTGTGGGGCAGCAAGTTCTGTTATTCAATTTTCGCTTGAAGCTTTTTCCGGGCAAGTTGAGGTCACGGTGGTCTGGCCCGTATACTGTCACCCAGGTGTTCCCACATGGAGCTGTTGAAATCACACATGAGAGCAAAGGGACATTCAAGGTCAACGGGCAGCGCTTAAAACACTATTGGAGCGGGGATTTCTCGAAAGACAAATCCACCGTTCACCTTAAGACACCAGAATGATCTCCATACGGTACAGTCGAGCTATCGACTATAACCTAGCGCTGGATGGGAGGCAACCCATCGTTTCTACCCTTTTATTTATTTTGCTTTCTGTTTTTATTTTGATAGTTTTCACTTTTTCTGCTTTGATCACGTAGTTCTAGTTCACCGTTATCTTAGCCAACCATACATGCTCATGGGCAGTTCCAATTAGTTTTAAATGTGTTATACATGTCTTACGTGATGATGGAATTATTTTTGGGTGTTTTGGACTAAAACTCACGCTTCTCTAGGCCACATACTCATTTTTCTGCGTTTTCAACCCAACATGTGCTTTCATGGTCAATTTTGTTGTTGGATGTGTTCTCATTAATTATCAACACCTCGGGAAGTGAGCAATGTGTCTTGAGACAGTTTGGGGGTATTTGAGCTATTTATAACACTATTTTCCCAAAACAGTGATTTTTAGGTCAACGTGGGTTTTTAAGTTACATCATGCCTTTTTCACACCACATCGTGCTTCCACGAGCATTTTATGGTCAGAAGTGGGTTTGTGTAGGATGCAAGTATTTTGGACTCTCATTTTGACAATGAGGGATGCAAAGAAGTTTTGAGTGTAACATTGCATTTTTCCATGATTTTTCTCATTTTTGGCATGTTAAGTGATCCACCGTCTCTATCAGTCTTTACACATGCAAGCATGGTTTCACGCTATTTATGACATATTGAGAAGCAGTTTGGGGGGTGTTTTCGGGATCATTTATCACTTTTGTTCAAAGATTTACGTAAATCAAGGCCAAAGAGGCAATCTTGTGTTTTTGGAACTCAAGTTGCTTTTGACATGCCATTCATGGTTTACACGCACACATGGCACTTTGAAATGAATATTGCTCAGTCGTAATAGCTTCGAAGCATCGAGTGGCATTTAGGTTCGGCATTCGAGTTTTCGTGAAAATAGACCCACATTGCGTTTTTCGGGATTATTTATATTTTTTTAGGAGGGGGGTGATGTGTCATTGGTTTATTTAGTTTGTTTTCTTTTGCGTGCCATTAAAAAATAAAAAAATCCTTGCGATCGCATGGTAGAACTACTTTGGTCAAACCCAGTCAGGACCTGCTTTGGTCCTGACCTATTCCTCTTTGCGATCGCAGGCATTATGCCCTTGCGATCGCAAGGGCTTCCTCCATAAAAAAAAAAAAAAAAAATTCTTCCCTTTCACGTCACCCCCAATCGACACCACACGAGCACACACCCTTCCCCTTCTCATCGAATTGTAACACTCACTCACGCATCCACACACATCCACACCCACCTGCAAATTGCACCTCACCACCGAACTCCCCCAAGGTAAGCATTTTTCGACACTCTTCCTCATTTTTAGGTTTTCTTCTTTTCGGTTTTTGTTGATTATTGTGCATGGGCGGTTGGGATTAGGTAGTTGTGGAGTTTTGAATGATTTGTGTTGCTGAAAATTTGGTTAATTCTACACCCTCCCATTGTTGTGAAACTTGAAACCGAACACCATGCCTTTTAATGTGTTCGACAAAATGCCTAATTGCTAATTTCTTTGTTTTTCTCGAATTACACACTTTGCTTGGTTGTTATTTATGTTTAGCTACATGAGGTGATGCACATTCACGACACAAACCCTCAAGGACAGCACCAATTCTCGGTTTTGCATTTTAGGGACACCACTGCACCCATGGCTAGGACATGGCACCTCACGTCACCTACTTCGTCCCCCGGGTTTCCCACTCATTTGACCTCCGTTTGGCACCAAATTTGGATATGATGTTGTTGGACCTACCCTCTTTCACATGCCCGAATATTGCTAGGGAAAATTTTGAGTTTTCAAGCCGATGTCACGGGGCGAAGTTGCTTAGTCGATCACAGTTTTACATGAAAAATTTCCAATTTTTCACCTTCTTTTTGGGGTTTTTCACGTCTTTGCCATATCATACTCATGTTTCTCTTTCGATGTGCGTAAAGTTCACTCTGTTTTCCCATGATTTGTGATTTTTCATTCGGTAGACACCTGCCTCGTTTTTCGCCTTTGATTGCATACTTCACCATTCACACCTATTTCAATCAAGTTTGGGGGAGTTCCACATTGCCTTTAGTAGTTATTGTGCTGTATTTTATCTGGACTGATTTTTGTTATTTTCTTTATACAGGATGCCACCGAAACGCACTTCCAAAGGCAAAGAGAAAGTTAGATCTTCCTCTAGCACGGCCCGCACCCAAACACCTGATGGGGGTGTGCGGCATTTTCTGGGCCCCAGTTGTCGTCTTCGCTATACCGATGTCATCTCCCATTGGCAACTACTGTCTGAGCGCCCAGTTCAGCTAGAGGATTTCCCAAGGTTTGAACTTGCTACATTGGTCCATCACTGTGGATGGGAAAAATTGGTAGCAAACCCGCACCCTATTTATGAAGGTCTAGTCCGAGAATTTTACGCCAACTTCAATGAGGACATAGACACACCTGGATCAAAGCATCAGCACCAGACATGGGTTCGGGGCAAATGCGTGATGTTCATACCAGAAGTGATCCAGGACTACTACCAGCTGACATGGGATCATATTATCCCAATACCTGGGGATTTTCCATGGCACGAGGTAGCGGAGGTTCTGATGGGGCGCGAGAATGCCTGGCCGCTAGACACAGACGAGTGGTATCAGAATGAGCTCACACCCTCCATCGCGATCCTTTGGCTCTTCATTTGCTACAACATTGAGCCGACGCGACACCACTCCACCTTCCCGGATCCCAAAGCCGGCATGCTATATCATTTGGTTCGATGACATAAGATCAATCTCGCATCCCTCATCTATGAACAGATCCATACACTGGGACTTTCAGGTGACCGCCGAAATTCATTGATTTTCCCCAGCCTTATTAGCGGCATCTGCAAGCACGCGGGCGTCAATTTCTCAGCAGGGGAACTTCCAGTCAGATCAAGCCCATTCATTAAACGCAGTACACTGGAAGCTCAGGATAGAGCGAGGCTGAAGTGACAGGAAGCGCAAGTGCGAGCTCACCAGGCCCAGCAGCCATCTGTACAGGGTGATGAGGCTGAAGATATGGATATGCCTCAGGCGACAGCACCGCCACCACCACCACCACCTCTTGGGGCCGACACACAGATTTTGAGGCAGATGTTCGCCACTATGACTGGCTATAGCAGAGACCTACAGGGTCTACAGTAGACTTTCGGGACCATGAGCACAGATTTGCAGCAGGTGCGGGCGACACACTAGCCACCCGCACTGTGTCATCCGATATTGGTAGGGAAGTACTCGTATCGAGTAGAGCGGTCGAGAAATTGACAAGGAGATTGAGCCTATATACTGGACGGGTCGATGATATACAGCTCCGCACCGATGTGACAGTCACTCGTTTGGGTAGCCTTAAGGCTGAGGTACGGCGACAGTCCAGTATTCTTCAAGAGCATACAGAGCTACTTCGGGGCCAATCTATACTTCTTCAGGAGCAGTCCGAGTTGATGCGCCAGATTCTTGCATGACTGCCTCCACAAAAGGATACTGGACCCAGTTTTGCTCCTCCACTACCATCACCACCTCTAGTTTGATCAGGGAGTTCTTTCCTTTCCCATTCCCTTGCCCTCACTCTCACTCTCTATCCTTACATTTTACACATTGGGGCAATGTTAGATTTAGTTTAGGGGGGTGAAAATGCATATGATTTCAGTAATTTCAGTTTATCATTCATTTTTAATTTTCGCATGCTTTTGTTTTGTTGCATGTTTAAGTGCTTGTTTTTTAAAAAAAAAAGTTATTTTCTTTTTGTTCACTTCAGCATTTTTGTTTTGTGTGCTTGTGTGGGTTTAATAGCCTTACCGGCGATGATAAGAATATTGGAAGCAGTATGGCTATGAATTGTGGACATTGTGCATGTTAAATTGATCTACACTTGTCTATGTGGAAACTTGACATTCCTGCGCACAATACTGATGTTGGGAATGCTAAGCTAGTGATGGATGAATGAATTAGAGTAGATCTGGACATGATAGGTCAACCCAGCAAACCTCTATTGCACTTATCAATAAGCCATTATTTTAGAAGTTTGGAGATGATTTAGCTATCACAGGGGAACATTAAGATGAGTAGGAATTCCATGCGTGAAAATTGTGTTGTGTGGATTGGATTAGACCAATGAGACAAAAACGATGTAAAAGTTTCAAGTTAGAGGGCAGTTCTGGAAACTGGATGTCTAAAAGAAAAGGGGCATTGCACTAATCATTGAAAATAAACAATAATAATAAAGACATCGGTTCGACCCTTATAACTCGAGTGATTAAGTTTGTAATGGTTAAAATCTGGTGCCCTATGGTCATCTGACTTGGGAGTCATCGGCCCAAAGCTCGCTATAGGGGTTATATAGAAAGCAAATGGACAGTGTTCAAAAAAAAAATTTAATTTCTATCCATTGACGAATAACATATATACTCCTATGTATGGAATGCACTAATTAGCCCCAAACATCCGGTTGATAGAAACATATCTCTGATACGAAACAAGTAACTGAGTCTAGTCTCAACGGTTGAAACAATCAAATAAATAGGAGAACCCCTGTTTGTCGAAATGCAACCCTGTGGCTGTGAGATCTATCCAAACTAAGAGAGGGTGAGGACTTAAGCAAATCAAAGGCTCTATTCTAGAACACACGTGTTGATCTTTGAGCGAAAGAAACAAGTTTGGGGGGGTGCGAATCTCTCGAGTGAAGAAAGGAAATACTTGACTACTGTAGGTCGGGATTTACACCCATCATCAGTTTGGTATGCTTTGCATGAGTAAGCACCCACATACACATCGAGTTCTACACATGACAGGTGAAAATTGATTTGATTTTGCACTATTGAAACTGTTCATTTTGCTATTACTAAATTCTAATACTGAGATACGGTAGGCTCTTAAACCATGCCTTGTGTTAAAATAAGTTATCATTTTGTTTGAGGACAAACAACAATTCAACTTTGGGGGTATTTGATAAGTGTGTTTTACACACTTAATTATGACACAAAATAGATTGAATGTTGTTATAAAAAGCTTGAAAAGGACTTAATTCGTTATATATTGTTTTGTAGGGCTACTTTGATGGAATGAACGAAATGTAAGCGAAAAGAGGCGAAAGGACCAAAATGCAAGTCAATGAAAGTTCAGGGACTAAATTGCAATTATCCAAAAGTTGACCCAAAGGATGAATCGAGCATGAAATTCTACTAAGGAGCTAATTGGCGATTATATGAATAACCAGAAGTAGAAACAAGAGGAATCAAGGCTCAAAAGTGCAAGGAAGAAGTTTGAGGACCAAGTTGAACAACCAAAGAAGTTGCCTTCCTTGCGATCGCAAGGATTCCTACCTTGCGATCGCCCAAGCCTCAACAGGAAGCCCAGGAAAGGAAAACACTTGTTCCTTGCGATCGCAAGGGATCCTTCCTTGTGATCGCAAGGTAGGTTTCTGCGCGAGATTTTCTAGTTTCTTTTTCCGAATCAAATACTTATGGAATGATATCTTAGCACTCTATTTAAACTAAAACTCGTCCAGAATTAGGGTTTATACATTCTTAGGGAGAAAAAGTCTAATGAGAAGAGCAAGGAGAGGAGCTTGAGCTAGGGTTTCACTTCAAGATCCAAGATTCAAGCTTTAAACTTCTACTTTTTGGTGATGTTTTCTTTTTATCATTTTTATTGTTGTTTTAATTTCATTATGTTGGGCTAGACTTTTTATGTACTAGGTGAATGATGAACCTTGCATTGTGATCTCTTTATTTCTATTTTGCAATTTGACAATTAAACACGTTTGATGGTTTTGAATGATTTATATACGCTTCTTGTCTCCGTGATTATAGTGCACGATAATTGTGTGAGTTTAGGTGGTTTATTTCATGCATTCGACCGAAGGAAAATAAATTCAACAAGGTATAAATCGTCGTTTTGTTCATAGAGGATAGAAATATACCATATGCATTACGTGAATCTCTAAATATTTACAAAACTACATTCATTCTTATATATTGCATTTGTCATAGAAATATAGTCAAATGGTATACTAGGATAGATTCAATTCTACTCGAAAGAGATTATTGGATAAGTTAGGAACATTGATTCTTCAAACGATTCATCGTGTTGTCAAATTGTGAGATAGGGGTTAAGAGTGAACTTTGCTTGGTGATTCGGGATCCTAGTACGCTTTTCCATACATTAATTTTTTCAAACTTTGCATTCAACAATTATTTTACAATTATATCGAAATTTTAGTTTAATTTGCATGTTATTCATAATTTCATCTTAAAATCACAAAAACAACCATATTGAGTTTTATAGTTTCGGTTAAGGTTACAATAGTAGAAATCAAGTTAGATCAATTCTCGTGAGAACGATACTCGAAATTTTACAATTTTCACTTTATTACTTGTCAACGAACCGTATACTTGCGGTAATATAATTTCGAAACATATTTTCGTGACCACTGACAGCGGTAGAAAATTTGACAACCATGGCTTCAAGGATTTTTGCTCAAGTTATCACATAGACCATATGCTGACGTCCATAGCACACTCCCAAGCGAATGGACATCCAGAGGTAACAAATCGAGCGATCTTATGGGATCTCAAGACAAGATTGGATAAGGAAAAGGGGCTTTGGGCAGTCGAGTTACCTAATGTTTTGTGGGCGTATCACACGACCCCACGAGAAACCACCGGAGAAACCCCTTTCAAGTTATCCTTCGGGATGGAGGCTGTTGTCCCGGTAGAAGTTCTCAACGAGGCTGGCAGAATGAAAGTTAAACAGCTTGATGTCTCGATCACCAGGGCGGAACTCGATCTACTAGATGGGGTGAGAGAGAAAGCAGCCATGAGGATGATAGCTCATAAGCGGAGGGCTGCTAAATATTTCAATTGCAGGGTGAAACCAAGAGCTTTTCAGTCGGGAGATCTCGTGCTGAGGAAAGCACCAGCAGGTCACCTACCGTCCAAGCTCGGGCCGAATTGGGAAGGACCGTATGAGGAAATTCGAAGCCTTGGAAAGGGAGCTTACAGCCTAAAGGACTTGAAGGGAAAACCACTGGCAGGCCGTGGAACGCCGAACATCTCAAGAAGTATTATCAGTAGACTGTTAGGGATTTTTTTTCTTTTTAATTTTCTTAATGATCTATTGTAAATATAGTAGCTAGAATTTTCATGATGTAATGCTTGCTACATGTACGCTTGATTAAGAATTGTTTAATGAAAAGTCAAAGCGGCGGCAGATGATGAGGGGGTTAAGGAAGGGCCAACCTAGCTGGGACATCCCGGTACGCCTACTGAGTCCCCAAATCTTGGCATGTTTATTTCTGCTAAAAGATCTCAGTCCATTATTGATTGACGCGAAGATTACAAACCTACCTCATCGTCCCCAACATAGCTCGACGTATAGCGGTAAGCAACAAAGTCAAGAAATTGACTAGCTCAAAATCGCTAGGGACTGGTGGAAAGTTTTCAAAACCGAAAATGGTTAAGGCTCAAAACCACCTAACCCCGACCTCGACAATGGAAGACAGCTCGACGCATAGCGGTGAGCGAAAAAGTCAAAAATGGCTAGCTCAAAATCACTAGGGGTTAGTGGTGAGCCTCTAAAACCTGAAATGGTTAAGGCTTAAATCACCTAACCCTAACTTCGACGATGCAAGATAGCTCGACACATAGCGGTGAGCGAAAAAGTCAAAAATTGGCTAGCTCAAAATCGCTAGGGGCTGGTGACGAACATTCAAAACCCGAAATGGTTAAAACTCAAAATCACCTAACCTCACCTCGATGATGCGAGATAACTCAATACATAGCAATTGACATAAAAAAAATGAAGAAGGCAAAACCAAAATGATGTTCAATAAAAAAGTACTCATGCTTGAAATGCAACAAAAGTGTGTCCACATCCCGGACCAGGAGAATGCGCACAATAACAAAAACGTGTGTCCACATCCCAGACTAGAAGAACATGCAAAGCAACTAACTGACAAAAACAAAATGGAAAGTGCTCAAAGGCCTACAACTAAAAATCAGGTCAACTCGAGCGAAAGGTCTCCTCACTCTCGCCTCGTGATGTTTGCCCAAATGTCTTGGGCTGGAGGATTACGCCTTCCTTGCCAAGAATTTATCGTAACCTATGGGATCGATGGAAGGATGCTTAGTAGATATCCACTCCTTGGTCAATTTGATAGACGTTGCCATCACCTTCCCCCCATAAGAGTTCAAAGCTTTAGCAAAGTCAATAGACGACTTGGCGGCAGACTCGGCGAGCCCAACCTAAAGAGCCACCGCCTGAAAGGGACAAAAGGTCACACAATTAGAGCACGTACAAAAAAATGTACCCTCTGGGTGTGATCCGATAGAGTCCTCTCGATGTCTGGCACTCCGACAAGCAATCGATTGGACACGCCTGGGCGTAACCAAAGACTTAACCGCCCTCATCTCTGAATAGCCCTGAGAAGGAGGAAATATGAAATCTCGTAGAGGAGAACCCTCATACTCGAGCGTGACATGACCTAGGTTGCCCCCTACGTCCACAGGTGGTGGGACTACTTCGACGGGGTCATCCGAAAGTTGAGAATCCCCCTGGCCGTAGGCTGCTATGCTCCTCCTTCGCAGGCATTCTTCCTCTTCAATGGGGTGGGAAGTGGATCATCGTCACTCTCATGATCGCACTCCTCCAAGGAGTCCATGGTTTCCCCTAAATTGAAGTCAATGCCTACATCAATAGAATAAAGACTATCGAGCTTACGAAATAACAAGTCAAGTGGTGTAAGAAAAATGAGACATGTAAAATTTTTACCATCGATAGGGGCAAACCCCTCGTCACTCCCTGGTTCGGGCAGAGCCCTCAATACCTCGTCCAAGTCAAGATCCATATCTGTGAGTAAACAATCAAGTTAATCAAGCTCATTTAATAGGAAACAACACTCTCAGAAATAATATATACGAGCAGGGAATGAAAACCTACCAGTAGGACAACCAATCCCGACTAACAACATATTCCTTAAAGTCAGCTGCAAGGGGTGGAATCTCGGTCAATTTCCGGATGTGTGCTTTCAGACGCGGGGTGACCTCAACCTCACTATTGAAAAGGCGGATTAAGGGATATCTCCAGTAGGTGTTAAGAGGAAACTGGCCCTCAGAAGGGCTAGCGAAGAAAAATCGGGATTTCCACCCGCTGTTGGAGTTCCTAAACTTAGGAAAACAAAATGAGACCCTAGTGGTGAAATAGGCGAAAGCATTGCACTGGGCTAACTCGTGCATTTCAAAGATGCATTTGAAAAGATCCATTAAGAGATGAGTCTTCCTACTAAGACAGACGTATAAGAAATAAAGCGCTTTCCTCCACGCATTGTGATTAATTTGACTTGGGGTGAGGTGAAACTCGTTGAACAATGAGACGAAGAAGGGATGAATAGGAAACCAAAAACCACCATTCATTATGTCTTTATAAATGGCGACCTCCCGAGGAACGGCGAACTCCCGAGGGTCGATTCCTAGAAGTGTTTCGTCGGGCCTATGGGCTCTATAGACATAGTGATCTACACGCATATATTTTTTGAGCGATTTTTCCAATTTGGATGGGGAGTTGTATAGGCTATAACATTGTGGAATGTCAAGAATCACCTCCTTACCCACGGCATCACGCTCTATCTCAATATTTTGGCTTGAGGATCTAGTTGATCCAATATGGAGTTTTGGAAGAATTGGAGGAAAAACTTGAAATTCGGCTGTGTGGGTTGAAATATTCGACTCGGAAGGGACTTGGACAGTTTCAAAAGAAAAATTTTCGACGAAAATCGACCCTCGGCCAGCCGGGCCTAGTCGACCATCGACAAGCCTCGCGGTTGGGTGACGGTCGACTAGCTACGATGCTGTGACTTTCGGCCGCCTCACGAAAGTCGACCAGCAACGTTGCTGGTCGACGTTGGTCGACCGTCGACCAACGCTGGTCGGCGTCGAATTTTCACCGACCGGCCCATCCAACGATGGGTCGGTCGGCCCCCTAGCCTCTTTGCTTTCACTTTCATCGGATGAGGAGATGAATGTTTTATACATGATGAAAATACGAGACAAAAATAGAAGGAAGAATGAGATTACCTTGTGAGAAAATGAAAACATTGAGAGTATAGCAAAAGAGTGAAATGAGAGGATGAGAGCCCCACAACCTCTTAAATAGTGGAGGGCTTTGGAAAAACTTGATGTTTTTGGAGGGAAATTTCCCCCCAAAATTGAAAATCTATTGGAATTCAAATCTGAATGAGAATTGGACCGAAAAATTCGCTAAAAGTGCTATTTCGAAGAAACGGCCATAACTTTTTGCACAAGTGACGGATTGTCTATTATAATATGTTTTCGAAAATGTCTCTCAGTGCTCTATATTGTCCCAACCTGGGTTTCCACTTTCCCGATTGATGTCGTTTCCAGCCTCAAATTCACAGTTTAAGGCCACCTACCGGGCAATTGAAGTCTTAGCGTTATTTTTGTTTTTCCGTTTTTAGTCGCTTTGAACCCTAAACTCTCGTTCTGCATCAGAAAAGGCTACCTCTCATCGATAAATGTTGACAAGAGGCAAAGGGGCTAGTGATGTAAGACGGTGTTGACAATTCTCCACGAGGGTCGGCTACTTAATGTGCACCCCCCAAGACTTCGACCCCCCTGAGGCTTACTATTCTCACATAGGGCCATAGGCCGTTTACCACTAGGAGGCCGTCGACCCCCATGAGACCCTCTACGTTCAGACAGGGCCGCCTACCACCATGCGACCAAAATTATACTTAGCCAAATAAATGGCAATGAGTTGGACGAAAATCGTCCAACAGTGAACGTGGGCGTAATCAACCGCTTGACGAGTGGGAACGTGGAGGAAGTGGGAAGGTTTACGTGGGACACGTGACACCAGCAACCGCAAAACACACGCACAGCAACAGGTGCCTATCAATAACTCCAATGTGAGAAAGGTATCGCTTCTTGAAAACCCGAACTATCTGAATTCCAATATAGTATTTCCATATTCTCTAATACTGAACACTAATTCTCACGCCGAAAGTACAACGGGGAGAAAGCCCCGACCTCATTTTGCAGGTGGTAAAAACAGATCGGAGCAGCCAGAACACCAGTCACATAAGGGAAAACACGGAATTTACTTCACAACTATTTCATAGTCGACGTTTTCTAGGTCAAACAATTTTTATCTTTCCGCTGCTGCACTATTGGTATTGCTAATTTCCTTCCGAATGTTTTCCAAAATCAAATTTTACTGTAATTGTCTAAATCTATATAGACAATTATCTCCCATCATATTCTTATAATATATTTCAAACTTCAAATTTTCTTTATTTGGAATTTATTTTGGTTGACATTAAAGAGCTCAAATTAAGAAAATTTTTAATGCTTCGAGTTCCTAAAATTTGGGGCGTTAAATATTTTTTTTGTAGAAACTGAAAATAATTTGAGTTATATTAAGTCTCTGCAATCATTCGTAAGAGTTCGAATTAAAATTTTGGTCAGGATAATAAAGTTTCGCGCACTTTTTTTTTAAAAAAATTTGTAATGGTATCGTATTTCTCTTAAATGACAATTTTCTTATTTTATTTTGATTTTGTTATGTTATTTGTGATGACATACTTTATATTAATTGTTGCTTATATGTTAAGTGCTTTAAATTTATAAAAAAAAAAAATCAGTTGAATCGATTATATTGTGCCAAACAATCCCAATTTCATTTCATTACAATTTTTCTCATTCACGGTTTTCCTCCACTAATTCATCTCAATTTATTTATTTATTTTTATTTCATTATCCCTCAACCTGACTTTTCAACTCCCCCACTCTCCAATTGCTTTTGAAAACAAAACCCTTCAACTATCATTTTGGTTACTGCCATCACGTTCCCCATTTGTTATTAATTGAAAACATTACCTCCACTTAAGATTTCTTATCCCACTTTCACTTTGGCTCCCATTTTTGGTTACGCCGAATCCATTTTCTGTTGCATTTTGTTACAAATTCAACACAAAGGATAATCAAACTCCAATCATTCAAGGTAGGGGTGTTTTCTTTGTAACAACCTGACCTCATTCCAAAGCCGTCATCACACCATACGTACTATCCGCTTTGAGAGAGTTTAGACCCATCTTACCTCTCATGGTTTTCTGACGCGTCTGTAGGATTCGAACACAAGACTTCCATCATATGGGGTCCCTAAAATTAATTATAATTTTTGCGATTCTCAATGAGAGTTAAATCCCAACCTTAGGAAGCGAGCAAGACCTAATCGAACCACCAAATGTCCCTACTAAAGTGGAGTCAAGGGGGATAAAATTTTCAAATTAATAGGCTTGAGGGCCGGGCTAAGCCCAGACCTTCCCCACGCCCTTTACCCCTGAATTATACTTGTGGCGCCAAATATGGGTTTGCTATTCGTCTGGGGCCGCGTGGGCTCCAGACGAATGGGGCGCATGTGATGCCCCTGAAGTGACAGGCCCCACGCCCTAGCAACACCAGCCAAATATGTACCATCGACGTCGACAAAACTACATCATGAATTTGAGAACTGAATTTGAATGGCCCAAAATTTGCCCAGGTCATGGCTCTCTGCTTACAGTTGTCTCCTTGGCTCTGCAAATCCCACTTCTTCAATCCCTTAATTTCCCCTAAAAGACCCTACAACTTGATTTCAATTTCCTGTTCAGAAAGTGATGAAATTAAGGATGCAAATACAAGCAAAGAGAAAAAGAAATTATCGCAACAGTCCTCATGGGAGGCCCAGGATTCTGAGGGCAAGGATTATTTGTACAGGCTTGGCGCAGAGGCTGATAACATGAATATCGCCGTCGGAGCTAGGGATGGCGTCATCGATGACCTCTTCACTGGCAACTTTCTTGGCAAAGACTGTAATTATTTTTTCCTTCTTCAATACGTTGCTATTATACACTTGAAACTATGTTTCTAGGCCTAGAATTGGGGGCTTGTCAATTGGACTTGTATAAATTGATTACCGAATTTATTGAGTTTTCACGAATTCTGAAACTTCCAGCTGTTGTATTCGAAAATATTGCTGGAAATTTGAAATGGATTTTAATCTACAACTATTTGGCATAGATGTATAGATAAATTTTCGGTTTGTGTTTTTCATATTTTTTTCTTTTTGTTGTTTTGGTCTATGTTAGCGGATATTGTGTTTGACTACCGGCAGAAGATGACAAGATCATTCGAGTACCTTCAAGGTGATTACTACATAGCCCCAATTTTCATGGTACATTCTCTTATTGATAGTTGATTTTTTTTCTAATTTTTATTAATAATACTACATATTAGTATTTATATTATTTAGTCTGACTATTGTTATATTTCTTTATTTTATTGACAGGACAAAGTTGGTAAGGCCACATTCAATCTACGTTAACGGTATAAAGGCTTACACTAACTTTTTTGATGTTGAAGAGAATTTGACACTGCAATGAAGATTATGTGGTTTTTGATTCAGTGTAATGGTTACATGAAGAATAATATCTTTCAATCATAAAGGTTTAACGGTGGCAGTTATAGTTTTTACTGTTCATGTTAGTCGCAATTTGGTTTCTTTTACTTTATGCTGTATCCATGAACTTAGTTTAACATTTTCCTTTTTTGGATGGACAACTAACTTAGATTTTCAGTTAAATACATCATGCAAAGAGCATCAATTGGGAGTTTCACATCAAGATATATGACAATAGGAGTTTACCTTTTTTTACATTGCTTATAGATTTAGACCTCTAGTTTACGCATTTCAAAATGTTTTCTTCGTTCTTTTGTACTAAATTAGTTCAAAAGAAGGTTTCTCTGAAAAAGAGAATCTTACTTTCAAAATAAGGAAGTATCTGTAACGTGCAAGAGGCAAAGATGAGCGTGACATTTTGAGTCCTCGAATATAGCAAGCACAGAATACCTAGTGATCCCTAAATGACTTTCTCATCATAATGGTGAACTGCATATTTTAAAAAGCATCATTTTCTTGGTTATGTCAAGGAACCATGCTCTTAAAGCCAGTTTTCCTTCAAGGGAAAACAAGAATTTCAGGACGATGAAGTTCTTAACATAATTTCATTATTAGACAACAAATATGCAGAAGCAATTTCAGCAGATATAAACTTCTCCGAACTTGTAGTGCTTCGATCATCTCCTTAATGTGGAAGTAACTAAAAATCACTATCAGCTTCCCTACATTCCCCATAGAGCCTTTTAAAAATCAGCCATGCAATATAGCTTATTGGGGGGAGCTTGTAATAATAAGCCCTATGTATTTTTTTTATCTCTTGAAGTGACACCTATGACAAGTTTTCATTGTCAATGTTTGTGTTTAACCTATAGCAGAAATGTTTGGATGGTCTCTCTACTCTAGACTATTGGCTTTGTGTTTCCATGTGGTAGGAGACATCCAAAAATAATATTGGGGATCTGATTTTACTTTGTTATACTTTAAAAAATTTTGTACTCGACCGGATTCATTCTGCATTTATTTAGAAGAAAGGTAATTTTTTGTGGTTTTGGTTATTGGAGAATTAGATTTCACATCATCTTAATTCACATTTTGCTGCGAGACATACTTCTTTGGCATGTTTTTATTAATAATGCAGTATGCCACATTGTGAAGAACTACATTGCTCATCTTCTCAACGCCAAAGTTCCTCTTATTCTAGGTATTTATACTTTATAATACATCATTGTAGAGTTGAATATGAATATAATTTAATAAGAATTGTCAGGGGAAGGGTAAAAATAACACAAGTAGATAAAAATAATATATACGGACTAGAGTCCCTTTAAAATTTTGTACTGTCAGATTGAGCATATTGCCTCATTTCTCTGTTTTTATATGTAACTTTTAAAATATTCATATACCCTTTAACACTGATTTTTTTAAAGTCATCGTCTTTTATATTGTTTTATCTCATCGTTCTAAGGACGGTCACCGTAGAGGAATAATGATATTGCAATTATCATGTTTACATATATTTGGTTCTTCTAGAGAATAGAATTTATTATTGATGTATCCTTGACAGGAATTTGGGGTGGAAAAGGGCAGGGGAAAACTTTTCAAACTGAACTTATTTTCCAGGCAATGGGAGTTGAACCTGTTATCATGTCTGCCGGGGAATTGGAATCAGAAAGAGCTGGTAAGATGGTGTTTACTTACAGGTGGTATTAAATGAGTTCGTCAGCAATGTTTATTTTCAACAAACAGGCTAATATAAATGGTACCTTTAGTTTATGAATGTTATGATTTATTTTTTTCTTGACTTCCAGGTACTTATTCTATCTTTGCTTTCTATAGGAGAACCAGGAAAATTGATACGTGAACGATACAGAACTGCTTCTCAAGTGGTCCAGAACCAAGTTAGATGCTTTACTACTTTCACTTCTGGGCATATGTATCTCTAGGATTTTGAGGTTCAACTTACTACTTTAATGTCATAGGATATAGTTTTGTTTCAATTGTGCAGAAATTTTAGTCAGGTTTTCATTTACCAAGGAAATGATTTTTGAAAAAAAAAGGTTAATCCAAATTTTGAAGATTCCACTAAAAAGGCATATAATGAATTCTAATTGTAATATTCTTGGTCAGGATCGTAAAATTAATTCTTAAAATAACAAGATATTTTTCTTGAAAGTCCTGTGTATTCTTTTTTTTTTTTTTACTCAGTGTAGAAAAATAGAGTAGACGCGTATGGAGCCGTTTCTCCCCAAATCCAAAATCACCCTACCACCACTTACCCAATCACCCAACACCGAACCCACTCCGGTCGTCGCCGGTGACGGCAAGATGACAGGAAGCCCTAACCCTACCGGCCTCACGCCACATATTTACCTAAACCCTAACGGAGGACAGACAGGGACGCCATCCGGGACCAAAATCCAGATTCTTCAGTTTCCGACCACTGCTCTGACAGACGCGCTTGACCGGCGTTCTGGGCAGACATTTCCGACGTCGGAGGGACCACTCGCCGCTCCGGTGTCAGACCTGCCGGCGCGTGTGGCCCACGTGCGGCGCCGGAAAATCAGAATTTCTGGCAGGACGCTCCCAATGGCATCAACAGGCCTATTCTGTCGTCAGATGTGCCGTTTCTTCACAATCAAAGGAACAAGCGGGTGGATGCCTATGGTATGGTATTTAATCAACGATTTAGAGTTGAGACGAAGAGGTTTGAGGTGTCTATTAACGAATCAGGTACTACTAGGATAATAGAGTTGGGCTCGAGGTTGTCATCCGCTATCTATATGGGGATGTATGGTGCACTATGGATGATAAATATGGTGGATAAGTTGAGAGTGGCTAGTAAGTCGGAACTATCCAAGTTTATCGAGTCACCACGGGCTTTTTTGGCACGACGTTGTGCGAAAAGTCGTGCCAGGTACTTGACGATAGCTCAGTATGGAGAGAGGCTTCGGATGGGAGTTATGATGGTTTCGGAAGGTGTGGATGGAGAGGGATGGGCAACGCTTTCGCGAGTGTTTAAGGTTGTTGTCGATTCATTTGTTGCGAGAGATAAGGCTAAACGTCGAACGATGGATGAAAGACCTAGACACGTGATGACTTATGCCGAATTGACGGCTAACTTACGGACATCGCGTAAGGTTGATCATCAGAGGCTAATACGTAATGACAGGATGTATAAGGTGCGGGAATATGATGATCATCTTTCGATGCCTAAGCCTACGAGGAGATTTGCAGAAGGTTCACATGGTGGTATACTGAACATTGTTGAAATAGGGGCCCGCGTCCAAGCGTTGAAAGACGAGTTGGATGATTTAATCAGGCTAGTGGGATGTGGGTCCGAGGGAAGTCCTAGGATATTCTATTGTCATAAGTGTGGGGTTGGGGGTGGATGAGCCCCTAGCTAATGACAATTATATAGCGAGTTTAGTTCCCAAGGAGGTACCACCGAATGTAGCTCATATTAAAGACAAGCAGGGGGTGACTAAGACTAGTTGCATGTATCAGTCACGGTCTGAAGTAGTTTATTCTGGAAATGACGACGAGATCGAAGTGGAGTTGGAAACGGATGAGAAAGCTTCAGGGTCCGTAGCAAAGCAGAATGTGATAGTCTTGAAAGAGCAAGATGAGGCACGGGCGACAGTCATGGTTGGGAACACGTATAACAGAAGGCACGTTAAGTCTCTAAAAGACATAGAATTAGGGACTGAAAAAGATTTGGTGTTGTGGGTTAATGGGCCGGAGGGGGGACCGACAAGGAGGCTGTCCATGCGGAGGTAACTGAGGGATTTTCGTATGACCCATTGGAGTGTCGTCATGTAGATGAAACAACGAAGGTGAATGCGATTGAAGCTGAACCCCAACCCTCAAGTTGGGTCATTCAAAAAATGCAGGATTTCAGCAAGTTGGTTGGCGTGTCCTGCGGTGGATTTGAAAGTAAACTCATGCAATTATTTGAGGAGTTGGAGGCTAGTAGGGGGCAGTGAATGAGCACACAAGGAGGGAAAGTTAGAAGGAAGGGCGTCCGCGAGCTTAAGCGAATCGAATGGTCAGTAAATTACGATGCTAAGGGTGGCGAGGCAAAGAAAGTATTGTTGGGAAGGGATGACGGAGTGTTAAAATGACTCCAAAACTTATTAGCTGGAATGTGAGGGAGCTTAATGAGGCTGGGAAAAAGGTTAGGTATCCGAAATTTGTTAAGGAAATGGAATGCAGAAATTGCTTGTTTGCAAGAATCTAAGTTGGAGTTTGTCTCAAGGGCTGTGGTTAGTAGCTTATGGGGGGGACAGCATGTAGGATATCAGTTTTTGGGGTCATCAGGGGCATTAGGAGGCATGTTTATCATGTGGGACACCAGAGTTTATGATATGGAAGATGTTAGTGTAGGATCATACTCGCTTTCGCTCTCGTTTAGGAATATTGGGGATGGATTCCAGTGGATGTTTATAGGTGTTTATGGTCCTAATTCAGATGAGAGTAGAGGGGGCTTGTGGGATGAGTTGACTGGTATGATGATTTGGTGGAATCTCCCAACGTGCATTGGGGGTGATTTTAATGTGGTTCGATTTCCTACTGAAAGGTCGAGTGGTGGGAGACTTCCTTGGGCTATGGAGGATTTTTCAGATTTTATTAGGGAGAATATGTTGGTGGATATGCCTATGACTGGGGGAGACTTTACTTGGTAGTCTAATCGGGACCAACTTGTTTTATCTCGTATCGACCGATTCTTGGTTAGCGGAGAGTGGGAGGCTAAGTACTGAGATGTTACTCAGAGGATATTGGAGAGGGTGTACTCTGATCATTTTCCTATCTTGTTATCTGGGAATACTAGGGGTAGTGGATTGAGGCCCTTTAGGTTTGAGAAGATGTAGTTAAAAGTGGAAGGTTTTGGGGAGGGAGTACAGAATCGGTGGGCTTCTTATGATTTTCGGGGGTCCCCAGTTATGTGTTGAATCATAAGTTGAGGGCGTTAAAAAGAGATTTGAAGAGGTTGAATGAGGAGGTGGTGGGCAATGTGAACTTTCGTAAAGATCAGTGCTTTTCAGACATTGAAGAGCTGGATAAGCTAGAGAAGGGGCGAGGTTTGGATGGGGAGGAGAAGGAGAGACGTGGAGTATTAAGGGAAGAGCTGGTGAGTTTGGTGGAGATGGATAGAGGTGTCAATTTGGGTGGTCCGGGCCGGGTCGGCCCGCCAACATATGAGCCTGGTAATGGCCCGCGTGAAAAAAAGCCCGTCCGCAAAGGGTTCCGGGTCGGCCACACAAATTTTGGAGTACAACCGAGGCCCGCCCATTGACCCATCCAGGTCGAGCCCATGCGGGTCACGGGTCGTGGTTTGTTTCAATTTGGCTCGTATTATTGTATAAATGAAATTATAAAAATATAGAATTTTTCATATTTATAGCAAAAATTTTTTTTTTTTTTTAAATGTAAACTAAGAATTGAACAAAATGATAAATTCATATTTATATCAAGAAATGTTTACATAGAATTCAAATTTAATGTTACATGAATTATTTATAATTTTGTAAAGTTAAATTTAACTTAAACAAATAACAACTTAATGCATTTATAATTACTATTATCAAATATTTATAGTATAAGTACATTCCAACTAGGTTGACACCTACTTTTATTATAATTTATAGTTTAAGTACATCTCAACTAGGTTGACACCTACTTAAATTTTAATTATAATTTAGTTGTTAAAAAATTATATATTTTAATATTTGTAATCTAATCAATATTCAGAAACTGCAAGATTTTTGAAGTTTTCAACAACATCATCAATAATTTTATTTTGCTCTCCCCCCTTTTTCAAATTTAAAAAAAAAAAAAATTCACGGGCTAGTGGGTTAACCGCGGCCCGTGAAGGTGCAACCCCTGAAACCCGCGGGTCACACCTCCTTGACCCGTGAACCGCCCGCTCGGATCACGGGTCGGCCCACGGTCCGGGGTCGATCCGGGCCGATTTTCACGGGTCTGGCCGGCCCGTTCGTCTTAACAACTCTGGAGATGGAGGAGATTGCTTAGCGCCAGAAATCTAGGGTCACGTGGTTAAAAGAGGGAGACAAATGCATTGTTTTTCCATAGGGTTGCCAATTCTAACAAGCGGAATAATTCATCACAATGTTGGAGGTAGATGAGGTTACTTATGAGAATCCACAGGATATTGGGACCCATATGGTGAACTTTTATCAGAATCTTTATCGGGAGCAGTTTGAGTGGAGGCCAAAGTTGGAGAGATTGAAGTTTTCTGCTATTACGGAGGAGGATGCCGGTTGGTTGGAGAGACCATTTGGAGAGGATGAAATTAAGGAGGTCGTGTTTAGTATGAACGATGATAAGGCTCCAGAACCAGACGGGTTCTCGTTCTCATTTTATAAAGCGTGTTGGAAGGTGGTGCAACATGATATTATTGATGTGTTCATTTACGTTTTTGAGCGTGGCAGGTTTTTGAGAAGTTCTAATGCAACATTTATTGTGCTGATCCCCAAGAAATCGAGAGCGATTAATATTAAGGATTTTCGCCCTATTAGCTTGATCAGTGGGGTGTATAAGATTATTGCAAAAGTTTTGGCTAATAGACTCAAGAAGGTGCTTGGTAAAGTGGTGTCTAAGTTTCAGAATGCTTTCGTGAAAGGTCGTCAGATTTTGGATTCTGTACTAATAGCGAATAAATGTATTGACTCAAGACTGTGTCTAGAGGTCCTAGGGTTGCTATGCAAGCTCAATATTCAGAAGGCTTATGATCACGTGAATTGGAGGTTCCTTCTGTATATGCTTAGGAGATGTGGATTTGGGGATAAGTGGTGTAAATGGATACAGTTCTGCATCTCTACTGTTTCATTTTCAGTTTTAGTCAATAGTATCCCCGAGGGTTACTTTTGGAGTAGCAGAGGGTTGAGGCAAAGAGATCCATTATCTCCATTACTGTTTGTTATTGTTATGGAGGCCCTTAGTAAGATGCTCGAGAAATCGAGGCGGGAGAATCGGCTTACGGGATTTACAGTTGGTCAACTGGAGGTGTCCCACTTGCTATTTGCGGATGACACACTGATTTTTTGTGACGTAGTTGAGGAGCTAGTCAGGAATTTACGTAGGTTGCTCTTATGTTTTGAAGTGGTGTTAGGATTGAAGGTTAATTTGGGGAAATCTGAGGTTATTCCAGTAGGGGAGGTCACTAATGTGGAGGAACTAGCTATTATTTTGGGTTGTAGGGTTGCGCAATTACCTATGTCATATCTAGGACTCCCTTTAGGGGCGCGATTTAAAAGTATTAATATTTGAAATGCTATTGTGGAGTAGGTGGAAAGGAGGCTAGCGGGGTGGAAGCGTATGTATCTCTCGAAGGGTGGCCGTCTTACCCTCATTAAATCCACCCTATCAAATCTCCCTACTTATTTTATGTCACTGTTTCCTATTCTTGCTGCAGTGGCTAACAGATTAGAAAGGATTCAAAGGGAATTTCTTTGGGCAGGGCTAGGAGAGGAGAGGAAACTTCATTTGGTTAAATGGGGAGTTGTCTGCTCTCCTATGAGGATGGGGGGTCTCGGATTGAGAAGACTTACTTTGTTTAATAAGCCATTATTAGGCAAATAGCTATGGCGGTTTGGTGTGGAGAAGGAGAGTTTCTGAGAGAAATCATTGGGGCGAAGTATGGCGTGATGGAGGGGGGATGGTATTAGAGTGAGGGTCGTGGGTCTTACGTGGTGAGTCTTTGGAGGTATATTTGACAATGATGGAACAACTTTCGGAAAAGCTTGACTTTTGTGGTGGGGAATGGTAATAATATCAGATTTTGGGATGATTATTGGTGTGGAGATATATCACTAAAGTTGAGGTTTCCTTCCTTACATCGCATTACTATGATGCCTTCTGCTATGGTGAGTGACGTTTTAGCCATCCACAATGGGAGTTACAGTTAGAATATTACTTTTCAGAGGGGTTTGCAGGATTGAGAATTGGATGACTATGCATTGTTTCTAACAGATTTGTATGATGCGCAAATTCGGGTAGGAGAGGATGATCGTTGCCGATGGAGGCTAGCACAGAATGGTATTTTTTCAGTTGGCTCATATTTTCGATCTCTCGTGGGACATGTGGAGAGTTCATTTCCCTGGATGATGGTGTTGCATTGCAAACTGCCTCCACGGGTGGCATTTTTACTGTGGACGGTTGTGAGGGGACAGTCATTAACGATGAATAATCTCTGAAAAAAAGGTTTTTATGTTACCTAGTGGTGCTATATGTGTAGGAGTGATGGGGAGACGCATGACCACTTGTTCATTCACTATGACGGTGTCCGTTGGCTGTGGAATAGTATTCTGACTTCTCAACATATGGATTGGGTGTTGCCTAGACGTATAGAGGACGTGTTGCAAGCATGGAGGAGGAAACTTCGTGATAAGGATAGGAAGTTAGTCTGGAATCTTATCTCGAGATGCATTGTATGGTGCGTGTGGAGGGAAATGAACAACCGATGCTTTGAAGGCCAAATACGGACTACATAGCAATTTGGAGAATTATTTTATCTGACTTTGTATATTTGGTTTAATGCAGCGGCTAGTAATCCTATAGAGGGACTGCCTAACTTCATATTTTTTCTTTCTTGTTTAAACTGATAATACACTTCCTGTGTATTCTTTTTTGATTAATAAAATTTTCTGATTACCTATCAAAAAAAAAAAAAAGTTTTGTGTTCATCAATAACAAGATACTTTCTACATGTATGTTTTTTTATGATGATGCTACATGTAATGAGATTTTACTGCAGCTCATCGAGTTATGAGTATTGAAAGAAATGAAATAGAAGAGAAATAAAAATTCGAAGTCATCACTGGAAAATCACAGTATATTAGAGTTTTCTTCTTGAATGTGGATATTGGTTTTGCGGGTTTCACTTGGGCCTTCATTGCGCTTCTATCCGGTATTATCTTTCTATGGTCCTCTAACACTCCAAAACCGGGCAACCCTGCAACTTCAATCTCTGTCATCAGAAAAGATAGCATCTTGACATTCTCTCTCTTTAATATGACGATTTTGCTAGTAATTTTGTTGTCGCAGGAGCATTTAGAATTACCTATGCTTTAAGCTCCAATCAAAATGTTAGCCACATATTATTCACCTATGTACCAAAAAAAATAGGCTGTTTGGTTTTGCTAAAAATCAGATTTTTAGAAATTTTTGATAAAAGTTGATGAAATATGTGGTTAAAAAGTTGATAAAAGTTGTGGTCTCATGAAATATGTGATTAAAATTAATTATTGATTTTGAACAAAATTTTTATCAACATCTTAAGCTAACTTAGTTCAAGCTCTGAAGAGAATTTGCTCAGAATCGTGCACACATACATGCCTGCAGCCATTCATTTGAGTTCCATTGAGTATTCCATCCTGGTTGCTCAACCATATGCTAAGAGATCTAAGTTTTGCCACACAAGGGTAGGGAAGTGATATATTTAACTTATAAGGGGAAGTGGCGGGTCTAGGTTGTAACAGTTATTTCGAATTGGAAACTAGTCCCAAATAGTTATACTTGCATTTTTGCACCAAGCAGTATCATGGGCCATGATAATTGGTATCAGTATTGCACTAGTATTCATAAAGTGATTCTACCCAGAGGCAAATGGGAAAATTTTCAAAAGTATAGGCAAACATTCAACAGAAATACATCTGTAGACAGAAAATGAAAAAAAGACTATTCATTCCTTTCACACAAAATAACAGTTTTTTGGTACAAGAAAAAAAAAAAAAAACTTTCCTTACAATTCTCTCAGTGTCTTTATGTTTTTAAAATGCTGTAAAATGTTATTATTGTCAACGCTTTCAAAACCATACAACTATTCAACCGAAAGTCCTCTAATTGACTGTTCACACCTGTTGCAGAAAATACTCTTCCAATGGCTGCTGCTGTAATAGGCAGAAGCAAAACTAAAAAGCCAATCTTGGTTAAATCATTCCTTCACCATTTGTATTGGATTCCAACCTTAAAAGAAAGATTGACGTGGCGTATAGCCAAAAAATAAAATTTCTTGTTGACGTGGAAATAGAAGTCCGTATGGAGAAGAATTTACGGATGGTTGTAGATGAATAATGACAGCTCTCTCTGTTTGGTAATAACCCAACACATGAGAAGTGTTTCTTTATATTGGTCCAATGGGGGAAAACTGGGGTGATTTTCAAAACCTAATGTCATTTTTGTACTTGGGAAGTCAGTGTGGCTAGCTGACTCCACCTCCATTGTGCACGCATTGCTGGTGGTACCTGACAAGGACGTCAAGGCCTAAACAGTAGGTGATTGTAATATCACCATATGTGTTGCTCCACATCCGTTGTGGGAAAGCAAGATATGCAAGTTTCGTTTGAAGGGGTCAAGTGAGAAGCACGAGTTATGGAGTAATTTTATATCTTGCCCAAGTGGTGAACAAGCCTAAGTTGTTATTTCTTAAAGCTATATGTCGATTCATGTTTGTTATTTCTTAAACATGACACTAGGCGATGTAAACTCTGAAATTGATATATTCCCAGAGTACCTTGAATTAAGCAATAACTTTACTAGCACAAGATTGTGGATTGAAAGACAGTATAAGGAGGAGTACACCTTAATATCTGTCTTTTTTATCGGTAAGTTGTGAATTAATTTTTTATAATTTATTTTTGCTTCATACAGGGAAAAATGAGCTGTTTGATGATCAATGATATTGATGCTGGACTTGGTAGATTTGGTGAGCTAATTTTGGTATTAACTGGATAGATTTTATTTATGTATAATTGTCCCAGCTCACTTTTTGTAAAAGCCTATGCTTGAGTTGGTCAATATGGTTATTTATTTTTCTGTATTTGAATAATAAATCAATCAAATGAGAGTCCTGATGTGTATCCCTTTTTTCTCTTGCCAAGGTAACACCCAAATGACTGTCAACAATCAAATTGTGGTTGGGACTCTTATGAATATATCAGATAATCCTACAAGAGTAAGTATTGGGCAAGTCTGGAGAGAAACGGACATAACACACCGGATACCTATTATCTTTACAGGAAACGATTTTTCAACAATCTATGCTCCCCTGATTCGTGATGGAAGGATGGAAAAGTTCTACTGGTACACTTCTAAGCCTAAAATTTTGATTTTGTCCTCTAGTGCTAACTACCACGCAATATTGGTAGTTTGAATAGTGGAAGCAGCAGTTCAGTTAAGCATGTTTGGCGAAGCTTAAAAATAATAAAAAAAATTTGCTTCTAAACATTTGGATATGTTACCCTTTTTTGTATATTTAAGTAATAAAAGTTATTTATTAAAAGTTATTCCTTACCTTGTCAAAATAAGTAACTTAGTTATTCCCGACTTTAACCAATAAAAAATGTTAATTATTCTTATTTACTTGTATGTAAACTCTTATAATCTTAAACTAGTCTTTCACCCGTGCGATGCACGGTGCGATGCATAAATTTATATTAAGTGATAAACAATTCTAATATGAGCAACATATGCTAATTGATTTTCCAATCCAATTAGATACAAAACACTGCATAAAATTTACTTGCGAGTGAATGTGTAATTTTAAATAAAAGTATATTCACCCCATAACTAATTCAAATTTTGAAAAACTTCTTTGAAAACAACATTTGTTGTTGAATTGGATGGTACTCCATCTTGATCGCAACAAAGAATTTTCAATCCTGAACGGTTTGTAACTGCAACATAAAGTTGACCATGACTGAATCGTTTAATCATTAAAAAGTAAAACGACAATTCAATATTGATTTCGACTCACAAAATTTGTCACTGACCACCAATACAAATATAATCCAAAAATCGCTGAATCATTCAACTGAAAAGGGGTCAAAAAGATGGGAAAAATTCAGATTAAAATCAAGAAAATAACAGATAAAAACTTTACTTTCAGAATAACAAACATAAAAATGGGGGAAAAATGGTGTAAACAAACATTTTTTTTCAACTTCACCAGCCTATTTTTTTAATAAAATTATTGCCTATTTTTTTCTACCTTTTAAGCTTAGCCAACATGCTACCATCTGTTAAAACACCCTAAAATATGGAGATTGAGTCTTCTAACTTCATTTAGTGTCCTAGCCATAAACAACACAAAAAATTTATTCATCTATAAAGTTTTTTTCTAGATTGCACAAATGAATTAGAGATAAATAATGTTTGTTAGATCAAAGAACCAATAACCCACGATAGAAAATGATGTCAACGGAAAAGATGGCAAGGAAAGTAAACTCACGTTTGGAATGGAAATAGACAATAGAATAAGGCTTCTGTAAACTCCAGTTAGAATAAGTTAGTACATTGCACAAATCTTCTTCTTCCTTCATCAACTCCATATAGCTTAACTTCACAGACAAAGCACAATATCAATTCTTCAATATCATTTGGATTTTGTGCAACTTCTAATCTACCCAGTTCTCTGTCAAAATGGCATCATACAAGGAGTTTTTGATATCAATACAATGCCATTCTTCGATAGCAAATACAAAATGAACACAATACAAATAACTCGTTCAACAAATGATTTTTTCAACAACTAACTACTTTCATTTCCCATACTCCTCCGCACGTCATTTTATCGGCTATTCGAGCAAGAGAGTCAAACATGTTTGGCAAATCTTCGAATTCCTTATTGGCCACAAAATTCATTGCTTCATTAACGGGAATGATTCATCCACATGCGGATAGAAATCAGAAATGGTTCCTCCGCCTGCGGAGGCTACGCGGAGGCACCAGATTTTTGGTTCCTCCGTAAAAGTAAGGAGGTCAAGAATCTTTATGGGTATCACAGAATTTCGTGAAAAAAAAAACTTTAATTATTGTCTTAATTTTGTCAAATAATCCCCTAGATTAAGACAAAATCAACATTATAACACTTAATGGCTAATTAAATTAAGTCCTTGTAGCTTAATGTCATTGGATTTACGTTCCTCCATTCAAGTGGGGTCCAGTACCATTGCTATCAATTTTAAACATTATCTGATTGTCTCCAACTTTTTATTGTTAAAAAATAATGATTACCATTAATACAGACAATATTAAAGCGGAGGAACCATCCTCCGCACAGAATTTAGTGAAAAAACAAACTTTAATTATTGTCTTAATTTTGTCAAATAATCCCCAAGATTAAGACAAAATCAACATTATAACACCTAATGGCTAATTAAATTAAGTCCCTGTGGCTTAATGCCATTGGATTTACGTTCCTCCATTCAAGTGGGGTCCAGTACCATTGCTAATCAATTTTCAACATTATCTGATTGTCTCCAACTTTTTATTGTTAAAAAATAATCTGTCCTGCTGTTAATTGATTACAGACAATATTAATTTGTGCATCACACTCACATCTTCATCAGTCAATTCTACATTGAACACACACCCTTCTCCTCTGGCATTCCTATGCAACCGCATATTTCCTTCCCAGTTACACGAACCTTAATCGTCCAAATTCCTTGATATGGATTCAAGGAATTCAGCGCGGATAAATTCTTCGGGTTATTGCCATACGAGCAGATGGTGCCATACTGATTTTCATTAATTGTAACAACATTAACACCTTAATATCAAATCGCGGCATCACACAACTATCCCAAAATTCTTTTGAATGCAACTAAAGAAAGAAGAAAACACTGACTTTCCATGTTGCTCATGAATTATTTGAGCAGCTGATTTGCTCACAATTTCTTACTTTGGCTTCAAAACAATGCCATTAACTTCATTTTTTACTTCTCCACCAACATCCATTTCCTGTTTTGGCTTCATTTCGAAGACACTATCCTTAGTTTCTGCCTCGGCCTTATACTCAGAGTCGAGTGCCGGAGATACGGTCTCAAATTTTGTTACAAATAAGTACCTAAAAATTAACATAACATAGATTTAGACATCCATTAAAAAAATTTAGCTAACAGAACATAATGAAGAAAGAGGCATAATGATTTTTACTTCTCGTTCTTCGTCGGGATGTCGTTTAGAGTGTAATCAAGAATCCGAATAAGACCCAAGTTCTGAACACTCCCAGAGGTGATTAAAGACGACAAAGTAGATTGAAACATGGCCTTGACCTTCATTTTCCCATCATTCGTTGTAAATCTGCAGATAATCAAAAAATTTCACCAATATGGCACATCCGTTGCATGAAAATCTAGCCCAAAAATCTAAATAAGTTAGAAAAACAATCTACAAATAATAAAACTAAAAAAAAACTTCATATATGGATTTCCTCTAAATTATTGAATAAACAGATCCCACTATTGCTAATATAATAGAATCAACTTTAGTTACGCCAGATCTCGCTCTAGCCATAGCCCATAATACATAACTACATACGCAACGAAAGGGAAAAAAAAAAGATATTGTTGATTCCTCTAAAAAAAAAACTTCATATATGGATTTCCTCTAAAAAAAATATGATTGTTTAAACTAAACTGATCTGTTTGAAGTGTGAAATATCGATCAATGTGTGAACTGGAAGATATTCCTATAACTACCCCACCACAAAAATTATCAAAATTGTGATAAGCTTCAGCAGGCTGATAGAAGAATCCTTCGTTACTGATGAGTTCGACCAGCTCTCCAGATCTTCTTTTTCTCTACTTCTCGCCATCTTCTCCTAATCTATATCTTCTTATTTGGGAAAATTTAACTGCTCTTCTGGAATATAAAAACCCACCCAAAAATTTCTGATATTTATGCGATTTCAGGCATAAATTCAAGTGTTTGATATCAGTATTGATCAAAAGTCATAAACCCTACTTCAAAAATCAAAGATTCCAGAAACCCAATACACAAGATCAAATTCGGAAAAAAAAGGTCAAAATAAGGCATATATCCAACAAAATCAGAATCTGGATTCTTGAAAAGTGAAGTTAAAAAAAAAAATTCATTTTATCTGCACCAGCCTCCGCGGGCGGACGTTCCGACCTCCGCACTGAACCTTCTCACTCGGAGGCTGGCGGAGGCACACGGACCCACGCCAGCCTCCGCGTGCGGAGGGTGGAACCTCCACACGCGGAGGATAGAACTTCCGCGTGCGGAGGCTGGAACCTCCGCACGCGGAGGATTTCACCAGCCTCCGCACCGGAGGCTGGTGTGGCGCACGCGGAGGCTAGAACCTTCGCGTGCGGAGGCTGGAACCTCCGCACGCGGAGGATTTCACCAGCCTCCTGTGCGGAGGCCGGTGTGGCGCACGCGGAGGCTAGAACCTCCGCACGCGGAGGCTTTCACCAGCCTCCTGTGAAGAGGCTGCTGTGGTAGATGAGTTATTTTGGAGGGCTTCATTGGTGCCCCATAAGGAGTTTCCATTTAGTAGAGTACCACGGGTGGCATTCATGTTCTTGACCAGAGGGCCATTGAGAAAAGATTCGTACGTTTAATTAATGCAATAATTCTAGTTTTAAAAAAAAGGTCGAAGAAAGAAATTGATTCTTACCTTGATAAATATCACAGCAAAATTAAGCTTAAATCTTGAGTGTAAAGAAACTTCAGCACATTGGTTATACCGAATCCTCAACTCCATGAAACGCTGGCGTTTGAAGTTAACCACCTTGATTCCATCAAATGCCCTGCAATTCTCCGATCGGCCCCTACCCGTGAAATAAGTCCCACATTATAAGCTATTCACGAACCAGATATATTGAAAATCCTCACTTCAGAAAAAAAATCAGAAAGATTTCACATTTTTGAAGAACACTCCCAAAATGACAGCTCAATATATTTATTAGAGGTCAGTATACTGTTTGTAAATTTCACTGATAATTGACAAAAAATAATTGTTTGAAGAGAGTTCACAGTGAGGAGAAATGAAGAAAGACAAGCGATTATTATTTGCTGATAGCGGTGGAGGTGGGTAGAGTTAGATACAATTATTATTTACCGATTGAGAGTTGAGGCGAGAAAGGAATGGACAGGAAATATTGTTAGAATTGAATTTGAATTTGAATTTGGTGTGCAGCTCACGAATTTTTTTTTCTTTTTTTTTTTTTCCTTCCCTTGGGCGGGAAATTGGGGCAGCATTTTAGGGGGGAATACTGTTGCAGCTATCCTCCTTTTCTTGTTTTCTTTTTTCTTTGCCCATTCCCTTGGGCGGGAAATTGGTGCACCATCTTAAGCGGGAATACTGTGCAGCAGCTATCCTTCTTTAATATAGTAAATAGACAAGCACATCTTTTTCAATCCTTAAAAGGACCAAGTACTTTGTTGTGTTAGCTCTAACTCATCTGATGTATCTTACTTCGCTTTTCTATTTTGAGCAAGACTAACGTCTTAGTTAGTCCTTCATCAAAGACATGATATACATATTAATACATCAAAATCTTTGACAGACCATATATGGAAAATTATACTTCTCTATGCCTAGGTGCACCCTAGTATGGGTAATCTCTTAGTATTTATGTTGTAGGAGTGTATTAATTTGATAACGAACAATTGAAGAACAAGAAGAGAAAGGAGTCCAAGAAAAAAATTAGGGAAAGAGGAAATCAATTTCATATTTTCACAGGAATCGATAACATTGAATAAGTCCTCTATTTACAGATCAAGAAAGTGAAAGAAGCTAAAATAAAACAAACTTCTAAACTAAAACCTTATCAAAATAATTGAACTAATCTAATCTAGTGTAAATAAATGTATTTTGAATCAAACTCATATTTTAAAATCCTAACCAACTTCTATTTCTATTCTATCTCTATCTTCATCATTTCTCTTCAGTTGAGAGAATTCGACTCCGATGAGGTAAACTGCAACTTGTTAGTTAAGGAGCATGATCTTTTGATCAAGTAACGCAAATGGTCACATGATGATCTCTGAATATGCAAATCACCCCAAGGAATATGATCAAACCAAGGGGGGGATCTTTCATTTTAACAAAGTACCAACATTGAACTCCAAAAAGCAACAACTTATGCAAGTCATCCATAGAATCTTGAATTGACTGTGCGTAATGAAGAGCACAAGGGACTATCACTATAGACTGGCCTGTAGGAAAAATGATTGCAACATCGGATGCTCGAATGGACCTGATAAGGAAGAAATTCTGTTAATCAATATGACATTCATTCAAATGTAATGATCAGTAAAATATAGTATCTTTATATGAGTGATCCAAAACCTTTTTCTTAACTTGTTTAGGAAAGTGAGGAAAAGAGCACAATAAAATATAAACAATACTATTATAATCTTCTAACCTATATTGTACATCAAAAATAAGTTCCAAATTTTTTTGATTGAAAATAGTTCCTTTTTTTATCTTGACATTAAATTTTGGAACATTGACAACAAAGAGTGGAACTAACACAATATAACTACTAGGGATATTTGAATAGGAGCAGGAAAAGTATGCAAGCGGATAATTGCTTGGATAAAAATGAGCCTGCCCGTGGAATATCACTCATTTGAGGTAACATCCCAACAAAGTCAACTTGAAAGGCACATGGATGAGTAGGCGATAAAAAATTTGACATGAGTTCGTGGACACTAGAATGTTTAGCTTAATGACAATGCTATAGGCAATTCCTCAACTGTATGAGTGTTAAGTGTATCGATTACAGATGTGATCACGAAAGAGGACATAAGATCCTGTCCAAAACCCTCATCCTCTATGCAAAGGAAGTAAATAATTGTATTATAAATATTGAAATAAATCCCTAAAGATTTTATAGATGGAGACAAATAAGGTTTGATCGTGTCTACAAACTTTTCAAAAAGTCTTTCCACCATATTCATTGCAACATGAAAAACCTTCTTATTATTCTTTTTCACACTATCCGAAAGAAGTGTAAGCAAGTCCAATCAGAGATTGTTACTTTCTTCCAATATAAGGATCATAATTGTCTCTATGGATGTGAAGATATTTCCTATATAAGCTTCCCTTAGAGCTAAAAAGAAATGTTGGAACATGTCAATTATCATATGCTCACAGTCTAAATCCAACATCATGATGTAAAACTTTACATTAGCAATAATCTGAAGTATCTTAATTCCCTTAGCATATAAATTGGTGGATTTGTCAGTAAGAGATGCTAATGAAGATACAATTAATGAAAATATATTCTGCATTGTCTTATCACTACAAGGGGTATCGAGTGCCGTAATATGGAACATTTTCACTAAAACAAGAAGTCGTTGCTACTTTTATAGCAACAATAGGATGTTTTAATAACTCATCGAATACCAATGCTTTGATAAGTGTAGAAAGAGATGTGAGCATGAAAACGGCAAGTGATTGATCCACTTATAAGAGAAAATCCTTAGTGTGTTCAAGTAAAGGTAGGATTTCATTAAAAGATGAGGAAGGTCCAATAAGTTTTTTTTTTTTTTTCCAACAATTGGACTACTAACTTTTGATAGTCACATCTAACAATTTTATTTTCTATGAAACTAATATAAGAACAAATCTGATAAAACCAACTTCTGCTTGGCACGGGCTCGGGTTAATGGATTGAGTAAATTGGTTTAATGGATTTGGGCTTCAAAAAGTTGGCTACGTTTTATTTGGTTATGTGATCTGATTTTGGAGTGATTATTTTGTAATTGGGCTTGTATAAGTGGGCTATTAGGCTAGGTGTGTGTGATATTAAGCTTGTTGTGGTAGTTGGGTTTGGGTTGGGTTTTGGGTAAAAGGGCTACGTGGCTTGGTATATGTGGAAATTAAGTATATTATTGATTTTAGTGTGATATATATATATTTGGGCTAAAACAGCAACTAAAGAAGATGAACTAACTGCAGCAAGAAATCATAGAAAGGAATTGATTTTTATTTTTCTTCCGCATTTTTTAAAACTAAAACAGCAACTAAAGAAGATGAACTAACTGCTGCAGTTGTTTTTAGAACTAACTAAGAACAAATACTAAAGAACTGGGAAAAGCTGTTGCGGACCCTGGATTTGTGTATGATTTGGGAATATATGTGTATTTGGAAATGGCTAGTTGGTTAAGGTTTGTAGATTTTTTGAATTTGGCAATGAAAGATGCAGGCCAAAGGAGAACGACTTGCTATAATAACAAATTGATGCGAGCATATTAATTTGATAACGAACACTTGAAAAACAAGAAGAGAGGGGTCCAAGAAGAGAAGAATTGAGGACAAGAGGAAATTAATTTTCATTCATCCATTAAAATATATCTATTACATTGAATAAGCCCACAAAACTGAAAGAAGCTAAAATAAAACAACTTCTAATAAACTAAAACCTTTTCGAAATATTTGAACTAATCCATTTAATGTAAATAAATATATTTTGAATCAAACTCTTATTTTAAAATCCTAACTAACTACTTATCAAAAAAAAAAAATCCTAACTAACTAACTAAATTCTATTTCTATTCTATCTCTATCTCCATCAATTTATTTACATCATAATAGGATCTGATTGTACAATTTAATTACATGTTCTCATCTGCTTCTTTTAAAAACCTATATAATTTGGCACAGGCAACCCACCCAAGAAGACATTGTTAATATTGTTCTTAGAATGTACGAGAAAGATGGCATAAAGAAGGATGAGGTTGACACCGTGGTGAAGGAATTTCCTAATCAAGGTACCTGCATATCTTTATCTTAATAAGGCTTGTTTACTTATTTCAGCCCTGTATGAGCCCTTTTTTTGGGAAAATATGTTTTGGAATAGTGATTTTTTGGAGAATGTGTTGTTAAAAAATAGGAAAAGTTTTGGATTTACGCGTAGAATTATTTTATGGGAGAATGTGTGGTTAAAAATGAGTTTTGGGAATAATGGAGCTCAAACATAGGCGATCATATGATATATATACACCTTGCTTCATTTCTATTGGCTGAAAATGTTGCTTAGAAGGTGATTGTACATACATGTCAATGCTTGTTGGGTGAGAGAAATTAAAGATCCTACTGAAGTATTTTTTAGCTTTTCACAAATATAAGCTATTGGGGAGTATGGTAACTGTTGTGCCACTAATGATATACTAATTTTTGTGCCCATAACATACATTGCTAGTAACTGTGACTTGATGTTAATAAAAGAAATTGCATAGTGAACTTGAAACGAATGGTTTACAGTTTTCTTCCTTTACTGTCTATCATTTTTCTTTTTTATCTGTTTGGCAGCCTTGGATTTTTATGGCGCTCTAAGGTCCAGAACATATGACCGTTTTATCCTAAAGGTACCTGTGAGTAAATTTAATATATGTGCTTTGCAATGGATGTAAGTTGTCAATTTCTACCCTTTTCTGCTTACAAATTATCAGCGCTTTGGGAACATTTGTTCTCATTTATGCAACAGGTTAAAGAATGAGAATTAGACTGATATTTTTTGCTTGAAATATTTTCTGATACCTGATTGTGTTGTAAGGAATTACTGACAGAGAAGCTAATTTTTTTACTCGTGGTATGAACAACTAACAAAGAAATGTAGAATGTGTGTTGATTATTATACTCTGTCTATCTCATTAAGTGAAATCCCATAATAAAGAGTAGACAAAACAATAATATAAATTACAGGTATCTATTTGTACAAGAATCCTATTATGACATGCAATAGGTAAATCAAATAAAAGCTAAATGTTCATTTCATGAAAACCTCATTTCTGCATTTGAAGGAATCAATAAAATGAAATAACATCTGGTTGTGCAACCATAACACTAACCCTGCCATTGTTAACCACTCATAAAGTACTTCAAGGGTAATCTTTCTGACTAACAAACAATACCATTAGGTCATACTATCTTGAGCTGTATTATTTTTGCATACTGATAATATATAGAAGCGAAAAATATTTTCTGTTAGTATAAATGTGTATGGCGCGCGCGCGCACACACACACGTGACCTAGTAAGATCTCGTTTTCTCTGCTGATTATCTAGGTCTCATAACTCTTATATAAGTCAATTTTTCATTAGATCTTTGTCAGTTTGTATTTATAAATACGTGCATTCAATATTATTTTTACGGCAGTGGGTCGATGATGTTGGAGGTGCTGAAAACCTTGGTATAAGGCTTCTCAAACAAAAAAAGGATGGAAAACTTCCGGAATTTGTTCCTCCTAAGGTAGCCCAAGCAAACTTATTATCATAACTAATCTGCTTCCAATTTGCTTTCGCTTATGGATATTTGATCTGTGTGAACAGTTAAACTTAATTTCTGTTTAGTTTTTGAAATAATGTTTGATGTATAAATGAGAAATTCACTTATCCGATTTATTAAATAAAACAAAAATAAAAAGAGAGAGCTTAAGGCTTCCTGTAAATGTGAAAGGTTTTATAATATCTTAAATTGTTGCAGAACATTGTTTTAATTTGTTTCAAACAAAAGGAAAAAGAGTTGCCACTAATTTGCATCACTGATGGCCCCGACATTGAATACACACCTGGGTGTCTACACTGTTAGAATCTATGAAGTATAAACAATTTGAGACAGATTTTATGGCTTTTAAAATTGAAACTCACTAAAAAATAGGAGAAAGTATTTGCAAGTAATAACTACAATGTTGTGATTAAGGGGGTGATACTTGAAACAGGATAGTTTTGTTTATCATGTATATAGTCTCTGGATTATCATTTGGAAATGCAGTATTTAGCTTGTAGTGTTTATACTAGTGCAGAATTCTACTTGCTTGAGGCTGTACATAGAAGAGTTAGAAAGGATTTTAGCCCCTATTTGGTAAACATTATTTAAAACTCATTTCTCGCAAATTCATTTTCAATCACATATTCTCTCAAGAAAATAATTTTTGCACTTGGACCCATAACTTTTCCTTACTTTTTACCTACGGATTATCCAAAATATTACTTTTCACAAAATCTATTCTCATAAAATCTACGTCAAATAGGCTCTTAACTTATCTATTAGGAAAAGCCAAAACAGACAAATATTAAAGGATGGCTTGCAATCAACAATATATAACTTGGAAATTCTGTTATATAGAATGAACGTACTTCTACAATGTTTCTCATGTTTAATTCTTCAGTTCTTTATTCATTTTCCCTTCTGAAATAATTCGACTTTCCCATAGAAAAGTATCGTCTCATTGCATGTTGCTTCAACAGCAAACAGTGGAAGCTTTACTCGAATCAGGATATGCTCTCATCAAAGAACAAAGGTTAATCAATGAAACTAAACTTTCAAAGGAGTACATGAAGAACATCGATGACTAGCAAGCTGGATCAAGTTTCAATGCCATTTAGTGTCGTCCATTTTGGTACTTTGCTCAGAATCAAGATTATTTGAATTGTATATTATCGACAAGTTATATGAATCTGAGAGCTTTTTGAATTGGTCTTTCTTTGTAAGATGCTTATATCATAAGCCTACAACATTACTCGTACTGAATATTACGAGTTCAGATGTATTTTTGTAATCATGTTTTCAAACTCCATTTTATGTACTGTGATGTGAGAGTTTGATCGAGTTGAATTGAGCCATCAACTTTTACTTCATATAGTGGACAAGTTGGATGGTAAGTTGTAGGTGGTGACTATTTTTTCCATTTTTAGTGATGCAAAGACCTTGTTTTCTTTTACTTTATAATTTGCTTTGTGAATCTCTGGAAGTGGGTAAGTGCGCGTGCGAGACTTGTTTCAATTTTCTGAATTTATGTTTTCTTCTATCTCTCTTTAGATTATGTTGGAGCCTTTTCAGATTGAAGTATCAAAGTTGAAATTGTGCCTCAAAAAACTTGAATAAAAGTCAAAAAGTGCACTAATTTTAAATCTGATTTTCTATTTTTTTTTTTCTTTACTTTTTCTTGTGTATGTTGAATTGATGGAAGGGCCATTTATATTCTAATAAGAGAAAATAAGACTAGAATGCTTTATTGGTCACTATACAAATTATTTTCAAAATTGAGGAAGATGATTGGTCCCACCATTGTTCTTCAACTTGATAATTGATGAGTAGAGACTAATTTGATGCAGACCATAGGCTAGTCTCTAAGCCTCTTAAGCAAGTATCTAAGATGACTTGGTTGATTAATTATTTATGTTTTTATTTTTGTTGCTTTTCATTTATTCGAGAAATCTCTCTCTCTCTCTCTCTCTCTCTCTCTCTCTCTCTCTCTCTCTCTCTCTCTCTCATATTTTGGAGCGAGATGTCTACATCTTATTCATAGATTAATAAAAATGGACAAAAACTCTATTGCTTTTGCCATTTTACGAGTCTCCTCTATTTTACACATGCAACGTCGCTCATTTGACACTATTTACTAATTTAAAACTTAATTTGAAAAGTTATATTTCGATTCAACATTTCAAAATGTCGCTAATAACTAACAAATGGCTAGTACTTTCTCTCAAACTTTGTAGAATAATTCAAATGCATGATTTAAGTTTAGGACTTTTGAAGTTGCTGAGTGGTATGAACTTGAGGAGCCATCACTAGAGATGGTTGAAACTTGAAACCCATCATTTTCTAGAAAAAAAAAACCCTCTTACCTTTCCTTTTTAGGGCTATTCATAGATAGAAATATTTTATCAAAATACCTCTGATTTTTTGAAACTAATTTTAAATTTTTTCGTGACTCTTTGGTACTAAAAACAAATAGAACTAAACATGATAAAAAAAAAAAAAAAAATTACAATGAGTAATTTGGGCTTATTTAAAAATTTGATAAAGTAAAAAATAAGTATATATATATATTTTTTAAAAGTAACATCTACTATCAAAATAAGTAATTATTTTATTTTAAAGTGAATCAACCTAATATTTGATTCTTACATTCACATATATTCTACAAAACTTATTAATAGACGTAATTGTGGCCAATTTTTCATTTCATTTGATTAAGATGATTAGAATTTTGATATTTAGAAGAAGCTTTTGAGTTGAAAGCTGCCAAAATAAGCGACTTGTCGAGAACTAACTATGCTAGTCGATCTCGACAAAACAATAACGAAAGCTTTATCTATTTGTTTGTCACGAAAATTCATGATAGTGAATAATATCATAAGATGTTCCAAGGACACGATAAAAAGTTGTTTGGATACATTGCTTATTTCTCATTAGAGTAAAAAGATAATTTATTTTAAAAGTAACTATTGTTGTATTTTATTAAAAATAAATTAATGATTTTCAACTTTGACTAACAAAAATTATTTATTTGAAATTTATTTATACAATTTTTGAGCTTAATCAAACATGTTCAATACCCTGAAGTTTCGATGATGACGAGGTGTCCAAATAGTTGGGAAGTCAGTTTGCATTCAATCTGATTCAGACCTATTAAGGACCTTAACTGACCCGTCTAGAAATTTAATTCGATTCAGACATATCTACCAATTCTAAGAATTGAGCCACGCCATCTCCCCCACAATGGGTACAAAACAAAAGTTTGGACAAAATATGCAAAAAGGTGAAAGGTTTGGTATCGTTGCTACAATTTTCCCTTAAAAAAATAATAATGTTCTCATTGACGAGTTTGGGATTAAATCATTATTATTTTTTATTTTTTGTAAAATTTTGAAATAGTTTATTAGTGTTAATAGACGGGAAATACAAGCAAATGACCCAAATTCAAAGTTAAAATTCCAAACTAACCCCAAACTAACCCATTTCACTATTCAAATATATAAACTACCTAAAATACCCTTAATATAAAAAGTTTCAAAATAAGTTATTTTAGTCCTCATAACTTTAATTCTAATTTTGGATTCGACAAAATTGTTTGCCCCTTGTAATAAAAATTAACTTTTCTTCACCATCAACTCTTTCCACCTATCTTGAGCCGAAAAAATTTGATATTGATTAATAATTTTATTTTTGAATTTTTGCATTTTAGGCCCAATAAAAATGGTATCAGAGCCCTATATCTTGAGGATTTAAAGACATTAGAGAATGGAAGATAATAACGAAATTTACATAGGATGGTACGTTAACAATTCTACTGAATATTTAGATACTGATAGTTATATTCAACATCTTGTTAATAAATCAAGAAATTTGATTAATAAAATAAAAGACTCCGATAGTCTTAAAATAAAGAAAAAATTTGAAAAGAAAATTACTTTTCTTTTAATAGATTTTGATGAAATTTTAGACGAAGACATAGGATATCTTGTTAAAATGCCTATTCTTATAGAAATGAAAACTTTAAAAAGAATACAAAGGGTTCTTAATAATGAAATTATGAGAATTGAAGAATTAGATACCTAAGGATCATGGAAATAGAAAATTCAGAAAATATAGAAGTCAAGTATACGAAGGAGTAGAGGGATATGCCTTAAAAGGAAAATTTGATTGGGAAAAATTTAGAAAAATTAATAGAGCAGAATTAAGTCTAAAACCACCAGGAGAAAATAAATTATTCAATATTTTAGGATCAGCCTTTAGAAGAAAAAAGTTAGTCATTAATGAATATCATGAAATAGAAAAAGCCATAGATATTAAACATACACAAGGAAAAATAAAATTAAATCTTATAACAAAAAGAAATATTAATGAATTCCTAGGAAAATTAAAACAAGAAAAACGAGATAAAATATCTTATGTTTACCTTGCTGGAATACAAATAATAATAAAATCATGTTTTAAAGAAGGAATTAATAGTCCTATAATACTTAATTTACAAGATGAAAGATGTATAAGCTGAGAAAATGGAAATTTAGGAATAGTAAAAGGAAATTTAGCCTATAAAAAATTAAAATTTACTTGTTATCCAAGATATTGCGTACATATAAATGATAAAAATTTAGATGATTGTCTTAGTCTACATTTTAAGATGACTAATAAAATATTAAAAGATGATAATAAAGTTTTTACTATATTATATCAAGGATTATATTGTTATACAAATAGTAATTATGGAAAAATATATAAAGAAAAACCTTTTATAGAAATTGACGAAGAATTTAGGGATATAGGTGAAGCAATCTTACCAAGAGAACAAGACATAGAAGAAATAGAAAATTTTGAGATAGGACATGATGATGCTATAAATATTGATCAACCTATAATACCAAAACAAATAACATATAAAGAAAATAAAATAATTATTGGAAATAATACAGTAAGACATAGTATTTCAAAAATAATACAAAGTAAAAATAATAGTGTTTATGGAATTAAAGGAAAGTTTTTTAATGGAAATAAATGGATAAATGAAATTAAAATACTTATTGATACTGGAGCAAGTCAGAATCATATTTGCTCTCTTATTGATGAAGGAATTAAAAAAAAAAAGTAGAACCTTATAGTTATAGAGATTTTGAAGGAAAAATAAACTCTTGTGATATCATAGGACAAATTCAAATTAAATTAGGAAATTTATTATTAAGTATAGAATGCTATATTGATAATAATATGAATTTTGATGAACATCCAATATTATTAGGAAATTCATTTTTAAATAGTCTTGATAATTATAAAATAGACAAGGAAGGAATTCTTATTACACATCAATGAATAACTACATATTGCCCTAAAGAAAAATGAGTAGAGAAATAAAATTCCCAATAAGTGTATATATACAAATAACTGTATTTGAATCAAAAATAACTACTTGTGCTCTAATTGATACAGAGTTTGAGATAACTGTCTTTAAAGAATTTTTATTATCAAAGTGGATAGAAAATAAACAACAATTAACTTTACAAGGAATAACTGGAGTAAGAGAATCTTTAAAATATAAAAATGAAAATATAGAAGTTATAATAGGATCTAAAATAGTAACCATAAGAAATGTTTACCAATATAATATTAATGATTGTGATATTATTCTTGGAAATGACTTTCTACAACTTTTAGTCAATATAGTCAAAATATTTATACTATTCAATTAAAAACACCATGTGGACATTTACTAAAAATTGCTAGAGAATTTAAACCATTCCGAGTTCAACAAATTTCGTGGTGAAAAAATAGAATTTATACCAAAATTACTCAATTATTCAATCAAAACAATTACTCTTGATCAAATAAAAGATCTTTTAGCTAAAAATTATAATGAAAACCCACTTGAAAAATGGGAAAAATCAAAAACAACAGCTAAAATAGAACTATTAGAACCAACAATCATTATTAGAGTCAAACCTATGCTCTATAATCAAGAAGATAAGGAAGAATTTCAAATACAAATTCAAGAACTTCTTAATCAAAAACTTATAAGGAGAAGTAATAGCCCTCATAGTAGCCCAGCTTTTATGGTTAGAAATCATTCGGAAATAAAAAGAGGAAAACCTAGGATGGTAGTAAATTATAAAGAACTTAATAAAAACACTAAGTTTGATGGATATTATTTACCAAATAAAGAAGTATTAATAAATATAGCTAAGAATAAAAAGTATTATTCAAAATTTGATTGTAAATCTGGATTTTGGCAAATTAAACTAGAAGAAAATAGTATACCATTAACAGCATTTAGTACTCCTCAAGGACATTATGAATGGTTAGTTATGCCATTTGGATTAAAAAATGCACCACAAATTTATCAAAGAAGAATGGATGAAGTCTTTAAAACTTATAATTTTCTTATTGTTTATGTTGATGATATACTTGTTTGTTCAGAAACATATGAAGATCATCTTAAACATCTTAGAATTTTTGCTACACTGTTCAAAAGAAGGTATAATACTTAGTCAGAAAAAAGCAGAAGTAGCAAAACATGAAATTGAATTCTTAGGAATGATAATAAATAGTGATGGAATAAAATTGCAACCTCATATTTCAGAAAAAATAATTTTATTTCCTGATAAATTAGAAAATAAGCAACAAATTCAAAAGTTTTTGGGTTGTCTTAATTATCTTTGAAGGATTTATAGAAAAACTTGCGAGAAAAAAGAAATAAACTTGAAAACTATTAAGAAAATCAAATAAATTAGGTTGGAATGAAGAACATACTCTTTGTGTTAAAAATTTAAAAGAAAATTGCAAAAATTTACCTAAACTTAGACTTCACGATGAAAAAGATAAATTAATAGTTCAAACCGATGCTTGATTTATATTGGAGTGCTTTATTAAAAACTGATTTAAATGAAATTTGCGGGTATACTAGTGGAACATTTAATAATCTTTGAAGTAAATTATTCCACCAATGAGAAAGAATTATTGGCGTAGTTAAAGGAATAAACAAATTTAAAATGTTTTTGTTACCCAAGGAATTTATTGTTCAAGCGATAATACACAACTAAACGGACTAGTAAATAATAAATTACCAAATTCACCCCAACATAGAAGGTTACATAGATGGCAAGTGTTACTATCTTTTTATAATTTTAAATTTGAATATATTAAAGGAAAAGATAATTTATTTGCTGATTTTTTGAGCAGGAATCATGAATATGGAAAAGATTGAAGCATTTACAAAGGAATTACAAGATCTTCTAATGATTTTAATGCAGATTATCTTGCTGTTCAAGAAGATCATCTTGATATTCGACAAACTTTGTGTGATTTATCAAGCAAAGTTGTTGAAAGTGGGAAAAAGATTGAAAAATTGAATGATAACAAAGAAAAAATAGTTGAAAAATTGTTAGAATGTTTAGACTTTTTGCAAATTGTAGCCAGGATTATCCTCCTTTAAAAGGTGAATACTAGAAAGGCTAGTCATATCCCATTTCGGGAGATTAATACATCCACATCGAGTGGAGAATCAAAATTTAAGAGAAATGACTCTCTTACCTCGCAAGAGGAAAAAGTCATAAAAAAGGGTCCACAACAACTACATCGGTATGGACAAATTGTTGGAAAAATTTACAAGTGGAAAAGGAGCCGCTGAGTCTAGTACTCAAACATCCTTATCAAAAGGCCCATTGGAACAGCCTACTGTTATCAGTGAATTCCAAGAAGATAAAAAATCACCAATTGGTGACCTTAAATCACCAAAGGGAATAATTGCTACTCATCATTTCCGAGCTAATCTACATCCAATGGAAAAGGAGTATTATGAATTCTCGAATGGGTATATAATTTCGAGAGAAGGAAGTTCTCTATATTTGACCCCTTCCAACAATGATTTATCCAAGGATCGGTGCGATTCAAGGAGCAGATCCTAATATTGTTCGAAAATTGGCAGCATTTGGATTTTTAGATCGACTCTTCCCAGGGATAGATCTAAAAGAAATTGAACAGTTTGACAAAGAATTTGTTAATTGTGTTAAAAAATTCAGCGATAAACAACCGATTGAACTGAGATTTTATACGATTAGTCCTGAATATAAAGAACCAGAGTGGTATGGAGAACATCATCTCATCACAATTCGGAAAAATAATGGAAATCCACTCAAGGAGATTCAGATTTTTAAAGAATTGCCCACTATTAATAGAAAATGGATGATTTACAGACGAGCTCTCGGAATAAAATCAGTCTGCTCAACAATGCAGTTCTTTTATGGAGAAAGATACATGGTCTATGGTATGAGTAATAATTGGATCCTTATCTGTAGAGGAGATAAAGAATCAAAAATTCTTGAAGAAAAAATCTGTGGAATTATGAACGATCAATTTTCTGGAAGTGAAGAATGCATTAAAGAAGCCTGCCGACTTATGGGACACGTCCACAAGTAAAGGACGATCAAGAAAAACGTGACTGACAGCACCATGTGAACTTTGAAGATAAGAAGACAGCTGTCAAGCTGGAATCAAAAGAAATTGCCGACACTGGAATGAAGACAACCAACAACCACTTTTAATATTTTCAACCACATTTGAAATTATTGTATTTCTTACTTTTGTGTTGTAAAAATCTGATTGGCCAGAAGCTTCTCGGTGAAGTGCGAGCCTTTCTATAAATTGAGACCCTTCTCAATAGAAAGGATCATCGAAAATTAGCCATCTGAAATCTCATCCAGAACTACCATCTAAAACCTTCAACAATGATCTTTGTAATCATTCTCTTTAGAGACTAGAAACCACTCTTCGGAGTATCAATCTCTGTAAAAATCTTTGTATAATAGCTTTCAAGCTATCTTCAGATCAATAAAATCTTTGAGTTTGAGATAAATCTTTTATTACGCTTTGAGTGTTGTTCTACACAGTGAGTCTTTTTGAGAGTTTTGAGTGCCTTTGTGTCCATTTTGCTGTGATGCTGTCGGACTTTGGCCAACTCTTGCGACGAAGGTGACCAGGAACATATAACATTCTTGCTATTTGGCGAAGCGTGGTAAGGCCCTTATTTTAAGCTACAAGAAAATTTATTGTCTGAAAATTTGCATGAAAATTATTATATAAGAATTTTTATAAGATTGTTTACTTTGAAGAACTTTTATCATGGAAAGTTACGAATTTTATTATAGATCTGTACCTTTTAGATATACTAATAGTATTGATTATAGTCACATGATAGAAATTCCGGAAACTTATGATAGTTATACTAGAGGAATAAATTTCATAAAAAAAGATAGTAGATATTATGAAAAATGCCTTACAATTGTATCATTCGGATTAAAAGAAAAATTGCCTAAAGAAATAATAAAAATGATTATATTTTTACGGTTAGATAGTGAAAATAGTGAAAGAACTTTTGAAACTACGAGCATGTAAGTTATAATGAAGTTTACGAATTATATGATTTTGATCTTAGTTTTGACGATATAGAATAAGAATATGCCTGGAATAACTAGAAAATTTTGTGATAATAAAATAAAAATTTTAGAAGAACAGATAATAACTGACAATAATCGTAGAGAAATAGAAAGGGAAATTTCTAATTGGAATAAAATTAAAAGAGAATTATTAAGGAATGAAATTACAAGAGAATTAAGAAGAGAAGAACAATTTAGAAGTGAAATAAGACAAATGATAAATAATATAATAATTAATTCCTTAAATATATCAGACTAATATGAGTTTACCAGCAAAAATAAGATTTGATAAACAAGAAATAGAAAATATTAGATTACCAATAGGAAGCTATCAAACTAAAAAATGGAATACAACTCTATTTCAACCTTTAAGCTCATGGGGAAATACAGATGAATGGTTAAATATGACTACAAATTGGACTAATGCATTTTTATGGCAACAATTAGGACAATTAAAATCTAAAGACGTAGAAGCTATAGACGAAATAAATAATATAGATCCAAAAGATGAAATAGCTAAAGAAAGGTTAGAAGTTTTAAACAAAAATATGTCTAAACAATTTAATAAAATAAAAGAACAAATTAATAATTTAGAAATACTTGATGAAGCTAAACTTGAAGAAATTCAAAATCGAATATCAAAAATTGCACAGAAAAATAGTATTAATAAAATAGCAACTTTAGAAGAAAAAGTAGACATTATTAATTATAAACTTGATATTCTATTGAAAAAATTAGGATTTGAAATTGAAAAACCATCTTATAAAAAACCTAAAATATGAATATGAATGATAAAATTAATTTAATTGAGAAAAATATAAAAACAATTGATGAAAAAATAACTAGAATTGAAATAGGTTACGAAGAAGAGAAAGAAAGATTACAAAATAATTTTTTAAGAATAGAAAATCTTTTAAATAGAATAATAGAAAACTTAAATAAAGAAAAACCATTTAAACCAGATTATACTAAAGAACTTAAAGAAGTTAGAAAGAAAATCGAAAAATATGAAGAATTAATACAACTTAATGGAGGATTAAAAGAAGATATAGAAAAATTATTGATTGATCTTAGAAAGCAAGAAGAAAATCTTATAGAAAAAGAAGAAGGAAAATTAATTATAGAAGAACAATGAACGAAGAAATGGAAAATTTAATATTTGACTTAGAAGACTTAAAAATTTGTGAAGAAATAACTAAAAATCATATGGTTGGAAAAACAGGAGGACCACGAGCAGTTAAACAAGAAGAATATGGAGAAACTAGCACAGCTAGATATGAAGCAGAAATAGACCCTAGAAGATATGTTAATACAAAAGTAGATTTTAGAACCACCAAAGAAAGAATGTATAGAGATCAATTTAAACCAATTTTAAGAGAATCAAACCCAATGAAAATTGCAGGATCATATTTAAATTTAGATTGTGAATTAGATGTTAGAAAAGCTATAAGTGAATGGAGTACCAATATGATAGCACACTTTAATTATAATCGCGATGTCTGAGATAATAAAAATAGAACTGAATATTTATTAGCAACATTTAAAGGAAATGTGTTTAATTGGTATAGAGGATTAGAAGAAACAACAAAAGGTATTTGGAAAGATAGTATTGAAGCAGGATTTGGAATTAGTATAATAGAAGGAATAAATAGAGTTGCTACAAGAATTTATAGAGAATTTGCCGAGAAAGATTGGGTAAATGAAAGTACTAAAGCTAGGTTAGAAGAAATAGAAGATGCTAAAAACAGAATGGAACATTTACAAATTTGTAATATGTGTTACCTCAATGAATATTGTTGTGAATATAGTAAATATTATTATATGATGTTTGGAAGTGGAGCTGATAATAATTATTATAAGGAAGTTTTTATTAGAAAATTACCACCACCATGGAATAATTATTTTCAAAATAAGATTAAAGAAAAACAATTAGGAAGAAATGAAGAAGGATATACATTAGGATTTATTATAAGAACTATAAAAGACGAAATAAGTACTATGTGTAGTAATCAAATGATTTATAATCAATCAGGATTTATACAAGATAGGATTTGTTGTAGAGATACCAAGTACCAGGAAATTGGGGATGTTATGATTATAAAAGAAAAAGAAAAATAAAACCCAAGAAATATAAAAAATATAATAAGTTTAAAAAGAAATATTTTAAACCAAAAAGAAAATATTTCAGAAGAAAATATAAACCTTATAATAAAAAACCATTAGATAAAAAACGATGTAAATGTTGGAATTGCAATGAAGAAGGTCATATTAGCACTGAATGCCCAAAAAAGAAAGTTAGAATATTAATTACGGACTTTGAACAAATTAGAGATGAATGTGAAGAAGTTGATATTGAAGAAATAGAAGTAAATGAAGAAATATTTGAAGAAAAATCAGATTTAGAAGAAACGTCAAGTGATGATGAATAAAAACAAGAATAAAACTAATTTCGAAAAAATTATAAGGATTGAGGACTTGATCTGCAATAAATGACCCATTTCATTAAGGGTAAAACTGACTTTTTAACAAAAATCTTAAAAAGCCACTATTCATAGGTCATTTTGCAAAATCTCCCTTAATAGACTTATCATTGTATAAAAACTGTAAATACAATTCGAATTTCACTTATTTTTAAGTTCATAGAATTAACAAGAAACAAGTATAAGAAATTACAATAATATTACAGTTTTGAAATATGAATAGACCGTGTAACTAACCTTGTAGACATAAGCATGTTCAAAGCACGTTTTTTCAATATTTTCATAGTACTATACATTTTAAATAATTCATCACATTTATTTTTGTCCGACCAATCATAATCATAGTAATCACAAATATGTTAATTACTTTTGGTCCTTTTCAAGACCATGTACATGTTCATGTTTGGTGAAGCTTGTAAGTCAATCAAATCTACTTTTGAAAATATTATACTCCCCACGTCTATAAAGATAAACTTATTTTCTTTTTCACGCATATTAAGAAAATGTAATTAATATAATTGAAAATATAAAATTTTCATATATTTTGCCTAATATATCCATACATTAATTAATGATTAAAATAATATTTATTAATAACAAGACACATTAAATAGAGGTGATTTTTTTGGAATCAATATGGCCCCACAAGACACCGCATGGCTCCACCATTGATTATACCTAAAAAATCGAAAATCGCAAAATAGTTAAATCAATCAAAGAGCCGGCTCATAAACTTGCTCACTTCAAAATTTACTTATTTCACTATTTATTTACTAGGCCTTTTTGTGTCGGGCTCCTTTTTTTGAAGAGAGAAAAAGACCGTTTTTACATTTGAATGTCAATTATACCATTTTTAGTTGACAAAAATCATACATAATATTCGGTGGGTATCACAACTTTGGAATCAAATCTTGATGTCAGAACAATCTTTGAATTATCTACGCACAAATTAACTATTGCACGAAAATGAATTTTCTCTTGAACACTTTCAAGATTTACCTCAAAATAATTGAAATTGTATTAATTAGTCGAATTATTTGACGAACCAACCGGCTCACAAAAAGTGAATTTTTTTTTTCTTTTTTTCAAAAGTTATGCACATAACTAGTGGTTAAGTTTTATGAAAAAAAATGTAACTTCAAGGATATTATTTTGGTAAATTCGTTGAAATGTGGTAATTTTGCTAATTTCAATAAAAGGTGACCATTTATTAAAAAAAAAAACACTTATCATTGGGCATTCAGAAGTATTTCCTCAATTCATTTTTGAGCCAAAAAAATCCTTTGGTTCTTCCATATGTCGTCGAGTGGTTGGAAGAAGTTTTAGACCAAAGAATTCAAAGTTTGTCAATTAAAATGCCGACACACAGTTAAATTATGGGACCTAAGTATAAAGGAAAATTGACGTAAATGGTCACAAACCTTTGCCATTTTTCATTTTCATCCAAATCGCTAAACTTAGTTCAGATAATCCCAAATCTTTATATTCTTGACACAATTGGTTCTTTTGAATAGATTCTATCCAAAGTTGGGACTACAAGTACAATTTAACTTTAAATGAAAGTGCATTTCACACGCAGAATTAGCGGTCCTTTTGGACGAAATCCGTCCAAAATGACTAAATTTGCAAAAAATGTACAGGTTTGTGACCATTTGCTCCAAGATTCAAAAAATTTAATAAACAACGCAAGATGATTTTAGGACCTCAGTATCACAATTGTAAATTGAATATTGACATGATTTGGTACAAGATGATGCAACAATTGAAGCACATCAAAATCATCTTTATTCAATTGATTGAAATGTTGTTGTATTTTAGGTGTCCTTATGTCCCTCCAAGGAATGTCTAAAGACATTGGATCATAAGCATGTGATATAGTAAATGGTTGGCTTTTGGTGATTAATAATGTGTTTGTTCGTTCATTCTTGAGAAATAGAATATTATATATTTCATGATTATTTACTTCACACAACTAGAGTTGTCAATTCGGGTGGTCCCGCTAACACGTGAGCCCGGTAACAGCCCGCGTGAAAAAAAGCCCGCCCGCTGCGGGTTCCGGGCCGGTTACGGGTCGGCCTACAATTTTGGACTACAACCCAGGTCCGCCCACTGACCCATCCGGGTCGAGCCCATGCGGGTCACGGGTCGTACGGGTCGCGGTTCGTTCCGGTTTGGCCCGTATGATTGTATAAATAAAATTATAAAAATATAGAATTTTTCCGGTTTGGCCCATATGGAGAGCAACTATCATTGAAAATAGGATTTTGAGAAGAAGAATCGCAAGAATCCATAATATAGTAGGATTAAAAAATTTAGTAGTGACTAGTGAGAACTGAGAAGAAAGAAATATAATCAAGATGATGATGATATTTGCAATTGAATAATTGTAATTGTAGTAATGTAGTAACAAATATGAACTATGAAATATAAATGTATAATAACTAATGAGAGGTTATTGTAAAAATAAATGTAAGAATAAATTGGAATTTATCGATGAAGGGGATGATATTACCGTTAGAAAATTTATATTACCATTAGTTAAAGTATGAACCACGCCTTTTTTTGAATTTTTTTATTTTTATTTTTTCAAAATTTTTTTGTTTGGCTTTCTCCCCCCCTTTTTTTAATTTTTGTTTTATTTTTATCTTTTCAATTTTTTTTTACGGGTCGTGGGTTAACCGCGGCCCGTGGGGGTGCAACCCGCGAAGCCCGCGGGTTACACCTCCTTGACCCGTGAACCGCCCGCACGGGTTACGGGTCGGCCCGCGGTCCCGATTTTCACGGGTCATGGCCGGCCCGTCCGTCCGTCTTGATACCTCTACACACAACTAACCTTTTCTCTAGATTATAAATGAGCAATGGCTAGAGCTCAAGCTCAGACAATGTCGAGTGCAAGAAGTTTTGTAGTCGAGTGTGTCCAAATGTATGTGAGTTCGTTAACTTATCAAAACTTAAATTATATTTTAAGAATGCGAATGGGTTTAAATATTGAAGTGTAATGAGTCTTGTTATTTATTATCATTTGTGATGAGCCATAGTTTAAGTGATAATGAAATCAGTAATTATAAAAAGCATTACTCGAGTGACATTCTCCCCCTCTATCTTTGATTTGAAGGTCCTTACCATTCAACCATTCTGCATATCTCGATAAGAAATTCAAACTCAAGTAACTTTTTGAAGATAAAAAATGAGTAAATATTCTTTTTGGGGATTTCGGACAAATTTTAGTGAGTGACTGTTTACTCATTTTCCACTCATCTAATGACACGACACACATTAATCAAACAAGTAAAAGTCTACATAGACAATAAAATCAAGAAAATAATCAACGACCCACGTAGACAGACAAACGTGTCCAAATTTCATTTCCTAACTAAAATAAAACATCAAAAAATCTGAAATGTCACGTGTTGGTGAAGACATTTAAAAAGGGTTAATTTCACTAATGGTCCAACAAAACTTTAAATTGGTCATTAAAGTATTTATATAACCAATTATTCATAAAGTTTAAAATGTTGCATCTCTTTAGCCTTGATTAAGACCATATTCATTGTAGTAGTTGTCAAACCACCTCGTTGAGTAACAAGGGCATAGGGACCCCTCCCCCCCACCCCACGCCCATTAATTTTTTTATTTTTTTATGTATCAGTAGAAATTTTTGTCTCATCTAACTCCGCTCTTGTTGAGTAACGACTATTAAAACGATTTGAGTCCCTCAAGCCAACTTCCTATTTTAGTTGTCATGACTTTATTATTGATGAAAAATATAAAGTAGTGTTTAAGGGAATGGTCTATGATTTATAATTTTTGGTTAAAAACAATGTTTATTCTTTTAAGAATAGAGTTTTATTTTGAAGATCTGTGATTTCACTAAGTAGACACGACAATTGTTAATAGATATCTTGGTTTAACGAGTCGATGATAGATTTGGAGTGTATACTATTAAAGTAGTAAGTAATTACGTATTTTTCTTTAATCTTTAGTGACTAATCAGATCATACAAATACTTATTGATCAATTTGAAATATTACTTGAACATCAATGACCATTCTGAAATTAAATCAATTTTTTTTTCTTTTAAATACAGAGCCCACGCCCAAGTGGCATAATAACCGTTGAAGTAACACAGTTTAACACAAAGCAACGTGAAACTCTCACAAGATTTCCAAGAACTAGCAAATCTCTCTAAAAGCTACTGCCTGCGTGCGTGAGAGTAGGGCTGGCCGGGTTAAGGCTGGCATTGAGTCGACTCGGCGGAGGGAATCGGCGGAGGAAGGTGAAGATTAAGGTGATGGAGTGGTGGCAGAAAATGGTTTTCCCTGTTAGAAGAGTCTGGTGTGCTTTTACTGCTCGTTTCAAGACTCGCAAAAATGGTCAGTCACTTTTAGCTCTCTCTTTATATCTGTGTTCTCGTGATAGGGATGGCAACGGGATGGATCGTCTTCCCGGGTGGGGATTTTTGGGCGTTGGGGAGGAGCATGGAGATAAAAAAAAAAAATTGTCTTGTGTGTGAAACTTGGTGCTAAAGATTACATAAATAAAAGGGTCTGAGATTTTTATTCGAGGTGGTTCAACTTGGACTTTGTACATTGAATATAACATAACCCCACGAAAATTAAAGAGTTGATATTGCAAATACGATAAATTTATATATATTCATGCAACTGGGATTTTTATTTTATTTTTTTCTAATTTTGTGGCAAAATATATTCTTGTTTTTTCGTGCTCTATTTTTCATTTATTTTTTGATCATACAAGTATTGTAATCCTTTTGAAAGCTTAGGGCCTTAAGCTTGGGACAAATTCTTATATAAGTTATGTCTTCAATACGCCCCTGGCGGTCTGAATTCATTTTCCCATGAAAGGTATGTTGAACAACTACATCTTGAAGATTAATTTATTGAAAAGGGAAAAAAAATTATTTCTCTAGTTGTGTCTTTAATGGTATGAGGATTAATTTGTTAATTGAGTAACGTTATTTATCATTATGATAATGGAATATCGACGATCTGACAGTCCATGTGAAATAATGTGATTGGACAGTTCAAGTTTTTTGAGAGATAGGGAGCAGACGTGGTCTCAAGAGAGAGAAAAATGGGAGGGCCAACATTGCTCTTGTTTTTAATTTCTGATATATTTACTGAGGAAGTTACTAAAGACTACATAATTAAGCAATTTGTTGGGGCCTTCTTGTTTTCAAAGAAAAGTGAGCTGATATAATTCTACTTAGCTAGCTTTATTTAGGAGATTCCTCATTCTTTTTATTAGTGCAGAATAAAGGGTTCTTTTTCTTGTTTTGACTTCCATGGATGCCAAGGACGTTAAACTGCTCAACCGCTGGAAAAATAGGATGGACAATGGCCGAAAATTTGATGATCCTTAAGTGTCTTGCTGTTTTATTAGATAAAAGGATTGGATAGAGTTTTGACTAAAGTATTGGAATTTCGGGTACCTTTGCACCGTGTATCGGCCTCGTATTTATAGGAGTTTAGATTGTTGTCTTTGGTGTGACTTACCTTTGATAGTCTGGTATAGAGTAGTATTTGACTATCAGATAAATTAGTCATCAAGTCAAGGTCTGACATGATACAAGGAGCCACAGATAGACCCCACAACTAGGATTGGTTGCTAGCTCGACATTTTTGTTTGGTGGTGAGGTGGTTAGTAGAATTTGAGAGATGTGTATCCGGTGTTTATTCAAACTTAAATGGGTCCCTTTTATCCGGTCGCATAAAAAAGTGAAGATGCCGTGTAGCTAATTATAGATTGATTTTTTTATATGATTGTTGCACGATGAGATTACGTCACACCTATTGTGAAGAATAAGCACCAAATAAAAATTGCTAAAATTCTAATGATAGCAACGTTCACTGCCTAGAGTGGATTTGTCTTTCTATAGTAGCATCCTAATCTGATTATTGATTCTCAGAACTTATAAATAGGATATGCTCTTATAATGCACACAATTTCGAGTACTAATATTTCCTAGTTTTTAATAATGATGGCTTTGTACTATTTTTAATTATTTGTGGCATATTATAATAGTGAACACATGAAAAATCCACTAATGGATGCTTATATCCACTAGATTAATTCCACTTAAAGACATTAAATTGTGTTAAGACCCAAGATGGTACTATATCAAGCTGCTAACTACCAAAATAATGTCCCACTTTTGTGCAAATTTAATGGACCATAATCAATATCTTGTTTGTTGGACTACTATTTGTTATTTTGTGTGGGGTTGGGTTGGAATATTGGATTTATAGTGAAATAATTTGAATTCGAAATCTACGTAGCTATGGACCATTGATTTGTTTGGTGATATGTACTGTCAAATCATATTCACTTATCAAACATGCTCTTAGTATTGTGATCAATATTTTTGGATTATTCTTTGTTATTACGTGTTCGTGTGTATGTTGGGGGTGGGAGTAAGAGTGGAGAGTTAAATCTAAGAATTCGGGTTTCTTCGAATATTGGATTGGTACTGAAATATTTTGAAGCAAAACCTACGTAGTATGCACGTAGCGTTCTGCTCTCATTATTTATACCGAAGGATGTTTACATCACAATTTACTCTTATGTACCGCTGTGAATTATTGTCGAACAACTCGGAAAAAAGTTATAGCACAAAGTTCTACTGCTCATGTTGAAGGAATCTAATACCTTGATGAGTCAGCCATGAAAAATAAGGTCTAAAGATAATTCTTATATATCCATATATATTTTTTTTTGCGGCAAAAGCATCATCGATTTTGGCCTATCATTGGACGGTACCAGCGTCTTAGCAACAATTTCAACAGTGTCATAAAATAATGAATGCTCTAAGCATAGAATCTTGCTTTATTTTGCTATATTCTTGTGCAGATTTGCTTTCTTTCAGATTCTTGATTGAGAAAAAACTTGGGTGCTTTTGCTGTTTTTAGGTGGCGGGCTTCTGAAACTCCACGATGACATCCAAACTTGTGGGTACGAGGATGTGCAGATAATGTGGGATATGTTAAGAACGGAAACAGAAATCATGTCTCGCCATGACAAGCGCAAGAATAGATGGTTTTGGAGGAATTTCACGGGGTCGAACCATGGTGAAGCTTCGTCTTTCACAAATCATACTCAATAAGGAACGTTACCTGTGCGGTTCACTTACTAAAACAATAATGCCCTCGTTTGATATGAAGTCGTGCAGAAAGTTTACATACTAATGTTTTTATGAATATGGTACGAGAAAACGTTGGATCTTGAAAGGACTTGTTGACAATGAAGTCATTCGTAAATATACATTATCCTTGAACTACTCTTACTGTCATAAATAAAAACTCTGATGAGCCAATTTAACTCATTGCAAGCATTGATGATTTTGGATCCAAAACTGTGTGTGTGAATATAAAAAGATAATATAGGCACAAAATGTTTTGACTTCCAGTATTATTGCTTTAGAGAATCTAAAGATATTTTAAAAGTAAATTCAAACTTGATTAAACATGATTGGAGGCCGATTCGGAGCAGGGATCATGTTCTCGTCCCCACCCCAATTCCCTAACTAACTGGGAAATCCCCGCTCCAAGCCGGTGAGGGGGCATTTCGTCATCCCTAAACTTGAGGCCCAACTTCAGATTCTTGGACATAATCAATTGCTTCATATGAATTTTTGGCAATTAGTCAGACCTCAAATTGTTAAAATATTCGAAATTAAGACCAGCTTATAAGTAAGAAGCTAGTATTTTTTGGCTTTGTATCAGGTAGTTATTAAGCTTAAAAGCTATCACAGATTGTCTAACTGAACATAACAAACACAAAGAGACATTAATGGAGGAAATATTAACATGCTATACATATAGAAAGGGATTTTATAAATGGATAATACACAAGTTGCAAATGAGAGGTTTGTAGTGCATGTTAAACACAGAAGTAGGAGCTGTTCTAGCTGTAACTCGTCAAGTTCCCAATTTTATCACACTCCTGATGAAAATTGTGTTGTTTCAGTATTACAACTCTTAAAATCTTTGAGAACCTCTCTGTCCAATCCTCAACAAGATGGCAAAGAATCTATCCATCGTTGTATCTATCTCCATTTCTTGGTGTAATACAAAGTGATGATATTCCAGCTACTGCAACCACTGTGGTCCTTCAATCCGTTCTGAAAATACTCCGGCTTGGGATATTTGATGAAAGGACAATCCGGGCAAAAGATGTGATAAATTCAACTATGACAGCGATTACAGATTGTTGTTTGGAGAGAACTAACTCGGATTTTACAGGTCATGACTGCTATTATGAGAGGTTGGGCTTCAGTTTTGCTCACTGATAATGCATCCTGCACCATTGTTAATACTTGTTTCCAGGTGGTTCAGCAATCGGCTAGCAGAGGTGATTTGCTTTAACGCAGCGTGAGGTACATAATGCAATCAGACACTGAGGACAACAATTTGGACTCTGGGTAAGGAATCCGTTCGGCTGTTGATATATTTCATTTCTTGGGTGCTCTCTACTGAATGTAGTGGAAGATATGGAAAGAGGACAGATATCTTAAACTGCAGATGAAAATGTTCAGCTTTTTGCATTGGTTTTGATCAATTAAGCAATAGAATTGAGTGGAGAGAGCATATGCAAGCACCCGAAGTTTCTGAGAGTGATCCAGGACTATTGGTTGCGTCATTTACCAATATGGTGTGCGCTCGAAGTCCTCTGATTTTATCCATGCTTTTTAGTGCTTTCCTTATGATTATATCACTTCCTTCGCAAGTAAGAACTCATAATCAATAAGCCAATTGTTGGGTAATTTGGGCTTCCCCCAGCTGAGATTAATGCAGAATTACAAAGAAGAAAAATAGCACCAGCAGAATGTTACAATAATAAAGCAAGAAGAAAACTCAGCAACATAGAAGAACATAGACAGATTTTTGTAACAGGAAGATTTCTTCCTCAGCCTTTATTGACAAAAGACCACATCCAATTCAAGATGAATCAGTAGAGGACTTTACAGATTGTTCCTTTCCAATCATGACTTCATACTACAGAGTTTCTATCTCTCTTGAGCTTCCATAGAAGTCATCAGAAAGCTTTTACACCAGATTGGTTTTCAGAAAAACGTTTTCTCACAACCTCACTTTCTATTTCTAATTCTCAAGCTCTCTACAGCTCTTCATTCTTTATTTTTCGAGCTCTCTCTTTTACACTACCTAAGGCTCCTATTTATAGACCTAAAGGAGCTTCTAATCAGTTACAAACTACTACCTAACTCAAGGCTCCAGTTGGTTAATAGATTCCAACCAAAAAAACTGTAACTGAGGCTCCTATTCAACTGATTTTATTCCAACAGATTTTTGTAAAAGCTAAGGTTGTCCAATTCTTCTTCAAGAATCAATTTTCTTTACAATCTTCTCCTTGATTCTTGAGGAGAATTTTCAGACATATTGCAGCTGGAACCTTCAAAGCACTTCATCAACTTCATAGTCTCCAAACGCATTAGCACAGTCTCCATCTTGCTTGCCACCCCGTTTCAGCCACGTCTTGTTTCTTTTCGGACAATACTTCCTAAAGTGTCATTCTTAATGACAAATCCAGCACACTTTCTTTTCCTTTCTTTCTTGCACATTCAGCACTTCACCATTCCTCTTACCATTCGATTTCAGGTCCAATTCCTTTGAGTAGGCTGCTGCAGCAACTTCCTTTAGGGTCAAGGACTCCTTGCTATATTTGATGGTGTCCCTTAAATGATCAAAGGCTGGTGGTAGAGAATTTAACAAGAAAATGGCTTGATCTTCTTCATCTATTTTGATTTCCAGGTTCTCCAGGTCAGAAACCAACTTTGTAAACTCATCAATATTCTCATCAATTGACTTTGATTCATCCATCTCGAAGCTGTAGAACTTGTGCTTCAAGTAGATCCGGTTTGGCAAAGCTTTGATCAAGTAGAGCTCTTCCAATTTATTCCATATTTCAGAGGCCGTCTTCTACTTAATTACCTTCCTTAGAACTGTATCAGATAGGCTAATGATGATGGTGTTCCTTGCCTTCTTCGAAATGTCAGCATTAGTTTTAGATTTTTCTTTCAAGGCTTCTTCCCATCCAAGGTTACCAAGACGTGCCATCATCTCCTCCTTCCACAGGTTGAAGTCATTCTTTCCATCAAAATTTTCAATCTCAAACTTAGATGTAGGCATTGTGAGAGTAAGGATCTGGCCAGGATTCTTCTTTCACTAGTTTGTACAGCCAACCGTCAAGAAATTTTGAAAATAGAACCTTTGGACCTTTTCAATTCTTTTCTGCAGATTTGGAAGCCTGACTGTGATACCACTTGTTGGGTAATTTGGGCTTCCCCCAGCTGAGATTAATGCAGAATTACAAAGAAAAAAAATAGCACCAGCAGAATGTTACAACAATAAAGAAAGAAGAAAACTCAGCAACATAGAAGAACATAGACAGATTTTTGTAACAGGAAGATTTCTTCCTCGGCCTTTATTGACAAAAGACTACATTCAATTCAAGATGAATCAGTAGAAGACTTAACAGATTGTTCCTTTCCAATCATCACTTCATACTACAGAGTTTCTATCTCTCTTGAGCTTCTATAGAAATCATCAGAAAGCTGTTACACCAGATTGGTTTTCAGAAAAACGTTTTCTCACAACCTCACTTTCTATTTCTAATTCTCAAGCTCTCTACAGCTCTTCATTCTTTATTTTTCGAGCTCTCTCTTTTACACTACTTAGTTCTCCTATTTATAGACCTAGAGGAGCTTCTAATCAGTTACAAACTACTACCTAACTCAGGGCTCCAGTTGGTTAATAGATTCCAACCCGAAAAACTGTAACTGAGGCTCCTATTCAACTGATTTTATTCCAACAGCTTTTTGTAAAAGCTAAGGTTGTTCAATTCTTCTTCAAGAATCAATTTTTTTTAAACCAATAATTCACTTCTTTTCTGGCTACAGAAGTTTGTAACTCAATATTGCCTTCTCTTTTCAGGTCTATTCGTCTACAACTGGAAGCTTTTTTCTCGTTCGTGTTAATTAGAATTGCAAGTTCGAAAAGTTCCCTCCAACTCCAGGAAGTTGCAGTTGAAAGACTCATAAATTTCCGCAGGCAACCGACGTTCATAAGTGGAGTATATGTCAATTATGATTATGACAAATGTGTTTTATGAGACACGCAAGTTGCTTTGTAAGTATGCATTCTCCACCGCTTGTGACAAGTATACATATAAAAGCTTTTGAAGGGCTAGTAGTCATTTTCACGACACTGCAATTGATAAGTGTTGTACGAAAATATGTTCGCTTTGTAAATCACCGCAAGTGCACGATTCGTTAACAAGTAATAAAGTGAAAATTATAAAATTTTGAGTATCGTCTCACGAGGATTGATTTGATTTGATTTCTATTAACAAACCTTAACCGAATCTATTAAACTCAAGATGGTTGTAGATTTGAATTTTTATAACTAAACTATGACTAACATGAAATTTAAATTAGGGTTACTAAATAAATGCAGAATGATCTTGAATGCAAAAGGTTGAAGAAATTAATATATGAAAAATGCACTAGGATCCCGAATCACCAAGCAAGTTCACATTTAATCTCTATTTCACAATTCGATAACACGATGAATTAGTTGAAGAATTAATGTTTTTAATTTATCCAACAATCTCTTTGGAGTGGAATTGAACCTATTTTTGCATACTATTTGACTATATTTTTATGACAAATATAATATACAAGAATGCATAACGTTTTGTAAACACTTAAATATTCACGTAATGCATATTGGTATATTTCTATCCTCTATGAATAAAATGATGATTTATACCTTATTGAATTTATTTTCCTTCTTTCGAATACATAAAATAAACAACCCTAACTCACACAATTATCGTGCACTATAATGACGAAGGCAAGAAAGTGTATATAAATCATTCAACATTCATCAAACATGTTTAAATATCATATTGCAAAATAAAAATTAAAAGATCACAATGCAAGGTTCATCGTTCACCTAGTACAATAAAAGTCTAGCCAAACATGGATAAAATAAAATAACAATAAAAATAGTAAAAAGAAGACATCACCCAAAAATTAGAAATTAGGCTTGAAATCTTGAATTTTAAATGAAATCCCTTGTTCTAGCCTTCTTTCTTGCTCCTCAATATTGTTTTTCTCCCTAAGAATGCATAAACCCTTATTCTAGACGAGATTAGTGTTATAAAGAAGTTTTAAATGCGTTGCCATAAATGTTTGATTCAAATAAGGAAATCAAAAATTTCGCGCCGGATTTGTTCCATGCGACCGCATGGTTATATGCCATGCGACCACCTGGAACAACCAATTGTGGCTCTGGAATTTCCTATCAAGGCCTAGGCGACCGCATGGAATTTATACCATGCGATGGTTTCCATGTTTTTCCCGTCGGACAGCTTTCGATATTTTGGTCATATCTTTCTCTCTTGATATCCAATTGAGTTGATTCAAAATGTGTTTGAAAGCTTACTTAAAGGGATACAAATCGTCCAGATATATCAATCTTCAAATTCGAACGTCTTCTATGTCAAAAATGGGTCTCAAACTAAGACTGAAAATTCAAAGCATAACTTTTTCGGCTGGAAGTTGATTTATGATAGTATTTCGACTTTATTTCATCCCTTTGGCTTCTTTCCTCATCCAATTGATACCCAAAACTCTCAAATCTTCATCGTGAGATTGATATAACTTTTCAGTATTTGCAATTGAGTCCTCATACTTTGCTTTTGCTTCATTTAATTCCTTTTTTGCTTGTTTGTCGAATTTTCACTACGTTCATCATTATAATCCTACAAACACAATTTATGTCGAATTAAGCCATATTCAAGCATTTATGCCAACAATTAGTCATGTAATGCAGCTAAATGCACATTAGAAAACACACTTATTGATAAGGACAATGAACCAAGCCACACTGGACCGTACCCAGTTGAAATTTCTGAGTATGTCTACCATTCTGGGAAGAGAAGTATAAAGATGATGATGTCGAGTCTTGGGTGGGTTATGTGAGAGTCTGAAAGGTTCAGAAACGAAAGATATTGATTACGGGAAATCATTTAAATCGCTATGACAAAAAGGGTTTAGAATACCTGAAAATTTCTCAGTTGATTGTAGATCCACTGGATTCAAATGCTTATGCTGTATTTTTTTCTGTTACATGCCCAGATTAGACAACAACATGACGGGATTATCTCGGAGATCCTCATGAATTCTGTGTTGGTCCTAAAAGAATTCCCGGATACCTTCCAATTCACGGGAATGATTTTGGCCCTTCGAACTTACTTGGAGGCTTTCAGATTGCATGGAGAATTCAGAAAATCCAGAGAATTCTTGGAGCATTCTCAAAAATATTTTATGATCCGCAGTCTTCAGAAATTTTAGTTACTAAGGATGCAGCACCCCACGAAATGAAAAGAGATGGGTGTTCCTTGGCCTTGCCCCATTCTCAGACTTAGTCCTTTGCTTATATCCTATGCTAGTCACATATTATGCTCAACACTGATCTACACAATCCTCGAGAAGAAAATGACAGAAGGAGTTCATCAGAAGTAATAAACAAATCAATGGAGGAAATGATCTCCCTCGAGAATATCTATCCAAACTTTTCCTTTCAATTTCAACCAGCACAATCGTTCTTCATGGTCAATCAAGCACTGGAGCACCTGTACAAATGAATCCAAATAGACGGATCCAAATGATAGACCGAGTTTCACGGGTTACCTTTCTTCTTAGCACAGAAAGGGACACCGTGCGGCAGTAGTCTGCTCCGCTAGACTACCTTCCGCCTTTTCTCGGTCCGTCTCGGGACAAAAGTAGATTTGATCACAATTTAAAGAAAGCTTACAACACGAAATTGAAATGCATTGACATAAACTTGATCATTGATTGCTAGAAAACTTGAAATTACAATAGATTGAAAGCAGGAAATTACAATGGCTAGTGCAGGGGGCGAACACTAGAAAAGCTTGAAAGATGTTTGAAAGTCATATACCCCCTATAATAGACTTAGCAACAAAAACCCAAATGACGGGAGTAGACGTCTTTTGGCCGAGGAATCATACTAAAATTTTCTAATTATCAACTATTTTACAATTAAATGAAATATTTACAAGGTGCAGCCGAAGTGCAGCGGCTGCGATAGCGTCACGGGGCTGAAGTGAAGCTGCTGCCCGTGACATTCTCCCCCATTTGCTTTGGCGAAGTCCTCTGAGCCGTTGCTTGTTCTTTTCGTTGTTGCATCCGCTCCATTTGACCAAGTATTCTTGAAGATAATTCCTAGAAGCTCGATGGTCAAGAATCTTTTCAGCAACCTTCATTTCTGATCTTTTCAATTTAAACACAAGTCGCTTCAGATCTTCAGACTTCTTGTACTGTTTCTGATTGATGTCTTCAGTATGAGGGAGTGACGGTTGCTGGCCAGTAGTAATCTCGAAAGGACTCTTGTTGGGAGAAGAGGTCTCTTGAGCATTGAAACACATCCGGGCCACATCCGAAAGTTTTACCCAAACTTCATGCGGAGCCGAGATAAAGTGCCAAAAATAGTCTTCCAGCATATATTTGAAGCGCTCTGTCAGTCCGTCTGATTGTGGGTGAAAACTAGAATTCATGCTCAAAGTTGGGCCAAGAAGTTTGAACAACTTGGTCCAAAGTATGCCAGTAAACCGAGAATCCCGATCACTGACGATGTCTTTAGGCAGTTCCCAGTATTTGACAATATGCTTGAAGAAGAGTTGAGCTGTCTCTTCGACTGATGTATACTTAGGCGCTGTGGTAACAGTTTCATCTTCAGATAAACGGTCCATCTTGACCGTGATAGTGCCAAAATCTCCTAATTTCGGCAATCCACCAATGTAGTCCATCGATCCATTCTCGACTGGTCTACTCGGGACGGAAAGGGGCTCTAGTAAGCCTGCCTTCTTCTGATGACCTGCATGAAGCTCTTCAAGCTTCGACTGAGTCGTACAGTATGGTACCTCGCTGGGAGGTTTGGCACCTGAATCAAGTTTAATCCCGCGATCAATCGCCCTCCGGCAACTCATCCGGTATGATGTCTCCAAATTCCTCAACACTCCTTCTGACATGCTTTGGAATTGGATCAGCCACCTCTTCGATCTCCTCTAGTCGAAGAGTGCACAAAAATGAGGGTTCATTCCTCTTGAAACCCTTGCTATATTGCATGGCCGAGATACCCTTCTCGCCTGCCTTCATAGCTTGTGTTGGGATAATGCATGGTTTACTCCCCATCATCAGTAATGAGTCAGAATGCGGCAACACTGCTGTTTTCGTGTCCCGAAGAAATTCCAATCCCAAAATGAGCTTGAAATCATCCATCTGAACTGCCGACAAATTCGTCCTTCCCTCGAAGTGACCTACTTTGATCGACACAGATTTAGCTACTCCCGCTATCGGTTGAGCAGCGGAGTTGATTGCTTTGACCTTTCCCTTACCTCTTTCTAGGACAAGTCCGAGCCGCCTTGCTTCAGAACTTGCGAGGTAGTTGTGGGTAGCGCCGGTATCAATCATCGCCCTGATTGGCTTCCCATTGATCTTCACATCAATGTACATCAGGCCTTTCGCCCTACTAGTGCGAGCCTTCGGTTCTTCTATCCTCGGCTCTTCCGAGGGACCATCTTCCCTTTTAGTAACTCGGTGCGATAGTGTATTGTACTGATGTGAGAATGCACCAACTACATCCTCATCCCCGTCGGAACTGGTCTCACTATGGCAACTAGCTTGTGGGGTACCTTACTTCGATTTGGTCCTGCCACTTGCTTGTTGGTAATATGCATTCACCATCAGTTTCTGAGGACACTGTGCCACCCGATGTGGTCCTTTACATAAAAAGCATTTCAATTTAGGAGCGACATCAGATCTGCCCTCCGTTGCTTTTCCTTTGTTCCAGTTGTTACTGTTGCTCCCGTTGTGACTTCATTTGAAGTTACTCTGACGGTTGCCTTGATAGGGTTCTCCCCTATTTCGAGAGTAACGCTCTCCCCCATTTGAGCTCGAGCTAGGTCTATGAGGTCTATTTCCACCTCCGATAGACTGACTATTTCCCGAATATTGATCATCTCTCAATTCTGGTTGATAGTCACTCAAACATTCAGCAGCTCCAATAGCTACGCTTAAATCAGTGACCTTCTGTCTCTGAAGTTCCGTGCGTGCCCACGGTGCCAACCCTTCCATGAAGGTGAATAGCTTGTCCCTTTCCGACATGTCTCGAATATTCAGCATATGCCCGGAAAAGGCTTTCACATACTCCCTGATGGAGCTTGTATGTTTCAGATCCCGCAGCGCACGTCGTGCCTGATAGTCCACATTCTCTGGGAGAAACTGAGATCTGATTGCTTCCTTGAGAAGCTCCCAAGTATCTATTCGGACCCTGTTGGCCTGAATATCAGCATACTTCGTCCGCCACCACAGTTTTGCATCTCCACATAGATACATGGTAGCTGTAGTAACCTTTCTCGCTTCGTCTTGGATCGAAGCCGCAAGAAAGTATTGTTCCATGTCGAACAATAAGTTCTCAACTTCTTTAGCATCACGTGCCCCTCCGTAGGTACACGGATCTGGAATTCTAAGCCTATGCATAGACTCTTGCACTGTGGCTTGCCCACTGCCAAACGCGCGTTGAAGAACTACCAGTTGAGCTCTCAACGTTCCCACTTCCTCCTGCAGATCAGGTATGCTAGCAACAGCTTCAGTCATAGCTGCACAAGCTTCTTGGCATTCATCCAGTTGGATGCATACCTCTCGAGTTTCCGTCTCTGCCACTTCGACCTTTTCTCCAAGGCCCTCCATGGCCAAACACAACCTAGTGTTTGTCACCTCCAGCGCCTCCAAACGCTGTTTTGTAGTCCTCCTCTGAGGATCCACCACCTCCGTGGTGTCCGGTTCCATTGTATCCATCGCTTTCTTATCGAGGGTCTTGAGCCGCAGCTCTGATACCAACTTTCACGGGTTACCTTTCTTCTTAGCACAGAAAGGGACACCGTGCGGCAGTAGTCTGCTCCGCTAGACTACCTTCCGCCTTTTCTCGATCCGTCTCGGGACAAAAGTAGATTTGATCACAATTTAAAGAAAGCTTACAACACGAAATTGAAATGCATTGAAATAAACTTGATCATTGATTGCTAGAAAGCTTGAAATTACAATAGATTGAAAGCAGGAAATTACAATGGCTAGTGCAGGGGGCGAACACTAGAAAAGCTTGAAAGATGTTTGAAAGTCATATACCCCCTATAATAGACTTAGCAACAAAAACCCAAATGACGGGAGTAGACGTCTTTTGGCCGAGGAATCATACTAAAATTTTCTAATTATCAACTATTTTACAATTAAATGAAATATTTACAAAGTGCAGCCGAAGTGCAGCGGCTGCGATAGCGTCACGGGGCTGAAGTGAAGCTGCTGCCCTTGACACCGAGGCATGCTTATTCATTCTTCCATCTTACGTGATTTTAATCGTAGATTGGGACGAGATATGTTTACTGCTATTGCTGGACCCTCAGTGGCAACAATTGCCGCAACATTGGAACATTCTGGCGAAGAAGCAAACCTCCAGGACTGCTCATAGCTACAATAGCTCAGTATGGACTTGAACACTCTTGATGAAATTCTTTTCTCATTCCGCAAATTCACAACATTACTAAATCCTTGTGCATCTGTAGAAGAAACCTTCTCAGACTTAGTCCTTTGCTTATATCCTATGCTATTCACATATTATGCTCAACACTGATCTACACAATCCTCGAGAAGAAAATGACAGGAGGAGTTCATCAGAGGCAATAAACAAATCAATGGAGGAAATGATCTCCCTCGAGAATATCTATCCAAACTTTTCCATTCAATTTCAACCAGCACAATCGTTCTTCATGGTCAATCAAGCACTGGAGCACCTGTACAAATGAATCCAAATAGACGGATCCAAATGATAGACCTAGGCATGCTTATTCATTCTTCCATCTTTCGTGATTTTAATTGTAGATTGGGACGAGATATGTTTACTGCTATTGCTGGACCCTCAGTGGCAACAATTGCCGCAATATTGGAACATTCTGACGAAGAAGAAAACCTCCATGACTGCTCATAGCTACAATAGCTCAGTATGGACTTGAACACTCTTGATGAAATTCTTTTCTCATTCCGCAAATTCACAACATTACTAAATCCTTGTGCATCTGTAGAAGAAACCTTCTATGCTTCCTGCAACGATACCAAAAATGGCTTTTGGCAGTTTTCACAATTGCAAATACATTCAAGGATTCTATTTGAGGAGGTTGGAGAACCATTATTTACTGTTTATTGAAGCTCAAAAGGCTTAGGTTACTTCCTCAATCTGTTATTGAACCTGAAAATGCTTCAGATTCGGATTCTGACTTCCCAATTTATGAAAGATCGGAACCAGGTTCCTATTCCCAGTCATGATCCTAAATTCGGAGGAAGACACCTGAATTCTGGCATAATGGGCCAGTCTCCAAGTTTCCCGTCACTGGAGAGTGTAAAAGATTCTCTAAATAATTGTGTAAGAGAATTTGAACAAAATCTTAAGATCATTCTACAGTGTTCTATTGGTAACATCTTCAGCACTAGTGTTAGTTTACCTGATGATTCATTGCTTAATTTCGGGTGCTGTCTTATATTTCTGCTGCGGCCAAAAGTTCTGCACTCCAATTGAGAATAAACTGTTGGGATCTAAATCTGTGTTACACACTGATTCTCAACATTTTGGCCACATTATCATGATTACTTGCTGGAGGTCACACAACTTCCTCTATTTTCGCCTATTCTGTTTACTGAGAAGGACATTGTTGCCCAGATGAAGATGTGGCTCAAGCTTCTTTGCTTCGGGCCAATTCAACACAGTTGAGAAGCTCTTGTTAAAGTCCATTGTTTTTCTTTGGACGAGATTTCTTGATACTTGTGCCTAGAGCAGTCGGTAAGCAAAATCATTGTGGAATATCCAGAGAAATTGCAAACACATCTGGTGTTATAAACAAACCAGACACCAGAATTGCTCAGATACCAATATGTTGAGAATCTGGACCAAATAATTAAAGATCGAGAAAATAAGCAATATGAAGAACATTGGATCACACAACAACACAAGATTTATGTGGAAGGAGAGGACAATTTCATATACCAAGAAACTAAAATTGTGTTTATAAGATTAAATACTCTCAATCTAAATTTAAACAATTCTCTCAAGTTTCTAATGTATACAACAATGATCTAATTGTTATGTTAAGTCTATGAAGAGCCTACACTTTGTGGAGTATATATACAAGTCCAAATTTTGAGTTATGGATGAAATAGAGCACAAAAAACGAGTTTGAAATCAACAGGTAATAAAACTCTTCTCGACCGGTGGCGCTGGCCCGAACAGGCTTTGCCCCGACGCCTTGCTGACTCCTTTTGTGTTGTCGGCGGCCCGGCTCCGTCCTTGTGTTTTCGAAACACTTCATCAATCTAAAGTCTTTTTTCCCAATCAAACTTCCAACCTATGATAAATTTTAATCTTTTATCAAACTGAACTTTTAAACCAACATTATGTAGGCTTCCTCCATGAATCAAATTTTCAAATCACGTGGAATTTGAATCACAAACATAACATCTAGAATGATCACAAACATAACATCTAGGATGGAAGTCACTCCGGCATTTGTTTTCAGTTACTGGACGTCATCCCGAAACATAATGACAAGGGCTAAGGCCTTAATCGGATTGACATCGGATGAACCACATTTCACCGACGAACTATTCCTACTGCATTGACTGTGCATTTGGCTTTGTATCACTCAGAAACAGCCCAATTGAAAAGAACATGAAAATAATGGATTTGATGGCAAATTCGGCAAAATTGCTCGTCCAATGGCATTGAAGTGGATATTCAGATCCTGGAAGTAATGCAAGTTTTATAAGCAACACAAGAAGCTATTCTGCATAAGAAAATTCAGTAAAGTCATAATCTCGTTACATTTTTTCAAAGGTTAGGAGGTCTTTAAAAGGATAACCTTAGCCCGGAAAGAAGAAGTAAGAAACCACGCTGTCATGTCTCCACAGAAAAGCTTCATACAAGCCAAAAAACTCTTATTCACACCAAAATTGTATTAATTTGTTTTACAATGTGATATTTGCTATGGTCGATGATTTACACGAAAATATGCCGGAGTACTCAAGAAGAGAAAACCCAGAGAGGGAAAGAAGCATGGAACGAACTCTTAAGATTTCTATGGAAGTTCTAATACAAGTGTATCTGCATTTCCTTAAGCTCATATCAGAAAGTCCAAGCTTTAGGACGTTTTTGTTGGGAACACTGAGGAGAATGGAGATGTGATGATGGCCAAATTGGGAGTATATGGTGAATATAAATTGCCAAAAGGCACTGGGGACTAGTCCTTAGATACATACTATACAGTTCTTTGTTACGATCTCTGTATCATGTTATTCTTCTTTCTTCAGCATGCAAGTAGTACACTTCTACAAATTCTTTCCATTTCCCGGGCCTCTTAAAGCTGAAACTCGATAATCTTTTCATAGTAGTGAAGAGAGTCAAGCCAAGAAGATGGCTTCAACAATTATACAATAACTTGTAAAATTTATGTAATGAATTCAGAGAAATACACAATGAAGATCATGATATATACAATAAACCAATATGCAAACTTCAGTATAAAGCTGGGAAAAGCAAATTATAAGACAACTTGTTGCTAATATTCTGATACCAATCAATCTTAATCTTGGTACATACACATGGATCTTGCATTGCAATTCCACATTTTTTTGGCTTAAATATTGAACTACACAAATTATTCCTGCAAAACTGTTCTAAACTTTCTCAACTCTGTAAATTACAGGAGAAAGTGGAACGTCGAATTGAGAAATAAGCTAATTGTACATTATTGCAACCAAATATGGTCATCTTCTCATCTGAATTCAAGGTTGCGGATGATCGGCTACTTTCCAATGAAGTGAAGCTGTGTAGCAGGATGAAATACCAATACCTGCTCTTCCCTGTCATCTTGTAAGAGATGGAGTTTTACTTTAATGGCACCAGTTCAAAAGGCCAATGTATGAGAAATCACCATATCAAGGCCATCCAGTGCCTGAGGAAAACATCAGAAGCATGCCTTTCTGATTTAACAAGACCTATTTATACTTAACTGGCGAAAAATGATTAGCTCAAGTCCCGTTACTCTTCAAATGCATGTGTACATATTTTCTCTAGCAGCAACGACCAGTCTTCGCCTAGTTGCTGAGGATTCAACTCCATGGCAACCCTAAAATCCTGCAAGGAAATGGGGCTGTGGGTTCTCTGTTCTTGAAAATCCAAAGGCCGACCACTAATTTGCATCTGCTGTTGATGACCTGGTCTGACACTATTAACAAGCTTCATATAAGCCCGGTGTTTATAGATATTACTTTTTGTTAGATCATGCCCAGACCTAGCACCAACAAGTTCAATGCAAGACCTGATTAAAGTTTTCATGTAACAATCCAAACCATGGTTCAGTATGTTGGAACAGTCTATTGACACCCCTTCGAGACCTTGTGCGGCAACAATCTGCTCCATTCTTTCCCTTAATGTTAGATTGTCTAACAAAGCACCATTGTTATAAGTGCTAAAATGTCTACTGCTACTTGAAAGAGGCAGAGCTTTGCGGCCCCCACCAATGCTGACTGGGCATAGAGGAATCCCAAGTGGAGCTCTAAGCAGTTTCTTTGCATTGACCTCTTTCCCTTCATCTCTTACAAGCAATTCAGTAGAGTCATTGTTATGTACAGAAACAGGACCATTTGATGATATCTTTATCGTTTCATTCCCTTCTTGCCGCATGAGTTCTTGACGATGCTGCATTGGCCTCCCATCAAGTGGATTCAGGTTCCCATTATCCAAGATGACATTGAAATCACTCGACTGTGTAGCAGTCGAGTGCTGAGATGCAAAACTTGTTTCATCATTTGGTCCAAGTGCACTACGACGTTCTCCAGTCCTCCGATCACGGGACCCAGTCCTAGCTTTTTTGGGTGAGACGGGTAAAATGTCACCTCCATATGCTGAACCTGGCAAACCAGAAGCCTGGTTCATGGTGGATTGGGGTTTATTTTGATGATAACCATCAGTTGAAATCTCCTTGATATTAACTTGTGTACCGTGCTTCACAACATCATTGTAAGTTGCCTGTGGTGGGACTTTTGCACTACAAGCATTTTTCAGTATTGATCGAATAAACAGATTGTGCAGTGGAATATTCTCCCGCCCAAGAATTCTAAGACAAAGCTTATTGAACTCTACCTTACTCAACTTCAAACTGAAGAAGCTATTCAAGTAATGAAAATACTGCTTGGACATCTCCGGCCCAAGTTTCCTCACAATCTGAACTTTAAACTCAGTAATATTGATCCGCGAATGATGATTTGGTGGTTGCATCTCTCTGGCTCTTTCAACACTCAAAATCCATGTAAAAGAAGCACTCTTCAAGACAACAATGATAGAGATCCTCAAATTAAATTAGTATTTTTCGGTTCCAATTCCAAAAACCCATCTTCCAAACAACATTTAATCCTTCTGATAACAACCCTAACGATGTCAAACCAAAACCCATCTCCAAAAACTCAATCCTTACACAAAATACTTGGCCAAGAGATCTCAAATTTTCAATTAAATTAACTCTCCCTCCAAAAACCCAATCCAAAAAACGTCCAAACTTTCAACACTATGCCCAAAACCACAACTAAAATACAAAAACCCTTGCCTTTAAATGAACTTCATAAACCCATTAAAGATACCTCCCTGTAACTCCAAGTAAGCCCGCCACAGTTCATGTATTTCCACAAAATTCCGCAATAAACCAAATTCCAATTTTTCAATAAAAGTTTCAAGCTTGAATTCTCAACTTCAAGTTCAGGTTTTCATTCACAGAATTCAAACTTGAATGAAGAAAATGGATCATAAAAGAACAGAAGTTTCAAACAATGAAGAAAAATATCATTTCACAGAGGAGAAAATTATTGGGCTGACCTTATTGAAGCTCCCGATTCGATTCAGCCAAATAACAATCACAAAAAAACTCAGCTATTATTTCCTTGAATTCTCGCTTGTTTCTTGAAACCCGTGTAGCTTCTTCAATTTGCTCCTTTACCTTTCAAATTTTACTTGCATTTTTAAATTTCTTCTTTTTCCCTTCAATTTTATTTTCTGAATCAGAAAATTGAAGCCACTTTTCTTTGTTTTCTCTTACTGATCGCTCTAATTCGGTCTCCCCTCTTTCTGGGTTGTGTGATAACAAGAATACTGTTTTTGTATTATTTAGACAGAATGTATAACGTTTAATATTGTACAATGTGGTTGAATGTTTGTACGTTGATTTGGTAGGACGAAGATTAGTTTGGAATTAGTAATTTCTATTCATAGAAGGTCTAAGTTATATCACGCGAGGAAATAGTAGGAAATAACCTTTTCATTCTTGCATAATTCCACAATGACCTTTGACTAACAAATAAAATAAAAAATAAATAAAAAATACTAAAAATATAACTTTTGTTGGAAAAAGTCCAAAACACCCTAACTTTATCAAAGGATCTCACTCAAAGATATGGGCCGGCTGTCACTTGGGCCACATACGGCCCAGATCACTAAATTTCTGGGCCGGCTATATATATATTTTTTTATTTTTTAATAATTTAATATAATAAATGGTATAATAAATTAATATTTATATAATTAAATATTTTACTTAATTTAATAAAAGTAATATAATTAAATATTTTACCCATTTCATTAAAATTAATATAATTACATAAATAATTTACGTAATTCAATAATTAAATATTTTACTTAATTTAATAAATCGAATATGAAATAAATATTTATAGAATCAAATATTTGACATAATTGGAAAAAATTATATAATTAAATAATTAATTTTAATATGATAACTACTAATATCATTAAATAAATCATTTTAATTATTAAATATTATATTTTAACATATTAGCAACTTCTTCTTTTTTTCCTTTAAATATTATTAATAATTGAATAAATCGAATATGAAATAAATATTTATAGAATTTAATATTTTACGTAACCGAAATTTTCCTATATAATCCAATAATTAATTTTAATTTGATAATTACTAATATCATTAAATAAATCATTTTAATTATTAATTATTATCTTTTAACGTATTAACAACATCTTTTTTTTTTTTTTGCTTTAAAATTTATTAATAATTGAATAAATCGAATATGAAATAAATATTTATAGAATTAAATATTTGACGTAATCTAAAAAAATTTATATAATTAAATAATTAATTTTAATTTGATAATTACTAATATTGTTAAATAAATCATTTTAATTATTAAATACTATATGTTAACATTTTAGCAACTTTTTTTTCCTTTAAATTTTATTAATAATTGAATAAATCGAATATGAAATAAATATTTATAGAATTTAATATTTTACGTAATCGAAATTTTTCTATATAATCCAATAATTAATTTTAATTTGATAATTACTAATATCATTAAATAAAAAATTTTAATTATTAATTATTATCTTTTAACGTATTAGCAACTTCTATTTTTTTTTTTTTTTTTGCTTTAAAATTTATTAATAATTGAATAAATCGAATATGAAATAAATATTTATAGAATTAAATATTTGACATAATCTAAAAAAATTTATATAATTAAATAATTAATTTTAATTTTAATTTGATAATTACTAGTATTATTAAATAAATCATTTTAATTATTAAATATTATATGTTAACATTTTAGCAACTTTTTTTTCCTTTAAATTTTATTAATAATTGAATAAATCGAATATGAAATAAATATTTATAGAATTAAATATTTTACGTAATCAGAAAAATTTATATAATTAAATAATTAATTTTAATAATTAAATATTATCATTTAACCTATTAGCAACTTCTTATTTTTTCTTTAAATGTTATTAATAATTGAATAAATCGAATATGAAATAAATATTTATACAATTAAATATTTTACGTAATCGAATCTAATCTTTCATTTTTCAAATGTAAACTAATCTTTTATTTTTCAAAATGTAATTGTTTTTTACTCAATTTAAAAAATTCTGTTTGTTTTAATTTTGATATAAAAAACGAAAGATTAGTTTACAAATTATATTTAATTAAAGAATTTTAAATTAATTAAAATATTAAAGGGAAAAAAATAAGAATTTGTTAACACATTAAAAAATAATATTTCATTTTCGTAATTATCAATTTAAAATTATTTATTTCACTTTTTATATCAAAATTGAAACAAAAGGAATTTTTTTTTAAATTACGTAAACAATCTATATTTATTTAATTACATTTGAAAAATAAAAGATTAGTTTACAAATTATATTTAATTAAAGAATTTTAAAATAATTAAAATATTGAAAGGGAAAAAAAAATTGCTAACACATTAAAAAATAATATTTCATTTTCGTAATTATCAATTTAAAATTATTTATTTCATTTTTTATACAAAAATTAAAACAAAATGAAATTTTTAAATTAAGTAAACAATATATATTTATTTAATTATATTTGAAAAATGAAAGATTAGTTTACAAATTATATTTAATTAAAGAATTTTATATTAATGAAAATATTAAAAGGAAAAAAAATAAGAATTTGTTAACACATTAAAAAATAATATTTTATTTTCATAATTATCAATTTAAAATTATTTATTTCATTTTTTATACAAAAATTAAAACAAAATGAAAATTTTAAATTAAGTAAACAATATATATTATTTTTTAACATGTTAGCAAATTCTTATTCTTATTCTTATTTTTTTAAATATTTTTATTAGCAAATTTCTATCTTACGCATTGTACATATTCACTAAAGTGACGCAAATCAGTGTCATTTACGTTTTGTTCAACTTAAACAAATAATTCACTTTAATATCAAACGTAACGTTCATATGTTGAATTGAAAATGTCAAATGATCTTTGAATTGAATTTTTAGTACCATATCTTATCGAGATGAATCAACGTTTAGCTTGTTCTATATATCAAGGTACTCAAAAGTTGTGTCGAAACTCACAATGAAGATTCGAGCATGTTAAGGGTCAAATAGATATAACTAAAGATCAAAAGGAGTGAAAACAAATCAATTTTCCACCGTAAAAGGATGTCCAAATTTTTGGTTGGAGATTGAAATTCATTTTTGGCATAGTAAACGTTCGAATTGAAAAAAAGCTATTTCTAGCAAAGTTGTAGCATTTTGAATTATCTTTCCAACGCCTTTTAAATCGGCTTAATTGGATATCGGAAACAAAAGTTATGATAAAAATACTCAAACAGCCTCAGCTTAAGGCTGTTAACAGCCGAAATTTCAGCTGTTAACAGCCGAAATATAGGCTGTTAACAGCCGAAATCTCGACTGTTAACAGCCGAAATATAGGCTGTTAACTAAAAATCTCGATCATATCAAATAAATCTCGATAATGGTGAGATTTACTGTTAATCACCGATTTTTCGGCCATTAACATCCGAATTTTCAGCTGTTTGTGCTTATTATTTTTTCGTAATAGTAGTTTTATTTGTTAACTAAAAGGGTAGTATTGTCTTTTTAACACAAACATGTTTTGTAATTGTTTTAGTCACTTAAGGGTGTTTTTGTCTTTTTATAGCAAATGGGTCATTTTGGGATTATTGTCAATTGAAAAAGTCAAAATGGAATTAGGGACCTTTGACTAGGTCATTTTGACAAGTACCCCTATATCACGCGCAATCTCATTGGAGAATAATAAGTAACTTGTTTGATCACTGAACTTTACCGGGCTTGCAAACATATTAATTAAGGATTTTCTATTCTACTTCGGGCAATTTATACTAACAAAAGTTTTGAGAGGGAAAAATAATCTCTCAAAAATTATAGATTTTTGCCCTAAAAAGTGTATAGCATCAATTGAATTCTTAAATTGTTCTTTCCAGATGGTCGGGGGAGCATGTTGACAACCATTACCATTTTGTGATTGCATATGGACCTTATTCACCTTTTTTTTTTTTGGTTAATCGTCCATGACTCCCTTAGGTGCATGTGGATCACACATAACTTGCCTTGGGATTCGAATAATTGCCAATTTATGCTCAACGGTTGTGATTATCACTGACCTACTTAAACTATTAGTATCTCATGTTAGAATCTATAAATATATCATTACTCCAATTGACCTCCTTCATCTTGCTGTCTCACTTTTCTCAAACAAGTTTTCTAATTTTTATCTAATTATTCTTGCATCTTCATCTAGCATTTTTCATTTCCTCCCATATTGATTCTCGGAGTGCGTATGTCGATTTCAATTCCAAGGGTTTCAATTTTCGTAGGTGATACTTCGGTACCTCTTCTTCTTCTTATTCAGTAGAGATTTTATATTTTGATGTGCTCCCCTAAAGATTTTTTGATCCATTCGGGTATATACATTAACCTGGGGCTTTAAGGCCAAGCAAGAAACTTTTAATCTGAGGTTGGGACACACAATGTGGCAGGTGAAACCTCTAATGCATAGGTTGACCCTAACAAAAACACAAGGAATGTTTTTAAGGATTTAGGAGTCTCCAACAATCTTTTTGAACAGGACTTGGTCGACATTAGGACCCATTTCAACATCCCTAATAACAGAGCTTTTATATTCTGGGCCATTTCAAATGGTAGATTGCACGTCCACAAGCTATATAGCCATTTATAAGCATTCGATGGATATGGGACTTAAAGTCCCTTTCCATCCCTTTTTTTGAGAAATTCTTTCTTCATTACATATGACCTATGGACTCAATTGTTTGGGTCATTTTTGTTATGGAGTTTCGTAGGCTTACCGAGAAAAATTATCCCTAATATCTTTCATTCATTATATCATCCCATGTCGTTGGGAAATATTGTGAACCCACAGAAGGGATATTATTACTTTTCTCCTCGCTTCTTTATAGCCTGTCCCGGTTTGGTAATCCCCTTGCTCAAGTGGCTTCTTCGAATGAGGGCTTCTTTTTTTTTTTTTTTTTTTTAATTCGAGGTAACTGAGAGTTTCAACTCAATGATTATTTTCTTATCGTCAACATGCCTATCACTTATGGTAAGTTTGTGAACGTCACTTTGCTGCTTATCTTTGTTATTTGATTTTTTTTCTCTAATGGTGATGATGCATTGTAGATGATCCACGTTTTGTAGTTTACAGTCATATTTTCGAAGAGCTTTGTGGCATATTGACCCCAATTTTTCGTTTGCCTTTTGAAACTCGAGAAGCTAGGATGTTGCTCCATCCCTTTAATTCCGACTTTTATAACCTTGGTGTTCAAACTACCTTTGGTAAATTGATTCAATAGTTTTTTCGCTTTTTGATCATGAGCATTTAGCTGGATATTTTTGTCCTTCTATTTTTTGTTCTAACCTCCCATTTTTCGTGTTTTCAGTATGGGTAGACTTTGATACGAACCCTCCTAAGCATTAGACAATATCTCCGCCAGTGGATTTGGACTCCGGTGAACATGTAGGGGCTAGCTCTATTGCTGTCGAGAGCTCGACTATCAAACCTTTTTCTCCATGAGGATTCGGGGACTGCAATCTTTTGCTGTCGAGGTTTTGGTTTCAGGGTTATCATCCTTAGAAACTACATCTTCTACATCTCTCATTCGTGCTCCAATATTTTCTTCCTTACTTGACTTTGAGTCTTTGCTTGGTTCTCGCCGCCATGATGAGCTAGCCACATGAATTTTGTCCTACTTTCCTTATTTCGTTGCTAAAATGGTTAGGTCATGCTATGCAAATTTTAATCTATCCTGGGAGAAATTGTCTAACGATCTTACTCTCATACAAAGAAGAGAGATGATTGACACTTATTTATCTTGAGCTACGATATTATTTCAAGACCAGCAAGCAGAGCATAATCTTTGTATAAACCAATTTAATAGTTTAACCTAAAGAGTACAATCTTTGGAGAAAGAATGTGACATGCATCATGCAAACCCATGTGACTGAGGAGGATAAGCTAAAATAAAGGGGTATGTGTCGAAGAACTGAGGACTATGCAAAGGTCAGAGCTACTATCCTTGCATTCAGAAGATTGGCCTCAAAGTTAACACAAACTCAATTGGATAACATAGACTACTTCCCAACAGAAGGATTGTGAAATCGACACACTAAATGAAGTGATTCAGTCAGTTAAAATTGGTTACCTTCTTGTGGTGAAAGAAAATGCCCAGGTAGAGGATGGACTGGCTTTGTTCCATTAAAGGTTAGAAAGTAGCAAGGCTAAGCTTTCTATTGTGGAGTCTGCAGTTGTTGGAGGAAGGCTTATGAGGCTAATCTTTTTAAAGAATCCAGGCAGGAAGGGAAAAATAGAGTTCTCACTATTATTAGGAAATTTCATCCTGAATGGAACATGGATTTTCTAGAGGTTTGCGAAGAGGATGTCAGGGATACCTAACCTTCTAAAATTTCCCTATTAGCCTGAGTTCATTTTTCCCCCTTTTGTTGAGATTTACTGGCTCAAGGATTTTGATATTATTCATCTGCATAAAGTTAAGGCTAGGGCTGTATTAGCAGACATTTCTGGCCATTGATCGCCTTTTAAGCCATTTAATTCAATCTAGATGAGTGTATTTGGCTTTATTAGGTTTTCTTACTATTTTTTTTTTCTATTTTACTTTTTTACATGGGTTTGTGTTACGTATTCACTTGCTTTGATTTTGTACTACTATTGCCTTACATGTTTGTTAGTTCGGGCCGAAGGCCACACTTCGCATAATTTTTGGAATTACGAAGGAATGGATTTCAATCCCATTTCCCGTGGCCGAATAACTTTTGCCTTCAAATCATTTTGCTGGCGGTATCAACCTCACCTTTACTTATAACTTTCTCGGTGGAAAGAATCTCACCTTGGGAACTCGAAATCTTGGCAGGATTAACCTTGCCAATAATTAGAATATCATGGTGGGCAGAAAAAGGCTCGCCTTTCAAACTTTCCTTTTCAAAATTGCTGGGCCATGTTTCAGGCCCATCTTTGATGTTACAATGCTTTCCATAGTACTTGTAAAACTATATTTACTGGCAAATAGGTTTTTCAACCTACCTTTCATAGCATTGAATGCTTTTTTTTTTTGTCTGAAGATTTTCAAGCATGTTTTCTTCAACAACCAGTATAGTGTTAGCAAGCAAAGCCTTTAGGGCCACTTTCCTTAAAACGACGAAATAGTATTCACGCGTGAGGGCTTGATCTCCTTTGACCATAACCACCCCTTCAGAGTTTCAAATTTGAGACATAGGTGATGGATAGAGGTTACATCTTTGAGCTATTTTAAAGAGGGCCTTCCAAGGATCCCTTGTAATGCGGACCTATTATCCATGATTAAGAAGTCCTTTTATTCGCTGAAAATACAATTGGTTCATCACTTATTTTCACTGCTAATGTAATCTGTCCTATTGGGATTAGAGCATCTCCAAGGATGATCAATCTACATTTGGTTAAAAGCACTTTCAAATAATATATTGACAGAACTGCCATTATCCACCAACTTGTTGCCTATGCCATTTTAAGCTATTATAGCTCGCACCACTACTACATCACAATGGGGATATATAACTTACTACTCGTCATTGTTATTGAAAATTGTTTGAAGAGAAGCAAATTTGGGATTACCACGGATCCAAAAATTTCCCAATGTAGCCTTTTTAGCATCTTGAACATGATTCTTCATCGTATTCTATTCTCTACTAACATAGGGACCTCCAATGATTGTATGGATCTCTCTTTACTTAAGGTCGAGTGCTGGTTACTTGTTAGTGCCCTGGAAGAGTCTGTATACTTTAGCTTACCTCTGAGTCCTTGTCATCTGGTACTTGAGTATGGGGACTTCTAACTGTTAGATCCCTCATGTACCTTACATTGTTGATCTTACAACTTCACCATCCTTATGACCTCATAGCATTCATCCATATCATGGTCCCTACTTCAATGAATTTTAGAATATTTTACCTTACAATTATGAGGGGATGGATGTACTTTACTTGCCACATGAAAAGGGGTTGGATTTTTATTGTAGACATCTCGCCGAAGGAAGTCCATAAGTAATCTATTTTATAAGGTGTCCATCGCCTTCTCGTCTGAAATCGTTTCACACGCAATCAATTATGTGCTGAAATGTGCGAATGAACTCTCCTTCCTCATGCCGCATGACGCTAAGCCTCATGGCTATGGCTTGTCCTATTCGTCTTTATGCGAATGCCCCTTATATGGCTTGCTTTAGCTATGGCCAGCTAGGTTTGAACATAATGGCAATTTACTGTACCACTACTTGGCAGATCCATCTAAAGTGAGATGGAAACCTTAACATTTAATGGCAGGACTGGCCTTCTTTAATTGCATTTGTGTCTATACACATACAAATGGTACATCGGATCTCCATTGTCGCTGTATTTATCTAACATCGGATGGGTGAACTTGTCCAGGATCAGCTATCCTTGATTTTCCTAGAGAATGGGATGTGTTCATCATCGTCATCCTGCTCTTACAGCTTAGTAGGCCGCTCTTCATATTCATCATTTTGAGGAGTATTGTAGGAGGTGTTGAAGAGGCTTTCAACTTGTTAGCCATCATGTCAGCTATTTCTTGGATCCTGAGAGGTGACTTCTTCTGGAAACCTCTCTTTAGTAGGCATATTCTTGAGATGCCACTTGAGCGGCCTTTTTGGTGTGCTATCATAAGTTTTCAATGCCTATACACTGGTGTTGTGATGGAAAGCACTATTGGCAAGATTTGTTTCATTCTCTTCCAACTTCCTTGGTATGCCTGTTTTTGTATTATTTTCTAGTTTCGCTCAAGAGAATCATTATTTGCGGTTAGCACTTTCAAACTTTCTACCATCTCTTGGATAGTTTTTGCAGTAGATTTTTCTGTAAGCAACAACTCCGTGTTGGTAAAATGTGAGCCTGTGCTTCTACCGATGTTTCCTTTATCGCTTAGGATTGACATCACTATTTGGTGGACAGTCACCGTCCTCTCTGACTTTTACCTTTGATGACTTTACCTTTTCCAATTTCTCTTCAACTGGACTCATGATCCTGAATTTTAAAAGAATTCGGACTTTTTTCAGACGTGATCAGATTTAGTGGTTACTTTGCTCAAGTTTCCCAAAAACAATGCCAATTTGTTGATGATACAAATTGAACTAAAGGATTTTATTAATGAAAAATAATTAAAATCGAAGATCAATGTAAACACAATCTATAAATCCTCACCTAACTATGGTTTTTACCTTATAAATTCACTGGTTTAAATACTTCAACTTGAACTGACAACCCGTTGCCAGCCTAGATATGGGAAATGGTTTGTGACCTTTATGCAAACCTTCTTCTTTTTTGTTTTCTTCGCATCATTTTATACTTCGTCGACAATCTGCATATGCTTGCGGATTGCACTTGGGAGGTTAACACGTGTTATATAAGTGTGGTAAAAGTTTGGGAATGGATGTGATTAAGGGTTAGAAAAAAATGAAAGAAAGTAAACTAGACATAAACAAAACTCAAGAACAGATTCTGTCCCTAGTTTGCATAGTATCAAACTTTAAGCGTTCACTAGTAACCTCTAAAGCTTGAAACATTGATTTGAATGAGTGTTAGGTCATTAGTGATACAATTAGATTATGTTTACATTCACCGGAATAGAAAAATAGTGGGACTTATGGTGTTGTTTTGGAATGCAGTTGATAACTTCTAATGTTATCAAGATTATTTTTGGCATTAAAGGCCGCAGTACGAGATTGTGCATGTGTTAAGCTTATAAATTCGATGACCGTGTTGATATTAGATAATAATACATTTTATCTATGACTTTTAAGTAAAAAGAGACTTGACTTACACCTAGTACAAAGCACAAACACAAAGGCAAAAGGTAAGTAAAAAATTATTTACAACGAAGATATAAAAACATAGTATTGGTTCAAATATTTTCTATTGATCATTGTCGCAAATTTTATATTATATTGATAATGAACTTATTGTATACTGTATGTTGTCTATGACATGAGGATGGTCTACTAGACCGTGTTGATGTCATACTGGGCATTTGATTATTGATATCAATATTGCACAGAGCGCAATTCGGTGCATAGTAGGTGGGTCAAGGGTCCCGCGACTGAAATATTTCAAATGAAATTATCTCGAGCTTACATTGATGAATATGATGCATTTCCTGCATGATATTTTCAAAGGAAAATGAATGGACACATATTTATATTCATGACATGTAGTGGTGTCAATCGAGCCGAGCGGCTCGTCGGCTCGACCGCTCGACTCGTACTGTTCACACCCACGAGCAGTTCGGACTCGTTAAAAAGTGAGCACGAGCACGAGCCGAGCGGGCTGACTCGCTAGATGAGCCGAGCTCGCTTGGCTCGTCACTTTTCACGAGTGGCTCGGCGAGCGGCTGAAACGATTAAAAAAAATATTAAGACAAGTGACCAGAACGGTCACTGAAAGTTCAGTGACCGTTTGGTCACCAATTTGAAATTTTTTTTTTCTACTTTTCTAGTTTTCTTCTCATATAAATACCCAACCCATTACAATATTTTTTTCCCACCAAACTTTCATTTTCTACTCTCTACTCTCTACAATTTACAAATCATTATCAACAATATCATTCATTTATTCTATAATTCTCTTCTACATTTTTTTACATTATTATCTTAATTTTACAACCCATTTTATACACTAGTATATAATCTTCATTCACTTCTCAATTCTACATTTCTACATTCTATTTCTACAATTCACAAATGGATCTACGAGCATTTGTTGAAAACTTGTTCGGTATGGAAGGCGAAACAGCTGTCTAAAATCAATTTGGGAATGAATTTGCCGGTCTCAATGAATTACCAATTCCAGAAGACATTGAAGATTTCGATGTTCGTAAAGGTAGTAATCCCGATCCAATTGATTTGGATGACATTGATGTTGATCCTAGTGTTCCTATTGATTTGGAACAAGATGAAGAACCTGCATTAAATATTCCTGATGCAAGAGGAAAGTGAAAGGGGAAGAAGCAGGCAAAATGTTGGGACCATTTCAAATTGGTTAAGACTAGTCGTGTGATCGATGGACTTCCAGAAACCAAAACAGTATGTAAATACTGTCAACAACGACTGGTATGGCAAAAAGGCATTGGAACCACTCACCTCAACCGTCACTACAAAACATGTGCGGCCAAACATGGGCTTCTTGAACGTGGTCAAATGTAACTACAGTTTGGTTCTAGTAGCGCCGGTGTTACTACTACGCCACTTTCTACGTAGATGTATTCGGAGGAGGAAGCTCGAACGGGAATGGTGAAGTTCGTTGCTGCGGCGGAGCGCTACTAGCAATAGTGGACAACCAATATTTCGTAAATTACGTCAAACAATATCTTCAACCAAGATACGTTGGGGTAAGTCGAAATACTCTTCGTTCTAATACAATTGAATATTTTCTTAATGCAAAGAAATTATTGATTGCAGATTTAGAAAAATACAGGGGTGTGATATCTTTAACTTCGGATTTGTGGGAAGGGATTAATAAGAGAGGTTATATAGCTGCAACTGCACACTATATAGACCTATTTTGGGTTATGCATAAAAAAATTATTGCTTTTAAAATTGTTGAGTATCCTCATAACGCTCAAACTATATTTAATGCTATTATGTTAATAATTAGAAAATATAAATGCGAGAGTAAAATTCGTTCTTTTACTTTTGACAATACTTCCGTAAATAAAGTTGTTATCGATAAATTGCATAGAGTACTTCAACCCGATTTTGGTGGTTATTTATTTCATATTCGATGTGTGTGCCATATTTTTAATTTAATTGTACAAGACGGTTTAAAACATGTGAATGACGAAATTAGTCGAATTATGAATGCACTTATGTATATCACGATTACACCTAGTAGAAAACAAGTATTTGAAGAATTTTGTGAACAAGTTAGGAACGAGCATACAAAAACTTTTATAACTGACGTAGGTCATAGATGGAATTCAACTTACTGATTATTAAAATCCTGTGAAGGTTTTAAACCGTTTATCACTGAATTTTATAACAGTAGGCATACTAGAGACGAAGACGATAATATCTTAAATGAATCCGATTGGATTACAGTTTTTAAAATTAAGAAATTTTTGGAAAGTTTTTATACGTCTACGAATATATTGTTTGGTGTTTATTATCCCACTAGTTGCATGGTTCTTGAACGTCTTTATATAACTGTTAGGACTTTTAAGAGATATCAAAATGACCCTAATTTTCATGCGGTTATATATGTCATGGAATTAAAATTTAGAAAATATTGGGAAGAATTACCTGTGTTATTTCCTTTAGCATGCGTCATGGACCCCCCGATATAATTTATCGGGTACTAAATTTATAATTGACCAAATTTCAAATGCTTTAACTTTTAATATGCCTATCTCTTATAGGAATTTGAAACAAACGTTAACTGAAATGTATGAATTATATGCTTCATGAATAGGTACACAAATTACTAGTGTACCTACTACTCCTCCCACTAATATAAACAACGACGACACTGAAGTAATTAATTTATTAGAAAACATAGACTCAATTAGATATGATTCAACTGCATATGCATATGGTTCATCTAGTAGTAGTAGTAGTAGTTTGTCTTCCACTGCATGTACTCAAACTTCGAGTTCTAGACCAAATGCGTTGCCATCTGAATTAATTGATTACTTTCGTTATACTATGCCTAATAACAAATTAGTTAAGAAAAGTGAAGAAGATGTCATTGAATTCTAGTGAAATAACGAACGTCGATCGTCAATAGTTTCTGCAATTGCAAAAGACATATTAACACCTCCGGTTACCACTATAGTTTCGGAGTCTGCTTCTAGTGCAGAGAAGAGGGTTCTCTCTGATATTCGAAATCGACTAAAAGAAGATATTTTGGAAGCGTTAATATGCGTGAAGGACTGAGAAGATGCTAATTATCGAATTCAACATAAATATACCCAAATTGCATGTAATCAAGTAAGTGATATTTAATTTCACTACATTCATTACAAAATTTTATTTTCATACATTTATAATTTTTTTAAAAAATTGTACACGTAACAAGTTATTCGTGTACAATTTTAACTCCGCCTACTAGAAATTGAAGTAGCCAGTCCCAAACTCGGATAAAAGAGAAGGGTTTATCTTTTTTTTTTTAAATAAAAATGTTTTAAAAAAATGTATATTTACTGTTTTAAAAATTATAAATGTTTTGACGAACCCCGATAAATGTTTTGGAAAATGTATATTTAAAAGAAAATAGAAAATTTGCATATATATATTTTTTGAATTTAAGATTTAGTTGTAGTAGCGTTAAAAAAAAAATGATGAGCCGGCGAGCCGAGCAGCTCGTCTTGGGCGAGCTCGTCCAAAACGAAACGAGCCGGGCTCGTGCGAGTATGGGCCGAGCCGGCTCAGTTCTGCCCGTTGACACCACTAATGACATGCATGATTTTTACTTATTGGGCGCTTATGTAGTTTTTTCGTTGTAGGTGAGTTTGGTGAACTCGAAAGTCCATAAATGATATGGCTAGCTGTTAAAGCACTTGAAGGATTTCGAGGGTCGATGTATGATAAGTGCGTTTTTATACACTTATTTTACTGTCAAAATATGAAAAATTGTTGGTTAATATGTTGGAATATGACGTAATTCTATGCAATTTATGTTTTGTAGGACAACATGATGAATGCAGGGAAATTGGGAAAAAATATGAAAAAATGGACCAAAATGAAAGAAAATGAAAGTTTAGAGACTAAATCGCAAATATCCAAAAGTTGGTTCGGAAAGCTAAATGGGGTTTTGAAAGAGTTGGAAGCTAATTGTTTGAAGATAATATGCTTTGGATGAAGAATTGGAGAAAAGAATGCAAAAATATCGAAAGTGGCAAAATTCAAAGTTTGAGGATCAAGTTGCAAATACTGAATAGTTGATTCAGACCACAAGAAGATACTTTGAGGATTTTTAGGAGACAACTTGATGTAATTAGAACTAAAAAAGGAATGTAATATTATCAAAATCAATTTCCAATTCGCACAAAACATATTTCAAATTTTTAGCCGAAAATTGAGACCAATTTTTGGCATAGTAAACATCTGAATTGCAAGAAATATATTTCTGTCAAAGTTTTATTCCTTTGAGTTATCATTTCAACTCAATTTGAATAGCCTAAATTGGATATTGGGAGAGAAAGTTATGACCAAAATACTGACTGCTGTGCATAGACAAAAAATTCGCTCGTGAATGTCACTTTTCTTATTTGATTGGAACTCTTTTGTAAACCTATTTGGACGTGATTTTCATCCAATTTTCAATTCCTACAAATACCTAACAGTAGAAAACATATTGGGAACACCTCCATATACTCTTCTCTCATCTTTTGGCTCAAGAACTCCATAAAAAAATAAACAATTTGGTCAAGCAAGTGGGGAACTCATTGGATGTGGTGATTTCACGTCTTTTATTTATGTAATTTGTTATTTTTCTTGTTAAACAATTCTACGATTAGATTTTCTTTTCATAAATTTATTTTGAAATTGTTTTAATTCTTATTAGATTTTTCTTAGACATTAGTCATGTTTTTTCTATCGAACGATCGAAATACTTGTTGAATTTCAATTTTACTTATTTTATTGGTATGATTATTTACTGTCTAATACTTGATGTATATGGTTGATTTATAATCCGATTTCAATAAATAATTGTGAAAAATTGTTAGAGAAAATCAAGATTCTATGGTTACATTTGAATTAAATTGGTTTTTTAACGACAAATCTTCCGATCAGAGTGATGGGATGTAAATCTCTAATTGAGTTATAAAAAATAAATAATTGACGTTGAATGATCCAATCCAATTGAGGGAATTCCGACGCTTCACTGTTTTAATTCATTGATTTTAATTTCATTACTTGATCCATTGATATTTAAATTTTATTTTAAAAAATCATTTTCAAATAATTCATGAAAAATCCTAATTTGTTGAACCCTTGAGTACTTTTTTTTTTATCTCTATGTGGAATCGACACCCCAAAGATGTGCTACAATTACATCGTTATTTTTTTAGCGTAATCAATGTACATGGATAATGACCCATAAGATTTTTTTGTGGATTGTTGTTTTGGTCTTATAGTCTTTTATATTATATTTTTTAGAATCCTGTATTGTATATATTAATAAATACTTATGTATTCTTAATTAATATAATTATGGTCATATAACTCTTTTATCTTGATATGCTTACAGGTGATAACGAGTCTAATGACATAATGTTATGTGGCATTCTATCAAGTTGTATGAACAAAATCCCTGTACATACAACAAAGTCCTTTCATTTGTGTACCTATTAATGAGAATCTCATCATGTGCATTTTTTTTTTCAAATACCAATAGTGTGGCTTATTTTATATCATAAAAATCGAGAATACACATAAAGGAAGGGGACATAGAACTGACCTCCAGTAAGTGAAAAAAACTACAAATGTTTGAACTGAAAAGCAAGTGACATTAAATGAAATGAAATGCAAGTGACATTAAATGAAACGTGAACAAAAACTAGTGAAGACTCCTCGGGGGTACTCTCAAGGGTAAATCTTTGGGTGGTAGGACATAGACATCGACTTGGTCATGCGTCTGGTCTAAAACATTTCTGGGTCATAGTAGTCTGCGTAATCGGGCTCGCTTACTGGAGAGGGGTCTCGCCTGGGGGAAGGGGCCCGCCTAGTGAATATTGTTGCCCGAGTGATGACGCACTGAAGGTCGGGCAAAAAGCAAGTGCTTCTGATCTCATGGTGTTCTTCACATGTGCGTCTGATCTTTTGCTGGTCTGTGCTTCAACATTTGAAGTATGTGAGATTCACATCATGTGCATTTCACTATCCCAATTCTGAGACAGCCATGAAGGACCTCAGGTGGAGACTTGGAAATCCACTAATATCCCACCAAGTATAATTTATGGAAAATTTCGATTTGTATACTTTCTACTCTTTTGTATAATACCTAGTCCATTTTTTTTTGGGTTAAATTGAAGTTTTCAGTGTGAGACATATTGCTTACTCTCATAACAACTTTTCAAACAGTAAATAAGTTTTCTATCTTAATTATTTGGTTTTCTCCATAGTTTTTATCCATTTTTAATGATTTCTACGTAATTCCTTGTATTTTTGTTATTGTTGTTATTCTTTATGTGTTATAGTAGTAAGAAGTGAATCTAGAAATTAACCTAGATTTCCTGCAATCTATATTTAAGTGAATGTTAAATTTAGAGGATCTCAAGGATGAATCTATAAATTTGCGTAGAATTCAAAAATATCTATATGTGATAACTGTAATTTTACACTTATTTATATCATCAAAAGTGGATGTTTGGGAGCATTTTTATTGCATTTATACTTAATTTTTATTTGTATATTGACTGTTTTAGGAGAAATTCGATGTTTTATAGGGAAAATGAGCAAAAAGTAGATGAAAATGACTTAAATCGAGCAAATTATGGAAGATGAAGGACTTCCAACACAATTAGGAAAGGACCTAAGATGCATGGATACGAGAAAATAGAGACCGCAAGGAAAAAAAACTTGCAATTCCTGCAGGTGCATAAATAATGCCATGAAAATAATACCATGAGATGCTACTATTATACATGTGCATAGCTACTATTATGCATGTGTGATTCATGATGTTACCGAACAACAAATATTTTTTCCCATTTTCCAAGTTGGACTCTTTCTTGGAAAGCAATTGAAGCAAGATTTTAGGCTACTATGGAGGTAAATTTCATTAATCTTCATCTTGAAACTTGGAGAAGAGAGGTACAAAGAGAAAAAAAAAATATATAAAATACATAATACTTGTCAAGATTTAGGGCTCAAGATTGAAGATTTCAAGTAAGAAGATAGGGATTTCTTGGAAGATAGACATTAAGATACTTGCCTGCGTTTTGCGCAATCCATTTTAATGATCTAGCAAATAATGCATTTTTAAATATTCAGATTTGAGATAGGGATATTTTGGCTCGTATATAAAAATAGGTTTAACTAGATTGTTAGATAACATATGATTAGTGATTGTCAATCTGAGCATAAATTGTATTAAAAAGATATAAGTTGAGAATTATGATGTATACTAACGGTGAAGTGGAATACCTAGCAAACTCTTCTAGATCAATCTATTTTCTCTTAATTTTCCATTGCATTTAGATGGTTAATAGTAATATAATTACTTAGAATCATAGCTAATCAAGTTCAACTACTAATTCTTTGTTTATTCATTTTTAAGCTCGAAGTTGGGTTTTTCGTTGATACCCAACAAGTCCGGGCTATGATGTTTGTATCGGTAAATGTTTAATTTCATAAACTTCGGCCTAGGATTGAAATAGGTGATTAATACCACGAGATGGGATCCAAAATTAGGAGCTAAACCCAATCACTTGTGATGGCCCATTTGTTGTTACCCTAATTCTTTCCCTAAACCTATATATGGCTTGTATTATTTTCTTGTCAAAAATCGTGGCACACATTGGTTGCTATAGACATAAAAATATGTAGCCACTTTCTTGTTCATTGTGAGCTTTCGCTTGATGTCTTCCTTCCTTCTACTTCTTTGTGAGTTGTAGCTATTGTCACATTCCTTCGTGGGATAATCTTTTGTGGAATGGAGTCCTTTGTGAGCTAGGAAACAAGAGGCAACATAAGTATTTTGGGTTTGATTTTCAACTGCTGGAGTAACCTCGTCGTTGATCAAATTGAGTCTGCGTTGCATCATTATTGAACATCATTTGGGACATTTTGATCGATAATTCATATCAAAGTGAAGCTTTGTACAAAGCAACAGAAAACAAATCGAAAATAGTTGAAATTCACGAACCCGTATCTATCATACCATTTTTCGACCAATCCAAAAGTCAGGTGGAAAAACGGAGACCATATTTCGACTCTAGACGACGAGGTGCACCTTTCTAATCGGCATATAGAGGCAAACATATGGTGGCACGTGACGGCCATGCACAACAACAATGGCCATGCGTGAGTGCACTCGGGGTGAAATCCACTAATGATCTTTGAAGATCGAATCTTCCTGGTTTTTCGACAGACCTATTGGTGGTGTTCGTTTTCTATTGCGAGCAATACATTGATTTTGGATAGTTTTACCCTTGGTTGTTAAGTTACCGATTCTTGTTGCTTCATTGCCGCAGTTGCTAAAAGCTTTAGGGCGAATAGTGATGGTCCAAAAGTTATGAAGTTTGCATCTCTTGTTAAAATTTACGGATCGGCATATGGTCCGCTCGGTATCGTGTTCTTTCTCTATTATTATTGCAGTTAAAGCTATCGTTCGGGGTATCCATTTACTTTTTGCATTAGAGGTCATAATGTAAAGTGATATTAGGTTTGGGGTTATCGAGTGAGGGAACCATTCATTGTTGCTAGACCTAGGTTACTATTTGTTAATTCATGTGCTAAATTCTTCTTGAATTTTATATATCAATTTCTATGTGAACTTAATATATTGTGCTTTAGGTTTTTTTTTTGCATTGATTATTCTGTAAGAATTATCACCTGGACTTTACCCGTTTGACCATCCCTTGATTTAAGATCGCGGATCTCACGAAACTCTGGGAATATAGAACGGTATATATTGTGACATTATAAAAGTTTGATTGGCTATTCAATTGATTCGTGCCTCTACTTTGCCTGTGGTTGTTGTTTGTTTGAACTCTATGTTTTGTGCATTTTTTGGGTAAAAATGAAAACATGTTTTGAGTTGGGTGTTTTTTATGGCAAAGGTGATCTTTTAGCATAGCAACAAAAAATGAAAAGTATTCTTATTCAACAAAAAGTTTCTAAAGCAATTTATGACAATTTTCTTGCAACTTTGACTGATGATGAGAAAAAGGAAAATGGTGAATTGGTTTGTACTTTTATTGTTATACGCCTTTCTGATATTGTTTTAAGAAAAGTTGATAAGCAAGATTTTACACAAAAGCTTTGGAGGAAATTGGAGGATATTTTAAAATTCACTCAAAATTTTCTTTTTCTATTTGAAAGTTTTTCAGTTTCAAAATTGACTACTCTAAAGATTTGGATAACAATCTAGATGCTTTTAACAATTTGGTTCAAATTATTGCTAATAGTGGAGAAAAGTTTCTAGACAATATAAGGCTATTATCTTGTTAGATGATATCTCTGATGCTTATAAAGATGTGAAAAATGCTATCATGTATGGGAGTGACACTTTAACACCTAATAATGTCATTGACTCTTTAAAAAGTAAGGATATGAAGTTGAGAGCTAAAAAATAAGGAAGAAGTAGTGGTGAGGTTCACGTGATGAGAGGTAGACCTCTAGCTTGGCATGGTGGGAATCGAAAAAATTAAGACAGTGGTGACTCGAGTGATGGGGGTGGTAAAGAGAAGGGTAGAAATTGGGATAGGTCAAATTCGAGAGCGATTGATAAGCGATGTTATAGCTATGGTAAGTCTGGATACGTTATAAGAGATTGTCCTAAATAGAAAAATAAGCAGAAAGACAAGGTGAGAGGTGAGGTAAATGTTGCCACTAAGTCTAGTTATGACCCGAACGAGGTTTATTGATAACAAATTCTCATGTGGTTACTCTTTCATTTGCATCTATGTAAATTTCCATTTACAAGAATGAATTTTGGTGCATGGTTTATGTTAAATTATTTTTGGTGTGTATATTTGAATAAATTTAAAAGTGGTCATGTTAATGTGTATCGTGTTGCGTGCATAGCAGTTAGGTTTTCTATCATGAGGTTGACACAGGGTGTGTTATCACTTTAGTAGGTGCATTATCATAAGTGTGTTAACTGGTAATATGAGTATAGATTCCTGATGGTGCATTGGTGACATATACAAGAGAAATGGCATTTGGGTCACAACAATTGATGTGATTAAATGTTTGGAATCCTCTATCTGTAGAATCTTGATCGGGTAGAGTAAGAGAGTTACATTCTTTTCATCTCTATTAGGTAGAGACTCATTATTTACCTAGTTAGATAGAGGTAAAGAAGTGATAGAGAAACAACCCATTGACTCAAGATCTTTAATGGTTTATTAGTTAGACATAAAGAGTGACAAATCTTGTAAGCATTATTGTCAATGAGAGGAGAGATGTGTTTTCTATATACGAGCTACACGGAATGGGGTAGAATAATTGTGGCGATATCTTTTCTTTGGTTAATTTATGCATTGGTTGCATATATTGGCCATTTATTTGATTAACTTGGTGTTATTTTGATGTTCTCTTGTGTGTTAAACATGTTATAAAGATCTGTGTATTATCATATGGTGCGTTTTCATTGCATATTTTATAACTTGATTGAACACTACGTATATCTAATTATACTTGAGCTTAACTTTAGGCCTCTGGTGAGTACATATAGTAGGTATAGTATACATTTCGGGTCTAAGACACTGGTAAGGTATGTAATTTTCAATTTTATTTGAAAACCTTGATTAGGCAATTACTAACTTGGTATTGTTTGCTTGCAGGTTTTTTGAGTATCAATGTGGAGATATATTGGGTTTTTTGTTGACACCCAACAAGTTTGGGCTATGATATTTGTATCGGTAAATGTTTAATGTGAAAATTACATCCTTCCCTACTCATAGGCTGCCCACAATTGAAACATGTGAATAATACCACAAGATGCCACCTAGGAGCTAAACCTAATCACTTGTGATAGCCCGTTAGTACTTTGTTTGGCCCATTTGTTGTTACCCTAACTCTTGCCCTAAACCTATATATGGGCTGCCCCCTTGCTTATCAAAATTGTGGCACACGTTAGTTGAAATAGAGAGAAAAAGTGGCAGTCGTTTTCTTGTTCTTTGTGAGCTTTTGTATGGTATCTTCCTTCCTTCTTCTTCTTTGTGAGTTGCAGTTATTGTCACCTTCCTTTACGGAATTGAGTCCTTTGTGGGATCGGAAACAAAAGGTAAAACAAGTGTTTTAGGTTTGAGTTTCACTTGTTGGAGTAACCTCGTGATTGATCAAATTGAGCCTGCTTTGCACCGTTATTGGAGATCATTTGTGACATATTTTGATCTATAGAAGTGATCAAATTTGTGCTAGAATCTAAATTCTTATGAGGACGATACACTTTACTCACTTTAACTATTACTTGTCAACATATTCGTACACTTGCAGGATTTCAAATGAACAAGTTTTTAACACTGTTGTCAAGAATTTTAGATATTTAGTTTGAATTTCATTAATTAATAATTAAAATCGAATTTTCTTTTTCTTTTCTTATTTTTGGCTACTTTTTGATCTAGTCTTGTGCTACTCTAAATTGTTCTTTTTGATATTTTTCATGTGCTTGCATATTGAAAAATGCTAAATTTTGAAAGATCTTGACCTCTTATCATTTGATTAAGGGATCAAAAGGATTTTCAGACAACAAAGAAAGGAATAGAGAGAAGCAAAGGAAAGAGAGAAAAAGACAATGGCACAAAATCAAGTTCAGCTCGTCAATTGGTTGTATTTGGTGATGAAAGATGCCCAATAGCCATACCGTATCAAGGCATACGCCTTTGACTCTACTTGTTTCTGGCTACATATAAGCTGGGATCGTACCACTTGTGATTAGAAAATTCCTTCAACTTTGTTGAATTAGATTGGAAGGAAGGGGTTCACTTTTTGATAGCTTTTTGAGACTAGTTTGGAAGAATGTAGGCAAGTTCAGGAGTTGCAAAAATATATTATAAATTCTCATTGTTGGTTAAAGTGAATTAACAAGTACAAGCAAGGACTCAATTTTGTCATTTCAAAATGTCAATCTATCAGAGATAAGCAAAGGTTTACTAGGGAAAAAATTAAATGTTTTTCTTTACTTTTTTTGTTTGAATTCCTCCAAATGAGTAATACCTTGAGGGATTTTGTAATAAATAGGCTTGACGGCCTGAATACTTTTGGAAGAATTGGAAGATTCTAGTTTGTTGTTTGCTAGGTGGTCCGTAAATGAGTAGTTATTTCTTCTAGTTTATGAGTTAATGACCCCACTTGTGGTACAAAATCAGTTGAGTATTGTTTACTTTACATATGAGCAACTAAATTTTCTACTCTAGCCAGATATGATCAATCTCCAAGAATCACAACAATTTGTACTTTTTTTTGGAAAGTTTCATTAGAATCAGCGTGAGTATGTCTCTCGATTTCTAGAGTTACGTAGAAACTTCACTTATCAGGTTGTGAATAAAGAAGCCATTGTTGATTGTAGAAATGAGATCAACAAATTCACTCACCTAGCCAAACTTTTCACCTCCTAGACTCACTAATTTTGATGATCAAACTTGGAGCAAAAGGGAAATGGCTATTTGGGAGAAAAATATTTGAATTGCATGCCTTTCTCTACAAATGTAGGGATACTTATAAATTTCTTTCCAAACTTTGGGGTAATTCGTTCATTTAGGAAAAAGGCAGATGGTGGCCTCTTATAGCTAACTCATAACTAATTCTAATAAGAGTATCACATTTTATTCATTGGCCCACGTATATTTTATTAAAATGAAGAATACATAAATCCTACTTTTACTTATACACATTTCAAAATTAAGGTTAGATGTTTTAAATTTCAAAAATCAGGTTTTTATTTAAATTTATTTATGAATTAATTAATTAATTATATGTTTTATTAATAAATATATAACGGTCACATATATATACAATTTGGTCACAATTCGAATTTTTTTAGGTCACAATTCAAAAATTTCATAGGTCACAATTTGTTCATCGGTCACAACTTAAAAATTTAAAAGTCACAATTTTTTCATCGGTCACAAATCACAAAATTTGTAAGTCACAATACTTATTTACGGTCACAATTTATCAATTAATTGGTCACAATTAATAATTTTTAGGTCACAATTAATAATTTTTTGGTCACAATTAATAATTAATGGTCACAAACAATCAAATTATTTGTGACCACCACCAAAATCGTTTGTGACCACCACCAAGTCACAAATCACACGCAGAACACACAACCACCGCCAACCCCACCCAAACACGGAACCACCAAAATGGTCACAAACAATCAAATTATTTGTGACCACTCGTTTGTGACCACCACCAAGTCACAAATCACACAACCACCGCCAACACCACCCAAACACGGTACCACGGCCGCCACTACCACTCCAACGACGACAAAAACCACGATCTCACCACAAAATGGGCGATTTCGACAATTCAAAAACCCCCCAACTACAACTACAGAACACATACGACCAACCGCACCCGCCGCCAACCGCACACAGAACAGATCTGCACATCCTCAAATTATTTGTGACCACCACACCATCGCCTACACCGCACCGCCAACAACAACAAACACCACGCCTCAACGCCACGCCTCAACACCATGAAACCAGACTCACCCGCCAGATCCAACACCACGCCTCAACACCACGAAACCCCGTCAGATCCACCACTGCGAGAAAATGCCTCAGAAAACTGGCGGTCGCCCTCCACCAGCAACATCGCCTACACCGCACCGCCAACAACAACAAACACCACGCCTCAACACCATGAAACCAGACTCACCCGCCAGATCCAACACCACGCCTCAACACCACGAAACCCCGTCAGATCCACCACTGCGAGAAAATGCCTCAGAAAACTGGCGGTTGCCCTCCACCAGCAACATCTCGACCACAACGCTGCAACGACTCCCACCACCGCGAGAAAATGTCTCAGAAAACTGGCGGTCGCCACCTCCACCAGCAACATCTAGTCCGCATCGCTCCTGCCGGTAGCAGCGTCGACACTGCTATAGAAGGGGAGGAGAAGTGTGGAGAAGGGAGGGAGGGGAGGAGAGGAGAAATGTGGAGCGCGACGCCTACGCTACGTCGTCGGACCGGCGACGGAGAGAGAGGAGGCGGGGGAGAGGAGGCGGTGGAGAGGAGATTTTGAGAGAGACAGAGAGAGTATATAAGTTAATTGATTTTAGGGTATATATAAATTAATTTATTGTAAATAGATATAAAAATAAAAATAAAAAAATGTTTTTATTTTATTAATTAAAACTTGATTTTTGTAGTATGAAACTTGATTCATGATTTTTGAAAATGGTAATTTAAAAGTAGGGGTGGGTGTAATTTCCTCTTTATTAAAAGCCTATAGCCAGCTCGTATGGGGGGAAGGTTCACCTGCTTTGGACAAACTTTTTAAACTTTCGTTTCCTTGCGCATTGCATTAAGCTTCGTTATCAGTTGGCAAGCATCGCGAATTATATTTCGAAGTTCAACAAATAGTCTCCGAAGTTCGATTTTATTATTTGTATAAATCTAGAACCTTAATTTTACAGCATTGACGGGATGCAAACTTATGGATAGCTTTTGCCTGAACACACTTTCCTTATTTTTGTAGAGGACGTGTAGATGATCAATCTTGTTTTACAAACGCTTATGGACCTATTTACGTTTTTCTAGGTTAGTGGTCCATATATATTTTTAATATGCGTGGAGGTAATGCATAATTTGGCTCATTTTTCTTGGGATTCAATTAGTCATTCATTCATTTTTAACAACTGTGATTGCCATTGACATGATTTGAAAAGTAGTATCTCATATCAAAATCCATAAATATGCAATTACTTCTGTTGAAAATCTTTAATTTGCTGGGCTTCTTATTTCTTATATTCCTTAATGTTTTTGTTTAGGTGCGTGATTTCTTCTTATTTTTTCTTTGAGTTTTCTCCGCATTGTCTTCCCAAAATGACTCTTAAATGTATATGATTATTCTGATTGTGGGAGCTATAATCTTAGAGATTTTACTTCTAGCATTTCTTCTTCTTCTGTAGAAATTTTATAAAGTTACGCAACTCCTTTTAGGATAGTTACTCATTCTGGTATATGCATTAACCCAGGAATTTTTAGCCAAGTGAGTAGTTTACAGCCTAGGGATTAGGTACAAAGTAAGGTAGGTAAACTTTCGAGTGAGCCAATTAACCTTAGTGAGAGTGATGTGGAAACTTTTGAGGCTTCAAGGAGTTTTACTGAATAGGATTTAGTTGAGATTATGGCTCAATTTTATTTTTTATTTTTTTGGTGGAAGGAGGGCGGTACCTCCGAAATTTTATTAATATGTCCTCACTTGTGGCGGAGGAATACCGTGGTTACAAATGATATCAATGAAATCAATAAATAAGAAAGTACTACTTCCCTTACAAAAAGAACAAATTAAAGCAAAATCAAAAGTAAAAGCAAAATACAAAAACCTAAACTCTAGTGTTGGGCAAACCATACCTGTCAATCTGAACAAGCACCCTGATATGTCGTGGTAGGTCGGCTGGTCCATATTCCTGGTATCTACGATGATGGCAACCCTCGATAGCAAGTGCATTTGGAACTTGGTTCCTCTCTCTGAAGATGTGGGAGACCATATCTCTGTCAAATAAAACGATATATGCAATCTGTTTGAGTATCCCCTAGATAGACCACGGTCCGCCACCTCTAGTGATGCAGTGAATGGCAACAGTCGAATATGCCTCAAGCCAAATATCTGACAAACTAAGCTCTCTAGCCAATAGTATCCCATCACAAATAGCCATAAGTTCCACCTCTAATTTCATACATTGTCCATACGAAGTTGAGAAAGCCTTGATACAATTTCCTGCGTAGTCCCTGATGATGCCTCCCCCGCTTGCAAACTCATCATTGACACAATCATCAGTGTTGATCTTGACAGATTCAAATGATGGAAAGCGTCACCAAACCATGATAGGGAGAGAAGATGGGGGAAGAGTCAAAGAAATACCAAAAAGTATAGCAAGCTGCATGTCATTATGCCAATGTAACGATCGGAATAGTCCACCAATATGGAGGCAGGATACCATACGGTAAACTCTCCAGATAATACGTCTTGAGCTCATACGTATGTTTGTGGCTCAATTTAATGTTCTTGATGATATAGAGTTCCATATCCTGAAAACTTTCTAACAACATGTCTCCCACCTCCAAATTGCATAGTAATTCATAAACATTCTATGTATATGGGACTTAGAGTTTCCTTTCATCATTTTTAGGAATATTCTTTCCTCTTTAAATATTGCTCCTACCCAACTTTCTCCGAATGGCTGGATATATTCCATTTTATCTATCGTCCCGTGACAATGGAGAGTAACACGAGGCTTCAAAAGGGGTATCATTCCCTTTCCCCTCGTATCCCTAGGACCTTGCCTAGAACTTGTAATTACTCTTATCCCCAGGACCCCGTGGATTGATTTTGATATGAACCAAGATCGTCGCCTAAGGATTTAGGCTCTGGCGAACTTGAAGGGGCTAGTCATGTAACGCCCCGAACTTAAGCTTCGAGTGTTACGTACTAACGTAATAACTTCAGCCTTTGTTACATGTAAAAACTCTTAAATAAAATGTAATGCATTCCAAAAACCTATTTTTAATTCATAGTAAAATATCTCTATAAATTTTAATGGTCAGCAGAAGTGCATGCCGATTTGAATTATTCTTTTCATATGCGGACGTGGTGCTGTTACGGCTAGTTTGGGCAGCCAGTTCAAACATTTTTATAAAATTCACCCCAACTCTGTTTCCTATGAAATTTGTGGCATTTGAAAGATATTTACAAGTAGTTTTTGAGGTTAAAATATGGAGAGTTTCCAAGATCATATGATATGGACGTTTCATTAAAAACTCTGAGGTACTGCACAGAAATTTCAGATTGACCCTCCGATACTTAAAAATTTATATCTCCGGCCACAGGCATCCAAATTGAATGATTCTTGTGCTAATATTAAGACAACTCATACAGGAACGTGGCAGTATTTTTAGGGTCTCAAATAGGTGTTTATAGAGTTAGTAATAGTATTTTGAACTGACCCCAAAAACTGTTCAGTTTCTGTCTCTTTTACCATTTCAGGAAAAAGTCTATAGAAATGTCTTTAAGCACAACATGAAAGATGTAATTACAAATATACTTCTAGTACCATATTACATCATGCCACATACATGCTTATAATTAATACCACCATAAACAAAACATAAGGAAGGAAGTCTTTGAACAAAACATACGGGAAGGAAATTTAGATACAAAATAACTTTGTCCCATCATCGAGTAGCCCGACCAACTTCCACCAACTCAACTCAACGATCATGGATCTGAAAATTCAGTATAAATGACTATGAGTATAAATAATACTTAATAAGATGCCATGTTCGGATTTAACATGTTAATACTACACAAAAGAAAGCATTCAAACACATGCTTGCATATTCCGGCTTGCCGGTGCCCTTCGGACTTGTCCTAAGGCATAAATAGATATCTAACTTTGTAGATTTGTCCACAACTTTCATATTATGGTACTCATGCATAGTTTAAGCATAAATATTACCATGAAATCCTACCATTTGAGCATAGAAAGTATCTTACCTTAACACTCGGGGTTGAAAATTGTACTTGCAAATGCTAGCCCTTGTTTTCCTTTTTCAAGTATCCTATCTTTCTATTGTTTGCAAGAAATATTCTGGTTTCAAAAGACATTTGCAGTAACCTTTCTTAAGTATTTAAAGGCAAGAAAACCTATGACTAAGCAAGGTGTAAAGGGTGACTATTTACCAAACTAAAACTTGTTGCCTACATCTACACGTGTGAGTTGCATGGATGTTTTCCTAAATTTAACTAAACAGCTCATGCATCAATTAAACACTTCATGATAGCTTGTTACTACAAGTTGACACCACATGCTTGCTTGTTACTACAAAGATAACCATATCATGTTTGCCTTAGCCACCTCATGCTAGCTTAAATATTTAACCACCTCATGCTAGCTTATATATTTAACCACCTCATGCTAGCTTAAATATTTAACCACCTCATGCGAGCTTCTATATTTAACCAAAACATGAAAACGTGGTACTCACTAATAGTTTGGCCAAATAAAATTTGAAAAGTTACATTACTATCCTAAAACAATTAAATGAGCAAATTAAACGAGCATAAAATTTCGGAGTATTACAAGTCACATTCTTCTTTGGGATAACATTGTACAACATACTCCCCGATAAGGGTTAGGAGGACCGCAATCCCCTGTTGCTGATGTTTTGTTTTAAAGGTCTTTGCCCTTAGAAATTTTGATCATTCATCCCCCATCTATGCTAATGACCCCTCTAAAGGAAAAAAGAAAATGTAAAGTAGGTCCGGGCAGACTTCGAATTCAAAAGTTTATTCTTCTCCCAATTTTGGGTCTTTGCTTAGTCATTGCTGTTACGATGAACTGTATACAAAAATTTTATCTGCACTTCCTTCCTTTGTTGCCCTAACTGCAATGTCATGTTATACCTATTTTAACCAATCATAAGAGAGATTGGCTCAAGAACTTACTCCTATGCAAAGAGAAGAAATGATTGACACTCATCTGTTGTGAGTTGCTGTATTAAACCAAGACCAACAAGCGGAGTATGAGCTTTGCAATACTCAGGTCAACAATTTGGATAAGAAAGTTCAGTCCTTAGAGGAGAAATGTGACACACTCCATAATAAGTTGAATGTTGTTGAGGAGGAGAAAACAAGATATAAAACGTGCAAAATGCTAAGAATTACGCTAATACAGAAGTTGCATTGGAAGTCGATATTAGAAGGCTCTTCAAAGATTTAATGCAGACTACAGTAGATAATTGAACCTATGTCGAACGAATAGGTTGCAAAACTATCAAGCTGAAAGTGGAACTTCAAATGGTTAAAGTCGATTATTTTCTTATAATAAAAGATCTTAAAGAGACGCAAGCTGAAATGATTTTGCTCCATAAAGAGTTTGAAAGCAATGAGGCAAAACTTTCTATTGTGGAGTCCGCAATTGCTGAAAGGAACACTTATGAGACTAAACGTTTCGAGGAATCCATGTAGGAAGGGAAAAACAAGGTTCTCGATATTATCAGGACTTTTCATCTTGAGTGGAATATGAATTTTTTAGAGGTTTGTGAAGGGGATATCGATGACACCCTTTCAAAGTCTCTCTGTTAGCTTCTGGGGCTTCAAATGTTTCTTTTGTTTAGTTAAGCCTTTTTTAGCTTGTGGACTCAGATTATTCTTCCATGCGAGATTGCTATTACAACTAAGCCAGCTGATACTCAAGTTTGATAGGATAAAACTTAGTTTGACCTTTTTTTTTTTGTTGGGATGAGCACGTTTTTTTGGCTCCACTTTAGTCTTTCATTATTTTTTGTTGTTGTATTCCTTTATTTTTGTATCTTCGTACGATTTCACATTACTATTTCACTTATATATTCAACATCGCACTATATTGTCGTTTCGTGAGTTTATTTGTTTTTGGCTATCAGCCGTATTTTGCATAATTGTATGTAAATAATTTCATAATGAAATTTGTAAAATATACACCATACAATGTTGTATTGTTAAACATACTATTGAAATAACTTTGATCATAATTTTCATTTAAATGTATTTTTGTTATATAGCTACACTGGATTTTTGTTATGACAATTTCTTACTGAGGGTGAACATGAACTTGTCCTTTACAGTTTTGCTTTTTGGGGAATGTATTTCAATCCAACTCTCCCTTGGTAGAATTGATATCACCTTTAAATAGGATTTCATTGGCAGGATAGATCTCGCCTTCAATTATAGCTTTATTGGTGGCAAGAGTCTTCGTTACTCAAAGAATCATTGGCGAGATTGACCTCACTTGGCGGAAAGAGGCTCACTTTTCTCAATTTTTTGTTCACAGAACTACTATGACCTTATTTCGAGTCCAGATTTGTAGATCATCTAGTGGCTACAAGATAATGAATTACAAAGCAGATATTTTGTAATGAGCAGGTTTAACCATATTTTTACCTAAGCTTCCCCTACTATTTTCAAAATTATCTTTACTGGCACATAAGTTTTTCAACCCATTCTCTATAACATATTTGCTTTCCTAAAAGAGATTCTTCAAGCATTTTCCTTTTGATTGTCAAGGTAATATTGACCACAGGAGCCCTTAGGGCTGTTTTCCTTAGGGTGTTGAGGTAGTACTCGCCTACAGCCGCCTGTTAACCCTGATCGTGGCTATCCTTTTTGGAATTTCAAATTTTAAGCATAGGTGATAGATTGAGGCTACTGTTACTGTCTTTAATTGTTTCAAGGCAAGCCTTTCAAGGATGCCATTGTATGTGGACATACTGTCCATAATTAGGAAGTTCATATTACTATAGAATACAGTCGGCTCCTCCCCTATCTTTATTGACAGCATAATCTGTCCCCTTGGGGATCATACAGTCTCTAATAAAGCCATAAAAGGGTTCAACCATGGGTATCTAGGAATGATCAACCTGGATTTGGTCAAAACCACTCCAAGGCAAAATATTTACAGAACTACCATTATCTTCCAACATCCGGCTTAGGCCGTTACGAGCTATTGCAACCCGTACTAACAATGCATCACAATGGGATATACAATTCACTGCTCATCATTAGGATTAGATGTAATTAGAAGAAATGTAGTTTGAGAATTACCTAGGATCTAAGAGTTTTCCAGTATGGGCTTCTTAATAGCTCTGGCATAATTCCTCTAAGCATTCATTGTTTTCAATTCTAACATAGATCTTTTACACCTGTCTTAGATTACCTCCAGGACCTCATCCTTGTCCTAACTATCTCCCGCTTAAGTATGGAGGCTTTCATTTTTCAAAACCTTCGTGTGTCCTGCCCTGCCAACTTCGCAGCTTTGCTATCCTAATTACCTCAAAGCATTTGTTCGTGTTATGATCCCTAATATAATGAATTTTCCAAAATTTTACTTTTCAATTTTCAGGGAAGGAAGATGCTTCACCTACATCTTACGGGGGCTGGAAAGATCGCACGTATTTTGCTTTTGTGACCATTGAGGGAGTTGAACAGGCGTGGGTACTCATGCTTAGATAGTTAAGGTCCACATGTTGAGGCTTCTCCCTCGAGAGCTCGTCCATGCTCTATCTTCTTTTGGTTCTCTATAGTATCCTCTATCTTGATTTCATTTTGTATCAAGTCACAAGTTGGTGGTAAGAGGTTGGATTCTTGTTATATACATTTCGTCAGAAAGGAGTCTCCATCAGCAAGCCGTTCCATAAGGCATCCCGAGCCTTCTCGTTAAATATAGTTTCACAAGTAATCAACTCAATACTGAATTGCGCAAAGTAGCTCTTAAGGGATTTGCTTTCATACTATCTTATTTTTTACACCAGCAAGCTGCTGTTACTTTTGCGAAAGGCACTATTAGCTAGATTCATTTCATTTTTTCCGATTTGGCCTGTACGCTAACCTTTGTATTCTCGATTTTTGCTCGTAGAGAGGCACTCCCCACTTTCAATGCCTTTAAGCTCTCTACCATCTCCTGTATGGTTTTGGCTGTAGACATTTTCTTCCACAAGCGACGACTCTTTGTGAGAGAGATGTCCACTTGTATTTCTGTTGAAGATTCCTCTCGTTGCCTTTTAGGATTAGCATCATTGTCCACTGAATAGTCACTGTATTCTTTGACCTCTACTTTTGATGCTTTCATTTCTTCTGGTTTTTGTTAGACCTGAATCAACTTTTTAGATCTCGAAGATTTCAAGGTTTCTTCAATCTATAATAGAATTTCGTAGTTTACAGACGGTGCTAATCTGTTGACGATAGAAATCAGATCAACAAATCCTCTTACCCAGGAAGGATATTCACCTCCTAAACTTACTAGTATTGAGTTCAAACTTGGAGAGAGGAAGGAATGGTTATTTGGAAGGGAAATATTTGAATTGCATGTCTTTCACTTCAAAAGTGGGAGTATTTATAGATTTTCCTCTAAGTTTTTGGGGTAATTCGGTCATTTAGGGAAAAAGATATATGGCGGCCTCTTATTGGCTAACTTGTAACTTATTCAGTTAAGATTATTACATTTTATTCATTGTCCCATATGTATTTTTTTAAAAGCTAGTAGCTAGTCTCGATGGGAAAATGTTTCGCCTACTATGGGTAAAAATTTTACACCCTTATTCCCTTATGTATTGTTTAGCGTTTTACTATAAGTTGGCAAGTTTTGCGGATTATATTTCGAGGTTTAATAGCCATACTGTTGCGATTATTTCTATATATACTCAAGGATGGAGCAAGGAAATTTTTATATTCATGGCCTGCAGATGGCACTTTATAGATGGACTTTGTTCAGAAATTCACCAAGTACTTGGCAACTAAAGTTGACAAACTGAAGCATAACATATCTATATTCAGGAAAGTTGTATCGGAAAGCTTTCATGAAGAATTGGAGATATTTAATGAGCTAAAGTACAAGTGCCCGAATCACCACATCAATAAGGAACTCTACGTCCAATATTTTTATACATGGTTACTCCCAGCTTGCCATTCTGTAGTGGACTTATCATCGAATGGGTCAATTGAAAAGAAGATGATTCGGGAGACATATGCTTTGTCTGAGAGAATGGAAGAAACTAGTGCTATATGGACTTATGGAGATAGGGAAATATCGAGGAAAGCACCCAAAGTTCACCATGTTGACATAATTTCATTTTTGTCACCTTAAATGGAAGCTCTAATGAAGTATATGGATAACCTTACTCAAATAATGTACATGGTGTTGGGAATCTACTTAATCATGCACAGCGGAATTATAACAATTTTCGATTCCCACCAAGGATCTGCAATGTGTTTAGATGGAAACTGTGATTAGAATTATACCTTGATGAATTCTGTAAAACCCTTTGTTGATTCACGAACTCCAATGATCACGATCTGCAATCCAAGCTGTCCAATTGTCCAGCCTCCAATGGTGATCCACACAGAGAACAAGAATGGTGGCTAGGGTTTCTTTTCTTGTGCTAGCAAGAATAATATAAAATCTCTACAGTTTTCAAACCCTAGTATCATATTAATATAAGTCCAAGTGGGCTCGGCCCCTCTTGAAACTAAACCCGGTCCGATACTTTATTAATCATATTAATTAAAACCCGGTCCATAAATTAATTAATCCAATTAATTAATTTTGGTATATTAATAAGCAATCCAATTAATTAATTACCCAACACTTGTTAATTAATTAATTGGTAAATCTCATTCTTCTGGTTCTCTTTTGTGTGTGACCCATTAGGTTCCCGATCACGATGTCTAACGTCCGAATTATTATTTTGATCTAATCAAAATGTCGATAAATTAAAACACCCCCTTTTAATTTATCACTCATTCAGATTCGTCGTCCCATTGACATCTAGCAATGTGTCAAGGCAATACATGTAATGGGAAATGTCATGTGATGTGACAAACCAAAACTTGTTCGTTTACCGTGAAATTATAATCCGTCGTCAATATGATCCAATCAATTATGAGATATGGATATGTGTCAATCTCGATTATCGATCATATCTTTTATCCTATCATGAATCAATGTAATCGAAAACTCCTTTTCGACTTATGAGTTCACCTTGGCCAAGGATTTCATAATCAACTTAATCGGATAAAATGTAGATCATATTCTCTTACTATCTAAGAGTGACTAATTCTCTATTGATCATTCACAACCTTCATATGATTCTCGACATACCCGAATGATGTCGTATTAGCGACCCTTGACAGAGTAACATCCAACACCACCAAAGTATGACCTTCCTCATATAAGGTACTATAATGACCTCAAGTCAAAGGATCAATTTCACTGCCGAACGTTAGAGATTAACCACTAACACTCGTATAGTTATCCATGTGGAATCTCCCCAATGGTCTCCAATGTTTTGTTCTATAACAAAGCATCCGCGTGTTCACTCATGTGTCACCACACTTTAGCTTGTGAGATCAGCTACTTACTTCACAAGTAAGAATGCCACACGCGATGGTCTATCCGCAATAACGATATCCGTGTCTCGTTATCACTTCGACCATGGATAATTTAAGATTCAACCATATTGTAATTTCAGCACCTCACAATCACAACTCCTTGTGATTAACAAATTGAAAAGACTTAAATCTACTGGATTCTATTATTTAATATAATTAACACAATAGAAAAACAATATAAATAAATAATAGATCTTGCCATAATTAAATGCATTAAACATATGAAAAGTGTTTATAACCTAAATCGATTGGGTCAGGGCATAACACTTACAAACTCCCACTTGCACTAGATCCAATCACTTATGTATCTAATACCATAAGAGTCTACATGACGATCATGTTTATACCGCGACAACGGCTTTGTCAACGGATCTCGCAATATTATCATCTGTGGGAACTCGCTCTATCTTTACGTCATTTCTTTGTACAATCTCCCTAATGAGATGGTACCGCCTCAAAGACATGTTTGGGACCGTTGATGAGACCTTGGTTCCTTCGCTGCGCGATGGCTCCATTGTTATCACAGTACAAAAGTATAGGATCAACACTCGTTAGGAACAACTCCAAGTTCACTAATGAACTTCTTGATCCGTACGGCTTCCTTTGTCGCTCGTGCTAAAGAATATACTCGGCTTCGTTGGTGAATCACAGTAGTCTCTTGTTTGGAACTCTTCCAACTAACCGCTCCATTGTTGAGAGTAAACACATATCCGTATTGAGACTTGCTATCATCCTTATCGCCTGAAGCTAGCATCGCATATCCATGAATTCTCAATTCATTTCCTCCATATATCAAGAACATGTCTTTAGTCCTTCTTAAGTATTTGAGAATGTTCTTAACTGCTATCCAATGTTTCTCACCAGGGTTTGCTTGAAACCTGCTCGTAACACTTAGAGCATATGAAACATCTGGTCTTGTACATAGCATCGCATACATGATAGATCCTATTGCTGAGCATAAGGGATCTTATCCATGCGATTCCTCTCATCAAGTGTTTTAGGACACATGTCTTTTGAGAGATGGATCCCATGTGACATGGGACATAATCCTCTTTTGGATTCTTCCATGTTAAATCTTCTCAAGATTTTATCTATGTACGAAGACTGGATAAGCTACAATCTTTTAGATCTATCTCTATAGATCTTAATTCCTAAGATATACGCTGCTTCTCCCATGTCTTTCATGGAGAAATTCTTTGACAACCACAATTTTACTGATTGAAGCATTGGGATGTCGTTTCCCATTAATAATATGTCATCAACATATAAAATCAGGAATACGATAGCGCTCCCACTTGTCTTCTTGTAAACACACGGTTCATCTTCATTTTTGATAAAATCAAACCTTTTGATTGTCTCATCAAAACGAAGATTCCAGCCTTCTAGAGGCTTGCTTTAATCCATAAATGGATCGATCGAGCTTGCATACTTTGTTGGCCTCTTTGGATTCAAAACCTTCAGTTGTGTCATGTACACTTCCTCTTGTAAGTTTCCGTTAAGGAAAGCAAGCTTTTGACATCCATTTGCCATATTTCATAATCATGATATGCAACTATTGCAAGCGTAATCCGAATGGACTTTAACATGGCTACAAGGAGAAAGGTTTCATCAAAGTCAACACCTTGCCTTTGTTTATAGCCTTTTGCTACTAGCCTTGCTTTGTATGTATGGATGTTTCCATCAGTCACAACCTTTTTCTTGTAAACCCATTTACAACCTATGGGTTTTATCCCATCAAAGTGGTCAACCAAGGTCCATACCTTGTTTTCATACATTGAGTTCATTTCGGATTCCATGGCCTCTTGCCATCTCTTTGAGTCAACACTTGACTTTGCTTCTACGTAACTAGTAGGTTCATCATCCTCGATTAATAATACTTCATTAGTAATCGTGAATTCGTACCTCTTAGGAGGTCGAATGATCCTACTTGACTTACGCTGAGCTGGAGTGTCCTCAGGAGTTTCTATGTCCTGATCAAGAGTTTGTCCCTCAACAGGTGTGGGATCAGACTCAGGTGCATCTAATTGGTCAACAATATCTGTGGATTCAATATGAATAAAATCGAATGCTCACTCCCTGAGTTGCTGAACATGCTTAAGACTGTGGAGCCCAATGTCAAAGTTAGCAGTGGGCATGTCTTAGCCATTCAATCCTCCAAGGGCATTAAAAGGAAGATTAAAGGAAGTTTTAAGAAAACATCCAAGAAGGCTAAGAACAATTTCAAAACAGTTAAAGCAAACAAGGACAATACCAAATCTGATGATCCGTGTTTTCACTGTGGAGTGAAAGGTCATTGGAAAAGGAACTGCAAGTTTACCTCGCAGCTTGAAGGAAAGAAGTCTTCTCAAGCTTCATCTTCAGGTATACTTGTTATTGAGGTTAATATGTCTACTTCATTAGCTTTGGTATTAGATACGGATGTGGATCTCATATTTGTATAAATATGCAGTGGACTAAAGAAAAGTAGACCACCGCAGAAAGAGAAGTTGACCAACGCGTGGGGAATGGAGCAAGAGTTGCTGCATTAGCTGTAGGAACATACTTTTTACCATTGCCTTCGGGCTTAGTATTAGAATTAGAGAATTGCTATTTTGTTCCCGCCATTACTAAGAACATTATTTCTATTTCATGTTTGGACATGAGTGGTTTTTCAATTAATGTTAAGAACAATCGTTGTTCCCTTTACCGAGATGAGATCTTTTATGGTTGTGGTGTTTTACAAAATGGCATTTATATTCTTGATACTGAGTCGTCTATCATGAGTATAGAAAATAAGAGGCATAAGAATGATAGTCTAAACAATACCTATCTTTGGCATTGCAGACTTGGTCATATAAATGAGAAACGCATATCCAAGTTACATAGAGATGGATACTTGGGATCAAAAGATTTTGAATCATTTGACAAATGCGAATCATGCCTGCTAGGCAAAATGACCAAATTTCCTTTTACTGGAAAAGGAGAAAGAGCTGCACATTTATTGGGCCTAATACATACTGATGTATGTGGACCCATGTCAATCACTGCTAGAGGCGGTTTCTCTTACTTCATCACATTTACTGATGATCATTCTAGATATGGTTATATCTATTTGATGAAGTTCAAGCATGAAGCACTTGAAAAGTTCAAGGAATTTAGACTTGAAGTAGAGAAACAAACAGGTAAAAGTATTCTCACATTGAGATCAGATCGAGGTGGAGAATATTTGAAAGGAGAGTTTTTAGATTATATGAAAGAGAATGGGATTCTTCATGAAGGGACTCCGCCATATACACCGCAACATAATGGTGTATCTGAATGAAAGAGTTGCACATTATTAGACATGGTGCGATCAATGATAAGCCATGCAAACCTTTCAAAATCGTTTTGAAAGCATGTACTAGTTGCAGTGTTCTACACACTAAATTGTGTTCCATATAAATTGGTTGGCAAAACTCCATACGAGTTATGGGAAGGCAAAATGCCCAACTTGTCTCATATTAAAGTTTGGGGGCCGCGACGCTTATGTGAAGCGCACCGAATCGGATAAGCTTCGAGACTAACCGATAAATGTGTATTTGTGGGATATCCAAAGAGGCAATTTAATATCAATTCTATAATCCAATTGAGAAGAAGATGTTCGTCAAGACATGCCATATTTCTAGAGGAGTTTATTCTAGGAGAGGGCAAAGGGGAGCAAATTAGAACTTGAAGAAGTTGTTGAATCCAGCGATATTGTTGACCAATTAGATGCACCCGAGTCTGATCCCACACCGTTGAGGGACAAACTCTTGATCAGACATAGAAACTCCCGAGGACACTCCAAATTTCGCCGTAAGTCAAGTAGGATCATTCGACCTCCTAAGAGGTACGAATTCACGATTACTAATGAAGTATTATTAATCGAGGATGATGAACCTACTAATTACGCAAAAGAAAAGTCGATTGTTGACTCAAAGAGATGGCAGGAGGGCTATGGAATCTGAAATGAACTCATTGTATGTAAACAAGGTTTGGACGTTGGTCGACCCGCCCGATGGGAAAAACCCATAGGTTGTAAATGAGTTTACAAGAAAAATGTCGACATCGATGGGAACATCTATACAAACAAATCAAGGCTAGTAGCAAAAGGCTATAAACAAAGACAAGGTGTTGACTTTGATGAAACCTTTTTTCTGTAGCCATGCTAAAGTCCATTTGGATTCCGCTTTGCAGTAGCTGTATATCATGATTATGAAATATGGCAAATGGATGTCAAAACTGCTTTCCTTAACGGAAACTTACAAGAGGAAGTGTACATGACACAACCTGAAGGTTTTGAATCCAAAGAGGCCAACAAGGTATGCAAGCTCGATCGATCCATTTATGGATTAAAGCAAGCTTCTAGAAGTCGGAATCTTCGTTTGATGAGACAATCAAAAGGTTTGATTTTATCAAAAATGAAGATGAACCGTGTGTTTACAAGAAGACAAGTGGAGCGCTATCGTATTCCCGATTTTATATGTTGATGACATATTATTAATGGGAAACGACATCCCAATGCTTCAATCAAGAAATTGTGGTTGTCAAAGAATTTCTCCATGAAAGACATGGGAGAAGCAAGATATCTTAGGAATTAAGATCTATAGAGATAGATCTAAAAGATTGCTTGGCTTATCCCGGCCTTTCGTACATAGATAAAATCTTGAGAAGATTTAACATGGAAGAATCCAAAAGAGGATTATGTCCCATGTCACATGGGATCCATCTCTCAAAAGACATGTGTCCTAAAACACTTGATGAGAGGAATCGCATGGATAAGATCCCTTATGCATCAGCAATAGATCTATCATGTATGCGATGCCATGTACAAGACCGTATGTTTCATATGCTCTAAGTGTTACGAGCAGGTTTCAAGCAAACCCTGGTGAGAAACATTGATAGCAAGCTTAAGAACATTCTCAAATACTTAAGAAGGACTAAAGACATGTTCTTGATATATGGAGGAAATGAATTGAGAATTCATGGATATACCGATGCTAGCTTCCAACCGATAAGGATGATAGCAAGTCTCAATCTGGATATGTGTTTACTCTCAACAATGGAGCGGTTAGTTGGAAGAGTTCCAAACAAGAGACTACCGCCGATTCAACAATGAAGCCGAGTATATTGTCCGTCTCAAGCAAGAAAGGAAGCCGTCGGATCAAGAAGTTCATTAGTGAACTTGGAGTTGTTCCTAACAAAGGTGTTGATCCTATACTTTTGCATCGTGATAACAATGGAGCCATCGCGCAAGCGAAGGAACCAAGGTCTCATCAACGGTCCAAACATGTGCCGAGGCGGTACCATCTCATTAGTGAGATTGTACAAAGAAATGACGTAAAGATAGAGCGAGTTCCCGCGATGATAATATTGCATCCATCGACAAAGCCGTTGTCGCAAAGATAAACATGATCGTCATGTAGACTCTTATGGTATTAGATACATAAGTGATTGGATCTAGTGCAAGTGGGAGTTTGTAAGTGTTATGCCCTAGACCCAATCGATTTAGGTTATAAACACTTTTCATATGTTTAATGCATTTAATTATGGCAAGATCTATTATTTATTTATATTGTTTTTCTATTGTGTTAATTATATTAAATAATAGAATCCGTAGATTTAAGTCTTTTCAATTTGTTAATCACAAGGAGTTGTGATTGTGAGGTGCAAATTACAATATGACTGAATCTTAAATTATCCATGGTCGAAGTGATAACGAGACACGGATATCGTTATTGCGGATAGACCATCGCGTGTGGCATTCTTACTTGTGAAGTAAGTAGCTGATCTCACAAGCTAAAGTGTGGTGACACTTGAGTGAACACGCGGATGCTTTGTTATAGAACAAAACATTGGAGACCCGCTGGGAGATTCCACATGGATAACTATCTGAGTGTTAGTGGTTAATCTCTAACGTTCGGCAGTGAAATTGATCCTTCTCCAGGACATAACCAATTTTCTCATGCTTGAGAACAATTCTCAAATTGCGGTGCCAATCGAGAAAATTCGGCCCGGTCAGTTTGTTGGCATCCAGTATGCCTCTCAAATTCATATGGTTACTCATGATTCAAAAACTGTAAATGACGAAAAATAAAGAATCAATATGTATTAAAATGCATTGCATAAATTTAATATGGACTTTAATTAAATTAAATATGTTCCCACTGTTTAAAATAAATTTATGACCCTCATACATAAATTAACAGAATCCAAACTCGATTCCCAAAATATGGCGATCCCATCTATTATGTTAAGACCTTGAGTGTACTCAACAAGCCTTAATAAAATATTTGAGTAGATACTATTATCAATTGTATCTCCATACAACTCCCAGATCATTAAGCTGACAACTCTTTGTCTTCACACATCTTATGTGTTAGCTTAATACGCCTCTAGAATTTATCTTCTTGAGTGTACTCAACAAAAGATAAATTTTAGTTAAGTCAAACCCATCATTCAAAAATATCAAATATTTAATAGTGTCAAACATATCCCTAATGGATCAGCCTTGAGTGTACTCAACAAGCTGAGGTCGATTTAGGACTCTCGTTTTCACTATAATGATGGAAGGCAAACAAAAAATTTCCGACTCAATATTTGATGAGGGGTTTATTATGCAAAGGTCTCATCAATTCAATCATGTATATATGTACATATTTAAGTAAGCATCAAGCATGCAAATAAATATACATATAAGAGTGGATGATTATGGACAAATTCTATCTAGTCTTCCCGAGCCAAAAGGAAAACTAGTTGGTCAATTCCTAGGGGGTATTGCATTGAATTAATATCAATGCACCATCTCCATGGTTTCCTCCTTTTTCTCTTGCATCTTCAATCAATCCAACACAACTCGTATCATATACTAGTTGGCACGCAGTTCGAATAACATTGGACGCGCAGGCCCAAAATTATAATAACAATAACGGACTCGCAGGTCCAAAATAAATTTAGAGCTCGCAGGCCCATAAAACAACAAGAATAAAATTAACCATTCAACGCATCCACATGGTCGAGTCCATAATCATCCACTAATTAAGCATTTATCATATAAATGCAATCCTATATAATATCTAATACTATATGCATATATGTTTCAAGAATCTAGCAATAGTGATCGTTTAAAAACATTTAATCAAATGGATCGAAAATAATTAATTAATCAATTAATCAAATTAATCAATTAAATTAATTAGCGGGTCAATTTAATTAAAATCAAAATTTTAATTAAATATTAAATTAGAGTCTAACTCTAATTCCATTATTTTAGGGCGAAACAATTTAACTAAAATCAAATTTTAATTAAATACTAAAACGGAGTCCAACTCCAATTCATTAAAATATTAGGGCGGGATAATTTAATTTAAAATCAAATTTTAATTAAAAAATCAAATTAGAGTCCAACTCTAATTACAATTGAATTAATATTTTAATTTAGGATAAAACTCCTAAATAAAATAAAAAAATCAATTTAGGGCCAAGTTTATTTATTTAAGTTAAAAACAATTTTTAACGAAAATATAAAAGTCGTCAATTTTAAATAAAATTTAAATTTAGGTCAAAATTAATATTTTAACGTCAAATTCAAATCATTTTTAAACTTAAATTCAAAAACTCATTTTATTAAAATTTGCAGATTGACCCAAGTTTGAAATTACAAACATAGCCTCCAATTAATCAAATTACATGGCAAGCTCCTCCATCTAAAATTGCAACATTGGCCCTCGAAGATTAATTGCAAGGGGGGGCCTACAATTTCAAAAATTGCATCAGAGGCCCCCGCCTCCAAAACCCGATTGCTACAAGAAACCCTAAAAAAAAATTTTTTTTTTTTTTTTTTAAATTGCTCCTGCCTCCACGGAACCACCGGCGCGCCCGTCGCATTCCACCGGTGCAAAGAAGTTAGCAGGCCGTCATGCGGCCGCTAAGAGTATAACCCACGGCCGCCGCGCGTGCAAGAGCTTTCGTGGTCGCTGCGTCGCATAGCTCACCACGGCCGGCCGCTGTCGCAAGAAGAAGCCCCGCTGGCCGCTGTCGCGCAGCAGCCTACCACCGGGCCGCCGCGACGCGTTGCTAGCAGACGCAATAGCTTCGGCTCCGTCGCGCACAGCCTGCTGCCGTGCGGCCCGCTCGGGCATGCGCGACTCGCGCCGCCACGTGCCGCCGCCCCTCCCGCCTTGAAATTTTTTTTTTTTTTTTTCAGATCCAAAAAAAAAAATGTTTTTTTTTTTTTTTTTTATTTTTACAAAACAGATTTTGAAGATGAAAAATTATTTTTATAAATTGCTAGAGTAAAGAAAAAACAAATAATTAATAAAAATTTGATTATTAAAGATATAAAAAAGTTTCTAACAAACACAAAGTAGGCTCTGATACCACTGTTGGGAATCTACTTAATCATGCACAAATGAATTATAACAATTTTCGATTCCCACCAAGGATCTCGCAATGTGTTTAGATGGAAACCGTGTGATTAGAATTATACCTTGATGAATTCTCAGAAACCCTTTGTTGATTCACGAACTCCAATGATCACGATCTGCAATCCAAGCTGTCCAATTGTCCAGCCTCCAATGGTGATCCACACAGAACAAGAATGGTGGCTAGGGTTTCTTTTCTTGTGCTAGCAAGAATAATATAAAATCTCTACGCTTTCAAACCCTAGTATCATATTAATATAAGTCCAAGTGGGCTCGGCCCTCTTGAAACTAAACCCGATCTCGATACTTTATTAATCATATTAATTAAAACTCCCTATCCATAAATTAATTAATCCAATTAATTAATTTTGGTATATTAATAAGCAATCCAATTAATTAATTACCCAACACTTGTTAATTAATTAATTGGTAAATCTCATTCTTCTGGTTCTCTTTTGTGTGTGACCCATTAGGTTCCCGATCACGATGTCTAACGTCCGTCAATTATTATTTTGATCTAATCAAAATGTCGATAAATTAAAACACCCCCTTTTAATTTATCACTCATTCAGATTCGTCGTCCCAGATTGACATCTAGCAATTTGTCAAGGCAATACATGTAATGGGAAATGTCATGTGATGTGACAAACCAAAACTTGTTCGTTTACCGTGAAATTATAATCCGTTCGTCAATATGATCCAATCAATTATGAGATATGGATATGTGTCAATCTCGATTATCGATCATATCTTTATCCCACTATTAAGTCAATGTAAGTCGAAAACTATTTTTCGACTTATGAGTTCACATTAGCCAAGAATTTCATTATCAACTTAATTGGATAAATGTAGATCATGATCTCTTACTATCTAAAAGTGACGAATTCTCTATTGATCATTCATAACATTCATATGATTCTTGACATATCCGAATGATGTCGTATTAGCGACCTTGATGAGAGTAACATCCAACACCACCAAAGTATGACCTTCCTCATATAAGGTACTATAATGACCTCAAGTCAAAGGATCAATTTCACTGCCGAACGTTAGAGATTAACCACTAACACTCAGATAGTTATCCATGTGGAATCTCCCAGCGGGTCTCCAATGTTTTGTTCTATAACAAAGCATCCGCGTGTTCACTCAAGTGTCACCACACTTTAGCTTGTGAGATCAGCTACTTACTTCACAAGTAAGAATGCCACACGCGATGGTCTATCCGCAATAACGATATCCGTGTCTCGTTATCACTTCGACCATGGATAATTTAAGATTCAGTCATATTGTAATTTGCACCTCACAATCACAACTCCTTGTGATTAACAAATTGAAAAGACTTAAATCTACGGATTCTATTATTTAATATAATTAACACAATAGAAAAACAATATAAATAAATAATAGATCTTGCCATAATTAAATGCATTAAACATATGAAAAGTGTTTATAACCTAAATCGATTGGGTCTAGGGCATAACACTTACACATGGTACACAGTCCTATTTCAGCTTGTGGGAAAAATCATTAGACTTTGAATTATCTATTAGCCGCCATCTTCACATATAAATCTGAAGAGGTTGGTTATGAATAGAACTTTCCAATGATAGCAAAATAATCCCTACGTTAATACCTATAATTCATGTTGGAGAAATCATTTGAATTTCTCTTAAAACAACAATCAATATCAGGGACATTAGAATTAGGGCAAACCACTAGAATTTCAGCAATAGCACGAGAGAAAGCCTTCTTTGTAAGATCTACTTAGTTTATCACAAAGATTCATAATTCTTTGCAACACCAATGAGCTTTTGTAGAAAGTTTGTAGGCTTAAGTAGGGGAGAAAGTAGTAGCATTATCTGAGAGGACAAGGGGCATTCTACCCAATAATATGGAAGTAAACCTACGAGAACAAGTCCTGGCTATAAAAATCATAAAGAATGATTTCAACATTCCACGGCCTCTGGTGTAAGAATCCACAGCATTCTTTAACATAAATTTCGGGTCAAGAAACTTACTTGAAATGATAAATTCCAAGATCTTTTCATGGTTGAATCACCTTGTATTTCAAAGCTTCAAAATCTACATTTCTTTGCTTTCCAATGGTCCCAATCCCGACCATAATGGAAGGGGATTATTATCCACAATCTAAGTGTCAAATTTTGTAAGATTACATGCAAAAAAATATGGTTTTAAAGACTTTCCAATTTAGGTGTAAAATCTCATACGAATTTTCACTCCATGTTGCATGTCCTCTTCTTCCCTCTATTTTCCAATTCATAACGAATGGAGGTTTTGTGGCAGTTAATGGTGGTTGTAGGGAGTTGTGTATGAATTTCTAATTCAAACTCCTTCCAACCTTTTTAATAACTTGTGGGTTGGGTCATCCCACAAGGGCGACCCATGACCCGTATTTTTCTAAGATCTCCCACTCACTAATGATGGGCTTGATCCAAACGATAAGGGACAACAAATGTCATGCATTAGATCTTTCTCAAGATCTATCTCACAAAAATTCATACGACAAATAGATTGTGAGACTAGCGAGTAATATTAGAGCTCACGGTACTATAAACCTATTAGGGATATATAGTAGCTCTACTAGAGGAACATTACATCACGTTATACCCTAAACTTATTTTCCAACATTAATTCAAGTATTTCCGATCCCTCGAATATTTATGAAATATAATTGAATCCCACATCATATCATTGTATTCACAATTGTGTTCTATACCCTAAATGGTTAAGCACAATTGTCCGATCGGTGAATACAAATATAAATGTTGGTCAAAAAGTTTTCCTTTCCTACTTGAATCCTTCAACTTTAAATCAGCTACTTTCCTAGACATGTCACATCTAACTGAATCAATCATAGTTATTAACAATATGCTAAAGTAGCAACACCGCAATATAATCTCGAAAAATAGTCAAAAGTCATAAGGGTATATATGAGGTTATAAAAACCTCAAGGTCTCACACAATGAGGAAGTAGGGATCTATTCACTCATTTACCCATTATTGGTCTTAAAAGGACACGTGGTATGAAACACGCGCTACAATATCTTCTCTCATTCTTAAGGCGTATGTCATATCCTTTATAAACAAATAACACCGTATAGATCCTAGTTCAGGTATTCCCCGATACCTAACTTGGAGTTCTCCTTATGTTCATTCCTCTAGGCAATCTCAAATCGAGAACTCGATCTGGCAGCTAAATAGGTTTAGTGTGTTGACCTATGATTCAATATAACTCCACTTGTTTTGATTATAACAAACACTCTTGTATTTCTAACAAACTTCATTTGTTGAGTTTTTCATGTATAAATTGTCTCAATCATTCAAAGGTTTCAAATCATCATCCGTTGCAAATCAGTTGGAAGTGATCCGAAGAAACCAAGACTTTTGAATAATAGAAGCTTAGGAGATACTCTCATCGAATCTTCAAAATCAAGTGTAAAGGTACAACTTGTCAATTTTTAGCAAGTATAAAGTTCAAAGTTATCTTTTATACATCTCATCACTTGCATAAAAACTTCTCGAAATGAAATTGATTTTGGAAAATGGAATTTGTAACTTAAATTTTTAAAAGACCAAAATCTGCTCATTTCGGTGGACCGAAAGGTACTCGACCGAAATTTGAATTTGAATGTAGAAACTCCAACAATTGAAAAATAGTACAAACGACTATATTGGGATTTCGGTCGATCGAAACCTATCAGCCGAAAATTCCTGCACTTCACTATTTTGCTCTATAAATAGACCTCTCTTTTCCATTCATAAAGCACAACTTGCAAGATTATTTTTGAGAGCATTTATATTAAGAAATCATTGAGTTTACTTAAGTTACTATCAAGTTCATTTATTAGAATCTTTTGTTTGTTTGAAAAATACCTTATTCATCTATTTCACCAAAGATTCTACTTGAGCAAAGAAGATTTCATTTCATCTACTCTCTCATTTCTTGACTAAAGACTTTTCTTGGCCAACACTTATTTAAGTGAAAATCTCTCTCTATACTTAACTGTGTATTATTTGTAAAGAGAGATTCATTGGTTGAAAACTTTGGCACATTGATCCTCACTATTACATTAGTTATCATTCATCAAAGTTTTGCAACAAAATCACTTGAGCTTAAATATTTGCTATTTATTGAACTGTTTACCTAACTCTCTAATACTTAGCTTGATTATATCATTAGTTAAGAGAGTTTCTTCATTGTAAAATTATCACTTATTTCTTGACGGTTTCGAGAGCCTTGTAAAAAACTCGATTGTTAAGGATAGGTGCTCCTTGTTATAAGTCACCTAAGGATAAGTGCTCCTTGTTGTAAGTCACTTAAGGATCGATACTCCTTGTTTGTAAGTTACCATTATATTGCATTTGGCCTTGCTCGTGACGGAGAGCTTGGTAACGGGGGACGTAGATCATTGTTTTGGATCGAACCTCCATAACATATCATTTGCGTTTTCTATCTCTTTTACTTATCGCATTTACTTCGAACTAATTTATATTGTTCTATTTACACATTTACTTGTGTTTCTATATTAGAACTTTGAGTAATTAACGAAAAAGTTTCAATAACCAATTCCCTCCCCCCCCCTCTCTTGGTTAGTTATTCTTGGGTTAACAATTGGTATCAGAGCCTAGGTGCACACTTTTAAGATTTCACTATCTTGTGTTATGGCTAATCTTAATATTGAGGGGCATTCTACTAATCATCCTCCCATTGTTTGATGGCACACATTATAATTATTGGAAAACAAGAATGACGATTTATATCTAATCAATTGATTATAATGTTTGGGAGGTTATTGAATTTGGTCCTCATAAGCTTACTAAGGTTATTAAGGTTGATGGAAATCCGGACCAAATTATTCCCAAACCTAGAGAAGAATATGATGAAGAAGATAAAAGAAAATTAACTTTAAATGCAAAAGCTAAAAATCTTCTTTATTCCGCTTTAAACATAAATGAATTTAATCGTATTAGCACATGTGTTTCTGCATATGAAATTTGGCATGCATTAGAAATAACACACATGGGAACAAACAAAGTAAAAGAAACTAAGATAAATCTCTTGTTCAAAAACTTTGAAAACTTCTTTTTGAAACAAGATGAACCCATTGCTAGCATGATTACTCGTTTAACCGATATTGTTAATGGTCTTAAAGGTTTTGATCGACAATTTACTAATGGCGAACTTGTAAGCAAAATTCTCAGGTCTCTTTCAGAAGATTGGAATTCATTAAGAATGTTGATAGAAAACACCAAAGATGTTAACACATATCCTTTGGAAGAGCTTTATGGAACCTTGATGACCTATGAGCTAAATCATGCCGAAATAAAGGAGAGATCAAGAAAAGCAAAAGAGGAAAAAAAAGAAGGAATCTCCTAGAAGGCAAATAGCTTTGAAATCATCAAATAATGAAGATACCTCAAACTCAAACAAGAGTGATGAGGAACTTGATGATCTTGTTCTTCTTGTCAAGAAGTGGAGAGGTTTTCGCAACAACCATCTATTTCAAAAGAGAGAAGACAAAAGTGAGGAAAAGAGTAAGAAGATCGTATGCTATGATTGTGACAAACCCGGTCACAAAAGAACCGAGTGTCCAAACAAGAAAAAGTTCTTCAAGAAGAAGGCTCTACAAGCCACTTGGGATGATAGTGATGATGAGCAAGAAGAAGATGAAAGTCAAGATGAAGTTGCAAACATGTGCTTCATGGCCATGGAGGAAGAGGTAAACACAAATAACTCTCCTTCATATAATGAATTATCTATTTCATGTGATGAAATTATTTGTGTCTTTGAAAAACTTGCTCTCAAACACTCTACTCTCAAAAGGCAACATATTTTGTTACAAAACGAAACCAAAAAGCTTTTAGAAACTCAAAAGATTTTTGAGAAGCAAAATGATAATCATGAACTTCTAATCAAAGAAAATGTTTCTCTAAAAGAAAATATCCTTGATCTAACCAACATTGTGCACAAATTCACGCAAGGAAAGAAAAACTTTGAGTTAATGCTTGGGAAACAAAATTGTGTCTTTGATAGAAGTGGCATTGGATATACCTTATTAAAGGTGCTACATCGAAAGAGATATTGTTCATGGGTAGCCGATGCAAAGATGTTTATATCATCAATATTGAATTTGAAAAGGAATTAAAATGTTTGTCAAATTTTGAAGATGATACTTGGTTGTGGCATAGAAGATTAGGTCATGTTAGCATGGACCTAATTTCAAGAATCTCAAAAAATTGTTTTGTTAATAGCTTACCAAATTTAAAATTTGAAAAGGACAAAATTTGTGATGCTTGCCAATTTGGAAAACAAACTAAAACATCTTTCAAAATTAAGCAATTCTCTTCAATTACAAAACCATTACAACTTCTTCACATGGATCTTTTTGGACCTTTTAAAGCTGCAAGTTTAAGTGGCAAGCATTATGCTTTCGTTATCTTGGATGACTTCTCAAGATTCACTTGGGTTTTGTTTTTAAATTTGAAAAATGAAGTTTTAAAAGTATTTAAAAACTTTTGTAAAAAGGTTCAAAATGAAAAGGAATATTCTATCACTACCATTAGAAGTGACCATGGTGGAGAATTTGATAATATTGCCTTTGATGATTTTTGTAAAGAAAATGGATATGAACATCATTTTTCGGCTCCTAGAACTCCTCAACAAAATGGTGTAGTAGAATGAAAGAATCGTACATTACAAAAAATGGCTAGGACCATGCTAAATGAAAACAATCTACCAAAATATTTTTGGGCGGAAGCCGTCAACACCGCTTGCTACATTATGAATAGAGTTTTGGTAAGTCGAAAAAATACCAAAACTCCATATGAGCTTTGGAAAAATAGAGTTTCTAATATTAGTTATTTTAAAGTTTTTGGTTGCAAATGTTTTATACTTAATACAAAAGAAAATTTAGGAAAATTTGATTCAAAATCCGATGTTGGAATCTTTCTTGGATATTCACCTACTAGTAAAGCTTATAGAGTTTTCAACAAAAGAACTTTAGTAGTTGAAGAATCCATGCATATTACTTTTGATGAAACTAATTCTCTTGATCAAGAGAAGGGTATTAATGTAGGTTTGGAAATCCCTTTTGAGCAAATGAATACTCAAAATCAAAACAAGGAAGATCCTCAAGAAGTTGAAAACAAAGATTTGGAAGACCAAAGTCCTCAACAAGGAGAAGAAGAAACTTCCAAGAATCAAGATGATCAAACATTCCCTATTGAGTGGAAGTTCATTCCTTCACATCCAAAGGAACTCATCATCGGTGATCCTTCTAAAGGTGTAAGTACTAGACACTCTACCAAAAGCTTTCTAAATAATTGTACTTTTATTTCTCAAATCGAACCAAAGAATTTCAAAAAAGTCGAATTTGATGAATTTTGGATTCTTGCAATGCAAGAAGAATTAAACCAATTCGAAAGGAATCACGTTTGGGATTTGGTTGATAGACCAAATGACCAAATCGTTATTGGTACAAAATGGGTTTTTCGAAATAAACGAGATGAAAATGGTATTATTGTGCATAACAAAGCTAAATTAGTGGCTCAAGATTACAATCAAGAAGAAGGTATAGATTTCGAAGAAACCTTTGCACCGATCGCTAGATTAGAGTCTATTCGCATGCTTCTTGCTTTTGCTTGCTACAAAGGATTTACTTTCTATCAAATGGATGTAAAAAGTACATTTTTAAACTGATTCATTCAAGAAGAGGTTTATGTTGAACAACCCCCCCGGTTTCAAAAATCACAAATTTCCGGAAAAAGTGTTTAAACTTCAAAAAGCTCTATATGGTTTGAATCAAGCTCCAAGAGCTTGGTATGAAAGACTGAGTAAATTTCTTATCTCAAACAGCTTTCAAATGGGAAATGCGGATACTACACTCTTTATCAAAACCAAAAAGGATGACATGATTATTGTACAAATTTATGTTGATGATATCATTTTTGGTGCAACTAATATTTCTTTTTGTGAAGAATTTTCTAAATGTATGAGCAATAAATTTGAAATGAGCATGATGGGAGAATTGAAGTTTTTTCTTGGACTTCAAATCAAACAAACTAATGAAGGCATCTTCATTAGTCAAACAAAATACATTATAGACATGCTCAATAAGTTCGATTTTGAAGACTTGAAACCAATGAATACTCCAATGAGTACATCAATCAAACTGGATAAAGATGAGAACGTCACTTCAATTGACATAACAAAATATCGAGGTATGATCGGATCTCTTCTTTACTTAACCGCTAGTAGACCCGATATCATGTTTAGTGTTTGCTTATGTGCTAGATTTCAATCCAATCCAAAAGAATCTCATCTAAGTGCCATAAAACGAATTTTTAGATATTTATGTGGTACTAGAGCTCTAGGACTTTGGTATCCAAATGGAACACACATTGACCTCATTAGCTTTTCGGACGCCGATTGGGCGGGTTGCACTATTGATCGAAAAAGCACAAGCGGAACGTGTCACTTTCTTGGTTTTGCCCTTGTGTCATGGTTTAGCAAGAAACAAAATTCCGTTGCACTGTCGACCGTCGAAGCCGAATACATCTCGGCTACTAGTTTTTGTGCTCAAGTTTTATGGATGAAACAAACTCTTGGCGATTATCACTTAACGTTTGAAAATACCCCTATTATGTGTGATAACACTAGTGCTATAAATTTGTCAAAAAATCCCATATTGCACTCCCGCACAAAACATATTGAAATTCGACATCATTTTCTTCGAGATCATGTGCAAAAATGTGATATTTATTTGGATTTTGTTAGTACTGAAAAACAATTGGCTGACATCCTTACTAAACCTCTAACTCACGATCAATTCTCTTACATTCGTAGAGGCTTAGGTATTATAGATGAATCTGATATTTCTGGTTAAAAGTATATCATATGCATGATTTTAAAAAAATAATAATAATAAAAAATAAAATAAATAAAATAAAAATTTGCATGTTTCGGTCGATCGAACAATTTCGGTCAACCGAAATTTTGGGTTTTTCGGTAGACAAATGATCGACCGAAGTTCCACTTTCGGTCGACCAGTGATCGACCGAAAACTACTGCAGCCTCCTTCAAAATTTCATCTACAGAGTTTCGGTCGACCGAAACATTTCGGTCGATCGAAGTGGCGCATTTCAGGCTTTTTAAAGTCACTTCTTCTTCCCCAAATTCAGCCCTAAACCCTAGCCTTCGAGTTTTTCTCTTCTTCTTCTTCACCAAATCTTCAAAATCCATTGAATTTACTCAATATTTTACACCAAATCGAACAACCCATCTCAAATTCACATCAATTCTTGAAAAATTTTCATCAAATTGCTTCAAAAACCTTGAAAATTTCAATTTGGGTCAAACTCGAGATTTCTTCATTTCTTTTGAAAAATCTCACTTCTACTCCCTTGAAAACACTTCCACCATCAAGTATTTGCTACTTATTCATTTCTAAACGTGCCTCTCACCATTGGACGCCAATCATGCCGCCAAAGAAGAAGTCGAAGAAAGGAGAGTCAAGTTCGTCCATTGCCGGAAGTGACACACCCATGCCCGACCGATTCACCAACCATCCCATTCTTCGCGGTAAGACTATCGACGTTTTTGAATTTTCCCTTAAAGCTCCTTCATTTAGAATTGAACAACTCTTTGAAAATATTGGGTGGAAAAATATCATTTCAATCTCCGAATATGTATATCCTCATCTTATTCGAGAATTCTTTCGTAGTGCCACTTTTCACTCTCACTACATTGTTTGCACGCTCAAGGATAAACGTATAACCATAGATAGAGCTACAATTAGACAAATACTTGGGTTAGCTCCTTGTGAAAACCGTACCTATAGGCAACATTTCCCGATTGAGTTTGATGGCTATAATGAACTTGAGACATGTCGTGTCACGAACCGACCATTAACCACTATGACCTTAACCTTGAATCACCTCACTATTCCGTGCAAGATTCTTCATCGAGCAATTGCTCACACTATTGTACCTCGTAGTGGCCATTTGAGGAAGTCCATCATCTAGACCTCTTTCTTCTCGACTCGCTTCTAGTAGGGCTAAAATTGGATTTCTCACACATTTTCTTACAACACATTCTTTACGTTAACTCATCTCCTCGAACTTTAGGCTTACCCTATGGCTCCAACGGTTTGATGTGCCTTTAGACATCGAACTTGTCATTCATCCTAAACATACTGACGTTATTAACCTTAACACTCTTAAGTGTATGAAAATTGTTCAAGATCAAGGGCAATGGGTTTGTCACTCTCAAGGTTTTAACGATGATTTGAGGCCAACTACTTGGCCACTCACCGAAGAAGAGGTAGAGGAAATGGGTACCGGAAGTGATGATGGTGGCGATGTTGGTGTTGGTAGTGATCGTATGGGTGGTAACGGCGATAATGGTGATGGTCATAACCCACCTCCACCAAGGCGAAGACTTTTTACTCCAGCTGTTGCACCTACCTTTGGGCGCCTCATGTCTGAGGACCAATTCAACCTTCTACAAGGTCAAATTGAGTCCATTGCTACTACCGTCAACACTCGAATTGATTCTCTAGAGCAACGCATGGAGCAAATGAACTTAGCACAAAACCAACACTTGGAGCAAATGCAATTGTCTCACGAGGCTTTTTCCACTCACATGTATTCGATCTATCCTCGTGATCCTCCTCCACCGGTGGAAGTATGAAGCCCCGCATCTATTCGAAATGTCTGACCTTCTACTTTGTTTCCTTCTTCGACTTGCGTATGTTTTGGATATTAACATTATTCTAATATTATGCAAATTAAACCTATGTGTTTTATGACCTATGATTATATAACATGTTCTTTTCATTGCACCTGTGGCTCGACTAAGGGGGAATTCCCTTTTTGATCCCCATCCTTTTTGATGCTGACAAAGGGGGAAAATACAAATGAAATGTGATATGATGGGAATTGATATATGCTATAACTTATAGTTTGAAAACCCTGTGTTTGAAATGTGATATGAGAATTGCTATATGGTTTGAAAACTCTATGTGTTTTATCTCAAATTATGGAATTATGCACACAAACATACAAATTTTAACTTCACTTGTCACATTGATGTGTAATAGGTAGGGGGAACATATTGTATATCTCTATATATTCCTACAATCACATATTGTTTGTCATAATCAAAAAGGGGGAAATTGTTGACCTATGATTCAATATAACTCCACTTGTTTTGATTATAACAAACACTCTTGTATTTCTAACAAACTTCGTTTGTTGAGTTTTCCATGTATAAATTGTCTCAATCATTCAAAGGTTTCAAATGATCATCCGTTGCAAATCACTTGGAATTGATCCGAAGAAACCAAGACTTTTAAAGAATAGAAGCTTAGGAGATACTCTCATCGAATCTTCAAAATCAAGTGTAAAGGTACAACTTGTCAATTTTTAGCAAGTATAAAGCTCAAAGTTATCTTTTATACATCTCATCACTTGCATAAAAACTTCTCAAAATGAAATTGATTTTGGAAAATGAAATTTGTAACTTATATTTTTAAAAGACCAAAATCTGCTCATTTCGGTCGACCGAAAGGTACTCGACCGAAATTTGAATTTGAATGCAAAAACTCCAACGGTTGAAAAATAGTACAAACGGCTATATTGGGATTTCGGTCGACCGAAACCTATCAGGCGAAAATTCATGCACTTCACTATTTTGCTCTATAAATAGACCTCTCTTTTCCATTCATAAAGCACAACTTGCAAGATTATTTTTGAGAGCATTTATATTAAGAAATTATTGAGTTTACTTAAGTTACTAAAAAGTTCATTTATTAGAATCTTTTGTTTGTTTGAAAAAAACCTTATTCATCTATTTCACCAAAGATTCCACTTGAGCAAAGAAGATTTCATTTCATCTACTCTCTCATTTCTTGACTAAAGACTTTTCTTGACCAACACTTATTTAAGTGAAAACCTCTCTCTATACTTAACTGTGTATTATTTGTAAAGAGAGATTCATTGGTTGAAAACTTTGGCACATTGATCCTCACTATTACATTAGTTATCATTCATCAAAGTTTTGCAACAAAATCACTTGAGCTTAAATATTTGCTATTTATTGAACTGTTTACCTAACTCTCTAATACTTAGCTTGATTATATCATTAGTTAAGAGAGTTTCTTCATTGTAAAATTATCACTTATTTCTTGACGGTTTCGAGAGCCTTGTGAAAACTCGATTGTTAAGGATAGGTACTCCTTGTTATAAGTCACCTAAGGATAAGTGCTCCTTGTTGTAAGTCACTTAAGGATCGGTACTCCTTGTTTGTAAGTTACCATTATATTGCATTTGGCCTTGCTCGTGACGGAGAGCTTGGTAACGGGGGACGTAGATCATTGTTTTGGATCGAACCTCCATGACATATCGTTTGCGTTTTCTATCTCTTTTACTTATCGCATTTACTTCGAACTAATTTATATTGTTCTATTTACGCATTTACTTGTGTTTAGAATATTTGCGCTTTCACTATATTAGAACTTTGAGTAATTAACGAAAAAGTTTCAACAACCAATTCATCCCCCTCTAGGTTAGTTATTGGGTTAACATAGTGGGTAACAAAATCCATTTCGATTACTTGTTGTAATCTCATCTTGGCATCTTATCAAGATGATCGGATCACCGATCACTTTGTCTCATCTCAGCACACTCCAAAGTATCTGAGGCGATTGTTCGTATGAGTAAACCAATTTCAACCTATTTGACATACTTTATATGTGCATGCAAAATATTGTCTCGTAATCCCAACAATAGATTACACATGAACTCAAAATTGTTTATCTATGGGCACAAAAAACTCATTTAAGAGTTTTCTGATACACTAAGTATCATATTCTACGTAATTTTAGAGATTCGACATTATCGACAAGTACATCTCTAAAAATATTTAAAGTATGATGATTATAGACCGTCATTTACATATATATATTGTAAAGACACTTTCTTTGCTAATGTCTATCACAGAAACACTATCGAGTGTTCGGTTCCATCATGATATTTTGAGATTCTCATCACAAGAGATAATTAGCATAACTATCATGGATCTCATATTCACAAATAATATCATTAGATGCCCAATACATCTATACCAAACAATTTCTTCAACTGTCAAGTTATATGCTACAAGATATGCTTTTTGCTACTATATGTAGTAAGATTGCACAAGTCTAATAACTATTTGTGCTCGACAAACTCTCATCCTTAGTCGATATTTGCATATCTATTCCAACACAAGTTATTTATTCTACAACAAATAGAATAACTGATAGCAGCACTCTTCAGGTATCACAATATCCTTTCTAAATACAATATCGATACCTACTGGCTAGATCCATGACTTGACAGAAATTAAGGCAAGTATATATCATATCATACTTGTAACTCCTAATCGTACTAGATATGGTTCTCTAGATATTTGTTTTTGTGCACTTATGGAGCCCTTGGAAATACATGAAGACTCATATGTTCACCTTTCGACATAGGAGTATCAATAGGGTACCAATTCCACAGTCAAAAAATATTCTAGTATCTTTATGGTATGCTGCTCTTGTAACAGAGAAAGAAGATTGGAATAATATTTTTAACACAAAATATACAATTTGCTAAACTCATATCATTCGTCTCAAAAATTGAGGCCAACTATTTCAAAATAGTCTCAATATACTCCTTCTCATACTTAACCAGTGTAGTGTCATCAACATCAAAATTAGAATTACAACCTACCATCGGACATTTACATAAATACAGTGATTTTCATCCACATTATGAAATTTTATACGAGATTTAAAACTTATTAAAACTCAAGTATCACTATCAAGATGACTGCATTAGGCTACAAGTGTAACTATAGAGTTACCACAATACTATAAAAGCCTTCAACATGAATCCTACAAATCGATTCATGTAGATCTCTTCAATTAATTCTCAATTGAAAATGAAAATATAGTCTCAAAGTCTATTTGGTGTAATCTAAACTTAAACACACTATCATGGCTAGTATCAACGTATAGAAGTGAATCTCACTGCTAAGAAAAAATGTTTATCAAACTCAATATACTCATATTGAATCTAACATTTCTCTAAAAAAAATGAGTTTTATCTATCATAAACTCATTAGTCTCCTACGTAGTTTTTAAGAACCCAAATGTTCTCAATAAACATAATGTCCAATTAGAACTTCCACCAAATCTCAAATTAGATTGGAATTATGTACTCCATATATATACTTCCATCACTTTCCTCAAATTTCTCCACTGATTTTTAAACCATGAATCATTGAAATTGAATAGCTCTTAGCTCCCACTCGAAACCAAGAACCATTGAAATTGGATAATTCTTTGATAGCTTCCACTCAGATAGATGGCTCCCACTCGGAAACGTATTACTCCCACTTGAATAAAAAATTTAAACCAACTCTTACGTATTTTTTAAAAAAAGATTCATCAATACATATAATATCAATTTCAATAATATTCACCAAAAAAAGTTTTTATTAAAAAAACGTCACATCTTGTGACCCGATATCCATCCATCCAAAATCTCACTTAAGTACCTTTTTGGATTACTATGTGTATCTCAAAGATACATCTCGTTCTTAATAGACTCATGTTCCCAAACTCATTATCAAGAACTTATATAATCGATTATGAGTCTAAGACAACCCATATTTGGTTGTATTCATGTCCAAAACCTATACAATTCTGAAGGTACTAATCTAGAGAGAACTCTGTTAACTAAACATTGTAGTTAACCAACATTCTTTCCAAAAGAAAATATGTAAATTGGACTACATATCTCAAACTTTATCATATTCAGTAATATTACATCCTTCTACCCGATACACCATATAATTATTGGTGATTAATGAATAGTCAATCAAATAAGAATCTCTTTCATTACATAGATCATCGATATCTCGTGATAAAGATTTAAGCTATTAAATAGTTCTCAAAGTCTTCACTTCCATAATCTAATTTTCTACTCCACTTCAGAGAAGTCTAAATCAATATAATATTTTCAATTTAACAAAATTAGAAGCACAACTGAGATGTGTGAATCCATCTATAAATGTAATGAAAATATAAAATTCTATCTCTATCTCTTAAGGAATTCGAATTGATCTACTCCATGGAAGTTTAACTTTTACAATTTTGAATGATTTTCTCAACTCAAAACCTCAAACCATTGCACAAATATCCAGAATCATAATTAAACATCACCACTGTGAGTATGAACAAAAATACCACGTATAAGTTCAAGTAATAGACCACTTTTAGAAGAACAACTGAGATCAAATTTAGTGGAGTCTTTGATACTATCTTCATATCAAATAGGAGGTCCGTTTCTCCACTTTTCAACACTAAGTTGCAGTATCAGTCATATAAACCTCCACTCCATCTTCATTATTTATATATATCTATCCTATATCAAGTCAAAGACTCGACAATATAAGATACGTCTTGACCTCATATAAAGTGGGTTTCTAACATTTGAATCCACTATCCACACAAGATAAGATCTAATATGTATAGTGTTGATATGTAAACAACACTAAGATGAATATATTCAAGTGCAATATCATTTAACTTAACCACTTTCGAACTAAGAGATTCAAACAGTATAGTTGAAGCACTTGAACCTTTATTAAATTGATCATCTACTAAATCCACTTTCATTCACTTACTATTTGATATGTTCTTCTTGGTTCCTTTTCTAGTTCTCCATCTATCCTGCATTTGTTCTAACTCATTTAATGCTTAAGATCCAAAGTCTTGTGCAAATTAGAACATTGCAACACAAGTGTATTCTCGAGACTTAACAACATCAAGTCGCACGTCTTTTAAATCACACAGCGGATAGTTTTAATAGAGAAAATTGACACTTCAATTTGTAAGCCACATTGACCTTCAAAATTTTCATCTATTAAAAAGAGACTAATTTGAACTTACTACTCGTCTAAAACAAAATGTGACCAACAAAAAAATGTCAACTTTATGCTAACCATCTTAGCCAAGTCACATTCGAGAAAAAATCATTTATAATAAACTTAACAATTCAAATGTTCAAGTATTAGAATCCATCTTTTCTCGTACTTAACAAAGTTCTGATATTTATTCTCTAGAGTAGTATGACCTATATAAGGTCTTCTATTGTGTGGTTGATGCTCTCTAAAGCATCATATCCTTCTAGTACACTCAAAATCTTACCATGCCAAATGTTATTGCATTTAGCTTATCCTCTTGATTAATGTTAACCAATATAGATTTTTATGCCATGATCTATCAGTTTTTAGAGACATTTTATTCTCAATCAATGTCCATTTATGCACATTCAATTTTGCATTAATGCAAATTAACGTTTACGATAGTTCAACATTAGGCATGGAGCCGAAAGTTCACTATATTCCTAATCATCGTCCGCAATCCTATTGTTTCACTGTCATAAACTTAATTTCATAATGCAAAATTCCATAGGTTCTAAGTGAGAATTACATTAATTCTTCCAACTTGAAAACTCCCACTCAGTTGGTGAATCAAATAGTTATAGGTGAGATTTTCTCTAAGTCCAATCACCGAACTATCATTCAACTGACAATCACTAAGTCTAAGTAAGAATCTCACTAATTCTACTGACCTCAACATTTATAACAATAAACGAATTAACAGATATCATGATTCAATTAGATATTTTCATAATATGAAATATAAAAGCATAAATATGCATGTTTATCCAATTATGACATATATTATGATATCACAAATTAATTCTTCCAAAAATAAAACTAACATCATTTAATTTTATTTTACAAATCATCAATCCCATTTAAATTTCTATTGCGACATAGTCCTAACAAATGGGAAGTGACATCAAAATTCTCATATTCTGCTTAACCAAAAACTTATGTCCAAAATATTCACGTGTTCCACATTATGTCGTGTTCCAGATCGATTCACTTATATCGATAAGCACTGAACATTTTATCAAGTTCTATAACCCATACTTTTCTAGCATTCTCTCTAAAGAATCTAAAAGTGTGAATATATTCAGTCATATCTGATCGAGCACAAAATTGAAAAATAAGTCACAATTGATTGCATAACCAAATCAAGACCCACACAACTCATGAAAGTATATAAAACGTGATATTTTAAATACTTTGGGAGTATTTTTCATTTAAAAAAAAATGAAACACCTAAAAAAAACATAACTTCCACTAGGCAAATACCACTTAACAAATATTCTTGATTTTTATTAAAAAAAAAAAATCAGAATGTAATCAAATCCAAAAAATATTTTTAATACTTTTTTTATAATTTATTTCAATAATAAAATAAAAAAATATTTTTGATTTTCTGAAAATTAATTTTAATTGCACATAAAAATCAAGAATATTTCAAGGATCCAGATGCAATTTTCAAAATTGTTATTGGAATAGTTAACTTCCAAAAAAAATATTTTGGGACCAACATACAATTTTTCAAATTGGTATTTTATTGAAAAACTTCCAAAAATAATTTTGAGACCAATATGCAACATGCAGTTTTCCAAATTGCATTTGAAAAAATAACATTCAAAAGTGTGGAGACCAACATGCAATTTTCAAAATTGCATTTGGAATATTTAAGGAACCATTATGCAATTTTCTCAAAATTGAATTTGGAATCATTCACTTTCAGATTTCTACCATTTTTTTTTTGTGGGTTACCATTCATCGTCAAAGAAAAAATGCAGTTTTATTTATTTATTTCAGATTCCTGTAAAAACTTCGAAAGGTCATAATTTCTTCAATTCAAGGCCAAAAATTATTATCTGTATACTGTTGAAAAGGTATTGAGAAGATCTATCAACCCATATCAAATAGGAATCATGAAACATAGTGTGGAAGAGGTTATCATATGATTAAGATTCAGATTTTACCGATTTTAATGCAAAAAATTAGATTTTCATCCAAAATTTTGAATCCTCATAACTTCTTCATTTTAAGTCCAAAATTTGAGTTATTTAATGGTTGGAAAGCTTATGAGAAGACCTTTCTAAACATACTAATCTTTCTGCATGAAGATGAATGAGCAGATGGCAGTAAATATTTAAAGTCTGTAATTTTATCTAGGGTTTTGTTTTTCTCCAAATTTATATAACTAAAATTTTTTAAACTTTGCAGATATGATCTACATCATATAAGGAATATGCTGTAAAATTTTCGTGAATTTATGTTGCATATTCATGACATCCATTAACAATGCTTCAAGTTTCAACAAAAATGGCATACAAGCATTTTTCAACATAATAATTTCATTTACAGTAAAATAGTATGCAAGGGAAACAACTTTTACAGCTCTGATACCAATGTAAGAATACACAACATTCTTTAACATGAATTTCGGGTCAAGAAACTTACTTGAAATGATGAATTCCAAGATCTTTTCATGGTTGAATCACCTTGTATTACAAAGTTTCAAAATCTACATTTCCTTACTCTCCAATGGTCCCAATCCCGATCACAATGGAAGGGGATTATCCACAATCTAAGTGTCAAATTTTGTAAGATTTTATGCCAAAAATATGGTTTTAAAGACTTTCCAATTTAGGTGTAAAATTCCATATGAATTTTCACTCCATGTTTCATGTCCTCTTCTTCCCTCTATTTTCCAATTCATAATGAATTGAGGTTTTGTGGGAGTTAATGGTGGTTGTAGAGAGTTGTGTTTGAATTTCAAATTCAAACTCCCTCCAACCTTTTTAATAACTTGTGGGTCAGTTCATCCCACATGGGTGACTCACGACCCATATTTTTCTAACATCTGTTATCTGTTCCAATTAGGGCATACGTGCTACGAATTCCATTTTCTCAAAGGCTTCTAAGAAGGCAGGAAGAAGAAATAATTATAGCAATTACTACCATGAGCGAAGTTCAAATACAAAAAATTAATGTTAAGAGGTATGCTATTTCAAATTCAAAAGTACAAACCACTAATGAGGAGCAAGTGGATCAGTTTGAATAGACATAAAAACACAATTCCCCGTCGGAAATCAGATACTCCATAGGTTAAAGTAACCAGCCTTGTCAACACATATATGCCTCTAGCCCATTTCTTCAAAAGCTACAAAAGAAAGTTAGAGAACAAATTCGCAAAGTTTTTAACTGTGTTCAAGAAGCTCTACCCCAACATCCCAATTTATTGAAGCGATCCTGCAAATCTCTCGAGCTATACTAAGTTCTTGAAAGAAATGTTGTCCAGGAAAAGAAGATTCCTAGAAGATGAAATAGTAGCTGTTGACATACAAAAAGTGTAACCCAAATTGATTAGTCCAAGGGATAAAGCCCAATTATGAAGTCCAAGATAAATGCCTAAATAAGACCATTAATGAATGCAGTGGAGGCCCACGAACAAGATACTATCATCGCCCAATCTTGGAAGACGCCCAGGATCTGAGAGAATGGAGATCACACAGCAAAAAATGAGCCCCTTTTTACACAAACCTTCGAATTGCCCAAGTTCTTAGCAAACATGAGGTATTATGGTTATCCGAAACAACATTTATTGAAGTGCTTATTAATCAACATTATCACACCCCACGATCCAAGAATCACGGTTATAGGTAGTTAAACGATAAGAGTAGTGGCAACAGTTAGAGACAGTAGTTCCATTACATGTCAGTCATCATGAAGAAAGTAGATAATTATAGAGCATTAAGCAGTTTCCAAACAGTTTTTCACGAAAAAACTATCAAGGGAATATAAAAGGAAATGAAGACATAGAGAAGAAGGACCCCAAATCAAATACTCTCAATAGAGAATATGTAATTTCAATTTCTTAGTTTAACTTTAAAACACTTCTTTTAGTACTCGTGTGCTTGCACCCCTTGGAGGCATTCTGTTTATTTCCGATTGTAATCTTCGCTAATAAAACACCACTTTTTGAGACGTTGTCTCAAGAGGTCTGTTCTTTATACAATTGTCTGAATCTTTTTTAATTGTTAGCGACAAACCGCGCGAAACAATTTGGCATGCCCGTAGGACATTGGTGTTTAGTGTTTGAGGATACAAAAAGTGAAATAATATGCCTCATAAGTTTGATAAGGAACCAGCAAATCAAGGAGTAGTCCAGTTTGTGATTGAACGATATGAGGAGCAGCAAAGCTCTCCACGAACAGAGGGACATAGTCAGAGCAGTCACAGTCTTTACGAACCAATGTCAGAGTTGAGTCCTCGAAAACCATGCGTGCGTTGCTTGAGGAACTCACACAGGATGTCGTTGAACAGGTAAATCTATGAAATGTTCATAATGTGGAAAGATTTATGCAAAATGGGAATGATGAACAAATTAGTAGGCCAAATGTGTCAGCCAGTTGTGCCTATTGCAAACCACTTTCAAATTAGGATGATTGTGGGATATAATCCCCCAGTCCTGAGTTCAAATCAAGGGATAGAACCACCTTTTGGTCCGTTAACTTCAAATCAGGGGGGCGGTGTAGTACCAAACCTAAATAGTGGTAATGGTACGTCAAACCTGGGGGGTAACCTAAATATAAGAGACAATGTCCTGAATAATGGATAGAATGCCCCACCTGTTAATGATGGAATAAATACTCAGACTAACGATAACAATGGCCTAAACAATGACAACTTTGTTGCCAACCAAGGACTAAATTTTAGGCCTCAGAAAACTCAACCGGTCAAGCAACCTGTAGGAATTTCATATAACCCCAACGTCATGTTGAGGAATCAAATTATGGAAATAGTACAGGATCAAATGGCTTTTGGGGTATGCCTTGTCATTAGGTCGACTTACACAAAGCCATATCCTGATTGGGTGGACCAAGCATATCCATGGCCTAGAGGGTACAAAGTGCCAGAATTCTCATTATTCACTGGTTTAGGAGAAGTGTCTACTCTAGAACATATAGGGCAATTCACACTGCAAAGTGGTGAAGTGACTGACTATCATAAAATGAGGTTGTTCCCTAGTTCATTAATAGGAGCAACTTTCTCCTGGTACTAATTTGCCAGTGAACTTTATTCAAACATGACAACAACTGAAACAATTGTTCCATGCTCAGTTTTATCAGACTGAGTCTGAAGTTACCTTGGCCGATTTGGCGACTCATGTCAAATGCCGAATGAATAGGCAGAAGGTTTCCTTTAAAGGTTCAAGACAGCAAGAAGTAAATCTTTTGTGTCTTTGCCCGAAAAAGAGTTTGTTAAAATCACTCAAAGTTGCCTAAACTTTGATTTGAAAAAAAAATTCCAAGACAGGGAATTTTCTGATCTTTTCCAACTAAGTGCAAACGTGATTAGGTATGAACGATTGACAAGAGAAGAAGAGGAAACGAAAAATTCTAGTGAGGGGACTTATTATAGAGACCCAAATTTTGATATTCATACCATTAATGACGAGTATTACAATCAAATTGAAATATGTTTGGCCAAATTAATCAAATGAGATACATATAGTTGTCCTATAATGGCCAAACCTAGAGCGTCGGGCAAGGACAGGCCTATAAAAGATGAAAAAAAAGGCTAGGATGTTCTCATTCGATGATATATTGTATAAGGATAAGCAAATAAAGTTGAGTGATGAGCATAAATTGCCAAACCATGAACAAATTAAGGGTAAAAAATATTGTAAGTGGCATAATGCATGGTCATATTTGACTAACAATTGCTTGGTCTTTCATCATGTATTACAGGATGATATCGAATCAGGGCGAATTACGTTCGAAGATGAGAAGAAGATGGCAGTGGATGAAAACCCTTTTCCACAGCCACTTGGATGAACATGGTGACGATTGGTTTCAAAAAGAAGTTGCCAAGATTGAAATTGGTTATCGACGATGGAGAAGAAGACCCTAGGCCACATCTCAGCGTTTTTGAACGTATCAAAGGGAAGGAGTCTAGAAAGGATGAAGATGTTTTGCATGCAAGATTTAAAGGAGAAGTGAATGCAAAAACAGATAAACCAAAGTAGGACAACATCACCATTGCCCTGATTTTGTCCCAAACGCTCAACCTGTTAGAGGGCGAGGTACATCATTCTATAGAGCGCCTTTTGAGAGGTAGTTCAGGCAAATGAATAATGTGAGGACATTTAGGTTGCAACCTCACCAGCCAAATGCATAGAATTCCTTCCAGTATAATGCAGGAAGGGTGAGACCCTTCACTGAGATGATAGAACCCAACAAAGGTGTTTTCAACAGAATTATGGATAAATGATGAGGCAACAACATGGATTGCCACATCCTAAAGCTCCTAAAATACTCGAGGTGGCCAATCAAAATGTTCTCGAGGATAGCGAAGAGACTAGTATAGGTGAATCAATGGAAGAACTGCCAAAAAGTTCTTTTGGGAGATCAAAGTTTGAGCGAGGCAAAATGGATGAAAAAGATCCAGATCAGCCCCACTATTCAGTTCGGTATGTTACCTCCTGTCATGGCTAATAAATATTTACTAGCCAACGAGTTCAAAAACAAAGAGAAAGAAGATGAAGAAATGGAGGATAACGAAGATGAAGCGTGTGTGCTGGAATGTGAAGAAGGCCAAACATCTAGAGGGGCATACAATGAGAAAAAGGATGGCGGTATGACTGACATTAAATAAGAAATCGATCTGGAAGTAGAGAGAAGAAAGAGAGGAGTATCTCGCAATATATTGTTGAAGCAACTACACCAAGAAGGTGTTCGTAAAGTGGACTTGTTGGGAGAACCATCTGGGCGTTCTTTTGAATATTATGTGTTGTACGTCCCTAAGAGAAAAAGGAAAGTATCTCACCCTGAAAAGTATGGGTCACCTCCAAAAATATTACCTCTTCCCATATGTAGGGTAACTGGAGAAGAAATTTTGGAGAGTAGTAAGGAGAGAACCCAAGAAAAAGAAGCTCAGTGTGACATATTGCATGTTGAATTATCACGAGAAAATGATTCAACAGAGGATAAACAGGAAGTGGAAATAGATGCTATTGAGGAGGTTTTATTTAAGAGACCAGCCATGAAATTGACTAAGCACTTGAGGCCATGTATGTAAAGGCCTTGGTCAACGGTATACCTGTGGCGAAAGTACTTATTGATAACGGAGCAGCTATAAACACCATCCCATCCAGAATGATGAGAAAGTTTGCAAAGATGGAAAGTGATATGATTCCAATAGAAGTCATCCTCACAAGTTTTAATGGAGGAGTAACTTCGGCTAAATGGGTTATGCCACTGGACATAACTATATGGACAACAACTAGGACCACAGTTTTCTTTGTAATAGATGGTCATACTAGTTACAATGTGCTACTAGGAAGGGATTAGATCCATGGGCGTCACTACACACCTTCATCGCTCCACCAGTGCTTGATCTTCTGGAACGACAAGGGCGAAGCAGAAGTGGTGCAGGCAGATCATAGACCATTTGTCGCAAAAGCAAACTCTGTGGAAAAGTTAATGTATGAAAGAAATTATGGACCTATCAGAGTAGTCAAAGATGGAGAAGAGACTCAAATTGTTATACAGAGCAAAGATCCATTTTTAGTGGATAAATTCACCGAAATGTTTAGTCAAATGAGGTCAAACGTAGTGGCCCTGGAAAAGCCAGTAATTGGCAAAAATGTAATCAAGGAATTTTAAATGACTTGTAAGTAACAAGGATAAATGACCAATGTTCAGGCCTTCAAAGCCAAGTTATTGACTTTCAATAAAGAATGTAAAGACAAGACAAAAGAAGAAACAGCATTAAAAGCGTTCGGGAACAAATTGGTAGTGTTCGAGTTGGAACAGAATATTAGACGAGAAGTCAACAAGGTGGATTGTTTAAAAGAAGGAGTGACATAAGGAACATGGATGACGAAGTGATGAGGATCACCAAGCCTGAATACGCTCAAGCACAAGACCTTCTGATTAAAGTGAATATTGGCGATGAAGGGGAAGATCGCCCAACATTTGTCAGCCAGATGCTCGATCAAGAGGTTAGTGATAAATTAATCACTTTACTAAAAGAGTGCAAGGATTTTTTTGCTTGGAAATATGAATATATGCCTGGTTTAGATAGAAATTTGGTGGAACATAGATGGCAACTAAGCCAAATTTTAAACCTCATAAGCAGACTCCTAGGCGTTTTGCTCCTAATGTACTTCCTAAAATTAAGAAAGAAATAAAGTGATTATTAAAAGCATGTTTTATTAGAACAGCCAGATATGTCGAGTGGTTGTCTAATATCGTGCCGTACTAAAAAAAGAATGGTAAATTAAGGGTGTGCATAGATTTTAGAAACCTAAACTTAGCAACGCCCAAAGATGAGTATCCAATGCTTACGGCAGATTCAGTAGACTCGACTGCCAGACGTAATATATTCCTTTATGCATGTGTATTCAGGATACAATCAATTTTACATAGTTGAGGAAGACTTACATAAAACTGCCTTTAGATGTCCTGGATCTTTGGGATGTTTTGAATGGTAGTTATGCCTTTCGGCCTAAAAATGCAGGGGCAACTTATCAAAGGGCAATGAACTTGATTTTTCATGATATGATAGGCAAGTTTGTTGAGGTGTATGTAGATGATATAGTGGTCAAATACATTAAAGAAGAAGACCATTTTAAACAACTGAGATGTTCATTTGAGTGAATGAGGTGATATAAACTAAAATTGTATCCTTTGAAATGTACATTTGGTGTCAATGCAGGAAACTTCCTTGGTTTTTTAGTGCACAAAAGGAGGAATAACCTCGATAAAAATAAAGAGAAAGTCATTTTAGATGCCAAACCACCTAGCAACAAAAAGAGTTGCAAAGGTTTTTAGGCCAAGTGAACTTTTTAAGATGCTTTATTTCTAACTGTGCAGGGCGAACGAAAGCTTTTTCTCCTCTTTTAAAGCTGAAAAATCAAGACGAATTCGTTTGGAAAGAAGAGTATCAAAAGACTTTTGAAAGCCTAAAGACATATTTATCGAATCCACCAGTATTGGTGTCACCAATCCAAGAACGCAAATGAAAGTGTATATATCGACTAAACAAGAATCAATAGTTGGAATGGTCGCACAAGAAGACCAACTTGGTGAAAAAAGGGCGATTTATTATTTGAGTAGACGATTAACAAAATGTCAATGTAATTATTCTACTATTAAAAAACTATGTCTTGCATTATATTTCACATGTACAAAACTAATGGCTTATTTACGGCCTATAAACGTTTATTTGATTTCTAAAGTAAGTTAAGTATATGTTCTCTCTCCCTATTTTACACCAATAGTGGGCCTTTAGACTTTAGCATTGTCAGAATTTGAAATACAATACATACCTCAAAAGGAAGTAAAAAATCAAGCTTTGGCTAATTTTCTGGCCGATCATCTATGCTTTGACATGCCTGAGGAGATTAAACTAGAAATCGATTCATAAGAATTAAAATATTGGGTTTTGTACTTCGATGGATCAAAAACCTCTTAAGGTGCAGGGGTAGGAGTAGCATTGATAAATCCTTTAAGAATTTGTTACAAATTCGCATTCACTTTGGATAGGATTTGTACAAACAATCAAGCCGAATACCAAGCCTTAATTGTGGGTCTAGAATTGATGGTAGATATGGAAATAAAAAATATGATCATTAGGGACGATTCTCAATTAGTAATTCACCAATTGATTGGTGATTTTAAATGCCAAAGTGATTCCATTGTAAGTCAATATGAAATTGCCCAAGAATTGTTGGAAGAATTCGACCAAATAGAGCTTCAATGTGTTAATAGGGTATATAACGACATAGCGAATGAGCTGGCTCAAATGGCCTCAGGGTATTCAAAGGCTTTAAATTGGGAATCTACTTGTGAATATAGAGTAATATTACCCATAGTCCAAAGAAGGGCGAGAAGGATCGAAATTCATTACATACAAGGTGGAGATGCAATAGATTGGAGAGTGGAGATTAAAGGTTATTCAAAGAATCTAATAAGGAAAGTAGTAGAAAAATGAAGTTGCGTTTGCTAAATTATACATTAATAGATGAAGAGTTATTTAAGAAACACTCTGATGGTATATTAATAAAATGTGTAAGTTTGCAAGAAGCCAGAACGATCGTGGCTGAAGTGCATGAAGGGATGTATGGAGCTCATCAAGTCGGCCAAATGATAAGATGGTTAATTATTCAGAATGGATATTTCTGGTCCAAGATGGGAGAATCATGTGTTCAATATGCGAAGAGTTGTCTAGCGTGCCAAAAGTATGGTCCAATACAAAGAACGTCGCAAGAAAGATAACATCCAGTATCAAACCCTGGCCGTTCAAGGGTTGGGCGATAGACTTGATAGGGAAGATTTATCCCTCATCATTCAAGCAACATACATTTGTTATAGTTGCAACAAATTTTTTCACTAAGTAGGTATAAGTAGTGGTGGCAAAAAAGCTCGCCGGCTTGGACGGCTCGGGCTCGGCCCGAAAAAAGCCCGAGCTGGGACAGCTCAGACTCGAACTCGGTGGAACCGAGCATAGGCTCGAGCTGAGCCCCATTTTGGGGGGGTCGGCCAGAGCCGGGCTGGCCCGTGTCCACACGGACTGGCCAGTAATTAATTAAAAAAATAAAAAAAATTTAAAGCTGCCTGCTTTGATAGTTGAAAAAATGAAAAAAACTAAAAAAATTTATAGCTGTCAGCTCGGCTCGGCCTGCTAAGGCTCGGGCTAGCCTTGTTTTTTTTGGTCGAGCTCGGCTCGATCCCCAAAAAAGCTGGGCCAAAAAAGCTCGAGCCAAGCCCGAGCTTTTTTTTGGGGCTCGGCTCGGCTCGGCTCGACTCGACTAATTGACATAGCTAGGTAGAAGCAATACCTTTAAAGGAGATCACCCAGAAGAGTTTCATCGAATTTATCCGTGATCATATTATTTATAGATTTGGGATTCCACAAACTTTGATGGTGGATCACGGAACTTCCTTGAATGGAGATCAAGTGAAGGAATTTTTAAGCAAATTTGGAGTTAAGTTAGTAAATTCCATGCCGTATTATGCTCAATCCAACGGACGGGCAGAATCTTCTAATAAGATTCTAAAAAATATCATAAGTAAAATGATAGATGAAAATGCCAGAAATTGGCACGAATGTTTAAACAAGACCTTATGGGCTTATAGGACATCGTCTCGGTCAAGTACCAAAGTTACACATTTCCAACTTACTTATGGACATGAGGCTATTTTACCTATGGAAATCAATGTGCAATCAATTTGAATGTGTTTGTAACATAATTTAAGTGATGGTGAGTATGCCGAGTCACTAGTTCAAAACTTATTGGAGTTGGACGAAATAAAATTGGACGTCTTAGATAGATTGAAAGTTCAAAAACAAAAGATGGCTAAGTTTTATAATAAAAAAATTTATAGGCAAGTCTTTTAGCCTGGGCAAATTGGTTTGGAAAAGAATACTTCATTTGGATAGCAAAGATCAAAAGTATAGCAAGTGGTCGCCCAATTGAAAAGGGCCATACAAAGTGAAGAGTATATTGCCTTACGGAGCCTATCATTTAGAAGATTTAGACGATACTAAGCACATGAGATTCACTAATGGAAAATACTTTAAAAAGTATGTTCCTTCCGTATGGAAAAATGAACAAATAAAAGCATAATCAAAATAATTGTGTTGAACGATCATAAGTAAAAGAACGAAGTACGTTCAAATGAATTCCTTTATTATCAAATACTTATTACAAAATTATGAGATACAAAATACAATATGCTCTATAAGCTACAATTGGGAATAGGTTGGCACCATTCTTCTATCGATCACGAAGAAAGATGGTGAACTGGCCTTGATCGACTTCTTGAGGCACCGCTGCAATGGCAGACAGAGAGGCTGAAAAGGCTGAAAAGCACTCATAAACCGCCTTCCTAATTACATAGCTGCAATAACAGGCAATTAAATGGCCCAAAATTTTGGAAAAAAAGATGAGAATACCAAAGAGGAATGTACATGCGTTTTAGCATAAGGCAATTAAATGCTTAGGGAGTTGACGATTGAAGAAAACATCAATTAATACGCAAATAAATAGAATGGTCGTTCATTAATTATATTGGCTGATGTTACGTTCAAAATTAGTAACAGCTGCTAGTACAAGATTACAAAAGAAAAACAAAGGCATCACATGTCTTAATTACAGTTCGCCCCAAGCCGAACACATGTTTTCTAAGCCTTACCCAATCATCGCTCTGCCTAGAAAAAGTGGTAGTTATTTCGGTTACCACATCGTCATCAACCTTCAGCTTTTTGTAACGTTCAACCAAAGACTTGGTTCGTTCTATTCCTTGGGAAGCATTGCATTTTTTTTACGGCCATCCTAGCCCTGCAGTCATCCATCTTCGCTTGAATTTCCCTAATCTCTGCATCTAAGCTTATCATCAGGAAATCTTCAATCATGACTTCGGAGGAGATTTCATTCAATTCAGCCTCGGCTTTATCAATCTCTTTAAGAGAAGATTCTCTTTCAGATGCAGTACGAAGATACTGAGTTCTCCTGGCCTTCAGTTCAATATTTTTGGCTAGCAAGGAGAGGATTTCAGAATGGATAGCCTTTAACATCGCCTTAAAGTCAGAGGAAACATTGAACGACGGAAGTGTAAGTGCTTGCACCAATTTCGTACTTAAAATCTCAAATTACTCCTTTTGTCTAGCAGCACTAGCCTTATCGATATCCATGTCCATGAAAGAAACATACTTAAGCACTGATTGCTTGAGAATCTTCATATTTTCTTTTGAAAATGCAGAAGATGTAGCAGAAGGATGACTGGTGGAAGAAGGGCAGGACGTCTTTACTTATCCTTAAGAAGTGAACAAGTCCCGGATGGAATGTACAATGGCGTCGGCACCCTGCAAGGAAAAATGCCAATATTTAGTATTTTCACTGCAATGAACGAAGTGAAAATAAAAGTGAAGCTAAAGGTTACCTCATCAGCAACCTTGGGAGGTTCAGACACATCTTCAGTTAGCTCCACCACCTGTGGAGACTTCTCCTTATCTGGACGAGTAGACTCTACTACAATGGGCAGGTCCACAGGAACCTCTGGAGAATATAAGAAGCAATGAATAGAAAACTGGTAGCACAAGCAAGGGAAAAACACCAAAAAAATGTATTACCTTCTGATTCGACACTTGGGTGGTCAATGCCCTGGGAAGATGATAGCTCTTCAACTGGCTGTGACGAAGATTCCGGAATTAAGGATTTTTCTTTAAGCATGGTTCTTACATTAGCTGATTTAGATGAAACAGCTTCAGTAGGAGACGATGAAGTAGGAGCTGCTAAGACCAGAGCCTTCGAATGGGAAGCTGGACTCTTCTAGAAAATTCAGGTAAACCATTAATGCATGGAAGAGGATGTTTTGTGAATAAAAAAATTTAATTACCTTTTTCCTAAGGATGAAAAAAGTATCATCACCATCATCCTACAAATTTGGGAAAGTTGAAGCTGGCCGTTTGCAGTTGGGAGCGCCTTTGGCTGCAGTAGCCTTGGTAGGTGGAGAAGCCGGTGGAAGAATAGGACATTTAGCGCGAGCAGGTGAGGAAGGATTTTTAATTGACACAGGGGTAGCCAGAATGGGAAAAGTAGAAGAAGTGTCTGGTTTATCTAGCAGATGGAAAGCACGGTTGGCATCAGTTGTGCACAACCTGTGCTTCACAGACGGTCAGAGTTGGTTAAAAATGGGGTGCGTGACAGCGGTAGAATTGAAAGGGGCTAAAAAGAAACATTTGGCCAAAGGATTATTACGGACGTCAATAGCTTGCGCCTCAGTTTTATTGATAGTATAAAAACGATCTGTTAAGTTCTTAGAATAACAAGGAGGAACATGCCACATTTGGCCAAAACCAAGTGGCGAGCAAAAAATTGGGGAACATATATTTCAACCCCTGCTTTGGCATTTGTCCCTATGACAATGTCATGGAATAGATCTCTCCCAACAAAGATTGAACCCAAATGGGTGACAAAGTGCTCACTTCAGCTAAGGTAGAAGGAGGTCGCACATAAAAAGGGACTTGGTGAGGAAAAAAGGGAAAGAAGGAAGGCGTTGAATTCAAAGTTTAAAACAATGTAAAAAGGTCTCCGCTGGACATATTTACAGGGCTCAATTGATGAATGAACAGCCCGTATCAGCTAACTAATCGAGGAGGAGATGGTGAAATACCAAGTTGTGAAAAATAGGCTCTCACCTACAATTCAGCAAGCCAAAGAGGCTCACTACCAGTGGGAGACACACTATTCTTTAATTGGAATTGGAGAGAAGTCATGCCTCTATAAAAGGCGGCCAAAAAGAATGAACATAAATTCAAAAACCTGCCACACGCCAACTCATGCGATAAAAGCAGATAACTCATAGGGGGTTTCAGGCTGGGGACACAAAGAACATATTTACAGAGCTAGACTTGAAGAAAAGTCACTCGCTTAGCATGAGTAGGCTCAGAATTAGAAGCAGTATCAAGGCCTTGCATGCCTGAGTAGGATTCAGTAATTTTCTTGTCAAACTTTGGGCAAACACTGGAAATCAAAATACCAGGAAAAATAGTATCGCCGAAAGGCAGAAGATTTACTAGGGCTTCAGCATCCCTTAAAGTAATGGACATTGGGCCAAGAGGGAAAACAAAAGTATTGTACTCAGAGAACAAAAACTCAGGGCGATTGAAAAAAGCATTGGATCATAAGTTAGGGAGAAAAGGGTAATTTCTAATAGGTCCAAAATCTTAGGACGATCAAAAATTACTTTGGTGGGACCATTATTTACCATACGTGCATGCCATCTGCGAAAACTGGGATCAATTTTTTGGACAAGTACGAATACCATTATCGCGGATTCGGTTCAATGGCAAAGAGTTCAAAAAATGAGGGTCTTCAGTGCAAGGGAATAGTTAAGCCACCGCCGCTCGTCTGACAGCTTCAGCATCATTGAATGATGGGCATACATAGAATTCATTGAGATCAGCCTTGGCTTGTGCAAGAAAGTTTGAATTTATATACGGTCTAGTAAGGAGGTTTTGGAAATCCTCGAAATTGAAAGAATCATCAGAATGAGTTTGTGAAGTCGCCATTAGATGTAAGGTACAGATGTTGTGAAGGGTTCTTGAGAAGCGTAGTAAGGAAGCAAGATAATAAATAGTGATAAAACGCACGATGTAAAGACGTAAAGGCAATGGCCCGATAAAGTGGCGTGTATTTTGGGTTTATAGGGGTATGTAACGATTACACCTTTTTAGATTATAGAAGGGTTACAGCCAACAGAAATAATGATTGAAATTCTTTGGAATTTCAAGTATCACCAAAAAATAAAAGCGAAGAATATGGCAAAGATTAATAATTGGTATTAATTCTGCCATATTGGGGGTAATTGTTGACATACAAAAAGTGTAATCTAAATTAAATAGTCCAAGGGATGAAACTCAGCTAGGAAGTCCAGGATGAAGGCCCAAATAAGACCATTAATGAATGCAATGGAGGTCCACGAACAAGATACCATCATCGCCCAATCTTGGAAGACGCCCAAGATTTGAGCAAATGGAGATTGCACAGCAAAGAATGAGCTCGTTCTCACCCAAACCTTCAAATCGACCAAGATCTTAGCAAACATGAGGTATTATGGTTATCCGGAACAGCAGTTATTGAAGCGGTTATTGAGCAACCTTATCACACCCCACGATCCAAGAATCACGGTTATAGGCAGTTAAACAACAAAAGTAATGACAACAGTTAAAGACGGCAGTTCCATTACAAGTCGGCTATCATAAAGAAAGTGGGTAGTTATAGAGCATTAAGTAGTTTCCAAATAGTTTTTCACGAAGAAACTATCAAGGGAATATAAAAGGAAATGAAGACATAGAGAAGAAGGACCCCGAATCAAACACTCTCAATAGAGAATATGTAATTTCAATTTCTTAGTTTAACTTTAAAACACTTCTTTTAGTACTCGTGTGCTTGCGCCGGTTGGAGGCATTCTGTTTATTTTTTATTGTAAATCTTCGCCAATAAAACACCCCTTTTTGGACTTTGTCTCTAGAGGTATGTTCCTTAAATAATCGTCTGAACATTTTTTAATTGTTAGCTACAACCTACACGAAACAGTAGCTTTGAATGATAAGTTCCGTGTTCCTCAACAAATTACCTCCTAAATTAGAAGATTCAAGAAATTTCAAAATATCTTTTGCCATAGAAAGTTATTGTAAATTTCATACTTTATGTGATTTAGGAGCAATTATTAATTTGATGTATTTTTCTGTATACATGAGATTAGGTTTGGGGAGAAAAAAGCAACTGCTATATCTTTACAGCTGGAAAATAGATCAATCAATCATCCACGAGGGTTGATTTAGGACGTGCTCATCAAAGCATGCAATTTCATCTTCATGACAAATTTTATCATCCTTGACATAAGAGGAAGATTGTGGTATACCAGTGGTCTTGGATAGACCATTTCTAGCGACAGATCAAGCCCTAATTTTTATTGAAAAAGGTGATCTAATCTTGAAGGTGTAGGATGAACAAGAGAAATTCAGCATGCAAACAATTATTTCAAAATTTGTCGGGCAAATTGAGGAGTGCAAATTTGCTAATTACAAGCAATGCAAGACCGTAACATTCCTTTTCGAGCCACCATAAGCGACCAAAATAATAAGGACAAGTTAACTACTCTAAACAAGTACATATTAGTATGCAATTCAATTTCTAATCCTTTTATTTACTTGCTTTGTAGATATTATACTTAGGTAGCTTTTAGTGCTTTTCAAGTGCATTGTGTGCTTGTTAGAGTTTAAGTCATCATCATCCGTCATCATGAAGCATTTAGAGTCCATTCCGTATCCACGGTTCTTATATCATTTGTTGCATATCAATCACGGGCTCGGTTGCCTAAGTGTGCGTAGAAAATGCAAAAAATTGAAGTTGAGAGTGAAAATGGGAAATTGTGTAAAAAATATGCATATCTTAGTGATTTTTGGAAGTTGTGTGCACATTGGAATCAGTAGTTTGGATCATTTCATATAGAGAAATACTATTCATCCCCACTGGGGATGCATCTCCAGTCTATGTGGCATTATGTGGCATTAAATGATAGATGAAATTAAATAATTAATTTAATTTCACATATCATTTAACCAATCATTTACATCTACATAGATTGGGGATGAATAGCATTTTTCTTTCATATAGGTTTGATAAGTGTATTTTATGCACTTATTTGAGGTCCTAAAATATCGATATTTGGTAGTTCTTTTGACAAAATACATCCTAAATTGTTGTATTTTATGTTATATAGGTAAAACTCAATTGTCGAACAAGGAATTGAAAGAAAGAAAGAAGCGAAAAATGGTGAAAATGACAAAATTCAAAGTTTGAGAATCATATTGAAAATTCAATAGTTGATTTGGACCACAAGATGATACTTTAAAGATTTTTTGAAGACAATTGGGTGGAATTAGAATTCAAAAAGGAATGGAATATTATCACAATCAATGTCCAATCGCACAAGTTAAATTCCAAATTTTTAGTCGAACAATTGATACCCATTTTTAGCATAGTAAACGTTCGAATTGGGAAAATTCTATTTCTATTAAAGTTGTATGCTTTTAAGTTATCTATCCAACCCACTTTGAATCGCTTCAATCGAATATCAGACGAGAAAGTTATGGCTAAAATAATAACTACTGTGCAAAGACAAAATTTGTGCGCGAATACAACTTTCCTTATCCGATTAGAACTCTTTGGAAGTCAATTTGGACGTGATTTTCCACCAATTTTTGATTGTTACAAATACATAATAGCATAATACATATTGAGGAACTCTCATGTACATATTATACTCCATTATTCATCAATTATTATCATCAAATGAGGAGAATTCATAATTTTTGTGAGAGAATTGATGGTAATTTGCAAGAATTCATTCAAGTGAAGATTCAAACCTAATTTTTGGGCAAAGAAGAGAAGTCGGAAGTAGAGATTCATCAAGAAACCATTGAAGAGATTTAAGATTTCAAGATTCATCTTCATGTTCTCAATTTATCAATAATCCGGGTTATGTCTTTTAACTTATATATGATTTCTTGTAATTTCAATATGTTAGGCTAGATTTTTACATTGATAAAGATATAGATGAACCCTTGTTTTGAAACTTTTAGTATTAAGAGCGTGTTTGTGAGCAATTTTTGTGGAATTTTAATCAAAATTATAGTCGTTATAGTCAACCTGTGGGCCCCATTTGTGAGAGGGAAAGTCAAAAATGGTGACTGATTTGATAGTTAACGGTTAGAATTTTGATTAAAATCTTGATTAAAATTTCTCCCAAACAGGGCCTAATTAATTGTTGATGTTAATTTGTTAGAATGCGTGGATATTTATTATGATTTAGTTTGCTTTTCAATTAATTGGTCACTACTTGAATTGTTTGTGGATTTTATTATCATCGAGAGAGGTAATAGAATCGTTAGCACATAGTAATAAATATTATGAGGTTCGATAGAGGATAGAGATATACATTTATACTTTGTATAGTTCATAATGATGTTCTAGTTCGTAAATGCATTTATCATGTTCGTATTTTTCATCGAGAGATAGGAAGATCGCATGAGGGGAATATATTTAATTGCTATCGAGAGAGGCTTTTAAATAAATTTGAAGCTTCAACCAACTCGCATGATAATAAATTGTCAATTTAATTGTTAAACTAAAAATGGATAAACAAAGAGGATTCTAGATCTTAGCAATACATCTCATAAATTTGATAAACTCTTATTTTAATTTCTTGTACGCGATAAATTAGATATAAATTTATTATAAAATATTATTACTATTCGATTAATGATATTATTAACTTTAACTCGATCAAATACGTAGTCCTCGTGAGTTCGACACTTTACACACTACTATATTACTTGATCACGACCTCGTTCACTTGCTGGAAATCAAACGATCAGGTTTTTGGCGCCGTTGTCGAAGACTACTGTTTTTGATACGTTTATTTAATTTTAGCTTTAAATTGAATTTTACTGTTTTTTCTTTAGTTTAGTTTAGTTTATTTTAAAAAAATAGTGTTTCTGCTTACTTTTTCAAGAACGTGTATGCGAAATTCGAGAACAGGTGATCTTGCTCAATTTGACCCTGAGATCGAACGGACATTCAACATTCAAAAAAGACAACAGTTGGAAACATACCAAATATATAAAGAGAAAGATATAGTAGAAGAGAATCTGAATCAAATAGCCATCGGGGCTAATCTGAGAGTAGAGCAACCACAGAAAGTTGCAGCCAACGAAAACGCAAGGTTGATGGGAGAGTACATGGTTCCACCGGTTGTGGAAAACAAATACAGTATAGTATATCCGGCGTTTGGTCAAGTAAACTTCCACCTGAGGACGGATGTGATCAATTGTCGATTACACATGCGTATCTCTAATGTTCACATGTCCATATTATTTGTAGGTACAATGGTTCCTAAATGCAAGGAACCCTCGGCAAAGGATAAAGGAAATGGGAAAGCTACCTGTTTATCCTCCGCACTCGTCCATGCAATGATGACGGCGAGATTCGTCAATTCCTATCACCGTTATTACGCAATTGAATTTGTGGCCGGAGCGATTGGATCATTCTAAATAAAAAGGCATAGCACCAATCATGGCAAAAAGGGAAAAAGCTATCATGTTTTCATGAGCTTAAACTTCTCTATAAAAGAACCAAATGAGACACCTATTGAAAATCCCAAAAATAAAAAAATTCGAAAATGATCCAAGATAGTGCATGAAACCGAATGCACACGGCAAATATATGAAACGAAGGACCAATACAAGCCTGATTAAGCATTGAACACTTAATTTGAGAAATTAGATTTCTAGTGAGGGGTTATTAGCCTAGTTGAGACTTAGAGGTTAAGACATTCAAATCCAGAAAGAATCACCACATATTAAGGTACTGATCTTCCATTGGTAAAACCCAATTGAACTTGAGCTGAAAATTAAGTCTTGTGAATTCAACTTTAAAATAATCATCTTTAGTAAGAGATTGAAGAACAAGTTTGGAGTTGTACATCTTACGAGTGAGACAGGAAATAATTGATCATTGACGATTGAGATATAATAAACTTAGAAGTACTTGATAAGTAAAAAATTGGTTTTGGTATCGTACTCTCTAAATCTTTTATAAGTTATTCAAGCAGTATCTAACATTTTTTTTTGATTAGGTAGATAATTTGTTCGAGGAAAAACAAATGTTCAAGTTTTAGGGTATTTAATAAGTTTAGTTTTACATTTATTTAATCAACAAATGTGGACGTTTGGGAGCACTTTTATTATATTGATTATTTTAGAAGAAACTCGTGTTGGATGTTATATGGAGAATATGAATAAAAAGTAGATGAAAAGGACTCTTTAATTGAGTAAATTAAGGAAGATTGTGACCAAAGTAAAAGACATCCGATGCAATCAGGAAGGGACCTGAGTTGTGTGGATAAGATATCCAGGGACCAAAATAAGCATAGACAAAAAGGGACGTCTTGATTGCATGGCTACACTTGGCGTTCGTAAAGAAGAAATTTGCAATTCCAGCATTTGCACAAACAATACCATGGGATCGCAATTCTTGCACGTGCGATCACATGGTATTACCGAGCAGCAAACCTTCTTGCTTGAAATCTTCAATCCCGTGCCTCGTATCTTGAAAGTATGATGTATTCTCTCTCTCTCTCTCTCTCTCTCTCTCTCTCTCTCTCTCTCTCTCCATGTTTCAAAATGAAGAATCATGAAATTGTCTTCTCGAAGTAGGTTAAAATCATGTACCAATTGCATTACATGAAGAGTCCAACATGAAAAAAGAAACAATTTCTTGGAAACTCCATTGAAGGAATTCAAATGTGACAAGAATTCATCTTCCACCTTCTCTTTGCAATTTGATATTCCAGGTGATGAATATTCAATTTAATATGTGTTTTTGTATTATTAGCTTGATGATGATGTAAATGGTTGACGGTGTTCAAAGACTTCTTTTAATTCTCATTTTGTGTTTGATTGATTCACGACAATACTTTAATTAACATGTGAATGAATGATCAACATTTAAACGTATTGGTGTCTTATTTTGTTTACAAAAGGTTCAAAGTAGGCGTCGCTTATAATTGATAATCAGCTATAAACTTTAGGGAAATTTATCAATGCTTTGTGCAAGTCATTTGAATAATCTAGCTATTCAATGTGCTTTTACATATTCAAATTTGAGATAGGAAAATTTCCGTTCGTATGGGGAAATAGGTTTAACTTTACTCACGAGAGATTGTTAGATAATATAAGATTATTAATCGTCTGGGCATAATTTGAGTTAAAGAGATAGAAGGTGAGAATTATAATGGACACTAATGGTGAAGTGGGTTCCTAACACATTTTTCTAAATCGATCTTTTTCTCTCAATTTTCATTTGGATTTAGATAGTTACTAGTAGTATACTTAGATAAAATCATAATTATTCAAGTTCAAGTTCAACTATCAATTGTGTGTTTACTCGTATTAAGCTCGAAGTGGTCAAATTTAAGTTAGAATCAAAATCCTCGTGTCAACAAAACTCTTTACTCACTTTAACTATTACTTGTCATCGAACTCGTTCGATTGCAGAATTTCAACCAAACCATATGCAAATAAATTTCAAGCCCTAGTCCTCCGGTTAAAAACTAAAAGGAGAGTCATCAAATTTCCATGTGTGTTCACGGGTCAATTTCATATGCGGTCATTGAACGTTCAGTGAAATCTCAATCAAGTCGCTAATCAATAATTTGTCTCAAGTGCATCACTCATCTTGATTCTGTGCTTACTAAATCTTTATCATCAAAATTAGGATCAAGCAACAATTCATAAGAATGTGCATGAGAGAGAGAGAGAGAGAGAGAGAGAGAGAGAGAGAGAGAGAGAGAGAGAGAGAGAGAGAGAGAGAGAGACTCATTCAATGAACAGCAAGAATGTGTATAAATACGTATTTCATTTGAATTCCATTCTAGTTTTTAATCATTATAAAAAAAAAAAAGCGTACACAACAAAGGAAAATAAACACACACACAAAAAGGAAAAAAAAAAGCTCTGCTTTTATGATCTTTTCAATAAGCAGAACTTATAAATGAGATTTCTAGCAGTATGGATGAGAAGTTTTCGTCTAGATCTACAAGGGCATGAGGCCATGCTTCAATGCAGCCTTCCACACAACGTCAATCTGATCAACATCGATAGCCCCAACCTCATTGTGTTCCCAACCTTCAAGAAGATGAACCACGCCCCCGGCATGGCAAGCATGAACTACACCTCTTTCCATTGTATACTAGCAGATTAAGCATGGAATGGTTACATTATACGCATATCAGTTGCTAAGAACATGACAAATCAATGAACAGATTGCTTAGGGGCAGAAGTTTGGACACTGAACTTTCACATTTTGACTAAAGCCACATCATATCCCCTTTCCTCTTCCCCTTTCGCCCATGTTCCTTACGAGCTGCCCGAATAACATGGCCAGGGACGGGGTAGGGGTGAGGAAGAAATGGTTGGGGAAGGTGAAGACCATTTTTAACAAGGGTCTATTAGACATTTGATTTCTAAAGAATGCCTTTTAAACAAAAAACTTTATAGGTGCCTATTTTTCATTTTGACCATTGAAATAGAGTAACGTTATTTATAGTGAAAATTATCGGTAGTCGCCCTACGTGATATACACATGGCGGTTTGTTATTTGATACATTAATGTGATAGTTTTTATTAGCCCATGCATCAAATAACAAACTCTCATGTGTATGCCACATAGGACGATTATCGGTAATTTTCAGTGTGAGTAGCATTATTCATTGAAATAAGGGCCTCCCAAAAATTTGCCAACATATTAATAACTCCGAGGCTTTAAAACTTGAAACAAAGGGCGGATTGAAGAAAAGCAGCAGAAATTGGGTTCTCTAGCATACAAAAACTGGAAGTTCACTCTACTATATACTTAAAGGTCTAATTGACTCATTTTCAATATATTTTTCCCACAGAAATTCTAAAACTAGGAAAGAAGTTAATTTCCAAGTTCCCATCAATTCATTTTACTCAGGTCTATGCCTGAATTCGAATATCTTAGTTCATGTAAAAGTTGTCATGTAATGATCATTAATTTTAATGTCCTCAAATTGCTCCCAATTAAACAAATTGTGAAGAGATGGAGGAAAAGGTAAAGGCCATGAACATTTACCTCACAGGATCCTAAGCCGTCCACATCTTCTGGGAGTTTCATTGCTGCTAGCTTCCCATAAGTACAGTCTCGTCTGAATGGAATGATAGGAGGAACAACAAACTGGTTAAAGTGTGTTCCTGAAGGAGCCCAACTCTGTTCTCGAGGTGTCATCCACTTGCCAATAATCCACGTCTATGAATTATAAAAAAAACATGAATATGGATGTCTGCATTTTCGAGATTTCAATGTTCTGAATAATTCTGAAAATGAATAAATGCAATGCTAATTCTCCTCCGTTACTTTGTTTTAAGATACCTATCAACGCGAAGATAACAAGATTGTGAAGGATATAGAGTAGAAATATTTACCTTACAGTGCTTGGCTGCTTGATACTTTGTAACTTGAACTAAAAAATTTTGGCAGTCGACTGGTGCTTCTTTCTGGATCTTTATGAATCTCTCGGTGGATTGGGTCAACATCTGCATTCACAACACCTCTGTTGTCAAATTTAGGTTACGCATACAACTAAATTGAAACATTGTAATCAAAGCACTTTCCACAAAGAAAACGAGATAACCAACTAATTTGTTATTGGTTCTTACCAAAACCTTGACCCTTCGTCGTGCAAGATAGAGAGCAATGGCCCTTCCTAGCTTAGAAGTAGCTCCTGTTAAGAAAACCTCATCAACATCTTCAGGTATCTCGTGTAGGATCACCGCAGCAGTCAAGGTGTTTCCGTGAACAACTCTGACTTTTAGATTTGGATGCTTGTTAATAAAAAGTGTTCCACCTCCATTAAGACTTTCATTCTGAAATAAAGTTTTACATGAGTAAATTATTCTAAACAAACCTATTATAACATCAAATAAAGTCTGAAAAATATCTGATCAATTTCAAATTGTCCTAATGTACAGCTTTAGGTTTCCATCAATAGTATTGCTATCTCAAGTTAGAAAACTCAGATTTGACAGCATGATCTAGTTTAGGCACACAGTAATGCAATAAATTGATGTAAAACAAAAGGAAATGATAAACTATATACGACAAAAGAAACAAGGTTTACCTTATTTAGTGCAGCAAGGCTAATGACCTTTACACCTATTTTATCTGCGGTAAGGATAGCATCTTCAATGTGGTTATTTATTCCTCCTGCCGCAAAAGGTAAGAAATACTGCAAAATGTGACATGATACAAGCTTTAGGTTCCAGCACAAGACCCAAAAAAAACCATGTTGATTTTAAGTTAGAATTCTTTTTCTTATTAATATAATAAATTGTAGGCATAACAGAAAATAGGAACTATGCTAACTAGTTTTAACTCAAAATGCATGTTTGGCGTGTACATTCATGCTGCAAAAGTAAAACAGAATATGGAAACAAAGCAGTTACCTGGAAACCAAATCTTGGCACAACCCATGTTTGATGCAGTCTTCCTCTGAGATTATAAAAACTGAACAAGAATGTCTTGGATTTTGCCCACATGATAAGCATCACTAAAACCGTATAAGGCCACATTGGAAACAAGAAGGGCTTTATACCAAAAGGTATTGAGCTGAATGAACGGAAAACAAATGGAGCATGCATTGCTGACATAACATCAACGACATGTGCAAGAAACACGAAATCAGGTACTCTATCATCTGCAACATTATGTCATAATAATTAAACAATTAAAAGGTAATTATACCAAAAAAGTCATTATCGGAAACTGTAAATTGTAATATATAAACATGATCTGCAAACTCCAGTTGCGATTTGGTAATTCTTGGGAGTCAGAAAGTGTCTTTATACTCTGTGTTTACATTTTCAAATAAGGAACTCACTTGTCTTTGTACTAATTTGTTTGTGAAGATCCCATGAATTGGCATTTATTGTCTTCCATAAAATATCGTATAAAGGTATAAAGAGGCAAAAGTTAGTCCTCATGTCCATGTGATGAAGATTGTGGTATCTGCAGAGTCGAACAGGTAAAGATTAATAAGCAATAAATTGGGTAAAAACATGCTGGAATGAGACCAAAATTAAGATGATTAAGTAATCGAAAACATGTCAATTTCAAGAAATGTGTTTTCTTAGTGTTGTTTTTCTTTTTCTGTATCAGTGGCTGAGTAAAGGATAACTCTTAGAAATTAGGAAAACCACAAAGAAACAATGAAGTTCTCCAATGGCAATAAAATGCTAGAATATTTGTGGATCATAGTACTTGAATTTTCTTTTTCTCGTCAGATTTAAAATTTGAGCTAAAATAACTCAAGAATCTAAGGGGAAAAAAAATAAGAAAAGCTCGGACTTCATAGTTCATCCAGCCAAGAGTTCCTCAAAATAGTTTCCCAGCAACATTAACTGAACAACTTCATTTGGAAAACATAAAGGTATGGTCCAAAAATTGAGAACTGTGTTGGGGTATAACATGGCAGCTCTTTTAATTCCACGGGTTGAGTAACTCAAATGATGGTGATCGAATGCCATAAAAGATTTAGCCTTCCCTCACTGGACACCAATTGATTTTCAAATAACATTGTTGAAACTTGATTCTAACAAGTGGTATCGGAGTTTCATAAGAGCGTCATGTTGAAAGGATGATTGTTGAGGTGCAACAACTTCGCTCTTAAGCCCATAGATTGGGTCACTCAAATGATGGTGATCGAAAGCCACAAACAGTTTTACATTCCCTCATTGACACCAATTAATTTTCAAATGAGATGGTTGAAACTCAACCACAAAATGAAATGGCATTAAGCAAGCTTATATTGGCCTCACTGAGTTAGAGTTCCCTCTAATCCCATCCGCCCAAAAAAAGAACAGAAAAATTTGAGAAATGGATAAAATGCCCGACACTTCCAGGAAATACAAATCATATCAACGATTGATGAACATGAACATGATGAAGAATCAATATACAAGATCAGGACTTACGTAGGCGTGTAGATAAGATATTTGAGAAGTGGAATAGCTTCAAACAGGCGATAAGGAAAAACTTCAACATTGATATGCCCAATACATCGAAGAAAATCAAAGGCTAAAACATAACTGTACATCATGCTGATAGATCCATAACCGAGGAAAACAGTTCCCAGGGTTGGAATTCCAATAATTACACAAAGTAATAGGTGTTCCACAAACGTAGCATGCCCAGCTGCACCGGAAATAAAACATATGGAGAATAGTCAGTGAACAGTCTATTCATAGTTAACTTTTACTAGTTATAAATAACGTTGGTGGGAATCTGTTTACTTCATACCTGTAAAAGGATGTAGAACTTTAGAGCTATGGTGGAGCCAGTGGTACCTTGGAAATAAATGCTTGGAATGTAATAATCTATGCATCCAATAATACAGAGGTTCTGAGATTACCACGTGGAGTATGAGGCAACACACGATACCCTTAATGTCCCATATAGGAAGATTGGACAATGAAGGGAAGCTCAAATAGGAAAATGAAGCTACAATGGCTTGAAGTATCAGAAAATTATCCCTGTTGAAAAATTAACAATTAAACTCCTAATAAATATTAAGAAAACATAAACTGAAATATGAGAAATCAACTATTTATACCAATGCCATTCCGCATCAATTTGATTAAAATCGATGCCCTGTTGATTCAGTCGACGAGTACGGTTGATATAAAGTGAATTATTATAAGTACTCCATAGCTGATGAACAAGACCTCTCAGGGCAAACAAGATGAGAATATGTAAGCACCATATATCCTCCTTATTTCCTTCCCGAGCCATAGAATAAAACCCTTTTGCAATCAGTGGTCCATATAATAAATACTGATACATATACAATGCACAAATCAATAAACAGTACATAACCAGACTAAATGATTGAAGGAACGGAAAATTTACAAGGGGTGGGGTGGTGGGCTTGAATAAGCTAGTAGATAGAGTACATGCCTTGTAATTTCCAAAATTCTCCCATGGCCAAGCAAAGAGAGGGGCATCCTTCTTCCCTAATTTGCAAACTATTTTCTCTTCTACCAACATATTTCTTTCAATTCTTCTATATTACTCAAAACCCAGAAAGTTATCAACTCCCAGAATGATTAAAATTTCTAAAAAGATAATATAAATTGAAGATAACGAACAAGAAAGGAAGGTATTCTAACATATGACTTGTTTTATTGCATATCTGTTAGATTCTTCCCTTATCTTTTGCTTCTTAAATGACAGCATTCTCAGCACCTCAGAACTCTACTTATATACCCACAAAAACAACGTCATCAAGAAATCATTATAGAATTCAAAATAATAAAATTTGTGGTTTTCATCTACAAAATTAGCACCTTTTAAAACAAACCCACAAAATAATTAATTGAAGAATTTCAGCACATTTCTGTTGAAAAGAGCCCTAAAACTGATAGATAGAAATTTTAATTTAACATGAGTAAGCCAAAATTTGAGGGCCAGCCAGATGTGGGTATGGTTGGTAAGCTAGCAAGTAAACTTTTAATGGATTTTTGGTGGTGGATTGCAGGTTGCAGTTGAGATGTGGATATATAGCTATTTTTGAAAAAAAATTAAAAAAATGTCGTTTTCAAGATTTTCTGTATGATTATTCATCGTGCTTAACAGATTAAAGCCTGATTTAATGGAATTAGTTGAGCTTTTGCATAATTAAATGGAAAATAATTTAGTAGGAAAAATTATCCAAATTGAATGTGTTCATAAATTCTGCGTGTTAAACGAGTGTGAGTTGGGGACCAATTGCAGGCACAGAGCTTGACTAATTTTCTACCTAACTGCCCAAAATTTTGGGACACTCTTTTGGCTTTTGTTTCTTCATTTGTACCATATTACCGTGTTTAAATTGGGATCATCGAAACTATATGCATGCAGCCACGTTCTACTGCTCATTTTAATTCCTGACATTTGAGTAGGATAGACATACATTTCAGCCAAGTTATTAATTTCACCATCTACAAGCTAGTTTAAAGGACCAAAATGCCCTCACAAATAAATGTACAAAAATATATTCCTTCCGTCCCATAAAAATAAGTTCGTTTCCATTTTCATACAGATTAAAAAAACTAAGTAATCTGGTTGAAAACATTAATGTTACTTACCGTTTTCCTAATATATCTCTAAACTAAGCCTCCGTTTGGTAATCATTTTTCTACAAAAAAATACATTCTTTGTGTCAAATCACACTTTTTTTATGTCTCTTTCCAGCCATGGACCCCACTTGATGTGAAAGAAAAAATGTATTATTTGAAAAAAGAATGGCTCCCAAACGGAGCCTAAATTATGATTTAAATAAGAATAATTCATATTTATTGATAATAATGTACATTAAATATGAACATATTAAAAAATTAATTATACTCTAAAAAAAGTGATTTATAATTTGGAGTAAATAGAAAAATAAAAAGTAAACAGACGAGAGAATAATTGACTTTTCTTAAGGGCAAAATGGACTTCGAAACAAAATGAAACAAATTTTGATTTGAATGTTGCTTTGTATACTGTCAGAGAAAGCCTGCAACATTTCATTAGAAAAATAACGGTACTAGACACAAGCTTTTTAATTTTAATAAGGATTATACTACTTTGCCATTAAGTTTCACATCAAGTTTCACATTTTTTTGTCATTTTGTGTGAGTATTGTCTATTATACCCTTATCTCTATATTTTAATTGTTTTCCGTATTTTGACCCTATAACTGGTATCAGAGCCTAGTAACGAACCTAAAGAAAATTTTTAAAATGAATAGAAAAGATAAAATGATTTTAGAAGAATTACAAAATATTAGTATTTTAACTAATACTAATCGACTTAAATTACAAAATTTAGCAACAAATTTAAGTATTAAATATAAATCTCTAAGTGAAGAAATAAAACAAGTAAATAGTTCTCAACATTTAGCAGAAATAAAAAATAAAGGATTACAAATATTAGTAGATGAATTTTCTGAAAATGAAGAAGAAGATATTATTATAAATCAATTTTTAGAACAATATGATAATTTTGCTCAACCTTTAGGAGAAACGGATATTTTAAAATAAGATGTTTTAACTCATATAAAAAATATCGAATCTAATTTGGAAATTGTTAATGACAATATTAAAATAGAACCAAAAATCCTATATAAACAAATTGAATCTAAATTTAAAGAATCAAAATTTAAGGATTCTTATATGTCAATTGAACCACCTTTACCGGCATATGTTATAGAAGAATTAGAAACTAAATTCTATGAAGCCACAGGAGAAGAATTAGAAGCTTATAAACAGAGTTTAGAACAATTTGCTATTCAAGTCGAAAAATATTTATATGAATGATCCACCTAAAGAAGAAAGTAAAATTAATACTCCACCTTTAAATCAACAAGTTGAACCACAAACATTAGTTGGAGAAACAAGTAGAACTAATGATTGGATTCAAGTCGAGTCTGATGACTGGAATTTTGAATGGATGAAAGAACATGGAATAACAGAAGAACGAGAAAATTATAATTTTAGAAAATGAGCTAAAACTACATCAACCAAGCCTATACACCTTAGGGATAATAATCCAGTTAAATTATTCTTGAACAAATTCCTTGCACAACGGGAATATGGCTAGATGTTGATGAGAACAATAACAAAAGTGAAATTATTGACTCATGGGCAAAAACTACTGATTTAGTTGTTGCTTTTCATAAATAGAATACTACTTAAGCATATAACTTTATAATCCACTCCTTTAGAGGAATTACTTCAGATATCTGGAGAAGAACATGTGAAGAAACTAAAAATTAAATCAAATATGGAGAAAAATTTACGACTATTATTGATAGCAATGAAAGCTTAGATGCTAAAAATTTTAAGGAAGTTTTAAAACGATGGAAAATTTTTTTAGACACTTACTCTTATGAGAAGTTATACCAGAAACTAAAATAGACATGATTACTCAAGAAGCCTTACAAGCAGAAAGAGAAATGGAACTATTAAAAATCTATGATATGTGTGAATTAAACGAATATACAAAAAAATTCGAAAAGATATATATCAAAGTATCTAAATCCATAAAAGAATGGAATCTGTCAGAAGAAAATAAAAAATTACTAAATGGATATTTTCTTAAACTACCCTGGTTATGGAGTTAAAAATTATTTGAGGATTACCAAATTTATTGGAAGAAAATAGATTGGGAAGATCCTAACAACAAAGCTGATACATTAGGAATGAGAACTTCATTCACTAAAAGAAAAATATCTGAATAGTATAAAAAATCTATGTACCAACACCTATTTAGAAAATATGGTAAGAAAGCAAGTTTATGCTGCTATGGAGAGATAGCAGCAGTGCCACAATTTGGTTGTCACCAACCACCTAGGAAACCATACTATAAAAGGAAATTTAAGAAATATCTTAAACCCTGGAAGAGAAACAAAGGATTTAAGAGCCATAAGAAGTATTTTAAGAAGAAAAAACCTTGGAAAAAGGAATATAACCAACATAAAAAACCTCAGAAGAAATCTAAGGAAGAATTTTATAAAAAATGTAAATGTTTTACATGTAATGAAATAGGACACATATCTCCCAACTGTCATAATAGAAATAAAAGAGAAAATGTTAAAGCCATTAGAATAATGGAAGAAATAGAATCTGACTCAGACTATGAAATAATCGAAAATTTAGATGAATTATACGAACAGACTCAATCTATGAGCTAGATATAGAAGAAATTGAGGAACCAGAATTTGAACAAATTTATATGAACCAAGAAATTATTGATACTATAGAAACTACCTTAGATAATGAAGAAGGGACTTCACAAACAGTAGTATTTGATGAAGAAAGATATGGAGCAATAAAAGAAAAACAAATATCTTTAAAAGATAGAGACGTTTTTGTAAGACCAATATTACCTTGGTTTAACAAAACCATATATATTGCAAAATATAATGAAGTACCTATTAATATCGAAAATGTTAAAGGCAATACTACTATACCTCTGGTAACTAAAGAATGGGTTAATCGAGAATTAGCAAAAATAAATAGATCCACTAGAGAAAGATTAAAAAATATTGTGATAGGAGGAATCCAAATTATGGTGAAAGGATATTTTAGAGAAGGAATGGATATTCCTATACAAATGTATTTGATGGATAACAGAATACTTCATGATCCTATGGATGTTCTATTAGGAGTAGTCTCTGGAAATCTTGTATATAAGAAAATTATATTTACTATAAGACCTGGATTTGCCATGTCCTTACTAGACGAAAATTTAAGTATGGGATTAAATCTATATCATAGAATTGATAGATTAATTATGCCACCAAGAAGTAAAGCTGTAACCTTACATTGTAAAGCTCTATATGCATTTACTACTACACACCAAAAGGAAATCAATAAAGTCTCAGGAGACTTCATACAAATCCATGAAGATTTTAAAGACTTAGCACAATTTACTCCACCAAGAATGTTGAGTAATAATAACATTTCCTTACCACAAGATATATTGCTTGATTTTCATCAGCAATCTAGAAGAATAGATAATAATGTAAGAAATCAAGGATTAGTTACCTTGAATACCTCTGGACAACTTGTAGCCAGAATGCCTAGTAGAAGAATAGAAAGAAGTATAGGTACTAGAAGAACTTGCAAGCTCTATTAGAACATCTACAAGTAGAAATTACCCAATAATGCCTAGAAATAGCATTGATATTGATCTTAGAAAATGTAGGGAAGATAATTTCCTTATCTTAACAGAATATATCAATAATCAAAATAACTACGAAGAAATTATAGCCCTTGTTAATACGAGGAGCTAGTACTAGTCATATAAGAGCGAGACTTAGTTGATCATTTATTAGAAGAAAACCTACCACAAGGAATAACTCTTACAGGACTATCATGGAATTAAATATGAAATTAAAACATTTGTTAATCTAGAACTAAGTTTTACAGATATTGAAGGAGAACAATTTAAATTAAATCTTAAAATTCATAAAGACTATAGAAAAGGAAAGGATTCTAGTCCAATATTACTTGGAATGAACTTTCTTGAGAAAGTCTCACCATTTCATATACAAAAGAATACTCTACAAATAACTATAGAAGGCAAACAAAAAATGATTCTTAGAATTACTAAAACCAAAGAACCAATTTATATGATACAAGGAATTAGATCAATCAAAACTAGTATACTTAGTCCATATATTGAGATAACTCTCAATTTACCAGACTATTGTATGATAAAATTTCATGCCATAATTGATACTGGATCAGGTATTTGCCTATGTAAAAGAAATGTGTTCCCAGAACATTATTATAAAAGAGATTATAAGAAAACAACTTATGGTCAAACAGCAAGCGATATTGTAGAAATCTATAGAGATTTTGTAGAAAATGTTCCTATAATTATAGGTAATAGAGAATGTTTTATTCCACGAATATATGCAACAGATAAAATTGGATGTGACATCCTTTTAGGAGAAAATTTTATCTATACATATAGCCCCTTTACACAATATAAGGATAGTTTTGAATTTACTACACCTTGTAATCACAAAATTAAAACACCAAAAATCTACAAAGCTATTGGAATTGCACATCAACCAATTCACCATAGACTAGACATCAGGAGTTACGGGTAATCGTGGTGGATGTTATACTGAGAAATTAATCAAAAACAAAAAAATTCCAGTATTAAGAATTGAAAATTTAGAAGAAGAATTAGAAAATGTTAAATTAGAACTAAAAGAATGTTATCATGAGCATCCTTTAGCTAAATGGGATAAAGATAAACCTATGGCAACCATTGAACTAAAAGACTCAGATGCAAAGATATCAGGAAAACAATTTCCTTATAGCGAAGAAGATAAAAAAGAATTTGAAATACAAATTAAAGAACTCTTACAATTAGGAGTGATAAGAGAATCAACTAGTCCATATAATAGTCCAGCATTTATGGTTAGAAATCATAGTGAAATTAAAAGAGGAAAAGCTAGAATGGTAATTGATTATAGAGATCTAAAAATACCAAATAGCTATAAACTACCAATAAAAGATTTATTAATAAAACAAATACAAGGAAGTAAAATATATTTTAAATTTGATTGTAAATCAGGATATTGGCAAATAAAACTAGATGAAGCCTCAAATCCTTTAACTAGTTTTACTACCCCTAATCCATTAGGACAGTTCGAATGGAATGTTATGCCATTTGAATTAATGAATGCACCTGCAATATTTCAACAAAGAATGGATAAGATTATTAGACCAATAAAGAATTTCTGCATTGTTTATGTAGATGATATTCTTATTCATAGTAAAAACTTAAAAGAACATATTGAATATTTTAAGAAGTTCAACTATATTGCTAATAAGTATGGATTAGTCTTATCAGAAAGAAAAGCAGAAATAGCTAAAACTGAAATTGAATTCTTAGGATATATTTTTACCGAAGAAAAAATACTCCAACAACCTCATATTGGTAAGAAGATTATAGAATTTCCAGAAGAAATTAGAGACAAGAAAGAATTACAAAGCTTTATTGGATTATTAAATTATTCCGAAAAATTTATAAAAAATTGTGCTAAATATAAAGTCCACTTTACCAAAAAATTGAAGAAAGGAGTTGTATGGGAATAGACACAAGAAGATGTAGAAATGGTAAACAAAATTAAGAAAATATGTGAAAATCTACCTGAATTAAATATTCCAAATGAAGAAGATTTCTTTATTTTGGAAACTGATGCCTCTTTATTACACTGGGGAGCAATACTTAAAAGAAAAGAAAATCATAAAGAGTTTCTTTGTAATCCATTGTGTAAATTGCCCAGAAGAGCTTGTTGCTTATGCTTCAGGCACATTCAAAGATGTCGAAACCAGGTATGATATTAATCGTAAAGAATGTTTAGCAGTTAAGAAAGGAGTAGCAAAATTTGAACCATACTTGCTACCTAGAAAATTTCTTATTAGGACAGATAATACTCAGGTAAAACCATTATTAACAAATAAACTTGGAACAAGTGCAACTGAAAGACCACTTATTAGAATGCAAATGTGGTTTGCACCATTTAAATTTGATATTGTCCATATTAAAGGGAAAGACAATTTTATTCCGGATTTCTTAACCAGGAATGGAGCTAATCAGGAAGGAGCTAGAAATATTGAAGTTCGAAATGAACATGAAGATTGCTGCAATAGAATCCAAGATAACTCTAATGGAGATGGCTGCTGTTAAGCCAGTATCGGAGAAGGCCAACATGGCTATATTATCTGAAGGCCCTAGTGCGATAAATCGAAGGCCTCGGTGCCAATATTGAACCGAGAAGCATCAAAGCTTCATAAACTTTGATTAGAGAATACTACTTTGTCTCCCTCACAGGAGAAAATATTTACAAAGGATAGTATCTCCATACCAGAGCTTAATAGCTCAAATATCATCAAAGCCTGCAACACTCATGGTGTTATGGACATCAAAAGTAAAAACGATTTTATTTATCATATGTATTGTTTAATCTCGCCTGTTGCTAGTTTACCAGTATTGGAGGTTGGATGAGAACCTTAACATATGGAACCTATAATAAAGTTAACCTCTATCCAGGAGCCCCAACTTATTGGGTTCGTGCTCTTTATGAAATGGGAAATATAATTTGTATTTACCCATCAGAATCTTTAAAAGAAATTTCTTTGTTACCAAAAGAAGTAGTCCGAGCTATTGAAAGATATTGCCAAGTTCTTAAACATAAGAACATATATATCAGGTTTCTCTCTGCCTGTCCCGAATGGGATAATGAAGAAGATAGGCTACTGCCAGTTAGCCATGTCATTAGGATTGCCACTACTTCCAAGCATCTTCAGCCTGAGAAGAGTGAAGTCCATGAAACTACACCAGAAGATGTTATCAAGATGACAACCTTCCGTAGAGCCAAAGGATATAAGGAGCAATTTGAGCATATCCAAAAAGTTATTGAAGAAAATCAAAATATTTGGGTGTATGAATCACAAGACCACTTGATTTACAGTAAAGTTGTGGCACCCACTAAACAAGAAGATTGGCACTATCTCGATATTTGGTGTGATCATATTTTTAGAGGAAACGCTAGTGGAACACAGAAGACAAAAAATGAACTGTGTAAACAGTTTTGGCGTTATCCAAACCATAAGTGCGAGTACTGTAGCAATGAAGAAGATGGTTCACCAATCTCACTTGATCCAGAGGAATTTTCGGATGAGTGGTTTGAATCTCATATGGAAAAGTAATGGACCCCCTTTATCACTACTTTGTCAAAGTTACTTTGATAAAGAAAAACTGTGGGGTTTCACCTACATTATTTTCCATGTTAAGACAAAGAACTTTAGGCCACAATAAGATTCCCATTATCTTACACAGTAACACAACAATAATGAAGACCAGCTGGAGAGCTTTTTCAAGTCTATAAAAGGAAGACTAATTCTCAGAAGAAGGCATCCCATCCTTAAGTAAAAAACTATCTTTCTCTCTAGTTTTTCGAATCTTGTAACCATTTCAGTTTCTCTCTTTCATTTGAAACTTGTAATAAGGTAATCTCTATGGAGTTCTAATCTCTTTAGAGAAAGTACCAAGAGTGTAACCGAAATATGTATGTATACTCTTATGTAAGAGATATTAGTGTGATGTGTTTATGAAATCCAAGTTGTTTGAAAATACTGTCTTTCTATTCTTGTTATTTTCTCAAAAACTCTTATCTTACTTATACTCCAACGGTGAGAACCTTGAGGGTTGTGCTAGTATCTTGTTGCTGTTTAGCCGTGTGTTGGCATTTGAGGCGTTGTTAGAGAAAGCCATTAGAACCCTGTTATCTTTCAAAAGTGATGTTTTAACAAGGAGTTGAAAGGAAAACTGTGATTCCGTGTGATCCATTGTGAGATATGCAAAAGAGTCGAGAGAAAAATAATAAGAGTGCGGAAGTCGTGTTGGACCATATCCCACTTTCTTAAACTCAAATAACATCGATCACTTATATTTGAGTATACAAATATATGGGAGCAAGCTCGAGGGAAATCTCGTTGATATTATTCTGCATTTACCCAGCTAATCTTGTAAGATCTTTCTTATTTATGTTGAATACTTGCATTAATATTTGCACTTATGATATTTATGAAGTTTTAGTTACTATCATTCATTGTTTAGAAATTGATTGCGAAAGGAAAAGAGAAGAAATTAAATCATTTTATACTGTGCTTGATTATTTTCTGAAAAATAGTAGAAATCTACCCGTGCCTTTATATTTTACAGAAAATATATTTAGAATTAATAAAGAAATTAATAAAGTAGAAAATAAAATTAGAATATTAAACGATTGTTTTGATAAAAAAATATATTGATAAATACGAGCATAATTGGCTTTTTCATTTATTAGGAGAAATAAACCAAACTTATCCTATAATAGGAATAGAGAACATTGACTTGAGTAGATAATAGAAGTAGGGCATTTATGTCTTTTTATTAGAGAATGTCAACCAAACTGTCAACCAAGCTGGTAGTGTAGCATGATTGTTTTAATAAACATCTACGTTATAGCCCATGTCATCCTTTCTCCTTTTTTCTCATTCATTTTTCTACAGAACACATTTTCAATTATACATTTTTCAAATAAAATAAAATTACACACAAATCTAAAACTTTTCATTACTTTTCCACCACACATTCTCCCATTAATCACTATTTAAAAACTAATTCTTCCTAAAAAATAGGGGCCAAACACCCACATAGTTCGTATGTATACAAAGAATATTGCCATTTTGTCGAAAAGAATTTGATCGGATATAGTGATTAAGACGTCGTGGCAGGAGATGCTTGGATGGCTTGATGTTCAAGGTGAATTTTTATAATATTATATGGGTATACTCATGGACGGACCTTGGGGGTCCTGGAAGGACAAGTGTCCCCCAACTTTTGAGAATTTTTTTTTTTATATAAAATTGTGTTTGGTATCGATTGATATCTAACTTTTAATTTAAATCAAAATTAACAATTAATTTTAATAACATATTTCACGGAATCGATAACTTTTTAACTTTTATCAAACTTTACTAAAATTTTGATCTTAACTTCCACCAAACATGAGCAAAATCTAGTGGTGTCAATGGGCCGAGCCGGCTCGGCTCGGCCCATTGTCACACGAGCCGAGCTCGTGGCTCATTGGCAACGAGCCGAGCTTGAGCTCGGCTCGTTGCCTTTTGGGCGAGCTCGGCTCGTGCGGCTCGGCAAGCCGAGCTTAAGCTCGGCTCGCCTTTTATTTTATTTATTTATTTTTTTAAATAACACTACTAGTACTATAAGTCTATTTTTTTTAAATATATATTTTTCAAAACATTTATTGGGGCTCGTCAAAACATTTATAATTTTTAAAATAGTAAATATACATTTATTTAAAAAAAAAAAGATAAATCCTTCTCCTTTATCCGGGCTTGGGACCGACTACTTCAATTTCGTGTAGGCGGAGTTAAAATTATACACGAAAAACTTTTTACCTGTACAATTTTTTTTAAAAAATTATAAATGTATGAAAATAAAATTTTGTAATGAATGTATTGAAATTAAATATCACTTACTTGATTACATGCAATTTCGGCATATTTATGTTGAATTCGATAATTAGTATCTTCCCAATCCTTCACGCACATTAACGCTTCCAAAATATCTTCTTTTAGTCGACTTCGAATATCAGAGAGAACCCTCTTCCCTGTACTAAAAGCAGACTCCGAAGCTACAGTGCTAACCGGAGGTGTTAGTAGATCTTTTGCAATTGCAGAAACAATTGGCCATCGACGTTCATTATTTGGCCAGAATTCGATTACATCTTCTGAACTTTTCTTAACTGATTTGTTACTAGGCATAGTATAACGAAAGTAATCAATTAATTCAAATGGCAACGCATTTGGACTACTACTCGAAGTTTGAGTACATGTAGTGGAACACATACTACTACTAGAGGAACCATGTACATATGCAGTTGAATCATATCTAATTGAGTCTATGTTTTCTAATAAATTAATTACTTCAGCGTCGTCATCGTTTATATTAGTGGGAGGAGGAGTAGGTACACAAGTTACTTGTGTACCTATTCTTGAAGCATATAATTCATACATTTCAGTTAACGTTTGTTCCAAATTCCTATAAGTAATAGGCATATTAAAAGTTAAAGCATTTGAAATTTGGTCAATTATAAATTTAGTACCCGATAAATTATATCGGGGGTCCATGACGCATGCTAAAGGAAATAACATAGGTAATTATTCCCAATATTTTCTAAATTTTAATTCCATAGCATATATAACCGCATGAAAATCAGGGTCATTTTGATATCTATTAAAAGCCCTAGCAGTTATATAAAGATGTTCAAGAACCATGCAACTAGTTGGATAATAAACACCAGACAATATATTCGTATACGTATAAAAACTTTCCAAAAATTTCTTAATTTTAAAAACTGTATTCCAATCGGATTCATTTAAGATATCATCGTCTTCGTCTCTAATATGCCTACTGTTATAAAATTCAGTGATAAACGGTTCAAAACCTTCACATGATTTTAATAATAAGTAAGTTGAATTCCACCTATGACCTACGTCAGTAATAAAAGTTTTTGTATTAGAGTTCACAGCTTATTCACAAAATTCTTCAAATGCTTGTTTTCTACTAGGTGTAATCGTGATATACGTAAGTGCATTTCTAATTCGACTAATTTCGTCCTTCACATATTTTAAACCGTCTTATACAATTAAATTAAAAATATGGCACACACATCGAATATGGAATAAATAACCACCAAAATCGGGTTGAAGTACTCTATGCAATTTATCGATAACTACTTTATTTACAGAAGTATTGTCAAAAGTAAAAGAACGAATTTTACTCTCGCATTCATATTCTTTAATTATTAACATAATTGCATTAAATATAGTGTTAGCATTATGAGGATACTCAACAATTTTAAAAGCAATAATTTTTTTATGCATAACCCAAAGTGGGTCTATATAGTGTGCAGTTGTAGCTATATAACCTCTCTTATTAATCGCTTCCCATAAATTCGAAGTTAAAGATATTACACCCCCGTATTTTTCCAAATCCCCAATCAATAATTGCTTTGCATTAAGAAAATATTCAATTGTATTAGAACGAAGAGTATTTCGACTTACCCCAACGTACCTTGGTTGAAAATATTGTTTGACGTAGTTTACAAAATGTTCGTTGTCCACTATTGCTAGTGGCAGCTCCGCCGCGGCAACGAACTTCACCATTCCCTTTCGTGCTTCCTCCTCCGAATACATCCACGTAAAAAGTGGCGCAGTAGTAGCACCGGCTTTACTAGTACCAAACTGTAGTTGCGTTTGTCCACGTTCAAGAATCCCATGTTTGGCCGCACATGCTTTGTAATGACGGTTGAGGTGAGTGGTTCCAATGCCTTTTTGCCATGTCAGTCGTTGTTGACAGTATTTACATACTGCTTTCGTTTCTGGAAGTCCATCGATCACACGACCAGTGTTAACCAATTTGAAATGGTCCCAACATTTTGCCTGCTTCTTCCCCTTTCTCTTCCCTCTTGCATCGAGAATATTTAATGCAGGTTCTTCATCTTGTTCCAAATCAATAGGAATACTAGGATCAACATCAACGTCATCCAAATCAATTGGATCGGCTTCACGAACGTCGAAATCTTCAATGTTTTCTGGAATTGGTAGTTCATTGAGACTGGCAAATTCATTCCCAAATTGATTTTGGGCAGGTGTTTCGCCTTCCATACCGAACAAGTTTTCAACAAATGCTCGTGGATCCATTTGTAAATTGTTGAAATAGAATGTAGAAATGTAGAAATGAGAAGTGAATGAAGATTATGTACTAGTGGCTAGTGTATAAAATGAGTTGTAAAATGAAGATAATAATGTAAAAAAATGTAAAAGAGAATTATAGAATAAATGAATGATATTGTTGATGATGATTTGTAAATTGTAGAGTAGAGAGTATAGAATGAAAGTTTGGTGGAAAAAAAATGTTGTAATGGGTTGGGTATTTATAGGAGAAGAATTGAAGAAAAGTAGAAAAAAAAAAATTTAAAAGACTTAGACGAGCCTAGGCAGGCTCGTCTTAGACGCGGGCTGGCTCGTGGGCTCGTCTCACGAGCTGCTCGACGAGCCGCTCGTGAATAGTGACGAGCCGAGCGGGCTCGGCTCGTCTAGCACACCAGCCCGCTCGGCTCGTGCTCGGGCTCGTTTTTTGACGAGTCCGAGCTGCTCATGGGCGTGAACAGTACGAGCCGAGCGGGCGAGCCGACGAGCCGCTCGGCTCATTTGACACCACTAGCAAAATCTAAATAAATTTGAATTTCGATAACATGTTAATTTTAAAAATTTTCCGACAATCGTACGCTAATCGAATCTACAAATTATTTATGTCATCTCAAAACTTATTTCGAGAACTACATTATGGGTATATCGAATAGTTCAAACAGATATCGAAAATAGTTAAAAATACGTTAAACGTGAGTTTTAAAAAAAGACATCTAACTTGCATTTTTTTTAAAAAAATTCAATTATTTTATTAACATTTATTATTTTTGCGATACAAATTTCTCAATGTAATTTTCATCATTTTTTAAGGAAATTTTATATGGAATATGACATCAAAATTTTTCGAAATTTTACATTCGAAAAAGTTATATCGCATGTACATTTTCGAATGTAAAATTACACGATGTATGATTTTTTTTTGATATAAATTTTCGATTATAAAATTTCTCCCAACTTCTTTCTACCAACTTCCATAAAAATATTCATATATGTGATCTTAAGTTGTGGAAGATCACGGATATGAATATTTATTTTATATCTAGGTGGCCGGAAGATTTGAATTGCCCATTCACATCAAAGGAGACTGAATGATAAAAGAAGATAATGCTCGAATGAAGAGATATGGCCCATTAGGGTAATTAATATTCCAATTCTCCCATCTACATTTATTGACTCACTTGTACAGGGAGTATGTGTCATGTGTGCGTGAATTTGGTGCTGAATGCAGCAGTCAAATTCATAGAAAAAGGCCAAAGAAAAGAGTAATGTTATTTATTTTCAGTGGGGATGAAAATAAAGTATTGGTGATGTTAAATGATGAAATTAAATGACTTATTTAATTTTACGTATCATTTAATGCCACATTAACGTCACGTAGACTGTATTTTCATCCTCAGTGAGGATGAATAGCATTACTCGAAAGAAAATTGGTGAAGGAAGAAAAACCCTTCATTATCTTGATGAGATCTAAACGTAGAGCATGTTTTGACATAATTTTTGAAAAGTTAAAATGAGCTTTAAAAACTCAAAAATTTCATGAAAGTATTTCTTTTAATGAAAAGAGTTTTTAACTTCCTCTAAAAGTATTCTTGAAATACAAAGTTCTTTTCAAAATTAATTTTCAAATAAAAATTAAGGCAATTTCATCCAAAAGTTCTTCTACAAAAAGCAAATGCCAAAGTCATGCCAAACAGACCCTTATAAAATTTAATGTTATTGTTATTAGACATTGTGTCAATTGTTGGTTAAGATCATATAGTATCAGGGACGAATTCAAGATCGGACTAAAAAATCTTAAGTCGAGCTAATATATTGAAAAAAAAAAAAATTTACTCATATAAAACTTAAATGACTAATAGGGGACCGTGTCCACCTAAATTTGGCACTGTATAGTACTAGAGAAAAACGTTGTATCTCACTATTGCGCAGTGAAACAATTAATTAAAGTTGGTGTCCATAATGTACATGTGGCGCCCTCCTATTGGGGGCCCAATAGGGGTATTGTGGAACCAAATTAAATTAGTTTCAAAACTTTTTATTTTTTTTGGCCTAATCAACAATTTTTCTACTGTGCTTATTGAATTACACAAAGACGAGGAAAAGAACATGGATTATGCTACATGTACATTATGGTACACATAATGATGTCCATAATGTACATGTGGCGCCCTCCAATTGGGGGCCCAATAGGAGGGCTCTACATGTACATTATGAACACCATCATGTGTACCATAATATACAAAGAACATTATTTATTCCACTCCAAGAATTTCATGTTTTAGATTATTAGCCCTTTTATCAATAAGTAGTATAAGAGATAGGTTATTGAAGATAAATTTTGTTAATTTTATGGAAAATCTGGGAACAACACGATGACCATGATATAATTCACGACGACGTTGATACTCTTTTAAAGTTTTAAGTGATTGTAAAAAAAAAAAAAAATCTGGTGTTGTATGGTCGTGGAATTATACGTAAAGAAAAATGCATAGAATAAAACTTTTATTTTTAAAAAACTTGTGTACTTGAGGCATATAGATGAGACTCAGACTCCGGTTTCTGAGTACTTTAGATAATTTTGAATCAGGAGGTTGCGATGGATAACGAGGTACATGCTCTGAATTTTCATCTCACTCAGTAATTTAGCTTTTGATGGTGTTTTCGCTTTGAGGATGGCGAAATAAAGTATGTTAAAAGGAAAATAGAAGGGTGAAGAGAGGTCCAATAGTACGAAATTTTGTCCTAGTTAATGAGTGATGAGGAAAGAACTGAATCAAAAACTCAGAGTTGTGACAATCAAGACAAGTCGAAAGGGCATCCAAGCAAAAGGAGCGGATTAGGAAAAATAGATACCACAATAAAGAAAGAACGAATGCAATGGTATATGCACCCAAGGGCAATATTTGTGTTATTCATGGTGTTCACATTATCAACCTCACGTCAAAATTCTCACTAGGTGATTGATTCTAGTGTTGCATATCATGTTAGTTCTAGATTGGATTTTCTATTCATGAGAAATTGTTAGTGCGGGAGATATTTTCTTAAGTACTAAAACTACATGTAAGTCGATCCTCAAGAAGGTGAGACATGTTCAAGAAGTTCACCTTAATTTAATCTTTTGTGCGTATCCTTGATAGAAAAGTTTGTTATAGCAAGAAAAATGGAAGCTCACTAAAGGATTTATTGACTCAGGACATAAACGTGAATAATATTAAAATATTCTTGCTCATAACACACGAAAGGGTATTACTCAAATTTTAGGGATAATTGCAGCAAAAATTCCAAACATTTGAAATATTAGCATACTTTCTTCAAGCCTTTGATTTATTGCAGCTGTCCCAAACATTTCTAAATGTTGCAGATGAAGCTCTTTTGGACAATTTTCATCCATAGTTTTGTCAGTTGACCAAAAATTTAATTTTGACAACATTTTTAATAATTTGAAAAGGGCAAAAGAGTAACTTTTTATTTATCACATAAAATAATTAAATGAAAAAATAAGAAAAAAACACACACACGAACACAATCATCTTCTTCCTCTCAACACCATAACGATCTCGATTATCAGTCTTGTATCTGTTGGGTTGCTCAACGCCATAACGATCTCGATTATTATGCTCAACCCCTCGATTGTTATGTATTTCGATTGAGTTGTTCCATTGCCTCGCACTTCTGGAACATGTACGGATGTACCACATCCTTCCTTCCAAATGAAGAACCCCGATTAACAATCACACTGCCATCTCAACTTGTTGCCTTCCCTATTAGTTCTCAAATCTCTGTTGTAAGGGTCTAGTTTACGGACTTCACTGAGTTTCATTGTCTCGTTGACTCCAATTATGATTATGAACTGGTTTGTGCAGTAAAACATTGGAACTCGGCAAGTCAAAATCCATATCCAAATAATTTTCATTTTTTGAACCCCCCAACTTCTCTTCCCCGTTCTGCAAACTCACGGCCAGTGTCACGCTCATCATCAGCCCAATCAGATCTCGGATTGAACTGAACCAGTGGCAGTGGACCAGGAAAGTAATCTTCTTGCTTCCGAGCTTGATTTTCCACTAGTCTTACATTCCCCATAGATTTTTCTCTTTTCATAATTCTCCATAAACATTTAATTATAATATATCAATATAATTTCTTCTTCTTTCTTGATTACAACATATTTTTTTCTTTCTTTTAAATTAGGATTTTAGTTTTATTTTCTTTCAGAATCTTATTTTAGTTTCTTTATATTAATAATATTAGAAAATTATTTTACCTAAACAAAGACCTCGTACACTTTTAATTATCGAATTCAATCAATTCAATACAATAAAATTATTCTCCACAAATTTCAAGTTTTTCAACTTTATTCTTATTTTCAAAATTCCAATTTCGCTCCAGCACCAATTGTGCACATGTTGAACCTTAAAAAAAATCAACTTGTACATGCAGAGACGTGCATAGAAAAAAAAAAGCGATTGTTAATTGAGTTATACTCGTGAATCCCACGAAATTACTAATAAAATATATTGATCTTGTATAAATAAGTTATAAACGATAGTCAAACATGAACTGAGTTTAAGGCCCTGTTTGTTTCTGATTTTGAAATCAATTCTCAAATCAATTCTCATTTTCAACCACACATTCTTCAATAAAATAATATTTTCCATCACATCAATCATTTTTTCTTCTTTTTCAACCACACATTTCCCATCATATCACTATTCAAAATCAATTCTTCCCCCCAAAATCCCTACTAAACAGGCTCTAAATAAATAAATGAGTCCCCATTCTAAACAACTTAATTTTTTAAATGGTGCGGTTCAATGTGTGATAGTTCTCAAATGCTAAAAGTGATAGTTATTAATGTCTTTAATAACTAAGTTCTACACATCCATCAAATCTTGCAACAACGGCAGAAATTCAAAGGTAGAACAACAAATGGGGTAATAACAATTCTACAACACTTCATTTAAGCTTAGCCAAATGAAGAAACTGTATCTAAATTATCATTTCTTTTAAAGTTTCCTAGACAAATGGGGTAATAACAATTCTACAACACTTCATTTAAGCTTAGCCAAATGAAGAAACTGTATCTAAATTATCATTTCTTTTAAAGTTTCCTAGAAGTTAAAAATTTAAATAATCTATTCTTTTCATAAACTAAATGATCTAGACTAAAACAGCGCTCTGATACCAATTATTAGATCGAGTACCTTCTAAGAGAAAATATTTTCTTTCTTTTTTATTAATTTGCTATTATTATTATTTTTTTCTCTTTCAACTTTTATTTATTTCTCTCTTTACTTACAATCTTCAGGATCTTGTATCAAGAAACTCCAACACTGAGAAATAAAGTGCCAGTGATTTGTCTCTCGATCTGTAAAGAAGAGTCACTTTCATTTCTATCTATATTGATAATATATGGCTTTCTATAATAACTAATCTACCAATTTCTCCATTTTCTAAACAAATATTTATGAATTCGTTCAAACTTTCAAATGAATAACAAAGCAGAGAATATTTGTTTAATGGCACAAAATGTGAAGACTTGAAACAATATTTTTGTAATGGTCTCAGTGTACTTTACCGTTCAGGAAACTAATTTCTTCAAAAGGGCATAAAGTTTTTTTTAAATCTCTCTTAGCTTTTTATCTTGACCTTCTAAGAAAGGCTTAAGACTATAGTCAAAATGATTTTCATCATGTTTAAAAATGTTAAAATAGACTTCCTCATTCGAAATAAAACACAGCTAACTTAATTCAGGGAATTACTTTATCTTTTGACCATGAAATCAATAATAAAGAGGCTAAGCGTGTTAGAATTATATTTGAAAAGAAAATATTATAATATTGTTTCTAAATAAATTAATTGCTTTTTTGGTGTTTCCTCTTTTAGGCCTTGCCCGAATAACACAAGAAAAAAAGAAAGTATGAAAGAACTTACTTTAATTGGAAGTCTTCGAATTTACAATGATCTAAGAGAGATGTTGTAGGATGCTCTTGTGTTTTTCTTTTGCGTGTATCTATGTTTCGGTGTGACAAGCCTTTGAGTTGTTTAGATGATGAAGAACTTTGGGAATGTCACTCTAAGAATAACCCCACACATATCTAATCTCCGATTCAAAGGAAATAATTTAGAAAGACTTTCAGAAAGGGAGTGTTGTCTACTGGATAATCTCTGGAAGGCACGTGACTCTAAACAAAAACTATAAAACATTAATGCTTTGGCTAATCATTTCAGACAAATTCACAATCAATTAGAAATAGAAATTTAATTTCTTTACAGTAATCAAATGCAGAAAGCCTCGTATATGTAATTATTGGTCACAAGTATTACAACAAGTAGAAAGATTTCTAGACCCCTTTTTGAAAGGATTTTATACATTAGAATAAGCTTTAATGTTTTGTAGGAAAATGATTGGATTTAATTTTCAAATATCTGAAAGAGTTAGACAGACTGTGACTACACAAGTTTCCTCTTCTAAACCGTCATTTTCATCCACATCAATACAACTTTGTGATAGTTGCAAAACTATGACCAAAGTTGTTAGAGATCTAAATCGTAGAAATCATTCATTAGAAGAAAAATTACAAATTCTTGAAGACGAAATCTCCTCATCTCAACAGACCATTAGTAGATATCAAAATGAAATTCTTCAGTTACAAGACAATTTTATCAGACTTAGTTCTAAAAATGTTATTGAAAGACCCATCTCTAAAGATATTTCTTCTACAAGTAAAAAATATTCTTACATAATAGAAAGATTTATTGAATTAACAGATTTTACAGCTGTAGGGCAAGAAAAAACTTCATATTAATTAGAACAAAAAATTGATGATTGTGCCAGGATTGTTCAAGATTCTATAAGAAATCAGTCGTACAAGAAATAATCGACTTTTCTCAAGTTATAAGTTACTGTCACAACGAGAATGGATATCTTCTTAAACATGTCCCCAAATACTAATCATCCATTAAAAATTCAGCCTTTCTTAGACATAATTATCCTACAATTTCCTTTGATTATACAATCTTTGAAGAAGAAGACCTTTTTTACCCAGTTTTATAGTTTGGTATGATAGACACTATATATATTCTAAACAGATCTTTCAGATTCTTTTCACCCAAACTTAAATAAACTCTTGATTAGTTAAAAGATCACCCTTTAATGATCCAATTCATTTCCAAACAACCACTTATAAAAAATGGTATAGCGATACCAGCTTATATTATATTATGATATATGAAAGAGCCAAAAGATTTAGACCATCTTCAAAGACAAATACCAAAATAAGATTTAGAGATTGATCACGAAAGACAGATCTCAGAGACAATACTTCACTAAGGCAGGTTCAAAGCCACAAGCTACCTCTCCTGATGCAATAACTCTCCGTCTGTACTCTCTCTCGTGTTTTCATTTCATTTGCATATTTTTCGCTAATTTCCATTCATGTGGGGGATTGTTGGAAATAGGTCAAGTAGACTAACAATTCGGGTGGGACCCAGTATCCGTTTTGTACGGGTCAATGGTCAAACGCGTTCTACTCCGCGAGAAGATGTTCGTGATATATTTAATTTTACAAAACCATTTCTGGATGAATGAGAAATTAATGCTAAAAGTTGGCAACTTGAAAGTAAAAATCATTGAATTTAAAATCAAGTGTGGGAACTCTATCCCACATAGGAAGTTGAAAGAATTTTGAACCAGTTTATATACCTCAACTTTGGATATGGGTTTGGGCCCCAAAGGGTACTAATAGTCTTTGGAAGGGGGAAGTCTTAGACAATGTTCAGACTAGTCCAAAACCTACACACGCACGCGCCGCTGCTGCCTTCCGACCGGCTCGGCACGGGTCGGGTCGTGGGTCATTGCTGGTTCCTATATTCTTTTTGGATAAAATAAATTAAAACTATTTATTTAATTTATTTTTATTTATTTTCGAATTTCGAAATTAATTAATTGAAAATATGTCTTTTCAAACCTATTTGAAATTGTTCGGACTAAACTGACACAAACTAATAGTTGTATCTATTCAGGAATAACCTTTCAAGGAGTTGCAACTTTTGGCCTACAACTTTTGAAAATCTATAAATAGGACCCCTGATTTCCGAATTTGATTCATTCAAATATCTTCATTCTCTTCTGTTGCATTCTGCATAAACAAATATATTTTTCATTCATTGAGAGAGTACAAAATGTTTCTGGTTCGCCGTTCTTACTGTTAAGAGTGCTTCTACACCGCAAAAGAAATATTGTTGTGTCTTGGGAGGCGATTGCGTCAACTGTAAGTACCGTAGCAGGCCAAAATTGTCTTAAGGAAACAGAGTCGAACTCTAGCCTCAATCTACTGGTTTTTGCAATTTTGTTAAGCTTTTATTCGATTTGGCGTTTCATTCTCTTCATATCTGATTTTGTTACATATCTCGCATGCTAAATAATAGTTCTAACAATCTTAAGACGATTTTTTGTTTTATTATTTGCGTGCGTGTATTTATTATAGTTTACATGCATAAACTGATTGTTTAAACGTCAATCTATTTTAAATCTTTCTTTTTGCATATATTCATATTGATTACATAATAATTTTGATATATAAATTTATTGTGTTCTCGGGTAACTTATAGTCTGACCCAACCTTATACTTTTTATAATCTATTAATCAATTTTTTATAATCATTGTCAGTACTTTGATTATAATTGTTTATCTTCTATTTTCGTAACAGAAATGGATGTAACAAGTGGGAGTAATATAGTTTCCCCTAATGGAACCAACAACACTACGGTTCCATCTACTACCACGGTTCCACCTATGACTGTTCCTATTCAAACCACTCCGATTCCACATGGAGAAAAACCTGAAAAATTCGGTGGAATGGATTTCAAGAGATGGCAACAAAAGATGTTATTTTACTGAATTTTTGCATCTAAAGAATATAGTTAATGGGCTAGACAATACACTTTGGCGGTTCAAGAAGGACCAAACAACAGAGAGTCCCTTATTGCTTTAGATGCATGGAAGCACTTGGACTTCCTGTGCAAAAACTATATTCTTAATGGGCTGGACAATACACTATATGGTTTTTATAATGTTATGAAATCTGCAAAAGAACTTTGGGAGTCTTTGGAGAAAAAATACAAAATGGAAGATGCATGTACAAAGAAATTTATTGTTGGAAAATTCCTCGACTACAAAATGGTGGATTCCAAGACTATTATTAACCAAGTTCAAGAACTGTAGGTTATCCTTCATGATATACATGCTGAAAACATGACTGTCAGTTAATCATTCCAAGTGGCTACCATAATTGAGAAACTCCCTCCTCTGTAGAGAGATTTCAAAAATTATCTCAAGCACAAACGAAAGGAAATGAAGTTGTAAGAACTAATTGTTCGGCTAAGGATTGAGGAAGATAATAGGAAATCAGAAAAGAAATATGGAGGACAATTTGTGCAAGAAAAGGCAAACATGGTGAAATCTAATTCAAAGAAGAACAAGAAAAGAAAATATTCTGGTGATGCTCCTAAGAAGGATAATAAAAAGAATGCTAAGAAGTTCAAAGGCAACTGCTACAACTGTGGAAAAATTGGACATCGTACTAATGAATGTCGCAATCCAAAGAAGCAGAATACTCAAGCACACATGACTGAAGGAGATACTTTATCCAATGATATACAAGAACTGAACTTGTCTGCTGTTGTATCCGAATGCAACAATATTGGAAATCCCAAGGAATGGTGGGTAGATACTGGAGCTACCCATCACATTTGTGCCGACAAAGGGATGTTGTCAAGTTATAATTCCATCAATGGAGAACATTTATTTATGGAAAACTCATCAAGTTCAAAAGTTGAAGGACAAGGAAAGGTGGTGCTGAAAATGACTTCGGGCAAGGAACTTGTCCTCAACAATGTGCTACATGTGCCCGACATTCGAAAAATTCTTGTATCCGGGTCTTTACTTAGCAAACATGGTTTTAAATTAGTTTTTGTGGCTGATAAATTTGTACTCACCAAAAATGATGTATATGTGGGGAAATGTTACTTTTTTTTTGTGGAAGGAGGGCGGTACCTCCGAAATTTTATTAATATGTCTTCACTTGTGGAGGAGGAATACCGTTGTTACAAATGATATCAATGAAATCAATAAATAAGGAAGTACTACTTCCCTAATAGTAAAAGTAAAGAACAAAATGAAAACAGTAAAAAATGAGTACTACTTCCCTTACAAAAAGAAAAAGTTAAAGCAAAACTAAAAGTAAAAGCAAAATACAAATACCTAAACTCTAGTGATGGGCAAACCATACCTGTCAATCTGAACAAGTGCCCTGACATGTCGTGGTAGGTCGGCTTATCCATATTCCTGGTATCTACGATGATGTCAACCCTCGGTAGCAAGTGCATCTGCAACTTGGTTCCCCTATCTGAAGATGTGGGAGACCATATCTCTGTCAAATGAAACGATATCTGCAATCTGTTTGAGTATCCCCTGGATAGGCCACGGTCCGCCACCTCTGGTGATGCAGTGAATGGCAATAGTCGAATCTGCCTCAACCCAAATATCTGACAAACCAAGATATCTAGCCAATAGTATCCCATCACAAATAGCCCTGAGTTCTGCCTCTAATATCATACATTGTCCATATGAAGTTGAGAAAGCCCTGATACAATTTCCTGCGTAGCCCTCCCCCACTTGCAAACCCATCCTTGACACAATTATCGGTGTTGATCTTGATAGATCCAAATGATGGAAAGCGCCACCAAACCATGATAGGGGAATGAGATGGGGGAGAGTCAAAGAAATACCAAAAAGTATAGCAAGCTGATGTCATTACGCCAATGTAACGGTCGGAATAGTCCACCAATATGAAGGCAGGATACCATACGGTAAACTCTCTAGATAATACGTCTCAAGCTCATACGTATATTCATGTGCTTTGCATTATTCCTCTCAGTCCAAAGAAACCAGAAAATCAATAGAGGAATAATGATGTGAATGTGTTCAGTCCTTGCAAACTGTCCATAATACCTCTATTTCAGAAATCTCTATCTCACACTCTCTCCTGTACTCATGGTAATCTGAAATAAAGCCCCAAAATATTGCCAAACGTGATCTGAAATACTACTACCAGTAAAAATATGAGTGCTGGTCTCAATCTCAGAACAACACTGACATCGAGAAGCCAAATGACTGCCGATCCTCCTCTGGATAATGACATCAACTGGTATTAATTCCTGCCATAGTCTCCAACAGAAGAACGAAACGGTAGTAGGTATGATAGGGCTCCACAATAGGCGAAATGAATCCTGAATTGGCCTGCTAGAGCGAATCAGCTGTCATGTTGATTTAGTATTAAATCTACCATCTGATGTGGCCCTCCAGAAAATACAATCCGAGAGATCAAGACATAGTGGAATGGTAGCGATCTGCTCTACCATAACTGATGGAAGAGCCTGAAGTAATCGCCTAAAATCCCATCCAGTCTCCTCGAAAAAATCCTGCACCCTCACAGATGTATCCTGTCTGTGTGGAAAAATGGATATCAATGTAGAATTACCCATCCAACAATCATGCCAAAAGAAGATCTGCCCTATCCCAAGGCGCCACACAATATGTGTCTCGACGCATGGTCCAAATTTCTTCAGTCTCTTCCAAATAGGCGATGCTGAATAAGGAACTACTGCAAGCGAAGGATGTGTCCCTCTACAATATTTTCCTAATAGAACCTGGGCCCAAAGAGAACTCTGAGACCTAAACAATCACCATAGCTTCAATGAAAATGTATCCACCGTATCCTGTAATCGTCTAAATCGCCTTCCAACTACGCCAATGTAGACGACACCATGATCCTTAGAATCCCATAAGAATAGTGCAAATATACATTCTAGCCTTTTCAGAATGACCTTAGGAGGTCGCATAATTTGAAATAAATACAGTGGCATAGAGGAAAGAACAGACCTCAATAGAGTAGTCCTACCACCAGGAGAGAGAAGACGTGAAACCCATCCAGAAATCCTACTCCTGACCTTCATAATGAGATCATCATATAAAATGCTCCTCTTAGCCTCTTTAAACATAGGGACTCCCAAATATGTCTACGGTTGTCTCTGATATGAAAATCCAGTTAAATTCACTAACCTCCGTATCTGAATATCAGATGCCCGCCTAGGTAATATAAGACCACTCTTGTCTCTATTCACCAATTGACCAGAGACCCCCTCTTAGTGCTCCAAACAATCGATGACCCTTCTGATAGACTTCTTCTGTCCATTGGTAAGTATAATCATATCATCAGCAAAAGCATGATGAGAGACAAGAGTACTACCTCCCTGTCGATACTGCATACTATGATATGTCTGAAACCTCTAAGTAAGTAATCGAGAAAAGTAATCTGTAGCAATAATAAATAAGGATGGAGAGATATGATCTCCATGTCTGAGTCCCCGTGATGAAGAAAAGAAACCACATGGTCGTCCATTTAGAAGTACTGAGAATCGACACTCCGATATACAACGTCTGATCCGATCAATCCACAACTGGTCAAAACCAAACGCATCCAATATAGAATAAATGAATCCCCAATCCATACGATCATATGCTTTAGCCATGTCAAGTTTCAACATAACATTCCCTTCACGCATTTTATTATCCAACGTGTGTAGAAGCTCCTGGGTCAACAAAACATTGTCCCCAATAGGTCGACCGGGGACAAATCCACTCTGTTGAGGGAAAATAATACAAGGGAGAAATGAACTCAATCTGTTGTTCAATAGCTTTGTAATAAACTTATTGAACACTGTACACAGGCTAATAGGTCGGTAATCCGTCCATCTACAAGCATTCTCCCTCTTCGGAAGTAAAATAATAGATGTACCAACAAATCCTCTCGGAAAATTACCACCATCAAAGAAATCAATGATTGCACTGTATACATCATCCTGTATAATATCCCAACAATGTTGGTAGAACAATGATGAAAATCCATCAGGGCCCGTAGCACTATCAGCATCAATACTGAAAATAGTCTCCTACACCTCATCAATTAAAGGGAGACAGTTTAGCATCATATTGTCTGCCTCCGTCAGTATCCTAGGTATGACATCAGGACAAATATACTCCAAAGGCTGTGAAGGAGCCGATAATAATTCCTGGTAAAAATTGATTGCCGAGCTCTGAATATCCGCTGGAGTGATAAGAACTTCCCCTGCCTGAGTCGTAATGGTCCTGATATGAGATTTGATTCGTCATCCCTATACTAGCAAATGAAATGTGTTGCGATCTCCTTCACATACCCAACGAGAGCCGGCCTTTTGCTTCCAAAAACCCTCATCAATAGCTAAGGTTCAGTTTAAATCAGCCTGTGCATGATGAAGTGAGTCACGGTGCTCCGGTGTAGGATTAACCTCAAAATCAATCTCTGCCTAGTCAACTCTCTCTTCGGCGTCTCTAACTCTCTGGAGCACATCACCAAATACCCGTCGATTCTACCACTTTAGACCCCGTTTCAGCCTAAAGAACTTCTCCCATAGGGCAGCCATTCCTATAAGATGAGTAGGGAGTGACCACTTTTGAGAAACGAAGGCTGAGAAGTCATGATGTTTGGTCCAAACATTGAGGAATCTAAATGGTCTAGGGCTTGAATCATCATCAAAATTCCACTGTAAAAGTAGAAGTGAGTGATCAAACGAAGTAAGATTCAGATGAGTCACGGTAAGCTGTCTACAAAAATCTGCAGCAAAAGAGTTTATCAAAACTCTATTCAATCTCTTACTAACCCTGCCATTCGTCCAGGTAAATTGAGACCTAGAAAAGCCAGCATCCTCTAAGCCACAGTCCAACATCATATCAGGAAAATCAGTAGAACCACGATCTTGATGACTATGACCAGTACGCTCACCATCATGTGTGATGACATTAAAGTCATCCCCATAAGCCAAGGATCATCCATAGAGAGGGAAATGTGGTGAAGACCCGCCACAAGTCCCTCCTAACATAGATCTGACAAGCAGCATAAACTGAAGTCAAGTAAATAGGTTGTGCTAGTCTAAGATCCATAACTTTGACATGTAGGAACTGGATATGATCATCAATAACAGTAACGGTAGTACCCACATTCCAGAATACCTAAATTTTATTCGACTCATTCTGAACCCCAGTGTCGAAATGTAGATAATGATGAACAAAATCAAACCTCTTCTCCAAAACCATAGGCTCCAGATAACCAAGATATAAACCTGATGAAGCTGAATAAGTTTTCTCAGGCAAACTTTAAATCTGTGCGTAAATTAAAGAACTTAAATTTATTGCATTCTTTACAATTTGATCCTAATCATAAATGTGAGATTTGTGTTGATGCTAAATTAGCCAAAGCTCCTTTTCATGTTGTTTAAAGGACTACTACACCTTTAGAATTGATTCACAGTGATATTTGTGACTTAAAGTTTATGCAAACTAGATGTGGTAAAAAGTATTTCATTACTTTCATTGACGATTGCACAAAATATTGTTATGTCTATCTTTTAAGAAATAAAGATGAGGCCTTAGATGTTGTCAAACATTATAAGAATGAAGTTGAAAATCAACTTAACAAGTGGATAAAAATTATTCGAAGTGATAGAGGTGGAGAATATGGAGCACCGTTTGAAAAATTTTGTTCTATTTTTGGAATTATTCATCAAACAATGGCACCGTATTCACCTCAGTCAAATGTCATTGCTGAACGTAAAAATCAAACTCTTAAAGAGATGATAGAAGCTATGTTGATAAGTTCTGGCTTACCTCAGAATTTGTGGGGGGAAGCTATCCTCTCTGCAAATGTCATTCTTAATAAAACACCTCAAAAGAAAAAGGATGAAACTTCTTATGAGCTATAGAAAGGTCATAAGTCTACATATAAACACTTAAAAGTGTGGGGGGTGTTTGGCTAAAGTAGAAGTACCAAATCCTAAACAAATTAAAATTGGGCCTAAAACTATTGATTGCATATTTATAGGATATGCTCATAACAGTAGTGCATATCGGTTCCTTGTTCATAAACCAGACATTCCAGATGTAATGAAGGTACTATTATTGAATCTAGGAATGCTGCATTTTTTGAAAATATATTTCCATGTAAGGAACGAAACAAGAGAACTTATGATACTGTAAATAGTGGACATCTAAACGATGAAGATGAACCTAGACGCAGTAAGAGGACTAGAACTTCTACATCCTTTGGTCCAGATTTTCTAACTTATATGGTAGAAAATGATCCAAAGACATTTAGTGAAGCAATGTCTAACCCAGAAGTTCCATTTTAGAAGGAAGCTATTAATAGTAAGATAGAATCTATCATGTCAAATCACACTTGGGAATTAGTTGATCTACCACCTGGAAATAAACCTCTAGGATGCAAGTGAATTTTCAAGAAAAAGTTAAAGCCGGATGGATCTATTGATAAATATAAGGCCCGATTGGTAGCAAAAGGCTATAGACAAAAAAAAGGTCTTAACTTCTTCGATACCTACTCACTAGTTACAAGGATTACTTCTATTAGAGTCCTTGTTTCAGTTGCTGCATTACATAATCTTGAGATCCATCAAATGGACGTTAAAACAACATTCTTGAATGGTGAGTTAGAAGAAGAAATCTACATGGAACAACGTGAAGGGTTTATAATTTCTGGACATGAGAAAAAGGTGTGTAGACTCATTAAGTCTTTGTATGGGTTAAAAAAAGCACCAAAGCAATGTCACCAAAAGTTTGACAAAACAATACTGTCAAATGATTTTAAGATTAACAAGTGTGATAAATGTGTTTATATTAAAAACATGCCAAATGCATATATCGTTGTGTGCCTATATGTGGATGATATGCTAATTATGGGTAGTAACCATACTATTATCATATCTACTAAGAAAATGTTGACAAAACATTTCGACATGAAAAATATGGGTGTAGCAGATGTAATTTTAGGAATTAAAATATCTAAAACACCTAATGGACTTGTTCTATCACAATGTCATTACATTGAGACTGTTCTGAAAAAATTTGATATCTATGATGAAAGTCCAGTTAAAATACCTGTAGGCTTAAGTCTACATTTGGCCAAGAATAAAGGTGAACCTGTATATCAATTAAAATATTCTCAAATTATTGGAAGTCTGATGTATATTATGAATTGCACGCAACCTGACATTGCGTATGCAGTTAATAAACTAAGTAGGTTCACTAGTAATCCAAACAATGACCATTGAAAGACATTGAATAGGGTACTTCGATATTTAAGATATACCTTAAATTTTGGATTACATTACACCAGATATCCAGAAGTGTTAGAAGGATATTGCGATACAATTTGGATATCTGATACGAAAGATTCTAAGTCCACAAGTGGTTATATTTTTATCATTGGTGGTACAGCTGTGTCCTGAAAATCCTCAAAACAAACATGTATAGCTCGATCAACAATGGAATCAGAGTTTATAGCTTTAGATAAAGCTGGAGAAGAAGCAGAATGGCTTCGTAACTTCTTAGAGGACATTTCATGTTAGCCTAAATCGGTATCTGCTATTAGTGTCCATTGCGACAATCAGTCGGCTATTGGAAGGGCACAAAATAGTATGTATAATGGTAAGTCTAGACATATTCGTCATAGGAACAATACCATTAAGTAGTTGATCTCAAGTGGTGTTATTTCTATTGATTATGTAAAATCAAAAGAGAATCTCGCGGATCCGCTTACCAAAGGCTTACTAAGAGATCAAGTATGCTGCTTATCGAAGGGAGTGGGATTAAAAGCCCACTACACATGAAGTCTTTGTAATGGTAACCCAACCTTGTTGACTGGAGATCCCCAAGACCTTGGTTCAATAGGACAACTAAGTTATGAAGATTCAGTTGAGCACTTAGGAGTAAAAATCCTATCAATTCCTATGAGAAATAAAAGTGTGTTCTGCAAAGTGTGTGAGGTTAAGTCTTAAATTTTAATGATTCCTATAGCTTGAATACATCAAGTGGAGTAAGACAGAATACTCTTAATAGGATATCACCTATATAAGTGAGAAGTGGGGCCGCTTCTATGAGAATTATGGGGCTTGAATTCTCTAAAGCACTTATGAATCCCAAGAGTTGTTCAAGGCCTAAATGAACACGACCGTGAGAACCTAAGACATTGTTAGGAAAGTTATTGTTTGGGTACTGTTGTCTTGATTTACACCAACGGCGGACGGTTCAAGACATCACGTTCACCGACAAGCCGAGTAAATTCGATAGTACTTCGCTAAGGCAGGTTCAAAGCTGCAAGCTACCTCTCCTGATGCAATAACTCTCCGCCTGTACTCTTTCTCGTGTCTGCATTTCATTTGTATATTTTCGGTAATTTCCATTCATGTGAGGGATTGTTGGAAATGGGTCAAGTTAGACTAATAATTCGGGTAGGACTCGGTATCCATTTTGTACGGGTCAATGGTCAAACGCGTTCTACTCCGCGAGTAGATGTTCGTGATATATTTAATTTCATAAAACCATTTCCGGATGAATGAGAAATTAATGCTAAAAGTTGGCAACTTGAAAGTAAAAATCCTGAAATTTAAAATCAAGTGTGGGAATTCTATCCCATATAGGAAGAATTTTGACCCAATTTATATACCTCAAGTTTGGATATGGGTTTGGGCCCCAAGGGGTACCAATAGTCTTTGGAAGGGGAAAGTCTTAGACAATATCAAGACTAGTTCAAAACCCACACGTGCGCACGCCGGCTCGGCACGGCACGGGTCGGGTCGTGGGTCGTTGTTGGTTCCTATATTTTTTTTGGACAAAATAAATTAAAATTATTTATTTAATTTATTTTTATTTATTTCTGAATTTCGAAATTAATTAATTGAAAATGTGTCTTTTCAAACCTATTCAAAACTGTTCGGACTAAACTGACACAAACTAATAATTGTATCTATTCAGGAATAACCTTTCAAGGAGTTGCAACTCTTGGCCTGCGGCTTTTGGAAATCTACAAATAGGATCGTTGATTTCCGAATTTGATTCATTCCAATATCTTCATTCTCTTCTGTTGCATTCTGCATAAACAAATATATTTTTCATTCACTGAGAGAGTACAAAACGTTTCTGGTTCGCCGTTCTTGCTGTTAAGAGTTCTTCTACACCGCAAGAGAAAGATTGTTGTGTCTTGAGAGGCGATTGCATCAACTGTAAGTACCGTAGCAGGCCAAAATCGTCTTAAGGAAATAAAGTCGAACTTTAGCCTCAATCTACTGGTTTCTGCAATTTTGTTAAGCTTTTATTCGGTTTGGCGTTTCCTTCTCTTCATTTCTGATTTTGTTACATATCACGTATGCAAAATAATAGTTCTAACAATCTTAAGACGATTTTCTGTTTTATTATTTGCGCGCGTGCATTTATTATAGTTTACATGCATAAACTGATTGTTTAAACGTCAATCCATTTTAAATCTTTCTTTTTGCTTATATTCATATTGATTACATAATAATTTTGATATATAAATTTATTGTGTTCTCGGGTAACTTATAGTCTGACCCAACCTTATACTTTTTATAATCTATTAATCAATTATTTATAATCATTGTCAATACTTTGATTATAATTGTTTATCTTCTATTTTCGTAACAGAAATGGATGTAACAAGTGAGAGTAATATAGTTTCCCCTAATGGAACCAACAACACTACGGTTCCATCTACTACCACGGTTCCACCTATGACTGTTCCTATTCAAACCACTCCGGTTCCACATGGAGAAAAACCTAAAAAATTAAGTGGAATGGATTTCAAGAGATGGCAACAAAAGATGTTATTTTACTGAATTTTTGTGTCTAAAGAATATAGTTAATGGGCTGGACAATACACTCCGGCGGTTCAAGAAGGACCAAACAATAAGGAATCCCTTATTACTTTAGATGCATGGAAGCATTTGGACTTCCTATGCAAAAACTATATTCTTAATAGGTTGGACAAACTAACAACACCAGTTATGTATTTTGCTTATGATTATTATTTGATTTATCTACATAATTTCAACTTGTTTAATTTGAGATTAATGTTCGAAAAAGTTTCAAAAATCAATTCACCCCCCTTTTTACCAAGAGTAATTATATTACCACTACAAAATTTGTTTCCGACACCACAATTTTAAATATATGTTTTATCTACTTAAATAACCCTAAGTAAGATTACATAAATAGACGTTCTTTTAAATATTTTTTAAAACTAATTTTTTATTTTGTTTCCACCACAAACTTGAAACTTATCTATCTCTCTCTCTCTCTCTCTCTCTTTTTCTGTAAATTTTCTTCTTCACCGTGGACATACTTTTATTTTTGTGGTCAATTACAGCTGTTTGAATCCACTGAAACTTCAGCGTTTTTTTATTTTGGCAAAATTTCATACTTTGAATTTCAAAGTTACATTAAGCCCCCCATTATTTCTAAAATACATGTTTCTCTCTTATTTTTAATCATACATTCTTCAATAAAATATTACGGACAAATCCAAATTTTTTCTTTATTTTATAACAACACATTCTCCATTAAAATATTATTCCAAAATTCATTTTGTACAAAAATGAGACTCAAACATGTTCTAAAATATACATATGAATGACCCCACTCTAAATTCAAATCTGACTTCTGCAACATTTATATCCCGGGTAATTGGCATAAAACTTGACATTTGTCCCTATTACGGAATACATCCATATCCTTTAATTTTGGTGCAAAATCCTTCTAGATGATCTTTTCTTTTCTGAATACAATATTTTCTTTAAAAAGCATTTTAAAATAACGAATATATCTTCCTCTTTAAATAAAACAAAAAGAAAAGAAAAGAAAAATAATTAATTAATTGCAACTGTAATTCTAATTTTTTCTTTAAAAAAATCCAAACGAAACCCAAATAAATAAATAAAAATTTAAATGTACGTATAAGTTAGTTTTTATATTTTATTTATAAAATTAAATTAAATAAATAATTAATTTTCACTATATTTTATTTCTTTAAATTATAATATTATTGGCATATAAGTTTTATTTACTATTTCATCTTCAATGAACTTATTTAGGAAAATTTTTTATTTCTGAGCTTTCAGGATAATTATTTAAGATTGACTAGATCGTTGATACAAATAATATCCATATACCAAATCCGACTTCTATATACTCCCCGCAATGTGGAAGAAGCTTTTGGGAAGGTGAAAACTTGTTCTTCCAACATAAGAAATTCTTTCAATAATGTCGAGCCTAATCTTTTCAAAAAAGCACGTGTAGCACTTTTATGTTTCAGAGCCAAAATTCTAGCACAAGAAAGTTGAAGTATACTTTATTCGATGCAAACTCCTTTTTTTCAAAAGATTCGCTATGATAATGAGAAAGATTTATTCATATACGCCCAAATTGATCAGTAATATCAAAATCTGATAAATCAATCCGAACTGGCTTATTAATGGGATACCCTAGTATGTTACAAAATGTCTCTTTTATCTTTTTTCTTTCTTGATATTGTCTTTTATGTTTTTTATGTAAATATTTTTTCTTTCTATGATCATATTTATGTGGTGTATACAAATTTGAACAAAAAGAATAATTTAATTTCTTTAATTGTTTTCTAACTAGTTCTTCTGTACAATATTCTTTTAATTTATCAATTATAAGTTTTATAATGGCACTAATAGTCAAATCTCTTACTGGTCTTGATTCTACGTCTTTTTTAATTTTATCATTCCATGGTGGTGGTATATTTCTATATAACCTTTTAGGTATAGTTATATCTAATGTTAATCCTTTGTGCTTACGAATATTTCAAAATCTAGCGAAAATGGTTGTACGTATTTCATATTACTAATACAATTTGTTTTTCTTTATTCATTATGTATAAATGCACTTAGGGTGCGTTTGATCGTAAGGGTGGAAAGAAAATATTTTACAGGGAAAATATTTGCCTAGAAAATGTTTTCCAGGGAAAATGGTTTCAAGTGTGTTTGATTGGTATAATTTTCCACCCGAAAATTTTTTAAATTTTCTATTCGTTTGGCTTTATTTTACATGGAAATTGTCCATTAAAGTGATATTTTTTTTCACATTTGATTGTAAAATTTGTTTCCATTGCCAAAAAGTAAAAAAAAAAAAATAATAATAAAAATTGTTTTCTAAAAAATCATTTTTTTCATCAAAGTTTAGTACTCGTTTGACTTTTTTTTACATGAAAATTGTCCATTAAAGTGAATTTTTTTTTTATAATTGACTATGACATTTATTTCCATTAATTAAAAAAAAAAAAGGACAGCTACCTGGAAAACAGCTTTCCCACCAAAAAGGTGGGAAAACCTTTTCACTAAAAAGGCAGCAAATTGGCGCGTGGAGGTTAACCATGGAAAACTTTTAGCCTAGAAAATTGTGTCTATCAAATATGCCAAATCCAAAAAGAATGAAATTATTTTCCAAGTTCCATGGAAAAATAGGCTTATCAAACATGGCCTTAGTCTTTTTAAATTTACTAGGTTCTTTGACTTTTCCTAAATCTAACTTTTCTAACTTATTTATTAAATTGTCTAAATCTTCTCTAGTATTTATGGTTCTTTCTTTTCCTAATGTTTTAATTCTAGTTTTTAATTTTTCTACGAAGGGGTCTACTTCACTTATTTTATGAGATTTGACTTTTAATATATCACTATTTTGGCTTTTAAAATATTCTAATTATTCTCTGAAGTTTTTATATTTTTACTTATATTTTCTAACAAAGTTTCTATCTTTTTATTTGAATTGCTTCTTTCTAAGTTTTCTCCTAGATTTACAGGTAAATCTACAATACTATTTAACTGCCATCTTCAAAATGTAAAAAAATTCTATAATTTTTATCAAAGTTACAAACTAAAGAAACTGTATCTAAATTATCATTTCTTTTAAAGTTTCCTAGAAGTTCGAAATTTAAATAATCTATTCTTTTCATAAACTAAATGATCTAGAGTAAAACACCGCTCTGATACCAATTATTAGATCGAGTACCTTCTAAGAGAAAATATTTGTCTTTCTTTTTTATTAATTTGCTATTATTATTATTTTTTTCTCTTTCAACTTTTATTTATTTCTCTCTTTACTTACAATCTTCGGGATCTTGTATCAAGAAACACCGACACTGAGAAATAAAGTGCCTAGTGATTTGTCTCTCGATCTATAAAGAAGAGTCACCTTCATTTCTATCTATGTGGATAATATATGGCTTTCTATAATAACTAATCTACCAATTTCTCGATTTTCTAAACAAATATTAATGAATTCATTCAAACTTTCAAATGAAAAACAAAGCAGAAAATATTTGTTTAATGGCACAAAATGTAAAGACTTGAAACAATATTTTTGTAATGGTCTCGGTGTAATTTACCGTTCAGGAAACTAATTTCTTCAAAAGGGCATAAAGTTTTTTTTAAATCTCTCTTAGCTTTTTTTCTTGACCTTCTAAGAAAGGCTTAAGACTATAGTCAAAAAGATTTTTAACATGTTTGAAAATGTTAAAATAGACTTCCTCATTCGAAATAAAACACAGCCAACTTAATTCAGAGGATTACTTTATCTTTTGACCATGAAATCCATAATAAAGAGGCTAAGCGTGTTAGAATTATATTTGAAAAGAAAATATTATAATATTGTTTCTAAATAAATTAATTGCTTTTTTGGTGTTTCTTCTTTTAGGCATTTCCCGAAAAATTAATACAAGAAAAAAAGAAAGTATGAAAGAACTTACTTTAATTGGAAGTCTTTGAATTTACAATGATCTAAGAGAGATGTTGTAGGGTGCTCTTGTGTTTTTCTTTTGCGTGTACCTGTGTTTCAGTGTGAAAAGCCTTTGAGTTGTGTATGACAATGTAGTATATTTTGTTGTGATAAAATAATATTTTAGCTTAAATGAATTTTGATTTTATTTATTTATAATCTTTATTAGATATTGAACATATGAATTAAGGTGTTTATAATTTACTTGCTATAATATAAATTGGGTACTTGAGATAAGAAGCATAGTGTGACACAATTTCTATTTTTATCATAAATAATTTGTTCACAATCGAAGTATAAGATTTGAAACCTTGTATTGAAAGCTGGTTGTAGTATTGATCAATTCACTCTTCTTGTTTGCCATTTGTCTCTATCGCATAAATAGTTAAAGGTGACACTAATTTACTTAGATTCATTGACGGACCACATGTTGAGTTTAATTATGTAGCATGGTCGTGCAAATAATTAAATTTCACTTGATCATCGAATATTTCATTTAAATTGATAGACATAGTTGTGTATATCTTTCCAAGTGTGTAATAATTTCTTTTATTATTTAATAATGGTTGAGATCAATTTAAATAGTAAAATGTCTCGTTAAAGTTGGAAATTTGAGAATGAGCGAAGTAAGAACATGAATTTGTTTCAGTAACCATCGCTCCGAAAATAAATAGAGACTACCTAAATATTTTTTGTTGAAGGATTCAAATTCGAGCTCATTATTTAGCAATGACATTTTATTGAAGATTTAGGAAAGAAAGTAGGACCACTGAATAGCAAGCTATCTAACAAAGAACAAAAATATTTTAATTAGTCAGACATAGAGTTAGTTAAAAAGATAAAACAAGAAGTTAAAAATTTACCACATTTAGAATTACCCTTAGACAGTGAATATAAAATAATAGAAACTGATGGATGTGAACTAGGATGTGGAGGAATTTTATATTCTAAAACAAATAAATATAGCGATAAAAAGAAAGAAAAGATTTGTAGATGTGCTAATGGAAAATATAAGATAAAAAGAAAATACTTAACCAGTCTAGATTACGAAATAATGGCTATCATTCATAGTATAGAAAGGCTTTAAGCTATTCCTAAATACTGAATTTACTATTAGAACAGATTGTGAAGACATAGTAAAGTTTAAAAAAAAGAGACAATTTTTGATTAAATAAGACATAAAAGATGGCTAAAGTTATATGAAATATTAAATAGCTATAAAATTAATATAGAATATACAGACGGAAAAAAAAAATATTTTAGCAGATAGTTTAAGGAGAAAAGTTATTAATTTTCTAACAAATTATTTTCATGATGCAGATGGATTAGATGATGATGAACTTTGGGAATGTCACTCTAAGAATAACCCCACACATATCTAATCTCCGATTCAAAGGAAATAATTTAGAAAGACTTTCAGAAAGAGAGTGTTGTCTACTGGATAATCTCTGAATGACACGTGACTCTAAACAAAAACTATAAAACATTAATGCTTTGGCTAATCATTTCTGACAAATTCACAATCAAGTAGAAACTAGAAATTTTAGTTTCTTTGCAGTAATCAAATGCAGAAAGCCTCGTATATGTAATTATTGGTAGAAGTATTACAACAACTAGAAAGATTTCTAGATCCCTTTTTCAAAGGATTTTATACATTAGAAGAAGCTTTAATTTTTTGTAGGAAAATGATTGGATTTAACTTTCACATATCTGAAAGAGTTAGACAGACTGTGACTATACAAGTTTCCTCTTCTCAACCATCATTTTCGTCCACATCAATACAACTTTGTGATAGTTGCAAAACTATAACCGAAGTTGTTAGAGATCTAAATCGTAGAAAGCATTCATTAGAAGAAAAATTACAAATTCTTGAAGACGAAATCTCTTCATCTCAACAGACCATTAGTAGATATCAAAATGAAATTCTTGAGTTACAAGACAATTTGATAAGACTTAGTTCTAAAAATGTTATTGAAAGACCCATCTCTAAAGATATTTCTTCTACAAGTAAAAAATATTCTTACATAATAGAAAGACTTATTGAATTAACAGATTTTATAGTTGTAGGGTAAGAAAAAACTTTATATGAATTAGAACAAAAAATTGGTGATTGTGCCAGCATTGTTCAAGATTCTATAAGAAATCAATCGTACAAGAAATAATCGACTTTTCTCAAGTTATAAGTTACTGTCACAACGAGAATGGATATCTTCTTAAACATGGCCCCAAATATGAATCATCCATTAAAAATTCAGCATTTCTTAGGCATAATTATCCTACAATTTCCTTTGATTATACAATCTTTGAAGAAGAAGACATTTTTTACCCAATTTTATAGTTTGGTATGATGGACACTATATATATATTCTAAACACATCTTTCAGATTCTTTTCACCAAAACTTAAATGGACTCTTGATTAGTTAAAAGATCACTCTTTAATGATCCAGTTCATTTCCAGACAACCTCTTATAAAAAATGGTATAGCGATGCCAGCTTATATTATATTATGATATATGAAAGAGCCAAAAGATTTAGACCATCTTCAAAGACATACCAAAATAAGATTTAAAGATTGATCACGAAAGACAGATCTCAAAGACAGTGGCAATGATAAAAATTCAAAATAGTGGGTCCAGACTAGTAGCACAATGGAATAATGGAGTTATTTTCTATCAAGAACATCTCGCTGCAAAAATTAAAATAAGAAGAATTCCAACCCCGAATTTTGAGCAAAAAAATTGCATCTGGTAGCTTTTCAAGAAACAAATGATGAATTATCGAAAAACCAATCAGACACAGAGGAAGAAGAATATATGTCAGACGACAAAACCTAGAAGAAGCCTATATAGAGATGATGGACAAATAGCAAAATAATTCAAAAAGAAGAAAGGACATAAAGACTAAGGAAGGACCATTATTGAAGGACTTAAAGACAAAGGAAGGACTATTATTAAAGGACAATGACAATTATCAATGCAAAAAGGACAAAAAGGAATAACGTAAAAATGAAGGAATCCATTAGGTCCATATACCTGTAAAGATGTACAATATACCTTTAATTATACACTTGCTTTCTTTTTGAAGTTGATGTGATGCACCTACATCTACTTCTCTATAAAATCAATAAATTTCTTAATTGCCCTATAGTATATCACTACAAAAAAACATGGCTTCGGGCACGGATTTTTTGTTCATGAAACCGTGATATCCATTGTTATATCTCTTTACAAACAACTATTAGCAATCAAAAATCAGTTGTTCATTTGATGGTCGCTGATAGTTACCAACAGATCGCGTCGTACGTAAAGAGTAAACCTTCTACCAGCGAATTTTCTATTGGTAAAGTGTGAACATTTTACCAACAGAATCTTCGTTGGTAAAGTGTGAACCTTCTACCAACATAAATTCCGTTGGTAAAAATATTAACCATTACCAAACGACTTTCTGTTGGTAAATATCTACAATTACAATCGGTAAAAATCAGTGTTGTAAATAGCCGCATAGGTGCGAGGAGCGGCAAAAAAATTATTTATTTATATTTTATTATTGTTATTATTGTTTAGTAATTAAAATTTTTTTTTAAATGTTAGCCAATTGAATTAAAAGGCCCAAAAAGTTGTTTAACCACTTATTGGACCACTAATTTATAGAGAGCATCTCCAAAGATTTTGTTGTGAACTTTTGATGTGAGATAAGAATTCATTTGGTTTGGCTGTAGTGTATTGTACCTTTAGTTTAACTGTAGTGTACTGTACCATGGTTTGACTATAGTGTATTGTACAATTGTATAAATAATTATTTATATTTTATTACCCTTCAACTACGTCTATTTAGTAGGAGAATGATTGGATTTTTTATTTATTAAAATTGATTAATATCATCAACGGATTTTCCGTGGGTAATTTGAATTAATCTTCACCTACGAAATTTTCGTTGATGAAGAGGCTGAATTTTTTTTATTTTTTTGAAAAAATTAATTACCCTTGCAACAATAATTCCGTTGATGATATGAATTACTCTTCACACACGAAAAATCCGTAGGTGATAGGTTGACACATTTTTAAGAAAAAAAAAGTTGAATTACATAACCTAAGGAAATTATGTTGGTAAATGGTACGCATATTAAACCACAACGTCAGGCACGGATTATCCATTGCTGAAGAGCTACTACTTTTACCAACGAAAATTCCATTGGCGATTTTTGTAGTTAAAAGTCTAATGTTTTTACCAACAGATAATTTGTTTCTGATTACCAAAGGATACTATCTCTGGGTAATTATCCGTAGGTGAAAAACTGATTTTTAGTAGTGTATGTGTCATGTCCTACAACCTTGTGTTTTATAGATGCCCTTCGAAAATTTAGCCAATGGGCTTTTAGTAATCGAATCTACAAGCTTATCCCTAGTAACAATCTGGCTGACAATCATATTTCCTCTACCATTGATCTCACTTGAGAGATGATATTTCTGTTCAATTTGTTTACCCCTCAAATCACTCTTGGTTCTGGTGCATTTTTCGTTTTCCAATGTTATTATAATACAATGGCATGCAGATGAAAGCACCACCTCTATATCAATTAGGAATTTATTTATTCATACAACCTAATTAGTAGTTTCACAAGCTCGTAAATACTGGGCCTTCATGATAAATTAGCTATGCACGATTATTTGATACTTCTCTAGACGATAGTCCTACCACCAAGTTTAAACAACGATATCTTGATATAGACTTTCGAGAGTCTTTATGAGACTGGAATTTTGAATCCATATAATCCATCGAAACAAGAACCGGTGATGAGTAAACTAACATATGATTCGTTATTCTTTGAAGGTACTTAAGGATATGCTTTACCACCACTCAATATTCCAATTCAGGGTTAGATTGATATCGACTCTCCATATTAACAATGTAACTAGGTCAGATCTAGTGCACATCATAGCATACATTGAACTACCCATTGCCGATGTATAAAGTATCCTACTCATGTGCTCCATCTCTTTAAGAGTTTTAGGTAACTGCTTCATAGAGAGTTGGATTCCATGCCTTAAGAGTAGATTACCTTTTTTGGAATTTTGCCTGAGAAATCTAATAGTAATCTTGTCAATATATGAAGCTTTGGACGAAGCTATCAGCTTGTTCTTTTGATCTTTTAAGATTTAAACGCCTAGAACATTGTTAGCTTCACCTAATTCCTTCGTATGAAACTGTTATGCCAACCATGCTTTCGTAGATGATAATGCTTCCACATCACTTGAGATAAGCAGAATTCATGGCATAGTGTTCATCCATGTTATGATTATAAAAAAATGTCTTAATCACCTCACCAATCTCTTGTTCCAAGATGTCATTGTCTGCTTCAAGCTATAAATGGATCGTTGTAGTTTACATATTTTTCATGATCAAGTTTTATGAATCCATATGACTTATCATGCAGGTATATTCTAGATTTATGAGCTTGTTGCCATAAATATGTATCCACACCGTCTATAACCTCCTTATATGAAGTCGAATCATCTATTTGGACTCTCCAATCAATAAGTACCAAGAAGGTGGTTTCATACCCTCTAACTTTGTCTAAGGGCCGATGGATCTTGATCTATAGCGTCATTTAGAATCATAACTTTTTCTCGTCAATGCCGACATCATCATCCAATGATGCAATTACCTCCCCATTACCTTCAATATTTACTTAATCTATGGGATATGATGATGAAGATCTCTCACTTAAATTATGTTGTCTGGTATTCTTGACACCAAAGGTTATCTATCACAAGGCCGTGTTTCAGAAATTGATAGGGTGAAATTGCTCCCACTCATTTCTTCCAACATGTCCTTATTTTTGGATTGATATCAATTAATATACTCATCCCCCATAGAGGTTACATATGTTATAATAAAACCTTCCTATATATAGGATTATAGAAATAATATTCTCTGAAGGTATCTCATAAACAGGAATATTTCTAATCTAGGCTCCAACTTCTTTATCTTAAACTCTTGAATCAAACATTTCCAAATTTGATAATCTTTGAATTTATGAAAAGTATCTGACTCTCGTGCCATTAAGAAATATATCCGAATCTAAAGTAATCGTTTGTAAAGCTGATGAAATATTCATATCCGGTATCCCCTTATAGCCAGGGCCGGCCCTGTGGCGAGGCAAATGAGGCCGGTGCCTCAGGCCCAAAACCGGAGGGGCCTATTTTTGGCCCAATTTTTTTTTTTTTATAATTAGTAAAGGAGGAAAAGGGGGAATCTGTTTTCATCACCTCCAGCTCGACATCCACTCCTCCAGCGACTCCTCCAACTCCGATCGGACTGGCGACTGGCGACGTCATCCAACTCCAGCCGATGGAAAGATTAAAAAGAAGGTGATATTTTTTGAGAATCTGTTTTTGTACCTTTAAGGCATGCCGGCCTGCTTTGGAATTTTGGGGAAGCGTCAGCTGCGGTTATGGTGTTTCTATATTACTGGCGTTTGGTTTTGGGAGTTCATGAAGCGTTCGGTTTTGAGTGCACATATGTTGGCATATTTTTTTTTTCCTACAATTAGTATTTGCTCTCTGTCCTTTTCTTTCCAATTCACGAAATCGAGGTATGAATTACTGTAATTTACAGGATAACACTAAATTTATGATGGGTCATCTCTGGAAGGGTTTCTAAATATAGTTATAAACAAGAGAGATAATTTTACTATACTATGAAGATGTTGCAGAGTTTTTAATTGAAAATAAATGTTTGATTTTCGTATAATTTTCTAAATAGTTTGATTGTGTAATTAGTATAGAATTGTATGAATAAAGTCTTTCCCATTGCAATTCAGAAGACGTGAAATTATACAAATTTTATATGCTAATGTTAAGATCCCTACCGATGAATCAAGGAACTCGTTGGCTTAAATTGGAAAGGCTTGTTGTCCTTGTGTTTCTTGTATGCTTCCCTTAAGAGATGCATATTATTTCTCGTTAGTGCTGCTGTATACTTAACATTTTTCGTTCTAAGCATGTTTGGGTTGTGCTTCTTTAGACTGACATCAAAGGTGTTCTTTGTCAAAACAAAGACCCTTTAATGCACAACAAAACATAAGTTGTTGTCGAGAATTTTGAATCGGGGGCCATTAATCATTGATGTTGTTTGCATTTTTTGTGTTACATTTATCTTATGAAGGGCTCGGTTTTGAGTGCACTAAACATATTATGAACTGTTTTGTAGGAGAAGCAAGAAGTTATTATTGAAAAGATGACTAGAAACAAGTGGAAATATATCATCACAATGAAAGGCCCATAGCTTTTTGGTAAGAAATATGTTGCGTCTTATTCTGAATTTCATATATTATGTTTCTGATGGAGTCATCGGTGCCACATCCCAAATGTTGGTGGGGGGGCCCAATTTACGGAGTTTGCCTCGGGCCCCGAAAATCATAGGACCGACCTTGCTTATAGCATGTGTATTTACGGGTCCACACGCATTAGAATGAACTAGTTCCAATGCTTCTTCGACTCTACGTTCTTTCGGCAAAAAAGTCTCGGTCTCTAGCCTTCCTAAAGAGAATCATAAATTGAGACCATCTCTAGCTAGTCATTGTATCATGTTTAGCTTAATGTGTCCAAATCTAAGACGTCTAAGATGTCATAGATATGTGACCAATCTTTTGTTTATTGTTTGTAGGGTAGCTTTTAGCCTCCGTTTGTTTATCATTTTTCATCCATAAAAATGAAAAATATGACCGTTATCCATCACATCAAGCCATCAATTTTAAATTTCTGTATCTTGTGTGAGGCCTACTAATGACTATATTTTTCATTCTCATTCTATAATAATGAGAATCAAACGGGCCCTAATTATATTTGTAGAAATATAAAAAAATATAAATGGCATTCATCAAATGTCTAGCATAAATTGGAACTTTATTCGTTATAATGCAAGGCGCATCAGACGTTGATTTATTGCATAACCTTGTCCTATTAAACCAGAAATAGAAATCAAATATTCTGCTGGACATAATAACAATATTTAAGAATTAAGTGTTTCCAATAATGAAATAGAAGTAAAATACTCATATGCTCTTACTGAAACCAATGCCCTCGTGACAACCGTGATTTAAAACTGACCTTTATTGAGTATTCTGCTTTCCTAAAGCGCTCGTAATGACATGCAGATATGATTAGTGGCCCTAGAGTCTACAACTCAAGAATTTGGTAGAATTAAAATACTCTGCTATGAAAAATGCACCGCATCTTGATTTTTTGCTAGTGCTTCTCTTTCTTCTTGTGTCTTTTTCGATTCTAGTTAGAACACTTACTTCTTGGCTTTCCATTTGCTTTGGGGCTTTTGTTTCTCCCATGCTTCTTATTAGCTTTCTCCTTCTTTCCAATTCTGTGTTTTGGCTCGGAATCAATGGAGCTATTGTCGCTGCCTGGGCATCGCCACCTTACCCTTAAGACCATTTTCCATGTATTTAACTCAATTATCAGCTTAGTTAATGATATCTTCATCTTGTGCAATTGATAGTCCAAATAAACAATGAAAGCATATCAAATTAAGAATTCAACATCATATGAATCTGAGTTCCCTGATTGATAGTTTCACTCAGATTCTCCACCACGTTAAAATGGACAATCATATTTAAACTATTAAACTTCATAAGGTTTTGGATTTCATGCCCATATTCTATGAGGTACGAATGGATTCAAAACGAGCCTCCTACTTTGATCACCAAACATGTCTTGAAGGCTCTCTAGTATATAATAGGTGGTACTCCGACTTTCAAGCTTTTACTGCAAATTTTTTATGTTGAAGCCGAAATGTAATTGTTGACACACAAAACAGGCAGCCCAAATCAAATGGCCCAAGAGAGGAAATGGCTCAAAAGAAGAAGCCCATATAGAGAGATCAGGGTAAAAGCCCAACCAGAAATATCATTAAATATGATGAAAGCCCAAAAAACAAAGGTACGACGTCGCCCAAGCCTGCAGGACGCCCAAATATTGAGCGAATGAAATACCCTATAATCGCCCAGAGCAGAAGATCAATTGTCGCCCAAGAATGCTGAGTCGCCCAAAGTCCCAGAAATGACTGAAGTTTGTTGTTATCCAAAATCACGATCTGAGACGGTTTGAGCACATCATAATCACGCCCCGCGATTTGAGAAAGTTGATGGCAAGCAGTTATGAAGAGGGCCTAGTGATAGGAGTTGCACACGGTAGTTATTAGCCAGCCAACCATGATGAAAGAAATGGGTAGTTACAAGCAGTTGCTAAACGATCAAAACTGCCCAAGCCGTATAAAAGAAAGAAGAAGACAACAAAGAAAGCCCCGACGAAATTCACTCTCAAAACAGAGAACATGTAATTTACTTTTTTTAGATTAATTTTTAATTACTTCAATTCCCTTGTACTTGTGTGCTTGCGCCCCTTGGAGGCATCTTGTTCGTGTCCAAACTGTAATCTTCATATTCAATAAACGCCCCATTTTTGGGACTTTGTTCCAAGAGGTTTGTCCCTTATACAATCGTCTGATTCCCTTTTTTAGCGAGCGAAAACGCGTGAAACAATTTGGCACGCCCAGTGGGGCACTTGGTGTTTGAAGATGCAAAAGGAAAACATTATGCCTCATAAAAATTCGGATAAAGCACCAGCAAGTCACGGAGTAGTCCAATATGTGATCGAGCGATATGAGGAGCAGCAACATTCTCCTCAGACGGAAGGTCAGACTCCAAGCAGTCACAGTCGTTATGAGCCAATGACAGAGTTGAGTCATCGAACCATGCGTGCATTGCTTGGAGAACTCACACGAGACGTCATTGAACAGGTAAATTTACGAAACGTCCATAATATGGAAAAATTTACCCAGAGTGGAAATGTTCACTATGATAACATGGCCAATCAATTAAGTGCGTTAAATGATCTCATGAGCAAATTAGTAGGCCAAGTATGTAAACCAACCGTAGGAAGTCATTTCCAGACCAGGGCGATTGTGGGACATGCTTCACTACACAATTCCTCTGGTTTGAACCCAGGTCCAGGTCTAGAAACATTTTTCGGCCCTTCCACCTCAAATCAAGAGGTTAATGGAGCGCCAAATTTGAATGGCGATAACGTGACTACCAACTTGGGGGGTAATCCAAATATAAGGGATAATGTCTTGAATGGTGGACATAATTTACCTCGTGTTAATGAGGGAATAAATACTCAACATAATGGGTATAATGGTCTGAACAATGGTGCTTTCCCTGCCAATCAAGGACCAAACATCAGGCCACCTCAAATAAACCAACAAGTGAATCAACCCATAGGAGTCCCATATGATCCAAATGCTTTACTAAGGAATCAAATTGCAGAAATAGTACAAGATCAAATGGCTGTTAGGGTACGTCCTGTTATTAGGCCGACTTATACTAAACCATATCCTGATTGGGTAGATCAAGCGTACCCATGGCCTAGAGGGTATAAAATGCCCGAATTCTCATTATTCACTGGTTTAGGAGAAGTGTCTACTCTAGAACATATATGACGATTCACATTACAGAGTGGTGAGGTGACCGATTACCATAAAATGAGACTATTCCCTAGTTCATTAACAAGAGTAGCCTTTTCGTGGTTCATTAACTTACCAACAAATTCCGTTCAGACATGGCAACAAATGGAACAATTGTTCCATGCTCAGTTTTACAAAACAGAATCTGAGGTCACGCTGGCCGATTTGGCGAACTTACGTCAAATGCCAAACGAATGGGCAGAAGGTTTCCTTCAAAGGTTCAAAACAGCTAGGAGTAAATGCTTTGTACCCCTGCCTGAAAAAGAATTTGTCAAAATCGCTCAAAGTTGTTTAAATTTTGATTTAAAGAAGAAGTTCCAGGATAGGGAATTCCCTGACCTGTTCCAACTTAGTGCGAACGTGATCAGGTACGAACGTTTGATAAGAGAAGAAGAACAAGTAAAAAATTCTAACAAAGGGACTTATTATAAAGACCCACACTTTGGCGTTCATGCTGTAAACGATGAATTTTATGATCAAACTGAAATATGTTTGGCCGAATTGACCAAGGGGGATGCATATACTTGTCTCATAATGGCTAAGCCTAGGTATGTAGCCAGAGACGAACCTGTAAAAGGAGAAAACAAAAAGAGCAAAACGTTCTCGTTCGATGTGACGAAAGCTGACTTTATATTCGATAAATTATATAAGGATAAGCAGATAAAACTGAGCGATAAACATAAGTTACCAAGCCCTGAGCAGATTAAGGGTAAAAAATATTGTAAATGGTATAATGCATGGTCACATATGACTAATTATTGCTTGGGTTTTCCGTCATGTTTTACAGGACGCTATCGAGTTAGGACGAATCACGTTCGAAGACAAAAAGAAAATGGCAGTGGATGAAAATCCTTTCCCACAACCACTTGAGGTGAATATGGTGACGACCAATGTCACAAATAGATTACCAAGGTTTAAGTTGGTCATCGATGATGAGGAAGACCCTGAGAAACATGCCAGTGTGTTCGAACATATTAGGGGAAAAGAACCTATGAAGAATGAAGAAGCCTTGTGTGCCAGATGTAAAGGAGAAATGAAAGCAAATACCGAAAAACCAGAAGTATGGCAGAATCACCATCGCCCTGAGTTTGCTCCAAACAGAAGGCAGGGCACATCGTTTTATAAGGGGCCGCCTTTGGAAAGGCAGTTCAGGCCAACACGGCATGAGAAATCGTTCAGACCACAGCCTCGCCAACCTAATGTGTGGCACTCATATCAATATAACGCAAGACATGTTGTGCCTTTTAATGAAATGACCAGGACTCAGCAAAGACGATTTCAACGGAATTATGGACGAATGATGAGGCAGCAACCAGAAAAGCCACGTCCTAAAGCACCAAGAGTACTGGAAATGGTTAATCAAAATGCTCTCGAAGATAGTGAAGAGACTGGCACTGGAGAATCAATGAGAGAAATGCCAGAAAGTTCTTTTGGGATGTTGAAGTTTAATCGAAGCAAAAGAGAAGAAGACGATACGGAACCACCTTTTACTATCCAGTTCGGCACCTTACCTCCCGTCATGGCTAATAATTATTTGTTAGCCAACGAATTCAAGAATAAGGAGGGGGAAGGAGGAGATGAAGAAGAAGCGTGTGTGTTGGAATGCGAGGGTGGTCAGACGTCCCAAGAAGTACAAGGCGAAGAGGATGATGGCATGACTAATATTGAGGAAGAGATCGATCTTGAAGAAGAAAGGAGAAAGAGAGGAGTATCGCGTAATACCTTGCTGAAACAATTGCGTTGGGAAGGAATTCGTGAAGTAGATTTGTTGGGATAACCATCTGGGCATTTTTCGATTTCTACGTACTATATGGGACACCTAAGAGGAAGAAAATGGTACCTCGTTCTGAGAAATACGGATCTTCTCCAAGGATACTGCCTCCCCCAACAGGTTGGATAGCTATTGGAGAAATACAAAAAGATAGAGATAATGCCCCACAGACGGATATTCAGCCCGAGGTATTGCGAGTTAATTTATCACAAAGGGATAAGTCGACAGGAGACAAACAAGAAGTAGAAATCGATGTAGCAGAAAAAGTTGTCTTCAAAAAACCCACTATGAAATTGACCAAGCATTTAAGGCCACTTTATGTGAAGGCTTTGGTCAATGGCATACCCGTGGTGAAAGTACTTATTGACAATGGGGCTGCCATAAACACTATCCCACTAAGGATGATGAGGAAGTTCGCGAAAACAGAGGATGACATGATCCCAACGGAAGTCATTCTCACGAGCTTCAATGAGGGAGCCACCTCAGCCAAGGGAGTAATGCCACTAGATATAACTGTGTGTACGACTACTAGGACGACTGTCTTCTTTGTCATTGATGGTCCTACCAGTTACAATATACTGCTAGGGTGAGATTGGATTCATGGAAGTCGATGTATACCATCATCGCTCCATCAGTGCTTGGTTTTTTGGAATGACCAAGGTAAGGTAGAGGTGGTGCAGGCAGATCATAGGCCTTTTGTTGCAGAAACTAACTCAGTAGAAAGGTTCATGTATGAAGGGAACTACGGGCCTGTCAGGATAATCCAAGATGGAGAAGAAACTCAAGTCGTCGCACAGAGTGAAGAACCATTTTCGGTAGAAGCACTCGCTGAAATGTTCAGTCAAATGAGGCCAAACATAGTGGCCCTAGAAGAGCTAGTTATTGGCAAAAGAACGCTCAGAGAATATTAATGACTTGGCAACCAAAAGAGCATGTGGCCGAGATCCAGGCCTTTAAAGCCAGATTAGTGACTTTCAATAAAGAATGTCAGGAGAAAATCAAAAAGGAGGTAGCATTGAAAGCGCTGGGAGACAAATTGACAGTATTCAAATTGGAACAAAGTATTGACCAGGAAGTTAACAATGTAGATTGCCTAGAAGAAGAAGTACCTGTAAGGGACATGGACGATGAAGTAATGAGGATCCACAAACCTGGAAACGCTCAAGCACAAGACCCTTTGATCAAAGTAAACATTGGCGATGTGGGAGAAGATCGCCCAACATTTATCAGCCAGATGCTTAGTCAAGAGGTTAGTACAACATTAATCGCTTTATTAAAAGAGTATAAAGACTGTTTTGCTTGGGAGTATGAACATATGCCTGGTTTAGATAAAAATTTAGTGGAGCATAGATTGCCAACTAAACCAAACTTTAAGCCCCATAAACAGCCTCCTAGACATTTTGCTCCTAACGTGTTGCCTGAAATTAAGAAAGAAATTGAGCGATTATTAAAAGCAGGTTTCATCAGGACAGCTAGATATGTTGAATGGTTATCTAATATCGTGCCAGTGTTAAAAAAGAATGGTAAAATGAGGGTGTGTATAGACTTTAGAAATCTGAATTTAGCGACACCTAAAGATGAGTATCCAATGCCCACGGTAGATTCCTTGGATGATTCCACTGCCGGACATGTCATGTATTCTTTTATGGATGGGTATTCAGGGTATAACCAAATATATATAGCTGAAGAAGACATACACAAAACTGCCTTTAGATGCCCAGGGGCCTTAGGATGTTACGAATCTTTCGGCCTAAAAAATGTAGGGGCAACTTATCAAACACAATAAATCTAATCTTTCATGATGTGATAGGCAAGTTTATTGAAGTGTTTGTAGATGACATTGTAGTTAAATCTGTTAAAGAGGAAGATCATTTCGAACAACTGAAACGCTCATTTGAGTGAATGAGACAATATAAGTTGAAATCGAATCCTTTGAAGTGTGCGTTTGGTGTCAATGCCGGTAATTTCCTTGGCTTTCTAGTACACCAAAGAGGAATCGAATTCGATAAGAATAAAGCAAAGGCCATTTTAGAGGCCAAACTGCCTAGCAACAAAAAAGAATTGCAAAGATTTCTAGGTCAAGTTAATTTCTTAAGGCGATTTATCTCTAACTGTGCAGGGCGAACAAAAGCTTTTTCGCCTCTCCTAAAGTTGAAAAATCAGGATGAACTCGTCTATAAAGAAGAACATCAAAATGCCTTTGATAGCCTAAAGACGTATTTGGCAAATCCGCCAGTGTTGGTGTCACCTATCCAAGGACGGCTAATGAAGGTGTATATATCGGCTGAACAAGAATCCATAGTTGGAATGGTCGCGCAGGAAGACTAATTTGGTGAAGAAAGGGCAATATACTATTTAAGCAGACGTTTGACGAAATGCGAATGTAATTATTCTACTATCGAGAAACTATGTCTCGCTTTATATTTCACATGTACTAAATTAAGGGCCTATTTACGGCCTGTAACAATTTATCTGATTTCTAAAGTTAATTTAGTGAAGTACATGTTTTCTCGCCCTATTTTACACCAAAGGATAGGCCTTTGGACTTTGGTATTGTCCGAGTTTGAAATACAATATATACTACAGAAGGCGGTAAAAAATCAAGCATTGGCTAATTTTTTGGCCGATCACCCATGCCTTGATATGCTTGAAGAAATTAAATTAGAAAAAGACTCATTCGAGTTCAAACCATGGATCCTATATTTTGATGGATCAAAAACTTCCAAAGGTGCAGGAGTAGGAATAGCTTTGATAAATCCTCTAGGAATTTGTTATAAGTTCGCCTTCACATTGGACAGAATGTGCACCAATAACCAGGCCGAATATGAGGCATTGATTGTCGGACTAGAGTTATTAATTGAAATGGAAGTAAAAAACGTGATTATTAGAGGCGATTCCCAGTTGGTGATTTACCAACTCACTGGCGATTTTAAATGTCAGAGCGAATCCGTTATAAGCCAGTATGAAGTCACCCAAGAATTATTAGAAGAGTTTGACCAAGTAGAACTCCAATATGTCAATAGAATGTACAACGACATAGCAAACGAACTGGCCCAAATGGCCTCAGGTTACTTAAAAGTCTTAAATATGGAGCACACTTGTGAATATGGAACAATCTTGCCTGTTATACAAAGGAGGGCAAATAGGATTGGAATTCATTGTATACAAGAAGGAAACGCAATGGATTGGAGGGTAGAGATAAAAGAGTTCTTGGAAAAACCAAGTGAAAAGAACAATAGAAAGATAAAGCTACGATCGTTGAATTATACATTAATTGAAGGTGAATTACTTAAAAAACGCCCAGATGGGGTGTTGTTAAAGTGTGTAAGTTTACAAGAAGTCAAGGTGATTATGGCTGAAATACACGAGGAAATTTGTGGAGCCCACCAAGCTGGTCAAAGGATGAGGTGGTTAATTATTAGGAATGGATATTTTTGGCCTAAAATGGGAGAAATGTGTGTCCAATATGCAAAAAGTTGTCTGGCTTGTCAAAAGCATGGGCCAATTCAGAGAGGCCCAGCTAGAGAAATGGTATCTATCATTAAGCCATGACCACTTAGAGGTTGGGCGATAGACTTAATAGGGAAAATTTATCCACCATCGTCCAAACAACATACATTCATTATAGTGGCAACATATTTCTTCACCAAGTGGGTAGAGGCCATACCTCTAAAAGAGATATCTCAGAAAAGTGTTATAGAATTCATTCGCGATCATATTATCTATAGGTTTAGAATCCCACAAACCCTGATGGTAGATCATGGGACTTCCTTGAATGGAGATCAAGTGAAGGAATTTTTGAGCGAATTTGGGGTCAAATTGGTAAATTTCACGCCTTATTACGCTCAATCCAACGGTCAGGCTGAATCATCTAACAAGATCCTGAAGAACATCGTAAGAAAGATGATAAGTGAAAACGCCAGAGATTGGCACGAGTGTTTGAATCAAGCTCTGTGGGCCTATAGAACGTCGCCACGCACAAGCACTAAAGTTACCCCTTTTTAGCTAACATACGGGCAAGATGCAGTATTACCTGTGGAAATCAACGTGCAGTCAATGAGAGTATGTTCACAAAACGACCTGGGTGACAACGAACGCGCAGAGTTGCTCGTCCAAAATTTGTTGGAACTAGACAAATTAAGGTTGGATGTTCTGGATAGATTGCAACTCCAGAAACAGAAAATGGCTAAGTTTTACAACAAAAAGGTCATAGCCAAGTCCTTCAGTTTGGGCGATTTAGTTTGGAAGACAATACTCCCTTTGGATAGTAAAGATCCAAAGTACGGTAAATGGTCACCAAATTGGGAAGGACCATACAAAGTGAAAAGTGTTTTGCCTAATGGAGCTTATCATTTAGAGGATCTAGATGGTACTAATCACGTGAGGTTCATCAATGGCAAATACTTAAAGAAATATGTTCCTTCCTTATGGGAAGACGAACAAATACAAACTTAAAAATGAAAGTTATAATGAGCGATGATAACCAAATAAAATAAAGGACGAAATAAGTCTAAATAAAACTTTTTATTAAGCAAATAATGGTTACATCAACAAAATATGAAAAGTGCAAAGCCTCCTATGAGCGAGAATTTGAAATCTCCTATAAGTTACAATTGAGGATAAACAATTGTAGTCCTTTGGCAGCAACGGTGAAAATTGTGGACTGGGACCAGCCACATCCCCAAAAGCATTGCTGCAATGGCGAGCAAAGGGCCCAGAAACGTTCCTTCCCTCCATCGATAGATGGGAAGAATTTTGCAGCCGGCCAAGAAACTTTTCCTATATCTCCCATACCAACAGATGTGTCAAGTCGGACAACATACAGGATGGATCAACTGATCCATTTATACGGAAAGTTGAAACTGGAGAAAGTGTCGAGATATTGGACAGTGGCAGTAGGATAATTCTTGGAAAAGGATTACAAATGGGAGTGATAAGTGTTGAAGGCACAAACGTATTTATAAGAGAATGAATATGAAGAGTCAGGATATGAAAGGTCACGTACATTAAATGGCCCAAAAATTTGAAGGGTGAGGAAATTGATATGCATGAATCTTAGCGTAAAATTAAGTGCTTAGGGGTTGACGATTTAAAAGAGGAACGTCAATTAATATTCGAGCATACAATTAGCATATAATTAAGTGCTTGGGGGGTTCACGTTTAAAACATCAATTAATATTCGAACATGGAAAACAATTGTTCATTAAAGGCGAAAGCTGCTGTAACAGTTAAAAAGTGACTATGATGAATAGTTCACGAATTTACAAAGAGAATGACATAAAAATGTCTCAATTACAGTTCACGCCAAATAGATCGCATCTGTTCCCTAAGCTTCGCCCAATCCTCATCCTGCCTTTGAGAAGCAGTATCTATATCGGTCACCACCTCTTCATCCACTTTCAGCTCCTGGTAACGCTCAACTAATGATTTGGTCCGTTCTACCCTTTGGGAAGCGTTACGCTCTTTAGCGGCCATCTTGGCCTTGCAATAATCCATCTTTGCTTGAAGCTCCTTCATCTCTGCAGCCAAAGTCATCATTAAAGAATCTTTGGCCTTAATTTTAGAAGAGAGTTCATTCAATTCAGTTTTAGCCTTGTTGATCTCTTGGAGCAAAGATTCTTTTTCAGAAGAAGCACGAAGATATTGAGCACTTTTGGCCTTCAATTCGGCACATCTAGCCAACAGAGAAAGGATTTCAGAATGAATGACCCTCAACGTCGCCTTGAATTTCGGGGAAATATTGAGCGACGGAAGTGCAAGTGCTTGTACCAACTTTGTGCTCAAGAGATCAAATTTATCCTTCTGACTAGCAGCACTGGCCATGCAAACATCCATGTCCATGAAGGCAACGTACTCAAGCATTGATTGTCTAAGAACCTCCATGTTTGCCTCAGAGGAGTTTGAAGGATGACTGAAAGAAAGGCAGGATGTTTCCAATTGTTCCCAAGAGGAAAGCAAATCTTGAATGGAGCGCACAATGGTACTAGTGCACTGAAAGAGAGTGCCGATGTTAAAATTTCACTACAACAGATCAATCAAGCAAAGCCAACAGGGTGAAGGAGAAACATGAGATACCTCATTAGCAACTTTTGGGTGTCCAGGATCATCATCAATTGGCCCCATCATTCGTGAAGACTTCCCTTTCTCTGAGCAGGACGAACTCGCTACGACGGGTAGGTTTGTGGGAACACCTAATACACACAGAGGAAAATAGGTTAGAGACTGCTAAATCAACAAATAGAGCGAAAGTGTCAAGAGACAGCCAACCTGCTGGCACAGAAATTGGGGGATGAACGTCCTGAGAAGTCTGCAATGCTTCAAGGGATTGTGATGAAGTTTCTGACACTAGAGGTCGTTCTGTGGGAGGAATCCCTTCATCATATGACCATGTCGAAACAATTGCAACAGCAGGAGCTGGAGAAGGAGAGTCTGTGACTAAAGCTTCTAAACGAGAAGATGAACTTTTTTGGAACCATCAAATGGAATAGTCAAATGAAGCATCAGTCCATAAAGATTAATAGGTCATGTTTAAACAAAGTCATTACCTTTCTTTTGTGGATGAGGGGGATATCAACATCATCACCACCATCATCACTAGCGTCATCATGCAAGATCAGAGAAGCTGCAGCTGGCCGTTTCTGGCTAGAAGCACCTTTGGTAGGAACAGCCTGGGTAGTCGAGGAAGCAGAAGGAAGATTTGAACGTTTGTGGGAAGCTGATGGTGATTTGGAAGGGCCCTTGATGGACAGAGGAGTAGCAAGGATAGGGGAAGAAGGGGAAGTCTCTGAACCATAATTGGGCCAACCAAAGATGTCCACTGCCTATAGGGGAGGCATTATTCTTCAATTGAAATTGAAGGGAGGCCATCCCTCTATAAAGGGCGGCCAAAAGGAATGAACATAAATTCAAGGGTCGACCACGTGCTAGTTCGGGTGATATGAGCAAATAACTCGTAGAAGGCTTCAGACTAGGGACTCAGAGGACATATTTACACAGCCAAACGTGGATAAAAGCTACATGCTCAGCATTGTTAGGTTCAGAAATGGAAGCAGTGTAAAGGTTTTGCATGCTCGAATAAGACTCAGTAATTTTCTTGTCAAACTTCGGAGCAGCACTAGTAACCAAGATGCCAGGAAATATGATATCGCCCAAATGTGGGAGGTTTACTAAAGCCCCTACGTCCTTTAGGGTAATAAACATCGGGCCAAGAGGAAAAACAAAAGTGTTACACTCCGAGGACCAAAAACTCAGGGCGATTGGAAAAAGTACTGAATCATAAATTGGAGGATGGAGGGTAATCTCCAACAAATCAGAAATCCGTGCACGATCAAAAAGTGCTTTTGTGGAACCATGTTTTACCAGACGTGCATGCCAAAAATGAAAAGAAGAATCAGCTTTAGGCCAAGTACGAATACCTCGCTCCTGGATGGGCTTTAACGGTAGTGAGTTCAGAAAAGGGAGATTTTCCGTGTAAGGGAATACTTGATCCGCCGCCACTTTCTCTATTGATGCAGCATCATTGAACAATGGACCAAGATAAAACTCATTCCGGCCTGGATTGGCCGGTGCAAGACGAGAAGGGTTTACATACGGCCTGGTGAGGAGGTTCTGGAAGTCTTCGAAACCAAAAGGGGAATCCGAACGAGTTTGAGAGGTCGCCATTGAACGCAAAATGCGAGTTTGTCTGAGTTTGCTTAAGAAACGTAGAGAAGAAGCAAGACGATGAACAGTAAAATAAGGGGGAAAAGACACGAAGTATGAAGATGTGGTTTAGTGGTGCAACGAAGTGGCGCGATGTTTGGGTTTAGAAGGGTTGTAACGTCACACTGTTTCAGACAATTAGAAGAAAGTGATAATTGAAAAACCTTGGAAATTTCAAACCTTGCTGGAAGACACATAAATGAATATGGTGAAAATTAAAATTAATTCCGTCATATTGGGGGGTAATTGTTGACACACAAAACAAGCAGCCCAAATCAAATGGCCCAAGAGAGGACATGGCTCAAAAGAAGAAGCCCATATAGAGAGATCAGGGTAAAAGCCCAACCAGAAATATCATTAAATATGATGAAAGCCCAAAAAACAAAGGTACGACGTCGCCCAAGCCTGCAGGACGCCCAGATATTGAGCGAATGAAACACCCTATAATCGCCCAGAGCAGAAGATCAATTGTCGCCCAAGAATGCTGAGTCGCCCAAAGTCCCAGAAATGACTGAAGTTTGTTGTTATCCAAAATCACGATCTGAGACGGTTTGAGCACATCATAATCACGCCCCACGATTTGAGAAAGTTGATGGCAAGCAGTTATGAAGAGGGCCTAGTGATAGGAGTTGCACACGGTAGTTATTAGCCAGCCAACCATGATGAAAGAAATGGGTAGTTACAAGCAGTTACTAAACGATCAAAACTACCCAAGCCGTATAAAAGAAAGAAGAAGACAACAAAGAAAGCCCCGACGAAATTCACTCTCAAAACAGAGAACATGTAATTTACTTTTTTTAGATTAATTTTTAATTACTTCAATTCCCTTGTACTTGTGTGCTTGCGCCCCTTGGAGGCATCTTGTTCGTGTCCAAACTGTAATCTTCATATTCAATAAATGCCCCTTTTTGGGACTTTGTTCCAAGAGGTTTGTCCCTTACACAATCATCTAATTCCCTTTTTTTAATTGTTAGATGGCGAAAACGCGCGAAACAGTAATGGTGAGGTATCTTGTTTTCAGTCACCCACTTATCATATGTAGCCCCTGTTGACATGATTGTGATATCAGTAGGTGTCTCAAGCACAACTTAAGTTTCTCCTTAATGAGCACAAATGTCAAATTACATTTTCAATTCACATAATTTTTCCCGATTAGTTGGTCTTGTTTTGTAACACGGAAAATGTGCCAAGATATATTTTGCAAAAAAATAATAATCATACATTTCATTTATTAAAATTGAGCAATGAGTAACAATATAGCATATGATGCATGAATGACCATGTAGATCCATAAAACTAAAATAATGTACCGACTAGATTCTCTTGATCTAATGAGCCCTTGTATAGGAAATGTCACTATATTCACTAATCAAGTTGGGATCGTCCCACTAGAAAAATCATATCTAATAACAAATTTCTATATAAGCCTAGTATTATTTTATTTGGTCACTAAAATCATAAACAAGAGCCTCTATGAGAGGTTCGATAATGGTTTCAATTTGAATACATAATCTTTGTCTAGGTCTCTAGATTCTTCAAGATAATTTTCCCATCTATATAATGATCTCAAATTATCTAACCAATCTTACCATAAAAAAAAATCCAACCAAGCAATCCGAACTATTATGCCTTCTTATAGGAAGTCTGTAGTATTTTCAACGCGAGAAAAATGTATTACCTGTCTTATGGATTAACCAAAGGAGACCGTTGGTTTTCATTTAACTAAACACATTCTCCCATTCAATATTTAAAATAATAGATTTTTATTTTAAACAATTGCCAACTATTCATATTACTCAAATTAACATAGAGTTCAATTATTACGGATCCCATTTTCAAGAAAAAATGTAATTAAATTAAATTAATCAAGGAAAAATCGATGTTGGATGATATACAAGATATTTATAACATCACAAGCATTATCACAAATAAACCTGTATATTATGATATCTAGAATAATAATATTTCAAACAATAATGTGAAGTATTAATGAGAAAGAAATTCACAATATTTGTGGCCCAAATTCGACCCAATAATTAAATTAAGAATTAGGAAAAAACTACCCAAAACCCTACATATAAAGTATACTATTCAAAAATCATAAATCCGGTGATAATTAAGATTCATTAAATTTGTTTAAATTCATAATTAAGATCCACCCCACCCCACCTCACCTCATCCCATCCCACCCCAATTTAAAATATATTTTGTTGGGGTGCATGCACTAACTCTCTCTCCCTCCCTCGCCCCCCACCCCCTCTCCCCATACAAAAACATACTTCAACTTGTGTAACTTTCTCTATGTATTGCCTCTCCTCTCTATGCGCGCGCGCACATGCACTCTCTCTCAAATCTATTGGATGGTTAATATATCATGGTATGATTGGTACGTACAAGTACATTTAGATGGTGGTAGATTATATGTTGTTAATAAATCGATCTTGTTGGTGATTATTGGAAGAGGTGTAGGTGGTGGATTGTATTGTAAGTCGTGACGGTGATACTGTATTCCAGATGGTGGTGCAGTACAGGTGGTAGTGATGGTGGTACGTTGGAGGAGGAGGTGGTGAGAGTTCCTTGTTCAATCTATCGGCTAGCTTGCTATTATGAGTTACGGTGGTGATGGGTTATGGTGTTGGTCTGCGGTATATACGGATTTATTAGTTGTGACCCTCTATGACCAAGTCTGTGTTATGATTCGTTGTGACCAAGTCTGTGTTAATTGTGACCAATTATAACCAAGTCTATGTTAATTATAACAAATTGTGACCAAGTCTGTGTCAATTGTAATCATTTATGATCATACGTCATCACAGTATCCAAAACATTGGTACCACCTCACCACCACCACAACCACCACACAGATAAACTCCAATGCACTATGATCACATGTAATGAACCATCATGTGACCATGTAGATCTGTTTCCTAAACCAATTGCCACCTCATCACCACCATTACGCATGTCGACTTTAGCACTCCAACAACACTCTCGCAACGCACCGCTATCACCAACGCTCCACCACCTCTTCATAAGGGGATCTCAATATGGTTTCTTTCAGTTTGTACATATATAGAGAGAAAATTTGTATATATAGAAAGATAAAGTTTCTATTCTAGAGAGATCGTGTTGTGGTAGGAATTATCTTTGCAATTGGCGGATTGGGAGAGAAATTACCATTATTAAAGAGCAAGGACAATAAACAGCACTCAAAAGACAATTATCAACACAGAAAGTCGAAAAGAAAGAGCGTGAAGACTGATGATCTTTATTATTTCCACACATTTGAAAAGTTAATATATGTACATTTAATTGTAAATCACACACCTACAAAGATAAATGGTATTTTTTATTTTTTTTGTAAGAAGTTGATGGGATGTATTAGCATCTACTTCTCTATAAAAACTAAAGGTTTTTTTTACACAAGAACACACATCGAAAACACATAGCACACCGTATAACTCTTGTAATAAAAAATTCTCTCGGTCTTTGTAAATTTAGAAACTTAAAATTAACGTATGTTTTTAATACTTTTGTTCTATAATTCTCTTTTACTTATTTATTTTCGGGCAAAGGCCTAAAAGAGGAAACACTAAGTAAGCAATTAATTTTTTCAGAAGTATTATTATGACATTTTATTTCTTTTTCAAACATAATTTTTTAACGCTCTTAGCCTCTTTATTCGTGGCCAAAAGATAAAGTAATCCTTAGAGTTAAGTTGGTTGCATTGTATCCTAACTAAGGGAATTTACTTAAGCCTTTCTAACATGATGAAAATTTTTTTAGTTACAGTCTTAAGCCTTTTTTAGAAGGTCAAGAAAAAAGCAAAGAGAGAATTAAATAAAAATCTGAAAAAATTAATTTGTTGAACGGTAAAGCACTCTAAGGCCATTACAAAAATATTATTTCAAGTTTTTATATTTTATGCTTTTAGATAAATATACTTCATCTACTTTGCTTTGTTGTTCATTAGAAAGTTTTAACGGATTTATTAATATTTATTTAAAAAATCGAGAAATTGGTTGATTAGTTGTTATAGAAACTATATATTATCCGCATTAGATAGAAATGGAGGTGACTTTTTCTTTACAGATCAAGAGACAAATTACTGAGCTTTCTATCTCTTAGTGTCGGAACTTCTGGATAGAAGATCTTGAAAATTATAGGAAATGACAAAATGAAATAAAAATTGCAAGAAAGATAAAAATAATAACAATATAAGAAAAGAAAGATAAAGATTTTCTCTTAGACAGGATTCTTTAAATATTATTATACTGTATTTACCATCTGATTTTTGAAACTATTTTATAAGATAGTAACTTATGAAATGTGATTTTTATAGTCTAGTACTTGTGTATTTTTCCCTAAAAATTAATTGGACCTAAGTCCAATATTTAATATAAGTAGCCTAAAGAATTTCAAGGATCCAACATCAGTAATCTATAGGGAAAAAATCATGGATCATGTATTATATATCACCCAATCAATATTCAGGCATCAAGTTTAAAAATTGCAAAAATCAGGGTTTTCCTCAATTAATTAATTATATTAATTAATCAATATTCTGTTAAATTACATTCCTTAAATTAAGCGTGTAGTTAGGACTCCCTAAAATACCAAATCACGTCCCTAAAATACAAATCCAGCTTCAGCCCCAACGGAGTTCCATCCTGTTGACAAAATTGACGGCAGCATAGACAAGATTTTCGGTCACATATCAAAGTTCGTCATCTCCGGTCACAGATTTCCGGTCACCAATCGAAGGTTGTCAATTTCGGTCACAGTTCATTTTCTATACGGAGTTTTCGATTGGCTCGAAGTTCCAATTAAAGGCTCCAATCTCTGGCGAAAAATTGAAAACAAACGTTTCCTCTGCCGGTACCAAGAATACCCATTGCCATTGGTATGTCATGCTATCAGATCATCTTTTATGGTTCTATTTGTGATGTGAATTGAAAACATATCTACGCACAATCAATAAAATATGTGACTTTGATTACAGTGATAGCACATACAGAATGTCGACGTAATTCTGTGACATGCTTGATCTCTTATTGTGACCCGAACATCATATGTGACATGCATGAATTCATTTTTACCTCTAATTTTATACATTTAAAATTGCAGATATGATGTATGTGCACAAATGTTTGCCGAATGGATCCCAGGTATCGATGGTTTTGCTAGATAGTAATTGCTCTTGTACTAAGCTTGTGGATACCATAATGACCGAGTTCAATTTGGATCAAACAAAGGTAGCGTCACAATAAAGTATGTATAGAGTCATGATTTGCCTCCGGTGAGAATAAGAAGTGACAGTATCGTACATTACTCTAAAGGGTATAGATCATTACCCTTCTAAATATCCGTTAAGCATTGATGTTACCGAAATTGAGCAGCAATCTATTACAACTCCAACTTACGTACATACTATGAAAGAGTTTTCACTACAGAATGTGGTTTCAGACATATGCGATGCAACTATCGAACCAACATGTCACACAATTGAACAGGAAGTCACAATTGTAACTATCACTAATCCTAGAGGAGTAGAGGAAGGAAAGGTCTTCCGTGATAAGAATATTCTCAAATTGAGCCTTTCTTTGTTTGCGATATAGAACATGTTCGAATCTATGGTTTTTCAATCGGACAAGAAGGAGTACGTAGTCAAGTGTTTACATGATGTGTGTACTTGGATGTACATATCTTCAAGGTGGGGTAAGTAAGATATATTTAAGATTAGGAAGATTACTAATGGCCACACATGTGGCTCAAACATAATATTGGGGACTCACAGGCAATTATCGAGTTCCGTTGTTTCATCTAGTATCAAATACAAATACAAATACACATCGTCACATACTATATACACTCTAAAGGATATATGTAGTGACATGTTTCACACGTATGGTGTCTCCATGAACTATTCTAAGGCTTGGAGATCTCGTGAGCAAACTTTAAAAATCATTAGGGGTGATCCGACTGAGTCATTCGGTAAGATACCTTGCTACTTTTACATGTTTCAACAAAGAAATTCTAGAACGGTCATAGGATTGGAGCTTGATAGTTATAGTTGGTTCAAATATTACTTCATGACCCTTGGTGCATCACTCCAAGGTTGGAAGCATTGCAGACTGGTGATTGTGGTGGATGGAACCTACTTAAATGGACACTATCGTGGTACTCTCTTCACAACATGTACACAAGATGCAAATAACAGCAGTTTTATTCTCGCATTTGGAGTTGGAGATAGTGAGAACGATAGATCTTGGACGTGGTTTTTCGAGAACTTGAAGAAGGCTTATGGTTACAGAGATGGATTGTGCTTTGTATCAAATCGCCATATTAGTATCAAGAATGTTATAGAACATATTTATCATGGAACCTGTCATGGGATTTGTTCGTATCATTTGCTGCAAAATTTGAAGTCATATTATGGTAAATCGGGTCACAACATAACACAAGCTTTCAATTTGGCTGTTCGATCATATACATTATCAGAGTTTGAATATCACATGCACTAGCTCGACATGATGAACGGAATGATTCGGCGTTACCTGGAAAAGTACTACTTTCAATTAGAATTTCCATATTTTAAAAAATAGGTCACATTTGTAGTTTATATGATATTCATGAACATGGTTGATGTTCTTAAGAGGATGTTGAAATTGAAAAGTGGTCACGATTTCACATGCCAACAAATCGGTATTCTACAATGACCTCAAATATAGTAGAATCAGTCAACGCAGTCACAAAAGTAGCAAAAAATTACCCTATTGTGTCACTAGAATCTTTGAGACAAACTATACAAACCTGATTTTGTAAACATAACGAGGATGCACACATCACATTCACGAGGTTGACAGCGAGAAACTTATGAGGAAAATGAGCATGGATTTGAGGAAACTAAGGGTAACTTTTATATTTTGATTAATGTATTATATAACTGTGACCTGAAAAATGTATTATGTGACTCAAAAATGATTTTCTGTGACTTGAAATATATTTATTTGACTACACATATGTATGATTTTTTATCTTCCTTGCAGGTATTACCTGTGAGCCAGTCAATGTTTTCAGTCAAAGATGAACACTCGTCTTTTGTTGTAGATATAGACCGACGTTCATGCACATGCAGGATGTTTCAAGTTGATCTGTTTTCATGTCCATATGCACTGGCTGTGATTGCACATACTAAAAGGGATCCTTATGACTATTGTTCTTATCATTACACAAAAGACGCATACATACCAAGACTTCTTGATTCCAGTTGGAGATCCAGTTAAATGGACCACGCCTGTAGACTTACAACATGCAATTATATTAGCTCCTTATCAGAAAATGAGTTCTAGTAGACTCGCTGAAAAAGGAGAAGGTCATCCAGTGAAGGGAAATCGACTTTGAAATGTGAATGTTATGAAGGACATGGTCACAATCGTAGAAGATGCAGTAGCTTGGTTCCATTAAGCCAAATTCAAGAAATGACAAACATTCACGAAAAGCAAATGAGTTGATGACACTTAGAATGTATACATCACTTTTTCAGATATTCATTAACAGTTTTTTAATTGGTTGTAGCTATCCATTTATATAGCATTGAAATAAGAATTATGCATTCAGTTTATTTGGAGTTGGGGAATTAATAATGCATAATGTCAATTGTGACCATCATGATTGCTATGTGTGACATATACAAGGATCTGTGACTTGTTAACACTGATTGTATGTATAGTCTGTGACTTTTGCAGATCGACTGCAAATGTTTCATCAACCTGTGTTGTTATCTGTGTCTATATGAGCATAAAGTGTTACCTATTGCGTTATCTATAACCTGATATAACATTATGTCACCTGTAGTGTCCCCTGTAACCTGCCTATTGCATAAATAGTATGAATTGTGACCTGGTGGGAATCATGTAATACATACTTTGACTTTTACAGATTCACTGAAAAAATAATTCAGACACCTGTGACCTGTGAACACTTATGATTCAGAATCCTGTGACCTGTGAACACTTATGATTCAGAAACATGTGACCTGTGAGCTTGATTTAGAATGCAGTGTGTGACATATACTATGACCTGTGACCTATGAACACTTATTATGTAACCAAAGCTATATGATCAAACACAGACCTGTTCAAATGAAAATGAAACCAAAAAACTTATCCAATGTTCAATGTACAAATTATTCCATTCACAAAAACTACTACAAATCTAAACTAAAAATGACACCAAAGATTCTCCAATGTTCAATCCACAACTACTGCAAAAGAAATAAAAAGAGGCCGACCATCAAAAACTATACAGACTTTGTTCATCATTTTATGCTAAAAATAAAATTCTATCCATCACTCAATGACAATGTCCTCCCCTTTTTTATGCTTCCCCATCTTTGTAGGTTTGTATATGCCTCGATATTTATACAGCCGTGATGCTATGTCCAACCTAGTTCTCCCCGCGTCAAATTTCCTCGGCATAGAATCCTTATCGTCATGTAACAAATACTCAACATATGTGATTGTGAAGATGTCCCAATCATGTCTGAATAATAAAAAACATAATTTATTAGGTATGGATCGCATGAAAAACATTTTGAAATGAGATATGAGGTCATAGACTTACTCGTTCATTTGTTGAGGAAGGCTACCGTCAACCATTAACCTCAAGTCTACACGATCTTTACCATCGTAGTCAATTTATTTTTTCCAGAGTCCGACAGAATTCAGCAGATAAGGAATAATTTTCACAAACGGTTCAATACCAATACGAACAAGGAAGTCATGGTAGGTCTTCCCAATAAAATTGAACACATGCAGTGTATGTACTAAATTCAAGGACAGCAAGCATCCAGTGCGCCTTGTTCGTTGGTATAATGGGCATGAAAACAAAGTCAACACTGTCCCAGGGATGGCTTAAAGGCAAACTACCTTTTGTAACGTCTAGCAAACTGGACTCCGATAGCATAACAGTAGGATCTTGCTTAAACTTGGAATATATGTTTTTTAGCTTTATCTAGAACCATGAGTCAGTCATGGTTACTTTCAACTTGACATTCTTCCCATGCCTTGCCAATTGGCAGATGTAGTAGAAACATACGTCTATGTACTGTGGTAAAAGAAAAGAAAATATTATCGATTTTAACCTGAGACCTAAACTGTGACCTATTGACGTGACATGTGACCTCATGTAATTGACCAATGTAAAGCATATGTGACTTATATTTTAACTTCTGTGAGTAAAGATTTAAATACTCATATCGTGCTGTTCAGTGAGGACTCAGAATTCACAAGCTCATGAAACTACGTTTTACTTCCAACTTTAAACAAACCAAACAGAAATGGGAGACTGATACGATCATCGGCATCATTGAACTTTTTCCTTTAAATGTTATACAAACCATAAAAAATTTATTACAATGAGTTTTTAAACAACTTTCAGGAATAGAATTTGAATTTACTTATTTTTCGGTTTGTATCCTCGCTGGAACCAACTCTGGAATGTAGAAATAGCGGCCTCTTCAGTATTGCGGTTATAATCTTCGAATACCACAACATTTTCTGATTGTTTGAGTCATTTTCCTTCATTAGGGACAAATGGAGATCGTAGTATCCCTGCTGGTCTGGAAACCCTCTTAATTGGTAATCCTGAACTTGGTTCAGATACCGGGGATACCTGCATATTGTTGAAACTGTAAATATAGCAGCTTATTGGTCTACTACTACACCTGTGACCTAATATAGATTAAAATCTGTGACCTGCATGTATAATAAAAAGAATAGTGTAAATCTGTGACCTAATACCTCTGCCTCTGCCTCTGTCCTTTTTCTGTTCTGGACAACGTCAGCGACAACAAAGTCAACTTGTTGCTGAATTATTTTGTATTCGATCGGAGTATGTAACTCAAGTTGTGTAAATCCAATGTGACCCAAATCGAATGACGGAGGTTAAAGACTGAGTTGGATCTCGGGATCGTCATCAGGAACCATCTTACTCTTACATTTCCTGTTCAAACTCGGCCCCACATCTTCAGCCTGAAATTAGAGCAAATATGAAATTTAAAATGAAACTGTGTGTCATTCAAAAGACAACATAACTAAGTCAAACTTACTTCATTAGGCTTCTCAGATACTTCCACCACATGACCTTCCCGATCATCTTTGGATCTTTCGTTGAGTTTTTCAAAATCTCTTCCATCGTACTAGAAATCAACGCAGATACAAACTCGGGCAGGAACTGCATGTTTGTCCTAATGTCGATCATATCACTTCTAATCCCAGTCTGCATTTGGACAATGTTATTCATCTTCCATATTTGTTTACTCTGTATAGATGACAAATGTGACCTCATCTCATCCATCTAAACGTTCAATACCTCGTTCTTTGAAAGAAGCTTAGATACTTGCACCATCAGTTCTTTCCTCAAGTCCTCGATCGCCTTCAACGTGTGTACAATAAATCCATTACATAGAAATTGTGTAATGCGATAGTTGACAGACATTACTTTGACAATGCAAGTGAAAATGTGTTGTGTCCAGTAATGTATGTGAATTGATTATGATGACTTGAAAATGAATCATTCGTGAACAAAGTACATGAACATCTGACTTGTGCACTCATATCTGTGACTACCGTTGATTTAAATGACATGTGACATATGATAGAAATCTTATTCAAATTATTACTTCCATGTTATTAACCTGAATAACAACTTACGTCATCCACCGGTGGGACATCTGAATGAGGTTCCTGCGCATGATGAGGTTCAGTTGATGGGTCGTCCTCTACTGGAGAGTTTACGTGGGCATATGTCTCCTGCCACCTTGGTGGAGGATCATTAAAGTCATTGTCATCTTCATCTACAGCAGCGTGACCAGTGCTACCACCGGTTATCACGTGAACTGATGTCGACATTTTTTCCATCATTCTCTTCTTTCTCCGACCATCGCGTGTAATATCTGGTTGAACTGGTTTCATGTACTGCATCCCATTCATATACGATATTTTCATCTCAATCTTTGAGGGGTCCAGGTCACAGATTTGAATCTGCAATACAATAAAAAAAAATTCTTAATAATAATAAACATCTTAATACGCTATTAATTCCATAAATTTGAAATGATTACCTCAGGGTTTGAGAAGCATTCAAATCCTTCGAGTTTAGCAGCGTATGGGTGCTCATCTGCCATCTAGTTCATGATTCGAGGATGGGTTTCAGACATCCTTGTGACAATAGTTCCAGCAAGACTAGGAATAGTCTCGTATATCCAGACTTGAAAGGGTATTAATAGACCTCTCAACCTGTAATAGCTTTTCCACTTACTCAGACTATCTCCCATATCATTCAAAGTAGTTTAAAAAAAAGGAGCTTCCCCACGAAAATGTATCCATCACAGAAAATCTTCAACAATCACAAACAAATAATGATCAACCACCTTCTTGTAATCTCTTGGGAGCATGTAGGATATAATGAAATACAGAGCTCCAAGCTTTGCAACATCTTCATCTATAAGGACTTCAACAACATCCTGTTCTGGGAGTTGGCTAGCTGACATGAATGCATCCCTCACATCTTCATGTGTGATAATCTTCAGTTGGCTGAAATATTTTTCCTTCAAACTTGAAGGACTTTTTTCAAGTGTATCTATGTCACTGTTCCCCGTGCATCACAGACCGGACACTAAATATAACTCAACCATAGAGAACCTAACAAATCTACCTAATATGCAAAACTACAATTCATTTTCATTTGGTGTATGCACCTATCTGAGAAGAAAGTAGTGAATCAATTGTGGCTGAAGAACTATGTCATGGCACTCCATAAAATGCGCAAAACATGTTCCCATGAGTATTCTTCGTTGGGCTTCGCTCAGACATTTCTTCAAGTTGGTGATAACACCATTTGCCATGAACGTGGTTATTTTTCCAGGAAACCATTTATGTTGTGGTAGTATGAATTTTCACATCTGCAGCATGAGTTTATGTCAGATCACATATGCAAAATGACAGAGGTCACAACCATAAATAACATCATACACTCAGGTCACAGATTCATTATACTATTTGTGAAAATCACTTCCAAAATACACTTATAACATATAAACCTCCAACCTTCCCAAACAAATAACATATCACAAATGAAATAAACAAACAATAAAACACAAATTTTTCACTCAACTCAGGTCACAGATGCAAAATGAAAGAGGTCACAACCATAAATAACATAATACACTCAAGTTACAGATTCATTATACTCCTTGTGAAATTCACTTCCAAAATACACTTCCAACATATAAACCTCCAACCTTCCCAAACAAATAACATGTCACAAATGAAATAAACAAACAACAAAACACAAATTTTCCACTCAAATCAACAAAACACATTTTATTCTGCCATTTTGAAAATGAGTTTCCAAAAAATATGTTATCCCGTTATTCTTCTTTAAAAACACATGTTATTATTGCCCACACATTTACCTTCAATACTACCAGGTAGAACAAATAAAGTTTCACAAATTCAATAAACGAACAAAAAAATGAAATTACCTTCTTCCCTGACTAATTCCTACTTGATCCATGCGATTTTGGACTTGTTGCTGGAGTTTTCTTGGTACTCACCGTCTTCTTCCTTTTGTTTGTTCGACCCGGGGTTTGCACCGTCTTCTTCCCCTTTTTTTCATCCTTTGTTTTTTCAATTAGTAATCGCTGCCGAGTGTAGATTCTCATGCCGCAGACAAAAGGGAATGCAACGGATTTTGGATGGAGTATGGAGATTATAGAACATTCGAATTTGGAAAAGTAGTGGAGATAGGGCGCTAATAATGTGGAGATGAGATAGTGCTTGAGAGAAAATAGGGCTTGAGAGATAGGATACACGCGTCAATTAATTAAAAGATTAATTATTTAATTAAAATGATAAAAACCTGAAAATTGAATAAATAAAGTCCAAACCTGATTTATAAAAACTAATCTTTAAACACCCGTTTTTATGTAATTTCCTCTAATCTAAACATCAATAAGACTCCATCACCTCACTTGCAAAAATTAATTAATTTGAACTCGATCCATCTAGATCCTACCCGTAGACTCGGACCAAAAGCCGACCTGGATGTGCACGACCCGTACAATTCGGTCTGCGTAATTCACATAAACCTGTTTGAGCTTGGCATAACTGTCTACTATACCTGGCATAAGCTTTCTACTATACGCGGTAGCAGAGAAGCCTAGCTCAGATGTTCTCTACGCCTTTGACAACACAAAATTATTATTTTTTAATTTTTTTGTTGGTTCTTTGATATTCGTCATCAAGTCTTCAAATCCTCATTTAATTTACAAGAATTAAAAATTACATTTACCCTATGTATGCTCACAATCTTGAATCTAATTAAAAAGAAAATTAAATCAAGATGATGAAATCATTATATAACGTTCTTGTTATAAACACAAAATAACAAATTACAATAAAAAACTGAACAAAAATAAAAATTAATGGCAATCATTCCATCATCAAATAATTAGTTTTTCCTAGACATCACTCGACTAGAACATACAATCAATATTCAAAAATAATAAGCACACAAACAATTTAGAATGCTCTGGTATCTGTTGTTTAAAAGCAGAATAAGAATTACCTAAAAATTTTAAAAAAATCTTCAATTCAAGAATACAAGATCGTCTAGATGGTCATTGTATGTTATATCAAGAATATATCATTCGAATTTTTAACCAAATTCTATGATTAGTTCTTGAGCTTGATTGGAATCACGAACCTTCAACTTTTTTATTCTAAGAACTCAATGCCCCAAACCTCTAACCCTTCTATGGTATCCTCCAAAGTCAAAACTAATTTCCAATGGACAGATGAAGAAAAGAAGAAAAAATAAATTTCTCTCTTCAAATTTGAACACTATGGAAGAACTATTGTTGTGTCGAATTCTTGGTTCCGTCTAATCTATATTTATGGAGATAAAAAGTTTTCCAATCCATGTACATTAATAATTTCAAGTACATTCGAAATAAGAGTACCAAGTAGTTTTAATTAAAATCTAAAATTGATTATTTCATAACTTATTTAATAAAAAATGTAGTACTAAAACTTCAATTACAATTAAAATTAAGTTTGAAATTTTCATAGCAATTATTTTTAAGTCCAAAACTATTGTAGTGATAGTAATTAAGTCCAAAACTTTTATAGTAATTATGATGAAGTCCATACTTTACAGAGTTACCATATGAACCTCATCGAATATATATTATCCAAGTTCCAATATTTAGATACTGTCTAATTGACCATAGATCATTCAATCTAATTATTAATCTCTGCTTTTTCTACTAAAGACACAAAATTTCACCCTCGAAATATATAAGATCACATTTGGTAATTTTGTAATACTTTCCTCTAACTTTCTGTATATGTATTTCATCCCCACCAAAGATCCTATAAATATGTATGAGCACTAATTACCATTTTGTCCCTGTAGTTATTATTACCAACATACTATTTTTTTTTCAAAGATCATGTAAACCAATCACATATATCGAAGTTTAGTCATCACTAAACATTGAACTCAAATTTTAACCGTCCAACATAAAATATTTTATTGTCACTTTATCCATTTTTCAGGACGATGATTTTCGACACAAATTTATGTTCTCTATTTTACTCATTCTCAAACTCCCAAATCACCGCGATATTTGACCAACTAAATTAATTTCACCCAAATAGCCAACGATCAAGTGGAATTTATTTTTTTGCGCGATCATATTGTGGAATTAAACTTGACACGTGGTCCGTTGAATACACTACAAGTGCACTAGTACCACCTTTGACTACTTTTGCGATAATATAAATTGCAAATCTAGATAGTGAATCGTCAACAAACATTCTATTACAAGGTGACAACCCTTATATATTGATTTTGAATAAATTATTTATGATAAAAATATAACTCGTGATACAATGCTTCTCAACGTAAGTACTCAACTTATAGATGATGCAAAACCGATGCGAGAGGGAGATAACTCTACTCGTTCCATCTCCTTATTTATAAAAGATATTGGCAAGGTCTTCTTTCTTTTCTCAACAAACAATCAGAATCATGGGAATAATAAACCTCTTCTCCAGTTCACCCCCATTGAAGCTACCATAGCAAATTATTATAGACATTTTAATTCTCACTGTCAATATCAAATAAATATAGTAAATAAATAAAATCACAATTTATTTTATTACGAAATATTATTTTGTCACCCAAAACATACAATATATGAGCACACAGTCCTACACACAATACACAACCCATGAAAAAGTGGTAAGCAAAAAGTAGTACTACTCTACCTTTCAATTCATATTGTCATTTCTCTTGTTGTACCCCTCTGCCCTCCCCAAGAAAATTCGTAGAATTGTTTTTCGTTTTGAAAATATAGGTTTTATATATTATTTTTTGTGAATGATAATTGTATTCTTGCAACTCTAATTATACCCTATAAACATAAGGCGTTGGTTCGCAATAAAATAAACAATAACTTTGAATGTTCCTCAATTCCTTTGCATTGTTCTCTTTTTTTCTTTTAGTTTTATAAAATATTATGAGCACGATAGCTCGAATTTCTTTTTTCATGAATTGCCCAAATCAAAATACAAAACTAACCATTCAAATAGATTCTCTATGAAGAAAAAGTTGGTGTCATTTCGTCTATATCCAAAGTATTGAAAATATGGATCGTGGGTCATCCATGTGGGATGATCCGACTCACAAGACATCAAAATGGCTGGAGGGAGTCGTTTAATCCTGAAATTTAAACCTAAAACTCTCCATAACCTTCCTACTCACATACAATTTCCACTATTGTCTAAGAAAAGGAGAGATGAAAGATTGCAAGAAAAAATGTAAAATTCGTATAGAAAATCACACATTCATTAAAAAGTGTCTAGAACCTTATTTTTGGCATGAAAACTCACAAAATTAGGCACTTAGGCTATGGATATCAATCTTTTATCATTGTGATCAGAATTGGAACCATTGGAGTGCATAAACATGCAGAATTTGGTGCTTAGAAAACAAGGTGATTCAGCTATACAAAAAGATCTTGGAATTCTTCTTTCAAATAAAAATCTTGACCCGTAATTTATGATGATGAATTCTGCGAATTCTTTCATTAGTATCAGAGACTCAAAGGTTGTTTTCCTCTCATATTATCTTGCTGTAAATTCAATTAAAGTGATATTATCTTGTATGGCTTTTATGACAAAGTTTTAAGCATCATTAATGGCATATCATGAAATATGGAACATAAAATCACGAAATTTTACAGTATGTTCCTTACATGACTTAGATCAGATCTTTAAATGTTCAGAATGTTTGGTCTTATATTTTTGGAGAAAAATGAAACCCTAGTTAGTAGGAAAAAAAAGAGTGGAGGAGAGGGGGACCAGAAAGGCGGCGCATGCAATTGCCTGAGAGCGGTGCGATTGCTCAACTAAAAAAGAAAAAAATAATAATAAAAAATTTGAATTTCTCCCCAACGCGTGGAGGGGGTGAACAGTGGCGGACCAATACAAAAGTTCAGTACGGACAGACCGAATTCTTGATTGTTGTTCATTGACCGTCGACAATCAGCGATCATAAGAACGATGTCGTTTATTAATATTTCATTCAATAATATTAAAAATTATTCAATATATAAGTAAATGCACTAAAACGTAAAAATTATGTATATATATATATATATATATATATATATATATATATATATATATATATATATAATTCAATACAACCCAAAATAGGATTGGAAGAAACAAGTATGGACTTCCGTTTCAGTTGAAAAAATTGTTCCATAATCTACAATTGCAAAATGCCACAATTTATTTTTCAATTACAATTGATTAAAAAGACAGAGTACACGTTGTTGAATTGAGCCCAACAGCTCCATCATATGGATTTTTTTTTTCACTTATCGTAATTCCCAAATCACAAATCACAACTCATTAATGATAAATTAACTTATATTTTTTATTGTTTTATTGTTCACTTTTATTTATTTAAAGAGAATGATAAATTCGTCATTTAATGATGACAATGGAGGGAATGGCGAGTTTGCTACATAATTAAAAAAGGTTGGAATGAGTTACATTAAAAATTTTGAGGATGAATTTATTACATTTCATAAAGATTGATCATGAAAAACACATATTTTTCGATATATATCACGTCATGGACTCAGTACCACACCATTTTATTATGGAATTAAGCCATTTGTACCAAGTTTGTTGACAAAGATTGTTAACAAAATAATGTGTACGGTTCAGATGAATTTTAGTAGACGGATGAGATTGAATTGTCTATTATTCTATTATTTCTTTACTTTTATGTTTTAGTTATTGTCCATTATATCCTTATTGTTATTTTTCGCTTTTAACCCCATAATTGGTATCAGAACCTAGTAACGAAACTGAATAAAATTTTTAGAGCTTTAGAAATATATTCTAAGATGAATAGAGAAGATATAATAATTTTTTAAAGAATTAGTTAATATTAATATATTAACTAATACTAATAGAATTAAATTGCAAGAATTAGCTACAAAATTAAGTACTAAATTTAGTTCTCTAAGTGAAGAAATAAAACAGATAAATAATTCTCAACAATTAAATGAAATCAAAAATATAGTATTACAAATTTTGGTAGATGAATCTCCCGAATTTGAAGAAGAAGATAGTATAATAAATCAATTTTTAGAAAAATACAATAATTATGCTCAACCTTTAGGAAGAACAGATATTATAAATCAAGATGTTTTAACTCATATGAAAAACATTGAATCTAATTTAGAAATTGTAATTGACAATATTAAAATATGACCAAAAATCATATATAAACAGATTGAATCAAAATTTAGAGAATCAAAACTTAAAAAGGATTCTTATATATCAATCGAACCACCTTTATCGGTATATGTTATAGAATAATTAGAAACAAAATTCTTTGAAGCTCATATATATATATATATATATATATATATATATATATATATATATATATATATATATATATATAGATTCGACTTGGTTCCAATCTATATTAATAATAGTTCTACTTGTCTCTCCAACTAACGGTTGATTTTCAACTTGTTGATTTAAAGATGGAGTGTTAATTTCAGTAAATTCTTCTTTGGAGGATCATTCATTCATATATACTGAATTTAACACTCCATCTTTAAATCAACAAGTTGAAAATCAACCGTTAGTTGGAGAGACAAGTAGAACTATTATTAATATAGATTGGAACCAAGTCGAATCTAAGGACTGAAATTTAGAATGGATGAAAGAACATCACTAATAGAAGAACAAGAAGGTTATAATTTTAGAAAAGTGCCTAAGACTATATCAACTAAATCTATACATCTTAGGAATAATAATCCAGTTAAACTATTTACTGAAAAAATTCCTACAACAGGAATATGGCTAGATGTTGATAATAACAATAATAAAAGTGAGATTATTGACTCATGCGCAAAAGCTACTGATTTAGATGTTGATTTTCATAAATGGAATACAACTCAAGCATACAACTTGATAATCCACACCTTTAGAGGAATCACTTCATATATCTGGAGAAGAACTTCTAAACAAACTAAAAACCAAATTAAATATGGAGAAAAATCTACAACCACTATAGATAGCATTGAAAGCTTAGATGCTGAAAATTTCAAGGAAGTTTTAAAACGAATGGAAAATTTCTTTAGACACTTACTCTTAGTAGAAGTTATACTAGAAACTAAAATAGATATGATCACTCAAGAAGCGTTACAAGCAGAAAGAGAAATGAAATTATTAAAGATCTGTGATATGTGTGAATTAAACGAATATACTAAGAAATTTGAAAAGATATATATCAAGGTGCCTAAATCTATAAAAGAATGGAATCTATCTGAAGAAAAATTACTTAATAGATATTTTCTTAAAGTACCTTGGCCATGGGGTCATAAATTATTTGAAAATTACCAAATTTATTGCAATAAAATAGAATGGGAAGATCCTAATCACAAAGCTGATACATTAGGAATGAGAACTTCATTCGTTAAGAGAAAAATATCTGAATGGTGTAGAAAATCTATATACCAACACCTATTTAGAAAACATGGTAAGAAAGCAAGTTTATGTTGTTATGAAAAAATAGCAGCAATATCATGGTTGTCACAAACCATCTAAGAAACCATATTATAAAAAGAAATTTAAGAAATATCTTAAACCTTGGAAGAGAAATAAAGGATTTAAGAGTCATAAGAAATATTTTAAGAAGAAAAAACCTTGGAAAAAGGAATATAACCAACATAAGAAACCTCAGAAGAAATCTAAGGAAGAATTTTAGAAAAAATGCAAATGGTTTACATGTAATGAAATATGACATATATCTCCCAATTGTCCTAATAGAAATAAAACAAAAAATGTTAAAGCCATCATATTAATAGAAGAAATAGAATCCGACTCAGATTATGAAATAATCGAAGACTTAGATGAATTATCTGAAATAGACTCAATCTATGAGTTAGATATAAAAGAAATTGAAGAACCAGAGTTTGAACAAATTTACATGAATCAAGAAATTATGGAAACCATTGAGAATACCTTAGATAATGAAAAAGAACTTCACAAACAGTTGTGTTTGATGAAAAAAGATATGGAGCCATAAAAAAAAATATATATCTTTAAAGGATAAAGATGTTTTTGTAAGACCAATACTACATTGGTTTAACAAAACCATATATATTGCCAATATGATGAAGTACCTATTAACATCGAAAATGTTAAAGGTAACACTACTATACCTCTAATAACCAGAGAATGTGTTAATAGGGAATTAGCAAAAATAAAACCCTCAACTAGAGAAAAATTAAAAAATATTGTGATCGGAAGAGTACAAATCATGGTTAAAGGATACTTTAGAGAATGAATGTATATTCCTATACAATTGTACTTGATGGATAACAGAATACTTCATGATCCTATGAATGCTTTATTAGGAGTTGTATCTGAAAAGCTTGTATATAAGAAAATTATATTTACTATAAGACATGAATTTGTCATGTCTTTATTAGATGAAAACTTAAGTCTAGGATTGAATTTATATCACAAAATTGATAGATTAATTATGCCACCAAGAAGAAAAGCAGTAACTTTACATTGTAAAGCTTATGCTTTTACTACTATGCACCAAAAAGAAATCAATAAAATCTCATAAGACTTCATACAAATTCATGAAAACTTTAAAGACCTAGCGCAATTTATACCACCAAAAATGTTAAGTAATAATAACATTTCCTTACCAGAAGATATATTGCTTGATTTTCATCAACAATCTAGAAGAATAGACAATAATGTAGGAAATCAAGGATTGGTCACCTTGAATACCTCTGGACAACTTCTTGTTAGAATGCCTAGCAGAAGAATAGAAAGAAGTATCAGTACTAGAGAACTCCCAAGCTCTAGTAGACCATCTATAAGTAGAAACAACCCAATAATACCTAGAAATAGCATTGATATTGACCTTAAAAAGTGTGAGGAAGATAATTTCCTTATCTTAACAGAATATATCAATAATCAAAATAACTACAAAAAAATTATAGCCCTTGTTAATACAGGAGATAATACTAGTCATATTAGAGCAAACTTAATAGAACATTTAATAGAAGAAAATTTACCACAAGGAATAACTCTTACCGATTATCACGGGATTAAATATGAAATTAGAACATTTGTTAATCTCGAACTAAGTTTCACAGACATAGAAGGTGAACAATTTAAATTAAATCTTAAAATCCATAAAGATTATAGAAAATGAAAAGATACTAGTCCAATATTACTTGAAATGAACTTTCTTGAAAAGGTTTCACCATTTTATATTCAGAAAGATACTCTACAAATAACTATAGAAGGAAAACAAAAAATATGTAATGCCCCAAATTTTATTGATTTAAATTTTGAGGTGTTACCGATATCATTTCATAATCATACATAAAGCGAAAATATTTAATTGAAGATTTAAACTTGAATAAATTTAAGTATTCATAACATTCAATTAATTCAATCCAAAACATTAAGGCAGAAACTTTAAGCGTTAAATAGAAGTCTAAGAAATACTAATCTCTAAACATAAAAAAAAAAAAAACTGTTGGTTCCCTTGAAAATATTTTACTTGGCAACCGGCGCACCATTCAGTCACCATCCACGTTAAACCGATCTAACCTGAAAAGTTAAATTTTACCCAGTAGGATACGTGCGTCCAAAACAATATAATAACTCTTTAAATATAAATTTATAACATTCCATACCACCATTTCATCAAGAGCAATCGGTAATCAATCGAATGCTCTAACACATTTCTGTGCAACATTTGAGAAAACTCGAAGGAAATCTCACATTTCATTTCATTTCATTGAAACCCACAGGTCAATTAGTATTTCATAAAATAAATCATGTAAAAATAATTATAATATTAAAAGGACAAAAATAACTAGCACATAGTATCCTACCTCGGTTATCAAGATATTGTGAAAGAATGTACGCGAAAACTCTCTTTTTATGCTAAAAGCAATATTCTATAGAGGAACAGAAAGAGACCGAAACAAAAGAATTACTAAGAAAAATAATATGCGCTAATACCGTGCATTGCCTCTATTTATAATGAATTAACCGAAGAGTTCTGTAGAGATTAATCACTTCATTTAAGATTTGGCATCTATCCCAAGAAACCGTATCTGATCAAATATATCAAACAAGTTTTAAAATTATCTTGATTGTTATGCCACACTTATCTACTCATGTGTCTGCCTATACATTAGCCTAGTAAGGATGGAGTTTAAATTTGAATAAAGAAAAGAGAATCAATACAAAAGGACACCTTTATGACCCAATCTAATAGGAGTTTGTTGGGATTTAAAAATGGGACCCGTGTACTTTTGTTTGAAATACATTTTCTACTAAAACAATCAATATATATGTGTATACGTTTTAGGCCATACAAGTTAAAAATGAATAACGTGGGCTGCCATAAGTTTAATCAACCAGTTTACACTATAATAAGTGATAACGTCTTCAAACCTCAATATCTTAAGCATAACTTATTCGAATTAACTTTTTCTTGAGCCTACAATGCATCAAAAATTATGAGCTATCCAACGAGTATAATATTAATATACTAATTATCACTCTATCAAAATTCAAATAATTGAACCAAAAGCATAATAATTTAAAACGTATGTCACATCTATCAACTATAAAAATATAAAAACATAGTATATAAAACAATTAAATTTTTAATCTAAATTTTTCGGGGTGTTACAAACTCCCCTCCTTAAAAGAATTTCGTCCTCGAAATTCGAACATATACAATCTCTTTGTGCATTTACATTGTCTAATCATGTTGAAAGAATGATATTTCAAAACATGAAAAAGATAATACATAACTTTGCTAAAAAAATAATAATAACTTTCATACCTTGGATCAATTGGAGAGTTGTAGAATAGTGAGCATCGCATGCCAAAGGTTTTTTTTTTTTTTATCATAACAAATAAAAAGGTCCCTTTTTAAATTTGTTTTCAATTACTGTTCACATGAACAGTGTTCGTACTGTTCAAAAAAAATTCTCTTTTTTTTAAAAACAAGATTTTCTCAAAAAAAATAAAATTTTCAAAGGAAAATAGACCTTTTTCCTTGAATGTTCTGAAATATTATTTTTCACTTCGTCGATTTGAATAACGCGCAATTAAAAGGCTTTCAAATGAGGAGGGGGGGGGGGAGGGGGGGTCACAACGGACCGCTTAAATCTCAAACTCTTCTTAGACAATTTAGGTCTTTTTGACAAAACCTTTCAATTTTACAATTACGCAAATCAACAACACTCTAACAATAAATTGAACATAAAATCTCTTAAAATGTGAATTTTTGGACTGGTAAAAAAAAAAATTTTTTTTTTTAATATCACCAAAGGCTAAAACTAAACACATAAAAATTTATCACACGTGAAACTTAAACTATGAGCATTAAACCATGACAATTTAAATTCTATACTACTATTATTCAAAATTTATTTAAACCAACATCTGTCCCTCAAAATAAAAGAATTTTTTTTTCTTTTTCGTCGCTGTTCACGAATTTTTTTTTTTTTTTTTGTAAAGTCTTCAGAAAAGTAAAACCTTTTCTCTGATACCAAACTGTAACGCCCCAAATTTTATTGATTTAAATTTTTAGGTGTTACCGATATCATTTCATAATCATACATAAAGCGAAAATATTTAATTGAAAATTTAAACTTGAATAAATTTAAGTATTCGTAATATTAAATTAATTCAATCCAAAACATTAAGGCAGAAACTTTAAGCATTAAATAGAAATCTAAGAAATACTAATCTCTAAACATAAAGAAAAAAAAATGTTGGTTCCCTTGAAAATATTTTACTTGGCTTGAATCGTTCTAATCTGAAAAGTTAAAATTTACCCAGTAGGATACGTGTCTACACACGTGTCTGCCTATACATTTGCCTAGTAAGGATGGAGTTTAAATTTGAATAAAGAAAAGAGAATCAATACAAAAGGACACCTTTATGACCTAATCTAATATGAGTTTGTTGGGATTTGAAAGTGGGACCCGTGTACTCCAAGAATAATGATAAGATTTGTGTACTTTTGTTTGAAATACATTTTCTACTAAACCAATCAATATATATGTGTACACGTGCTAGGCCATACAAGTTAAAAATGAATAACGGGGGATGCCATAATCTTAATCAACCAGATTATACTATAATAAGTGATAATGTCTTCAAACCTCAATATCTTAAGTATAACTTATCCGAATTAACTCTTTCTCGAGCCTAAAATACATCATAAATTATGAGCTATCCAATGAGTATAATATTAATATACTAATTATCACTCTATCAAAATTCAAATAATTGAACCAAAAGCATAATAATTTAAAACGTATTTCACATCAGTCCATCAACTATAAACATATAAAAACATAGCATAAAATAAGTAAATTTTTATTCTAAATTTTTCGTGGTGTTACAAAATCCTTCCTAGAGTTAATAAAAACAAGGAACCAATTTATATGATACAATTAATCAGATCAATCAAAACTAGTATATTTATTACATAAATTGAGGTAACTCTCAATTTACCAGATTATTGTATGATAAAATTTCATGCCATAATTGATACTAGATCAGGCATTTACCTATGTGAAAGAAATGTGTTCCCAGAACATTATTATAAAAGAGATTATAAGGAAATAACTTATGGTAAAACAGCCAGTGATACTGTTGAAATCTATAGATATTTTGTAGAAAATGTTCCTATCATTACAGGAAATAGAGAATGTTTTATTCCACGAATATATGCAACAGATAAAATTGGATGTGATATCCTTTTAGGAGAAAAGTTTATCTATACATATAGCACATTTAAGTGATGGCAACGGGGCGGGGCACCCTCGCCTCGCCCGCCCCACCTTAGACGGGGCGGGAAGGGGCTCGGGGCAAGGCGGGGCGGGTGCGGGGCGCGGACTTGCCCCGTTTGTTTTTTGTTTTTTTTTTTTTAATTTTTAGTTAAAATACAAATTCAAAATTTTAAAATTCAAAGTAAATAATGTTTCAAACTAACTACATCAATGTGCAAAGCAAGCACTCGAAACAAAATAATGTCCAAAACATACAATGTCCAAAACAACTTTTTTTAAAAAATATTCTTCACGAGGCTGGTTCAGGGCGGGGTATCTCCGCCCCGCCCCGCCCTGCGACCCGAGATGGGGCTGCGAACCTCGCCCCGCCTCGCCCCTCCAACCCGTTCGGGGCAAGGCGGGGAAAATTGTCATCTCTAACCCATTTACACAATATAAAGATAGTTTTGAATTTACTACACCTTGTAATCATAAAATTAAAACACCAAAAATCTATAAAACTATTGTAATTGCACATCAACCAATTCACCATAGACCTAGATATCAGAGTTCTATAGGTAATCGTGGTGGATGTTATACAGAAATTAATCAAAAACAAAAAAATTCAATATTAAGTGATAGGAATATAAAATACACATTTTGCATCTTTATTTAATGCGCTCATATGACTATTTTATGCCTAAATATACTTAATATTCTCTTATTTTGGTTTAGGTGGCAAGTTGATGGATATAGCGTAATTTGGAAGAAATATGTGAAAATGGACCAAAGTGAAAGGAAATGAAAGTTCAAGGACTAGCGTGCAAATGCACAAAAGTTGTGTCAAACCAAACAATGAAGATTTGAGAGTCAATTGCTTGAAAGAAGACGTCAAATGGATGAAATATCGTCAAAGTATGATCACACATCAATTTCCAATCGAAAAGTTATACACCGATTTTCAGCCTCATATTGAGATCCATTTTCGACATGGAAAACGATCGAATTGGAAGATCATATTTGAATAAAATTTGTAGCCCTTTGAGTTATATTTCCAACGCATCTTGAATCGCCTCAATCGGATATCGAGAAAAGAAGATACGACCAAAATACTGAAAGCTGTTCGGAGGAAATTTCGTAAAACCATGCGGCCGCAAGCCTTTAATTCCATGCGGCCGCATAGACCATTACCGAGAGTTTGAAGGCTGAGTTCATTTGTTCCTTGCGGCCGCAAGCCTCTAAACCATGCGGCCGCATGGTTCATTTCTTATACGAAAATTCTGGTTTCCTAATTTAAGTCAACCACCTATGGAAACAACTATAAATACATCTTTTAAAACCCTAGAACGGAGGAGAACGCCTCCAACCTATTTTCTCTCTATTTTTCTTAGATCTATCATGTGTAACTAAACTTCTACGCTTGGTCGAAGGAAATTGAAGCCTCGGAACCACATATTGTGAGATCTAAATGGTTTTTCTTATTGTTTGATTTATATTTTGAGTATTGAATGTTCTTCTGCATTTATTTCTATGATTTGTTGCGTTTAATTGCTAGAGGGCCCGCTAGTTTATTGATTGTAACAATCTACCGCTAAGTTAAACATCAAATCCATAATTGTTTGATCCCTTTAACTTGTGAAGCACTAGGATTTGATTATTTTCTGCGATAGAGGTTATTGAATCTTAAGAAGAATGTTTAAATAGATTGAATGCAACCGCTGGTGTTTGTGTTATCTAGTTCATCGATTTCTCTATTGTGTAAAGCTGTTATTAAATTGAATCTTGAGCGTTGGTCTGAGATTATTTAATAATTAGGGTTAATTAGAACGCTGGTTTCTAATTAACTAAAATTAAGGAGAAATAGGAATCAATTCCAACGATGAATATTCGAAATATGAATTGAATTATCCTTGTATCTATGATCAATTGTGGATTTCCGATGGTGGATGTGGACTTAGACCAAGGTTAGTCATTTGATTGATTTCGTTAATTTAATTTTCATTGTTATTGATTATGTTATTTACAATTGTTGCATACAAAAACCCCCCAATCATTGTATGAAGCATAAAATATTGAATTACACACTCTTCGTGGGATCGACCCTTACTTCCACTACTACATTAGTTTTAGAGGTTTAAGGACTATTTTTGGGTGCTTGCGACAGCACACCAAATTTTGGCGCCGTTGCCGGGGAGTGGTGCTAATTTATTTTTGTGCTTCTTTAGTTATTTTATTTATTTTTGAAAAAAAAAATTATAATTTTCTAGGTTTTTAAGCAATTTATTTTTTTTAGGAATTTTAGCATAGAATTTTATTTGTTTTTCTTATTCTAGTTTTGTTTTAACTTGTTTGTCATTTTTTTTTTTTTTGAGTTTCCTTGATAGTTTGAGGAACTTGATTGCAACTATGGCCGCCAATTCTCAACAATTCAGCACTAGACTCGACATGCCATCGAAATATGTTAATGAGGTAAATGTCTCATCCATTGAACAACAACTTGCGAGTCTAACTACTCTTATTTGTCGAATGGTTGCAGGTAATGTGCAAACAGTGAATGCATGTGGAATTTGTTCATTGGTAGGCCATCCAACTAATATGTGCCCAACACTTCAAGAAGAATTCATTGAACACGTAAATACAACCGGTAGCTTTCTTGGACAACCACAGAAGAATTATGATCCATATTCAAACACGTACAACCAAGGATGGAGGGATCATCCAAATCTTAGCTATGGGAATCGACTAGTGAATCAACCTATGAATCAAAATTGGCAGAATTTCCAACAATATAATCGGCCATACCCTCCTAGACAACAACAGGGCCAAACTTCTAACTCTTGTATGTCTTTAGAAGATATTGTTAAATCTATAGCCACTAACACTTTACAATTTCAACAGGAGAGAAGGGCTAGCATTCAATGTTTGGAGAATCAGATAGGTCAAATGGCTAACGCGGTCAGTCGGTTGGAGTCACAGAATGCTGGAAAACTACCCTCTCAAACGGTAGTAAATCCAAGGGAAAATGTAAGTGCAATCACGTTGAGGAGTGACATGAAGGTTGAAGTTCCAGTAAAGACATCCCCTACATCGTCTGAGCAAAAAAAGGAAGAGAACGTCGTTGCAAACAAGACTACTCCCAACAATAATGAGGTAACTGAGCGTAAGTTTCCACCTCTTTCTGATTGTAAACCTGTACCTCATTTTCCTCAAACTTTAGTAGGATCTAGGAAATATGAACGAGATCATGATGAGTTGCATGAAATTTTTAGTAAATGCGAGGTAAATATTCCACTTTTAGATATTATTAAACAAGTACCTCGTTATGCTAAATTTTTGAAACAATTGTGCACAAGTAAGAGGAAACAGAAATTGAAGGGGATTGAAAGGGTAAAAGTTGGAGAACAGGTATCTGCAATTATTCAAGAGAAACTTCTAATAAAGTGCACGGATCCAGGTATATTCACTATCACTTGCATGATAGGCGACACTAAGTTTGAAAAGGCCATGCTAGATTCAGGAGCATCTATTAATGTCATGCCATACTGTGTATACACTTCCTTGAAACTTGGACCTTTAAATAAAACTGGTATACTAATTCAACTAGCTGATAAATCTAATGCCTATCCTAAGGGGGTAGTTGAGGATGTTCTTGTGAAAATTGATGGTTTGATTTTCCCTGCTGATTTTTATGTCCTTGACATGGGCAATAGTAATCATACTACTCCTATCTTGTTAGGGAGACCATTCTTACGGACATCTAAAACTAAGATGGATTTTAATAATGGTACATTGACCATGGAATTTGATGATAAGATCATTAAGCTTAATATCTATGATTCCATGAAACATTCTTGTGTTAATAATCATGTTCATTTTATTGATGTAATTGATCAATTAGCACATGATGTTTTCAAATTTGCTGGTAAAAATGAATGGGAATCTGTCATTAATGAGCATCTTGGGAAGGAAAAAGAGGAGTTGACCTTAAACACCGAGTTACAAAGAACTGTGGCAGCATTAAATGATCTTTCAAAGTCAGGTAATAATTCTTGTTTTGTCTTGCCAGTTTCTAATGAGAAACCTTTATCCTTTGTTTTGCAGATTTTCATTCTGGATTTGAAACTTCACCCCAGTCACTACAAGTATACATTCTATGGAGGTGGAGAGACACTACCAATTATCATTCCCAATGGACTTGGTGCACTGCAAAGAAGATCGAAGCCAACCATGATAGACCCGGGCTAAACAAGAAAGCAATAAGTCGAGCCAAAGACAATAAACAAAGGCGCTGCTTGGGAGGCAACCCAAGGGGAGTTTTTTCCTTTATCTTTTTTTTTTTTTTTTTTTTTTCATATTCATATTTTAGTTATCTTTGTCTTTTCTTTGCATTTCACCTTACATTGGGGACAATGTATGTAGCGACCGCGAACTTTTAAATTTTATAAATTTATTTTCTCGAAAAACGTGTTGCTAAAACGTAACCCTAATTCTCTAGAGAAACGCGTTCGTCTAGCCGTATAAATATGAATTTAAATTATTTCGAATCGAATCGAATATTGAATAATTATTTTTATTTCAATTCGGATTTATTTTATTTAAATCCAATTATTATTAAATTCAAGTCCAATTACATAAACCCAATTTTTAGGCCCAATTATATAAGTCCAAACCTGAATTTAATTATTTTAGCCCATTTAGAAAACCCTATAGCCCAAATGCTGGGCCCAACTATTTCCTAACCCAATTACCCACCTTGAAATCTGTGCCCTAATCATCACTATTCATACATCAACTTCTCACCCCTCCATTTCCACATTTCACGCAGCCAAACAAAATTGGTAAGAATCTCTCCTCTCCCTTAGTCATTTCCACTGTAATGTGATTCCACCATTGATGCTAGAACATTAATTTCTAGCATCAACAGAAAATCACCAAACTCACCACCCAGTTTTTCCCCCAGCCAACCAACTGCATCCCAGCTGGAAACCACTCTCGACACTAACCCAGCTCAAATCAGCAAGCTGGAAATCCACACAACCAAGACCTCAACACCACACCAACTGAAACCAAACTCCACCAAAACACCAACCCCAGCTGCAAGCACACCCCCAAACAGAACCAAGCAAAGCCATAGCCACCAAGCCAACCCACGAACCACCAAAACCGAGACCAAAATCAATGCTGAAACCCGACTGCAACTCCACAACCAAGACCCCAAACTCACTGCCCAAACCTAACCGCCAAGCACCACCTCAGACCAACGCACAACTCCAACCATCGCACACACCCAGCTCAACTCAGTGCCATAGAAATCAACCCACTACTTCACCCAGAATCGACACCAACCCGCCACTCATCCACCTCAAATCGCCATCTGCCCAACACCACCTTAGCCCCAAAACACCACCACAAAAACACCCAATCAGCCAATAAATTAAGAAAAAGGAAAAAATTCCATTACTCTACCTTCGAATGCCGCCAAGAATCCCAAGAACCCGAGCCCACCGTGCGTCAAACGACCCAACCACTGCCACCTATGCACCGGCGCCACCTCGCGACGGTGGCTCCAACACCATCCGCTCGCCGGTGGTGGAAATCGACGGAGGGGGGTTTTCCCCTTTTCCCCTCCCCGTCGGACTCTCTCTCTCTAATGAGAGAGAGATGTTGTTTTTGTTTTATTTTAATTTGTTTAAATGTTTTGTTTTGGTTTTAGTTTAATTAGATTAGTTTAGGTATATATTAATTTCAATTGATAAATTTTAGCCCTCAAGTTTTAAGTTATATTATTTTAGTCCCTAGGTTTTAAATGCTTTGATTTTAACTTTTAACTTTGTTAATTTCAGTTTAAAGGTTTTCAAGTTAGCCCCTAGTTTATATAAGTTATTATTTCAGTCATTTAAGTTTTATATTCAGCTTTATTTTATTTACAGTCTAGTCCTTAAACTTATATAAGTTATTTAATTCAGCCTTTAGTTTTATTTTCAGCTTTATTATATTTACAGATTATTCCCTAAACTATTAAACATTATTATTTTAGTTTTAAACTTTTATTTTCAGATTTAGTATATTCTGACTCAGTCCTTAAACTTACAAAAGTTATTATTTCAGTTTTTAACTTTTAATTCCAGCTTATTTATAATTACAGCTTAGTCCCTAACTTTTAAAAACTACTATTTTAGCCCTTAAACTTTTATTTTCAGATTTAATAAACATCCAATTTAGCCCTAAACTTTATTTTATCATTTAAGTCATTTATTTCAATTTCAATAATTTTCAATTAAGTCCTTAAACTTAATTTCAACACTTTAAAACTTTAAAGTTCGAAATACTAATTCAAACTTATTTTCTATTTTTGGCTAGACGATACGTACGAGCAATTAGGAGCTTGAAGTTATTTTCCCGTTCACTTTTCACGCAACTCGAAACAATTGAGGTAGACTCGCCACCATTAATTAGTTTAAATTATAATTGTATGCTTTATGTGAATTACGTGATTTATATGCTTTATGCATAGGATGAGAATGTGTCATATGCGATATATGATATTGTTATGCTTGCCATAACTTATATACTTAATTGCATGAGAAAGAAAGAAAGAAAGAAAGAATCTCTTATGAGATAAGAAAGAATGTTATGCATAACTTATGTGCTTCATCCGCACAAGAAAGAAAGACTACCCACAACCCATGTTTTTAAAGAGCCTATGATTTCCAAGAAAATGAACCAAAGATGATATCACGTTGTATATTGCATGAGTGTGTTTTCAATTATTCTGTAAATTAATTATCGGCGATGAGTCTACTGAGTATTTCTTCGAAATACTCATTCTGCTATTTTAACAATATTTGCAGACTTCGGAGGCGAACGTGATTGATCCGGCAGTGGTGGCAAGATAAAATTTGATTATCGAAATTATTAAATTTTCGAATTTATGTATTGAAACATTGTTAACGTGTTTTTCGTTTCCGCTATTCCAAAACATGATATCTAGATTTTGAACAATTATTCAATGTATTTTAATTGCCGACGTAGTTTTCAATTGCAAATGTGATTTTAAAATTAGGTCATTTCCGCAAAATTGATTGACAAAATTAGGGCAAAAGACGATGACGTGGCAATCCGGGTTAACAGAACTCGGGGCGCTACAATGTAAGTTTTAAGTGTGGGGGAGGGGATTTAGATGAGTTTAGATTTAGATTGAGTTTAAATTTTGAAAATTTTAAAAAATTTTGCATGATTTTCCAAGAAAATGAATTGAGAGTTAAATGATTGTTTTGGGTTGTGTATGCTATTTGCTGAATTAATTAGGCTTTTAAAGAACTCATAACATGATTGAATGAATAATCTTCTAACTTAGAGTTGATTAGTCAGTTATTTTCTTTGAGGATGGTAGTAACTAAATTATGTGGACAAAAGCCAGTGAGATTTTTGAGCTTTTAGACTGATACATCCATAACAGTCTCATTATTTTTTCATGTGTGATATTCTTCCATGGTTTTGTTTCTCTAGAACTTGCCTTAATTCTCTTTAAGATCATATTGACACATGCATGCACGAACATGATTAAGGCCATCTTTGTCACATAAATAAGCTTCATTAGCCAAATAGCCGACCCTATAATTGAATTTTCCATTGTGAACCCCTTTGAGCCTCATTGTCTTTTCTTTGTATAAACTCACGTTACAAGCTTTAAACTGGAAAAACAATGTCTTTACCCAAGCCTTAGAGCTAGTGGAGTATTGTTGAATGTCATGAGAAGTGTGGATATGCAATGAAATAAGTGTGGGGGTATCAAGATTTATGGTAGTGCTATTACTGGTGAATTGGAACACATTTTCTATGTCAATTCATGTAGTTCCATTATTGGTGTATCATTTGGAGTTTACATTGTGCAAGAAAAATAAAAGAATAAAAAAAAATGATGAATGATTGAAAGAAAAGAAAAGAAAGAAAAAGAAAATACGTGGTGGAGGAGAGTGATTTTAATGTTGAAAAAGATCTATATTCATAACTCTTCCTACATCTCAAGGAAGAGTTCGATTTGTTTGGGATAGATGCAAAATGATGAAGCTATTATGTGGAGTGGTTGGTTTACATGTCTTATATATATGTTTGAGCTAAGTCTACTTATCTTTACTCCACTAGTTTTGATGGCTCTTGAGTCGCATACCCAAATATTTCCCACCTTGACCATAAGCCACATTACAACCTTTGAAAAGTCCTTATGATTCTTGTAAAGCATGTGATCTAAGTGGTGGCGAATGAGAAGATATGCAAGCATATGGTAGAACATCTCCATTGGAATGAATTTGAGCGAAACACTTACCCTTTTAAACACATGAGAGTTGAGTGCTTATATCCGTGAGGGTCTACATGTTTGGTTTACTCCATCTTTATATGAAAATGCTTGCTAATTGATTATGAGTTGTGTGGAATGTTTATTCATGAAATTTTATGTGTTTTGAAAAAGTTTGATGGTTCTATATTCTTGGCATTACGACTTGGTGTCTTTGGAGAATTAAATTTAAGTTTTGCCCGAGGACGAGCAAAAGCTAAGTGTGGGGGAATTTGATAGGAATATAAAATACACATTTTGCATCTTTATTTAATGCGCTCATATGACTATTTTATGCCTAAATATACTTAATATTCTCATATTTTGGTTTAGGTGGCAAGTTGATGGATATAGCGTAATTTGGAAGAAATATGTAAAAATGGACCAAAGTGAAAGGAAATGAAAGTTCAAGGACTAGCGTGCAAATGCACAAAAGTTGTGTCAAACCAAACAATGAAGATTTGAGAGTCAATTGCTTGAAAGAAGACGTCAAATGGATGAAATATCGTCAAAGTATGATCACACATCAATTTCCAATCGAAAAGTTATACACCGATTTTCAGTCTCATATTGAGATCCATTTTCGACATGGAAAACGATCGAATTGGAAGATCATATTTGAATAAAAGTTGTAGCCCTTTGAGTTATATTTCCAACGCATCTTGAATTGCTTCAATCGGATATCGGGAAAAGAAGATACGACCAAAATACTGAAAGCTGTTCGGAGGAAATTTCGTAAAACCATGCGGCCGCAAGCCTTTAATTCCATGCGGCCGCATAGACCATTACCGAGAGTTTGAAGGCTGAGTTCATTTGTTCCTTGCGGCCGCAAGCCTCTAAACCATGCGGCCGCATGGTTCATTTCCGATACGAAAATTCTGGTTTCCTAATTTAAGTCAACCACCTATGGAAACAACTATAAATACATCTTTTAAAACCCTAGAACGGAGGAGAACGCCTCCAACCTATTTTCTCTCTATTTTTCTTAGATCTATCATGTGTAACTAAACTTCTACGCTTGGTCGAAGGAAATTGAAGCCTCGGAACCACATATTGTGAGATCTAAATGGTTTTTCTTATTGTTTGATTTATATTTTGAGTATTGAATGTTCTTCTGCATTTATTTCTATGATTTGTTGCGTTTAATTGCTAGAGGGCCCGCTAGTTTATTGATTGTAACAATCTACCGCTAAGTTAAACATCAAATCCGTAATTGTTTGATCCCTTTAACTTGTGAAGCACTAGGATTTGATTATTTTCTGCGATAGAGGTTATTGAATCTTAAGAAGAATGTTTAAATAGATTGAATGCAACCGCTGGCGTTTGTGTTATCTAGTTCATCTATTTCTCTATTGTGTAAAGCTGTTATTAAATTGAATCTTGAGCGCTGGTTTGAGATTATTTAATAATTAGGGTTAATTAGAACGCTGGTTTCTAATTAACTAAAATTAAGGAGAAATAGAAATCAATTCCAACGATGAATATTCGAAATATGAATTGAATTATCCTTGTATCTATGATCAATTGTGGATTTCCGATGGTGGATGTGGACTTAGACCAAGGTTAGTCATTTGATTGATTTTGTTAATTTAATTTTCATTGTTATTGATTATGTTATTTACAATTGTTGCATACAAAAACCCCCCAATCATTGTATGAAGCATAAAATATTGAATTACACACTCTTCGTGGGATTGACCCTTACTTCCACTACTACATTAGTTTTAGAGGTTTAAGGACTATTTTTGGGTGCTTGCGACAGCACACCATTAAGAATTGAAAATTTGGAAGAAGAATTAGAAAATGTTAAATTAAAACTAAAAGATTGTTATCATGAACATTCCCTAACTAAATGGGATAAGGATAAACATATGGCAACCATTGAACTAAAAAGCTCAGATGCTAAAATATCAGGAAAACAATTCCCTTATAGTGAAGAAGATAAAAAAAGAGTTTGAAATCCAAATTAAAGAACTCTTACAATTATGAGTAATAAGAGAATCAACCAATCCATATAATAGTCCAACATTTATGGTAAGAAATTATAGTGAAATCAAAAGTGGAAAAGCTAGAATGGTAATTGATTGTAGAGATCTAAATTCTAAAACAATACCAAAATAGCTATAAACTACCAATAAAAGATTTGTTAATAAAACAAATACAAGGAAGTAAAATATATTCTAAATTTGATTGTAAATCTGGATATTGGAAAATAAAACTAGATGAAGCATCAAAACCTTTAACTAGTTTTACTACCCCTAATCCATTAGGATATTTCGAATGGAATGTTATGTCATTTGGATTAATAAATGTACAAACAATATTTCAACAAAGAATGGATAAGATTATTAGACCAATAAAAAACTTCTGCATAGTTTATGTAGATGATATCCTTATTCATAGTAGAAATTTAAAAAAAATATCGAACATCTTAAAAAGTTCAATTATATTGCCAGAAAATATGGATTAGCCATATCAGAAAGAAAAGCAGAAATAACTAAATCTGAAATTAAATTCTTATGATATATTTTTATAGAAGAAAAAATACTTCAACAACCTAATATTGAAAAGAAGATTATAGAATTTCCAGAAGTGATTAGAGACCAGAAACAGCAGCAAAGTTTTATCGGATTATTAAATTATTCTGAAAAATTTATTAAAAATTGTGCAAAATATAAAGTCCACTTTAAAAAAGGAGTTGTATAGGAATGGACACAAGAAAATATCGAAATGATAAATAAAATTAAGAAAATATGTGAAAATCGACCTGAATTAAATATTCCTAATGATGATGATTTCTTTATTCTAGAAACTTATGCATCTTTAATATATTGGGGAGCAATCCTTAAAAGAAACGAAAATCATAAAGAATTTCTTTGTAATCCATTGTGTAAATGTCCAGAAGAGCTTGTTGCTTATACTTTAAGGATGCAGAAATCGGATATGATATTAATCGTAAAGAATGTTTAACTGTCAAAAAAGGAGTAACAAAATTTGAACCTTACTTGCTACCTAAGAAATTTCTTACTAGAACAGATAATACTTCAGGGTAAACCATTATTGATAAACAAACTTGGAACAAGTGCAACTAAAATGCCACTTATTAGAATGCAAATGTGGTTTGCACCATTTAAATTTGATATTGTCCATATTAAAGGAAAATACAATTTTTATTCCAGATTTTTTTAACTAAGAATGAAGCAAATCAAGAAGGAACTAGAAGCATTGAAGTTCGAGATGAACATAAAGATTGTTGTGATGTAATCCAAGATAACACTATTGGAAATGGCTGCTGCAAAGCCAATGTTCACGAAAATATGTTTCGAATAAAACCCCTGATAAGTGTGTCTTTACATACTTATTTTACTGTCAAAACATGAGCAATCGTTGATTAATATTTTGGAATATAGCTTAAGTCTATGCAATTTATGTTTTGCAGAACAAAGTGATGAATGTAGCGAAATTGAGGTGAACCAAGCGAAAAAGGACCAAACTGGAAGAAAGTGAAAGTCCAGGGACTAAAGTGCAAAATAAACCTATATCTAACCTTGTGATAAAGATTCAAGAGTCTTAGAGGTCAATTGGATGAATCAAGGAGTCAAAGGGGTGAAAGAATAGCCAAAACATTATCAAATATCAACTTTCAAGGTGAAAAGTTTCGCACCGATTTTCAGCCTCCTATTGAGACCAGTGTTTTATATGGAAAACGAACGAATTCGAAGATGGAATCTAAATTAAAGTTGTAGCCCTTTGAGTTAGCTTTCTAACGCATCTTGAATCACCTTGATTGGACATTGGTAGAGAACGTTATGACCAAAATACTAAAACCTATCCGGCTGAAAAACATTATAACCATGCGGCCGCATGGTTATAAAACCCATGCAGCCGCATGGGCACTTACCGAGACTTCAAGGGCATCAATTTTTTGTTCCATGCAGCTGCATGGGATTATACCTTGCGGTCGCATAGGGTTAAATTTGGACGAAATTTCTGGTTTCGTTCTACGACTCAAACTCATTTGGCAACAGATCTTGCACGACTTCTCAACCCTAAATACATCCCAAAACACCCTAGAACGCCTCATTCTTCATTCTACACCATTCTTTCATTGATTTGGTTCAAGAAACCTATGAAGAACTAAACTAAAGATGAAGCAAGGGAGGAACTCAATTGGATTCGGGGATTTCAACATCATTTATTCATGCTCTTTGGTATTTATTTTGTTAAACATTTTTAGATCTAAATTTTCATATTTATGAATTAATTTTGAAATTGATTTAACATGTATTAAGTTTTTCATAGAATCAATCTTGTTTTTTCTATCGAACAATTGAACTATGTGTTGAATCTTTATTTCATTAAATCTATTGGTGTGATTATTTACTTTCTTATGCTACATGTATATGAACGATTTATAATCTGATTTCAATAGATGATTGTGATAATTGTTAAGGAGATCTAGAATTTAGGATGTGTTTTTCATTGTTTAAATAGTTCTAGGGTTTATGTTTTCCCGTATTTTGAATTAGATTTGAGTTAGACTTAACATTTATTCAGATTGCATGGATTTAATCATGTTTCTTCCATTGAATAATTAAAATACTTGTTCAAATTTGATTTTCAAATCATTTATTGGTGTGATTTAATTACTGATATATGTTAGAGATATATAGTCGCTCTTTAAGTCTGATTTCAATAAATTGATATATGACTATGTTTTGGGAAACATAAATTTTAGGATTACATGTGCAATTAAATTGGTTTGTATTATTTAAATCATCCGATTAGAAAGTTAGGACAAAAACTTCTAATTGAGTAGAGAATGCATGAATTGTTGATGTTGATTGATCCATCTAATTGAGGGAACCCCGAAACTTCACAATTTTACATATTATATTAAATTTCATCATTATTTCCAGTGACATTTACATTTGAATGCAATAAACAAATTCCCTTCATCAAATTCACGAGAACCTAAAGTTATTGAACCTCTTGATTCACTTTTCCATCTCCCTGTGGATACGACACCCCAAAGCTATACTACAACACCGCGTAACACTTTGGGCGTAATCAACCCCCGCAAGTGTACGGTTCGTTGACAAGTAATAAAGTGGAAATCCTAGAATTTCGAGTATCGTTCCCACGAGGATTGATTTAACTTGAGTTCTATTATTGCGACCTTAACCGAATCTATTAAACTCAATATGATTATTTTTGTAACTTTATGATGAAACTATGACTTATCTATAAATTAAACTAAAATGATGAATCAAATGCAAAAGTAATGTTTGAATGCAAAAGTTTGAAGAAATCAATGTATGAAAAGCGTACTAGGATCCCGAATCCCCAAGCAAGGTTCATCCCTGACCCCTATTTCACATCTTGACAACACGAGGAATTGGTTGAAAAATCAATATTTCTAACCTATCCAACAATCTCTTTCGAGTACAATTGAACCTATTCTAGCATACCATTTGACTACATTTCTATGACAAATGCAATATACAAGAGGAAAAATGAGGCGAGTGGCAACTATGAACATTATAGGCCACATAGAGTACTCCAACATGTGAAAAACCAATGGTAGTATGTAAAATTAGATATAGGAGTCCAAACATATGGTGGTTTAACTAGAAATGGGCTCAATGTAAGCAAATTGTGAAACATGTGCCATGGTGGACGAGTCCAAGTCACCCGCGGACACCGTCGAGAAAAATTGAAATTTTCCCGGGCATCCTCCGGGCATATGAAAGTATGCAAGGTAGACTAGCACATGTCAAAAATTCATTCAGCTTGGACGTCAGTAGGGTAGGGAACGTGATGAGCAAAGTAGGTGCCGTGAAGTGACACGTCCTAGCCATGTGTGCAGTCGTGCCTCCTAAATGTCATAACTGAGTGTAGGTGATGTCCACTATGCAATTGATATTGAATTTCTGCACATCACGCAATACCACACATATAGTAACTAGGCAAAGTCCAAAATTCATGAAAAAGGCAAAGGAAAAACACTTAGTCATTTTATCAAACACATTGTAGGCATGGTGACTTCATTGAAGAATAGCACCAATTTGGAGGGGAAAAATCAGCCAAAATGTGCACAACACAATCCATTCACAACTCCAAAACTACATAATCCCATCTCTTCAAGTAAATATGTCAAGATCACATGATGGAGAAAAGAAAAAAAAAACAAACATTAAAAGAAAGGTGGAAATTCGGCCTACCTCGGAATTGGGGGTTGGAAAGTGAGTGAAAGTGTAGACCTAGGTGAAATGGTAGGGATGTGTGCCCTCGGCCGTGTGTGGGGTTCGTGTGGGCGTGGGTCGGTGGTGTAGTGGTCGTGGGGGTGTGTGGGAGTGTGATGAAGTGTGAGTGTGTTGTGTTGAAAAACAAAAAAAAATAAAAAAAAATGGGGGGGGGGGGGGGGAATTGTACCATGCGACCGCATGGAATTGTACCATGCGGTCGCATGGAAGGAAAAGTCAGGGCCAAAATTGGCCCTGACTTGGCCTGGGTAATCGCATAGCTGATAAGGCCATGCGATCGCATGGGCTTATCAGCAGGCCCAAAAGTTTTTTTTTTTTTGTAAGAACCACCTAAACTCATGCCAAGTGATGTCAAATCAGTGGTTCAGAATAATTAAACATGAAGGTACCGTAAAGTTCATTCAAACATGCAAAATTCACATTTGCTTGGTCTTTCAGTTGAATCCCGAGGCTTTACCACCCCTCTATTGCGCAAAACATAATCCAACTCACTGTGTGTGCATTTTAAAACATGGATTTTATTTCAAAATCAAATTGAACCTGAAAACATTTTTGAATTCCGAAACACACAAAATGTGACCGTTTTGCCCTCAAAAACGTGAATTCTTCCACCAAAATGCATGAATGACCAATGAACATCCCCAAATCGATTCTCAACAATTGATAAACTGCATGAGATCAAATGAGCACTCTGAAGGGCTTCTAGGGTTGTTGATCAGTTAAACATGCTCAAAATGGGGGAAAACAAGGAAAAATCCAATTGTTTCACCAAAAACCTCTTTTCATCTCACATTGCCAAGATAACATTCCAAAGTGTGGGCAACCTATCCAAACCAATTTCAAACCTTGACATGCGCATGGATGCAAGACTCGGTTTGAAATAGCATGTCGGGACACAAAAACACATTTTTACCTCAACATTGCAGTTTTGGACAATGGATCCCCCCATGCCTCCAATACCACCCAAAAAGTTATCAAACCACATGTCGCACTTCCCGAGGTGTGGAAAAACAATGATTACACAACCAAAATCAGTTTCAACCATGAAAACACATGTTGGACTGAAAAACTCAGAAAAAGATCATTTAACCTAGATATGTGTGAATTTGAGTCACAAGCACCCAAAAACGATTCCAACACCACGTAATACATGTATGACACATTCAAAACTAAAAGGAAATACTCGTGAGTGATGTGTGAACGGTTAAGCAAACAGTGACCTAGAACTACGTGAGCAATGCATAAAAAATCAAAACTACTTAAATAAAAGCAGAAAGCAAAATAAGTAAAAGGGTAGAAATGATGGGTTGCCTCCCATCAAGCGCTAGTTTATAGTCGATAGCACGACTGTACCGTATGGAGATCATTCTGGTGGCTGAAGATGAACGGTGGATTTATCTTTCGAGAAATCCCCCCTCCAATAGTGTTTTAAGCGCTGCCCGTTGACTTTAAATGTACCCTTGCTCTCATGTGTGATTTCCACCGCTCCATGTAGGAACACTTGTGTGATAGTATATGGGCCCGACCACCGTGACCTTAATTTTCCTGGGAAAAGCTTCAGGCGAGAATTGAATAATAGAACCTGCTGCCCCACGATGAATTCCCTTCTCTGGATATGCATGTCATGAAATTTCTTGGTGCGCTCCTTGTATATTTTTGCATTCTCATAAGCTTCCCGGCGAAACTCATCCATCTCATTCAACTGAAGTAACCGCTGTTCACCCGCTGCTTGCAAATCCATATTCAACCGGCGAAGTACCCAATAAGCCCGATGCTCCAACTCAACTGGTAAGTGACATGCTTTTCCACACACAAGACGGTATGGTGACATGCCAATAGGTGTCTTGAATGCTGTTCGATAAGCCCATAGTGCATCGTCCAATTTCTTGGACCAGTCTTTCCTTGATGAATTTACCGTGACTTCAAGTATTTTTTTCAACTCTCTGTTGGAAATCTCAACTTGCCCACTGGTTTGAGGATGATATGGGGTAGCTATGCAATGTTTGACTCCATACTTACTCAACAACTGCTCAAACTGGTGATTACAAAAGTGGTTTTCCCCGTCAGTGATGATAGCTCTAGGTGTGCCATAACGAGTGAAAACATGCTTCTTTAGGAATCCAATCACCACTTTGGCATCATTAGTAGGCAGGGCTACTGCTTCCACCCACTTGGAGACATTGTCAATAGCAACAAGTATATATTGATTGGAGAATGACGATGGGAATGGTCCCATGAAGTCAATCCCCCAAACGTCAAATAGCTCTACTTCTAGGATACTTGTTAAAGGCATTTCATTCTTCCTCGAGATATTCCCCGTGCGTTGACACCGATCACACCTCTTCACAAATTCAAAGGCATCCCTGAACAATGTAGGCTAATAAAATCCTGACTGTAAGACCTTAGCTGCCATCTTGGAGGCCCCAAAATGTCCTACATATACTGATGAATGGCAATGCTCCAGAATCTGATGCACTTCTTCTTCAAGCACGCATCGTCGAATAATTTGATCTGCACCGCGCCTATAGAGAATGGGATCTTCCCAAAAGTAGTATCTCAAATCTGTATAGAACTTCTTCCTCTGGTGATTAGAATATTCTGGTGGAGGAATGGATTTGGCCAAGTAGTTGTCAATATCAGCATACCAAGGTGCAGTCTCCACACTGAGGATTTGTTCATCTAGGAAAATCTCATTTATTTCTATTGACTCATCTGGTTGACCAAGCTCTAATCGAGATAGATGATCTGCTACAACGTTTTCACTACCCTTTTTATCCCTGATTTCAATGTCAAATTCTTGCAACAGTAACACCCAGCGAATCAATCTTAGCTTGGCATCTTTCTTCGTCATCAGATACTTCAGCGCCGCATGATCAGTGTAAACCACTACCTTTGACCCAACCAAATAAGGGCAAAACTTATGAAATGCATACACGACTGCCAATAACTCCTTCTACGTGGTTGCATAATTCAGCTGTGCATCATTCAAAGTCTTGCTGGCGTAGTAGATCACATGAAAAATTTTGTTTCTTCGCTGTCCCAAAACCACTCCCACGGCGTAATCACTGGCATCACACATCAATTCAAACGGTAATTCTCAATCTAGTGTAACTACCACTGGAGCTTAAATAAGCTTCTCTTTAAGAGTGTGAAAAGCAGTTAAACACAAAGCATCAAAGTCAAATGGATTGTCTTTCATCAATAAGTTGTAAAGTGGCTTAGTTATCTTCGAGAAGTCTTTGATGAACCGTCTGTAAAACCCGACATGACCTAGAAAGCTGCGAACACCCTTTACAGAAGTAGGTGGTGGTAATTTCTCAATGACTTGAATTTTTGCCCTATCCACTTCTATTCCTATCGCTGAAACTCGATGTCCCAAAACTATGCCTTCTTGCACCATGAAGTGACATTTTTCCCAGTTTAATACCAGATTCGTTTCCCTACATCTTTCCAAAACCAAGTTCAGATGTTCCAAACACTCATCAAATGAAGACCCAAATACAGAAAAGTCATCCATCAAGATCTCTATGAATCTCTCAACCATATCAGAAAATATAGCCATCATGCATCTCTAAAACATGGCTGGAGCATTACATAAATCGAAAGGCATCCTACGGTAAGCCAAGGTACCATAGGGGCAAGTGAAAGTGGTCTTCTCCTGGTCATCTGGTGCTACTGGAATCTGATTGTAGCCGGAATACCCATTGAGAAAACAGTAATGTGAATGACCTGCCAACCTCTCCAACATTTGATCGATGAAGGGAAGAGGAAAATGATCCTTCCTAGTAGCTGTATTGAGTTTGCGATAGTCAATGCAAACCCTCCATCCCGTAACTGTTCTGGTAGGAATAAACTCATTCTTCTCATTAGGTACAACTGTGATCCCCCCTTTCTTCGGCACTACTTGAACTGGACTGATCCATGCACTATCGGATATAGGGTAGATGATTCCCGCATCCAAAAGTTTCAATACCTTGGTCCTGACCTTTCATATTTGGATTTAACCTCCACTGACTCTCCACACTGGGTCGAAAATTCTTCTCCATGAGAATCTTATGCATACACAACGAAGGGCTGATCCCTTTAATATCTACAATGGTCCATCCTCTTGCTGTTTTGTACGCCCTGAGTACCCGAAACAGTTTTTCTTCCTCCACCTCACTGATTGAGTTCGATATAATCACTGGAAGAGTGCATGATTCTCAAAGATAAGCATATCTGAGGTGCCGTGGGAGCTGCTTGAGCTCCAATTTAGGTGGCTGCTCAATAGATGGTACATGCTTTTTGCTTCCTGTTCAAAGTTCTTCAAAGTTTGGGAAATGTCGTTTTCGAAAATACGGTGGGTTAGTCTCCATAAACCATGCACAAGTTTCAATCTCAAGTAAATCTGAATTGATTGATTGAGAATGAGCAATACACGCCTCATATGCATCCGAATGATGTTGAAGTAGAAAATTATCATTCACCACCTTGTCAATGACATCGGTTTGAAAACAACTATCTACCTCTGAAGGAAATTTCATGGCCTTGAAAACATTGAAAGATATCTGCTCTTCGCCCAGTCTCAAAATCAACTGGCCTCTCTGAACATCAATTAGTGCTCTGCCAGTGGCCAAGAACAGTCGGCCCAGAATTAGCGGAACGTCTTTGTCCTCCTCCATATCCAAAATGAGAAAATCAGCAGGAAAAATGAATTTTTCTACTTTGATGAGCACGTCCTCAATGATTCCTCTTAGGTGTGTCAATCATCGGTCAGCCAGCTGTAATGTAACCATGGTTGCTTTAGCCTCTCCTAGTTCGAGTTTCCTGAAAACGGATAAATGCATTAAATTAATACGGCACCAAGATCACACAATGCTTTATCAAAATAAATTTCACCAATAGTACAGGGTACAGTAAAACTCCCTGGATCTTTTAGTTTTGGTGGAAGCTTGTTTTGGATTCTGGCACTGACTTCTTCAGTCAACATTACAGTTTCATGATCCTTCAACTTGCATTTGTTTGATAGAATATCCTTCAAGAACTTAGAGTAGCTTGGTATTTGGAAGAGTACATCAGCTAACGGGATGTTTATATGAAGCTTTCTAAACACTTCAAGAAATTTTTTGTATTGCTACTCCATTTTTGGCTTCCTCAACCACTGTGGAAATGGAATGGGTGGTTTATAAGGATTTACTGAATTATCTGGAACTTGCTGTGGTATCGCTGGTCTCTCTTTCACTGGTGTCTTCTTAGTGCTGTCAGTCTCCTCTTCAGTCTCTTTCCCAGGTGGGTCCACTGTCTCTTTGTCTACTCCTGGCCTTTTGACATGTATCTCAGGTAGCTGAACTCCACTTCTTGTAGTAATGGCTTGAATATGCTCCCTAGGATTCACTTCTGTATTGCTCGGTAAAGCACCAGGCACTCTCCCTGTCATTGAAAGAGCTAGCTGTCCCATTTGAGTCTCCAGATTCTTAATAGCTGCACCCTGATTCTGGAAGTTTGTTTCAGTCTTTCTCATGAATTGATTTGTGGTTTCCATGTATTTATCTACTTTTCCATGAGTTTCGCAAACATATCTTCCAACTGAGGTTTCCTCTCCTGCTGAAACTGCCCCTGAGCCCGATTATGATTCTGATTGTGATTCTGATTACCACCCCAAGAGAAATTGGGGTGATTTCTCCATCCCGAATTGTATGTCTCAGAGTGAGGATTGTTCTGCTGACGTTGACCCCATTGAGCAAAATCCACATGTTCCATCCTTTGTGTAACAATGGGACATTCAGCTGTAAGATGCTCTGCTCCACATTCTTCACAACTGGACTTCTTCACTTGTGCTGAATTCACGGTCTGTGTTATACCCTCTATCTTGTGAAACAAGGAGTCAATCTTTGCAGATAATGTCGAATAGGTATCTACCTCATACACTCCAACTGCTTTCTTTGCACCCACTCTATCTGTAGACCACATGGCTGAGGTATTAGCCATTCTCTCAAATAACTCCCAAGCTCCCTCGACTGACCTGGTGGTTAAGGACCCATTTGATGACGAATCTACCATGCTTCTAAAAGTTGGTGTTAGTCCCCAATAGAAGTATCTGATTTGTTCTTTCTTGTCGTATCCATGTTGAGGACACTTTCTTAGCATGCCCTTGAACCTACTCCATGCTTCATCAAGTGATTCAGTTTCATGTTGGCTAAAAATTGATATGTCGTGCCTCAATCTCGCCATTTTAGCTGGTGAGAAGTATTTGGTGCAGAATTTCTGAGCCAAGTCATTCCAAGTAGTTATGCTCCCCACCGGGGAGTGAATCGAGCCACTCAAGTGCTTTATCCCGAAGAGTTAGCGGAAATAACCTTAGTCTGATTGCATCTTCTGATATCCCAGGGTATTTGAAGTGTTGACACATATCCAAGAAACGGGATATATGTGTATGTGGATTCTCGTTGGCTGTTCCGTAAAATTGATGTCCATTCTGAAAGAGTTGGATGATATTTGCCTTCAGTTGAAAGTTCGACTGTCCGAATGCTGCGTAAATGATGCTGGACTGGCTTTGAACAACGTAGGGTGCTAGAAAATCCCCAAGTATAGCATTCCCATCATCCTGAGCTTCAGCATTAGCTGGCGCTGCATGACCTATCCTCGGTTCCAGTTGTTGATCAGCCATTTCGATTTATCCTTGATTGACCTGATGTGCTGCTCTTGCTTCTCTCTGTCTACGATGAAAGGTTCGTTCAATTTCTAAATCAACTTAAAATAATTCACAACTGATTGATCTTCGCATGCAATACCTGAAAAGGCAAAAACAGTAGTAGCACTTAGCTCAGCCTAAGTAATTGAACAAAAAAATAAAATAAAATAAAACTAAAGAAAACAAGTTCGAATTAGTATCTAGATAACAAAAATCAAATTAATACTCAATCCCCGGCAACGGCGCCAAAAACTTGTTCACGAAAATATGTTTCGAATAAAACCACCGCAAGTGTACGGTTTAACTTGAGTAATAAAGTAATCCTAGAATTTGTTGACAAGTAATAAAGTGGAAATCCTAGAATTTCGAGTATCGTTCCCACGAGGATTGATTTAACTTGAGTTCTATTATTGCAACCTTAACCGAATCTATTAAACTCAATTTGATTATTTTTGTGACTTTATGATGAAACTATGACTAATCTATAAATTAAACTAAAATTATGAATAAAATGCAAAAGTAATGTTTGAATGCAAAAGTTTGGAGAAATCAATGTATGAAATGCGTACTAGGATCCCGAATCCCCAAGCAAAGTTCACCCCTAACCCCTATTTCACAACTTGACAACACGAGGAATTGGTTGAAAAATCAATATTTCTAACATATCCAACAATCTCTTTCGAGTAGAATTGAACCTATTCTAGCATACCATTTGACTATATTTCTATGACAAATGCAATATACAAGAATGCATGAAGTTTTGTAAACATTTAGAGATTCTCATAATGCATATCGGTATATTTCTATCCTTTATGAACAAAATAATGATTTATACCTTGTTGAGTTTATTTTCCTTCTTTCGAATGCATAAAATAAACCACTCAAACTCACACAATTATCGTGCACTATAATCATGGAGGTAAGAAAGTGTATATAAATCATTCAACATCCATCACACGTGTTTGAATATCAAATTGCAAAATAGAATTTAAAAGATCACAATGCGAGGTTCATCGTTCACCTACTACATGAAAAGTCTAGCCTAACATGGATAAAAGAAAAGAATAATAAAAATAATAAAGAGAAGACATCACCCAAAAACTAAGAATTAGAGTTGAAATCTTGAATCTTGAATGAAATATCTTGTTCTTGCCTTCTTCCTTGCTCTCCAATGGTGTTTTTCTCTCTAAGAATGTGTAGCCCCCTTTTTTGGACGAGATTAGGGTTATAAAGAAGTCCTAAATACTTTACCATAAGTGTTTGATTCAAATAAGGAAACCCGAATATTCACGCCAGATTTGTTCCATGCGACTGCATGGTATAAACCCATGCGACAGCATGGTTATACAAAATTTTCACTGTTCATCTCCTGTAGACCCTTGCGCAACTGCATGGACTTTCTACCATGCGACAGCATGGTAGAAATTATTTTTCCTTTTTTTCACTTTGGTCCCCAAGTTTGTTTCATCCACTTTTTGGCCTTATTTCCTTCTCCTTCTTCTTCTAACATCTCATGATATCACAATGTGTTACTTAGCTCAATTTCATGCTTGATTCACCATTCAGGTCATCTTTTGACTAATTGCATTTTGGTCCTCGGAGTTTCATATCCTTCCACTTTGGTCCTTTTTCATTCATTTCCTCATAGTCTTCATTCCATCCATCAATGTAATCCTATAAACACAAATTATATCGAATTAAGCCACATTTCAACATATACATCAACAATTTTCCATATTTTGTGACCTAAATAAGTGTGCAAAACACACTTATCAGCCAATATCTGAGAAAGCCAACAAAGCTATATTATTTGAAAGCCCTGGTGCCAATAAATCTGAAGGGCATTGTGTCAATATTGAACAAGAAGCATTAAAGCTTCAAAAACTTTCGGTCAAAGAGAATACTAATTTGTCTCCCTCACAGGAGAAAAAACTTGCAAAGGATATTATCTCTATACCATAGCTGAATAGCTCAAATATTATCAAAGCATGTAACACCTCTGATGTTATGGATATCAAAAATAAAGATGATTTTATTTTGGCATACGTATTGTTCAATCTTGCCTGCTGCTGGTTCACCAGTATAGGAGGATGGATGAAAACTCTCACGTATGGAACGTATAATAAAGTCAACCTATATCTAGGAGCCCCAGCTTATTGGGTTCGTACTCTTATTGAGATGGGAAATGTAATTTGTATTTACCCATCAGAATCGTTAAAAGAAATCTCTATGCTACCAAAGGATGTTGTCCGAGCTATTGAAAGATATTGTTGAGTTCTTAAACATAAGAACATATATATTGAGTTATTCTCTGCAGAAGAATAGAAAGAAGTATCAATACTAGAGAACTCCCAAACTCTAGTAGACCATCTATAAGTAGAAACAATCCAATAATACCTAGAAATAGCATTGATATTGACCTTAGAAAGTGTGAGGAAGATAATTTCCTTATCTTAACAGAATATATCAATAATCAAAATAACTACAAAAAAATTATAGCCCTTGTTAATACAGGAGATAGTACTAGTCATATTAGAGCAAACTTAATAGAACATTTAATAGAAGAAAATTTACCACAGGGAATAACTCTTACCGATTATCATGGGATTAAATATGAAATTAGAACATTTGTTAATCTCGAACTAAGTTTCACAGACATAGAAGGAGAACAAGTTAAATTAAATCTTAAAATCCATAAAGATTATAGAAAATGAAAAGATACTAGTCCAATATTACTTGGAATGAACTTTCTTGAAAAGGTTTCACCATTTTTTATTCAGAAAGATACTCTACAAATAACTATAGAAAGAAAAAAAAAATATGTAATGCCCCAAATTTTATTGATTTAAATTTTGAGGTGTTACCGATATCATTTCATAATCATACATAAAGCGGAAATATTTAATTGAAGATTTAAACTTGAATAAATTTAAGTATTCATAATATTCAATTAATTCAGAGTGTGTTTGGTAGGGATTTTTGGGGAATAATTGATTTTTGAATAGTGATATGATGGGAAATGTGTGGTTGAAAAAGAAGAAAAAAGTATTGATGTGATGAAAAATATTATTTTATTGAAGAATGTGTGATTGAAAATGAGAATTGATTTACTGTAGAAAATGAGAATCAGTACCAAACATGCTCTCAATCCAAAACATTAAGGCAGAAACTTTAAGCGTTAAATAGAAGTCTAAGAAATACTAATCTCTAAACATAAAGAAAAAAAAACAGTTGGTTCCCTTGAAAATATTTTACTTGGCAACCCGCACACCATTCAGTCACCATCCACGTTAAACCGATCTAACCTGAAAAGTTAAAATTTACCCAGTAGGATACGTGCGTCCAAAATAATATAATAACTCTTTAAATATAAATTTATAACATTCCACACCACCATTTCATCAAGAGCAATCGGTAATCAATCGAATGTTCTAACACATTTCTGTGCAACATTTGAGAAAACTCGAAGGAAATCTCACATTTCATTTCATTTCATTGAGACCCGCAGGTCAATTAGCATTTCATGAAATAAATCATGTAAAAATAATTATAATATTACAAGGACAAAAATAACTTGCACATAGTATCCTACCTCGGTTATCAAGATACTGTGAAAGAATGCACGTGAAAACTCTCTTTTCATGCTAAAAGCAACATTCTATAGAGGAACAGAAAAAGACCGAAACAAAAGAATTACTAAGAAAAATAATATATGCTAATACCGTGCATTGCCTCTATTTATAATGAATTAACCGAAGAGTTCTGTAGAGATTAATCACTTCATTTAAGATTTGGCATCTATCCCAAGAAACCGTATCTGATCAAATATATCAAACAAGTTTTAAAATTATCTTGATTGTTATGCCACACTTATCTACGCATGTGTCTGCCTATACATTAGCCTAGTAAGGATGGAGTTTAAATTTGAATAAAGAAAAGAGAATCAATACAAAAGGACACCTTTATGACCCAATCTAATAGGAGTTTGTTGGGATTTAAAAATGGGACCCGTGTACTTTTGTTTGAAATACATTTTCTACTAAAACAATCAATATATATGTGTATACGTGCTAGGCCATACAAGTTAAAAATGAATAACGTGGGCTGCCATAAGTTTAATCAACCAGTTTACACTATAATAAGTGATAACGTCTCCAAACCTCAATATCTTAAGCATAACTTATTCGAATTAATTTTTTCTTGAGCCTAAAATGCATCAAAAATTATGAGCTATCCAACGAGTATAATATTAATATACTAATTATCACTCTATCAAAATTCAAATAATTGAACCAAAAGCATAATAATTTAAAACGTATTTCACATCTATCAACTATAAAAATATAAAAACATAGTATATAAAACAATTAAATTTTTATTCTAAATTTTTCGGGGTGTTACAAACTCCCCTCCTTGAAAGAATTTCATTCTCGAAATTCGAACATATACAATCTCTTTGTGCATTTACATTGTCTAATCATGTTGAAAGAATGATATTTCAAAACATGAAAAAGATAATACATGATTTTGCTTTAAAAAAAAATAACTTTCATACCTTGGATCAATTGGAGAGTGGTAGAATAGTGAGCATCGCATGCCAAAGGTTTTTTTTTTTTTTTTGTCATAACAAATAAAAAGGTCCCTTTTAAATTTGTTTTCAATTACTGTTCACATGAACAGTGTTCGTACTGTTCAAAAAAAATTCTCTTTTTTTTTAACAAGATTTTCTCAAAAAAATAAAGTTTTCAAAGGAAAATGGACCTTTTTCCTTGAATGTTTTAAAATATTATTTTTCACTTCGTCGATTTGAATGACGCGCAATTAAAAGGCTTTCAAATGAGGAGGGGGGTCACAACGGACCGCTTAAATCTCAAGCTCTTCTTAGACAGTTTAGGTCTTTTTGACAAAACCTTTCAATTTTACAATTACGCAAATCAACAAAACTCTAATAATAAGTTGAACATAAAATCTCTTTGGACTGGTAAAAAAAAAATTTTTTTTTTTTTTAATATCACCCAAGGCTAAAACTAAACACATAAAAATTTATCACACGTGAAACTTAAACTATGAGCATTAAACCATGACAATTTAAATTCTATACTACTATTATTCAAAATTTATTTAAACCAACATCTGTCCCTCAAAATAAAAGAAATTTTTTTTCTTTTTCGTAACTGTTCACGGTTTTTTTTTTTTGTAAAGTCTTCAGAAAAGTAAAACATTTGCTCTGATACCAAACTGTAACGCCCCAAATTTTATTGATTTAAATTTTTAGGTGTTACCGATATCATTTCATAATCATACATAAAGCGGAAATATTTAATTGAAGATCTAAACTTGAATAAATTTAAGTATTCGTAATATTAAATTAATTCAATCCAAAACATTAAGGCAGAAACTTTAAGCATTAAATAGAAGTCTAAGAAATACTAATCTCTAAACATAAAGAAAAAAAAATGTTGGTTCCCTTGAAAATATTTTACTTGGCTTGAATCGTTCTAATCTGAAAAGTTAAAATTTACCCAGTAGGATACGTGTCTACACACGTGTCTGCCTATACATTTGCCTAGTAAGGATGGAGTTTAAATTTGAATAAAGAAAAGAGAATCAATACAAAAGGACACATTTATGACCTAATCTAATAGGAGTTTGTTGGGATTTGAAAGTGGGACCCGTGTACTCCAAGAATAATGATAAGATTTGTGTACTTTTGTTTGAAATACATTTTCTACCAAAACAATCAATATATATGTGTACACGTGCTAGGCCATACAAGTTAAGAATGAATAACGGGGGCTGCCATAAGTTTAATCAACCAGATTATACTATAATAAGTGATAATGTCTTCAAACCTCAATATCTTAAGCATAACTTATCCGAATTAACTTTTTCTCGAGCCTAAAATATATCATAAATTATGAGCTATCCAATGAGTATAATATTAATATACTAATTATCACTCTATCGAAATTCAAATAATTGAACCAAAAGCATAATAATTTAAAACGTATTTCACATCAGTCCATCAACTATAAACATATAAAAACATAGCATAAAATAAGTAAATTTTTATTCTAAATTTTTCGGGGTGTTACAAAATGCTTCCTAGAGTTAATAAAAACAAGGAACCAATTTATATGATACAAGGAATCAGATCAATCAAAACTAGTATATTTATTACATATATTGAGATAACTCTCAATTTACCATATTATTGTTGATAAAATTTCATGCCATAATTGATACTGGATCAGGCATTTGCCTATGTAAAAGATATATGTTCCCAAAACATTATTATAAAAGAGGTTATAAGAAAACAACTTATAGTAAAACAGTCAGTGATACTGTTGAAATCTATAGAGATTTTATAGAAAATGTTCCTATCATTATAGGAAATAGAGAATGTTTTATTCCACGAATATATGTAACATATAAAATTGGATGTGATATCCTTTTAGGAGAAAACTTTATCTATACATATAGCACATTTAAGTGATGGCAACGGGGCGGGGCACCCTCGCCTCGCCCGCCTCACCTTAGACGGGGCAGGGCAGGGTGGGGCAGGGCGGGGCTCGGGGCAAGGCAGGGCAGGTGCGGGGCGCGGACTTGCCCCGTTTGTTTTTTGTTTTTTTTTTTTTTAATTTTTAGTTAAAATAAAAATTCAAAATTTTAAAATTCAAAGTAAATAATGTTCAAACTAACTACATCAATGTGCAAAGCAAGCACTCAAAACAAAATAATGTCCAAAACATACAATGTCCAAAACAACTTTTTTTTTTAAATTCTTCACAGGGCTGGTTCAGGGCGGTGTATCTCCGCCCTGCCCCGCCTCGCGACCCGAGATGGGGCTGCGAACCTCACCCCACCTCGCCCCTCCAACCCGTTCGGGGCGAGGTGGGGAAAATTGTCATCTCTAACCCATTTACACAATATAAAGATAGTTTTGAATTTACTACACCTTGTAATCACAAAATTAAAACACCAAAAATCTATAAAACTATTGTAATTGCACATCAACCAATTCACCATAGACCTAGATATCAGAGTTCTACAGGTAATCGTGGTGGATGTTATACAGAAATTAATCAAAAACAAAAAAATTCAATATTAAGAATTGAAAATTTGGAAGAAGAATTAGAAAATGTTAAATTAAAACTAAAAGATTGTTATCATGAACATCCCCTAACTAAATGGGATAAGGATAAACATATGGCAACCATTGAACTAAAAAGCTCAGATGCTAAAATATCAGGAAAAACAATTCGCTTATAGTGAAGAAGATAAAAAAAGAGTTTGAAATCCAAATTAAAGAACTCTTACAATTATGAGTAATAAGAGAATCAACCAATCCATATAATAGTCCAACATTTATGGTAAGAAATTATAGTGAAATCAAAAGAGGAAAAGCTAGAATGGTAATTGATTGTAGAGATCTAAATTCTAAAACAATACCAAAATAGCTATAAACTACCAATAAAAGATTTGTTAATAAAACAAATACAAGGAAGTAAAATATATTCTAAATTTGATTGTAAATCTGGATATTGGCAAATAAAACTAGATGAAGCATTAAAACCTTTAACTAGTTTTACTACCCCTAATCCATTAGGACATTTCGAATGGAATGTTATGTCATTTGGATTAATGAATGCACAAACAATATTTCAACAAAGAATGGATAAGATTATTAGACCAATAAAAAACTTCTGCATAGTTTATGTAGATGATATCCTTATTCATAGTAGAAATTTAAAAAAACATATCGAACATCTTAAAAAGTTCAATTATATTGCCAGAAAATATGGATTAGCCCTATCAGAAAGAAAAGCAGAAATAACTAAAACTGAAATTAAATTCTTATGATATATTTTTACAGAAGAAAAAATACTTCAACAACCTAATATTGAAAAGAAGATTTTAGAATTTCCAGAAGTGATTAGAGACAATAAAGAGCAGCAAAGTTTTATTGGATTATTAAATTATTCTGAAAAATTTATCAAAAATTGTGCAAAATATAAAGTCCATTTTACAAAAAAAAAGCTTAAAAAAGGAGTTGTATAGGAATGGACACAAGAAGATATCGAAATGATAAATAAAATTAAGAAAATATGTGAAAATCTACCTGAATTAAATATTCCTAATGATGATGATTTCTTTATTCTAGAAACTTACGCTTCTTTAATATATTGGGGAGCAATCCTCAAAAGAAACGAAAATCATAAAGAATTTCTTTGTAATCCATTATGTAAATGTCCAGAAGAGCTTGTTGCTTATACTTCAGGAACTTTTAAGGATGCAAAAATCGGATATGATATTAATCGTAAAGAATGTTTAGCTGTCAAAAAAGGAGTAACAAAATTTGAACCTTACTTGCTACCTAAGAAATTTCTTACTAGAACAGATAATACTTCAGGGTAAACCATTATTGATAAACAAACTTGGAACAAGTGCAGCTAAAATGCCACTTATTAGAATGCAAATGTGGTTTGCACCATTTAAATTTGATATTGTCCATATTAAAGGAAAATACAATTTTTATTCCAGATTTCTTAACTAGGAATGAAGCAAATCAAGAAGGAACTAGAAGCATTGAAGTTCGAGATGAACATAAAGATTGCTGTGATGTAATCCAAGATAACACTATTGGAAATGGCTGCTGCAAAGCCAATGTTCACGAAAATATGTTTCGAATAAAACCCCCGCAAGTGTACGGTTCGTTGACCAATAATAAAATGGAAATTCTAGAATTTCGAGTATCGTTCCCACGAGGATTGATTTAACTTGACTTCTATTATTGCGATCTTAACGGATCTATTAAACTCAATATGATTATTTTTGTGACTTTATGATGAAACTATGACTAATCTATAAATTAAACTAAAATTATGAATCAAATGCAAAAGTAATGTTTGAATGCAAAAGTTTGAAGAAATCAATGTATGAAAAGCGTACTAGGATCCCGAATCCCCAAGCAAAGTTCACCCCTAACCCCTATTTCACAACTTGACAACACGAGGAATTGGTTGAAGAATCAATGTTTCTAACCTATCCAACAATCTCTTTCGAGTAGAATTGAACCTATTCTAGCATACCATTTGACTATATTTCTATGACAAATGCAATATACAAGAATGCATGAAGTTTTGTAAACACTTAGAGATTCACATAATGCATATCGATATATTTCTATCCTTTATGAACAAAATGATGATTTATACCTTGTTGAGTTTATTTTCCTTCTTTCGAATGCATAAAATAAACCACCAAAACTCACACAATTATCGTGCACTATAATCATGGAGGCAAAAAAATGTATATAAATCATTCAATATCCATCACACGTGTTTGAATATCAAATTGCAAAATAGAATTTAAAAGATCACAATGCGAGGTTCATCATTCACTTAGTACATGAAAAGTCTAGCCTAACATGGATAAAAGAAAAGAATAATAAAAATAATAAAGAGAAGACATCACCCAAAAACTAAGAATTAGGGTTGAAATCTTGAATCTTGAATGAAATCTCTTGTTCTTGCCTTCTTCCTTGCTCTCCAATGGTGTTTTCTCTTTAAGAATGCGTAGCCCTCTTTTTTGGACGAAATTAGGATTATAAAGAAGTCCTAGATACTTTACCATAAGTGTTTGATTCAAATAAGGAAACCCGAAAATTCGAGCTAGATTTGTTCCATGTGACTGCATGGTATAAACCCATGTGACAGCATCGTTATACAAATTTTTCACTGTTCATCTCCCATAGACCCTTGCGGGACTGCATGGACTTTTTACCATGCGACAGCATGGTAGAAATTATTTTTCATGTTTTTCACTTTGGTCCCCAAGTTTGTTTCATCCACTTTTTGGCCTTCTCCTTCTTCTTCTAACATCCCATGATATCACAATGTATTACTTAGCTCAATTCCATGCTTGATTCACCATTCGGGTCATCTTTTGACTAATTGCATTTTGGTCCTCGGAGTTTCATATCCTTCCACTTTGGTCCTTTTTCATTCATTTTCTCATACTCTTCATTCCATCCATCAATGTAATCCTATAAACACAAATTATATCGAATTAAGCCACATTTCAACATATACATCAACAATTTTCCATGTTTTGTGACCTAAATAAGTGTGCAAAACATACTTATCAAATTCCCCAAACTTGAACTATTGTTTGTCCTCAAACAAGATGGTGACTTAACTCTACACAAAACATGGTTTAATAGCCTGCCATGTCTCAGGATCAGAATTCAGTAATCAACAAAATGAACAGTTTCAATAGCTCAAAATCAAATCGACCTCCACCTATCATATGCAAACTTGATGTGTAAGCGTGTGCATACTTATGTAAAACATACCAAACTGATGATGGTTGCAAATCCCGACCTACAGTAGTCAAATTTTTCCTTACTTCGCTCGAGAGATTCACACCCCCAAACTTACTCTTTTCGCTCAAAGATCCCGGAGTGTGTTCTAGAGTAGAGTTTTTTGATTTACTTAAATCCTTACCCTCTCTTAGTTTGAATAAATCTCGCAGTCACAAGTTCACACTTCAACAAGTAGGGATTCTCCTATTTCTTTGATTATTTCAACCGTTAAGAATACACTCAGTTACTTGCTTCGTATCAGATATGTGATTCTATCAACAGGATGCCTGGAGCTAATCAATGCATTTCATACATAGGAGCATGTATATTATTCTTCAATGGATAGATTTTTTTTTTATAACATCTTCCATTTGCTTTCTATATAACCCTTGTAGCGAGCTTTAGGCCGATAACTCCCAATTCAAATGACCATAGGGCACCAGGTTTTTAAACCCTTACAGACTTAATCACTCGAGTTATACACGCTGGAATAGATGTCTTCATTTATTCAATGATTAGTGCAATTGTAGACCATCCACCCGTCTGGAAGCGAGGGACTCCACTGGAATCAGAGCAAAAAGTACGGGTAGTGTGCATGTCGGACTGTACCTGCTGCATGCCTGTGCTCAACGCTTTAAATGTTCGCAGCAAGCTCTGAATGTCTCTACTGCAGCCTGTCAGTGTAGCAAACATCTGCCGCAGTATCTGTGTGTCGACCCCAACAGGTGGTGGTGGCGGTGCCTCCGCTGGAGGTATATCCATATCTGCAGCCCATCACCCTGCTCAGCTAGTTGCTGTTCAATATTAGCCCTCTCTTGGGCTTCTCGGTGCTTCATCCGTGCTCTATCCTGAGCGTCCAAAGTGCTGCGTTTGATGAATGGGCTCGATTTGACCGAAAGTTTCCCTGGCAGGATAGCAATGCCCGAACACTTGCAAATGCTACTAATGAGGCTCGGGAATATCAATGAATTTCGACGATCTCCCAAAACTCCCAAGGCATGGATTTGTTCATAGATTAGAGTGGCGAGATCGACCTTTTAGCCCCTAGCCAAGTGATAAAGAAGACCAGCTCTCGGATCCGGAAATGTGGAGCGGTGTGAGGTCGGCTCAATGTTATGGTAAATGAAAAGCCATAGGATGGCTATGGACGGTGTGAGTTCAATCTGATACCATTCCTCTGTTTGTAGGGGCCAAGCAGCTTCACGCCCCAGCAAAACCTCCGCGACTTCGGGCCATGGGAAATCAATAGGAATTGGGATGATACTATCCCAAGTAAGCTGATAGAAGTCGTGAATGATTTCTGGTGTAAACATCAACCACTTGGCCCGTACCCATGTTTGGTGGTGATGGTCGGATCCTGACGTGTCTATCTCACTATTGAAATTTGCGTAGAATTCTCGAACTATACCGTCATAGACCGGGTGCGGTCGCTCCACCACTTTTTCCCAACCACAATTGAGTACCAAAGTGAGCAATTCATAACCTGGGAAATCCTCAAGTTTAACCGGCCGCTCTTGAAGAAGCTTCCATTGAGAGACAACCTCGGTGTATTTGAGTCGAGCCCCGGGACCTAGAAAACGCTGCATATGTTCATCAGGTGTTTGGGTACGGGTCGTGCCGGAAGTAGAGCCAACCTTTTCTTTCCCTTTCAAAGTACGTTTTGGTGGCATCCTGTAAGAGAGACAGAGGAAAGTAGTTAAAAGAGGAAAAATGAGGCGAGTGGCAACTATGAACATTATAGGCCACATAGAGTACTCCAAACATGCTCCAACATGTGAAAAACCAATGGTGGTGTGTAAAATTAGATATAGGATCCAAACATATGGTGGTTTAACCAGAATTGGACGAGTCCAAGTCACCCGCGGACACCGTCGAGAAAAATTGAAATTTTCCCGGGCATCCTCTGGGCATATGAAAGTATGCAAGGTAGACTAGCACATGTCAAAAATTCATTCAGTTTGGACGTCAGTAGGGTAGGGAACGTGATGAGCAAAGTAGGTGCCGTGAAGTGACGCGTCCTAGCCATGTGTGCAGTCGTGCCTCCTAAATGTCATAACAGAGTGTAGGTGACGTCCACTATGCAATTGATATTGAATTTCTGCACATCACGCAATACCACACATATAGTAACTAGGCAAAGTCCAAAAATCATGAAAAAGGCAAAGGAAAAACACTTAGTCATTTTATCAAACACATTGTAGGCATGGTGACTTCATTGAAGAATAGCACCAATTTGGAGGGGAAGAATCAGCCAAAATGTGCACAACAAAATCCATTCACAACTCCAAAACTACCTAATCCCATCTCCTCAAGTAAATATGTCAAGATCACACGATGGAGAAAAGAAAAAAAAACAAACAATAAAAGAAAGGTGGAAATTCGGCCTACCTCGGAATTGGGGGTTGGAAAGTGAGTGAAAGTGTAGACCTAGGTGAAATGGTTGGGATGTGTGCCCTCGGCCGTGTGTGGGGGTCGTGTGGCGTGGGTCGATGGTGTAGTGGTCGTGGGGGTGTGTGGGAATGTGATGAAGTGTGAGCGTGTTGTGTTGAAAAATAAAAAAAAATAAAAAAAAGTGGGGGGGGGGGGGAATTGTACTATGCGACTGCATGGTACAATTCCATGCGGTCGCATGGAAGGAAAAGTCAGGGCCAAAATTGGCCCCGACTTGGCCTGGGAGATCGCATGGCTGATAAGGCCATGCGATCGCATGAGCTTATTAGCAGGCCCAAAAGTTTTTTTTTTTTGTAAGAACCACCTAAACTCATGTCAAGTGATGTGAAATCAGTGGTTCAGGATAATTAAACATGAAGGTACCGTAAAGTTCATTCAAACATGCAAAATTCACATTTGCTTGGTCTTTCAGTTGAATCCCGAGGCTTTACCACCCCTCTATTGCGCAAAACATAATCCAACTCACTGTGTGTGCATTTTAAAACATGGATCTTATTTCAAAATCAAATTGAACCTGAAAACATATGTGAATTCCGAAACACACAAAATGTGACCGTTTTGCCCTAAAAAACGTGAATTTTTCCACCAAAATGCATAAATGACCAATGAACATCCCCAAATCGATTCTCAACAATTGATAAACTGCAGGAGATCAAATGAGCACTCTGAAGGGCTTCTAAGGTTGATGATCAGCTAAACATGCTCAAAATGGGGGAAAACAAGGAAAAATCCAATTGTTTCACCAAAAACCTCTTTTCATCTCACATTACCAAGATAACATTCCAAAGTGTGGGCAACCTATCCAAACCAATTTCAATCCTTGACATGCGCATGGATGCAAGACTCAGTTTGAAATAGCATGTTGGGACACAAAAACACATTTTTACCTCAACATTGCAGTTTTGGACAATGGATCCCCCCATGCGTCCAATACCACCCAAAAAGTTATCAAACCACATGTCGCACTTCCCGAGGTGTGGAAAAACAATGATTACACAACCAAAATCAGTTTCAACTATGATCAGTGTAAACCACTACCTTTCTTCATCATCAGATACTTCAGCGCCGCATGATCAGTGTAAACCACTACCTTTGACCCAACCAAATAAGGGCAAAACTTATCAAATGCATACACGACTGCCAATAACTCCTTCTCCGTGGTTGTATAATTCAGTTGTGCATCATTTAAAGTCTTGCTGGCGTAGTAGATCACATGAAAAATTTTGTTTCTTCGCTGTCCCAAAACCACTCCCACGACGTAATCACTGGCATCACACATCAATTCAAATGGTAATTCCCAATCTGGTGCAACTACCACTGGAGCTGAAATAAGCTTCTCTTTGAGAGTGTGAAAACCTATTAAACACAAAGCATCAAAGTCAAATGGATTGTCTTTCATCAATAAGTTGCAAAGTGGCTTAGTTATCTTCGAGAAGTCCTTGATACCAGATAGACGAAAGAGCTATGCTGATACCAGAAGAAAAGACTTGGAATTTAAAGTTGGAGAAAAAGTTTTTCTGAAAGTGTCACCAATGAAAGGTGTACTTAGGTTCGGCAAGAAAGGAAAACTACGACCTCGTTATATTGGACCATTTGAAATACTTGATAGGGTCGGAAATGTAGCTTATCGATTAGCTTTGCCGCCCAAACTATCAGCAGTTCATAACGTGTTTCATATATCGATGATCCGAAAGTATATGCATGATCCCGATCATGTGGTCAATTCTCAATCTCTAGAAGTACAGAAAGATTTATCCTATGAGGAATTTCCGATTTCAATACTAGATCGAAAGGTGCATAAGTTACGGAACAAAGAGATTCAACTGATCAAGGTACAATGGAGTAATCATGGAGTAGAAGAAGCTACTTGGGAAAGAGAAGAAGATGTTAAAGACAAATACCCAACACTATTTACCAGATCATAAGGTAAATTTCGAGGACGAAATTTTATTTAAGGTGTGGGGATGTAATGTCCCAGATTTTATATTCTTAATTTGGTTGGTATAGTCCATTTAAGAAATAAGCTATGGAAGCTTGGCCCATTTAAGGTTATGAAAGTACAAGCCATAAGTTATTTATAAGCTCAATACTTTAAGACATTAAGTTTAAGTAAATTTGATTTCAAAGATTTAATGAATAACCGGGTTGCCACAATGGTCATCTGCATGGTATTTCCTATTGGCCACCCATGTTCGAATCATCATGCAGATGTTTTTATGAAATATTTTATAAAATTATTTGTTGGACTTAAAACTCTTCAAATCCCTAGTTAAAGACTCAATTTAACAAGATTAATAATAATATAACTCTTCCATTTAGTTTTTCATTAAAAAGGGAGGTTACAAGAAGAGGAAAAGCATTTTTTAACTACACCTTTCCTCAAATCCGAGATTACACTTATTTTCTCTAAAAAAAAATCTTTATGTTAAGTAAAGTTTGAAAGAATAGCAAGGGTGTGAGGGAGAGTGCACACTTTGATCAAGGAAAAAGATTTTCAAAAGAATAGGAGAGGAGCATATTTCTAAAAGTTCTGATACCGTCGGGAAGCAACAACAATCATCCAACATTATACTTTCAAAAGCTTTTAACAAAGGTAGGTAGAGGTGCAAGTGTTTGTTTCGTTTTCAAACTATGATTTTCGTTAAAAGTTTGAATGTAATGGTACCTTCGGGTACGGTGTTTCAGCACCACTATAGTTGAATGATCATTCTCCGGCTCTATGCGTTATGTTAATTCATAACTCTACAGAAATTGGATTTTGCCGGAAATCCTACTACGCGACGGTATGAATCTATAGTTCGAAATTTTATAATTTGTTAACGAAACGCACCGATGACATCTATTGAGTTTCAAACTCATGGGTTAATTCCCTCTCTACAGGTTGATTTGATATGATTTTGCTTGGGACGTGGATGATGGTAAAGAATGATGCAACGTGCTATGGAGAGGCCGGTGATTTAATGTTTTCAATTTTACTACGAAAATATTTACTTTAAATAATTTGTTTCCTATGAAATGTTGTTTATGGAATTCTTCTAAACACATTTATTTATGAATAATTATGCATTATGGAAATTATCTTACAAGTCACTGGTTTATATCTTTAAAAAAAACGTTAACAAAGTAATGTTGCTGTTTTCTAGAAATTTCGTTTCTGACTTGACTTCAAAAATCCGTAACTTAGTCGTTACTTGGAATTTTTCAATGAAACCAGTGGCGTTTGATAGTCTCATAGGTTAGCTACGAAATAAACTTGGAATCAAGTCAATCCAATGTCGGTAAAATTTTATAGGTCACTTAGAGTAAACTGCACTAGAAAGTGTTGCTGGGTTTCCAGTTTCTGTAGTTGATTTCAAGCAATCATAACTCACTCATTATTTGGAAATTTTAGACAAAATTAGTGGCATTGGATAAACTTACATGTTAGCTACTGAATGAACTTGAAATCATGTCAATCTGATGTTAGTAGGATTTTATATGTCATGTTAAGTAAACTGCACGGGTGAGTGTTGCTATTTTTCAGTTTCTGCTCTTGGCTTCAAAAATTTATATCTCACCCGTTACTTGATGTTTTTGGACAAAAGAAAATGGATATGATAGTCTCAGGGGCTAGCTACTGGATATAGCTAAATTCATGTCAGTTCAATTTGTGTAAAATTTTATATGATATTTTAAGTGAACTGTGCTGGATTTCCTCCCAACCCGAGTTGCTGTGGGGTTTTGAAAAATATTTTAATGCCCTATCTCTTGCCGACAGAGCCCAATTTTTGGATATGTCATATTATAAAGAGTTTTCTACCTTGTATTAAAGGTTCACGACGTTTCGAGGTCGATAGTTATGCAAACGTATTTATTTTGTCACTACCCATATGAGATAGAAAAAAAAACAGCAACATTATTTTTAAAGTTTTGCCTAAAATTGGACGTCAATTGTGGATGCATGCACGGAAGTTTTTTGAATTGTTTTGTTTATAGTATTGAATTATTTTCTTTTAACAAATTATGTTGATTTAAATTTCATAAATTAAATGTTTAAACTTTCCGCTAAGGGTAAGGTTAATTCTATTAAGTCAACGGCTAAAGTATAGTTAATCTAGTGATGTTTCGATCCATGCGGGTCGGGGCGTTACAAGTACAGGGTACAGTAAAACTCCCGGATCTTTTAGTTTTGGTGGAAGCTTGTTTTGGATTCTGGCACTGACTTCTTCAGTCAACATTACAGTTTCATGATCCTCCAACTTGCGTTTGTTTGATAGAATATCCTTCAAAAACTTAGCGTAGCTTGGTATTTGGAAGAGTACATCAGCTAACGGGATGTTTATATGAAGCTTTCTAAACACTTCAAGGAATTTTTTGTATTGCTGCTCCATTTTTTGCTTCCTCAACGGCTGTGGAAATGGAATGGGTGGTTCATAAGGATTCACTGAATTATCTGGAACTTGCTGTGGTATCGTTGGTCTCTCTTCCACTGGTGTCTTCTTAGTGCTGTCAGTCTCCTCTTCAGTCTCTTTCCCAGGTGGGTCCACTGTCTCTTTGTCTACTCCTGGCCTTTTGACATGTATCTCAGGTAGCTAAACTCCACTTCTTGTAGTAATGGCTTGAACATGCTCCCTAGGATTCAGTTCTGTATTGCTCGGTAAAGCACCAGGCACTCTTCCTGTCATTGAAAGAGCTAGCTGTCCCATTTGAGTCTCCAGATTCTTAATAGCTGCACCCTGATTCTGGAAGTTTGTTTCAGTCTTTCTCATGAATTGATTTGTGGTTTCCATGTATTTATCGATCTTTTCCATGAGTTTCGCAAACATATCTTCCAACTGAGGTTTCCTCTCCTGCTGAAACTGCCCCTGAGCCCGATTATGATTCTGATTGTGATTCTGATTCTGATTACCACCGCAAGAGAAATTGGGGTGATTTCTCCTTCCCGAATTGTATGTCTCAGAGTGAGGATTGTTCTGCTGACGTTGACCCCATTGAGCAAAATCCACCTGTTCCATCCTTTGTGTAACAATGGGACATTCAGCTGTACCATGCTCTGCTCCACATTATTCACAACTAGACTTCTTCACTTGTGCTGAATTCACGGTCTGTGTTATACCCTCTATCTTGTGAAACAAGGAGTCAATCTTTGCAGATAGTGCCGAATAGGTATCTACCTCATACACTCCAACTCCTTTCTTTGCACCCACTCTATCTGTAGACCACATGGCTGAGATATTAGTCATTCTCTCAAACAACTCCCAAGCTCCCTCGACTGACCTAGTGATTAAGGACCCATTTGATGACGAATCTACCATGCTTCTAAAAGTTGGTGTTAGTCCACAATAGAAGTATCTGATTTGTTCTTTCTTGTCGTATCCATGTTGAGAACACTTTCTTAGCATACCCTTGAACCTACTCCACGCTTCATCAAGTGATTCAGTTTCATGTTGGCTAAAAATTGATATGTCGTGCCTCAATCTCGCCACTTTAGCTGGTGAGAAGTATTTGGTGCAGAATTTCTGAGCCAAGTCATTCCAAGTAGTTATGCTCGCCACCGGGAGTGAATCGAGCCACTCAAGTGCTTTATCCTTTATGAACAAAATGATGATTTATACCTTGTTGAGCTTATTTTCCTTCTTTCGAATGCATAAAATAAACCACCCAAACTCACACAATTATCGTGCACTATAATCATGGAGGTAAAAAAGTGTATATAAATCATTCAACATCTATCAAATTGCAAAATAGAATTTAAAAGATCACAATGCGAGGTTCATCGTTCACCTAGTACATGAAAAGTCTAGCCTAACATGGATAAAAAAAAAAGAATAATAAAAATAATAAAGAGAAGACATCACCCAAAAACTAAGAATTAGAGTTGAAATCTTGAATCTTGAATGAAATCTCTGGTTCTTGCCTTCTTCCTTGCTCTCCAATGGTGTTTTTCTCTCTAAGAATGCGTAGCCCCCTTTTTTGGACGAGATTAGGGTTATAAAGAAGTTCTAGATACTTTACCATAAGTGTTTGATTCAAATAAGGAAACCCGAAAATTCGCACCAGATTTGTTCCATGCGACTGCATGGTTATACAAAATTTTCACTGTTCATCTCCTGTAAACCCTTGCGCGACTGCATGGACTTTCTACCGTGCGACAGCATGGTAGAAATTATTTTTCCTTTTTTTCACTTCGGTCCCCAAGTTTGTTTCATCCACTTTTTGGCCTTATTTCCTTCTCCTTCTTCTTCTAACATCCATTATATCACAATGTGTTACTTAGCTCAATTCCATGCTTGATTCACCATTCGGGTCATCTTTTGACTAATTGCATTTTGGTCCTCGGAGTATCATATCCTTCCACTTTGGTCTTTTTTCATTCATTTTCTCATACTCTTCATTCCATCCATCAATGTAATCCTATAAACATAAATTATATCGAATTAAGACACATTTCAACATATACATCAACAACTTTCCATGTTTTGTGACCTAAATAAGTGTGCAAAACATACTCATCAAATTTCCCAAACTTGAACTATTGTTTGTCCTCAAACAAGATGGTGACTTAACTCTACACAAAACTTGGTTTAATAGCCTGCCGTATCTCAGGATCAGAATTCAGTAATCAACAAAATGAACAGTTTCAATAGTGCAAAATCAAATCGACCTCCACCTGTCATATGCAAACTTGATGTGTAAGCGTGTGCATACTTATGTAAAACATACCAAACTGATGATGGTTGCAAATCCCGACCTACAGTAGTCAAATTTTTCCTTTCTTCACTCGAGAGATTCATACCCCCAAACTTACTCTTTTCGCTCAAAGATCCCGGAGTGTGTTCTAGAGTAGAGTTTTTTGATTTACTTAAATCCTTACCCTCTCTTAGTTTGAATAAATCTCGCAGTCACAAGTTCACACTTCAACAAGCAGGGATTCTCCTATTTCTTTGATTGTTTCAACCGTTAAGACTAGACTCAGTTACTTGCTTAGTATCAGGGATGTGATTCTATCAACAGGATGCCTGGAGCTAATCAATGCATTTCATACATAGGAGCATGTATATTATTCTTCAATGGATAGATTTTTTTTTTATAACATCTTCCATTTGCTTTCTATATAACCCTTGTAGCGAGCTTTAGGCCGATGACTCCCAAGTCAGATGACCATAGGGCACCAGGTTTTTAAACCCTTGCAGACTTAATCACTCGAGTTATACAGGCTCGAACAGATGTCTTTATTTATTCAATGATTAGTGCAATGCCCATTTTCTTTTAGACATCCAGTTTCTAGAACTAACCTCTAATTTGAAACTTTTACCTCGTTTTTGTCTCATTAGTTTAATCCAATCCACACAACACAATTTTCACGCATGGAATCCCTACTCATCTCAATGTTCCCCTATAATAGCTAAGTCATCTCCAAACTTCTAAAATGATGGTTTATCGATAAGTGCAATAGAGGTGTTCGGGGTTGACCTATGATGTTCAACTCTACTATGATTCATATATCCCATCATTAGCTAGCATGCCGAACACAAGTATTTTGCGCAAAAAAGAATGTCAAGTCTCCACATAGACAAGTATCGATCAATTGAACTTGCAAAATTTCCACAATTCATAGCTATACTGCTTCCAATATTTTCATCATTGCCGGAAAGACCATTAAACCCACACAAGCACACAAAATTCGAAAAATACTAAAACCAAGAATAATGAAAAATAGATTTTTTTTTTTAAATCAAGCAACAAGCACACAAAAGCAAGAAATCATACTGTAGCATCGATGAAAGCTGAAAAGTGTTGTAGACATTTCCCTTAGAGTGTCATACAAATTTTACCACCCCCAAACTTATACAAACATTGTCGTCAATGTGTATATGATAAGATTAGGAACATAATTTGAAGGACAACGAAGATAATGCAAAAGAAGGGATGAGGCAACTCCCTGATCAAAAATGAGGTGGAGGTGGGGATGGAGGAAGAGAACTGGGCCCCGTAGTGCAATGCCACATCATTCCAAACTGCTCCTGAAGTAAAGCGGTCTGCCCCCGAATCAACTCCGAATTCTCCTGAAGGAAATCCGACTGCCTCCTCACTTCAGTCTCGAGGCTGCCCAGGCAATCCCATGTCTCATCCGCTCGAAGTTGTAGACCATCCACCCGTCCTGCATACAAGCTCAAACGCCCATTCATCTTCTCAAATGCCCGTCTGGAAGCGAGGGACTCTCCACTGGAATCAGAGCAAAAAGTACGGGTAGTGTACATGTCGGACTGCACCTGCTACATGCCTGTGCTCAACGCTTTAAATGTTCGCTGCAAGCTCTGAATGTCTCTACTGCAGCTTGTCAGTGTAGCAAACATCTGCCGCAGTATCTGTGTGTCGACCCCAACAGGTGGTGGTGGCGGTGCCTCCGCTGGAGGTATATCCATATCTGCAGCCCATCACCCTGCTCAGCTAGTTGCTGTTCAATATTAGCCCTCTCTTGGGCTTCTCGGTGCTTCACCCCTGCTCTATCCTGAGCGTCCAAAGTGCTGCGTTTGATGAATGGGCTCGATTTGACCGAAAGTTCCCCTGGCAGGATAGCAATACCCGAGCACTTGCAAATGCCACTAATGAGGCTCGGGAATATCAATGAATTTCGACGATCTCCCAAAACTCCCAAGGCATGGATTTGTTCATAGATTAGAGTGGCGAGATCGACCTTTTGGCCCCTAGCCAAGTGATAAAGAAGACCAGCTCTCGGATCCGGGAATGTGGAGCGATGTGAGGTCGGCTCAATGTTATGGTAAATGAAAAGCCATAGGATGGCTATGGACGGTGTGAGTTCAATCTGATACCATTCCTCTGTTTGTAGGGGCCAAGCAGCTTCACGCCCCAGCAAAACCTCCAGGACTTCAGGCCATGGGAAATCAATAGGAATTGGGATGATACTATCCCAAGTAAGCTGATAGAAGTCGTGAATGATTTCTGGTGTAAACATCAACCACTTGGCCCGTACCCATGTTTGGTGGTGATGGTCGGATCCTGACGTGTCTATCTCACTATTGAAATTTGCGTAGAATTCTCGAACTATACCGTCATAGACCGGGTGCGGTCGCTCCACCACTTTTTCCCAACCACGATTGTGTACCAAAGTGAGCAATTCATAACCTGGGAAATCCTCAAGTTTAACCGGCCGCTCTTGAAGTAGCTTCCATTGAGAGACAACCTCAGTGTATTTGAGTCGAGCCCCGGGACCTAGAAAACGCTGCATATGTTCATCAGGTGTTTGGGTACGGGTCGTGCCGGAAGTAGAGCCAACCTTTTCTTTCCCTTTCAAAGTACGTTTTGGCGGCATCCTGTAAGAGAGACAGAGGAAAGTAGTTAAAAGAGGAAAAATGAGGCGAGTGGCAACTATGAACATTATAGGCCACATGGAGTACTCCAAACATGCTCCAACATGTGAAAAACCAATGGTGGTGTGTAAAATTAGATATAGGATCCAAACATATGGTGGTTTAACCAGAATTGGGCTCAATGTAAGCAAATTGTGAAACATGTGCCATGGTGGACGAGTCCAAGTCACCCGCGGACACCGTCGAGAAAAATTGAAATTTTCCCGGGCATCCTCCAGGCATATGAAAGTATGCAAGGTAGACTAGCACATGTCAAAAATTCATTCAGTTTGGACGTCAGTAGGGTAGGGAACGTGATGAGCAAAGTAGGTGCCGTGAAGTGACACGTCCTAGCCATGTGTGCAGTCGTGCCTCCTAAATGTCATAACAGAGTGTAGGTGACGTCCACTATACAATTGATATTGAATTTCTGCACATCACGCAATACCACACATATAGTAACCAGGCAAAGTCCAAAAATCATGAAAAAGGAAAAGGAAAAACACTTAGTCATTTTATCAAACACATTGCAGGCATGGTGACTTCATTGAAGAATAGCATCAATTTGGAGGGGAAGAATCAGCCAAAATGTGCACTACACAATCCATTCACAACTCCAAAACTACCTAATCCCATCTCCTCAAGTAAATATGTCAAGATCACACGATGGAGAAAAGAAAAAAAAACAGACATTAAAAGAAAGGTGGAAATTCGGCCTACCTCGGAATTGGGGGTTGGAAAGTGAGTGAAAGTGTAGACCTAAGTGAAATGGTTGGGATGTGTGCCCTCGGCCGTGTGTGGGGGTTGTGTGTGCGTGGGTCAGTGGTGTAGTGGTCGTGGGGGTGTGTGGGAGTGTGATGAAGTGTGAGTGTGTTGTGTTGTGTTGAAAAACAAAAAAAAAATAAAAAAAATGGGGGGGAGGGGGGGGAATTGTACCATACGACCGCATGGAAGGAAAAGTCAGGGCCAAAATTGGCCCTGACTTGGCCTGGGCGATCGCATGGCTGATGAGGCCATGCGATCGCATGGGCTTATCAGCAGGCCTAAAAGTTTTTTTTTTTTTTTTTTGTAAGAACCACCTAAACTCATGCCAAGTGATGTCAAATCAGTGGTTCAGGATAATTAAACATGAAGGTACCGTAAAGTTCATTCAAACATGCAAAATTCACATTCGCTTGGTCTTTCAGTTGAATCCCGAGGCTTTACCACCCCTCTATTGCGCAAAACATAATCCAACTCACTGTGTGTGCATTTTAAAACATGGATCTTATTTCAAAATCAAATTGAACCTAAAAACATATGTGAATTCCAAAACACACAAAATGTGACCGTTTTGCCCTAAAAAAGGTGAATTTTTCCACCAAAATGCATAAATGACCAATGAACATCCCCAAATCGATTCTCAACAATTGATAAACTGCATGAGATCAGATGAGCACTCTGAAGGGCTTCTAGGGTTGATGATCAGCTAAACATGCTCAAAATGGGGGAAAACAAGGAAAATCCAATTGTTTCACCAAAAACCTCTTTTCATCTCACATTGCCAAGATAACATTCCAAAGTGTGGGCAACCTATCCAAACCAATTTCAAACCTTGACATGCGCATGGATGCAAGACTCGGTTTGAAATAGTATGTTGGGACACAAAAACACATTTTTACCTCAACATTGCAGTTTTGGACAATGGATCCCCCCATGCGTCCAATACCACCCAAAAAGTTATCAAACCACATGTCGCACTTCCCGAGGTGTGGAAAAACAATGATTACACAACCAAAATCAGTTTCAACTATGAAAACACATGTTGGACTGAAAAACTCAGAAAATGATCATTTAGCCTAGATATGTGTGAATTTGAGTCACAAGCACCCAAAAATGATTCCAACACCACGTAATACATGTATGACACATTCAAAACTAAAAGGAAATACTCATGAGTGATGTGTGAACGGTTAAGCAAACGGTGACCAGAACTACGTGAGAAATGCATAAAAAATCAAAACTACTTAAATAAGAGCAGAAAGTAAAAGGGTAGAAATGATGGGTTGCCTCCCATCAAGCGTTAGTTTATATTCGATAGCTCAACTGTACCGTATGGAGATCATTCTGGTGGCTGAAGATGAACGGTGGATTTGTCTTTCGAGAAATCTCCGCTCCAATAGTGCTTTAAATTTCATAAATTAAATGTTTAAGCTTTCCGCTAAGGGTAAGGTTAATTCTATTAAGTCAACGGCTAAAGTATAGTTAATCTAGTGATGTTTCGATCCATGCGGGTCGGGGCGTTACAAGTACAGGGTACAGTAAAACTCTCTGGATCTTTTAGTTTTGGTGGAAGCTTGTTTTGGATTCTGGCACTAACTTCTTCAGTCAACATTACAGTTTCATGATCCTCCAACTTGCGTTTGTTTGATAGAATATCCTTCAAGAACTTAGCGTAGCTTGGTATTTGGAAGAGTGCATCAGCTAACGGGATGTTTATATGAAGCTTTCTAAACACTTCAAGGAATTTTTTATATTGCTGCTCCATTTTTGGCTTCCTCAACGGCTGTGCAAATGGAATGGGTAGTTCATAAGGATTCACTGAATTATCTGGAACTTGCTGTGGTATCGCTGGTCTCTCTTTCACTCGTGTCTTCTTAGTGCTGTCAGTCTCCTCTTCAGTCTCTTTCCCAGGTGGGTCCACTGTCTCTTTGTCTACTCCTGGCCTTTTGACATGTATCTCAGGTAGCTGAACTCCACTTCTTGTAGTAATGGCTTGAACATGCTCCCTAGGATTCAGTTCTGTATTGCTCGGTAAAGCACCAGGCACTCTTCCTGTCATTGAAAGAGCTAGCTGTCCCATTTGAGTCTCCAGATTCTTAATAGCTGCACCCTGATTCTGGAAGTTTGTTTCAGTCTTTCTCATGAATTGATTTGTGGTTTCCATGTATTTATCGGTCTTTTCCATGAGTTTCGCAAACATATCTTCCAACTGAGGTTTCCTCTCCTGCTGAAACTGCACCTGAGCCCGATTATGATTCTGATTGTGATTCTGATTCTGATTACCACCGCAAGAGAAATTGGGGTGATTTCTCCATCCCGGATTGTATGTCTCAAAGTGAGGATTGTTCTGCTGACGTTGACCCCATTGAGCAAAATCCACCTGTTCCATCCTTTGTGTAACAATGGGACATTCAGCTGTACCATGCTCTGCTCCACATTCTTCACAACTGGACTTCTTCACTTGTGCTGAATTCACGGTCTGTGTTATACCCTCTATCTTGTGAAACAAGGAGTCAATCTTTGCAGATAGTGCCGAATAGGTATCTACCTCATACACTCCAACTGCTTTCTTTCCACCCACTCTATCTGTAGACCACATGGCTGAGGTATTAGCCATTCTCTCAAACAACTCCCAAGCTCCCTCGACTGACCTGGTGGTTAAGGACCCATTTGATGACGAATCTACCATGCTTCTAAAAGTTGGTGTTAGTCCACAATAGAAGTATCTGATTTGTTCTTTCCTGTCGTATCCATGTTGAGAACACTTTCTTAGCATGCCCTTGAACCTACTCCACGCTTCATCAAGTGATTCAGTTTCATGTTGGCTAAAAATTGATATGTTGTGCCTCAATCTCGCCACTTTAGCTGGTGAAAAGTATTTGGTGCAGAATTTTTGAGCCAAATCATTCCAAGTAGTTATGCTCGCCATCGGGAGTGAATCGAGCCACTCAAGTGCTTTATCCCGAAGAGTTAGCGGAAACAACCTTAGTCTGATTGCATCTTCTGATATCCCAGGGTATTTGAAGTGTTGACACATATCCAAGAAACGGGATATATGTGTATGTGGATTCTCGTTGGCTGTTCCGTAAAATTGATGTCCATTCTGAAAGAGTTGGATGATATTTGCTTTCAGTTCAAAGTTCGACTGTCCGAATGCTGCGTAAATGATGCTGGACTGGCTTTGAACAACGTACGGTGCTAGAAAATCCCCAAGTATAGCATTCCCATCATCCTGAGCTTCAGCATTGGCTGGCGCTGCATGACCTATCCTCGGTTCCAGTTGTTGATCAGCCATTTCGATTTATCCTTGATTGACCTGATGTGCTGCTCTTGCTTCTCTCTGTCTGCGATGAAAGGTTCGTTCAATTTCTAAATCAACTTGAAATAATTCACAACTGATTGATCTTCGCATGCAATACCTGAAAAGGCAAAAACAGTAGTAGCACTTAGCTCAGCCTAAGTAATTGAACAAAAAAATAAAATAAAATAAAACTAAAGAAAACAAGTTCGAATTAGTATCTAGATAACAAAAATCAAATTAATACTCAATCCCCGGCAACGGCGCCAAAAACTTGTTCACGAAAATATGTTTCGAATAAAACCACCGCAAGTGTACGGTTTGTTGACAAGTAATAAAGTGGAAATCCTAGAATTTCGAGTATCGTTACCACGAGGATTGATTTAACTTGAGTTCTATTATTGCGACCTTAACTGAATCTATTAAACTCAATATGATTATTTTTGTGACTTTATGATGAAACTATGACTAATCTATAAATTAAACTAAAATTATGAATCAAATGCAAAAGTAATGTTTGAATGCAAAAGTTTGAAGAAATCAATGTATGAAAAGCGTACTAGGATCCCGAATCCCCAAGCAAAGTTCACCCCTCACCCCTCTTTCACAACTTGACAACACGAGGAATTGGTTGAAGAATCAATGTTTCTAACATATCCAACAATCTCTTTCGAGTAGAATTGAACCTATTCTAGCATACCATTTGACTATATTTCTATGACAAATGCAATATACAAGAATGCATGAAGTTTTGTAAACACTTAGAGATTCACATAATGTATATCGGTATATTTCTATCCTTTATGAACAAAATGATGATTTATACCTTGTTGAATTTATTTTCCTTATTTCGAATGCATAAAATAAACCACCCAAACTCACACAATTATCGTGCACTATAATCATGGAGGCAAGAAAGTGTATATAAATCATTCAACATCCATCACACGTGTTTGAATATCAAATTGCAAAATAGAATTTAAAAGATCACAATGCGAGGTTCATCGTTCACCTAGTACATGAAAAGTCTAGCCTAACATGGATAAAAGAAAAGAATAATAAAAATAATAAAGAGAAGACATTACCCAAAAACTAAGAATTAGGGTTGAAATCTTGAATCTTAAATGAAATCCCTTGTTCTTGCCTTCTTCCTTGCTCTCCAATGGTGTTTTTCTCTTTAAGAATGCGTAGCCCCCTTTTTTGGACGAAATTAGGGTTATAAAGAAGTCCTAGATACTTTACCATAAGTGTTTGATTCAAATAAGGAAACCCAAAAATTCGCGCCAGATTTGTTCCATGCGACTGCATGGTATAAACACATGTGACAGCATGGTTATACAAAATTTTCACTTTTCATCTCCTGTAGACCCTTGCGCGACTGCATGGACTTTCTACCATGCGACAGTATGGTAGAAATTATTTTTCCTTTTTTTCACTTTGGTCCCCAAGTTTGTTTCATCCACTTTTTGGTCTTGTTTCCTTCTCCTTCTTCTTCTAACATCTCATGATATCACAATGTGTTACTTAGCTCAATTCCATGCTTGATTCACCATTCGGGTCATCTTTTGACTAATTACATTTTGGTCCTCGGAGTTTCATATCCTTCCACTTTGGTCATTTTTCATTCATTTTCTCATACTCTTCATTCCATCCATCAATGTAATCTTATAAACACAAATTATATCGAATTAAGCCACATTTCAACATATACATCAACAATTTTCCATATTTTGTGACCTAAATAAGTGTGCAAAACACACTTATCAGCCAATATCTGAGAAAGCCAACAAAGCTATATTATTTGAAAGCCCTAGTGCCAATAAATCTGAAGGGCATTGTGTCAATATTGAACAAGAAGCATTAAAGCTTCAAAAACTTTCAGTCAAAGAGAATACTAATTTGTCTCCCTCACAGGAGAAAAAACTTGCAAAGGATATTATCTCTATACCATAGCTGAATGGCTCAAATATTATCAAAACATGTAACACCTCTGGTGTTATGGATATCAAAAATAAAGATGATTTTATTTTGGCATATGTATTGTTCAATCTTGCCTGCTGTGGTTCACCAGTATAGGAGGATAGATGAAAACTCTCACGTATGGAACGTATAATAAAGTCAACCTATATCTAGGAGCCCCAGCTTATTGGGTTCGTACTCTTATTGAGATGGGAAATATAATTTGTATTTACCCATCAGAATCGTTAAAAGAAATCTCTATGCTACCAAAGGATGTTGTCCGAGCTATTGAAAGATATTGTTGAGTTCTTAAACATAAGAACATATATATCGAGTTATTCTCTGCATGTCCCGAATGGGATAATGAAGAAGATAGGTTGCTGCCAGTTAGCCATGTCATCAGGATTGCCACTACTTCCAGGCATCTTCAGCCTGAGAAGAGTGAAGTCCATGAAACTACACCAGAAGATGTCATTAATATGACAGATTTCCGTAAAGCCAAGAGATACAAGGAGCAATTCGAGCATATCTAAGAAAGTTATTGAAGAAAATCAGAAAATTTAGGTGTATAAGTCACAAGACCACTTGATTTACAGTAAGGCTGTGGCACCCACAAAACAAGAAGATTGGCACTATTTGGATACATGGTGTGCTCATATTTTTGGAGGAGACGCTAATTGAACACAAAAGACAAAAAATGAGCTGTGCAAACAGTTTTGGCGTTATCCAAATCATAACTGCAAATGTTGTAGCAATGAAGAAGATGGCTCACCAATCTCCCTTGATCCAGAGGAATTTCCGGATGAGTGGTTTGAGTATCATATGGAAAAGTAGAGGGCCCCTTTATAAGTACTTTATCAAAAGCATTTTTTATAAAGAAAAACTGTGGGTTTACCTCAATTATTTTTCATGATAAGATGAAGAACTTTAGGCCACAGTAAGATACCCACTATCTTACGCCGTAACACAACAATAATGAAGGACAACTGTAGAGCTTTTCAAGTCTATAAATTGAAGACTAATTCTCAAAAGAAGGCATCGAATTCTTAAGCAAAAACATATCTCTTTGTCTAGTTTTTCAAATCTTGTAACCATTTCAGTTCCTATCTTTCAAGTGAAGCCTGTAATAAGGTAATCTCTATGGAGTTCTGATCTCTTTAGAGAAAGTACCAAGAGTGTAGTCGAAGTATGAATGTATACTCTTATGTAAGAGATATTAGTGTGATATGTTTATAAAATTAAAGTTGTTAGAAGATACTGTATTTCTATCCTTATTGTTTTCTCAAAAACTCTTATCTTACTTGTACTCCAACGATGAAAACCTTGAGGGTTAGTGCAAGTATCTTGTTGTCGTTTAGCCATGTGTAGGCGCTTGATACGTTGTTAGAGAAAGCCATGAGAACCCTGTTACCATTCAATGTGATGTTTTAACAAGGAGTTGAAAGGAAAACTGTGATTCCGTGTGATCCATTGTGAGATATGCAAAGAGTCGAGAGAAAATTAGTAAGAGTGAGGAAGTCGTGTTGGACCATAACCCACTTTTTTAAACTCAAACAAAACCAATCACTTATATCCGAGTATACAAACATATGGAAGCAAGCTCGATGGAAATCTCATTGATATTAATCTACATTTATCTTCTGCTGCAATACTGTAAGATCTTTCTTATTTATGTTACATACTTGCATTAATATTTGCACTCCTACTATTTATGAAGTTTTAGTTACTTTTATTCGAAGATTAGAAATTGACTGCAAAAGAAAAAGAGAAGAAATTAAATCATTTTATATTGTGCTTGATTATTTTCTTAAAAATAAACATGTGTCTTTATATTGGAAAGAAAATATAGTTAGAATTAATAGAGAAATTAATAAAATTAGAACATTAAACGATTGTTTTGATAAAAGATATATAGATAAATACGAGCATAATTGGCTTTTCCATTTATTAGGAGAAATAAATCAAAGTTATCATATATTGGGAATAGAAAACCTTGATTTAACTAAAGTATAGAGGAAGAACATTTAAGTCTTTTAAATTCCTGTCACATCACTTTGTAAACCCAATTTGTCAAGCCACTTTGTACAAGTAGCATGTTGTTTATTATTTATATTTTTCCCCTCTGCCACCAGGCCCACCACCATTACATTCCTTCTCCTTCTTCTCTGTACTACGGCGAGAAAGAGCTATGAGTAGAGACGAAGAGTGGGTCAAAGCAGCTAATCCGTCGATGAATGATATGATGGTGGTGGAGCTTCTTGTGCAGCTAAACCAATTCAATGTGCACCGTCGTCCGGGTTGATTAAGCAGCTTAAGTGGAGCGTCCGTCAACGCTGGTCTCCTTCTTCCTCACTTCAGATCGCTGTTTTGACGGAGTTCAGCACACGCGGCGTGCCCCCTCACCTGGTGCTAAGTCCACCGTTGGGGTGAAGGTGCATATCAAAATTTTGAAAATTGTGTTTTGATCCCTGTATTATTCTGGATTTATTGACATAAAAATATTATATTTTCGGATTGTTAAAGTATTTTTATGTATTTAAAGTTTAAAATACATCTTTTAAATACGAAAGAAATTATTTTTGGACTTAATTAAAATCTAAATTTTTTTATATTAAATCAGATTATTTATTTAGGGATACTATTACTTAGTGGGAGGAAATTATTATTTTTTAGGATTGAAAGTACTTTTGACTCGTTCTATTGTAAATAATTTCTAAAAAATTATATGTAAGTCTGAAAAATACAGTTTCAGTATCAAAACATTTTTTATTTTAATAAAATCACATTCACACGTACTTGAGTGACGTTGGTCTTAATGTGGTTGTGCAATCCATTATGATATATTCCCATATTTCGTGTTTAGTCTAATGTGGCTAGATTGATGCATTTTAGTATTCTAAGAGGGAATACTAGAATTCTACAGGTACAACCTATATTGAAAAGTTACATGCTTATCGAAATAATAAATGGATACGGAACATAACTTAATAGAACACATGAAGCATTTAAAACGAATGTGTGATGCTACACTTTTGGAATATAATTTTTTGGTGATAAGCAGAATATGAGAATTCTGATGTCACTTCCTATTTATTAGGACTGTGTTGCAATAGAGATTAAAGTGATGTTAAGAATTATGATATATATCATAATTGAATAAATGTGCATATTTATACTTTTATTGTGCATTATGGAATTGCCTTATTGAAATTACATCAAAGGTGCGATTGATTGCATTTATTTTCCATGAAAAATGTCAATTTTTCACCCAAATTCTTATTTGGAAGTGTTTGATTGCTTCTTTTTTTTTCTATGGAAAACATTTTCCAACTTTTAAAAATATGCCTAATTTTCCCTTTTTTTAAGGAAAACATTTTCTTTTGGGGGGGGGGGGGGGGGGGGGGTTTGTTGGTTTTTGTCTTCCTCTAAATAAGGAAAATATTTTCTTTTCTAGGATATATTTTTCATACCAATCAAACACACTCTAAATCTTTTAATTTGTGAATTATTATATATGCTAAGATCGGTAGAATTAGTGAGATTCTTACATAGACTTATTGATTATTAGTTGAGTGATACTTCGATGATTGAAAAATTTGAGAAAACCTCACCAAGAACTATTTGATCCACCGGTTGAGTGGGGGTTCTTAGACAAATTCACTCTCACGATATTTTCAAAGGGACCGAATTATAAGTTTTGAAAATTAGAGGTATAAGAAAATTTATAAGTTTCTATTTTAGGATTAATGTTGATATTGTCTTATCTTGTTAAGTAAATAAATTATAGGGACCAAGAATAAAATTTTATTTAATGACTCACTTTATTTTTCATCAAATTCATATATACACACACGCACGTGCGCACACGGGAATATATCTCATTAATTGGTGAATAAATAAATCATTTAAATCCCAAAACAACGTATTACATGTTTTCAAATACCCAAAATAAAGGAATGAAACCTATAATTAACCAATTTTAAATTCTCTTTAATTGGGAGTGATGAATGCAACCTTTTTTTCATCTTTCATTTCCAAGTTATTCATACTTTCTAATATATGTGTGTAATTTATGCATGAAAATATATACACTTTGAACAAGAAATAAAATTTTTAAAAGTAAGGGAAAGAAAAGAGAGTTTTTTAAAAAGTATTGGTTGCATTCAGGAAACAATATTAACGTCCAACTTCATTGACTGAGAAGCGTCAAACGAAGGTAGGTAGGGTGCAAGTCGTTATTTCATTATCAAGTTAATATTTTTGTAAAAAAGTATGAAAGAATTTGTACCTACAGGTACGGTGTTTTGACACTACTATAGTTTGAATGATCATTCTCCGGCTCTACGTGTTTGATAATTATATAGAAATTTGATTTTGCCAGAAATACATCTATGTACGATGGTATGAATCTATAGTTCGAATTTTTTAATTTGATAACGAGATGCACTGATGATATCTATTTAGTTTCTAACTCATGGGTTAATTACCTTCCTACATGTTGATTTGATTTGCTTGGGGGTATGGATGATGGTAGATGAAGATGCAACGTGCTATGGAGAAGCCGATGACTTGATGTTTTTATTCGGTCATGAAATGTTTTACGTGTTTTCAAATAAATGGAATTATATGAACATCATTTGTGGAACTATTCTAAGAAGATTTTTATGAATGAGTTATGTTTAAAAGTAGTTATGTTTTATGGAAATTAACGTACAAGTTACCGTTTATCACAAAAATATTATCAATAAGATTTAGTCTCGCTGTTTTTTAAAAAATTCAGCTTCTTCCCTTGAATTCAAAAATTATACTAAAGTGGAATTATGATTGCATATCCTACACACGCGAGAAAATAAGGTGGCATGTATCAGACATATTTTATTCTAATTCAAACGAACAATTTAACTAGTTTAAATTAATTAGAGTCCTTGACTAATCTAATACTAAAGTTTATTAGAAAACTTTATGGTAATTCAAATGAATGATTACGGATTTACATTTGATTTCTATCCTAATTAAAATGGATTAGGATTACAAAATAACTAATAATTATCACAAACCGATGAATCGGCCTAGGTTATCCCTTTAATTATAACTTTTCATAGATTTCTTTAGGCAGTTAAAACTCCTGTTTAACTTGATCAAATTAACTTTATCGAGTCCGTAATTCACCATTTAATATGAATTTCGAAATGAGCCTAACATTGATAGGGTAGTTAGTTAACTATTTGGCCCAATTAAGTAAAAATATAAACTTTAATACTTAATATTAAGCAAAAATCATATAATTAATTATTGGGCATAAAAAATTGAATTGCATAATGACTTGGCTAGACATGACATTTCTACCGATTGACAATTAAATTGTATGTGATAAAACTCATAAAATTTCGGGGTTCTACTAAGAGGTTGCCTAATTTATTTATTTTTTTGCATATTTGATCATAACCGTATGGGTACATTTTCAGCCGCAGATTGAGACTAATTTTTCGCCTAGTAAACGTTCCAATTAGAAACTTACTATTTCTAAAATAATTGTATCTCTTATCTTTTCATTTTTAGTAGCCAACTTATACATTTTGAGTAGGGTTGGGCAAAATTCAACCCAAACTGCTCAAACCGGCCAACTCAAACAAAATCGACTGGTATGAGTTGATTTTGTTGGGTTTAAAAAACAAATTTGAGGTCAGGTTGGATTAGGTCGAGAGTTATGAATTAAAATCCAACCCAAAGAATTAAAAAAATTAATACCTAAAATGGAAAAATCTAAATACACAATAGGCGAAACTATATAGTTTCGCCTATTGTGTATTTAGATTTTTCCATTTTATATATATATATAATTTTGAAATCAAAGCAAGACAAAATAGCTTGCCATCTAACAAAAATTTGTTTTGAAACAAAATTTTTAACGTCCTTTTGTAAAATGTCTTTTGAAGCTTTACAATCAGTTTTTAGAATAAATTTTTTATTGATTAAATCATCTGAAATTTTGAAATACATAAAAAAATTGATAAAATCTCTTTTTTGATTGTAGAATAATTTCTTTGAGGGCCAGTCCAAATTCCACTGCAAAATCTGACTAACTGTTTTTGTTTTGACATTTTTGGAATCTGCTTTAGTACTACACCATACCCTATATCAGAGGCATCCATTTCGACAATTATCGAGGCTTCTGGGTCAAGTATTGAAAGACAAGGTATGCTTTTGATAGCTGTTTTAGCCTTTTGAACAGCTAAAGTACGCTCGTGACTCTAGGGATCAGGCTTCTTTTGTAATCTTTGAAAAGAGGGGCACATATCAGCCTAATATCTTTAATAAAGTCTGACACGTAATTGACACAACCAAGAAATCTTTGAAGAAGATTTTTTAAGGACTTGATCAGGGAATTTATCAGCAAACTCAAGACTTCGTTGAATAGGAATAATGGTTCCTAAATGAATATTATGTCCTAAAAATCTAATATTCATTTGACACAAAACAACCATTTTTAGCAGATACTGCTAAACCATTTTTTTTAATAATTTGAATGAATGTATGCAAATGCTTGAAATGTTGTTCAATACTTTCAAAAAATATTAAAACATCATCAATGTAGACAATGATAAAATTTGAAAATGGATTAAAAATATCATTCGTGATTTTTTGAAATTCAGATGGAGGATTTTTTAAACCAAAAGACATAGCATTTCATTCGTATTGTCCGAAAGGAACATTAAATGCAGTTTTGTATCTATCTTCCTCTTTGATTTGAATTTGCCAAAAACCAGATTTCATATCAAATTTGGAGAAGATACAAGCTTTAAATAATCTATTGAGGAGATCTTTCTTTTGAGGTAAAGGATAACGAATCCATTGAAGAGCAGAGTTGAGCGGTTTATAATTGACCACGAGTCGTGGAGCTCCACGTTCTATTTCATCAAAATTATTGACATAGAAAGCCGAACAACTCCAAGGAGATTTACTCGGCCGAATAAGACCCTTTTCAAGGAGATCATTAATTTCCTTGACACAATGATCAAGTAAATTTTTGTTCATTTGAATTGGTCTAGATTTGGTAGGGATATTGGATTCTTGAAAATCAGAATTGTATGGAATGGAAATAATGTGTCTCTTTCTATCCCAAAATGCATTTGGAATAGTAGAGCAAATTTCTTTTTCAATTTGTTTTTGAAAAATCGAAATTTTTTCTTTTACTGAAGATTCTTGCAACTATTCTTCAATTCTTTTGAATTTGATTTTTTCTTTAAGAAATAGAATATGTTGCCTTTTTAAATTTATATTATTAATCATTTCTGAAATCGTTGCTTCTTTTAAGGAATTAACACCTTTAAATGATGGTGGATTTGTAAATTTTTAAAATATTTCTTGACCAAAAATTTTTGTAGACAATCCTTTAGAATCTGCTTTAAAAGGATAAATTTGAACAATAAAATGTGTACCAATAATTACTTCTTGATCTAAATTTTTAACAAGATAAAATATATTTTTGAAATAGATATTTGAGTTGCAAACATGTGCTTTCAAAAGTTTATATTGAATATTGAGTTTTTTACCACTGACTCCATAAAGTCGCTCAGTAGTCTTTTCAAAATATTTTGTAGGAATCAACCATTCCCTAATACCATTTTGATCAACGCCTGAATCAATAAGAACGCGAGTTGAAAGTTTGAATTCTTTGTTGACGATAATTGTCATATGACAATACCATTTTTGTAGCTCAATTCGATTAATAACATTAACATTTTCAGCTTCAACTTCAATTTCATCTTCTTTATCAGAAGATCGATTTGAATGATCTTTATCAGAAGGACTAGGAGAATGATAGCTAGGATGATAGGCATGAGAAGTATCATTTGATTCGGACTCATCAGAAGATTCTTGAGAAATTTGTTCAGATTTGGATTTATACTTTCATTCGTACTTCTTTCATTTGTTTTTCAAGAATGGCAATTTGAGATTTCATTTGATTTACTTCCATCTTCAAATCAGAAGTAGAAGCTTTCTTTTCTGAAAAACGATTTATAATATTTTGAAAAATGACGAGTTCAGAAATAGAAGATGGGGGTAAAAGAGTAGCAAATTTCTTTTTGAGCTGAGGATCTTCGATTTGATCAACAATATCTTGAATGAGTTCTTCTTCTTTAGTAAGAACATTAATGGTCTTACAACCACAAATTTCTTTCTCTTGACTAGAGGAAGAAGAGTTTGAAGAATTTTCTGACTCATAGTCAGAGTCTTTTTGATGTTGAAAAACATGTTCTAATTTGGAATTAGATTCTTCATCAGAGCTAGAAATTATATTGAGAAGCTGAATTTAATATCTTCATTAATTTGAAGATTATTGATCTTATCCTTCATAGGACATTTATTTGAATAGTGTCCAGTTTGCTTGCATTTCCAACAAGTGACATCATTTTTATTTTTAAAGCCTTTTTTCTTTGAAATTTTTCTTTTTGGAAATTTTGAATGGGGAAATTTTGAATATATTTTGTAATATCTTTTTGTAAAATTCTTTTCAAAATACTTTCCCTTTTTTGAAAATTCTCGATTCTTTCTTTTTGAAAGAGGAACAATTTTCTTATAGCCGTATTGTTCACAAAAAGATCTGAGTTCCTTATGACTCTCAGTTCTTAATGATTTTAATTTGGCTTTAAGTTTTAAATCATTACATAGAGCTAATCCTTCTTTATTGATAATAGTGATTATCTCTCCATAAGAAAGATTTTGATAACCTTCATTATCATATTCCCTTTTGATAGTGTTTTTGATTCTTTCAGTAAAAAGTTTAGGAAGTCCAAATGTAAATCTTTCCTTCCAGAATGACTCATCACAATCTTGATGAAGCATAATTCTAGTAATAAAAGTATCTTTATACCGTTTGAAATCTTGTAAAGAGGGACAATGAAGGTGCATAAGAATATCCAAATTCTTTTCAACGAAAGAGATAGGATTTCCTACGAAATGTTTGATAATGGTATAAACAAGAGTCATGAAACTATTGTTTTGTCCTTGATTATCAATGGCTGAAAGAATCTCATTTCTTTCTCCATCGGTCATATAATTATACCACCAGTTTTTTAGGCATCCCGCAAAACCTATAGTGATATAATTATATGCTTGAGCAGGATTAATATTTGAAGCAAGATATGAGTTGTAACATATAACCATTCTCTCACATAGCTGAATAACTTGATATTCAGATAAACAATCAATATTCCATTCAACAATAGATTTACCATCGTATGAATGTTGAATAATTTGTTCAGGATTTCTTTTGATAGGAGTTGGATTTTGAGCATTTTCAAAATCCCAATGTAAACCCCTTTCTTGAAGATTTCAAGGAATTCTCTTGGGTATCATAATATTTGAATGAAGTTGGTTAACTTCAACTAAGAGACTTTCATCTCTTGGCGAAGATCCGAGTGCACGAATATTGAGTTGAGTGTTCGGAAGTTTGTAATAAACTCTATATATTATAGCAAAAGCTTTAGAACAATCATCAACATCAAAGTTCTTAGTTTGAATATGAAGATTAAGAGCATTGAGAATAGCTCCGTCTTGGAGACTAATTGAAAAATTGGGATAACAATTTGAAAATACCGGTCCACATTCAAGATTGGACTCTAGCATGGAAAGTAAAAAATGCTTAAACCTTAAAAGTCTTTTGTCTCTTAAGGTTATAAGAACAGGAATGTCAATACCTAGTCTAAACAAGGGCTTAACAGCAATTTGAACTAAACTAATATGAATATATTGAAATTTCTTCCTATGAGCAAGAATAGATTCTTTTGAAAGCAGATTTAAAGAAACAATTTGATTTTTTATAGGAATAGTCTTTTCCAGAGTTTTGATAACATAACTTTGAGTAAAATCGAATTTTCCTATCTCATAGATAGAACTCTTTTCTACCTTTGGGATAGTCCAATTTTGAAGAGTTTGTTCAATTTTTACAATTTGAAGTTCCTTTGAATTAATATCATTTGAAATATTACTTGATGCAGATGCAATATTTTGATCATCAATTTCTACGTTGTTTTCTTGAAAATATGTTGATGTATTACTACTTCCTTCTTTTGAACTACCACCTTTACTAAACCAATTAGTTATGAAAGACATAATTAAATGAGGTGAAAGAAAACAGTAATCTTACCATTGTAGACACAATGCTACAGGCTAGACTGACGCTTTACCAAAGCCTACAAACGGGACCACCCAAAACGCCTACTTCGGCTAACATGGGCTGACCAACGTCTAACAGCGGACATCCATGGCTACACACCAGTATGACCTTTGACACGATGATAACAATAGCTTGACACTATTTACTCTTACAAAACTCAATTATGGCTCTGATACCAAATTAGGCCCAGGTAAAGGTTAAGACAATTATGGATGAAAGTAAATAGTTTATTGAACTTAAAGAAAATACAAATACAAGAAATGCTTGAAATTTGAAATTACGAGAAATTACAAGGGAATCTAAAACTATCTTAAAGAGGGTGAATATTAATTATTCTACGCTTGAGGAAAAACAGATGAAATGGTTCTCATTTTAAAGACCCAGATATGGAATAACTGAAGCATCTTGAAAAGTATCACGTGAAAAACTTTTCTAATGAGAGAATATTTCCACCAACTTTCCACTTGAGAGATTTGCTGAAACAACTTTTTTGTCTACCACTTGAGAGCATCTTAAAAATCTTTTTGATGGCCACTTGAGAGCATCTTGAAAAACATTTTTGTCTTCCACTTGAGAGCATCTTGAAAATATTTTTGATGGCCACAAAAACTCTCTTCACTTGAGCACGTGAAAAACAACACTTTTCTTCACCTGAGAGAATCTCGAGTTCACAAAATTGAAAATAGTTATCTCCTGATAAGGATATTGGATTCCTGAAAATCAGAATTGTACGGAAGGGAAATAACGTGTCTCTTTCTATCCCAAAATGCATTTGGAATAGTAGAGCAGATTTCTTTTTCAATTTGTTTTTGAAAAATCGAAATTTTTTCTTTTACTGAAGATTCTTGCAACTGTTCTTCAATTCTTTTGAATTTGATTTCTTTTTTAAGAAATAGAATATGTTCCAGTTTGCTTGGATTTCCAACAAGTGACATCATTTTTATTTTTAAAGCTTTTTTTCTTTGAAAATTTTCCTTTTGAAAATTTTGAATGGTGAAATTTTGAATATTTTTTGTAATATTTTTTTGTAAAATTCTTTTCAAAATACTTTCCCTTTTTTGAAAATTCTCGATTCTTTCTTTTTGAAGGAGGAACAATTTTCTCATAGCCATATTGTTCACAAAAAGATCCGAGTTAATTTCAAACTTATTTATACATTATTTTTCATAATCTCAAAGTTTATCAAACCGACTCAAGCTTGATCGGTTTGTGTTGAATTGGATTTAAACCAATAATTGGATCAAATTGGTTTGATTTTAGATCAAATCGACCATATTGAATTGAGTTTGATAAAAAATGACCAAACCCAACCCACTTCCAGCACTAATTTGAGTAGCCAACTAAAATAGACATCATTTTTGAGTCTGTTAGATGGGTTGGTAGCTTATCCATGCCGGCATATTTTCAAGTCCAAGAATACGGCCGCTCACCAGCTTGCTTTTTATTCCTTTAAAAAAATGTGATGGAGTTGCCAAATATTTTATCAATTTAAAACATAATGGACACACTACTAGACTAGACAGGGCAGCATTAACATTGGATTTTCGCAACGGACGCCTTCTTTTGCTAATAACAACAAATTAACAATAAATTAGCAATGAATTATTACTTTATTATTTTTAAGAATTATATATTAAATTATTGTGAAGGTTACAAGCAGAAGTTTTCCGCTGGTACAATTACGTTGCCAATTCGATAGTAAATAATAAATAAATTAAATAATTTTCCAACTGATGATTATGTTGGAAACTATATAAAATAATTACCAACGAAAAAAAATTTGATAAACTTTTTAAGTAAACATAAAAAATTATTAAATATCTACCAACGAAAAAAAATCTTTGGAACTTTTTTGAAAAAAATTAAAATTTATTAAACGTTTTCCTACTGAAAAAATCGTTGGTAATTTTAATAAAAAGTATAAGCATCAACTAAAATTTACAGAAAAAATACATTTCGTAGGTATGATTTAAAAATTATTTAAAGTATTTATCAAACTTTAAAAAATCAAAGCAAATCGTTTTGTTGACAAGAAAGTTGTGAAAAACACGAAATAACGTGGAATGTTCTGAAAAAAAGGGGCAATGTGTTGAGTACACATGCTGCGATTCACAATTAAATTTTATATTATAAAATAAATCTTATTCTTATGTTCTAGAATTTTACATTTGGAAGAAATAAAGACAAGAATGTAGAAAAATGTGAGAATTGGTGAATAATAATATTTTTTCTCAAAAAAAAATCTTGAAAAATATTTTGTATTGCTTGACTTTATCATATACTTCGTATTTATCATACTACTTGAGTAAAAATTGGGAAAATGACTACTAGAAGTTGTCTAAATTTGTAAAATATTATGAGAAATATCAGGGTGCCTTATATGAGGATAATCATACTTTGGTGATGTTGGATGTTACTCTACAAATGGTCACTAATACGGTATCGTTCGGATATGTCAAGAATCATATGAAAGTTGTGAATGATCAATAAATGATTTGTCACTCTTAGATAGTAAGAGATTATGATCTAAATTTTATTCAGTTAAATTGATAATGAAATTCTTGACCAAGGTGAAATCATAAGTCGAAATGGAGTTTTCGACTTACATTGACCTAACTGTGGGATAAAAGATATGATCGATAATTGAAATTGACACATATCCATATCTCGTAATTGATTGGATCATATTGACGAAAGGATTATTGTTTCACGGTAAACGAACAAGTTTGGTTTTGTCACACCACGTGACATTTCCAGTCACATGTATTGCCCGATGCATTGCTGATGTCAATTTGGGACGACAAATGTGAATTAATAATAAATTAAAAGGGGCGTTTTAATTTATCGATTTTGATTAAATCAAAATAATAATTCACGTCGTTAGTAATCGTGATTGAGAACCTAATAGGTCACACACAAAAGAGAACTAGAAGAATGAGATTCACCAATTAATAATTGGGTTGCTTATTAATAGGCCTGAATTAATTAATTGAATTAATTAATTCATGAACTATATTTAATTAATTTGATTAATTGAATATTGGACCGGGTTAAGTTTAAGAGACGGGTCAAGCCTGTTTGAACTTATATTAATAGGATGCTAGAGTTTGAAAACTGTAAAGGTAATTCATTATTATTGCTAGCACAAGAAAAGAAAGCCCTAGTTGTAATTCTTGTTCTCTTTGTGGATCACTGTTGGAGGCTAGACAATTGGATAGCTTGAATTGCAGATCGTGATCATTCGAGTTCAAGAAAAGCAAAAGAGTTTGTGAAATTCATCAAATGTATTATTTTAAACACAATTTCTATCTAAATACAAAGCAAATCTTTGGTGGGAATTGAAAATTGATTTATTTTTCGCTGTACATGATTAAGTAAATTTTCAACAGTAGTATCAGAGCCTACTTTATATTTGTTAGAAATTATTTTATATTTTGAACAATTAAAAGTTGATTGGTTATATGTTTTCATGAATTTAGCAATTTAGAAAATTATTTTTCATCTTCAAAATTTATTTTGAAAAAGAAAATATTTTTTTTGTAAAAACAAAAAGATCTGAAAAAGTCATCGTCGCCGGCCATGACGGCAAAACCTGCTGCAAAACACGGCAAGAAGTCAGGCGCTTATCGCTGTTGATGCGACGTCACACATCGCAACAAAATGTGTCTTCGCAATACCCGGTGGTGCGACGTTGCACCATCGTTATTCCATGGGCAGCGCCGACAGGAGAAAGAAAAAAAAAGGGGAAGATTTTCTAGGTTTTCTGTTATGGGTTGAGGCGTGTTGGAGGTGGGGGCCTCTGATGCAATTTCTGAAATTGCAAGCCCCCACCTGCAATTATGATTCAGGGGTCAAGTTTACAATTTTAGATAGAGGGCCTATCATGCAATTTGATTAATTGAGGGGGCTATTTACAATTTTAAACTTGGATCAATTTGCAATTTTCAAAAGGATTTTTGAATTTAAATATTAAAATTGTTTAAAATTTGATTTTAAAATGGTTTGACCTTAAAATTTAATTTTGATCCAAATTTAAATTTTATTTAAAATTGACGAATTTTATATTTTCGATAAAATTGATTTTAACTTAAATAATAAACTTTGGTCCTAAATTGAATTTTATTTTATTTGAGAGTTTTATACTAAATTAAAATATTAATTCGATTATAATTAGAATTTGACTCTAATTTGATATTTAATTAAAATTTAAGTTTAATTAAATTATCAAGCCCTAAAATTTTAAATAATTAGAGTTGGAATCTAATTTGGTATTTAATTAAAATTTGATTTTAATTAAATAGTTTCACCATATAATTGTGGAATTAGAGTAGACTCTAATTTGATATTTAATTAAAATTTGATATTAATTAAATTGATCCGCTAATTAATTTAATTGATTAATTTGATTAATTAATTATTTTCGATCAATTTAACTAAATGAATTTAAACGACAATAATTGCTAGATTCTTGAAACATATATGCATATAATATTAGATATTATATAACATTGCATTTATATGATAAATGTTTCATTAGTGGATGATTATGGACTCGGCCACGTAAATGTGTCGAATGGTTAATTTTATTCTTGTTGTTTTATGGGCCGCGAACTCTTAATTTATTTTGGACCTCCAAGTCCATTATTATTGTTATTATTTGGCGCATGCACGTCCAATGTTATTCAGGTCTGCGTGCCACTAGTATATGATACAGGTTGTAATTGAACAGATTGAAGATGCAAGAGAAGGAGAAACCATGGAGATAGTGCATTGATATTAATTCAATGCAATACCACTAGAAATTGACCAACTAGTCTTCCTTTTGCCTATAGAACACTAGATAGAATTAGTTCATAATCATCAACTCTTATATATATATATATATATATATATATATATATATATATATATATATATATATATATATATATATATATATATATATGTTTGATGTTTAATGAAATATGTACAAACATACATGATTAAATGGATGAGAATTTACATAATAAACCCCTCACTAAAATATTAAGTCAAGATTATTGTTTGTCTTCTATCATTATAGTGAAAAACGAGAGTCCTAAATCGATCTCAACTTGTTGAGTACACTCAAGGTTGGTCCATTAGGGATATGTTTGACACTATGAAACGTCTGATATTTCTGAATGATGGATTTGACTTAACTAAAATTTATCTTTTATTAAGTACACTTAAGAAGATAAATTCTTAAAGCATGTTAAGCTAACACATAAAATGTGTGAAGACAAAGAGTTGTCCGCTTAATAATCTGAGAATTGTATGGAGATACAATTGATAATAGTATCTACCCAAATATTTTATTAAAACTTGTTGAGTACACTCAATGTCTTAATATAATAAATGGGGTCCCAGCCCACTGGGAATCGAGTATGGATTCTATTAATTTATGTATGAGGGTCATAAATTTATTTTAAACAGTGGGAGCATATTTGATTTAATTAAAGTCCATATTAAATTTATGCAATGCATTTTAATACATATTAATTCTTTATTTTTTTATCATTTACAGTTTTGAATCATGAGTAATCATATGAATTTGAAAGGCATACTGGATGTTAACAAACTGATCGGGCCGAATTTTCTCGATTGGCACCTCAATTTGAGAATTATTCTCATGCATGAGAAAATGGTTATGTTTTGGAGCAGCCATTTCCTGAGTTACCTACTGAAGACTCAACTGTGGAAAAGGTGGCTGCTTACAATAAACACAGTGATGATGATAACACTGCAGCATGTGTGATGCTTGCAGATATGTCACCTGAGTTGCAAAAACAACCCTCGTATGGATGCTCATACTATGATTTTTCATCTCAAGGAGTTGTATGATGAACAATCACGTGTGGAAAGATATGAGACTTCCAAGCAACTGTACCTGTACAAAATGGCAGAAGGTTGTCATTACTCATGTACTGAAGAAGAATGGCTATATTGAGAAGTTGGCTCAATTGGGTTCAATAATGGACCATGAACTAAGTGTTGACTTGGTTCTTCAATCTCTGCCAAAGAGTTATTCATAGTTCATCATGAATTTCAATATAAATAAGCTCGAATGCACACTCCCTAAGTTGATGAACATGTTTAAGACTGTGGAGCCCAATGACAAAGCTAGTAATGAGCATGTCATAGTCATTCAATCCTCCAAGGGCACTAAAAGGAAGATTAAAGGAAGTTTTAAAAACATCCAAGAAGGCTAAGAGCAATAACAAAACAGTTAAAGCAAACAAGAACAATACCAAATCTGATGACCCGTGTTATCACTGTGGAGTGAAAGGTCGTTGGAAAAGGAACTGCAAGGCTTACCTCTCAAGCTTGAAGGGAAAGAAGTCTTCTGAAGCTTCATCTTCAGGTATACTTGTTATCGAGGTTAATATCTACTTGATCATTAGCTTCTTGGGTATTAGATACCGGATGTGGATCTCATATTTGTATAAATATGCAAGGACTAAAGAAAAGTACACCACTGCGGAAAAGAGAAGTTGGCTTGCGCTTGGGGAATGTAGCAAGAGTTGCTGCATTAGCTGTATGAACAAACTTCTTACCATTGCCTTCGGGCTTAGTATTAGAATTAGAAAATTGCTATTTTGTTCCCACCATGACTAAAAACATTATTTCTATTTCATGTTTGGACATGAATGGTTTTTCAATTAATGTTAAGAACAATCGTTGTTCCTTTTATCGAGATGAAATCTTTTATGGTTGTGATGTTTTACAAAATGGCATTTATATTCTTGATACCGAGTCGTCTATCATAAGTATAGAAAATAAAAGGCATAAGAATGATAATCTAAATAATACCTATCTTTGGCATTGCAGACTAGGTCATATAAATGAGAAACACATAACCAAATTACATAGAGATGGATACTTGGGGTCAAAAGATTTTAAATCGTTTGACAAATGTGAATGATTCCTATTAGGCAAGATGACCAAATTTCCTTTTACTGGAAAAGGAGAAAGGGCTACATATTTATTGGTGCTAATACATACTGATGTATGTGGACCCATGTCAATCATTGCTAGAGGTAGTTTCTCTTACTTCATCACATTTACTGATGATCATTCTAGATATGGTTGTGTATATTTGATGAAATTCAAGCTTGAAGTAGAGAAACAAATAGGTAAAAGTATTCTCACACTGAGATTAGATCGAGGTGGAGAATATTTAAAAGGAGAATTTTTAGATTATATGAAAGAGAATGGAATTCTCTGGCAACGGACTTCACCACACACACTGCAACATAATGGTGTATCTAAACAAAGAAATCGCACTTTATTAGATATGGTGTGATCAATGATGAGCCATGTAAAACTCCCTAAATTGTTTTAGGGTCATGCACTAATTGTTGCGTGCTACACACTAAATCGTGTCACATCTAAATCAGTTGACAAAACTCCATATGAGTTATGGAAAGGTAGGAGGCCCAACTTATCTCATATGAAAGTTTGGGGCTGTGATGCTTATGTGAAGCGTACTGAATCGAATAAGCTTGAGACTAAATTCGATAAATGTGTATTTTTGGGATATCCAAAAGAAATTATTGGATATCAATTATATAATCCCGTAGAGAAGAAGGTGTTCATCTCAAGACATGCCATATTCCTAGAGAAAGAGTTCAGTCTAGGAAATGGTAGTGGGAGCAAATTAGAACTTGAAGAAGTTCATGAATCCACAGATACTGTTGACTAATTTGATGAACCTGAGTCTGATCCCATACCTGCTGAGGGATAAACTCTTGATCGGGACATAGAAACTCCTGAGGACACTCTAGCTCACCGTAAGTCAAGTAGGACCATTCGACCTCCTAAAAGGTACTAATTCACGATTATTAATCAAGTATTATTAATCGAGGATGATGAACTTACTAATTACATAGAAGCAAAGTGTTGACTTAAAGAGATGACAGGAAATCATGGAATCCGAAATGAACTCGATGTATGAAAACAAGGTATGGACCTTGGTTGACCCTCCTGATGGGACAAAACCCATATGTTGTAAATGGGTTTACAAGAAAAAGGTCGACGTAGATGGAAACATCCATATATATAAAGTAAGGCTAGTAGCAAAAGGCTATAAACAAAGGCAATGTGTTGACTTTAATGAAACCTTTTCTCATGTAACCATGCTGAAGTCAATCCAGATTTTGCTTGCAATAACTGCATATCACGATTATGAAATATGGCAAATAGATGTCAAAAATGCTTTCCTTAATAGGAACTTGCAAAAGAAATGTATATGACACAATCCAAAGGTTTTGAATCCAAAGAAGCCAACAAGGTATGCAAACTTGATCGATCCATTTATGGATTAAAGTAAGCCTCTAGGAGCTGGAATCTTTGCTTTGATGAAACAATCAAAAGATTAGATTTTATCAAGAATGAAGATTAACCGTATGTTTACAAGAAGACAAGTGGGAGCGCTGTCGTATTTCTGATTTTATATGTAAATGACATATTATTATTATTATTATTATTAGGAAACGACATCCCAATGCTTCAATCGGTAAAATTGTGGTTGTCAAAGAATTTCTCCATGAAAGACATGGGAGAAGCAGCTTATATCTTAGGAATTAAGATCTATAGAGATAGATTTAAAAGATTGTTTGGCTTATCCCAATCTTCGTACATAGATAAAATCTTGAGAAGATTTAATATCTAAGAATCCAAAGGAGGATTGTGTCCCATGTTACATGGGATTCATCTCTCAAAATATATGTGTCCTAAAACACATGATAAGAGGAATCACATGGATAAGATTCCTTTTGAGGACAATCATAATTTGGTGATGTTGGATGTTGCTCTACACAGGGTCGCTAATACGGCATCATTCGAATATGTCAAGAATCATATGAAGGTTGTGAATGATCAACAGAGGATTCGTCACTCTTAGATAGTAAGATATTATGATCTATATTTTATCCAGTTAAGTTAATAATGAAATCCTTGACTTAACAGTGGGATAAAAGATATGATCGATAATTGAAATTGACACATATCCATATCTCGTAATTGATAGGATCATATTGACGAAATAATTATAGTTTCAGGGTAAACGAATAAGTTTGGTTTTGCCATACCACATGATATTTTCCGTCACATGTATTACCCGACACATTACTAGATGTCAATTTGGGACTACGAATGTGAATTAGTAATAAATAAAAAGGGGTGTTTTAATTTATCGATTTTAATTAGATCAAAATAATAATTCAAGTCGTTAGTTATTGTGATTGGGAATCTAATGGGCCACACACAAAAGAGAACTAGAAGAATGAGATTTACCAATTAATAATTGGGTTGCTTATTAATAGGTACGAATTAATTAATTTGAGTAATTAATTCATGGACCAGATTTAATTAATTTGATTAATTGAATATTGGATCGAGTTAAGTTTAAGAGACGAGTCAAGCCTGCTTGGACTTATATTAATAAGCTGTTAGGGTTTGAAAATTGTAGAGATAATTCATTATTCTTGCTAGCACAAGAAAAGAAAACTCTAGTCATCATTCTTGTTCTTTGTGTGGATCATTGTTTGAAGCTGGACAATTGGACAGCTTGGATTGCAGATCGTGATCATTCGAGTTTAAGAAAAGCAAAGAAGTTTGTGGAATTCATCAAATGTATTATTTTAAACACAGTTTCTATCTAAACACAAAGCAAATCCTTGGTGGGAATTGAAAATTGATTTATTTTCCATTGGGTATGATTAAGTAAATTCCCAACAAAAATACATTTGATCACTCTATTATCAACTTAAGGTAAAAGATCGACGTAAAACATTACACTCCATGGTGGCAAACACGACGTTAATGAAATTGCCACCTACATGAAATCGCCCTCCACAAATCGCCATAACTCTAAATAGTGTTTTCTTCTTTCATTTTAACCCCAAACTTCAACTCCCCAATCAAATCCACGACATGTAGAAAGCATCAGGTTTGTTGGGTAGGTCTATTTCAATAGCTTCATCATCCTTGTCTAGTGTCTAGAAGGCCATGTCAACATGTCCTAACTTTCGCAGAATGATCGCAGTACATTATGCACTGCCATTGTTGCAACCACGTCAACTGATTGTTCTCGAAAAGGGTAATGCGGCAATCGATCAAGAATTACAGAAAAGCAAGATTTAAATCACGTAACAAAGTAAAATTCGCAAAACGAGTGCACGTTAGAGTCACTCGTTTCTGCATTGATTTGATTGACAACGTATCATTTTTGTCTTCGAATGTCACTTGAATTTATATATATGTAGTCTTTTGGTAGATAATTTGATTCTACAAAATGGATGGAAGTTCTATCAGTGATGATTGGGAGTTAACTTCAACTTCAAATGAAGTTCGTACTCTAGTTTTGGTTGGACGAACAAGCAGTGGAAAAAAGTGCAGTTGGAAATAGCATTTTTCAAAAGAAGGCGTTCAAGTCTATGTCTTGATCTGCTGGTGTTACTGCTACAAACAACTGCGTTTCAATATGGCAAGATACTGAATGTTATCAACTGTTAGGCAATTTGTTGTCAAACGACCTCCCTGGGCGATGATGAAAGTCTCGGTTGTTTTTATCCAGTCGGCATTGGCCAATTGACTGAATATATATCGACACCACAATTTATGGAACTATCCACGTAACCCACATGGGCCATTCGAAGCAACCTAATTTAATTAGGGTTGCTCATGGCCCAACCCGAATTAGGACGGCTCTTACCGGTTAATAGCTCACCTTTGTGTTATTGGGCCTATGACCTAAAAGCCCATCAATTCACTATACATAGTAGCCTATGTCCAACAAGCCGTGAGAGAAAAAATTACAAGCCGTTCTTTGCCTTTTGTGAAGAGAATTGATTTTCAGACTTTGTGCTCTCTCTTTACCTTGCTTTGTGATCTTGGTAGAGAAATCTTTTCTTCTTCTCAAGTTAATCTGTGTGGTTAACATTCCTAGCTATCTATTCTTCTTCCTCCATAACTCTTTGTGGGTTAATTCTCGGTTTTGAGCAACCAAGGAAGGAGGTGAAGGTTTGTGGTGATTTCTTGGATTGTGGTGTTGATTTTGGAGACTGAGCCCGGTGATTCTTGGTGCAAAGTGTTGGTCTAGGATTTACATATGGTATCAGAGCTTTAGGAGTGATTTTCGGACCAAAAATCGACCAAGAACGGACCTGGAATCGCGTGAACAGTGCTGAAATTAATTCTGGACAGATTTCTTCAAGTAGTCCGGGTTTCTTCAAGCAGTTTGAGCACGTTCCTTTGAGTTTTTCAAGAAACCAACACCACTGGAGGCTTCTGCAGGTGGAGGCGAACCTCCCTGACCGGCACGTGAAATTCCGGCCGGCGCGTGTGGCGGCGCGTGAAGCCCACGCGCAGAGGGGAAAGGCGGCGCGTGGCGGCGCGTGGCGACGTTTTCAGGCCTCGACTTCTTCAGGCAGTTTGTTTGTCTTGATTTCCTGAACGTACTGATATTTTTGTTTAAGTGTTTCAGGTTACGCAGGAAAAGTTGGACGATTTTGCCCCGGTTGTTCGACTCGCCGAGGCCGCAAAACGCCATCGAATTACTTTAGACCATAAATTGTGGCTCTAAAGCAGTAATCTCGCAACTCTCGATAATTACGGATTCAGACAAGTCCGCGCTGGTAAATTGGCTGATCCTCTCGTTAATTTTCAGCACTAGCGCGTCATCGTGTGGGGTGACATTAGGTTTGGGGTTACCGTGAAGGGGTAACCATTGCTTGTGCTAGAAATTAGGAAGTAATTGCTCTCTTCGTTCGTTACGTAATTGGAATTTGCTCTTTTGATTAATTACAGCATTTTTTATCGATTTTCTGATATATTGTGAGTGAAATTATTTTTTGTTATTATCTCTCTGGTTGCTTTTGTTAAGTCTCTAAAATACCTAGACCTTACCCGTTTGAAAATTTCCTTGATCTAAGATCGTGAATCTTACGAAACCCTGGGAATCTAAAAACGGTGTATAGTTGTGAACCTAGGTCTGCTTTGTGTGGCTTAATTGTGATTTTGTGTTTCTTATTTGAAAATGACAACGCGCAATTTTGATTTGGGGACTTTTACTGGAAAAGGTGATTTTTCTATTTGGCAACAGAAAATGAGGGGTATTTTGGTTCAACAAAAAGTTTCAAAAGCCATTGATGGCAGTTTTCCCGCTGATTTTTCAAAAGAACAAAAAGAAGAGGCTGATGAGCTCGCTTACACCTCTATTATTTTACACTTGGATTTGTTTTAAGAAAAGTGGGTAAACTAAAAACCACTGAAGAACTTTGGAAAAAGTTGGAAGATCTGTATTTGCTAAAATCTACTCCCAACAAGCTTTACTTACTTGAGCGTTTTTTCAGTTTCAAAATGGATTCTTCAAAAGAATTGGATGACAATTTAGATGTGTTTAACAAACTTGTTCAAGATATTGTTAACTGTGGTGAGTCGATTAATACGAAACATACAAGGCTATCATTTTGCTAAATGCTATACCTGATACTTATCGTGAAGTCAAAAATGCTATTAAGTATGGTAGAGACACGTTGACACCCGAAATTGTCGTTGACTCCCTTAGAAGTAAGGAGATGGAGATGAGAGCTGAAAAACATGATAAGAAAAGCGGTGAGATTCACATGATGAGGGGTAGAACTCAGTTTAGGCAAAACAGTCATGATGGTTACCAAAGTAGTGGCGAGTCAAGTAGTAATGGACATAGAAAGAAGGGCAAGGGTAAACCTAGGTCCAAGTCTAGGACTAAGGAACGAAAATGCTATGGTTGTGGGAACACGGGGCATTTTATAAAGGATTGCTATAAAGAGAAAAACAAGAAAAAGGGGGGGATCGAGATGAGGTTAATGTGTTATCTTCTGTTTCTGATAATTGTGATGGTGAAGTCTATTTGGTTACAAGTCTGATGTTTCTCCTGCCGAATTGAACTTAACTGCCAATTCTCGTTTTCATGAGTGGATTCTTGATTCTGGTGCATCTTTTCACATGACATCACAAAAAGATTGGTTTGAAAATTTGCATGAATCAAATGATGGGCATGTTATGTTGTATGACAATTCAGCTTATTATGTCGTTGGCATTAGTGATATTTCTTTAAAATTTGATACAGGCTTTGTACATACTTTAAAAGATGTTATTTATATCCCTGAATTTTCTAGAAACTTAATTTCAGTAGGAAGACTAGAGAAAGCTAATTTAACCGGTAAAATTGGAAATTGAGTTTTGAAATTGATTAAGGGTGCACTTGTCTCTGTTAAGGGAATTAGGAAAAATGATATTTATATAACTACTAGGGAAGTGATGAGAGGTTTAAACTCATATATCTCTTCCACTAAGGCTGATCACACACAAAATGACACAATAGACTTGCACATGTGGGTATTAAGGGGATTAAGCTTCTTAATGATAAGGGTGCTTTTGGAAATGACTGTGTGTCTGATTTACCTTTTTGTGACCATTGTGTGCTTGGTAAACATCACAAAATTACTTTCTCCTCGAGTGTCCATAAAACTAAAGGCATGCTTGAATATGTGCATTCGGATCTGTGGGGTCCATCCAGTACGCCTACTCCAGGTGGGAATAGGTATTTCTTGTCAATTATTGATGACTACACTAGGAAAGTGTGGGTTTATTTTTTGAAGGATAAATCCGACACTTTCGATAAATTTAATAATTGGAAAAGACAAGTTGAAAATCAAACTGGTAAAAAGATCAAGTTTTTGAGAACTGATAATGGCCTAGAGTTTTGTAACACTGATTTTGATAATATGTGCAAGGAAAGTGGAATAACAAGACATAAAACGGTTCCTTACACTCCCCAATGTAATGGGGTAGCGGAAAGGATGAATAGAACTATACTTGATAAAGTGCGTTGCATGATGTTAAGTTCGGAGTCCCAAAGTCCTTTTGGGGCGATGTTATATCGCTTGTTATTTGATTAATTTGACTACATCTGCTGCATTGAATGTAATACTCCTTATGAAAAATGTTTTGGTAAACTAAGTGATTATTCAGTGTTTAGAACTTTTGGCTGTACCGCATTTTCTCATCAGAGTGAGGAAGAGCTTGAGCTGAGAGTTAGAAAATGTGTTTTTCTAGGTTACCCAGAAGGTGTCAAGGGGTATAGGTTGTGGGATAGGAGCCATAAGGGAGTTAAAATCATTGTGAGTAGAGATGTCACATTTAATGAGAGTGAAATGCCATGTATGAGAGCTGAATCTGAACCTGTGAGTGAGGAGATTCAAGGTGAAGAGAGTGGTCAGCTGGAGGTGGAGTTAGAAAAACCTAGCACATCTGTCACTGTTACACAGAGTGAGGTGGAGACTCAGGAACAACAACCTAATGTTGAGAACAGAGAGGAAGTAGTAGTAGAAGAACACCCTGAAGAAGAGAATCCTCTAGCAGACTATAACTTAGCTAGGGATAGAGAGAGGAGACAGACTAGAGCACCTGTGAGATTCGGTTATGAATCCGAGCTAGCTTTTGCTCATGCGAGTTATGAGGAGCTGGCTGATAGGGAACCAAAGACCTTTGAAGAGGCGATGAAGAGTGACCAATCTGAAGAGTGGTTCAAGGCAATGAAAGATGAGATGAGTTCTCTAGAGAAGAATCAAACTTGGGAGTTAGTACCAAAACCTAAGAATAAATCTACTGTTGACTGTAAGTGGGTTTTTAAGGTTAAGGAGGGTATTAGCACAACTGAACCCTTAAGGTTTAAGGCTAGATTAGTGGCCAAGGGATACACTCAGAAGGAGGGAGTTGATTACAATGAGATTTTTTCACCAGTTGTTAAGTACATTACTATTAGGGTCATGCTTGCATTGGTTGCACATTTTGACTGGGAACTTGAACAACTTGATGTAAAAACTGCTTTTTTACATGGTGAACTTGATGAGCAAATCTTTATGAATCAACCAAGAGGTTTTAAAGATAAATTAAAACCTGACTATGTGTGTTTTCTGAAAAAATCCTTATATGGCTTAAAACAATCGCCTAGACAGTGGTATAAACGTTTTGACTCTTTTGTACTATCTATAGGGTTTCATCGTAGTAAGTTTGATCATTCCTTTATTTCCAACATAATGATACTAGTAATGACTATGTGTTCCTATTGCTTTATGTGGATGATATGCTCTTAGTTGGTTCATCATCTAAATGGATAAGTGATATAAAAACAAGTTTGAATGGTGAATTTGACATGAAAGACCTAGGAAAAGCTAAAAGAATTCTAGGTATGGAAATTGAAAGAGATAGGTCAAATTCCATCTTGTTTTTACATCAATCATCGTATATTTCTAAAGTGCTAAAGAAATTTGGCATGCATGAGTGCAAATCTGTTACTTTACCTTTAGCTAGTCATTTCATTCTATCTAAAGATCAACTCCTTGTAATGAAAAGGAGGTAGAATACATGAGTAGAATTCCATATTCAAATGTGATTGGCTCTGTTATGTATTTGATGGTTTGCACTAGACAACGATTTAGCTTTTTGTGAGCACACTTAGTAGATATATGTCTAATCCTGGTCCTGAGCACTGGGAAGCCTCAAAATGGATGTTAAGGTATTTAAAGGGTACATGTAATGTAGGTCTAAAGTTTGGTGTTAATAAAGGGGGTGTTAAACTGAAAGGATTTGTTGATGTTGACTATGCTGGGGGTATGGATAATAGGAAATCAACTTCTTCTTATGTGTTTACTTTATCTAACTCTTGTGTTAGTTGGAAATCTCAGTTACAACACATAACTGCACTATCCATGATAGAATCTGAATACATTGCTACTACAGAAGCTATTAAAGAAGCTTTGTGGCTTAGGGGCCTTTTACATGAACTGTGTGTTCTAAATGATTATGTGGTAGTATATTCAGATAGTCAGTCTTCCATACATCTATGTAAGAATCCTGTTTTTCACGAACGCACCAAACACATTGATGTTAGACTACATTTCATTAGAGATATTGTGTCTCAAGAAGTTGTAAGACTTGAGAAAATACACACACAATATAACCCTTCAGACATGGGTACTAAGGTGTTACCGTTGGCGAAGTTTAGAAGTTGCAAAGATCTTCTAAACATCGGTGGAGGTAAATGATTTCCAATTTTATTGGTCTTACCTTCTTGGATTATTACTAATGCTTAGTAATTTCTTTCTTTGCAGGTCCTTTGACACCAAGGTGGAGGTTTGTTAGGCAATTTGTTGTCAAACGACCTCCCTGGGCGATGATGAAAGTCTCGGTTGTTTTTATCCAGTCGGCATTGGCCAATTGACTGAATATATATCGACACCACAATTTATGGAACTATCCACGTAACCCACATGGGCCATTCGAAGCAACCTAATTTAATTAGGGTTGCTCATGGCCCAACCCGAATTAGGACGGCTCTTACCGGTTAATAGCTCACCTTTGTGTTATTGGGCCTATGACCTAAAAGCCCATCAATTCACTATACATAGTAGCCTATGTCCAACAAGCCGTGAGAGAAAAAATTACAAGCCGTTCTTTGCCTTTTGTGAAGAGAATTGATTTTCAGACTTTGTGCTCTCTCTTTACCTTGCTTTGTGATCTTGGTAGAGACAACTGCGTTTCAATATCTCAAGTTAATCTGTGTGGTTAACATTCCTAGCTATCTATTCTTCTTCCTCCATAACTCTTTGTGGGTTAATTCTCGGTTTTGAGCAACCAAGGAAGGAGGTGAAGGTTTGTGGTGATTTCTTGGATTGTGGTGTTGATTTTGGAGACTGAGCCCGGTGATTCTTGGTGCAAAGTGTTGGTCTAGGATTTACATCAACACTACTGGTATTCATCTCGGATATCATAAACTACTAGTCATAATTATATGTAAATGACAAAGAAAAACCTTTTTTTATGGAACAAGCCTGGCCCCTTTCATCAAGACTTGAATATCACGTCCCAACAACGTTGATACTAACGGATTAACTCTAGCATGAAGAAGATCCAATGACGTTACTAGAATGAAATATGCTCTAATAAAATGAAAACTATTTCGGCACCAAAGTCGCTAAAATACTATTAGAATGCTTTAGATGAAAATTTTTATTAAAAAATCGAAGTTTTAGCAAATAACAAAATGAACAACTCTGGCATGAAGAACCTAGAATTTTACAAAAATGAAAAATGCAGTACAATGTTACAAGCCGCAAGAGCTGAACAAAATGCAGTACATTGACCAGACATGTTACAAATTGTAAACAATATCAATACCATGTCAATCTAAATTCTACGAGAAAGAAATGTCTACATCATTAGGAAAGGAATTATAATCAAATCGTAGAGCAGAAGCATTGTCCATATATGAGTTGTTGGGTTGCTCAAGTTCTGATCCAGTGCTATATGAATTATATTTAAATTGAAGAGGTTCGGGATTGGCAATATATGTGAATACATTGTCATGTTGCGCCTCAACAACTGATCCACAACCATAGACCTCAATTTCATTCCTCACATTTATCTTCTTTCCTTTCGTTTTTCCATTGTAATGAATTCTACATAAAACAATGTCATTCCCCATTTCCCCTGCATTGAAAGATGAAAACAGTTAGCCCATAAAAATCATAATATATTTATCAAATAAAATTGTTTGCTAAAGTCAGTACCTTCTCGTTTGATATGTCCTCTTTTGGAGGAACGAGACTCACGACTAGGACGTAATTGTGCATAATCCAATCAGTCTTGATTCCAAGTCCGTTCTTGTTTTTTTTTTCCTTCTGAACATAAACCAGAGTGTTTTTCCTTCCAATAACGGATCCATCAATATCATCAAATATTTCATTTATAGAACTGATATTTTTTCAATGCCCTTTTCCATCCTTGATACGGTGAATTCGGTTTCAAGAAACAAAAAAAAAAAAAACATAGTAAATCAATACTACTAATATCGGTATCCAACTTTAAATAACCTTAATTCTCTTCAAGAAATAAATGTATTAATGCCTGATCAATAATATGCACACAAGAAACCTATATATATACAAGAAAACTACAATTATTATTAATACCAATATCAAACTTTAAACAACATTAATTCTCTTCTAGAGCTAAACGTATGACTGCCTGTTCAATATTATACATACAAGAAAGCTGTATATCTACAAGAAAACTACAATAATCAAACTGAAGATAGTGCTATATATACGTGTTCACAGGATGTCATAGACTGTTTATTATATATTCATCAAGAAGACGAACTAAAGATACAAGAAAGTATACATACCTGATGGGAGTGGGAATGGATGACACTGGTAGACATTCATGTTGTCATGAATAATGCCAGGAAATATGTATGTGCCTTTCACTTTAGGGAGCAAATAATGCTTCAACAATTCATTATCGGAGGGTTTAAATCGATCACCCAGTCTCAAGTTTTTCTTCCAGTTCGTATCCATAGTTTCTGAAGTTGATGGAATATTTGTATATGAATTTTCTTCAACAGTTTGTGTAAGCGGTTGATTGTAAAAATTCGTACTAGAGTTGAATGAATAAAATGATTTGTATCAATGATTTCCGAAGTTGGAATTTCTATTTCCCGTTGGTGAAATTCTGTGTAGATAAATAGGGATGCATTTGTAATTTTATTTCCATATTTGAATTCCTATTTCTGTTGGTGAAAAATCCTTTTTTTTTAAAAAAAAAAAAAGTTGTGCAATAAGTTATTTTAATTAATGTTGATCACTAAACTAATACCTCTTATAGTGTTACACTAAATTTGTTAACCATACGTTTTTTCTCTTACAAGTTAGTTCATTAAACATATGATTTTATTTCAATTTAAGTACAACGTCTCATGAATTTTCGAAAATGATTACGTTCGTTTAACCACGAAATGTTTGATTAACCACACCCTAAATTAATTTAATGACTTAACCACACCACGCTACTGACTTAAAAATGGGCATTGACACTATTTAAAAATATAAGTTATCATCTTCCTCTTTAATCGCAGAATAAGTTTGTCGTTCAAAATATAATGGGATATGTATTTGGTGTTTATGTTAGCAAATACTTTATTTAAGGACTTGAGGTTTCATTTCTCTATTATTCAAGTAATTTTAAGCTGTTTTGGAGCAATTGGGATATATAGGTGCTGTTTCTAAAACTATTCCCAGATCGTGCTATTTCTGGTGATAATTTTCAGTACACAGATTCAATACTCTAGAATTTTAGTGCTGTTTTTGTCCAATGTTTGTTTTCTCAGATTTTACAAGTTTGAACGAAACTAAATGATAAATATTGAAGTTTAGGTATTGCATTAAATTATGTATAGGGTTGTATATGTATAAGGTAGTGATTTTAAGAAAGTATGAGTGATTAATGAATTTAATATATGTGGTAATTAATTGGTAAATAATTAAAGAGAATAAAAGTTTAAGAGAAATATAGATACAAGAATAAATATAGAAGATAAGGAATTACGTGATGGATTTGCATTAGTTTACTCATCAAGTTTTAATTTGAGTTATTATATCATTATTTTAGGTATTGGCGTGAAAATTTGAAAATGCTCGTCAATTTAACCAGATTGCTATTCATACATCTGTGAGTGGAAAATTTTATATATTTTCAGGTATTGATAAACTATTTATACTATTACGTTACGTAGTATTATGTGAATTATTTTAGCTACTATTATACATTTTATGCAATTATGTAAATTATTTGTCCAATTACATGATTATTGTGGAAATATTATTTCATTATGATATATGTGAAATTTCAAAGATTGTACATAGATTATTTGTGAATTAAAATTTGAGACATATATTTTATTGACCACTAATAGGGCATCATACATGCATAGCATGCTATTGTGTTGGTAGCAAGTGAGATTTCTTGGGTGATCACAAAGGTGAATAGAGGATGTGCCTTGGTGATCACGGGAGGATTGACCACTTGATCATACCGTTGGGATACTTCATGGGTGATCATAGGGGCTATCCGGGGATGTACCTCTAGTGGTCACAAGAGGATAGTCTACTCGACTGTGATTAAGGCACCTCAGGTGGGATACTTTTTGGGTGATCATAGAGGTAGTTAGGGGATGTACCTCTGATGGTCACAAGAGGATGGTCCACTCGATTTTGTCCGTTGATTATTGGTTACTGATGATGATATTGCCAAAGCTCTATTCGGTGCCTAGTATGTGTGTCAAGAGCCCAATAAAAATGAGAACTTGAAATGAAATATTTCGAGTTTACATTGATGATTTTATCATAAATGCGAGATGATATTTTCTAGTATTACAAGATTGATTCCTATCTTGATTATTATTATATGATGTTATATTATGACATGTTAAGTAATGTAAACTCGATTTTTTATAAATATTTATACGTGAGAAGTATAACTTATATATTTTCCCACTATTTTTCTTACAAGTAGCAATTGTTCTTTATAGCTGGAGGAGCTTGGTGATTTCAAAGTCATAGTCATGCGACATATTGAGTGATATGATTCATTTGATAAAGCACACAGTAATTATTTTGGGCCAATTGCATTATTTGTTCATAAGCATCTTATTTAGTAGGAATTCATAGTCAGTTGGTGATGGGTCTGGCATTTAGTCATCATCTATCATCGGCGCACATTACTTTTCAATTCCACTAGGGTTATCTGGGACGGGTTGTCTTAGAAAGTCTCATGTATGACATATTATACACCAAACTAGATATTTATTAAATTGATGGGATAGCAAGTTGATATCGATCAAACCATCGGAACATTTGGTAGCAGTCAAGCATATATTCAAATGTCTCGAGAAGGAAAATCCATATGCTTGTGTACTCAGCTTCAGAGTTGGATCAGCACACCAACTCCAATTTTCAATTGGACAGGCACTCTAGAAAGTTTACTTTAGGATCCGAGTTTACATTTCGTGGCGGATCTGTGATTTGGAGTTGTATCAAGCAATCATATGTTGTTGATTCCTCTATGGAGACAAAACATGTGGCAATTTGAAAAGCATTCAAAGAGGCTGTCTGGCTCATAAAGTTCCTTGAGGAGTTAGAGATGGTACCTGGATTAGCACATCCTATGGTATCATATTGTGTTAATAATGAGCAGAGGCTAAAGTAAAAGAACCAAGAATCCATCAAAGAGAAATCTTAGAAAGGAAACACCGTCTCTTAAAAGAAATAGTAAATTGGGTGGGGATGTAATAGTCTACATGATTGTTTCGAACAAAACCTCTTCGATCCATTTACTATGAGCTTACCAAGTACTTACTTTGAGGCTTATCTCTGATGGACGAGAATGTGAGACATGGCACACACACATTAGGACGAGTGGGAGATTGTTGGACTGGAGCAAGTAAAATGTTGATTAATTTAAAGCAAATCGTGGTAAAGAAACTAAACATAAGTGATTGTTCTACGGATTACCTAAATCTGTTACGAGATAAATTATTATTATTATTATTATTTGTGAACTTGATGTTCTATGATATATCAATAAGTGAGATCATTTAGTTATAATCATCATATCGGTATGCTATGAAGTAATAGAAGAAACAATAAACAAGTTTTCGCGTTGGGAATTTATCGCATTGCTTGATAGGTAAAGGAGACCACTTGGGAGTTTTCTTTAGAGATCAATTTAAATCTGAGCTCAGTATTCTGGAATGCCCGAATAATTGATTTCATGATTATATCACACACACAAAAAAAAAAAAATCTGTTTAAGAAAATACGAGCGGTAAGTGTGAAAATAATTAGAAGGATAAAATAGTCATTTTGATCTAATCTAATTATTTGAAGTTCGATGGATAATACATATAGATCATGAATCAAAATGGTATAAATTGTAGAGAATTAATTTATAATGTGATGCTTTTAATGGAATAAAGGAAAAGTAATAAATATACCGGGCAGACTTGAATTAGCTTGACCGGGTATAAGTATTGGAGCATAACTTAATTGCATCAATAATAATATTCACAAACTGCAAGTGCAAAAAGAACAAGATAAAAGTAGAAATTGAATCAAATTAGGAACAAGTTCTAGCCTAATATGCTTTTAATTAATCACACCACAAACATAAACCTAATTTCTTCTTCTTCTTCTTTTCTGTAACGAGTCTTGTGCCGTGATACCACACGTAAGAATTCATCAATTTGTTTAATAATTCTTTATGATTTTTTTTTTTTCAATTTATTATCAGTCATAATCAAAAATGCAATTCCTTACTGGAACAGCATGGAGAACATATACTCCAATGTGTTAATCATTCTTTATGATTTATTTTTCCAATTCGTTCTCTCTTATAATCCCAATTCTTTATATTGACTATAGGCATTGTCAATATAAACCATAATTTATATTGGCTATGATTATGGGGGGACACAAACTTTTTATGTTGGGGGGTACAATCTAACTTTCAAAAAGTGATGAAAAAAATTAAAGTAGGAGATATTTTGTTACAATTGTTCTCTACGTGTTCTCACATTTTGATAACGTTCTATAATTAAAGTGAGAAATAGAGAAAAATTTAATATAGTTTCATAATTCAAATCAACAAAGAAATTGAGTATACAATCTTGATCATCAAGAGCTACACAAATTTTGATAGAATCCCAGCCACAAATTTATATGTACATTTCTTAAATGTAAATTGGAGTGGAATTGCAAAGGAAATTACAAAGCTTGGTTGAGCATTTGAGAGGCTCGACTCGCTCCCCAATACATTCCCTATTATCAAATGTCGCCGCAGTATTATACGCATATTAATTGAATTCAACTGGAATGAAATTGCAAATGAAACTTAAAGGAAATTACAAATTTTCGTCAAGCATTAGAGAGGCCTGACTCGGTTTGAAATTGAGAGAACATTGGTTTGAAATGAAGATTCATTTTCCTTTAAAAAAAAAAAAAAACTTCAAATTTTTTTTTGTCCCCCAGGTCCGCCCATGGCTATGGAGAAACTATGGTTTAATTATTCCTCCAAATTAACTATTTTAAGGTGAATCAAGTTTATTGACAAAGAGATACGGACTCCTTTCTTTGAAATCAAGTTTTCTTCTTCTTCTTTGAAAAAATAATTTTTTTTAAAAAAAATAGTATGTATGGGAAGAAAAAAAAAAAGAGATACGGACTCCTTTCTTCAAAATAATTTTTCTAAAACTTCATTTCTCCTCAAACTTCAACCACACATTCTTCAAATATAATAATTTTATATGTATATTCAAAACATTTTTGTACTTTCAATAGCACATTCTTCAGAAAAATGACTTATAAAACTCATTTTCTCCAAAAGTGGTTCTCAAACAAAGGGCATAAAATTTTAGATTGTAATCGTTGATACATCTTTTGATATTCATTGCTCAAGGATGCCCAAAGTTGTTGTACTCGTTTTATAATCAATATATATTCACATTGCTCTGACTTTGATTGGCTAATTACAAGCAGAATGTAATCACAATGGGATAATTTTTATTTTATTTTTCTTTGATTGACTTTGATTGACTATTTTTCTTCCTTCTTTTAATAATATGTGTAACTTATAAGGGTGTCAACGAGTCACGAGCAGAAACTTTTTGTTTGAGCTCAGCTCGAGTAAAAATATTTCGAACTTTTCTTGGCCCAAACTAAGCCAGCAAAAGCTCGGCAAAAAAATTTAGGCTGGACCCGAGCTTTCGGCTCGGGCCTTAGCAAGTCGAGCCGAACTGGCTCAATTTTTTTTTAAAATTCGTGACAAATCTAATTTTTTTTAAAGAATTTAAAATTTGTGCAATTTATACATATTATAGATAACTAAATATTAATATATAAAAAAATTACATCTAAAATTAAAAGAAAATTTTTTAAAATTTTAAAAAGAAAAAATAGCAGACAAGTTTTTTATTTTTTATTTTTAGGTTAACGAGCCTGCCTGTCGGGCCACACGTGTCGGTCCCGCTCGAGCCAACCCTCCAAAATGGGGCTCGGCCCCATCGAGCCACGAACCAGCCCAAGCCCGAACCAGTGAGCAATTTTGCCATGTATAATAACATAGCACGATCCCCTAAAAATTAAAACAAATTTAAATGACACGTTTTTTGTCCACAAATAAAAATTGGTGGGTAACCCAATTATCTAATTCATCAAAACTTGGGTGACATATAGTGGTGTTAATTGACCGAACAGAGCTAGCTCGACCTTATTAGCCACAAGCTCCACTTGTGGCTCGTGTGAGACGAGCCAAGCAGAGCCTATCAAAGGCTAAGCTCGGCTTGGCCCTTGAGCTCACGAGCTCAAGCTTTTTTTTTTTTTATGTTAACGATATTTGATCACCTTTTTTCAGGAATCGCGAGCTCGTGAATTTTAGATTCATGAATACTGCCCACGAGCTGCTCACAAGCTCGGCTTAGGCTCGTCCCAACATGAACTTGAGCCGTCTATGAGTTGAATTTCGACAAGTCGAGCTGACGAGCTACTCGACCTTTTTGCTACATTTAGTGACGTAAGCTCTAATTTTCCCCAACATATTTTTAGTAAGAAAAATGTTCCATCACGTGTACCACACGAGTTCATTACAGCTAGAAATTAAAATTGAAACCCCCCCAATTCTCTACTACACTTGGTACATTATAATCTCTCCCTCTCTCGATCCAGATTCTCTAAAAGTGCTAGGGTTTGTTTGGTGTTCCATATTTTTTGGGGAAAAAAAAAGTAAAGCATTTGTGCAATTTGCCGATATGAAACTCACCGTGAAAACCCTCAAAGGAAGCCATTTCCAGATTAGGGTTCAGCCCAATGACACCGTTAGTTACCTCTTTTTCTCTCTTATGTCTTTGTATACATATCTCTCTCTGTGTGTGTGTGTGTGTGTGTGTGTGTGTTGTGTTTTGTTTAACTGTCTGAATGTAAAAGATTTGATTTTTTACTGTTATGTAAATCAGTTGCGATTTTTTTAAAAATAAATTTTGTATGCATTTGGGTCATAATATTTTAGATAAACTAATGTTCAGTGTCTGAATTTTGAATTTTGGTTTTGTAATTTCTTTGAATTTTGTAAGATTTTGTGCTGGGGCTATTGCTTCGATTCATGGGTAAGAATTTAATTTGACAGTGGTCTGACGGCGCCATTAAAGAAAAAATTAAGTCGATTACCTTTGATACTCATCCTAGTTTTTCTGTGTGTCCTCGTTTCTTGTAAAAGAAACAACTTTATAGCAACAAATTGAATTGAGTTCTCTTGTTTGTTATGTACGCGGGACTAGTACATTTATTGGAAATTTCCTTAGTGTGTTACTATATATTTGCTTTTAACTTTCACGTAGTTTAGTTTCTGTTTCAGTGAAGCAGACGTAATTAGAAAATATATTGACCAGTTTCTTATGTCTGTTGCAATTTTGCAAGTTCCTTATTCCCTCGGGCGAGAGTTTAGAATAAAGTTGCTAAGAATGATATATGAACCTCAGCATTTAGGGCGTGTTCGGTAGAGATTAAAATTGGATTAAAATTGAAAAACTAATCGTTATTGTTGACTTTTATTAGACGAGTGGGACCCAATAATGGTCATATTTTCAATTTTAATTGGATTTTAAACTGTACCAAACAGGCCCTTAGGGACTTGGAGTTGAGACAGACACATTTAGCCCATGTTTTGCCCTCATTTTCTAAACTTCATTTTTCTTTGTAACTTATTTTCAACGGAACATTTCATGAGACCCACAACTTTCAACTAGACGTTTAATCAACTTTTATCAAAATTTAATTTTTATATAAACCAAACAAGGGCTTAGAATAATCCAGAATTTGCGTAAAAGATTCGATTATAATGGCCAGTGCTTTATCAGAAGCAATAAATCGATCTTTAGAGGCCTTCATAAATGTTATTCCCTTGAGCAATGATGTGATCCTTGATGCTTTTGCTGACACTAGGTTTTATGAGCAGCATTTATAAACAATTATGTCGCTCCTACGGCTCATATTATACTCTCTCTTTCATGCCCTTGAATTTGTGGGGACGGGTAGCTTGTCCATACGAAATGCAAAATCAAATTTATTAGCTTGTTAATTTTCGGAAATAATGAGCTTTAACTGACTTTTTCTAATGCCCTTTTTGTCGATAAAACAGCACAATGTATGCCCTTATTTATTGGCTAGACTAGGGACCAGATCTTTATAATTTCCATAACTTCCTCCTCCTATCAAGGAAGCAGTACAATCTAATATTGGCTTATCAAATAGTTAAATTAGAAGAGTGCATACATCATTTTTATCCTTAGAAGTTAAAGTTTATTGTTCATTAATATTTAATTGAACAAAAATAGATGCAAGTGCACCAAATTAAGCTAGCCATGCATAACATTCTTATGATACGAAGTTATTTAACCTCATGAATTATAATCTAAAGAATCTGAGCAATGTAGCTGTAATTTAGGAGACCACTATAGTCTACTTTTTCCAGAAGCAGGATTTTGAATTAAGCCCCTGTTTGGTACACATTAAAATTTTTATTTTCATTCTTCTACTCATTTTCAACTACACATTCTTCAATAAAATAATATTTTCCATCACATCAATAACTTTTTCTTCTTTTTCAACCACACATTCTCCATCAATCTACTATTCCAGAATACATTCTTCCAAAATAATGTGGCTCAAACACACCGTAAAAATATATATATCGTTAAATTTTTGATTTTTGTGAATAAAGATTTGGATTTGTAGATGTAATTATAATTTTGTAAAATTGCATGACTTCCTAGATTATTTGAACGCGTTTTGTTACATCTGTGTGTTGATTGATTTGTGATTTGGATTTTTATTGTACTAGATTATGGCAGTCAAGAAGAATATTGAGGATGTACAAGGCAAAGACAATTATCCGTGTGGTCAGCAATTGTTGATCCATAATGGGAAAGTACTAAAAGATGAAAGTACGTTGGCCGAAAACAAAGTCTCTGAAGATGGGTTTCTAGTGGTAATGCTAAGCAAGGTACGAGCCTGATCATCCCTTTGAATCTTAGATTTTATTGCACTGTGCATTTTCATAGTTCAAAGTTTTGTGTTATTGTTTGATATTTGATCCTGGCAATTTTTATTTTATTTTTATTGCCTGATATCACTTTCTCATGGTAGTTTTGGAATGTAGAACCTTGGAATTTTGTTGTAGTGTCTCTATTTAACTATTTCTTTCTTTTGTTTATTTGTTATCCCTACAGGGCAAAAATTTGGGGTCTGGTGGTTCCACATCGTCCCAGGTATTGTTTAGAAATGCACCATTTCTTGTCTTTCAAGGCCTATTCATATTCATTTAATTTTATCTGTATGATGAGAAATTTTCTTATGCCTAATCTTTATTAGCAGCCTGTATCTACTGCTGTGCCAACTTCTAATCCTATATCTGCACCTGAAGCTTTGCCACCAGCATTGTGAGTTGTAAATTAAGATTAGTCATAGTGTTTATGTTGCTTAAATTGTTAAGTCACATTAGATAATGCAAATACTGTTTTATAGGGCCCCTAAGAGTGTTGCATCTGCTTCCGATGCTGCTATTGCAATGTATGTTTATAAAATATATGTAATTTTAACATTCTGATTATTGGTCTGTATTCTTACATATCTATTAATCAAAGTGCTGTACTAAGAGTTTTCTAAAGCATTCGATAAAAACATTATTTATCGTGGCAGTGACCCATCTGATACTTATTCTGAGGCTAACGTAGTTGCCAATAATAATCTTGAACAAACGATTCAACAAATAATGGATATGGGTGGTGGTAGTTGGGACAAAGAGACAGTCAGACGTGCACTGCGAGCTGCCTATAACAATCCTGAGCGAGCAGTGGATTATTTGTATTCTGTATGCTCTGATTCACTTTCCTATTCTGCACTTCATCTTAGAGGTTAGCCATGGGCTCTGATTTATTTGTTTTTTTGTCTTTAATCAGGGGATCCCAGAAAGTGCGGAAGTTGCGCTGCCAGTGGCTCAGACTGCATTGGATTCTGTTGCTGCAACAGGTGCAGCCCCTGCTGCACCTGTTTCAGCAGGACCAAATTCATCTCCATTGAATTTGTTTCCTCAGGTTTGTCATGATGTTATGGTTGCTTGTATAACATGTATTTCATCTTTTCCATGTGTCATATTTTCTGTGGTTAAAACTTTCCAGGAGGCCCTTTCTGGTACCGATGCTGCTGGTCTTGGATCTCTTGATTTCCTAAGAAACAACCAACAGGTGGGATTCTGATTATGTTTTGTATATCATTTCGATCAACTAAAATCATTCCCTCAGATCTTGTGTCAAAGCTTTGCATTTGACTGAAATTCTTGCCACCATGTGTTATCGGTTCTTTCCTTAATTTCAATTCAATTATCTTATTTTTGTCTTCTCTTGTGTATTCAAATATTATCTTAATTAATTTCTATAGGTCCTTGTAATCATTGGGTGTTGGGAAGTTTTTCTAATCAAGTTTCTTATTTGGCTTCAGTTCCAGGCGCTGCGATCAATGGTTCAAGCAAATCCACAAATTTTACAGGTTATTCAATATTATTCTGCCTTTTTGGGTACATTTCATTAATCATTTATTCTAAAGCTATAATCTGGTTCTTCTCCTACAGCCCATGCTTCAGGAGCTTGGAAAGCAAAATCCTCAACTTTTGAGACTAATACAAGAGCACCATCAAGAATTCCTTCAATTGATTAATGAACCTGTCGATGGTTCTGAAGAGTGAGTGTTTATACTTGTAGAAAATCTAATATGATACAATGCAAATATGCTGCATATTGTTTAAAGCTTGCTTTTTACAATCATTTAATATTTCTCAGCAAGTTTGCACCATGTTGTCTTTGACTCTTTCTAGATATCTTTTTTTGCCATTGGCTTTGAACACTTGCTCTACAATATAGTTATTTTTGTAATAGAATATTGTCTTGGAGTTTAGAGGTAGTTAACTCTTTTTAGAGCTATCTTCAAGGTACACCTCATCTTATGCATGATAAATAGTATCTTTAAATTTAGAGAGTAAATCTTTTTATGCACTCCAACAAACTTTCTATTTTTACTATTTTGTTTTTTTCCAGTGAACATTTAATAATTTCTCCTCATATCTTATTTAACATAATTTTTTTACATATTAATGGCCAATCAATTCAAATGTAATTTTAATAATTTAAATTGTACAGTATTGAAATTTATAATGTATTAAATACAATCATTAAACATTAAGAATAGAGAGTGAGTTTAATTTAGAGAGCCAAATCCACTCCCTATTTTAAAAAGTTAAAATAGAGTCTCTTGGAGCTCATTTTTAAACATTGACTTTCAAAAATAGAAAGCATTTTGTGTTTAGAGAATGTTCTTACAGGCATGTTACTCTATATCTTGTTCGTGTATCCAATTACTAGTACAAGTTAAGTGTGCAACTAGGTGTGTTTCTTCTGGACCTCATTTGACCAGATCATGGGTTGTTTGGTACAGGGATATGTTTGACGAGCCTGAACAAGACATGCCACATGCTGTTAGTGTCACACCAGCAGAGCAGGAAGCCATCGAGCGAGTATGAGAAAAAAAAAAAAAACCTCGCCTTTACTTCTCTCACTTTTTTGTGCCTATTCTAATGGTTTCTTCAATATTTTCAGATGGAGGCTATGGGTTTCGATAGAGCACTTGTTATCGAGGCCTTTTTAGCTTGTGACCGCAATGAAGAATTGGCAGTGAACTATCTGTTGGAGAATGCTGGAGATTTTGAGGATTGAGTGACAGAAAAACCTTAAATTATATTCTTTATTTCGCACAGGACTAGGGTTTTTATAAAAGCTGTTTTGCTTCAACTGTGGATCACATTGATCCCTTTCAAGGATGATCAACTTTCGTTTGACTGTTAACCACCAGAAAATATTTGATAAAAAAGGTGTGGAAAAGTGTGAAGATTTTTGTGAGAACTTTTGAAAGATTAGTTTATTGATCTCCCTGCTGTAGTGCTTTGTTTTTATTTTGTATCGAGGAACGGTGCTGTTTGGTACAAGTTGTGAATTAATGTTTTGTTCAAGGAAGAAATGTTTTATTATGACTGGTTCTTGTGCAGTATTCTAAAAAGCTCGCTTAGGCCCGTTTAGGCTTGAAACTCTGATAAAATACCTTGCTTTAGCCTATGCATTTTTTTTTCCATTCTTAAACACTTGAATTTTTTTCCTTGTCATCTTTCATATTCTTTAGATGTGCTTTATTAGTTTTTTTTTTTATAAGTCTTTTATTTCACTTTATTTTATTAATTTCTTTTTATTTTTTTAAAAAAAATTATTTGACTTTAATTTCAACTTCTTAAAAGATTTTATCAGTACAAAAGTTTAAAATGACTTTATCTAAATAGTTAAATAAGATTTAAGTTATGAAGTTATCTTGATTATGATCTTGATATTCATTATTTTGTTGTAAACTATTAAAGCACGTATGAAGGTCCTATAAATTTATTAAGTATGATTTGTTTAGTTGAAAATTACAACTATGAAAATTTGAACTTTTGCATTTCGAAATTAATTGTAGGAATTATTAAGTAAATATAATATTTTATTTTAAGGCACCGTTTGATAACCATTATTCTAGAAAAAAATGCATTCTTTGTGTCAAATCACACCTTTTTTGTGGTTAAAAATGAAGGAAAAGTTATTGATGTGATGGAAAATATTATTTTATTGATGAATGTGTTGTTGAAAATTAGTAGAAGAATGAGAATGAAAAAAAGAATGGATACCAAACAGTGGCTAAATATTTGATATGCATTATTTTAAATATTAAAATTTTAAAATGATTTAAAATTTAAAATAATATTATAAATAAGAAAATGTTTTTCTGTTTTTTTTATTTTACTTCTAATTCTCGCCTAGGCTCAATTGAGCTCATAAAATTTAAAGTTTCATCTTAGCGTTTAGCTACGTTTTATACTTTCTAGAACACTAGTACAGTGAATTGCCTATATGATGATTTCTTCATGATTTCTTTTTGGAGTGAAAATGAACAAAATACTCCAATACCTGTCCATTGGGAAGTCGGGGGGCGGGGCATCCCAAATTTTGTTTTTCATGTTTCCTATGCATATTAATTATTTATGCCTTGTATGGGAGGGATTAAAAGAGGATTAAAATTGAAAATATAGCCGTTATTGTTGATTTTTATTAGAGGAGTGGGACCCAATAACGGCCATATTTTCAATTTTAATTGGCTTTTAATCCCTCCCGAACGGGGCCTTAATTTTTATGTTTTTATTTAAATTCTAAAAAATAAATTAGTAAATGGAGTGGTAATTGAGAAAAAAATATATTATCGTGCTGCTACCAGAAAAATTCTAGTGGGATGGCCGCTCCGACCCATTAGAAGTGGGGGAAGCCTATTCAGTCATGGCAGATTGATCGTTGTCCTTCACCACTTGGACGTTGTCCTTTACGGAAACATGTTCGTCCATCACACTTTCAAATGATAGCTTTCATGTAGATGTCATGGATTCCATCACTTCCATGCAAAGATCATATTGATCACCTTGCTGTTGCAATGGGAAAATAAGTAGAGAGCAACAAATATTCTACTCTCGGTACGATTGTACGAGTGGAGGTGCTGAAGAGTTGTTGCTGGCATGAGGATTAAGTATCCCAAACCTAAAGGTTTTGAAAGGATTCAGAACTTAGTCCTCGGATCAAATTAATCCCGACCATTCATTTGGGTTGAATTTGTCTACAAATAGCATAGAGTGCAACTTCTCTCTCTTAAAAGATAAGGCAATTCTTCAAACTCGTGTTTATTCTCGTTCTTCTATTTTTTGTCCATATTTCCTCAAGTTCAAGTGCGGTAAATTTAACCTCAAAGTTAAATTCGAGGGTTTTAAAAAATTGAATTAACGTGTTTTTGTAAGAGGTGTGAATTTCAAAATGTTAAGATCGTGTGGTGCTAAACATAAATTTCTTGGCACAAGATGGTTGCCGGGACAGTGATTAGATTAGAATTTTATTTTTGGTAAAATTACATCTAAGGTCACTGAACTTTGAGAAAAATTTCAATTAGGTTGCTAGAAGTTTAACTTCTCACAATTGGGTCTCTGAACTTTTAGCGAAATTTTATTAAATTTTAATTTATCTCAATTGGGTCATTTAATTTTAATTTTAATTTAATGTCAGTTAGTCTAAAATTTCATCAATGACGATCTTTCAAAATGTTGAGAGTTGTTTATTGAAAGTTGTATTACAATGAATATACGTAATCACTTTGTTACATGTCAATTTACCACAATTACACAACATAACATATGAAAAATGTCAAAAAATTTAGAGCAACGATCACATCTACCATTTTGTTTATAAAGTACCACGTAGCAATTAGATGGATCTAAGTTATGTCTGCCAAGGGAGTGGCAAAAAGTGACATAACGTGTCCAATTTAGCGATCCAAATGAAATTTTGCTGAAAGTTTCAATTTATCAATCTATTTTTGTATTTCACTGACTCCTATATTATTCTGGATTGCAAACGCACGAATTGGAGATAAATTGCTCATTTGAAATCAAAAAATCTAAAATCCAAAAATGGAATTTTTTAACTTGATCTTCAAATCCTAAACATTGTTTCTCATAGTTCAAATGCATACACACAAGTCCCATTATCTTTCAATCTACAGCAGCAAAAAGGTAATTAGGTAGACACAAGCTTTTATAAAATCAACTTAACACAAACCAGCTTGAATTCATTTAGAAATTGGATACAATAAGCATACATTGATACATCTTTCGTTTGCAGTCACGGCCAACAGAAAAGTAGTACAACCAATTTATACATCAGAATACGTTGAGTTTAGAACTGAAACATGGAAACACTAACAGAAATCCACTCGTATTAATCACCTGGTATGATTAGAACTCCCTGTCGGGGAAGATAATTGGTGCAACCAGAGACCAGAGAAACAAAGCAGCAGTTGCCCACCCAGTTACTATTCGAACCCAAACAGATGGCCACCCAACATCCACTAACTTCCCGCTCTCCCCAACTGAAGTTGACCAACCTGTAAGGAGCATTGCGGAATACATACTAGCTAAGGAGAAGATCAAGTGGAAGAAGGAATATGAATATGTAACTGGTTTTGACTTTTCTTTCTCATCGTGCTCCTGCTCGGCCGCTGCCTTGTCCAGTGGTAACAAAGGCCTCCCAGCTCCTTGAGAAAAAGAAACTATTAAGTCAAATAGGATTTAGCAAGAAATGTTGATTGTGTAGAAACGAATTAGAATTCGAAGCATCAAATTTGCAAGCCTGTACTTCAAACCTTCTTGCAGTAAAAAAAGACCAAATTAAGGCCCTTTGTAACCCATTTTCTAGAACTAATTTTTCCTTGAACTCATTTGCAACCGTACATTTTCCCAATAAATAATTTTGCACGTGGACCCATAACTTTTATGTACTTTTTAACTAATAATTCTCTAAAAATATTACTTTTCACAAAATCTATACTCATAAATCTCTAACAAACAGGGCAAGTTAAAATGTCAAGACAGACAAACGAATTTCTTCATTTAAGAACAAGAAACATCTATCACGGATATGATTTAAGCACTTCGCTCTATGGATGTTAAATTCAAAAACAAGAAGATTTGTGTAGCGTGAAAAACTCACCTGCTCGGGGTGAACTTGGAGGGGAAAGTAGAGTTGTAGAAGATCCAGCACGGACAGCAGAGTAAACAACAGAAAGCACAGTTGTAAGGAGCCCAATTGACAGAGTGCCTGTGGAAACTGCTTTCGAATGCTTGTGAAGACCATTGCATTCGTAATCCCTAGGTTCACTGGCGAGTCCACTATAGCAAAGGTACATGCAATACAAAGATATAACCGAAGCTGGTAAAATGCTTCCACCAACCTGCGTCAGGACAACGTAAATTATGAATGCTACAATCAGCATACATCTTGTTACACAAAAGAGAGTGTTGACTATGTCTACAAGAAGCTTCATGCATCATTAATTTGATGAGATCAATATAACGAACATTACAAAGACACAAAAAATTAGATAACTAACACAAAGCAATATCCAAACATGAAACTGATGAATTAATATCAGAGACGTAAAAACACCAAGTTTTGAAAAGTCGAATCTTCAAATTTTTCTAGCTTTGTGGCTATGAATAAAAAACACATTCCAAGTACACTGGAGAATTTGTCCATCAGCTTTAGCTATCACACTAAGGAGATGCAGGCCAAAGGTATCAGCCAAAAAAAAGAAGAAGCAATTTACTCAAGTATTATAGAATGCTGAGTTTTTAAATTGTGAATGAAAGCATTTATCAAAGTATTTTCATGTCCACATCCCAAGTTCCTAAGGATCCAAATTGATAAAAAGATGCAAAGATCATGGTCTCAAAGAGTATTGGTGAAGCAACCTAGAATTAAGGAACAGGTGAAAGCTAATCTGATGTAAAAGTGAATCCACATACAAACAATTGCAGTAAATTCATTTTCGCTGAAATCTAAGGACCTCTATCAAATTTTATAAATTATGGCTTCAGCTTTTTACCAGTTTACTCAAAGTGATCGTTAAATGGCAGCAGTCTGAAAACTATCCATGTACAACTACCCTTCTCTAACACAAAAGAGAGCTTATCTTCTACAATTTTCATATTAAATTTGCTCTTAAGGCATCAATGAGACAACAACCTGCAAAATGAAGCAACTAATGTCGTTTGGCCACAGGAGGACAAAATGTTCTAATGAAGTAATGAAATGTCATTTTCCCTCACAAGGTTTCTGATACTTTGTAACAATGTTCATATAGTGCTTGAATACCAGAGAATCTAGTGCACCTATACAATGAAACACATAATGCATAGATAATGGTGCACATCTGCACACCTGTACTCGGAACTGAAAGTAACCAACATATACAATAAAGATAAGACTCAAAGTCTTCACTTATAATATAAGTCGTGTGTATGACATACCAAAAAACATAAATAAACTACGAAACAATCAGACACTCAACCTTTACTGCATGCATGACAAAAAACTAAAGCTACAAAACTCATTCATTTACATCACTATCCATAATTCACATTGTCTAAAATTTTACGCTATTAGAGAAGAATGTTGATTATAAGGGTTGATTGCCTGTGGCAGGTAGCACTATGCGGATAGAATTGCAATTTAATTATCTTCATGAATTATACTTTTTAAGGTAAGAACAGCATTATAAACAAGAAAGACGTTATAAATTTGACAAAGACAAACAGAGAAGATGTCCATTAATTTATTAACAGATAGTGGAAGATAAGAAACTCACTGATGGGTGCAGCGTTACAATAGCAAACAAAACCACCGATATCAAGGTTATCACTATGAAGAACGTATTAAGCCCACAATCCTGTCCAGATGGTACAAACAGATAGAAGAGAAGTCCCGAAAATGAAAAGGTTGCCACATAGCATACAAGTGAAACAACAAGCAATGCCATGTACCTGCAGAGAGAGAGAGAGAGAGAGAGAGATTAATGTCTAATGAAGAAAAAATCTCTTTTCTTCTAAGACGAGTAACAACCTAGAAGTAATATGACAAGTTCAAGCAAAACAACAACTCACCAAAACTGCTCATCATATCCAACCCATTTGTCATTCCACCCATGAACAAAATCCAGCAAAAGCACCACCTGAACAAGAAGGAAAAGTCCTGAACCAAACTTTGATGATGCCTCTGCATTTACAAACCAAAAATGAAGATCATATTGTTATTGAAAGAAGAAACAAAAACAGGATGTCCTCATGGAAGGATAAACAGCAATGTGTTGCGCAGATAGGCTACGTAAAAATAAGAAGAAAAATTTCTTGGAATGCCACATTTATCTAAAGAGTGCAAGGAGTTCAACATGGGCATTTTTTCCACAGGTGATGTAAAAAGTGATAAGTTCAAGTCAAATTTACTTACAAACAAATGCCCCAATTACATTCCAAAGCAAACAATGAAGTTATGTCATAAAACACAGCATTCATTACAAGAAATCACATCCTCCTAAAGATGTACTTGCAAGTATTAAAGACAAGTGTTTGTGAAAGCTTGTCTTAGTGGGATTGGAGGGGAAGTAAAAGCAGAAAATGCTTGGCCCCCTTTCATCCACATATTGTTAACCCTTCTGTATTTTTCTTTGGGCAGGGAGTGTGAGTGAGGGTGTGGATGTGGGTGGAAGGGGGCTTTTCTGTTATTTGCATCACAAGGAATATATACTTCCTCTAGAGCCTACAGTAACACCTTTAGCTCCCTTGCCGTCCACTTCTTGGATCTACTTGGGAAAAAATAAAAAATAAAAATAAAAATAAACATAACCTCAATTTGCAGTTTTTTCTAACTTTTCTTTCTTAAGCAAATATGTTAAGTCAAAGCAATAATATCTGTGCTCAGTGAAATCTGATTCAAGGAAGGGAAGGGGAAAGATTACCCACTTCCAGAAACAGAAGCGTAAACTCTTTAACAAATGATAGATACCATTGTTTGGTATACTAGAAATGTCAGGGGAAGTAGAGATTAATATAAAAAAATTAATGCGAAAAATAGACAGAGTATTTATTTTGTACTTTACCAATTTAAAAATAATCTGAATACTCAAATTCAAATTGAGTCTGACTTAGTCTTTTCAGCTTTGACCTCAACCTCTCTAACAATTTGAAAAGGAAAAAACTTCTACATCCACTTTCTCATCTTATCCTTACCAAACAAAAAGGGTCCTTTACTTCCATAGATCCATTTTCACTAAACCCCCTTCCCTCTCACATTTTCTCCAATCAAATGTAGCTACTAAAGAATAGAACCATGCAAAAGCAGATGAAACCAAATGTTAAAATATAGATCCCTCTTCGCAAATGATTAGATCTCCCATTTCAAACAAATAAAACCTTTCACTATTCCAGTCATGAGTAAAGCTCAATCAAAACTAATGTTATGTTTTTTAGGTGCAAACTCTTCAACATCTCAACCCTATAAAATGATGAGTGAATAGCAGTTGTCTCAATCTATATTAAATGTGCAAAATGCAGAATACTTAGAATTGATTCATATTTTATAATTTTCCAAACTGAGAACAAAATGGGAAAGGGAAAAAAAAAAGGAATACAATAAACAAAGGAAATACTGAATTCACTTTGAAAATCTCAGAATCATATGCTTACCATAGAAGCTGATGATCTCATTCGGAATAAAGAACATTAGTATTACCAAAATGCACCAACAAATAACTTTCATCATCCACCCTCCATGGTGCATATTATCCCGAGGATCCTTTTGGTTCTTCACACCAATCATAAAAATAGCCAAGATCGTGAAAAATAGGAAGTTTCCCAAGCTAACACGTAGCACAGCATCTGTTTCAAACCACTCTCTATCTGGTGTTTTGTGAAAATGATTGATCCCTGCATACAGAAAGGTATCAAATTCACACCCATCTATCCAGACTAAATATCAAAAAGATAATTGATTATGCGGAATATTCCCCTTTTTAACTAGGAGTTAAAAAATAATAATAATAATAAATAAATAAATGGAAGCTGTTGATCTTGTAAACAGCCAATTACCGTCCAACTCACGACATGAGTACTTTAAGTTTCTAAAGTCAAATCTAAAGCACCTAAGGAGCTGATCTAAATGAGGTAAAAAAGCTTAGTAGAAGCAAATGAATGTGCAACGATATAATGCTACTAATATACACAGATATCCAACCACATTAAGACACCATTCCAGTTACGATTTAATAATAATAATAATAATAATAATAATAATAATAATAATAATAATAATAATAATAAAAATAAATAATCAAATATCATTCTTCTCGGGCGGAATCATTTTTATTCAGCAACCAATAAACCCCAAACCAGTTTAATCCAATTAAATTTCTATTATCATAATAAATTCTCCACAACAGTGGCATAAAGTCAGACAATTCCGTCAAAACATAATTTTTAGGCATTAGACTACAAACAATACTCCCCTAAAAAAGCAATACATCTACCACGTCTCAAATTTTTTTTTTTAATAGGTGAAATAACGGAACAGAGAAGAAAAGAAAACTTACAAGGAATCTTCTCCATGAGGGGTGCGGCAACCTCTCGAAGTATCCAGGAGACGATCAGGGAAAGTGCAAAAAGACCGCAATACGCAATCCTAGCCGACTGTCGGCTGATCCCTGACACTACCGTGCGGCATGCGTCGCACGCGCAAGCCGCACAGCACGACGCTAGACAGGAAGCTGCCCACATCTTCTATACAAACAATGATCAAATTAGCCTCGAAATAAAATCTAAAAACCTAGAATCGAATAATTCAAACAATCGGATTAAATATCAAACATAAACCTTAATTTGAAAAGCTCAAAGCCCTAGAGTGCATATATACCACTAATCTCAAATATATAATCTATATAATTGAATTGAAACAATTATTGAAGAATTCACAAGTGTACCTTGATATGAATTAGAGGAAAGAGAATATCAAACCGCGTAGAATTGCTTGACGACTTGGACTAGGTGATCAAATTATACTTTTGGAGGAAGAATTTGTAAATTGCAATATGACCTCTTGTCTATTTGGACCCGAATATGGATGGCAATTGTTCATTTGGGTCAAAATCATAATCGCATCACCAAACTTTAGTCATACCGTAACTGCACCATAACCACGAAAGTTGGTTCGGTTCGGTTCGATTCGATTCGTATTCGTGACACCCCGAACTTAAGCTTCGAATGTCACGTACTAAACGTAATAATTTCAACCTTTGTTATTTTTGTTACATGTAAAAACTTTTAAATAAAATGTAATGCATATCGGAAACCTATTTTTAATTTATAGTAGAATACCTCTCTAAAGTTTAATGGCCAGCAGGAGTGCATGCCGACTTGAAATTATTCTTTACATATGCGGAATTGGTGCTGTCATGGCTAGTTTGGGCAGCCAGTTCGAACATTTTTATAAAATTCACCCCAACTCCATTTTCTATAAAATCTGTGGCATTTGAAAGATATTTCTCATTAGTTTCTCAGGTTAAAATATGGAGAATTTTCAAAATTATATGATATGGACGTTTTATTTAAAACAGTGAGGCACTGCACAGAAATTTTAGATTGACCTTTCGACACTTAAAAATTTATATCTCCGGCTACAGACATCCAAATTGAGTGATTCTTGTGCTCATATTAAGACAACTCAAAGAGGAATGTGGGAGTATTTTTAGAGTTCGTAATTGCATTTTGAACTGACCTTAAAAACATGTTCAGTTTTTGCCTCCTTTACCGTCATAGGAAAAAAGTCTATAAGCACGCCTCTTAGCGTAACATGAAAAATATGATGACAAACATACTTTCAGTACCATATTACATCATCTCTTATACCTGATTATATATAATATTACACGAAACACATATGGAAAACAGTACTTGACGAAACATATGAAAAGGAAGTTTCGATACAAAATAACTTTATCCCATTATCAAGTAGGCCGACTAACTTCCACCAACTCAACTCAACGATCAAGAATCTGAAAATTTAGTATAAATACTATGAGTATAAAGAATACTCAGTAAGATACTATACTCGGATTTAACATGTTAATACTATACAAAAGAAAGCATTCAAACACTTACTTGCACATCCCGGCTTGCCGATGCCCTTCGGACTTGTCCTAAGGCATAAATAGATATCTAATTTCGTGGACTTGTCCACCACTTTCATATTATGGTTCTCATGTATGGCTTAAGCATAAATATTATCATGAAATCCTACCATTTGAGCATAGAAAGTATCTTACCTTAAAACTTCGGATTGAAAATTGTACTTAAAAGTGCTAGCCTTTGTTTTCCTTTTCACGTATCCTATCTTTCTTTTGTTTGAAAGTAATTTTCTGGTTTCAAAAGACATTTGCAGAAACCTTTCTTAAGTATTTAAAGGCAAGGAAAACTTATGACTAAGTAAGGTGTAAATGGTGACTATTTACCAAAACAAAGTTTGTTGCCTACATCTACACGTGTGAGTTGCATGGCTGCACTTCATAAACTTAGCTAAACACCTCCTACTTAAGTAAAACACTTCATGCTTGCTTGTTACTACAAGGATAACCACATCATATTTGAATATTAACACTAACCACCTCATGCTTGCCTTAGCCACCTCATGCTTGCTTAAATATTTAACACATCATGCTTGTTTACACATCAAACACCTAATTAACTAATCTTAGTAAACTTTTAATTAACCAAAAACTGAAAACGTGGTAGTCACTCATAATTTGGCTATATAAAAGTTTTGAAAAATTAAATTTTTATCCTAAAAAAAATTATTAAATGAGCAAATTAAACGAGCATAAAATTTTTGAGTATTACATCCCTCATCCCTTAAAAGAATTTCGTCCTCGAAATTACCTCGAACTTGGTTGAAAAGTTTTGGATACTTGGTCTTGATTTCTTCTTCTCTTTCCCAAGTTGATTCTTCGACATCATGGTTTCTCCATTGAATTCTCACTAATGAAATTTCTTTGGTCATCAGTTGTTGGATTCTGCGATCTAAGATTGTTACTGATTTTTCCTCATAAGTCATGTTTTGTTTGATATCCAATGGTTGATAACTAACCACATGACTTTGATCTAACACATATTGTCTAAGCATTAACACGTGGAATACGTCATGAATTGCTGACAGATCTGGTGGCAGAGCAATTCGATAGGCTGCACTTCCAACTTTTTGCAAAATTTCAAAAGGACCCACGAATCTTGGTCGAAGTTTTCCCTTCTTTCCAAAATGAAGCACTCCCTTCATCGGTGCCACCTTCAAGAAAACTTTATCACCAACATTAAACGCCAAATCTTTTCTCCTTTTATCAGCATAACTTTTTTGTCGGTCCTAGCTGCCTTGATTCTAGCTCTTATTTTATCAACTGCTCGACAATTTTCCTCAATTATTTCCGGTCCTAAAACTCTTCGCTCACCTACTTAATCCCAATAAAGAGGAGATCTACATCTTTTACCATGGAGAGCTTCGTAGGGTGCCATCTTTATCGAAGCTTGATAGCTATTATTATAGGCAAACTCTACCAATGATACATAACTTTCCCAACTGCCTCCCAGATCAAGGACGCATGCACGCAGTATATCTTCCAAAGTCTGTATAGTTCTCTCCGATCGTCCATCAGTTTGCGGATGAAAAGCTATACTGAAGTTTAACTTGGTTCCCATAGCTTCTTGCAAACTTTTCTAAAATTTTGAGGTAAATCTTGGATCTCTATCTGATACAATTGAAGCTGGGATACCATGTAAGCGGATGACCTCTTTGATGTATAATTATGCGTATTGATCCATACTGAAATTCATTCTTACGGGTAGAAAATGGGCTAACTTTGTTAACTGATCCACTATAACCCACATAGCGTCATTTCCTCTAGCTGATTTTGGAAAACCCATAACGAAATTCATAGTTATATGCTCCCATTTCCATTGTGGAATTTTTAATGGTTCCAACAATCCAACTGGCCTTTGATGTTCAGCTTTCATTTGTTGACAAGTCAGGCACTTCTTGACAAAAAGACATATGCACCTTTTCATATTTCTCCACCAAAATATACTCCTTAGATCTCGATACATCTTTGTACCTCCTGGATGAGCAATATATGGAGTTAAGTGTGCTTCTTCAAGAATTTCTTTCCTCAATCCCTCGTCTTTTGGTACACACAACCTTCGCTTAAAGAGTAAGGCTTTATCAAGGTCTAATTCAAAATCCTTTCGCTTGCCAGTACCAGCTTCGGATTTAATCTTTGTAGGAAGGAGTCACCATCCTGTGCCACCCTTATTCGATCTCTAAGTGTTGGTCGAATCATCAGAGTTGCTATCCTGGTAATAATTTGGGTTGGTGGAGTAATTACTTTTAGATGTAAGTTTTCGAAATCTCTTAACAATTGGTCCTGCATAGTGATTAATACTGCTAGTTGTCCAACCGTCTTTCTACTAAGAGCATCTGCTACTACATTAGCTTTATCAGGATGGTAAAGGATAGTGCAATCATAATCCTTCACTAGCTCTAGCCATCTCATCTGCCTCATATTTAATTCCTTTTGGGTGAAAAAGTACTTTAAACTTTTATGATCGGTATAAATATCACACTTACTTCCATATAAGTAATGACGCCATATCTTAAGGGCATGAACTACTCAGCCAATTCTAGATCATGTGTTGGGTAGTGTCGTTCATATTGTTTCAATTGTCTAGAAGCGTAAGTTATCACCTTTCCTTTCTGCATCAGAACACACCCTATGCCCTGTTTCGAAGCATCGCTGTATATAACGAATACTTCTAGTCCGCCTGGTATTGTTAACACTGGAGCTGTAACTAATCTTCGTTTCAGCTCTTGGAAGCTCTGTTCACATTTCTCTGTCCATTGAAATTTTATCCCTTTACGAGTCAATTGGGTCAATGGCCCTGCTATTTTAGAAAATCCTTCAATAAATCTTCTATAGTAACCAGCCAATCCCAAGAAACTACGTATTTCTCCAACATTGGTTGGTCTTACCCAATTATTCACCTCTTCTACTTTAGTTGGGTCTACTTCAATTCCTTGTGTTGTGATTACGTACCCCAAAAAACCTATTTTATCCAACCAGAATTCACATTTCTTGAATTGGCATAAAGCTTCTCTTTCCTTAGGGTTTCCAAGACAATCGTGAGATGTTTCTCATGTTCTTCATCACTCTTTGAATAAACTAAGATTCATCAATAAAAACTATGAACAAATTGATCTAAGTATTCTTGGAATACCCTGTTCATTAGATCCATAAATACTGTCGGGGCATTAGTTAATCCAAAAGGCATCACGAAAAATTCATAATGCCCATAACGCGTTCTAAAAGCCGTCTTAGGGATATCACCAGACTTAATTTTCAATTGATGATATCCTGATCTCAAATCAATATTTGAAAATACTGTAGCCCCCTTGAGTTGGTCAAACAAATCTTCTATTCTCGGAAGTGGGTATTTGTTCTTGATAGTGAGGCGATTCAACTCTCGATAGTCAACGCACAGCCTCATTGTTCCATCTTTCTTTTTCACAAATAGCACCGGTGCACCCCAAGGTGATACACTTGGTCTAATGAAACCCTTATCAAGAAGCTCCTTCAACTGTACCTTCAACTCTTGTAGTTCCAATGGTGCCATACGATATGGAGCCTTTGAAATAGGTGCTGCTCCTGGTACTAAGTCAATGGTAAACTCTACTTGTCTCTCTGGCGGTACACCTAGAAGATCTTCTGGAAAAACATCTTTATAGTGTTGAACTATTTGGACATCCTCAACTGACAACTTATCTTGTTTAATGTCGGACATCGATACTAGAAATCCTTGACATATTTTCTTTCTCGACGTCATTTCAACCTGAGTTGCTGACACTATACGAGGCAAAGTAATTGTCTCAGTTCCTACCAAACGGAACTCTTTCTCGCCTGGTCTTTGAAAAATCACCACTCTCTCGGTACAATGAATAGTCGCATAGTTTTTAGACAACAAGTCCATACCAAGGATAATATCAAAGTCTTTTATCGTTAACGGAATTAAATCTACCGCTATACCTCTACCATCGATTTCCATCTTAAGATCTCTAGCTATTTGGTCAGCAACAAGTATCTTACTAGATGGAAGAGAGATTTCTAAGGTATACGGAAGGAATTTACATTCTACTTTAGACTTTGCAACAAACGAAGAAGAGATGAACGAATATGTAGCTCCAGAATCTATAAGTACAAATGCAGGCATATTGGAAACAGAGACAATACATGCTAGGACATGAGGGTCTCGCTCTACTTCTTGCTTGGATAAGGAGAAAACTCTTGCTTTTCCTTTCTTGTCATCTCCAGCCTTTTGTGTCTGATTTTGGGGGCATTCTTTAGCAAAATGTCCTGATTTTCCACACTTAAAACAAACATTTTTTTTCTCCTTTGTGAGGTCTATCGCACTTAAGACAACGTTTATCGCCGCCAATTCCTACTATCTCTATCTTCCCTTTCTTTGGTACATTGTTCCCTTTCCCTTTACCGTTATTCTGTCCATCAAAGTTCCACTTCCTCTTACCGGAGAAATTTTGAACTTGATGAGAATTTCCAAAATTTTGAGTTCTTTGATAAGAAATAGTCTGTGCTCGCTTTAAGACCTCTCGATAAGTGTTTAGCTCGAGAACTGACACTATATCACGAATATAAGGTTGAAGCCCACGTTCGAACCTTCTAGCCCGTTTTCCCTCCGTATCCACTAGATGTGGAGCAAACCTTGATAATTTCTCAAATTTGCACTCATATTCCACGAGGGTCATGGTTCACTGCTGAAGTCTAAGGAACTCCATTTCCTTTTGATCTTTCACTGTTGCCGGGAAGAATTTTTCTTCTATGAGTTCCTTAAACCTCGCCCAAGTTATAGCCTGTTCTTCTGCATGTGCTAACGACCTGGTAGTCATGTCCCACCAATGGCTAGCCCCCTTCTTTAACATATTGCATTTTGAACTAACCCTAAAAACCTGTCCAGTTTCTGCCTCTTTTACCGTCGTAGGAAAAAGGTCTATAAGCATGCCTCTTAGCGTAACATGAAAAATATGATGACAAACATACTTCCAGTACCATATTACATCATCTCTTATACCTGATTATATCTAATATTACACAAAACACATATGGAAAACAGTATTTGAACGAAACATACGAAAAGGAAGTTTCGATACAAAATAACTTTATCCCATCATCAAGTAGGCCAACTAACTTCCACCAACTCAACTCAACGATCAAGAATCTGAAAATTTAGTATAAATACTATGAGTATAAAGAATACTCAGTAAGATACCATACTCGGATTTAACATGTTAATACTATACAAAAGAAAGCATTCAAACACATACTCGCACATCCGGCTTGCCGGTGCCCTTCGAACTTGTCCTAAGGCATAAATAGATATCTAATTTCGTGGACTTGTCCACCACTTTCATATTATGATTCTCATGCATGGTTTAAGCATAAATATTATCATGAAATCCTACCATTTGAGCATAGAAAGTATCTTACTTTAAAACTTTAGGTTGAAAATTGTACTTGAAAGTGCTAGCCTTTGTTTTCCTTTTCACGTATCCTATCTTTCTTTTGTTTGCAAGTAATTTTCTGGTTTCAAAAGACATTTACAGGAACCTTTATTAAGTAAAAAGTAATTTTCTGGTTTCAAAAGACATTTACAGGAACCTTTCTTAAGTATTTAAAGGCAAGGAAAACCTATGACTAAGTAAGGTGTAAATGGTGACTATTTACCAAAAAAAAGTTTGTTGCCTACATCTACACATGTGATCAGTTGTTGCATGGCTGCACTTCATTGCACGGCTGCACTTCATAAACTTAGCTAAACACCTCCTACTTAAGTAAAACACTTCATGCTTGCTTGTTACTACAAGTTGACACCACATGCTTGCTTGTTACTACAAGGATAACCACATCATGCTTGCCTTAGCCACCTCATGCTTGCTTAAATATTTAACACATCATGCTTGTTTACACATTAAACACCTAATTAACTAATCTTGGTAAACTTTTAATTAACCAAAAACTGAAAACGTGGTAGTCACTCATAATTTGGCTATATAAAAGTTTTGAAAAATTAAATTACCATCCTAAAAAAAATTATTAAATGAGCAAATTAAACGAGAATAAAATTTCGGAGTATTACAGTATCTTCGTTCGGTTCGATTAATAACCACAAAAATAAATTATTTTTATAAGTCCAAACTCCTACCATCAAATTGAAAAAAAAAATTATGAAGAAAAGTCAATAAAAATAAATATACAATAATAATCCAATTTAGCAAACAATATACCAAATGAAAATGCAAACAATATCCCAACTTCCAAATGTAAAATTTGAATTTAACAAACAATATTATCAACATAAGTCAAGAATCTTAATAGCATTGGTCAATTTTCATTCTTCCACACAGCTCTTACTAGCATAGGTTAAGAGTTAAAATTCAAAATTGATTCTTATATAGTAAATAATAAATGTAATTACAGTAATAATACAACTATACTACCTAATCAAGAATGATCTTAACCGAAGATTTAAACAAAAACATGTACATCTTCTTCAATGTCTTCCTTACTAAACCCTGCACAAGCTCCGGAGTATGATGAAGGAGCAGAATTTTCTACACACAAGAAAAATAAAACACATCAATAACTAAAACATGATCGCAAGTATAATACTTATAAGCATAGCATTCAATTACGGGCACCAATATTATTTCAATGCAATATGAAGGCAAAAAATATTCCACTTGAACAAAAATTTATACTTTTAGAACTGTTCATCTTTTTCAATTGTGTTTAAGATGAGCAAAATAAAATTTCATTTGGAAAAGCATAAATCAGATTTAAAAGAAAAAACCTCAAACCAAAATGAATAATTCTAATTTATTCTTGAACACAAAAGTTAGATCTACTATTAAATGAAGATCATACCCATTTCTTGAGATTAAAAAAAAAAAAAAATTCTAAAATCCAGTTTTCCCTACACTTTGTAGCTTTCAAGGATCTTATACAACAATGGCAAGAAATGCATGAACCCAACTAAAAATTTAGAACTTTGACGTAAAAAACTCATTCTGAATATCTAATATGATCCAAGAATTGAAAAATTAGAACTCTAATACTTCTATTAAGTGCCTAGTATGGCCCAAATGATAACTAAAAAAGCAAAAATCATCAAAGGCGACATTTTTTCAAACACTTGAATTTCAAGCCAAGAAAAAGCACAATTGCTATGAAAATGGACATACACACCTTTAGATCTCAAGAAGTGAAGCAAAAGGAAATCTCAACAAACTGCTAGCAAAATCAATCATTTTCTCCAATCTCTTGATCTCAAAAGTTCATCTGAAGAAAGGCCCATTTGGCCATTTCGCACCGTTATTCTACACACACACACAAATGTAAAAGCACCACTATTAAAGACATCATAATAACATTTATGTTAAACTATTTAGAGAAAGACATATGCACTAGTACCGGCGCGAGAAAATTAGATAGATGAAACAAAAACTGATCTTGATGAAACCTACAAAGCAAAAGAGTTTTAACACGAAAATTTCATGGATGAAACAAAAACTGGCGGACTGGGCGAGCTGCGACTAGCGGAGGACGTGAAGCGGTGAAGGAATGAGGCAGATTAAGGTTTGAGACGTGAAGGAAGGAGGCAGTCAGGCGGAGGACGTTTGGACGTGAAGGAACTACGAAGGGTTGAATTGAAACCTAATTTCCTCAAATTGCAATGGGTTGATACTTGAATTGAATGGTTTGGGTCGTGGGGCTAATGGTCTTCACCGGGTTTAACTTTAAAAAATATATATGGCCTTCAAATTGAGCCCAAGAGTTCAAAATTGCCCAATTAATTTTGGGAAAAATTAATGGAAAGCCCAATTGTCCAATTAACTTTTTTTTAACTGGTAATCGGTTCGGAGCGGGGCACCGCCGCTAAATACCATACCCGCCCCACCCCGAATCGGTCATTAAAATCAAAACCATAACCACCCTATTGCACCATCAATTCGATTTTTTCGCCTTATTCGGTTTGGTTAACCGCGATTTTCGATTTTAACAGTTCGAATTGTCATCCCTAAACCCGAAGTCGTAAACTAAGCATATTACAAATTCGACTCATATTTGTAAGGGTTCAAATGCAAATTATAATTTGAATAAAGTGAACTTATAGAGTAATACATTAAATATTTAAGCTTCCATTTGTTTATCATTTTTCATCCATAAAAATAAAAAAATATGACCGTTATCCATCACATCAAGCCATCAATTTTAAATTTATATATCTTGTGTGGGGCCCAATAACGGATTAAAATTTAAATTTTATATTTAATCAAAATTAATAATAAATTTTAACCATGTATTATATGAGATTCACAACTTTTTAATCACACATTTTTTTATCAATTTTTATTAAAATCTGCTAAATATCTAATTTTAATCCCTACCAAATAGATGTTAAGGGTGTGTTTGAGCCACATTATTTTGAAATAGTAGATTGATGGAGAATGTGTGGTTAAAAAAGAAGGAAAAATTATTGATGTGATGGAAAATATTATTTTATTGAAGAATGTGATTGAAAATGAGTAGAAAAATGAGAATGAAAATTTTAATGTGACTCAAACAGGGGCTAAAACTATAATAAGATTAAAATAGACATCCATAATTATCTCACAATTTTAGAATACCCCTCTTTTGCTGATTATTTACACTAACTATTTTACTAAAAATCTAATTTGGCAAATATTTAATGAAATAAAAATTCGAAATGAATGGAAAACCATTACAAAAATTATAATAAAATTGGAGCAATAAATGTTGCCTCGTGAAATCCTTGTCAATAAAATTTAGTGGAACAAAACTAGAAGAAAAAGAGTACGGCTACTCTCCATATTTAAATAAACGAAAATTCTTGTATCGAGTCATCCAAATCTTTTATGTCAACGTCTTTAATATCAAAATTCTAGTGAAATATGTTTTCATATTGTCTAGATATAATCATCAAACAATATCATCTTCTATTATACATTTATATGTCATCGACTGTGTTAGGTCCAAATTATGTAATTGACAATTTTCTCAATTAAAATCAAGTCCTAATTGAATTTTATTAAGAATTTATCAAGTTGTAATCAAAGTCAAAATAAGAGTTATTGAGTCCTAATTATAGTACAAAAAGTTTGGAATTAGTAGTATAGTCCTTGGAGGAGTAAAAAATGTTCAAGAAGATCACATATAATCATTGAAATGCAATTATAAGTCAAATGAATGTCAAAGTTTTGCACAAGTTTTAATCCAAATTCCCAATCACAAATTACGACGCATTTTTCACATAGAAAGCATTTGAATTTGAAAATTTCTATTTTAGGAAGAATTGTTTCCCTTTGAATTAGCTTTCCAACTCACATTGAATCACCTCAATCGAATATTCAGAGAGAAAGTTATGATGAAAATACTGACACCTGCTCAGCTACTATTCACCTGGAGCTCGAGTGGCTTGGTCATATGAGGAATAGTAAATTTCAATTTTCAATCTGATTTTGAATTCTTTTTCATTTCAAACACTGCCTACTATAAATATATTACCTATGGGACGTCAAAAAGTTTGTTGAATCATAATATTCCATAACGATCATTCCTTTAAAGATCCAAAACACTTTCATTGATCTCAAGATTCAATCACCATATTATTTGATTCATAGATTCATCCAAACTTAGATTTGTTAATTAAGCTGAAAACATTCTACATACAACCACTGATCGAAACACAATAAATCTTTGATCAAACACCAAACCTACATTTTCCAATTAGCCTTCAGAGTTGCTTCAGTTTTGAGAAGAAAATGCGCTTGGAGTTCCAGCGCTGAAAAACAATGTTCGTTATTGGAGGTCCACAAGAGATAAACGATACCAGGGATCAGGAGCTGGTGTGAGGAGCACGCAGTCCAAGTGTGTCAAGGTGATTACAGGAAGAATGTGAGAGGGGACTAAAGGTTAGTTGGGTCTGGGCCATATTTTAAGTCTCATCGTTTATAGTGGATTGTTGATTGGCAAAGTATCCCAATTTTTTTATCCTTTGCTAATGATTTTCTCTGTTTTCTCCTCGATCATATCAGTGTTATTTATTGTTTTTAATTTACAAACTTTGGTATTCAAACTTAGGATAAATTGATTTGGTTGACCTAATCATCTAGAAACAATTAAAAAATGACTCGTTACTTTTAATTTTTAAATTCTACATTTAGGTCTAAATATTAGTGAACATAAACTTTCAGTTGGCATCAGAGCTTATTTGCGATCCTTGACCTAAAAATTGTCTAGATGAGTCAACCACATCCAATGTAGGATCTGAGGATGATATAGATATTCATAAAGCTTATGACCAGCTCTGTAAAGAGAGTTGCAAGTTATATAATGTTAATAGATCAATTTTTAAAAAATTGAATAAGCTTGAATTAGAAAATGAGAGCCTTGAGGGTCTACCAAAGGATTGAATAAATTAAGGGTAGAGAAAGAGTTCTTAGAAATTAAGTTGAAAGAATAAATGATTTTGAAAAATCAAATGTCCAACTTCAATCCTTCTCTAGCGGGTCTAAAATAATTGATAATGTGATAGGTCTGAACAAAATAGAAGGGACTAGAGGAGATTTAGACGATAATGAAACAAATTCTCATACCGCTTCCTCTAATAAAAATAAGTTTGCACCTACCTTGATCAAGCCCAAGGTACAAAACTTGATACCTAGAGTTGTTACTAGGTTCATCCCAACTTGTCACCACTGTGGAGGGTTATGATACATAAGACCTAAGTGTCGTAAACTATTGAATAGGAATAGTAAGGCAAAACATAGGGTTCCTCAATTTTAAAACATAGAGTAACTCATAAATTCATTCCCACGTGTTGTGGTAAATTAGATCACATTAGTCCTAGATGTTGTAAGTCCTTTGTTAGGAATAAAATAAAAAAATAAAAAAGGACACCACTTCACATATTGTTAGGTCCTTAGCTAATCAAGTGAGTCACTTGACTAAGATAATGACTCAATGACTAAAATTACATCTTCTTCAAATAAGATTTGGATAAAAAAGAGTGATAGAATAAGCCAAAGTGATTATGTAAATTGTGGTATTTCAAGTATTGCTTTTCATGGTAAGAGCACTTGTGTGCTTCATTAATTAGGTATTTAGGTGTATACATCTGCATTTGTTCAATTGGTATTTACATATACATGCATGCACTCTATTTTTTTATTATTGCATTTTTTTTCTTCTTTTTTTTCCCTTTAAATGAAAAATAAAAAACAAAAAAAAAAGGAGATTTTTTTAAACATGTTAATTTGTAATCAAGTACTAATATAATTAATGAATAGTAAATAAAGTTTCCATTAACTTTATTTAGAACTTATTTGGAGTATTTGGTATAGGTTATTGTATGTATCATCTTCACAGCACGCATCAATCTCATGTGAGTGGGTTTTGATCGCATGTGTGAAATTTGGAATGACGATCATTGAATTATTAAGTTTAAAAAAAAAATTGAATTATATAAAATATTGTGAGATAATCTTACACTTTTCTTCGTAACCTATATGACTTGAGTGATTAAGCATATATGGTATCTTAATACTTGTGACCTATAAGTCATCTGACTTTAGAGTTATTGGCTTGAAGCTCATTACGTGAGTCATATAGAAATTTTAATGAAGAATAATCTGCACATAAGATTTGAAAAATAAAAGAGAAATATATATATATATATATATATATATATATATATATATATATATATATATATATATATATATATATACATGCTCACAAATAGGACGAGAGAGAGAAAAAAGTTATACAATTAAATATGAGTTTTTTAATTTAAAAAGGTCATAGTAGCGCTGGATTTGCCTTCATAATTTGAATAATATATTTTATTCACCAGTGATTATTTGCATGTCCTTTATTATTGATTTAAGGTTTTAAGACTTACTTACATGAGTTTAGCCTCTGTTTGATGCATATTTTTAAGGAAAGAATGCATTTTAAATAGTGATGTGATGGAAAATATGTTGTTAAAAAAGAAGTAAAAGTTTTGGATTTGCGTTTAATATTATTTTATTAAATATTGTGTGGTTGAAAATGAGTATTGAAAGAATGCATTTTTTTAAGAATGTGGATCAAACAGGGCTTTAATAGCACTTTTCACACATGAATTCACCTTATACAGTTTACTCTATTTAGCTTTAAAATAAGTTATGTGGGAAAAGTTTGCTGATTATGAATTATATATGTATTAGTAAGCAAATAGTAGTTCATGACGTTATATTTTTTTAAAAAATCCATGAAAATAAACAGTTGTCTCAAAAGTAAGGAATATTTTTTCCTATCACATGTTTTGTAAAATTTTGCATATTTTTTAACTCGTTATTTTCGGTCGTATGTATGTTTATATTACTATTTTTTCTTTGTTATTCGTGACAAAAAGTGGAGGAGAGATTAGTATTTAATTAAGAGAGTTGAGTATTTGTGTTAAGGTGAGAAATTTTTAAATAATTTTATTTGATTTGACGATTGGACATAGGGAGAAACTAGAATTTCATATTGATATTATGTTTGATTTGATTTTTTCCTCTAATATCGATATCATGTTTTGAGTTGCTAGTTCTACTTTATTACTTGTTAATTTTCTTTTAATTTTCACGTTGTATTGTTGTGTTCATATGTTTCAAGAAACATGTGACAAGATGTTGAAGTAAATTTTGGACATTAAGTCGTCGGATAGATTTTTGTTCTGACTTTGATCTGATTTTGTCACGAAATGCCAAAATGTGAGATTGTTAGGTCCAAATTATATAATTGACAATTTCTAAATTCGTAGTTAACAATTTTCTTGGTCAAAATCGTGTCCTAATTGAATTGTATTAGGAGTTTGTCAAGTTGTAATCAAAGTCAAAATAGGAGTTACTGAGTTCTAATTATAGTACAAAAGTTTGGAGTTGGTAGTATAGTCATTGGAGAAGTAAATAATGTTCAAGAAGATCACGTATGATCATTGAAATGCAACTATAACTCAAAGGAGTGTCAAAGTGTTGCACACGTTTTGCTCCAAATTCTTAGACACAAATTGCGATGAATTTCTCACGTAGAAAGCACTTGAATTTGAAAACTGCTATAAAAGAATTGTATCCATTTAAATTAATTTTCCAATGCACTTTGAATAAACTCAATCAAATATCGGGAGAGAAAGTTATGAAGGAAATACTGACAGCTACCCAGCTATCGCTCGCCTGGCGCTCGAGCGACGAGTTATCCAAGAAACGGTAAATTTTAATTTTCAAGTTGATTTTAAACTCCTTTCCACCACAAGCACTACCTATTATAAATATACACCCTATGTGACGTCTAAAAGTGTGTTGATCTATAATTATTTCATAGAGATCATTCATTTGAAGATCCAAAACACTTTCATTGATTTCTAGATTCAACCAACATATTATTTGATTCATAGATTCATCTAAACTTAGATTTGTTGATCCCTCTATAAAAATTCTACATATAACCATAGATTAAAACACAAGATCTTTGATCAAACATTAAACCTACATTTGCCAATTAGCCTTCAAAGTTGCTGCAGTTTTGAGAAAAGAAGCTTGAGGTTTCGGTGCTAAAGAACGAGACTTGTTATTGGAGGTATACAGGAGATAAACGGTACCAAGGGGCAGAAATTGGTTAGTCAGGTCTGGACCATACTATAAGTCTCATCGTTTATAATGAATTGATGACTAGCGAAGTGTCCAAAGTTTTTGATCATTTGCGAAGAGTTTCCCCGTGATCATATCGATGTTATTTACTGCTTTTGATTTACAAACTGTGATATTCAAATTTAGTATAAATTGACTTGGTTCACATAGTCATATAGAAACAATTAAAAAGTGACTTATTACTTTTAATTGATTAATTCCACATTTGGGTCTAAATATTCGATAAACATAAGCTTTCAGATTGATTGTAGCCAACATGATGGCTAGACGAACACATATCTTGTTATTGTTCTCTTCAAGAGTCTCCTACACAACTTGTAGCATATAAAAATATTATTTTGTGGATAAATGTCTCATAGTTATGGACATTCATTATATGAAGAATATGTCTCATTAAAATTTTATCAGGAAAAACCTTAATAAAGTAAAATGAATACATTATTCTTTTGAGTACGTTATGAAAGTTGCACCATTAAAAATCTTTCCAAGAAAACCAATAGGACAAAACCTTTATTAAAAGAAGTATAATGCTTATTTACTCCCCTCACGATAATATCATTTGAATTTTTTTGCTTCAAGCATATTCAATCCTTCAATGATAGTATTAATAGTCATGTCATATAAGTTAATTATAACCATATTATTATACGCAAGTCGAATTTCGCTTATTAGCAGGATGACAAGAAATAGACTTACGATTACATCAACTAAAACATAATTTATCTATTTATATAAGTCTTTACGAAATTCAGTATGTTGAGAGAAGGGTATTACAGCTTACGACTTCATTGTTTCTCATTTATATTTCGCACAAGTGACCTTTAGATTTTTGGATTACTAGTCTACAAATTTCAGGTTTCTCTAGTAAGTTCAGTTTTTCTAGGACTGTGTCCTTTTGTTTGGCCAATCATTTATTCAATCGATAAGCTTTAATGACTTTATTTCGACATATTCAATAAAATTGATATGAAGCGGTACATAATGTACAAAAAGTATCATCGACAAGTTTTTCTTTCGATTCTATTTCTTGATCATAACGACATAAATTATTGAAATTCTCTACTTTTAATATTTCAAGTACTTGAATCTCTTTTGAGGTTTTATAATTAGTTATATCTATATATTTTTAAAAAGTGTAGCCTCTTAAATAGGACAATCTTTCTTATTTGCTCCCTTTTTCTTTTGGAAATTTTTGTTTTAGAATTAAATGTTATCACGCTTCAAGCATACCATAAATTTATCAAATATATTATTAATGGATTGTCCTCCTAGGAAATCAATTCGAATTGGGGTATTTAAACCAAGTTTGTGAGATACTATTAATCTCTTTGATCAATAAATACATCTAAATAAATTATCTTTCAAACTTTTGAATTGAATTATTTTTGCGAGGATCTAGATAATAATAATGATGCATTATGTATTTTAGCTTCTTAATTCGTTCAACTAAAGTTGAGAAAATTATCCAATCAAATTAACAATAAGCAAAACGTATTTTAAAATATCATTCGCAAAAGCTTAAAATATTTTTATAAAGTGCCCAAACAACATATGTATTCTCAGCATTTTTTAATATTAATATCAATACACTGTGGCAAAGCAATTGTACATGTATTGCACTATAAAAAAAAAAAGGAAAATAGCAGCGGCAGTCCCAAACCTTTCGAGTTTTAGCAGCTTTACCTTAACATTTAGTTTGTACCACCAGATATTCCAAACATTTCAAAATATATGCACGGGAGGTCCAAATGGATGGATCATCCATTTGACCGTTAGTTGACTCAAAAAGTCAAAATTTAATTAATTTTGACCAAACTGATAAGATCAAAATGGTCATTTGCATTTTTCTCATATTATGTAAGTTAAAAAATGAATTAAAAATCTCCTTTCCCACGCCCCGCCCCGCCCCACCACCGGTCCCGTCGCCACATCTCCTTCCACAACCCTTTGCAATCAACGCCGTCCTCTCCTTACAACCCCTTGCAAATCGTCCTCAGTTGGCTGCGAGATCTATCCCTTCCATATTGCGAGGTGGTGATTGAGAGTACCGATGACAGCAGTGACTGCCTTCGATCATAAGTGTGACTTCTATAGTAGGATGCGAGATCTACCCCTTCCATATCCTGCCATCCATCTGATGTTTAGCTTCTAGAGCATCAACAGGATCCACATACTGGACAAATCCAAAGCCTCGTGGTTGACTGCAAAGCAAGAAAAGTGACCAACGGAAAGTGAATTTACATAAAAGTATTTCACCTAAATGGTGTCAGCCCAAGCCAAAATTTTTGAAGGCTGGAATCCTAGTTTGACAAGAAATAATATAGCAGCTCCATTTTTTGCCAATAGTCTCAATTTAGCAGCTGCTGACCTTTTAATTGCAACTGAGGACGATTGCAAAGGGTTGTGAAAGGAGAGGACGACGTTGATTTGGTTTGGGTTTGTTGGGGTAGGGTGGGATGGAGGGGGAGGGGGTTCTCTCCTCTTTTCCTTTTTTTTTTTTCCAGACTTTAGTTTTGTCAAAATAGCAAAGTTACGATTTTGTCAATTTTAAATTTGGTCAAAATCAATTTTTCTAGTCAACTAACGGTCAAATGGATGAAATCCATCCATTTGGACCTCCGGTATATATTTTTGAAAGGATTGAGACCTCTGATGGTATAAACTAAAGGTTAAGATAAAGTCTACTAAAACTCGAAAGGTTTGAGACCGCTGCTGCAATTTTTCCTAAAAAAAATCATTAGATGGAAATACTAAAGTTCTAAGCATGAGCCAACAAAATTGGGAATCATCTTTTTCTCAACGGTAATGATTTTGAAATTAGTTGTAAGCACTTGATAAACAATATTGTTAGATTATTTATCGCCATCTAACTAACTCTTATTAAAATATTGAGATTTTGGCTCACAACATTAACAAGATCACTATCTTTATTGTATAATCTGAAAATTATGTCAATAATTTAAAATTCAAGCAAGTAATCTCGTAAACTCCAAATTGCGAATATATAATAACACCATACAATCATTTAGTAAATACATCTATTAGATATAAATAATATCTAGATGGTCAACATGGAGGGTAATAGAGTCTCATGTATCTACCTAATTAATTTTCAAGATTATAGAAATTTAGTCACAACTTTAACTAGTTGTTGTCAAGCACTGTACGTGAATTCGTTAGATTGAAATTTTTTGATTCTTATTAAATATTCATTTAAATTCTCATTTCGAATCATTATTGATTCAATAATAGTCTAAGTGGACATGTCAAATAATAAAATATTAAAGATATTGAACTTCTGATTTAGTACAATGTTTGTCTCAATTGTACAAACCTTAGTATAGTATACCAATTAAGACACGCATCAAAAACTTTGTGTAAGTTTCTCATTTATTCAATGGAAGAACAAATTACTAGCAACAATAGAATTTACATCCATACATTACTTAATATTGACTCTTCTAGAGACTTAATTTAGATTTATAGAACTTTGTATTATATTGGCGTTAACTTTAATCATTCATCCATATCTCTTCAAGGAGTCATTATAAGCTCGATAGAATGATTAAGATACCACAGGTACCCATAATAAGTTAGTGAACTAATGTTCTTTATTACCACCTTTATCTTTAATGAAGGACTAAATAACACAATATAAGTGGATGATCATTATCTTCATCTAAATTTATCAAGAAATTGACTTGGATTAGTTCTTGTATGTGTACATTTCTCACATTCATAATGCAACAGTATGATCATTTGAGTAATCTTATCCCATGGAATGGAACAGAAAAATGCACCTGTATTTAAATCAATTTCCCATTGAAACATGTAAACATAGTGTAAAGCAAATGACAAGCTCTATAACAAATTCTTTAACACAAATGCCACTGCTTATATTTTTCGGGCTTCGATTTGCATCCAATTGCAGTGAATATGGAGAAAACGACACGAAAATGTGTTTTAACCAATGACACATTCTATACTATTTTCAGTTCTTTGAGCCATGCTGTATGTAATGGACATGGATCCGGTTTGCCTTGAGCAATTGCTTTCTCTGAAAGTGAATAGAACCACCCATTTCTCCACTTGAACTGCAAACATCATGCGTACTAATTATTTCAAACAAATCAAATTCAAACTAATATAGTTCATAGAAATCTGCATTCTTTACCTCTTTAACTGCAGTCGGGAAGTGAGCAACTGCCCTCGAGTAAGCACATAACCTATCCTCCATTGCTCCATCAAAAACTATACCTTTCTCTGCAGCTGCTGCAGCTTCCAGTTCAGTAATAAGAGAAGATACCTGCAACCAAACAGGTTTAGAGCTATAGGTTAGCACTGATCACTACCAAAAGAACTAAGGCAAAAACCAGTTTTGTCAGATTGAATTAGTAGTAATAACAATATAGCTGAAACTAATCTCGTGCTCTGCATTTCATAATATTGTAAGTTGCGAAGGTATATAAATACCTCAGAGCGGTATTCCTTCTCAACGACACCTACAGTTGCTCCAGAATGACGGGCCCCCACAAGCATGAAAGCACATATCCATATAAGCTTCTCCAACATTTGCTTCTGAAATTCACCCTTTTCAAGTACCTAAATTTTCACAACAATTATCTTGATTAATAGAAAACAACAATTCCAAGAAACTCTGCCAAACATAGCATTGGAGAACTTCGGTAGATACTGAGAGCTCAAGCAAAATTAAGACGCTATGAAAGTGGAGTTTTGAAGAATATACTTTGCAAGACAGGCCTCCCGCATGTAATCTTGCAGCAACTGCTGATGCCCACTTCCCGTATGCAGCCGTCAAACCCTCGGGATTGGTGTCGGTTTTACCATCAATTGGGGGTTCACCGAGCTTTGATATTGCAAAATAAGCTAAAACTTGATCTGCATCACCAAGGCCATTACTGTAAAACCACGGCTCCAGCATTCCATTCTGGAAAAACACCAAATCTGCTAGATTGTTAAATTCACCCTGAAGTCTAATCATTTATGACCCCATTTACCAAATGTAAATTAAAATTCAAAGAGTAAATAACAAGTTGAGTACTCATTTTTGCATAAAATTGAGCCAAAACGAAATTTGCTTAGATACACAGGTCTATCATAACTATTAGTACTGAAGGGACATTATTAGGATGCCATGAGTAAGACAGAACTCAGAAAAAAGGACATAACAATTTTTGAATATATAACAAACCAATAGGAAATATATAGGTAGATGTAAGCATATAACAAAAAGGTAGAGACATGCAAATCTTTCTCTCATTACTTTTCTTTTGTAACACCCTTTTCCTTCATATAATGGAGCAACAGTTGAGTATTCCAATATTCTTTGATTTAATTATAGAAATTGAATCATGTGTGCTTGGAAGATCAATCATGTAGTCAGGAACTTTTGATTTAAATTCTGTCTTTGGCAAATAGGCAACAGGACATTCTTTATCTTGCTCATCATACTATTACTTGACTCATTCTTATCATTAAGAGTATAACTTTCATTCCCTTATTCTAAGAACTTCTGATGGATTCAAACAAGTGTTGTTTGCAAGTTAGACACAAAACGTGTCAATCATTTTACTGTACATAATTTCTACTGGTTATGTATTTCTTCTGCTTTGTTAACCAAGTCTTTGATTGAGTCGAGGGCAATGGAGGAAAAGGGGATAAAGAATATTCAACTTTGTGATTGGGTAAGTTGAGAAGAAGTGAAATGATTCCATGTAAATTAGTCGTCCCCATCTGGTTTCACTTCGCAACTCATTGTTCCTCTCCTCCCTGAGGTTTTGTGATCATTACAGAAAGATGAAACATAAAATATTGTAGAGCTAAGAGCCTAAGACAGCGTCCAAACATGCGATTAACAAGAAACTGGTTAGGACACTAACTCTTCCCCCATATTCCCAAAGACAATATCTAATTCCGTCCTACATGATATCAATCCATTACGTGTGAAAAAGACATGATGCACTCATGTTGGACACAAAATTCAAGATTCTTTTACTTCAAAGCAACCTCAGAGGGGGTTATAGGTTTTGGGAATTAAAAAGGCAACTGGACAATTCCAAACTGATAGAATCCAAAAAATTGTACAGAAAATAACTGTTGTTGTATTAACATTGTATATTGAAATACTGAAAAGAAAAACAATGATTGAATCACAAAGAAATTAACTGAAAGACAAATGGTTGCTGAACTTTAGAGAGGTTCAACTTCTCTCCCATTTCTTACTATATTTTCTCGATGAATTGTTCGATTCCTTGCCCCTTGCTACAAATGTAAAAACAATGTATGTAAAGACAGTAATTAAATGACTGAATTCGATGTGGCCTTCTATTTCCTTAGGTGGATTTGTTCCCTTCTTGTTCTAGTGATACACGAATTGGATAGGGGGTTTATCACAAATACCTATTAGCCTATATTTCCACTTCAACCATCATCCCCACTCATAATCCCTCTACTTTTTCCAGGTATCATGTTCTCACCAACTTTTGGACATCTTAGTGTACTGTGTGCATGAGCAAGATTTGTAACTACAAAATGAGGATTCAAATTATTTTCAATTGTCATTTTCTTTTCAACAGCCAAATTGAATAGCACAAGGTGCAAACTTGACTCAATCACTAATTAATAAAAAAAAGAACTGGCTTTAAATTTCATCTTAGCACCCAGAAAACTTACTCGATTTCACATCAAATTCAACATCTAATACCCCAAAGTTAATGGTAGAATCCAATTTAAACAACATTATACTTCAACACGAAAATAGTACTCGAGGCAAATACTTAGAACACATATGTGTAAACACCTACAACACACCCAAGAAAAGAATAATTTTGTTGGCGTAGAAACCCTGTTGGTCCCGGAACTTCAAGGGAAATTTTATAATGTTCAGTGAATTTCATTTTGTTCCGAATTAATCACTTAAAGTATACATTTTGTTTCAGTTATGCCACTCTTTTAAACTGCATCTAATCTACAGCAGAAAATTCAACTGTGCACAACACTTTAACCAAAATCTCAAATCCCATATTAAAATGTATACAATAGATTAGCACTTCAAACAGAGTATCGAGAATTACTGTAAAAAGTATATCTTACCGCTCCAACGGGACTTAGGAGTGGACTCGAGAACAGCATCCAAATCATCATTTCTTGTACAAACCAAGATCGGCCCAGGAAAATCGAGTGGCACTGATTCACCTCTCTTTATCAACACATCATCACCATTGCCCATGTCCCGTAAAGCCTTACCCACGCGCCCACCACCGACAATTATGGCCGGCGCCACCACCTTTGCGGCGGTTGTAGGAGTATTAGTAGCCATGGTCGATGAATTTAATAAAGATGCTTTGATTTTGGTTTTAAAGTTGATTCTCGAAGTGGGTTTTGTACAGTGGTGCAAGAGGAAAGAGCTAGAGAGAGAAAAAGTGTTGGCCATGGCTTCCCCTTCTGCTTTGAGGGCTCATTTTTTGGATTTTCCCGGGATTTCAAGAGGAAATAGTAGGAAATAACCTTTTCATTCTTGCATAATTCCACAATGACCTTTGACTAACAAATAAAATAAAAAATAAATAAAAAATACTAAAAATATAACTTTTGTTGGAAAAAGTCCAAAACACCCTAACTTTATCAAAGGATCTCACTCAAAGATATGGGCCGGCTGTCACTTGGGCCACATACGGCCCAGATCACTAAATTTCTGGGCCGACTTAACAGCCGGCCCATATATATATTTTTTTTTATTTTTTAATAATTTAATATAATAAATGGTATAATAAATTAATATTTATATAATTAAATATTTTACTTAATTTAATAAAAGTAATATAATTAAATATTTTACCCATTTCATTAAAATTAATATAATTACATAAATAATTTACGTAATTCAACAATTAAATATTTTACTTAATTTAATAAATCGAATATGAAATAAATATTTATAGAATCAAATATTTGACATAATTGGAAAAAATTATATAATTAAATAATTAATTTTAATATGATAACTACTAATATCATTAAATAAATCATTTTAATTATTAAATATTATATTTTAACATATTAGCAACTTCTTCTTTTTTTCCTTTAAATATTATTAATAATTGAATAAATCGAATATGAAATAAATATTTATAGAATTTAATATTTTACGTAACCGAAATTTTCCTATATAATCCAATAATTAATTTTAATTTGATAATTACTAATATCATTAAATAAATCATTTTAATTATTAATTATTATCTTTTAACGTATTAACAACATCTTTTTTTTTTTTTGCTTTAAAATTTATTAATAATTGAATAAATCGAATATGAAATAAATATTTATAGAATTAAATATTTGACGTAATCTAAAAAATTTATATAATTAAATAATTAATTTTAATTTGATAATTACTAATATTGTTAAATAAATCATTTTAATTATTAAATACTATATGTTAACATTTTAGCAACTTTTTTTTCCTTTAAATTTTATTAATAATTGAATAAATCGAATATGAAATAAATATTTATAGAATTTAATATTTTACGTAATCGAAATTTTTCTATATAATCCAATAATTAATTTTAATTTGATAATTACTAATATCATTAAATAAAAAATTTTAATTATTAATTATTATCTTTTAACGTATTAGCAACTTCTATTTTTTTTTTTTGCTTTAAAATTTATTAATAATTGAATAAATCGAATATGAAATAAATATTTATAGAATTAAATATTTGACATAATCTAAAAAAATTTATATAATTAAATAATTAATTTTAATTTTAATTTGATAATTACTAGTATTATTAAATAAATCATTTTAATTATTAAATATTATATGTTAACATTTTAGCAACTTTTTTTTCCTTTAAATTTTATTAATAATTGAATAAATCGAATATGAAATAAATATTTATAGAATTAAATATTTTACGTAATCGAAAAAAATTTATATAATTAAATAATTAATTTTAATAATTAAATATTATCATTTAACCTATTAGCAACTTCTTATTTTTTCTTTAAATGTTATTAATAATTGAATAAATCGAATATGAAATAAATATTTATACAATTAAATATTTTACGTAATCGAATCTAATCTTTCATTTTTCAAATGTAAACTAATCTTTTATTTTTCAAAATGTAATTGTTTACTCAATTTAAAAAATTCTGTTTGTTTTAATTTTGATATAAAAAACGAAAGATTAGTTTACAAATTATATTTAATTAAAGAATTTTAAATTAATTAAAATATTAAAGGGAAAAAAATAAGAATTTGTTAACACATTAAAAAATAATATTTCATTTTCGTAATTATCAATTTAAAATTATTTATTTCACTTTTTATATCAAAATTGAAACAAAAGGAATTTTTTTTTTTAAATTACGTAAACAATCTATATTTATTTAATTACATTTGAAAAATAAAAGATTAGTTTACAAATTATATTTAATTAAAGAATTTTAAAATAATTAAAATATTGAAAGGGAAAAAAAAATTGCTAACACATTAAAAAATAATATTTCATTTTCGTAATTATCAATTTAAAATTATTTATTTCATTTTTTATACAAAAATTAAAACAAAATGAAATTTTTAAATTAAGTAAACAATATATATTTATTTAATTATATTTGAAAAATGAAAGATTAGTTTACAAATTATATTTAATTAAAGAATTTTATATTAATGAAAATATTAAAAGGAAAAAAAATAAGAATTTGTTAACACATTAAAAAATAATATTTTATTTTCATAATTATCAATTTAAAATTATTTATTTCATTTTTTATACAAAAATTAAAACAAAATGAAAATTTTAAATTAAGTAAACAATATATATTATTTTTTAACATGTTAGCAAATTCTTATTCTTATTCTTATTTTTTAAATATTTTTATTAGCAAATTTCTATCTTACGCATTGTACATATTCACTAAAGTGACGCAAATCACGGTGTCATTTTACGTTTTGTTCAACTTAAACAAATAATTCACTTTAATATCAGACGTAACGTTCATATGTTGAATTGAAAATGTCAAATGATCTTTGAATTGAATTTTTAGTACCATATCTTATCGAGATGAATCAACGTTTAGCTTGTTCTATATATCAAGGTACTCAAAAGTTGTGTCGAAACTCACAATGAAGATTCGAGCATGTTAAGGGTCAAATAGATATAACTAAAGATCAAAAGGAGTGAAAACAAATCAATTTTCCACCGTAAAAGGATGTCCAAATTTTTGGTTGGAGATTGAAATTCATTTTTGGCATAGTAAACGTTCGAATTGAAAAAAAGCTATTTCTAGCAAAGTTGTAGCATTTTGAATTATCTTTCCAACGCCTTTTAAATCGGCTTAATTGGATATCGGAAACAAAAGTTATGATAAAAATACTCAAACAGCCTCAGCTTAACAGCTGATTTTTTCAGATGTTAACAGCCGAGATTTCGGCTGTTAACAGCCGAAATATAGGCTGTTAACAGCCGAAATTTCAGCTGTTAACAGCCGAAATATAGGCTGTTAACAGCCGAAATCTCGACTGTTAACAGCTGATTTTTTTCGGCCATTAACATCCGAATTTTCAGCTGTTTGTGCTTATTATTTTTTCGTAATAGTAGTTTTATTTGTTAACTAAAAGGGTAGTATTGTCTTTTTAACACAAACATGTTTTGTAATTGTTTTAGTCACTTAAGGGTGTTTTTGTCTTTTTATAGCAAATGGGTCATTTTGGGATTATTGTCAATTGAAAAAGTCAAAATGGAATTAGGGACCTTTGACTAGGTCATTTTGACAAGTACCCCGGATTTCAAAGGATTCGAGTCGAGAAGAGAACCACTCGTTTTGAAGTAACCATTATCAGAAGATTTTAAGAATTGTGGCAAATGGCCCTTTCCACAAAGAATTTTTAACCTTTTCTTTTTTCACTCTTCTTTTTTGAAGGATTTTTTTTTTATAGAATTTCTGTTTCTTGAAAGGTTTGAGTTAGAAGTCGAGTTCGACCATTCAATGGGATAACTCGACCTTAAATCGAGACAAATCAATTTCACATAAAAGATCACGACTCTTGATAGAGTCAAATTGACCACAGAAATCATAGTAAAATGTATTGTAAAATAAAATTTCAATAAATAAATATTCGATAAATAATAATTTAGCTTAAATAATAAAATTATTAAGTCCCAATTTGGGTCCATTTACTAAATTAATAACCCTGTTAAATACAAAGGTCGTTGTTATTGGTTCTTTTGATTGTTTTTTCTATTAATTTTGCGAAATTATAAAAAAATTGATACTATTATATTTTTTATCATTTAATTAGTGGATTGTTTGACCCATAAGATGGGCCCATCAATGTTTTCCTTCGGAATGTATCACGTTATATCTGACATTCATATTTTTAATCTATTAATTATATTCCGTACTCAATTAAAACTGCATAAACATAATATCAACCTGCATGTACTAGTGAGAACTGTTAGAAACTGATTGTATGAAATTATGAGTGTCCATTGTCCAAAGTTATATTAGTTAAATTATTTTTAATTTATATAGATTAGAATTTATACTTGGTATCAGGGTAGGTTCACTTTTAATATGTGTGATCTAGGAAAAATTTAGATATGGATGGAGCAACCTTTAGACCTTCTGTTCGATGCGAGTCTTTTGGTAGTGATATTTTTGCCTCATATCAATCAACTTTGCAACAATAGCTATGAAAACTCGAATTCAATTATTAGAAATAAGAACAATTTGTTTGTCATAATCAAATCATAAAGTCAATTATAAGTCAACAATTTTCAAATTTTTTATTATGACAAACAAAGATGATTTGCAACAAATTGATAAGGGATGAAAAACTTTAGATATCACATATGATTCGCATATTCACACTATCTTTTATACATATTTCCCCTATTTTATACAGGTCAAACATCTCACATTGTATATCATATATGTATATCACCTTATATGTTTTCCCCTTTTTGGCATAAGCAAAAAGTATGTAAGTAGAGATTCAAAAACACAAGTCATTCATAGATCAAAAAAGACAACTATAGTCACAAATAATAGGAAGTAAAGGTCATCCATGCTGACACAAGATCTCCAAAACATAAAAACAAATTTATGCATAACAAAAGAAGTTAGATGAAGTAAGAGTGTATCAAAGACATAAATATAAAATGTAAACAAAGCTACTGCACCGGAGGCGGCGACGGAGAAAATCGAGCGTAGAAGGCATTCTGTTGAGCTTGCATCACCATCTATTGAGCTTGAATAGCATCTTGTTGGGCTTGTATGACAACTTATTGAACTTGCAATTGGTGAATCATTTCGTCAAAGTTGTAAACAGAGGATGTAAGTGAATCAATGCACCTATTGAGGAGAATATAGCGATTTTCGGTAAATGTAAAACCACCGATCGAAGAAGGAGAAACACTAGAGCCCGAAATGTCATGCGGAGGATTTGGGACTTGTGGCACATCATCGGCATCATCATCTTCATCGCCATCAAAGGGTAGAGTGGAAGGACCTGAGGTGGGATCGAATTCTTTTGTGTGAGCCACCCATTGACCATGCTCTTACTATTTTCATACGTTTAAGAGTTTGGATATTGATGGTATTGGTAAGATAGAGTTTAACGAAGGTCTCATCATTTAAAGGAATATCAAAATGTTTAAAAAAATTTATGAGAAGTATACCATAAGGTAAAGATTTAACGTGATGAGTGGAATTGACAAGATGAGACCGAGTGCAATGGTTGGAAAATCTAATTTCCGCCCAATAAGAAAGGAATCAAGAAAAAAGATCAAAATTATTTACTTCATCTCGATGACCCTTTCGAGGAAGAATGACATGTGCAATAATGTTTTGTAAAATCTTGCATGAAAGAGTGAATTAATTTGCACTAAATTTAGTGATATTCTCTATGTTTTTCCCAGTGACTCTACGACACGTTTTGATAGGGTATATCCTTTCAAAACGGGATGAGTTTTACGAAGAAAAATTTGAGTTTCACACATTTCAAGTTCGAGAATATCTTGGAGGAGAGCTTTGTTGATGGTATTTTTAAGTAAACAAGAAATTTCATCCGATTGAAGAGTAACAACCATGTTTTTTTGTGAAATTCTTTCATGAGACATGGATATCCATGTTCTTCTAATGTAGCGATTGACACCCAACCCATATTTTCAAAATATTCCTCTATGTGAAATGCGGGTGCTTCAATAGTAAAATTAGAAAAATAAATATTTTTACCTATTAAAATCGGAGATTTTTCAATAGGGTTGGTCGACACCTCATGTTCCACGTCAAAATTCTTCATCAAAGGAAGGTGGAGGTGATCGTCTCATGATATTTTAAAACCCTTTTCCCACTCTTTTAAACCTTGTCATTGTAGAAAAATTTTGTGAAAAGAGAGAACAAATTGAAAAATTTGCACTAGGATTTCGAATTTGGGGGATTTTGAATTTGTCGTGTATGAAACTTTGAATTTTTGAGAAATATGAAGTGTAGAAGTGTTAATTTTTTTAATTAGAAAAGTAATTGATGATTAATGATGGATGTAGAGGAGATTTAGAGAGAGAAATGCGAGAGAAAGGAAAGAGAATGAGAAATAATAGAGCCTGTTACACGATTTGAAAAACGGGGATTACGTTGAACCGGACGTCCAGATTGGTAGAACTTGTTTTAGGTTGGAGTTTATGTTAAACAAGACAAGGTGTCCGGACAATCCGTTTGATGTGTCCGGATTCTACTTTTTTCCTACTGAATCAAATATAAAATAAATAATGTTATATATAGAAACATGTATGAATACATAGTATGAATTCAACTTATTTATGCACTTCGAATTTATCAATAATGTCTTCAGCTTTTCGAATATGTGAAAATCGATCAAGTGCTAAAGGTTTAGTGAAAATATACTTTGAATTTATCTCTCTTTTGTGCATGATCTCTTAAAGAGTGATGTCTAATCTCAATATACTTTGTTTGAAGTGCAAAATGGGATTTTTTTGGACAAGTTTATAGTATTAGTGTTATCACGCACGATAGGTATATGACCAAATGACAAGTGATAATCACTAAGAGTTTGTTTCATCCATAACACTTGTGCACAATAACTAGCGGCCAAAATATATTCGGCTTCGACAGTAGATAATGTAACATAATTTTATTTCTTACTAAAAAGTGACACAAGTAAAAAGCTTAGAAAATGACACGTCCTGCTAGTACTTTTGCGATTAATTGTCCAACCGGCCCAATCGACGTCCGAATAACTAAGTGGATCAATATGTGTTCCCTTTGGGTACCAGAATCCTAAGATTATAGTGTGTCTAAGATATCTTAAAATTCTTTTTATGGCACAAATGTGTAATTCTTTAGGATTTCATTGAAATCTAGCACATAAACACACGCTAAATATAATATTAGGTCTACTTGCAATTAAGTAAAGAAGGGATCTGATCATATCTCGATATTTAGTTATATCAACAGAAATATCTTGATCATCTTTGTCCAATTTTATGGATATACTCAAAGGAGAGTTCTTTGACTTCAAACCATTCATTTCAAACATTTTGAGCATGTCTAATATATACTTCTTTTGATTGATAAATATCTCATCACTAGTTTGCTTAATTTGGAATCCAAAGAAGAATTTTAGTTCTTCCATCATACTCATGCATTTTGAAATTTTTTCACAAAGATAGATATTAGTTGCACCAAATATAATATCATTAGCATAAATTTGAACAATCATATCGTTCTTTTAAGTTTTGACGAAAAGAGTAGTATCCGTTTTACCTATCGAAAAACCATTTAAAACTAGAAATTTGCTCAATCTTTCATACAAATCTCTAAGAGCTTGTTTTAAACTGTAAAGAGCCTTTCTATAAAATCGGGAGTTGCTCAACAAAAACTTCTTCTTGTATAAAATCATTTAGAAATACACTTTTGACATTCATTTGATAAAGAATGAATCATTTATGACAAGCAAATGTAAGAAACATGCGAATTGATTCTAATCTAGCAACCGGTGCAAATGTTTCCTCTAAATCACTAATTTAGCATTGTTATGCACAATTATCCCATTTTCATCTCATTTATTTCTAAAATCCCATTTTGTACCCATGATGGTTTGATCATTTGGTCTAGCGACTAAATCTCAAACATGATTTCTTTCAAATTGATTTAATTCTTCTGACATAACTAGAATCCAAAATTCATCAAACTCGGCTTCCTTGAAAATTTTTAGTTCAATTTGCGAAATAAAAGCACAACTATTTAGATGATTTCTAGTAGGAGCTCTAGTTGTAATACATTTGGATTAATCACCAATAATTAATTCTTTTGGATGAGAAAGAACAAACCTCCATTCTTTTGGTAGAGAATGTTCATTTTGTACTTTAGTAGGTTCTTCTTAACTTCTTTAAAGTTTGCTTCCTCCTTGTGTTCATCTTTTGGATCTTCCTTATTTTGATCTTGAATAATCATTTTTTCAAAAAGAATTTCGAATCCTATATCATTAGCAATACCTTTCTCAAAATCAAGAGTATTAGTTTCATCGAAGGTGACATGTATGAATTCTTCAACGACTAGAGTTTTTTTTGTTAAAGACACTATATGCTTTGTTAGTCGATGAATATCTTAGAAAGATTCCAATATCATATTTTGAATCAAAATTTTCCAAATTTTCTTTTGTATTTAAAATAAAGCATTTGCCTTGAAATAACTGATATTTGAAATTCTATTTTCCCAAATCTCATAGGGAGTTTTAGTTTTCTTTCAATTAATTAAAACTCTATTAATAATATAGCAAGCGATTTTAACGACTTTGGCCCAAAAACATTTTGGCATGCTATTTTCATTTAGCATGGTCCTAGTCATTTTTTGCAATGTGTGATTTTTCATTTCTACTACATCATTTTGTTGAGGAGTTTTTGGAGCCGAAAAATTATGTTCATATTCATTTTCATTACAAAAATTACCAAAAGCAATATTATCAAACTCTTCACCTCGGACACTCCTAATTGTTCTAACGGAGTATCCTTTTTTTCATTTTAAACCTTTTTCATTTTGAACCCCTTTGCAAAGTATTTGAATACTTCAAAACTTCATCTTTAAGATTTAAGAATAGAACCTAAGTGAATCTAGAAAAGTCATTGACAGTGATGAAAGCATGATATTTTCCACTCAAGAGCTCAAGAGGCTTAAAAGAGCTTTTCACTTGTTTACCAAATTGATAGACATTACAAATTTTAAATTTGGTAAACCTTTGACAAAACAAGTTTTGGAGATTTTTGAGAGAAGATCTATGTTAACATGATCTAATCTCCTATGCTACAACCAAATATCCTCTTTTAAACTTGATAAACATTTTTCATCACATTTAAATTCAATATTTGTGTATAAACATCTTTACTTCGACTTCCCGTAAACATCACCTCTTTTGATGTAGCATCTTTAATAATGCATTTAGAAGAATCAAATTTAATATGATATCATTTATCACATATAATTTAATACTAAGCAAATTATGTTTGATGTTATCTACCAATAAAACATTTTCAATTGAAGGAGAAGAATGATTATCAATGTTTCCAATTCCAATAATATTTCCTTTTGCATTATCTTCAAATGTGATATGACCTACATCCTTTTTTTAAAAAAAAATTGATAGTAACATTCTATCTCCGGTCATGTGTTTTGAGAATCAACTATCCAAGAACCATTTGCTATTCATCTTATATGACACCTACAAAAAATAATTTAATTTTTGATCTTTAGTACCTATATAAGTTTGGGTTTTTGATAGTTAGTTTTAGTAGATTCTCAAATCCATTTAGTCTTACTTTTAAAATGTAGCATCTTTTTGGTTAGACAATTATAAACAATATGTCAATCTTTGTTGCAAAAACTACATGTAGTTTTTTAAGGAGGGGTATTTGAAACTTTGACAAATAGATTTTTGAAAGAATTTTGTTTTAGGAATGGTTTATATCCAATTTCCTCTTTATCAAAAACATACTTTTGATCACCAAATATTAAATCAAAAATTTTCTTACCTTGAGTAAATTTACAAATAATGATAGTTAAATTTTCATTTTTTTCTTTCAAAGAAGAATATTCTTTAATTAATAAATCATAATCTACATTTTCCTTTTGTGTTTCTAAAATTTTCTTCATTTCATTTTTCAACAAGAGGTGTTTATTTTTAAGAATTGAATGATTTAAAGCAAGTTTTTCAAATTCTTCAATAATTTTATCATATGAGGTAGATAACTCATCATATGAATATTTTTCAAGAGTTTACATCATCTTCGATTGTCATGAAGTACATTGGCAATTTCTTCTTGACAATCATTTCTATCAAGATCATCATTGTTGCTTTCATATTTGTTGCTTGAAGTGCCTTTTTCTTGATGCCCCTCTTCTTGTTTGGGCATTCAATTCTCTCGTAACCGAGTTTATCCCAATCATAGCAAATGATTTTCTTGCTTCTTTTTTCGCCATTTTTCTTCTTTCTTTTGGAATCTTCGATTATTTCGAAAACTTCTCCATTTGTTGACAAGAAGGACTAGATCATCGAATTTTTCATCACTCATATTTTCACTTGTAGTTCCTTTTTCAATTGCCTATTTAAGAGAAATTGACACTTAGGAGGCTTCTTTAATTTCTCTTTGCCTTTCATTGTTTTCTCCTTAGTTTCAGCGCTGTTGAGCTCATATGTCATTAAGGTTCTACAAAATTCTTCCAATAGATATGAGTTGATATATTTGGTACTCTCTATCAACATCTTTAATGAGCTCCAATATTCTAATAGTGACCTAAGCATTTTACATACAAGCTCACTATTAGTAAATTTAGGATCAAATCTTTTGAGGTCATTAACAATATCAGTGAAGTGAGTAATCATGACAACAATAGTTTCGTATTGTTTCATGAAAATGTTTTCAAATTTTTTAACCAAGATATAAATTTTGGGTTCTTTTACTTTACTAGTGCCAACATGAGTAACTTTTAATGCATGCCAAATATCATATGCGGAATCACATGTGATAATACGATAAAATTTATTCCTATCTAAAGCACAATAAACTAGATTTTCGGCTATAGCATTTAATGATAATTTTTTTATCATCTTCGTCATATTCCTCTCTAGGTTTTGGAATGGTTTGATCGGATTTTCCATCAACTTTAACAATTTGGTAAGCACATAAGGACCATATTCAATAACTTCCCAAATACTATAATCTATTGATTGCATGTAAATCATCATCCTATATTTCTAATAATTATAATGTGTGCCATCAAAGAAAGGATGACAATTTGTAGAATGCCCTTCAAAATTTTGAAGATTGTAGTTAGAAATTACTCAAAATTGTGAAATCTTTTAAAAAATGAGTACATTGTTATGATACAAATTAATAGCCTAATAATAACTAACCAAGAGAGATGTGAACTAATTATTAAATTTTTTTCGAAAAACTAATTCAAGTTTAAGCAAATTGAAAATGAATAAGTCAATCAAAAAAATGCACAAATATGAAAGTAATAAATAAAAGGGAAGAGAATGTGCAAACAATGTAATTGTGGAAGTTCGATTCCAAACAATGATCTATATCCTCCATTATCAAGTTTTCCATCACGAGTAAGGCCATTTCACTATATTTGATTGACTTATGGTGCAATCCAATACCTTATAATGCTTTCGGTAACTTATAAATAAGGAGCACTGATCCTTATACAATATTGACATTTACAGGATCTCAATATGACCTACAAATTTAAAGAGAATTGATTTTACAATTTGAAACTTCTTTCCTAATAAATGATATGATCAAATTAAGTACAAAAAGAAAAATAGACTAATACTTTAATGAATAATAAAAATTGAAGCTCAATCGTTAGGTGAGAAAAAAAAATTGATAAGAATAATATTTTCAAAAGTTGATTAAATTAACAGTTTTTCAAAATAAATGATTTGATAAAATAAATAAGATGTATAATCAATATAGTTTAACTCAATAATATCTTACTTAGCCCCTGTTTGTCATCCATTATTTCAAAACATTGTTTGCTACAGTAAGATTCTCCACCACACATTTATCCAATAAAATATTCTACACATAAACCAATAAAGTAACTTTAAATTTCAACCACACATTCTCCAAAAAATACTATTCATTACACCATTTTAACAACAAAAATGGATGACAAACAGGCTCTTAAATGCATTCAAAAGTGTTGTAATGAATGCAAACTGAAATGATATTTATAGTAGTAAAAATGCCAAAATTTCTGACTAATCGGACAACTAATCCGGACGTTCGCTTCTGAACCGAACAACTAAACTAGCTGTTGTGTGTCAAAATTCAGAATAGTTATGACTGTTGGATGAATCGGACATCCGCTAGGCCAACAGAACGTCCGTTTGGACTTTTTCCCAGATTTTTCCTTTTTGATTGTTTTGAAAAAATATAGGCTTTTGAAGGACGTTTTCATTTTATTTTTCAAGGTAAGTGACATAGTAAAGAGTTTGAATATCAAGTTGAAATACTTACCTTTTGAAAAAATAATTTTTATGCAATTTTTTTTATAAAGCAATTTCTCGTGCATAAAAAAATATTTAGTGAGTTTTTGATGATTCATTGTTAAATATTAAAACATTTTACCTTTACACATGAATCCAAAACGTCTTAATCTAATATCTTCGATGTTTGGCTATTGAAATTCTTTGTCTCGAGTGATTTGTCGTAATTGCTCGGCTTTCATCCTTTTTTATTGATCGTCTGATACAAGTCTTTTGGTAGTGATCTTTTTGTTCCCAATCGATCAATTTTGCAACAATAGTTATAAAGACTCGAATTCAATTGTTAGAAATAAAAACAATTTATTTGTTATAATCAAAACATGAAGTCAACCATATGTCTAACAACTTTATCATCTATGGATATAAAGTACCCACTGTAATTGAAAATGAGAAATAGAGAGAAAAATGCAAAAAGGTAGGTAACTACATATTTTAACAATACCAGTTGGAATTCAAATTTTTTAAATGTTACTTTTTTATTTGTGGCTTAATTTTATTTGATCTCCACATGCAATGTGACTAAGAAAGTTTGGAATATACTACAAGATGCACATGAAGGAACTTCCATTGGGAAGTCATCCAAATTTCAAATGCTCACCTTAGAGTTCAAACAATTGATAGTAAGAGAAGATGAACTGTTCAAGAACTTTTATGCCAAACTCAATGACATCACCAATTCGGCATATACTATAAGGAAAAAGTACCCAGAGAATAAGATAGTGAAGAAGATACTTAGTGAAAAAGATTCTTAGATCTCTACCTGATCAATCCACTTCAAAGTAACTACCATAGAAGAAAGCAAGAATAATGAAACCATAAATGTTGAAGAACTGGTAGGTTCATTGATGACTTATGAGTTGTATTTTCATAAAAGAAAAAAAGTAAAGAGATCTGGAGTTACCTTCAAAGCCAAAAATATTGAAGAAGATGATGATGAGGAAAGTAAAAATATGACTATGCTCACGAAGCGGCTCAAAATATTCTTGAAGAACAATAAAAAAATGAAGGAATTCAAAATCTCAACCACAACAAAAGAAGAAGTTCTTCAACAATTCATGGCAAGATCACCTATATTTGTGGAAAGAACTCAAAATCACATCCAATGCCACGAGTGTGAGGGATATGGACACATAGCATCTGAATGTGCTAATTGATAAAATCAAGGAATTGATAGAAGATTTAAGCTGAAAATACAGGAACTAAAACAACAGAGAAAAACAGAGGAAGCTGTAGAAACGAACTGATAATAAAAAGAACAGAGAACCGGATATGGACCTGCTGTAAATAACAGCAGGGAAGAAGAAGAATTATCATTCAACTTGCTTAAGGAAAATACAATGCAACTAATCTATTTATAGAGAAAAACTAACAACCTATCTAACAAGATAACAAACTAAGAACAATCTAGAATAAGCTAGAATCTGGTGGAAGAAGGTCACAGGTGTTGAACGTGTGCTGGTGAAACTGGAGTGAAGCTGGAGTGAACTGGAGAGAGTACTGGTTTGCTGGTGCACGTCTGTTGCTGGTGAACTGAAGGATGGAGAGCACGTGAACTGGAGTGAGTTAACTGGAGGCTGGTGAACTTGGGCTGGAGAATCTGATTTGGGCTGGAGAATGTGGGCTGGTGATCTTGCTGTTGGGCTGGCTTAATATTCCAACACTAATACACTGAAAAGTCTTGTTCAAAGAGGGCCATAAACATCATATGGAGTAAAGATAAGGATAAAAAGTCAAACTTAGACGAGCAGGAAAAAAATGATGAAAATCAGGTAACCTCTTTTATTGTGAGCCTGCAGTCTGATTCTTACTGGTTACAATTGTTGCTTGCAGATACAGACTCACTGGTTAGAGAAATAGCAGGACCAAGTCGCATATGTTAAGAGTGAACAATCCTAAAAGAAAATCTGTAAACTGAACAAGAAATGAATATCACTCTTCATGCAATGATGGAGTTCATTGAAGAAGAAAAGTAGTTATTTGCACTGAAAGCGAAACGTTAACCAAATGGAAGAATTTCTCCCCATTTACATCGAGAATTTAGGGTTAAATTCCATCATTCTCTGCAGTTTTCTCATCATATTTCTCTGCATTTGATCTGCCTTCTTCCCTATTTCAAGTTCTTTTACAGAATCAATGGGAAGGACAAAAATAAACAAATGAATGAAAGGGAAAGGGAAACCATAAGGAAGCACTGTTGCTACAGGAGGTGTTGTGCGATGGAGTTTGCAAAATCAACCAAGTACCAGTGCTACCCAACAACGCTTAGATGCCATATAGTCTAGGTCGGACATGTCCAAAGCCATTGTGTCCCGTGAAGCAACAGTAAACTCTTGAGCATCTATCATCGGAAGAATCTATTACATCCACAGTCATCTATCCCTTCACTTGTTCAAATGAACCAGTCACTTACCCAATTCGAATGGTAAGAGTGGGAAAAAAAAAAGATTAGTATTCAGAGGGGAATGATTCAAAGGAAGTGAGTGCCGAGGAGTGGCGGATCTAGCATTGAAGCTCAGCCCAGGCGGACGTTAACCAGTCAACGTCGACAATCAACGATCGTAAGAACTCTCGTTTGTTAATATTTAATTAAATAATGTTAAAAATCGGTTGAAAAATCGGTACTAGATGCACAACTAGACAAAGAAGAATTAGATATGGACTTTCGTTTCGGTTGAAAAAATCGCCCCATAATCTGCAAAATGCCCCAATTTATTTTTCAATTAAAATTGATTAAAAAACAATCTACACATGATTTAATTGAGCCCAACATCTTCTCAATTAATATTTTTTCACTTATCCCTAATTTCCTAAAAACCTAAATTCTCAAATCACAAATCAAAATTATAACTCATAAGTCATAACTCATAATCCCAGTCTCTCAAACAATAATATAACATAAAATCTCATTTCTCATCATTCATAAATCATAAATTCACAAATTATCCAATTTGTCGTTGTCATTAACGCAAATCAGATTCACAGTCTACGTAAATATTCTCAAATTCACAAATTCTCAATTTTCATAAATCATAAATCTTAACATTCAGCAACAAAATCACCAATATTCTTAGATTCTCGAATTCATAAAATCCCCAAATTTCAAATTCACAAAATTCTAAATCTAAAAACTACATTCTACGACATCAATTCACAAATCACAAACACATTCATATAATCATATTCCATAAACATAATTTATAAAATATAAATAATAAATCAAATAAATTAACTACACAACACAAGGAACAAAAACAAAAAAAAAAAAAAAAAAAGAGAGGAACTCACCGTGACAACAGGCTGAGGCAGCAAAGCTGGGATCGAGATGCGCCGTCACGCGACTCACGTCGGACGGGCAGAGAGGCTAGGTGTGGTAGTGCAACTCACAGACAGCAACGCACAGGCACAACACAGCAGCAGCAGGGCAGCCAATCGTGAATCTCCGGTCATCGCCCTCCTCTATGGTTTGTTGGGTTTCAATTTTGGAATTGGGGATTTGTTTGGAATCTTGGATTTGGTTTTGTTTGTGGCTAATGGGTTGCAAATTGGCCCAATTCATTGGCCTTATTGTTTAAAAAAAGGCCTAAAGGCAAACACTGAATTGAACAAAATAACAAAGGAATTTTTTTTTCATCCGGCGATGGCTGCCTTCTTCATTTCTTCCCGGCGGCGCTTCAAGCTTCCGGCGGATCCAGTATGGGTGACCCCGGGGGCTGACCAGGTGCTGGGTCCACCCCTGGTGCCGAGGAGAAATATACCGATATAAAGGGTCTGAAAGTAGTGAAGAACTAGCTGAACAGCCAGTTGTAGGGAGAGTCAGTCCTGACAATGTAGAGGAAGTCCAAAAATACACTAAAGAACTAGAGCCTCAATGCTCCAGTTCTCAGTTTGAAGCTTCTGGTGATAACTCAGACAAATCATCTAAGTCCACTCCTCCGCCAAGAAGAGAAGCTACAAAGGTAGATAAGGAAAAATAGAAAGTGGGTTAAGGCTCCGAGACCCCATCACCATATAGTCAATATTGACCTCCTACATAGGTGGTGGAGAATACAGAGTCCTTAGGACTCCTAGCGTAGATCCCTAGCTATTCAGGTTTGAAACTCTTACTAAAGGCCATCATTCTGCTACCTCCACAATTACTATTTTCTATTTGAACGAAATGAAACCCTCTATATTTCATCTACTGCACACCCTAAGTTTATTGGGAGTTTAAGCAACTGATTGAAGAATTTGTGAAGATTGGACTTGATGAGATACTTTTAATAAATTGGAAAAGTTGTTGACCTTTGGTGAAAAATTTAATGAGACTCTGGTGAAAGAGCTTTTTGTAAACATACCCAAGAACATTGGGTAGGCGGCAACCCTTTAGATGGCAAGCATATATCAGGGCCAGATTGGTTACCTTCAATCCAACTGGTTAGAGGGACTGGTTGTGGATTGACGAAGTGGTGGATTCAGCAGATGAAAAACTGACCAGTGATGTAGTGGCTATGGAGATGAAAGGCATGAACTGACCTAAAAAAGTTGATAATATGCCTACTTCCAGACTGTTACCAAAAATAAATTTCGTGATAAAATTTTGATTCACAATGTTGATCATTTGACGCACCGGTCAAACCTATCTCATGAAAGGGCTGTGAATCTATTTAAATTGGGTTTCGAAGTTGGTTTGAGTTTGACAAAAATGATTTTTGATTGAATTGTTTGTGAAAGGTTAAGGAGGGCCAAGCAATACAAACTACCTATCTTAGTCTGGTCCATCACTTTTTAGAGAAATGCTATTCATCCCCACTGGGGATAGTGGGGATGCATCCCCAGTCTATGTGGCGTTAATGTGGCATTAAATGATAGGTAAAATTAAATAAGTCATTTAATTTCACATATCATTTAACCAAGCATTTACATCCACATAGATTGGGGATGTATCCCTATTGGGGATGAATAACATTTTTTCACTTTTTAACTAACCTTGGTATACCACCTATGGCGATGGACAAATACTCTGACGGTATTCCCACCATGGGTATGAATGAGTTTGGACACCATTGAGAATGCCAAACCTAGTCCCTAGAGTCCTACACCATGTGTTGCCCACAGAACAATCAGAACGTTTGGACACCATTGAGTCCCTACAGGTTGTTCATATTTTTCTTCGCACTCAAAGCTTTCAGATGATTTTAAATTCTTTCGCATAATGTTAGAAAAAATCTAGTTTTTGGTAGATAATTGCATTAAACAAGCCGGAAGGTTGTTACTCCTGGTTTCCTTGAATACCTTATGTTAGAATTTGGGTGTGACTAGAATTCCTTGTTGAAGTAATTGAAGAATTCTAATTGAAGTGCACATAAAGAAGAATTCAATTTGGAATGCTATTGGACTCCTATGTCAAGTTGAAGTTTTATTTTGGAAACCCATTGAGAGTTGTAATTTGTTTTGGACTTGATTTTTTGGTCTCCTACTTCATCAATAACTCTACTAGGAGGGTTTAGACATTCCCTACATCTTTCCTATAAATACTAGGCTCTTCTATACAATTTTATGGTGTGAGAAAATCGATTACTAGAATTATAGGATATATTGTAATTTTTCTCTTTTCTCCATTATTCTTGAGTCAATAAAATCTCTTAATTCCTTTATCATATTCTTGTATTTATTATTCTTTTACTTGATCATATACTTCATTATTATTTGTCATATAATTTCAACATCTCAATCCGGTGGTTTGTTTCACAACAATTAGTATCAGAGCTATTTTGGTATCTTATTTGTTTTGCAACAATTGGTATTAGAGCGCCGGGTTCTGCAGTTCCGCAAAAGCGCAAGATTTGATTTGTTCAAGGTTTTTATTCGTGATGACTTCCATGAAGTATGACATTCCGCTTTTGGATCGAAGCACTAGATTTTCACTGTGGTAGGTTAAGTTGTGTCCACTACTCGCACGCTGGATTTGGATGATGCATTGCTGGGAATTGACAGGATGCCCGCAACTTTGATCATAGATGACAAATTACGGAAGGATAATAATGCAGTTTCTCACATTCATCTTCTATCAAATACTATTCTTCTGAAAGTTTTGAAGAAGAATTCAGCAGCTGCTTTAAGGTTGAGGTTGGTGCAATTGTGCATGACCAAATGTCTAACAAGCAAGTTGAACCTCAAGCAGTGTTTATACTCTCATCGAATGGCAAAAGGAAAATCATTGGAAGATCACCTGGTTGTATTTAATGAGATCGTCGCTGATTTGGAAACTTTGGAAGTAGAGTCTGATGAAAAAGATTTGGCCTTGATCCTATTGTGTTCGTTGCCCGCTTCGTTTTCTTCATTTAAGGACACGATCTTGTATAATCGTGATACTCTCACCATAGAGGAAGTGCATGATACTTTGTATACAAAAGAGAAGATGAAGCATCTAGTTTCTGAGACTAGAGATGGAGAAAGCCTGATTGCTTATGGTGGTTCTGGAAGGGGCAGATCGAAATCTTAGTTCAGTAATCAAATTTGTAACTACTGCAAGAAGAAATAACACTTAAAGAAGGATTGCTACAAATTGAAAAATAAAGAAATGATGATTGCAAATAGATATTCAGATACTTTAGGCGAAGCAGACCTCGCGGAGAATGTTGTAAGTGATGGAGATCTCTAAGCTATTTTTGACATTGAGTCTAAATCGGAAGATGGTTGGATTCTTGATTTAGCATGTGTGTTTCATATGTGTCCTAATAAGGACTTGGTTGTTACATATGAAACTATTTCCAAATATATCGTGATTATGGAAAACAACGCATTTTGTCGGGTTGCTGGAATTTGTACAGTTAGATTGAAGAATTTGGATGTGACAATTAGAATAGTTGGCCAAGTTCGACATGTTTCAGATTTGAAAAAGAATCTCATTTCATTGTCTATCCTTGATTCAAAGGGTTATGAGTTTTTCGGTGGAGGTGAAGTTTTGAAAGTTTGTAAGGGTGCCCAAATTATATTGGAGGGACAGAAAATGTCTCAGTTATACATCTTGCAGGGTCATGTAGAATTTAGAAGAGTCAATTAGCACAAGTTCAGTACCGTGGTGGATATTCAGTTTAGTACAATACCTTTAGGAGCTCATAAAATACCAGATTTGAAGAATACAATTTAGTGGAGTTCAAGAGATATGGATAATACTGATTTGTCACATTCACATGCGGTGTCATTGTATTCAATTTTTAGGGATGGACCTAATAGAAAAATGTATGTTGATGCTGATTTTGTTGAGCGAGTTTTAAGTGGAGTAGAATGTATACAATCTAACAATGGGCCGTCTTTAAAAGCATTTGGGTTTGATTTTGTTTTGGGGTGTGTTACAGCTTATTTTGGTAAATCAAAAAATCATTAAGATTTTTTGGGATCTGAGACAATTCTATAGAGTGGTGTTTGGATTCATTGGAAGAAGTAAATATTGTTTTTTGTTGGAGAAATTAATTTTTTGATTATTGTTGAAGAAGTAAGTTCATTCATTGGTGGAATTCGTGTCAATGTGGATATTGTTAGAATTTGGGTGTGATTTGAATTATTTGTTGAAGTAATTGAAAAATTTTAATTGAAGTGCACATCAAGAAGATTTCAATTTGGAATGCTATTTGAGTCCTATGTCAAATTGAAGTTTTATTTTGGAAACCTATTGAGAATTGAAATTTGTTTTGTACTTGATTTTTTGGTATCCTACTTCATCAACAACTCTACTAGGAGGGTTTGAACATCCCCTACATATTCCATATAAATATTAAGCTCATCTATACAATTTTATGGTGTGAGAAAATCGATTACTAGAATTATATGATCTATTGTAATTTTTCTCTCATCTCCATTATTCTTTAATCAATAAAATCTCTTAATTCCTCTATCATATTCTTATCTTTATTATTCTTTTACTTGATCATATACTTCATTATTATTTGCCATATAATTTTAACATCTCAATCCGGTGATTTGTTTCACAATAATTGGTATCAGAACTATTTTGGTATCTTGTTTGTTTTGTAACAATTGGTATTAGAGCGCCAGGTTCAGTAGTTCCGCAGAAACGTAATGTTTGATTTGTTCGAGGTTTTTATTCGTGATGGCTTCCATGAAGTATGACATTCCGCTTTTGGATCGAAACACTAGATTTTCATATGGCAGGTTAAGATGCGTACAGTACTTGTACAGTTGGATTTGGATGATGCGTTGCTGGGAATCGACAAGATGCCTGCAACTTTGATCGCGGAGGACAAATTACGGAAGGATACGAAGGCAGGTTCTCACATTCATCTTCACTATCAAATACTATTCTTCAGAACGATTTGAAGGAGAATTCAACAGCTGTTTTATTGTTGAGGTTGGGGCAATTGTGCATAGCCAAAAATCTGAGAAGCAAGTTGAACCTCAAGCAGTTTTTATACTCTCAACGAATGATAGAAGAAAGATCATTGGAAGATCACCTGACTGTATTTAAGAAGATCGTCGCTGATTTGGAAACTTTGGAAGTAGATGATGATGATGAAAATTTGGCATTGATTCTATTGTGTTCATTACCCGCTTCGTTTTCTTCATCTAGAAACACGACCTTGTATAGTCGTGATACTCTCACCATAGAGGAAATGTATGATGTTTTGTATTCAAAAGAGAAGATGAAATATATAATTTCTGAAACCAGACATGGAGAAGGTCTGGTTTCTCATGGTGGTTCTGGAAGGGGTAGATCGAAATCTAAATTCAGTAATCAAATTTGTAACTACTGTAACAAGAAATAGCACTTAAAGAAGGATTGCTAGAAATTGCAAAATAAAAAAAGGATGGTTGCAAGTAGATATTCAGATACTTCAGGCGAAGTAGACCTCGTGGAGAACGTTGTAAGTGATGGAGATCTTTTAGCTATTTCTAACATTGAGTCTAAACCGAAAGATGATTGGATTCTTGATTTAGCATATGTGTTTCACATGTGTCCTAATAAGGACTTGTTTGTTACATATGAAACTGTTTCCAATGGTGTCGTGGTTATGGAAAACAACGCATCTTGTCGGGTTACTGGAATTGGTACAGTTAGATTGAAACTTTTGGATGTGACAATTAGAACATTTGGTCAGGTTTGACATGTTCCAAGATTTGAAGAAGAATCTCATCTCGTTGTCTATCCTTGATTCAAAAGGTTATGAGTTATTCGGTGGAGGTTGAGTTTTGAAGGTTTGTAAGGGTGCCGAAATTGTATTGGAGGGACAGAAAATGTCTCAGTTATATATCTTGTAGGGTCGTACAGAATTTAGAAGAGCCAATCAGCACCATGGTGGACATTCAGTTTGGTACAATACCTTTAGAAGCTCATAAATTATCAGATTTGAAGAATACAGTTTAGTAGAATTCAGGAGATATGGATAATGCAACTTTGATACCATCACCTGCGGTGTCATTGTATTTAATTGCTAGGGACGGATCTAATGAAAAAGGGTATGTAGATGCTGATTTTGTTGAACATGTTTTAAGTGGAGTAGAAGGTGTACAATCTAGCAATATGTCTTCTTTAAAAGCATTTGAGTTTGATTCTGCTTTAGGGTGTGTTACGGTCCATTTTGGTAAATTATAAAATCATTATGATTTTTTGGGATTTGAGATAATTCTGAAGGGTGGTGATTGAATTCATTGGAAGAGGTGGAGTATTGTGTTTTGTTGGAGAAATTAATTTTTTGATTATTGTTGAAGAAGTTAGTTCATTAATTGGTAGAATTCGTGTCAAGGTAGAGATTGTTAGAATTTGGGTGTGATTCGAATTCCTTATTGAAGTAATTGAAGTATACATCACCATTGGGAACAAATGGGTTCTTAAGATAAAGCGAAGACCAGATGGGACTATAGAGAAGTATAAGGCTCGCTTAGTGGCAAAGGGTAATACTCATCAAGATGGTATAGAATATGAAGAGACATTTTTGCCATTAGTGAGATTTACTTCAATTCACCTACTTCTAGCCATAGTGATACGTTTAGATTTAGAATTATATCAAATGGACGTAAAGACTGCATTTTTCAATGGAAAATTGGATGAAGAAATCTACATGTAGCAACCAGTATGTTTCATTAAAACAGGCCAAGAGAACAAAGTTTGTAAATTAAATATATCAATCTATGGCCTAAAGCGGTCTTCTAGACAATAGTACTTGAGATTTGGCAAAGCGATTATCTCGTACTATTTTGTGATGATGGATGAAGATCAGTTATTTATGTGAAAAGGTCAAATGAGAAATTGTAATTTTATCTATACATAGGTGGCATTTTATTGGTTGGGAATGATAAGGAGTATATTAAAACTATTAAGTAATGGCTGTCCTCAAATTTCGAAATGAAGGACATTGGTGGAACAGATTACATATTAAGTGTTAAAATCCATAGGGATCATTCAAAGATGCTTTTTGCTCTGTTACAAGAGTCATATATAAAGAAAATTCTCAAACTGGAGAATTGTAACCTCATTGACACTTCTGCATCGAAAGGCGAAACTCTAAGCCTTTGCATGTGTCCTAAAACTCTTGAGGAAAAAAGAAGAAATATCCAAAGTACTCTAGTGCAGTATGGAGCTTGATGTATGCGATGATGTATACTTGTCCTAACATTTTTTAAGTCGTTAGTCTGGTCAACATGTATCAATCTAATCCCGAAAGAGAACATTGGAAAGTTGTTAAGTGGATATTGAGGTACCTTAAGGGTACTGCTAATTATTTGAGTGGAGACCTAGATAAGGCAAGTCAATTTCGGGATATGCATTCTTGCTTAACAGTGGCACTATCTCTTGGAGTGGCAAGAAACATACATACATTTACTTGTCCACAATGGAAACAGAATACATAGCACTTGCTTTAGCGATATAGGAAGATGTTTGGTTAAAGGGATTCTTACAACATCTAAGAGTCCTCAGTGGTGATATGGGACCTATATTGATTAATTGTAATATTCAAACAACTATTACATATACAAAGGATCTCAAATATCACAGCAGAAACAAATATATTGATACAAAATATAATTTTGTAAGAGACATTATAGGAAAGAAGGAAGTGAGTTTGCAGCATATTTCTATGCACCAAATGGTAGCTGATCCATTTACAAAACCTATTCCTAGAGATATTTTTATAACTCGTGTTAAATTTTTGGGATTGCGTACAATTTGAATTATTTACTATGTGAACTTTTCATATAAGTCCATTAATGAAGTACTTTATGCACACATAAAGTATGTGAAATAGGTTGAGACTGGTTTACTCATATGAACAATCGCCTCACACACTTTGAGGTACGCTGAGATCATACACAGTGATCATATTGTGTACACAATCCAGTTGCCTTGATGAGATTACAACAAGTATTCGGTATGGATTTTGCTATCCATTAGACATGTTCTATAGTCAAATTGAGTTTTTAATTGGGACTGTCTACAGAAATAAATATAAGGAGAACTTATGTTAGATATCGAGAAATATCTGAACTATGATCTGTATGGTGTATTTAATTTGTAAGATTAGACATACACCTCAAGAAAGGAAGAAATCACCGTAACACGTGTTTCATATCACGCGTGTTTTACTGACCAATATGAAATGAAGAACTGATCCCGCTTCTTCATTATGTGAGTCTCCGATGCACATATGACCTCACTTAAACACCCTTATAACTTTTAACCGTTTCTCAAAATTTTATTTCGGTATTTGCTACTTTAGAATATTGTCAATAACTATGATTAATTCGGTTTGATGGGATATGTCTAGGAAAACAGCTGACTTGAAATTAGAAAATTCAACTAAGAAATGAAGACTATTTCATAGTAATCGAGTTTCTGACTAGAAGAAAAGTAATTGGTAAGCAAACAAGCAACAAGAAGGCAAGCAATTCAACCTCTTGTTTTCTTGGGATTTCAAGTAAATTTTAATGTTCCAAACTCAGTTATAAGCATGCTATTACGATTTACAGGACTTATGAGGAGAATAATTTAATTTAAATTGAGAGTTATATAAAGGGATGATTTCTCATTTTATCACTCCCCAGAAAAAGTCAATCATCTATCTTCCTCCCAAACATTCTTGCACATCCATGACGTGATTTTTCAACAATACATAAATAATTTGACTGCAATTTCACCAACTCGACTTCTCCAGAATAAATGTTTCCTTCTTGTCACCACAAGTTCTTCACCATTTTTCTATTTATTGGTGGAGCAGAGAGTTGAATAATCATTTATAAACAATTGTTTCCAGTCAACGACATCGACCATCATATTTGATCATAGTTCTTGAAAATCTGCAATCCACTGATTATATCTTCCCACAATTTGCAAGCTTCATTTTTAATATGTTATGTGACTGTGATATATTGCGTTGTGTGATTGACTCTTAATCACAAATTTGTGACATTCTTTTGTACCATATATCATGCCTAAGACATTTTGAAGTTTAAATTTAGCAAGTAGAATTTAAGTTTGTGACATAAAGCATGTATCTACGTGTAAGATCAAGGTATAGAATTTGTAACGATTTATAGTATAGAAATATAACTAATGACAAATTTATAGAGATAATGTTATATATATGTATGTGAAACATATTAAAGCAAAAATGTGACGAGCTTGGCCGGTTAATATACAATTGGTAGACATTCAAATCCATAATGAGCCTCAGTTGGATCTACACGAAGGTGAGTCAATTCAGGTCGACCCCACTCATTTGGGCACGTCTAAATTTGCTCTCTCTCTCTCTCTCTCTCTCTCTCGATTTTCTACATAACATCGCTCTCTTTACCGATATATATTTAATTAATATAATCTAAACTCAATTTAACTTGAGCATTTTCAAGTAGCATAATAAATAAAACTTAGAAACCTTCTTTTCAAAGGATCTAATAAATCCCACATCCTTAACTTCCCAAGGCTGTAAAAGTATACACAAGATATCATTTATTGGGATTAAGGAGTTGTTAGATTAGCACATCTATACAGGAAAACCAAAGGTCCAATCAACTAGAAATTAGATTTGAAAGAAAAGAAAAAGGTCTAATAGCCTAAAGCCAATCTAAATTCAGGCGGAGAAGGGAAAATGCCACACCAAATCCAAATGAGACAAATCAATGAGCCACTTTGAGACGGCCATTAAATACCCACAAAACCAGTTTTTCCTCATCAGCCTACCCCCACCCAACACTCACTAATTTCTTCAAACTCTATAATTCCTTCCACTTCTTGCCATTGGAGGGCTCAGTGTCATGGCTAAGAACTCGAAGAAAAACCTGAAGAAGAGCTCGGCCTCGAGCAGTGATAACAATGACACTACCAAGGTTAAGAAAACGCGTAAAAGTGTTCCGAGAGAGTCTCCACAGCAGCGCAGTTCCATTTATAGGGGTGTAACAAGGTTCTCTCTATCTGCATATTGGAATCTGCTCTACTTATTCATATCTCGTCGTGTTCAATTCTATCCAATCTAACATAAAAAATTACTCGCTTTTATTTTTCTTCGTTGATCAAAGTGCTTAGTGATCATTTTAGGCACCGGTGGACGGGTCGATATGAAGCTCATTTGTGGGATAAAAATTGTTGGAATGAATCTCAAAACAGGAAAGGAAGACAAGGTTTGTCATTTTATTTTATTTGATTTTTCCATTTTCTTATGTGTATTACTTTTAAGAAAATATGTGAATTTCTAATTTCTGTCATTTATTTTGTTAAACTTTAATCTACATAAAATGGTGGTTGTGGTGGGCGGCTCAAATTAAAATGCAGTTTATTTAGGTAAGAAATGTACTCTATCTTGACCAAATCTTAATATCAAAATTTCATTTTTCTCCTTTTCAAAAAAATAAAAAATAAATGTAATTTTAGAATATTTTTGATTGATTGCATTTAGGAGCCTATGATAATGAAGAAGCAGCTGCACATGCTTATGACCTGGCTGCATTGAAGTATTGGGGACAAGAAACTCCACTTAATTTTCACGTAAGTTTTATATTAATCGCAATTATTTACAAAAATATTTTAATTATATATAACTGCATAATGCGAGCTTAATTATGTAGTTTTCGACATATGAAAAAGAACTTAAGGAAATGGAGGATCAGTCCAAAGTAGAGTATATTGGTTCATTAAGAAGGTATGGAAACTAATTAATTTAATTATTTTTCTCAACTATTTTCATATTTAATATACAAAATTGTATTTCATTTCATTATTCCAAACTCGCAGAAACAGCAGTGGCTTTTCCCGGGGAGTGTCCAAGTATAGAGGTGTGGCAAGGTAATCGACATCGAATTTTATAAAGGCATTTATTCTTTTTATTTTATTCAAAAAGGGTTTTAAGCAAAAATAAATAAACTTTACACCGTCAATAAAAAATGTTGGACAAAGAAAGTTTGTGCTAAAATTAATAATAAAATAATCTGATAGTTAAAAATCAATAAATTGTACCCCATCCGTTCCAATTATACAGGCTTGTTACGTTTTTCACACGGATTAAGAAAGTTTCTTTAATGTCATTGAAAAATTAATTTTTGCCAAGATCTTTCCTAATTTACCCTTATTTAATTTTCAGTATGTAAAATTAAATTATTGTTGGAATTAATAAAGAATTTGAAGAAGAAGAAGAAGAAATGAGAGTCGTTCCATGTTTTCAAGAAGTAGGAAAGTGTGTATTTAGATGATTTCAATAAATTGGCATATTAAGTGAGGAAAATTTAATAAGGGTATATTGGTAAATGAATACAATAAAAATATTTTACATTAGAAAACATGCCTATATATTTGGGACAAGAGAAAAAGGAAATTCAGCCTATATAATTGAGACGGGTGGAGTAATATATAGATCTTTGTGGCTTAAGTCGTTTCAATCACTAAAAAAGACTCGATCTCATATATTTGTAATATGGCGAAATAAATAACCGACTTCAAATTTATTAGGTTGATTATACCAAAATATGCGGACATGTAATAATGGCTCTCAAAAAAGTCGTAATCTGCCAACAGCATGAAACTTTCATAAATACAATAGGCCCATATGATCAGTTTCACTTTCACATCTAACGAACCAAAGCCGGCTAAATTTAATGAATCCTTGGATGTTCGAAGTTGTACTAAGTTGTCCAATCCCAACGCCATGTTTAAGGGAGTAGTAACATATTGTCTCTTTAGTGCATTTCCGCACCTTTGACACATTTTTACTATCTTCGTTTCATAAAGATTGACTTACTTTTCTTTTTATCTTTCTCAAATTATAGGCCATCTTCCTTGTTAAGAGTATAGTTGATTTCTTAATCGTCTAATATGTTCCTATTTACATTTTGTTTGGTACCAATTATTTTCAAAGCAAATTTTTCTCTTTCTTATTTTCAACCACAAGTTTTTCAATAAAATAATATTATACGCTAGTTCAAAACTTTCCTTATTTTTAAATCACACATTCTCCAACAAAATATTATTCAAATATGCGTTTTGGACAAAAAAAATAGGGCTCAAATAGTCGCTCAATGTGAATTGTTATCAACAAATATGAAATAATCATATATAATGTTTTAATGTAAGGATATATTAAAAAAAATGTAAGTAAAATTTATATTTTCAACTATATTAATTATATTTTCTTAATTTGTGTGAAAATAGAAGCAAGTCTATATTTGTGGGATAAAGAGATTAGCTAGTTTATAGGAAGATGCTAAAGTTGACGTCCTCATTTGCTAAGAATAGGTTATGAAGGGACAATAATTTTGGGACAACACATGAATGGAGCGTGCATTAGTCACTACTAGAAGTAGCGTGAAGAAAAAAAAATTTGTTCATTGTGTTGTTCAATAATTATTGTCTAGTATTACATACGTATAAACCGTGCACAAAAATATAAGGAGGTATGAAGTTTGATAACTTTTGATTCACTAAGCAATTGTAGACTTTACTGCACATCGACAAATGGTTATCAAATAGCATTATTCTTTATTTATTTCTTAAGATGTCACGAGTTTTGTCTTTTGAGAATGTTTTGAGTTTTTTTTTCCAATTGACAGACACCATCATAATGGAAGATGGGAGGCTCGCATTGGTAGGGTGTTTGGCAACAAATATTTATACCTTGGAACATTTGGTAGGTAACAAATAATTGCATCTACACAAACAAAAATATACACACACATACATACATACATACATACAAGCAACACATGCATGTATGTATGTATGCATCCATGTATGTTATGTTATGTAGGTTATTTTCTTAGATATTTTATGGTCAATATTTGATATTATTTTGTCAAAATATCTACTTGAAAGGCATTGCATTATTCATTATTAAGTCCCTGTTTGGTAACTAAAAAAATCTGATTAAAATTTAAGTCAAAATTAATAATTAATTTTAACTACACATTTTATAGGCCCATAACTTTTCAACCACACATGCTATTAACTTTTATCAAAATCTGCTAAAAATCTAATTTTAATCTCTACCGATCAATAGCTAAATGTGATTAGATGATATCCTACTAAACATATAGTGATAGAAACCTTAAGGCAAAAGATTGATCATGATCATGACCATAAATTGGAATATCAATGAATCACTTTTAGAAACAAATCAGATTATTAAATCCACAAATGTCCCGAATTAGATATCTTTTATTTTGTGAGGCGTTGTTAAATAAATCCACAAATGTCCCGAATGATTTTCAAATGTTAGTCTAATTAGTGAAAAAAAGCATATAGTCATGTTAGTTACATCTAGACTTATTTTATTAGCTTAGCTTGGGAAAATCAATTAACCTCATAACCCTAAACTGCTAGGGCTTCTATATGTATATTATTAGAAATGATCCCCTACATATGGTAGGTAGAATAAAACATATTCACCGTTGATGTGTCAACACCACATCAGCCGCCAAATCTACAGTTTTTGACAATTCAATGTTCAATTGTCAAAATTGTAGGTTCATGTCAACGGTGGACAAGATAACTCTAACCCACCATGGGTAGGAGATCATTTCTGTAAATAGTAACGTTCAACCCCCTCGACATTATTTTCTTCCATTGTCAGCAAATTTAATGCATGAATTTATTACACATAAAAGCTATGTGGATTTCTCAAATTATTCCAACTTTTTTCTTGCAGCTACACAAGAGGAAGCAGCAATTGCATACGATATGGCAGCTATCGAGTACCGTGGACATGAGGCTGTTACAAATTTTGACATCAGTCGATACATAAGCTACATAAAACCTAAACAATGCGACACAAGCAGCAACCCTGACTTTATTGGTCAGGTTGACACTACTCATGTACAAAACTCGAATGAAGAACTGCACGAGCACCACAATCTGGCAATTAGCTCAGGTCCTCCTAAAATGACTTTACAACCACCATGTCTGGAAAATGATGCCACCAGTCCATCCACTCTCGGAATTTTGCTACAATCCTCCAAATTCAAAGAGTTGCTAGAGCAAACCACGGCTTGTGACAGTCCATCTACGTCGGAGCCAAAACCTCCACGAAGTAGCTTTCCAAACGACATACAAACATCCTTTGATTTTCAAGATTCAAGTAGCAACTTTGCTGAGGAATATGACATTTTCTTTGGAGACTTTAATTCATTCCAATGCGAGCTTGATGTTTAGTTAGGGAAGATGGAAACTTGAGGAACAAGTTAATAATTGAAAACTAACATTCGTCTATATGCATACAAAGGCAAAAAAATAATGTTGTGTACTTGAGAACTATATATTTAATTGCTTATCTTCTATCTTTCCCTCCCCCTTTTTATCATTTTATATATATAGATATAGTTGGATAACAATAAATCAATGTAATTTTGAAAAATCAATAAAAGGAAGTCAATTTACGTCCTAGATATTCTAATTGAGAGGGAACGAGAAATGTTACTATTTTTTAAATCCATGGATTCAATTCAAAACAATCATTTATATGTTTATGATCAAATAAGATTGTTATTTTGCCTAAATCTTATTTGTTGTGAAGTATGCTTAGACCCAAATATGCGAAATTAAAACAATCAACAATAAAAAAGAAACAAGTTGCTATTTATTGGTTAAACAATCACATAAACATTCAGATCAAATAAGTAAAAAGTAGTTGACACTAGAAATTGATAACGGAGGAAATCCCTTGAAAAACTTTTCACAATGATCAAAAACTTCCGAGGAAGCCTTGCAAAAAGATTCGTTGTAAAAATGAATTGCTTACCTCTAGCCATGTTATCCAAGATTAATTGAGAAAATGTAGTGACAATTAAGTGTGACACTACCAACAAGCCTTCTAGTCAATACCCACTTACATCCCCTTTATTTGATGGAAATAAATACACAGGACCTTTTATTTGAGAGATAAAATTCTGTTGGAAATTTTTGTACGAGTTTAGCTATGGACCCTTGGCACATTTATGTAGGAATTAATTTACCAACATCCATCCATCAAATATGAGGTTATCTTCCTACAATAAATTCCCCTTAATAAATGAGAAGTTGTTATTGACATTTGAAAGTTACGCAGTTCGATCCTAACAATATCTAGATGGGGGTGAATATGTATGTAATGCGGAATTAAAAATATTTTTACGAATTAAATAGTAACAAGTCACTTTTTAATTCTTTTCTACATGATTCAACATTCAAGTCAATTTATCCTAAGTTGAATTACCATAGTTGTACAATAAACAATGAATAGTAAAGCAGTAAATCAAACACCGGAATGATAACGGAGAAACCCAACTGGGAAAAACTCCGGGCACTTTGCCAGTCAACAATCCACTATAAACGATATGTAACTTACAGTCTATCAGCCTAGACGACGACACGTGCTATCTCATCTCCTGATTGTAATTCCAACAGCTTTCCTGAATTTTGTACTCATGCACCACTCCCAACTGCAGTTCCCAAAGCTCTCCTACAGCAACTCTTGACTTTGTGAAATCGTTTATCTCCATTGGAACCACGAAGAACATCGCGATCTTCACAGACTGGAACTCCAGTCGAATTTCCTTGATCTTCAAAACTCTGATAAGATGTAGAGGAACAACAGTTTGGTATTTGGATTATTGAACTGGAGTTTTTCTCACCAAAACTCTCATAGATGAAGGTTGAAAAAAATCAAATATGAAGGAATCACTCTGTAGCCTTTTTCTCTCTATGTTCAACATCATCAAACACGTTCAAATATGTTTTGGTATTTATAGGTAGGTTAGAAAAATGAATGGGTCATGGAAAAAGCCTTTAAAACGCTAAATAAAAAGCCTTTAAAGCTGTCAGTTGAGCGACAGACTGTCGCTCGAGCAAAGGCAGGGCGACAGTCAAGCGATAAAGTTTCTTCTTTTGTAGCTCGAGCCAAACTTTTGGGACAGGCCAGCTAAAATTCACACCGTTTTCCTCTTTTTGCCATTTTTAAACCCTAGACCTAAAAACCCTATTTTCAACGTATTTGCACATTACTCCTTGAACTTTTACAATATGTCAATTTCAGTCCTTTTGTTCACAGAATCGCCAATTACAAATAATCAAAAACCTAACAAACTCCCCATTTAGTATTCTGTGACAAAACTACAATCTAAGTCAAGGCACTAATCAAAAATAAATTACAGACTAAAAAATGACTTCAACTTAAATTTGTCTTTAAACAAAAACCTCATTTCAGTTTCAGTACCTGTATCCTGAAATAGACAACTCAAATACCCAGTGTAATGTGTGGAAAACAGAATCAATAATAAATGTAGTTCAACAGTTTAAGTGTAAGAATCATTTAAACTTTTGTAACTCATTGCTAAACTTAGACACAGTATCAATGGAACCCAACATACCAAAACGAAATATTGACACTACAAAAAAAATCAAAAACTGAATTTAACGAATTGAAGTTAAATAATGAAATGCCTTTGAGTCCCAAAAATCAAACAGGTTGGAATTTTTCTACTCCCCCCTTTTGTCACAAAATGATAAGGGATAAAGAACAACATACAACATCGTAAGAATGTAGGTGTAACCAGTCATAAGTATATGCAATGAACTATAAACTTTCCCACAAACTAACTCAAAGTACCCATGGAGTAAATGATATACGTGACATATATGTGTTATGTGCCACTAATACGTAGATAGTAGGACTCCAAACCTTAATTTTGTGAGAAATAACTTATAAAAAATCACTGCTAATAAGTATATTTCTCTACTTAGAAAAGTCAAACCAGCAAAGTATTATGGAGAACGTCTTTTCTCTCCCTGACTTGTAGCACAAAACAGTTATCTTATTTCGCAGCAGTAAACATAAATGCTCATATATATTGTAATCATTTTAAGTGCAAGCTTTTTTTTTTCATTAAGATACTAACATGACCCCATGTAACGAGTTTTAGGCCCGTTAACCCAAGTCAGATGACCATAGATATCAGGTTCTGAGAAACCCCACAGGCTTAATTACTCAAGTCAAGTAGGCTTCGAAAAGAAGTATAAGATATTGAGCTCCTTTAATTTAAACTTTTCATTATGTGTCTATATATTATTGAATGGATAAACTCGAGTTTAGGTCTAAATAAGTTGGTCAATTCATGTTCAAAGTCATCCTACTAACATGCGACTGTCATCTCAAATCTCACACATTCGGTAGAGTCTTACTATCAAGTTCATAGTGTGTGTAGTACAGATGATATATGAAGAGACCTATATTAAATACTCCAAAAGTATCCTAAGCTAGTAATGAGAATTATATTACAGCTTACTAAATAAACTCATGCTTGATTACGACCAACAAAAACAAGTGTATTGTATATCATGTAAAACAATTTTCGGCACAAAAACTTTGTTGTTGTTTTTTTTAATTAACAACATGAATACACCAAGCACACAAGATCAAAGAAAATGTATTCAGCATCTTCCATGGACAATGAGATATAATTTTGTTTCTTACTCATCCAAGCAAAAAATTGGCACCAATGTAAAATCAACATCCAAACGTGCTTTTTCTATCATCTGCATTGCCAGCCTAATTGACATCAGAATAACCAGCAAGATCAAGCTTAGAGTCTCGAGAGTACAGGATCTCATAATCTACAGTCCCATTGACATATCTGATGATACGTCGGACGTCACTCAGGTGAGATTCCTTGGAATCAGCCTGAAAGCGTGCACAAACCCTTACACTAAAAGCTATGTCAGGTCTACTAGCAGTAAAATAAAGTAGACTACATATCATACTTTTGTAAAGAGACTGATCAACACTCTTACCTATAGGATCATAACCTAACTTGACACTGGTGCTCATGGGGGTTCTAGAGTGTTTCTTGTTGTCTAAACCAAATCGTTTGACAAGGTTTTTGGCATATTTCGATTGAGAAATGAACAAACCATCATCAATTTTTTTTGACTTAAAGCCCTAAAAAGTAATTCAATTCTCCAATCATACTCATTTCAAATTCTTGCTTCATACACTCAGCAAAATCATGAGCAAGAGAATCAACAAGGGAACCAAAGACAATGTCATCGACATAGATCTGAGCTATCGTGATGCTATCTTCAATATGTCTTATAAATAAGGTTCTATATGCACTACCTCTCGAGAACCCATGTTCCATGAGATATGCAGTAAGCCTATCATACCAAGGTCTAGGAGCTTGTTTCAGACCATATAAGGCTTTATTCAACCTATAAACATAATGCGGATATTTGAAATCAATAAATCCTTTAAGTTGTTCAACATAGGCTTCTTCCTGAAGTATTTCATTTAAGAAGGCACTTTTGACATCCATTTGATATAACTTAAAACCTAAAGTGCAAGCAACAACAAGAAGAATACGAATGGATTCAAGCCTAGCAACCGGGGCAAAAGTTTCATCGAAATCAACTCCTTCGACCTGAGTATATCCTTGAGCTACTAACCTGGCCTTATTTCTAGTTATAGTACCTTGATCATCGATTTTATTCTTAAATATCCACTTAATACCTATAACATTACAATAATCAGGCCTAGGAACTAGATCCCAAACTTTGTTTCTCACAAACTGATTTAGCTTTTCATGCATCACATTAACCCAACATTCATTGCTAAGAGCTTCTTCCACTTTCTTAGGCTCAATTTGAGATGCATAGCTAGCACACGTTAGATTGTTCAAAACCCTTTTATGGAGTTCATTCCTTCATCCAAATCTCCTATAATTTTTACTTTAGGATGATTCGTTTTAACGCGAGACGAGGGTTCTTTTGGAGGTTTACGTTTATCATCAGATGTGGATTCCTTAGCAGGACTATCGAAACCATTAGAAGCACGTGGGGAATCGTGAATGGGGGTCTCTTTAGGTTCAACTACCATGACAGGATCAACACTTAGGTGTTCCAGCTCTACCTCATTATTTCCAGTCTCCCCCTCACTACAGACATCATCCACCACTACATTGATGGACTCCATCACAACCCATGTATGAGAGTTGTAAACATGATACGCACGACTATTCCTGGAATAACCTAGAAAAATTCCCTCATCAGTTTTAGAATTTCCCAAAATTTCTTTATCTCTTAGTATGTAGCACTTGCTCTCAAATACACGAAAGTACTTGATATTGGTCGTTTACCTTTCCAGATCTCATATGGTGTCATATCAATTTTAGGTCTCAGATACACCCTGTTAGCAATGTGACAAGCTGTGTTGATGGCTTCCCCCCAGAAATGCATGGCAAGATCCTTACCATGAAGCATGGCTCTAGCCATTTCTTGAAGCGCACGATGTTTTCTTTCAACTACCCCTTCTATTGTAGAGTGATCGGTGATGAGAACTCATGATGGATTCCTTCCACCAAACAGAAGTTATCAAGGTTAGAGTTTTCAAACTCTTTTCTATGATCACTACGAATTCTAGAAATAGAATATTCTTTCTTATTTTTAAGTCTCTTGTACAATGAGGTGATAAGACTGAATCTTTAGTTTTATCCCTCAGTAATTCAATTCACCTATATCGAGAAAAATCTTCAACCACAACCAAAATATATCTTTTACCACCAAAACTTTCAGTCCTAGACGGTCCTATTAAATCCATATGGAGTAGTTCAAGAGGTTTGTTTGTCAAGATCTCAGAAGTTCGTTTGTGAGGCACTCTAATCTGTTTACCTTGTTGACACGGACCACAAACAGTGGTATCAGTATTTTCTAGCTTAGGTGGCCATTGACAATTTCTTTCTTGGCAAGCTTAAACAAACTGTTATGGTTCATATGACCCAGTCATTGATGCCACAACTCAGTAATGTTGATCTTGACACTACTACAAACGTAGCTGAAATTTGGTAAAACTTTGTAATAATTATCGGAGGTTCTTACACCTTCGAGAACAACATTACCGGTTGAGTTATACACAGTGCACCTTTTCTGGACAAAGCTAACTTCAAAATCAACATCACAAATTTGACTGATGCTCAACAAATTACACTTTAACCCTTTCACATAAAGCACATCAGATATGGTAGGTAGTCCAACAATTTTATCAGTACCTTTTTCCTTTGATCGGTGCAGTAGCTCCATCTCCAAAAGTAACTACACCGCCATTCCACTTATCTAGAGAAGAGAACATGGCATTATCTCCACACATATGTCTAGAACAAGCACTATCAAGGTACCATATAGAGACATTTTGGGCCTTAAGTGTAACGTGGGCAACATAACAGTTCATCCGATCATTTAACCTAGATACATCAATTTTCTTAGCCCAAACTATCTCAATTTCTTTATCAGATTATATGGTAGCTATAAATACGAAGACCGTGAGCATTTGATTATCTTTTTCACCAAATGTATCACTCTGAGCACTAGAATCTGATTCATCATCACTTAAGGTCACAGCTAAAGCCTTACGTTTGCCATTATTCGAACTCTTTTTCAAGTTAGGACATTCATTCCTATAGTGATCGTAGGCCGACACTCATGACATCTAACAGATTGAGTTTTCTTATTAGCAGTTCTAGAGTTGCTCTCTTCACGATTATCTTCTATGAATTTTCTAGGCAATCCAATTTTCATACTTGAGGTTTTCTCCCATTCCTCATCACCTTCTGGAATGTTTTAACAAAATATGCAATTTCGTCGTCTCTAAGGGTCTCAGTATCAGTGGACTCATTCTCTTCTTTTCTAATGGTGTTTATGGCAATGAATTTAACCTTTTTAGGTTGAAAACAGTGAGTTCATAAGTTTGAAGTGATCCTACGAGTTCTTCAATTTTAACAGCATCTAAGTCCTTACTTTCTTCTATCGTAGTTACCTTAGGTCTAAACCTTTCGGTAAGGATCTAAGAACTTTTCTAACAATTTTGGTCTCGGGGATTCTTTCACCTAAGTTAAAGCTAGAGTTAACTATATCATTCAACTTTGCATAGAATTCATCGAACAATTCATCGTCCTTCATTCTAATCTCTTCAAATATAGTGGTTAACATCTGCAGTTTAGAATTCTTAACAGTTTTGGTACCCTCATGTGTAGTTTCTAGAATATCCCAAACTTCTTTAGCAGTTTCACACATCGACACTCACCTAACTCTTTAGAAGATATAGCCATGAATAGAGCATGTAATGCTTTACTGTTCCAGTTGCATTCATCAAGATTATTTTTAGTCCACAGAGATATGTCATTGAGTGTGACTATACTAGCAACAGATGTTGAAGGTGGAGACCACCCATTTTGAATGTTAATCTAAATACGTTCATCCAAAGATTTAAGGAAGACTCTTATTTTCGAACATTCCAGTAAGCATAATTGCTCCTGTCGAGGACGGAGGAACAGACAATGACTAACTCATTTAGATGTTATAAAGGCTTAGGAATCGAATTAAGGCTCTGATACCGATTGAAAGTTACGAAGTTAGACCCTAACAATACCTAGAGGGGGGGTGAATAGGTATGTAATGCGAAATTAAAATTATTTTTACAAATTAAATAATAACAAGTCACTTTTTAATTCTTTTCTAGATGATTCAACATTCAAGTCAATTTATCCTAAGTTGAATTGCCACAGTTGTATAATAAATAATGAATAGTAAAATAGTAAATCAAACACCGGAATGATCACAGAGAAACCCAACTGGGAAAAACTCCGGGCACTGGCCAGTCAACAATCCATTATAAACGATATGTAACTTACAGTCTACCAGCCTAGACGACGACACGTGCTATCTAATCTCCGACTGCAATTCCAACAACTTTTCTGGATTCTGTGCTCATGCACCATTCCAAGCTGTAGTTTTCAAAACTCTCCTGGATTCTGCTATCCTGCAGTAACTCCTAACTTTGTGTAATCGTTTATCTCATGTGGAACTACGAAGAACACCGCATTATTCACAGACTGGAACTCCAGTCAAACTTCGTCGATCTTCAAAACTCTAATCAAATGTAGAGGAACAACAGTTTGGTATTTGGATTATTGAACTAATGTTTTTCTCACCAAAACTCTCACAGATGAAGGTTGAAAGAATTAAATATGAAGGAATCACTCTGTAGCCTTTTTCTCTCTATGTTCAACCTCATCAAATACGTTCAAATATGTTTTGGTATTTATAGGTAGGTTAGAAAAATAAATGGGCCATGGAAAAAACTTTTAAAACGAGAAATAAAAATTTCCCGAATAAAGCTGTCGCTCGAGCGAGGGCTCAACGACAGTCGAGCGACAGACTGTCACTTGAGCGAAGACAGGGCGACAGTCAAGCGATGGAGTTTCTGCTTTTATAGCTCTAGCCAAACCTTGGTGATAGTTCGGTGAAAATCCGTGTTGTTTTCCTCTTTTTGCCATTCTCGAACCCTAGACCTAAAAACCCTATTTTCAATGTATTTGCACATTACTCCTTGAACTTTTACAATATATCAATTTCAGTCATTTTGTTTATAGAATCGCCAATTACAAATAATCTAAAACCTAACAACATTTAATAAACTCACTATTTAATCCAATTATGTTTGCAATTTAATATGTGACCATAAAACGGTTACATTTTCCCACTTCGTCATATATTCAACAATAACTTTAAGGCAAGTACGTCAATAACCCACTCAATAGAAATACACAATACTTGAATCATGACGGTCCTATTTTAATAAACAAACATTTCCTTCCATGTATTACAAGCACTTTTACTTCTAAAAGAGTACTTTACTTATGAATGAACTTTCTATAAGTCATTTATGGTCCAAACTTTAATAACCACAATGGATATCCATTACAAACCTTAAGTGCACTAATAAAATTGTTTCAAATAAAGAAACTACAATCTTAAAACAAGAATTAGAGTATCATGATTGAACACGCAAGTCCCATGTTTTCAACATGAGCTTTATAAACTTTAGCCGGCAAGCTCTTGGTCATGGGATCTACTATCATAAGTTCTGTCTTGATACACTCAATTTTTACTTCATTTTTCTTTATTTGATCTCTAACAACAAGATACTTTATATTGATATATTTGCTTCGACTTCCACTTTCGTTATTTCTTGAAAAGAAAATTGCAGCTGAATTATCGCAATATATCTTCAAAGGTTTCTCTATAATATCGACAATTCTTAAGCCTTTGACGAAATTTCTCAACCACAATGCCTGTATTGTAGCTTCATAACAACCAATAAATTTTGCTTCTATGGTAGATGATGCAATTATAATCTACTTACTACTTCTTGAAGATATAGCTCCTCCAGTTAGGAGAAAAATGTATCCCAAGTAGACTTTCTTATGTATACACATCTAGTAAAATCTGAATCTGTATATCCAACAACTTCAAGAATGTCAGAATGCTTGTATGCGAGTCTGTAATCTTTGATTTCTTGAATGTACATCATCACTTTCTTTGCAGCTCTCCAATATTCTATACCCGAATTACTTTGATATCTGTCTAGTACACCAACTGCAAATGCAATGTCGGGTCTAGTGCAGACTTGTACACATATCAAGTTGCCAATAGTGGAAGCATATGGTATATAAGCCATGTGATCTCTTTTCAATTCATTCAATGGACACTGTTTCTGATTGAATGTATCATCTTTAACAATGGGTGCAATACTTGATGCACAATCTTTCATCCTAAATCTTTCCAAAACCTTTTCAATGTAGGCATTCTGAGACAATTCTAATGACCTTCTAGATATGTCTCTTTTAATCTCTATGCCAATGACATAAGAGACTTCACCCATATCCTTTACATAAAGTTTTGGCTAAGAACTTATTTGTGTCATGTAGCAAACTCAAATCATTTCTCGCAAGTTAAATATCATCTACATATAGGACTAGAAAAATGTATTTGCTCTCAATGACTTTAAGATATGTACACTGGTCAATGATATTTTATGTAAAACGGTATGAAGTAACAATATTGTGAAACTTCAAATACCACCGACGGGAAGCTTGTTTTAGCCCATATATAGAATTTCTTAATTTACTAGCCATGTGATTATCTTTATCATTAGTAAATCCTTTAGGTTGTTTTGTGTCTTCAAGATCCCAATTCAAGAATGTTGGTTTCACGTCCATCTAATGTATCTCTAAATCAAAATGAGCTATTAAAGCCATTACAATTCTAAATGAATCTTTCTTAGAAACCGGAGAAAATGTTTCAACCTTCCTTTTGAGTGAAACCCTTGGTTACAAGTCTAACTTTATATCGTTCTATATTGCTAGATGTATTTCTTTTGGTGTTATAGACCCATTTACAACCAATTGTTTTATGTCCAATTGGCAATTCAAAGAAGTCCTAAACTTGATTTTTTGCCATAGACTCCATCTCTTCCTTCATGGGATTATACCAAAAACTCAAGTTTTCTCCTTCAATGGCTTTTGAAAATGAGATATGATCGTTATCAAATCTAACACATATATTGGACTTTTAAAGATATACAACATAATCGCTAAAAATTGCTGGTTTCCTTATTCTTGATGATCTCTTGATACCTACTACATCATTTTCATTTTATATATTTTGAGTAGTAATAGGTTCTGCACCGAATGGCAATTTTCGTTCTGCATTTTCCTCATGCAGTAATTATTGTTCTTGAGGGCCCGTTTGATTCTCATTATTGTAGAATGAGAATGAAAAATATAGCCATTATTGGGCCCCACACAAGAGATAGAAATTCAAAATTGATGGCTTGATGTGATGGATAACAGTCATATTTTTCATTTTTATGGATGAAAAATGAGAAACAAACAGAGGCTGAGTTGGTTCATCTCCAGTTGTACTTGAGTTCTTTCTTTCAAAAAGAATTAATATACCTTGATTGAAAGATGACCTAACAAATTCATTAATTTCTTGAATATCAATATATCTAGGAAATTCATTCCCACTCACATGACGATCCTCTAGAAATTTCGTATTTCTAGCTTCGACTATTCTTGGAGTGTGCGAAGGACAATAGATCCTATAACTTTTGAAATTCATTGGATAGCTTATGAAATATCCACTAATTATCCTTGGGTCTAATTTCTTTATGTGAGAATTACAAATCCTCATTTCAACTGGACAACCCCAGATGTGTGTAATTCTCAAACTAGGTTTCCATCCATTCCAAATTTGAAATGGTATTTTAGGAATTACCTTAGATGGAACCCTATTTAAGATATATACATATGTTTTTAAGGCTTCATTCCATAAATTTAATGAGAGACTTGAATTGCTCATGTTCCTAACCTGTCCATTAAGGTTATGTTTCTTCTTTCAACTATACAGTTTTGTTGCGGTGTGTTGACATTGTATATTGCGCTATAATCCCTGTTCTACTAAAAATATAGCAAATGGACCTGACATTTTTCCCTTGTCTGTGTACCGTCCGTAATATTCTTCAGCCCTGTCTAACCTTACAATTTTTATTTTCCTTTCCTTTTGTTTCTCTACTTCTGCATTATAAATCTTGAAGGCATCTAATGCCTCATTCTTATGATTTAGAAGATAGAGATACATGTATCTTGAGTGGTCGTCTATGAATGATATAAAATATCTCCGACTCTTTAAACAAGGAGTGGAAAAAAGTCCACAAATATTTGTATGAATAATCTTAAAAATATTTGAACTCCTTTTGGCATCTTTAGTGATCTTGTTTGTCTACTTTCTCTTTAGATAGTCAATACAAGTCTCAAAATCAGTAAATTCAAGGGTTGATAAAAATCCATCATTTACTAATCTTTTGAGTCTCTTTATGGAGACATATCCAAATCTCTTGTGCCATAATTAAAATGAATTTCCTTTGACCATGCAACGCTTATTGATGATACTACTACCATGCAAGTTGGAAAAGTCACATTTATAAGTGAGATCAAATTCAAATTTACATAAATTATCAACCAAAACACCATATCCAAAAACAACTTAATTTTAAAATAAATTAAAACTTCTATTTTCGAATACAAATTTAAAACCTGATGGTGCTAGTTTTGAAATAGAAACTAAATTACGAAAATAAGTTGGAACATAAAAAGTATTTTTAAGATCCAAATGAAATCTAGTCTTTAAAGTTAATCTAAAGGTTCCTACACCTTCAACGGTTGATCCCAATCAATTTCTATAATAAATATTTTACTCATTTGGTTAAGGTTTCCTTAGATCCAAAAAGCCCTGCATAGTAGTGGCAATATGAATTGTAGTACCATAATCAATCCACCGTGTATGGTTTGGAATATTAACAAAATAAGACAAGAGTGTAACCTTATAACATTGATAGGTTGATCCTCTGATACTTTTACTGACACGAGTCTTAATGAGATTCTTCTCATGCTTTAGCCTTTCTTTTTCTTAAACACATATTGTCAGGAGTTCATTCACGATCCATTTTTCCTTAAGTGTGTAATATGATATTTTAAATGGACCATACTCCGTAGGAAGAGAGTTCAGAATGAAATGAATAAGGAATAAGTCGAAAATATCTATTTCGAGGGATTTAAGATGAGCAACAATATCTCTCGTTAACGTTATAACATTGATAGGTTGATCCTCTGATACTTTTACTGACACGAGTCTTAATGAGATTCAAGTTTAAGAGATTGGATCATTCCTACGATTCATATAGTCTCCTCTCGCCTAGCGTATTTGATTCCATAAGGACAAGTGATTCATCCACATATACCCCAATGTTAGGAGAATTTTTTCCTTCCAGTCAGAAAATTATCACATTGAGGAATTGAAGTCCTTAGCCTTATCACATTGAGGAATTGATCCCCTGATACTTTTAATGAAATGAGTCTTCATGAAAAAGGTATTGATAATGAGACTTAAGCTTAAGCGATTGATGAAACTATTTCTCTTAATCAAGAAAAAGGTGTTAATAATGATATAGGGTTAGAGATTCCTTTTGAGAAAATAAAATTCAAAATAAAAACAAGGAAGATCCTAAAGATATTGAAGATCAACATGATGAAGAAGAAAATGTGCAACTAGATGGAGAAGAATATTTTGAAGTATAAAGTGTTCAATATCTACCTAAGTAATGGAGTCAAACGAAGTACATCATGGACATGCTCAATAAGTTTGAAATGGAAGAGTTGAAATCAATGAACACTCCAATGAGCTCATCAATCAAAATGACAAAGATGATCAAGGTACTTTCATAAACATAACAAAATATCGAGATATGATCGGATCTCTCCTTTACTTAATTGCAAGTAGACTCGATATTATGTTTAGTGTGTGATTATGTACTAAATTTCAACACAATACTGAATAATCACACTTTAGTGCCATAAAACGACTTTTAGGTATTTTGGTGACATCAAGACATTACATCTATGGTATACTAAAGGCACCCAAAAGTGGGATATTGTATTAGAATTTATGAATAAGGAAAATCAATTGGCCAATATTCTCACTAAACCTCTAACACTTGATAACTTTTCACATATTCAAAGAGGTTTGGGAATTATCGATGAATTTGAAGTATGTGGCTAAATTGAATTCATACTAAATGTTCTTGTATGATTCTATGTGCAAAATTGGTTGAAATTTATATAAATTTTACCCAAATGATTATACTTTTGTCATTTCATCATTCATGCTTTGAGTATTATTTTACTATAAATGTGATGATTATTCTCTTATTTAAACTTGTATATATTTGGTATCTTGTACTTAATTGAGGGGGAATATATTTCTATTTCTATAGTTTAAAGTTTCTATCTTATATACCATACTCTTCTTCTCATATGTACTACATTTTTGCTTTTACTAAAATGGGAAATTGAGTAAGATAGATTTGAAAAGTATTTAAAATGGGGAATCTTTTATTGTTTTCTATGGTTGTGTTTTGATTTTAAATACTATATCTTTTTGCTCATGACAAAATGGGAAAAATATATGAGATGATATATTTGATGAGAATGTGGTGACAGATGGATATGATCAAAATGCTTGCCTTGATAAACATATTTAAAATTAATGGCTATTGGTTTTTAAAAGATAAGGGAAATATATGGATTACATGCAAAATTTAAGATTCAATTATTCAATCTTACCTTACAAATCATCTTGTTTGTCATAATCAAAAATGGGAAAATTGTTGACATATGATTGATTTCATCCTTAATGTTTTGATTATAACAAACAAGATTAATATTATTTGTAACAATTGATTTTGAGTGATAATAATTTAATATTAAAATCAATCAAGTATTGCCAAAATCAACACATTATAAATCGAACTAGAAATTAAATCATTCGATACGAGAGCTTAAAAGACAAACGTAAAAAAGAAAAAAAAAATCAAGAGGAGAAGTCTAAGAGGCAAACTTCGAAATAAGATCAAAGACTAGACTTCTTAATTCAAATATAAAGGTACTAACATTTTGATATTTAGTAATGAATGATAAATGCTCAAAAATCATTTTATGCACGAAAAGATTATTTCAAAAAACACTTGTATAAAAAAATATTTTTCAAATGGTAAGAATTTCAACTTGATATTTAAACTTTTTACAACATTACTTTGAAAAATAAAGTGAAAATGTCATTCAAAAGCCTACATATTTTTAAAAAAAAGTCAAAGTCAAAGCGGACGTCCGGTTCGCTCAACGGTAATTTTTTTAATCGTTCTAATTTCTGACGCACAATGCTAGTTGGGTCGTCTGGTTCAGGATGCGGACGTTCAGATGGATCGTCCCATTTACCAGAACTTTGGACGTTTTGATTGCTTAAATATTACTTCACTTTCCATTCATAAAATAACTAGAAGAGAGTCTTCTTGTGAAATATATTTGTGAAAAATCTTCTTTGAGCTTATATTTTTACATTCATTTCATTTATTTTTTCATAACAAAAACTTTGATTGTTGAATCAAACTTCTTGAATCAGTTGTCTCACCAAAGTTTTCATTTCTCTTTGTGCTTAACTTATTTATATCAATCTTAAAAGTGAAATATATTTTTGAAAAAGATTTTTGCACTTACATTACATAAACTTTTCTACTTTTTTATATTGAAAACTTTGATTGATTGAATCAAACTAATGAAATCATCATATTCATCAAAATTTCTCATTTCTCTCTTAGTACTTAATTTATTACAATTATTCATTAAAAGATAGATATATCTTGGGAAGATTTTTGAACCTACATTGCATTTATTTATTTTTCATCTTCTCATTGAAACACTTTAATTGATTGAATCTAATTTTTTATTATCATATTCATCAAAGTTTTCCATCTAACACTTGAATTATCATTTATTACTATTCATTGAAGTGTTAGCCTCTTTTAGTACTTAACTTGTTTGTATTATTTATCTAGATAAGAATTTCATTGTAAAATCACTGTCATAAAGTGTGGGTCGTGTTGAAATTCGGTAAAGATCAACATTGTATGAGGATCGGTGCTCTTTGTTGTAAGTCACTGTGTGAGTCATATTGAGATCCCATAAAACCCAATAGTGTAGGTCATATTAAGGTCCCATGAAATCTCAATAGTGGGTCGTTTTGAGGTCCCATAAAACTCAATAGTGTATAAAGATCGGTGTTCCTTGTTTGTAAGTCACTGGAAGCATTGTAAAGGGTTGGATTGCACCATAAGTTAATTAACATAGTGAAAAGGCTTTACTTGTGCCGAAGAGCTTGGTAATGGAGCACGTAGATCATTGCTTTAGATCGAATCTCCACAATTATATTGTTTGCATCCTCTCTTCCTTTTACTTTTCGTTTTTATATTTGTGCTTATTATTTGAATTAATCTATTTATTCTTTACTTGCTTGAATTTAGATTAATTTTTCAAAAAAATTTTAAAAACCAATTCACAAATCTTAGTTAGTTATTCTTCGGCTATCAGTGATGAAGATGAATCTTATTATTTTTAATTTTAATTCAAAGAGTTAGTATAGTAAATTTGCATTCTTAATTGATATTGTATGCTTTGTTGAATTATGTAACCGTTTGATCACCAATTAGGTAATTAGTCACTTGTTGTAGTACCAAGAGGTTTACAATAGGTTTAAAACTTTCTAATTTCAATACACAGGCAATAAATGTTAAGAATAACATATATAGCGTGTACAATAATATAAATAATTGTGTTATTGAATGTGTTACCTTGCATATGAATTTGAATTAGAAATATGATTGGGTCATGCATACAATACATTTAACTTACCTCGAGAGAGATAGTTAAACAAAATTGAATTTTTGATTGTCATGAGTACAAAAATCACACTAAAATATATAGGTAGAGAATTGAAAATATGATATTAATAGGTGGATTCGGAATTCCAACACATTCATTCGCATATTTAGTTACAAATAATTTAGATAACTAGTAGAACACTTTAGATAAATAAATATAAATTTCTTTACATTCGAATTTTATAACGGATTAATACAATTCAATTTAAGGTTTATTCCTCATGGAACGATACTCTACTTACTAAATTATTACTTATCAACGATCTCTTACGCTTATGAGTTTTGCACGAACACATAGCATCATCAACAAATGTCGACATTATCATTGACGACATTGTCGTTGATAACTACTGACAGCGGTGTGTAGGTTGTAATCAATTATATAAATATTAGAACTTTTGTTGTTGATACCAGCTACTTTTCTATCAAATATGAAATTTATGTTGGTAATCAGTGGCAGGGGTGGGCCGATGATAGTCGATGATATCAGTGTCACTAATTCTACTAGAAACTACCAACTAATTTTGATTTCTATCAAACAATGAAAATAATATCATTGTCAAACATCAGCGAATTTTTTTCAGTGATTATTTGCTCAATTTAATTGTTATTAATATTGTTACCATCGGCGAACTACGCTGATAGAATCTTTTATTGATTATTTGCTCTATCAATTTATTATATATTTTTAAAAATCCAGTAAATTTTTTTGCTAAAACCTCTTAATTGTTTGAACAGCTTTTGCTACTCTGCGCCCCCCCCCACCCCCCCCCCCCCCCCCCAATGTAATAACATAAACCTAGTGGTAAAAATCCTTTTCATCATCGGTAATTTATCATTTTTCACTAGAAAAATATTACCTGTAGAATATATATACACATGTTACATGTAGAATATATATACACATGTTAGCATTTATGGGAAGTTTTGCAACGGTTGACATTTAATGTGAAGAATGTCTACTTACAAAATTATCCTTAGAGATTAGATAAACTGTTCGTGGAAAAGTTTGTTGGGTTGTATAGCATAATGTTAAAGAATAAAGTTAAGTGTACAAACATGGTTGACAACCTTGTGTTGTAAAAATCCAAGCATGTGATGTAGAAAATAATTTTTTAAAATGGTTGAATACGAAGATGCCAAGTAGGATGTTGTCGACTAACATTATCAACAAACATTGGTGACGTCAGTGCGTTGCAGGTGATGTTGGAGCATTGGACTTAGCCGTCGTGGTATGGTGGTGATGAGATGTCAACTATGTTTAGGAACTAGATCTACGTGGTGACGGTGATGATAGTGCATTGGAGCTGATCTGTGTGGTGGTGGTAGTGAGGTGGTATCAATGTTTTGGGTATTGCGATCACATACAGTTACAACTTATCACAATTAACATAGATTTGGTCATAGGCAATCAGATTAACACATTTGGTCACAACCAGTCACAATTAACTCATATTTGGTCAAGAGGGTCACTACAAATAAATCTATGTGCGCCCAAGGGTTGGCACAGAAATCGAGACCTACCATAGAATCAGGAAATGAGTTGGCCGTTGTACAAGTAATCCATTGGAGACACACAAAGATAGGGAAGTATTTGAGTGGAGTTCGGGATTTCGATTGCTTACCGACAGGCATGAAAGGATATAGTGTGTTCAGGGGTGTTTTAGTCTCTTTCTACAATCGCCTTTGTTTCAAGCAGCTAGGTCATGCATTTTTGTGGATTTTTCTTAACTAAGCGAGAGAAATAAGCATGAACTTTAAATTAGAGAGACATAGAGAGAGAAAGTGAGAGTGATTTATTTGAAGAAGAAAGAGAAAGAAATACAACCCAAACAATACAGTCAAATTTGTATATATGTATATACGTAAAATGTAAATAGTGATGGGTGAGGGCGGCGTGGTGGGGAGTAGGGGAGGTGTTAATTAATCATGTATTAATTAATTTAATAATTCTTAATTATCACCTTATTTATGAATTTAAAATTAATCCTCCGTGATTTTGAATAGTATACTTAAGATGTAGGATTTTGGGTAATTTTTCATTTGATGAAACAACATGGCCCAAGGAAGTGACGAAAATAAAAATAAAAGAGTGACTAACGTGTTTGACAATGAAGGACAAAATAAAGTAGGATTAATCTACTTGTACATTATTTTTTTCTAAATTAAGTTTGACATCCTCCTATTTGTAAGAAATATGGCTAGAGATTTTAATAATTGTTGTTAAAGTTAATGACCATTATATTTGCCACATCAAACAATGTCAAACAATGTAGCAAAACTGAATAAAGTAATCTTAAATAAAATATTATAAGTATACACATGTTCATTTTAATTGATCGTGTCATTAAGCCTCTGTTTAGGGATGGCAACGTGGCGTGGCGTGGCGGGTCGGGTTCAGGACAACCTCTCTTATCCCCCGTCCCGTCGGGTAATTTTTCGTCCCGTACCCATTCCATTACCTGTTTAAGGCGGGGTGGGGTCATGGCCCCTATTGACCTATGGTTGATTTAAAATTTCAGAGTTTTGATTACAACAAAAAAGTTAATCTTGTTTACTAATAAGATGAATTTAAGTGATTATAGTCTTTCAACGCATACGATGGAAAATTAATCAATAGTCATCAAAAGCTAAAAAACTATCATCACAAATTGGACTTATGAAGGAAATCAAGATCGAAGTCACATTCAAGATCTTAAGAGCCAAATTTCGGAGCAAGATCAAATACTTGATCTCTTGGCTAAAATGTAAAGGTACTACACTTTGATATATGACAATGAATGTTTAAACTCAAAATCTCTACATGCATTAAAAACAATTTTGTGCATTAAAAGTCATATGTATACAATGATTTGATCAAATGTAAAAATGATATTTGGACTTGTAAAACACTTTTTATCTTGGAAAATTAATTAAAAATACTCTTCAAAATTCCATGATTTTCAAAACCTTCAAATCGGAACAAATGGAGGCAAAACGTGGAAAATGTCAAACTACCCGACAGTCAACCGATCGAGAGAGGCGGTCGATTGGAAATTTCCAACGGTCCAAAATTTGACCTTTTTGACCTTTGATTTTTCTGTACAAAAGGCTATGTTGGTCATCCGAACAAAAGGCGGTCGACCGGACGCGGTCATTCGAACTCTCAGATTTTTTGACGGTTGAACTCTATAAATACCTCTACTTCGTGCGTTCAAATGGTATTCTTGAAAAGCATAAAATTGAGAATTACTTGAACAAAACTCTTTGAGCTTACATCTTTTTTTATTCTTCAAATATTTACTTTGAAAATTATAGATTGATTGAATCGACTTTTAAAAATCATCTTTTCCATTAAAGTTCTCTTATCTAACACTTGAGCTTCATTCATTGTTATTTATTAAAGTGTTAGCCTATTTCTCTCTTGGTACTTATTTGTAATCATATCATTTATTAAGAGAGAAGTTTCAATTTGTAAAATCAATTTTCTTTAAATTTGTGGGTTGTGTTGATGTCCCGTAAATCTCAACGTTGTATAAGAATCGATGTTCCTTCTTTCTAAGTTATCGAAAGATTTGTAAAGGGTTGGGTTGCATCGCGGTCAATCAACATAGTGAAATTGGTCTTACTCGTGCCGGAGAGTTTGGTAACGGAGGACATAGATCATTGTTTTGGATCGAACCTCCATAATTATATCATTAGCATTCTCTATCCCTCTTTATTTATTACTTTCATATTCGTGCTTATTATTTGAATTAATCTATCTAATTATTACGTGCTTGATTTTAGATTAATTTTTCTAAAAAGTTTTGAAAATCAATTCACCCCCCTCTTTGTTAGCTATTCTTGAGCTATTAGCCCCATTTACTATCCATTTAATTTTTTTAAAAGTTTTTGATAATTCATTTTATTACCCACATTCATTGAAGTGAGACAATAAAATATTTTTTAATTTATTTTTAAAAGTTAAATTATTCAAATATATTTGGTAAATTAAGACTTTTATTGTTTGTTATATTTTTTAGATAATTTTACTTGACATTCTATTAGAACTAATAAATTTTGTGGAGTTTTTCATTTAAAGCATTAAATTCTTAAAAAAATAAAAATTAAATGGGACGGGATGGGGCGGGGTACCTGTTACCTGTACCCGCCCTGTCCCCAACTCCAATACAGGGTAATCCCCGCCCCCATTCGAGCGGGATCTCGCGGGTATCGGGTTTGACGAATTCTTTTTTTTTTTTTTTTTTGCTATCCCTACCTTTGTTTGACTCCCATTATTGGCAGAAAATGTTTTTTAGAATAGTTAGAGTGCGTTTGGCTTACTGTTTTAATATATTAGTTAATTATATATTACTATCAAATGATTCTATTTTACTGAATAATAAATTAATTGAATAAAATGTCATATGATAATTTATACAAATTCTAAATCAAACGTATTTTGTAGTTTTTTTATTTTCAGAAACAGTTTTTATAATAGACCTTTAAAACATAAAATTAAAAGTGAATTCGAAACTCAAAACTGAAATGCAAACCAAACGCCACCTTATTTTTTGGAGAATTGGTAGTTAAAAATGAGGAAAAGTTTTGAGTTTACGTGTAAAATTATTTCATGATAGAATGTCTAGTTGAAAATAAATTTTGAAAACATGATTATTAGAAAAAATTGAAGCCCAAATAGGAGCTATGAAGCATAATCACTGTTCTAAATAGCGCGCCTAGGTGCGCCTTGGCGCGATGCGTGGCGGTGACGCCAAGCCAAGTGGCTTGGCGTCTTATTTGGCGGTCAACTCGTTATGCGCGCATTGGCACGCTTTTTTAAAATTTTTAAATTTTAATTATTATTATTTTTACAATTCTTTGAAGTTAAAAATTGTTAAATGCTAATTTCTTCATTTTTCCCTAATTTAAAACAATCACAGAAACCCAAAAATTTCTCTTCTCCAATAAAGAGTTAGATAATATTTAAAGTTCTTATGCTATTTATTTACTATTTTGTATTTAAATTTAAAACTTATTTTTTTGTTGGAAACTTTGAAAAAATGTATAAAGTTCTTATAAATATGTTTTAAATGTTTAGTAAGTATTATTTTTAATTATTAAATATAAAAATAACAAAACTCCTTTTTACTCTTTTTTACGCCTAAATCTCGCCTAAGCCTCGCCTAGCCCTTAGCTTGCCCTCCACGCATCGCCACGCATTACGCCTTTTAGAACATTGAGCATAATTGTTTAAATAGTACGATTTTATATGTTAAATAAGATATGATAGGATATATATTGTGACGTCCAATTTCATAGATGGACAAGTCATGAGAAATATTAGTATGCACTATATTAGCTTAATTTAAATATTCACGAGGAATGATCTCAACATGATATGAGTGAGTTTCATAATAACTTTTGTCAAGTATTACGGGAAATATATAGTTGAGTGACTTTACTATGCAATCTCTAAAAGAATGAGGTTGTATACATCAAGTTAGATTTTTATATTTTAAATGTGACATTCATACAAATTAAAATGATGATGACGTGGGAGTAAGCATAAAAATTGTGTGAAGGGCCCTTAGAAAAATGGTTTTGTGTTAATTATATCGAGCATGTGAATTTTCATTCATTATCCTTACCTCCTATAAAAGAGAGGATGGAGTTTTTTACTGTTCATTCTTGGGCCGTTTTCACACTAGGCTGGTTCCAAACCGGTTTTCCTTAGTGGTAATTACACAAAACCATAGTTTATGTGTTCACATTTCCAAAATCAGGATGGAAGTTTCACATTTTCAAAATCAGATATTTTTTATTTTAATTAATATTTTTATTAAATATTAATAATAATATTATTATAAAAATTAATATATATACACCCACCCCCACCCCACCCCACCCCTACCACTACCCCTAAATTTATTTTCAAATCCTAAAATCTAAATCACGTCACTCTCACTCCTATATCACTCTCCCCCGAATCCTCCACCGCTGGCCGTTGCAGCTCTCCTCTCCCAAACGTTTCTCTCATCCCTCTTGTCGATCACCTCTCTCCATCACCCTATTACTAGCCCCGGCTGGAGATCGTCGCACCGTCGGTGAAGCAATGTGTCGTGCTGCAGATTTCTGTGGTTTTTGTGCTGCACCGTCGATTAGGGGTGTCCAAAAGTCCCGAACCGAACCGGACCGAACCGAACCCGAACCGAACCGAACCGAACCGAGCGGTTCTTCATAAATTAAATACCCGAACGGGTACCCGAATCGAGAACCGATGGGTTTGGGTCGGGTCTCGGGTCTAGACCAAGAACCGAAGAACCGAATAAGAACCGAAACTAAATAATTTTTTTATTTTTTATAATGAATTAATTAAATTATTTTATTTTTTTTATACAAATTAGCAAATTAATTAAATAAATCAGATTATTTCATAATTTTAATTTTAAAGTCCAAATCATTTTTAAAACCCATTAACCCATTTTAATTTGAAGCAAATGAATATGCTTTATGTAGTTTTGCTGTAATATTAATATCTACTTTTTGGTATTTGTATACATTGAATTAATCTTATTGGACGGCTAGTTATTTATATGTTTTTGAATTGGGTTACGTTAATTTGTAAAAGTTACGAATGAAATGTCATTAGTTGTATTTATGTAGTGTTGCTGTAAATATTAAAAAATTTGAACATAGTACGGAACCGAACGGAACCGAACCGACCCGAACCGAACCGAACAGAACCGAACCCGAACGGTTCCAAAATTATATTTGGACCCGACGGGTCCATTTATTAAATACCCGAAAGTTTTGGGTCGGTTCGGGTATCTTCAGAACCGAACCGAACCGACCCACGGACAGCCCTACCGTCGATCAAACCCGTCCCCTTCGGCCAGAAGGAGCGCGAATCATCGCTAGGGTTTTGGTGTGGTCGCGGTTTTGTGGTAGTGTCTTTGGCGATTGCGTGTTGTGGTGCTTTGTGTGATGGCCAAAAATTGCGTTATTTTGATGTGGAGACGACGAGTATTTCAACTCTCTCTGTTCGTTGCAATGGCATTACGAAGGAGGCTGTAATTTTGCCCCCAGTTTCATGGATATTGCTGATACGGTCTACGACATTCTTCATGGTAAAATGGTGATGGTGTTTTGAGTGGTGTTAGTTTTGAGTGACGGTTTTAGGTAATGTTTGTGTGGTGGTGGCTCTAGCGGTGTGCAGTGGTGGTGATGATTCAGTGGTCGTTATGTGGTTGGCCTCATCTCTAGCTGTGTGGTGGGGTGCAGCGGCGTTGGGTTTAGGCTTTTGGGTTGGTTTCTTCATCCGATCTGCTTCGTCGGATGTTTAGCGGTGCTCCGATCTGCTATGACCATTTAAATTTCAACTGCGACCATTAGCAAGAAATTCGAGCCGTGTGTAAAAAACCCCGTGACCTGTGCTGTGACCATTCAAGTCAGTGATTTTGTTGGTGGCGAACGTGTTGGCGGGGGTGGTGGTTTTGTGGACCTAATAATTTCTGTGTTGGCGACGTTAGTGATGGTGGTTGTGGTGAGTTGTCGACGGTGGTGGCAGCGGCGCAGTAGGGTTAGGGCATGTGAGACGGTGGTGGTGGTGGTGAGGTGGTGCTATATATAGTCTATGTGACCAATTCTGTGACCAGAGCCATGTGCTGTGACCTATGCTGTGACCTGACCCATGTGCCGTGACCTATGCTGTGACTATCAACAAAAATCTGAACGCTTAAAAATAACATGAGACTATGAACAAAATCGTGACCTGTACTGTGACCATTTGAAAATAACATGAGACTATGAACAAAATCGTGAGCCATGTGAAATATATTATGTGACTTGTACTGTGACCATTTGAAAATAATTTGTGACTATTAACAAAAATGTGAGACATGAACCTTACCGTGTTATCAATCATTATAAACAAACAACCGTGCGTTGTGACTTGTGACCTGGGCTGTGACCGTACAAAAAAAAAATTATGTCATCGGAATAGTCGTCGGAATCGGAGCAGTCGCCGAAACGGTCATGGAGATGTCGCCGGAGACTCGCCGGAATGGTCATCGGGAAGTCACCGGAAAGTTCGCTGGAGTAGAGCGGTGATCGGAACGGTCGTCGGAGCGGTAGGGGTGGTGAAGGTGGGATGGATTAATTATATTATATTATAATTAAATATTTAATAATTTATTATTTCATAAATAAAAATTTTAAAATTTTTTTAAAAAATCTAATTTCAAACTTGTTTTCTTATTTTTGAAATAGGCTAAACTTATTCTCTTGAATATGTAATCTTCCCTTTTCCTTACCTCCTATAAAAGAGAGGATGGAGTTTTTTACTGTTCATTCTTGGGCCGTTTTCACACTAGGCTGCTTCCAAACTGGTTTCATCAAAAATATCTCTGGCAAACATAAAAAATATCTCTGGCAAGTGGCAACTATAGTGGCTCTCTCTTGCTCTCTTGCTTTTATATATGAAGAAAGAAACTCCAAGATCATTCTAATACTGACAGATCTTCAAACTTGAACCTTCTATTCGGCATTCCTGATAAATCTGCTTCCTCAGCCTTAAGGTTTCGAATTGGAGTGCTGCGATTTTTGTTAGGTAAGGTTTTATTTTTGGGGGGTTTTGGGATTTTATTTATTTTTGGGGATTTAGGGATTTCATTTTAGCAAATGGCGAGTTATTATTATTATTAATTTTCGAAATAAATTTTTGATCCGTCAATTTGTGATGATTTTACCTTAAAATTTTTTCTTGTTCAGATATCTTCTGCCTGAAGTGTTTAGCCAAAGGAATCCTTATAATAGAAATTGAAGGGGTGGAAAGCTTTTAAACAAACGACGTCTATCGAAGTGTTGTTACTCCTCAGCCTTCTTTCTCTTCAGGTGAGCTCCTCACCCGCACTCTGTTTGTTCACATCTATTATTTCATTAGTCTATTGTATAATTTTTTAGAGAAGTATTACTATGTTTCTGCGTCTTGAACTCTAACTCGTATGCTCGATTATGGATTTCTCCGTACTTTATCTCTTTGGGTTTAATGTAGTTTAGTGGTAGTGGTATAATTGTTTTGTCTCTTGAATGGATAGGATTTTTTATTTAGATTACACTTTATTGGGAATGATTCAATTGGATTTTTTGAAAGCTTGATTTGGTTGTTGTACTCTTATGAAGAATTTTAAATTTTTTTTCAGTCTTAGGAATATCAAAATGTGAATTAAAAGTTTACCATTTCATTTCTTCGGGTAATCAAAGTTTATGGGCTTAAAGAGCGGAGAAAGAATTGGAAAAGAAAAACAAGGGAAAGCAGGAATTATTGGTTATTGCCAACTATTGACAGGAAGAGCTTATGATTCTTTCATGGTTAATAAATTCCAGAAAAACTTTTATGTAGGTTACTATTTGGCCTTTATTTTGAATTGTTAATTTGATCCAATCTTAAAGTTTGGAATCTGGTTTTTTTTTCCGTGCTTGTCCTCTGGTGCTTTATGTTACCTATTATTTTTTTCACTGGGACGATGTTTTCAAAATTTTCTTATCCATATTTTATCTGACCCCAAATATCCTTTTACAGGTTCCTTGCGAGCCTTTCCTAATATCTCTGAAGAGGTAAAATCTCAACTTTGTCGGCACAGTAGGCGGATTTTTCATAAGTTTGACACTTGCACTTTAGTGCCGTTTTAATTTTGAATTTTTTTGTTGAATTGATACTATCTTTGAGCTGCAATTTACATCGATTTGTCAACTTTTTCTATATCTGAATACATTTTAAGGAGTAGGATTTCTCAACTACTTTTTGGATACTGGGTTATTATGGGAATGGGCTGGTTAGTTTAGGAAAATGATTAGGCCAAGGTTTTGAGAATAGTTATTTGATGAATTATGGGAATACAGAGCGTTGGTCTATAATATTGAGTCTTTGACGTTCTTGCAGGGTTCTCTTTTTTCGTCTTCTCTATTAATCCTACTAAAATTTTACAGTTAAAGATTTATACCTTTATTTTTTGTAGACTTGATGCAAGAGGATGTGATGTGAATGATACTGCATGATTGATGATTCAGGTTCTTGATTTAGGATTTATTCTTATATGTTGAAGTGCTAACAATCTATTTATTTATGTGCCTATAAAGCAAGTTGGTTGAATTGATGGATGTAGTGGTATACTATTTATTTGTTGAGTAAATGTTCCAACAAAATGACTCGTTCTTTCCGTTTATATTTTATCAGGTCGTGTAGAATATTTGCATTTCCTTTAATGAGTCTACGTTTTCTCAGGTTAATTACCAGCTTCTATTACATTACATCTAAAATCATGTTTCTTCTCTTCTTGTTGGCAGGTAATGTGCAATGTTATTTTTTTCACAGTCTTCCTCTTACTTTTGGTTGAAAATTAAGAACCATTCAAATATTTGTAATTTGACTGCTTTTTTTCAACAAATTTTCCCCTACGGAATTATGTTGTCTATGTTGTTATATATTTTACAAAAAAATGCATTTCATATTATGTTGGTTCTATCATTTTTACCTATTGTCGACATGTAATCATATTTTTCATTATCTTGTGTACAAATTTATCTACTCTATTGTTCATATTTAAACTACGTATGACGTAACATATGTGGTAATAGTTTTCCTTTTTCTTCATGTAGTTGATGTTGCTTACTCTCAGCTCCAACTACTCGATAATTTTTCTTCCTTTATTGATTGACATAATGGAACCATGTGCTCATCTAGAGTCCTGCTTATGTAACGCTCAAACTACTTCTAAAAGTACAAGTCAGTCACACGATGCATTGATTCGTCAACAACTAAATCAAAGATGAAGAGATCGACGACATCAAACTGAAACTGGATTCATTAATCATCGCAAAAGAGTAATTTAGCCTATGTTATCTACAGATAATAATTCTCATGTTGTCCATGTACATGAACCTACAACATACCATCATTCTGAGCCTTCTACTTTCAACAATGAAGCATCGAACATATGTAGTACTGTATTACAGGGTAGTTCTAACCAATTAAAATGTACCATGTATTGTATATGTATTACCGAGATGCACATATTGTATAGATTGTGGTGTAAAAAAGTTATATAGAGAAAGTAAATGTTTCTATTGTTCTGATGGGAAAGTTAAACTCTGTATGTCTGATCCACCAACTAAACTATACAATTTGTTTACTTCTAAAGAACCTACATGTATGGAGTTCAAAAAAATTGCCAGGGGCTATAATAACCATTTTGCATTCACTTCATTTGGGATAAAGTACGACAAAGAACTGTTTAAATCGTATAGAGGTATCTACACATTTAGGATTCAAGGTTAAGTATATCATTACGTAAATCCACTTATGCCAAAAAATAATACGACTTTTTATATGCAGTTATATTTTTATGACACGAATAATGAAGTTCAGAATCGTATGAAAATTTCAGAGATCTTTCAATCTACTTTGATTAGTTTGATCAACATCCTTAAAATAAATCCATATAGTAGATTCTTTAAGTCTTTAAGTAATATGATGAATTTGCATTATCATCGAATACAAATAAGATACGACATAGGACTTGATCAAAGAGTTTTCAATACTCCTACGGTGTCTCAAGTTGCAGCTGTATGGGTCGAAGATGATGAAATTGCAAATGTTCGTACTCGAGACATTACTATCTACAGTCATTTTGGTGATTCACACAATGTTCATTACTACTATGGTTGTTATGACCCTTTATAATATCCTTTGCTTTTTCCATATGGGGAATCTGGCTAGCATGAAGGCATTAAGAGATGCAACGACAAATATTTTCCTAGCACAGCTACTTCTGCTTATGAAATTATTGAAAAAGAGGATCAAGGTTTAAGTATATATTTTCTTTACAATTTCTACTTTCCATAATGTAAATTAATAAATGAATATATAATTTTGACTTTTTCCGTCATGCAGTGCTTAACGAAACGAAGAAACGATCTCAAGTCTCTTGTCGAGAATACTATTCGACAAGTTCTAGATTAGGCCTTCTGGTGAGTCTTTATTACTTTACACCGATAGATTGTTTCAACAATTTGTTGTAAATATGTATGTTAAGATCGAAACTGTTAGGTTAGACTATTTTCGTAATAACTAAAAACAAATTCGTACTGAACTATATTAAGGTATTGTAGATAGTATTAAAATGGAGAAACGAGAGGGTACAAAATTGGAAGAAAATTTGTACTACCACAATCCTTTACATGTGGGCCTAGAGACATGCTAAGAAGATACATGGATGCAATGTCTATTGTGCAGCATTATGGAAAAACGGATATCTTTTTTACTATGACATGTAATCCGAATTGGCTAGAGATTAAGCAAGAACTAAAGCATAATGATGAAGTTCAAAATCGACTAGATCTAATTGCACGGATATTTCGAGCAAAATTGGAAGAGTTAAAAAATGATTTATTCAATAAAAACATCTTGGGTCCTATTGTTGCACATGTATATATGATTGAATTTCAAAAACGAGGACTTTCCCATGCACATCTATTGTTGATTTTCAAATCTGGCCACAAAATTTGTTGTGCTGAACAGGTCAATATGATAGTACGTTGTGAAATTCCTGACAAAAATAAATACTCTCGTCTTCATTCTATTACTGTTAAACATAATATGTATGGTCCTTGTGGAAACCTTAATCCTAAAAATGTATGTATGAAGACAAATAAATGTTGCAAAAATAAATACCCAAAGGATTATTGTAACATGACTACATTTGGTGATAACTCGTATCCATTGTATAAGCGTAGCAATAATGGCATCTCTGTTAAAGTTAGAGGCCAAATGTTAGATAATCGTTGGGTTGTACCATATAATCCTTATTTAAGTGCGAAATTTGACTGTCACATTAATGTTGAAGTATGCTCTTCTATTAAAGTTGTAAAAATATTTGTACAAATATGTATACAAAGGACATGATCGTTTCAATTTCACTATTGGTACAAATGAAAAAGAGAGAAATTGATAAAATTTCTACTTACCAATCTGCTAGATGGATAGCTCCACCTGAAGCTATGTGGAGGATTTTTTCTTTCAATTTGTCAGAAAATTGTCATATTGTTTATTCTTTACAGCTTCATATTCAAAATCACCAACAAGTGACATATAGTAGTTATGATAATTTATCTACTGTCATTGAGAACGAAAATGCGAAGAGAACAATGTTGACAGAATTCTTTTGAATGAATCAAACAAATGAATTTGCTTGAACGCTATTGTATCGAGATTTTCCTGCAAATTTTGTTTGGAATACTAATACAAAAATTTGGACTCCAAGAAAGAAGCAAATTTTTATAGGACGAATTGTGACAGCAAATCCTTTTGAAGGAGAACACTATTTCCTTCGCCTTCTTCTCAATCATATTTGGGGGCCAATATCATTTCTTAATTTACGAACTTCAAATAGAGTAACTATTACAACTTATAGAAATGCTACACTTTTACATGGTTTATTAAATGGAGTTAATCGTTGTGAAGAATGTTTATCTGAAGCTATTGTTTACAAAATGCCAGATTCTTTAAGACAACTATTTGCTACACTATTAACGCTTTGCAACCCTAATCATCCAAAATTACTGTAGGATAAATTTAATGCTTATATGATAGATGATTATACACATGAAAATATACCTACAAGAATTGCTAAAGTACATGCTCTACAGGATATTGGTGGTCTTCTGGAATCGTTTGGTAAAAACATAAATGATTATGGAATAGTTTCATTCAGTGTAAATATAGATGAGGATGAAAGGTTGAGAATAATGGTTACAGAATTTGGATATGAAAGAACGTTATGCTTATGTAGCAAGTTTGAATAAAGAACAACAATTTGCATATGATGCATTATGGAAAAAGTTAAATCAGAATCAAGTGGTGCTTTTTTCGTTGATGGTCCAGGTGGAATAAGTAAAACCTTTTTATATAAAGCACATTTTGCTGCTATGAGGTCTCAAAACTTGATTGCTTTAGCAACTGCATCTTCTGGAGTATCTGCATCTCTATTACCAGGAGGTCGAACATCTCATTCTAGATTTAAAATTCCTTTATAAACATGTGGTGAAGTATGTTACTCTGTTAACAAGCAATCAGCTTTAGCAACTTTACTCAGAATGTGTAAGCTAATAATTGGGATGAAGCACTTATGATAAATCGTTCTGCTGTTGAAGCTATAGATAAAATGCTCAAAGATATTACTGATTGCAATTTGCCTTTCAGTGGGAAAGTGGTTGTTCTCGGAGGAGATTTTCAACAAGTTTTATCAGTTGTATCGAGAGGGAAAAAAAAGATATAATGAAAGTTAGCTTAGTCTTCTCTAATCTATGGCATTTGTATATACATCTACCATTGATTGAAAACATGAGAGCTAAGTTGAATCCCACATTTTGTGATTATTTATTTAGTTGGGAGGACATAAAGTTATTGATGTTTACGACCGTGTAAACTGAGTAATTATGTTTTGAAGACCTTGCATTTATGAGTTTGGTTGGGTTAAGATAACAATGTATGTACGCTCTTCTTTTTTATTTGGGAAAATTTGATTTAGGTTGTAGTGACAAGATTTATTTAACTTCTCTCATACTCAATTATGATTACTTGCATATGTAAATGTCTTCTACATTTTTTGCTCAATATTGACCTCCTTTAAAGAACAAAAAATAATATGATAATGCTGGATGTTTAATAAGCATGTCGTGAATGAATATATAACAATCTTGTCTAAACAGGCTGTCTATCAACAATTTCTATTGCGAAAGAAGAAGCCACCAAAATAGGCTTCCAATATGTTGCTTTCATTAGACCTGCCGGTGTTTTTAAATATGCTCATGCTGAAGAAGTGAAGCCGATAACTACAGCTTGATCTAATTATCGATTATTGAGGAGAAACATTGCATCCAAGATAACTATTGATCAATCTCATGTTTTTGAAACTATGTAGCCATTTGTAATTGGTATCTATTCATTGTAAAGAAAATGGTAGAAATCTATGCTTTTTAAGTGAAATAATAATGGAGTAAGATTTACACAATCTAGCATTGTTTATTTCTCAGAATTTTGGTACAATTTCATTCTTTATTTTTTTCCTCAGTTCAACATTAAAAATCACCGTCTCATCTTCTGTATGTTTGAACTAACCATTGTACTTTGGGTGATTATGCGCATAGTGTTTGATTGTAGTTAAGGAAATACTTCGTCCTTACAGATTTGTAGTTAAAATGATAGTACACCGCTACATCCATCATTTCGACACCAACATAACCTTAAAAAATATCGCAACCTGTGCATTGCACGGGCTTTGACTAGTTTTCTTAAAAGAAAGAAACTTTATTAACGTAATCAAATGCAATCTATGTTGTCCAAATTGAAGCCCACTCGTGTAGTATAGATTGTGTGGATCAACTTAAATTTTAATTTTAAATTTGCCAAACGTGCACGTCTGTGGAGCTCCGAAGGATTAATTCACTAGGATTACATAGTGCTATACTATCATTGTCTTATCTTTTAATGCTATTCACGTGATAATTATCTCTTTACGTACTATCGTGTTTTCTTGTTCTTCTCATAAGCATGACCATCTCTTTTCCAACACAGATTCTAAAATACACATTGGTTCCTTCTTCTCTTTATAGCTCTATGTTGATCAAATTGCATTAGGTGCCGATAGTAACTTCTAAAAGCTGGACGAGAAACAAAAAATCATGAAAATGGAACACGAACAAATGTTTTGTATTTTTGTTCAACAATATCATGTTCATTCTAATAGACAGGATATGAGTCATTCCCATTTTAATCGTGATATGTGGTAGGTACAATAAAAAATTATGTTTTTGGAATGGAATCGTAACATAAAAATTGATCTTATGCTTTAAGTTTGATTGATAAATAGTTTCCGTTGAAAGATGAAGCACAAGCTGACCAATGGAAAAATGATATGGCATCTGACTCATCAATCCAAGCTACATCAGCACCCATTAGTGATTGTACAATAGAAGAGCCTAGAAGATTGCAGAATCAATGATCTGTTTTGTATAGCACATGGATTTTGTTATATGAGAGAATATTCTTTTTGAAATGATTTATTTTGTAACTGAATTTCTTTCTTCCTTCTCTCATGTGAAGTGTATATATAATGTAATCTGAATTGTATACAATTAGTGAAGCGGATTTTCAACTATTGTTGTTTTCATAATTTTCTTCTATCTCAAAATTTACATGGTATCAGAGCATAATGGCGGAATCAGACAATGAGTCCTCAAATCTTCCACCAAACACCAATCAAACTCAAAATAACAACTTAACATTTCATGATCCAACGCATTTCAGTAGCACCTATTACATTGGCAGCAATGATGGTACTGGAGCCATTTTGGTCACACATATACTGGATAAAAACTACCATTCTTGGGCCAGGTCAATAAAGAGAGCTCTTAGGATAAAAAATAAGCTGAGATTTATAGATGGGAACCTTTGTAAGCCACACGATCCCAATGATCCACTGTTGGAGCACTGGCTTAGATGCAATGATATTGTGATCACTTGGCTTCAAAATACCATGGCTGAGGACATCAAATGCAGAACTACATATGCTGAGACTGTACATCAGTTATGGCTGGAGTTGGAGCAGCAATTTGCTCAACAGAATTCACCTAGAATTTTTTAGATCAAGCAGGCCGTTACAACATTGTCCCAAAATCAGGATGTTGTAAGTGTATATTTTTCTTAAGTTTAAAACTCTTCTTGATGAATTGTTAAACTATGAGTCCATCTCTAATTGTATGTGTGGAGGTCTAAAAATAGTAGTTGAACATCAGAATCGTGACTGGGTGATGAAATTCTTAATAAGATTGGACGAATCTTACAAAGCAATTAAGGTTCAAGTTCTTTTGAACAAACCCTTTCCTTCCTTAAATAAATTTTATGCTATAATTCAACAAGAAGAGAAAAGAAGACAGATTCCAAATGATGGCTCTATCAGTGAGACAATGTCATTGCTGGCTACAGGCAACTTTAGAGACAATGGTAGGCAGAACTCTTCGTCATAGAGGAAAGATAGATATTATTGTACCTTCTGTAAAGTTACAGGCCACTCACTTGAAAGATGCCTCAAAGATCCCAACAAGCCTGTATGCTCCTACTGTAAGATGCCAGGACACACTGTAAGTAAATGTTTCTAGCTGCATGGTTACCCATCAGGTCACAAACTTGAAGACAAGAATCGATACACATCAGTTGCAAATCAGGCTTCCATTTTTGTGCCTATGAATCAGGAACAGCAGACTAACAAGACCAATGTATCTCTCACTCAAGAGGAGTATTCTCACTTGATGGCCATTCTCAAATCATCAACGAATCCAAATTTGGGTACTTCAGCAAACCATGTTCAAAGCATTGTTGCTTCAAGGCTTGACAATGCTCTTTCAAAAATTTCTGGTATATCACTTTGCTCATCTACTCTTAACACTGCAAATACCAATAATTCTATGGTTCCTTGGATTCGAAATACAGGGGCAACAGATCATATGATCTGTAGCCCATCATATTTTTCCTCTATCAAATCCCAAGCCACCTGCTCGATAACTTTACCAAATGGAGCTGTTGTCCCAGTAACTCATGTTGGCACTGCTCATGTCACACATACATTAATTCTCCAAGACGTGTTATGTGTTCCTTTTTTTTTCTTTTAACCTTATATTTGTTAGAAAACTCACTTAGGCACTTAATTATTATGTTGTTTTTCTTCCTGATGTTTGCTTCATACAGGACCCTTTGACTTGGACAACAACTGGAATTGGTGAAGTAAAGTCTGGTCTCCATCATATCTTGCCTTCAACAATCTCTTCTATGGCCTGATAACCTAAGAATAACTAACTAAGAGAGGGGTGAATTGGTTTTTGAAACTTTTTCAACAATTATTCTCAAAACTATTTAATTCACAAGATATAAATGTAAAGTGTAATAAGAGAAGTAAATATACAAATTCGATAACTTAATTCAAGTATTTTCACTTAAGTAGATATAACACAATGTAAATAGCAATTTAAAGTAAAGTGTAATAATCTAAAGATGACAAGTGAATTTAATGGGTCTCGATACACAAATTGTTTTACATCCTCGTTACCAAGCTCTCCGTCATGAGCAATGTCAAATGCACTATAGTGGTAACTTACAAACAAGAAGTATCAATCCTTAAGTGACTTACAATAATGAGCACTTATCATTAAATGACTTACAACAAAGAGCACTTATCCTTAGATGACTTTCAACAAGAAGCATCTATCCTTAACAATAATAGAGTTTTCACAAGGCTCTCGAAACCACCAATATATAAATGATAATTTTACAATTGAAAGAACTTTCTTAATAAATAATATAATCAAGTCAAGAATTTAGAGAGTTAAGATAACACTTCAATAGATAACGAATAATAAAGTTCAAGTGTTTATGTTGTAAACTTTGATGAATAATAGATAATGAAATAGTTTGTATCTTGTATCAAAGTTTTCAACCTATGATCTCTCTTAACAAATAATATAAGTTAAGTATGAAGGGAGATTTACACTTCAATATAAGTGTTAGCAAAGAAAACCTTTATCAAGAGTTGAGAATGGATGAGATTGAAAAGTTTCCTTACAAAATAGAATTCTTAATAAAATAGATGAAACTAGTTTGATCTATTAAGAGATTCTTTTAAATGAAATAGAATATATAATCAAGTAAGTTCAATGATTTTCAATAAATATACTCTCTTAATTGCTCTTGTAAGTTGTTGGCATTGAATGCAAAATAGTGAGCTATTTATAGACAAAATGTTTGAAAATCAACAACTTTCGGTTGAGCATTTCGGTCGACTGAAAGATGAATATAGCCGTTGTATATTTTAAACCTTTAGAATTTCGGTTGAGCATTTTTGTCATTTCGGTCTTCGGTTGACCGGTGTATACTTCGGTAGACCGAAGTATGAGATTTTCGGAATTTAATTTTTATGTCAAAATATTCATTTTTCCAAAATTTATTTCATATTATGAATTAAAAATATTTTTATGCAAGTGATGAATTATGAAAATAATTTGAACTTTATGTACTTACTAAACATTGATGAGTTGATACCTTTACATATAAATTGAGCTAATCTTCTAAGTTCTTATTCTCTTTGAGTATCTTTTGATTGTTTTTTCTTCAATGGATGACGATTTGAGCTTTTGAATGCTTAAGGAGATTTATACATGAAAGAAAAACTTAAGAAATAAGACTTGTTAGAAACATAAGTATCTAGTTTGTTATAATTAAAACAAACGGGGTTATATTTAATCATAGGTTAACATGGCCCTTCAAGAAAGTTTGATTCATCTAACTACCACACTTTCCATTTCAGCCTCTGTTATCAATCATACTGAGGAGTCCGATCTTTGGCATTACAGAATGGGACATTCGTCCCATTTTGCCCTTGCTTTTGAAGATGAGATACCTAAGTTGGCTTTCCATAACAAACCTTGTTCTATATGTCCCTTAGCAAAATTACACAAACGTCCATTTCCTATTAGTCAGCACAAATCAAAAAGGTGTTTTGATTTAATACATTGTGATATTTGGGGACCTTCCAATGAAATTAGTTATGATGGATCTCGTTATTTTCTAACTATAGTAGATGTACTTGGATATATATGCTCAAATTGAAATCTAAAGCCACCAATGCTTTACAAAGTTTTTGTAAGCTGATAGAAACTCAATTTCAAATAAATCATAGTCATCCGTAGTGACAATGGGAGAGAATTCAGCATAAACCAATTTTATCTTGAAAGGGGCATTATCCATTAGAAAACATGTGTTGAAACCCCTCAACAAAATGCCATTGTTGAGAGGAAACATCAGCATATTTTAAATGTTGCAAGGGCCTTAAGATTTCAAAGTGGCGTTTCATTAAAATACCGGAATGATTGTGTTTTGACTGCTGTTTATCTAATTAATAGAACCCCTTTATCGCTTCTAAACTACAAAAGCCCCTTTGAGATGTTATTTCAGACCAAACCTACATATTTTCATATCAAGGTGTTCAGATGCCTTGCTTTTACCACAACTCTCACAAATGGCAAACACAAATTTGATTCTAAAGCTAGGAGATGCATTTTTCTAGGATATCCTTTTAGTATTAAGGGCTACAAATTCCTTGATTTGGAAACAAATAAAGTCTCCATATCAAGAAATATTGTGTTTCATGAAACAATCTTTCCGTGCAAAGAAACTAAAATCACAAACATACATGTCCCACCAAATCCTACAAATCTGTTTTTTCCTCAAAATCTTGTCATCTCTATTCCAACTAACATTTTCAAAGAACGAGAAATTCAATCTACACATGCTCCCAATCCTACAGAAAATGCAGAACAAATCTACATAACTAACCCTCAATTTGATCAAACTAGACAACAGTCAAACCAATGTTTGCCTCATAACCACCAAACCATACCTCACTTACCTAGAAGATCTACCAGAATTCGAAGAGCTCCACCATGCCAACAGGATTTTATATGTCAGCAGGCCACTTCACTTTTCCCATTGCAGACATTGGACAAGAAAGAAGGCCTGTTTCATCAGGTAATCCCTATCCCCTCAACTCTAGTATGTCATATGATAAGTTATCTATTTTTCATAAAGCCTTTATCTCTTCTATCACTACACAAAATGAACTTATAACTTACCAAGAGGCTGTGAAATCTCCTGAATGGTGTAAGGCCATGAAAAATGAGATTATGGCTCTTGAGTTGAATGATACATGGGTTATAGTCGATCTGCCACCTGACAAGAAGGCAATAGGGTGTAAATGGGTTTACAAAATCAAGTTTAATGCTAATGAAAGTGTAGAAAGATACAAAGCTAGATTGGTAGCAAAGGGATACACCCAACAAGAAGGTTTGGATTACCATGAAACCTTCTCACCGGTGGCAAAACTTGTCACTGTTTGAACCTTACTTGCCATTGCAACAATAAAAGGTTGGTTCCTATACCAATTAGATGTAAACAATGCTTTCTTACATGGAGATTTGGATGATGAAGTATATACGGAGCTGCCTTCAGGTTATGATAATGCTAGTGGTTCAAAAGTATGTAAGCTTCACAAGAGCATATATGGACTCAAGCAAGGTTTATGGAAATGGTATTGAAAGTTGTCTAATTTCATTCTTCAGCATGGTTTTACTCAATTTAAAGTAGACTACATCTTGTTTGTTAAGTCTACTCAAAACTCCTTCATGGCTATTTTGTCTATGTTGATGATATATTTATTGGTTGGAAATTGTTTGGAAACTATCAACAATCTCAAGCCAACACTTGTTGCCCAGTTCAAAATAAAAGATTTAGGTAAGTTAAAGTATTTTCTAGGCATTGATGTGGCTAGATCGAAACAAGGGATACATATTTGCCAAAGAAAGTATGCCCTGGACATTTTAGCTGATTCGAGAACCATAGGGTCAACACCAGCCAAGGTACCCCTTGATCAAAACATCAAATTATCCAAAGGGGAAAGATAATTACTTGTTGATCCATCCATCTATAGAAAGCTAATTGGACGTTTATTGTACTTAACCATAACCAGACTAGATATATCCGACTCAATTAAGCTCTTAAGTCAATATATGGATCAACCCAGGATACCTCATCTCAATGCAGCACATAAAGTACTGAGGTACCTTAAGAGAGCTCCAGGGCAGGGATTATTCTATTCATCCACTTCTGAACTGCAGCTAAAAGGGCACTTAGATTTAGATTGGGAAAGCTATCCAAACACTAGAAGGTCTGTAACAGGCTATTGTGTGTTCATTGGTTCATCTCTAGTATTCTGGAAATCAAAGGAGAAAAATGTAGTATCACGATCTTCCCCTGAAGCCGAGTATAGAACAATGGCAAGTGTTTGTTGTGAATTAACTTGGCTAAGGTACTTGTTTAAAGATTTAAAGATTGAGCATAGTCAAACAGCTAGCCTATATTGTGATAATAAATCAGCCATCTACATTGCCACAAATCCTGTTTTTCATGAGAGAACTAAATACGTAGAGATTGATTGTCATCTCATTCGGGATAAGATACATATTGGAAGCATTGTTACTGAATATGTGCATACTAGTTCTCAAGTTGCAGATATTTTGACTAAGATTTTGAAATCTGCAAGTTTCTATCTTCACATGGCCAAGATGAGAGTAGCAGATATCTACTCTCCATCTTCCGAGTGGCTGTTGAAAGATGAAGCACAAGTTGACCGATGTAAAAATGATCTGGCATCTAACTCATCAATCCAAGCTACGTCAGCACCCATTGGTGATTGTACAATAGAAGAGCCTAAAAGATTGCATAATCAATGATCTATTTTGTATAGCACATGGATATTGTTATAGGAGAGAATATTCTTTCTAAAATGATTTATTTTGTAACTAAATTCCTTTCTTCCTTCTTTCACGTGAAGTGTCTATATAATGTAATCTGAATTGTATACAATTAGTGAAGCAGATTTTCGGCCATTGTTGTTTTCATAATTTTCTTCTATCTCAAAATTTATAGTTTCATCTAGAGATAGTTTGCTCCAAAACCACTATACTTAGACAAATGCATAAATTGAAATCATAAACTCATCATTTATCCAATATGTTCACAATACTTTGCAAGGGTTTTATTTATTAATACCACTTGTTGAATACATTCAAATATAATTCGAATAATAAATTCAGAAGAAAATGAGAATGGCCTTCCAACCATTGAAGCAAATTCAAATGAAATTTAGAAACCGTAGCAAAAATACATGTTCAAAAAAAAGAAAAGAAAAGAACCAGATACAACTCCATTTCGCCAACACAACTTACAAAATCAATAAAAGAGATGACGGAGATCGACATAGAGAAATATTTTAATTGTATCTCTAAGCATTCTTCGCCTTTCTTACCTTCTTAACATCTCTTGTGAACAAGGTTGGGTCAGTTTCATATCCTTATATGCATTTGTTGTGATACTTGTATAGTTGAGAAGTTAGGTAAGTCCAACAAGATTGGCATCTCTAGTAGCTTCTGGTTGACGAGATATTCTGCATACTTAACACAACAAATTCTTCGTTATTTGGGTTCCAAATTTTTTTTTTAAAATGCATTTTTCTCTTTACAACCACGCATTCTTCAACAAAATAATATTATACTTAAAACTAAAATTTTTCTTATTTTTTAACCACACATTCTTAAAAAAAATCATCATTTAAAAATACATTTTCCCCAAAATCTATTTTTAATGGAACCTAAAAGGGGTGATTCCTATTTGCACTAAAAGGAATATTCTATTTGAGAAAGGATCACGTAACCGCATTAAATCATCATTAGAATATATTGCATATAATACTGTGAAATGTAGCACGAAACGAATCATCAAAGAAGATAAATTACCATAACTCGTATGGAAGATCTACTAACCCTTTATCTTGTTGAGGAATGTCAACATTTTGATATCTAACGGGTCAGCCCATTCAATTCAATCAACGAAACTGAAATGGCACACATTTATCTTCGCCATTAGATATGGAAACAAAAGCAAAAGACTCAATGTCGAAAATGATATATCTGTCTCTAAATGACATGCGACTGAAGTTGTCTATGTAAATGTTATGCATAGGTCCAATCAATTTTGAATGTAAACACATTTAATAAGATTAATGAATTTTATTTACATGAGATCAATTATTTAATTGAATTATTATTCTAACTGATTAAATTAATAGAGTTTGTATATTCAAGTTCTGGTAACTTGTTAATCACAAGGAGTTGTGATTATGAGAAATAAATTACATATGATTGAATATTAAATTATCCGTGGTCGTAAGTAATAATGAGATATGAATATTACTATTACGGATACACCAACATGTGTAGCATTTCTTGTTAGAACTTTGGTACGCTCCAAATGGCGTACCAACTAATTTCCTTACTTAACTTTAAATGTGTCGTCTTAAATAGTAAAATGGCAAGTAAGGGTCATTTCCCGCAGAGGATTGTTTCAATTTAATCAATTGCAAACTAGAAATTGAAATTAACAATTATAAATTAAAGTGATTAAATGGGGGGTTTTGGTTTGTTGAACTAAAGAAAGCAATAACTTCAAAATAGTAAAGACTTGAATTTGGAAATAAACAAAGTAGTTTTTAAATCAAAGATGTGAAGATGTGATTGGGAGAATATTTCGTTGCCACGAGAATGATTTTCATATCAATTACACAATAAATTTTCGTTCTCTAGATTAACAACAATTCGAGAATAATTACAAGCTCAATTATCTCAATCTCTTCTTACATGTTGGTTGAATAAAACAAGCTCTTTACTCAAGCATATTCATTAAACAACTTAGAACAAGCTCTCTAAATTTAATTTAACAAAAGCATTACGACAAAAGAGATGAATTGAATTAAGGGCAAACTCACAAGCTCGATTTACTTACTTAAGTGTTAATCCACATACAATCAACATTTCTTACTTATGAAATGTATAGTTAAACTCATAATCTAAAATATAGTGACATTTAAATGGGCATTTGAATGTTTTGTTATAAGAACAAAACATTGGAGACCATGTAATAGCAAAGAATAATGAAACTGGCAAGTGATCTATCCTAAGACAACGGATCAACTCGAGGGGATGAGGCTATTTTATCTCTTTGTAAGGGGATAGCTCTTCATATCCTTTCTTCACGCTGAACTTATACCAACTTCCATCGTGGAGAGATCCCACAGTATAACTATCTGAGCGCAAGTGATTAATCTCTAACGTTCAGTAGTGAAATTAGTCGTTTGACTTGAGATCATTATAGTGCCTTATATGAGGATAATCATATTTTGTGATGTTGGATATTTCTCTGTCGAGAGTCGCTAGTACGATATCGTTCGGATATGTCAAGAATCATATGAAGGATTTGTCACTCTTAGATATAAGAGATTATGATCTATATTTCATTCAGTTAAGTTGGTAACGAAATTCTTAGCCGATGTGTGTTCATAAGTCGGAAATAGTTTTCGACTAATATTGACTTAAGAGGGAAATGAAAGTTATAATCGATAATCGAGATTGACAAACATGTATATCTCATAATTGATCTGATCATATTGACAAATGAATTATAGTTTCATAGTAAATGAACAAATTTAATTTTGTCATACCATGTTAACATTTTTCGTCACATGTATTGCCCAAGCATATTTATAGATGTCAATTTATGTCGACGAATATGAATTAATGATAAATTAAAAGGGTAATTTAATTTATCTTATTTTGATTAGATGGAAATAATAATTTATGTCGTTATGTACTGTGATCGGGAACCTAATGGGTCATACACAAAAATGAGAACTTGAAAATGATATTACTAATTAATTAATCGACAATTTTTGGACATACTAATTGGGTTACTTATTAATGAGCCTAGGTTAATTAATTATAGGCCAATTTTATTAATTAAATTAATTAAATATTGGACCGATATGTTTAAGAGTGGATCAAGCCCACTTAAACTTCTATTAATAAGCTGTTTGAGTTTGAGAAATCATAATACACATTCATAATCTTGCTAGCACAAAAAAAGAGGAACCATAATCTCTTATTTTTGTTCCCTTATTTGGATTACCATTGAAGATTAGACAACTGAACAGACGTAGTGTGTGGAGATTGTAATTGTTCGTGTTTCAAGATTGCCCAAGAAGTTTGTAGAATTTACTAAAGGTATAGTTCTAATCACAGTTTCTATTTAAACACAAAGAAGATTCTCGGTGGTATTTTAAATTATTTTAAATTTTATTGTGCATGTTTAAATAATTTCCATTAGTATACGTATAGACACATCCTTGACATGGAAGTGGCCAAGTATTTGATGGAGTCTCGCATGCTTGTTGCCTTCTCATTTCTCTATTTGTTTCTCAAACCTCAGTTTGTCGGTTGCTGTCGTCCACCACTGCCTACAATACTGTTCTCTCCCGTTCGCTAGGCGTTGTCCCTGTCCCTCGCTCTTCCCTCCTCGTTCGGTTCGCAGTCCGCCACAACCTGAAGGAATGTAATCTAATTTCTATTTATATATTTAATGTTTCTAAATGACTTCTATATGATTAAATATTTATAGATGCATTTCAAATTGACTCAACCCTTGCTATTTGAAGAAACGTGTACATTCCATCTGCTTTCTTGTGTTAAATGAATAACATTAAGCTCTTTGTTTGTTGGGGTGAACTTAACTCCCTGGTAGACCGTATATGCATTGTCACCTGAAGTTTTACGTGTAATTAATTACCATATTATTATTATTATTATTATTTTGAAATCAGGATAAGTAAAATTAATTTAGAAATCCGTATGATTAATTGTATTTTCCGATTTAGGATTTGTGATTTAGGAATTTATCTAATGGTTGCAGTTAAATTTAGGGATTTAGCCTTTAGATATTTCTGAATTTGTTAAATATACCATTTGGTTCTTTCGGTTACTGTTAAATTGGTGGTTGTGATTTTTGGAATTATCTAATTGATTGTTGTGGTTATTGTTAAATACATCTTAACGTTTGATTTTTATTTCACAATTAGTTAACATTTATCTTCACATCTAATTGGTTGTTGTGGTTGCTGTTAAATTTTTATTTCAGGATTGCGAGTGGTGAAGGTAAAATTCTCAAAGCGCCGCATTGATATGTTGTATGAATCTTGAAAAGTATGTGGAACATAATGAACGTTCAGACATTAATGCATATACTCTATGTTCGGAATTACGTGTCTTAAAGTTATACACCAAGTGAAGCAACGAGAGCAACAGAAGTGACACAATATTTGAAAACATTGAATGGTTGCTTTTCAAATACATATATTGCTTACAAAATCTTGCTAACCATACCGATTACAGTTACATTTGTAGAGAGAAGTTTCTTCAAATCAAAGTTTATCAAAACTTATCTCCGAATCAACTATGTCACAAGAAAAGTTAAATGGATTGGCTATATTATCAATTGAGATAGAAATGGTTGAACAACTAGATTATTCAAATTTGATTAATGTTTTTACCTCTAAAATTGTAAGACGAATATTATTTAACTGATCATTTGAAATATATATATTGAAGTTTAAGTTAACAAGTTAACAGTTGGTTTCATAATACACTTATAGACTTTTTTTTGGGGAGCCTAATTTATGAAGTTCTTCTCAAGCCCTAAAAATCACAGGATTGACACTGTTGGTGGGCCTTTTGGTCCGTCATGATGGATATCAGTATGTGATCAACATCCAATTAGCTAGTATTGCAATTCATTTTTAAACCATTACATACTCGACAAGCGATCTATGTTTTGAAATGGCTTTAAAGCCCTCCTTGTATGCAGGGTAAGCAATAAGTATTGTGAATTATAACACGTATTATGAACTTTAGGGGATAAAAAAAAGGAGGATAATTCATCAGCAGGGTATGTTGTGTTAGAAATATAAGAGAAAACACATTAACCGAAATCTATATTATCTAAAGTGACATCTAACATGAAAAATGTTATTGATAGTCAAATATATGTCTGAAACCTACCTTCATTTTGTGCCAATAAAGGTCCATAACCATTCATAAATATGCAGTTGAGGTCCATCGGACATAACCATCCACTTTTTTGTTAGTTGATCAAAAAAATGATTTTGACCATATTATTAATTATTTCTATAAGGGTAAAATGGTGATTTTGTCTCTTTCTATATAAAAAAAATTAAAATAATTAAATAAAAAAATAAAAAACCATCATCTTCCGAACCTATCCTATCCCATCCCATCCAAACCCCACCCCTACCCAAAACCAAAATCACTCTAGCCAGCAACATCAATTGTAATTCCTGCAGCAACAATAGCAAAATCAGCAAATGAATCACTCTCTTAGACATTTGCAGCATAAGCATAACCAATTCTCAAGCTTTCTTGGTCCAAAATTTGTTCTGACCAAAATTTGTTTGTTGGTCCAAGCTTTCTTAACGGCCTTAGCTAGGGATGTTAAAATGGTTCGCTGGCTTGAGAGGTTTATAGCTCGGCTCGAGAAAAGTTTGAACTGAGCCAGATCGTGGCTTAGAACCATCGAGCCCCATTTTGGGACATCGATTCGAGCCCAAGCCAGCTTGTGTCACTGGGCCATTTTCGGTTTGGACAAGCCGAGTTTCATTAAAAAAAAAAATTAAACCTTTGACAAGGCAAATGACATAAATTTTCCAATTTTTCAAAATTTGAATTTGAAATTCAAATGTAGTTGAAACGAATACATTTTTTTTGGCTATAAATATGCGAAAGGTTTTTACCACTTCATATCAATTTACTTCAATCAATCTCTAATTTCTTTACTCAATATTCAGTATTCTAGTCTCTAATTTCTTTACTCCATTTTCTTTACTCTAATCTCCAATTGAATTGAGTTTCATGATAAGTGTATTTTGTACACTTATCTAGGACATTAAATTGGAGTATTTGTTAGTGATTTCGATGAGTTATAGCTTAAATTTTATGTTAATTATATTTGTTAGGTTAAACTCAATGCAAATTGGTGGATTTGAAAAAAAAATCGAAAAACATGCGAAAACGAAGGAAATCTAAAGTTTGTGGATCAAAGTGTAAACATCCAATAGATAATTCGAACCACAAAAAGATAATTGAAGATCATATAGGATCAATTGGATGCAATTAGATGTCAAAGGAGTGAAATATAGTGGAAGTATTTTTACAAATAAATTTGCAGTCGAAAGGTTATGCTCCAGATTTTTAGTCTTAACTTGAGACCCATTTTTCGGATAGCAAATGTTCGAATTGGAAAAATTATATTTAAAGAAGAATTGTATACATTTGAATTAACTTTTCAATTTAGTTTGAATAAGCTAAATTGGATACATGTGGAGACAGTTATGATCAAAATACCGAAACTGATTAGAGACGAATCTGCGTGCACGCCGGGGCAATTCATGGCGCGCGGGCACGACACTATTTTCCCCAACTCAGGAGCCATTTGGTTCTATGGCACACATACGATAGTTATACTAGTGTGCACACATAGGCCTTTTCCGCAGACGAATCTTTAGTTTCCTTTCGTGATTCAACCTCTTTTGGAAACCAAATCGAACGTGATTTTGACCTATTTTCTGACTCTTATAAATGGAGAACGGGGGCTACACATATAAAAAAAACATCTATTTCCTCTTTATACACAAGAGTTTCATCATATTAATCAAGAACAATAGGTCAATTGCTATATTTTGATAGAGGAGATCAAGCCTTAGCAAGGAATTGAAGGTCAATTACATCAAGATTTTAAAGAATTCAACATTGAGCTTGAATATCAACATCTTTTGATTTCTTTCATGATCCGAGTGATATTTTTCTATTATTTTTCTTATAATTTATATATTAATATGATAGGCTAGATTCGCTTTTGTATTAGATGAAGATGAACTCTATTTGTTTATTTGTCTTAATTCAAAACTAGTAGTTAAAAAAGAAAACTAGTAGCTGCGTTTCTTGATTAATTTTGCATACCCATTGCATTATTTAATTGATTGGCCACTAATTAGATAATTAGTTGTTTGTTGTAGTGTTGGAAGACCCACAATAAGTTTAGAACGCGGTAAAATTAATATATGTCCAATAAGTGTTAGGAATAATATTTATCACATGTACAATCATATAAATAATCTAAATTTTAATGCATTCTAATCATTCGAATTCAAACTAGGAATATATTTGGATCGTGACTAGAATATATTTAATTTTTCTTGGAAAAAAGAATTAATTATAATAGAATTATTGATTGTCAAGAACGCATGAACAGAACTAGATTACAAATCAAAAATTGAAATATATAGCAATAGGGGGATTCGAGATCCAATACAATCATCCATAAACTGATAAAACCCACATTTTTGCTGTTTTCTTAGATTAATTAAACATAATTAAATTAAATTTCCTTTTGTTTATATAATTCGAATCCCATAAAAAGATAGTAAACTTTAATTGAATTTATTCCCTGTATGACGATATTCTCAACTCATCAATTCTATTACTTGTCAACGATCACGTACGCTTGTGGGTTTCACACGAACAAATTTTTGGCGCCGTTGTCGGGGAATAATTTAATTTGAGTTTATTAGTTTTATAATATTCGAATTTTTATTTTATTTTATTTTATTTTAGGATATTATTTACAATAATATTTTTTTGTTTATATTTTGGCAGTTTACGCAAGATTCTAAAGAAAATCGAGCTCCTATCATTGGATCCCAAGATCGAAAGAACCTTCAGACAACGAAGAAAAGAATAGAGAATAGTAAGAGACATGGCAGAACATCAAAATCAAGTTCAATCACCACCAAATGCGCCAAAACAACCAGATCCAGTTCTTAGGGATTATTTAAATCCCATACCTGCTCCTGTGCAACCGGCTATTATTTATCCACCTTTTGGATAGGCCTTCTTCCACATTCGACCGGATGTCATCAACTTGTTTCAGAATCATCAGGACATCAAGTTCTCAGGAAAATCAACTGAAAATCCTCATGAACACATACAAGCTTTCCTAATACTTTGCAAGGTGATCAGTCATGAAGGCATGTCAGCTGATACTTTTCGAATGCGTCCATTCTTGCATACTTTAAAGGAAAACACACGAGAATGGCTAAATTCACTATTTGCTGAGAGTATTGTTTCGTGGAATGACATGGTACAAAAATTCACCTTGAAATTCTTCTTACCTTCTCGAGTCCATCAGATCATAAATGAAGCCACTACATTCAAGCAAAATGACATTAAGAGCTATCCAGAAGCATGGGGAAGATTTAAGGATTATTTCAAAAAGTGCCCTAATCTAGACACTCTTAAAAATGTTAAGGTCCATATCTTCTATTCAGGCTTGCATCCTAAATACCGTAACATGGTCAATGCTTCAGCAGGAGGATCGATCATGGATATTCCCTTAGACAACGCCTTAGATCTCTTTGAGATAATAGCACAAAATCAGACTATGTGTCCAAGAGAAAGTAAAAGTTCGAGGAAAATAATAGGTGTTTACAACATTGACGCACTTACATCATTGGTAGCCCAGATGGAAGTATTAACAAGGAAATTGGACAAACTACCTCAAAATGTGAGCATGGTGCACCAACCAGCACCAGTCTACGGTGGCTGTGGGACAGATCATATAACTACAAGCTGTCATTTAGCCTCAACCTATGTTTATCAACCTGAGGAGGTTAGTTATGCGCAGAATTTTCAGAGGCAACAGAACAACCCCTACTCCAACACATATATTCTGGGATGGAGGAATCATCCAAACTTCTCGTGGGCTAACAATAAAAGTCAAGTACAAGGAGAAAATTTTCAAGCAAGACTACTGAAATTCCAACAACAATAGCAGCAAAACAGAAAGCCATCGATGGAAGAATTATTAACTCGGTTCATTACTAAGAGTGAGACTATTTTCCAAACCCAACAGATAATTATTCAGAACCAGCAAGCTACAATTAAAAACTTGGAAACTCGAATGGGTCAGATGGCAGGTGCATTAGCCGTGAGAACTCAAGGAACCCAAGCAACGCAGAGACAAATCCAAGAGAAAAGGTATTAGCAATTGAAGCTGTGAATTATACAATTATTGAGACACCATCATACAAGCCTACTACCCCCATTCGAGCTTATGTACTGCATATTCCATTTCCTCAAAGGCTTTGAAAACAATTTAAAGAAGAATTAGTCCAAATCATCACAACGAGAAGTAAGGTTCAACTGCTAGAAAACACTATGAAGAAGAAATGGATCGAGAAGAATTAGGTACCAACCATAGGCGAGAAACAAGTAGTTTACTCTAAAGCATCAACCAAGGTTACACAAGAAGAAAATTCGTACAGTCAACTGGTTAAGACAACCGTCCCTGTCAATAAACGAACACCTCCAATCTCATTCCGTCAAAGGCTACATAACAATAAGCTAAGAAAGCAATTTAAGAAGTTCTTGGATGCACTTAGAAAACTTCACATCAAAATTCCCTTTACTGACGCCATTCAACAGATTCCAAATTACACAAAGTTTCTAAAAGAGATGTTAACTAAGAAGAGAAATTTGTCAATAGATAAAACAATGGCTCTGATAAAAGAGTGTAGCGCAATCATAAAGCAGATGCTCCCTCTTAAAGTAAAAGATTCAAGAAGTTTCACAATACCTTGCTCTATAGGAAATGCACATAATTTAAATGATTTAGTTGATTCTGGAGCAAATATTAAGCTGATGCCATTGTCTATCAACATAAAATTAGGATTGGATGATCCAAAAGCAACATCAATAATCCTACAGCTAGTTGATAGGACACTCAAGCATCTTTATGGAGTATTAGAGGATATGCTCATCAAAGTTGGAGATCACATTTTTCCTGTTGATTTCATTATCCTTAATATAGATGCTCAACATATACCGTTAATTTTGGGGAGACCATTCTTATCTACTACACGAACATTAATAGATTTTGAAAAAGGTGAAATAATTTTAAGGGTTGAAGAAAAACAACAAAGTTTCACCATGAATGCTCCACTCAAGCAACCTCCAGACATTGAGTGTAAAAGGATAGACCATTGGAGAACTCATGAGAATAAGAAAGATGAAGGTGGAATAGTTGGATGGGACAATAATTGAAATCTTGTAATCTGGAATTGAAGAATAATTGCCAGTGTAGCCGATGCAAGACTGAAAACTCTCTTTTCAAACCAGCATAAATAGCCAAAACAACAAAATCAAGCTAATGAGTATAAACAAGCGCTTATTAGGAGGCAACCCAATTTTCTTCTCTTTTATTTAACTTTGTTTTCTAGAATATAGACTTATAAATATTAATACTTTTAATTAGTATAGGGTATCTTCATCCATATATTTTCCTTTAGCATGCGCTAGAGTTTATTATAAAATGTTTCATATTTTGATTAATTTTTACTATTTTGAAGGAACTGACACTTGAATACATTGGACAAGGGAAATGACATAGCAAGTGAGCCAGAACTTTCATGTCAGTCCATCCAGAACCTTCAAATATATATCAGGGAGTACTTAGTTTCTTTTTCTTAGCCCTTAATTTTTATATACTACTTTTTATATTTTTAGACATTGAGGGCAATGTCTGTTATAAGGGATGGAAAACATTGAATTCTTATTAGTTTGTGTGTTTGTTCGAGTGCACAAAAAAAATCTATTTTCAACTTATTTATTATTTTTCTGTGCTCGTGTGTGTTAGATAATTTTGCCTACATGCATATATTTGGAATCATGTATTATATTAAAAATTGTGAAAATATTACTTGTTAAGGTTAATTTATGCTTATTCATGTGAATTTTGATATTTTTGCACACAAGATTTATGTTTTGCATTATGAAGAAATAGTTTGATTCAAAGATGAATAGGTAAAAAAAATTAGTGGACATTAGATGATAAATCCAAGTAACAACTAAATTATATATCATTAAACCAATTCTAAGTTAGTATGAGGGTGATTGAGCTGTTGTAAGGAGACATTGAGATATATGTGGATTCCATGTGTGCTAAATTTTGTATGGATTATCTAAGGCTAATAAGATGAAAAGTAGGTTGAAATCTCAAGTTGGGAGTCAATTTTTGAAAATGAGTGTTTTTAAAGAGGCATTGCACTGATCATGAAAAAAAAAGGAAAAAAAATATATAGAAAAAATAGTGAATATGTGGTGTTATCTTATTGTGAAACTTCTTTTTGTAGCCTTTAGGTCTGCAAGGGTATCTAAAAACCTAATACTCTATGGTTATTTGACTTGGGAGTCATCTGCTGAAAACTCGCTAAAAGGGTCATTTAGAAGGATTAATGGAAAGGAGTCTGCACAATAGTTAAAAAAAAATTCATACATGTCTTGATTAAGCCCCGAACACTCATTTGAGAAAATTAGACTTTTGACAAGAGATTATTTGCTTAACTGATTCTTAGAGGTTGAAGCAATAAAAAATAAGGAGAATCCACAATTGTTCATGTGTTGAACTGCAATTAGTAAAATCAAACCAAACTACAGAAGGTAATGATTAATATTATATTAAAAATACAATCTTATATCACACCTTGGGGAAAGAGTGAAAATAATAAGTTTGGGGGTGTGTATCTTATGAGTTAAGAAAGGAAACATTTTGCCATAAAGGGTCGGGATTTGAATCACTTTATGAATTTATGATACTTGACATGAATTTTCACACTCACACGTCAATTTTGCAATGGATAAGAAGAAATTAATTTTAGCATTGTAATTTTGTAGCAATTCATAGTTTTAATACATGTATTCCAATCTTGAGAGAAAATGCAAATTATCCAACCATAAGTGTGTTTAAAATTTTTGTTTTAGTTAGGTTATAATTTTGTTTGAGGGCAAACAAATGTTCAAGTTTGGGGCCTTTGATAAGTTTATTTTGTACACTTATTGAAGCTATTAAAATAGAGTATTTGTTACTGATTTGGATCAGTTATAGCTTAATTTTGTGTTAATTATATTTTTTAGGTTCAATTCAATGCAAATTGGTGGATTTGGAAAAAAGGAACGAAAAACGTGCGAAAACGAAGGAAATCCAAAGTCTGGGAATCAAAGTGTAAACATCTAGTAGATGATTCGGAACATAAAACGATAATTGAACATCATATAGGATCAATTGGATGCAATTGGAGGTCAATTGAGTGAAATGTAGTGGAAGTATTATCACAAATCAATTTCCAGCGAAAAAGTTATGCTCCGAATTTTTAGCCTTAACTTGAGACCCATTTTTCGGATAGCAAACATTCGAATTGGAAACGTTGTATTTTTAGAAGAATTGTATCCCTTTGAATTACATTTCCAATTCATTTTGAATAAGCTCAATCGGATACCTCTGGAGAAAGTTATGACAAAATACTAAAATTGCTGCTTAGAGACGAACATGCGCGCAGGGGGCAATTCATGGTGCACAGGCACGACACTATTTATTTGTTTTAATTCAAGACTAGTAGTTTAATTTATTTCTTACATTTCTTGATTAATTTTGCATACCCATTACATTATTTAATTGATTGGCCACCAATTAGATAATTTAGTTGATTGTTGTAGTGTTGGAAGACTCACAATAAGTTTAGAATGCGATAAAATTAACATATGTGCAATAGGTGTTAGGAATAACATTTATCAAGTATGCAATTATATAGATAATCTAAATTTTAATGCATTCTAATCATTCGAATTCAGACTAGGAATAGATTTGGATCGTGATTAGAATATATTTGATTTTTCTTGGAAAAGAGAATTAATTACAATAGAATTATCAATTGTCAAGAACACATGAATAGAACTAGATTATAAATCAAGAATTAAAATAGATTGCAATAGGCGGATTGAAGATACAATACAATCACCCATAAATTGATAAAAACTACATTTTTACCGTTTTCTTAGATAAATTAAACATAAAATAAAATCAAACTCCCTTTTATTTATATAATTCGAATCCCATAAAAAGCTAGTAAATTTGAATTGAATTTATTCTGTGGGACTATACTATCAACTCATCAATTCTTTTAATTGTCAATGATCTCGTACGCTTGTGGGTTTCGCATGAACATTTCATAAAATTTTGCAGTATTCTAGTTTCAATTTCAATCTCCAATCTTTTTACTCTAATATTTAGTTTCTTTACTCTAAGATTCGATATTCTTTGCTATAATAGTTATAGATGGATTTTACTAATGATAAGATTAATCAGTTTAAGGTAGTTTGAGTACTCCATCTAGCTACGATACATATCAAAATATTTCAATTGATTTGGAGGATATCGAAAAGGAATAAGTACTTTAGATTAAAAGGTCGAAAAAAGAATCCTCGGATTGTTGGCAACATTTGGCACGTAAAGAAGTTGGAGTTCAAAATAAATTTGATATTTGGAAAACATATTGCAATTTGCTAAAAAACTTAGTTGGAAGCCCAATTCAAGAACAACACATTTAAATAGGCACATATTAAGAAGTTGCAAAACGAAACCAGTCCGTCTTGACCAGAAACAGACCGAACTAGTGTTTAACTATTCTAGTTTTACTCTTTCCACTTTTGTATATTCACAGGAAATATTTCGTGAAGGAATGGCTGTATATGTGGCCGCAGTAGAGATGCCTCTTACGATAATAGAGTCAATACACTTTCCTCGGCTTGTGCAAAATTATCTCGAACTCAAGTTTACTTCTTATTGTAGAAATATTCTTCTTTCAAATAGTATGCAATTATATAACAAAAGAAAACAAGCTGCTATTGAAAGTCTAAAAACTTTTAATAGTGTTATATCGCTTACGTCTAATTTATGGATTTGTGTTAATAAAAAAGGTTGTATTGCTGCTACAGTTCATTACATTGATCACCTATAGATTATACACAAAAGTATTATTGCATTCAGATGTCTAGAATATCCTTATAATGTCACTAACATATACATAGTTTTAAAAGATATTATACAAGAATATAGTATACAAGAAATTGTTTGAAATTTTACTTTTGATAATGCTACTGTGAACAAAATTGTTATCGAAAAATTTAGTAATGATTTTGTTACGGGTCAGTAGATGGAAGCGACACGTGGCACCGTATTTTAGCGGTTGGACCAGCTTAATCAAATCAGGACATATTTTCGTAGCCTCAGGCGTGGGTTCCGAGGCCCTCACCATTATTCCGAGGCCATTGCTGCTAACGATAAGCCACGGTTCGGTAAGCATACATCGTCCGAGGCTCCTCAGCAGCCCTTGAAGACCCACATGCGAAAATCCGCTTATGATGGAGATCTTTTGAGAAAGATTGACGTGACTCTTATGTAAAGTTTATTTGTGTTTTGTCTTACCAATATAAGAGCATTTAATATTTTGTAAAGGTCACAATTTGAGTTGTAACACTATAAATACCCCCACCACGTAACACAAAAGGGACTAATGCAAAATTAAAGAGAAAACTGAATATTTTGGAGCAACTATTTTCTCTCGCTTTAACAGTGATTTTTACAACATATTTCAACTACAAAATCGTCCTTTATCGATTGGTTTCTTATACAATCGTATTACATTTTCTTACCGGTAGCTTGAACGAAAACGTCTCATGCCTTTTAGCCACTCTCCCCCTCCTTTCCTGGAGCCATCTTGACTGTTGATCGGCATTAGCGTGTTGGATCAAGCTTGCGTGTACACGAGTGGGCTCGGCATCTGTTGGCAATATTTTCTAGGGTCAACAGATTTGAACCCTACATTTGGAAGTTTATTTTTCATCAACGTTGTGTATGCCACATTATCAATATGATTGTAAAATATGGATTAGAACATATAAGATTATCTTTAGACAAAATTAGACAAGCAATCAATTTTATTGCTATATCACCAGCTAGAAAGCAAACATTTAACAATTTGTGTGCAGAGTATGACTTATAAGAGAAATAATTTGTCGCTGATGTAACACATAGACGGAACTCTACATATTTTATGTTATAGTCATGTGAAACTTATAAAGTTATTTCAATATGTTATAATGTTAGGCATACATATGGCTCCGAACATAATTTGAAAAATTGGGAATGATCTCTTGCATTTTGTGTGAAAAAATTCCTAAAACCATTTTTCAATACCACAAAGGAATCTAGCAGTATTTATTATCATACATCTTCATCTGTTTTACAACACTTTTTTTACAGTTCACAAACATTTCGTAAGCATAGGAAGTTGACAATTTTTGTCGTTGTAGTTTCTTCTATGGAGTTAAAATTTCGTAAATATTGGAAATAGTTACCTTTTTTATTTTTATTAGCTTCGGTGATGAACCACCAACTTAATTTAATTGGCACAAAAACTATTATAAAGGGAATTTCAAATTTCATGAATGTAGAATGATCCCATGTGCATATAGAATTTATGTTATGTGAAATGTATAACTATTACGCTGAGAAAGGAGGTAAGGGTAGTTCTTATTCCCAAAGTTCATTTTCAAGAATTGTTTTAACAAATTCAAATTATCTATGGAATTATTTAGATACCAATACCAGTGTTTCCTTATTTAGTTCTAGTTCATCAATATCTAGAGCAATAATGTCAATGGTACAAATCTTGAAATTACATCAGTGTTAGCTAGGTATATGTGCGTGGACGTTTGTAATATGTTACAATCAAAAGAATTACAAGAATTCAGTCTTTTATCATGGTGGAGGTGTAACTAAAGGTAATATACAATTGTATCAAAAATTGCTCACGATCTACTAACACCGTTGGTGTCTACAGCAGCATCGGAAGTTGCATTTAATTTAGGCAGTCGAGTTTTATCAGACGCACCATCAAGATTAAAAGAAAATATATTGGAGGCTTTAATATACTTAAAGGACTAGGAATGTACGAAATTACGTGTTCAAGAACAAATTGACAAATAATGGCCGAAGAGTTGCAACAAATCCAATGATATGATGTTGTAAATTTTTAAATTGATTAGTTTTAAAAAATATGTAATTTTTAAATTTTTTTGTTTTAAGAAAAATTGTACACGAAATATTTTATTCGTATACAATTTTAACTTCACCTACGATGATTGTAAACGGTTTCAAGCCAGGATAAAGGAGAATGATTGTAACTTTTATTTAATTTATAATACGTATAAATTGCGTAAATTTTAAATTCTTTAAAAAAAATTAGATTTGTCACAAAAAAAATTGAGCAGGTTCAGCTCGGCCTATCTAAGGCTCGAGCCGAAAGCTCGGATCAAGCCTCAATTTTTTGGTTGAGCATTTGTTCGGCTCATACCAAAAAAGTCCAAACCATTTTTGCTCGAACTGAGCCCGAACTTTGAGTTTCAACTCGGCTCGACTAGTTGACACCTCTATCCTTAGTTGTCGTCATAGCCGAAGTAGAATGGTTGTTAGACCACAAAACAGCTGCCACCTAAGGAGCTCTCATGTTGTTACAGCTTCTCCAAGCTTTGGTGTTCAATTGCCGTACAAAATTCGAAGGAAATTTTGAAAATCAAAGAAGAAATGCCTTGCCATTTATAGCAAAATGGCAACCACAAATTGAACTCGAGAATGGTAGATGGTTAGAACTTGAGTTATTTTCATATACAGAATGGAGTAGCTTGCCGTTGCAGTTGAAGGTGGTGATGGCTTCGATTTTGAGACGAGGTGGTGGTGGCTTCGATTTTTTGGATGGGATGGGGTAGTTTTAGAAGATGATGATTTTTTATTTAATTATTTTAATTGTTTTTATATGGAAAGAGATAAATTTACCATTTTACCCTTATAGAAATAATTAATAATGTTGTCAAAATAATTTTCTTGGTCAACTAATGAAAAAGTGGATGGTTTCCATAGAGATGGACCTTAGCTGCATATATATACAAGGTTAGGAACCTCCACTGGTATAAAATGAAAGTTATGGTAAAGTCTACAAAAATTGAGAAGGTTAGGGACCGCTACTGTAATTTTCCCTAAAAAATATTTTAAAAATAAGCAAGTAAAGAGATGGACCGCCTTCGCTCCAACTCGTCATGTTATCATTCATGGATTAAGCTACTTGTATATAAGTTGTTTATAGACTCGTTGACAAATGAGCTGAGGTAGTATGCATTTTGGAATAATTTAATTAAATAATGGGTGTAAATGAAATTCAAATGAAATGGCTAATGGCATATGCAGCCCAACATGCATTTGTCCCAATTTTCGTGGTCATTACAGGATGTCAAATGAAATCGAAATATAGCATTCTTAATACAATTTTAAAGTGCTCAAGATCTAGTTTTTCATATCATTAACGACACACGAAATGGTCAACCATAGCAAAGGTTACTGTGCGTCGAAGTAGTCATTTCAAATTAGTATTTTGAAAATTTCGATATTATGCTAATTTTAAAAATTTGTCAGTGTTCGCACATTAGCCAAATCAACAAATCGTTTACATCATCTTAAAGCTCGTTTTGAGAACTACATCGAAAATATATCGAATGGTCTAAACAAACATAAAAATAGTTAAAAACATGTATCAAATGTACGTATGAAAAAGTGATATTTAATTCATCTTTTCTTTAAAAAAATTTAGCTATTTCATTAATATTTATTATTTTTTGCACGACAAATTTCTTAATATAATTTGCATTACTTAATTAGAAAATTTTACATGGTATGACGTCAGAAATTTTCCTATCGTTACATATTAAATATAATTTGAATTACAAATTTTTGGCGTTATACTTATGTAAAATTTTCTAATAAAATAATGTAATTTATATTGAAAAATTTCTCATTACAAATTAGTGTAATTTGGATTACAAATATTTGATGTCATGCTCATGTAAATTTTTTAAGAAAATGATGCAAATTATATTGAGAAATTTGTTATGCAAAAATAATAAATATTAATGAAATAATTGAGAATTTTTATAGAAAAGACGAGCTAGATGTATCTTTTTGATATATCCGTTTGATGCATGTTTAACTATTTTTTATATTTGTTTCGATCATTGATATGTCTACGATGTAGTTCTCGAAACAAGTTTCGATTTGTGGATTTGGTTAGCGTACAATCTTCAACGAATTTTAAAGTTAACATGCTATCGAAATTCTTGAAATACTAGTTTGGAACGACCTACTTTGACGTATCATAACTTTAATAGTTGGTTGTTTTGCCTGTCATTAGCAACGTGGAAAATTAGGTCATGAGCATTTCAAAATGATATTAAAAGTACAATGTTCCGATTTCATTTGATATTCCGCAATAATCTTGAAAATTGAGATAAATGTATTATTGATGCTGTGGCTGAATACTCCATTGGCCGTTTCATTCGAATTTCATTTACACGAATTATTTAATTATTAAATTATTTCGTCACCTCAACGCATCCATCGAAGAATTGATATTTGTACCGGGGGGTTGACACCCCCTCACTGGCCCTCACAATAGTGGGGGACCCACCTTTTTAAAAAGGGAAGTGCTATGTGTACATTTGTGTACACATAGGGGATGCCATAATGTGAGTGAGGTGGGGCTCATGCTACAGTATCGTGGGTCCCATCACACTCACATTATGTCAACCTCTATGTGTACACCTATGTACACATAGATTAATCCTTTTAAAAACAGGTGGGTCCCTTACTATTGTGAGGAACCGGTGAGAGGGGTTGTCAACCCCCCGATAATTGTAACACATCTCTTTCGACGGTTCTGTAAACAACTTCTGTAGCTCAATCCATCATTCATAATTTTGAGTTCACAAAGTCAAAACAAGACATTTACCATAAATTCAGCAACTCGTTATGGTCAACTAAATAGTTTTCTAATCAATTGCCCGGGCCCACAAAAGATAGTATTTATCTGTCCGGTTACTTTCTACTCTCTCCAGTGCTGAATATTAATTTAGCGCGACTATTTTCAAAACCTCAACCATTTAAGCGACTCTAGTTCAAAAGCGTCACCGTACAGAACTTCACAGTTATATAATCAAGCATGCAGCACTTACAGAAGAATGGTTCAAGGGGTTGGTTGGTGCACAGAAATTCACAAAAATGCAGCGGGGTGGGTTTTTTTTTTCATTTTTTATTCCGGTGGATCCGAGAGTTAGTAAATTTTCTGTGAACCATTCTGGTTTAATTCTTATACAATAGTGTTCTCGCTCTTTTTCCTTGATGTTGCCGTTGCGTGTTGCACTTTTTCAACTATAAATTTCACAAAAATTGCACACACACAAAAGATTTCTCCATTTTGGGTCCTTTTATTCTATATTTTGGTTGTTTAATTCTGACAAAATGGATGAAGAAGAGAAATTCCCACTAGAAGAAAATCAGTCCCATAAAGAAGAAGTGATAAAAAATGGATTCCGTGGAAAGATTTTGAGCCCTTTTTACTGGTTGGAAATGCTGAGTAAGGAATTACACTGGAGATTTGTGTTAGGAGTAGTGATTGTGTATGGAATTAACCAGGGTCTTGGTATGGGTTTGAGCCGTTTGAGTATACAGTATTACATGAAAGATGAGCAAAAATTGCAGCCCTCTGAAGCTCAGTTTTACTCTGGAATAATTCAGATTCCTTGGTTGGTTAAGCCCTATTGGGGTCTTCTCACTGATACAGTTCCTATTCTTGGATACAGAAGGAGACCCTACTTGATTTTTGCTGGTAAGATGAAATGTAGAAATGATTAGTTTTTAGCGATTTGTTTTATACTTGAACCCTTGATCTAAAAACTTAAAACATTGCCTTCAACATAATCAGGGTTGCATAATTTCATTAAATGGGTGGGGTAAAGACTTGAAAAACTTGATACATGTTGAAAATTTTGACCTAAAAATTTAATATGTAAGAGAGGGTCACATCTATGTAATTTAAATCTTGTATTTAAGATTACTGATCAATTTCATATTATGTGAGCCATTGAATGAATAGAAGGAGTTGACTTTTTTTTAGAGCATTCTGTTTGCGTAAGTTTTTCTTTTTTTTCCTTTCTATTTGTCGTTGAATACACTGGTAAGGACTCAGATTGAGCACTTCTTTTAATATTGTATTGCGAGGAGATTACAGATACTGAGATGCAAGTGTATATGAACAGATTGATTCGATGATTAAACATGATATGCAGAAATTTAGAAGCCAAATTTCAATTGGATATAATATTTAGGTATGGATTTATTTAAGGGGACTAGCATTTTGGTAATAGAAGTATATGGAAGCGTTATAACAATATGTGGTAATGGTATAGTGAAATATCTTAGTGCCTGGCCTTAGGACTTAAATAATCTATGATCAAATAACATTTGAACAACCAGCAAGGAGTCTTAGCCACATAAATTATCCATTAAAGGGGTAAACATTGCATAAAGTAGCTGTGGAAAGATAGAAGAAAGATAAATAGATGGCTGTGCTTGACCAAAGAAGTTATGATATGACTCACACTTGAAAGTGCAATACATTTCTTAAATCTTAATAAAAACACGATTTATTAATTGTTTTTGAGCTTATCATGTGCATGATGTAAGTTACTCTTCAGTTTCCTTCACATTTTTCTTGCTCATAAAATTCTCTGAAATCACGAAACTATTCATAAGCTACTCAGTTCATATAACTCTTATCTAAACACGATGTGAAGATATAGTGGATGCAAAAGCCTTTCCACTTATTTCAATTGCGAGGCAGAATCATTTAAGAGAAAAATGACATTTTCTATAAGATCTTGTGTCTGGCTAGTCGGGGTTATTTTGGTCTTTTCATATTTGGAATACCATTGACAGATTAGGGGAACCGAGCACGTTAATGTTCACTAAAATAACAATTGAACAGAAAGACAATTTTGGCAGATACATATCTGATGAGATCTGAGAGATAAATTTGTATAAAGAACTGAATAAAACAATTGAAGTGATTGTGGAACAGGCACCTTGTATCATTAAAGTGTGAGTGGCGAATCCTCCTCCTCAGAATTCATATACTCCTGTATCTACGAGAACGATTTTGTGTTGTATAACTTTGTTATAGAACTTTACAATTTCTAAGCACCACTCAACTCCACAGAGGAATTAAATAACTAAATGTTAAAGAAAGATACGATCCTTGATATAGCTCTTAATGATTCAGGTATTCTTGGCGCTACCTCAATGATTATACTATCACTGGACACGAACTTGCACCTTGTACTTGCACTGGTTCTTCTTATGGCAACGAGTATGGCAGTGGCAGTAGCAGATGTGACCATTGATGCCTGTGTGACTGAGAATAGTATAAGTCATCCAACTATTGCTGGCGACATGCAGAGTTTGTGTGGAGTGAGTTCCTCGATCGGCCAATTAATTGGATTTGCAAGTAGTGGCTTTCTAGTTCATTTTATTGGATCAAAGGTTTGCTATTCTCCCTCTAGATTTTTCCTGTCGCATTGATTTTTATTAGGTTTTAAAATGCATTCTGATAATATATTGATTTTGCCCATCCTTTTTCTGATTGATTGTGATCTGTTTAATGCTAAAACAATGATGGGATGAAGTGAAAATATGAAATACAACTAAAAAATACTGCATTAGCGTAGACTGGTATGTTGATGAAATTGATTTAGTTAAAATGAGCTATTGAGCTCTTTTACATTTGTTTACATTAGATATACATTATCTCGCTGCAGCTGATTCGTATAAACCCTATAGGCGATTCATTTCTAATAAAGGCTAAAGTAGTTTCTTGACTTTACTAATTGTGTCTCTTGCCTGGCAGGGTGTTTTTGGAGTTCTTAGCATTCCTATTGGACTGGTCATTCTGGTTGGAATTATGATTCGAGATCCCTTTATCCGAAACTTTTCTTATAAGCAAGTAAGCAGCTTTATATCAAGGACAGATTTTATCTATTCTTTTGGACCTTACCCGTGCAAATGTATATCTGAAATAGGTGAATGAAAAGTTTCTGGATGCTGGTAGGGCTCTGTGGATGGCACTCAAATGTTCAGTTGTTTGGAGGCCATGTTTGTACATGTATCTGTCACTTGCATTGAGTCTGCATTTACACGAGGGAATGTTCTATTGGTATACAGACGCAAAAACTGGTCCTTCTTTCTCGCAGGTAGAACTCTTTTATTTGTTGTTTTATGCCGAATTCTTTTCATAATAAAAGTTCATGAAATTAATTTGCAAAACTAAAGATCGTCGATTCCCTTAATCCATAAATAATTTTAATCTCTATTCCTTCATCCACCTGATGGTAAAAATATTGAGCTTTTAAGGAATACTTTGAATGTCAACTTGTGAGTTTTACCTCCTATTCAATTTAATTATTTAGTGTTAAAAATGTTACTTTCTTTGCACAGTTTTAGTAATGAGCTAACAAATTAAGCCTCTGTGTTAGAGATTCTTTAAAACTCATTTTTTCACAAACTCATTTCCACTATACATTCTTCTAATAAAATATTTTTGCACGTGGACCCGTAACTTTTTCTTATTTTTAGCCACACATTCTTCAAAAAAATCACTTTTCACAAAATCTATTCTCGAAAAACTACATAAAGCATGCCCTAAATGACACACTCAGGAAATTCATTAGTCCCTGAAATCTTGCTTTGTGCAGGAAATGGTAGGGTCCATATCAGCTGTTGGTGCTATTGGATCTCTTTTAGGTGTTCTTCTCTACCAAAATGCTTTCCGGAATTATCCATTTCGTCACGTGCTTTTCTGGGCACAGCTTCTATATGGTCTTTCAGGCATGCTTGATTTGATATTGGTCATGCGCATAAACTTGAGTTTTGGTTTGCCAGATTATGTAGTAGTTGTAATTGATGCAGCTGTTTCCCACATGATTAGTCGACTCAAATGGATGCCTCTTCTTGTACTTAGTTCTAAGCTTTGTCCCTTGGGAATAGAAGGGACATTCTTTGCTTTGCTTATGTCAATTGATCATGTTGGTACGCTTTCAGCATCTTGGGCTGGAGGGCTCTTGCTCCATACTTTGAATGTAACAAGGACAACCTTTGACAACCTTTGGCTGGCCATATTGATAAGGAGCCTTTTCCGAGTTCTTCCACTGGCGATTCTATTTTTGATACCTAATAGTGATCCAAATGCAGCTATCCTTCCAACCGAGATGTTAAGGAAAAAAAGGAGTGAACTTACATTGGACAATGATATGGAAATAACCTCTCTAGTCACCAAAATTGACCATAATACGGCAATTCATTGAATCGAGCTCGTGGGAAGGATGATTCGACATAGAAACAGAGGATTATCAGTTGTTTTTCCCTGTATTTCTTTCGAACTATCTTTCATTAATCATGTATATTTCCAGCAGAGTAGCTCAAAGATACTAACCATCGCATCGAAGATGAATCTGGTGATCCGGAGATGTGCATTTCTCCTGTTTAGACATTATAGTTCACATTAAACCATTATTTTTTTATGAAGTAAAACTGTTTGATGACACGGATACACAAGTTGAGTTGGCCATAGCCTGACGCAATTTGTACTATCAAGTGGAAGCAATTAGCGGCTGGACCACAGAGGAGAAATCAAGATTCTTTTTCTGACATTGTCCAACTCATCTACGAAAGATCAATGGTTGACAAGTTCGAGACATTCCTAAGGTTGGCTCTCTTATATTTTATGTGAAAGAATTTGCAAATGATTCAGAGTTTCCTTTTATTTTAACATTTGATATTCTGAGAGAATATATTAGTATCTGATTTTTCTCAACATGCAATACAAAATTCCTGTTCTTTACTTGTTTGTAATTGATGTACTTGCATTGATTAGTTTATTCAGACTTTGTTCTTTTCTGGAAAGTTGCTTGAATAGAAGGGTAAAACAAAAAATTGCAAGTGTGGGAATTTCTAATTATCTTTTTGTGCTTATCTGAAATTTTTACATTTTTTACAGTGTTGTCTTCATTTGGCTAGCCTAGTAGTATAATTTGAGTGAGCTACGTAAAACCACCTCCCTTCTTGTCATAAACTACAAAAGAAAACTTTATACAGAACTTAAATTTGAGCCTGTCTCATAAAATACATCTTACAATACATTTGAACACTCGATAAAAATTACAAGTGGTCTTCAGATATTCTATACCTTCCTCCCCCATATCACAAAATACAAGTCTACATGTAGAATCAGAACCAAGAAGAGCGATGCACTTCTTGGAGTTGTTTAGGTGAAACTGCAAGTCTCCTTGGCAAATCCCAGTATGCTCTGTTTGGTGTCATATATGACCCTTGTATTCCTTTGTTGATAATTCCCAATAATACCAATCTCATCTTCGTAAGATAGGCTTGCAAGAGCCAAACAAACTTGAGATGCATCGCTCTTGACAAAATAAAATGTCCCGGTAATATCCACATTCAGCTCGGCACCACCCTCAAACTGCAACTTAACTGTAGGGACGTTAACTTCTTCATATTCTGAGAGATTAAAGCATGTGTCCAAGATTGAAAACCCAGGTGCTGGAGGATAGCCTGAAAATTGTTTCAAAAACTCAGTTTTGACAGCCCTGTAAACGGATGGAGGAAGCCTGGTGATAACAGTCCCGGAATCAATAAGAATACTGCCTTTGCCAAAACTTGGAGCTTGTACAGCCACCCCACCTATGCTAGTTCCAGTTAGGTTAAGAATGTAAAAGGTGTCAAGCTGCAGATTTGGAACCATTCTAGTGTAAGATATGGGTGTAGAATTCTTGTAAACTGATGAGTCACCCCCGAGTATTAGTGAACCCGAAGCCTCGGAGTCAGTGTCCGGCAAGCAATAGGAGAAAACTCCTCCAAATACATGAGAAGTTTGAGAAATCAATGAGAGATCACTCCTTCCAAGTCCCATTAGGCCTGAAGCTGCCCCGAAGAGGCCTTTATTATTCCGTCCACATCCAAAAACAAAATTCTCAATTGGGGTGGTTCCAAGAACCAGGTTATCTTGACCTAGTTCACCGCGAGTGTAGGACCCATCACCATAGGTAACAAGGTAGTTGCAAGTTGGTGGGTTATTTCCACATAAGCCCGAGTTGCCCGTGGCATATTGTAGAGATTGACAGGCTCGTGAATTGCATTGAACTGACTGGTAAGAATGGGATAGTCCGGGGTTGAAGAGAGGTTCTGGTTGGGTGTAACACGTCTTACAAGGCTGGCACTGAACCCATGTTAGATCACTCCCGCTGTCGACTATCACTGTTATATTTCGACTGCCTAGTGTGACCATAACTATGTAGTTAAGAGTCTGTAGCTTGACACCTGAGGTAATAGGAATCTGAGTTTGTGAGAGAGAGTCTGTTCTGCTGGAAACTATTTTTCTGATTTGAGACTGTAGAGACCTAACACGAATATTATCAGCAATTAAGCGTCTCTGGAGCATTCGTGTCCAGTCTCTAACTGGTCCTGAGCAGTGGTCTCGGTGCTTCATTTCCAATATGATTGCTCCATTCCGTGTCCCTAAAATCCAATATAAATGAAACCATGAAACTTTATCCATTTTCTGCACTTTATTCCTGTTGTTTGAACAAGAAACAGAAACGAATACTTTCTACTTTTATTTTACATTCACTGAATCAAATTCGAAACTCAAATGAAGTGTGTAAAAAATAGATAACTTATTCTTAACAGTTATATTCAACTCCAACTACCGTAAAGAATAACAAATGGGAGACAGAGTTGACGGTGTCTTTAATAAAGCTTAAAAGCAGATAATATCAGATTATCATAAATCAATGAAAAAGCTAATAATGTCCCAAATAAAGTATTTTAATTTAAATCTTTTCTTGCTTATACTTAACTCGATTTTTGAGAGAAACAATCCCTTTTCTTGGCTGGCTGTGCCCACTGAAATCTTTCCAAAGGAAGAAGTTCCTTATCTCCATAACTGGAGACTTCATTTGCAGAACTTATTAGCAGAAGAAGAACACAAAACAGTGATGCCCAAAGAACCATTTTTCACATAATTTTTTGAAGATAGGAATGAATTCAAAGATAAGGGATGAATTGCAGAGAAAAAGAGGAAGAAGGAAGTGGAAGAGATTCTTAGGAATTGGAATTTGGCATGAAAACAAAAGGAGAGGCTGGCTAAAGGACCCACATTTGCATGAGAAATTATTAAGATTTCACGTGCAGATACTTTGAAAACAAAGTCTTGTGTTTTTCTGGGTGCAGAGCTGAGCTTGTGATTTATAGTCTATACAATAGAATTTTATTGGTTTTGCCGAACTTCCATGGATAAGGACTCACTCATCTCTTCACGGAATCAACTGTCATAACTTACTAACCAACAGGAAAAGAGAGAGTGAGAGAGGCCCCCCAACCCATCCTAGGGGGTCGAGGTGGGGGTCGGGTTGTTTGATGTTTGTCCTTCTCACTTGTGAAAATCACGTGCATAGAACAGGGTTAAGGTTGGTCGACACATTTTGGTCACATTTTGGTTTAGTTAGTTTATATATGGCTTAATGTCGTGAACAAGTCATAATAGCGTCTTTTGCTTTTGAACTAAATGGGGGCTATCCTTGATTTTTATGGAATAATTCTGTCTGGAATAATACTATCTAACCTACCACACTAGTTAAGGTGTTAGCCTATTATAGATTCTATTGAACATGTCATAAATTTTTATATTTAATTGAACCTGTAATTTAATGTCACAAATAATGTCGCTTAGACTGATGTTAAATAGTAGTGATGCTAAATATCATTCTCTTTTTTATCGGAAGAAATTTTCTAAAAATTATTAAAGTATATAGAGAACATGAAAAGGAGTAGTTTTCTTAAAATTATTTTTACAAAAAGGCATTCCAAAGTTAGGGGGTGTTTGTTTTTTATTCTCAAATTCTACAGTAAATCAATTCTCATTTTCAACCACACATTTTTCAATAAAATAATATTTTCCATCACATCAATAATTTTTTCTTCTTTTTCAGCCACATATTTCCCATCATATCACTATTCAAAAATCAATTCTTCCCCCAAAAATCTCTACCAAACAAGTACTTAATCAATTTCCCTTCACTCATTTTTTGTCAAGAAAATTAGAGTTTCGAGTCCCCGACCTATACAAAAGATATCTCATTAATATGGATGTCAAATTTGGAACGGATTGGAGACAATGTTGTGTGTTTGAGAATTATATTGAAACAAAGTCCAGTTCATGTATGATTTTAAATAATTGTGTAGTCGATGTATCATTTGTGTATTTAAAAGACTTTTGGTTGCGCAATACTTAAATTTCGACCAACGTCAATATTTGCATATTTGAAATCAAATAAAATAGTAAATCTATTGAACATTAAGGAGCAAAAGGGAACAATATTGTATAATATTCCAAAATTGGGATGCAAATTGATCAAAAAAAATAAAAAGTTATTCTAACCGAATTATATGATTTAGGTGTATAGTTTTTTCAGCACTTTTCATTAGGGCTGCACAAAAAATCGCGAAACCACAAACCGAACTAAAGTCGTTGGTTTGAGTCCACGTGGACCCGTGATTTTTTTTCTTTCAAACCGAACCAAACCATTTCAAAATGGTTTGGTTTATGTTTCAAATTTTAAAAACCGCAAAAAATCAAATAGAACGGCACTTTTTTTAATTAAAAAAATTATTTTTATTAAATTATAAATTTTATTAAAGTATACTTTCTTGGAGGGTACAAATTTAATTAACCTAAGTCATGCATAATAAACAAATCAGTAAGTCATTGTCATTAGCATTTAGCTGGGCCTTCGTTAAATTTTTTTTGGGTACTTACAAAAATACTCTTAAAATTAGGGATGTTTTGAAAAATCATATGAAAAGTTTTTAGAAAGTAAAAAATACTGTGTAAAATGAAAAAGTGACACAATGTCACTTTTTTACTTTTTAAAAAAAAGTAACACAAACTCAAAAAAAGTGACAAATACCAAAATAGCACAATCCATTTGTGCAACACCAGTAATCATGTTTTTAAAATAATCACTACGTGGCCAATCCACATGCTGATTACGTAAAAAAAAAGTGACATAATCAAAGCATGATTAAGTGATATTTGTTGCATGATTGTGATTCATTGGAATCAATTCAATAAAGTGACAACAAATGTGGCATAAACAAACCATGATCAGGTGGCATTGGTGCATAATTGTGATCTCATTATTCTATTATCATACACAAATTTTCCAGTTAGGGCTAACCCATTCTGATTGCTATTCTATTCATTAAAAATCCCTAATTCACTTATCAAACACTTAAAAAACACTTTCATTAATGCAAGAAGCAAGCAATTAGATGAGGCTGAATCCTTTGATTTCCTGCAAGTACAATGTTGCAATACATTACGATACGCAGTCCTTTCTAGTATACCAAACATGCTATATATGTTACACGTTTCCTTACTTCTAAGATTAGATGGAATTCTGAAGCTGACCACAAATTCTGGCAAGATATGAGTATTCATTCGAGTACTCCAACCTATGTACTTTCTAGGAGACACTAAATTATCGATCCCGGAATCAAATTCTTCGGAACTTGGATTATATTGTTCCGAACCTGGTCGAACAACCTCCATCATTCCCAATATAACACGGCAAAGCAACATGTGCCTTAGCCCATCATCATCATCATCATCATCATCATCAATAACAGATATTTGTATACTATTAAATTGAAAATTTTACATCAGCACAAAAAAAATGGATCAAAATAAGACTCAATTCAATATAAAAAAAAAATCTAAACCCCGCAATCTGGTGTCGACTATATTTAATTATTTTTCTTTTTTCAGTCTGTCACTCCATTTTCTGACATGCTCCACCACCAGCATCAATTAGCTAATAATTCTACCTCTCTCTGTTAGTTGTATGGCATGTTCCATAGAATTTATGGTATTGAAAATTTTGCTAATTCAACGACAAATAAATTGATATATTCCCTCTAATAATTCTGCTACCTCGCTTTGCTAGTTGTATATTCCCTTGCGACGACTTCCTCTTTCCTCACCTTGCTGTCCTTTTCCACCATTTTTCCCGCCGCCATAATGCTGAAATTTTTTCCCCATGCTTCGAGCCGCTGCTTCCAAATTGTGGGTAATTATTGCCACGAAGTTTTGATTAAAGGCAACATCGTGACGGGAGAGTCACTGGGTGGCGCCATTTCCTTTATCTCCTGCATCCTTGATGGGTTTTCCATCTTCTTCGCTCAAGTCTAAGGTGGTTTTGAGCGTACTTATTATGGGAGTAAAATTTTTAATTATTTTCGGGGTATTATTCTAATTTGTTATTTTTGGAGGGAAAAATTCATTTCTCCTACTTTATCTTTACCCTATTTCAAAAATAACAAAACAGTTTTTACATTTCAAAAATCAGATATTTTAACACACACACACACACACACACACACACACACACACACACACACATATATATATATATATATATATATATATATATATATATATATATATATATATATATATATATATATAATTAATCCACCCCCAACCCACCGCTCCAGCGACCATTCCGGCGACTATTCCGATTTCGACGACTTCTCTGACAATCGTTCCGGTGGTCGTTCAGACAACTATTCCGATGACATGAATTTTTTGTACGATCACAGCCCAAATCACAAGTCACAACGCATGATTGTTCGTTTATAATAATTGATAACATGATAAGGCTCATGTCTTACATTTTTGTTGATAGTTAAAGGTTTATTTCAAATGGTCACAGTACAAGTCACATAATATTTTGCAGATGGCTCGTGTTTATTTTGATATTTGCAGGTTAATTTCAAATGGTTACAGTGCACGTCACAGAGTACTTTCAGGTCATAATTAACTAATTTATTGGTCACATAGACTGTACAGTACCACCTCACCTCACCACCACCACCACCGTCAACGTACCCTAACCCTACTCCGACGGCGCCACCACATCCGGCAACTCACCACAACCATTATCGCTAACGGCGCCAACACAACCGCAACTCACCATAAGCGTCACCATCACCGCCAAAACAGCCTAACCCATCGCCACAACCACGCAGATCAGCCACCACAACACAAACACCACCAAAAAAATTGAATCGAAAAATACCCGTTGAAACCCCCGCAGTCAAAACCATCACCACCACCATCTCCCACCATCGTATCCCAACCCACCAGATCCACCACCATCGCTACAACCGCGCAGATCCGCCACCACAACGCAAACACCACCAAAAAATTGAATCGAAAAATACCATAGCCACCGCCACAGCCACACCAACACCACTGTTGAAAAGGAAACGAGAGGAAGATGGGTAGATGAAGGGAGATGCGAGGCTGATTTTCTACGGGTGAGACCATTCGATTGTTGGTTGGACGTAGCCAGGGTTGGAGCCCTAACACGGTGCCGTAGCTCCAACGGATCACTGTACCACCATCGGGCAAAAACCTACCATCACCGAACCCCGCCACCGTCGATCTGAGTACAGCAATAGCGATCGTTATCTAAGCGCCACTGTAGTTTCATGGCATCCAGCCGAACTCATCGCCGCCAGCGTTAGTAGCGGAGATAATGGAGAGAAGCCCCTTCTCGTCGCTAGAGAGAGAGAGAGAGAGAAGGGGGAGGGATTGGAATGTGAGAAGTTAGGGATTTACGTGTATATAAATTAATTTTTATAATATTATTATTAATATTTAATTAAATATAAAAATCTGTATCTATCTATATAATATCTGATTTTTGAATATTAAAACTTAAAATCTGATTTTTGAACTTGAATCTTGAAAAGTAGGGCTCCATGTAATTTCCACCTTTTTGGAGGGTAATGGGCCTAATTATCCCTTTTTTTTTAGGCCCATAATTACAAAATGAGTTGAACGTGAAATTGTGAATGTTGCCCAGCCATATATGCAATTACGCCTTTACAAAAACACAAGCAAACCAAAGTTACCAAGTCCTTGCTCCCTCCTTTTATCTTGCAGCACCGACACACACCACGTAGTGCCAACTTGACGCTTGTGACCTACTGTTGTCGATGCCGTTTCTCCACCATTGACTATGACTCTGAATCTGAGCCTCTCTTCCTTTTCTTTGAGTATCGAAACAATTTTTCATAATTTGTTTATACAAGAGAAATTAAAAATCGAGATCAAAACCCTTAATCTTCTCTCTCTAAATACGTAAAAGAAGACTTAAAATTGATTTGAGTAAAGAATTTTGAATGAATTTCTCTTCATGTTTTCTCATTTTCCTTTGATTTTGAATGAATAATGGTATTATTTAATATTTTAATTGGTATAACGATAGTGAATAAAATGTAGACTTGATCATTTAGTTTTGTGTGTGCGTGCACTCTAGTTTAGTAGATGTAGAATGGTATCATTTTTTTATTGTTGTAATTTAATGCTGAACAACCATATTTTTCCGTTATTTATCTGGTATTTTTCTCATGCTGTTTGCACTTGAGTGCAAAATACTCACCTGATTAGGCTTTGGTTAATCTAAACATTCAACATCAATAGGTTGACTATAGTGCTTTGCATTGCACATTTTCATGTTTTAAGACTTACTTCGCAATACATGATATAAATTCACCATTACTTTATTGAAAATCCAAATAGATTGTGAGATTTATTTATTTATTCATGATGCTAAATGCTAATATCACGATGTACGAAAATTTATTATAAATTTTAGTGTTGGGGAATTCATTCCATGGCTTTCTTCTTGTATCACCGTGTTGTTTCTTTTCCATAGCTTAGCTTCCTTCATTATTTCTTTTTCTTTTTTAAAATATGGATCCAATTTCAGAAGAAGCCAATGATACGATTCATTAGAGGATGACCCTGATGATATGAAAATGGATGGAAAAGGCAAAAAAGGAAACAAAAGGTCCGAGGTGTGGGATCGTTGTTTCTTAGTTGCTTATTAATATCATTAATAAGGACTAATAAATATTTTGATATTTGCATATCATACAGAGGCCGAATTATGTGTTACAACAGGGGATATTGATCCAATTATTATCAAATGAGAGGTTAGTACTCTTGTACTTATTCTGATATTATTGCTTGTAAAATCTGTAGTGCTTGTTGCTGGATGTTAACTTGATAATATTTTTTTGTCTTTTTGTTTATATATCGAATTTTAGACAAATTTGAATGTAATTTAACATTTAACATTATTAGTTCTTGTTTAGATGTATATGTTAACTTGTTTTTAATATATAACTATAATGCCGATAGATAAACCGCTGATTAAAATCGAACCAAACAGCAAATAATGGTTTGGATTGATTTGAAAAAATTCGAAACCGCATGAAATGGTTTGAGTTAAAAATATAACACAAATCGCCTAAACCGAACTGTGTTCACCCCTACTTTTCATGCATTTGACTCGAAAATTTTGTAAAGGGAAAATTCATATATATTGTTCTTTAAATACACTTTCAATATTGAAAACTTGAGGATTTCTTTAAAAAAAAATTATGTCATAAATAAAAACATGATAATGTTTTAATAAATTTATTCATTTATTTATATAACATTTATTATGACTTCATTGAAGGAAACTGAAATGGGTAATGTATTAATTGGTCTAAATTTTTATCACTTACTAAAATAGAGGATTCAGTCATATTTTAAAATCAAATTCCATCTCTCCATTCAACTTGACGGAAAACCCATCACCGATCACCTCCCACAGCTTGATACAGAAGAATTCTTCATAAATCCATACACACTCAGGCACAATTCCGTCATAATATTCATCTCGATCAACTACCTTTTTTTTTTTTTTTTTTGAAATCACAATTTATGAAATATTCATTATATTTCAATGCCCATCAGTTCTATAGATTTGTAGCAGCTGCAACTTAACAAAAGCACTATTTTCCTTCGTTGGATTTATCGATTGGAGTATTGTGTATTAATTCAAGATTATGGCTTCCCAAATGCAAACAATGGAAAAGTTTCTCTTCTGAATGCTGATTTATCAATATGATTTGAATATATTAGAACGTTTGAGCAGTAACTATGGTCAATGACTTTATCGCCTTGTTCATATTTAAACCCAAAGACTCCTAATTGATTTATCCAATCACCCACTTTTGTAATTATCTTGTAACTTTAATTTTATCTAAAGAATTGCCAATTACAATAAGCTTAACAAACTCATTATTTGACATTCCGTGACAAAACTAAGTATTACAAATCCAAGTAAAAAAAAAAAGAGGAACCTATCTACCCAAAACCCATGTGACTCAATTGATGTTTGTTTTCCTCTTCAAACCTATTTCCTGAAATCAACAATTCGAATACCAAATGTAAAAGCGCGTGAAACGGATAAGGAAATGTAGCAATTGAGACAATACAATAATCATGTTAGTTAGATTGAGCTACAATATCAATATTAATTAAAAAAACCACCAATAACATTAAGGCCCGGTTTGATTGGTGTTATTTTCCTTAGAACTTGGAAAAAGAATTCGATTTTCTTGGTTTTGGCTTGTTTGATTGCGACAATTTTCTAGGGAAAACTTTTTCCCCCCACCCCTATTTTTCTCAAAATTGATGAAAAGATTTTCTAGGTGCTGTTGCCATTTTTTTTTTCTTTTTTTGCAATGAATACAAATTTCATAACTAATTGTAAAAAAAAATTTCTCTTTAATGGACAATTTTCATATAAAACAAAGTCAAACGAACGCTAAACTTAATGATTTTTTTATTATTATTTTTAGGCAATGGAGACAAATTTTATAACCAATAATGGAAAAATTATCACTCTAATGGACCATTTCTATATAAAACAAAGCCAAACGAACACAAAATTTAAAAATTTTTCGGGTGGAAATTATACCAATCAAACACACTAAATTAACAATTCCCTGCAAAACAATTTCTAGACAATTACTTTTCCTGTAATTCATTTTCTTTTCACTCTTGCATTCAAACGGACCCTAATATCACAAAATATCAATACTCAAAATAGCTATATATAATATCAATAAATACATCAAAATATGTGAAGTATTAACATATATCAAAATGGATCTGAAAATGCATCCACAAATGTAATGTCTCAAAAACAATAATCATCAAAATAATACTCTCTTTTTCTGTCACAACTAACAAAGAGGCCTATCATCTAATTTGACTCATCACCATCATCCCAATGCCATCGGATCCATCTGAATCCTCTCTAAAGGTAGCCAACTGCACCTCGAAGTGCAGCAAACTCAGTTGTGTGACACTTAGAAGTAGATCTCAATAGAGTAATCTCGGCCATCATTCGAGCTTGCTGCTCGATCATCATTGACATTTGACCCATGAAAGCTATCGAAGGGTCAATGGGAACAGAAGTAGACGGAGGAATGGGATCAGTATTGGATGGCAGAATGGGAGCTAGAGTAGAAACCGATGGAATATCAGGAGCAGAAGACGATGGAATAACAAGATGATCATAAGACTGCAAAATGGGATCACCAAAAAGTATGTCACCAATCGGGTCATCGATTGGGTCAATAGGAACATATGATGCAGGAATATGAGCCCTACTCATAGAAATAGTGGTAACACCAATGGGCCGAGCTACCTTCTCACAAGCCCTGTCGGGAAAGGTAACCCTGAGCCCCATAACTAGACATTGTATTAGACAAGCATATGGGAGCCCTATCTTAGTCCTAGGAATGCTCGAGATACGCAGAATATGGTTAAAGATGAAAGTAGGTAAGTCTATGGAATCACATCCAGGTAAATTTTATAATAATAATAATAATAATATAAAATAATAATATTATTATTATTATTATTATTATTATTATTATTTGTGTAATTGGTATATTAATGTCAATTTGGTATACTGTCACATCCAGGTAAATTTTATGTGATGTCAATTTCATATTCATTTTGCTACTTACTTAAAGTCACAAGATTACAGATTGTTTGTGTTCATCTGTTATTAATGTATTTTGAATATATTAGATTGTGCCTTCATTTTGTTATTACTGTGACACCTACTTTTGCTATTCTTTTGCTCATAATTGTATCTTGATATTGATTGAAACCTATTGGTGAATGTAACTATGATATGTATTCATGTGAAATTTTACTTGTTATCTTGAATGTGGTTGTGACATGTATTCTTGTGAATATGACCTATAATTTTATATAACTATAACCTATTCTATAAATTATTGAAATTGACTGTGATTATTAGATTTTGTGTTCATTTACCGGTATGGGAATTAAGGTGTTATATTCTTTTTACATATTACATTTTTAAATTGTGAATGTTCTTAATCCCTGTGTAATAATTAATATATCAACTATATGAACTGTGTCCTGTAATGTTATGAAATTGTGATCTAATGTTTTGTAAAGATTTTACCTATGACTTTATGAAAAAAAAAGTAACATTTTATATCAATTAACCTATATGTGAATCATTAAGTATGTGACCTAACTTGTGTACATTTAAAAATGTGTCTCCTATAACATGTTTTTGACATGTGACCTGTAACTTGTGACATGTAATATATTTATAACCCATGACATGTGACTTTAAACTGAATCATGTCAACTATCTCCACAAGATGTGGCATGTGTGCATTTATAAAGTGTGTGACCTAATAATATAAATATGGATTCAATAATCAATTTGAAGAAATGAAATGATAATCAACATAATATTCACATAATTAAATATAAAATGATTTACAAGATCAAAATAATGAAGTAGAGAAGAATACTGACTACCAAACATTAAATGATTCTTAAACATATCAAACTGATATGTTCTAAACTATACACAATCACAATCTAATATTTGATCAATCATCTGAGCATTGAAGATGAGAAAATAATGATTGACATGACGTGTTGAAATCATTCAGTAACATTTTCCCCCTTCTTTGCAGCTTTTCTAATCTGTTGATGTTTAAACAGCAATGCAACTATGTCCATCCTCAATCAACTAGCATCAAATGACATCGGCATGCTTGCGATATCATTGTGGAGTAAGTACCATGCTACTTGATGAAAAACAAGCCGCAATAATGCCTGAACAAAATTAGAACACACTACTTAATAAAAATACAAAACATAAAATGGTATTGAAATGTAAATGAAAAATATGCATAACAACATACACATTTTCCTGATGAGGAATATCGATAACAATTTATGTCTGTAACTCCAAGGGAACATCTTCATGAACATTAGAACTAGTTTCCTGCAGCTCCCAAGTTTTATGTACTGAGAGATGAGTTTGATAAATGGTTGAATCCCAAAACGAACCATGCTATCCCTAAAGCTCTTGTAGCCTGAGTTGAAAATGTGCAATATTTGATTTTTTCATGACAGACTGCCCAAGCATCCAGTGAGCGCAATTAGTTAGCTTGATTGACGAAGGACATAATCAATATCGCTCCAAGAAATGTTAAAGGACATCTGAAGTAGATTAGGATGTTGATCAACCAAACTTAAGTTGTTTATGAACTTGTAGTAGATATTCTTGATTTTTACCTCTAACAAGCAGTCACTGGTTGTTGATTTGATTTTTACGCTTTCACCATATCAAGCAAGTTGACGTAGGCATAGGGATGGCAAAAAAATTCGACAAACCCTATACTCACGGGGCCCGCCCAGGACGAGATGAGGATAACCCGCTTAATCGGGTTCGGGGTGGGGACGGGTAACGGGGGGCCCGCCCAGTTAAATTTTTATTTTATGATATTATTTTTTAAAAAAATGCAATACTTTAAATGAAAATTTTCATTAGTTCTAATAGAAAATAGCAACTAAAATTATTTGTCTAAACCTAATGAAAATAAATTATCAAAAAACTAAAAAATATAAAAAATTAAATGGGGAAATGCCTCGCCCCCACCTCGCCTGGCCTTAAACGCCCGTCCCATTGCCATCCCTACGTAGGCAGTAAAAACGTAGGTCCAGATGTTGGAAATTTATACATATTCAATCATTAGTGAGTCAAAATTGTGTAAATGAAATTTAAATAATCAATGACATATGGCCCTGTTTGGCCCCCATTTTAGTGTGTTGAAGATTTTTAAAATAGTGATTGCTGAGATAATATGTGGTAGAAAAGTAATGAAAAGTTTAGATTTGTGTGTAATATTATTTTATTTAATGAATGTACGATTGAAATGAAGAGAGAGAAAAAATTAATGTAATATAATAGAAAAAAATGGGGGCCAAACGGGTCTTTTTGCTCAAACATAAATCTAGATCATTCAGAACGTGCCACCAAGATTTGGAATGTATAGGAATCGGTAATATCATCATTTTCATTAAACTTACTCTTGAAAACAAGAAACGTGAGATTTAAGTCATTTGAATTATGTTAACAACAAACATTCTAGAATGAGGTAATTTAGATATTGTACTTGTCTTTGGGTTTGAATTCCCGTTGAACCAATTTTGAAATGTGACCAAATTAGCATATTTCGCATGGGTTGAATAATTTTAAAAAATAGTAGTTTCATAAAAAAAAACTTAGATGTATTTAAAATTGATTTTCCTTCATTTGTAACGGAAGGATACAGGAGTATCCTAGCAGGTTTAGGAGCCCTTTTAATCAAGAGTCCAGATTTTTGTAATGTGTTTAATACTTGACACCTGTGATGTGTGTATAACCTATGACTTATTACATGTGACTTGTTCTGAATAAGATTTCAGTGTTCCATGAAATTTATATGGCTCTATGACTATGTCATTTAAAGATGATATTGTTCTTCACGATACGATAACATCGATAGAACTTGTTTCGCTCGTTTTTCGCTCGCTAACAATTAAAAAGAGAATCAGACGATTGTGTAAGGGACAAACCTCTTGGAACAAAGTCCCCAAAAAGGGGCGTTCATTGAATATGAAGATTTACAGTTTGGACACGAATAAGATGCCTCCAAGGGGCGCAAGCACACAAGTACGAAGGAATTTGAAGTAATTAAAAGTTAATCTAAGAAAAGTAAATTACATGTTCTCTGTTTTGAGAGTGAATTTTGTCTGGGTTTCTTCGTTGTCTTCTTCCTTTTTTTATACGGCCTGGGCAGTTTTGATCGTTTAACAACTGCTCGTAACTACTCACCTCTTTCATCATGGTCGACTGGCTAAAACTACCGTGTACAACTTCTATCACTACGCTCTCTTCACAACTGTTTGCCATCAACTTTCTCAAATCGTGGGGCATAATTACGATGTGCTCAAACCGTCTTAGATCGTGATTTTGGATAACAACAAACTTTGGTCATTTCTTGGACTTTGGGCGACTCAGCATTCTTGGGCGACAATTGATCTTCTGCTCTGGGCGATTGTAGGGTGTTTCCTTCGCTCAATACCTGGGCATCCTGCCGACTTGGGCGTCATCGTACCTTCGTCTTTTTGGGCTTTCCTCATATTTAATGATATTTCTGGTTGGGCTTTTACCCTGATCTCTCTATCTGGGCTTCTTCTTTATAGCCATTTTCTCTCTTGGGCCATTTGATTTGGGCTGCCTGTTTTGTGTGTCATCAATTACCCCCCAATATGGCGGAATTAATTTTAATCTTCACCATATTCATTCATGTGTCTTCCAGCAACGTTTGAAATTTCCAAGATTTTTCAATCATCACTTTCTTCTAGTTGTCTAAAACGGTGTGACGTTACAACCCCTCTAAACCCAAACATCGCGCCATTTCATTGCACCACGAAACCACGTCCTTATACTTCGCGTCTTTTCCCCCTTTTATTTACTGTTCATCGTCTTGCTTCTCCTCTAGTTTCTTAAGCAACCTCAGACAAACTCGTATTTTGCGTTCAATGGCGACCTCTCAAACTCGTTCGGATTCCCCTTTTGGCTTCGAAGACTTCCTGAATCTCCTCGCCAGGCCGTATGTAAACCCTTCTCGTCTTGCACCGGCCAATCCGGACCGGAATGAGTTTTATCTTGGCCCATTGTTCAATGATGCTGCATCAATAGAGAAAGTGGCGGCGGGTCAAGTATTCCCTTGCATGGAAAACCTTTCTTTTCTGAACTCACTACCGTTAAAGCCCATCCAGGAGCGAGGTATTCGCACTTGGCCCAAAGCTGATTCCTTTTTTTTCGTTTTTGGCATGCACGTCTATTAAAACATGGTCCCACAAAAGCGCTTTTTGATCGTGCACGAATTTCTGATTTGTTAGAGATTACCCTCCATCCTCCAATTTATGACTCAGCACTTTTTCCAATCGCGCTGAGTTTTTGGTCTTCAGAGTATAACACTTTTGTTTTTCCTCTTGGCCCGATGTCTATTACCCTGAGGGACGTAGGGGCTTTAGTAAACCTCCCACCTTTGGGCGATACCATATTTCCTGGTATCTTGGTCACTAGTGCTGCTCCGAAATTTGATAAGAAAATTACTGAGTCTTATTCGAGCATGCAAAACCTTTACACTGCTTCCATTTCTGAACCTAACCATGCTGAACGTGTAGCTTTTATCCACGTTTGGCTGTGTAAATATATCATCTGCGTCCTTAGTCTGAAGCCCTCTACGAGTTATTTGCCCATATCACACGAACTAGCACGTGGTCGACCCTTGAATTTATGTTCATTCCTTTTGGCTGCTCTTTATAGAGGAATGACTTCCCTTCAATTTCAATTAAAGAATAATGCCTCCCCTACAGTCAGTGGACCTCTTTGGTTGGCCCAGTTGTGGTTAAGGGCGTATTTCCCACAACTTGGTGCTGTACCTTCCCCTCCTAGATCTGTCGCTTGCTATGGGTTGTTTATTCATCAGTTAGACCCTGTAAATATGTCTGCCAGAGAAATTTTCACATTCTTTTATACTCTGAACTCCATTCCTTCATTCTTTCCTTTTCCCGTTCATCAAATCCCCATTTTTTTTCGTCCTCCTTCTACTATGGATGAAGCAACTGTATCTTTGTCTACCTGGGTTGCATTTTTAGTTGGGAGGGAGTTGTTTCATGATATCGTGACAGGGACCAATGCTAAGGCTGGTGTTGAGATATACGCTCCTCATTTCTTTGCCCGTCAACTTGGCTTTGGCCAAACTTGGCATGTTCCTCCTTGTTACTCCAAAAATTTCACAGAGCGTTTTTACCTTGTTAGTAAGATTGAGACTGAAGCTATAGATGCTCGCAATAAAAGCTTGGCTGAAGGCTTTTCTTTTGTTCCTTTTAATCCTACTGCTGTCACGCATCCTCTTTTTGACCAACTGTGGCCATCTGTGAAGCGTAGGCTCTTTTCAGTCAACGCTAATCGTGCTTTTCATTCATTGGATTGTTCAGAGACTCTCCCTCCTTCCCCTATCCTTGCCACTCCTCTATCCATCAAGGGCCCCTCCAAATCACCATCAACTTCCCACAAACGTTCAAATCTTCCTTCTGCTTCCTCGACTTCCCCAGCTGTTGCTACTAAGGGTACTTCTAGCCGGAAACGGCCAGCTGCAGCTTCTCCAGTCTTGCTTGATGACACTGGTGATGATGGTGGTGATGATGTTGATGTCCCCCTCATTCACAAGAGATAGGTAATGGCTTTGTTTAAACATGACTTATCAATCTCTATGGACGAATGCCTCATTTGACTATTCCATTTGATGGTTCCAGAAAAGTTCATCCTCTCGTTTAGAAGTTTTAGCTATAGGCTCTCCAATTCCAGTTCCAGCTCCTGCTGTTGCAATTGTTTCGACAGGGTCATCTGATGAAGGGGTTCCTCCCACAGAGCGACCTCTAGTGTCAGAAACTTCATCACAATCCCTTGAAGTATCGCAGACTTCTCAGGACGTTCATCCCCCAATTTCTGTGCCAGCAAGTTGGCTGTTTCTTGACACTTTCTCCCTACTTGTTGACTCAGCAGTTTCTGACCTATTTTCCTCTTTGTGTATGTATTCCTACAGACTTGCCCGTCACAGTAAGTTCGTCTTATTCAGGGAAAGGGAAGTCTTCACGAATGATGGGGCCAATTGATGATCCTGGACGCCCGAAAGTTGCTAACGAGGTATCTCATGTTTCTCTTTCACTCTTTTGGTTTTCACTCTTTTAGTTTTACTTGATTGATCTATTGTAGTGACATTTTAACATTGGCATTTTCTTTCAGTGCACTAGTACCGTTGTACGCTCCATTCATGATTTGCTTTCTTCTTGGGAACAATTGGAAACATCCTGCTTCTCTTCCAGTCATCCTTCAGGCTCCTCTGAGGCAAACATGGAGGTTCTTAGACAATCAATGCGTGAGTATGTTGCCTTCATGGACATGGATGTCTGCATGGCCAGTGCTGTTGCTCAGAAGGATAAATTTGACCTCTTGAGCACAAAGTTGGTACAAGCACTTGCGCTTCCGTCGCTCAATGTTTCCCCGAAATTCAAGGCGACGTTGAGGGCCATTCATTCTGAAGTCCTTTCTCTGTTGGCTAGATGTGCCGAATTGAAGGCCAAAAGTGCTCAGTATCTTTGTGCTTCTTCTGAAAAAGAATCTTTGCTCCAGGAGATCAACAAGGCTAAAACCGAATTGAATGAACTCTCTTTTGAAATTCAGGCCGAAGATTCTTTAATGATGACTTTGGCTGCAGAGATGAAGGAGTTTCAAGCAAAGATAGATGATTGCAAGGCCAGGATGGCTGCTAAAGAGCGTAACGCCTCCCAAAAGGTAGAACGGACCAAATCATTAGTTGGGCATTACCAGGAGCTGAAAGTGGATGAAGAAGTGGTGACCGACATAAATACTGCTTCTCAAAGGCAGGATGAGGATTGGGCGAAGCTTAGGGAACAGATACGATCTATTTGGGGTGAACTGTAATTAAGACATTTTTATGTCCTTCTCTTTGTAAATTTGTGAATCTATTCATCATAGTTTTTAACTGTTACAGCAGCTTTCGCCTTTAATGAACAATTATTTTTCATGTTCGAATATTAATTGACGTTTATCTTTTAATCGTCAATCCCCCCAAGCACTTAATCACATGTTAATTGTATGCTCGAATATTGACATTACTCTTTTAAATCGTCAACCCCCCAAGCATTTAATTATATGCTAAGATTCATGCATATCAATTTCTTCCCCTTTCAGATTTTTGGGCCATTTAATGTATGTGGCCTTTCATATCCTGACTCTTCATATTTATTCCCTTATAAATACGTTTGTGCCTTCAACACTTATCACTCCCATTCGTAATCCTTTTCCCAGAATCATCCTACTACCATTGTCCAATATCTCGACACTTTCTCCAGTTTCGACTTCCTGTAAAAATGAGTCAATTGATTCATCATGTGTGTCGTCCAACTTGAAACGTCTGTTGGTATGGGAGATATAGGAAATATTTCTTGGCCGACGGAAAAATTCTTACCATCTATCGATGGTGGGGGGGAACATTTCTGGGCCAATTTGCTTGCTGAGAGTGCTTCTCAGCCTTTCTACCCGCCATTGCAGCAATGCTTTTGGGGATGTGGCCGATCCCAGTCCACAATTTTCACCATTGCTGCCAAAAGCCTACAATTGTTTATCCTCCGTTGTAACTTATAGGAGATTTCAAATTCACCCTCATAGGAGGCTTTGTACTTTTCGTATTCTGTTGATATAACCAATATTTCATTAATAAAGAGTTTTATTTAGACGTATTTCGTCCTTTATTTTATTTGGTCATCATCGCACATCAGAGCTTACGTTTTTAAGTTTGTAATTGTTCGTCTTCCCATAAGGAAGGAACATATTTTTTCAAGTATTTGCCATTGATGAACCTCACATGATTAGTACCATCTAGATCCTCTAAATGGTAGGCTCCGTTAGGCAAAACACTTTTCACTTTGTGTGGTCCTTCCCAATTTGGTGACCATTTACCGTGTTTTGGATCTTTACTATCCAAAGGGAGTATTGCCTTCCAAAATAAATCGTCCAAACTGAAGGATTTGGCTACGACCTTCTTGTTGTAAAACTTAGTCATTTTCTGTTTCTGGACCTGTAATCTATCCAGAGTATCTAACCTTAATTCGTCCAATTCTAACAAATTTTGGACGAGCAATTCTACGCGTTCGTCGTCTCCCAGGTCGTTTTGTGAACGTACTCTCCTTGACTGCACGTTGATTTCCACAGGTAACACTGCGTCTTGCCCGTATGTCAGTTGAAAAGGGGTAACTTTAGTGCTTGTGCGTGGCGACGTTCAATAGGCCCACAGAGCTTGATTCAAACACTCGTGCCAATCTCTGGCGTTTTCACTTATCATCTTTCTTACGATGTTTTTCAGGATCTTGTTAGATGACTCGGCCTGACCGTTGGATTGAGCATAATAAGGGGTACAATTTACCAACTTGACCCCAAATTCGCTCAAAAATTCCTTCACTTGATCCCTATTCAAGGAAGTTCCATGATCCACCATCAGGTGTTGTGGGATTCCAAACCTCTTGACTAAGCATTTTGCTGATAAATGTTGGGCGATCCTCTCCCACGCCGCCAATGTTCACTTTGATCAACAGGTCTTGTGCTTGAGCGTTTCCAGGTTTGTGGATCCTCATTACTTCATCATCCAAATCCTTTACAGGTATTTCTTCTTCTAGGCAATCTACCTTGTTAACTTCCTGTTCAATACTTTGTTCCAATTTGAATACTGCCAATTTGTTTCCCAGCGTTTTCAATGCCACCTCTTTTTTGATTTTCTCCTGACATTCTTTATTGAAAGCCACTAGTCTGGCTTTAAAGGCCTGGATCTCGGCCACATGCTCTTTTGGTTACCAAGTTATTAATATTCTCTGAGCGTTCTTTTGCCAATAACTGGCTCTTATAGGGCCACTATGTTTGGCCTCATTTGACTGAACATTTCAGTGAGTGCTTCTACCGAAAATGGTTCTTCACTTTGTACGACGACTTGAGTTTCTTCTCCATCTTGGACTATTCTAACAGGTCCGTAGTTCCCTTCATACATGAACCTTTCTACCGAGTTAGTTTCTGCAACAAAAGGCCTATGATCTGCCTGTACCACCTCTGCCTTCCCTTGGTCATTCCAAAAAACCAAGCACTGATGGAGCGATGATGGTATACAGCGACTTCCATGAATCCAATCTCGCCCTAACAGTATATTGTAACTGGTAGGACCATCAATGACAAAGAAGACAGTCGTCCTTGTAGTCGTACCCACAGTTATATCAAGTGGCATTACTCCCTTGGCTGAAGTGGCTCCCCCGTTGAAGCTCGTGAGAATGACTTCTGTTGGGATCATGTCATCCTCTGTTTTTGCGAACTTTCTCATCATCCTTAGTGGGATAGTGTTTATGGAAGCCCCATTGTCAATAAGCACCTTCACCACGGGTATGCCATTTACCAGGGCCTTCACATAAAGTGGCCTTAAATGCTTGGTCAATTTCATAGTGGGTTTTTTTGAAGACAACTTTTTTTGCTGCATCGATTTCCACCTCCTGTTTGTCTCCTGTCAACTTATACCTTTGTGATGAATCAACTTGCAATACTTCTGGCTGAATATCCATCTGTGGGGCATCATCTCTATCTTTTAGTATTTCTCCAGTAGCTATCCAACCTGTTGGGGAAGGCAGTATCCTTGGAGGAGATCCGTATTTCTCAGAACGAGGTACCATTTTCTTCCTTTTGGGTGTCCCATATAATACGTAGAAATCGAAAGAACGCCCAGATGGTTCTCCTAACAAATCTACTTCACAAACTCCTTCCCGATATAGTTGTTTCAGCAAGGTATTACGCGATACTCCTCTCTTTCTTCTTTCTTCTTCAAGATCGATCTCTTCCTCAATATCAGTCATGCCATCATCCTCTTCGCCTTGTACTTCTTGGGACGTCTGACCACTTTCGCATTCCAACACACACACTTCTTCTTCATCTTCTCCTTCTTTCTCCTTATTCTTGAATTCGTTAGCCAACAAATAATTATTAGCCATGACGGGAGGTAAGGTGCCGAACTGGATAGTAAGAGGTGGTTTTGTATCGTCTTCTTCTCTTTTGTTTCGATGAAACTTCGACCTCCCAGAAGAACTTTCTGGCATTTCTCTCATTGATTCTCCAGTGCCAGTCTCTTCACTATCTTCGAGAGCATTTTGATTAACCATTTCCAGCATTCTCGGTGCTTTAGGACGTGGCTTTTCTGGTTGCTGCCTCATCATTCGTCCATAATTCCGTTGAAATCGTCTTTGCTGAGTCCTGGTCATTTCATTAAAAGGCACAACACGTCTTGCATTGTACTGATATGAGTGCCACACATTAGGTTGGCGAGGCTGTGGTCTGAACGAATTCTCATGTCGTGTCGGCCTGAACTACCTTTCCAAAGGCGGCCTATTATAGAATGATGTGCCCTGCCTTCTGTTTGGAGTAAACTCAGGGCGATGGTGATTCTGCCATACTTCTGGTCTTTCAGTATTTGCTCTCATTTCTCCTTTACATCTGGCACACAAGACTTCTTCATCCTTCATAGGTTATTTTCCCCTGATACGTTCGAACACACTGGCATGTTTCTCAGGGTCTTCCTCATCATCGATGACCAATTTAAACCTTGGTAATTTATTTGTAACATTGGTCGTCACCATATTCACTTCAAGTGGTTGTGATTCGTCCTGACTCGATAGTGTCCTGTAAAACATGACGGAAAACCAAGCAATAATTAGTCATATGTGACCACGCATTATGCCATTTACAATATTTTTTACCCTTAATCTACTCAGGGCTTGGCAACTTATGTTTATCGCTCAGTTTTATCTGCTTATCCTTATATAATTTATCGAATATAAGGTCAGCTTTCGTCACATCGAACGATAACGTTCTGCTCTTTTTGTTTTCTCCTTTCACAGGTTCATCTCTGACTACATCCCTAGGCTTAGCCATTATGGGACAAGTATATGCATCCCCCTTGGTCAATTCGGCCAAACATATTTCAGTTTGATCATAAAATTCATCGTTTACAGCATGAACGCCAAAGTGTGGGTCTTTATAATAAGTCCCTTTGCTAGAATTTTTTGCTTGCTCTTCTTCTCTTATCAAACGTTCGTACCTGATCACGTTCGCACTAAGTTGGAACATGTCAGGGAATTCCCTACCCTGGAACTTCTTCTTTAAATCAAAACTTAAACAGTTTTGAGCGATTTTGACAAATTCTTTTTCAGGCAAGGGTACGAAGTATTTACTCCTAGCTATTTTAAACCTTTGAAGGAAACCTTCTGCCCATTCGTTTGGCATTTGACGTAAGTTCGCCAAATCGGCCAGTGTGACCTCAGATTCTGTTTTATAAAACTGAGCATGGAACAATTGTTCCATTTGTTGCCATGTCTGAACGGAATTTGCTGGCAAATTAATGAACCATGAAAAGGCTACTCCTGTTAATGAACTAGGGAATAGTCTCATTTTATTGTAATCGGTCACCTCACCACTCTGTAATGTAAATCGCCCTATATGTTTAGAGTAGATACTTCTCCTAAACCAGTGAACAATGAGAATTCGGGCACTTTATACCCTCTAGGCCATGGGTACGCTTGATCTACCCAATCAGGATATGGTTTAGTGTAAGTCGTCCTAATAACAGGACGTACCCCAACAGCCATTTGATCTTATACTATTTCTGCAATTTGATTCCTTAGTAAAGCATTTGGATCATATGGGACCCCTATGGGTTGATTCACTTGTTGGTTTATTTGAGGCGGCCTGATGTTTGGTCCTTGATTGGCGGGGAAAACACCATTGTTCAGACCATTATACCCATTATGTTGAGTATTCATTCCCTCATTAACACGAGGTAAATTATGTCCACCATTCATGACATTAACCCTCATATTTGGATTACTCCCCAGGTTGGTTGTCATGTTATCGCTATTCAAATTTGGCGCTCCATTAACCCCATGATTTGAGGTGGAAGGGCCAAAAAATGTTTCTAAACCAGGACCTGGGTTCGAACCAGAGGAATTGTGTGGTGAAGCATGTCCCACAATCGCTCTGGTCTGGAAATGACTTCCTACGGTTGGTTGACATACTTGGCCTACTAATTTGCTCATGAGATCATTTAACGCACTTAATTGTTTGGCCATGTTATCATAGTGAACATTTCCACTCTGGGTAAATTTTTTCATATTATGGACGTTTCGTAAATTTACCTGTTCAACGACGTCTTGTGTGAGTTCTCCCAGCAATGCACGCATGGTTCGAGGACTCAGCTCCATCATTGGCTCATAACGACTGTGATCGCTTGAGTCCGCTCTTCGTTCGAGGAGAATGTCGTCGCTCCTCATATCGCTCGATCACAGATTGGACTACTCCGTGACTCGCTGGTGCTTTATCCGAACTTTTATGAGGCATAATGTTTTCCTTTTGTATCTCCAAACACCAACTGTCCCACCGGGCATGCCAAATTGTTTCGCGCGTTTTTCGCTCGCTGACAATTAAAAAGAGAATCAGACGATTGTGTAAGGGACAAACCTCTTGGAACAAAGTCCCCAAAAAGGGGTGTTTATTGAATATGAAGATTTACAGTTTGGACACAAACAAGATGCATCCAAGGGGCGCAAGCACACAAGTACGAAGGAATTTGAAGTAATTAAAAGTTAATCTAAGAAAAGTAAATTACATGTTCTCTATTTTGAGAGTGAATTTTGTCTGGGTTTCTTCGTTGTCTTCTTCCTTCTTTTATACGGCTTGGGCAGTTTTGATCGTTTAACAACTGCTCGTAACTACCCACTTTTTTCATCATGGTCGGCTGGCTAAAACTACTGTGTGCAACTTCTATCACTACGCTCTCTTCACAACTGTTTGCCATCAACTTTCTCAAATCGTGGGACGTAATTACGATGTGCTCAAACCGTCTTAGATCGTGATTTTGGATAACAACAAACTTTGGTCATTTCTTGGACTTTGGGCGACCAGCATTCTTGGGCGACAATTGATCTTCTGCTCTGGGCGATTGTAGGGTGTTTCCTTCGCTCAATACCTGGGCATCCTGCCGACTTGGGCGTCATCGTACCTTCGTCTTTTTGGGCTTTCCTCATATTTAATGATATTTCTAGTTGGGCTTTTACCATGATCTCTCTATCTGGGCTTCTTCTTTAAAGCAATTTCCTCTCTTCGGCCATTTGATTTGGTCTGCCTGTTTTGTGTGTCAACAGAACTAATCAAAACACTATGTAAATTTAGACAGATGCTCTCTCGATCACCAAGTTCAGTGGTCTTCAATACTATTGCGATTACATCATCTACGTGTTATTATACTTGTCTATCTGAGATTAAATCAGCGTGCTTGCCTACACGTGCAAGCTTTTGTGTTAACCCAACACCCAAATCAAATGAAGGAGTTTGAATAAGATCATGATATGGAAGTTTATCATCGGATCCCAACTTACTCTTCCTTATCTGATCCAATTTTATATTTATAAATTTTTTTTTCTTACATTCAGTTCCTGGTTATAAAACACAAAATGAAATGTCAAAACTAACATAACATATAGGGAAAAAACTTTAAAATTTCGTGTACTTATTCTGCAACAGTTTTAGGATCTCGAGTATTCTGCACTTGACATATCTCAATCATCAATAATTCTTCGACAGGAATGGATTTAGATTAATTTCTTATGAGATATAAGAATGAAGAAGATTACGGCTAACTTTTTTACTCAATCCCTCCTTCAGAGAACCTATAGATGTATCAAACAATGGGTATATCTCTATGATATCGAAATCTTCAACAAATGCAAAGAAGTAATTCTTAATCACATTCTTGTGTAAATTAGAGTACAAATACGATGTAAGATATACCAAGCTTCACAACATCATGATCTAGAACACCTGAAACTGCAGGAACATGTTTGTATATCATTAATCTTTAATGTCAGTGATTCGCACTTCGTTCTCTCTCTGTCTCCAACAAATCAAAGTCCTGCAACTAAGCAAAACTCAGGCAATGAGAATCTAATAAATCTTCTAGCAACCTTGAACCACATCTCCTCAGGGTTTAGTTACTATACCTCTCTCAACCTAAAAAAATGAATCAGTTGCAGTTGAACAACAATATCGTAAAAATCCGTATGTCAATATCTCATTTTTTGCATAGTTCGATTTTGATATAAAATTAGTAAGCTCGCTTGTTGCTATTTTTCTCGAAAAACATTGATCTTCAAGAATTATATATTTCCATTCGTGCATTAAATTATTGGATAAACATAAGGTCAAGATCAAATAGGTAATGGAGTAATAACGAGGTCAAATATTCGAACAGCAGCCAGGTCACAATTATAAATAAACTAGGTCACAAGGATAGACTATGTCGAATAACAACAAGGTCATAATAGTAGAAAATAAAAATCTGGACACAACACAAAAATATGTCACACTGTAAGAAAAATCAGTTTTTCATATAGAGTTTAGCAGAAGGAGTGACTTCACCGACTACAACATTCTTTTGAAATGTTACCCTTTAACAGATCTATGTTTACAATGGTTACAACATTCAAGTTACTGTCAAACATCATGGTAATAGAAAACTAGGTCAAAATCTTCGAAATCCCAAGGAAAAATGACGTCACAATCAAAGAAAAAAAGCCAACAAATGAATAAATAAACAAAGAATAATCGATTACAACGAAACGCTAGTTGGCGGCTCAAAATTGGAAGTGCATTTTTCGATGAAATTGGCCCGCAACATGACATTGTAGGGGCTTTAGATGACTCGGAATTCAATGATGGTGGTGCCATGTGGTGGGGGTCCCACTCGAAGTGAACGAATTGGGGATCTTGGAATTCGCACCTATCGCAAGTTTGGTGCTCAAATTCGGTGGAATTTCTTCAACAATGGGATCAATTGGCTCCCTTCCCATTGTCGATTGGCGCGTCAAATTTGGTGGATTAAGGTCATAGGACTCTTCAATTGAAATACAGGAGCATCTATGCATTGTTTTGGCCGGTGCTCGATTCCCAAGGAGCAACTGTTGTATTATTTTGGCTAAAAATTGTTCCATGAAGTTGGTCGTCGTGTGTAGGGGTAAACAAGAGGTGGTCGACAACCATCAAATTGACCGAAGGTGGTGCATTTTGGAAGCAGGCCTTGTGCAACCCTTGATAATTTTTCATTGATTACTTCCTCAATTGGTAATGTCGGTATGGATGGTTTGTTGGAGTGTGTTGAGGGGGATAAACTGTCGGCATGCGGGGCATTTTCCGTTGGCTTAGTCAGTTTGAAGGTGGTGTAAGGTTGGGGAAGGAAGAAGGAGATGGGAGTGGGTTGTGATTTTATTTTTTTTGCTTTTTTTTATTTAATAGGAGAAATGTATTATGTCCAAAAGCCCTTAGCTTATTTGGGAGAAATCGTTAAATTTTTAATTTTGGGGGTCAACTGACGATTTCTAAGGTCAAATTGACGGAAACCGTCAATTTGGACTTGAACTACGGTTTTTTTAAATGTTAGGTAATTAGGGTGACACAAAAGAATAATTTGGACAAAGTCTGTTGTTAAATGAAATGTTTGATATTGTGACTGCAAATTTCCGCTAGGGTCCGTTTGATTGTAAGGGTGGAAAATGGATGGGAAAAAAAAAAAGAATTTCAGAGAAAATAATTGCATATAAATTGTTTTCCATGGAATTGTTAATTAAGTGTGTTTGATTGATATAATTTTCTACTAGGAAAATTTTAAATTTTTGGATCTTTTTGTTTAAGTTTGGTTTTATTTTATATGAAAATTTGTTCATTAAAATGATTTTTTTTTACAATTGGTTATGAAATTTATTATCATTGCCAAAAAGTTTTTTTTTTTTTTTAAAAAAGTTTGCTCGAAAACTATTTTTTCATCAAAATTTAGTATTCGTTTGGTTTCGTTTTATATGAAAATTGTCCATTATAATGAAATTTTTTTTACAATTGGTTATGAAATTTATTTTCATTGCCAAAAAAAAGGCCAAAAACTAGAATTCATTTTCCCACCAAAAAGTTGGGAAAATGAATTTCTTGAAAAGAGAGAAAAGGGGCGCGTGTTTGGAGGGCATGGAAAAAAAATTTCATGCCAAATTTTGTCTATCAAACAAGTATTTTAACATGAAAATGGATTTTTTTTTTTTCATTTTTCATGGAAAATGTAGGCTATCAAACATAGCCTTAGGCCCTGTTTGATTGGCATTATTTTTCAGGGAACTAGGAAAATATTTTCCACTTTTTTGGCTGTTTAATAAGCGAAATTTTCCACCTTTAGCCTATACGTGTGCATTTTCCAACTTTTTGATGAATTTTTTTTTTTTTTTTTGTAATAGAAACAAATGTCATAATCAATGGTAAAAAAAAAATTCACTTTAATGGACAATTTTTATGTAAAATAAAGTCAAACGAATACTAAATTTTGATTAAAAAATGATTTTTTAGGAAACAATTTTTTTCTTTTTTTTTTTACTTTTTGGCAATGAAAACAAATTTTATAACCAATTGTGGAAAAAAATATCACTTTAATGGACAATTTCCATGCAAAACAAAGCCAAACAAATAAAAAATTTAAAAAATTTTCGGGTGGAAAATTATTTCAATTAAACACACTTGAAATCATTTCCCCTGCAAAATATTTTTTAGGCAAATTTTTTCCCTGTAAAACATTTTCTTTCCACCCATTTTTCACCATTGTAATCAAACGTAGCTTACTGAAATGTAAAGTTAAAAACTAGGAATAGGTGTTAAATTCTTATGCTTGGCCCATTACAATTAAGCACTGTTCTTGCAATATAAAAAAAAATATCAATCATCAGAAGACACAATGAGCACAAAAAATGTTTTTAAAAATATTGAAGAAATTTTATATTTTTTTCTTAACATTGAAAAAGAAAGACATCCATTTTGAAGATTTTGAGTATTTCGAAGGGATTTAATGGACCTGCATAAATTATAATAATCTATTGATTTTAGATCGTGTCTGACTGGGAGAAATTCTCAAACCAATTAAAATCCATTTTTTGGAAGTTACCCAGCAGAGCAACAGCCATATTTGACTTCTCCTCTCTAATGTGGTCCCTACATGTTGACTGTAACAAATACTTTCTTACTTGGCAACGATTGGAATTGTAATTTTAATTGGAACCGACACACCCTATATGAATATTTACTCTATATTATTCAATATTTTACATATATATATGCATTTGTTTGGTTTTGCTAAAAATCTTATTTTTAGGAGATTTAGATAAAAGTTAATGAATTGTGTAATTTAGAAATTACTAAAAATTGCAAATACCATGATATGTGTGATTGAATATGAGTTTGGAAAAAAAATGATGAACAAACAATTGTTAAATTTCTCTTTAAGAGAGGAGAGGTGAAGTATTTGAGAAATGTTTTTCGAGCTTATAGATGATGATTTGATATATGTTCTAGAATGTGATTGAGAAATATAAGCCATCTTAAATTTCTCCACCGTTGCAATAACACAATATTGAAGCCCACCTTAAGCGATCAAACAAGCATTTTGTTAAGCTCCCAAGAAAATACAAAGCAATCACACCATATTATTATAACAACTTACAGATGAGGAATTGATATCTATTCTAGAATGTGACTGAGAGATATAAGCCATCTTAAATTTCTCCACAGTTGCAATAACACGAAATTGAAGCCCACATTAAGCGATCACACAAGCATTTTGCTAAGCTCCCAAGAAAATACTAAGCAATCTCATCATATTATTATAACAAAAGTTGTTGCATCATACCACTCAATTTTTGTAATGACAGCTTTACCATAATTTATCTCCTTCCAATAAAATATAGGAAAATTACAGCAGCGGTCCCAAACCTTTAACTTTTTTGTAGGCTGTACCTTAATCTTCATTTTGTGCCTGTGGAAGTCCAAATCCTTTGATAAATTAAAAGTTGGAGTCCAAATCATCTATTTGACCGTTAGTTGACCAAGAAAAGTTAACTTTGACCAATTTTGACCAAATTGAAAGGGGTAAAATAGTAAGTTTAAAATTTCACATAAAAATTATAATAATTAAATAATAAGATAAACGAAAGACGGAAATGGAAGAACCCACCCCATTCCCCCGCCACTCACCCCCACCCAAAAACCAAACCAAACCAAACCATCCCAACCACTTGTTACCGTCGTCGAAAAATGCCTCCAACCAAATTTCCTTTTTTTAAGCCAATTTTACGTGTACCTGTGTGGATCTATTTGTATTTATATGCATTTGTATGTATATATTGTTTGGATCTATATGTATTTGTATAAATCCGCATGTATTTATTTTTGTTTCGGTTTAATTATAAATAAATTTTGAATCAATCTATACGTATTTGTTGTATATATATATGTGTCTATTTTTTGTTTTTATTTTTGGTTTAATTTTGAATCAATTCGGGAGTTGAGTATTTGAAGGCATTTTTGAATTCATCTTCAAAATGTGCTGAAACTTGATGAATCATTTGTACATTCTAAATTTTGGCCATCGGTGGATAAAATTTTGAAAGCTAAAACCAAACTTGGCTGAATAAAATTCAATTACAGAAGCTTCCTTCCCATTTGCCAATAGAACAGCTAATGATCTTATTGTCTGTAGGATTTTGGAGCTCCAATATCCAATTTCCGGGCTCAGAAAACAACCAAACGAACACCACATCAACCGGCTCGACCCAACAATCCTCTACACCTTGTTGCCTTCGTTTTCACCCCCACAAAGGAGGAAAGTGGTGGTGGTACATGCAAGTCACGTAGGGAAGAAGGAGGAGAAGAAAACCGGTGGTTGAAATCACCAAGAAAAACCACCCAACCCGGCTGCCCTCACCATCTCTCGGCTACCCTCTCTTTCTCTCGTTTTCCCTCCCTCTCTTGCAAGACACACACACCCCCAAATACTGCTGGAACATATGTATATATATGGTGGATCAATAGGTCAATAAATGGACCAAGACATGAGGTAATGGGCCAAGACAAAACTCCAACTAACCACAACATGGACCAACTATCCAAAAGGCTAAATGGGCTATACATCCATTACCACCAATCCAACTACAAACTTAGGCCGACGAAAGGTGTATTAATTGTTTCCAAGTCGAGCCGTAACTATTGGTGTCGCCAAAATAATCCGACAACTGTTTTAAATCATCGCCCGGATTTATTGGGTATCAAAAACCCAACATTGTCGATTCTACCACTTAATTGAAATGGGTTTTGTTGGGATATTTTGTTGATGTAATTGAGGGTTACGATGCCAAGATTCTTGACCGAATTGAATAGCCATAGAGGCTATGAACTGCAGGTACTAGGGCTTTTTAGTTTATGTGTTTACCTGATGCAATAATTGTTATATAAGAGGCGAGAAGGTAATTTGAGATCTACACGTTCTTGGTTTCAAATAAGAGAGCATTAATGTGTTTACCGACGGTGGTGTCGACGTTGGATGGTGATGATGGTGGCTAATTTTTAGAGGTAGGGTGGGGTGGGATGGGGTGAAAGAGAAGACCATTTTTTATATTATTTTTTTGGTTTATTTATTTATTTAATATGATAATTTTTAATTTACCATTTTACCCCTTTTAATTTGGTCAAAGTTAACTTTTCTTGATCAACTATTGGTCAAATGGATGATTTGGACTCCAGCTGCTAATTTCTCAAAGATTTGGGACCTCCGCTGGCACAAAGTGAATGTTAAGGTAAAATCTGCAAAAAAAAAAAAAAAAAGTCAAAGGTTTGAAACAGCTGTTGCAATTTTCCCTTAAAAAAAAAAAAAGAACCAGAAATTTAGTTGGAAGGAAAGGAAATTGTGGTGAGATATGAAAAAAAGTTACAAAAGAAAAATGATTTCAACAAAAATAACTTCTCTTTATAAATTTTAATCATGAAAATTTGAAATTCACAAAAAAAAAAAAAAAACTTCAATCTCATATTTACGTGTTGTACTTGAGTACTTGCGTCTAATTGACTTGAAATTGAAGATTTGGATTCCAACGATTGCGGAAGCTTGGAAGGTTTTCAAAGGATGCTTTTGTTGCAATGTGGATTTGAGGGCTTTGGTGGTGTATAATAAGCATAACTTTATTCTTCCATCTCCAATGACAAATTATGTGATTATGGGATTTGGTGATTTGAAGCTCGAGCCAAATGTTAGTTTCTTTTTTCTTTCTATTTATATTTATAATATAATATTTTTGACAAACAATTTTCATTATTTATTAAATTACATGTTATCAATGTATAACTGGTTCTATTTAACAATTTATAACGACGACATCTGGACTAGGCCCCAAACTTTTAAGGTTTAGGCTATTAATTATTATGAGGCCCTTAATATACATATACATACATACATATATATATATATATACACACACTTGAAAAATTAGGGTAGCATAATATTTAGCAAAATTATCTCGCTCGTGTTTTCCCAATTAATAATTTTTGAAGATTATTATTTACACTGATAATATTTTATCCACGAATGAGATAATTTTCCTAAATATTATGCTACACTCGATTTCTAAAAAATGTTTCCTTCTCGATCTTTTTCACTTTACAAAATTTTCGATTAAAATATAAATACGTTATTTACGTTTATAAAAAATATTGTGTTAATGGCATCATTCTTGTCATGGCCTACCTGAATGTCATCACATTATACATTGTCAAAAAACAAATTATATATCAACATGTAATTTAATAAAAAAAAATGAAAATTGTTTGCCAAGAATATATTATAAACATAAATAGAAAAAAAGAAACTTACATTCGACTCAGGTATCAAATCACATAATTTGTCACTGGAGATGAAGGATAAATAAAGTTATGTTTATTACCAAAGACTTCAAATTCACACTACAACAAAAGAATCACAACAATACTCTCAATGCAGTAAAATACAAAAATACAAGAAACTTAGAACTCAAACCCAGTGGAGAAACAAATACCTTGACACGAATGGGAGCCTTGAAAGTTTCATTACTTTGATCCTCTTCCTCCAAACCCTCTAACTCATCAATCAAGTTCAGACCTCCCCCCAATTTTCGATCACGAAATGGTGTCGACGACGGACGAAAAAATGCATCTATGGATACTAAATCCAAGGAGAGGAAATTGATTCTGGGTGTAAAAGAACGGTTGAGGAACATTGAGTGTTGAGCTTAGGTTTTTCGCAGAGAACGAAGATAAAAGTTCGGGTGGAATCGAACGAGGAAAATATGCTGGATGTTAACTTTATCAGCCTCATTGTTCAGCTGTTGTTTGGGTAATATGTGAATTTCTTTCACTGGTGGAGGAGGGGAAAAGTTATGTAGAGCGAAAGAGTGAGAAGCATATCACGTTATGCAACAATACTCCTGCTCATCCACTCCAAGCATTTCATTACAATTTTCGAGCTGATGGGCGAGCAGGAGTATGTTGGAGTGTCAGTAATAGAATCATGAGTATTGTTGCATAGCATGATATGTTTCTCACTCTTTCCCACTATACAACTTTTCCCCTCATCCACCAATGCAAGAAATTCACAGAGAGCACCCTTGATAAAGTTAATATCCACCATATTTTCCTCGCTCAATTCCACTCGAACTTTTACCTCCGTTCTCTATGAAAAACCTAAGCACGACATCCGATGTTCCTTGTGTTAAGGGATAGAATCTCATATCAAATAAAGATTTAAATATAAATCAACTTATAAAGGGTTGTGATACTCCTCTTAATAAGGTTGACGTTTTAAGATGGAATCTCAATTCTTAATATAGTATCAGAGCTCATTAAACTCCAACGAGTAATTCGATCTGATTAAGACTCAAAAAAAATTGAGCACACAGATTTTAAAATTGATTTGCTCAAACGAGCCACTATCTTGTGGGGACATGTTAAGGGATAAAATCCCATGTCGAATAAAGAAGAGTTTATATACCAATTTATGCGAGTTTCGGCTACTCCTCTTAATAAGGTTGACCTTTTAAGATGGAACCCTAAATCTTAACATGAAGCCTCTTCTATTGCAGGTTGTTTACTTCCATTTGTTTATATCAGATGATGTAATGATAATATAACTTTCTGGCAACAGAATTTGTATCAATTTGGAATCCTTTTTAAACTGCTATGACATACATACATTATAACATAAAATCAGTTCTTCATTGTAACGGAGATTAGCTGTATAGTTCTTTAACCTTCTAAAAACAAGTGAGCAGCATAACCAGAATTTTCTGCTTCTATTTGTTGAAAGTTCTTCTTACTCAAAAGTAAGGCAATCAGTTTTAATGAGGCATAGCTTCATATATTCTCTTGCTTAATTAGTGTTTTTGTCATGTTCGATAGCTTTTGCAATCTTGTTCGTGGAAATATCTGAGGTTTTTTACTAACGAATTTCCACATTTTGTTGCTAGATTCTTCAAATAGATGTTTATGAGATCATCAACCTAGAAATGCCTCCATATGGAGTTGTCGATGAGGTATGCTTGACTGATTGAATGAGGTTCTGAACAAGTTTTCTTAAAGATTTCATTATTTTACTTTCCACCAATAATTATGAGGTCTTTCAAATGATTCATAATAATGATGCTCGAATTTATATCCTAGCGTCAGTTTTCCCTAAGCCAGAGATACAAGACTTTTTGAATTAATTGTTCTGCTAATCTTTTTCCATGCTACGAGGACTTCCAATATCATTTCCCTTTTCTGTCACTTCTCTTTTTCTGTAGATACTGGGTTTCCTAGAGTACTGTCAGATGACAGAACGAGTTTATAGGGAAAAATGCGTTTGATGGTAAGAGTGAAAAATGAATGGAAAGAAAATGATTTTCAGAAAAAATAATTGACTAGAAAATATTTTATAGGGAATTGTTAATTAAGTGTGTTTAATTGGTATAATTTTCCACCCGGAAAATTTTTGAAATTTTGGATTTTTTTTCACGTTTGACTTTATTTTACATAGAAATTATCCATTAAAATGAATTTTTTTTTTTTTTACAATTGGTTATGAAATTTGTTAACATTGCCAAAAAATTAAAAAAAATTTTTTTTTTGCTCGAAAACTATTTTTTCATCAAAGTTTAGTATTCGTTTGGTTTCGTTTTATATGGAAATTGTCCATTAAAGTCAATTTTTTTTTTTATACTTGGTTGTAAAATTTATTAACATTGTCAAAAAGTTAAAAAAACAAAAAAAAATCCCAGGACTTGGAAAATGCTTTCCCACCAAATTGGTGGAAAAGCATTTTAATCAATATTGAGGAAAGAAAGCGCGTGAGGGGATTTTTGGGGGGGCGGGGGGGATTATTTTCTTGACTAAATTTGTCCCATCAAACACACACTTTACATGGAAAATGAAACACTTTTCCTAGTTCTAGGCAAAATAATGGCTATCAAACATGACCTAACCATCAACCAAAATCAATTCCAAAATAAAATAATTTCTATCTTGTATATTTTAAAAGTGCACAATACATTTAAAAATAACGTTAACCAAATTTACACACACTTATTTTTAATATTAATCAAGTAACGTGCAACGCACGTTTCCTTCACTAGTAGAAAAGAAAAGGGCTAAGACAATAAGAACACATATATTTTGAGACTGCAGAAAACTAATTTTTATTGATCAACAAGTCATCTATTTATACGAAATAGTGTAGAAAATTTTGCTATAAATTGAGCATATAAAAATAGCATGATAAAATTATCATAATCTTAATAGTCATTGACTTCTTTTTTGCCTAAAGAATAGCAAAAATTGAAACCGATTTTCTGTTAGCAGCTTCATGAGTCATCCAGACAACAAACAACCAAAAATCTGGACATGGACTTGAAGTGGGCCATCAACGAAAAAGAAACCTGCCATCTGAAATAGTAAATAAATAACAAAGTTTTATTTTTTTTTTTCCTGATGAATTTGGAGTCACTAAAATAAGAAACTCTAAAATGATAAAATCACATTCAATAAAACAAATGTCCTGTAAAAAGTAGTGGACCAACTTGTTGACCCAAAAACACCCCGTTAGGAGGCAAATGCCACTGGTTAAGAAAAAGGTTCGACGATCGTTTGCACTCCGACGGTCATGTCAATGGCCGGACGTATAAAAAAAGGAGTGCAAGAGACGGAAGAGGGGAAGATGACAGGGTTAGAGAACATAGCTTAATTGAAATGGATCACACACATATATAAAGAAACAAATGGGCCGAATGGGTAATGGGTCGAGGTCCAAGCCCAATAGAAAATATTTTATGGGTATAACAATAGTCCCCTAAGTTTGAGTTGTACATTCATGTGTGGGTCGGACTTCGAAATATAACATGTCAGTAGGTGAGGTTTTACAAATTACCTAAAAAATGTAAGAAACTCCGATAAGCGAGGATTTACGAACTTCCTCAAAAATATGTGTCGATCCCAAATAGGCGAGCAGCTTCAATAAATCAGGACTTACGATTTGCCTTAGAAAATATGTGTGCTAGCCTGAATAAGCGAGAGCTTACGAATTGCCTCAAAAATATAAACAGCTCGGATAAGCAAGGACTTACGAACTGCCTTAGAAAATATGCTTGACAGCCTGAATAAGCCATGGCTTATGAATTGCCTCGTAAGATGGATGCTGCATATAATTTGTCGAAACTTTGGTAGCATCTCCTCTATAATATGGACTAAACCAATCCTGTAATACAATATAATATATCCACTGCACATATACCAAATAAATTTGAGGCCCATTTGCCCCTCAAATTACTCATGACGATAAAGTGAATAATGACATTTTAAATTTCTCTGAAATATAATATGCGTCATAACCTGCTAGCAGTTATGTGAAGTACGTACTCGGCAGCAATAATATAATGTATATTCTAGCAGTAATAATGTAATGGTACTAAGGTACCAGTATCACAATAGTCCCTCAAGTTTAAGTCAAATATTTGTTAAATAAATAAAATTCTTTTCGTTCATGTACTAGTGTTATTTACTTCTTGCACTTACTGCTTCTGTTTAATGTATTTCCATGCTCTTCGGTATAATCTGAACTTAGTCCACTCCAATAATAATATCAAACTCATAGTTTTGTTTAAGTGTTAGAAGGTCGTATACATTTATAAGTTTTTGAATGTATGCACATCAATGTTTATGAACTAAGGCTCTTTAGCACTTCAGACTTTAGTCTGACTTTATTTATAATTTGCACAAGTATAAGCAGTTTGCTTACCTTTCTCTTTCTGGTTGAGTGGTTCGCCTATCATGAGACTTCTTTAAAAACTTTAGTTGTTAAAGGCATGTGCCACACTTCGCGAGTACAGATGTGGCCCTTCTTGGGATCCACCTCCTCGTCAAAGTGCTCACGCGTCTCTTTATAGGGATGAATCGTCTATGAAGAGGCTTCTCCTTTGAGCTTTCTCAATAGGAGGTTCTTTTTATTATTTTTGAACTTTTGCAAATTTAATTTTTTAGTTTGCAAACTTTGTTTTCTGAATGAGGACTCCAAGATAATGCCACCTCTTTTTTTATTCAAGGAATAATAGCTCTCGAACTAGGGATAAGCATCTGGCATGGTCGGAAATAAACATCCCGTGAATAGCTCTCGAACTATCGAAGTCTTAAAAACTGGCCTAAAAATGGTAAGGTCTTACAGTTGGGCTGGCCTAAGGAATGACAAGGTCTTATAGCTAGGCTCAACGATAGTGAGAGTCGAAGAATAGGATCTCACGAAGCCAGGAGTAATCATTTGGCGAGCCGGAAAATAGACATCCCACGAATAGCTCCCGAACTATTGGAGTCTTATAAGTAGGTCTTACAGCAAGGCTCAACAATAGTGTTATCAAAATCTTATAAATTGGCATCGGAATGACGAGATCTTACAGTTAAGCTGGCTTCGAAATGATGAGGTCTTACAACTGGGCTCAACAATAGTGAGAGGCAAAGAATAGGATCTCTTGAAGCTAGGAGTAAGCATTTGGCAATTTTCCTATTCCTTTTTCAAAGAATGAGGACTTATAAAATATACTTCCTCTTCTATTATTCAAGGAATGAAGACTTCGAAAAATACAGCATCTTCCTTTATTCAAAGAACAAGGTCTTCAAGAGATCTCATCTTCCTTTATTCAAGGAATGAGGGCTTCAAAAAATACTGCATCTTCCTTTATTTAAGGAACGAGGACTGTCTTTCTTTATTCAAGGAATGAGGTTTTCAAGAGATTGCCTCTTCCTTTATTCAAGGAATGAAGGCTTCAAAAATATCATCTCTTCCTTTATTCAAGAAATGAGGACTACCTCTTCCTTCATTCAAGGAACGAGGTCTTCAAGAGATCGCAACTTCCTTTATTCAAGGAATGAGGACTTCAGGATAATGCCTCTTCTTTTATTCAAGGAATGAGATCTCCAACCAGGGATAAGCATCGACATGGCGGGGAATAAATATCCCGCGAATAGCTCTGGAACTATCGGAGTCTTATAAACTGGCCTCATAATGATGAGGTCTTATAGATAGTGAGAGGCGAGGAATACGCATCTCGCGAAGCCAGGAATAAGCGTCTGGCGAAACAGTGAATAAAAAATTCCCACAAATAGCTCTCGAACTATATCAGAATGATGAGGTCTTACAGTAGGCTGGCCTCGAAATGACGAGGTCTTACAGCTGGGCTCAACGATAGTGAGAGGCGAGAAATAAGCATCTCGCGAAACCAGGTATAAGCGTCTAGCGATTTGCCTCTTCCTTTTTCAAGGAACAAGGACTTCAAAATATGTTGCCTTCAATAATAAGAAATCCATGAGTTAGAGCTTGCCTCAAAGATGCGAGGTCTTAGAACTTTCCTCGAATAATAGAGATGTCGATCCAAAGTGCCTTTGAATAGGAGAGATCCAAGCCTTGAACTTTCACAAATATTTGGCATACATTGTAACATGCTTGCAAATTAGCTCCCTCGGAGTGATAATTTTTTATATCAACAAATACATAAAGAAGGATGTTGCAGAATATTTACATAGTTCCCTGTTCTAATCTTGCAAATGGTGGAAAATTATTTGAACATTCACATAAATAAAGTAGCATAAATGTTTTAAGTTAGCAGGTAGTAAAAGAATGTAGTTTCATAGAAATCCTGCTATGGCATCAAATCTTGCTAAAACATTAGCTTTGCATGATATTTAAATTCCAGTACAACTGGCAACCAAACTAGTTCGATAGTGACTCAAAAAAATGGAATTTGAGAGTTTGAAAGTGATGCATGTGTTGTGTTCATATTATTGTGATTGAGTTCTTTTTTTTTTTTTTATCTACAATCAAATCCCAAAATTTCTCCAAATGCCATATAATGATGATAAAAATTTTCTAAAGGCGCGTACTTGATAATTTGGGCTAAGGGAGCAAAACATTTAACACAGTATGTAGCTCAATTATATGCATCAAATAAAGAGTAGTCAACATGGATAACTACCTTCAAGATCTTGAACCAATTTTTCTTGTTATTCACAATAATTGACCCCAAATAGCCCATTGAAATATGAAGCATATGACACTTGTCCAACCTTATAATAATTGAACTATGCAAGGATATTTTCAATAGGATGAAAAAATTGAATTTGGGGAAGCATAATAATTATGTCCATTGACTAAAACTTGATGGATAGAAGTGATAGAGATAAGAGTTGATATTCATTTCTCAAGTATGTAATTTGCACAAATGATGATGTTGAAATTTTTATCATTTTAGGCAAGACTAGCTTAATCCTTTCTTGCTGTTTTTGTGCAGTGGAAATTACATCATATCAGAATTTTAAACTTCTAATTTCAAAATTCAGATTTACAAGTTTTTATTTCAAAAATCGAATGATAATTAAATTTTTAAAATTTTAATAATTATATTATAAAATTAAATATATATATTCATTCTACCCAACCATACACACCAAAATCCTAATTATTTTATCTTCTCCATTTTCTCTCTTCTCTCTCTATCCCCCCTTCATTTCTCTCTACTATACTTCACAATCACCCATTTTATCTCATCTCTCTATTTCTATGTTCGACGTCATGCATAAAGAAGCCATCGCCGATTTCCTATCTCTCTCTTCATTGCGATTGTGGTGTGTAGTAGCGAGGTGCTCACTGCAACAGATCATGGGAGCACTGTAGATCAGGGTCCATTCCTCTGGTCATAGGTGATCGAGGTTGCGGGTAGTGCGAATAGGGATAGGGAACGTCCTTGATAGGGTCTCTACAGATCGAATCCGGAGTAGAAAAATAATGGTAGTGGTTGCTACAGATCAGAGCCCGATTGGGGATTGTAGTGGCAGCGATGGTGGTTGCTGTAGGGTTTGGAGGAGGAAGACACAAGATTGAATTTAGATCAGCTAATGAGGTGGGCTGGGTATGGGCTGTAGTGGGGTTTTGGGTACTGGAGTGTTTTGAAGGTGGATGTGGTTTTGTTGGTGGCGGCAACGACGATGGGTTTTTCGCGGTGGTGGTGGAATGGCGTGATGTGGTGGTATTTTTTTGCGATATGTTGATTAGTTTGAGGTGGTTGTGTTGCTGTCGGGAGATGGTGGTGGTGGTTCTAGCGGCGAAAGTGGCGATCGTGCTATTAGAGTGAATCGTGCAGTGGTGGTTATAAGTGTTGGTTGTGATCACAAATCATTTGATTGATTGTGACTATTAAATTGTTAGTCTGTGACCCATAAACAATACGTGACCTAAACTTTTTTTTTTTTTTAATTTGTGACCGATAATTTAACAATTTGTGACTATCTACTAAGTTGTGACTTATAATATTTGTGATTTGTGCTCGATAAATAAATTGTAACGTATAAATTTTTTATTTGTGACCGATGAATAAATTGTGACCTATAAAATTTCTGAATTGTGACCATAAAAAAATTTTTAGCATATAAAATTTCTGTTTGTGACCGAAATATAATATTTGGCTAATTAAATTGATAGATTTGTGATCGATGAATAAATTGTGACATCTAAATTTTTGATTTGTTATCGATGAACAAATTGTGACCTATAAATTTTTTAAATTGTGACCGTAAAATAATTTTTGACGTATAAAAATCGTGATTTGTGATCAATTAATAATATGCGACCAATTATATGAAATTTGTGACCAAATTATATGAAATTGTGACCTTAATATATTTAATTAATAAAATATATGTTTAATTAATTAATTTATAAATAAAATTTGAAAAAGTCTGAGATTTGAAATTTTAAACTTGATCTCTTAAATTTGAAATTGGTGAAACTTAACCTCTTAGTTATGTAATTTTCCCTTTTGTGCAACCCCCAAGTGAAATTACGGCCATTATATGCCAACAATAATTCACATATGTAGAAATGGGAATAAATTTTAGTGGCCCAATAATTATCCATGCAAATATAGTAAGGATTAAGGAACGAAAAGGGAAAATTAGGCCTAGAACCCTATTAAACTAACTAAATTGAAAAGTACCCTTTTAAAACTAATTAAACAATTCAACCTGTAAATAATACGTCCTAAACCTAAATCTCAATCTTCATTCAGCATAAACACTCTCCTCAACAAAGGTTTTAGTTTTCATCTTCTCCGGCACTTACACTCAGTCGTCCTTCCCAAAAGCAGCAATCGAAAATGGTGAAAGGTCGCCAAGGAGAGCACATCAGGTTGTACGTCTGAGGCACGATCCTGGGGTACAAGAGGTCGAAGTCGAACCAGTACCTAAACACGTCCTTAATCTAGATCGAGGGAGTGAACAGCAAGGAAGAGGTAGCTCACCACTGTTAAGAAGAAGAGGGGCAGGCCTAGGAAATATGCCCTTGATGGCTCTATCACCAAAGTCATCTCCCCTAAGCCGATTTCTTCCTCTGCTCCTTTGGTGAACAGAACCTAGCATTGTTTCTAACCAAAAGAAAGCTATAGACTTGAATTCCAAACTTCAAATTTCATGTTGACGTGGGGTACAAATTCATAAATATTATATATTCAAAAAAGTAATATGGTTTTTTCGTTTGATAAACTCTGTATTTTACGTAAACTAGATGTGGGTGAGGAATCAACACTTCAACAAAAAACCCAAATCATCCACCAAGAAATTCAAAATCTTTCTTCAATTATTACATTGGAGAATCAAGAAGAAGTTGTCGTTCATTGTTGTTTTGAATGTTGTTGTTGTGGACTTTTGATTCTGTTTTTTGGTTGTTGGTTTTGATTGCTGTTCATATGTTGGTTTTGATTACTGGTGTTATGGATTGTTTTTGCTTTTTTTTTTTTTTTTTTCAATTATTGATTGCTGTGCATTGATGGTTCTAAAATTGATAGCTTTGGTCGCTTGGGTTAAGGCCTCTTATGTTGGAATTTTGTTAGTTCCTAAATTGCTGTAGATTATTGTTTTCGTTTTGTTTTCTATTGTGGCTAATGCTGGAGAGGTAAATTTTTACTAAATTACTGATTAATTTTGCTGCTTAGAATAACAAACGGAGGTTTATAAAAGTGAGATTGTGTCACACTGTCACTTACTTAATTTTATGCATTACCATCTAGGGATGTCAAAGTTACTCGTCGATTTTATAAAAGTGACATTGTGTCACTTTTTAAAAATTTGTCACATTTTTTAGGTTTTTGTCACCTTTTAAGTTTTTGTCACTTTTTAAGAAGATAAAAAAAATGAAATAATATGTTATATTTTCCTAACATAATCAGCATGTGGATTGGCCTGGACGTGCTGATTATTTTAAGAACATGATTACTGGTACTGCACAAATAGATGGTATTATTTTGATATGTCACTTTTTTTTTAGTTTGTGTAACTTTTTTAAATTTGTATCACTTTTTGAGAGTCACTTTTTTTTTAGTTTTGTCACTTTTTTTGAGTTTATGTCACTTTTTTAAAAAAAGTAAAAAAGTGACAATTTTTATAAAAAAGTGACATTGTGTCACTTTTTCATTTTAGACAGTATTTTTTACTTCCTAAAAAAGTTTCATATGATTTTTCAAAGCATCCCTAATTTTAAGAGTATTTTTGTAAGTACCCCTAAGGAAAATAGACTCTGGGCCCAATTCCACTTAATCCAATGGTTTTAATTTTTCAAATCAAGTTTGAGGCCCAAGTTTCTTGGGGACTAACATGTCCCCACCAAGAGGCCCAAAGGAAAAGCACGTGAACCAATCAATCCAAGAAAAATCCAGTTGTAGATAAATGACAAATATCTGCAAAAGACTACAACCCATGCTAGAAAAAATCTGTAGTAGACAACCCATGCTGGCTTGAAAATCACGCTACCCTCAAGTTCTTATTTCCATCGGCATTTAAGGTCGACACGCTAGACAAAACGATGTGACAAACCGTCGGTCACTATGGTGTAACTAGGTGCCGTTAGTGCATGTAACTGACTTAACAGTCTTTGCCGAAGATGGTGTGATGCAAGGCTACCTCAATAGTTGTTATTTCGTTGATGATTGTGGTTTCGAAGGAGGTCGGAGGCGATGAAATCTCATTTATGGAGTGAGAAGTTGTTGTCGGAAGCTATGGTTTTTTCCAAAATCTTCGTTGTTCCTCTTTTCAGGATTGATGCTGAGGATTAAGACATATAAAGGTTTTGATTATAATATATATTGTTGCAAATCCGACAAGCTGAAGGCTGGAGCATATTGAATACATAGTTTAAACTCTGAATATGTTTGTGCTGGGAAAGTTTTCTTTAATATTCCACCTGAGAATGCTTTTCCTTTGTCCATAATTTTGGACTCTGGATTTATTTCTTCTTCCTTGCGTTGACTAGAATCAAAAGTGCCAACCGAATGGCTTCCAAAAAAATTCATTTTTCAGTAGCTATCTTCTTTTGTGGCCTTTCTTTGGTTGATATATTCTCGACTTCTAGCAACCACTTTCCATTCACCTTTCCGTGTTGAATGGAAATTCTTTTCCAAATCAGTTTACTGTGATCATTTTCTTGGCGGGTACCACCATAAAAAAAATTATTTCTCCTCGAAAATTTAATATCTCAATTAGTAGTCATTTCTTCTTCATTACTTGGTTACTGCCTTTGCTGATTTCCAGTAAAAACCTAACCCAAAAATCATATTTCTGGTAGCCTTTGGGATGGGGTAATAACACATGTACCATTTCTCACAGACTGCGTCAATCTGTTGACCCTAAAAAATGAACCAACAGAATCCCCGCCACGTCCCCTCCACGTGGACATCACCTACATATTGAATACCCCGTTATGAGGCAAAGGCCCTTGGTCAAGAAAAAGGTCCGACAATCGTTTGCGCTCCGACGGTCAAGTCAACGACCAGACATAAGAAAAAATGAGTACAAGAGATGGAAGAGGGAAAGAGGATAGGGTTAAAGAACATACCTTAATTGAAATAGATCACACACATATATAAAGAAACAAATGAGCCGAATGGGTAATGGGCCGAGGTCCAAGCCCAATAGAAAATATTTTATGGGTACAACACAACTTATTAATTAAAAGTGGAAATGTCACCACACACCTCAAATTTATTAAAAATTCATTTATTACCACCCTGTTTGATGCACATTTTTCATGAGAGAATGCATTTTTTTTTTATGTGATGGTGAATATGTTGTTGAAAAAAGGGAAAAGTTATTAATATGATAGAAAATATTATTTTATTGAAGAATGTATGGTTGAAAATTAGTAGAAGAATGAGAATGAAAATGAGAATGTGGCAAACATTTTCTATTTTCACCAAATATACTACAATACATGTAGTATAAATGAAAAATGAAGAATATCACCCCATTTCCCTTAACCCTAACCTCACATGCGGCCTTATGGCCACTGCCTGGTGGCGGATCTAGCCAAGTACCCGTGCAAAGTGATCCACAATGACTCTACTTAAGAAGCAGGTTAAGAAATCACGCCTCAAGTGCTTTATCAAGCAGGTGAATTACAACCACATCTTGGTGACTCGTTACAACTTTGACATGGACCTCAATGATGTGCTATCTTTAGTTCCCTCCAGTCCGAAGTAGACAAGGTGACTCCGGCTAAGGAAGTCAAGGAACAGAGATGGGCAACTCAAGACTGGGAAAAACTGTCGGTTCTTTACCAAGCTCAGGTTCTAAGGACACTAGTAATTTTAATTTGGATCTAGTTGTAGCGCTTCGAATAAGAGGGATTTTTGTTTCGTTATATTGAGAAATGACTCTAGATTTAGATTTTTATTCGTTTTTGTTGTTGTTAGAATTTGGGCGTGACCCAAATTCCTTGTTGAAATAATTAAAGAATTCTAATTAAAGTGCACAAAAATAATTCATTTTGGAATGCTATTAGAGTCATATATCATGCTGAAGTTCTATTTTGGAAGTCCATTGGGAGTTGAAATTTATTTTGGACTCAATTTTATGGTATCATACTTCATCAACAACTCTACTAGGAGGGTTTGGATATCTCCTACTTATTCCCTATAAATACTAGGCTCTTCTATACAATTTTATAGTGTGAGAAAAATAGATTACTAGAATTATAGAATCCATTATAATTTTCTCTATTCTCCATTATTTTTGAGTCAATAAAATCTCTTAATTCCTGTCATATTCTTGTCTATATTATTCTTTTGCTCGATCATATACTTCATTATTATTTGTCATAAAATTTCAACATCTCAATCTGGTAGTTTGTTTCACAACAATTGGTATTAGAGCTATTCTAGTATCTTATTTGTTTTACAACAATTGGTATCAGAGCGCTAGGTTCAGCAGTTCCACAAATGCGCAAGATTTGATTTGTTCGAGGTTTTTATTCGTGATGAATTCCATAAAGTATGACATTCCGCTTTTGGATCGAAGTACTAGATTTTTATTGTGGAAGGTTAAGATGCGTGCAGTATTCGCACAACTGGATTTGTATGATATGTTGCTGGGAATTGACAGGATGCCAGCAACTTTGACCTCGGAGGAGAAATTATGGAAGGATAAGAAGGCAGTTTCTCACATTCATCTTCATCTATCAAATACTATTCCTCAGGATATTTTGAATGAAATTCAACAGCTACTTTATGATTGAAGTTGGAGCAATTGTGCTTGACTAAAAGTCTGACAGTAAGTTGAACCTCAAGCAGCATTTATACTCTCATCGAATGGCAGAAGAAAGATCATTGGAAGATCACCCGACTGTATTTAAAGAGATCGCCCCTGATTTGAAAACTTTGGAAGTAAAGTATGATGAAGAAGATTTAGCCATGATCCTGTTATGTTCGTTTCCCGCTTCGTTTTCTTCATTTAGAGATACGATCTTATATAGTCGTAAAACTGTCACCATAGAGAAAGTGTATGATGCTTTATATTCAAAAGAGAAGATGAAATATCTAGTTTCTGAGGCAAGAGATGGAGAATGCCTGAGGTTGCTCATGGTGGTTTTGGAAGGGGCAGATCGAAATTTAAGTTCAGTAATCAAATTTATAACTAATGCAAGAAGAATGGGAACTTAAAGAAGGATTGCTACAAATTACAGAATAAAGAAAGGATGGTTGCAAGTAGATATTCAGATACTTCAGGCAAAGCAGACATGACGGAGAACGTTGTAAGGGATGGATATATCTTAGTTATTATAACGCCCCAATTTTCAATAAACACAAGGCGCTACTAAGGTAGAAATATCCTGTAAATAAGGATTCTAAATAAACGCCAAAATGCGTAAATATTTTTTTCTCAACTATAGTACATTAGAAATAAATGCGGAAACGTCATTTGAATAATTTTCTCATATCCAAGTGTCAATACCAAATAAAATAAGCAAAGTGTCACAATTTGCAAAAATATTAAAACCTGAGATTAAATTGACAAAATGGAAACCAACTATTAAAATACTTGTTTCAAATATTTATGAATTAAATTGTCTATTATTTAATCAATACTGCCCCGCTCATTGCCTTGCCTTGCCGAGCTTCTTAACCTGAAATGGTGGAAAATATTGGGGTGAGCATAACGAATCATGCTCGGTGGGGAGACAGCAATCAGTCCAAGTTAAATCTAAACATGAAATTAAATTATGAATATAATATCAATACAACATACTGTAGAAATATGTACTGTGGGACATCTCCACGGACTCAATTTCGATCCCGGACCTATTTACGATTCCTGACAACATGTATAAGCGCATAACAATTTTGCACTATGGGACACCCCCAAGGACCCACTTTCAATCTCTGACCTATTTACGGTCTCTGGCAACCTTTTCATATGTATAAGCATTTTATCACAATTAAAATCACACATCAAGAATTAACATAAACAAAAATAATCACAATTGCTTAAATGTAAATCCCACCTCAAAGTTTTGGAAATTTTCTTGAAATTGAACTGATGTGATGTTACCGTGCTTTAAACTTTTCCCGCGAACTCGTCTAGCAATGACAAAATTAATATAATTTAGGATAGTAAGTCCTAATTAATGTTTTAAAACTTTTAGGGACTTGATTAGAATTTTTGAAAGGAAAGAAAACGAGTAATTTGAAAATCATTTAAATATTTAGGGTCTAATAATGAAAATTAAAATGTTTAGGGCCAATAAGATAAAATTAGAAAATATTTTATATTTAATTTGAGGAATACATAAACTTTAGGGGTGAAGAAAGAATTAAAATTAAATAAGGGACTAACTTAAATGTTTGGCCAAATTTTAGGATTTAAAAATGAAATTTCCCTATTTATAACCAAACCCCCCATCCCCAATTCTATTTTCACGTCCCTAAGGCTCCTAGTTTCAATTCCAACGAAATTCCAAATGGGTTTTTACAATTCGACGATTTCCAACAAAAAATTGAGGCTAGAGGAGGAAGTCCAAAGGCAAGAGCAAGGTAATGGAGTTGCAATTGACCCGAGAATCCAAGTATGAGCTTAAACTTAGAGATTTTGTTTTCTGCTTCCTCTTTCATCTATATATATATAGCGAACACTAGAAAAGCTTGAAAGATGTTTGAAAGTCATATACCCTCTATAATAGACTTAGCAACAAAAACCCAAATGACGGGAGTATATATATATATATATATATATATATATATATATATATATATATATATATATATATATATATATATATATATATACACTTTAGAAGAACGGTGATTATAGAATTCCCATGCAACTGAAAATTAATTTCGAAAAAGTTACCTGCACCGATTTTTAGAGAATGTGTTACTGGTTCGAATTTGCAACGTGAAATTTGGAGAGATGGTGAACTAGTGCAATGGAAACGTGGATTAGAAGCTGATGATGATGAAATCTAAGGAAAATAATTGTTCAAAAGTGAGGAAATTTACCTAGTTAAATGCCAAGCCCTCTGAGGAGTTTTGTAGCCGTGAGTGGATTTTGGAATTGGAATTGATTTGGATTTATTTATTTATTTAGGTTTATGATGCTATTGAGGCATACAAACCTAGGCTTCAGAATTTGGACACTTGATTGGGCCGTTAATGGACTTAACCTTGGGCCAAGGAAGAATATTGGAGCAAGAGGGAATTTTAAAATAGATGTTAGGTGCAAAACTCGGCCCGATAAGAAAATATGGAATTTTAAGATTAAAAATCGTTTTTGAATTATTATATTAAATGTTTTGCTAGACGACCCGACGGACGTAAAATAATTTCTAAAATTTGATGGAGAAGTCGTAGCGACACAACTGAAATTATAAGATTTACATTTGAAAATTCGGTCGTTACAACCTCCCCCACTTAAATAAATTTCGTCCTCGAAATTAAACTTACTTGATTTGATGTCTAGGTAGTTGGCTAAGATCTCATCTTCTCTTTCCCAAGTTGCCTCTTCTCTACCATGTCTGTTCCATTGGACTTTAACTAAAGGAATATCTTTATTCCTCAATGTATGAACTTTCCTCTCAAGTATAACCGCAGGAGTTTCCTCATATGTCACATCCTTGTTAACATCCAAGGATGCATAATTAACAATGTGGTCCGGATCATGGACATATTTCCTTAACATGAAGATGTGGAAAACATTATGTACTGGTGATAATTCTGGCGGTAAAGCCAACCTATAGGCCACGTTTCCAACTCTTTCCAAGATTTCAAAAGGTCCAATAAATCTTGGTCTAAGTTTCCCTTTCTTTCCAAATCTTACCACACCTCTCATAGGAGACACTTTAAGGAACACTTTTTCACCAATTTCAAATTGTAGTTCCTTTCGTCTCTTGTCAGCATAAGACTTCTGTCTGTATTGTGCTGTTTTAATCATTTCTCTGATCTTTTCCACAACATTTACAGTTTGTTCCACTATTTCTGGGCCCAAAACTCTCTTCTCACCAACTTCATCCCAATGAATTGGTGATCTGCACTTTCTGCCATAAAGAGCTTCATATGGTGCCATGCCCATGGTAGACTGGAAACTATTGTTATATGCAAACTCAACCAACGGTAAATGCATTTCCCAGTTACCACCAAGGTCTAAAACGCAAGCTCTCAACATATCCTCTAGAGTCTGTATAGTTCTCTCTGATTGTCCATCCGTCTGTGGATGATATGCTGTACTGAATTTCAATCTAGTTCCCATAGCTGTCTGCAGGCTTTCCCAGAACTTGGATGTAAATCTGGTATCCCTATTTGACACTATAGAAACTGGTACACCATGCAATCTTACAATTTCCCTAATGTACAACTGAGCATACTGGTCTAAACTGAAAGTCATCTTCACTGGTAGAAAATGAGCAGATTTTGTTAGCCGATGAACTATGACCCATATAGCTTGATGACCTCTAGCAGATCTAGGAAGTCCAACGACAAAATCCATTGCTATATGTTCCCACTTCCATTCTGGGATCTCAAGTGGGTTCAACAATCCAGACGGACGTTGATGTTCAGCTTTAACTTGTTGGCAAGTCATGCACTTCTCAACAAACAAGCCAATTGACCTCTTCATGTTTCTCCACCAATAAATTTTTCGTAGATCCTGGTACATCTTCTTACCTCCTGGGTGTGCAATATAGGGTGAATAATGTGCTTCCTCTAAAATCTCCTTTCTCAATGTTTCATCCTTCGGTACACACAGTCTTCCCTTGAACATGAGAGTGTCATCCGCTGATACTTCAAAACCTTTAACATTGCCAGCAAGTACTCGGTCTTTAATCTTGCATATAAATTTATCCTTTCCCTGAGCTTCTTTAATTTTGCCTCTGAGAGTCGGTCGAACAATCAAAGCAGCTATAATTGCAGTTGTGTGATATGGAGGAGCTACAACTTCAAGTCTCATGTTGGCAAAATCTTTGATCAACTGTTCTTGACTGGTTAGGGCAGCTAACTGTCCTTTACCTTTCCGGCTAAACGCATCAACAACAACATTAGCCTTGCCAGGATGGTAGTGGATAGTACAGTCATAATCTTTAACTAACTCCAACTACCTTCTCTGTCTCATATTCAATTCCTTCTGAGTGAAGAAATACTTTAGACTCTTATGGTCTGTGTATATCTCGCACTTACTACCATGTAGATAGTGTCGCCATATTTTTAAAGCATGAATTACCGCAGCCAATTCCATGTCATGTGTAGAGTAATTCTGCTCATGTGGCTTCAACTGTCTAGAGTCATATGCAATCACTTTTCCATGTTGCATCAGTACACATCTCAAACCTTGTTTTGATGCATCACTATAGATAACAAAACCTTCTGTCCCTTCAGGAATGGCCAAAACTGGTGCAGATATCAATTTCTGTTTCAATTCTTGGAAACTCTTCTCGCACTTTTTCTCGTCTTTGAAACTTCAGTCCCTTCCTGGTCAACTGTGTCATCGGTCCAGCTATTTTTGAAAATCCTTCGATAAACCTTCGATAATAGCCAACCAATCCCAAGAAACTACGAACTTCATTCACATTGGTTGGTGCACTCCAATTAGCGACAGCTTCAACTTTGGCTGGATCAACTTCAATACCATCTGCGGCAATCACATGTCCAAGAAAACCAATTCGGTCGAGCTAAAATTCGCACTTCTTGAATTTTGCATACAACCTTTCTTGTCGAAGTGTCTGTAATACAATGCTGAGACGATCCTCATGTTATTTCTTGCCTCTTGAATAAATCAGAATGTCATCAATAAAGACAATTACGAACCGATCCAAGTATTGATGAAATACTCGGTTCATCAAGTCCATGAAGACAGCTGGTGCATTAGTTAACCCAAACGACATCACAGTGAATTCGTAATGTCCGTATCGAGTCCTAAATGCGGTTTTTGGTACATCATTGTCCTTAACCTTCAATTGATGATAACCTGATCTCAAATCAATCTTGGAAAATACAGTGGCACCCTTTAACTGATCAAACAAATCTTCTATTCGTGGTAAAGGATACTTATTCTTTACTGTAAGGCGATTCAACTCTCTGTAGTCAATGCACATCCTCATTGATCCATCTTTCTTTTTCACAAACAGTACCGGTGCTCCCCAAGGTGATACACTCGGTCGAATAAATCCTTTATCCAACAGTTCTTGCAGTTGCACCTTCAACTCTTGAAGTTCCTTCGGTGCCATCCTATAGGGTGCTTTAGATATTGGTGCAGCTCCAGGTACCAAGTCAATCGTGAATTCCACTTATCTATCTGGTGGAACACCAAACAGATCCTCTGGAAATACATCAACAAAATTACGCACAACTGGTACATCTGTAGCAGTTATCTCAGTTGTCTGAACACTAATGATGCTCACTAGATATCCCTGACTGGTACTCTTTCTCAACATCCTTTGTGCTTTCAATGCTGATATGACACGAGGCATGGTTTTAACTTTTGTCCTAAAGAAGGTGAATTCACATTCTCCTGGTTTCTGAAAGAGCACTTCCCTCTCACGACACTTAATCGTAGCATGATTACAACTGAGCCAGTCCATACCTAAAATGATATCAAAATCCCTCATGTTTATTAAGTACAAGTCTGCCTCTAAGTTCTTCCCATCTATTTCAAACTTAACAGCTTTCGACATCAGATTAGTGATAATAGTTTCACGTGAAGGAATACTAACCTCCAGGGCATCATTCACACTTTCGCACACATTTCCAATCTTAGCATGAAAACTAGCAGAGATAAAAGAATTCGTAGCACCAGAATCAATCAAAACGATAGCAGGTACATTGAATACTGATAAAATACCTGTTATCACGTCTAGATCTTCCTCTGCCTCCTTCTGAGTTAAAGCAAAAACTCGAGCCTTTCCTCTCTTGGCATCTTCTTTACCCTTGAATTCAGGACATCCATCAGCAAAGTGGCCAGGTTTCTTGCATCTGTAACACATCCCATTTCCAAGCAGGCACTCTCCATAGTGTTGCTTACCACACTTCTGGCATACGGGTTTCTCAGTGCTAACATTTTCCTCAATTTTTCCCCATGGTTTCCCTTTCTTGTTCTGATATCTGCCTCTGCCCATATTCTGACTGTCCCATTTCCTTTTCACTGGTGCCTCTGCTGGTTTCTGAGTAGTCCTTTCTAGGTTTAAGCGAGAGGATATAGCTTGTGCTCGCTCAATCGCTTCAGCATATGTAGTGAGTCCTAAACCTGCCATGATTCCTCCAATTTCTGGGCGTAAAACCCTTTCAAATCTTCTAGCCTTCTTGATATCCGTGTCAACCAGATGGATAGCATACCTGGACAACTGGTTGAATTTCGTTTCATATTCCACAATGGACATACTTCTCTGCCTAAGTTCAAGGAACTCTGTTTCTTTCTGATCCCTGAAAGACTGGGGAAAATACCTTTGTAATATTAATTCCTTGAATCCTTCCCATGTCAGTTCAAGTTGCTGTGCATCAGTCCTAGTGTGCTGATATGACTCCCACCAATGATCTGCGTCCTCAGCAAGTTGGAACACGGCACATGACACCTTCTGGGTATCTGAGCAGGCTATGTGTTTAAAGATCCGTTCTAATGCCCTAAGCCATTCCTCTGCAGCTAAGGGTCCCTCTCGACCATTGAATGTTGGTGGCTTATATCTGCGAAATTGTTCAACAACCATGCTGGTGTTGTTTGCATTAGCATGTGGATTCGGTAAATGAGGGGCACTTCGTAGGGCTGTTGGGACTTGTTGCTGAGTGAACCTCTGGAGAGCATTCGCGAGGTCCCTTAATGCATTATTTCCCGCATCACCAGTAGCAATCTGGCCTGGGGTAGCTTGTCTTCCAGCAGCCTGATTCGCAGGAGCTCGATTTGTTCTACGAGACATTTCCTAAACCATAACAATATTAGTCTCAGCCTCCACTTAATTGCGCAATTCACAATGCTCATCCATGAATAATAAAATTTAAAAAGGAATCATCATAGAAAAACACGGTAGAACTAAAAAGCAAATTTTATTATTATTTCAAATTTTCCCAACAGGAAAATAAAATAATAAACTTGCAACCAATATCTACAATCCGAAATATGTTCTCCTACTGAATTCCACAAACAGTTCTTCATACATCTCCCTCTTATACGTTTCATTTGGCATATCAATTATGAAAGTAAATTTCATTGAAATGGGTTACTACATGTTTTAGTTTAATTCCAAGGACTAAATTTATAATTTCTAAAAATTTTTTTTTTTTTAAAATGCTTCACATCACAAGTTCAACTCCTAAACATAATAACTCATGGGAAATCTTATAACATGTACTGGATACAAACTTTCAAACATTTCAAACTGCATCAACTAAAGCAAAATTTCATTCTCATAAAACTTTTCGTAGTAAACATTCAAATTCAGATGCAGCTTTATAATAAATTCATGGTATCCAGCAATGAAAATTTTCAAACTTCATCAAATAAAATTTTCTAAATATTTTACCTTTTCGGAGTCGGCGTGGCGCGGCAAGAGCGGGTGGCATTCAAATTAATTACTAAACATTTTCTCATTTATTTTTATTTTTTTTTTTGCAAAAATTTCACAAGTCTACAGAAAGGTAAACCCGGGCTCTGATACCACACTATAACGCCCCAATTTTCAATAAACACAAGGCGCTACTAAGGTAGAAATATCCTGTAAATAAGGATTCTAAATAAACGCCAAAATGCGTAAATATTTTTTTCTCAACTATAGTACATTAGAAATAAATGCGGAAACGTCATTTGAATAATTTGCTCATATCCAAGTGTCAATACCAAATAAAATAAGCAAAGCGTCAAAATTTGCAAAACTATTAAAACCTGAGATTAAATTGACAAAATGGAAACCAACTATTAAAATACTTGTTTCAAATATTTATGAATTAAATTGTCTATTATTTAATCAATATTGCCCCGCTCATTGCCTTGCCTTGCCGAGCTTCTTAACCTGAAATGGTGGAAAATATTGGGGTGAGCATAACGAATCATACTCAGTGGGGAGACATCAATCAGTCCAAGTTAAATCTAAACATGAAATTAAATTATGAATATAATACCAATACAACATACTGTAGAAATATGTACTGTGGGACATCCCCTAGAACTCAATTTCGATCCCGGACCTATTTACGGTCCCGACAACATGTATAAGCGCATAACAATTTTGCACTGTGGGACACCCCCAAGGACCCACTTTCGATCCCGGACCTATTTACGGTCCCTGGCAACCTTTTCATGTGTATAAGCATTTTATCACAATTAAAATCACACATCAAGAATTAACATGGACAAAAATAATCACAATTGCTTAAATGTAAATCCCACCTCAAAGTCTTGGAAATTTTCTTGAAATTGAACTGATGTGATGTTACCGTGCTTTAAACTTTTCCCGCAAACTCGTCTAGAAATGAAAAAATTAATATAATTTAGGATACTAAGTCCTAATTAATGTTTGAAAACTTTTAGGGACTTGATTGGAATTTTTGAAAGTAAAGAAAACGAGTAATTTGAAAATCCTTTAAATCTTTAGGGTCTAATAATGAAAATTAAAATGTTTAGGGCCAATAAGATAAAATTAGAAAATATTTTATATTTAATTTGAGGAATACATAAACTTTAGGGGTGAAGAAAGAATTAAAATTAAATAAGGGACTAACTTAAATGTTTGGCCAAATTTTATGATTTAAAAATGAAATTTCCCTATTTATAACCAAACCCCCCATCCCCAATTCTATTTTCACGTCCCTAAGGTTCCCAGTTTCAATTCCAACGAAATTCCAAATGGGTTTTTACAATTCGACGATTTCCAACAAAAAATTGAGGCTAGAGGAGGAAGTCCAAAGGCAAGAGCAAGGTAATGGAGTTGCAATTGACCCGAGAATCCAAGTATGAGCTTAAACTTAGAGATTTTGTTTTCTGGTTCCTCTTTCATATATATATATATATATATATATATATATATATATGTATGTATGTATATATATCTATTTTAGAAGAACGGTGATTATAGAATTCCCATGCAACTGAAAATTAATTTCGAAAAAGTTACCTGCACCGATTTTTAGAGAATGTGTTACTGGTTCGAATTTGCAACGTGAAATTTGGAGAGATGGTGAACTAGTGCAATGGAAACGTGGATTAGAAGCTGATGATGATGAAATCTAAGGAAAATAATTGTTCAAAAGTGAGGAAATTTACCTAGTTAAATGCCAAGCCCTCTGAGGAGTTTTGCAGCCGTGAGTGGATTTTGGAATTGGAATTGATTTGGATTTATTTATTTTTTTAGGTTTTTGGTGCTATTGAGGCATACAAACCTAGGCTTCAGAATTTGGACACTTGATTGGGCTGTTAATGGACTTAACCTTGGGCCAAGGAAGAATATTGGAGCAAGAGGGAATTTTAAAATAGATGTTAGGTGCAAAACTCGGCCCGATAAGAAAATATGGAATTTTAAGATTAAAAATCGTTTTTGAATTATTATATTAAATGTTTTGCTAAACGACCCGACGGACGTAGAATAATTTCTAAAATTTGATGGAGAAGTCGTAGCGACACAACTTAAATTATAAGATTTACATTTGAAAATTCGGGTCGTTACAACCTCCCCCACTTAAATAAATTTCGTCCTCGAAATTAAACTTACTTGATTTGATGTCTGGGTTGTTGGCTAAGATCTCATCTTCTCTTTCCTAAGTTGCCTCTTCTCTACCATGTCTGTTCCATTGGACTTTAACTAAAGGAATATCTTTATTCCTCAATGTATGTATGTTCCTATATATATATATATATATATATATATATATATATATATATATATATATATATATATAGCAATGGATGCCAAAGAAATATATGGCAACAGTACACCTCAGAAAGTAGAAGAGATAAGCATAAGAAAAGGTCCATGGTCGAGCGACGAAGACTCAAAACTCATAAACTATATAGCTATCCATGGCGAAGGAGGATGAAACGCCCTCTCCCATAATGCAGGTAGTCATAATCAAATCTCCTCATTCATTTAAAAAGGAAAAAAAATTTCAAGCTATTCCAAAACTTGTAACTTTTATATAATTGATTTAAGGGTTGAGGCACACAGGTAAGAGCTGCAGATTAAGATGGTTGAACTACTTGAATCCAAATGTTCGACGAGGAAACATTACTCCAGAAGAACAACTTCACATGATAGAGCTACACTTGAAATATGGAAATCGGTATATTCATAAAAATTCAGCATCTTTTTTGTCTAATTGTTTTTATTATGTTACTTGTCAACTCGATTATCATTAATTATTTAGTTTGAAACAAAAATTAATGAAGGTGGACAATTAGAACACTTGGCCAGGTTCGACATATTCCAGATTTGAAGAAAAATCTCATCTCGTTGTCTATCTTTGATTCAAAAGGTTATGAGATTTTTGATGGAGGTGGAGCTTTGAAGGTTTGTAAGGGTGCCAAAGTTATATTGGAGGGACAGAAAAAGTCTCAATTATACATCTTGTAGGGTCATGCATAATTTAGAAAATTCAATCAACACAGGTTCAATATCGTGGTGGACATTTAATTTGGTACAATACCTTTAAGAGCTCATAAATGGTCGAATTTGAATAATACAGTTCAGTGGAGTTCAAGATATATGGATAATGTCGCTTTCCCACCATCACTTACGGTGCCATTTTTTTCAATTGCTAGGGACGGACCCAATGGAAAAGGATATGTGGATGCTGATTTTGTTGAGCATGCTATAAGTAGAATAGAATATGTACAATCTAGCAATGAGCTTTCTGTAAAAGCATTTGGTATTGATTCTGCGTTGAGCTGTGTTACAGCTTATTTTGGTAAATTATAAAATCATTATGATTTTTTGGAATCTGAGGTAATTCTGTAATGTAGTACTTGGATTTATTGGAAGAGGTGGAGTATTTTGTGTTTGGTTGGAGAAATTAATTTTTTGGTTATTGTTGATGAAATCAATTCATTCTTTGGTAGAATTCATGTCAAGGTGAAGATTGTTAGAATTTGGATGTGACCCAAATTCCTTGTTATAATAATTAAAGAATTCTAATTGAAGTGCACATCAAGAATGATTAGTTTGGAATGCTATTGGAGTCATATATAATATTGAAGTTTTATTTTGGAAGCCCATTGAGAGTTGTAATTTGTTTTGGACTCAATTTTATGATATCCTACTTCATCAACAACTCTACTAGGAGAATTTGGATATTCTCTACTTATTTCCTATAAATAATAGGCTCTTATATACAATTTTATAGTGTGAGAAAAATAGATATAATTATACGATTCATTGTAATTTTCTCTCTTCTACATTATTTTTAAGTCAATAAAATCTCTTGACTCATCTATCGTATTCTTGTCTTTATTAATCTTTTGTTTGATCATATATTTCATTATTATTTGCCATATACCTTTAACATCTCAATCCGGTGGTTTGTTTCACAACAATTGGTATCAGAGTTATTCTGATATCTTGTTTGTTTTGCAACAATTGTAGTATGTAAAATGATTGTGCATTTTTTTGTACTTGAAACTTACCCCATATGTGTTTCTTTAATTCTGTTCTTAAGATAATTGCTAAATTTCTAGATATCTGATAATGAAACTGTTGAGCACTTGAATTTCTGGATGAGAAAACCTCTGATATGTGATAAAGAAATTCTAATATTCGTTGTGATGTTAAGTGAGAAAACCTCTAATGTCTAGTAAAGATAATTTGACATAAACCCTAGCCAATTAAGTAAAGAAGCAAGGATAATTGTTCGTATGTTACCAAACTTGCTCTGTATTCAATCAATTGTAAGAACAGAGAAATTATGTTTTTATTATATGGAAATTTTACAAAGTTAGAGGAAATTTATGCCTCTTGCAAACATAATTTGATGAGTGGTCTATCAATTTCCTAATGTGTTCTAGTCATATATCTCGGTGATTATCACTGTGCTCGTAATATGCACATATGAACCTGGGTGTACGCAATATAGCCCAAATATTCACACATCTTTTCTGAATTCTCATTGGGAATATTTTCTAAAATATTGGCTTCACTCGTGTTTCAGGTTGGTTGGTTGCTTGGTGTTGAGGTTAGTGTGGAGGAACGGGCACTTATGTATTTGAAACACTTGGATGATCGATATTTGAAGAAAATGGCTTAACTTTTGCTTACAGTGTTCGTTTTGGGCCCATAACCCCATTCCAAAAAGATCGCGACGATTCCCATTGAACTCACCGCTTCGTCGTGATGTATGATGGATTTTGGATGTTTGAATTCATTTGCTAAGTCTAAACGGCACTTAATGTTTCTTAATTCATTATTTTCAGTATTTATTTATTTTGCTTCGTAGCCAAACCCATTAAGGGACTGTTGGCCTAGTAGGTTATCTCTTCTTTTCATATTTAAAACTTTAAAACGTCTTGTAGGGTTTTTGGGTTGTTCATGAAATAAGAAAAGACATTTGTTTTCTTAAGAACAATCCATTTCGAATGGTTATTATTCTATTTGTAGATTCGAGCTACATCACTTAGCTTGGGTGATCTACATCCATTTAGCATCATAATTCATTGTTCCAGGTACTTTGGTGACCAAATATACTATTGGTGATTGTCAAGGTTAGTGATGGCAATGGGCCGGGCCGAGCCGAGCCGGCTCGGCTCGTTGCCCCACGAGCTCGGCTCGTTGCCCTACGAGTCGAGCTCGTAGCTCGTTACCAAACGGCTCGTTTGCTCGTGGGCGAGCTCAGCTCGGCCCACGAGCTCGTGATTCATGAGCCACGAGCCGAGCCGGCTCGGCTCGTGGCTCGTCAATTTTTTTTTTTTTTTTTAGTTTTTCTTAGTTTTTTTTTTTTAATGTTTTTCACGAGCCCACGAGCTCGGCTCGTGGGCTCGGCTCGCGGGCTCGTGCCCCACGAGCGCTCGTCTCTTAACGAGTCGAGCCGAGCTCGGCTCGTCTATGAACGGCTCCGCTCGGCTCGAGCTCGGGCTCGTCTTTTGACGAGCCCGAGCGACTCGTGGATCGCTACAGTACGAGTCGAGCGGTCGAGCCGACGAGCCGCTCGGCTCGATTGCCATCACTAGTCAAGGTTATAAGTTTGTTCTTACAATATCGTGTTTATTAGTGGGAAGATATTGCATATTGACTTTTGAGATTGCTTTGAAGCATCAATGAACTTGGAAAAATTCCATGAAAGGTGCTTTAACCTTCTAGAGGTTTTTTTTTTAAAAACAATATAACACATTCCACCTTTCATTATGATCTACCATCCAACGCACTATACTGATGAATCTACTATATTATGATGATGTCATGGTATGGTCTACACTTAAGTCAATCTGCTTTATTTTACATATATGCTTGAAGTGTTAATTGACTAGAAACCTCTTTTGGAAAGTAATGCAATACATAAAAATCTGATTTTCATGATATAATGTCAGTTCAAATAATTGAATATAAGAACCAAGCCTCTTTTACTTGTAGTTTTGTGTCATTTGAAAGTCTAATCGCAATCTTTATAATCCATCCTTTAGAAATACAGTCTATATAAATTTAATCTGCTACAGTAAGAAATGATTGGTTTTGTTTGGTAGTTGTTTGTTCTCTCCTGTCAAGGAATTGATGTGATTCTAGTCGTTAATGTGCAATTTAATATGATTTTCGAAATGAGCTCAATATTTATAGAATACTTCTTGATCCTTCAATAATTAAGGATGAAGCTTGGTGAGCAGGTAGGGGTTCACACATAACCCCTACCTGTAAACCCCTACCGAATATTAGAGGTGTCAAAACGGACGGGTTGGCCAAACCCGTGAAAATTGGCCCGGATTAACACGGAACAGCGGGCCGACCTGTGACCCGAGTGGACGGTTCAAGGGTCAAGGAGGTGTAACCCGTGGGTTTCGCGGGTTGCACCTTCACGGACTGCAAGGGGCCGCGGTTAACGCGCAGCCCGTGAAAAAAAATTGAAATATATAATTTTTAAACAAATATATAAAAGTAAATAATTGAAATGGGGATATATAAATATTAAAATATATAATTTTTTAACAACTAAATTATAGTTAAGACTTAAGTAGGTGCCAACCTAGTTGGGATGTACTTAAAATATAAATTATAATAAAACTAGGTGTCAACCTAATTGGGATGTACTTATACTATAAATATTTGATAATAATAATTAGAAATGCATTTAATTGTTATTTGTTTAAATTAAATTTAACTTTACAAAGTTATAAATAATTCATGTAACATTAAATTTGAATTTTATGTAAACATTTTTTGGTATAAATATGAATTTACCATTTTGCTCAATTCTTAATTTACATTTAACAAAAAAAAATATTTTTTTACTATAAATATGAAAAATTTATATTTTTATAATTTTATTTATACAATAATACGGGCCAAATTGAAACAAACCGCGACCCATGACCCGCATGGGCTCGACTCGCATGGGTCAGTGGGTGGGTCTGGGTTGTATTCCAAAATTTGTGGGACGACTCAAAATTGGCCTGGAACCCGTAGCGGGTGGGCTTTTTTCACACGGACCGTTACCGGGCTCATATGTTGGCGGGCCGACCCGGATTGACACCTCTACCGAACACATACAAACAGAGGTGGGTGGGTATTTTTGAGGTGATTTTCTAATGAGCGGGATCCGCCTCATGTGAGAGGCTCTGCTCTGCCAGACCTGTAAGCAGCAAAATTCAATAATTAAACATTTAGCTTAAATATATTATTGATATAAAAACTTATTTTTACTTTAGTCCCTCAAGATCTCAAAGTTACTAAAAGGTTCTCAAATCAAAATCATTAGAATATGATGATTTGTCTCACCACTAAATAATCTTAACTCGTCACCTTATCGTTTAACATATAACTTTCTCACTATTTGTGATTTAGTCCCTAAATTTTACGCCTTTTGTATTTAGGGCCATATCGTTTTTAATCTTTGAAATTACACTTCTTTTTACGAGTCATCCTTATGGTTATCAAAACTTTGTCAATATTTTCACTTTAGTTTTTAAACTTTCTAAAATTCGCTAAATTGCACCTTACTTGTGTATTCCCAATTAATAACTCTTGGATATTATTATTTACACTTTGATAATATGTTATCTCGAAAGAGATAGTTTTGCTAAATATTATTTTACCCTAATTTTTCGAGTTCTAAAAAATAATTTATTTGCTTCTTGATCTTTATTATTGTACAAAGTTTTCGATTTAAATACAAAAATTAAAAATTAAACAAAACAATGAAATAAAACTCACATAATTAGCAGTCTCATCAGACTCGATTCATTTCATTACCTTTCCAAAAAGACATCGAAGAACCGTAATAGAAAAGTGGATCCGTAATGAAAAGCCAACTGCGGAGACTCCAAAAATTCTTACAAAAATTCACAATGCCAACCCCTTGCAATGTGCGCATACAAGTACTCCACATATTTTTCTTCTTCCTTTTCCACACCATCAAACTCAGAAATATAGAATTTAGATAGATATAATAGAGACTAGTTGAAGTCCTTTTGTCCTTGGCGCTTCCAGAAACAATGGAATTGAAATATGATTTGGTGGGTTTGGGATGAAATATGTTTAAGGGTTAAATTGGAGTGTGGGCTAATTACAAAAATTGGATTAAAAGTTGATCCATTTAAGTTGGCCTAAAGTGGTAAATATTGAAAAGGTTGGGTAGTGGACTAATTTTAAATTTGGGCTGAGCTATAATTTTTTTTTTGGGAAATTATAAAAAATCAGGGGTTTAAAGTTTACTTTTTAAAAATCAGGTGCAAAGTTTGTTTAATAAAAAATCAGGTAATATATTAAAACATAACCCTAATCCCAAACAAAACCTAAATCATTTCTATTCCTCCTCTTCATTGTCGTCTCCCTCTCTACCCTCTTCCTCACCGCCGTCGCATGCTGAAATCATTCTTGCCAGTGAAGTGATTTTCGGCAATGAAATCGTCTTCGCTTTCTGGAAAGTGCTTTCCTGGCAGCGATTTCGCTGCATTTTAGCTTTTTTTTTTTGGCTATTGAGTGATGTGTTGTGCGTTGGTTGTTATTGTTGGTGGATCGATGGTGGTGGTGGCGATTTTGTGGCGGGGGCGGCGACATTGGTGGTTATTGTTGGTGGTGTGTGACCAAATATTTGGTTATCTGTGACCAAATATTTAATATGTGACCTAAAAATTTTGACAATGTGACTGAAAAATAATCTGTGACCAACAAATGTGACTCAAAAATAATCTGTGACCAACTAATTTAAAAATCTGTGACTTCAAAATAATCTGTGACGTACAAATTTTTGGATCTGTGACCTTAAAATAATCTGTGACCAAAAAATTTGACGATATGTGACCAGTAAATAAATTTGTGACTTATAACTATGAATATGTGACCATTAATCACAAAAATGTGACTTTATTATCTTTATTTAATAAAAATAAAAATAAAACCTGATTTTTGAATTTTTAAACTATAAACCTGATTTTTGAATTTAGAAACTTAAACACCTTATTTTTTATTTTTTTCCCTTTTTTTTTTCAAAAAATATACAAACAAAATTGCTATCTGGGCCGAGCCTGCACTAGGAGTGCAGCTACCCCCACATCTGCCCTTCTTATAAAATTTTAGAATTTTTCGGCATGTATAGAAAAAAGCCAAATACTCACATGGCGTGGGCCCATGTGAGAAAAATATTGGAAAAAAAAAAAAAACCACCCTCCCTCTTATTGTGTCTATTCTGGTGCATTTCTGTGGCTGCATTTTCTATACGTGTAGTGCAGTCCAAAATTTTAACGTTGTATATGTTCAAAGTTCAAACCTTCTATTTTCTCTTCATATTTAATTAGGGAATTTTCAAATGCCGTATTTTATAAATTTACATGTTACAAATATTTTGCATAATGATAAGAAAATTCACCATTTGTGGAAAAGCTCACAAATATGTCGTCATAAATAGCTAAACATACAATGGTATTCTCAATTCAAATAACAAATTGCATCTTATATATTACATTATATAGGGATGGCAACGGGGCGGGGGCGGGGATGCCCTCCCCGTCCCCCGCCCCGTTAAGAAATTCATTCCCCGTCCCCGCCCCGTTCCCCGTTTAAGGCGGGGCGGGGCGGGGCGGGACGGGGGTGGGTTTATTCTCCGTTTAGATTTTTTTTTTTTAGTTTTTGATAATTTATTTTTATTGTCCATATTCATTATATTTAAACAAATAATTTTAGTTGCTATTTTCTATTAGAACTAACGAAAATATTCATTTAAAGTATTGAATTCTTAAAAAAAAAAAAAAAAAATTTTTTTAACGGGGCGGGGACGGGGCGGGGACGGGTAATAATTCCCCGCCCCATCCCCACCCTGTTACCCGTTTAAGCGGGTTTTCCTCTCCCCATTCGGGGCGGGTCCCCGCAGGTATCGGGTTTGTCGGGTTTTTTTGCCATCCCTAACATTATATGACATTTTGCATACTATATTTTTAATTATCAATTTTTATCAAGTATTTTTCTTTGAATGATTATTTTATAAGATTTTATTATTTTCTTATCCTAAACTTCAACATCAAAGCAATAAAAACTAATTTTGATAATTTAATAAAATATTGAAAATTTTATAAAAATTCTTCACTAGATTCTTTTAGCATTGCAAATATTAACAAAATTTATTAATTGCGATATTCTAATGAAAAATTGTTTATGAGGTCCTTTTCCTTTTACCTTCCTCAAATGAGATTTTGATGATATTTGAAAATTCTTTTGGGGTCTGTTTGATTGCAAAATTGATGGAAATTAAATGTTTTATAGGGAATTAAATTGTATAAAAATTATTTTATTGAGATTTATAATTAATTGTGTTTCATTGGTATAATTTTCTACCTGAAAAATGTTGAAAGTTTGATTCTTTCTGACTTCGTTTTTTATGGAAATTGTCTATTAAAGTGATAATTTTTTCTACCATTGGGTCTATAATTTGTTCCAATTGTGAAAAAAAGAAAAAAATTGGAAAAACAATCACCGTACCGACTACCATTTGCCTGGTTTTATTTTGCATGAAAATTGTCAATAAAAGTGATAATTTTTTTTTTTTTTTTTTACTATTTTGTCTAAAATTTTGTTCAATAGCAAAAAAAAAAAAAAAAAGGAAAATCAAAACCAACCAAAACAACAAGAATACATTTTTCTCAAAAAGTTGGAAAATAAGGAAAGGCAGAAAAAAATTTCGGGGAAAATTTTGCTATCAAACAGTTGCAAAGGTTGGAAAATGGAAAAAAAATTCAATTTTCCATGGAAAATCATATCTATCAAATAGGGCCTTAGATTTTGATCTCATTAATAGGGGGATTTTAAAAGATTTGGACAAATTTCAAACTTAAAAATACATATAACAAAGGTTTAAAAAAAAAAAATCACAATCTTCAATGAAATTTTCATGAATTTTGTAAGAATTTATTCAAATTCACCAAATTCATTAGAATTTATAATCTTTTAAAATTCATCAAAATCTCAATTGAGTACATGTCCTAATAAATTTTATTTCTTTTCAATTGTGATGGAACAAGGTAAAGACTCCTAGTACAATAGGGAAACTTTTCCTTTTCCTTTCCAAATAAGAATTCTACTTTCCTTTTTCTAGTAAAATTCGTCTCTTTCATAAATCTGAATCAAACTTAGTGGTTGACCAGTGGCGGAGCCAGCACCCACGAGGGGTGCGGCCGTGCGTACTGGGTTCGCCGAAGTCATTGTCGTCGATCAAGAGCCTCTGCCACTGCAAAAAACTTGAATAAGAAATTGCGGGCAAGTTGAAGATGAAAGGAAAGTTGTTGGGCCTTTTTCGTCATTGGGCCTCTTCGTTTATATTTTTTAGAAGGCCCAAATGCCCAATCTTATAAGAAATCACTTTGTCTTGAATCAGACTCCCGAATGAATTTCAATTGCAATGAAAAATGGAAGGGGAATTTGGCAATTTAGCCTAGTTGGACAATGTATTTGGTGAAATGGCCTTTGACCAATAATAAAAACAAAAAAAATAAAGCAAAATATTTTAGTTGGCAAAATGACAAAATTCTCCTTCAATTATCAATTCAAAATCCCTCAATTTTCTTCCTTTCATCCCGTCATTCTCCTTCATCTTCTTTCTCGTTTTATCTTCTTCAATTTTAGGTCTCAAAAACCCTCAATTTTTATGATTTCATCCCTTCATTTCTCCTTCATCTTCTTCCCCTTTTTATCTTCTTCAATTTTAGGTCATCAAAATCACAATTGCCCATTTTATTTTCTTCGGTCATCGTTCTTGCTAACCAAAAATCATGTTCTTTATTATATTCTTCACTTATTTTGGGCATCTTTTAAACATTTGAACAAGAGTTTGATTAACATATCATCGACATTGAAAATACTTTACATTTGAAGAAAGAAGAAAGACAAACTTAGAAATTTTATGTAGTTTGTACTTTTATTATTGAATATAGTATTAAATAATATTTAGTGTGTTGTTTTCGTATTTAGTGTATTTTTTGTGTGGTCTGCAACCATTTGATGATAATGATATTCTAATTACTATCTAAAATCTAGAACACCACTCCAGTCGTTATCCACTACGTAAAACGACATTACAGTCGTTATCTACCGTGGTTTGATTTTTTCAACAAACTGACTTCTAATAATGGACTCACTAACAAATTGACTTCTAATAATGGATTCACTTATGAGCAGCCACGACCCAGAAGTGTAAGAAAAATGCTCTTGAGAACAGCACAAGTGTCATTATTAACTTATAAGAGTCCATTATAATTGATATCATTTCAATTGTTCTTTATCATGTGTTCATTGCTTGAGGTCGTTATGATGGAAGCAAATAGAAAAGATATGGTAATTACTTAATCAAAAAGAAAGACGAAAACGACACAACTGTCGTTACTGTTTAGAAAATGGCACAAGTGTCGTTTTGTCTCTGAACAAGTGTATTAAGCTTCACGATCCTTTCGAGCCACGATAATCGATAAGCTGAACTCATTTTGGTTGAGGATGGACACGTCTCTTACAACATTCAATAGATATGGTCATTACTTAATCAAAAAGAAAGACGAAAATGACACAACTGTCCTTACTATTTAGAAAACGGCACAAGTGTCATTCTACCTCTGAACAAGTGTATTAAGCGCCACGATCCTTCCGAGCTACGATAATTGATAAGCTGAACTTATTTTGATTGCAGGATGGGCACGCCTCTTACAGCATTCAATAGTTATGATCATTACTTAATAAAAAAGAAAGACAAAAACGACACAACTGTCGTTACTGTTTAGAAAACGGCATAAGTGTCGTTCTGGCTCTAAACAAGAGTATTAAGCACCACGATCCTTTCAAGCCACGATAATTGATAAGCTGAGCTCATTTTGGTTGAGGATGGGCATGTCTCTTACAACATTCAATAGATATGGTCATCACTTAATCAAAAAGAAAGGTGAAAACGACACAACTTTCGTTACTGTTTAGAAAACGGCACAAGTGTCATTCTGCCTTTGAACAAGTGTATTAAGCGCCACGATCCTTCCGAGCCACAATAATCGTCACCTAATCATCATTTTCAGCCTTCCCAAGTTAAGGAGTCCAATTCGTGAGGTCATTCGTCTGGTTTACTAGAAAAATATTAATGAAATCAATAGAACGACACAAGTGTCATTTAACGGCACTTGTGTCATTTTGCCTGGAAACACTTGTGTTGTTCTGCAGGATGGAAGCAACGCTTACAAAGTTCTGGAGATGTGCTCAATGCTTGAACTTTGAATCAAATTTTGACCAAACATGTTGATGATAACGGCACAGCGCCGTTACTATGAAAAAAACGACACTTGTGCCGACAATGGGATGAAAACATTTATTGGATGACTGTTGTATGATGTGTAAATAAAATTCAATGATAAAGACACTTGTGTCGTTCGTGATTAGGAAAAGATTGCAAATGGACGCAACAGCGCATAAAACGACACTTTAGTCGTTACTAGGTTGAGAATAGGCAAAAGAACGACAGAATTGTCATTATGTTTGCAAAACGAAATTAGACAAGCACGACACTTCTGCCGTTACTGGACCATCAGAACGACATTTGTCGTTCTGCCACTAAAATCGATTTTGAAGAGCCGCAACCCGTCCGAACTACGATAATCGATAAACGGAACCCATTTCAGTAGCAGGCTGAACACCGCGCTTACAAAATTCTTGAGATATATCCATTACTTGTACTTTCAAATGAATCTAGACTAAGACTTGTGTTTTCACCATTTCAGACCTTATATTCTATATCAATTCCATCGTTAGTTAGTACATAATCAACATTTTCGTCCTTCTTAGGTTTGGGGGTCTAATCCTTGATGTCCTTGTCTTAAAAAGTAGCAAAATATTAGAAAAATATATAAAACGACACAAGTATCATTTAACAGCACAAGTGTCATTCTGCCACTAAAATGGATTTTAAAGAGCCGCAACCCGTCCAAACTATGATAATCTATAAACTGAACACATTTAAGTTGCAGGCTCGACACGCCGCTTACAAAATTCTTGATATATGCCCATTACTTGTACTTTCAAACGAATCTAGACTAAGACTTGTGTTTTCACCGTTTCATACCTTATATTCTATATCAATTCTAACGTTAGTTGTCACACAATCAACATTTTCGTCCTTCTTAGGTTGGGGGTCCAATCCTTGATGTCCTTGCCTTGAAAAGTAGCAAAATATTGGAAAAATCAACAGAACGGCAGTCACACAATCAACATTTTCGTCCTTCTTAGGTTGGGGGGTCCAATCATTGATGTCCTTGCCTTAAAAAGTAGCAAAATATTGGAAAAATCAACAGAACGACACATGTGTCGTTCGCCACTAAAATCGATTTTGAATACCCGTGACCCATCCGAACCACGATAATCGATAAACTGAACTCATTTAAGTTGCAGGCTCAACACGCCGCTTACAAAATTCTTGAGATATGCCCATTACTTGTACTTTCAAACGAATTTAGACTAAAACTTGTGTTTTCACCGTTTCATACCTTATATTCTATATCAATTCCACCATTAGTTGTCACACAATCAACATTTTCGTCTTTCTTAGGTTGGGAGGTCCAAACCTTAATGTCCCTGCCTTGAAAAGTAGCAAAATATTGGAATAATCAACAGAACGACACGTGTCGTTCTGCCACTAAAATCGGTTTTGAAGAGCCGCGACCCATCCGAACCACGATAATCGATAAACTGAATCCATTTAAGTTGTAGGCTCAACATGCCGCTTACAAAATTCTTCAGATATGCCCATTACTTGTACTTTCAAACGAATCTAGACTAAGACCTGTGTTACACCGTTTCATATCTTATATTCTATATCAATTTCACCGTTAGTTATCGTACAATCAACATTTTCGTCATTCTTAGGTTAGGGGGTTCAATCCTTGATGTCCTTATCTTGAAAAGTAGCAAAATATTAGAAAAACCAACAGAACGACACAAGTGTCGTTTAACGATACATGTATCGTTCTGCCACTAAAATCAATTTTGAAGAGTCGCGACCCGTCCGAACTATGATAATCGATAAACTGAACCCATTTAAGTTGTAGGCTCAACACACCGCTTACAAAATTCTGTATTTATGTTCATAACTTAATCAAGAGGAAAAAAAATAACACAACTGTGATTTCGATTTTGAAAACTGTCCAAGTGTCGTTCTGCCTCTAAACACGATTATGAAGAGCCACGACCTATTCGAGTCAAGATAATGATAAGCTGAACTCATTTAAGTTGTAGTCTGAACACGCCGTTTAAAACATTCGGGGTTTATGCTCATTACTTAATCAAGAGGAAAGAAGAAAACGACACAATTGTCGTTACTGTTTTGAAAACGGCACAAGTGTCGTTCTACTTCTAAACACGATTATGAAGAGCTGTGACCCGTCGAGCCACGATAATGATTAGCTGAACTAATTTAAGTTGCAGGATGAACACACTGGTTACAACATTCGGGAGTTATGCTCATTACTTAATCAACAGAAAAAAGAAAATGACACAACTGTCGTTAAACAGTATAACTGCCATTATGGCCTCATCGAGACTTAGACAATTACATAATCCCCTCTTTCCAAATATTATATATAGTTTGATTTTCAAAATGACAAAAGTAGTACACCATAACATAATACCACCATCATTTTTCAATATTACAAAAAGAGTACACTGTAACACTACAAAAGCGAAATATGTGATATCTTGTCTTTATTGTTCATGTCACTCGTTAAGTGATACACGATCTGTACAAGATAACGACTGTACTGTTGTTCTGCACTACGTAGAATGGTTGGAGTGTTGTTCTATACTGTAGATCATCCAATAGTTACACACACCACAGAAATACACCAACTGTGGGAAAAAAAAATTAGCTAAAATATTATTTCATACTATATTCAACAATAAAAAGATCAATGTACTCGAGATTATCAAAAATACCTTTCTTTTTTCTTCAAATATTTAGGGATTTCAATGTAAATAATATAGAAACCAAAATTTTTATTCAAATACTCAAAATGTAGGAAAAGATAGGCGAGTAATATAATAAATAACAAGATTTTGTGGGGGAAGCAAGCACAGGAGACGGAGAGCTCGTGAATTGGATTGGAGATAAATTGAGAAATTTAATTGGATTGGAAGGATATTTGTGTCTTTTCATAATAAGGATATTTTAGACCTTTTACACCCTTTATTTATTGTATTTTTTAATGGAAGTCATTTTATCAATAAACATTGAGAAAATGCTCTTTATCCAAATACTGACCATGCCTTTTAACAAAAATTCCTAAAATGAAACAGGCAGTGCAATACTGCAAACCGTATCTGCTATCTCTATTCTCAAAACTAAATCCCTCCCTTGAAGTCTCGCACCCAGCTGCCCTTATGATGGTGTGACTTGCTGTCAGCCGCCGTTGCCTTGCCTCTCCACCTTGGATCTTTACCACTGGCCTTCGATGTTGTGAGTCAGTGAGTCTATTGCCTCTCTTTTCTTTTTTTAGTTTTTGTTCTTTTAGATTTTAGTTCATTTTTTGATTTATTATTTATGATTTATGAGTTATGTTGACGGTGAGGGTTTTGATTTTTTCGTAAATTTGAGGCTCGGAGATTTTGTCAATCCGAGAATTTCAAAATATTGGGCATTTTTTTGTTGAATGCTGAGGCTTATGATTTATGAAATTTGGAAATTTGTGAATTTGAGAATATTTGATATTCGTGTGCTGTGAATCTGATTTGTGATAAACGATAACGATAAATTGGAGAATTTTGTGATAAATGAATTTCTGTAAATCCTATCTGCTATCTCTATTCTCAAAACTCAATCCCTCCCTTGAAGTCTCGCACCCAGCCCTTGCCCTATGATGGTGTGACTTGCTGTCGGTCGCCGATGCCTTGCCTCTGCGCCTCTGATCTTTACCACTGGCCTTCGATGTTGTGAGTCAGTGAGTCTACCTTCCCTTTGGAACCCACGCATACGGCATATACCCTACTTTACCTTCCATTCTTCACCCAAACAAATCTAATTTGAATTCTTCAAACCTCAATCTTTCCGTCACATTAACTGGTCTGAATCTACCCTGTTAGGCAATTTGTTGTCAAACGACCTCCCGGGGCGATGATGAAAGTCTCGTTGTTTTTATCCAATCGGCATTGGCCAATTGACTGAATATATATCGACACCATAATTTATGGAATTATCCATGTAACCCACTTGGGCCATTTGAAGCAACCTAATAATTAGGGTTGCTCATGGCCCAACCCGAATTAGGACGGCTCTTACCGGTTAATAGCCCACTTCTTCTTTGTATTATTGGGTCTATGACCTAAAAGCCCAATCCATTCACTATACATACCTAGTCTAATGTCCAACAACCGTAAGGAATTACATAGCCGTTCTTTGTGTCTTGAAGAGAATCGACTTCACAGCTTCTTTTGTGCTCTCTTTTACCTTGCTTTGTGATCTTGGTAGTGAAATCTCTTCTTCTTCTTCTTAAGTTAACCTGTGTGGTTAACATTCTTGGCTATTTATCCTTCTTCCTCCATAGCTCTTTGTGGACTGATTTTCGGTTTTGAGCAACCAAGGAAGGAGGTGAAGGTTTGTGGTGGTTTCATTGATTGTGGTGCTGATTTTGGAGACTGAGCCCGGTGATTCTTGGTGCAAAGTGTTGGTCTACATTTTACATATGGTATCAGAGCTTTACGAGTGATTTTCGGACCCAAAATCGACCAAGAACAGACCTGGAATCGCGTGAACAGTGCTGCCAAAAATTCTGGACAGGTTTCTTCAATCAGTCCGAGTACTTTTTTGGTTTTTTCAAGAAACCAACACTACAGGAGGCTTCTGCAGGTGGAGGCGATCCTCCCCGACCGGCGCGTGAGATTCCGGCCTGCGCGTGTGGCGGCGAGTGAAGCCCACGCGCAGAGGAGGAGAGCGGCGCGTGGCGGCGCGTGGGGCATTTTCAAGCCTCGACTTCTTCAGGCAGTTTGTTTGTCTTGATTTCCTGAACGTACTGATATTTTTTTTAAGTGTTTCAGGTTACGCAGGAAAAGTTGGACGATTTTGACCCCGGTTGTTCGACGGTCGAGGCTGCAAAACGCTTACTGAATTACTTTAGACTATAAATTGTGGCTCTAAAGCAGTAATCTCGCAACTCTCGATAATTACGGACTCAGACAAGTCCGCTCTAGTAAATTGGCTGATCCTCTCGTTAATTTTCAGCACTAGCGCGTCATCGTGTGGGGTGACATTAGGTTTGAGGTTACCGTGAAGGGGTAACCATTGCTTGTGCTAGAAATTAGGAAGTAATTACTCTCTTCGTTCGTTACGTAATTGGAATTTGCTCTTTTGATTAATTACAACATTTTATCGATTTTCTGATATACTGTGAGTGAAACTATTTTTTGTTATTATCTCTCTGGTTGCTTTTGTTAAATCTCTAAAATACCTAGACCTTACCAGTTTGAAAATTTCCTTGATCTAAGATCGTGAATCTTACGAAACCCTGGAAATATAAAAACGGTGTATATTTGTGAACCTAGGTCTGCTTTGTGTGGCTTAATTGTGATTTTGTGTTTCTTGTTTGAAAATGACAACGCGCAATTTTGATTTGGGGACTTTTACTGGAAAAGGTGATTTTTCTATTTGGCAACAGAAAATGAGGGGTATTTTGGTTCAACAAAAAGTTTCAAAAGCCATTGATGGCAGTTTTCCCGCTGATTTTTCAAAAGAACAAAAAGAAGAGGCTGATGAGCTCGCTTACACCTCTATTATTTTACACTTGGCTGACGCTGTTTTAAGAAAAGTGGGTAAACTAAAAACCATTGAAGAACTTTGGAAAAATTTGGAAGATCTGTATTTGCTAAAATCTACTCCCAACAAGCTTTACTTACTTGAGCGTTTTTTCAGTTTAAAAATAGATTCTTCAAAAGAATTGGATGACAATTTGGATGTGTTTAACAAACTTGTTCAAGATATTGTTAACTGTGGTGAGTCAGTGTCTGAAACATACAAGGCTATCATTTTGCTAAATGCTATACCTGATACTTATCGTGAAGTCAAAAATGCTATTAAGTATGGTAGAGACACGTTGACACCCGAAATTGTCGTTGACTCCCTTAGAAGTAAGGAGATGGAGATGAGAGCTGAAAAACATGATAAGAAAAGCGGTGACATTCACATGATGAGAGGTAGAACTCAGTTTAGGCAAAACAGTCATGATGGTTACCAAAGTAGTGGCGAGTCAAGTAGTAATGGACATAGAAAGAAGGGCAAGGGTAAACCTAGGTCCAAGTCTGGGACTAAGGAACGAAAATGCTATGGCTGTGGGAACACGGGGCATTTTATAAAGGATTGCTATAAAGAGAAAAACAAGAAAAAGGGGGGAGATCGAGATGAGGTTAATGTGTTATCTTCTGTTTCTGATGATTGTGATGGTGAAGTCTATTTGATTACAAGTCCTGATGTTTCTCCTGCCGAATTGAACTTAACTGCCAATTCTCGTTTTCATGAGTGGATTCTTGATTCTGGTGATCTTTTCATGTGACATCGCATAAAGATTGGTTTGAAAATTTGCATGAATCAAATGATGGGCATGTTGTGTTGTGTGACAATTACGCTACGATGTCGTTGGCATGGGTGATATTACTTTAAAGTTTGATACTGGCTTTGTGTATACTTTAAAAGATGTTAGATATATCCCTGAATTGTCTAGAAACTTAATTTCAGTAGGACGACTTGAGAAATCTGATTTCACCGGTAAAATTGGAAATGGGATTTTGAAATTGATTAATGGTGCACTTGTCTCTATTAAGGGTGTTAGAAAAAATGATATTTACATAACTACTGGGGAAGTGATGAGAGGCTTAAACTCCTCTATCTCTTCCGCTAAGTCTGATCACACACAAAAATGGCACAATAGACTTGCACATGTGGGTGTTAAGGGGATTAAGCTTGTTAATGATAAGGGTGCTTTTGGAAATGACTGTGTGTCTGATTTACCTTTTTGTGACCATTGTGTGCTTGGTAAACATCACAAAACTACTTTCTCCTCGAGTGTTCATAAAACTAAAGGCATGCTTGAATATGTGCATTCGGACCTGTGGGGTCCATCCAGTACGCCTACTCCAGGTGGGAATATGTATTTCTTGTCAATTATTGATGACTACACTAGGAAAGTGTGGGTTTATCTTTTGAAGGATAAATCCGACACTTTCGATAAATTTAATAATTGGAAAAGACAAGTTGAAAATCAAACTGGTAAAAAGATCTAAGTTTTTGAGAACTGATAATGGCCTAGAGTTTTGTAACACTGATTTTGATAATATGTGCAAGGAAAGTGGAATAACAAGACATAAAACGGTTCCTTACACTCCCCAACAGAATGGGGTAGCGGAAAGGATGAATAGAACTATACTTGATAAAGTGCGTTGCATGATGTTAAGTTCTGGAGTCCCAAAGTCCTTTTGGGGCGATGCTGTTATGACTGCTTGTTATTTGATTAATTTGACTCCATCTGCTGCATTGAATGGTGACACTCCACATGAAAAATGGTTTGGTAAACTAAGTGATTACTCCATGCTTAGAACTTTTGGCTGCACTGCATTTTCTCATCAGAGTGAGGGAAAGCTTGAACCGAGAGCTAGAAAATGTGTTTTTCTAGGTTACCCAGAAGGTATCAAGGGGTATAGGTTGTGGGATAGGAGCCATAAGGGAGTTAAAATTATTGTGAGTAGAGATGTCACATTCAATGAGAGTGAAATGACATGTTTGAGAGCTGAATCTGAACCTGTGAGTGAGCAGATTCAAGGTGAAGAGAGTGGTCAGCTGGAGGTGGAGTTAGAAAAACCTAGCACATCTGTCACTATTACACAGAGTGAGGTGGAGACTCAGGAACAACAACCTGATGTTGAGAACAGAGAGGAAGTAGTAGTAGAAGAATACCCTGAAGAAGAGAATCCTCTAGCAGACTATAACTTAGCTAGGGATAGAGAGAGGAGAAAGACTAGAGCACCTGTGAGATTCGGTTATGAATTCGAGCTAGCTTTTGCTCATGCGAGTTATGAGGAGCTGGCTGATAGGGAACCAAAGACCTTTGAAGAGGCGATGAAGAGTGACCAATCTGAAGAGTGGTTCAAGGCAATGAAAGATGAGATGAGTTCTCTAGAGAAGAATCAAACTTGGGAGTTAGTACCAAAACCTAAGAATAAATCTACTGTTGACTGTAAGTGGATTTTTAAGCTTAAGGAGGGTATTAGCGCAACTGAACCCTTAAGGTTTAAGGCTAGATTAGTGGCCAAGGGATACACTCAGAAGGAGGGAGTTGATTACAATGAGATTTTTTCACCAGTTGTTAAGTACACTACTATTAGGGTCATGCTTGCATTGGTTGCACATTTTGACTGGGAACTTGAACAACTTGATGTAAAAACTGCTTTTTTACATGGTGAACTTGATGAGCAAATCTTTATGAATCAACCAAGAGGTTTTAAAGATAAATGAAAACCTGACTATGTGTGTTTTCTGAAAAAATCCTTATATGGCTTAAAACAATCGCCTAGACAGTGGTATAAACGTTTTGACTCTTTTGTACTATCTATAGGGTTTCATCATAGTAAGTTTGATCATTGCTTTATTTCCAACATAATGATACTAGTAATGACTATGTGTTCTTATTGCTTTATGTGGATGATATGCTCTTAGTTGGTTCATCATCTAAATGGATAAGTGATATAAAAACAAGTTTGAATGGTGAATTTGACATGAAAGACCTAGGAAAAGCTAAAAGAATTCTAGGTATGGAAATTGAAAGAGATAGGTCAAATTCCATCTTGTTTTTGCATCAATCATCGTATATTTCTAAAGTGCTAAAGAAATTTGGCATGCATGAGTGCAAATTTGTTACTTTACCTTTAGCTAGTCATTTCATTCTATCTAAAGATCAATCTCCTTGTAATGAAAAGGAGGTAGAATACATGAGTAGAATTCCATATTCAAATGTGATTGGCTCTGTTATGTATTTGATGGTTTGCATAGACCTGATTTAGCTTTAGCTGTGAGCACTCTTAGTAGGTATATGTCTAATCCTGGTCCCGAGCACTGGGAAGCCTTAAAATGGTTGTTAAGGTATTTAAAGGATACTTGTAATGTAGGTCTAAAGTTTGGTGTTAATAACGATGGTGTTAAACTAAAGGGATATGTTGATGCTGATTATGCTGGGGATAGGGATAATAGGAAATCCACTTCTGCTTATGTGTTTACTTTGTCTAACTCTTGTGTTAGTTAGAAATCACAGTTACAACACATAGTTGCACTATCCACTACAGAATCTGAATACATTGCTACCACTGAAGCTATTAAAGAAGCTTTATGGCTTAGGGGCCTTTTACATGAACTGTGTGTTCTAAATGATTATGTGGTAGTATATTCAGATAGTCAGTCTTCCATACATCTATGTAAGAATCCTGTTTTTCACGAACGCACCAAGCACATTGATGTTAGACTACATTTCATTAGAGATATTGTGTCTCAAGAAGTTGTAAGACTTGAGAAAATACACACACAATATAACCCTTCAGACATGGGTACTAAGGTGTTACCGTTGGTGAAGTTTAGAAGTTGCAAAGATCTTCTAAATATCGGTGGAGGTAAATGATTTCCAATTTTATTGGTCTTACCTTCTTGGATTATTACTAATGCTTAGTAATTTCTTTCTTTGCAGGTCCTTTGACACCAAGGTGGAGGTTTGTTAGGCAATTTGTTGTCAAACGACCTCCCTGGGCGATGATGAAAGTCTCGGTTGTTTTTATCCAGTCGGCATTGGCCAATTGACTGAATATATATCGACACCACAATTTATGGAACTATCCACGTAACCCACTTGGGCCATTCGAAGCAACCTAATTTAATTAGGGTTGCTCATGGCCCAACCCGAATTAGGACGACTCTTACCGGTTAATAGCCCACATCTTCTTTGTGTTATTGGGCCTATGACCTAAAAGCCCAATCCATTCACTATACATACATAGTCTAATGTCCAACAACCGTGGGGAATTACATAGCCGTTCTTTGTGTCTTGAAGAGAATCGACTTCACAGCTTCTTTTGTGCTCTCTTTTACCTTGCTTTGTGATCTTGGTAGTGAAATCTCTTCTTCTTCTTCTTAAGTTAACCTGTGTGGTTAACATTCTTGGCTATTTATCCTTCTTCCTCCATAGCTCTTTGTGGGCTGATTTTCGGTTTTGAGCAACCAAGGAAGGAGGTGAAGGTTTGTGGTGGTTTCATTGATTGTGGTGTTGATTTTGGAGACTGAGCCCGGTGATTCTTGGTGCAAAGTGTTGGTCTACATTTTACATACCCTAATATTTAATTTTCTGTAATTTGAAAACACATTTTTTGTCATGTACGAGGGCTATGGAGTGTTGGTCAGGCAGAATATTGTTTTAGTGGAGTTAATAGTTCAGTAATAGTGTGACCTTCTCTTCTTTGTCTTATTTGTTTGACTTAGTCTTTTATTTCTTTTTTAAGTGTCAAGGTAACTGATTCATGGCCTAGTATCTCGGTTATTGAAGAGGTTATTCTGTTATTTCCATTATTAAGTCCAGTAAGCATGTTGATTGTGGTGGAGTCCTGTAAGTCCGGTCAAGTTGTTATTTTTTATTGTATTTAAGTTGCAGTGATTAATGAAAAGGTATCAGAAAATTTCCCGCAACTTAGTCTTGGAGGTTTGGATTTCCTCGAATTAATCCAATTTCTTATTGTGATCATAACATTTTTTTTCTAATTGTTTATTTAATTTCACCATCTTCACATTCAGGTTTGAAAACCCTCCAAGCTTCAGCAATCCTTGGAATCCAAATCTTCAATTTCAAGTCAAATTAGATGGAAGAAGAACATGTAAGTATGAAATTTAAGTTTTTTTTTTTTGGTGAATTTCAAATTTTTGCCATTAAAATATTTTATTTTATTTTTTCGCTTAAACCATTTCCCTTTTGTAACTTTGTTTTCATATTTCACCAAAATTCTCTTTCCTTTCTGTAATGGTCTCTCTATTGTATACTGTACACAATAGTCGTCTTTAAAATTTAATTGTATGGGTGAATTTATGATTGATTTTTTTGTTTGCTTAATATTTTTTTGAATTGGGATAGAGCCTGAAATTCATAATTGTATTCTGATTGTATGTATTTTTATATCCATAGTGAGACTTAGAGCCTGAAATTTGTGTAACAATAACTTATTGTAGGCTGTATGGTGATATGTTTTAAAGACGCTTCAAAGGAGAGAATTGGTGAGTTGGGATCATCTGCTTGTGTCAAAATCAGACTAGTTCTGCCAAATTTCAACTTGGATCTGATACATGTTTGAACAACGATTGCATAGTAGTTGAATTGTAAAATAATATAAGGTATTATAACAATTATGGTGCATTCTGCTGTATGCAAATCATGTTAGATTACTTACAAGAGTGAGGATATAATGTTGGTAGAGTAAGGAGTAGGCAAAAAATAAAAATATTTGTGGTATGATTATTGATGCAGGGGGATCCGAGTCAGACGAGGCCGAACTGTCTGATAGTTCGTTAATGGCGTTGAGATACCATGAGTTGGCAGATCAGCGCAAGAATGGCAAGTAATCATCGATCTTTCCTAATTGGGGCCGCTTTTGGATACGTTTCGGTATTTTGGCCATAACTTTGACTACGGTTGTCAGAATCACGTCCATGACCTCAATTCGGAAAGTTCTTTCCGGTGCGCACGTCGTGGGCACCAAGCTATGTTCGATGTGCATCGGTTTCAAGGCCAAATTCAGCTGTTTTCCAATCCGAATCATCAATTTAAGTTATTTTTTCCCATTTTTAATAATATTTCGATTTCCTTTTTGATATAGATTACAATCCCAAATTTAGCCAGATTTTTGGGATTTTCTTCCTTTCATTACGTATTTCATTTTGGTATGAATAATAGAATTTTTCTATTTTTGGCAAAATTCCGATAATTAATATTTTCTAACTATTAACCCGGCTTGTGGATTTTTTTCGTCTAGTTGTTGAATAATAAAGAATTTTCTCATTTCTCTTGGTATTTCTCTTGCGTTCTTCTCTGTATTTGTCAATTGGTTCCAGCCTGCAAAATAATCACTATTCTGCCCGACGTCAATTATGCAGACATGTTATTGGTTTGCTGAAATAAGTTTACAATTATGTGGGTTATCTGCAAATAAAATATATTAAATTTAAAGTTGGAATATTCATAGTGGAAAAAGATTTTTAGAGTTGGAATATTCATAGTTTCAAATATGCTACAAGCAAACAGATGAGTAGGCCCTGATGAAACCAATGTTGCATATAGAAATGCCCTGTAGCTAGAATAATTTCAGATATATTCAAAGCCATTACTTTCTCTATATAAAAGTAATTCTTTGGTGGTTTTGCTTTGGCACCAACAACATACTATGTAAGTGCTTTACTCAGTTTTTCTTTTTCGTGTTTATGGGTCGGGCTATCTCATCCCTTGACTAGTCGGACTCTTTTGACACCTCTACTTTTCTTGCTTATACACAGCTACCCTGCATCATGTTACATCAAATTATTGTACATAATTCCATTTTTCTTCCTTAAAGACTACTAATATTTATTTTGAATTCTCAACCTTGAGGGGTTGCTCAATTGGTCAGACCTTGTATTTGCTCCCCATTGGTTACCAGTTCGAGTCCCCCCAGGACTACTGAGATGAGTACCTGTTCGTAAATTTCAGGGTCCCGTGAGATTAGTCGAGGTGTGCGCAAGTTGGCCCGGACATCCACTGTTATATATTAAAAAAAAAAATATTTTGAATTCTCGAATTTCAGACCTTCATCATGGTAGAGGTTCTATTGATGCTTCTTGCACCAATAGAAGTAGTTTGAGAGAATCTTCTTTTGTTAATGTAGTTGATCTTAGGACTGCATAATCGCGCGCCTAGACATGCATTAGCACCGACGACTTATTTTGTTAACGAAGTCGTTGATATCAAGGTTTATAATGTTGTTGGTTACTTAAACTACATAGTAGTTGACGTTAATATCAAGGTACAAACAAATGAATATTATTAAATATTCATTTTTAAGGTTTTAACTACATATTAGTTGACGTTTACATATGTACTTCATCTACGGTAGAGTTAAAACCTTGGTAGGGCTTACATAGTATGTTGTTGGTGACTTCAAAAAATTATGAAGTCGTTGATAATATGTCACTCTTAATTACACAGATCATTCGACGGGATCAGATTTTGTTTCTTTGCATAGCATTCATGTATTTGATAATATATTTTAAATAAAATATATTACCAAATACATGTTTCAACACTTTTTAATTCAATTCAAATATATTACCAAATACATGTTTTAACACTTTCTTAATTCAATTCAAATATGTCATCTAATAATATCCAATACCTAATATAATGACACCAATTGACTACTCGAGCCTGATAAACTGCGATTCAAACGAATATGATTGATTTGGTATTCACTACTTGGGCCTAACACTAGTCGAGACTTGCAAACTTTTAGTTGTTGGTAGGGTGTCATCGATTTAGACTGAATAAATTAAAAAATGACATTCGATTTTTGAGTTGGATATTCATAGTTTCAATTTAAGAACCAAGAAACAACTCCAACCCGATCGATTTTTTATTTTAAATGTCGTGAAGAGTGAAAGTTCTCTAGCCATTCTAATAGATATGAAAGTGCCATGAATTTTTATTTTATTTTTTTGCTTAGTAATCTAATCTACAACTCCAAATAAGTCCTATAGAAATTAATGCTAAATATTATATTCATTATTTTAATTATATGTATGGGAATTAATTTTTATTTTATTTTTCTTACCAATTAGTTTTTACTTTTTTACACGTGCACCATGCACACTAATTCCTGTATTATGCTAGAAACAAACTTAAATGAATTTTAAGTTTAAGCCTTAGAAATTGCAATCGATCCTTTCAACTACTTATGATCTTTACTTGCTTATTCTTATCTAATTCATACAGAATGTTAGAATCAAACTCAAATGAATTTGAGATTTTGAGATTGGATCGGAGAAGCTGTTACAACATGTAAATCAAGCGTTAATTATTTTTTCGTTTTCGGTCGAAATTACTAATTTCATAAGAATCTTAAGCGTCTGAATGTGTTGCTATATTTTCAATTTTGCTCATAAATCTGCTTCAAGCCCGTTTGGCGAGCTCGTTTATAACGAGCCAATTTTTGTTCGACTCGTTATTCGAGCTCGTGGGCCGAGCTGATTTTGCAAGTTCGTCAATTTTTTATGTTTATTTTTTTAAATAAACCTTTTTTTTTTTTAAATAAAATAAAATAAACCATTCACCTTGGACGAGCTAACGAGCCAGACTCGCCTAGCAAGTCAGCTTGCTCGGCTCGTGACGAGCTCGAGGAGACTTTTCACGAGCTCGTGGTATAGCAAATACTGCTACCGTAAAGAATAGAAAGAATTTCACATCATCATATTCAAATGTTGAGACATCTCCTTGTTCTATGCAATTAAATTTTTGTTTTCAGATCGAATTTACTGATTTCAAAGTCATACATTGATTTGGACATATGAATGAATTTAAATAGCTCGAAGTTCAACTACGTTTAATTAATTTTTCATTTTCGGTCCAAATTTACTAATTTCGAAGTTTTGGATATATGAATGAATTTAAACAGCGTAGGAGGTTTCTAGGCATTTTTATATTCAACATTGATTTCATCAGAGGCCTATTCTCTATTCTCTGATAAAAAAGTAGCAGGTCTATCACCAACGTGTCAATATTTTGATTCGATTTAGACCTGAGTATAGATATTGAATTCGATCTTTCATATTATGAATAGACTTGAAGAAGAATAAGCTCATGTCTATCGATGCAGAGGTGAAGTCGCACAAATTTATTAACTGCATGAAGAAGGTTTGTCTCCCTCGGTGACTTTTTGCTTGTCTTTCCTCGTCTTAGGTGTATTAAATGTTTTACTAAAAAAAAATGTATTTGAGAGAATATACTATAGAAATGGTTGGTTCATCGATTCAGCTGCTCAGAGAATTTATGTATAATAGTTGTACTTCATTACTTTTAGCTGGCTCAAATGAATTTGGTCAAATATTTGAGAAACAATTAAGACATTTTCGTGAAAAAATAAAGAAGTGAAGATGATCATTAAAATTCACGCCCACCCCCTAGATATTACAGGTTCATTCGAACCTGCCGTGCATCACATATGTGCACAAATGAGGAGTTGTGATATGTTAAAATCATGATTAAGCTACACTCATTAATCTAATCAAGATTCCCTCTCAACAGCATCATGCCTCTACCATTAGCAGTACAAAATCCAGCTGATAATAACTTATTTCTGGGACCACCATTATCTGTTGTAACAATATGGATGTGCACGTCCTTATGTTAATATTCTTGTTGATCAATACTCCAGTTTTTTGTTGTATAAATTACCAACTTTGTAACACTTTCTTTTATGATTTGAAATACAATTCATCTTCATCATCTAGCTATTTTTTTTAACTTGGTATCAGAGCCAATGGCAAATACCGGATCAAATGACAATACCCAATCAGCACAGCCTGCTTCCAGCAACCTGATGCCTCCAATGTTGGGAGGAAATCAGATACAAACACCTGGGATAACTCTAACCCAAATTCCATCAGTCAAACTCGATCGAAATAACTTTTTACTCTGGAAAAACATGGTAATGCCAATTATCAAGGGTCACAATCTTGAAGGATTCATCACAGGAGCAAGAAGCTGTCCTTCTGAGTTTCTCACAGTTCAGATCACTGGTTCAACTGGGGTTACTGTGGAAATGGCGCCTAATCCTGACTATGGAAGATGGGTAGCAACAGACCAACTATTGATGGGTTAGTTGTACTCTTCAATGACACCAGAAATCGCAATGAGAGTTATGGGATCATCAAAGTCATCAGATCTCTGGAACGCTGTGCTCGAAAGTTTTGGAGCCATGAACAAATCAAGAATTATTTTCCTTGTCAGCGAGCTTCAGAGGACCAGGAAAGGAGGTATGAGCATTGACAAATATCTCAACACTATCAAACAACTTGCGGATAACCTCGAAATTGCTGGAAAAGTCGTTCCACACAATGACCTTGTAACTCAGGTATTGGCGGGATTAGATGATGAATATACCCCCATCATGGTTCAAATCAATAGCAGAGATTCAATCACTTGGCATGAACTTCAATCAATACTCATGACTTATGAAAGCAGAATTGAGCACCTCAATAGCTGGAAAAATGGTCTGGCAGCAGTAAATTTAAGTGAAGCATCATCAAACTTTGTTCACAATCCAAACACCTCAAAAGAAAGAAGGTTCAGTTATGGTGGCAGAAACAACTACAGAGGAAACAGGAGCAGAGGTAGAGGAGGTAGATTCTTTGCAAACAGAAGTGCTTGCCAAATCTGTGGTATGACAAATCACTCAGCTGCCAGGTGCCTTAATCGCTATGATGAAAGGTACATGGGTGCCAAACCAGATTATCAGTATCAAATTAGTTCCCCAGAACCAACTGCCTTGTTGGCCTCTTCCAGGACAGTGGCTGATCCAGCATGGTATGCAGACTCAGGAGCCACAAATCATGTTACAGCAGAAAAGGAAATTTAACTGAAGCGTTGGAATATGGTGGTAAGCACAAAATTGCTGTTGGAAATGGTAATAAACTCTCCATCTCTCATATTGGCAAAAATTATCTCAATACTCGAAACAATAAGTCACTTGCCCTTAACAATGTGTTGCTGGTTCCTTCAATTAAGAAAAACATGTTAAGTGTTTCACAATTAACCTCTGATAATACAGTTTTTATGGAATTTCACTCTGATTCTTGTGCTATCAAGGACAAAGGGACGAAGGAGCTGCTGCTGGAGGGGAGAATTAAGGATGGATTATATCAGATTCAATTACCAGATACCGTCACTCAGTCCCCTGCCTCAACTGAAGTAAATCAATATCAATCTCCTGCTAAATCAAACAGTTTCAGTTCGTCTATCTTTGTTGCTCAATCAAAAGGTCTCACAGAGTCCTTGTCTAACCTGAAGTTATGGCACATGAGATTAGGGCATCCTTCTACTTCTGTAATGTCTCAAGTGTTCAAACTATGTAATAAAAAGTTTAATATCAATGAAGCACATCCTTTCTGTGACGCGTGTCAGTTTGGGAAAGCTCATTCATTGCCTTTTAAACACTCAACGTCTTTCTCCTTAGCACCTCTAGACTTGATTCACACAGACGTTTGGGGTCAAGCTCCCTTGCATTCAACATCAGGATTTAAATACTACATAATCTTCGTAGATGATTATAGTAGATTTACTTGGATATATCCTATGAAAACCAAATCTGAAGCACTAAGCTCCTTTATCCAATTCAAGAACCTGGCTGAAAATAAATTCAATACAAAAATCAAAACTCTCCAATCTGACTGGGGAGGAGAATTTATGGCCTTTACTGAACTTGCTGTTAAGTCAGGAATTCATATGAGGTTCTCCTGTCCTTATACCTCTTCTCAAAACGGCAAGGCAGAAAGAAAGCATCGCCACATCACTGAAACAGGCTTGACACTTCTTGCCCAAGCCAGTATGCCTCTTCACTACTGGTGGGAGGCTTTTCATACAGCCACATACCTCATTAACAGACTTCCTACACCTGTGCTCAAAATGAAATCGCCCAGCCAAGTTCTAAACAAAGAAGATTTCAGTTACAATTCACTCAAAATCTTCAGTTGTGCATGTTTTCCCTGTCTTAGACCATATCATCATCATAAATTCAGCTTCCATTCCACCAAGTGTGTTTTCCTTGACTTTAGCAACTCTCACAAAGGCTATAAATGCCTTAGTCCTACTGGAAAAATATATCTCTCTCGACATGTTGTGTTTAATGAACATGAATTCCCTTTTCAGCATGGTTTTCTAAATAAAATGAGCCTTCCCTCTGAAACAACCATTCAATACTTTCCTCTCAACATTCCTTCTTACTCCAGTCTTGCAGGATCGTCTGATGAAATCCATCCTAGTTCAGCCCAACCAGCAACATCTCACAGTTCTAGTCTACCTGTGGAATTTGAAAATGAGTCTCCAGAAGCAGTTGAAATTGGTGATCCTTGCAATAGAAATGAAGTCACTCAGGTTGAACAAACTCAATCAGATGATCAGATCAATCAGGGACAAGTTGAAACTCAAATCCAGCATCCTATGATCACTAGAAGCAGGGCAGGCATTTTTAAACCCAAAGTTTACTCTGCACTTTGCAATTATCCCAAAAGTGAACTAAGCAACTCTGAGCCAAATGATGTGGTTGAAGCTGCATTCGACAAAACACGGAGAAGCGGCCATGGGGGAGGAGTACAAAGCCCTTATGAGAAATGAAACACCGGAAGCTAGTACCACCCGAGATAAATCAAAAAGTTATAGGTAACAAATGGGTGTTTAGACTCAAGAGAGACATTGAAGGAAATGTTACGAAACACAAAGTTTAGTCGGTTGCCAAAGGTTTTCTACAAACCTCGGGGATTGACTATCACGAGACGTTTAGTCCGAGTTATTAAGGCTTCTACCTTAAGGATCATCACCTTGTGTCATGTGTGGAGTGTCGGGGCAGTTGACATTAACAATGCTTTCCTTAATGGAAAACTAATCGAAGTTGTTTTTATGAAAATTTGAGGGATTCATTGATGAAGTAAATCCAAACTCTGTCTGTAGATTAGAGAAAGCTCTCTATGGACTTAAGCAAGCCCCTAGAGCATGGTATGAGATTGAAAGAAACTCGATGAATTTGGAAATTCATCAAGTCTAAGGCTGACAATTCCCTTTTCTTCTATCTAAGTGAAGAGCATGTTGTTTTCTGTTTGGTCTACGTTGACGACATTGTGATCACTGGAAATAATCAGAACGTATTGTAATGTTTCATCAACAAGCTACATTCACAATTTGCTCTCAAAGACATGGGTGAACTCCATCAGTTCTTAGGGATAGAAGTCAAGAGATTTGAAACCGGTATGCATCTTACTCAGCTCAAGTACATCAAAGATCTACTTAAAAGATTCAACCTTGAACATTTGAAACCCTGCGCAACACCCATGTCAGTAGGGAAATGCATTTCCAAAAATGAAGGTGAGAAGATGACTGATCCCTCGCTGTATAGAAGTGCCATTGGTGGCCTTGATGCACTTGCTCACACGACCCACTCGATATCGCCATTAACAAATTAAGTCAATTTCTTCAGACACCTTCTAATATTCACTGGAAGGCAGCAAAAAGAGTTTTCAGATACCTCAAAGGAACTATGGAACAAGGCCTGTGGATCCGAAGAAGCATTGACTTGAACATCACCGGTTTTGCAGACGCTGATTGGGCTTCTTGCCCTGATGACAGGAGGTCTACAGCAGGATATTGTGTATACCTTGGTGATACCTTGGTCGCCTGGTCGTCTAAGAAACAGCAGGTTGTCTCTAGATCAAGTGCCGAGTCAGAATACAGGGCACTTGCACAAGCTTCAGCTGAGATAAGTTGGATTGAGTCACTAATTAAAGAAATCAAACTGCACTCTACTTCATTGCCTATCCTATGGTGTGATAACTTAAGTGCTAGTGCAATGGCCTCTAACCCTGTTTACCACGCTCGAACCAAACATATTGAACTTGACATACACTTTGTGAGAGATAAAGTCCTTGAAGGAAAATTAAAGATCCAATACATTCCCTCATCTGATCAAATTGCCGACTTGCTCACCAAACCACTTTCAAATTCCAGATTCCTTTTTCTGAAAGACAAGCTAGGAGTTAATGAGTAAAACTCCAGCTTGAGGGAGGCTGTTAAAATCATGATTAAGCTACACTCATTAATCTAATCAAGATTCCCTCTCAACAGCATCATGCCTCTACCATTAGCAGTACAAAATCCAGCTGATAATAACTTATTTCTGGGACCACCATTATCTGTTGTAACAATATGGATGTGCACGTCCTTATGTTAATATTCTTGTTGATCAATACCCCAGTTTTTTGTTGTATAAATTACCAACTTTGTAACACTTTCTTTTATGATTTGAAATACAATTCATCTTCATCATCTAGCTATTTTTTTAACTTGATAACTAATAGCTGTCATGGCCTTGTTTGTAAACCCATTCAATAGGATCAGGTAAAAATGGAAGACGTAACATGGCTATCCAATCATAGTTGACTACCTCATATGTTGGGCTTTGATTACTTCATTCAATCACAGCAGAGACATAAACCAGCAAGAAGAATAACCAAGAACAGATGTGCTACGAGGGAAAGAAAGAAAACCAAAGAAATGACGAGAAAATGGAATTTAAACAGGAAGAAAACCTCTTCCTCAAACCTCTTTATTAACAAGAAACTTAACATTCAATTACATGAATCAGTAGAAAGAATTTCCAGATTAGTTCCTCCCCAATCTACACTTCCTACTCCAGAATTCTACTTTCCAGAGAAATAATATCCTATTTCTCTACAGACTTTTACCAGTCTATTTATAGCTCCAGAATTCTCTACCGAATTCCCTCATCCAGAGCTGCTTCATAGCCCACTTTCAGAGCTCCCTTTTTGCAGAGATTCACTCTCCTTTTTGAGCTCCTCATTTACCAGATTTTTAGAGCTCTTCATCCCTCCTTTACCAGAGTTTTCGAGCTCTACATCTTCATTTTCGAGCTGCCTTTTTCCAGAACCTAAGGCTCCTATTTATAGACTCAATCGAGGCTCCATTTCGGTTATTAACTACCAACCAACAAGGCTCCAAGTTGGTTGGAGATTCTAACCAACAATGGTAGTTGAAACAGGTAGTTAAAGGCTCCAATCTGTTGAAATACTTTTGCAGCTGCTGAGGAATCTTCAATTTGAATCCAAGGAATCAATTTCCTTACATCATATATTTTCACTGATCAATCACTGAGATTATACAACTTAGTATACCATCAACACTAACATTAAAAAATTTAATGGTTCAAAGGGATATTTACACTAAAAAATTACAAAAAGAAAAATATCTCATGCAACAACAAATTGATAATTTGAGTTTTATTTTCTTTTTGTATAATTTTAAGATGAGTTTCGAGTTTTACTTCTAGTTTTGACTTTTTGGTTGGATCTGGTTTTTGTTTTGTTTATTGAATTATTTGGATGGACAATTGGATTTCAAATTCTTTTTATTATTTTTCATTTTTTGTTTAATATATTGATTTAATAATATTTATTATTGTTCAAAAATTTTGTTAGACATGTCGATATGAATTTATTTAAACATATTAGTTTTTATTTCGATAATAAATACTATGGAAATTAGATTGTGTCAAAATACTGCCTCATGGCAACGTGATGACAATAAATTCAACTGCATCAGACACTCCAATTTCTTCAACTGGAGTGGGTGGGGGGGGGGGGGTGGTTGTGGCTCTTAAATATGCGTTCATCTTGAGTCTTGTCATATATACCTTTCAAAATGTCCAACACTTCGTACAATATGTCTTCCCGTTTTTCCCAACGATCAGCAATTGCCCACCGTCAGTCGTAGATGGAATAGGATTGGAAAAAAGTTATGGGGAAAACGGGAAGACATATCTATGAAGTGTTGGGCATTTTGAAAGGTATATACGACAAAACTCAAGATGAACGTATACCTAAGAGCAGCAAACTCTTCATTCCAATTGAAGAAAATTGAGTGCCTGATTGCCATGAGGCAGTGTTTTGACACAGTCTAATTTTCATAGTATTCATCATCGAAATAAAAATTAATATGATTAAATAAATCTATCCATATCTTGAAAGTCATCATAAATCAATATTGACATGTCTGACAAATTATTATAAACAATAATAAATAGTATTAAAACTATATATATATTGAGATATAAATTATACAGTCAAAAAATCAGAAACAAGTTGAAGGGGAAGAGAAAACCCTTAAAAATAAGAAATGTTAACCATAAATAGCAGATGCGGTAAAGTGAGCCTCAGCCTACCATGTAAGATTATATTTTGTGTCAATTTTATTGCTCATTACAAGAATTATCCAAATCTGTAGTTTGACCAATAGAGCAAAAATCAAGATCTATGATACTAAAAAAAAAAAAAATCAATTAATAACAAAAAAGAGTACATTTTTGTAGTTTGATCAACAGAGCAAAAAAAAAAAATTACATATTACTTTTTTTGTCAAATTCAGAGAAGTAAACTTTATGAATATTGTGTATTTATAAATTAAAAAAGGGACATTTTTAAAAGTTTTTAAACAAAAAATGGAAAGTAATAAAAAGAACTCGAAATTCAATTGTCCATTCAAATAATTCAATAAACAAAACAAAAAACAGATCCAGTCAAAACTACAAGTAAAACTCGAAACTCATCTTAAAATTATATAAAAGGAAAATAACTAAAATTATCAATTAGTTGTTGCATGAGATATTTTTCTTTTTGTAATTTCTTAGCGTAGATATCACCTTGAACCATTAATTTTTTTAATGTTAGTGTCGATTGGATACTGAGTTGTATAATCTTAGTGATCGAACAGTGAAAATATACGAGATGGTCAACTATGATTTGATGGCCATGTTATGTCTTCCATTTTTACATGGTGACATGTTGGTGATAGACCTGCTACTTTTTTATATCAGTGAATAGGCCTCTGATGAAACGAATGTTGATTATAGAAATGCCTAGACCGTTTAAATTCATTCATATATTCAACACTTTGAAATCAGTAAATTCGGTCCGAAAACAAAAAATTAATTGCATAGAACAAGGAGATGTCTAAACACTTGAATATGATGATGTGAAATTATCCTCTGTTCTTCACGGTAGTAGTATTTGCTATACCCAAGGCTGGAACATATTTATGAGCACAAATGAAAATATAGCAACACATTCAGCCGCTTACTATTCTTGTGAAATCACTAATTTCGACCGAGAACGAAAAATAATTAACGATGGATTTACATGTTGTAAAAGCTTATCCGGTCCAATCTCAAATTTATTTGAGTTTGATTCTAACATTCTGTATGAATTAGATAAGAATAAGTAAGTGAATGATCGATAGCAGCTTTTAAGGTTCATTTAAGTTCGTTTCTAGCATTATTAGTGTGCATGGTGCATGTGTAAAAAGTAAAAATTAATTGATAAGAAAATAAAAATTAATTTCCCATATGACTTGTTTGGAGTCGTATATTAGATAATAAAGTAAATAAAAATATTTTTATAAAATTCATGGAACTATAATATCTATTAGAATGGCTAGAGGGAAAGTGAAACTCTCTCATTTAAAATAAAAGATCGATTGGGTCCAAGTTGTTTCTTTGTTCCTAAACCGAGACTATGAATATCCATTGAATTTGTCATTTAAAAAAAGAATTTATTTTTTAAAATTCATTCAGCCTAAATCGATGGCACTATCCCAACAAGTACAAGTTTGCATGTCCCGGCTAGTGCGAGGCCCCAAGCAGTAGATACCTCAATCATATTCGTTTGAATCGCGGCTTGTCAGGCTCGAGTCGCTGATTGGTGTCATTATATTATGTATTGGATATTGTTAGATGACATATTTGAATTAAATTAAGAAAGTGTTGAAACATTTATTTGATAATATATTTTATAAAATATATTTCTGCTAGATATTAAAAAAATATTTTTTATTATCTATTCACGATTTCTTTTAGAAAAATATTTTGGGTAGAGCCGCACTGAAATCAACAATTTCGGTACATGTTTGGTTCCAATAATTATGTGGACTTGTATGGTTCTATTTATGAATACTTGAAATATAATGGATGGTTTTGGGTATTGAAATGCTAGACCATTCCACTCACCCGATGTCCAAGCCTACTTTTAGTACACATATTCAAAGATTTGGGATAGTAACTGCAAAAAAAAAAAAATCAATCAGAGAATTCACTAATATTAAATATACGAATGTTGTGAACTTGTTAAATTCCTCAAGACCCAATGAAAGCTCCAAAAAATGTTACAACCAACACCTTCAGCAAGTGAATCTCCTCCAAATTGGAGAACAATTCCCCCTCGGTTGATAGGTTTCCACAACCTACATAATCACATCACAATCATCAAATCTGAACAAGAAACGTGTTAAGAATCTATTCACAAAAACTTACCAATTTGAAGAGACGGTAGAAACTGGTGTCATCCATTCCATCTTTGAGAGGGACATAAAATTTTCCTCCTCTTTCTCCTACATCCTTCAAAATTAAATCAACACATGGGTAAAACTCTCTTTGAAGGCTATCTCAAAAGATTTTTTTTTTTTTTTTTTTTTTACAGATTTCAAGTCTTATCAGGAATTACCTTAAAAGGGACAAAATCATCTTTTATGACTTCAGAGAATTTCGACTAAACCATATTCATTGACCACCCATTATAATTGAGCAGACTATTAAATCAAATGTTTAATTCAAACTTATACATTTTTTTTCTTTCTAGTAATAATTTTTTCGAATTTTGACTAAATTCTCAGGCCATTTTATCCAAATTTTCTTATTTTTTTGTAATTGTCTGCTATATTTTATTGGCATTTGTATTGTTTTGTTCTGATATGTGTTGGGTTCCCTTACATTTTAACCGAACAACATTTTTATTTATTTGCATCTCAATTTTTTGGTCATTTCACTCAATTAATTATTTAACTTGATTTTTATTTACTGTTAATTGCTAGAATAATTTGGTGGATTACTTGAATTGTCATTTTGAAGATTTGATCAATGACTCTATCGACATATTACTTTAATGAAAATTGAATGCAAATAAATACAAGATTATCACAAAAATTATTAAAGATGTGTTAACTATTCACATATCAACAATTGTTTCTACTTCTGAATTCCCTCCTAGTGTTTGAATTTTTTACACTTTTAGGAGTCCGTTGAGTACACATATGCTTGAGGCGGTAATATGCCCTAAAAATGGTTGCATAGTAACGAAAAACCTATAGTGATTCGTCAATACTTAGATGATGTAGAAGTATTGAATAACTCACAAAAAGTTATAAACGTATTAATATATTTAATCTTTTATATCATTTAATACAATAAATGAATTAATATATATTATATTCTTATCTTTATGGAGAGAATGAATCATGTGTTACACCTTGACTGAGATGTTAAAATGCTTATATCATGTTGTTGCATTATTTTTAATGTTATTATTTATGTTTTAACGAGAAATTTTAATCTAATATTTATGATTTAACTTATTTAATAGATGTTATTTTTTTTATTTGTTAAACCATGGTTTTAAACCGATCTCAAATAAATAAGATGGAAAACGCATATAGAAGAAGAAGAAAATCGCCCAAAAAGAATGCTATAGAAAATATATTGCTGAAGAACATGGAATTGGGAGAAGATGATTTTCGAGTCGGTCAACTATACAATTAATTTTGTTGTTTTACATATATTGAAATTGTATCTTATAATTAAAAAATTATTCATTGTGTATAAGACTGCCATGATTTGTTATTTTATAATTTTGTTTTAATTCAGAAACTTACTTGTATGGCTTTGAAAAAATCAAATAAAAAATACTTGTACGTATATATAAATATATTAGTTATTTACATTAATTTTTGAAATAAAATATATAAAAACTTGACATTATCGTATTATTTAAGAAAGTTAGTCAATGCGTTATGTCGCTTTTTCCAAACCAAATATAAAAAGTGCCAATTTTGTTATAAATGTGCCAATTTTGTTACCAATTAAACTATGAAGATCAATAAATTCATTTAGACCGAATCGACTCTTGATCAATAGATAATTTATTATTTTCATTCTATTCAACTAAAATAACGAGATTGCACTTCGAATATAATTAAAATTACGGAAGATATATGTGAATAATAATTATATCATCTGAGTTATTGTTCATGCTTATTATATGCGTAGATCACATCTAATATTCGTAACAAGGTAAAGGAACAAAAAATAATTTTTCAAATCCTCGTATCTCAAATACTAATGTCGAATCACTGGCCACAAATTTAAATTTCCACTAAAAATTCTTTTGAGATTGTGATCGCGTCTATTAAATAGGTTATAGATTCTATATCATGAATATAGTTTTTCGATTTTTTCACTCTGTGATTTGATATCACCCATTGAGAACTTCAAGTTAGTAATCAAAATCTATTAATCACATAGAATTAGGCGTTTTGGATTAAAGAATTACGCCGAATATCAATTGAACGAGGCTCTGATATCACTGATGATATTTTATAGTTGGTAGGAGAAATAAATTAATTTAGATAGGAGTGGTTAAGTGGATTTTATGTGGGATAGATTTTTTTATTTTTTTAGGGATAGAAATGGTAGGCAGATACTTTAATGAACTAGATAGTTGAAGGATGAATTTTTAATTTACTAAAATAGGAGTTTACAAAAATGAGCTTATTATAATGAAATGGCTGGAAGCTTTTTGTTCATGGTTTTTGCTACACACATTCATTTGAATCTACTAACACCTATTTATAGGCATACAAGACAGTAGAATCAATTCTGGAATTTTCTGATTTTTTAATTATTTTATATTTTAATTTTGCTTACTTTCCAAGAATCTCTAGCCCCTGTTTTGTATGTATTCTATTAAAACTCATTTTCAATCCCACATTTTTCAATAAAATAATATTTTTCATCACATCAATAACTTTTTTCTTACTTTTTAACCACATTTTTCACATCATATCTCTATTTAAAATACATTCTTTCCTCAATAATATCCATGAAACACACCCCTAGTGAATTTATATAATTCTTATAACCCGTAAATATTTCTTATTTCCCAAGTTAGTCTTGAGAATTCTAGAAATATACAATAATGCAAATACTTTTAATAATCTGGATCGACATCTTTTTCACCTTCTCATTTTGTGGTCACTGATCCGTTCAGACCAGGTATCGATTCGTACAACCAAACTTGAAAAGCAATCAGAAAACCTTCAAGTCGATAATGGCTTACTTTTTTACTCAATTCCTCCTTCAGAGAACTTATAGATGTCTCAAACAACGTCTTCTCACATGGGTAAATCTCCGTGATATTGAAATCTTCAACAAGTACACACAAGTAATTCTCAATCACTTTCTTGTATGAAGCGGAGTACAAATACAGCATGATCATGTACAATATATCAAGCTTCACAGCATCATGATATGGAACACTTGAAACTGCAAGGCACACATTTTCTACGTCTTCATTTGTAAGTATTCCGTGTTGACTGAAATATGTATCCTTAACCTTCAGTTGCAGTGATTCGTACTTCGTGGATAATATATCGAAGTCTTGTAACTAAACAGAACACAGGCAATGATAATCTAATAAATTGTCCAGCAATCTTGAACCACATATCCTCGTGGTTCAGTTACTTTACCTCCCTCAACCGAAAATAATGAATCAATTGTGGTTGAAAAACAATATCGTGGCAATTCATATAATAGGAAAAACATGTATTTGTTAATATCCAATGCTATACGTTCAATTTTAATACAAAATCAGAACTTATTATTTTTCTCAAAACCCATAGGAATTATATATCTCCATTCCTGCAAAAATTATTGGATAAGCATAACGTGAAGATTAGATAGGAAATGCAGAATATTCGAACAACAATCAGGTCACAATGATAGATAAATTAGGTCACAATGATAGACTTTTTCGAATAACAAGAAGGTAACAATAGTAGAAAATATGGACACAACTCAAAAACTGATCACACTGTAAAAACAATTATACAGAGTTTGGTGGAAGAAATGACTTCCCCGACTACAACATTCTTCTAAAAATGTTACCCTTTAACACATAATAATAATAATAATAATAATAATAATAATAATAATAATAATAATAATAATAATAATAATAATAATAATAATACATGCGTATGTAGGATCGCCCTAGTAAAAGAATCTAAATTAAGTCCTAAGTTCTAATATAAATGATTAGACTCGGACTTCGAGGACTATTTGTTATATATGAAATTAATCAAAGGGATCCTCTGAAGAGGCCAAAAATACATGCGAACCCAAATTGAGTTAAGTAGTATTCATAATGGAGAATAAGCGACCTTAAATACATGATGCGAACCAATATACTTTAGTAAAAATATAAGGGTTAAGCTAGTGAATAAAATGTAAACAAGATAACAAAATTTGTTAGAATTCTTTCAATCAAAAGCTGTCGCATGTCACCAACCAAAAAGAGCCATTTATCCCCAACACCTAATACATATCTATAAAGAGGCACGTCTAGAACGAAGAAGATCATGCTGAATTTGAAATAGCTTCCTTCCAAATAGTCATTTCTTCTCTTGCTCCCTATTTAACGGTAGATTTGTCAACTTAGGAGAGGAAAACACAGGCTAGGTGAGAGGAATTTGTTGATCATCTTTTAGAGGTCAACAAATTGACATCTTCTGTGGGAAAGTAGAATAAGGACAACAACGATCTCATTAATCTTACTGAAATAGAATGTAATATCTGATGAGGAATTTCCTAGCAATGATCACAATGTGAAAAGATGTCATGAGAAACCTAAGGAAGGAAACATAGAAGGAAATAGTAAGGTTTCCGTTGTTTGATCTCAAATAGGGAAGAAGATTTCAAAATCATGGAGGCCGAGTAAACCAACCAGCAATAATTCAAGCCTTAGGAAGCCACGAAAATCAAGCTAATTTGAAATATATAATTCCTTCAATTAAATTTGTTAAATATAAAAGTCAGAATCAAAATCCTTGATCACATGCTCTTAGAAAATGAAAATGTGATGAATATGTTATCTGTAAGTGCGTTCCATCAAATGCAGACCTATTATTCATGGATTCCTGTGTCAGAGGAGGTCAAGTCCCTCTTTGGCAAACCACTCTATTAGTGAAAATAGTCCCGAGTATACTAGAGGTATATGAACTTATAAATTTTAGATGAAAAGTTTGCCTATGACTGAATCTTTGGACAACCTGCTATGAGACAAGCAAATATATCAATGAAGAGGACTAGAAAGTTTTCGCACCAATGAAGAGGAAATCAGCGATTTGATTGACCCTCACATTACTGATTGTACTTTCGAAGCTGCAGCGGTTATTGATTGTAAATAGCATATATTGGTCAAGTGTGCAAAGTGAAGTTCGGGATATTACAGTTATATGAAATATTCGTTAGAGCAAACATTCTGAAGAGGACAAAATCACGCGTGAATGCAAAATTAGCTAAAAAACAATAATAAGGGAGAAATCTCATAAGTGATCTTAAATACTGATGTGAGCCAATATACTTGAGCAAAAACATAAGGATTAAGCCCGTGAATAAAACGTGAACAAGATAACAAAACTAATTAGAATTCACTCAATCAAAAGCTACCACAGGTCATGAACCAAAAAGACCCATTTACCCCCAATGCCTGAATAAAAATTTATAAATATGCATGCTGGAATGAAGATTATGCTGAATTTGAAATAGTTTCCTCCCAAACAGTCATCTCTCGCCTTACTCCCTATTTAGTAGTAGAATAGTGAGTTCACGAGGGAAAAACAGGGGGCAAAGTGAAAGAAATTTGTTGATCATCATTTGAAGGTCAACACCTCTAATACAATAAAGGACAATTCCATTTGTACATAAATGGATGACAATGAAGGTTGACAACCTCTCACATGTATGCAGGCTCTATGTGATTAAAAAATTCCGGAAAAAAAAAGTGAGCCTCCCATATTGTGAGTGTTCGATCATTCACATTGTCATCTATTTCGATACATGTAGCATGGTTGATAAAGGACAATTAATGCTAGGCAGGCAGGGAAGAGGAAGTGTATCAATTTTGTCATTTCAGTTGAACCTGGGTGATCGGGTACGGAATGCCAACACCCAGAAAATTTCAATTGACATAACAAATCCCAGATTTTCTGGGCAATTTCAGAATACTATGGTGTACCTCATTCTTCTACCATAGAAAGCTCTTTATTATTAACTATAACAACTCAGCTCTATGTATTTTACTCGTGAATGTTTTTGTTTCTCTTGGAAAGGCAGAGAAACTTGCCCTTAGTATTTCCATTTGATTTCCAACTATGGGAGAAAATGAAATCCATACATTTTGGCATGAGGTTTATCCTCGTTTGTGGTATTGTCCCTATTTTCTGTCAGTATCTAATTAAATGTAGGCATATCATCTTAGTTTTACGTATCATCATCCATCTAAACACCACTTAACTGTTATTAATGACTTTTTCTCACTACCAAGTCTCTAAATCTTCTTCATCTCTCTCACACCATCGAATCTGTGTGAAAAAAATATAATGGCAGTTAAGTCATTTTTGGATGAAAAAAGTAAGAACTGGTGATCTATAAAATTAAGGTGACTTGTTAACATTTAATTGACTGGACAATTTAACTAATGAGATGGGAAATTAGGGACAATAGATCTATACATGAACGAACTTTTAGGTCTTGATAAATGCATCATGATACATGTATACAAGCATGGTTATGTGGAAAAAAATCTGGTCTGACAATTAGTTGAAAACAATTTGAGCAATATGGGTAAGAACATCTATTCGAGGACAAGGGAATATGTCCATGATGTGATTATAATTAATAAATTTTTTGCTCAATCTTTATAAAGTAACTTGAAAATTTGCAATACCAAAAGCAAGATAAAGTAGCTTACGTTCCCTTGAAGATGAGTTTCCGTCCCTCCCTCCTTGAGAATGAAGAAGAATATTTTATAAGCTGGTGTCTACCCACAATGAGCCCATGGGCACTAGAGCATTAAAAAAAGAGAAAATTACACCCTGGCCTGGCTTTAAGTTTTCATTTTCATTAATACAGAATGACTTTTATAATTTCCTAAATCAGGTTTTTATAGTAATTAAATACATTTTTAATTAACCCAACAACTACCGCCATTTACGTACAATTGGAGAGACGACGGTTTAAATATGTAAACTTATCTCTAATAACCGTTTAATTCCCAAACAGCAGCTCATTTGGGAAAAGAAAATCTCAGAATCTCTTATAATCTTCCTGCCGTCCCCGCCTCCCTCAAACCTAAAATCACAAATTCAATCTTGAGAGAAAACCTATATCATTCGACTTTGGAAGTGCGGCGGTGTTGAGGGAGAAGTCGGTGCAAGAGAAGGAGTGCAAGGTGAACTCTGTGAAGCGATTAAGGACCGGATTTAGAGTAAGGGCAAAAACAAGGAGTTGTGACCGGAAGACACAACCCAGAGTCAGAGACGCACACGGTAACGCACAAGGAAAGGAGAAGGTGTCGATGGCTAATTACGCTCAAAGAATAACGCGGTAGTAGTAGCACAGTTTTGGGGTGTCGTATCCACAGGGAGATGGAAGAATATAAAGGATCATAAAGGTTGAATTGTTCTCTCAAATGTGTAATAAAATTTAATATTGAAAGGTGAAATTAAAATCAATAATTCGAAACAATGAAGCGTCGGAATTCCCTCAATTGGATTGGATCAATCATATCATTTATTCATTTTTATAACACAATTAGAGGCTTTCATCCCGACACTATAATCAAAAGATATATCGTGAAAATCAATTTAATTTACAAATATAATATTAGAATTTAGACTTAAGACATATTCGCACAATTTTATTGGAATAAGATCAAAGATCGATCATATACATCAAGCATAAGACAGTAATCAATCCGCCAATAAAGTGAAATTGAGATTAAAATTCAACAACTAGTTTAATCTAACGATAGAAGAAGCATGATTGGATCTATGAATGATATAATAATTGTTAAACCGATCTCAATAATAAATAATTGAAATTGAAACACAATAAATTGTTGATTGAACAATAGACAAAGCATGACTGAATCCATGAAAGATCTTGTAAATATTAAACTGATTTCAATATAAATTCAAGAGAATGAAAATCTAAATTCTAGCATTATTTGACAATGAAAAGATCAAATTAAATGAATAAAAGATATGAAGTCATCAATTCCAATCGAGTTCCTTCGTAATTTCACCAAGTTCTTTAGTTCTCCATAAGTTTCTTGAGCCAAAGAGGAGAAGAATGGTGTATGAGGGCCTTCTCCATGTATATTCTACTGTTAAGTATTTGTAAAAGTCGGAAATTAGATGAAAATCAAGTCCAAATTGGTTTCCAAAAGAGTTCTATCGAATAAGGAAAGTTCCTTTCGTATGCGGATTTTTTGTCTCTGCACAGTAGTCAGTAATTTGGTTATAACTTTCTCTTCTGATATCCGATTTAGACTATTCAAAATATATTAGAAAGATAACTCAAATATCTGCAACTTTATTAGAAATAGCTCTTTTCCAATTCGAATTTTTACTATGCCAAAAATGGGCCTCAATTGTCGCCTAAAAATCTAGAATATCTCTTGTGTGAATTGCAAATTGATTTTGATAATATTCCATTCCTTTTTGACTTCTAATTGTTTTTAATCGACCCTTAGCACTCTCGAACCTTCATCTTGAGCCCCGATATAATTTTTGAGTATTTTCACTTTAATCCCTGAATTTTCACTTTCTTCCATTCTGGTCATTTTTCATTTGTTTCTCCTTATTTCCGCTACATTTATCACTCGTCATGCAAAATATGAATTGCATAGAATTAAGCTATATTTCAACATATCAATCAACAATTGCTCATATTTTGACAGTAAAATAAGCATGTAAGATGTACTTATCAATGGCGCCAAAGGGGGATCGTACACAAATCTTTATATTGCCGGCTGCATCGAATCCGAAATGGAAAATTGGCTTTTATGGTAAAATCGAAGAAGGTAAGTTCTTTTATGGTAAATTGGCTTTGTTGGAATTTCAATTGTGACCTCAGTATTCTGTTTGAATGTAAAGTTAATATTCGGGTTACAATTATTCGAATGATTTGTGACCTAAATCTTTGAATGCGGAATTTTGTCTTTTATCTCATGGTTTCACAGAGTGATCATAACTTATCTATTGTGATTCAGTATTGGAAGTACATAATATCGGAAGATCAATGGTTTCCGGGGAAAATTACCACAAGTATTGCAAAAAATGTTCTGTCCAATTTCACGTCTAAATTCGATTAGAAACAGAGGACTATCCTGGCGAACACATGTTTCTCTTTCTTCCTGGAATGCAACGAAATTATTCTATAGCCCCAACTAATACACTAATTTTTGATCAGGGAAGTGAAGCAGTCGAATCCTATTGAGATGTGGTTCAAGGTTGCGAATAGATTTATGAGATTTTCATTGTATGAATTTTGTTTGGTGACAGGTCTTAGATATAATGGTGATAACATTAGAAAGAAGATCGACAAAATTCCCTCTAAGATCAAGGGGGCATACTTTGGGGAATTAAAGTTGGTTACCAATGAAGATGTTAGAGATGTATTCTTGAGCGTTTCAAATATTGATGCTCATGATGTTGTGAGGCTTGGGATTCTGTATTTGATTATTTCATACCTATTCTCCACGTCTTATAAGAAGGTGGTTGACAACTACTTGTTTTCACTAGTAGAAGATTTTGAGTTAATGGAAATGTTCCCTTAGGGTAAAGAGTTGTTTGAAAATTTTAAAAATCTCTGAAAGAGGGTTTAGGTCACAGGAATCCACATTATAGACTGAAGGGGTTTTTGGTTGCATTTCGAGTTTGGATATACGAGTCAATTCCCAGACTTAATGGACATGTGACGAATAGAATGGGGAATGGTTTCCCACGCATTGTGAAATGGATGTCAGACAAGCAACCCTCGGCCGTGAAATTGGATGAAGATGTATTCTCTCACATTGATGAAAGTTTTTAAACACTGTTTTGCAATGAACAGGTTACGGGGTCACATATTCCTTTATACAGGTCACAAGGTCTCACATATGGATGCACAAGTCACAATGTCACATATTTCAACTGTATATTTATTTTGTAATCACATATTACAAGGTCACAAATGTTAGTCTATAGGTCACAGACTTATATGCATAGGACACAAGGTCACAGAATGCTATCTGTATGTCACAGACTTGTATGCATATGTCATAAGGTCACATAATTTTCATTAGGTCACCAAATCAGATATTTGCATTATCAAACTATAGTCATTTTCTCTCTGCATTCATAGGGCACAGTCATTTCACATATTTGATCAACAACAAGGGTTCCATTTGTGGGTTGTCATTAGGGGTGTCAACGAGCCGAGTCCAAGCCGGAAAAAAAGCTCGAGTTGAGCCCGAACTTTTTTGAACCGAGCTTTTTTTTGCCCGAGCCGAGCCCGGCCAAAAAAAATTAGGCTCGGCCCGAGCCTTAGCGGGCTAAGCCGAGCCGGCTAGTCGTTTTTTTTTCCTTTAATCTACATTTTTTTAAAAAAAAATTGTACATTTTATGCGTGTTATAAATTAAAGAAATTATAAAAGTTAAAACCCTCCTCCTTTATCCAGACTTGGGACCGACTACAATTATCATAGGCGGAGTTAAAATTGTACACGAATAAAATATTCTGTGTACAATGTTTCTTTAAAAAAATCTAAAAATTACGTATTTTTTGAAACTAAACAATTTAAAAACTTACAAATATCTTATGCTTTAACCTTTAATCTGTTGTAACTCTTCGGCCATTATACTATCAACTTGTTCTTGAAGACGTAATTTCGCATATTTCCAGTCCTTCAAACATATTAAAATCTCCAATATATCTTCTTTTAGTCTTGATCATTCGTCACATAAAACTCGACAACCTAAATTAAATGTAGCCTCCGATGTTACTGTAGACACCGACGGTATTAGTAGATCGCGAGCAATTTTTGATACAATTGGATACTGCCTTTCGTTACACCTACACCATGATAAAAAAAACTAAATTCCTGTAATTCTTGTGGTTGTAACATACTACGAACGTCCACGTACATATACCTAGCTAATTCGGAGGGAATTTCAAGATTTGTACCACTGACATCTATTGCTCTAGATATTGACGAACTAGAACTAAATGATGGAACACTAGTATTGGTCTCTAAATAACTCCATATATTATCTGCATTTGTTGAAGCGTTTCTTTGAAAAAAAATTTGGGAAGTAGAACTACACTAACCTTCTTTTTCAGCGTAATGGTTATACATTTCACATAACATTAATTCTATATGCACATGTGATAATTGTACATTTATGAAATTTGAAATCCTTTTTATAGTAGCTTTTGTACCAGTTAAATTAAGTCGAGGGTCCATCACCGAAACTAATAAAAATAAAGAGGGTATCTCTTCTCAATATTTACGAAATTTTGACTCCATAGAATAAACTACATCAACAAAAACTGAAAACTCCTATATTTTTGAAATGCTTGTGCAAACTAGAAAAAATGTTGTAAAACAAGTGAAGATATTGGGTAATAAACACCGCTACATTCCCTTGTGACATCGAAAAAAGGTTTTAAAAATTTTTTCACGATAAATGCAAGATTCCATTTCCAATCTTCCAAATTATGTTCGGCTCCATATGTATGCCTACCATTATAATACATCGAAATAACTATATCATAATTTTCACACGAGTGTAACATAAGATATGTAGAGTTCCATCTATGTGATACATCAGTGACAAATGATTTCTCTTCTAAACCATACTCTGCACATAAACTGTTAAATGCTTGCTTTCTTGCTGGTGATATAGTAATAAAATTAATTGCTTGCCTAATTTTATCTAACGGTAATTTTATATGTTATAATCCATCTTTTACAATCAAATTAATGATGTCGCATACACAACGTTGATGAAAAAATAAACCTCCAAACGTAGGGTTCAAATCATTAATAAATTTTTCGACAACAACTTTGTTTACACTAGCATTATCAAAAGTAAAATTTCGACCAATTTCTTGCATACCATATTCTTGTATAATATATTTTAAAACCATGTATATGTTCGTCACATTATGAGGATATTCTACACATCTGAATGCAATAATTCTTTTTTGCATAATCCATAGGTGATCAATGTAATGAGTTGTAGCAGCAATATAACTTTTTTTATTAACACCGGTCCATAAATTAGAGGTAAATGATATAACAGAATTAAAAGATTTTAGACTTTCAATAGCAGTTTATTTTCTTATGTTATATAATTTTATAGTATCAGAACGAAAAGTATTTCTACAATAAGAATGATACCTGGGTTGGAGATAATTCTGCACAAGACAAGTAAAGTGGACTGACTCGATCATCGTTAGCGACATCTCTGCTGCAGCCATTCCTTCACGAAATCTTTCATGTGAATATACAAAAGTGGAAAGAGTATAATCGGAACTGGTAAATGTTAGTTCGGTCTGTTTCGAGTCAAGACCGACTGGTTTCGCTTTGCAACTTCTTAATATGGGTCTATTTAAATGCGATGTGCTCGAACTAGGCTTCCAACTAAGTTCTTTACTACAATAATTGCAACATGCTTTCCAAATATCAACTCCATTTTGATCCCCAACTTTTTTACAAGTCATATGTTGCCAACAATCCGCAAACTCTTTTTTCAACCTTTTTACCTGGACTACTTCCTCATCTTCGATATCCTCCAAATCAATTGGAACATTTTGAGATGTATCGTGTCCCAATGGAGTACTCGAACTACCTTTAAACTGATTAATCTCATCACTAGTAAAATCCATGTGTAAGTATTATAGTAAAGAATATTGAAAAATAGAGTAACGAAAATTGGAGAGTAAAATACTGAATATTGTGTAAAGAATTTGAGAAAATAATATTGAAACTGAATATTGCGTGAAGAAATTCGAAAGATTGATATGGATTTGAATTTCTCGTATTTATAGACAAAAAAATATATCAATTTTAACTATATTTAACATAAAAATTTGAATTATGACAAGACAACTCCTGAAAAAAATTAACGTGCACGCAACACTATTTTTTGACAGAGCTGCCTCAGCTACATTTGTAGCTGCCCGTGAGGCAGGTACAGTTGTGGCAGCTACAGGCAGCTACACGCTGCCTGCTGTGCAGGCAGGAATCTGCATGCACAGTAGGTAGCTTTAATTTGAAACGTATAATTTTTTTTTTTGTTGTTAAATTATACAAAACGATCCTACAAAACTTTTTTTTTTTTTGTAGGAGCAGGTAGGGGTAGCTTTAATTTGAAATCAAAATTTGAAATTTTTTTTTAAATTTACACGTGCTGGCCCGAGCCTCTGAACTGAGCCGTGCGAGTCTCCGAGCTTTTTTACCACCGCTACTTGTCACAGCTTGAAATACGACATATTGTCTCGTCTGACTTGGAGATTGAGGCTCCATATATGAGTGGTGTTCCATACATAAACCAGAGCAACCTGGAGACGGATACTTCAAAGATGCTAGCCATGCAGTTACGAGTGGAACACGGTTGCTAATGATCACAGATGGAAGAAAAGGTCATTCTAGCGATTTCGATGATGACGATGATGATTTCGTTGATACACCCCCAAAAAGGTAGAGGACATCATCTTACTTCACCCCCAGATGAACGGCAGGCAACATATGTGAATTATCTGATAGAACCACAGACAGGAGACTTTTATACAATAGGTGAGCTGCAATCAACACATGAAAATTACCCTACGGAGCCAGAGAGAAGTGATATTCATACCCCGAAGGAGCCGATGGCCACAACTGCACGTGGTGGACAACAATCAGACGTAAGTTGATTTATATTTACTTTATACAAGTCACAAATCATTTTGTCGCATGTTAAGAACCATATGTCACATCAAATGTTCATTAAGTTGTTTGGTACTATCCAAACATAGGTGATTGACTAGTTGAAGGATTTACATGGGCAAGTAACCAACATCTAGTTGAAGAATAGTGAACTAACGGCGCAGGTCATTAAAGTCAAGTCACAGCTCATGTCATTGAGGGTGAAAATGAACAGTAAAATCAATCAAATTATCCGAATGCAAGGTGAGATTAAGTGTGACATGGTGGACATAAGGTCCAACGTGACTTTCTTGTCCGATTCTGTGAATGTGTTGATGTCAAGTACAATGGATGCAATTTTAGAAAAAAATGAATAATAAGAATGATGGGCAGAGTGCTGGGCTTGCAGATCAGCCAGAGAAAGTAAGTTTTTAAACACGGTTTTGCAGGTCATAGAGTCACAGTTCACAGAGTCACAATTATTTTTTGTGTTCGATTCAGGTCACATGAGGTGAGCCACCAATGGATCGGAAAGGCAAAGGTAAGATGGATCCTGCCGATGCAGTTGAATACCCGTACTTCCTTTCATTTGATTTGGGGATCTTTTCAACACCAATGCCAGTACAAAAGCATGTTGGTGATGATAGAGCCGGTGTGGCGGAACAGATCGAAGGTGATGATAAAGATGCATCGATGACCAAGGCAAAAAATGTTTAGGACACAGTACATTCATTTATTTCTCATTACAATATTCACCTCTCATACACCTATCTCTGTCCATCTCCACTCACACTCCTTCCACTGACAAGTCACAACACTGTTTGCACTTCACAAGTCACAAAGTCACATATATTGGTCAACAAGTCACATATCACAGACCATACTCCACAGTCATAATAACGAAGGTGTTTCACGTGTAGGTATCACTTCCTTCTGCACCGTCGTCTGAATTGCCTGTTAAGAGGGCTCCAAGACCCAGAAGAGTACTACAATCCCCATACATCACCAGTGCAAGAAAACAAACTAAGAATTCAGACACTATTGTTGTTTTTGAAAATCATGACAAGTCTGCGGATGAAGTTGACGTTGTTGCATTCAATAACTCGTTCAACAGAGGCTACAAACCAAGAAACAAGTACGTACGGGTCCAATTTTTATAATACGGGCTTTGTAAACTAATATATGAACATCGTTCTTCGAGTTAAGTTTTGGTTATTTTCTACTTTTAGGAAAAAAATTAATGACGCTGATGATGTAATTCGTCCTCCCTTCGTCATTGGGTCATTGACGGTATTCCAAATCATGGTGGCATGAGGTTGTGTGCCCGGGCTCTTCTTTTAGCAGTACAGTATGTTTCAAATATGCAGAAGTTCACAGGTCACAATTTACGTACACATGCACAAGCTGCAGGTCACAGATTTATAAACATGGGTCACAGGTCACAAATTACTTTGCACAAGCCATGGACCACACACTCCTAAGCTCAAGTCACAAACATATACGCACAGGTCACATGTCTCTTATTCCTCATTGTTGTTGTTTTTTGTCAGCATATGGACGTGTGTTTCTATTATCTACGGTAATTTGTGACAAAAAGTCTGCGTGCCAAAGTGAATGCTACAATGACTGACTCATTGTTCCAGGCGAAGATAAAAAACATGTTTCCCCAGTACATGAAGGACCCGAATGTGATTATGACAGATTCGTATATTGTTGATGTTGACATAGGTAGCATGTTAGAACTTAATCATCCTTGGACAGAAGTTGACTACGTACTGCTGCTACTCCTGCCCACGAATCGTGCTCATTGGATGCTTGGTTGCCTGGACATATGAAAGCATATACTATATGTATTCCATTCCAACTACAAGACGTACCAGGAGAAAATGGTCCATGCTGGGATTGAACCATTTGTAAAGATTATCCACCGATTGTTGACGGAGTTGGGCATCTGGAAAACGACACCTGATGATGATGCTGATGATCCAATGCGGATGACAGTAATGGTCGCTGAAAACATTCCGCATCAACAGAATGGGTATACGTGTTACTTATTAATCTGTTTACATTTTCACTACTACATTTATAGTTGTATGGGTAGACCACTGGTCACATATCATGCTGTGTTATTAAAATATGCAGAAGTACTCAGGTCATTGATATGCATGGGGTTACAGGTCATAAGTCACTATGTTCAGGTCACAATCACTATACTCAGGTCACACACATATATGTATGGGTCGCGGATGTTCTATATTACTATGTTTGTTGTTTGCAGACATGACTTCGAAATCTTTGTGATTAAGTATGCGGAATACATGCTTCTTAACGACATGAAGTCTATGCCGACGACATTTGATGCTAACCGTACTAGGTTGGACATTGTAACATTGCTCTTCAAACATAAAGAGACCAAGAAGCCCACAAAACTAGTAAAGCCAAAAGGAAAGAGCATCGACGTTTAGTGATAGTACAGTGTCCGTTTTAGTTTCTAGTGGATGTTTTAGTTTCTAGTGGATAGTGGATGTTTTTATGCTTTTGAATGTTAGAAACAGTGTAATTCATGGATATTTCAGTTCTTTTATGGCAATATAATAGATGTGTATTTCACATTTTGTCTAATTTGTTTTGGATGATAGAGTCAAAGTTACATTGTAAACTTGTTGGTTATGATACGTACGAGTCATGAATATCAGATTTATTGCAATATTTTCGACAGGTTACAAATTCCACTACTTAGATTTTTCCAAGCAGTGCTGTCTAAATTTATTGGTCATACTGAACATACACTTAGAGATGCACAGGCTGCAGTCATTTTTTTCCAGATCTCAAGTCACATGTCACAGGTCAAAGCTAACAGGTCACAAATATCAATGTCATGTATTTTACCATGTTATCTGATACCTTGCATTCATGGAAGCACGGGTCACAAAAAGTTGTTTCACCATCCCAAGTCACAGGTCACAAGTGAAATATATCTGGTCACATGCATTACTTCTATGAATTCTTTCCAAGTCATTCAGCCTTAATTCATAGGTTACATATCTCATGCACTCAGAGCTGCATATGTCACAAAATGTTTTGACCTGATCTCATGTCACAAGTCACACAAGTCAACTGTATTTATACACATATCTTAATTAATTGAATTTTTTGAAGCCATTCAGCCGAAATCATAGGTCACACATGTCATGTAACCAGAGATGCACATATCACAAATAAAATGAAATTTATTTTATTTAAGTCACAAATATAGCAACGTCGATTACAAATGGAATGAAAAAATTATTTGAAGTTCATTATCATTTTCCAGAGTTACAATTTTGGCTTAACGGAATCAGGTTGATGCACGTCCTCCGATTGTGATCACATGTTTGGCACTGTCCACATTTCAAGGTTTGTTTCCTCTCACCAGACGATCTTTTCCTCTTTTCTGCTGGCCTCCCTGAACTCCTCTTATGGTTAGGTAGTAACATGACTAAGCTTTCTATTTCTTGATTCACAGTCCATTCATTTCGATTACCGACTGGGTATACAGATTCTTGGTGTGCATTCGAGTATGCCTCTCGTGTGTAAAAGTTTGAACAATAATCATATAAATCTCCCTTTGTAGTCGCTATCACTGCTAAAATGTGTGGACACGGTATCTGATCAACTTGGAGCTTCCTACATGTACACGTAGGCTGCTTTATATTGACAACAAATGTGGAACCTTCGTTCGAAATCAAAAATATTGTTTGGTTTGCAGGAGAAACTTGCACAGAGAAAGTACATTATGTCAGGTTACAGGTAGAACATTTAGGTCAAATATATTAAATAATCTGGCATATACTACAATTACCCTTATGGTCTTCAACTCTGTGCTCATTTCTCTAATTAATTTCTCGTATTTCGTTGACAACTTCGTGAATGTGCTATTTGCAAGATCCCTATTCTTACAGCACCAAGAATGTACGGTTTCTCGCAATGACTCCAACAAAGCCACAATAGGATAGTTCTTTGCGTCTTTTGTAACCGCATTCACCGATTCCACTATATTAGACGTCATAGTGGAGTATCTGTTTGCCTACATGTGGTATCGTAACAACCTTTCTGGTCCAACCTCATTCTGCAGAATGCAAAAATTGAATAAGAAATGAGATATACAAAGTCACGATGTATTTAGTGAGGGAAGTAATAGCTTACCTAGTATTCCCTGATCTTCGAGTTGATCTTGTCTAGCTATTGCATATTATACTCGTACTCTGTCAATGTATATGCACGCATAGCTGCATTGAATGCTTGAGTTATGTTGTGACCAGATTTTTGGTAATATGATTTTTTGTAGTAGATGGTATGTGCAAATCCCATGACAAGTTCCTGGATAAACACGTTCAATTGCATTCCTGATTTTGTTGTGATGATCCAATACAAAACATAGACCTTCTCTTGTTCCATAAGCGGACTTCAACTTTTTGAAAAACTAGGTCCATGATTTATCATTTTCATTATCTCCAATTCCAACTGTGAGTAAGTATATGTTGTTATTCGCATCTTGTGTGCATGATGTGAACAATGTACCACCGTAGTGTCCAGTCAGGTATGTGCCATCAACAACAATAACAGGTCTACAATGTAATCACCCTCTAATTGATGCACCAAATGGCATGAAGCAATACTTGAATCTACTGTAACTATCAACCTCAAATCCTATAACCGATCCTGGATTCGTCTGCTCAAGCATGTAAAAGTAGCTCGGTAGCAGTTGGTACGACTCTTTAGGATCATCCTTGATCATTTTCAAAGTCTTCTCACGGGATCTCCAAGCTTTAACATAGTTCAAAGAAACTCCATAGGTATGTAAGATGTCATTACATATATCATTAGGAGTGTATATAGTACGCGACGATGTATACTTATACTTGATGAAGGAAGACACTACGGGCATTGTGACCTGCCTGTGAGATCCTAAGACTATGTTTGAAGCACATGTGTGTCCATCACTAATCTTAAAGAGATCTGTTTTACTCATCCTTGAAGATCTGCATATCCAATTGCACTCATCAATGGAACACTTGATTAGATACTCACCTTTGTCTGATTGAACAACCAAAAATTCAAACATGTTTTGTATGGCATAAAAGCACAAGCTCAATTTTAAAACCTCATTGTTCCAGAAAACCTGACCCTCTTCTACACTTCTCGCATTAGGATTTGATATAATCGTGACCTCATGTGCATGATTGTGACCTAAAGGTTCCACTGTTGCTTTACATATATCTCCTGCTATTTCTTGTAGCAAAAATAGCTCTGCTCCAAATTGTACATTATCCGAGACTGCCTGGACCGATGGAAAATGGAGACATTGATGTCTATTTTCTAATTCTGTAACCTCAATATTTATGGGATATTTGGAAGGATCACAATCCATACCTTTGAGAGTAATGTACGACAAAACATTGCTATCACTTCTTATTCTGACATGAGGCATATCATTTCTCAATTGGTATTTCATTTTGACCGCCACCCTAGTAGGATCCAAACCGAATTCTGTGACTACCGTGTCCAGAAGCTTTACATAACAACAATTACGATCGAGCAACACCAACGATGATTGTTCTCTATACATCAAGCAGACATGCACGTAACCCATTTCTGTATTAATGCACAAGCAATGTCAATGGCAAATCACAATAAAGTCACACCACAATGAGATTGAGGTCACAATGTTTCACATCATCACACCAATTTCCACGTCAGTTTCACTGTTTCGCACCTTAATGGTCACACTGCAATATTTCGGTCACAATTATAATTCTTGGTCACAAACGAAAACTTGATCCAAGGAGTTTTAGTGTACCTTGCTCTATAGGAAATTCAAATAATTTAAATGCTTTAATTGATTTTGGAGCAAGTATTAATTTGATGCCACTATCTATCTACAGGAAATTAGGATTTGATGATCTAAAAGCAACATCAATAATCCTACAGCTGGCTGACAGGATACTCAAGCATCCTTATGGAGTTGTAGAGGATGTGTTCATCAAAGTTGAAGGTAACTTCTTTCCAGCTGATTTCATTATCTTTGATATAGATGCTTAACATATGCCATTAATTTTGGGGAGACCATTCTTATCTATTGCTTGAGCATTAAAAGTGCAATCTAAACATATCCATATACAAATGAACTTATGAGAACGAAATTTTAAAAAACTGTCTGTTGAAATTGAACTTAAAAGGAAACAAAGTTATGTGCTAAACTTTAGATTTTCGTCCAGCGAAACGAGGCACAACCACAACATCAAACCACCATGCTCCGATATGACCCGTACTAACCTGTGAGGAGTAGGGAAAAAAGGATGAGTACATGGGAATACTCAGTAGAACGTAAAAATAATTATTCAATTCCGAATAAAAGATTTAAAACATGTGTCAAAATATCATACCATCATCATATCTTTAGAAACTTTGGTACCGGATGGTCATAACAAGCATATCATATCTTTAAACTTTCATAAGCATAATAATTCAACAACATGGAAATAAACAATTTAATCGGGATAAAGCAACTGCACCTCATTATCCTACTTTGTTAGATTAAATAAGATCTTGAAAGATAAAATATTCCAAAATCACGTTCCAAACTTTTTTCCTGCCTCTCCTTGTGTATCGTGCATAAATGTATATTCTGTTTGTCTACTCACCATTAGGTCATACATCTATATGTACATAGGCAAAAATAACCTAAACTCTAAAGAGTTGGTGCATAGTAGGAAACGTGTGGGAGTGGGATAGGGTAATAGGATAGGAGTATTTGGAACAAAATTTTGACCAAGTCTTATCAATTTAGGATTCGCACACGTCAAACTAACCACAATTCAGAGGAAAAAAAAAACACATCAGACACGTGGCTTCCCATTAAAAATTCTCAATTCATTAAATAACTTAACTAATTTATAATTTAAGGAAATATCTCTTGACCTCGATAACTTGGGCCTCGCTTATCCGAATTAACTTTTTCTCGAGCCTAATATTCATAATTAATTACGATATATCCAACGAGCTCAATATTCATATACTTATCATAGCTTTATCAATATCCAAATATTTGACTCTTATAAAAATGAAATTTAATATTAATCCTTAACTTTCCAAAATGTTAAAATATAGTATATAAAATAATTAATTCTATTTTATGAAAACAATTTCGGCATTTTACAATCTCCCCTCCTTAAAATATTTTCGTCCTCGAAAATTACCTTGGTTAATCGAAGAGTTCTTCTCCCAAGTTGACTCGTCAAGTCCATGATTTTACCATTGAACCTTGACTAGGGAAACTTCTTTATTTCTGAGTTGATGCACTTTTCTGTCAAAAAATCATCATCGAAATTTCTTCATATGATAAATCTATTTAAACCCCCATTGTCTGATAACCCATCACATGATTGGGATCATGAACATATTTTCTAAGTATCAAAACATGGAACACATTATGTAATGCAAGTTCGGATGGTAAGGCAAGTCGGTAAGCAACAACACCAATCCTTTCAAGAATTTCAAAAGGTCCAATAAATCGTGGCCTCAACTGTCGTGTCTTACCAAATCTTAGTACACCATTCATTGGTGCTACTTTCCGAAAAACTTTGTCACGAACTTGAAATTCCAAATCTTTTCTTCTACCATCAGCATAACTTTTCTATCGATCTTGTGCTATTTTTATTCTTACTCTAGTCTTATCAACTGCCCCAACTATTCGTTCAATAATTTCAAGATCCAAAATTCTATTCTCTTCGACCTCATCCCAATGGATAGGGGATCTTCACTTCCTACCATAAAGAGCTTCATATGGGGTCATGCCTATAGTAGCCTGTAACCTATTGTTGTAAGCAAACTCTACTAACGGCACATGTGTTTCCTAACTACCGCCAAGGTCCAAAACACACGTCATCAACATATCTTCAAGAATTTGAATGGTTCTTTCCGATTCTCCATCCGTATGTGGATGATAAGCAGTACCACATTTCAATTTCGTCACCATGGCTCCTTGTAAACTTTTTCGAAATTTCGATGTGAAACGCGAGTCTCTATCTAAAACAAAGGTGACTAGAACTCCATGCAATCTAACTATCTCTTTAATGTATAACTGTGCGAGCTATTCCATATTGAAATTTACTTTGATTGACAGAATATGGGCAGACTTCATCAAACGATCACCCAATACCCAAATAGCATTGTGACCTCTTGCTGATCTCAGGAAGCCCACCAGAAAGCCCATCGCTATGTGTTCCCATCTATATTCTAGAATATCCAATGGTTTCAGTAGTCCTAATGGCCTTTGATGTTCTGCATTGACCCAGACCAATTCCTCTTTTCATGTTTCTCCACCAAAATGTATCCCAAAGATCTCGATACATTTTCGTACTGTCGGATTTGTAGCATACGGGGTAGAATGAGCATTTTACAATATCTCATTTCTTATACTTTCATCTTTAGGTACACAACCTTCTTCTAAAAGTCAGCATGTTATCTGCAGATACTTCGAACCCTATACATTTGTTTGAACCAACATCAGCCTTAATTTTCAATAGATACGGGGTAGAATGAGCATCTTCCAATATCTCATTTCTTATACTTTCATCTTTGGGTACACAACCTTCCTCTAAAAGTCAGCATGTTATCTGCAGATACTTCGAACCCTGTACAGTTGTTCGAACCAACATCAGCCTTAATTTTCAGTAGGAATGGATCCTTATCTTGTTCTTCCTTAATTCGATCCCGAAGAGTAGGTTGAATCATAAATGCTTTTATTCTTGCTATAGCCTGAGTTGGCGGTGTGATGGCTTCCAATCTCAGTTTCTCAAAGTCCTTTACCAAGTGTTCCTACACCATGGGTAAAACTGCTAACTACGATCCTATCTTCCTACTTAGGGCATCTGCGACTATGTTAGCCTTACTCGAATGGTAAAGAATTGTACAATCGTAATCTTTTACTAACTCCAACCATCTTCTCTGTCTCATATTCAGTTCCTTCTGCGTGAAGAAGTACTTGAGACTTTTGTAGGCTGTATAGATTTCACACTTCCGACCACAGAGATAATGACGCAATATCTTTAAGGCATAAACTACCGCTGTAAGCTCCAAGTCATGCGTTGTATAGTTCTGTTCATACTGCTTCAACTGTCTCAAAGCATAAGCAACCACTTTCCATGCTACATCAGTACACAACCCAAACCCTACTTGGAGGCATCGTCGTAAATTACAAATCCATCAGAGCCTTAAGGTATTGTCAATATAGGAGCCGATACTAATCTCTACTTGTGTTCTTGAAAACATTTTTCACATTTTTCTGTCCACTGAAACTTCACACCCTTTCTAGTCAATTGAGTCATCGGCTCGACTATTGTTGAGAAATCCTCAATAAATCTCCTGTAATAACCAGTCAATCCCAAAAAGCTACGAACGTTCCCCACATTGTTTGGTCTAGGCCAATTTGTTACTGCTTCCACTTTAATAGGGTCTACCTTAATACCTTGAACATAACCACATGACCAAGAAAACCCACTCGATCGAGCTAAAATTCGCACTTCTTGAATTTGGCATATAATTTATCCTTCCTCAACGTTTCAAGTACTACTCGTAGTTGTTCATCTTGTTGCTTCTTATCTTTGGAGTACACTAGTACGTTATCAATAAACACTATAAAAAACTAGTCTAAGTACTTATGGAACACTCAGTTCATTAGATCCATAAATATAGTTGGAGCATTGGTCAAACCAAAAGGCATGACAATGAATTCATAATGTCCATAACGAGTCTTGAAAGCAGTTTTCGGCACATCGCTTACCTTAACCTTCAACTGATGATACCCCGACCTCAAAAATACCGTTGCACCCCTTAACTGGCCAAGTAAATCTTCTATTATTGGCAGTAGGTATCTATTTTTGATAGAAAGATGGTTCAACTCTCGATAGTCAATGTACATCCTCATACTTCCATCTTTCTTCTTCACAAAAAGTACTAGAGCGCCCCAAGGACATACACTTGGTCGAATGAAACCTTTTTCCAACAATTCCTCCAACTGTAACTTCAATTCTTGAAGTTCTTTTGGTGTCATTCTGTACGGGGCCTTAGAAGCTAGTGTCATGTCGGGAACTAAGTCAATTGTAAATTCTATTTGCCTATCTTGTGGAATGCCTGGCAAATTTTTTGGGAAAACGTCTACAAAGTCTCGCACAATGTTGATATCATTAACTGTTGTTTCTTTATGTGTGGAACCGATGACATTGACTAAGAATCCCTGGCATGATTCCTTTCTCAGTGTATTCTCCATTTGTAAAGTCGATACAATGCGAGGCAGAGACTTGAACCTTGCTCCAAATAAACGAAACTCTTCCTCTCCCGGTTTGTGAAACAACACTTCTTTCTCGTGATATCGAATGGTCGCATGATTGAGTCCTAACCAGTCCATGCCTAGAATAACGTCGAAGTCTTTCATCTCTAAAAGGTATAAGTCTACCAGCAGTACATTTTCGTCAATCTCTAATTTTATCGCCTGAGTCATCCGATTTGTGTAAAGAGTTCTTCCTGAAGGGATGCTAACCTCTAATTCATTATCCATTTTCACACATGCACAGTTAGACCTAACAGCGAAGGAAGTAGAGATAAAAGATTTTGTAGACCCCGAATCAAAAAGTATGTAAGTAGATACATTAGATAACAATAGAATACATGTTTTCGTAACTACAGTGTTAGACTTAGTGAAGGAGAATGCAAAATTGAAAAACATAAATAGGTACTTCAAATAAAATATAGGCATTCACATTCAGATCCCGCTCCGCCTCATGCTGATTCACTGCAAAAACTCAGGCCTTCCCTTTCTTGTTCTTTTCCTCATCATTATCCTTCTTCTTTCGAAGCTCAGTACAATTTAAAGCAATGTGTCTCGGCTTACCACACCGAAACACATGCTCTTCCCAAGTAAGGGTTAACCCTGTAGAGTTTATTACACTTAGGACAAGGTGTAATACTCCCACTCGTCTCACCAATACGAACTATGTGCTTGGTCTTTTATACTGCCAATTACGTTTGTCCATGCTCTGATCATTCCACTTTATTTTTCCCAATGACTCCATGCCCTATTGTGTATACTGCTCAAATGATGTCCTCTGATATGAAATAACATGAGCCATTTCCAACATTTCACGATATGAAGTGAAACGATGAGACATAATGATCATGCCGATCTCCGGGCGTAGTCCATTTTCGAACCTCTTGATCTTTTTAACTTCTGTATCTACCAAGTACGGGGCATATCTCGAGAGTTACTCAAACTGTCTCTCATAATCAGTAAGCGACATATCCCCCTGTCTGATCTACAGAAACTCCAATTCCTTGAAATTTCTCAAAGCCTGTGGGAAATACTATGCCATCACTTCGTCCTTAAACTGCTCCCAAGTCAGGTTGCGTTGCTGCTCTCTAGTCCTAGTGCGTAAGAATGACTCCCACCAGTGACTGGCTACTCTAACAAATATAAACTCCATGCATAGTACTTTTTCTGCATCCGTACAAGCAATGTGTCGAAAGATGCATTCTAGGCCTCTAATCTACTCCTCAACAGCCAGTAGGTCAGAACCATCGTTAAAAGTAGGAGACTTATACCTACTAAACTGCTCAATCACTAAGACAATTCCTAGGACAAATGGAGGTGCATTTTGCTGGGGCGGTGCATTTTGTGGTGGAGGTGTTTGATTCTGTCTGCTCAACTTTTGTACTACCGCAATAAGTCCTGCATTAAATTCGTGTGGGTAGGTGGTGCCATTTCCTAAAAAAATTGAATATTAAGTCACTCGCCACATAACCGTACCAATCTAACATGTTATACCCACATTCTCATAATATATTACAAATTTAGCGAGGAGAAACATACATGTCTTAAAATTTAAAAGTAGGCAATTTAAAAAATGTAAATTATGACAAATGTTTAAATGAATTCTTCTTCTTAAACCTTTTTTTTAGATAAAAAAATTTTTTTAAAACATAAACCCTCCTTCTTTATCCGGACTTGGGATCAGTTACTTCAATTTCGATTAGGTGAATTTAAAAATTGCACACGAACAACTTGTTACATGCACAATTTGTTTTTTAAAAAATAAAGGTATTATAAATTTTTTTTGATGAATATGGTTAAATTAAATTTCACTTACTTGACAAGATGCAATTTTGGCATATTTATTTTGCAATCGAAAATGACCATTTTACCAGTCCTTCAGGTACATTAATGCTTCGAAAATATCTTCTTTTAATCGACTCCTGACTTCGGAGAGAACCTCTTACCTGCACTAAAAGTAGAATTTGAAGCTACAGTGCTAACCGGAGGTGTTAGTAAGTCTTTTGCCATTACAGAAGCCATTGGCCATCGGCATTCGTACGTTCGCCTGAATTTTTCTTAATTGTTTTGTTAGTAGGCATATTACGATTAAAGTAATCAACTAATTCAGTAGGCAACACATTTTGACTTGTGTCTAATGTTTGATTACATGCGGTAGAAAAACTACTACTAGAGGAGCCACAAGCATTTGAATCATATCTATATAGTTAATGCCTTCAAATAAAGTTAAAACCTCAATGTCATCTTTTGGTATATCAAAAGGAAGAGTAGGTATAAAGCCAGAGGGTACCCGATTAATATTTGTACCCATTCGTTCAGCGTATAGTTCATACATTTCACATGAAGTTTGTTCTAAATTCCTATAAGTGATAGGTATATTAAAAGTTAAAACTCTTAAAATCTGATCAATTACAAATTTAGTACCCGATAAATCATATCGGGGGGTCCATGATGCATGCTAACGGAAATAACATAGGCAAGTCTTCCCAACATTTTCTAAACTTTGATTCCATGGAATATATAATTGAACTAAAATCGGGGTCATTTTTATATCTATGAAAAGCCCTAGAAATTATATAAAGACGTTCAATGACCATACAACTAGTGGAATAATAAACTCCAAATAAAATATTTGTAGAATCACAAAAACTTGTTAAAAAATTTTTAATTTTAAAAGCTAACATCCAATCGGAGTCATTCAAAATAGTATCATCATCGTTTTTAATATGCCTATTGTTATAAAATTCAGTTATTAAATGTTCAAATCCTTCGTATGATTTCAATAATAAGTATGTTGAGTTCCATTTATGTCATACGTCACTAATAAATGTTTACGTATGCGTCACCCAGATTCGACACAAAATTTCTCAAATGCTTGTTTTCTGTTAGGTGAAATCGTGATATACACTAGTGCATCCTTAATCCTTTGAAATTCATTCTTAATATGTTTTAAACTATCTTATACTATTAAATTAAAAATATGGAATACACATCAAATATGATACAAATAACCACCTAAATCGGGTTGCGGTATATCGATAACCATCTTATTAACAATAGCGTTGTCGAACGTAAATGAACGAATTTTACTCTCTGAGCGATATTCTCTAATAATGTTCATAATAGCATTAAATATGTTGTTGGCGTTGTGAGGGAACTCAATAATTTTAAGAGCAACAATTTTTTTATGCATACACCAAAGTGGGTCTATGTAGTATACAATTGAAACTATATAACCTCTTTTATTAATCACTTCCCATATATCTGAAATTAAAGATATAACACTCCCATATTTTTCTAAATCGGCAATCAATAATTTTTTTGAACGAAGGAAATATTTTATTGTATCAGAACGAAGAGTATTTCGACTTACCCCAATGTATCTCGGTTGAAGATATTCTTTCACGTAGGAGACGAAATGTTGATTGTCCATTATTGCTAGAGGCAACTCAGTAGCGACAACGAACTTCACCATTCTCGTTCAAGCTTTCTCCTATGAATACATCCCCGTAGAAAGTGGCGTAGTAGTAGAACCGGTGTCTGGACTACCAAATTGTAGTTGCGTTTGACCAGCAGGAAGAAGCCCATGTTTGGCCGCACATGCTTTGTAGTAACGGTTGAGGTAGGTGGTTCCAATGCCTTTTTAGCATGTCGTCGTTGTTGACAGTATTTACATACTACTTTAGGTTCTAGAATCCATCAACCATATGACCAGTTTGAATCAATTTAAAATGAACCCAACATTTTGCCTGCTTTCCCCCTTTCTCTTTCATCTTGCATCAGAAATATTTAATTCAGGTTCATCTTCCTGTTCCGCCTTGAAAACATCAATGTCATCCAAATCAATTGGATTACTACTTCCATGAGCATCGAAATTCTGAATATTTTCGGGAGTAGGTATTGCATTTAGACCGACAATTTTATTTTGAAATTGACTTTGCGGTGTGATAGGTGATTCGTCTACGATACCGAACAAGCCTTCAACAAATGAGCATGGATCCATTTGTGAATTGATATAAAATGCATATTAAGTAACAAATCAAGAATTGCAGTAAAGTTGACATGTAAGATTGTAATTGAAAATTTGTAGTGGAATAATTGATATTGAATAATTGAAATTGAATATTGAAGTAGAATTGAGAAATAACTGTAGATTATGTAGTAGTGTAGAAAATAGATTGTAAAATCAAGATTATAACTCAATAATGTAAAATATAGAAGAGAATGAAGGGTATTTATAGGGAAAAATTGAATTGAAAAAAAAATTAATTCAGTGACCAGAACCGTCACTGAACTTTTAAAGGCGAGCCAAGAGCGCTCATCTACAAAACGAGCTGAGCCTGCTCGGATCGGGTTCGAGCTCGCCTTTTGACGAGTCCGAGCGGCTCACGAGTCCATTTTTTACGAGTCGAGCTGACAAACTGCTCAGCTCGATTACCACCTCTATGAACAATGTCAAGACATGTCACTGTTCATGACTTTTTTTTATAAACTCATTATGAAAATACACGTGTATACAAAAAATTTAAACATAAAGCTCTGATACTTCACTGTAACGACTCAAATTTTGTATAGAACTAAATATGAATCATTACCAAAATTTATTGGATAAAACCATAACAATAGGTATTTTGATCTGCTAAACATCCAACTAAACAATTAATTTTAAAAAACTGGAAATGGGCAGCGAAAGATCACACAACTACATCAAGCAAATAAATTTTCAAACTTCTAATTAAAAGTCCAATCTAAACATAACCATATACAAATAAACATACGAGAATTAAATGTTGAAATGAAGCTTAAAAGGAAACAAAGTTATCTGCTAAACTTTAGATTTTCATCCAGCCAAACGAGGCACAACCACAACATTGAACCACCACGCTCCGACATGACCCGTACTAACCTGTGGGGAGTAGGGGAAAAAGGGTAAGTACATGGAAATACTCAGTAGGACATAAAAATAATGGTGCAATTCCCAATAAAAGATTTAAAATATGTGTCAAAATATCATACTGTTATCATATCTTTAGAAATCGGAAAGAGTTTAATATCATACTGTCTCATATCATACCGTCATCATATCTTTGGTACTTGATGGCCATAACATGCATATCATATCTTTAAACTTTCATAAGCATAATAATTCAACAACATGGAAATAAACAATTCAAATGGGATAAAACAACTGTACCTCGTTATCCTACCTTATTAGATTAAATAAGTTCTTGAAAGATAAAAAAATTCCAAAATCACATTTCAAACTATTTTCCTGCCTTTACTTGTGTAACGTACATAAATGTATATTTTGTTTGTATACTCACCATTAGGTCATACATCTATATGTATATAGACAATAATAACCTAAACTCTAAGCAGTTGGTGTATAGTAGGAAGCGTGTGAGAGTGGGATAGGATAATAGGATAAAAGTATTTGGAACAAAATTTTGACCAAGTCTTATCAATTTAGGATTCCCACACGTCAAACTAACCACAATTCAAAAAAAAAAAAAAAACACACATCAGACACGTGGCTTTCCATTAAAAATTCTCAATTCATTAAATAACTTAACTAATTTACAATTTAAGGAAATATCTCTTGATCTCGATAACTTGGGTCTCGCTTATCCAAATTAACTTTTTCTCGAGTCTAATATTCATAATTAATTACGATATATCCAACGAGCCCAATATCCATATACTTATCATAGCTCCATCAATATCCAAATATTTAGCTCTTATAAAAATGAGATTTAATACATATATATATAATCCCTAACTTTCCAAAATATTAAAATATAGTATATAATATAAATAATTCTATTTTATGAAAAAAAATTCGAGATTTTTCAAACAGGCACCGAGATATAAATAACTCTGATCACATATGTTTATGAATAATTTTTCTAATGGTGAATTTACTATTCTCTTGCTATATGTGGATGACTTGTTGATCGTGACATTGAGAAGGTTAAGAAGCTAAAAAAAGGAGTTCAGCAAGTCCTCTGAGATAAAGGACTTGGGACTTGCAAATTAGATTCTTGGTCAAAAAATTTCTCATGACAAGAAGAGTGGGAAATTGTGGCTATCATAGGAAGGTTATATAGAGAAGATATTACATAGGTTCAATATGGACGAAGCAAAACCAGTAAGCTCTCCACTTAAAGCTAAGTTTAAAACAAAGTCCTTCAAGTGAGAAAGAAAATGAAGAAATGAAAAATGTGCCTTATTTCTCTGTTGTAGGTAGCTTGATGTATGTTATGCTATGCACAAAGACAATTATTGCTCATTCTATTGGAGTTGTCTGTAAAAAAATTTCTAATCATGGAAAGGAACACTGAGTAGCGGTGAAGTGGATTCTCAGATATCTCAAAGGGACTTCCAAGGCATGTTCATCGTTTGGCACTGACAAACCCAAGGTTGTTGGGTTCACAAATGCAGATACGGTTGGTAATTTTAACTCTAGAAAGTCGACTTCTGGTATTTGATCACTTTTTAGGGGGATCCGATTTATGGAAGCCAAGACTAGAGAAATGTGTTGCTTTATCCACTCAGAGATTGAGTATATAGCCATCACAGAAGTTAGAAAGGAGTTGACATGGATGAAGAAGTGTTGACCTATGGTCGATCGCATCCTTAATGTTTTGATCATAACAAACAAGATTAATATTGTTTCTAACAATTGATGTTGAGTGATGATATTTCAATATTAAAATCAATCAAGTATTGCCAAAATCAACACATTATAAATTGGACTTATAATGAATATCAAAGTGGAAGTTAAGCATTCAAGTCAAATCATTCGAGACGAGAGTTTAACACAAGTGCCAATAAAGATCAAGATCAAGAGCATGATAGAGACATCAAAGAAAGATCAAGACAAGAAGTTTAAGAGGCAAATTTTGAAACAAATTAAAGGCTGGACTTCTTAATTCAAATATAAATGTACTAATACTTTAATATTTAGCAATGAATGATAAAACCTTAAAAACTGTTTTGTGCACGAAAATACTATTTCATAAAAACACTTGCATAAAAATTATTTGTCAAAAAGGTAAGTATTTCAGTTTGTTATTCAAACTCATTACAATATCACTTACCTTGAAAAATAAAGTGAAAAACGTTCTTTAAAAGCCTACATATTTCAAAAAAATAAAGAAAAAATTCGGGAAAATTATGTCCAAGCGAGTGTCCTGTTGGGCCATACTGACGTCCGGTTCATCCAGTGGTTTACGTTTCTCATTTTAGAAGCACAATGGCTATATTGTACATCTAGACACACATGCGGACATCCGATCTCAGAAACCATTTTACTTTTTGAACTCTATAAATACCCTTATTTCTACAATTCACAATGATTACGAGAAGACAGCTTTCTTGTGAAATATATTTGTGTAAAAACTTATTTGGGCTTGCACTTTTACTTTCATTTCATTTATTCCTCATATCAAAAACTTTGATTGATTCAAACTCTTTAATCACCATCTTCATCAAAAATTTGCATCTCTTTTTTTGTACTTTAACTTATTTCTATTATTTATAAAAGAGAGATATATGTAAAGAAGATTTTTGAACTTACATTGTATATATTTTTTCTACTTCTTCATATTGAAAACTTTAATTGATTGAATCAAACTTATAAAATCATCATATTCATCAAAGTTTCTCATTTCTCTATTAGTACTTAATTTATTAGAATCATTCATTAAAAGAGAGAAATATTTTGAGAATATTTTTTAGATTAAATTGCATTTGATTCTTCTTCATCTTCTTATTGAAAAACTTTAATTGGTTGAACCTAATTTTTAGTTATCATATTTATCAAAGTTTTTCATCTAATACTTGAGTTATCATTTGTTGCTATTCATTGAAGTGTAAGCATCTCTTAATACTTACTTTGTTCATATTATTTATCAATAGATGAATTTCATTGTAAAATCACTTTGATAAAGTGTTGGTTGTGTTGAGGTCCCGTAAAGCTCAATAGTGTGGTTCACATTGAGGTCCCGTGAAAGCTTAATAGTGGATCATTTTAAGGTTCTGTAAAGTTCAACATTGTATAAGGATCGATACTCTTTATTTGTAAGTCACCGGAAGCGTTGTAAAGGGTTGGATTGCATCATAAGTCAATCAGTATAGTGAAAAGGTCTTACTCGTGCCCGAGAGCTTGGTAACGGATGACGTAGATCATTACATTGGATCGAACCTCCACAATTATATAATTTGCACCCTCTCTCCCTTTTTTACTTATCGCATTCATATTTACACTTATTATATAAATTAATATATTTAGTCTTTATTTGCTTGAATTTAGATTAATTTTTCGAAAAAGTTTTAATAATCAACTCACCCACATCTTAGTTAGTTATTATTGAGCTATTAATTGGTATCAGAGTAAGGTGCTCATTTTGAAATTAAAATTCTATAATCTTGAGCAATGGCTAACCAAATTTTTCAAAATCTTGAGGGACATTCTACAAATTGTCATCCTTCTTTTTTATAGTACTCATTATAACTATTGGAAGGCTAGAATGATGATATTTATTCAATCAATAGATTATAATATTTGGGAAGTTATTGAATTTGGTCCTTATGTGCATACAAAAATTATTAAGGTTGACGGTAAGTCGGATCAAATTATCTCAAAATCTAGAGAAAAGTGCGATGAAGTAGATAAACAAAATTATCTTTAAATGCCAAAACCAAAAATATACTTTATTGTCATTTAGATAGAAATGAATTTAGTCATATTAGTACATGTAATTCCGCTTATAATATTTGGCATACATTACAATTTACTCATGTTGGAACTAATAAAGTGAAAGAAACTAAGATAAATCTCTTAATTAAACATTTTTTTTAAAAATTATGAAAGAGAATGAACAGATTGTGGACACAATCAATCGTTTTATCGATATTATTAATGGACTCAAAAGTTTTGATCAAAAATTCACTAACGATGAACTTGTGAGTAAAGTACTTGGGTCACTTTCGGAAGAATGGAGTCCATTGTGAATGTTGATAGAAAACGCCAAAAATATCAACACATACACATTGGAAAAGCTCTATGGAACATGGATGATATATGAGCTCAATTGCACAGAAACAAAGGAGAAAATAATGAAAAACAAAGAAAAGGAAAGACATCAAATTGCTTTAAAATCCCTATTTGATGAAGACGGTTCAAGTTAAAAATATGAATGATGAAGAACATGACGATCTAGTTCTTCTTGTTCAGAAATGGAAAGGTTTCTGCTACAATCGTCGATTTCCAAAAGGAAGAAAAAAGGGCGAAGAGAAGAATGTACTTATCAAAAAGAAAGCACTTCAATCAACTTGGGATGAGATTGATGATGATGATGACCATTAAAAAGGTGAAAGTAAGAGGAGATTGTCAACATGTGCTTCATGGCTATTGATGATGCGATAATCATAAATGACAATTCTTTTTATGATGAATTATATATCTGATATGATAAACATCTTGAAGAATTTGAAAAACTTGCTTGCAAACAAACAATTCTTAAAAAGAAAATTCCTTATTGGAAAATGAGACGAAGAATCTTTTGGAAACTTGGCATCCAAAGGCACCCACTTAGATTTACTAGCTATATGGAAAATGAGTTGGCCGATAGTTTTACTAAACCTCTAGCTCTGATTAGATTTTCACAAATTCGAGGAGGTTTGAAAATTCTAAACGAATTGAAATATTTGCCTAATATGTTTATGTGTTTATAAAACTGTAGTTTTTATGCCTCTATGATCATAAAATTCAAAATTTTATTAAAAATAGGGAAGCTGGCATTCGGATGGAAAATATGACACTCGGATGTGCAACTGGATGACAAGGTACATGTTTGAATTGACAAAAAGTTAGTTCTTTCGTATGCGGGCGTTCGGTTGAGCGTAAATCAACTAATATGTATTTTGGAACTATTTGAAATATGCTATGAAATTTAATGTGGCATATTATGTTTTGATATCAATATTTTGCATATATTTGGCATTTTGTGTTTAGGAGGAATAATACTCTTTCTTGTGGTTGATTTAAATTTTCGATCATCAATATGCTATTCTTTTTGCTTATATCAAAAGGGAAAGATTGAGTAAGATGATTATGCATGATTTAATTTGAAAATATAATATGCTTGGAGTATATGAGAAATGGGGAAATAGGGAAAATCATTTATATGTTTTGAATGTATGGTTATTGATATGTAAAAAATAAGGGGAATATAAATTACATGATAAATTTATCATGTATATTCTTTTATCAATTTGATATCGATTGTTTGATTTTACCTTACAAATCATGTTGTTTATCATAATCAAAAAGACGAAAATTATTGACATATGGTTAATTTCATCATTAATGTTTTGATCATAAAAAACAAAATTAATTTTATTTCTAACACTTGATTTTGAGTGATGATAGTTCAATGTTAAAATCAATTAAGCATTGTTAAAATCGACACATTATAATTCAGACTAGAAATGAATATCAAAGTAGAAGTTAAGGATTCAAGTCAAATCATTCGAGTCGAGAACGTAAAGGACAAACACCAAGAAAGATCAATATCAAGATTATGAGAGAAGACATCAAAGAAAGATCAAAATGAGAAGTCTAAGAGATAAACGTCGAAATAAGATCAAAGATTAGACTTCTTAACTCCATTATAAAGGTACTAATACTTTGATATTTAGCAATGAATAATAAAAACTCAAAAATCGTTTTATGCACGAAAATATTATTTCATAAAAACACTTGCACAAAAATTATTTTTCAAAAAGGTAAGTATTTCAATTTATTATTCAAACTTATTACAATGTCATTTACCTTGAAAAATAAAATGAAGAACGCCTTTTAAAAACCTATATTTTTCAAAAAAAAAAAATGAAAGAAAAATCTAGGTAAATTCTATCCAAGTGGACGTATGGTTGGGTCCAGTGCCAGATCCAGGATATTAAGTCAGCGAGGGTGGTCGTTGACGATAGTAATAATAAGATTGTTTATTATTATTTAATTAAATAAAGTTTAAAAAAATTCAATCAATATATAAATGCATTAAAATGTAAAAAAAGTCATATATATTTGAAAATATAATCCAATACAACCTAAAATAATAAGAAAAAAAATACATTTTTCAATCATATGTATACGATCAAGTTTCAAGTTTTTTACAAACTCAAACGAAACAGTTTATACGCAAAACATGATTAAATTGTAAAGAGAAGGTCCGAGTTTAGGCGAAAGTTATGCAAAATTTTGAAAACAATGATTTTTAGAACTAAAACTATCTTTGACCCCAAAAGAAAAAGTATTTTTCGAACTTTTAAAAGAATAAAAAGTAATACTTAAATTGTCCAAATTTGAATTTTATAATATAAATTAATAAAACTCAACAATAAAAGTATATATATCATAGAGTAATAATTTTGAGTCAATAAATCCTGTTGTTAAGTGATCAGAATTATTTTATATGACAAAGATTGAGCACATCTCTATGTGATATCAAGTTGTACTTATTGACACTGTTTTGGAATTTTTTGGAGGACACTTGTTTTTAACTATAAAAATCCTCCCCTCCGCAAAATGTCACCCCTAGAGGGGCTTCAAAATTTTTATTCTTAGCATATTTATACTGGTGGGTTCTACTTTCAAATGGCAGTAGCATTATATGAGCAACTTCCCACCCAAATTCTTATTCTTAGCATATTTATACTGGTGCTTATTACATTTTTGGTTTCTGCAATAAAGTTATATTCTTGATGTATTTCCTAATTTCTGAGTTGTAAATCCCTTTCCAGTTCCAAGACCACATCTTTCATTTGAAGCACAACTTGTTGCGGGGAAATCTCATGATTTTGGTCCCATAAGCTGCCCTGACCATTCTGATCCTCCTACTGCACTATCTGGGATTGCCTTTGGCAGACAAAAGCATGAAGCTGAGTCAAAATATCCTCAAAGGATACGGAGGCTTAATATATTTCCTTCTAGTAAATATGAGGTACTTTACTGAGTCATGATCTAGTTGATTGAATGTAGATGTATCTTTTCAAATTCTCGTATTTGTCAAGTCTATATTACTTTTTTAACCCATATCTAAATGTGCAACTCTGTAATTCCCAGATAAGACAATAAAATAATAAGCCTGTTTAGTACCTGAATTAATTTCTGGTCATGGCAGTATATTTACTCTGCTACTAAGTTCCTTAACAATGAATGGCTACTGTTACGTTTTTAACCACAATGCTTCAACGTTCTTGGAGTCTTGTGAAGCAATAATATATGTATTTTGATCGCAATTTGAATTTTGATTGATTAAAGCATCATTTCTGTTTTCATTATTTCTTCAGATTCAAGGTTTACGCAACAAGAACTTCCAGCATGCAAGCCTATTCTAACACCTAAATGGGTAAATATTATAAACTGTTCCTACATATTAGTGGTGCCTTATTATTTATTCACCACATTATGGGGATTTATTTTACCTATGGATTTACTCCCTCTCACAAACTCTGTTCCATGCAGGTGATTTCAGCTTTCTTGCTTGTTAGCGTAGTCTTTATTCCCATTGGAATTGTCTCGCTATTCGCTTCCCAGGATGTATGCTCAGAATTTCCTAACCTGTTCTTTTGTTTTTTGTTCTTCCCTCACTAAAATGGTTTCTTTTCATCAGGTTGTTGAAATTGTTGTGCTAAGAGGAGGGTGGACAAGTATCTAGGTTCTTTCGTATATTTTGAATGAGCTATTGAAATGCTAATAGATGAAATTTTTAGTTGCAGTGATCTATTTTATAAGTAAGATGATGCGTATTTTAGTGCCTTAGTGATATGAATTAGGCAATATTCTTATATTTAAAGAAAAAATATGCTTGAATAATCTGTCTTGAATTGTATCATTGGAGTAAATGATATAAGAAAGTATAATTACTTGCCAGATTAAGATTGAGTAGAGGGTCATTGTTCCTATTTATATATTTGTATGCTCTATATGGATAGTTTGAGTTATTATGAAGGGACCATCAATTTTTTAACCTTGAGCACAAATTATACTTGCTTTTATTGCCTTTGAAAATTTGTGTAAAAGAAAATCAGCACCTATATGGATATGTTCGAATACATAGTACTCATGAGGACTGGACAACATAGTAGTTCAATTTTTAGTTTCTTTTTCTTACTTGATACTGTCCATTGTGTTGTACAATTCACCTTACTAAACGAGCCATATAAGTTTCCCACCGTGTAATTCTTCCAATTTTCATAACTCTCATCTATTAATGTTGAATTTCTCTATAACCTGTAGATGACATCTTGTTTCAGGTTTACAAATTTTTTGAAGAAATGTTTGTACCAAACTTGCTTATTTGACTTAGTTGTTGTTATTGCTCAGGTCCGGTAGAAATAGTTGCTGTAGAAGTTTTCATTGCTATTTTGAATCAAGCCTCTAAGGTTATTGCCAAAAACCTGATGGATTTGTTGTTAAGTGATCAGAATTATTATTATACTTTTGTAATATTAGCTACAAAAGATAATGTATAGAAATGTGAAAGCAATATTGTTATTTCCTTGTCTATAAGTACCATCTATTTGGTAAACGCTTGCCATTTTCGCTTGCGATTTTCATTAGTTTCTTTTAATGATGACATAATTTCAGGATATTATCCTCCTAAAGACCAACGACAAATTGACACCCTTTAAAATGAAATTTTAAAGTTTTAATACAGTATTAGAGTCCATTAAATTGTGTTTCATTCCGACTAGAGTAAAATTTGTGTTTCATTCCGACTAGCACTTGAATGTTAAAATTTGTCTATCTAGACGAGCCACTTGAATATTAAAATTTAGGTTGTGTTTTTGATATGTGGAAAAAATATTTCAAAATTTAACAACTTCTCCATTAACATTATTATTTAATATTATATTAATATTAAACTATTGAAATTTATTGAATAATTAGATTTCTTGAATAAAATATTAAAAAAAAATTTCTCAAAATTTCAAAGTAAACGTGTTTTCTAGTTTTATGTTTTCAGAAACAGTTTTTCAAAACAACAAACAGAACGCATTTTCAGCAATTTCAAAACAAACACTCAAAACACAAAACACAAAACGAATTCAAAACTCAAAACAGAAAACTGAAACACAAAGAGAACGGCCCCTAAATTTTTTAAAGAAATTATTTTGAAAACGAAAACTAATAATATATAAATTTTTTAGTTATTATTTATTGTATTGAAAAATTAAACAAAAAAGTAGAAAAACATAGAATCAAACCCCATACCTCTTATGCACAATATAACCTTTCTACCATATGAGCTAGACTTCTTTTGGTTGAACATTTGTACAATTATTAATTCGTATTTAGTTATTTTTTACCGTGTTTAAAAATGGAAAAAAAGAATATTATTGAAGGGAATCGAACCAAAGTATCTCATGTGGAAACGCAGACACTCATCCAAATGATCAATGCACCATTATATATATACCACGGGTGGCCGCGTTAGCTCGCCGGGTGCTGGATCTCCTCCTAGTTGGGTCATGCTGACATCCGATTTCACTGAACGTTTTGCTTTTTGAACTCTATAAATACCCTCAATTCTACTATTTACAATGATAACGAGAAGAAAGCTTTCTTGTGAAATAGATTTGTGTAAAATTTTCGTTGGGTTTACATTTTTACATTCATTTCATTTATTCTTCACAAAACTTTTGATTGATTTAAACTCTTTAATTATCATCTTCATTAAAGTTTTTCATCTCTCTTTTTGTACTTAATTTATTTCTGTTATTCATAAAAAGGGAATATTTTTCAAAGATGATTTTGGAACTTACATTGCATATATTTCTTTTACTTCTTCATATTGAAAACTTTGATTGATTGAATCAAATTTGTAAAATTATCATATTCATCAAAATTTCTCATTTATCTCTTATTACTTAATTTATTATAATCATTTATTAAAAGTGAGAAATATTTTGAGAAAATTTTTAAACTTAAATTGCATTTGATTCTTTTTTATCTTCTCATTAAACAACTTTGATTGGTTGAATCTGATATTTAACTATCATATTTATCAAAAAATTTCATCTAACACTTGAATTATCATTTGTTACTATTCATTGAACTGTTAGCATCTCTCAGTACTTAATTTGTTCGTATTATTTGTCAAGAGATGAATTTCATTATAAAATCAGTTTGATAAAGTATGAGTCTTGTTGATGTCCCGTAATGCCCAATAGTGTGGTTCAAATTGAGGTCACGTGAAAGCTCAAGAGTAGGTTGTGTTGAGGTCTCGAAAATTTAACATTGTATAAGGATCGGTGCTCCTTGTTTGTAAGTCACCGAAAGGGTTGGATTGTACAACAAGTCATCAACATAGTGAAAAGGTCTTACTCGTGCCGGAGAGCTTGGTAATAAATGACATAAATCATTGATTTGGATCGCACCTCCACAATTATATCGTTTACATCATCTACCCCCTTTTACTTATTGCTCTCGTATTTACACTTATTATTTGAATTAATATATTTAGTCTTTACTTACTTGAATTTAGATTAATTTTTCGAAAATGTTTTAATAACCAATCCACCCCCCTCTTGATTAGTTATTATTATTGGACTATCAAGAAGTTCTTACAAGAGCTGGACTTAGAACGAGAGAAGTTTATATTCTATTGTGACAGTCAGAGTGTTATCCATCTCAGTAAAAATCCAACATTCCACTCAAGATCCAAGCATACTAAAGTGAGGTATCATTGAATTCAAGATGCATTGGAGATGAAGAGGCTACAACTTGAGAAAATCCATATTGATGAGAATGGGTCACATATGATAAAAAAAGTCATTGCTTATGAAGAAATTACAAGTATGTAGAAGGAAAGTGAGCTTGATAGAGCCCCTCACATAGTCAAGAGGGGAAGATTTGTTGGGTGATCCTTCCCATGTGAGGGAACTTATTAATTTTAGTGGTAATTGAGGACTACTTTTCACTAAGTCACCAAAAACCAATTGAAAGAGATAGATTCAGTGGCAGATCCAGCATTTCGAATCAGCACGAGGGGCCGTTGACTGTCGACCATGGACATCAATAAAATATTAAGAGCCCTATTTGATGTCATTTTTTTGCAAAAAAATGTATTTTAGAATAGTGATTTGATGGAGAATGTGTGGTTAAAAATAAAGAAAAATTTTGATTTTGAATGCAATATTATTTTATTAAAAAATGTGTGGTTGAAAAGAATAGAGAAAATGTATTTTGAAAAAGGGAAAATCAAACAAGGTCTAAAATTTAAATATAATAATTATTTTGTTCAAACTGAATATATATAATTCTGTTGTATAAATTAGCAATATTTACCAAATGATATTGTGAACGAGTTTTGCATAATTCAAATGAAGGACACGGATTCGAATTTTTAAAAATTGCATTAAAACCAATAAAATTTAACATATATTATTTTGATAATTTTAGTGTCCAAGTTCAAAAAGTGTCATAATGTTCAAGCCTTTGCTATCCTAAGGAAAGGTAACATGTTCAAATTCAACAAATGAAGAGCACGGGTTAGATTTTTACAATTGCATTAAAACGACTGAAATTTAGCATATATAATTCTCGTAAGTTTAGTGTCAAAGTTCATTAAGTGTAATAATGGTCGAGCTTCTATTGCGTTATTTTTTGTAAAAATTGTACAACTAAAAAATTCCACAATAAATCGGTTGAGATGGGATTCGAAATGACCTCCAAAATGAATATGCAGGTTCTAACCAGCTAAGCTACAAGAAATGTTTAAAAATGAAATGAATTATCAGTTATATAATCTATAAAGTTTATCTATTGTAAACAAAAAAAAAGGTTCCCGGCGGATCCAGCATGCACAGCTGCCGACAGGAGCGAATCTAGGAATTTGGTTCGGCTAGGGCGGAGACCGTTGACCGACAATCGTTGATCGATGACAATTAGGATTTATTCTTTTTAAATGAGGCCCAAACAATTAAGAGAATAGGAAAGGGGGCAAAAGAAAAAAACTTATAGGCATACGACACGCACGACAGCTTCTTCTTTTTCCCTGCGAAGGGCGAGTCGACTGAAGCTTCCGACGAATCCAGCAGGGGCGGCCAGGTGCTGGGTCCGCCCCTGGCTGCCGGGGCTCATCGAGTGTTAGATCCACCACTGGATACACTTCGTTGGTAACAAAGAAGAAAAAGAGCGATAAACAAAAAAAGGGGTTTCATCACTTTCTGCCAATGTTTGAGGCCTGTTTGTCTATTGGAGTTTTTAGTATATTGTTCCTAGATATGAGATCTACATTTTGACTTGAGCTGATTGTACTGATTCTTCTTCACTATTCTGGGTATTTGTATACTCATTTAGTAAGATTTCATCTTCGTTATTCTCTATATCCACTTTTAGAGAAGTGGTGTTATTCAAAAATTAGTGTTCTTGATGTATTTATAGCCTCTGGAGATTGTTTTAGTGAAGACATCGAGCGTACCCATAATCGTTCGTAGCGGAAGATTCCATTTGCCATTTGGATTAGGTCTCTGCAAATTTTGTTGTTTGTTGTTTACTTTGATAATGTTTGTGAGATGTTGGAGTTTCTTATTATTATTGTCATTTTAATTCTATACAAAGAGAGGTAATAAATATTTACAGTGAAGGTTTATTATTGGTTCACCTCAACACGTGACAACTAAGCATTAATTTTAAACATACATTTCATTATATATTCTCATACGATTTCATTGTCAATATCTAATAATTTTTCATAAATTTTTTTTTTTGAAACAACCACTTATTGAACATGCTCAAAACAACGTAAAATTATTGCCCAAAACCGACGACTCATGGTCGTGAAATCCGCTGGGTATATTGAAAGAGGTGCAGCCGTGTTTATTCCGTAAACAAATGAAACGACAAAACTGCAATCACTAATCCTTATCCACAATAAATAAAATAAAAAATGCTTTTAAAATGGCATTCAATTCACTTTCTACGTGTCAGCAAGGCATTGCTGGATTCCTCCACGTGCCTGGAAATCCAATTCTCTTCTTGATTTGGGCCCACACTTTATCCACAGTACACCTAACATGACCAAAAGGTGACAAAAGAATCACATTAGAGAGGAAATGACCAAAAAACCCTCTATTCACTTGCATTTTAATTTATTTCCATTTACTATTTCTTTTTAACTATTTACATATTTATATCAATTAAAATTTTTATTTTTCGAATTTCTTGACATTATTCAATACTTATCAATCTTCGTTAGAGCAAATTGTCAAATATCGATTTCTCTTATTTATGAGTTAATGCTAATAGTTGGAAAAAAATAATTATATTTTAAGTTTGATAAATGAGAAATGAATCTTGTTTTAAGTAAAATAATTAAACTAATATGCAAAAAGAGTCACATTTGTAATCTAAACTTGTTTTTGCAAGTTTTAAGATAGAAATGAATGGTTCATGCTCCAAATATTTCTTAATACATGCACGGTTCTTTCTAAATTAGCCGGTCAACGTAAAAGTTAAAAATAATAAATACTTCTTTAATATTTCAAATTAAGTAATTAACTCCAAATTTTCTTATGAGCTATCATGTGCATCTGCTTGGTCTATATATTTAGCCCCAATTTGAGAGCCATTATTTTAAAACTTTTTAATTTTTATACTTATTTTCAACCACGCATTTACAGAATAAAATATTTTACACGTAAATTCAATACTTTTTTCTATTTTTAACTACACATTTTCCAAAACATTACTATTCAAAACTTCATTTCTTCAAAATAATGGTTGTCAAACATGGGCTTTATGAAACCTCTCATTCACTTAGGTATTTAATAAAACCTATCATGTCAAGTTGTACAGTTAAAAATAAGGCACAACATAGCCTGAAAATACGACTTCCGACCCTATTAAGCTATGGTCGAGGTATACTAAACGAATAATGGAAAAACTCAATCCGAGAAAGAAAAAGTTTCAATATGATTTAGAGTTGATTGAAGGGCAGGTTGGCATTACTTTTGCTTTTGTTTTTGCTTCCTATAAAAGAGTTTTTGACAAAAAAAAAAACTTTAATTTTCGTTTGAAAACCAATTTTTAAAAGAGTTTTCAATATCAGAAGTATATTTAGAAAGTCATATTAAACCAACTTCCTCTAAAAACTCTTCTAATGATAAGTATTTTCATAAAATTAATCAATCAAGTCAAAAAATAGCTTTTAACTCTTAAAAATTCATTTTGACTTTTCAAAAGTCATGTTAAATGAGCGAATTAATAACACCAGCCATGCTCATTTATATATTTACTACTATTTTTAATTTTTCAAGAAAAAATGAAAGGCTTATCGGTCTTGCATATGCTGGTTTTCAACATCGTTCATTCTAGATTGTGTAGGATTATTTGTGTTGCTTATACCCTTTGTTGTCAAGTAAATTTACATATAAGTATATAAGTAAGCAAATAAGTTATTTGTAAACTCTTGTTGACAATTTTTAAAATAGATGAATGTGAGTTGTCAAGTGTGAAATTGTCGACCAAAGTTGTACAAGTAGCATGATTCATAAGTAATTGGTATAGAATAAATATTTTTTTTGGAAAATGCAAGAATAGGCTTTCTAATAAGTAATTCATACATTTTCAAATGATAATTATATATTTTTCATCACTATTTTTATTTCTTACATCACATTTTATTGCAATTTTTTTCTTAAAGGAGGGCGGTACTTTCAAGATTTTATTAATATGCCCTCACTTGTGGCGGAGGAATACCGTGGTTGCAGGAAAAAAAATTGAAAGCAATAAGTTAGGAAGTACTACTTCCCTTACAATGAAAATAAATGATGAAGATTAAAGCAGTAAACGAGGAAAAAATAGATATTCTCAACATAATCTAGTACTCGGGACGAGAATGGCATGATGGACATTACCTCAAGGTGGGGAACATGATCTCTGTCCCATTTAAAACGAGCAGTATTATCAACCTAATAAGTTCCTTTAGGACATGTTCACGTTTGACTAATTTGTTCCATTTATGCTTATAGTTGTTTAGGATTGAGAAAGTTTTGGATAAATCTATTAATCGTGTCATTCTAGATTTTGTTTGGTGTAGATGCATAATTATTATTGTAGATATGGTACATATTAGGTCACAAAGAGAAAATAATGTGGACTAACATTGATCTTGTCACCAAAATATTTTACAATTACTAGTGTATAGGCATTTTATATTTAGCCCCTGTTTGACATGGAAGTGGATTTTAATAAAAGTTGATAAAATGTGTAGTTGAAAAGTTGTGAGACCCATTAAATATGTAGTTAAAATTAATTTTTGACTTTGACGTGATTTTAATCGATACCAAACGAGGGCTTATGTTCAAACTTAAGGTACACTCATGTTAAGAACTGACATACACCTCAGCATTCAACTCAAGTAGTGTTGGCAAATGAGCCGAGCGGCTCGTCGGCTCGCCCGCTCGGCTCGTCCTGTTCACGCCCACGAGCCGCTCGGACTCGTAAAAAAAGAGCCCGAGCACGAGCCGAGCGGGCTCATGGGCTAGACGAGCCGAGCCCGCTCGGCTCGTCACTGTTCACGAGCGGCTCGGCGAGCGGCTCGCCGAGCCGCTCGTGAGACGGGCCTGCCTGGGCTCGTCTTAGACGAGCCCAGCGCCCAAGTAATTAAAAAAATAAAAATAATAAAAATAATAAAAATAAAATTGGCCGCATTTGCGGCCGATGACCAGAACGGTCACTGAACCAGTGACCGTTCTGGTCACAAGTGACCAAACGGTCACTGGTTCAGTGACCGTTTGGTCACTTTTTTTCAAAAATTTTTTTTTTTTTTTCTACTTTTCTCTAATTCTTCTCCTATAAATACCCAATCCATTACAACATTTTTTTCCCACCAAACTTTCATTCTATACTCTCTACTCTACAATTTACAATTTACAAATCATTATCAACAATTCTATAATTCTCTTCTACATTTTTTTACATTATTATCTTCATTTTACAACTCATTTTATACATTAGCCAGTAGTACATAATCGTCATTTCTATATTTCTACATTCTATTTCAACAATTCACAAATGGATCCACGAGTATTTGTTGAAAACTTGTTCGGTATGGAAGGTGAAACACCTGCCCAAAATCAATTTGGGAATGAATTTGCCGGTCTCAACCAACTACCAATTCCAGAAGACATTGACGATTTCGACGTTCGTGAAGCCGATATCGATCCGATTGATTTGGATGACGTTGATGTTGATCCCAGTGTTCCTATTGATTTGGAATAAGGGGCATGTTTGGTAACACTAAAAATCCAATTAAAATTGAAAATATAACCGTTATTGGATCCCACCCGTCTAATAAAAGTCAACAATAACGGCTAGTTTTTCAATTTTAATCCGATTTTAATTTCTACCAAACACACTCAAGATGAAGAACCTGCACTAAATATTCCCGATGCAAGAGGGAAGAGAAAGGGGAAGAAGCAGGCAAAATGTTGGGACCATTTCAAATTGGTTAACACTGGTCGTGTGATCGATGGAGTTCCAGAAAATAAAGCAGTATGTAAATACTGTCAACAACGACTGGCATGGTAAAAAAAAATTGGAACCACTCACCTCAACCGTCATTACAAAGCATGTGCGGCCAAACATGGGTTTCTTGAACATGGACAAACGCAACTACAGTTTGGTACTAGTAGAGACGGTGCTACTACTTCGCCACTTTCTACGTGGATGTATTCGGAGGAGGAAGCACGAAAGGGAATGGTGAAGTTCGTTGCCGCGACGGAGCTACCACTAGCAATAGTGGACAACGAACATTTCGTAAACTACGTCAAACAATATCTTCAACCAAGGTACGTTGGGGTAAGTCGAAATACTCTTCGTTCTAATACAATTGAATATTTTCTTAATGCAAAGCGATTATTGATTGGGGATTTAGAAAAATACGGGGGTGTCATATCTTTAACTTCGGATTTATGGGAAGGGATTAATAAGAGAGGTTATATAGCTGCAACTGCACACTATATAGACCCACTTTGGGTTATGCATAAAAAAATTATTGCTTTTAAAATAGTTGAGTATCCTCATAATGCTAACACTATATTTAATGCAATTATGTAAATAATTAAAGAATATAAATGCGAGAGTAAAATTCTTTCTTTTACTTTTGACAATGCTTCTGAAAATAAAGTAGTTATCGATAAATTGCATAGAGTACTTCAACCCGATTTTGGTGGTTATTTATTCCATATTCGATGTGTGTGCCATATTTTTAATTTAATTGTACAAGACGGTTTAAAACATGTGAAGGACGAAATTAGTCGAATTAGGAATGCACTTACGTATATCACGATTACACCTAGTAGAAAACAAGCATTTGAAGAATTTTGTGAACAAGTTGGGAACTCTAATACAAAAACTTTTATTACCGACGTAGGTCATAGATGGAATTCAACTTACTTATTATTAAAATCATGTGAAGGTTTTGAACCGTTTATCACTGAATTTTATAACAATAGGCATATTAGAGACGATGACGATGATATCTTAAATGAATCCGATTGGAATACGGTTTTTAAAATTAAGAAATTTTTGGAAAGTTTTTATACGTCTACGAATATATTGTCTGGTGTTTATTATCCAACTAGTTGCATGGTTCTTGAACGTCTTTATATAACTGATAGGGCTTTTAATAGATATCAAAATGACCCTGATTTTCATGCTGTTATATATGCTATGGAATTAAAATTTAGAAAATATTGGGAAGAATTACCTATGTTATTTCCTTTAGCATGCGTCATGGACCCCCGATACAATTTATCGGATACTAAATTTATAATTGACCAAATTTCAAATGCTTTAACTTTTAATATGCCTATTACTTATAGGAATTTGGAACAAACGTTAACTGAAATGTATGAATTATATGCTTCAAGAATAGGTACACAAGTTACTCGTGTACCTACTCCTCCTCCCACTAATATAAATGATGACGACGCTGAAGTAATTAATTTATTAGAAAACATAGACTCAATTAGATATGATTCAACTGCATATGCATATGGTTCCTCTAGTAGTAGTAGTATGTCTTCCACTGCATGTACTTAAACTTCGAGTAGCAGTCCAAATGCATTGCCATCTGAATTAATTGATTACTTTCGTTATACTATGCCTAGTAACAAATCAGTTAAGAAAATTTCAGAAAATGTAATCGAATTCTGGCGAAATAATCAACGTCGATGGCCAATTGTTTCTGCAATTGCAAAAGATCTACTAACACCTCCGGTTAGCACTGTAGCTTCGGAGTCTGCTTTTAGTGCAGGGAAGAGGGTTCTCTCTGAAATTCGAAGTCGACTAAAAGAAGATATTTTGAAAGCGTTAATGTGCGTGAAGGATTGGGAAGACGCTAATTATCGAATTCAACATAAATACGCCGAAATTGCATGTAATCAAGTAAGTGATATTTAATTTCAATACATTCATTACAAAATTTTATTTTCATACATTTATAATTTTTTTAAAAAAATTGTACACGTAAAAAGTTTTTCGTGTACAATTTTAACTCCGCCTACACGAAATTGAAGTAGCCGGTCCCAAGCCCGGATAAAGGAGGAGGGTTTATCTTTTTTTTTTTTTTTAAATAAATGTATATGTACTATTTTAAAAATTATAAATGTTTTGACGAGCCCCGATAAATGTTTTGGAAAATATATATTTAAAAAAAATAGAAAAAATAGACTTGTAGTAGTAGCGTTATTTATTTAAAAAAAAAAAAAAAAAAGGGCGAGCCGGCGAGCCGAGCCGCCCGCTTTGGGCGAGCTCGGGCGCGAGCCGAGCTCGCCCAAACGGCAACGAGCCGAGCTCGAGCTCGGCTCGTTGCCGACGAGCCACGAGCTCGGCTCGTGCGAACACGAGCCGAGCTCGTTCGTCAATGGGCCACCACTAAACTCAAGCATCCAACTGCCAACTAACCATATAATCATCAGCTGCTCATCCTTGCTGTTCATTTCTGTTGTACCAATATGCAGCCTGCTGAATTTAGTTATTAATGGATTCCAAACATCTTCCCTGATTTGAGGAAGTAGCTGCAGCTGTACATTCTAGAATATTTCTTGTAGTCTCATTGTAATGTATATATTTACATCCAGCTGAAGCTGTAGAATATACTTGCAAATTATTAATCAGCATCCATTACATTTCTAACTTGATATCAAAGCATTCAATGACCAACGTCGTTGACTCACCACAAAATACCAATCCCAACTCTTCTCCAATATCAACCTTAAGCATCACGATAGCTCTAATGCAGGGAAGCAACCATCTCTCACCATTTGGCATCAATCTAACTCAACTGGTATCACTTAAGCTTAACAAAGATAATTTCCTGCTGTGGTAGAATATGATCCTGCCTATGTGGACACAATCTCGAAGGCTAAATTTTGGGTTCAAAGGTATGTTATCCCGAATTTATTGGCACTCATATTTTTTTCTTTTTATTTTCTTTTATTAATTGGGTTGAAATAGGTTGGGTTGGTTGATTTTTAATGGGCAACCAGCAATCCAATCTGATCCAATCTAAAATTTGATCATAAAACTTGAACCCAACCCAACTCCTTTTACTACAAAAATCAGTCCAAACTGATTGAGTTGGATTAGGTCGTTCGATTTCAATGATTTGAGTTTTGATTTGGAGTTTGTTCAGTCCTATTAACATGTGGTGATAGAAACAAAACCCGCATTATAAACATTATTAATTAATTATCCTTTGGATAATCATATGGGTAATTATATTACCACTACAAATTTTAATTACTACACAACATAATAATCACACCACATCAAAATATATTTTTTAATAAATATACCACAATAAATTTACAATTATACTCGTAATTCAATAAAACAAAAAATTGAAGAAAAAAAAAAAGAATACAATATTAATCCTCATTTTTCTCAACCATTCCCGTCATTCTGATTTTTTTGAAAGCAAATATGTATAACTTCTAAAGGAATGCTTCAAGATGACTTTAGCTCTGAAATGAAAGTGCCTAGAGGTTATTATTATAACACTTTTGATGAGCTGAATCAGAATAGAACTCAAGATTGGGGTAATCAGAATAGGCTTGCACACAACACGCTTTTGATTGTTTTAAATTCATAATAAATTTGCTCGAATTAAAAAAAAAAACCCGATTCTTAATTTTAAAACTTGACAAATAAATGAAAAGGTTCAGCAGTGAAAGGTGGTCAAATAGAGTATAAATTCATTTATTATGAGAAAAAAAATTATCTTGCAACCTTGGAAGATAGCGAAAGCCGTCGGAAAAGCCATGAGCAAAGAGATGTTGAGGGGAAGAAAGAAGAAATTAAGTTTTATATTTGTGGTGTAACAATAATTTATTTAATTAATTATATTACCATGACTAATTTTGGTAGTTACACCACAATTTTAAATATTTTTTCATTGACTTAAATAATTTAAGTAAAATTACATAAGTAGCATTTTAATATATTTAATTATTTATCATATAAAATAATTTATTGTTACCCACAATCTTAAAAGGGCCTGTCTGGTGCTGCTGAAAATTACAATTTGGACCGTTGGATTTTTAAATGGACTGTCTACTTTTAAATTAGGGAAAAATTCATAAATAAGGTGTATTCTTTACACAAATTCAAAAATCAGGTTTATAATTTGAAAATTCAAAAATCAGAGTTTTTTTTATGAAATAATAAATTATTAAATCAATTTATTATTTAATTCTAATATAATATAATTAATTCATCCCACATGCACCACCCGTACCGCTCCGGTGATTATTCCGGCGACCATTTCGATCATCACTCTTCTCCGACAACAGTTTCGGCAACTGCTCCCATTCCGACAATTATTCCGACGACTATTTCGGTGACCATTCTGATCACAGATTTATAATTTACATTCACAGTTCAAATTAATTGGTCACAGTCCAAATTAATTGGTCACAGATTTTTTTACGGTCACAGATTATATAATTTTTAGGTCACAGATTTCAAAATTAGTTGATCACAGATTGCATTTTTAGTCACATATTACAGAATTTTAAGGTCACTATTTCGGTGACCATTCTGGTCACAGATTTATAATTTACATTCACAGTTCAAATTAATTGGTCACAGATTTTTTTACGGTCACAGATTATATAATTTTTAGGTCACAGATTTCAAAATTAATTGATCACAGATTGCATTTTTAGTCACATATTACAGAATTTTAAGGTCACAATTAATTCGTTGGTCACATATCAAAATTTATAGGTCACACGGTTACATATTTCGAAATTAGTTGGTCATAGATTTTTTCACGGTTACAGATTATATAATTTTTAGTCACAGATAACAAGATGGTTGGTCACGAATTATATTTTTAGTCACAGATTACCGAATTTTGGTCACATACGCCAAATAGTTAGTCACATACCACTGCCGCTTGCAACCACCCTCACCTCGACACCACCTCAACAGTACTAATGCCACACCACCAATGAAAGCCGCCACTCCACTACTAACACCAACTGAACTCCACATAATCTCACCACCCAACACCACCCTCTCCAACTCAAAAACCGTCGCCGCACCACCACTTTAACAACACCACCACTACCACCTGCAAAAACCATCCAACAAACCTCATCCGAAATCACAGCACAACTACTGCAGTCGCACCAGCACCACCGTCAACACTACCTCAAAAACACCACCACTACCTCCTGCAAAAACCATCCATAAAACCTATCCCAAGTCACTGCACAACCATCGGCACCACACAGTCACCCCACAACCACACTGGCACCACCCACGTACACACAACACAGAGAAGTCGTTCAAAAGAAAACTTAGCCACCTCCACTATCTATAACCATCACCACTACCCACATCGCACCCAACCATGTCCTAAATTCTCCATGATTCTTTTGTGTTTTTAACGGTTGAATTCACCACGACTTAAGTAGCGACTGCATTATTTGAGAAAATAGCATGATGATAAAGCTTTGGGTCCTCTAATTCTGACTAGCGAGCTTCACTTCATAGTGCACTTCTCAAAATGAGCAATAAGCTCTTCCATTAGCCTCAGAGCCAAGCAATGAAAGCTTAGAGGATTGATCGACAACAATCAAGATGGAGAAAGCGACCTACTCTTTTAATTTAGTCAACTGCACACAAAAAAAATAAAGAAAAACCTTACCATACAAAAAAAGAGTCACTTGTGGTTGTAATCCAATAAAAAGTAGTTCAAAATCAAGCTTAGCCAAAAAGAAAAAGCTAGTAGAAGAAAAACCCTATCTTCTCATACAGGGGCGGAGCCAGCCCTTCAAACTAGGGGGGGGGGGGGGGTCCTGGGGTTGAAGGGGCGGGGCTCATGGGGGTTCTGCCCCGAATTTTTTTTTTGAAACATTATCTATTAAAATGAGCAAAGTTGGTACTTTGAAATGGAGAAATGAAAGAAATGAACATAAATTAATGTACGAAGACTTTACAAAAAAATCAAGAAATATATAAAAGAAACTACTAATCTTTTGAAATACCTCTCCATCACTAAGCGTGAGGATTAAGGAAACTTTTTCGCTCATAATTGATAAACATTACAACTTCATAAATAACTGAATGGGCTGAATTAGGAGATTAAAAAAAAAAAAATTTGAGGCCAAAAAATTAAAAAAAAAAAATTCAAAAAATTGGGGGGGTCTTGGCCCCCCAGGACCCTCCTCCACTCCGCCCCTATTCTCATACAAGAAGAAATGATGAGAAAAATAAAGAGTAATATTGCGACGATGATTACATCAAATTATTATTTTTTTTTTAATTTTTATTGAATTAAAGGTATAATTGTAAATTTGTTGTAGTGTATTTATCGAAAATATATTTTAATTATGGTGTGATTATTATAATGAGTAAATTTTGTGGTAGTAACAACTTTATGATTTTACAAATGGTTGCCTCTCGATTCTAAAGAGATCATTATACGTTGACGTATGACGGTCACCGAAAACCAAATGCTCATAAAACTGACACGTTTCAGTCGCCGTCCGAGTGATTTTTTTGTTTTATTATTATATGTATAATTTATATATATCAGAGATTACCAGCTCTACCTAAAGCCATCGTCTGAATCAATAACTCACTGAGTTGACTCACGGGCCCAGTTTACCCCATTTTCTAGGTTTAGGATATCCGTAGTTTGATATCGAAAGTTAAAAAGCCGGGAGTACCGTCACTCTTTTGATGATGAAGAACGGCAAATCGGAACCGGATACTGGAAAAATGACGCCGGTGAAGATCGAAGTGGATGATTCCTTGGAAGAAGAGCAGGGTCCATTCCACAAGCGCCTAAAGGTGTATTTCCCCTATTTTACAATATATATAAATACATCCTATATATCTCTCTCTGTGTGCGTACAAACCAACAAGTTATTTTATTTTTTGTGTTTACTACGCAAAATTTAATAAATTGGAGTGAAAAAACAGGGTTTTGAACTAGACTGTTTTGTTGAAAGAAGTGATTTTTTTAAAATTAAATTATTTTGCTAATTCTTGTATTTTGATGGGATCTTGATTTGAGTGTGTGTGAGATTTATCAGTGGGATTTATTTTTATCTAATTCTTGCGTTAAGTACTGCTGTTAAAGAATCAGATTTCGTTGATTTTATGCTGCTGCAACTGTTCTGAATTTGTTTTTGTGGTTATTTTTTAATTTGATGTGGTCTATTTACGGCTTACTTGATAGTCATGGTTGAAAGTAATTATTTTGTTAATATTTTGAAGCGAATGGGGAAAATAAATTATTTTGCATTGATTGTAGTATATTTATGTGTTATTAGTATGATATCGATGTGATCTGTGTGTAACTGCAGCAGCAGAGTCCAGGAATAGAAGGTTTTCCAGTACAAGCTTCACATTACAACCCACTTGAGGAGCCATGTCCATTGGGTTTGCGGCTGAGGAAGAGCCCATCACTTTTGGAGTTAATCCAAATGAAACTTTCTCAACCAAATGTTCCCAATGTTGCAAGTCATGGTCATGGTAAAAAAGATCAGAAGGGCAGCGCTTCTTCTGCCAGTACTGATAAGCTGAAGGCCTCCAATTTTCCTGCCTCAGTTCTTCGAATAGGGACCTGGGAGGTACATTTCAATATATATGTGTTTGGAAAAGATTTGCAGTTGTTGAATATCACTTTTTTTTGGTGAGAACTGATGAGAGTAACATGTATTTTTATTGCAGTATAAATCAAGATATGAAGGTGATTTGGTGGCAAAATGTTATTTTGCAAAGCATAAGCTGGTGTGGGAAGTTCTTGACGGTGGTCTTAAGAATAAAATAGAAATTCAATGGTCTGATATCATGGCTCTGAAGGCTAATTGCTCAGATGATGGCCTTGGAACTTTAGATATTGTGGTGAGAAAAAACTGTCATTATGCTATTCACTTGACATACATAAATTTGTCTCCAATTACTAATGCTTTGTCAATAATTTGTGGCATTTACAAGTGCAGTTGGTGAGACAACCTCTTTTCTTCAGGGAAACTAATCCGCAACCTAGGAAACACACCCTTTGGCAGGCAACATCAGACTTTACTGGTGGTCAGGCTAGCCTCCAAAGGTACAATGAGCATTATTACTTTGTTTATGTTTTTGTGCTAGCAAGCTTCAAATTTTCTCTTTCCTGTTTCCTCTTTGGGTCTAGAAGATAAGTGCTCATAAATGAGTTTGCTGTTTCAATTATTATGTCCTTACTTCACCCCCTATTTACTGCGTTTTGTGTGGATGGACGTGGAGCAGATATCACGAGGTGAACTCCATAATTGTTGCTCACTGGGTGCTAGAAAATATTTTGGTTATTGTAAAACTCCAACTTTGGAACCTTTAGGGATATGTAGATATCATTACTTACACACGTATATACATATGTTCACATGTATGTTCCTTCTATTTCTCCAACGATTTGTGTTGCCCTGATTCCATAAACAGAGACAGAACATCGAGTTCAATTTTAGAGAGCGGGTCCAAAACTTGTAAATATACTTATGTCTTTATATCTATATGGCTACAGATGTCTATGTTTCCACTTTCCATGCATGCGTTTCTCTTATTCTAATCTGCTAGGGTGTTTTTGCTGCAATCTTTTTTTTTAATACCTATAATTTCTTGTGTTTTTTTGCAGGCGACATTATCTGGAGTGCCCTCAAGGCTTGTTAGGGAAGCATTTTGAAAAACTTATTCAATGTGATCCTCGTTTGAACTTTCTCAGTCAGCAAGGAGAGATAACTCTGGATTCTCCTCATTTTGAACCTAGAATATCCCTGTTTGATGATCCAAGTGAAAACGACGCATTTGATTTGTCTAGGGAGGATAGTCCTTCCTTCTTCACCTCACTGGATGCTGCTTCTCCATCAGCAGCTCAATCTTCTTCCTCAAACTTCGAACAAGATGCTCCTGGCAGACATCCAGAATCTTATCGTCTTGAAACACCATCACCAAGCTCAGGTAATTTTACTGTGGGATATGAAAAATATGCTAAATAGCTTCTTTATTACTAAGAACTATTATAAATGTAACTATTATTATTGACTATTCAGAAGCATATGTGTGCATGCTCATGGAAACCCCTTGACCAATTTCAAGTATAATCTCATGCAGGATATTGCAATTCTTATATTATGCTGAGTTTTGCATGCAGCATAATTATATTTGGATTAGCTTTTTCTAATGGTCACCATTGTTGTTCTCCCTTTGTATGCACCAACATTACTGTCCTGTGAAGCACAGATACTCCTAGTAAGGAGAGTCAGTGGTCAACCTGCCTTGGACATGCCCAACATGCCATGTAGCTTGTCTTACTTTTAATTTGTCACATGAAACCATAACGTGTGTAAAGAAGTCAATAATATTTCGAAAGATTATATGCTTTTGTTTTTGTCTACTACACTTTTTGGTTCATGGATATATCTATCACATTGGTGCTGGTGATACAAACTTAATTTAAAGTAACTTCGAAAATTATTCTTTAAAGTCAAAAGATTCTCTTACAGAAGTCAAGATCAAGTATTATTTTATTGAAATATAATTACAGAGATGAAGATATGATAATATAATAAAGAGTATTTTTGTCGACATTTTTCGGACTTATTTCTATTATACTTTTTTGTAAAACTGTTTCCCACATTGTCCCTGTTCTCTGTCCATCCATGCTTCATAGCTAGCTTCTAATCAAGGCTGTTTACCTTACGTTTTTGTATCACCTTGACAAAATTGGAAGAAAAGGGACTTAATAGAAGTTTTGGTGCCGTGAGTTGTTACTTCTTTTTGGCATACATATTTGATACCCCACATCTTTCTTTAACTCAGTAAAGTAATGGTCATGGTCTGTGCAACTTGAAAGGTGTGGTAAAATGTGGTAACCTAGTTGGCTTATATCCCCGTCTATGCAGATTGAGGAGTCTGGAATGAGCCAGTCATTCTCAGTTAACAGAACACAGTGTGTAATCTGGGTAGAGCATATAACTTTAAAGGTATAGCTGATGAATGAATTTGATGATAATTGGATGTACCTGTATGGAATGAATTTTAGCATAATTGGATGTGTTTCTTATGGAGCTAAGCTATTCTCAGGGGAACTTTCTGAACTTTTTGTTGTTGACCAAGTCGAATGAACTTTTCCTGTCAAGTTATAAATCTAGGAGAGGCAACTTGAAAGAACTATTGGGATTACTAGTATATTACATGTAACGGCCCCCTATAGCTTCTTGTATAATAGGTGTTTATGAGAAAAAAAAGTTAAATTGCAATTGGTGGAAACGTGATTGTAACACCCCCAAATCTAGTTAGATACCTTGATTTGGAAGTAGTAGTATAATTTAATTTTCTCTTAAAATCATAAATGCAGAATGACGATTTAATTTCTATCAACATAATAAACATCCATTGGTAAGGTAATGCATATGCATATCATAAGCATGCATAATTTTTCTAATTGGTACTAGGACTCAACTTTAGTCATTATTAAGAGAAATGTCAAGAGTTCGAATCCTGGGAACACGATAGAAATCCGTGTGAGGTAAGATGGGCCAAGGCTCTCCCGGAATGGACGGTACGTATGAAATAACTATTTAGGTACTAGGCTTGGGTCGTTACAGTGATAGTGATTGTTAGAAGACTACATTTTCAAATAAAGTTTCCGAATGTCTTTGTAACATTGGATTTCATGTGGGAACTGTTTCTGCATAAACATGACACTAACTGGTTTTTGATAATTCTGAATTGCTTTTCATGTTGATTGGATGTGGTCTGCCTTGTACATGATTTGTTTCGGGTGTTAGATATTAACAGTTTGATACAGAGAACGTCAATGGGCAAAATGAGACTATTGTTTCGGGTTTCTATTTGGGAATGCACATCATTTTACTTAATTAATTGCTGGTTGATGACTGGTTTATACTTTAACTTGGTTAAATACTAGGAGTAGAACCAGAATTTATCTGCGAAGGTGGCAAAGTGGAAAATTATGGGAGTAGACGCTCTTATCTTGTTGAATCACACCAATCATTTTGTTTGTACCCTAGGAGGTTTAGATGGTTGATCACTAATATGAGAATGTAGGGTCATGCTAGCTATTGATTTTAGCTCAGGAATTCGTAATTCTAAAGGTTGGTGCCATATATCATATACATTACATATATTCATTATTGAAGAAAGAGGTGATGGTTTTACTGTGAATTTATCATGTTCCCAGAGCCAACTTTGAGACGATACAACTGTAAATGTTGTTTTGATAACTTGATATCATCAATTGCAAGAAATTATGAGAACTCTTGCGTGCTTATTATGATGCCATAACATTTCATGCCTTGAAAATCTACACACTAATGGTAAAGACTGCAAGGTTAAATCCATAGACTAGAAGTTAAAAAAAAAACTAATGAAATGGACGAGTTGAAAAGTGACGAAGAAAGGGAGATTTTTTGTCTTAGTTGCATCGTGAAAAATTGTTAGATAAAAAATACATACCAAAGTATGAAAATTGGACAGATTCTCTTTGTTATTCTATAGTTCAACCTTTTGCCTAACATTTATAATTCACTAGGCCGTTTTGCCATTCTTACATTAGAGGAAGCCAGCCATGGGCAGTCTTTTATATGGGGATTTTTCAGCTCCAGTATTGTGTGTGTGTGTTTTTTCAAAGACCCAAGGTGGAGTACATGGTTTCATGTTTGTTAACAAGACAGAGGTGATGCACTTTTGACCTGTGAAAAGTTGTGTGTGTTAGCCATTGGGTACGTTTGAATACTAAATTAGAGTCTTAGCCCTTGTTTGTTCCCCATTATTTCCAAAATATATTTCTCTCTTCTTTTGAACCACACATTCTTCAGTAAAATAATATTACACACAAACCAAAATTTTTTCTTATTTTTTAACCACTCGTTCTCCATCAATGTTCTATTTCGAAATGCATTTTTAGCCAAAAAATGGGGCTCAAACGCGCTTAATTTGTTGTTCAATTCACAACACATTGGTGTTGTCTAGTGCCATCTTTATATACATGGGCATACGGAAAACACAGTCTAAACATCCACCTACCTGAAAGGAAACGGGAAAACAAGAAAAGTGGAAGTAGAAGAATAAAACAGAGGCATTTCCTTGGGCAGAACAAGATCAAGGCAAAAATTGGATGGGAGAGTTTTTCCTTCTTACATAGTAAACATGAAATCGCTCATCCTTGCCTATTGCTGAAACTTACTTTGTTTCTTTTGGATCACAATTTCACAATGGACTTAACTGATCACGTGTATTATACGTGGAGAAAAAAGATATGAAAATTGCGAAAAATCACTTCTTTGCCTTTGTACTGCTCATTTCTTGCTCTCGTCATTAATTATTATATATTATGGATAAATTCTTGCCACCTTGTTTATAGTTTAGATTGAAGAAAATGACACACCTATTTTTTTATGTTCTCATGTATATTACCATTACGCGCAGTTAGGGAGACACTAACAATGGAAGATTTAAAAAATGGTGGAACAGAGCAACTTAAGGGGCTAAATGACATCACGTTGCCTGGTCTCCAACATTCGATGTCCATGAGTGATCTAGTGAGCCATCTCGAGCACCGGCTTTCTGAGCAGAAAGAACCCAGTAATCCAAAGCTTTCAAGTGAGGAATGGCAAAGCTTGCAGATCTTAGATGATATCAAACGATGCCTATTGAGTGATATTCAATATATGCCAGAGTCTGATGAGAAGTCTCTCATGTCAAGGGTCGATTCTCTTTGCTGTCTTCTGCAGAAAGACAATGCACCTGAGCCCGACATGCATTCCACAAGTACAAATGGTACTCAAATGTCTTTGGTGGAAACGAAAGATGACGAATCAAACAATTTTTATGCATCTACTAGTAAAATCAAGGTTGAGGATGGACCGAATGATAACTCTGTTGACAAGCAGGCGCCATTGATTTCCAGGAAGGATTCTGTTGGAGAGTTGCTGCTCAATCTCCCTAGGATAGCATCTCTGCCACAGTTCTTGTTCAATATCTCCGAAGATTTTGAGAATCAAGCTCGATAATCCATTCACTATTAGAGGGGCAAACTAATTTGCCACTGTAACTTGGGTGTGCTTGTACTGTTTATATGGGATTCAGAAATTGAGATTGATGAAGAATCCTGATTGTTGGCTCCAAATGTTTGGGCTCGTCCCGGCATTTACTTTTAATGTAATGCACGTGTACAAACATGTGATGTTTTCGTAACTGTATTTATGCCCTGGTTTCTGGTTTTCATATTGAAGATTGGTTTGAGACTTAAATAGATCTTTATGGGACCTTACACTTTGTTGGTAGCTATATGTAGTTGTGATTGTAAATTTACTGAAAGCCTATACTGCGGTTAGGTTTCCTCGCTATATGCGTTCTGGGAATGTCCATTTCTCTAGAATCATACGAATTTTTAATAAAGAAAGAGTTTCTTTCAGATTATCGAAAGATTTGTTAGAATGAAAGAAAAATTCAAGAAAAAATAACTTAATATTTTCTACTCTATCTAAAAACATTGAAATATAGAGAAACAAATTGATATAACATTGTTAATAAATTATGAATCAAAGAGGAAAAGGGCATATTGTTGGGGACAGTTGAGCACAAACAATCTAAAATATTATTAAGCAACGTTGACCTTGACACTACATAACATTAAAAGTGAAATAATCCCGCTCGTGGAGGCCACGGAAGTAATAGCAAAGGAAGCAAGTTTATGGATTTTCCGATTTTGAGAATAAAGTGCACAATCCTCCAACCAACATCTTTCACTATGGATACAATGTCATCTAGCATCGAAGCAATGGGGTTCTGTCCTGTGAATCCAATCAAACAAAATCCTATTTTGCTAACAAAAATAAAATGAACAAAAAGGATACCAAATCAATATAAACAAAAGAGGTAGGGTCGAAAAACTTTTTAGACTATCAACCAAGTGTAAAGCATCACATATTGCAACATCTCTTGTATATGTAACAAATGGGTTACAAAATTGAAATGATAGATGTAGTAGCAGAGAAGGCAAGTGACCCGACTTCTTCGTTGCAATTTTCTCAAGGTAGAATAAGCAAAAAACTAACAAGAACTAAACAAGTAGCCGTTTTCTAAAAATTGAATCCGATAAGATCAAACTTAAATGTTTTATGAATCTAGATGGGTTAAGGCAAAACCTAAACATAAAAAAATTTAAAGCATAATTAGACAATACAATCATGCTACATGTACACTCTTTTTTACATATGTCACGTGGCAACATCACATTGGTCAATTTTAAAGAAACACACACTTTCCCACCAACAAGTTTTTTGAAAACAATGGAGTGTAAACAAAAAGAGTCCAACATAGAGCTTACATTTAGCATTGTTCTTAGACAATAAGATCAAACTTCATGCAATAACGAAGCTAAGTGAGCTTTTCAGAACACTATCAAGAAGTATTTCTAGTAAGTTCAAAGTGGACTAAGTAAATAATTTTTGTACGCTCCATTTTATATGTCAATGCACGCTAAAGAGATGTAGTGTACTAATATTTGAGTGGGAATAACATCACCATAAGGTTTAATGTCAAAATTAACTATCTAAATGTGTCCAAAACTTTATTAAAAGAAAGACAAAATGTCATATCATAGAGGAAGGAAAAAAATAATAATCAGTAATTCGTACAAATTTGGCATTCACAAACCCTGCATGATTTTAACATCATATACATTCAGTTTTGAATTACACTCTAACTCACCTTATGCAGTAATCCAAACTAAAACTGCAACAGCAAAATCAGACGACGATACATTCATACCAAGCATATTTTACGACTTTTGGCCTATAAATATACAAAAGAATAAGACATACAAAAAAATAAAAATAAAAAATTCAGGGCTCGTTGGGTCCATCATCCTCTTCTGGTTCATTCTCTTGTAACATGTTCATAAGCATCGTAATTTGGTCTTGCAGCATACCATTTGTTCTGTCTACATCAGTGCGCTTGCTTCGTTCTTCGAGTAGCTGTAGTTGAAGATGCTCCAAGACTCGAGCATCCTCTTCTAATTGTTCATTCAGGCCATCGATTTCCCTATCCTGCATAGATTATCTATGGTTAATTAATATCTTACGATTCAATCATATCAGAAAATAGGAGCCAGATGGCATAAGCACCTTTCGATTTATTTCCTGTACAGCAATCCTTCGCATACTCTCGACAACATCCACGTTTACAAGCTTTCGCTTCTTCCCAATCAGCCACCCTTTTGGATAGCTCGCGGATTCGAAATCTGGAGGTGGAAGTAAGGATTCAGCTGAAGGTCGTCGGCCACTTACTGGTTCCAGTGGTTCAAATAAAGCCTTCCGTTTCTCAGAAAGAACAGAAACGCTGTTTGATTCTTGCGGCTTTTCTTCCATGATAGAATCTTCTTGTTTTTCCATTGCTTTATCAGCACTAGAATCATTTACTGCACTGTCTAAATGCTTTGCACTTGATGCTGAAAGAATTGACCACCGAGTATGAACCATGCAGGAAAAAACCAAGAATTTGATTCCGGGGTAGGGGGTGGGGAAGGGGGTTGCACACTAAACAGAAAAAATTTAACCCGAAGCTCAATATCCCTCACTGTACCTCACATCTAAAATTAAAACCATACCCGAAAGCTCACTGTTACATAAACTGTACTGTAAGGCAAATCATGGTATGAGAATAGGTAAATGCAAGTTTTCAATTATTTTCCTTTTCAAACAATTATTAAACGATGCTTTCTTGAAAGACAAGTTTTGTCACTTGTCACACCCCTATAGATGCTAAAGTAGACTTAGCTTTGAAGGCACTCAATCTTATGTTGCATCTTATCACTTATATGATATATGACTAAAATATGTTTAAAATTATACAGATGGTTTGAGACATGACTAGGAGTCTAGGACATCCATTTCCAGTTTTCTATATGTAATAAATACGTCAAATCAGACGCATGTGACACGTCACCTGCATGATAGTATGGACATGTACATTAAGGCTACAGATGTCCAAGTTACTAGAAGTAGAATGGTCTGATGGTCAACAAAGGTCCGACTTGACCTCGTGTCTAGACATTAGGAACCATGCACATCAGGGCTACTCAAAGGGAGACTGAGCGAACCTAACCTCAGAAGTAGTGTCCACAAAAGCATCTGGCCTGACCAAAGTCAATACATTCAACGAGCTCCCAAAATGCTGGGAGATGCATTTGGATAAAACATAGGAAGTAAGAAAGACGTAACCGTAACTACATAACCAACTACCACTCCATAGACAGAAAATGCAAGCACACTGCCGAAATTGTTTACTATGTTTCAATAAACTTAACTCTACCAAATTAACTATTTGACTGTCGAAATGTCAAATATTAGGCTATAAAAACTGAAAACCTCATTCCGACAAGAAATGATCCATATCACCAACCAATAGATTCTAAATCTACATATTAATTATAAAGATGGGAAAAGTATCACCATTGTTATTGTTGTTGTCGTCATCATGACATGTTACTTTTCATGTGAAAAAGTATACAAGTCGCAATATCTGCTTGAGTACCTTAAGGTGCACACAAAGAGTAGTGAGAAACAATCATGGACATTGGTCCAAATGAGTAATCTACAAAATAATCGTGGGACCATGTAATGAAATTGAAACGACTTAGATTGAATATCTACCACAAAAACTATGGTTACGACATTATTTCTCGACCCCTCATGACCCGCTAAATTGTCAGCAAGTTAAATAATAATTTACTCCCCATGTAGGTACATTAGGAAAAAGATAAAAACAGATTTCAATTAAGCAGCCATCAATTTGAAGAGAAGTAGGTATATATTGAACAAAATAAAAGAAGGTGGCTCCACTACCACAACTGTTTCCGCAAATCAATAAATCACAATTGTTCATTAGGTAGAAAATTAGTATACTAATCCATTTGCAGTCATTGGATGTTTGGCCAAGTTTAAATAATTACTTATAATTAAGTAACTTTTCTGGTTTGTCAAAATTGCAAATAAGTTACTTATTTTGAAAATAAAATAATTCACTATATTTATTTTTTAAGTAAGAGGAAGGTAACATTTTCAAACTTGTTTAACAAACAAGTTCACTTAAAAAGTAAGTATGACTTGCTTATATTCTCCAACTACCCCAACAATTTGCAATTAATTAATCAATAAATAATGCTATTTTGAGAGGAAGACCTTACTTTTCGGATTATTAGAAAAGTAAACGTGCAAAATTATTGTATCATTATTTTATTAACAAAAGGTCAAGATTATTCAAATAAAACAGAGAGATATGAAGAGTTTTAAAAAATTTAAAATTTGAAACACAAATAGCTGTTAATCAGTTCTAACCATAGTTAGCTAATGAACCACACAAAAAAAAAAAAAATGTATATATATATATATATATATGCACTTGTAAATATCAAGAAGAATTTCTTGTCAAAAATTTGCAGCAAGTACGTAATTAACAGAAAAATGAACCAAGATTACTAATTATAAGTTATAATTGATAAAAAAAAGCTATAATTAATTTCACATAAAATCTACTTAATAAAATCATTCCATCACTAACATCAAATTAAGCAAAAATTAATAGAAAAGAAGAAGAAAATATTCAACCCGCTTGCTGTTAATTAGAATACATATAAACAAACCTGATCTTTTCCGGGATTTCCAAAAAACTGGAGTAGAGGAAACTGGAGAGAACCCATTTAAGCTTCCTTCTTCTTCTACTTTCTTCTTTATTTTCTCCATAAATCCACCTGTTAAATTTGATTAATTAAAAAAATTCTTGCTCTTTATTAGAGAGAGTGTATATGTATTTCTTGCCTTATTTTCTCCAAACCGACTAGTATTTCCTCCTCGTACTTGTTGAACTGATTTCACAACTCCCAAGATAGAAAAAAAAAAAAAAATTAGAGAGAGAATCCAAGGATATGACGTGACGGAATCGTCGAGAATGGATGGAGGGTTGAGATTTGTCGTTTTGGTAGTTGATAGCTGTTGCTTAGTTTTGTGTGTCAATCCAATGGGTCCCACTTATTAAAATTTGTTGCTTTTTTCCTGGTTAATTACACGTGAGGTCACTCAACGTTCACCCTAGTAACAATTCGAACATTGAACTTCAATTTAAAGCTTACAAAATTATTATTTGGTTCATATATTAGAAACTGTAATCATAGCTGCTAGGATGGAATTGTATATTGATTGCTTCAAATTGAAGTTTGATTATCCAATTATAACCAAGACGAAAGCTAGGTGACCTATAGACTTCAAAAGTTATGTTAACTTCGATTTTTGCACAAGTGATGTTGTCAACATATATCGGTTCTACCCACTTCCACAAGCTGCACATGTCTGTCCAAAACTCGTAAACGTACGAGATCGTTGGCAAGTAATAAATTCATTGAGTTGAAAGTATCGTCCTACAGAAAATAGGGTTTGTATCAAAATATGAATGATTGTATTAGATTTCTCAATCGTCTATTGCTATCTATTTCACGTCTTGATTTATAATTTTGTTCAATTCATGCATTCTGGACAATCAATAAAACTAATGTATTTAACTTTCATTTTCAAAACAAATTAAATCTATCATAATCATGACCTGAATCTATTTCTAGTCCGAATTCGAATGATTATAATGCATTAAATTTTAAATTATCTATATGATTGCACATGTTATAAATGTTATTCCTAACATCTATTGTACATATGCCAATTTTGCTGTGTTGTAAATTTGTTGCGAGTCTCTCAACACTACAACAAATAATTAATTATATAATCGATGATCAAACAATTAAATAATGCAATAGGTATGCAAAATTAATCAAGAAATACAAGAATTACTAAACTACTAGTCTTAAATTAAAATAAAAAAATAATATGATTTATCTTCATCCAATACAATTACGGATCTAACTAAACATGTTTCTGTAGATAAAACAATAAAAAGAATGGAAAGCATCACCCGAAATTTATAAATATAAGAAAGAGAGATGTCATGATCTAATTCTTATTCTAGATTATCCATACCAAGCTTTGATTAATCAATTTCGTGATGTTTCTTGATTCAATTTACGTGCTAGATTTGTTCTCCTCTCCAACTTATAAAGAATTTACATCTCGTTTCTTGATAGATTTTATGATATAGATGTGATTTGAGAAGTGAGAGAGATCCTCTAATGGTTGCTCATGTCTTATGTTATATAATGTGAAATTAGGTCAAAAAATATGTCCAATTTGAGTTATAAAAGAATTTCAATCAAATAAGAAAAGTTGCCTTCACGCACGCATGATCATGTATCTGCGTAGTCATCAGTAGTTTCGTTATAACTTTTTCTCCCATTATTCGATTAAGGTGATTCAAAGTACATTGGAAACTAATTTAAAGGGCTACAAATATTTTAGAAATAGAATTTATTTAATTCAAACATTTACTATCTGAAAAATGGGTCCCAATCTCCAACTCATCTTCTGGAACATACTTTGTGCTGTTGGAAATCGATTTGTGAAAAGCATTGATTGTATTTCACTTCTTTTTGACTTCTAATTGTATCCAATTGACTTCCTATAATCTTCTGTTATTGTTTGTAGTCCGAATCAATTATTGAATATTTGCAATTTGATCAAAAACTTTGAATTTATTCACTTTTTGCCCGTTTTCCAATTCTTTTTTCCAATTCACCCAATTTGCCTCGAGTTTTACCTAAAACAAAAAAATTAAAATCTAATTAAGCAATAATTCTTCAAAAATAATGAAAATTAATTATATTTAATGATCTAAATAAGTGTGTAAAATACATGCTGGTTATTATCATGATGACAGAATATCGTTGAAGTGATAACTCATTATCCTTCACATTTCTTTCTCTTGAGATCACGTTTCCTTACTTTCTCTATCATAAAAATTGAACTGTCCATCCTATTATTCCACATAGATTTTCGCATCACCAATATTCCATAATCATAATGATAAATAACGTTATTCCTTTTTTTTTGGAAAGCAAAAAAGGGGTGCCACACAAGCACTTCCCAGAAATAACATTATTCCTTATCACACACATTTGGACAAATCGTTAGTTGTACGTAGCCTTCTTCGGTAGTGGTGGAGATGACCATGAACACTCTGATGGTCAATTTAGTAAATAGGTATATTTGGGTATGGGATGGTCGAAAGATGTGAGCCACGTTTGTGTACGGGTACCTGGGATTTACAAGATAATGAAAATAATAGAGCAACCTTACTTTGAGTGTGTAAAATTGTATTACCTTCAAATGACACTGAGTGTGAACTTTAATAGTAGAAGAGGTGGAATGATAACTGTTGAATGAAAAGAAACATGGCCTCATCTGTATGATTGAGGTGCTTGGTCAAAGCGTCATTCCATCAATCCTAGGCTCAGGTATATTTAATGTTTCTAAAAATTAGCCAACCTAGTGCCTACGTCTAACCTCTGAAATATAAACTAACAAGTTAACTGTTTAGGTGCTTGCTGTACAGATGTCACATCAATCAATCGAGTAGGATCTTGTACGAAAGATCTCTTAGAAGAAGTGAAGTGGTAGATAGTTTCTATCAAGAAAAAGGCTATTGCCTCATATTCGTTTTGCAGCAGGTTATAGCACATCGCCTATGCTATAGAGGGTCTGCCTCTACATCACCCCCACGAAGAACGTGGTGCATTAGCTCGACTATCTTATATATGGCCTCACATCGGTCGATGGATGGTGATGTAGAGTGTTGACCTGATTAGGCTTGCTTGCTAGCTACCCGTGGCCGTGATCTGGAGCCTTATTAGAAGAGACGTAACAATAAGCTTGCTAGCTAGCTACCCGTGGCCGTGTATGGATATTTATGTAATGCGTGAACATTTTGGTTTGAGCAGATTATAGAGTTGAGAGGTGATTCATTATTGAAGTGATGTATTGGCATTGAGCATTTTACCTTTATTTCGCTTGGTGGTAGTTGTGCATTTGAACACAACACAATAGTCCCCAAAGTCTAGATATGAATATTTATATAATGTGTGGATCTAAAGTTTAGAAGTTATTTTAATACCTTGTAGAGCAGTTATGCAAGTGACAAACCGTAGAGGCTAGGTCCTAACATAGAGGGCGAGGCTCTAAAAGATAGGCAGCATGATGAGTTGTGATGCAAAGGCCCCTGGCATAGAGGACGAGACTCAAAAAGAAAGGCAGCTTGATGAAGCTGTGATGTAGAGGCGAGGTCCTAGCATAGACAAGCAGCCATCAATTTGAAGAGAAGTAGGTATATATTGAACAAAATAAAAGAAGGTGGCTCCACTACCACAACTGTTTCCGCAAATCAATAAATCACAATTGTTCATTAGGTAGAAAATTGGTATACTAATCCATTTGCAGTCATTGGATGTTTGGCCAAGTTTAAATAATTACTTATAAGTAACTTTTCTGGTTTGTCAAAATTGCAAATAAGTTACTTATTTTGAAAATAAAATAATTCACTATATTTATTTTTTAAGTAAGAGGAAAGTTACATTTTCAAACTTGTTAACAAACAAGTTCACTTAAAAAGTAAGTATGACTTGCTTATATTCTCCAACTACCCCAACAATTTGCAATTAATTAATCAATAAATAATGCTATTTTGAGAGGAAGACCTTACTTTTGAAGGAGAAAAAAAACATTACACAATTTTCGGATTATTAGAAAAGTAAACGTGCAAAATTATTGTATCATATTTTATTAACAAAAGGTCAAGATTATTCAAATAAAACAGAGAGATATGAAGAGTTTTAAAAAATTTAAAATTTGAAACATAAATAGCCGTTAATCAGTTCTAACCATAGTTAGCTAATGAACCACAAAAAATAAAAATAAAAAAACTAAATTCACTTGTCAATATCAAGAAGAATTTATTGTCTAAAATTTGCAGTAAGTATGTAATTAACAGAAAAATGAACCAAGATTACTACTTATATAAGTTATGATAGATAAAAAAAACCTATAATTAATTTCACATAAAATCTACTTAATAAAATCATTCCATCACTAACATCAAATTAAGCAAAAATTAATAGAAAAGAAGAAGAAAATATTCAACCCACTTGCTGTTAATTAGAATACATATAAACAAACCTGATCTTTTCCGGGATTTCCAAAAAACTGGAGTAGAAGAAACTGGAGAGAACCCATTTAAGCTTCCTTCTTCTTCTACTTTCTTCTTTATTTTCTCCATAAATCCTCAAAAGGATGGTCGAAAGACGTGAGCCACGTTAGTGTACAGGTACCTGTGATTTACAAGATAATGAAAATGATAGATGGCTTCAGCATTTTTCAATCCGAATGACATCACCTTGTAATAGTATAAGCCTCTATCATAGATGACAGAGGCATTTTCCTCATCCATGGGGTTTATTGGGATCTAATTGTAGCTTGAATTGGCATCTGATGATCTCAATGATTGGTTAGCCCAAGGAATAAGCCTGATGATACATTTTTCCAACTTTTGTCACCATTACGTTTTCTTCCTTTGGTATGACTCCTTGGGAATTACTCTTTGGCCATTGTGCTTTCCTCGAGATCATGACTAAATCTAGTACCGTGCAGCCCTCGACTAAAGGCTTATCCAAACCTAAAAGAAAGAGAGTCTTAGTGTTGGGATGTTACTTCATTCTAAAATGATTCTACCATCAGAATTCCACTTCTATCCAAACACGTGGATAATACGAAACCAATCAAGTAAAAACTTCAAATCATGTTAGAACTCCTAGGGATCTCAACATTGTGATCCTACTAGGACTGTATCACTAACATCTATAAATACATGATTCCAATTCATTATTAAGGCACTTTTTTTTTTATATAATTCTTCAGCACATATATTTTAACAAATTCTCTCTCTGATTTAAGTATCGAAGGGGCAACGATGACACATCTCGACGCCTTTGTTTTAAGTACCGGAAGACATCGTTCATGCTTATTCTCAGTCGACAAGCTCGAAAGTCGACATGTACGATTTTTGGTAGTATCAGTGGAGTTGTTTGTAGGAAATGCTACCAAAAGCTATGGTCAACACACGTTCAGGTCTTCCTCCGGCAAGCTCATCCGCACCCAACCCACCACGTGTTGGGGGCCCCCCAACTCATCAAGAGGAATCATCTGCAATACCAGTTGCCCAACCACAGGTGGTTGAAACGGGTGCATTCGAAAACCTTTATCAGCAAGTGACAATGCTAATTCAATTACTAGGCCAAAGGGATGCTCATCCGACGCTGGAACAACCGCTAGCACCAACTGCGGGAGAACCAGAAGGGTTCATGGCCGATACACGAGCTCAAAATATTCGAGAAGTTCATGATATTGGTGGATCCGGGGCCTCGGGTGTGCCACCAATAGCCTCGGCCTCGAAGTTGGTCACCATGGACTCAGGCAAACTAGCCAAGATCATGCATGATGAAATTACTGATGGACTTCAAAAGAGCACCCATGGTATGACGGGGTTTACCCCCAACACTCCGTTCATGTCGGAAGTCCTCTCCTATCCACTCCCAGACAGATTTAAATTTCCCCGAATGAAGAAGTATGATGGAACGACTGACCCGATCAACCACCTCAACGTATATACGGACGTCATGAATTTACAGGTGGCACCAGATCCCGTAATGTACAAAGGTTTTCTACAAACACTGACCAACACTGCTAGTGATTGGTTTTCTACTCTAGAGCCCAATTATATTGCTTCATTCTCTGACTTGGCCGAGAATTTCTCCACTTTCTTTGCCAGTAGTAAGCGTATCAAGAAGATGGTCGTTGTAACGACCCGAGTCCCACTTAACGGGCTGTCCTGACCGTTAGATCGACGACGTACTGTCCTCACTGTACCAACATGGATCTTTTCAGCATGCTTTGTCCTCACTCGCACGCTCCCCTAGAAAACATCCCGGGGGGGTCACCCATCATAGAATTGCTCCAAGCCAAGCACGCTTAATTGTGGAGTTTCCAACGATGGATTTCCGGAAAAGAAGGTGCACCTTGCGATATGAGTAGTACCTATCAAATTTCTTAAACTTTTTTGGTCTGGGGTATTACAATCGCCACCTCTAGAATCTCAACGCCTGGCAATAGATCCTCAGATGGATCAAGCGCGACGAGGACGTCGCGAGTCTATCCGACGACGTACTGTCCTCACTGTACCAACATGGGTCTTTTCAGCATGCTTTGTCCTCACTCGCACGCTCCCCGAGAAAACTTCCCAGGGGGTCACCCATCATAGAATTGCTCCAAGCCAAGCACGCTTAACTATGGAGTTTCCAACGATGGATTTCCGGAAAAAAAGGTGCACCTTGTTATATGAGTAGTACTTATCAAATCTCTTAAACTTTCTTGGTTTGGGGTATTACAATCACCCCCCGTTAGACTCGCGACGTCTTCGTCGCGCTTGATCCATCTGAGGATCTGTTGCCAGGCGTTGGGATTCTAGAGGTGGCTCCTACGAGTTCAAGAGGTGGCTCCCGTCCTATGGCGTAGGACTTTGTCCTGCATAGCACTTAGTTCCCGATTTCTGACTGGCAAACGGCTCTGATACCATTTGTAATGACCCGGGTCCCACTTAACGGGCTGTCCTGGCCGTTAGATCGACGACGTACTGTCCTCACTGTACCAACATGGGTCTTTTCAGCATGTTTTGTCCTCACTCGCACGCCACCTCTAGAATCCCAACGCCTGGCAATAGATCCTCAGATGGATCAAGCGCGACGAGGACGTCGCGAGTCTAACGGGGGGTGATTGTAATACCCCAGACCAAAAAAGTTTATGAGATTTGATAGGTACTACTCATATAACAAAGTGCACCTTCTTTTCCGGAATTCCATCGTTGGAAACTCCACAGTTAAGCGTGCTTGGCTTGGAGCAATTCTATGATGGGTGACCCCCCTGGGAAGTTTTCTAGGGGAGCGTGCGAGTGAGGACAACGCATGCTGAAAAGACCCATGTTGGTACAGTGAGGACAGTACGTCGTCGATCTAACGGCCAGGACAGCCCGTTAAGTGGGACTCGGGTCGTTACAAATGGTATCAGAGCCCATTGCCAGCCGAAAATCGAGAACTAAGTGCTATGTGAGACAAAGTGCTACGCCATGGGCGAGAGCCACCTCTTGAACTCGTAGGAGCCACCTCTAGAATCCCAACGCCTGGCAATAGATTCTCAGATGGATCAAGCGCGACGAGGACGTCGCGAGTCACCCGAGGGGTGATTGTAATACCCTAGACCAAAAAAGTTTAAGAGATTTGATAGGTACTACTCATATAACAAAGTGCACCTTCTTTTCCGAAAGTCCATCGTTGGAAACTCCACAATTAAGTGTGCTTGGCTTGGAGCAATTCTATGATGGGTGACCCCCCTGGGAAGTTTTCTAGGGGAGCGTGCGAGTGAGGACAAAGCATGCTGAAAAGACCCATATTGGTATAGTGAGGACAGTATGTCGTCGATCTAACGGCCAGGACAGCCCGTTAAGTGGGACTCGGGTCGTTACAGTCGTATCCCTCATGCAGCTCAGGCAAGGACAAAATGAGTCCCTGCGTAACTTCATGACTAGGTTCAACAAGGAAAGGCTTCAGATACCCGACCTTCACATAACAGCACCATCTCCGCCCTCACATATGACTATAAGGGGCGATGCCTTCAAGATGTCCCTCTCAAAAAACCCGTCGAAGTCTGTGACCGAGCTACTTATCCGAGTAGAAAAATACATTAATATGGAGGAAATATTGAACTCGAGGATAAATTCTCTCCCAACCTCTGAGAAACCCGAACACAAAAGGCAGCACGATTTTAATCCTCGTCCAGAAGCTAACAAGAACAAGCAGAGGCATGAGACACAGCCGATGTCGTTAACTCAACTGAACACTTTCAGGTCTAACATCCTGATGGAGATCAAGGATATGAATGAGTTTAAATGGTCATCGAGGATGCAGTCCCCTTCTAATACTCGAGACAGGAGCAAGTACTTTGACTATCATCGGGACCATGGGCATACAACAGAGAACTGCAAAGCCCTCTAGCGAGAGATTGATGTTCTAATAAAAAGGGAATATTTAAGCTCATATGCCAGTTATGACAAGCGCCCGAGGCATGATCGAGACAGTGGCAAGGGTCCCGAGAGTGGGGAGAATGATAAGCCTATTGCAGTGACGATTAACATTATTGTTGGGGGGATAGCATTAGGAGGAGACTCAAATGTGGAAGCAAGCAGTATGCTAGGCAATATAGCCTGAGCTTGAGGATGATGCCTGATAATACGGTAGAAATCATGTTCGGGTTACAGGACTTGGAAGGTCTGTCACATCCACATGATGATGCACTGGTCATATCAGCAATCATAGCTAATTTTGAGGTGAAGAGGATACTAGTTGACATTGGGAGCGAGGCCAACATGCTTTCCCATGAGGCATACTCTAGGATGGGGATTTCGGCCGAACAGCTCAAAGCTGTTAAAACCCAACTTCAGGGATTTAGAGGCGGTACAATTATTTCGGAGGGAATCGTCAGTCTTCCACTTACACTGGGATTGAATCAAAAGCAGGTAATAGAAATCACATCATTCAAAGTGGTTCATGCTTCAATGGCCTACAATACTATTCTGGGAAGGCCATTACTCAATAAGATCAGGGTTATTGTTTCTACTTTCCATCTTGCTATGAAGTTCTCGACCAATAATGGTGTGGGGTAGTGCGGGGAGACTAGTCAGCTGCTAGACAGTGTTACGTAACCAGTGTTCAGGGAATAGGCTCCAACGTTATGTAGATCTCATCATCTGAACCCAAGCCCATCCATTGAGGTCGACTTGCTCCAGTGGAAGAGGTGGTAGAGGTCGAGCTCGAGCCCGAGCCCGGTAAAAATGTGACGATTGGTTGGGATCTTGACACCAATCTCATGGAGGTGTTGATAAGTTTCCTATCCCGCAATATAGATGTGTTCGCCTGGAGTGTCGAGGATATGCCTGGGATAGACTCGAGCATTGCGATCCACAAACTCAATATTAATCTAGGAGCAAAGCTGATCAAACAAAGGAAGAGACAATTCACACGAGAACGACATGAGGTCATTCGAGAGGAGATTGATAAGTTGATCAATGCTCGATTTATTCGGGAAGTTCAATACCCTGACTGGCTAGCCAACGTCATGCTCGTCAAGTAGGCCAATGGAAAATGGAGAGTTTGTATAGATCTTAAAAAGACATGCCTAAAGGACAGCTATCCCCTACCTCGGATCAACAACATCGTGGACAGCACGTCGGGATATAAATTGTACAATTGTCCTCGATGCAATTTTCGGATATCATCAGATCCTTATAGCTGAGGATGACCGGGAGAATACATCATTCATGGCTGATTCGGCCATATATTGTTACACGGCCATGCCATTTGGATTGAAGAATGCAGGAGTGACTTATTAGAGGCTCATCAACAAAATCTTTGGAAAATTGATTGGGAAAAATATTGAGGGCTTATGTAGATGACATGGTAGTCAAGAGCAAACGAGTGGAGTAATACATAGCAGATCTTGAAGAGGTATTCTCCACCCTACGAGAGTATAAAATGAAGTTGAATCCAGTAAAATACACATTTGAAGTGGCCTCGGACAAATTTTTGGACTTCATGATCACGCACATGGGGATTGAAGCCAACCTAGACAAAATAAATGCACTGACATCCATGGAGTCCCCTAGAAACAAGAAAGAGGTTCAAAAATTGACGGGCCGTATCGCCACCCTGAACAGGTTCATGTCTCGTGCAGTCGACAGATGCTTCCCATTTTTTAAAGCTCTAAGGGGGAATCATGACTTTGAATGGAACGAGAATTGTGAGAGAGCATTCCAGGAGCTCAAGCAAACGTTGGCAACCCCACCAGTTCTTACGACGCCGGAGCCTAGAGATACTCTATTTCTATACTCAGCAGTCTCTCATAACACTGTAATTGGCGTGTTGGTGAAAGAGGTTGGCAGAGCTCAACAACCAATCCACACATGAGCAAGGTATTGCTTGATGCGGAGACCAGATATACTTTAGCTGAGCAACTAACTCTTGCCCTGGTGGTATCAGCACGAAAATTAAGACAATATTTTCAATCTCATCCAATTATCCTATTCACGAATCAACTACTCAAACATACACTCCAGAAGCCCAACGTGTTTGGGACGTTATTGAAGCGGGCTATTGAACTGGCGAATTTGACATTAAATTCAAGCCTCGCCCCTAGATTAAAGTACAAGCCTTGGCCAACTTCATATCAGAACTCACCTCAAGGAGTAGGGGCCAGCAGATAGCCTAACCAGGAATGTCATGGACATATGGGAAATATTTGTGGATGGAGCATCAAACAGCTTAGGCTCGGGTGCAGGTGTCATAATCATCAGCCTGAACAGATATACAGAAGTACAATGTGCACTCCGATTTAAATTTGATGCTACAAACAATGTGGCATAGTACGAAGCAGTTATAATTACGCAAGAGCTTTCCATTAATCTTGAGCTGGAGCACATAAAAATTTTCAGTGATTCGCAACTAGTGGTTGGACAGATTGAGAGGACGTTTGAGAGAAATGATGAAAAGATGAACTTGTACTACTTGAGAGTTCATGACCTTTAAATCACAAATCAGATTATCTTGGAAGATCTCAAAACGAGGCTCGGAAAAGCAAGAGGAGCTTGATCGGAAGAACTACATTCTATACTTTAGACTTATAGAACGTCCCACAAGATTGCAACAAGGGAGACCCCTTTCATGTTGGCATTTGGAGTGGAAGCAACACTTCTAGTTGAGACCAGACTGCCGAGCCTTAGGAGACTTGAGCCTAGATTCGAGGAGCACTCAACATTGCATCTCGGCCTCCTTGAAAAAGTAAGAGAACAAGCCTCCATCAGGATGGCATCTTACTAGAGCAGAACCGCGAAGCACTTCAACCGCAGGGTAAGAACTAGGCAGTTCAGGGTTGGAGATCTCGTCTTGAGAAGAGCCGAAGCAGCAGGTCATGCCCCTAGGCATGCTAGGACCCGTTTGGGAAGGACCTTTTGAAGTTATAAGACAGGTTGGCAAAGAAGCATACAGCTTGAGAGACACCTTGGGAAGACCACTCCCTAGGCCTTAGAATGCCTTGGAATGCTTTCATTTAGTAATGTCTTGTTTTCACTTTCCAATTGGTCGGGCTTGCATGCCCCACATTAGTTTACTTTTTAGTTGGTCGGGCTTGCATGCCCTGCGTCAGTTTACTTTTCAGTTGGTCGGGCTTGCATGCCCCGCGTTTACTTTTTCGATTTGATTAGGCCTTTACGCCCTAACAATATATTCTTAGACCTCAAAGCCTTGCCCCATGCAAGCATCTCAAAGCCTTGCCATCGAGCAAGCACATCAAAGTCTTGCCATCAAGGAAGCACCTCAAAGCCTTACCCCGTGCAAACACCTCAAAGCCTTGCAATCGGCAAGCACCTCAAGGCCTTGCCCCGTGCAAGCACCTCAAGGCCTTGCCATCGGGCAAGCACTCTAAAGCTTTTAGTTCAACAATATTAGACATATTGATCGAAGTCCTCGAGCACATAGCTCGGGAATAAAAATTGTGCTTTCAAAGATTGTTCATATTTGAACTCTTTTATGGCTTAATAGCCTATATCTCCTCGAGTTTCTAACTTTATAATTTAAAGATAAGGTTGCTCGAGATAGAAAGCCTAATACTCCTCAAGCTCAATAGTCTAATCTTCCTTGAGTTTTACCCTTGATTAATTCATTACCCACATGTTCGATTTTTGGGAATCCTCGAGCTCGAATACTTAATTATCCTCGAGTTCTTAACTTGTTAAGTCATTATTCTGTTGTTCGAGTGTCTAATCCTCGATCTCAAATACTTAATTATCCTCGACTTCCTAACTTGTTAAGTCATTATTCTGTTGTTCCAATTTCTAATCCTCGAGCTCGAGAACCAAATACCCTCGAGTTCCTAAATCGATATTTCATTATTCGATTGATCATGTTTCTCACCCTCGAGATCGAATGCTCAAGTATTTACAATTTCCTAGGTTCTGAAATCATTGTATAATTGTTTAGGTTTTGGAAAATGACTCAAGCACGAAGGCTAAGCAAGACATTAAAATCCAAAACATCAAAATTACAAAGCAATATCAGGTATGATCGAGCATAGTACTTAAAGAAAACAAAACAAATATTCAGTCCCTCATCGGGCAATGTACTTAGATTGTTCAAAAACCAAATTCTGATCGAAAAGGGAGGGGAGGGGATGGGTCCTAGTCTAAATCGTGGTTCGAAGGCATATCAACAACATCTTCTTCCCCAACGTCAACGTCTTCCTCAGTCAAAGTCTCTTCAGAAGTTGACAACTCGAACGTGTCAGTAACTTCGGGCTTTGGCTGCAAGTGGTTAGGATCAATATTAGGAAGTTTTTCCCTCAGAGACACTTGAGCTTGCTTGAACGCATAGTCGTAGGAACCAAGGGCATAGTTTCCCTTAATTGCAACAAATTTGTCGGACTTCTTAAAGTCCTCGATCATTTCAGCTCGAGCGTCAGCCAACTTGGACTCAAATTCTTTTGTTCTTTGCTCTATTTGAGCTTTGCATCCTCTGCTTTATCCTTCGCAACCCCAATCTCATCCCGAACTTTTCGTAGGCTCAACTTCAGCTGAGTTATTTTGCTCATATTTTGCCCTCGCTCGACCTCGAGCTCAGCAACTATTCGAGTTCGAATTTCAAGGGCACTTTTCAGCTAGGTCAACTCTTTGGAGTCAGCCTCGCCCTTTAGAGACATTCCTCAGGATACACTAAGAGCTTACAAAGCACGAATAGTTTAATATCAGAAGTTCGAGGAAAAAAAGGTTTCAACGCCCGAACATAACAACGGGACTCACCTTTAGTGCCAGGGATTGGAGCATCCTAACCCCATCCTCAAGCTCCACACCTCGGTATTTATCTACGAGATCGGGGATAAGGGTTCAACTTTCTCCCTCTTCTGTACCTCGAAGATGTTGGGTTGCAGCTTCTTCACTGAGATCAACAACTACCATAATTAGCCTAGCTCCAACTAGGGATGTGGCATAAGGCTCGACCACTCATGCTCGAGACTGTTGGCCTGACGCTGCACCTGCCTTTTGTTGGACCTCGGGTATAGGATCTCGAGGTCTTTTCTTCCCTTTCCTTTAACCGGGGGCCCTGGTCTGAGGGATCTTGGATTTTTGGCTCGCCGCCAGTCTTAACGTTTGAGGGTCAAAAGTCATGTCTCCTACAAAACGACGATGTTTGTTAGCTCGAGGAATGATCATTATTCAGTGATGAATTAAAAATAAAGAAGTTAAGTCCTACCCTCAAGACCTTTCACATTCGCTAGGTTGAGAATATCGTCCCCGAGCATGTCATCGAGGTCATAACACAATGGCTCGAGATCCTTCAAACTTTTCCTATCTCTTTCTAAAACATCAAAATAGGCTTGCCCCTCGCTAAATCGAGCCGTGTCCAGGCTAGTCCACCGAGGACCAAAGGGGTGATCGGGGTCTTGAGGACGAATAAAAAAGTATTTTTGTTTCCACCCTTTGAGGGAGCTAGGCATTTTAAGGATCTTAAACCTACCCCGAGTTGACATATAAACAAAGCAGTTATAGCCGGGTAAGGACTTAAGCTCGAACAACATCCTAAGGAGGTTGAGTCTAGGTGTTATGGACATGAACCTACATACTATAAAAAAAATAAACAATCATCCTCCATGCATTAGGGACGAGCTACCCAGGGAAAATGACATGCTCAACCAGAAACTCTACAAAGAAATGATGAAGAGGCCATCTGAACCCTCTCTTCAATGTATCCCTAAAAACCACCAACTCCCCATCTCGAGCACTATTTACACTATCCTTGGGCCGGGGAGTTCTAATATCACACCCTGGAATGCGCCCGAACTCTCTGGCTACAGAAATTACTTCATGCTCTTTATATCGACCTATAAGGTTGGGATAATTCAGGACAAGCCTAGTATCTAAGGGGACTGCTAGGAGAATAATTGAATGACCAACATTCTCGGGCGTTGAACCCAATCCCGAGGAACTATCAGAAGACATCACAAGGATCTAAACTTAAAAATTATCTACAAGTCTCGAGGTCTTACCTTAAATAAACAGAAAGCTCGAGGTGATCCGAGGATCTTTGAGAGGAAGAAAAATGACAAATGAGGTGGGTCATGGGGGTATTTATAGGATTTTGAAGAAGACAAGGGTCTTTCAATCCTAACCCTGCATCCTACCACGTGTCAAGCATCCACAAACCCAGGGAAATCATTGGCTCGAATATTGAAGCCATGTGTCCCACAACCATGAACCCTAGATTGAGCAGCCTATTTCCAAGGTTGTTTAGTCCAATCAAAAGGCTGAGCAACCCCGTTTCAAGGGCTGAGCAGCCTATTGCCAAGGCTGTTCAGCCCAATTTGAAAAGCTGTTCAGTCCAATTTGAAAGGCGTAACAGACCTATTTCAAAGGTTGAACAGCCTATTTCCAAGGCTGTTCAGTCCAATTTGAAAGGCTAAGAAACCTATTTCCAAGGCTGTTCAGTACAATTTAAAAGCCTGAGCATCCCTATTTCCAATGTTGTTCAGTCCAATTTGAAAGGCTGAGCATCCTATTTGAAAGGCTGGGTAGCCTATTTGAAAGGCTGAGCAGCCTTATTTCAAAAGCTGTCCAATCCTATTTCAAAGGCTGAACAACCTATTTCCAAGGCTGTTCAGTCCAACTTCAAAGGCTAAGTAGCCCAATTTCAAAGACTGGACAACCTCATCCCAGAGATGATTAGTCGTAATCTCGAGGTTTGTCATCCCTATTGCTATTACCTTGTGTATCACATCCCAAAACCTCGAGCACGAGGCTCCGACAATGATGCACGGGGGCTAGTGATGATCTCAATAATTGGTTAGCCCGAAGATACATTTTTCCAACTTGTGTCACCATTACGTTTTTTTCCTCGGGTATGACTCCTCGAGAATTACTTATCGGCAATTGTACTTTCCTCAAGATCATTACTAAACCTAGTATCGTGGAACCCCCGACTCAAGGCTTATCCAAACCTAAAAGAAAGGGAGTCCTAGTGTTGGTATGTTATTTCATCCTAAAATGATTCTACCATCAGAATTCAACTTCTATCCAAACACGTGGATAATACAAAACCAATCAAGTAAAAACTTCCAATCATGTTAGAAATCCTAGGGATATTAACACTATGATCCTACTAGGACTGTGTCACCAACCTCTATAAATACATCATTTCAATTCATTAATAAGGTACATTTTTTATATAATTCTTTAGCACATATCTTTCACAAATTCTCTCTCTGACTTAAGCGTCGGAGAGGCGACGAGGACATACCTCGAAACCTTTGTTTCAGGTACCGAAAAACCTCGTTCATGCTCATTCTTAGTAGACAAGCTTGGAAGTCATACATGTACGATTTTTGGTAGCATCAACATCCATAAAGCTAAAAAATTTATGCATTTTTGTAGCATCGACAAGTTGATTTATTCATAAAAGAGGATAGTTGTCATTCAAGCAAACTTGGTTGAGGCTGAAGAAATCTATGCATATCTTTCATGTGCTATTATGCCTCTTCAAGATGATGATATTGGATATCCATCTTGGATATAAGGCTTCTCTTATAAAGCCATTGGTTATAAGCCTCATCCTTCACGGTTTCATATTTCTCTAGGTTGATTGCTCTAATTTTGGATCAATTTTGAGGTGATGGCAACTCACTTTTGGGTCAATGCCAATCATATCTTCATGGTTCTAGACAAAGATGTCCAAATTTTTGCATAAGAAGCCCTTAAGCTTCTCTTTTGCCTCTTGTAGTCGAACATTTCTCACTAGCAATGACCTAGTGGGGTCTTGAGGATCTACGGGAAAGCTCTCCAACTCTTTCACGGGAGCTATTTGTAAATTGGATTTGGTAGTACGGGGGTCCAATTCATCGTATATAGCCCCTTCTTCAAGGGTCCTCCTTTCTAAATGGATATCGATCATTTTGATATCATTCCCTTGTTCAGAGATTGTCCTTCTTCAGGGATGTCGACCATTTCGATGCCAAGAAATACCATATTGACATCATGGGGCTCGTCCTTCCTTAGGGAATTCAAGTAACATTTCCTTGCCTACATTTGGTTACCCTTAATCGTTGCAATTCCATGTTCTGTGGAGAACTTTATGCACAAGTGATGTATAAAGTTAATAACCCATAATTCATTCAGTGAAGGTATAATACCCCCATTTTTCATAAATTCTATGGTGTTACTAAAAATTCAATTTTCTTCACGTTAATGCGGAGACGATAAAATATATATATTTTTTTTAATAATAAATATCAATCAAAACATGGAATTTACATTTCTTTGAAATGAAAACATAATAACCTAACTATTAAGAGCTTGTTTGGTAACACTAAAAATCCAATTAAAATTGAAAATATAGTCGTTATTGGGTCCCACCGTCTAATAAAAGTCAACAATAATGGCTAGTTTTTCAATTTTAATTCAATTTTAATCTCTTCCAAACACACTCTAAATAAATATGTCTTTGAACAAATTAAAACTAAATAATCAATGAAAAGATAGAAAAATTTAAATGTTTTTATTTCTTCAATTATCTTGGCAGCGTGCATCACCATTCTGCCACTGTTCCGATTGACCCAAGCTAACCTTAAATTATTATAAAAGCGAGTATTTAACAATACTAGTAAGATACATGCTGTCTCCATACACAATTATATAAAATAATAAAATAGACACTTCATACTACTTTTCAATTGGAGTATATTGGTTATCAAATTAGACATTCATCACGTAGTCATTTTGAATTCCTGAAGGATTTTCACATTTCGTTATAAAAAATCCAAAAGAGTTTACATTTCGTTAGATCAAACTCAAATGTCAATTGACAATTCATGCATATTTAATTGAATAAATAAAAACATAAGGAAACAAACCACTTATACGTTATGTATCTTATCTCGTTATATCAAATGAATTTTTGAAAAAATAATAATAATAATTTCACGTTCCAAACCCTTTTCTCTGCTTCGGTGAATATGGGTGCATTTAATGCTTTGCAATAATGTTTAATATATGTAATTTGGTTTCCTGCTTTCAATTTTCAAAACTATTCTCTCTGTGCCGTTCTCTCTCTGTCTTGAGTGTTTATATAATTTTTGTGGTAAATAATGGGACCTTTGCACAGTATTTATAGTTGAAAAAAGCAGTTGAGTTATGCTTCAATTGGGATAGAAAACCGTGTACCCCCAAATTGGATAAAACTAAGTTTTAGTATTTGTATTATACTTTAATAACAAATCGTTATCATCCAAAATAGGACACGTGGACTTGAATTGGAAACTAGTATTAGGACAGCTTGCAAATATGGCTTATCCTATCCCAGCACAACTTTAGTAGACGAAACAGTCTTGGAAAAGGGAATCCATAACAAATGCCGTGGTGGGATAATTAGGTTTAAGATTTAATCATAATTCAATTTATCATCTAAGACTATCTAGATTCGAACTACACAAGTTCTAATTGTATTGAAAAATCCAATTAATTAAATACCTATCAATTGCATAATATTCACACGACCTAGGTTGAACTAATTCCTAATTCGAGCAACATAAAAATTGCAGCCAGACTAAACAAATTAGATGTCATCCCTTAAAATATATTTAATCATGATTATCTTTGATAGGCTCTAACTTAACTCGAACTTATTTAAAATAACTTTTTTTATTGGGTTGAAGATGTGTAATTAATTACTAGCTACAAAATTGAGCCCAATATTGATATAAATATCTTTGCTCTATCAATACTTAATTAATTGGTCCAAATAAAATTGAAATTAATACTATTTCACTTTAGTTCCTCAACTTTCAAAATTATAAAAAGACATCTAGGTCAAAATCATCATCATCAAATAATTATATTCTATAAAATTTCGGAGTGTTATAGAAAGCCTTCCCAATATCCAATGGTAGGCTAATCTGTTGTCTACCATGAGAAATTACATGTAATGGTGAACCGTTTGAGGAGGTACCCCCATCTGTACCTCAAAAGTGATTTTTCATTTTGAAATGATGCTATTACCCGTGAATCCATATAGCGAGAGGTCGTAGGGATCAACTAATGATCCACTAGCATATTGTCGTAGGTGGCTCCAAAAACGATGTTAATATGGCTTCCATTGTCCACCAACATACGATTCAACCTATTGCGTGCTACTAGAACTCTTTCTACTAGGGCATTACAATGGGAGTGGTGTAGATCTGTCATATCTTCTTAGGTGAAAGTGATGGGCTTAACACCCCATTCCCATAGGTATGATTGTTGACTATGTAGTTAGCCATTGGGGGATCCTTAGCCTCCGTAGCATAATTTTTTTGCGCATTTCGAGACTCACACCTTTCTGTAGGACTCCTAAAAATTGTGTCTATCTCTCGGATTGATAGGTTATCCGTGGATCTACTAGGGGTCTCTTCTTTGCCTTTGTCCATTTCTGGGTCTTTCTCTATCTTCATCCCTCCTATAGCGAGGTGGGTCTTCTCTAGGAGGCCATCTTGTCTCTTTTCACCTAGTATGTTGGGCTTGCCTTGGTGTGGGCGGACTTCCTTGTGGGTACAATTACCTCTCCTAGGATTATGATGATTATTCCGCATCGTGGGTAGTACCACATCTCTATATTCATTGGTATTCATTGGTATCGTGACTATGCGATCGATGGTACTACAAAAAGTCCATATGTCAGCATATGGCATGTTCCTGGGACCATTATCTATTGGCCCTTGAGGAGCTGATTATTTGGGAGAAGCACTATGGTTTCCATAGTTACTATCCAACCTCATCATAAACTAAGGTTGGTACAACGTTCAAAGTGGCCATGGAATAAGCTTGGCCTGAGGTAAGAGCGATCTAATTCCCTACTTAGGTCCATTACTGGCTCACCAAGTAAGAAGTTGGACCTTTTCCTCTTACCTTTGAGGGGGTAGAAGTTCACTTGCTTTCCTATTGCGATGATCAATCATTTTTTCATTGATGATCTCGTCCCTCATAATCTCCACCAATTCTTTATTTGTGGTAGGTTTGTTAATGTGAACACCTATTGAGAATATGTTGTTTATGTTGAGGCCCCTCTTCAGGGCAAAAAAAGACTTCGACATCAATGACCTTTTCGCATTAGGTCATCTCAATGGTGAAATGGGCTAGGTAGTTCTTTAGTGTTTCACCAGCTGCTTGCCTCAAGTCTTGGAGGCGTTGGATAGGAGTCTCCCCTTCTTTCTTGGATAGGTATTAGTTCAAGAATTACTTTTTGAGATCTGACCAACTCCTGATGTTCCTTGGGTGGAGCCTGTTGTACCACCTCTTGACTCCTTCGCAAAGGGTTAGGTGGAAGGCTCTATTACTTTAAAGTTGAAAAAGAACCTCTCAAGCTCATGTAGGTCTTATAAGTGTTGAGGTTCTCTTTGGTATCACCTCTTTCCACATATGAGGAGATCTTGGGAGGTATAAAGTGACTTAGAACATCCGCGTTCCGAAGCTTTTGAAAGAATGAGAGATTGTTATTATCATCATCAAGCGCATAGGACCTACACGACCAATCAGAATGATGTTCATCAACTTGATACAGAGGCTATTTGAAGGTCCTCGCTTGTTCTCTTACAAACTTTGCTGACCTTCTCTCTCCCCTATTTTGATCCCGGGGTTCATTTTGGGGTCTTTGACTTTGCATTTGCTGATGAGGCCTTGCTATGGGAGGTGGATATATCAATCCTATCAAAGATGCTAGTGGACCTTTGAGGTCTTTGCTCTCATTTTTATTCTTGAATTGGTCGTTCGTAAGTCGATGGGATGTATAGTTTATTAACACATCAACTCCTATCTCTCTTTCAATATGGCGACACCTCTCCTGTGCCTATGAGATTGGGCTTTCCCAGTTTGCACCCCATTCTCATCATGTAGGTGGAAGAGGCTTGGTTGAGGCGTATTTTGGAGCATTTGATAACCGCTAGTTCTTGCATTTGGAAAAAGAGCTATTGAATGATGAAGTTCTGCTCCGTAATATTCCTCATATTGGTGGCCATTTTCGCCACCTCTCTACGATGACGAGGTTGGTGATGGGTAACATTAACTCGATGACCATTTCTTCAGAGACCTTCCTCGAACTTGTTGGGCATATCCCCTTCACTAGCACTCATTCTGGGTATACGACTATTTTATTCAAATAGGCAATCTTTTGAGCATTTTTTTTCCTCCAAATCTTCATTTTTCAAAGATAAAAAATACCCAAAACAACAAAGAACGCTTAACCTTCTTTTGAAACTTCTACTTGTTTGCTATTCAAGAATAAAACATTTTTAAAAAAGGAAATTGAAGCATTTTTTCAGTAAGCTTTTTCAACGGGATTTGCTCATGGTTGATAGTATGATTTTCCAAAGACGGTGTCAATCTGTTGACTTCAGGTTTTGTACAAGTGATGTGGCTAATAGATCTCAGCTCTACTCATGTCTACTAGACAAGCTTATGTACAATTAGATAAATCGTTAGTGTTACATGGTCTCTCTAGTGATGAAGAAGGCGGCCATGAGCACTTCACGATCAAGCCAGTCAGTAGTACGAGTATATTTTGGGTCTGGAATGGTCAAAAGGCATGAACTATGTTAGTGTATAGGCACTAGAGATTTAAAAGATAATGAAAATGAGAGAGCAACCTTACTTTGATTGTGTAAAATCGCATTACTTTTAAATGACACTAAGTGTGAACTTTCATAATAGAAGAGGCGGAATGATAATTATTGGATGAAGAGACACGTGACCTCATCTTGATGGTCGAGGTGCCTTGTCATATGCATCATTCCATAAGTCCTAGACTTAGGTAAAAAAAAAAAACTGAAAATTTGACCGTTTAGGCGTTTGATATAAAGATGTTACATCAATAATCATAGGAAGATCTAGTAAGTAAGATTCCTTGGAAGAAACAAAGTGGGAGATGATTTCTATCAAAAGAGCCCAATTGCCTCAATTTTGTTCTACAACATATTATAACACCTCGCCTAGTCTATGGAGGGTCAGCCTCTACATGGCACCTCGATGAAAGTGGTGCATCACCTCAACTACCTATTATATGGTCTCACCTCAGTCAAGTAGGATGGTGATGTGGATTGTGGGCCTGATTAGGCTTGCTAACTGGCTGTCACGTGAATATGATCTAGAGCTCTATTAGAAGAGGCGTAACAAATTAGATGAGTTCGTTGCATTTTATATAAATTCACGCACTAGTTGGACCATTTTGTAATCGAAGGAATGTTTAATAGGTAATTGGCACAATACCTCCTTAACTTTTTCTTGTTTTGTGAAATATTCTTTTAATCTTATATTTTGACGTAAAATCCTTTTGAATCACCCAAATGTTATGTAATACAACCTTTTCGTCCCTTTTCCTTGTAAAATAATGGATTTGTCCTCTTTAAATTAAAAAAAATAAAAGAAGAAAAAAATAAAGAATTAATTGAATTCATAATCTCAAATTTTTCAAAAAGCGCAAATGAGTCCTAATTAAAATAATCGATTTAGAAAAATTAAAAAAATTTAAAAGCATTTGTCTTATCCATATCTTATCCCACCACCAACTATTATAAATTATTATAAATTACTGTTAATTTAGTACCATAAACTCTTAGAGCCTCTATTTGGTTGGGATTAAAATTAAATATTTAGTAGATTTTGATAAAAGTTGATGAAATATATGGTTGAAAAGTTGTGGATTTTATGAAATGTATAACTAAAATTGATTATTGACTTTAATTTAGATTAAAATCTAAATTTTAATCCCTAACAAACAAGGCATAATTAAAAACTAGATTGTTATTATCACGTCCATCTTTTTCTTCTTGTGTACACTTCGTAACAATGTAACTATTTAACTAGAAAGAGACGAACACTATCCATGTCAAACCTTGATGACATCGACCTCGAACCTAAAGATTTCAAGTCCTCAATCCCACTAAAGATGTTCCCATACAATGACATTTTCGAGGCCTCTCCCGTCGATGATGTCAACCACCTCCATTACCTCCTCGATTTCATCATTAATGTCAACACCTGTGATCAATGGAACTTCGTCGCTTTACATTATGCCTACTTGGCGGGCCCTTTAGATGTCGCCCGCATGCTTTTTGAGAGCAGCGCTATCTACTTCGAGCACACTTTCAATGGCGACTACTGCCACTGCGTTGCGCTCAATTTGAAAGTGCTTAAATTGGTCAAAGCGTATGAGTCTAGACCCTCACCTGTCGGACCCTTGCAGTCCTCATTGAGGGACATTTTCTTGGCATGCAAAGCTAATTCGTCTTATTTGGATCAATTGAATGTCCAATTGCCAATTAATCTTTTTTCAGGTTTTTTATTTTAGTGCTATTTCTTTTATGTAATTCATTCTAATTCTATTTTTATTGGTTGAGTGATAATTCTCTGTTTCTCTTCGAGTCTTTTCTCTCCATTTTAATGATAGTCACTCGAACTACCTGAGAAGAAATTAAAGCTCAATGCTTTACAAGAGTTGAAACGGGTGGTGGTAGTGGGATTTGGAAAAGAGAAATGTTTTTTAGTTTTTTTCTAAATTAATTATTTCAATTAGGACTCGTTTACTCTTTTTAAAAAAATTGGAATTGTGGATGCAATTATTTCTTTATTTTTTTTATTTATAGAGAAGGGTAAAATTGTCATTTTACAAGAAAAATGATAAGGTTCAATGTTTTAGTGAGTTATAGAGTTTTGGGCCAAAATGAAATGTTAGGAGCCTTCCGCAAAACAAGCAAATGTTAGGTGATATTGTGCCAATTGCCATGTTTGTAAGTTAGCTCTGTCATATACAATGATTACGTGTATTTATTACTGTTTATGCTGGGCTTAATCTAGCTAAATGAGAAACTCCAACAAAATTTTGTTAAATCTGTTATAATCATAGATAAGTCAAAGTTATTCTTGATGATAGACCTGATCGCTGTTTGACACTCATCATCAACGCTAATCAAGATGGACACATCGATACTTCATTTGTTTTGATATATGTCCGTTAATTTCAATAAGACACATTATCAAAATCAAACAAAGGGACTTAATTTCTATTAAATCGAATTTAGCGGTTGCGATTGGGTCAAGGGGCTAGGTAAAGTTACAGTCCTTAACATTCTCCCTAATTTGATTTGGCGATGTCCTCGGTTTTCTCAATGCATGATATGCTTCAATTAATGGTTTAAAGGCTTCAAGGTCTTTTTCTCTTTCTTAAGTATTCTCCTCCCTGCTGCATCTACTCCATTTGACCAAGTACTCATGATGATATTTCCTAGAAGCTTAGTAGTACGATGGTCCAGTATAGCTTTAGCAACCTTCTTTCCGACTTTTCTCTGTTCAAACACAGGTCGCTTTGGCTCATTTCTGGATGCGTCCTCATTGTCTGTAAAGTATGGTTTGAGTACACCAACATAAAATATCTTGTGGATTTTGCACCGTGAAGGGAGTGGAACTCTGTATGCGATTTTTCCAATCCTCTTCACGGTAGGTAATTGCCCAATATATTTTGGTACCAATCTTGAGTCTTTCCTCTTGTCGATTTTTAACAGTTTCTGTAGGGAAGTTTGACCATTACCAGATCTCCAACATTAAATTCAAGGAAACGATGATTTAAATTTGCAGACTTTTTATACCCTTTTTTAGCTTTCTCAAGATAACTCTGAACAATTTCAATATTTCGTTTCCACTCTTGAGAGAAGCTTGTCGTTTGAGAGGACTTGATACTTTGATCAATATCTACAGTATGATGGAGTAACAGCTACTGGCCAGTCACAATCTCAAAAGGATTATTATTGGTAGAAAAGCTATTTTGGGCATTGAAGCAAATTTGAGTCGCATCCAAAAGTTTCACCCAATTTTTCTGCTAAGTAGAGATAAAGTGTCGAAAATATTCTTCCAACATAGAGTTGAAGCGCTTCATCTGTCCATCAAATTATGGGTGAAAACTAGAACTCATGCTCAAAGTTGAACCAAGAAGTTTGAACAATTCGATCAAAAATATGCCAGTAAATTGAGGATCTCGATCACTGACGATGTTTTTAGGCAGTCCCCAGTATTTGACAATATGTTTAAAGAAAAGTTGAGCCATTTCATCAGCTGATACATACTTGGGCGCTGCGATGAAAGTTGCATACTTTGTCAGACGGTTTACCATGACGATGATAGTGCCAAAATGTCCAACTTTTGGCAATCCAACAATGTAGTCCATCGATACACTCTCGAATGGCCTAGTTGGGACGAAAAGGGGCTCAAGCAAGCCTGCATTTTTCTGATGATCTATCTTATCTTGTTGACAAATGAGACAGGTTTTCACGTAAGTTACAATGTCATCCCGCATTTGAGGCTAGTAGTACGCACGTTGTAGTAGTGCAAAAGTGCGTTCCTCTCCAAGATGTCTTGCCTAAATCGTGTTGTGACATTCCGTAATTAGTGTTTTCCTCAAATCTCCACCCTTAGGAACATATAGGTGGTCTCCCTTAGTCATCACTAAGCTCCCATCGAGCTAGAACTGATGAGTTTTGCCCTAATTGATGAGGTAGACCAAATATTGAGTAGCCGAGTCCCAATCCAAAAGTGCTCGAATTTGGTTCTTGTGGTAACCGTACTCCTTGAAAGAATAGCCATAGAGCAAATGGTGGCCAAGTTGGCTCGGCGACTAAGAGTATCGGCAACATGATTACTAGATCCGGGACAATACTCTAGTATAAAATTGAACTCTGAAATAAGTTCTTGCCAACGAGCTTGTTTGCTCGATAGTGTCGGTTGGGACATGAAGTGACTAGCTGTAGTGTTACCTGTATTCACATTAAATGGAGACCCAAACAAATAGTGATGACCTCTCCTAAGGCAATGGATTATCATCAACAACCTTTTTTTGTGCGCCAAGTAATGACGTTCTGCTTAGTTCAGCTTTCTGCTCTCATATGCTACCTGATGTCCTTAGTGCATAAGGACTCCACCAAGTGCAAGAAGGACAATAATGGCCTCATTTTCCCAATAAATCTTATGTGCCCGAAGCCGTTAATTTGAGGCCTCCTTTTATATCAGCACCTTTAATATAGATGGCCACCCAACATCCAAGGTTGTTGAATGGAAGAATACTCATCAAAGTCTTTCCACCATGACGTCTAATATTTGTGAAAAGACATCTTTCCTAATATATTATGAGGTAGAAGTAGCTCCAAGACAATGACGTCCATCTTCTCCGTAGAGACTCCGATCAACTCCTTTTGCCTTCTTCTTCTTGGCCTCCTATCGGTGGTTGCCTCATCCTTCTCACCTATACCGGTCTTAAGAACCTTTAAGACAAGTGAAAAAAGTCTAACACTACAACATCGGAAGTAGGGATAAGCACGGGCAGTGACGAATCCAGAATTTTAAATTAGCACTGCCGGCCGTTGACTGTTGGACTCAATAAAATATTAAAAATTAAATATAAAAATTATTTTGCTAAAATTAAACATATATAATTCTGTTATATATATCAACAATATTCACCAAATAACATGGTGGCCAAGTTTTGTATAATTCAAAGGAAGAGCACGTCGAATCTTTCCGATCAGATTAAAACCTCTAAAACTTAATATATATTGTTACATTTAGTTTCAAAATTCAATGAATGCCATGATAGTCAAGCTTTAAATAATCTTAGAAAGGCTTCAGAGGTTTGAATCTTCTCCCTAGTACATTTGTTTTGGTAAAAATTGTACAATAAATTGGTATAGAAGATATTCGAACCCAGGACCTCCAATTTAAATATGAAGGCTCTAACTAACTGAGCTATAAGAAATGTTTGCAAAAAAAATGAATTACCAGAAATATAACCTAAAATTTGTATCTATTCTCAACAAAAAAATAAAAATAAAAATAAAAAAATTGCTTGGCAGATGCAGCACGCGCGGCTGCTGGTGCTCTCTAGGTGCTAGATTTGCCACTGGGCACGAATATGGTTGAGTGAAATCCCAACCTAACAACCCAAATAAACCAATTCAATTTAGTTTGTTTTCGAGTTTCAAGGATATTTTATGCTCGAAATATTTTCTTAAACACCCGAGCCTAAATTGAGATTTCGGGTCCTAAATCAAAAAGTGACCTCACTCCTTCCAAACCTAAACCAAATCGACTCGAGTCAGTGGGATTCACGAGTAATATGCCCAACCCTACTAGAAGTGGACACAACCAGAATTTGCTATAATTTTCCGTTTCTAACTGCTCCTCTTCTAATTTTCTTAGTTCTTCATTGGCCTTCTATTTAGCTACGACATTAGTGTGTCTCAACTTTGTCATCTCATTTTCAACATCTCAATATGGCTAACAAGGAATTGATCTTTGGGAACCACGACACGAGTTTCAAAAACCTTATCTCTCTCTCTCCCCCCTTTGGAGGCCTTTTAGTGTTAGGGGCCCACTTGGTGTTTATAACAAAAGGCTTCTCCATGTCTTCTATCTCTTTCGGCTCTATAGAAGCTCTAATTTCAACATTCGGTTTTCATTTAAAAGACATAGTCAAAGGAGTAATTAATTTATAAATGCTAACATCTATCTTTTTTAGTTAGATAATCTAAACATACAAAGAAATGGAAAATAAAATTTTTAAATTACTAAAATGTATTTGTTTGTAAAAAGACATTATCATCCTGATTCCTATTTCAATTCCCATTTAGCCCTAATTGAATTTTAGCTTCCATTTCTTCCACAACCGACTTTGACATCTTCTATGCAACCCTTTTCATTTTCTTATCATCATCTTTTCTACTTCATGAAACCATAAAATCTACATTCTCACTCCCTTGACTACTCATCTGGCTGAAGTGAGTGATCAAAGTTTCCAACATTCTTGTTGGGCATTTTGAGAAGAAGATAAGCTATTGTAAATTTTTAATATTTGGGCTACTTTCTTTCTCAATGTTTCTGAATCATTTCTTAATGTTATTGTATGTGTGTTTATGGTGTTCATTTGTCAATAACGACTTTGAATTCATTTTATTGTTGGATTAGAGTTTTGATATGGGTTACTTCTCAACCCTTTTTCTTATTATCTCTTATTTATATTAGTTGAAGTGAAATAGATGTTGGTAAATACATGTTTGGCTATTCTATTTTTTGTTCTACTGTGAAACATACATTTGGGGTTTTTTTGCAGTAAATAATGACTTACATATCATTTTCTGCAATCATAATGACATACATATTGTTATTAGTACTGTACGAAGTTTGATATTTGATGAAATTTTAAAAATTTTACGTCGAATTATAGTTATGGACACCGTGGATGTATGTATATCAATTTGTTATCCAATTAAATATGAGTAGTAAGTTGAATGAGCATGGAAATAGAAATATGTAGTGAATGACAAAGGGAAAATAATGCATATTCTTGTTTCGAAGCAAAAATACCCTATCGTATGATTTAAAGCAGATAATGGCTACAACTTATTTAGCCCCTTTTATACTATTTTTTTGTTGGAAGCAAACATAATATGCATTTGTATATCCTTTTCCAAATGAGGTTGAATGGAAAATTCCCAAACATGTGATGGCTAGAGAGGTATTCCCACTATTTCCTTGAAGACATGGCTGACGATTGCCAAAAAAGAGGAAAAGATTAGTTGGAGAGAGGTTCTCACCTTGGAAGTGCAATAGGTACAAGAAAATTGGGCATATTCGCTCCACTTGCATGGGCCAAGCAGCTGGTAGTGAACCTTAAACGTTGCAATATTGTCATGACTTGTATCTTTATTATTTTGAATTTATTAAAAGCACAAAATGATTTATTAGATTCTGTATACATTGTATTATTATCGCTTTTGTGCTATTTGAACAAAATTAAAGTTATTTTATGTTGCTGTGTTTATTTTTTTCCACATTACACACAAGCGACTTTTATATGATGTAGATGCCGTTTTAATACGAAAAATGCATCGATTCACAAACGACATTGAAATAGTTCTTGAGACATAAAACGATATTGATGTCATTCCAATACGAAAACCACACTGCATTACTGATTTTCATAACGTCAATGTTTCGTTATTGAGATACAAAATGATATTGATGTCGTTCCAGTATGAAAATTGTATCGATTCACTTAACAACATTGAAATCGTTATTGAGACATAAAATGATATTTTTGTCGTCCCAGTACAAAAAAACACACTACTTTACTGATTTTCATAACAATATTGAAGTTGTTATAGACCAATAAAACAATATAACACTATGAGTGTGAAGAACAACGACAAATCATGAGTTTCAAACCCACGCAATAGCACGACATTCATATCGTTTTAGCACAAATTTAGCGATATTGAAATCGTTCCAATTCAAATCATAACTAAATTGACATAGATATCGTTTCATTTCATAAGTAATGACAATGATATCGTTATGTATCAAACCCACAAAATAACATAACGACATCCATATCATTTCAATACAATTTTGACGACATTGATTGTTTTGTTCAAATAATAACTAAAACGACATAGATATCATTTCTTTTTATACGTAATGATAGTGATATTGTTATGTATCAAACCTACGAAATAAGATAATGACATTCATATTGTTTCAGTTCAAATTTGGCGAGTTTGGAATTGTTCCATTTCAAATAAAAACTAAAATGACATAAATATCGTTTCTTTTTGTATAAAATGACAATTATGTTGTTCTGACATAAAATGCTGATTCGACCGTCCAAGGGCACCAGCCTTCAACATATGTAGGACGACTAAAAGAGATCATCAAGTGGGTCGGTCTCACTCAAAAGAAACTATGTGAACATTTTTGTTCGTTATAGTTATCTACCACATTTGAACTATTCCAACAAAAAGAATGTATCTCCATTTTCTCTTTCTAAGCCATTCGAGTGGTATCAACCCATTTGATATTTTCTTCGATCATCCTACGTATGTCGAATGCATGCAGACTGTTCGTGAATGATCAAATCATCATTTTTAACTAGAATGATATAATTGTCATTTTATATGAAAATAAACGATATCTATGTCGTTGTAGTAATTTTGAAAAAATCTCCACCTTAACACAAATTTTGAAGAAAAGAATTACTCTTCATTCTTCAGCAATCAATTCTCCACCTCCTTCACAAGCTCCTAAAGGCTAATTCAACAACAAATACCAACAAAGTCCAAGAAATGCTCAAACTTGACAACATGGAGTGTCTTTGTCAACATATCAATGGAGTTCTCCTTGGTATCAACCTTTCTCACTACAATATCACCACGAGCAATCACATCATGCACTAAGTGATACCTCATATCAATTTATTATGTCCACTCATGAAACATCTGATCCTTTGTATGAAAAATAGTACTCTAACTATCACAATAAACCGTAGAAATCTGCAAGTCTTCATTATTTTCATCGAACAATCCCCTCAACCACATAGCTTGCTTACAAGTCTTTGTAATAGCAATATACTCTGCCTTGGTAGTAGATAATGCCACTGTATTCTGTAATGTAGCTTTCCAATTGATAGTACAACCCCAATGGTACACACACACACACACACACACACCTTATAATTGATATCATTTTGTCAAGATCTCTTGCATAATCTGAATCAATATACCTAATGACTCTATCTGTGTTTCTCCCAAGATGCAAACAAGTATGAAGCATTAGTAGAGCCACACAAGTATCTGAATATCCACTGCATTGCTTTCCAATGTTCCCTTCCAGGATTTATCATTTATATGCTAACTGCACTGACTGTATGTGCCAAATTTGGGTGTGCACAAACCATATCATACATGAACGATCCAACTGCAATTGCATAAGGAACCCTGTAACATATAATCAATGTCTTCATCTAACTATGGACATAAAGCATATGACAATTTAAAGTGGATCGCCTATGGAGTACTGACATCCTTTGTATTCAATATATTAAACGTGTAAAGTACTTTCTCAATGTACTCTTTTTGACTTAAGTATAATTTGCCACCCTTTATATCTCGCAAGATCTCTATTCCAAGAGTTTTGATGCTTCCAAACTCTTCACTGGGCTGAATTTTCACTTTCATCACCTCTTCTTTATCATTGGTAGCTATCAACATATCATCAATGTAAAGTAATAGCTATGTAAACAACCCATCATCACACTCCCTAAAGTATACACAATTATCATAACTGATTTTTTAAAAGTCATGAGTAGTCATGAATGAGTCAAACATTTTATACCATTACCTTGGTGACTGCTTGAGGCCATAAAGGGACTTCTTCAACTTGTACACAAAATCCTCATTTCCAGTAACTATGAAACCCTCTGGCTATTGCATATAGATGTCCTCTTCAAGTTCTTTATGCAAGATACTGTCAAGAAAAATGTTAATTTCACTCAATACACTCATATTGGATATAATATTTTTTCTAAAAATGAAAATGAGCTTTAAACTCATTAGCCTTCTACCTAATTTTTTAAGAATATGAATGTTCTTTAAAAACTCAATGTCCAATTAGAACTTCCACTATATCCCAAATTTTGTTGGATTTTCTATGTGCCATATATAATTCCATCACTTTTTTTTTTTTTCAAATTTTCCTCTTTGTAATTATGTAAGTAACAAGGTTTTTTGAACCAAGAATGGATGAAATTAGATTTCTCTCAAGCAGAAACATATTATTGAATCTTGAATTGGAAGCATAAAATAAATCCTATGTACTTTAACTGGTTGATCAAGCACATAATATTAATTTCACTAATATTCTTTCACCTTTCTTCCTTAATAGGAAAAATAGAGATACATTTCGTTCTTATCGGACTTATGTTTCCAAACTCACTTTAAGAAAAAAATAAAGAATGTACATAGTTGTCTTTAGTCTAAAATAATCCATATTTGGTTAATTACATGTCCAAAGTTAATATAATACTGAACTGTACTAATATTAGGAGAACTCGTGTCGAGTAATAGTTTATAGTTAACTAACACACTCCTCGAAAATGAAATATGTAAGTTGGATTGTATTATCTCAAAGCTCATAACATTCAACAATATTTTATTTCTTCTATTCAATATATTATATAGCTTGGGTGAATAAGTAGTTGTCAATTCAATAAGAATTTCTCTTTCATTAAATAGACCATTAAACTCTCTTAATAAAAATTTACACTCTCTAACAGTTCTCAAAAGTCTTTACTTTTATAGTATGATATACTACTCCACTTCGATAAAGTCTAAATCAATTCAAGTTCTCCAACTTATGAAATAAAAAACATAATTGAAATGTATGAATCTATCTATAAACATAATGAAAATATGAGGTTCCATCTCAACCCTTCATAATCATAGCGTACAAAGAAATTCAGATGGACTAACTATTTGGAATTTTAGCTCTTACAGTCTTTGAATGATTTTTTACAACTCAAAACCTTAAACTATTGTACAAAAATCCAGAACAATATTAAATGTCACCACTGTGAGCACAAGCATAACGACCACGAATAAGTCAAAGTTAAAGACCACTCTCAAAAGAACAACAACTGAGGTTAACTTTAATAGAGTCTTTGATGCCATCATTATATAACAAGAGGTCATTTTTCTGCCTTGCAACATTGAGTTGCATGTGCCAATCATATACATCTCTGCAGTCTTTATTATTGGCATATATCTATATAGGTAAAGACTCGACGATATATTTAGAACATCTTAATCTCACATAAATTAGTCTTCTAACTCTGGAATCCATTATCCACACAGGATAAGATTTAATTTATAGTGTTTAGCACGCAAACAACATTAAAAGGAATATATTCAAGTACAATATCTTTAACTTGAATATTTATGAGCTAAATAATTCAAAACCTTATAGTTGAAGCACTTGAATCTTTATATATTAATCATCAACCAAACCATTTTCATGTCCTTACTATCTGATATATTCTCTAGGTCCCTTTTCAGCTTCCTCGTCTATTCTTCATTTGTTCTAGCTCATTTAATATTCAAGACCCAAAGTCTTATGCAAACAAGAGCATTGTTTCATAAGCATGTCCTCGAGACTTAGCAACACCAAGTCGCTTGTAATTTTGTCTCAACATAGCGGGTAGTGTCAAAGAAAATTGACGCTTCAATTTATCACAAGACCTTCAAAGTTCCCAACTATTAGGAAGAGACCAATTCGAACTTTACTCACTTGAGAGAAATGTGATCAATAAAAAAAAAGGTTAAATGCTAAGTTAACCATCTCAGCTCGTCAGATTCGAGAATAAGATCATTTCACAGATCTTATCAATACAAATGCACGAGTACTAGAATCAAATTTTTCTACACTTGACAAAATTCTTGATCTCTATTCTCTTGAGTAGCATAATTCTAATCACGTCTACTATTGTGTAGTTGATACTCTCTAAAGCCTCATGTTCTTCTTGTACACCCGATATCTTATTGTGTAAAAAATTATCACATTTAGTTTATCAAATTTATAAAAGTAAATAACTATACATTTTGATGCAATGGTCTGAATTTAGAGACAAATATATTCTTAATCAATGCTCATTTGTGCACATTTTATGTAATTAACATACATGATAGTTCAACATTAGGTATATAGTCGAAAGTTCACTCTATTCCACTACCATAAACTTAATTTCATAATGCAAAATTACAAAAGTTCTAGGTGAGAATTGCATTAATTCTCCCAACCTTATAACTCTCACTCAATTGGTAAATCAAATAGTTCTAGACAAGATTTTCTCTAAATCTTTCAATCATCGAACTATTGCTCAACTAATAATCAATAGGGGAAAGTAAGAATATCACCAGTTCTATTGATCATAGCATTTATAATACTTCATGAATTAAATATATCATGTAATTCAATAAGATAATTTGATAATATGCAATAGGAGCACTAACATGTAAATTTATCCAATTATAACATATATCATGATATCACTAATTAACTTTTTCTAAAAATAATTCGAAATATAATAGAGGAATAAAACTTCCATCCTTTAAGTTATTATACAGGTACTCAACTCCACATTTCATTAGATATATATATTTGGAATCCAATGGTCCCAATCTCAATCAATCACACTAAAATGAGATTATTTTCCACAATCCAAGTGTCAATTTTTGTGAGACTTCATGCTAAAAAAATGGTCCTAGACATTTTTCTAATTTGGTGAAAGTTTTCATAAGATTTTTCAGGCTATTGCTGCCATCTTTCTCTCTTCTTGTTCAAGGTAAGAATTGGAGGTTGTTTGAGAGTTAAAGGAAGTTAGTGGAAGTTTTTGGTTTGAAAATTCTAAGTTCAAACCAGTCCATTCAACAATTTTGATATCTTGCAGGCCAGCACATAGACGACCTACAACTTGATTTTTGCAACAAATATAAAATCAAACTAAGTAGCACACTTGAATTAATGCTTTTATTTTCTACAATTCAAAAAATAGTGATAGAAACTATATTCCTTGCTAATTTTGTAGAAAATGAATAGGTTAATTTGTTCCCTCTAGTAGCTAAGTTTTTAGACAAAGACTAAAATATGGTAATAAAATATATAACTGCACATGTATAATTTTTTTTTTAGTTAAAGGAGGACGGTACCTCTAACATTTTATTAATATACACTCACTTGTGGCGGAGGAATACCGTGGTTATATGAGCAAATAATAAAAGCAGTAAATGAAGAAATACTACTTCCCTTATAATGAAAATAAATGATAAGGGAAAATTGTAAAACTGTAAAAAAAGAAGTACCGGATCCCTTAAAATAAGATCTAATGTAAATAAAGTAAAAAATAAGAATAAAAAATAAAAAATCATTCTCTAATGTTGTGCAGTCCATGTCTATCAATCTGTACGAGTACCCTATTACGTCAGCTACTCCATATATCTGATATCGCCGATGATTCCAATCCTCTGCAGCAAGAGCTGCAACTTGATTCTCTTATCTAAGGATGTGGAAAATTGTGTCTCTGTTGAATGATACGACGTTTGTGATCTGTCTAAGTATGCCCTAAATAGCCCATGGTCCACCTACTCTAATGATGGAGTGCATAGTCAGAATTTGACTAAATCCAAATGTTTGAAAGATTGAGTTCTCTAGCTAGTAAAATCCCATCAAAAAAGCCCCGAGTTCTTCCTCCAATATCATGCATGATCCATACGAAGCTGAGAAAGCTACAATACAGATTCCTGTGTGAAATTTGATGATGCCTTCCTTGCTCGCAAAATCATTCTTGACATATCCATCAGTACCAATCTTGATAGATCGACTGATATAGCACGCTACCAACCCAGAACGGGGAGAGATGATGATGGGGGGTCCAAAGAAATACCAAAGATGGGTGCAAGTGTCAAATCCCCTCACCAATGCATAGCTCGAAATAGTCTTCATATATGAAGAAAATGGATCATGTGAACCCTCCAAATGATACGTCTGGCACCATGCGGATCCCCCTATGCTTCGCATTATTCCTCTTAGTCCAAAAAACTAGAATATCAGTAGAGGTATAATAGTGCGAATGTGTCCGAACGAAAATACTGTCCGAAATTTCGCCATCTCTGGAACTTGTGTTGACTCCCTTTCCTAAAATCATAGGTATCTGAAAAATATCTCCAAAATGCTGCCATACCTGATCAGAGATGCCACTACTAGTGAATATGTAACTGATAGTCTCAGTCTTGAAACAACACTGGCAGCGAGAGGCCTACTGGCATCCAATCCTCCTCTGAATAACTACATCTACTGGAATGAGGTTTTGCTATAGTTTCCAGCCAAAGAATGAGACAGTAACTGGCAAAATGAATCTCCATAGTAATCAATACAGATCCTGATACTAACACCTCGTAGTACGAGCTGCCATGTTGACTCAGTAGTGAAGCTACCATCTGATGTATCCCGCCAAACAATGTGATCCAGGGCTAGCCCATATCTATACCGCTATAAAGGTATAACCCCTATCTATACCGCTATAAGAGGAGTGAGAACATGTAATAAACGTCCTATATCCCACCCAATATCATAAAAAAATCCTGCATCCTCGCAGATGTGTTCTGTCGATGTGGGAATAGGGATGCCAACGTGGTCTCACCCATCCAGCAATCATGCCAAAAGAATATTCGACCTGCTCCAAGGTGCCATGCAATGTGTGACTCTATTTAAGGCCCAACTAATCTCAATCTCTTCCAGGTAGGAGAAGCTGAGTTGGGAATTGTTGCAAGTGAAGGATATGTCCCCATACAATACTTACCTAGTAAAAACTTTGCCCAAAGTGATCTCTGGGAATGGAACAACAACCAGAGCTTCATGGAGAAGGTGGTCACCACATTATATAATCTCTTGAAGCCTAGACCACCCTTATCGATTGGAAGGAAAATTGCATTCCATCTTCGCCAATGTGAACATTGTGCCTGCTCCTTGGAGTCCCATAGGAAACGCTCAAAGATTCTCTCAAGTTTCTTGATGACAGCTTTTGGGGGTTGCATAATCTGAAGAAGATGTAATGGCATGGAAAAAAGCACGGACCTTTGCAAGGTAATACCACCCCCAAGTGATAATAATCTTGAAGTCCAACCTGAGATTCTGACCTTCTGGATAAGGTCAATGATAAATGAAACTCCTCTTGATTCCCTTAAATAACGAGACCCCCAACTAAGTGAAAGAATGATGTTGGTGTCGAAATCTAGTCAAAATCTCCAGACGTCTAATATAACTAATAGATGCTCGTCTGGGTAATATAAGTCCACTCTTGTCTCTGTTCACCAACTGACCAGAAACCCCCTCATAATGCTTCAAACAATCAAGAATCTTCTTGATAGACTGTTTCTGGCCATTGGTGAATATGTTCATATCATTAACAAATGAAAGGTGTGATAAAAGTACTGCCTCCATGCCAATAACACATACTACGATATTCCTGAAACCTGTGAATGAGCAGACGTGATAAGTAATCTGCACCTACGATGAACAAGGATGACGAGGTGTGATCACCTTGTTTGAGTCCTCGTGAGGGGGGAAAAAACCACATGGGCGATCATTTAGGAGAATAGAAAAATGACACTCCTAGATACACCGCCTGATTTTGTCGATCCAGATATGATCAATTCCAAATGCATCCAAAACAGAATAAATGAAGCCCCAGTCCAAGCAATCATATGCTTTAGAAATGTCTAGTTTCAACATAGCGTTACCCCCTCGTACTCTAGCATCCAAAGTGTGGAGAAGCTCTTGAGCTAATAAGACTTTGTCTCCAATCAAGCGGCCACGGATGAAGCCTCTTTGTGGAGGAGAATAATGCGCGGTAGCAGTGTACTCAACCGATTGTTCAAAAGCTTATATAAGTTTATTGAACAATGTACATTAGTATACTTTTAAGCACGACAAATCTTTTGTAGGGTAAAAAGTTTACACCATGAAACATTTTTTTTACATTTACATCATCATTGTTTTTGGTTGATGTAGTTTAATATAGTACAAATCAATTAAAGAACCTTTGTTTCAGTTTAATTGTCACCCATTTATGAAATATGTCATGTTAGATTGTTTATGAAAAGAAATGCAGTATGCCTGAGACTTGGTGTGTTGAAAGAAATTTGAATAATAATAATAAATTTGCAAATATAAATCCCTGGCTAGATTATCACTAATTTGAATAATATTTGCACTAAGAATATTAATGTATTGAATATGGCTTCATCTGGTAAGTAATTTAGTTCTATAGTGCTAAATCTATTGCTGATATCTTTTACTAGATTTGCTGATGCTTTCAGTACATGATATTCTATAAAAAATACATCATGTCATTTTGGTGGACCAAAAAACATATAATCAATTCTGTCCAAATTAGGTCATGTCTTCCATTTGTAAGGAAAACACATAATTGTGTGGGGTTTAATTAACTTGCTGCATAACATATGGATCAAGGACCATCTCCAATAACTTACACTTTATTCTTATTAACTTTTTGTTTTAAGAAAGAGAGGAATTGGGAGATACCATGTTCTTTTTATGGATGCTTTCGTTAGTTTATTTGTTTCCTTGGATTCTTTTAAGTTAGGTATGTTGTGCATCAGTCCAAAAGTCGAGTATCTTTTAAGAAAAAAAGATACAAATCAAATTTTATTGTATGCAGGATGGTGGAGGACCTAGTACTAGGTATACGACACCCCAAAGCTAGTCGAGATATTGTTAAAAAGATGAATTTCAGATTGAGCCATATTTACAGAGAAGGCGAACTGACTTGCAAACTAATGTCTTGAGAGCGAGAGACAAGGACTAGCCATTCTAGATCCATAAACTGAGTGGTATAGCTAGGTTAGACTGCCAATAGACTCCTTGTGTACGCTTTAAACAATAATTTTTTTAGCTTATTTTGATATGGCTCTTAGGATATTATGTAATGGAGATAATATCTCCTCATTTACTCTTTTAAGCTGTATTTTCCCACTTTTGTAGCTCTGGAAGATAGAGCTAAGCCATCCTTCCATTGTATCATCAATATTTACAAGTCAATAAATAGAATTGAGGAACCCAAACGTCCTAAAAACCTAAAATCTCGACCTAAACAAGATATGATGTCATTAAAATTGCAATGTTGGATGGAATGTTTGAAGATTGGATTGTATGTTACGCGCGTAGATTTCATCTACATTGAACTTTCAATGAAATTTCAATTGGATCATTGAGCTTTATTTAGTAAATTAGGCCATTAAACTTTTTTTGAGTTTCATTTCAATCATACCAAACTTCGGTTTAGTTTAAAATTTTCTATTGCATCACTTTTCGTCTCCCAAATGAATGAAAATTATTAAATTGACAATCATACTATAATGGAACTTCCATGTAATCAATAAATTGCATTCAAACTTGCCACTAAAAATTATTGTGTTATGTTAATCACGTTTGAAATTTTCACTGTAAACTGATCTTAAAGTTTGTGAAATAAATTTTGGAAAGAAACTACTGCACCACGGTGGATTAAGTTTACAATAAAAACTAAAATAATGTTTACTTATTAATGATTGATGTGGAAATGCAAACGTGATCAACGAGGTCAATGTACAATTGCTACAAGATTTTCTCCAAATTAATATTAAATAAAGAATTGAAAACTATTTTATTGAAGTTTGTGCTGACCGGGGTGGGGGGAGGGGTTCCAATAATTGTAATATTTTATATGTTGCCTATTATAATGTGTAAAAAGATGAATGCAAAGACTTCGAGTCAATAGGTTTTTGGCCGAATTCAATTATTTAGGCTTTTGAACAACAGTTGAGATTGGTTGTCAATAAATTTTTGATACTTCGGTACATTATCTCTTCTTAACAGATGAGAATACGATAATATATATATATATATATATATATATATATATATATATATATATATATATATATATATATTTGACATAGACATTTTTCTATTTGCAAAAAAGTGATGATATGTTGATTTGTCAAAAATATATTAGATGGACTACAACTTCAAAACAAAGCTGAAGCCATGAAAAAGAAACTTTTATTTTCACGAATACTTGTGCTTACTTTGTTATTTTTCTCTATTTAGTGGACAGATCTCATTTAGTTAATCTAAAGTAGGGTTTCTTTATTAAATCCTTGTTCGGTGCCAATTAAAATTCAGATTTTAATTTAGATTAAAGTCAAAACATTAATTTTAATCACATATATCATGGGTCCCACAACTTTTCAACTACACATTTCATCATTTTTTTTTATCAAAATCTACTAAAAATCTGAATTTAATTCCTATCGAACAAGGGCTAAGTAGGCACGTCCCATTATAGCATGCCAATTCTTTACAATATTTCGCCAAAACATTTAGTATTTGTGTGAATCATTGAGTGATCGATTTTGCACTACTTCCCCGCATAATTTGCAACAAATTATCATAAAACAACAAATCTCACATCTAAAAAGATATATTATGCTCTTGTTTGGTAGAGACATAAATCAGATTTTTAATATATTTTGATAAAAGTTGGTGAAATATATGATTGAAAAGTTGTGAGTCTAATGAAATATGTGATATAAAATTTATTGTTGAATTTGATTTGAATCCCTACCAACCAAACAGGGTATTAGAATCTTGAAATACAGGATTAGATGTGGATTAGAATATTTATTTGCCTTCTTTGTCCTAATCATAGAAATATGCTGCAAATAGTAAGCCTCAAATTATTGTACTGAAATCAACGCGTGACAAGTTGCAAATAGTCATTCCTTTGTTCGCATGCTAACATTAGCAAGCATGTAGCTGAAAAATTGAAGATTTTGGAGTGTGTTATGCTTTTAAATTGGCGAGCTAGAATGCTTCTTCAAGAACGTGCTACATTTTCTAAATAAAGACACTGTGAATATACTCACTCAGTTAACGGTGATTGAGGAAGATCGTTTATACTCATATTTTTAGGTCAAACAAGTTTAAAGTGTAAAATTGGTGAATTTAAATAGGCGAAATTAAGAGAACTTAAGAGCAATCTCAAAGTACAATTCATTTCCCCCATCAAAGCTTGATGTGTATATAATTTTAATAAATAAGTGAAATTACGACTTGAACCCACGATATTTGCATGCTTTGATACCTTATTCAATATCGATCTAAAAGTTTATAAAACTGTTAGGGTGCATTTGATAGGCCACATTTTTCGGGGAAGGAGGAAAATATTTTCCACTTCCCACTTTTTTGGCTGTTTGATAGGTGAAATTTTACACGGAAAATATTTTCCGGATTTTCCCCACACGTGTGCAATTTCCGGGTTTTTGATGAAAATGTTTTCCCGCCTTTTTGGTGGGAAAATATTTTCCCGACTGGCTGGAATTTTTTTCTTTTTTTGGGCAATGAAAACAAACGTCATAAGTAATGGTAAAAAAAAAATTTCATTTTAATGGACAATTTTCATGTAAAACAAAGTCAAACGAACACTAAATTTTGATGAAAAAATGATTTTTTAGGAAACAATTTTTTTTCCCCTTTTCTTTTTTTTACTTTTTGGCAATGTAAACAATTTTTATAACCAATTGTGGAAAAAAAAATATCACTTTAATGGACAATTTCCATGTAAAACAAAGCCAAACAAATAGAAAATTTAAAAATTTTCGGGGTGGAAAATTATACCAATCAAACACACTTAAAATCATTTTCCCTACAAAACATTTTCTAGGCAAATATTTTCCCTATAAAACATTTTCTTTCCACCAATTTTCCACCCTTGCAATCAAACGCACCCTTAGAAAGAATCATAGGTATATTAGTTAAATATTATATTGAATAGGCTACAACTAAGTGAGAAAAAAAAAAAAAAAATGGACTTCACCGAAAGTAAAATGAAAATAGAGTAAAGGGGCACATACGGACACCACAAACATATTATATTTTCATCTGTTCATATAGTTGATTTCCATTTTTTTACCTAATTTCATATTTTCATGTCTATAAATACCCTAAAGTATCTATTGTTTTGGGCATAAGTAGTGACAATTATGGTAGCTCTCTTAATGAGGTCTTTCCTTCTCCTCTTTCTCTTTGCTTTTGTTGGTACTCAAGCAAGAACTTTGCTAGGTAATACTTCTGCTTGCAACTCTTTGTTTCTTAATTTCTATGCATAAAATTAAGAGAAGTAAAGCCCAATGTATTATGTTATTTTCTCTAAATTATAATTTTTTTTTTTCTTTTTTCTATGGCTTACAACATCTTCTGTAAGTAGCTTTCCTTTCTTCTTTTTCAATATTGTTATAATATTTCATTATTATTTTCTTCATTAGACACAGTACAGAATTTGAACCACCTCATCTCAAAACCTACTTTTAACAAAAGGGACACATTTATTTATTTGAATCTTATCTCCAAGTTCATATTCTCTAAAACAATTCCTGGTTCATTCTTACACTAAACCATTACTAGGTACAAAGATAATAAATAGTTGTTTTTCTTTCTGTTCTAATTTGTTCATTTACTTATTAGTTTCTGATTCACACAAGGACGGATATAGGGGGGATTGGCCGGACTGTCCGTTAATTTTTTTTAGTGTGAAAAAAAAAATGTTCTTTTAAAATTTTTTTTAATGTGTAAATTTATTTTTTTCTACATATTAGCCTGTCTTGTAGTCCGTATATAACAATTTCTTGTACTACAGATTATTGTAATGGATTCAAGGTTGAGACATACGTGGGGAGGCGTCCAAAGACACCACCTCCAGCACCATTTTCATCTCCACCAACCAAAGAGGTTTCGAAGTTTTCGCCTAATAATATAGTCCAAAAACCAAACACAAATCCAGTCTCGATGATCACAAGCAAGAATAAACAAACACTGGATTCACTCCCAACCCTTCAAAATTATGGAAGGCATGCAAGGCCACCTCCTCCATCTCCGATGTTGCCGCCACCGATCCACCAATTATCGAGCAACGTACTAGTTATGTTCAAGAAATCACTGCCCAAGATCTTCCTATCAACAGCTTGAGCTTGTTCTGATAAATCAGATTGTTTTTGGATTCATGTGATATAGAGTTTCAATCGTACTTGAGCTTGTTTTGATGCATGAATAAATTGTATGCCATGTAATATAATCAACTTATTTAATCTTATCTTGAGTCAAATAAGATTTGTAATGTGGATTGTGAAAAACATGTAATACCTATAGAATGCTATTTTGTAAAATGAACTGGATTTGGGCAATTTTATTATTTTAGATTGGACATGTTAATTTGTAATTAAGTGAATCCATAAGACATATCTGGAATAGTCTATGTTCTAGAATAAGTCATGCTATAGAAATTCACTATTTCGAATTGTCTTGTATTTGAGAGTATTTATAATTGGATGTGGGCAGGTAGTTGAAAGATGAAATTACTGCTATAAATAGAGGTGTTCATAGCGATATCAAAAATGCTTGACGGCTCGAACAGGTCGGGCTCGGCCCGAAAAAAGTCTGAGTTGTAACGGCTCATGGCTCGATGGCTTCGAGCCAAGGCTCGGGCCGAGCTCCATTTTGGGGTGTCGGCTGGAGCCCGAGCTAGCCTATGGCTCATCATCTACCCGTGTCACGGGCCGAGTTGAGTCTTAAAAAAAAAAAATTTAAAAATTAATGCTGTCGCAAGCAGCTATTTTTTATTTATTTGTTTTGAGTTTAGATGTATTTTTTAAATATATTAATATTTAGTTATTATTTATAATACGTATAAATTGCACAAATTTTAAATACATTATAAAAAATTATAGATTTTTAACGAATTAAAAAAAAAAAAAAACACGATCCTACTCGGGCTGAGCCTCATTCTTTTGGCCGAGCAAAAGCTCGGGCCCAAAAAAGTTCGGACCTATTTTGCTCGAACCGAGTCCGAGCTTTGAATTTTGGCTCGTGACTCGGCTCGTTGACATGTCTAGGTGTTCACTTATCTTTCGTAATACGCTGATTAATAGATTATAAAATACAAGCTTTTTCTCTAATCTCTTCACCATCTCAAAGATTCTGCTAATGTACTATCCAAATAAGTATTTTTCATACTAAAGTGGTATCAGAGCGTACAAGATCCTTCGAAAGAAATGGCAAACAACATGGTTCCCTCTCAAGTTTCCATCACTCGACAGGAGCAACTATAAAAAATGAAGTAATAAATTAAGGTATTGCTCGGATCATAAGATCTACGGGATATTGTAGAGAAAAGGTACAATGAGTTAAAAATAAGGATACTAAACCCAAGGACAAAGAAAAGCCTCGAAAGATTTAAGAAAGAGAGAAAAGAAAGCGCTCAGTTACTTAATGATGATGACTTTGAGAAAATTTCGAATGCAATCACATCTAAAGAAGCTTGGGCTAGGCTTCAAATTGCCTACAGAGGAAGGATGAAAGTCAATAAGATTTATTTTTGAACTTTAAGAGGTAAGTTCGAATCTCCATAAATGGAAGAATCCGAGTCTATTGGATAATCAATTAAAAGAAAATGGTGAGAACTTGGATAATGTTAGAGTTGTTGTCGGAAATTCGACTACCGCAATCAAAAGAACAAAGAAAATAAAGATGAAGCGAGGTATGCCAAGGCAAATCTCCTTAAGACAGATTTCGCCCCCCAACAACGTGCAAACGGGATTATGGACGTCTGTCTCCCAAGATACAACGCTTCTTCCAAAGTCGATATTGCACAATACCAACCTTGTCGGTCGAACCAAAGAATGAACGTACTCGAACGGAATAACAACGAAAATATCGTAGGAATTTACGCAGAATATGGAGAGAGAACGAATTTAAAAATCAAGAATATATTAATTGATTTGGTGTACAAAAAACGAATCTGAAGGTCTCTATTTATAGAGATTGAAGTGTCTCATTGAATGGGTGTGTAACATTTCACGAACTAGTGCACCACTTGGTCTGATATGTTCTAGCCATTGGATCGCACTGTTTCATGATCTGACGGTCCAGATTAAACCACGAAGTGTGGTGTCCATTCATCATGCCTATTCACCAATTTCTGAACAGTCACCAGCCATGCAGATGCCACGTGTACGTCCAACTGAACCAACTGCCACGCAGGACTAAGTGACGTGTGTCCCACCTAGGATGCCAACTCATCGAGCCTCCCGTTGCCATGTCATCGAACCATGAGTCCATTTATGAAAACTTTAAGGCTCCACAGCTCCTTGCAACGATGCGTACGTGCGAAGTGTAAAGTGCAAAGTGCGCCTCTAAAGCGCCCAATGCGAACTTTGCGACGTGCGCGGGTCGAGGCCGGGACCGGGACGGGGCGCGGCGCGGCGCGAGTGGTGCGAAGCACCACTCTAGTGGTGGCTAGTTAGCTAGCCTTTAGGTAGCCAAAGTTAGCTAAGTTATAGACCACTTATTAAATTATAACTTGTACACACATCCCACTATATAAACAAGAATACTATTTGAAAGATAACGCATCAATATAGGTAGCTTTCGCTTTGAACCTTCTTTAGTAAGAATCTATCGAACTCACTTGGTTAATCAGTGAACGCAATGTTTTGAACTGTCAACCGTTATTGCAAGCTCAGAAAATAGACCAAACACGTTATTTCTCATATCAAAATTTGGTTCTCTATTGTGTTCATTATTTCGGCCCGAACTACTTGGGTTCTGCGAGTGTTTTAGAGAATTCGCCTAAATAAATTCTCAAAGAACCGGCTAAGTTCGCACTTACATAGGTGATTTTCTATAAGAATACCCTTTTTATAGTCATCATTAAAAGCAAAGCTTATCCTTAAACTTCATATGCAGCACCTTTTGCATCATAGAAATGGGAAGGAGTTAAACTCCTAAGTGCTTTTATCGAATCATTCATAATCAGTTTTCCTATTGAACCTAGTCCGTGGAATCTCCAGTTGCCAGGTTAGGTTTCCACTAAGATGACTCATTGGGTTTTAGGCTTTAAACCCATTTCCCTCGATGCGCAGTCTATACGCTCTCTAGATAAACCTTTAGTAAACGGATCCGCTAGGTTTTCTTTTGACTTAACAAAATCTACTGATATTGTTCCATTTGAGATCAACTGCCGAACGGTATTATGTCTTCAACGGATATGTCTCGACTTACCGTTATACACAAAATTTTCAGCCCTGGCTATGGTTGCTTGATTATCGCAATGAATACAAATAGCCGAAACAGGCTTTGGCCATATAGGAATATCTTCTACGAAATGTATTAACCATTCTGCTTCCTCTCCCGCTTTATCTAAAGCAATAAACTCAGATTCCATAGTAGATCGAGCTATACACGTTTGCTTAGAAAATTTCCATGATATAGCGCCACCACCGAGAGTAAATACATAGCCACTGGTAGACTTAGACTCGTCTGTATCTGATATCCAATTGGCATCACTATATCCTTCAATTACTGGAGGATATTTTCTATAACATAATGAATACTCTATAGTCCGTTTCAAGTATCCCAAAACTCTAAGTAATGCATCCCAATGTTGATTACTTGGGTTACTTGTATAACGACTGAGCTTACTTACCGAGTAAGCTATATCAGGTCTTGTACAATTCATTAAGTACATTACACTACCAATAATTTGGGAATATTCTAACTGTTGTTTTCCATTTCCACTATTCTTGTGTAGAACTACATGAGGAAGAAATGGGTTACTCGTTTCTTTAATGTTATGAGTCTTAAACCTCTCAATTATTTTATCAACATAATGGGTTTGAGACAAGAATATTCCGTCTGATGTTCTAGATATCTTCATTCCTAGAATCAAGTCTGCTTCACCCATATCTTTCATGTCAAAGTTATTGGTAAGCATATTCTTTGTTCTATTGATAACATCTATATTAGTCCCTAATATAAGCATGTCATCAACATATAGACAGACGAGTACGTATTCCTTTTCGAACTTTTTCGAATATACGCATTTGTCACATCCATTTATGATGAAACCATTCCTAATCATGACGTTGTCAAACTTCTCGTGCCATTGTTTAGGAGCTTGTTTCAAACCGTATAAGGACTTAACAAGTTTGCATACTTTGTTCTCTTGTCCTTTTACTATGAAACCTTGTGGTTGTTCCATATATATTTCTTCGTTTAATTCACCATTCAAGAATGCAGTCTTAACATCCATTTGATGTATCTGTAAATTATACAAAGCTGCAATAGCAATTAAAACCCGAATAGAAGTAATTCTAGTTACTGGAGAATATGTATCAAAGAAATCAATTCCTTCTTTCTGACGATATCCCTTTGCAACCAGTCGAGCCTTGTATTTATCGATTGAACAATCAGCTCTTAACTTTCTTTTAAAGATCCATTTACACCCTATTGGTTTAGTTCCCTTAGGAAGATCAACCAATTGCCAAGTATTATTACTCATAATGGATTCAATTTCACTGTTTATAGCTTCCTTCCAGAATACAGATTCTGAACTAGTCATAGCTTCGTTAAATGTTTGAGGTTCTTTCTCAATCATAAAAGATATAAAATCTGGACCAAAGGATTTGGCAACATTTGCCCTTTTACTCCTTCTTGGTTCAGGTTCTATATTATTTTCAAAAGTATTATCTCGTGTTCTCTTTTGAGTATTCTCAACAATATCTCTTTTATTAGGGAACACTTCTTCAAAGAATTCAGCATCTCTAGATTCAATAATTGTATTGACATGAATGTCACTTATATCAGATTTATGCACAAGAAATCTGTACGCACTACTATTTGTTGCATATCCGATAAAAATGCAATCAATAGTTTTAGAACCTAACTTAATCCTTTTAGGTGGTGGAATAGCCACTTTAGCTAGGCACCCCCATACTTTTAAGTATTTGTAGGAAGGCATTTTACCTTTTCATATGCCATAAGGTATTGAACCAGTTTTCTTGTGGGGAACTCTATTCAAAATAAAGTTAGCGGTTAATATTGCTTCCTCCCACAAGTTTTGTGGTAATCCAGAACTTATAAGCATAGGATTAACCATGTCTTTTAAAGTTCTATTTTTCCTCTCAGCAATCCCATTTTGCTGCGGAGTATAAGGGGCTGTTGTTTGGTGAATAATACCAAACTTAGCACATAATTTATTAAACATAGACGAATCATATTCACCTCCTCTATCAGACCTTAATGCCTTAATTGTTTTTCCAAGTTGATTTTCAACTTCATTTTTGTAAGTAACAAATGCATTAAATGCCTCGTCTTTACTACGTAATAAATAAACATGGCAATACCTACTGTGATCATCAATAAACGTGATAAAATATTTTTTACCACCTCGAGTCTGAACAAACTTTAGATCACAAATGTCGCTATGTATTAAACTTAACGATTCACTACTCCTTTCAATTGAGTTAAAAGGTTTTTTAGCAAATTTTGTTTCAACACAAATTTCACATTTATGTTTGTATTCGACTTCAAGTTTAGGTATAAGACCTAAACCTACAAGTTTTCGTAAGGAAGCACGATTTACATGTCCTAATCTGCCATGCCATAAATTTGAAGAGCCAAGCAAGTAAACAGAATTATTAGTTTTATTAATAACTTGTGGATACAAATATGTGGATTTTTTGTCCACTACAACAGCATTGGCCTTAAATAGACCATCAAGTAAATAACCCTTCCCAACATACATGCCCCCCTTAGTAAGTACAAATCTATCAGATTCAAACACTATTTTAAACCCTTTCTTACTAAGGATAGCTCCTGAAATTAAATTCTTTCTGATATCTGGGACATGTACAACTTCATTCAGCGTTAGTTCCTTCCCCGATGTGAATTTCAAAATAACCTTTCCGATTCCTTCAATTTTGGAAGTTGTCGAATTGCTCATGTAAAGGCACTCATTATCATTCAGGGTCTTATATTCAGAAAATAGACCCTTATCAGCACAGATGTGACGAGTGGCTCCTGTGTCCAACCACCAATCTTTGGCATTAGATACCAAGTTAATTTCAGAAACAACTGTAGATAGGTTGATGTCTCCAACATCTGTAGAAATATTATCCACTTCGTTATATTAGCTTGGGGTGGTTTCTTCTTTGGTATATCCTTTTTTTGCTTCGACAATCTTTAGCCCGATGTCCTGACTTCTCACAAATATAACAGCTTCTTTTGAACCGTTTTGCATCGTTAACTTTTCCTTTGTCCATGGATGAACCAAAACGCTTCATTTTCTTGTTCTTAGACCCCGAGTCTTCCACCATGTTAGCCTTTGCTTCCATGTTACGTACATTATTCTTCTTTTCTGCAGCCCGGTTGTCTTCTTCAATGCGAAGTCGAACAATTAGATCCTCCATCGTCATCTCTTTGCGTTTATGCTTGAGATAGTTTTTGAAATCTTTCCATAGTGGAGGTAGTTTCTCGATTATAGCAGCAATTTGGAAAGATTCACTCAAAGTCATACCTTCAGCTTCAATATCATGAAGTAGAACTTGCATCTCTTGAACTTGACTCATTACTGTCTTTGAATCAATCATCTTGAAATCCAAAAATTTGCCAACAAAGAATTTCTTCGTTCCAGCATCTTCCGTCTTGTATTTTTTATCAAGAGACTCCCATAGTTCCTTAGCCGTTTTGTAGTCACAACACACACCATATAAGGTGTTATCCAATCCATTGAGAATGTAGTTACGGTATAAGAAATCTGCATGTTTCCATACTTCAATGACTAACTGAGTATTTTTATCAGTAGTATTCTCCAATGTTTGTGCGGGACATTTTTCACGCAGAAACTTTACAAAGTTCAACGTTGTCAAATAGAATAACATCTTCTGTTGCCAACGCTTGAAATCCGTGCCATTGAATTTTTTCGGTTTCTCATATTGTGAAGCCGGTGGCATGACAAATTGATTGGAATCAGAATTTGGCGCAATCACAGCACTAGTATTATCAATAGTGCTAGTCATTTTCTGTAAAACCACAATTACAGAGAATTAATTAAAAAGAGAACGGCAGAAGAAATTAAGAAAGTGAAACTCTATCTTAAGATTGTTGTCGGAAATTCGACTACCGCAATCAAAAGAACAAAGAAAATAAAGATGAAGCGAGGTATGTCAAGACAAATCTCCTTAAGACAGATTTCGCCCCCCAACAACGTGCAAACGGGATTATGGACATCTGTCTCCCAAGATACAACGCTTCTTCCAAAGTCGATATTGCACAATACCAACCTTGTCGGTCGAACCAAAGAATGAACGTACTCGAACGGAATAACAACGAAAATATCGTAGGAATTTACGCAGAATATGGAGAGAGAACGAATTTAAAAATCAAGAATATATTAATTGATTTGGTGTACAAAAAACGAATCTAAAGGTCTCTATTTATAGAGATTGAAGTGTCTCATTGAATGGGTGTGTAACATTTCACGAACTAGTGCACCACTTGGTCTGATATGTTCTAGCCATTGGATCACACTGTTTCATGATCTGGCGGTCCAGATTAAACCACAAAGTGTGGTGTCCATTCATCATGCATATTCACCAATTTCTGAATAGTCACCAGCCATGCAGATGCCAGGTGTACGTCCAACTAAACCAACTGCCACGCATGACTAAGTGACGTCTGTCCCACCTAGGATGCCAACTCATCGAGCCTCCCGTTGCCATGTCATCAAACCATGAGTCCATTTCTGAAAACTTTAAGGCTCCACAGCTCCTTCGTCATGCGTACGTGCGAAGTGCGCCTCTAAAGCGCCTAATGCGAACTTTGCGACGTGCACGGGCCGAGGTCGGGACGGGGCGCGGCGCGGCGCGAGTGGTGCGAAGCACCACTCTAGTGGTGGCTAGTTAGCTAGCCTTTGGCTAGCCAAAGTTAGCTAAGTTATAGACCATTTATTAAATTATAACTTGTACACACATCCCACTATATAAACAAGTCTTTTTTCTTGTAAATTTTCGATGTGGGATTACTTACCATATATAAGACACTTAAAATTGGGCTTATCAACTTATGGGCCTATATTGGAGACTTTTCCAATTCACCCAAATTAATTACAATGGCCCACATAATTAAATATCACATTTAATTATTTAACACTTTATCAATTAATTCCAACGAGAGTCGTGGAGAAAATTCTACAATCAAGGCTATTTTGAGTCCTTTTTCTCGGGAAAATAGATTTAGGAATATTATTGATTTTTTTTAAACATTTATGGTTCAAATATAAGAAAAGTTTTGGTTTTACTCGTAAATTTATTTTATAGAAGAATGTGTAGCTGAAAATGTGTTTTAAAAAAATGAATTTTGCGAAAAATGGAGATCAAACACATGCTTAGATCCAAAATTTGAGCATATTGTAATTACCATGAAATAAACTAAGATTTGGAGGGCATAACAATTGAGGAACTCATGAGATCTTTTCAAGTACATGGAGAAAGATTAGAGAAGAAGCAAAGTACTTTGAGGAAAATACTTCAAAAAAAGCTCACATTGAAGGAAGTAATAGAGACGACTTCTACAATGATTGAGAAGGAGCACAGAGTCATGGTCGTGATCGAGGAAGAGAAAAGGAGAATATATCACATCCAACTATGAAGAAACTACACTATATTCATCTTCAAAAAAAGGTAATAGAAGAGGTAATAATTTAAAGCAAAGGCATGACAAACTCAAGTCCGATGTTAAAATTATCATAAATTTGGACATTGTGCTTGAGAATGTAGAGCTATTGATCAAGTTGAAGAAGAAGCAAATTTGTAGAAAATTAGAACGAACATGACTCCACTTTGCTATTGGAAAATGAGGAACATGAATGAAAGTCAACAATTGGTACCTCGACACCAGTGCTAACAATCGCATGTGCAAAAATAAAAATTTGATTGTGGAGTTTGATGTGTTAGTGAGTGGCAACATCACATTTGGAGACAAATCCAAAATTGTGATAAGAGGCAAATGTGATATCCTTATATGCTTGAAAAATGGAAATTACCAATTTCTTTCAAATGTTTATTATGTGCCTAACATGAGTAATATTTTGAGCTTGGGAGAACTTTTTAAGAAAGGGTTATGACATTAAAATGAAGGGAAAAAAAAATTCAATAAGAGATTGCAAAAGTAATTTGATTGTTAAGGTATCGATGACATATAATATAATGCTTTTGTTAAATATTCAATATGTTGCAAAATGGCTATGGCATCTAAAGTTAAGGCATCTCAATTTTGGTGATTTGGAGTTTCTATCCCAGAAGAAAATGGTGAGAGGATTGCCATTCTTCAATCACTCAAATCAATTTTGTTAACGAAATATTCGAGGTTTTTTATATTTTCAAAAAATTTAAAGCACTTCTTGAAAGGGAAATTGCTCTTAAGAATTAGAGCTATGAGATTTGATCGAGGAGGATAATTTACATTAAATTTTTTTTTGACAATTTTGTGTAGAAAATGGTATTTGTTGACCTCTAATAGTTTCAAGATCCTCTAAACAAAATGCTATTGCATAAAGGACAAATTGAACAATTCTTAAGACAACTCGAAGCATGCTAAAGAGCAAAAGGTTACCAAATGAATACTATTCCTCCTTTGACTACTTTCAAGGCTTTGAGGAAATGGAATTTGCGGCACATAAGCTTGTACATGGATAGCAAACTTGATTGACTGCACGTCGACCACATCATCCTTTACAGTTCTGACAGCTAACACGTATTCTTGTGGATTCTTTTCAGTGTCACTTGTCATGGTACTCTATGTTCTATTGAACAATATAGCTGCTATCTGGCCAATCTAATTTTTCAAATTTTTCATTGAAGACTGGTTCTAAAAAGTAGTGTTAGTTTTTGTGATGTATTGGATAAATAGATACTCCAAAGATGACATCTTTTCTTGCCGTTGCTAAAACCCTATTAGGTTTCCCTGAATTTGATTTCCTTGACCTTGGTTATTAGCCCATGAGAAGTTTGGATGCTTTCTTCAAACTAGATCATAAGTTTTACGGTGAGGATTATTTTGCTGCCTCTGGAGATTCTTAGCATATTTTACTTCTTCATACTGATATGTATGAGCGGAAGTTAGAGAAAAACTTATATTTGGATGATTCACAAACCAATGTAGGTTGGTGCATCATATGCAATATTTGAGTGAGGCTGTCCATATTCTCCATCAATATCTCCATATGGGCTATTAAAGTTGTTATTCTATCTATATTGTGAAGCCTTGCTATTTTCCTAGGAGTCTCCCTGTCAGATGGCCACATAGCTTGATTTTTTACTATTATTTCATACAAGTCATATGCATTGTCTAGGGGCATCTTCATCAGTGATCCAACTATTGAGGCGTCATCTATGTTACGGTGTTTAGGAAGCAAGCTTGAACAGAAAATTTAGACGTGTGTGTGTTTAGGAGTTTAGGAATGTCAAGGTTGGGATGCTTATTGAATAAATCCTTGAACCTGTTCAATGATTTTGGATAGCTCTTGAGATCCGTTTCCTTGAAAGTATATATTTCATTTCTAATGTAATGAACTTGAGAAAATGGAAATAATTTCATTGTAAATTTTTGCAACAATACTATACTCTTGGCAGGTAAGGAATGTAGCCAATCTCTTGTATTATCTCACAGGGTGTGAGGGAATAAGTGCATTCGTAAAGCATCATCTGCCATCCCTTAGAAAAGCTTGAACGTGTTCATGTGGATTTTCAATTGTTTTTTTCGAAAAACCTTGATGTCCTGATAATTTTAGAACAAATTGATGACATCTAGTCGAAGATAAAAATTAGCTTGCTCAAAAGGACTATATATAATGGTAGATTGTACATGCACTCGAATGGAAATCACATAATCCTCAACTAACATGTCGCCATCGTTGATGATTGTTCTTAGCTGAACTAGCTATATTACTGGAACGGGTGGTAACAGGACCTAACTTTAATTTTATTTTCTGCCATCTCTATTTCCCTTTCTCTTACTATCCCCTGTTCTTTTCTTCTCTTCTTAAAAGTTCTTTCGACCTTGAAATCTAACGGTAGAATCTCTAGCTCGTCAGAATTTTGCATAAACTGCTATTAGCTACCCAAAAAAGGTACAAAGAGAAGAGATTACGTATGTGATAAATAGCTTAAACAATAAAATATTCGAATCCAAATACTAGCTAATAAATTCAATTTAAAAACTTATTTAGCAACAGTGCCAAAAACTTGCTCTTGCTAAGCCCACAAGCATACATGATCATTGACAAATAATAATTTAGTGAGTAAAGTGTATTGTCTTGCTGGCCATGTTCTAAAATGTGCGCAAATGTGCCGCCTAAACGCGACGCGGAGAGAAAACGCGTCGAATTCGGGGTATGAAAGGAAAACTGCGTTTTTGTTCTAAAAGAGGGCGCAATACGTGCCTAGGCGGGCCTAATCCTGCCTAGGTGGGCCTAATCCCGCCTAGGAGGCGCATTAAACAATATTCATCTTTCGAATTCATATGCAAAGTAATGTATTTACACACATGATTATTAATATGGATTATTAATATGATTTCACACGGCATACATGTTATTTCTAACATCTATTATTCATGTGTTAACCTCGTAATGTTTTAGTAAACCTCCCAGTACTACAAGAAACAACTAATTACCTAATTGGTAACCAATCAATTAAGTGATACAACAAAAATGTAAGATTAATCAAGAAAATGCAAAAATATAGTGAACTACTAGTCTTTGAATTAAAAATAAGAAAACAAGGGTTTCATCTTCATCCAAAACAATGAAATCTAACCTAGCATGATTTCTATGATATTACAAGAAGAAATATGAAAAGATATCACCTAGAACATGTATTAATACAAGAAATGTGGAGCTTGAATTCCAATCTCTAAATCTTCAAGTTCTTGATGTAATTTGTCTTTAATTCGTTGCTAGGTTTGATCTTCTCTCCAAAATATGGTGAAATTACCTATTGTTCTTGATAGATTTTGTAATATGAATTGATTAGAGAGGGCGAGAGAGATCCCTTCAATGTTTTCTTACTTTCTGCTCTTGTAAAGGTCAAAAATTAGGTAAAAACGCATTAAAAGTTCATTCCCATAAGTGTTTGTATCAGAAAATGAAATGGAATCTCATCTGGCCAGAAAGCCATGCACACACATGGTATAAATCGTTGCATAGGCATGGTTCAATGTATTACTCTTGGGTTCTGCAGATTTTGGGGTTGAGTGGGTAACCCCATTATTCTCATGCGCACACATGGTTATATAAACTATGTGACCAACTGCAAGTTGGTTCTTGAACTTCTTCTAGAAATGATTTGGTCAATTTACAGTAATTTCACTCCTTTACGTCTAATCTTGTCCAATTTATCATTAGGATAAGTGTTATTTGTCTAGTGAAGGTTAATTTTTCTTAGATACTCCCATTTGTTTGAGATTGAAAAATACTTAGAAAGTGTTTTTCTTACCCTTTCGTTTGTAAATAACTTTTTTTAGTAGTGTTGGTCTTAATGTGGTTGTGCAATCCATTACGACATATTTTCGTTTTTCGTGTTTAGTCTGATGTGGCTAGATTGATGCATATTTAGCATTCTAAGAGAGAATACTAAAAGTCTATGGATACAAAATGTATTGAAAAAGTTATGTGCTTATCGAAATAATAAAGGATATTGAACATAACTTGATAGAACACGTGAACTGTTTAGAACGAATGTGTGATGCTATACTTTTGGGATGTAATTTTTTGGTGATAAGCATAGTGATCATTCTGATGTCACTTTCTATTTTTTGGAACTGTGTTGCAACTGAGATTAAAATAATGTTGAAAATTTATATAATAAAACTTGAATGACGGGAGTTTTATTCTTCAATTATATTTAAAATTATTTTCAGTAAAAGTTAATTTGTGATATCATGATTCATATAATGATTGATAAATGTGCATATTTAAAATTTTAATTATACATTCTGAAATTATTTTAATGAATTATATGATATTTGTTAATTCTTGAATTGTTATAAATGTTAAGGTAGGTAGAATTAGTAAGATTCTTATTTAGACCTTTTGATTGTCAATTGAGTGATAATTCGACGATTAGAAAATTTAGAGAAAATATCACCTATAACTATTTGGTTCATCAATTGAGTGTGAGTTATAAAGCTGGAAGAATTAATGTAATTTTCGTTTAAAATTTATAAAATTTTGGGTTATGAAATTAAGTTTATGCTAGTGAAACAAAAGCACTGTGAACATAGTGAACTTTCGACTTTGTACCTAATGTCGAACTATCATATATGTTAAGGTGCATAAACGGCATTAATTAAAAATAAATGTCTCTAAAATTTAATAGATCATGGCATCAAAAATTTGCTATGATAAGATTTTTGGTGTTTAAAAGAACATGATATTTTAGAAAACATGAACCACGAAATAGAAGACCAAAATGGGGATCATACTACTCTAGAGAATAAAGATCAATAACTTTGTCAAATGCGAAAAGAGAGATTCTAATGGTTGAACATTTGATTTGATAATTTATGTTATATATGATTTTATTCTCGAATGTGACTGAGTTGAGGTAGTTAACTTTGTGTTGAAATTTTTAGTTGGTCACATTTTTCAAATGAGTAGTGAGTTCAAACTGATCTCTTTTCAATAGTTTGGAATCTTGATGGTCAATGTGACTTAAGAGTTGAAGAGTCAAATTTATTTATTGATACCATCTGTTGTGTTAAGTTAAAAGACGTGCGACTTGGTGTTGTTCAGTCTCGAGTACATACTTCTGTAGCAATGTTATAGTTCATATAAGACTTCGGGTCTAAAGAATTAAATAAGTTAGAACAAATGCGGGATAGATGAGGAAATTAGAAAAGGGACCAAAATGAACACGTGAATTGGTTTCGGTAGATGATTAATATCATAAAGATTCAAGTGCTACTTCTATATGATTTTGAATCACCTAGCTCGAAAGTGTCTAAACTAATCGGTATTCCACTTGAATATTTTCCTCTTATGGTACGTTTGATTGCGAGTATGGAATTTGTATGAAAAGAAAATAAATTCTAGGCAATTCAATTGTCTAGAACTCATTTGTATGTAAATTATTAATTAAATGTGTTTGATTGATTTAGTTTTCAACCTAAAAAATATTATACTTGTCCATTTTTTATTGATGGGTAGTCCCTGAAAAATAACATCATACTCCCTAAAGAAAATATTTTCCTTGATTTTGAGGAAAATATATTCATATGACAAAAAGTATGAAAATATTTTTCATGGAAAAAAATGTAAATCAAACAACGCAAAAGTAAGAATTTGGATGGAAAAAAACACAATTTCCATGAAAAATATTGACAATCAAACGCACATTTAGTGTTTTTAAATATCAAACAATATATATTGGATCTTATCATGTATGGATAGTGGATTCAAGAGTTGAAAACCCACTTTATATGAATGTAGGTTGCTGAACTAAAATCATAGCATATAACATAATTCCTTGGTCATTTGAATAGATAATTTGGGAGTGGTTAAGCCGTTGCTATAAGCTACTTCGATAGGTGCGTATTTCATGATCGTAAATTTTTGTGGAGTGTTTTTCACTGACAAGTTGAGCCTAGGCATGAATCATAAATTAGTAATCTAATCCCAAATTACTCATCCTAACAAAAAGGCATTACACTAGTTCAGAAAAAAAGGAGGTAAAAGTTTTGGAGAAGTGGTCGGCATCAATAATTATGACAAATCAAAAATCGCTTGCGAGGTGCTACCTACCCTAGAGCGAATAGAAAAAAGCACGAAGAAGCAACCTAGAGTTGATTTTATCCGTGACTAAGCAAAATAGCAACCTACAAAAAAAAAAAAAAAATGAGAGAGTAAAAAATGGTCATGTAAAAAGGGAAAAAGTGTATCTTCATATTATCCACGTGAACATGTAATTAGTGACAAAAAGTTAAAGTGCCGCTCTTTCTTCCTAAGCCTTGTACACTTAAATTGGAGAATTAAATTTCTAACGACTGTTATTAGCCTGGGTGACAATTGGAGGTTGAAGCACTTGAATTTAGGTAGAATCATCACAAATAAAGGTAGTAACTTTTATGGGAAAAATGCAACCAAGCTCAAGTGGGAAAGGAATGAGTGTGAGACTGAAGGAATTTGGAGTGTGCATCTTTCGGGAGAGAGAAAATAATTACCTTAGAGGATCGAGGAATAACCAACTTTAGAGATTGTAGTACCTGAATTGATTATGCACGCCACAACGTCGATCTAGCATTAGATAAGCTGGAAATCAGTTATGAATTGTTGAAGTGATTTTAAAACGTGAGGAAAAATGACAAGCTTTCTAACTAAATTATTTCAACTTTGTTTTTTGTATTGAGTTGCCAACTTTGGTCAAGACGAGTAAATGTTCACGTTTGAATATCAATTGTTGTAAGATAATTGCAATGGTACAAGGTTATTGATGAAAAGAAGATAAAATTGTCAAAAAAAAAAAGGGTGAAATGACCATTGTAAAAGTCCAGGGACAAATTGTAAATCTCTAAAACTTAATTCGGACCAAGGATAGAAAATTGAAGATGACAGGATCAAATTGGAATAAATTGAAAGTTGAAAGACTTATGGGAAATACAAAAGAGGACTCAAGTTGAAAATAAGAAGAAGTTGGGGACCAAAGTGAAGTAAAGTCAAAAGTTATACCTTGAGAACGGAAAAGTGCTTCTGCTTGTTCCTGCAAGCACATTGGTATAACCATGCGATCGTATGATACAAAAGGACAGAAAATATTTTGTTTCCTTTTTCAACTCAACTATTTATATAATGTTCCGAATTTTTAATCTGAATCGTTACTAATATTTATTTCATTTTGATTGCAAACTTAAAATGACATTTATCCAAGTAGTTTGAAATATAAACTAATTTTATTTTATTTTTTGAACTAAAACTTCATTAATCACACTTCAAAGTTCGAGAATATGTGAAATGATGATTCACCCTTTTAGCCCAAATCATCTTGATCTTTCCAAGTAACTCCCTCAAGTCTCTATGACGTTTTCCTTATTTTCAATTGAGTTCTTTAACTTTCAAGAAGTTGCACCTTGGTCCTTATATATCTTAAAATTTCTATCTAAACTCAAATGATTTTTGTAATGACTTACCCTATGTACCCGAACCGTTATATCGTTTCATTATCCATTTTTGGAAAACATCTTCCATCTAAACTGCTCACTACTTTTTCACATCCACTAGAATTCAAAATTAAGATATTTGCCTTACGAGAGACTTAAGTTGAATTCTGGCATAAGGTGGAGATTTTAAGTTCGAATCTTAGGAAAAAGACAGAAATCCAGGAGGGCTAAGGCTATAGATGCTCTCCCAAAGTGGAGAGTGTGTATAATATAACGACTTGTATACATATGCTGTCTTTTTAAAAAATGTGCATTTTTACAATAATTTGGCATATGTGCTCAAAGCATTATATCATACTCAATATCATATCTAGGCACGTTAGTTAAGTCGTCGTCTGGGAATGTGCGTCTTCGGTTAACCTCGAAGAGAGGAAAAACAAATAGGTACAAGGTCCTAGTGAGACTGTGCATCAAAATCCAAATTTAGCAATTAATATAAAATTATTTGAGCAATATGGAAATCGATATGAAAATATAATCGAGGGCAAGGAAATACACTTGGGACGCTTTTGATACATTCATTAGTGCTAGGAGGAGGATAGGAATTTCCCGAACTTTGGGTATGGCAATAAATTTACAAAATTTCTCTTGGGTAGCAAGTACGAAATTTAAAATGAGCCAGAAACTCGCTATAATTGGCATATCTTGATGAGGGGTACGAGTAATGTACATGAAATGTAGTTCTTTAACATTTACATTTCATTACTTATGCTATTTTACTTATTATTTTTACTATTAATATAACATGTCACCTAAATTTAAAAATAAATAATTATATCTCTTTCAACATCTTAAAATATACAAAACTTGTAAATTTTGAAATAAAAAGTTTGCTAATAAACACAAAATTGGCAGGGAATTTAATCTATGATTTCTTGAATGTATTAAAGCTGATTACAATACAAATATATATACACTTCAGCTAAGAGACAAAGAGAATAAAACGGTTACAAGTGGAATTGATTATTGCCAAAAGAATATCCTTTCACTCTAACAAAATTCATGTGCAATCTGCAACAACTCTCCAGCACAATTCCTTCTAGGTCCTTCTATTTCACAGTCAGTATTTGGTGCTGATGAAACTGGAATAAATGACTAGGATGCCAAATCATTTAATCATATCTTCAGCTTCTTCTTCTCGTGCTTCTCGTGCTTCATATTTCAATAGCCGCCCGCAAGATGGAGAGTAGATATTTGCTACTCCCATCTTGTCCATATGAAGATAAAAGCTTGTAGAATTTAAAGCTTTCGTCAAAATGTCTGCAACCTGAGATCCAGTGTGCACGTGTTCAGCAACTATTTCTCGAGCTTGTATCTTATCTCTAATGAGGTGACAATCTATTTCTATATGTTTGGTTCTCTCATGGAAGATGGGGTTCGTGGCAATGTAAATGGCAGATTTATTGTCACCATACAAGCTGGCTGCCTGAGTGTGCTTGATTTGTAGATCTTCAAATAAGTATCTCAACCAGGTCAATTCACAGCAAACACTTGCCATTGCTCTATATTTAGCTTCTGAGGATGATCTTGACACTATATTTTGTTTCTTCGATTTTCAGGATACTAAGGATGATCCAATGAATACACAATACCCCGTGACTGACCTCTTACTGTCAGGACAAGTTCCCCAATCTGAATCCGAATATCGCTTTAGCTGCAATTCAGAATTAGAAGGGTAGAATAGCCCCTGCCCTGGGGCTCTTTTAAGATATCTTAGTACTTTATGTGCTGCATTGAGGTGAGGTGTTCTTGGTTGATCCATATATTGGCTCAAGAGCTGAATTGAATAAGATATATCAGGTCTAGTGATAGTCAAATATAATAATTGTCCAATCAGCCGCCTGTAAATAGATGGATCAGGCAGCAAATCTCCTTCCTCCCTTGATAATCTGATGTTTTGATCAAGTGGAACCTTGGCTGGAGCTGATCCAATTGTACCTGAATCTGCCAGAATATCAAGTGCATACTTTCTTTGGCAAATGTGTATCCCTTGTTTCGATCTGGCCACTTCAATACCTAGGAAGTAATTCAGCTTTCCCAAGTCTTTGATTTTGAATTGTGCATCAAAGTGCGCTTTTGAGATTATCTATTTCTTCCAAACAATTTACCAAAATGATTATATCGTCAACGTAAACTAAACTAGCACTAAAATAAACCTGATCAGATTTGACAAACAGGATATAATCAGCCTTTGATTGAGTAAAACCATGTTGAAGGATAAAACTTGACAGCTTCGAGTACCATTGTTGCAGAGCCTGTTTGAGGCCGTATAAACTCTTGTGAAGCTTGCATACTTTTGAACCATGATTACTAGCATATCCTGGAGGTAATTCCATGTATACCTCCTCCTCCAAATCTCCATGTAAAAAAGCATGGTTCACATCCAATTGACAGAGAAGCCATCCCTTTATAGCTGTGACTGCAAGTAAGGTCCTAACAGTGACAAGCTTTGCCACCGGTGAAAACTGGGTATAACCCTTCGCCACCAGCCTAGCTTTGTGTCTTTCTACACTACCATCGGCATTAAACTTCACTTTGTATACCCATTTACACCCAATTGCCCTTTTGCTAGGTGGCAGATCAACTATAGTCCATGTATCGTTCAGCTCAAGAGCCACAATCTCATTTTTCATAGCCTGACACCAATCAGGGGATTTAACAGCTTCTTGATATGTTTTTGGTTCAATTTGAGCAGTCATGGAAGAAATAAAAGCTTTATAGGGTGTAGATAATTTTTCATATGATATAGTGGAGTGACGGGGATAGAGAATACCTGAGAGAGCAGAACCTTTCTCTTTGTTCAATGTCTGCAATGAGGGAAGCAAACTTGCCTGTTGACAACAAAATCTTGCAGTCTAGTAGGAGGTTTTCAAATTCTTGTGGATTTTCTAGGTAGGTGAAGTATGGTCTGACTATTTTCAGGTATAGGATGGTCTGATTCATGTGTGGTTGCATCAGTTTGGGAGATGTTTTGCTCTGTGGATTCGACTGGATTAGGACTTTGTTCTGATTGATCATCTCCTTGTTTATAAAAATTTGTTGGGTTTGAAATGGTAGGATTTTGAGGGAAGCATAAATCAGCAATATCTGGTGCAATATGCAAGTCTGTGCCTCTGGTTTCTTTGTATGGAAAGATGGCTTCATGGAAGACTAGATTTCTTGATATGAACACTTTATTTGACTCTAAATCAAGTAATTTATAACCCTTGACACTGAATGGATATTCTAAGAAAATGCATCTCTTAGCTTTAGAATCAAATTTGCTCCTACCACTTATCAGAGTTGTGGAATAAGCAAGGCAACCAAAAATCTTAAGATGGGAGTACACAGGTTTAGTTCCAAATAGCATTTCAAAAGGGCTTTTGTAATTAAGAAGAACTGAAGGAGTTCTATTTATTAAGTATACAGCAGTTAGCACACAATCGCTCCAATATTTTAAAGGAATGTTACTTTGAAATCTCAAGGCCCTTGCAACATCTCATATATGTTGATGTTTCCTCTCAACAATGGCATTTTGTTAAGGGGTTTCAAAGCAAGTTTTCTGATCAATGATCCCTTTTTCAAGGAAAAATTGTTTCATGTTAAATTCTCATCCGTTATCACTTCTTATGACCTTGATTTTTCTTTGAAATTGAGTTTCTATTAATCTGTAAAAACTTTTCAGGGCACTGCTGGCTTTAGATTTGAATTTCAGTAAGTATATCCAGGTGCACCTAGAAAGATCATCTATTATGGTCAAAAAATAACGCGAACCATCATAGCTAATTTCATTGCAAGGTCCCCAAATGTCACAATGTATTAAATCAAAACAATTTTCAGATTTGTGATGACTGATAGAAAATGGAAGCCTATGTAATTTAGCCAAAGGACATACAGGACAAAGTTTATTTTGAGAAGCTAACTTAGGTATACTATCTTCTAAAGCAAGAACAGAATGGGATGGATGTCCCATTCTCTAGTGCCAAACATCTAAGGCATTTTCTTGATTGACAACAGACCCCGTAAAAGGAGAAGTTAAGTGTTTCAAGAATTCCTGAAGAGCCACAGGTGAGACAGCTGAAGGTAGGACTTGGTACAGGCCAGATTTTGCTTCACCCATTCCAGTCGTTGTCCAAGTCGAAAGGTCCTGTATAAAACAAGCATTAGGGAGAAAAACAACACAGCTATTTAGTAAAAAAGAGTTAATTTCTTAACAGATATGAGATTAAAAGAAAATGAAGGAACATACAGCACATCATGAAGTACTAATATGTCTGTGATATATGTAGTTCCAACACAGGTTACTGGAACAGTAGTTCCATTTGGCAAGCTCACTGAGCAACCGATTTTGGATTTGATTGAGGAAAGATGTGAAGGGTCACAGATCATATGATCTGTAGCCCCAGTATCCAGGATCCAAGGAGTAGTAGAATTGCTGAAGTTTGCAGAATTAAGAATGAAAGAACAGAGTGATATATCAGAAATTTTTGAAAAGGGATTGCCTGAGTCAGAGGTACCAATGCTTTGAACCTGATTTGCTGAATGAGTTATGTTCTGATTTGATGATTTAAGGAGAGCTATCAAATGAGAGTATTCCTCTTGAGTGAGAGATACATTTCCCTTGCTGATCTGCTGTTCCTGATTTTTAGAGATTTGATTGGCTGCTGATGCATATCTGCCCTTTTCCTCGATTTTCTGATTTGATGATTTAAGGAGAGCTATCAAATGATTGCTGGCATCTTACAGTGTGAACAAATGGGTTTATTAGGATCCTTGAGACATCTTTCAAGTGAATGACTTGCAACCTTGCAATAGGTGCAATAATATCTGTCTCTTCTTCCTCAGAGGGAATTCTGTCTGTTATAATCTCTAGCCAGTAATACCATTGTTTCATTTATAGAACCATCATTTGAGATCTGCCTCGTTTTGTCTTCTTGCTGAATTATAGGATAGACCTCATTCAGGGAAGGGAAAGGTTTGTTCAGAAGCACCTGAGCTTTGATGGCCTTATAAGACTCATCTAGCCCCATTAGGAATTTCAATACCCAATCTCGATTCTGATTTTCTATTACTGTCTTTAGACCTCCACAAGTACAATTAGAGATGGACTCATAATTCATCAGTTCATCAAGTAGAGTTTTGAATTTTGAGAAATACACACTTACAGCATCCTGATTTTGTGCCAGAGTTGTGATTGCCTGTTTAATCTCAAAAATTTTGGGGGCAATCTGTTGAGCAAAACGCTGCTCCAGCTCCTGCCACAATTGATAGGCAGTCTCAGCATATGTCGTGCTGCATTTGATGTCTACAGCCATGGTGTTTTGCATCCAAGTGATTACAATATCATTACACTTGAGCCAATGTTCCGTCAGTGTGTCATTTGCTTCCTTCGGTTCCTGAATGCTCCCATCAATAAAACCTAGTTTGTTCTTTATTCTGAGAGCTCTTTTGATCGATCTTGCCCATGAATGATAGTTGTTTGCATCCAGTACGTGATTGACCAAGATGGATCCAATGCCATCATTGCTCCTAATGAAATATAGGCTGCTGAAATGAGTTGGATCGTGAACTGATGAATTCTCATTTTGGTTAATGTTTTGTGGAAGATTTTGTGGAAGATTTGATGATTGATTAAATGATTCAGCCATTAGGCTCTGGTACCATGTAAATTTTGAAATAAAGAGTTTGCTAATAAACACAAAATTGGCAGGGAATTTAAACTATGATTTCTTGAATGTATTAAAGCTGATTACAATACAAATATATATATATACACTTCAGCTGGGAGATAGAGAATAAAATGGTTACAAGTGGAATTGATTATTGGCAAAAGAATATCCTTTCACTCTAACAAAATTCATGTGCAATCTGCAACAACTCTCCAGCACAATTCCTTCTAGGTCCTTCTATTTCACAGTCAGCATTTGGTGCTGATGAAGCTGGAATAAATGACTAGGATGCCAAATCATTTAATCATATCTTCAGCTTCTTCTTTTCGTGCTTCTCGTGCTTCATCTTTCAATAAAACTAGAATTGGCATCCCAACTTGTGAATTCCTTGAATTCAATAAGAAAATTGAAGTTTAAATTTTTTCAGTATGATAAGGTCCCAAACATAAAACTAATTTACCAAGTTGAAGAGGATTTTTCAAAACATAGGTATTAGTTACCGAGTCACAAAGGAATTGAATATAATTGTGTCATGTGAAACTATGTATATTAGACTGAGAAGTTTGATCAACTCTGGTAACTCATTCTTTCGCGTTAAACAGTCAATTGTTTTTCTTGTCAACTTATCATAAAGCAGCAAGTTCCTAGTGGAGAATATACACTGCTGACTTGAATCAATTATAAGTAATAGAAAATAAGTAAAATAAAAATTTGCATTTACATTACAATTCATACCTACTACTAAAGTAATGGTGCACTTCTTCACCCATCCCAGGGTCCTGTCAACACATCGTAAAGAAGGGTCCACAGTAAGGAGAATCGCTTTTTGTATGGCCGTGTGTATACACTGTAACCACAACCGATTTACTCGAGTTAATACCAGGGGAGAGGTCATCTTTCTTCAGGATTAGTCGGGCAAAACTTGGATACCAAAGTCTTCAAAAAAAAAAAGGCCTTAAGTTGTGGGCTCCTGCAGGTTTTTAAAAATCTATAAATGAACCAGATTTTGTATTTCGCTTTGATATATTCTATGAAACTTCAGAGAGAAATGGAAGTTAGTTCGATAACGATTATCTTTCTTTCATTTCTCGCCTTTTCAGCCATTCAATCAAGAATTCTACCGGGTAATGTGCATAGTCTTGAAGATTATAAAGATCGATTTATGAAAAAGACTCTAGGTGGCGGACCACAGCTAAATCCACCGCCGCCTCCATCTCTGAGGGAAGCGCCACAAATCAAACATATATTTGGTGCTGCAGAGACATGTGATCATGGGATTTACTAACTGTCTTCAAGTTTTCTCTTTCCTGAAGAATTTATAGAGAATTTACGCCAATGTTTTATAACCATATTTAATTCTGGATGGCTTGAATCTTCATTTTCTGCTGGAAATTCATGTAACAAGCACGAAAATTTAGTTGGTGTTGGAAGGGACCCGAAGCCAGCTCCTCCATCCCCAAGGCCACCTCCAGGGCCTCACTGGAAGTTCCCATCCACAATTACAACTGGTGTTGGAAGGGACCTGAAGCCAATGCCTCCATCCCCAAAGCCACCTCCTGGACCTCGCTGGAAGTTACCATCCTTCTCTGATAGATCACCACGGAAAACTAGAATAAGAAGCTACTTTGTAATTTAGTGCATGCTTGGTAAGCAAAACTCAACATGACTCGATTGGAGAGCAGATTGTAACTTCTTTTTTTCATCTCCCCTGACACGACCCGTCCCAAATCACCATAATGGACCTGACATGTGTCGTGCGTCTATGGTAGATACCAGCTAAGTGCCGGACCCCCCCACCAAGGCAACCATGACATGTTCTAACTGTTGACACTTTTATAAAAATTTTGACAGAATTTCCCCTGTAATATGGATTAAAACCACCTGAAACAAAATCAATATACTTAAACCAGTACTTATAATTTAAAACAGGGTACGCCGCCCCCTCACCACTCAAACTATTCACAATACAGTACTTTGAAAGTCAACTTTACAAATACTTTACAAACAAAAGTCCCAAATGTATTCAAAATACCCAATATGCAATGAGCCCATGATATGGATGCATGAATTATAACTTTAACTTTTCTGACAACACATACATGTACCCTAAAAGAAATACGTACTATGTAAATTAACAAAATGAGTCATACAATTAATGACAATGTGCGTGGCTCAAATCAGTGGAGCGACAGACTCCAAGCTGCTCAATTCAGCTACTACCTGCTAAACAAAAAGGTAATAAAATCTATGAGTTTGCAACTCAATGAGTGGATGGTTCGTAGATATACATACTTTTTCCATTTATACTTATTTGTTGAAAAAAACCTGATTTATTTCCTTACAGCTTTAAGAATTCCCATATTCTGATCATTTTTGTTAGAATATAACCATACTAAAATCATAAAACTCGTACTCTTTATTCTGAATAACCAACCGTAAAACATGTCGAGTATAGCTAATCTGACATCAACAAAAATCTATACAAAGCTGTCAATTCTGTTAGTCACAATCGTATATCTGTACAATAACGTCATATAACATCATAATGCTGGTGCTAATTCATAAACTAGACTCGAGCTGATATCTAAAAATGAGAATAATTGATACGAGAAGAGTAAGTACTTTAGTCGAATTCAATAATCTGAAACCATACTCTGAATTCAATCAGCTATCATATGTTGGAAGCTAATAATCCACTATATACTGGATATTCTCATCAGAATATCCATAAGCTAAACTATAAGCTAGAAAATGTAAGCTAAAAGCCAATAATCCATTATATACTGGATAATCGCATCAGAATATCAATCCATGTAATTATTTACCAATGATCTGAAAGCTATAAAGTCGTGGGAACATAAACTATCTGATCCACGTACTCGGCCTAGCCCTTCAGTGCACAAAGTGGAAATATCGTAATGATCCTCATACACGGTTGTAGCCCCTCAGTGCATAATAGGTACCCTTACACACGGCCGTAGCCCCTCGGTGGATAAGAGTCACCTTTATACACGAGTCTAGTACACGACCGTAGCCCCTCGGTGCACTAGAGTAAGATAACTACATAATCACATCAAAATATACCCCATGTAATCATCTACTGATGAACATAAACTGTCAGATCAACACTTATGTACACGGTCGTAGCCCCTCAGTGCACAAAGTAGAAATAAACATAATCTGTATGCACGGCCGTAGCCCCTCAGTTCATGAAGTGGAAATAAAATAATCATCCTTATACGCGGTTGTAGCCCCTCAGTGCATAATAGGTACCTTTACACAAGGCCGTAGCCCCTCAGTGTAAAGGAGACACAACCGTAGCCCCTCAGTGCACTAGAGTAAGATAACCACATCGGGGTATTTTCTGATGGCATCAGCATAACCATTCTCATTTACCAACTTCTCGAAAATAGGACATTTCATGTAACTAATATGCTTCTTTAAATATTGGGACTCATTGAAACATTCATATTAAATAAACATGATTATAAGCTTGTAAATTAGAAATTTTATCTTTGGAAAAGTAAATTCTCCATTCACAGATATATGGATAGAAATCTGATTAAATTGACGTGCCCTTCCAAGCTACCACGTCACTACCTGAAATAACGATATACATATGATTACTCAAATTAAAACATGACAATTAAATTAATATAATCCATCACTTAACTTCTCAACTTCTTATTTACTCTTACATCTCCAACTTTCCCAACATTTTTCTCTCTTAAAGTCCTCATCGACTATTCACCATACATTATCAAATCCATTAAATCACTATACTTTCATAAACCACTATTTTCTTCATGTACATCTATACATAATTTAGTTCAATACCTAAATTCATTATTTATCATATAACTTCATTCAAACCTTTTAAAACTTAAAAATCAGAGATTTGACAACAGCACCAAAATTCCACAATGCTGAATTGTGACACCAGATTTTGTATATTCAAAACAGTCACCGAATCCATTGACAGAAATAGCACTTTTCTGGGCAAAATTTTAAAAATAGCGTCATTGCGTAACCTTGCTCAAAAATGGCCTAAAATTTCTTAAATCATGGAGAAATTAAACCTTAAATCCTTAATCAAGTGATCGATATCATAAAACTACAACCATTTAAAGATTTGAAGTTATAATTTACAAACCCAATTCACATTCTTTGATTTCAACATGAATCTTCCAATATATAATTCCCATTGCAATAATATTCTTAAATACCTCAAATACATCTTAGTTTAATTGTTTAGCATCATATAATCACAAGAATTTCAAAGAATATGACTTCATCTCACGAACCCATTTTCACAGTTCCACTTTCTTCATCATCAATATTCAAATAACCATTTCTTTGTCATATTCTTAATTATAACCTTAAATACATATCAATAGCACCTTATTCTTGATAAACTTTGAATTAAAGCAAATCTTTCATAAACCTTAGAAAATAAGTCAACATACTTACCCCTCTAAATCACATGAAAATTGAAGAAATGGAGAACCCAAGCTTGAAAACCTTCTTCTTCTCCTCCTCCTTTCTTTCCTTTTTTTTTTTTTTCCTCCTTTTTCCCTTTCTTTTCTTCCCGGTTTCTATCTCTCGGATTCTCTGTCTCTCTCGAACCCTCTACGTGAGTGTAAAAATGGAATGAGAAATGGGTCTAGAATTTCCTAATAATTGGGGCATTAAGTGGTTATTGCAAAGGAAGTCCCCCATCTATCATTTGATGTATAAGTAAATCTTCCATTATAAATCAAATCCATCTTAAACCTCATTTACTATACATTGCAAAGTAAACCCAATGAAATTAATTTACTTCATTTAAATCCTATTTGACTATGACTTTGAAAATTCAACCCTTGACTTTTGACTTAAAAAAAAATGAGTTGTGACATCCCCAGTAAAACAGAACCTTAGAGTCTAATAACATACGTATTAGGGTGCTAGAATTTTGCCAAGAGTTCTTTCTATTGCAAATGGCGTGGATTTTGTAATAGAAAATAGATTGATCTGTAAGTGTCTTGTTCTGGTATAGTGTAATCCAATATGTACGTTTTATCTTTTGTACAAACAATTTGGTGTATTTTATTTTACTAATGAAATGCTTATCAACTTATGGAATTCTTTGTTGAAATCCAAAAATTGCATACCTTGTTGTCAATAGATATCTTGCCACGTCACTGTCTACCTGTATGTTACTTGTGCATTTGAACGAAAAGTAACAGGCACCAAGGTCATTTTTCGAGAAAAAAACGACAACTATTGATACTGAAGGTCAAGTCAACTGTTGGTAGATTACTGATAAGTGGGTCTAAAATAGAGATATTTGATAGTTCTTTTGACAAAATATATCCTAAATTGTTGTATTTTATGTTACATAGGTAAAACTCAATGGTTGGATGAAGAATTGAAAGAAAGAAGCAAAAATTGGTGAAAAATGGCAAATCCAAAGTTTGATGATTAAATTGTAAATATTCAATAGTTGATTCGAACCAAAAGACGAGTTGGAATATTTTTAGGAGAGAATTGGATGGAATTTGAATTCAAAAAGGAATGGAATACGATCAAAATATTATCATAATCAATGTCTAATCGCACAAGTTATATTCCAAATTTTTAGTTGAAAATTGAGACCCAATTTTAGAATAGTAAATGTCCGATTTGGGAACAATAGATTTCTATCAAAGTTGTATCCCTTCGAGTTATCTATCCAGCACACTTTGAATCGCTTCAATCAGATATCGAAAGAGAAAGTTATAGTCAAAACACTGGCTGCTGTACATAGACAAAAAATTCGCCCGCGAATGTAACTTTCCTGATTCGATTGGAACTCTTTTAGAAGTCAATTTGGAAGTGAGTTTTCACCAATTTTCAACTCCTACAAATACATAAGAGCAAAATACATATGGAGAACCTCTGATGTACATAGAGCAATGGATGAGGGAGAAAATAAATAGAGATTTCACTATAGTTTAGAAAATTGTGTACCTTTACTTTTATATATGTGCATGAGTATATGTAGTTGGGACTCCACGATAAACTAAGTTAATATCTTGCAATCATAATTCATGCATGTCGTCCCCACATTGGCTACAGATAATTCCCTTTTATCAAATTCTTTCTTTCTTGAACCAAGTATAGGAGATATTACACCGATAATGTGCATATTATATTCATCAAGAGCATGTCATTAATACGCGTAAAATTGAAACATCATTCGACTTACCGAAATCTGATTTGAGAAGATAAAATAGCGATTTACCGACTTCGAATATAATAATATGAATTCTTCACTTCCCAATATGAGTGAACGGATGTTGTTCTTCAATTCAAACCCTTCAATAAAACGCATAAATAAATTAACCATATTCTGAAATCAAGCATAAATAAAATCAGAAATGAGAAAGATGAAATATAAGTAATGCAATTGGTCGAGACAAGTGTTTGACACTTTGTCCTTATTTGCCCCGCATCGGTGCTAACAGTTTCTTGGCAATCATCTCCCAAGATACAACGACTACGTCAAGCCATAGGAGCACTTCAAATGGCTTAGACCAACGAACTCAAACGGAGTTCCCTCTCTACCATAACCATGATTTTGATGCAAAAAATAATCACTTCTATAAAGTATTTTATGCAAAACTAAAGCAAAACATGAAATGATATAAAACTATCAATTGAATTGTTTCTTGTTTCCTTTTGTTGTTATTGTTGTTGTTGTGAACCAAACATATGGGGAATCCATATATATAGTAGTTGGAAAGGCTTGTCAAAAGACACAATCATACCAGAGACACATCTCTTGAATATACATAATTATTGGAAGTTACTCATACCAAAAATCATGATCTCCAAAAGTCATGATATTTCATATGAAAAGACACATCTTTTCATCTACATCATCTCTAGAATATTCCACAATATTCTACACAATTTTCTAATAATTTCAAGTATTAAGTGGTTTAAGTTTGGCTTAATTTCTCATTCACCAAACAAGGAATTTCCACTTAAATCATTTCAATTGGTCACAACCAATTTCCAATACAAAATTCCAACACCAAGTTACCTTATAAAGATGATTCCTCTGAATCTTTCCTCGAACACCGAGGATTCTATGCAAATACTCAAGAGTGAAAAAGTAATTTCCTTGTAAGAAAAATTCACTAGATTTACGTTCCAACCATCCTAGTCATCATAGAGCATGAATTAATTACAAAAGAAAAGTGTTTCGCTAGCTAACTCTCCTTCGCGTGTTGAACCTTATGTGCGTTCATCTTTGTCACTTGAGGCTATGCGAAGTTTGGCAGGTATACGATGTTTGTTCGGGAGTTATTTTTGTTGGTTTGACCCATATTTGTAAGAGTTTTATCAAGGAAAGAAAAATTAAATTCTTGTTTTGAAAGATAGAGGAATGTGGTCATATATATATTGATCCCATTACTATGCATTCAAAAGTTGAAAAGAAATAGGCAAATTATCAAGATCTTATTATTAGCTTTGGAAAAAACTTTGGATATGAAAATCAACTAGAAGTCTTTGGAGATAGCTTTTGTTCGAGTATGAAATCCGACATTTCAACTAAATTCATATCAAGAATATTTATCAACACGTGAAAAATTGAATAAATAAAATTAAACTCACTCCAAGAAACGAAAACATAGAGCTAATGCCTTAACTAATTTGATTGTTGTTCTAGCCAGGTCAAATGAGGACTTTGCCCACCCAATATCATTTGTTCAAAAATGGGCAATTTTGCCTCCATTGCTCGAGAATCTATAAGAAAATAATTATAGGAGTTTTTTTATCTTTAGTGAAAAAATAAAGATTAATATTTAAATTGAATGGTCTTGGATTGACAAAATGGGATCTAATTATTGGAGTTTAGATAATATTGTTATATATTTATACAATAAATATCATATGTGAAAGAAATAACTAATTAAGATGAAGTGCCCAATTGGTGAAAAGTGTGGAATTTGTGTAGGAGGTCAGGTGTTCGAGTCACGCTTCACGCACTATATTAAAAAGCCTTTGATTGGGCCTTGGGGCCTTGGACTTTATTGATTCTAATAAAATAATAATTATTTTTTTTTAAATCATTTTCGAAATTATTTAATGGGTCAACTAGCCAGTAGAATATGACTGTTTTAACTGCCCAACATTAATACCCATTACCATTGGTCATTACATCTGCAACTTAATACTAGATTATGGTGGAAGAAGTTACATCTCTTTCTGCCTATATAAACACATTTTTGAGTATTAGAAAATTACAAGAAAAACGAGATTATATATTTCTATACAATATAGTAAAAATTTTGTTCTTAGTTTTACACATTTTTGGAGTACACTTGAGAGTTCTGAAAACATTTTGTGATTACTGCACAATTGGTTTATTTGATCGTTGCATCCTGTAGGTGATTGTCCACAGAGGTCGCAGCAGTTATCGACGGGTAATTTCGCTTTAGGACATCGTGCTGTCACGAGACTCGATCTGTTGATAAACTTTTCTGCACTTTACTATTATTTTGTCCAACAATCTAAAGGGAAATTACGTTTTTAATGGCTGCAGTAGATATATATGTTCCTAAATATTCTGAAAAGCCTGAATTATTTGATGGAAAGAATTTTAAGAGATGGCAAATGAAATTACGATTTTATTTGACAACTCTTAAAGTTGTAAATGCTATTGAATCTGATAAACATGTTTCTGCAATTGCTGATGAGCATACTGATAAGGAAACATCAGATTTAGCTAATTGAGAACGTAATGATTATATGTGCAGAAACTATATTCTGAATTGCTTGACATTGGATTTATATGATGTTTACTGGTCGTGTAAATCTGCTAAAGAATTATGGAAGTCATTAGAAAAAAAATATGCTACTGAAGATGCTGGAACTAAGAAATTTGTTGTGGGAAAATTTTTAGATTTTAAAATGGATGATATTAGAACGGTGGTAAGTCAAGTTAAAGAATTACATATTATAATTCACGAAATTATTGCTGATGGATATAAAATATGTGAAGGTTTTCAAGTGTCTGCTATAATTGAAAAACTACCACCTTTTTAGAAAGAGTGTAAAAACAGTTTGAAGCATAAAAGAAAAGAAATGTCATTAGAGGATTTGATTATCAGAATTAGGATTGAAGAGGATAATAGAATAGTAGAACGTAGGGAGAGACCAGACTTGGGTACAAAGGCCAATTTTATTGAAGGAGGTTCTGATAGTAAGAAATATGTTGGAAATTTTACCAAAAGCCAAAATTTTAAAGGCAGATTCAAGGGGAAACAATTCATAGGAAAGAACAATCGGTCTAAGCCTCAATTTAAAAATAAAACTATTGGTGATTGTTTTGTTTGTGGTAAATCAGGTCACTTTGCAAAGGATTGTAGAAATAGGAAAGGAAAAACTGTGAAGCATCAGGTATATATATAGAAGATGGGAATTTTTCTGCTATGGTGACAGAAGTTAATCTAGTGAGCAACATGACAGACTGGTGGGTAGATTCTGGAGCTACCAAACACATTTGCTGCACGAGAGGTGTATTTTCTTCATTCACTCCTAATAGTGATGGAGAATGTTTGTTCTTGGGAAATGCTTCTTCCTCCAAAATCGAGGAGAAATGATCTGTGACACTTAGATTTACTTCTGGAAATGTCCTTAGTTTGAAGGATATCCTTTATGTACCTGATATAAGGAAAAATCTAGTGTCCGGAACTATTTTAGTCAAAAATGGATTTAAAATTGTATTTGAGAGTGGTCAAGTTGTAATGTCTAAGGGTGGTACTTTTGTTGGGAAAGGGTATGCAGATGAGGGTCTATTTAAATTAAATGTTTTTGTGATCAATAATAAAGTTTCTACTTCTTCTGTTTACTTGCTGGACTCTTATGATTTATGGCATGCTAGACTTGGACACGTTAACGTGAATTCTATTAAAAAATTAATGAGATTGGGAAACATTCCTAAAACTGATAAGTTCCCAAACTCAAAATGTGAAACGTGTATTGAATCTAAGAATGCTAGAAAACCATTTCCACATGTTAATAGAACTACTTCAGTTTTAAGTTTAATACATTCTGATTTATGTGATTTAAAAGGATATATTACCCGTGGTGGAAATAAATATTTTTTAACTTTCATTGACGATTACTCTCGTTATTGTTACATTTATCTTCTTAAAAGTAAGGATGAAAGTTATTCAAAATTTATTTCATATAAAACTAAAGTAGAAAATCAGTTAGATAAAACCATTAAAATTTTAAGATCTGATAGGAGAGGAGAATATTCAGGTGAGTTTGATAAATTTTGTGTTGATAATGGTATTATTCATGAGACCACTCCACCATATTCTCCCCAATCTAATGGTGTAGCTGAAAGGAAAAATAGAATTCTAAAGGATATGGTCATTTCAATGCTAAACTCTTCTGGGTTACCTTTTAACATGTGGGGAGAAGCACTTCTTACTGAATGTTATATTTTTAACAGAATTCCCAGTAAGAAAAATGATAAATCCCCTTATAAATTGTGGAAAGGTAGAATACTTTCATATAAATATCTTAAACTGTGGGGGTGTTTAGCTAAGACATCTATTCCAGCACCTAAGAGAACTAAACTTGATCCAAAAACTATTGATTGTGTGTTCATAGGTTATGCTTTTCATAGTGATGCCTACAGATTTTTAGTAATTGACTCTAAAAATATTTTGATTGAAAAGAACACAATTTTTGAAACTAGAGATGCAGAATTTTTTGAAAATAGATTCTCTTTTAAAGAAAAATCTGGAAGACCAAGTAGTTCTCTTAGTGTTCCTCCTAGTGTTAGAGAAGAGCCTATTGAATTAGAAGAAGTTGAAGTTAGGAGAAGCAAAAGACCTAGGACTGCTACTTCTTTTGGTCCTGACTTTCTAACATACTTAGTAGAGGATGATCCTTGTACATTTGTCGAAGCTATATCTTCACCAGATTCTATATTTTGGAAGGAAGCTATAAATAGTGAATATGATTCCATTATGTCTAATAACACTTGGTAATTAGTAGACTTGCCTAGAGGATGTAAAACCATTGGGTGTAGATGGATTTTTAAGAAAAAATTGAAACCTGATGGTTCAATTGATAAATTTAAAGCAAGATTTGTAGCTAAAGGCTATAAACAAAAAGAAGGAGTTGACTTCTTTGATACATATTCACCTGTTACTAGAATTACCTCTTATTAGGATGTTAGTTGCAATTGCTTCATTGTATAATCTTATTATACATCAAATGGATGTCAAGACTGCCTTTTTATGTGGAGATTTAGAAGAAGAGATTTATATGGATCAACCTGAGGGATTTGTGGTAGAAAGCCTTGATGATAAAATATGTAGACTTCAAAAATCTCTTTATAGCCTTAAACAAGCCTCTAAGCAATGGTATACGAAATTTGATACTGCGTTGACATCTAATGGTTATGTGATAAATGAAGCAGATAAATGGGGGATTGTGGTGTTATAATTTGCTTATGTGGATGATATGCTAATAATGGGAACTAGTTTAGATGTGATTAATAAGACTAAACAGTTTCTGAAAAAACACTTCAAAATGAAAGATTTGGGTGTTGCTGATGTTATTCTAGGGATTAAAATAGTAACACATTCCGAAGGAGTTACTTTAACCCAATCACATTATGTATAAAAAGTCCTTAAAAAGTTTAACCAATATAATTGTATTCCCGCTGAAACACTTTATGATGCAGGTCATCATTTGAGAAAACATTCAGGTCCTAGTGTTTCTGCTTTAGAATATGCTAGGGTGATCGGCTGTCTCATGTATCTCATGAACTGTACCAGACCTGATATAGCATATGCCGTCAGTAGACTTAGCAGGTATACTAGTAATCCTAATAATGAACATTGGGATGCTCTCATTCGAGTCTTGAGGTATTTGAGATACACTCTAGACTGGGGAATACATTATACTAAATATCCTGCTGTACTTGAGGGATATTGTGATGCTAATTGGATTACAGATACCAATGAAACTAAATCTACAAGTGGCTATATTTTTACATTAGCAGGTGGTGCTGTGTCTTGGAAATCCACTAAACAAACCTACATTACGAGATCTACTATGGAATCAGAGTTCATAGCATTAGATAAAGCAGGTGAAGAGGCTAAATGGTTAAGGAATTTTCTTATGGATGTTCCTTTGTGGTCCAAACCACTTCCAACTATCTATGTACATTGTGACAGTCAAGCAGCTATTGCAAGAGCTCAAAATTCATCCTACAATGGAAAGTCTAGACATATTCGTAGAAGGTACAATACTGTGCGTCAGCTGCTTAAGGATGGGGTTATAGCTATTGACTATGTGAAGTCAAGTGATAATATTGCTGACCCATTAACCAAAGGATTAGCCAGAGAGCTAGTTCAGAAAACATCAAGGGGAATGGGGCTAAAGCCTATTACAAATTAGATTACCTATAATGGGAACCCAACCTTGCGATTGGAGATCCCATGAATAAGGTTCAATGGGATAACAAAGTTATTGGAACGATATGTGGGGGTACTACATTGAATTTATTTCAAACCCCTCCCTATGATGAGTAGTACAAACTGTATTGATTAAAGGATGATCTAATGCTCTTAATGCTTTCTATAGCTGATATTCAGTGGGGTGTTTAAATACAATGCATCCTTGATAGAAGCACCTATTTGAGTGTGGAAGTGGGGCCGCTTCCTATGAGAATTAAGGCTAATTCTCTAGAGCACTCAAAGAAATCGGGAAAGTTCACGGCCGAAATAAACACAACGTGAGAACTCAATGATTGTTTTAGAAGTCATGGGTGTGTTTTATTGTCTCAGTTTGCAAATTATAATTGTGGAGTTCAAGACATAGTTCACTCTACAGTTAGCAAACTCGATAGAATATACAAAGCTAAGATTCAAGTCGATAGACACCTAAGCTTGCGTGATTTCTACCGTACTCCAGAATAGTATTTTTATTTATCTTATTTCTTTCATGTGGGGGATTGTTATATATTTATACAATAAATATAATATGTGAAAGAAATAACTAATTAAGATGAAGTGCCCAATTGGTGAAAAGTGTGGAATTTGTGTAGGAGGTCAGGTGTTCGAGCCACGCCTCACGAACTATATTAAAAAGCTTTTGATTGGGCCTTGGGGCCTTGGACTTTATTGATTCTAATAAAATAATAATTATTTATTTTTAAAATCATTTTCAAAATTATTTAATGGGTCAACTAACCAGTAGAATATGACTGTTTTAACTGCCCAATATTAATACCCATTACCATTGGCCATTACATTTGCAACTTAATACTAGATCATGGTGGAAGAAGTTACATCTCTTTCTGCCTATATAAACACACTTTTGGGTATTAGAAAATTACAAGAAAAACGAGATTATATATTTCTATACAGTACAGTAAAAATATTGTTCTTAGTTTTACACATTTCTGGAGTACACTTGAGAATTCTGAAAACCTTTTGTGATTGCTGCACAATTGGTTTATTTGATCGTTGTATCCTGGAGACGATTGTCCACAGAGGTCGCAACAATTATCGACGGACAATTTCGCTTTAGGACATCGTGCTGTTACGAGACTCGACCTGTTGATAAGTTTTTCTGCACTTTACTGTTATTTTGTCCAACAAATATATATGTGTGTGTGTGTGTGTGTGTGTGATATCATCTTTTTGTGGTAGCTCTATAAGGTATAAATCTTGCTACATAATGAGTTACATAATGTCACATGTCATTTTATCATTTGTCAGTTTAAAACACAGTCAATTTTTTCATCTAATCATTCTCCCCCACTTCATATTATGTAACATTTTAGGCACAATTTTTATATACAAGTAGCAAAATCCACAAACTATTAGGACTTAATTATAATTTTTATAAAAGTTTTGAACTTAATTGCAATTATCATAAAGTTTTGGACGCAATAGTAATTTTTATAAAAGTTGTAAACTTATCTCATGTTTGTCTTCCATTAAATCAAAACTCTTTTTTCTCAAATTAATTTTTACCCATACATTCAGACAATAAAATATTTTTCACGTAAATCCAAAATTTTTTCCTACTTTTTAACCTCACATTCTCTAGAGAATCATTATTCTAAAACTTATTTTCTCGTTGAAAAAAAAAAAAAAACTCTTTTTAATAGACAATAAGCAAGGACTTAATTGTATTTGTAATTTTAAAGTTTTATGAATACACATGTAATTAAATAAGATAAGAACCAAATGAATTTGGACCTTAATTCAAATTCAGATTTGGATTTAAATTGAGACTTCTATTTGAACCTTATTTGGTATTCTAATATACATAGAAATCTAACACAATACGTAACGATTCTTCTATTGTTCAAATTCCTTTTTTTCTAATTTCTAGAGTCGCTTCCCAACCTGGATATACTTCGAAAACTTGCGAGAAAAGTTATATCGGGCTATAAATAATAGATTTATAGCACGCACGCTCTCCTGTCAAATTTTCTTTCTTTCATCTCAGATCGTGAATATGAATTTCCGCAATGGCCATACATCCATAGTTATAGATTATTCTTTCGAACCTGAACTTCGTTCACCCAAATCAACAAATCATGTTATTGTCGAATTCCACGTCGGAACAGAGAAACGTTGTTTTACATATAATCACGAGTGGAGAATACCCGAAGTTGTTGCAGAAGATGAACGACACGAGAGTTCAAGCATTATTTGTCTGGATCCATCTGAACCCTACGAGGAATCACAGAAATGTCTTCTGGCAGTAGTCGAAAGTTATTGTATAAGACCTCGGGAACTTGAAGAAAGATTGACTCATCTTTTAAGCATTCTCGCACGAATCAATGCTAAAACGCGCCGGAAGATGACTCTTTCTGTGAGTATAATGAAGGTTTTAAATTACAATGTTGATGGAACTTTGCTGCTTCTGTGAGGTAATTGATAGTTGCAGAATATGCTTGGAAGAGTTCTCTGTAGAATCAGTTACAATACCTTTTGCCCCATCTTTATCACAATGATTGAATTTGGGGATTTGGCTAAATCCAATCCAATGCCGATGTCAATTAGGTCATTCTTGATGAATTTCTGAATATTCAAACCAATATGTAATTTCTTTTTGAAAGATTTAGAACTCAAATAGTCACTAGAATTTCTTAGGGCGTATTTGTCTATCATTATTGGGAGAAAAATAGAGTAATGAATAGTATTTTTTGGAGAATGTGGGGTTGAAATTTAAAGTAACTATATTGGTTTGTGTGTAGAATATTTTACTGGGTGAATATGTGATGGAGAATCTTACTGTAGCAAACAATTTTTTGGAATAATGGTAGACAAACATGGGCTAATTTAATTATTTTTTGCTTTTATATATTCTTCATTTAAATGGAGTAATTTTCTCTCATTTTGGCCAAATAATGAGTATTATAGGAGCAAATCAATCTATTTTCTCTTGTATCCTTGATCAAATCAATGGAGATCACTAACATTGTTTATGAATTTTGAGGCTTTAATCCTAAATAATTCCTGATCAAATAGGTTTTTTTCTCATAAATTTTTCGAAAGATTCAAAGCAATGTCCTAGAAGTATCTTTCACTTTGATTTTTGGGCAGGTTTCAAATTATATCTTATATATTTTGGTTTAATTGGGTCATGAGAAATAAAAAAACTATTATGCAGAAGCTTCAAAGAATCTTGTTCGCGTGAAACCCGCAGCGTAAGTGATTGTTGTACAAGTAATAAAATATGTTAGTTAAGAGTATCGTTCCCACGAAAGATAAGGTCTAATTTTTGACTTAATAGCTATTATTAAATTCGAAGTGTGATGAAATCAAAAGAGATGGTTCATGTATTATTTATACTAACCATAAACTGATAAAGCAAATAAAGTATTTATCTAATATTTGAATGTTTGTATTGGAATTGTGAATCCTCATATTGCCATTTAATTCAATTCTTAATTCGTAATCTGGTAAATTCATGCATTCAAGACAATCGATAATCCACTTTTATTCAATATTCTTTTCCAATATATATTAAACATATGTTTAACACGATCCAATCATATTCCTAGTCTGAATTCATAAAAAAAAAACATGCATTGATTAACATGATTTATCACAGATGATTGCACATGACATAGATATTATTTCTAATACCTACTGTCCATGTGTTGATTTTGTTGCGTTCTAAACTTATTGTGAGTATTCTTATACTACAATGAGCAACTTACTATCTAATTGATGATCAATCAATCAAATAGTTCAATGGGAATACAAAATCAATTAACAAAAATCAAGAAATACTAAATTAATTGTCTTGAATTAAAATAAATAAATAAATAATAGGGTTCATCATTCATCCAATACAATGAAAAATTTAACCTAACATTCTTATAATTAAATTATACAAGAATAATTTGAAAAATATCCCCGGAAATAAGAAGGATGGAAGAACTAGGAGAAATTCTTGTTTTTTGCTCAAATCTTGAATTTGGGCTATGAATATTCAAAATCCTTGTATGATTCGTCTTGAATTGGTGTATAGACTTGTTCTTCGCCTCCAATATGTAGAATATAATGAAATTTAGGTCGAAATGAGGTCTCCCACGTTCTGATCGAGTTTGATATTTAAAGGATGCAAAACAGATTGTATTGAATTGTTACCAAAACAAAAATAAGGAAAAACGATTTTTTTTTTCCTTTTTGTATTGAGGCATGCGCCTCGCCTAATTTCCGACAGTTGACAGTTCTTAGTATTCTTATCATAACTTTCGCTCAAGATATCCAATTGAAGTGATTCAAAGTGTTTTGGAAAAATAACTCAAAAATCTACAAATCGTCCAGAAATACAATATTTTCAATTCGAACATTTCCTATGCCAAAAATGGGTTTCAAACTGAGACTGAAAATTCGAAGCATAACTTTTTCAAGTGGAAGTTGATATGTGATAGTACTTGAACTATATTTCATCCTTTTGGCTTCTTTCTTCATCCAATTGATGTCTAACACTCTCAAATTTTCATCGTGAGGTTCGACGTAACTTTTGAGTATTTTCATTTCAGTCCCCGAACTTTGTATTTGATAGATTTGAGTACTTTTCCACTATCTTTCCATTCTTTTCTCTAATTCTTCATCAAACATTGAGTTTTATCTACAAAATGAAATATAAAAAAATTTAGATAGTATTTTATCCAAAGAATAATAAAATATCATCATTTAGGACCACGAATAAATGTAGAAACTACACTTATCAAATCTCAATTCAAGCACAAACCCAAAAATTTTATTATGTTATGTGTTAGAAATAAAGTGATATTAATTTGCTCTGATATCACTTGTTAGAAATTGAGCATTATAAATATTAAAGACAATATATAGCACAATATGAAAATATGAATCACAAGAAACACAAGATTTATGTGGAAATTTAGGGCGGGAAAAATCACGTGCAGAGAAGAAAAATTCACTAATAATCAACAATGGAGGATTACGAAGAATCTCTTTGGACCAAACTAATAAGTTGAAAATTTGATCAATCTCAATATGTGTTGTACAACTTATATTCAATATATGTTGTACACCATATATTTCTAATTAAAAAATCTAACACACTACAAGAATTAACACAAATAGGAATCTAACACAATGTAAAATTCTATTACAATAGTTAAATCAATAACGGAATATTTGAGTTGAAATAGGAGTGAATGCTTCTTTTTACGGATTACAATTATTAGAAAACCTCAATTGTGAATGAGAAGGTATAATCAAATAACAATCCAGAGACAAAATAGCCACCAATTTCAATTTTAGAATAAAAAGTACAATGTATAGAAACTTGATATATTTAATTACTAACCATTTTTCGCAGTTGAGTAACAGCAGAAATCATTCCAAATGACTATACCATAGAGTCTGTAGCTCCAAGTATTGATGTTGCTAACACAGGTCATAGGCGTTTGGTTTCTCGAAGAAAAATGAGATGCTAAAATGCATTTTCTTTCATTATATATTATGGATCAATCAAAGAAGGGGAAAAAAACTTATGGTAGTACTGTACTAAGTTTTCATCTAATTAATTTATTCCTTAGAACAAATGCCCCAGGTGTATGTGAATCTCACCTACATTCTCATTACCATCTAACACACGAACCGGTTGAATACCCTTCATCTCGAAAGTCTAAATTGCTCGGGGCAGAAGCTCATTGTGCTGTTCTCCATGGCCAAGGAAACAAAAGAGGGTCCCTTCATCTGCCAGGGCGAGGGCATCACTCGGGCCTATAGCAATTTGAACTACAGAAGCAACACAACCAAGGCTTTCAACATATTCGGGCTCAAATCAATACAGGGTGTCTGTTGGGAATTTACTTAACATGCACAGCGAAAAATAAATTATTTTTCAATTCCCACCAAGGATCTGCTTTGTGCTTAGAGATAAACTATGATAGAAAATATATCTTTGATGAATTCTGCAAACTCATTTGTTGATTCTCGAACATGAACGGCAGTCCACAACTATACAACTGTCCAGTCTCCAATTAAAATTCACACAAGGAACAAGAAGGAGAACTATGATTTTTTTTCTCTTTTCTTGTGCTAACAAGAATAATAATAATGATCTATGTATTTTCAAACCCTAGCAGCCTATTAATAGAAATCCAAGTGGGCACTGTCCATCTCTTAAACTTAACCCGGTCCAATTTTAATTAATCAAATTAATTAAATTTGGTCAATGAATTGATTAATTCAATTAATTAATTCGAGTCTATTAACAAGCATACAGCTAATTAATTGGTGAATCTTATCCTTCGGTTATCATTTTGTGTGTGACTCATTAGATTCTCGATTACGATACCTAACGACAATAATTATTATTTTGATCTAATCAAAATTCATAAATTAAAATATCCCTTTTAATTTATCATCAATTCACATATGTCGTCCCATATTGATATCTAGCCATGTGTGAAGACAATACATGTGACGAAAAATATCACGTGGTATGACAAAACCAAACTTGCTCGTTTACTATGAAACTATAATCTATTCTTTAATATGACCCGATCAATTACGAGATTTGAATGCGTGTCAATCTCAATTATCGATTATATCTTTCATCCCACTATTAAGTCAATGTAAATCGAAAGCTCATTTTCGATTTATGAGTTCACATTGGCCAAAGATTTCATTATCAATTTAATTGAATGAAAGGTATATTATATTCTCTTACTATCTAAAAGTGACGAATCATCTATTGATCATTCACAATTTTCATATGATTCTTGACATACCCGAACGATATCGTATTAGTGAGCCTTGATGGAGCAACATCCAATATCACCAAAGTATGACTGTCCTCATATAAAGCACTATGATTACATCAATTCAAAGGATCAATTTTACTACCAAACATTAGAGATTAACCACTGACACTCAGATAGTTATCCACGTGGAATTTTCCTTGCGGGTCTCCAATGTTTTTTTTTATAACAAAATATTCACGTGTTCACTTAAATGTCACCACACTTTAGCTTGTGAGATCAATTACTTATTTCGCAAGTAAGAAATGTTGCATATTATGGTCTATCCGTAATAACGATATTCGTATCTCATTATTACTTAAGACCACGGATAATTTAAGATTCAATCATATTGTAATTTGTATCTCACAATCACAACTCCTTGTAATTAACAAATTGTAAAGACTTAAATCTACTAACAGTATTATTTAATATAATTTATTAGAAAAGTAATTTAAATAAATAATAGATCTTGCTAGAAAAAATGTATTAAACATATTAAAAGTGTTTACAACCTAAATCGATTGGTTCTATGGCATAACAGTTACAAACTCCCACTTGCACTAGATCCATCACTTTTTTATCTAATATCATAAGAGTTTGCATGACGATCATGTTTATACTGTGACAATGGCTTTGTTAATGGATTTGCAATATTATCCTATGCCGGAATTCGCTCTATCTTTACGTCATTTCTTTGTACAATCTCCCTAATAAGATGGTACCGCCTCAGCACATGTTTGGATCGTTGATGAGATCTTTGTTTCTTCACTTGCACGATGGCTCCATTGTTATCACGGTACAAAAGTATGGGATCAAAACTGTTGGAACAACTCCAAGTTCATTAATGAACTTTTTGATCCAGACGGCTTCCTTTGCTGCTTCAGAAGCAGTAATATACTCGGCTTCCATTGTTGAATCAGGGATTGTCTTTTGTTTGGAACTCTTCCAACTAACCGCTCTATTGTTGAGAGCAAACACATATCCGAATTGAGATTTGCTATCATCCTTGTCAGACTGGATGCTAGCATCACTATATCCATGAACTCTTAATTCATCTCCTCCATATATTAAGAACACATCTTTAATCTTTCTTAAGTATTTGAGAATGTTCTTAACTGCTACCCAATGTTTCTCATCAGGGTTTGCTTGAAACTTGCTCGTAAAAATTAAAGCATATGAAACATCTGATCTCGTACATAGCATTGTATACACGATAGATCATATTGTTGATCCATAAGGAATTTATCCATGCGATTCCTCTCATCATGTGTTTTAGGACACATATCTTTTGAGAGATAAATTCCATGTGACATGGGACACAATCCTATTTTGAATCCTTCTATATTAAATCTTCTCAAGATTTTATCTATGTACGAAAACTGGGATGAGCCAAGCAATCTTTTAGATCCATCTCTATATATCTTAATTCCTAAGATATAAATTGCTTCTCCTATGTCTTTTATGGAGAAATTCTTTGACAACCACAATTTTACCAATCAAGGCATTGGGATGTCGTTTTCCATTAATAATATGTCATCTACATACAAAATCAAGAATACGACAACGCTCCCACTTGTCTTCTTGTAAACACACGGTTCATCTTCATTCTTGATAAAACCAAACATTTTTTTCTTGTCTCATCAAAGTGCAGATTCAAGCTCCTATAGGCTTACTTTAATCCATAAATGGATCGATGAAACTTTCATACTTTGTGGCTTCTTTGGATTTAAAACCTCCAAGTTGTGTCATATACACTTCCTCTTGCAAGTTCTCATTAAGAAAAGCAGTTTGACATTCATTTGCTATATCTCATAATCGTGATATACAGCTATTGCAAGCAAAATCCGGATGGACTTCAACATGGCTATAGGCCAGAAGGTTTCATCAAAATCAACACATTGCCTTTACTTATAGTCTTTTGCTACTAGCCTTGCTTTGTATGTATGGATATTTCCATCTACGTCAACCTTTTTCTTGTAAACACATTTACAATATGGATTTTATCCCATCGGGAGGGTCGACCAAGGTCTAAACCTAGTTTTCATACATTGAGTACATTTCGAATTTCATAGCCTCCAGTCATATCTTTGAGTCAACACTTGACTTTGTTTATGCATAATTAGTAGGATTATCATCCTCGGTTAATATTATTTGATTAGTAATCGTGAATTCGTATATTCTAGGAGGTCAAATGGTCCTACTTGATTTACGCTGAACTGGAGTGTCATCATGAGTCTCTATGTCCTGATCAAGAGTTTGTCCCTTAGCAAGACTAGGATCAGACTCAGGTTCATCTAATTGGCCACCAGTCTCTGTGGATTCATGAACTTCTTCAAGTTCTAATTTGCTCCCATTACCCTCTCCTAGAATGAACTCTTTCTCTAAAAATATGGCATTTTTTGAGATGAATACATTCTTCACAACAGGATTATAGAACTGATATCCAATTGTTTCTTTTGGATACTCCACAAATATACATTTATCGAATTTAATTTCAAGCTTATTCACATAAGCGTCATGAACCCAAAATTTTATATGAGATAAGTTGGGCCTTCTATTTTTCCATTACTTGTATGGAGTTTTGTCAACCGATTTAGATGGGACACGATTTAGTGTGTAGTACACAGCAAGTAGTGCATGACCCCAAAACAATTTTGGGAGGTTTGCATAGCTCATCATTGATCGCACCATATCTAATAAAGTACAATTTCTCCGTTCAGATACACCATTATTGATGCGGTGTATGTGGCGGAGTTGATCTTCACCTCGATCTAATCTTAGTGTGAGAATACCTTTACCTATTTGTTTCTCTACTTCAAACTTGAATTCATTGAACTTTTCAAGTGCTTCATGCTTGAATTTCATCAGATATACATAACCAACCATATCTAGAATGATCATGAATAAATGTGATGAAGTAAGAGAAACCACATCTAGCGGTAATTGATATGGGTCCACATACATCAGTATGTATTAGCCCCAATAATTGTGCAATTCTCTCTCCCTTTCCAGTAAAATGAAATTTGGCCATCTTACCTAATAGGCATAATTCGCATTTGTCAAATGATTCAAAATCATTTGACCCCAAGTATCCATAATTTAGATCATCATTTTTATGTCTTTTATTTTCTATAATCATAATAGACGACTCAGTATCAATAATATAAATGTCATTTTTTAATACACCACAACCATAAAAGATCTAATCTCGATAAAAGGAACAACGATTGTTCTTAACATTAATTGAAAAAACCATTCATGTCCAAACATGAAATAGGAATAATATTTTTAGTAATGGCGGGAACAAAATAGCAATTTTCTAATTCTAATAACAATCCTAAAGGCAACGATAAGAAGTATGTTGCTACAGCTAATGCATCAACTTTTGCTCCATTCCCCACGCGCATGTCAACTTCTCTTTTCTACAGTGATCTACTTTTCTTTAGTCCCTGCATATTTATACAAATATGAAATCCACATCCGGTATCTAAAACCCAAGAAGCTAATGAAGTAGACATATTAATCTCGATAATAAGTATACCTGAAGATGAAGCTTTAGAATACTTTTTTGTCTTCAAGCTTGCGAGGTAAGCCTTGCAGTTCCTTTTCCAATGACATTTCACTCCAAAGTGATATACGAGTCATCATATTTGATATTGTACTTGTTTGTTTTAACTGTTTTGTTATTGCTCTTAGCCTTTTTGGATGTTTTCTTAAAACTTCATTTAATCTTCTTTTTAGTGCCTTTGGAGGATTGAATGGCTAAGACATGCCCATTACTAACTTTGATATTGGGTTCCACTGTCGTAAACATGTTCAGCAAATCAAGGAGTGTGCACTTGAGCTTATTCATATTGAAATTCATGATGAACTGTGAATAACTCTCTCACAGAGATTGTAGAACCGAGTCAACGCTTTGTTCGTGGTCCATTATTGAACCCAATTGAGCCAAAATTCTCAATAAAGCCAATCATCTTTAGTACATGGGCACTAATTGAATATCCTTATACCATTTTAACCGATACAATTACTTGGAAATCTCGTATCTTTTCACACGTGATTATTCATCATACAACTCCTTGAGGTGAAAAATCATAGTGTAAGCATCCATACCCTCATGTTGATTTTGCAGCTCAGGTGACATAGCTGCAATCATCACACATACTGCAGTATTATCATCATCACTGTATTTATTGTAAGCAACCACCTTTTCCTCAGTCGAATCCTTAGTAGGTACCTCAGGTAAGGGCTATTGCAGTACATAACCAATTTTCTCATACTTGAGAACAATTCTCAAATTGCGGTGTCAATCGAGAAAATTCGGCCAGGTTAGTTGTAATGTCCAAAATTTTATATTCTTAATTTGGTTGGTATAGTCCATTTAAGAAATAAATTATGGAATCTCGGCCCATTTAGGGTTATGAAAGTACAAGCCATAAGTTATTTATAAACCCACTACTTTAAGATATTAAGTTTAAGTAAATTTGATTTCAAAGATTTAATGAATAACTAGGTTGCCACAATGGTCATCTGCATGGTATTTCCCAGGTTCGAATCATCATGCAGATGTTTTTATGAAGTATTTTTATAAAATTATTTGTTGGGCTTAAAACTCTTCAAATTCCTAGTTAAAGACTCAATTTAACAAGATTAATGATAATATAACTCTTCCATTTGGTTTTTCATTAAAAAGGGAGGTTACAAGAAGAGGAAAAATATTTTTTAACTACACCTTTCCTCAAATCCGAGATTACACTTATTTTCTCTAAAAAAAAAATCTTTATGTTAAGTAAAGTTTGAAAGAATAGTAAGGGTATGAGGGAGAGTGCACACTTTGATCAAGGAAAAAGATTTCCAAAAGAATAGGAGAGGAGCATATTTCTAAAATTTTTGATACCGTCGGGAAGCAACAACAATCATCCAACATTATACATTCAAAAGCTTTTAACAAAGGTAGGTAGAGGTGCAAGTGTTGGTTTCGTTTTCAAGTTATGATTTTCCATTTAAAAGTATGAATGTAATGGTACCTTTGGGTACGGTGTTTCGGCACCACTATAGTTGAATGATTATTCTCCGGCTCTATGCATTATGTTAATTCATAACTCTACAGAAATTGGATTTTACCGGAAATCCTACTACGCGACGGTATGAATCTATAGTTCGAAATTTTATAATTTGTTAACGAAACGCACCGATGACATCTATTGAGTTTCAAACTCATGGGTTGATTCCCTCTCTACAGGTTGATTTGATATGATTTTGCTTGGGACGTGGATGATGGTAAAGAATGATGCAACGTGCTATGGAGAGGCCGGTGATTTAATGTTTTCAATTTTACTACGAAAATGTTTACTTTAAATAATTTGTTTCCTATGAAATGTTGTTTATGGAACTATTCTAAACACATTTATTTATGAATAAGTTATGCATTATGGAAATTATCTTACAAGTCGCTGGTTTATATTTTTAAAAAATGTTAGCAAAGTAACGTTGCTGTTTTTCTAGAAATTTCATTTCTGACTTGACTTCAAAAATCCGTAACTTAGTCGTTACTTGGAATTTTTCAATGAAACCAGTGGCGTTTGATAGCCTCATAGGTTAGCTACGAAATAAACTTAGAATCAAGTCAATCCAAAGTTGGTAAAATTTTATAGGTCACTTAAAGTAAACTGCACTAGAAAGTGTTGCTGGGTTTCCAGTTTCTGTAGTTGATTTCAAACAATCATAACTCACTCATTATTTGGAATTTTTAGACAAAATCAGTGGCATTGGATAAACTTACATGTTAGCTATTGAATGAACTTGAAATCATGTCAATCTGATGTTAGTAGGATTTTATACGTCATGTTAAGTAAACTGCACGGGTGAGTGTTGCTGTTTTTCAGTTTTTGCCCTTGGCTTCAAAAATTTATATCTCACCCGCTACTTGATGTTTTTGGACAAAAGAAATTGGATATGATAGTTTCAAGGGCTAGCTACTGGATATAGCTATATTCATGTCAGTTCGATTTGTGTAAAATTTTATATGATATTTTAAGTGAACTGTGCTGGGTTTCCTCCTCCCAACCCGGGTTGCTATGTGGTTTCGAAAAATATTTTAATGCCCTATCTGTTGCCGACGGAGCCCAATTTTTGGATATGTCATATTATAAAGAGTTTTCTACCTTGTATTAAAGGTTCACGAAGTTTCGAGGTCGATAGTTATGCAAACAAATTTATTTTGTCACTACCCATATGAGATAGAAAAAAACAGCTACATTATTTTCAAAGTTCTGCCTAAAATTTGATGTCAATTGTGGATGCATGCACGGAAGATATTCTAAAGACATTTTTGAATTGTTTTGTTTATAGTATTGAATTATTTTCTTTTAACAAATTATGTTGATTTAAATTTCATAAATTAAATGTTTAAGCTTTCCGCTAAGGGTAAGGTTAATTCTATTAAGTCAACGGCTAAAGTATAGTTAATCTAGTGATGTTTCGATCCATGCGGGTCGGGGCGTTACAGCGTGGTATCAGAGCCACAGGTTTAGTCGATTCTGTAGACTCGATATTTTTTTTTTTTTGAAAAAAAATTTATGAATGTGTATTTTAAGTACAAGTACGAAAGTTAAAATGGGATGATAAAATATTTACGGCTCTCCATAGCATCTTGCATCCATTAGTCGACCTCATCCTACGGCCCATGTATGTTTAACTAAACAAAGTTTAAATTTTGGTTATGAAAATATTATGATTCTATAGTTATATTTTCCATGTTTCGCTACGTTTTACATTTTTCATTATGTATATCTTATATGCAAAGATAAATGTACTATGAAAAGAAAAAAAAGTGTTATTCAAAAGACATGTATTGGGTTAGAACTTAAGGTTGTGGACTGCATATGGCAAGGAAAGACAAATTCTAGGGAAAGGAATCATATTAGTCAATAAGAGATAGATATTCAAGCTTACCTAGATTTTGAGGTAGATGAATCTATAGACCTTGACAATCACATGCGAAGAATGTACTAGTATTGAAAAAAATACATGTATATAATTCTGATGAAGTTGAGAAATAATTCTCTATTTTTCTTAGTATTCTGGTACTGGTAGATGAAATTAATGAGATATATTATTCTTATTTCAAAGGAAATGTCTTGAACAAATCAGAACAACTTGATAAGGGACCTCCTGCAAGCGGTTCAAGATCTTGGCAGGCAGAATCAGAATCAAGCCCCACCCTTACCACCAGCTCCTGTAGCTCACCCGACCCATGCCTCGATTGTTGAGTTATTTCGAAGGCATAAGCCCCTACTTTCGATGGAGCATCTGGTCCACTGGTAGTTGAGGAATGGCTTCATCAGTTGGAACGAATTTTTCGGCTTATAAACTGTACTGATGCTCAAAAAGTTCAGTGTGCAGAGTTTATGTTTACCGGTGATGCAAGTCACTGGTGGGATTCGATGTCTCGAATTAGGACCCCGGAGTAGCAATTGGCGTTAACTTGGGAACAGTTCAAGGAGGAAGTGATGGATAAGTATTTTTCTCAGTGTCTAAGAGATTTCAAGGAAAGCGAATTCCTTCAGCTTAAGCAGGGTAATATGTCCCTGACTGATTACGAGCGAAAGTTTGATCAACTCTCAAGGTTTGCTCCACACCTGGTTGACACGGAAATTAAGAAGACTCGAAGGTTTGAGCAAGGGTTAAACCCAGACATAAGCATGATTCTTATGTCACATCGTTTTACATCATACCGTGAAATGTTAGAACGAGCTCACGCTATTTGGTATCAAAAGGCTAATGCAGAGCAACACGGTCAATTGTTCGACCAGCAGGATAAAGGACAAGTTGGGAAGAGAAAGTGGAATGGTCAAGAAAAAGAAAAGGGCAAGTGGCAAAATAAGAAAACCAATATCAGACCTGGTGCTAATAAGGCCATAGTACATGTAGTAGCATCGTGCCCTAAGTGTGGTAAACATCATCGTGGTGAATGTTTGTTCGGGAAGAATGCCTGTTTTCGATGTGGTAAACCAGCGCATATTGCTAAGGATTGTCCCACCTTTGCTCAGAAGAAGGATGATAACAACGATCAGAACAAGAAGGGCAAAGCACGAGTCTTTACGCTCACTCAGAAGGATGCATAGGAGAACTCAAACGTAATAGCAAGTATTTTACTTATATCCAATACCCCTGCTTATGTACTGTTTGATTCGGGAGCTACTAACGTCTTTCATTACTAAAGCTAGTATTAGTTGTGATAAGTCAGAGAGTACACTAGAAGTTAGCATTCCTTCGGGCGAAACATTGACCACTGATAAGTTAGCCAAGTCGGTGAATCTTGATATTGAGGGAAAATCATTAGAAGCTAATTTATATATGATAGAGATGAAAGATTTTGATGTGATTTTGGGTATGGATTGGTTGGGACGTAATTATGCAACCAGATGTTGTAGAGAAAAGAAAGTGTCTTTTCAAAAACCAGGAGAAGAACAATTTTCTTTCCCTGGAATAAAGACCAAACTCAATCTCCAAATAGTATCTACCTTGCAAGCCGAGAGAATGTTGAGAGAAGAAACATCTCAAGGGTTACTAGTGAACATCTCAGGAGAAAAACAAGCGACGATAAAGATTGAGGATGTACCAGTGGTACAAGAATTTATAGATGTATTTCCTGAAGATCTACCTGGTATCCCACCGGATAGACAAGTAGAGTTTTCCATAGATCTGGTTCCTGGAGCGGCACCAGTATCTAAAGCTCTGTACAGAATGGCTCCAAAGGAACTTCAAGAGTTGAAAGTTCAGTTACAAGAATTGTTGGACAATGACTTTATCCGACCAAGTGTATCTCCTTGGGGCGCACCAGTGTTATTTGTAAAGAAGAAAGATGGAAGTTTGAGGATGTGTATCGACTATCGGGAGTTGAACCGTTTGACCATCAAGAATAAGTATCCTCTCCCGAGAATTGAGGATTTGTTTGATCAATTAAAAGGGGCTAAAGTATTTTCCAAGATTGACTTACGATCTGGATATCATCAATTGAAGGTTAAGGCTAGTGATATACCCAAGACGGCTTTCAGAACTCGTTATGGACATTATGAGTTCACAGTCATGCCATTCGGGTTGACAAATGCTCCCGCAGTATTCATGGATTTAATGAATCGTGTTTTTCACAAGTATTTAGATCAATTTGTCATAGTCTTCATCGATGACATTTTGATATACTCTAAGAGTACAGATCAGCATGAAGAACATCTTAGAATAGCATTAGAAATACTGCGCAAGGAAAAGTTATATGCAAAATTTAAAAAGTGTGAATTTTTGCTTGAGCGAGTTGGGTTCCTCGGTCATGTAGTTACTGCCCAAGGAATTGAAGTAGATCCAGTAAAAGTGGAAGCGGTAACTAACTGGAAGGCACCGACTAACGCTGGTGAAGTTCGGAGTTTTCTAGGATTGGCCGGGTACTATCGGAGATTTATTGAAGGATTCTCCAAAATATCTGGACCAATGATACAATTGACAAGGAAAGGGGTAAAGTTTCTATGGACAGATAAGTGTGAGCAAAGCTTTCAGGAGCTAAAGCAACGATTGATTACAGCACCAGTGTTACTATACCCGAAGGTTCAGAAGGGTTTATTATATATAGTGATGCATCCAAACAAGGTTTGGGATGTGTGTTAATGCAACACTGAAAAGTGATTGCTTATGCATCAAGGCAATTGAAGCAACATAAACAGAACTACCCGACGCATGATCTAGAACTTGCAGCGGTAGTTCATGCATTAAAGATATGGCACCATTACTTATATGGAGGAAAGTGCGATATTTACACAGATCATAAGAGTCTCAAATATTTCTTCACACAGAAGGAACTGAATATGAGACAGAGGCGATGGTTGGAGCTAGTAAAGGATTACGATTGCACTATTCATTATCATCCAGGTAAGGCTAGTGTTGTTGCGGACGCTCTAAGTAGAAAGTCGATGGGAAAGTTGGCATCATTACCTGCTATTCAGAAGGAGTTGATCAAAGACTTGGAAAATTTGAGAATTGAAGTGGTTACTACGTCAGAGCAAAGTATAGCTCGTTTAGCAACTTTGGTGGTTCGACCAACTCTCAGAGATCGGATCATAGAAGCACAAGATAAAGATCCATTTTTGCAGAAGATCAGGAAAGAAATTGGCACTGATAGGAGGAAGGATTTTGGAATAGCTTCGGATCGGGCACTGATGTTTAAAGGAAGAATTTGTGTGCCTAAAGATGAAGTTTTGAGGAATGAGATATTAGAAGAGACTCATTTCACCCCATACACCGCACATCCTGGTGGTACGAAAATGTATCGAGATTTTCGAGATACATTTTGGTGGAGGAATATGAAAAGAAGTATAGGTCTATTTGTGGCAAAATGTATAGTGTGTCAACAAGTTAAAGCAGAACATCAAAGACCAGCAGGGTTGTTAAATCCATTGGACATACCTGAATGGAAGTGGGAGAATATTGTAATGGACTTTGTGGTAGGATTTCCGAGGTCAGTAAGAGGACACAATGCTATATGGGTAATAGTGGATCGACTAACAAAATCAGCTCATTTTCTTTCTGTAAAAATGACATTCAGTCAAGATCAAATAGCACAATTGTACATTAGAGAGATTGTAAGGTTGCATGATGTTCTCGTGTCTATTGTATCTGATAGAGATCCAAGATTTACGTCAGAATTTTGGAAGAGCTTACAAAGAGCGATGGGAATGAAATTGGATTTCAGTACGGCGTATCACCCTCAATCCGATGGTCAATCTGAAAGGACCATCCAAATTTTGGAAGATATGCTAAGGGCCTGTGTTTTGGATCTAGGAGGCAGTTGGGAATCGTATCTACCTTTGGTGGAATTTTCCTATAATAATAGTTTCCAGGCAATTATTGGAATGGCACCATATGAAGCACTCTACGGTAGAAGATGTAGATCACCCGTCCATTGGGACGAAGTCGGAGAAAAGAGAGTTTTGGGACCAGAGATCATTGAAAGGACAGTTGAAGTCATTGATAAGATCCGCACTAGGATAAAGGCTGCACAAGATAGACAAAAGAGCTATGCTGATACCAGAAGAAAAGACTTGGAATTTAAAGTTGGAGAAAAAGTTTTTCTGAAAGTGTCACCAATGAAAGGTGTACTTAGGTTCGGCAAGAAAGGAAAACTACGACCTCGTTATATTGGACCATTCGAAATACTTGATAGGGTTGGAAATGTAGCTTATCGATTAGCTTTGCCGCCCGAGCTATCAACAGTTCATAACGTGTTTCATATATCGATGATCCGAAAGTATATGCATGATCCCAATCACGTGGTCAATTCTCAATCTCTAGAAGTACAGAAAGATTTATCCTACGAGGAATTTCCGATTTCAATACTAGATCGAAAGGTGCATAAGTTACGGAACAAAGAGATTCAACTGATCAAGGTACAATGGAGTAATCATGGAGTAGAAGAAGCTACTTGAGAAAGAGAAGAAGATGTTAAAGACAAATACCCAACACTATTTACCAGATCATAAGGTAAATTTCGACGACGAAATTTTATTTAAGGTGTGAGGGATGCAATGTCCCAAATTTTATATTCTTAATTTGGTTGGTATAGTCCATTTAAGAAATAAATTATGGAATCTCGGCCCATTTAGGGTTATGAAAGTACAAGCCATAAGTTATTTATAAGCCCAATACTTTAAGATATTAAGTTTAAGTAAATTTGATTTCAAAGATTTAATGAATAACTGGGTTGCCACAATGGTCATCTGCATGGTATTTCCTATAGGCCACCCAGGTTCGAATCATCATGCAGATGTTTTTATGAAGTATTTTTATAAAATTATTTGTTGGGTTTAAAACTCTTCAAATTCCTAGTTAAAGACTCAATTTAACAAAATTAATGATAATATAACTCTTCCATTTAGTTTTTCATTAAAAATGGAGGTTACAAGAAGAGGAAAAGCATTTTTTAACTACACTTTTCCTCAAATTCGAGATTACACTTATTTTCTCTAAAAAAAAAAATCTTTATGTTAAGTAAAGTTTGAAAGAATAATAAGGGTGTGAGGGAGAGTGCACACTTTGATCAAGGAAAAAGATTTCCAAAAGAATAGGAGAGGAGCATATTTCTAAAATTTTTGATACCATCGGGAAGCAACAACAATCATCCAACATTATACATTCAAAAGCTTTTAACAAAGGTAGGTAGAGGTGCAAGTGTTGGTTTCGTTTTCAAGTTATGATTTTCCATTTAAAAGTATGAATGTAATGGTACCTTTGGGTACGGTGTTTCGACACCACTATAGTTGAATGATCATTCTCCGGCTCTATGCATTATGTTAATTCATAACTCTACAGAAATTGGATTTTTCCAGAAATCCTACTACGCGACGGTATGAATCTATAGTTCGAAATTTTATAATTTGTTAACGAAACGCACCGATGACATCTATTGAGTTTCAAACTCATGGGTTAATTCCCTCTCTACAGGTTGATTTGATATGATTTTGCTTGGGACGTGGATGATGGTAAAGAATGATGCAACGTGCTATGGAGAGGCCGGTGATTTAATGTTTTCAATTTTACTACGAAAATGTTTACTTTAAATAATTTGTTTCCTGTGAAATGTTGTTTATGGAACTATTCTAAACACATTTATTTATGAATAAGTTATGCATTATGGAAATTATCTTACAAGTCGCTGGTTTATATTTTTAAAAAATGTTAGCAAAGTAACGTTGCTGTTTTTCTAGAAATTTCATTTCTGACTTGACTTCAAAAATCCGTAACTTAGTCGTTACTTGGAATTTTTCAATGAAACCAGTGGCGTTTGATAGCCTCATAGGTTAGCTACGAAATAAAAAAATTACAAATTGACCCCTGATTTAAAATTACAAACAGAGCCTCCCAATTTCATAAAATGCGGAACAGGCCATCTTTAAAAATTGCATGCTAACCCTTTTGTTATAATTGCATGCGGGGGCCTACAATTTTTAAAATTGCATCAACCTCCAATCCATTCCACCTGTACCTGAAACCCTAGATTTCTTTTTTTCTTTTTTTACCCAAAATATGTTTTCTTTTCAAAAATAGATTTTTGAAGATAAAAACAATTTTCAATATTGCTAGATTCAAAAATAACATGAACAGTCAACTTTTGATTGTTTCAAAATGTAAAACAATTTCTAACAATCAAAAAGTAGGCATTGATATCACAGTTGAAAATTTACTTAACATGCACAGTGGAAAATAAATTATTTTTTTTAATTTTCACTAAGGATCTGCTTTGTGTTTAGAGAGAAATTGTGATATAAATTATACATTTGATGAATTCTGCAAACTCATTTGCTGATTCTCAAACACGAACAATCACAAACTGCAATCTGCAGTTGTCCAATTGGTCAGCCTCCAATAGAAATCCACACAGTGAATAAGAACGAGAACTATAATTTTTTTTCTTTTCTTATACTAGCAAGAATAATAATAATGATCTATATAATTTCAAACACTAGCAGCCTATTAATAAAAGTGTGGGCACAGTCGATCTGTTAAACTTAACCCGGTCCAATATTTAATTAACCCAATTAATTAAATTTGGTCAATGTATTGATTAATCCAATTAATTAATTCGAGTCTATTAACAAGCAACACAATTCATTAATTAGTGAATCTTATCCTTTTGGTTCTCCTTTTGTGTGTGACCCATCAAGTTCCTGATCACAATGCCTAACGACGAAAATTATTATTTTGATCTAATCAAAATTCATAAATTAAAATACCCCTTTTAATTTATCATCAATTAACATCCGTCGTCTCAGATGACATCTAGCAATTTGTAAGGGTAATACATGTGACGGGAAATATCACGTGGTATGACAAAATCAAACTAGCTCATTTACCATGGAACTATAGTCCCTTCATCAATATGATCCGATCAATTACGAGATATGGATACGTATCAATCTTAATTATCGATCATAACTTTCATCTCACTATGAAATCAATGTAAGTCGAAAACTCATTTTCGACTTATAAGTTTACATTGACCAAGGATTTTATTATCAACTTAATTGAATACAATGTAGATCACAATATATTACTATCTAATAGTGACGAATCCTCTAATGATCATTCACAATCTTCATATGATTTCTAACATACCCGAACGATGTTGTATTAGTGACCTTTTGCATAGCAACATCCAGCATCACCAAAATATTATTGTCCTCATATAAGGCACTATGATGACCTCAAGTCAAAGGATCAATTTCACTACCGAACATTAAAAATAAACCACTGACATTCAGATATTTATTCATGTGAAATCTCTTCAGCGAGTCTCCAATGTTTTGTTCTATAATAAAACATTTACATGTTGATTTAAGTGTCACCACACTTCGCAAGTAAGAAATGTCACACATGATAGTCTATCCGTAATAACGTCGTATCTCATTATTACTTACGACCATGGATAATTTAATATTTAGTCAAATTGTAATTTGTATCTCACAATCACAACTCATTGTGATTAACAAATTACAAAGATTTAAATTTACGGACTCTATTTAATATAATTTATTAGAAAAGTAATTTAAATAAATAATGGATCTTGTCAGAAAAAATGCATTAAACACTTACAGCATCTCCATGACCAAGTTAACCATGTGTACTGATCCCACACATGTAAACATGGCCTTGTCTTGTGAGGAACATCATTCAATTGTTCATTATACTTTTGCGTGATCAATTATCTTTGTGATGTGATCAATTTTATTAATCTTATCAATTAATGTCGCATCATATTATGATAAGATATATAGCATTACTCATCGCCAAATGCACTTTTCTATGTTGTTGATAAGATGTAGGCAATGACGATTTCTAAAATTTCACAAACTATTGCATTGATGTGGAATCGGTTTTCATTTACCATATACATTGGATATAACGAAAGCATTGTGTGCGAAACAATCAATTTGTATTTTAATTTTTATGTGTTTATTAGGATTTAATCCAATTTGTTTTAGTTCGTTGTCAATGATAAAATTTATAAGAGCATTGGGAATCTATTTATACATGCACAACGAAATTTAAAATTTATTTTCTATTCCATTCAAGGATCGTCTTTGTATTTATATAGAAACTGTAATAAGAACATTACATTCGATAAATTTTTCAAACTCTTTTAAGAATATTGAACAAGATCTCTCCACTTCATTGTGAATCTTGATCTATCACAATATTTCCACATCATAGTTATCAAATCGTCTAGCCTCAAATGGTAATCTACACGTGAGAACAAGAATGAGAGATTATGGTTTCTTTTCTTTTCTTCTATTGGCAAGATTAAGAATGAATCAATAGTTAATTAATGTATTTAAGAATGAATGAGAGATTTTAACCATCCATTAAACACGAGTAGGCCCAATAGTTAATTAATCTATTTAATTAATTTTAGCCTATAAATAAACAATACGATTAATTAATTCCATAAATGTCTCACACTCGTTAATTACTTATCATTAGTTCATTCTTCTAGTTCTCTCCTTTTGTGTGATGACTCAATAGGTTTTCGACCTCGATGCTGAAGGACGTTAAATATTATTTTGATCCAATTAAAATAAGATAGATTAAAAACTCTCCTTTTGATTTATTATTAATTTACCTAAATTAACTAATTTATATTTGTCATTCTCCATCGACATTTATCAATGTGTTAGAGAAATACATGTGATGGAGTCACATGGTGTGACAAAATCAAACTTGTTTGATTACCGTAGAACTTGATCCCTTCGTCAATATAATCGATCAATTACGAGATATAGACATGCGTCAATATCGATTTAATCGATCATATCTTTCATCTTACTCTTAAATCAATAATCATTGAAACTCTTTTCAACTTATGAACTCACCTTGGCAAGGATTTTAATATCAACTTAAGCGGATGAAACGTGAATCATAATCTCATACTATCTAAGAGTGATGAATTCTTTATTGATTATTCACAACATTCATATGATTCTTGTCATACTCGAATGATGTATAAGGATCAATTATACTACTGAACATTAGAGATTAACCAAAGACACTTAGATAATTATCCATGTAAAATCTTCGTAGCACGTCTCCAATGTTTTGTTCTCTTTACAAAATATCAACGCAACCATTTAAATGTCACTACATTTTAACCTGTGAGGTTAATTACTCCCTTCACAAGTGAGAAATGCTATAGATGCTGGTCTAATTGCAACAACGATATCCGTATCTCATTATTATTTACGTTCAATTTAAGATTAAATCACATGTAACTTGTATATCACAATCATAACTCCTTGTAATTAATAAGTCACCAAGACTTGAATATATGGACTCATTTAATTTGTCATAATAATAATTTAATTAAAATAATAGATCTACCATAAATAAAATGCATTAATCAAATTAAAAATTTTTACAACCTAATGTCGATTGGAACTAGAACATAACACTTATAAACACCTATTTGCACTAGATTAAATAACTTATGTATCTAATACCATAAGAGTCTAAGTGATGATCATGTTTATGCTACAAAAAACTCTTTGTCTGTGGATCTATAATATTATCATTAATGGGAACTCGTTCTATCTTCATGTCATTTTTTGTATGACCTCTCTGATGAGATGATATCGCCTTAATACATATTTGAATTGTTGATGATATCTTGGTTCTTTCGCTTACACAATAGCTCCTTTACTATACAATAAAGAGGTATATGATCAACAATGCTAGGAACTACTCCAAGTTTATTTATGAACTTCTTAATCCATAATGCTTCCTTTGCTGCTTCTGAAGTAGCAATGTATTGGGATTTTATGTTGAATCAATGGTTGTTTCATGTTTGGAACTCATCCAACTAATTGGTCTATATATTAAGAGTAAACACATCTTAATTAAGTACTTAAGTATGTCCTTAACCGCTATCTAGTTTTTCTCACCAAAGTTTGATTGAAACCTACACGTAACTTAGAGCATGTAAAATATCTAATCTTATACATAATATCGCATACATGATAGATCATATTACTAACTCATATGAAATCTTATCCATCCAATATTTATCATCATGTGTTTTGGGACACATCCTTTAAGTGATAAATTTCATGCGACATAGGACATAATCCCCTCTTAGATTCTTCCATACTAAATTTTCTGAGGATTTTTTCTATGTAAATAGATTTGGATAAGTCAAGCAATCTTTTAGATCTATCTCTATAGATCTGAATTCCTAAAATATAAGTTGTTTCTCCTATATCTTTTATAGAGAAATTCTTTGACAACCAAAAGTTTGCTAATTAAAGCATAGGGATATCGTTTTTCATTAATAACATCTCATTAACATATAATATTAGGAATACGATAATGCTACCACTTATCTTCTTGTATACATTCATTCTTGATATAATTAAAAATTTTTATTGTCTTATCAAAATGAAAATTTCAGCTCCTAGATGCTTGTTTTTAATCTATACATAGATCAGTCAAGCTTACATATCTTGTTAGTATCATTGGATTCAAAACTCTCGGCTTGTGTCATGTATACTCTCTTACAAATTTCCCTTAAGGAATGTTGTTTTGACGTCACTTTGCCATATCTCAAAGTCATGATATGTAATAATTGCAAGCAAAATCTGAATTGACTTGATGAGTGTTCTACACTCATGATATTTATGTCACTTAATAAGTTATTTTGTCATCCTTGAAAGAGTTTTAGAATGTCTTTATGTGTGTTTTGATGTTGTGATGTAGGTTGATGAGATTGAAGAAAATAAACAAAAGTTGGAAAGGAAATGGCTAAATTGTAAGAGATCTAAAGTTCGGGGACTAAAGTACAATTATTGAAAAGTTATACCGAACCTCACGATAAATATTTGAGAGTGATCAGAGCCAATTGGATGAGGAAAGATGTCAAAGGGATCAAATTTAGTCAAAATATGATCACAAATCAATTTACAACCGAAAAGTTTTGCTTCAAATTTTTAGTCTCATATTGAGACTCATTTTTGACATAGTAAACGATTGGATTGGAGAATTATGTCTGAAGCAAAGTTGTAGGCCTTTGAGTTAGCTTTCCAACGCAACTTGAATCATCTCAATCGGATATCAGAAGAAAGAGTTATGTTAAAAATACTGAAAGAAGCATAAACTGAATTTCAGCGAACCGAGCGCCTTGGCGCTCAAGGTGGGCGCCTTGGCGCCCACAATGCTGAAAATCAGCAGAATACGTGGCGCCCAGGCGCCCCGACCCGAGAAAGAAGAAGATTGAAAATTTTAAAAGATTTTCGACCCGGTCCAACCCTATTCCGTCTTGCAACTTGTGGACACTATAAATACCACCATAAAGACCTAATTTGGGAGGTTGGAGAAGGAGGAAAAAGTTAAAAAATGGCTAAATCTTCAAGGACAATAAGAAGAAGGATTTGAAGAAATCAAGTGAAGAAAGGGTGGAAACATCAAAGGGGACTTCGATCAACACTCCAAAAAGAGTTTTTCTTACCTCCTCCTTTATGTTTTTCATTGTAAATTGTTTAGATTTTATGAATTTCTTCATGAACTAAATAATTTAGCTAGGGTTTGATGTAGCCACTTGAGATTATGATTTGATGAATTTATAATTACTTCCTTTGGATTTCCTACGTGTATTTAATTGTGTGATGAATTTAATGCTTTCAATTACTTGATCAATAATTGAATGAATAGATGCTAGTCAATTCCGGCACTCGAGAGAGGGGAATTTAGGCGTGATCATAAGATTGACACAACGTAGGTTTTATGGGTTTCGAGAGAAAGTGTAAAATCTATGAAGCTTACTTCACAAAAGAATCGGGACTTTGATAAATTCTAGGCTTTAATTCGGAATAGAGATATTGGGATTGAATTGTAGGATTAATTTCTAACCGGCACTCGAGAGAGGGGAGAGAAATACAATTGGATTCTTGCTTTTAAATATTGGATAATTAATTGGATAATTTGATATCATTGAATCATAATTGAAAGTTTGTGAAATCATTCCCTAGGCTTCTTCATTTTGATAATTTATATTCCTCAATTTTGTCTCAACAAATTTCATTACTTTAGTTTAAAACAATCAACCAATCATTCATCAATTGTCTAGATAAAATAGAAGTTGCATAATTATAGTACTTAGTGGAATTAAATTACAATCCCTGTGGGTTCGACATCCTAACTTTCATACTATATTACAAAACTTGACACTGTACACTTGTGGCATAAATTCACGTTATAGAAAACGCGTGACATGACTTTAGCATAGCTGCTGGTGAAAATCTTTCATCAAATTCAACTCATGTCTTTATTTGTAACATTTAGTCCCTAGTCTTGCTTAGTATGTATGACATTGCCATACATGTCGATCTTTTCTTGTAAACTAATTTACATCCTATAGGTTTTATCTCTTCAGGCGGGTCATTCTAGGTCCATACCTTTTTTATATACATGGAGTTAATTTCGAATTCCATAGCTTCCTACCATCTCTTTAAGTTAACAATTGACTTCTGATAATTAGTAAGTACACTATCCTCGATTAGAAATACATCATTAATAATCATGAATTCATACCTTCTAGGAGATCAAATGATTCTACTAGATTTAAGTAAAGTCGGTGTTTTCTCAGAAGTTTCTATATCCTTAACAAGAGTTTGTCCTCAACATATGTGGGATCAGACTATAGTTCATATATATGGATTCTTGAATCTCCTCAAGTTCTAATTTTTCCCACTATCTTGTTCTAGAATGAAATCTTTCTCTAGGAAGACAGACATGTCTTGAGATAAATATTTTCTTCTCAATAATATTATAGAATTGTTATCTAATTTTTTTTATATCTCGCAAATATACATTTAACAAAATCAAGTTCAAGTTTATCAGATTCAATGCATTCATATAAGCATCACATACTCAACTTCATATGAGATAAGATGGGCCTTTTACCTTCCCATAGCTTGTATTGAGCTTTGTGAACCGACTTAGATAGAACACAATTTAGTGTGTAGCAAGCAGCATTCAGTGCATGACCCCAAAACGTATTTAGGAGGTCTGTATGGCTCATCATTGATCGCACCATATCCAATAGTGTGCGATTCCTTGAGTTGTGGTGTATGTGATGTAGTCCATTACAAAAGAATTTAATTCTCCTTTATAGAATCTAAAAAATTTTCTTTCAAATATTTTCCACTTGAATCTGATCTTAGCGCAATAATAAATTTTACCTATTTATTTCTTTACTTCTAACTTGAATTCTTTGAAATTTTCAAGATCTTCATGCTTGAATTTTATCAAGTATACGTAATCATATCTAAAATGTCATCAGTAAAAGTGATGAAATAAGAGAAAACCCTTCTAGCAGTAATTGACATTGGTCTACATACATTAGTATGTGCTAGTTCCAGTAATTGTGCAGCTTTTTCTCCTTTTCCAGTAAAAAGAGATTTTGTCATCTTGCCTAGAACGCATGATTTTCATTTGTCAAATGATTCATAACTAGTTGACCTCAATTATTGATATCTTTGTTATTTAAAAATGCATATCTCATTTATATAACCTAGTAGCAGTGCCATAGATATGTATCATTTAGGTTGCACTTTTATGCCTTTTGTTATCTATGTTCATAATAGAAGATTTAATATCTAGAATATAAATGTCATTTTGTAATCTACCACAATCATAAAATATCTTATCAAGATCAAATGAACAAAAAAACATCCTTAATATTAATTGAAAAATCATTCATGTCAATATATAAAATTGAAATATTATTTTTGATAAATGACGAGAACAATATAACAATTTGTAATTTTAATAATAAGCCCAATGGCAATGATAAGAAGTATGTTCCTATAGCTAATACAATAACCCTTGCTCCATTTCCAATGTACATGTCAACTTCTCCCTTTCTCATGGTCTACTTTTCTTTAGTCTCTACATAGTTACACAAATATAAGATTCACATCCAGTGTCTAATACTGAAGAAACTAATGAAGTATACATATTAACCTCGTTACCTGAAGTGCTTCAAAAGATTTCTTTCCCTTCAAGCTTGCAAGAGAAGCCTTGTAGTTCATCTTTTAATCACTTCTCATTCCACAATGATAGCAATGGTCATTAGACTTATGATTGTCCTTTTGCTTTTATTGTCTTCTTATTTGTCTTAGTTTTCCTAGATGCATTCTCAAAGCCTACTTTAGGTTTCCTCTTAGTGCCCCTTAGAAAAATAAATAGCCAAAATCTTCCCATTACTTACCTTGATATTGGGCTCAATAGTCTTAAGCATATTCAACAATTCAGAAAGAGTATATTTGAGCTTTTTGTGTTAAATTTCATAATGAAGTATGAATAGCTCTATTGTATAATTGATAAACAAAGTAAACACTTTGTTCATAGTCCATAACTAAACTCAACTGGTCCAATTTCTCAATGTACCCAATCATCAACGGTACATAAGCACTAATTGAAGATCATTCTATCATTTTGCACCGGCGTAGCTGCTTGAAAATATCTTTCCACACGTGATTAAACTCCTTGAGATGAAAATTCATAGTGTTAGCATCCATATCCTCATGTTATTTTTGAAACTCATGTGATATAGTTGCAAACATTGTTGTATTATTGTCATCATTGTATATATAATAAGGAACCACATTTTCCAAAGTTGAGTCCTCAGTGAAAACTACAAGAAAGGGCTGTGAACATATCCAATTTTCTCATACCTGAGAACAATTCTCATATTGCAGTGCAGTCCATTAAATTTGGTTTGGTCAATTTATTAGCACGTAATTTGCCTCTCAAATTCATATGGTTACTCATAACTCAAAACTGTAAATGATGAAAAATAAAACGATTAATATATAAAAAATGCATCAAGTAATCTAATATGAAATTTTATTAAGTTAATTATACTCTCACTGTTTAACTTAAATTTATGACTATCTCATATAAATTTATGGAATCCTAACATGATTCCCAATGGGCTAGGACCCTATCTGTTCTATTAAGACATTGAGTATACTCAACAAGCTTTAGGACCCGTTTGACATGACTTTTGAAAAGTTAAAAGGAGATTTTGAGACTTAAAAACTAGTTTGGATTTGTGTTGACTAATTTTATGAAAATTCTTCTTCTGGTTAGAAGTCTTTTAGAGAAAGTTGGTCAAATGTTGTTTCCTCTAAAAACACTTTTAGAATACGAACTCTTTGGTTTCCAAATAAAAATTAATGTTGTTTCCTCCAAATATTCTCCTACAAGAAGTAAAAGTAAAAATCACGTCAAAGGAGCTCTTAATAAAAAAATTTGGTAGATGACTATTATCAATTGCATCTGTGAGAATATTAACAAAGCAAAGAGAAATGAAAGTGAACAAAGAAAATGGTAAAAAATGGATTGTAGTTCCTGGCTGTCTTCATTGTTTGATTTATAAACTTTACAAAGTAATTTAAGTACAAAAAGTCTTTCATACTTCACCTACTACAAGACGTTGCATTTGACAGCTTTATAACCATACCATACATAGTCCATAATTCAAAAATATGCTACCAAACGTGTACTAGTAAATCAGGGAATGATGATTATAAAAGGTATAGGGGATTGACAGCAAAAATGTCATGCTACACTTAACATTCTTCCTTGACATTTTTGCTGGAAACACCAAGAAGATCTCTTAGTGTTTCAAACTTTCCTTTCCCCAATGACTTAATTAGTATATCAGCAAGTTGTTCATCAGATTTGCAGTATACCAATTCAATTTCCTTCCTTTCTTGCGTCTCCCTAATTGAATGATATTTAATCTTGATATGCTTGGTTCTACCATGGAACACAGGATTTTTAACCATTGCTGCTGCACTCTGATTGTCACAAAATATGATGGTAGCTTTATTTGGTTTATGCTTTAAATCTTCCAGCACTTTCCTTAACCAAACAGCTTGGTTGGTGGTTTTTGATGCAGCAATATATTCAACCTCTGTAGTCGACTGAGGCACTATTTTTTGCTTTGTAGAATTCTAGTAAATTATGCTTGATCCAACATAGAATATATATCCTGATGTGCTCTTCATATCCTCTGAACTTCCAGCCCAATCACTATCTGTATAACCAGTTAACTTCCAGCTTCTGACCTCCTAAACCAGATTCCTAAATCCTCTGTTCCTTTAACGTATCTTAGGACTCTTTTAGCTGCCTAAAAGTAGAATTCATTAGGCTCTTCTCTGAATCTGTAAAGGATATTTGTAGCATAAGTCAAATCAGGTCTAGTAACTGTGAGGTAGAGCAGGCAGCCAACAATACTCCTATAAACCTTTGCATCTATTTTCTTGACATCATCATTCTTCAGTAGACTTTCATTCTGAACCAAAGGGGGTAGACTTTCATTTTGAACCAAAGGGGTTACCACCGGTTTGCAATTCTCTATACTAAATTTCATCGAGATTTCCTTAGCATACTTCTTCTGGCATATGAAAATCCCTTGACTGATCTCCATTCCTAGAAAGTATTGCATCTCTCCCAAGTCTATCATTTCAAAAGCTTTCTTTAAATCAGCCATCACGCCTTCAATCAATGTAAGGTTGCTACATGTAATCAATAGATCATCCATATACAGTGATATGATTACCAGATTCTTTTTTTCCTCATTTACATATAGGGTCTGCTCATTCACACTTTTAACAAAGCCAAGGCATGTTAGATTTTCATCAATCCTGCTGTACCAAGCCCTCGGAGCTTGCCATAAACCATACAATGCCTTCTTTAGGAGATAAACTTTATCCTCCATTTCATCGGTTACAAAACCTTCAGGCTGTTCAATGAAGATTTCTTCATTTAAATGGCCATTTAGGAATGCTGATTTCACATCTAACTAATAGATTTTCCACCCTTTTTGAGTTGCAATTGCCATCAGTAACTGTATTGTTTCATACCTTGCAACTGGAGCAAAGGTATCAGGGAAGTCTATTCCAAATTGTTGTGCATACCCTTTGACAACCAGCCTTGCTTTCAGCTTGTTAACTGATCCATCGAGGTTCGATTTGTTTTTATACACCCACTTAACCCCAATTACTTGCTAATACTGAGGTCTATCAGTCAATTGCCAGGTGTCATTCTTTTCTATCATCCTGATTTCTTCCTCCATTGCTTCAACAAAACTTGTAGGTTCCACAATTGCAGCATTACATCTAGCATAAACATCTGCTAGAGCTCTCATTTTCAACCTGTCTTCATCTAATTCAGAATCATCATCATTATCATCAAGTTCCAACTCACCCTCATCACTTTCTTCATTTATGTTCTCAGGAATCAGATTGCTAATTTTCTCTTTAACTACAGAGTTTGCATCCCAATTCCATGTGGCATTTTCATCCACTTTAATGTCCCTGCTGAAGGTTATCTTTTTTGACTGAGGATTGAACACCCTATAACATTTGGCATTGTTACAATACCCAACAAGTAATCCAACTGTTGCTTTATCACTGAGTTTGTCCCTCTTTGCATCAAGAACATGAGTGTAACAGATACTCACAAACACCTTTAAATGTGAGACTTCTGGTTTTGCATCATACCAAGCCTCATAAGGTGTCTTTTTCTCCAAAGATTTTGTTGGCAGACGGTTGAGGAGATAGATTGTTGTGTTGACTGCCTCTGTCTAGAACTCCTTGGTACTTTCTTCTCAATCAATAAGCACCTGGCCATCTCCATCACCGTTCTATTTTTCCTTTCACTCACTCCATTCTGCCGAGGGGAATAAGGAATTGTTAAATGGTGCTTAACACCTTCAGCCTTACAGAGATCATCAAATTGCCTACAGCTGTCCTCAGATCCATTATCAATCCTCATTACCTTTATATTGCATCCACTTTCATTCTCTACCATGTTTTTGAATGTTTTGAACATAGCTGCAACCTCAGACTTAGCTTTTAAAAAATAAACCCAACACATTCTAGAGAAATCATCAATGAAGACAATGAAGTACTTGCTGCCATTCAAGGTGGTGATCTTCTTGGTCCACAGATGTCTGAATGAACCAATTCAAGCTTAATTGTAGCCCTTTTTGACTGATTTTTTTTTTGGAAATGGTAGCCTGGTTTGCTTCCCAAGTTGGCAAACATCACACACACACACACACACAAAAAATTCATCCTTGAATTCAGGCAAATTTTCTACCAAACTTAACTCGTTTAATTGCCTCAAGGAGTTGTAATTAACATGGCCAAAACATTTATGCCATAAGGTAGAATTATACAAGATAGATGAGAATTCTCGTATGGTGATATTTTTCCAATCAATAGGAAAATTTACGTTCTTCATTTCAACTGTCATTACTTCACTTCCAGTTTTATCTAGTATTGTGCAGTCATTTTCCTTAAATATAAGTGTATGGTTCTTTTCAAGCAATTGCCCTACACTAACTAGATTTTGATCAATCTCAAGTACGTAAAGAACATAAGCTATGTGTTTAATACCTGTAGATGTCTGCACTTCGATTACTCCAATCCCCTTCAAATCAACATAGTCTCCATTACCAACCTTCACCTTAGATGAGTAGGCATTGTTCAATTCAACAGAGATGCATGAGTTTGCTATCATGTGGTGTGTACGGCCATTATCTAGCAACCAATTTCCTCCTTTGTCATTGGTCTAAATAGCTGTAAATAGGTGTTCCTCCTGAAGATCTTGCTGATTCTCTGCAACCTGAGCTTCTTGTTGGGTTTGCTTCCATTTTCTGGTTTTGCACACATTTTCTACATGGCCAAATTTCTTGCAACTTCTACACTGGACACCAGGCCTATTCCAACAATATTTTGGAGAATGCCCCTTCCTTTTACAATGAGGACAATGTGTAAATTTATCCTCCTTGTTGCAAGTTTTGCTGCCTTTAAGTTCCTTCTTCTCGGCCAGAACCTTCTTCATTCTAAGGCTCGTTTGAGCTTTGTATCTTCCTTCAATAAACAAGGCTCTTTCAGTTTGTTCTTCTTGCCTCATCAACCTTCTTTGCTCTGTTGCTTGAAGGGCACTCACCAGTTCAACCAAAGTAATTGATGGCAGATCTCTTGAATCCTCAAGTGACGATATCTTGGCTTCCAACTTCTCAGGTAAGCTGATCAGAACCTTCTCCACCACTCTTTTATTTGGTGAATCTTTTCCCAACAGCCTAATCTGATTTACGACCTTCAACAACATGTCTGCAAAGTCTTTTACCACCTCAGTTTCCTTCATTTTCAAGGTCTCAAACTCCCTTCTCAAGTTGAGCACTTGCATCTGTCTAGTTCTCTCATTTCCTTGGAATTCCTCCTTGAGTCTATCCTAGGCTTCTTTTGTCATTTCACAAGTCATTATCCTTGTGAAAATAGTATCTGAAATAGCAGACTGAATGCATGAGAAAGGCTTGAACTTCTTGGCAACATCTTCACTATGTTGTTTGATTTGAGCAACTGTGGGGTTAGCTCTCAATGGTGGAGGTTCATGCATGTCTTGATTATCTCCCAAATGTCATAAGCCTTAAGATAGACCTTCATCTTTGAAGCCCAGAAGTTGTAATTTTGTTGAGGGGTAGAGGTGCTGAAAAACCAGTTGATGCCATCCTATTTTTTGTAAACTCTGTTTTCTCTGCTGATAGGTTAGCTCTCAATAGTGGAGGTTCAATGCCTGTCTCGATTATCTCCCAAAGGACATAAGTCTTAAGATAGGCCTTAATCTTTGCAGCCCAGAAGTTGTAATTTTCTCCATTGAAGGTTGAGGGTAGAGGTACTGAGAAACCAGTTGATGTTATCCTATTTTCTGTCAACTCTATTTTCTCTGTTGATGGTTCCCTTTTTTTTTTACTTCAGTCTTTCTTCCTACTTTTTGCGATCCCTTTCTAAGAACTAGGAAGCTCTGATACCATGTGAGAATATTAATAAAGCAAAGAGAAAGGAAAGTGAACAAAGAAAATGGTAAAAAACGGATTGTAGTTGATGGCTGTCTTTATTGATTGATATATAAACTTTACAAAGTAATTTAAGAACAAAAAAGTCTTCCATACTTCACCTACTACAAGACATTGCATTTGACAGCTTTATCACCATACCATACATAGTCCATAATTCAAAAATATGCCACCAATCGTGTACTAGTAAATTAGGGAATGATGATTACAAAGGCATAGTGGATTGACAGCAAAAATGTCATGCTACACTTAATAGCATCTCCATACAACTCCTCAACAATTAAGTTAACAGCTCTTTGTCTTCACACATTTTAGGTATTAGCTTAATTACGCCGAGAATTATATCATTGGATGGTCTCAACAAAAGATAAATTTTAGTTAAGTCAAACAAAATATTCGAAAAAATTTATATTTCATTCTAACAAATATGTTTTTGATAGACCAATCTTGAGTAATCTCAGCAATCTGACATCAATGAGGGGCTATAATTTTTCACTATAATGATTAAAGACAAACCATTGAATTGTACAATAATTTATTTATGTGGTCTCCTTCTTTTCTTACATCTCCAATTAATTTAGCCACAACATGTATCCCATAGTAGTTGACATCCAGGCCCAAAAGAACTGAGCACGCAAGCGTAAATAATAATAACATATTGGAATGTCCAAAATTAATTACAATGAGCTCGTAGGCTCAAAACAAATAACAAGAATATAATCAATCATTCAACACATCCAAGTGATCGAGTCCATAATCATTTACTAAGTATATATTCATCACATAAATGCAATCCCGTATGATATCTAATATTATATGTGTTAATTTAATTCAAAGTTCTAGTCATAGGATAGTCTAAACTAATTTAGACAAGATAGATCGAAACAAATAAATAATTTGTTAATTAAAGTAAATTTAACTAATGAGTTAATTTAATTAAATACTAAATGATAGTCTGACTCTAATTCTAAGATTTTAGGACAAATTGAATTAACATTTTAGTTTAGGATAAAATTCCTGAACTAAAATGTAATTTTTGGTTAAAATCAAATTTTAACAACAATTTTAAAATCAATAAACTTTAATAAAAAAAAATTTTAATTGGCCAAAATCAAAATACAGGTCAAAATAGAGAAGAAGGTCTAAACCCTTTTGAAAAATTACATTTAAAATCCTTTTTAGAATTTTCATAAAAAATTATTTTTGAAAATTGCATTTTGGCCCCCTAATTTGAAATTAAAATGGGATCCTTTAATTTCTCAAATTTCAATGCAAGCCCTTTCCTTTTAAAATTGCAACTTGACCTCGATTTAAAATTGGAAAAAAGGGGCCCTAAAATTTCATAAATTGACTCAGAGGCCCCCAAATCAAACTAAAACCCTAAAAAATGATTAGTGACAACTACGACGACATGTGCCATTGATTGCAATAGCGTCGTGCACTACTATAAACAACAGCCAACGATGCAGTAACTATAGCAGCAGTGCACAATGCTGCTGTTATGAGTAGCAATGATTACTGTTGCTAATAACAGCAGCAACGGGCGTCGTGCAACCTTTGATTACTGTGGCCCCCAATCCCAATTTCGATTTCGATTAAAATATTATTTTTCTTTTTAAATCGTATTTGAACAAGAAAACCAATTTCTTGAAGGCTAGAAACAACAAAATAATTACAATCGTCCTTTGACTGTAGCTAAGATTCAAAAACAACTTCTAAAAAACACAAAGTCAACTCAGCGCCATTGTTGGGAGTCTACTTATGCATACATAGTGGAATTAAAAATTTATTTTCGATCCCTTTCAAGGGTCATCTTGGTGTTTAGATAGAAACTGTGATAAGAATATTACTTTTGTCAAAATTTTCAAATTCCTTCAAGAATCTTGAACACTATCAACCATGATCTCTACTCTTTTCAGTGAATCTTAATTTATCATGATTTTTCCACACCACAATTGTCCAATCGCCCAACTTGTAATGGTAATATACACGAGAGAACAAGCATAAAAGATTACGGTTTCTTTTCTTCTCTTGTGCTAGTAAGATTAGTAATGAATCAATTGTTATTGTTGTAATCAAAATCTCAAACCCTAATTGTTTATTTATACATGTTTAATTAGAATTGATCCATTCATTAAACATAAGTAGAACCATTAATTAATTAATTTTGGCCTATAAATTAATAAACCAATTAATTAGTTTTTCAAATGTTTCACACATGTTAATTAATTAATTATTACTTACATTCTTCTAGTTCATCTTTTGTGTGTGACTTGTTAAGTTCTTGATCACACGATATCGAACTTTATGAATTATTATTTTGATCTAATCAAAATAAGATAAATTAAAATTCTCATTTTAATTGATCATAATTCACGTAGGTTAATTAATTAATTCATATTTATCGTCCCGAATTAATATCTAGTAATGTGTCGGACAATACATGTGATGAAAAATATCATATGGTGTAACAAAACCAAACTTATTCGATTAATGTGGAAGTATAATCATTTCGTCAATATAACTCAATCAATTACAAGGTATAGAAATATGCCAATCGATCACATCATTTGTCCCGCTCTTAAGTTAATAATTGTCGAAGCTCTTCCGACTTATGAACTTAAGGTTATAATCACTTACTATCTAAAAGTGAAGAACCATATATTACTCATTCATAACCTTCATATGATTCTTGTTATATCTAAATGATATTGTTTTAAAAACTCTTGGTAGAACAGCATTAAACATCACCAAAGTATGATGACCATCATATAAAGTACTATAATGACCTTCAGTCTAAGGGCTGATTTCAATACCAAACGTTAGAGATTAATCACGACACTTAGGCCGTTTATCGATGTGAAACCTCTGTTTTAAGTTTTCAATGTTTTGTTCTCTTAACAAAGTATTCACACGTCCATTTAAATATCACTAAATTTTAGCTTATAAGATAGTACTTCATAAGTGAGAAATATCACACATGCTGGTCTAGCATCCATAACGATATTCGTATCTTATTATTACTTATGACTACAAATAATTTAAGATTCAATCATATGCGACTTGTATTGTACAAGTGCGAGAGGGATGTCAGAAGTTTCAAAATTCTGTGCTGGTTGGTAGAAGTAGTGGGCAACTCATACAAGTGTGCGATGCACATTTAGGGTTTGTTTGAACAACTTCTCTAATAAAAGTAATTTTGTAATAGTGACTTTTTGGAGAACGTGTGGTGAAATAGTAGACATAAGTTTTAAATTTACATGTAAAATTATTTTATTTAAAGAAATGTGGTTAAAAATGAGTTTGAGAAAAAATTAATTTCTAAAAAATGGTGGTGAAACAGGGACTTAAGTACCGATTGTGACTTGACGAGTTGATCTCTGAGGGTATTTTTGGAATTTTAATGCATGAATCTTGAAGCAGACGTGATGCATATGTACAGTATTCTATTAATTTAGAGTTTTACTTGAATTCAAATTTGAAGAACAATGATTGAAGAACAAAAATTCAAGACGGAGTATAGAGTTTCGGCTGCAAGCTTGGACTCAGAATCTTCAATTATTTCTTCGTTTCATCTTTAAAATCTCGATGATGTACCGTAATTTATTTATTTTTGTAGTTGAACAATGAGTAGCTAAATTTCCGTTGGGACGATCAATGTAGTCTAGACAATCGAGTAATTTCAACTTTAGAAGTTATGACTTGATTTTGAGTTCACTACAACAAAAACAACCTACAGCAACGTTCAAAAAACGTTGCCTTAGACCTTTTGCAACGTTTGGACGTGTGTTGCAAATCAAGGTGCTGCCGTAGAGTAGGAGGTCTACGGCAACGTTTAAAAAACGTTGCCGTAGAACCCCTATGGCAACGTTTAAATAAACGTTGCCATAGGGGTTCTACGGCAACGTTTTTTAAACGTTGCCAAAGGGGGGTTTTTTTTTTTTAAACAGCAATTTATGCAAATTGATTGGCAAAATTGAAAATGAATCCTTATGAACAAATTTTGGAATTGTATAAAAATTGATAATTTTATTACAAATTTTTGAATCCACACACTTGAATATTAGAATGTGATACAACAACACATACATAAAAAGGAGTTTCAAAATGAAATAAAATGGTAATACATCAAAGGACTTCGAGTAGAGATCCCTAATCTATTGGCTAGTACGAGGAATTTCAACATTAATTCCTCGATTCATATAAACAACGATACAAAACCATGCATCCACATCTACTATTTAGCAATCTGACTTTGTTTGAAAGCAGTAAATGAACTTCCTTGTAATAAACTCTCATCGGCATTCCCTGGGCAGCACGGCCAGTGTTGAGAGCATATCCTTTTAAAAGTTAGCTATCTCTAGCACTTTTTCCATGGGCTTTAAGAATATTAATTCCCTGAACAGAGAAAACATTATTACAAATCACATTTTGCAAATCAAAGGTTAGAGGATCTAGACAAGAAAAAAATCATTTACTCTTTGGGGGAAATTACTTTCTCGTATCCAGCCAGCTATCAATTCTAAATCCACAAAACATGTGAGGTTCTTTTACCCACTGATTGGCACCATAGAATAGAAGTATCAAAATTAAATCCAACATGAAGTTCCTATCATATATAAAGCTCACTGGGTTCAATTACAGGATAACATAAAAACCTCTACGAAACAAGCTAACAAAATAATACTAAACCATGAGCCACCAACCTTGATTGGATATTTAACTTCTCCCCTCGCATTTGTCATCTTCACTGCTTGTATCACTTAATTTTACAAACACACTTAGAATATAAAAACATCAATTCAAATCTTTTAGTTGCAATTCCTTAACTCTTTCCCTACCTTCTATGTAATTTCATTTTATCATTTTAGATAATCACTCTTTCTCACAATGGCCCCTTATCAACTAGATAAATATCACCTTTCACATGATCTAATTGAAATATGAAAAATGGAAATAATCACATGGATCCGAAAAATCCTGTTTTCTCAGGGGTGTCATTATATGTTCCTGCATCATCTGGGAGGTTCCATTCTGGGTGCCCTGCCTTGGTCGCAGCCTCCTTGAAATGTTGTCTCAAATACTTGTCATAGCACTGCAATCATAATATCAATTTTCCTGTTAGAATGGGGCTCGGTTGATTTATTTGAAAGAAGGGGGTAACATACTAGTCTTTATCTCACCTGAAATTCTCCAATGCCAGGGAACTTCCATCCTTGAGTCTCAGGATATGATGGATATCTGAGCTCTCCTGCAGGGCCTAGTCCTACCTCAATGTCTACAATGGTTCCAGCTTCCAAAATATCTGACATGTTTTCTCTAAAGCTCTTCATGTAATCACTGTACATCTATACATAAGAATTTGTATATGTCAAAAACATATAAAGCAGAAGAGTTCATATTACTAACAAAATACGAGTCATAACAAGTCATACCTGTACAGCAGTTCGACCTCCAAAGAAAGGCAAGTTATCCACACCAAGTGAGAGGTACTCTTTGTTCCTAGTACCCGATCGGTTAGTGTAGAAAATATTGGGATCTTTTTCTCCAACAGCAAGTACCTAATCTGGGATAGGGATGTACACAGCATCTCCTTCATTGCCACCACACTGGTGGAATGACATTATAGCCTGTATTTTCAATCCACATTTTTGAACGAGTTGGAACAATTTCTTGTAGGAAGACCAATCATACTGTTTGGGACCTTTGGCCTCTATAATTCCCCACCAGACATCTACCATTACACCATCACATGATTATCACCAGCACCTTTTTTTTTTTCGAATCATATTCTGCACATGCTTTAACCAAGCAAGTTGGGATTATATGATGATTCCCTTTCCATCATGAGGCCTACAATTATGGAATTATTTCACAAAATGATTATTCTTCAATGAAAATTAAAAAGAGAATGACTTTCGTCATCAATTTTCAGAAAAGCTTTCTTCAATGAAAATTAAAAAGATAATAATTTAAAAATATGAATTGTCTGTGCTATAGCTAGAAGCCGCCTCTGTTGACCACTTGATGCTTTAGGACAAAGTAAAGTATCTTTTGGATCATACAACTGAAATTAAGTATCAAAATTCAACTGAAATGATTATTCTTCAATGAAAAATGGAAATAATCACATGATCTTATTGAACCAATCACAAACTGACTTTTGATACATAATATTAGCATATACAAAAGTTTAAGAAATTGAAAGATGCATGTGTTCTACCTTCAAACTACTCACACACCCTCCCTCCCTCCCTATGGAGTAACACAGTTAACTAAACACCAGTTTGATACTTTGGTAATCCTTTTTCATCAAGTTGTCAGGAAGCTGTATCTATTCTACCTTCAAACTGCTCGCTCACCCTCACTTTTGGAGTAAACTTAGGTTCAAATGTGGCCATGTATACATTAAAAACAATATAGTAGCAATCCCTATACCGATATCTAACAGAAAGAAAATTTATTTTCGGACGTATAAGAAGCAATGACTTAGCAGCTCATTTAATTCAACCTAACATCATCCACTAATTTTCCAGTTTTGGACATCCAAATATTATTGTTTCTGAATTTTGGTGAAAATTTTGGTGAAAATACTATTGTTTCTAGTGAATGGTTCAACAACCCCAATAGTTCCAAAACCTAGGGAATCTCACTTTCTTTGCCTAGAAATCTTTCATTAGGTATTTATTCCTCTTATTGAATCAGTGTCGGGAATCAGAGATTAAAATACAAATTCTAACAAATTCAAAATCAATTTTATATATTCTTCTACATTTTACCCAACGGAAATCGAGTGTCCGATACAAAATTGATGAGCAACTCATACCTCATTTTCATTCCGAATTTTCTCCAGAATCCTTTCCTTGTAGTTGTAGCGACTGCTTTCATCCTGGGCTGCCTTCCCCTCCACATGGCGCACCCAGCCCAACCATGGGTCTTCCTCAATTTCGTCCATAACGCGATCGATTTTTGGCTGCAGTTAAGAGTTTGTACGAAAAATTCGGTGCTCACGATTGTGTGGTTGGTTGTTGTTGGTGGGCGTGGTGGCTGTTGGTGATTTTGTCCAGTGGGCATGGTGCCGGAAGGTGGAGGTGGCGGGTTGGTGAAGAATGAACAGAGACTTGGGCTAGAAGAGGAACAATCTGTGAGAAGGGTTTGAGTTAATTTGGGGTTGGTATATTTAGAAAAATATAAAAGTTTTCGCAATGTTTGTCAAACGTTGCGAAAGGTGAAACATTCCGCAACATTCAATAAACGTTGCAAAATGGGGTCTATCGCAATATTCTTCTAAAAAACGTTGCAAAAGGTAAATTATTAATATCTATGGCAACATTCACTTACTAAAATGTTGCCAAAAGACCCTTTTAGCAACATTTATCAACAAATGTTGTCTTTTTAGTGTTGCAAATGGCTATTTTTGTTGTAGTGGTTGAATCTTTTCATAAGTTCGGCCAACTTATAATCTGTTTTTGAGTTAACATTGGATCCAGATGTAAAATACCAATTTAGCACAAATGGTAAAAATCATGAAGTTGGTTAAAAAGTAGAAAAAAACAGTGCACTTATGAATTTGTTGTGAATGAATGTGCTTAGATGTGTCTTGACTTTGCATCGAGAAATAACAAATTTTATGTTTATGTAGGTTTAAGTTTATTCTGAGAGCCTATTAATTAAGTTATATGAATTCGGTCTTCAACGCTAGCAAAATAATTGTTATAAATCGTTAGGTAAAATGAAACTAGAGATGGCAAAAAAAACCGCCCCCCCCCCCGCCCCGCCCCGAGTGGGTTGGCGGGGCGGGGCGGGGCGGGCCGGGGTGCCCCGTCTCGGGTCTCGGGGCGGGGCGGGGCGAGGATGCCCCGCCCCGAACCCGGCCCGTGAACCATTTAAAAAAAAATCCATTTTTTTTTTGTTGATGTTTAATATCAAGTCGAGATACGTTTTATAATTCTACATTTTGAATTTTCTTCCATCTTAATAATAATGTTTGTGTACATGTCAATGATACCTGTTGTCATCAAATTATCAATGCCGATTTGATTATTGAGGAACTCCAGCGAGGATGCTTCGATTTGATGAATGCAACAACACTAGTAACATGAGGGCAGGCCATTGAAGTTCCAGATCTTATGCTGAACAAAGAAGTCTTATTCCCAGGTGGATTGTAATCCAGTATTATCTTGGGCACGAAGGCTGCCAAAATGGCTACTCCAGAAGCCATAATATCAGGCTGTAATTTCCAACTTAATTTATGTCAACAAAGCTCTATTCTAATTTCAGATTTAAAAAAGTAGAACATTCATATCAAAAAAAAAAAAAAAATGGTAGAACATTGAGAATTTGACATTGGTATAGCATGCTAGCAACAACATTATTTCAATTGCTTGTATTAATTAACACAACCTTAAGGATATTTTCTGTTGAAGAGAAAGATGCAGCAACAGGAAATTTTTTAGGGCCAAAAAAAAAAAAAAAAACGGGGTAGGTAAATGGTTTTGGCGGGCGCCCCGCCCTATGCCCCGCCCCGCCCCGCCCCGTCTAAGGCGGGGCGGGGCACGGGGCGGGGTGGGGGGTGCCCCGCCCCGTTGCCATCCCTAAATGAAACTGGATAACTATCGTGAATTCCAATACGAAAATTGTCTCAATTAATTTTAGTTTACTTTACTCTTTATTTTTATAAAAACCACCCACCCCTTACGAGGAACTTTAAAGAAACAATTCAAATAATTAGTTAGTAGTAATTAGGCATAATCAATAATGTGTTCGATGGAATGATACCGTAGACTTGTGATTTTGCCATAAAGGTTAATAACGAACGTTTTGATACCAAAATAACTCTATTTAAAAATTAAAAATAATTATACATTAGTTATGTAAAACTTTACATTTCACTATTTTATTATTTAAAAATTTACTCTGGTTTATTTTATTTTCTCTTGCTCTTAAAATTATTTTTGTAGTCTTTTTTGATGACATAATTAACCTTTTTATTTCATTTGTAAATTTTAAATACAATTATATCTATTATAATAACCTAATTTGAATAATAATAAATAATATCAAAAAACTATTTTACATTATATTTTTAATTTTAGGCTGATGGATCCCTTCCTGGAAGGAATGTTTTATTTTCAGAAGGAAAGAAATCAGAAAGGACAAGGAATTAAAGTAATTGTAAAGTGCACGGATAAGTCCTAGACGAGAGTCTTGTTCCTCAAACGACGACAAATCCAATGAGAAACGAACACTTCTCTTTTATAAACACATTATATTTTAAAGGCTAACCATTTTCCGATTTCAAAGCAAGCATATGACATAGTTTCATGCAGGATTCATTACGATGAAGAAAAGAAAGGAATGAAGAAAAATGAAAGAAGGTCGTCGTAGCAGATCAATACCTGAGGAGTAACTGAACAATGATTCAATGCAAATTGCCAATGCTGTACATCTTCAATTTGGTTACAATTTCTACTTGTGTTTATTCTGTTTTTTATGGAACGGGATGCACAAGGGAGTTATATTCTAAAACCCATTTTTACTCAAACTTATTTTTAACCATATATTGTAGGATACCCATAACTTTTATCAACGTTTCAACCACATATTTCAACTACTTTTATCAAAATCTACTAATCTGTATCAAAATCCAACCAGTGGCATAATGGAATCTGGCAACATTGATGGAATTGGACATTTCTAAAATACATATACCAAAAATTGCGGTAGTGAGGAGCCTAACAGCGGTAAAGGCTTTCCGTTCCTTATTTACTATTGCTCACTAATCTTTTTGACTGTATTATTTACCATGATCGAATCCGAGTGATGGGAAATCCAAGTAGTAATAGAAGATATTTCCTTTTAAATAAAAGGTGTATCTACCTTCGTGCAAGGAATTGAAAAGCAAGGATGTACTGAGATATAAAACTCTTCGTTGTGAGTAGGGGTGGACAAAATGTCCAGACCAAACCAAACCAGAACCGAACCAAACCAAGCGGGTCGATTCAGTTCTACACAAAAAATTAATAGTTTTGGTTTTTCGAACAAAAAACCATTTGGTAATAGTGTTGGTTTGATTCTAATTCTAGAACCAAGAACCAAACCGAGAACCAAACTTAATTTATAATTTTATTTTTTGTATGAATTTGATTTTATGTTAATTGAAGCCAGCCCAATAGCCATTATTTTGGTACAGCTCATAAAACATGTTTAGTTCGTTAATTTTAATTGTATTCAATATTTGTGTTTAAACATCACTTCAATGCATTATTTCAAATTCAAACCCTCAAAGTCTCAAACACCTCCAGACGGCTTCCTAAATTTCTAATCCCTCAAACAACGCAGCTTTTCTGTGCAAAAACTCCAAGAGATGTGCTTGCCATTCTTTTATCTACAGTTGCTTCTGAGTCGGCATTTAGTACTAGATGGCGCATTCTTAATTGTTTTAGGAGTTCTTTAACTCCTACAACAGTTGAGGCTTTGATTTGTACCCAAAATTGGTTATGAGAAGAATCTAGACTTTTGAGAGTAACTCAAGACATAATTTGCATTGAGGAGACAAAGTTCTATGATGAAATTGAATCTGGTAAAATTTATGTTATTAAATTTTATTACGTTACATCTTATTAATTGTAAATGGTTTTAATTTATTTTTTGTTTGTTTTATTTGCATATTTTGAATTATGTTTGTAGAGTTTCTCAAAGTTACAACATAAGTAATGGAGTATTAAACGATTAATGGTTATTCTGATGGTTTCAGTTTCATTTTTCATTTTTCTCATGTAGGTCTAACAGCTTCATGTAAAGGAATTGATTGAACGGATGATGAAAATGGAACTCGATATTATTAACTTCTTGCAATGACTCGTTCGTTTATATTTTGTTTGTTAGTTTGGACTTTTATGATCTTGATTATTGATAATTTGAACTTGCTAAATGTTTGATGCTTATATTTTGTTATTTAAGTGCTATGAACTTGTGGATATGATGTAAGTCTGAAAATTTAAGTAATAGTACTAGAACTAAACCAAATCGAACCAGAACCAAATGGTTCGGTTCGGATTGGTTCCGCATCTTAAAAAAACTATTTGGTTCTATTATCAAAAAAATCATTGGTTCATGGTTCGGTTTGGTTCTCTTGGAACCAAAACCAAATGGAACCATGTTCACCCCGAGTTGTGAGCTTAAAGGCCTTGTTTCCGAAGTAGGACAAATATTCAATCTTGAACCGAACAATACAATGAACAGATTTTAGTCTCTCTTAATATTCAAGTTTGTCTCAAGATAGTCTCTACATATGCAGCTCCCAACTTATTTCTGTCCAAAAGAAAGGTATAAATTGGACAGTCACCTAAAAGTATAAATAATTTTCATTTACAGAACAGATAATGAGTAGACAGTTTTCAATCCTGGAAAGAAAAAATGAACTTGGGATCCCAAAAAATATATATCGAAGCACAGAGTAGAATTTGTTCGACTGACACAAATGTCAGGTGTAAAAATGCACCCTTACACGGCAGGTATACTCTCACTTGAAGACCCTATCTATGTACAGTCTCAAAAAAATCTATTTTTGCTTTTCTTTCTCATTAAACTAAATCCGAGGAAACATCTTCGAGTAAGTGTTGGTTTCAAGAAATTTTATGTTTCACCAATTGCACAGGGAATACATGGAGGATTCTTCGATTGGTCTTGAGGAGTAATAGTTTGCAAGCAATGGTCATGAAATGTGTGACCACAAGGAAGAACGGCAACAAATGGTGGAACAGCAGGCAGATATACTGGACCTTCGGCCATGAATGAGAGATCCCTCTTGCATATATAGCACTTCTGTTCGATTGTCTTAGGAGGTTCATCACCTGCAAAAGCGTAAAAAAACTTGCTCATTTACTTTCAGTGAGTTGTAACTCACCCTCGTAACATGCAGAAAGTTATTACACTAAAAGCCACACAGCTATGTGTAGTACATAAAACTTTAGAGTATTTGATTGCAGCCAACTTAGCCAATAAGCACACTAAGATAAAATGGATCAGCCAATCAGAAAATAATAGTCCAACGTAGATCATACACTTGGTAGGCAACAATGTCCAAATGACACCAACTGCTCCAAAACTTTGAGAATCTCAAAAATTACTTATTGTCAATATAGAGATGATAGTAAGTGAGACTGTCAATGGAGATACCTTGCCATTTTATATGAAGAGGTGAAGCAGGGAAAGGAGGTCTGGCTGAAATGGGAGCTGGAATGCAACGCTGTTGGTGGGGTACAGAGGGAGGTCTAGCAGGTTGAGGAATCATCCTCTTGCATTGACTCAATGGAGCAGATAGAGAATTTCCATTTTCTCTTCTTATCATAGATACTTTGGAAGCCTGAGATTGGATGCCAACTTTTGGAACAGGTATAACCTGAGCTGTAAATAAGGAAAATTTAAGACCATCATTGCAGGAACCTACACCTAGAATACATGCAAATGTAAATGAAAATAGATGCATTGAGCTCTGAGATTGACCTGGACACTGAAAAAAAAAAAAAAAATTATGTGGGGAGAACCTTCTTTCAAAAAGTAACAAATAACAGAAAATCTAAATAGTAATACCTGTAGTATTTGATAGTCTACAAACAGGCAAACAAACTTCAGAAGACCCAAGAAAATTTAATCTCAAAAGTTAAACAGAGGTCAGGCAATTGCAACAAATGTAAGAACAAGAACACGCGTAAGGGAAGAAAATGAGGAATCAACAACAATATTGAACAGCATATACCAATAGCCAATGGAAGTCCAACAGCCTTTTGAGGATAATCAATAGATCTATATTTTTGGGTTTGAAGCAGATTACCTGTAAAATTTATGAAATACAATGTTGAAGCCAACCAACATGGAGCAAAGGTACTCTAGAAATTCATGGGCCTAACTCATCTCACAAAACCGGTTCAACAAGAGAGGTTTGCCACATTGTTTATAAACTGGCCCAAGATATTGTCCACAGGCGATGTGGGATTTATTTCCAACACCCTCCCTCACGTGCAGGCCAGTAATTTTTTCTGGTCCTTGTCACGGGGTAAGTAGTGTGGGCCCACATCAATCCTGTAGTAGGCTCTGATACCATGTAGAAATTCATGGGCCTAACTCATCTCACAAAACCGGTTCAACAAGAGAGGTTTGTCACATTGTTTATAAACTGGCCCAAGATATTGTCTACAGGCGATGTGGGATTTATTTCCAACAGGTACTATACTTTCCTGGCCATATATTGTTGTTTTTAGTTTTTTCTTTTTCTCATGTCAATAGATTAGTTGTCAATCACTTCGACATTAGATCATAATCTTCATCGTTCAACACAATTTGAAAATGGTTACTTCTCATGCATCTCAGTATGTAATTCCTGTGGAAAGACCATTCCTCCTAGATGTAGTTCTTTTTTCTTTTAAAGAATTTGTCAATAAGAGGAATTTCAACAATAAGTTTTCAAGAATAGCTGCCCGATAATAAGTCCCACAAAGAGTTACATCAAGTAATGATTTTTTACCCCAGTCATCCTCATTGCATTTCAATATTTCAATATCACTCATCTGCTCAAGGACAAGTACAAGTCGAAGAAGATTAAGGACCTTGCACAGGAAAAGAGTTGCATAGAACTTTTTACTCCAGAGAAAGGGATTTTCACGGGAAGTTGAACTTAGAATCATAAATTTTCTTTGATATTTGTTTCATATTAACTAAAATCCATGTGTTTCCCCAGAAAATAATTGTCAGCCGAATGTAGAATGCAGAAATTAGAAATAGTAAAATAAATCCCCACAAAAAAATAAACTATTTTACGACATATCCCTTTCAGTTATAGTTGTTATCAATGACAGCAATTTTTCAGTTCAACTAAGCACAAAAATACCAGACTATTCTAAAACTTCATTTGTCCATAACAATCAAAGTCCACATGGTTTACCCTACATAGTACGACGACAATTTGATTCATATAAACTAGATGACATATTTTAGATCCTTACTTCAAGCATAATAATTTTCATTGGGACATCGAAACAAATGTTAATAGCCATAAGATAGATGCTCTTACTTGGTTGGGCTCTAACTGGGAAAGGACCACAGTCAGTAACTTGTCTTGTGCGATCTACTGATAGTGGGATCTTCTTTCCTGCAGATATAGTAGAAAACAGGACTTCCTATGAAATGAATTAATGATCTGCCTAACTAACGAGTTCATAGTCCACTTTTATCAATGCATGACATTAAAAATATTCACCATGACCACCACCACCACCCGCCCACAGATTAACTCAAATTTTATTGATAAATGGTCTAGATCAACACCCATGCAGATTAAAATAAGATAGAACGTACCCATTGGTTTGACATTTAATGAAGACGGAACAGTGTCAATGACTGGAGTTCGACGAGAGCTGCCTCCTGACTGTGGAATCAATTTTCCTACAAATAAAGTGAAAAGATCAGTTTAAAGAGAAGACTCGGGACTTCTAGGAATCAACAAAAATTTCATAGTTGTGATTTGAAATGAAAGACAAACATTTTCCGATCTACATAATGAAGACACAGAACAAGTAATTCAATTTCAGCTCTCAAATTCAATTGTCTTGTACAACTCATCAAACACATCCTTTTACTTCACCAAATAACACTCTACCGGTTGTACATTACAACATCAACTGGTATGGACACTTCCGACAATGACAAGGAAGATGTTCTTATTAAGAAACACTTGGAACTAAAGAATTCTTCAAAGTACAAAAACTTCCTGTTTGGTCCTATAAAATCATAATGAAAGGATGCAAATAATCAAATCAATTCTTTCTCATTTTTTTCCCCAGTAACTGGATAGGAAATTTGTGCATAATATGCATATTCAGATTGCCTATAATGAAAGACAATGCAAAATAGCAAATTAATGTAACAGATAAAGTAATATCACAGGGAAAATTTAGGCATTTCTGGATGACACCAAAAAACATTTTTGCTTTAAATAATTTGATGCAAGTTTAGAAGCTAAGTAAGCCGACGAAATGCAGGTCATGACTATAAGTAGATATGTACATGGATGGAAAACATTACTACAATCCAAGTGGTCCATAGATTCACGCTGAAAAAGAGAATGCCTATATAGATCTTGAAAGAGTCATATCTTAAAAACTAGCTATTGAAGTTGAAGAGTCCAAGTCTATATAAACCACACATCGAAAGCCCATACTTTCGACGTGGAATTCAACTCTCATAAACCATAACAATCCACCACGCTCCGCAATCCTGACCCCCACGTCGAACTGGCTTTGTACTAGCACATGACTAGTCCAGATGAACACTATATGTCAGCGTCACCATCCGTGTCGTTCCATTGCAATCGGGAGACATGGTGTCTGCATTGATACCATTAACATAGATCTTGAGAGAGCCATACCTCAAAAGCTAGCTATTGAAGTTGGAGAACCTAAATCTATATAAATCACACACCGAAAGCTCATACTTCCGGTGATAGATGAATTGTTAGATGAGTTGCATGGAGCTGTAATTTTTTCAAAATTGGACCTAAAATCTGGATATCACCGGATCAGAACGAAGGAGGAAGATGTTCTCAAAAAGGGTTTTAGAACTCACGAGGGTCATTACGAATTCTTAGTTATGCCATTCAGCTTGACAATGTACCGACAACCTTTCAAAGCTTGACGAATGAAGTCTTCCAGCCATATCTCAGAAAATTTATACCGGTGTTTTTTGATGACATATTGATTTATAGTAAGTCAGCGAAGGAACACGAGCGGCCATTTAGACATCGCTTCAGGGTGCTTACAAAGGCATCAATTGTTTGCAAATGAAAAGAAATGCACATTTGGTCCTCAACAACTTGAATACCTTGGTCATATCATATCAGGGAAAGGGGCAGTGATAGATAAGCGATGTGCAAATGGCCTAAGCCCCGAAATATAAGGGAGTTGTGAGGGTTCCTACGGCTCACCAAATACTATCGGTGTTTTGTGGCGGGTTATGCCAAGATTGCTTGGCTGTTGAGGGAGCTTCTTAAGAAGAATGGGTTCAAGTGGAATAGAAGTGCAAAGGAAGCTTTCTGTAGTTTAAAATCAGCAATGACTTAGGTTTCTGTTTTGGCCTTGCCAGACTTTTCTCAGTTATTTATGGTGGAAGTTGAAGCATCAGGACATGGATTGGGGGCGGTATTAATGCAACAACATCACCCAATCGCCTATTTTAGTCATATTCTGCCTCGGACTTCTTGACGGTAGTCTGTCCATGAGTGTGAGTTGATGGCGATTGTGTTCGCTGTACAAAAATGGCGCTAATTGTTGGGACGACATTTTGAAGTAAGAACAAATCAACACAGTTTGAAATTCCTACTTGAGCAACGCTTAATTAGTGAAGATCATCATAAATGGTTAACGAAACTGCTGGGCTTCGATTTTGAAATTCAGTATCGCCCTGGCCCCGAAAATAGGGCTACAGGTGCACTCTCAAGGATTGAACCTGTTTTGAGTGTTCTAACTTTATCTATGCCTAAGGTGCTGCAATTGGAAGAGATTAAGAAGGCAGTAGCTATAAATGTTGAGTTAGGAGGAATACTGAATAGCATCCAAACAGGGGCAGAGGTCAGACCGGGCTACTCATTGTTAGATGGGATCTTATGTTACAAAGGCGGGATGGTGTTACCAAAATCATCTCATTTTCCTAAGATCATGATGGAGTGTCATGATTACCAAGTTCGGGGCCATTACGGTTTCCTTAAAACCTATAGAAGGGTGGTATGTGAGGTGTATTGGAATGGAATGAAGAAAGATGTTAAGAATTTTGTGGCGAGATGCAGAGTGTGTCAGCAAAATATGTACATCGCCTTGTCACCTCAAGGTCTATTACAGCCTCTTCTAATCCCAGAATCAGTGTGGGCAGACATAGCACTGGACTTTGTTGAAGGGTTATCAAAGTCAAACGGGTGGGACACTATACTGGTGGTTGTCGATCGTTTGAGTAAATATGGTCATTTCATCTGCCTTCAGAACCCATTTACTGCTCACTTTGTAGCCAGTATTTTCATCCGAGAGATTGTCCGTTTGCACGGTATTCCACAGTCTATTGTCTCCGACAGGGATTGGATTTTTATGAGAAAATTCTGGGAGGAGTTATTCAAATTGCAGGGAACGGTACTCAAGCGGAGAACAAAGTCGTGACCGGTGTTTAGAGACTTACTTGAAATGCTTCGCTTCTGGTAACATCGTTCATGGAGTCTATGGTTACCATTGGCTGAATTCTGATATAATACTTCTTTTCACACGGCCACTAAACACACACATTTCCAGATTGTGTATGGGAGTTACCCTCCCTCTGTTCTGCCATTCGAGAAAGGAAGTACAGTTGTGTCATCAGTCCAGCAATCTCTAGTTGCTAGGGATGAAGTTTTACTTTAGCTGAAACTACAGCTGCAACATGCACAACAGAGAATGAAACGGGAAGCACACGGCCAGCGCAGAGACATTCGATTTGAGGTGGGGGAATTGGTATTTCTTAAATTCAGGCCCTATCGCCAAAGGTCAGTGGCTAATAGACTTTCTGCAAAACTTTCGCCGCTCTACTACGGACCATTTGAAGTTGAGGAAAAGGTGGGTCAGGTTTCTTATAAAGTGAAGCTTCCCCAGGAGGCAGCCATCCACTCAGTGTTTCATGTGTCACAGTTGCGAAAGGCAGTTGGAGCAGTTCAGACAGTCTGCTAATTACCTCCCAACTAGCTGCAAATGGTCAGTTCACAGTGGAGCCAGAAGCAGTGTTACAGGCTCAATATCCTAGTTCAGACTCAAGTTTGGGACTGGAAGTTCTCATCAAATGGAAGGATTCTCCTGAGTTTGAAGCTACTTGGGAGCCTTTAACAGCTCCAGATAGCAGTTGAGCCATGTGACGGGGGAATAAATATATTGGGGGGAATAGGGGAGCATTTTCATTCCAGATTTTTGTGAAGATTGTGAGCGGAGTTTTCCGGGCCTCTTGCCTCTTGAATTGCCTAGGAAGCTGTTTACTCACCTTCATTTCCATATCAATAATCTTATCAAAAAAAAAAAAAAATTTCCATATCAATAATATCGCATTTCTGATTCTGTTCATTCCTCCATATTTTACTTTACAAATATCAATTAAGAGTATTTATACTCCTATTTCTAGCCTGTTAAGTGGAAGGTAACACAATTTACTTGTTTGGGTAGATACTAAGCAGCTTCACCGTTAGCAGTAGCTTCCCTCAATCATCAACAACGGTGCGAAGTCATCAAGTACATATCAATGGTATCAAAGCAAGCATCATGTCTCCCGGTTGCAATCGAGCTACACAAATGGTGACACTAGTAATATTCGTCCGGGACTAGACATGAGCTAGTGCAAAACCAGCCCGATGTGGGTGCCGGGAATGTGGAGCATGGTAGATTGTTATGGTTCCCAATGTAAGGTATGGGACTTGAATCCCACATCGAAAGTATAGGCTTTCGATGTATGGTTTATATAGTTTTGAACTTTCCAACTTCAACAGTTTTGAGGTATTGCTCTCTTAAGATCTATATCATATGGCTACAAGTGAAATAAAACTCATTCCTACCATTATATCCCCATTCTCATCATAGTTTTTCATATGTATGGCCGCAAGATCTAACTGGAAAGTGTAAACTTCAAATTTATTTTTTTTTTTTATGATAATCGTGGATGTCCGGGCCAACTTGCGCGCACCTCGACTAATTCCACGGAGCCCTAAAGTTTACGGCCGGGTACTCACCTCAAGGGCCTTGAGGGAATTCGAACTGGTGATCATTGGGGAACAAACTCAAGGCCTGACCAATTGATCAACCTCTCAAGATTTCAAATTATACTCAACAATGCCTTCACTTTGATATCCTGATTATCATCTCATGTTTTAATACATTAAATCACTACAAGAGACCTCCTTGTCATTCAAATAACTTAGCCTCTTTCAAAATTTAAGCAGAAAGATTACATGGACACAATCCCTAATGTATTGTTTCCAAATCAAACACCATTTGTTTCATAAAAACACAGTTTTCTCCAAGTGATAACAAATTGCTGTTAAATTATTCATTTAATGACATGAAATATACATCTAAAAATAAGTTTTAATACATGTCAAATACCCCCATCTTAGATTTCTAATCAAGTTAAGAGAAATTATTTTTATGACACACGTGACTTCATTTTATTAGCTTACCAAGAAGGTAAGCACTTACAAAAAATGCCAATACCATTCTACTCCGTGTTTTGGGTGCTCATTGTTCCATGATGATGTCAGTTACTCCTTTATTGGTAGAGATTACAGGTTCAAGATTTTCTATAGATTAAGGGCCATATTGAGCATCCGGCTCATTTAAATCAATATGCAGAAATCAACACACAAAGAGTATGATGTCAAGAGGCACTCTGGAACAATTGAGAGTACAAGCTCATTTCAGCAGCCTAGCGCACCCCTAAACTACAAGGCCCCTATTCCAATTTTGAAAATGGAAAGCAGGCTGCCCTATCGATCGCTTATGTTGTTTTATAATCTCACATTAGGGTTATTAAATTATCTGCATACACTGTAATAGACTAAAATGGCACAGACAAAGCTTGATTGTCCTATAGAAGCATACAAAATATAAACATTCCGAATTAGAGAAATAAACTCCTAGATAAGAACTTCCACCATTACATATATACTAGAAGAAACAAAATTAAAAGGCAAGGGTACAGCATTAAAGTTGATAAACATAGAGACTTCAAATGTTCAAAAAGGTTGCAAGAGATTTAAAAAATGATTGTCATGATTCACCTAATTGAGCATGCCTGATGGAGCCTCCTTGATGTCTGAGGAAATGTGAATTCATGGAAGAGTCTGATGAGACATTCATAGAACTACGTGTGAAGTAATTATGTTTCTTATTAGAGATAGGTTGACGAGCAAACAATGTAGGCTTGGATGATTCTGATGGCAATGCTGTAACACTAGTATAATCAGGATGAACGATGGAAGTGCTGCTGCAGGGCAATGGGGATACAGCCAGATCACCTTGAGAGTAATGTCGGAAAGAAAGAGTTCCCTCCAATTTGCTGGTAACATCTTGATTTCTGAAATTACTAGAGGACATCGTTTCTGCATTACCTCCAATTCCAAGTGTCAGAAAACTCCCATCAGAAGAGGACAATTGATACATAAAAAGGAGATAACATAGGCATATAAAGCACCTCTGGAATCAACTAATTACAACAATGCACTTTTGTCTCTTTCTTTCTGAAATTATTTTAAGTAATTTTCATTCGTATTGACTTAATGGGGGAGAACATCCTAAGTCTGCCAAGAAACAGGTGCTAAAGAAATAATCTTGGCTAATAAAATTCCTCAGAAGTGAAGCAAATCCAAACTTCAAAGAAGAAATAATAAAAACAGAGGCCTATAAGGCCTAGAAACACTGCAACTCCAAATATCCACACACTATAGGAACAACTAATATGTGCTATGCTATTGAGCTTAAAAAGATAAAAATTGGTAATTCATCCGCTTGGCATTCCCAGGATTAGTCTTTGTATCAGTTGTATTTTCTCTTATAGTGAGTCTCTTATCTATAAAGCCAAGAAAACCTAAACTATGATTGAAAGTAGAAAAAAATTTATAAACCCCCAGACAACCATAATTAAAGCATAAATTTACATGTATGTAGAACTTATGCACATTCAGAAAACACTAACGAATTGACATAATTCTTTTTAATCATATTGAGAAAAAGTACCCAGTTTATTTCTTGCTTAAAGATCGAAGAACAGAACTAGTTCGCAACTTTACATACTCAATCGTTGAATTATCTCCAAATCCAAAATTCGCCAATTAGATGTTTAAAATCACATATATAAAATCATAATTAAATAAAAATTCCACATTATATCTTCAATCTACTTATAACCCACAAAGGCTCCTACCAGCGAGAAGTGATTTTGATCCGTGAAGTTTCAAAAAGTAGAATTGAGAGAGAGGGGGGACCGTGGAGCTTTTAGGGCTTTACTGTGATTTATAAAGGGTTCGGTTCTCGGCCCACTTGCTGAGTAAAAGGGCCCCACGTATGACACGTCATCTGTTAAAGTAAAAGGCGATTTGAGGTTTTTCATTGACATCCAATGTTTTTTCATTCAGCCTATTTTAGTCATTTCAATGGAACGTAAGGGAGTATTCGGACAATAGAGGAGTTTTACACGTGGGTGGCATAGAAATAATTGTTTGGCAAAGCATAATTTAAGTTGATCACACATATATTTTTATCCACACACAACTACTATTTATTTATTATTCACATACTCCAAAGAACCTAAAGAATCACTTTAATCTTAATTTAAGCAATTCCAAAGCATTCTCCCAAATCCCGATACCACAAAATATGGCTATAAGGTCATCTTCAATGGTTGCTCCAAACTAAAAATCAACTCTAACCCAATACACCAAAAGTTGTATGTAGTATAGTTTTACCACATAAATGTTTTGTTCTTATTTAATTTTCATATTATCATATTATTCTCGTTCCTTTATTTACTGATCAAGTGGTACCGATTTAGTGATTAATTTTTCTAAAAGTGGTATCAGAACGAGGTTCGATCAACTTAATTTAAGGTTTGATTTTTTTGTGGTGGCAACTATAAAATATGATATTCAACTGCTGGATCGTAAAACTAGATTTTCACTTGGTAGGTAAAGATGAATGTAATGCTCACTCAGATGGATTTGGATGATGCGTTGTTAGAATTTAACAAAATGCCCTCGACTTGGTCTATGCAGGAGAGACAACGTAAGGATCGAAAGACCATATCACAGATATATCTTCATCTGCAGCAACGCATGTGTTCTCATCGTACGACAGAAGGTACATCATTGGAAGATCACCTAACTATCTTTAAGTAAATCATCGCTAATTTGGAGATCTTGGAGATCAAGCATGATGAAGAGGATTTAAAGTTGATATTATTGTATTCGTTGCCCGCTTTATACATGTCGTTTAGTGACACGATCTTATACAGTTGTGATACTCTCACAATTGAAAACGTTTATGGTGCTCTATTTTCAAATGCGAATGTAAAACATCTTATTGGATCTAAAGCTTCTTGAGATGGCCTTATTGTTCATGGTGGTTATGTGAAGAGCAGATCAATGTCTAATTAAAGTAATAAAGTCTGTAATTATTACAAAAGACGAGGCACATTAGAAATGATTTTTATAAGTTGCAAAAAAGGGAAAAATTAGCTCCTGCAAATCAAAATAAAAAATAATCAAAAATTTCAGGTGAAGTCAGAATTACAAAAAAATTGCTACAAAGATGGACAACTTATAGTTATTTCTGACGTCAACTCCAAACCTGAAGAGAATTTGATTCTTATATAGCTTGCACTTTTCATACGTGTCCTAATCAGGATTCATTTTCAACATATAAAACAGTTTCCAAAGGTGTTATGGTAATGAGAAATAATTTACCTTGTAGAATAGCTAGTATTGGAAGGGTCGGAATTAAGATGTTTGACGAGAATGTTAAGACACGTAATAATGTGAGACATGTTCCTAATTTGAAGATAAATCTTATCTCCTTGAGTACTCTTAATTCAAAAGGGTATACGTACGCTTGTATCGATAGACACTTGAAGGTTAGCAAAGATGCTCGCGTTGTATTGAAGGGACAGAAAAGGTCCCAGTAATATGTCTTCCTCGGTTCCACGGAATCTTTGAATATTAGCAGAAATTAAGGACTCGGGTGGATTTTGAGTTTGGCCAAGTACCGTTGGAGTTTGGTTTAGGATCCATATTAAAAAATACATCTCAACCGAGTTCAGAAGTTATGGGTAATGCCGCTTTGCCACCATCACCAGCAATACCATTGTATTCAATAGTTAGAGATAGACTCGGAAGAGATATTAGGCCTCACAAAGGTACGGTGAAGCTGATTTTGTTACTTATGTTTTAAGTGCAATATAAGGTGTTAAGTCTAGCGAATAACCTTCGCCATAAGCATTTTGTGTTGATTCTGTTACAAGGTAGTTATTATCATGTTTGGTAAATATTAAGTTATTTGTGATTTTGTTGCTAGTAGGGATAATTTGAGTAATTTTGGTGCCTAAGATAATCTGTTGAGCATTGCTCGAATTCAGTTGATTTATTAAGTTATTGAGTTTGCCCTAATTGGGTTTTGTGAAGAGGTCGAGAATTTTTGGTTGAATAGTTAATTTTTATTCCTTGTAGTTGAATCATTATATTCTACACAATAATTTGTAATCATCTATTATTTATATTAATAAATTATCTTCTTCTACACCGTGGTATATTTTTAATACGTAAATCTTGTATTCTTGTTTGATTTTCATATTTCCATATTATTCTCGTTCCTTTATTTACTAATCAAGTGATATAGGTTCAGTGCATAATTCTTCTGGTATCAGAGCAAGGTTTGATCAACTCCATTCGAGGTTTTTTTTTTTTTGGCAACTATAAAGTATGATATTCCGCTACTCGATTGCAACATAAGATTTTCGCTTTGGCAAGTAAAGATGGGAACGTTGCTTGCTCAAATGGATTTGGATGACGTGTTGTTGAGATTTGACAAGATACCCCCAACTTGGTCTGTAACGATCCGAAATTTTTTTACGTCAATAATAATAATAATAATAATAATAATAATAATAATAATAATAATAATAATAATAATAATAATAATAATAATAATAATAATAATAATTGATCGCGTGAAAATAATAAATATTAATGAAATAATTGAAATTGAAAAAAAAAAAAGGAGTTAAATGTTTATTTTTTAGACATACGTTCACGTCTGTTTAACTATGTTCGATATCCATTTGGATCATTCGATATAGCTACAATATAGTTCTCGAAACAAGTTTTGATATAAAGTTGGCGATTTGTGAATTCAGTTAGCGTACGATCGCCGACAAATTTTTAAATTTAGCATGTTATCGAAATTTTTGAAATACTAATTTGAAATGGCCTACTTTGACGCGCCATAATTTTTGTTGCGGTTGACTATTCCACACGCCGTTAATGAGACGAGAACTAGGCTATGAGTACTTTGTAATTGTATTAAAAATGTAATATTTGAACTTCGTTTGACATTCCCTAATTACCTCGGAAGTTTGAGACGTAAACTTAGTAAATTATTGACTTCTCAATTTGAAATGCATGAATGGTGGCCACGTTTCATACCTATGTCTAAGTTTAGCTCCGCTGAGCCATTCCAAGTTTGTCCTAATCACCAAGACAATTGCTCCCTGAGTGACACCACCTACTTAATTGGGTGATCATGCCACGAATTGCTTAAGTGGAATGATTATGCCACGGATGAATTCTACATTAGAATTCAAAAAATTTCTTATTTAAAATATGTTTGTAACACATGCCTGTAAATAGATACATTCAATTGAATTAAACGATACAGCAAATCTTACGAGAAAAAGTTCTTTTCTTTAAACGTAAATGAGCAAGTAGTTCAACTCTCCCAAATCTTAAATCTTCGAGGCCCAAAACAATTTCTATCCTCCAACAAATGAGTAATGTATACACCTTGTAGACATAAAATTATGTGGCTATGTGAATTTAATTGCACATTGTTTATTAAATTGTTTGATTATCAAGAAATCTTGTTTTCTTGCATGGATTATAAATTCTTAGCTTCTATCACACTATTGATATGTTGAATCTATGAGTCCTATACTGGGAGTAGCCTCAAGATCCTGAGGCAGGCTATAGAACGACATTTTGACGTGTAATCGCGTGAAATTCTAATAGGGAACAATTAGAATTGGTGACCGGATTACTATTTTATTGGTCAATTATTGATACGATATATGTTCACTCAATTGTCATTCATATTTTTCATGTTTCCGACGGGCATCGCTACATGCATGTGACTGAGGTTGACTTGTGGGGTTACTATCGTGAATATCCCTGTTTACAAAAATTTATCAGCACCTATCTTTACCTGGATCACTAGCATGTGAAAACTTTTGAATACTTGTACTCGGACCATTTCCCAGGGGAGCAAGCCATCCTTTAAATATGTAGTTAATGTAATGTTTCTATAATAGAAAGTATGTAATGTATAGGTAGTTTGAAAGGTTCAATAGAGGAAATTTGATAACTTGTAATCCTCTTTTGAATTTATGTAAACGGTATATATATATATATATATAATACAGTTTAAGTACCATATGCTTCCTTAATGTGTTTTAAATTATTGAGATGTGAATGGGATCGAAGTTTTATAAAATCTTAAATTTAAATTTCTCAAGCGTTAATACATACCCCGCACCCCGGAAATATTTTCATAAATCTATTTTTTATCTTATTCAACCTTAATTGCTTAAGTAATATTTTAAAAGTCAGGGCATGGCAGGAGAGAACGTAGGGATTGAAATGCTCTATGTTAGATACATCTTCATCTTTCGAATAATATTCTTCAAGACGTTTTGAAAGAGAAACTCACCCCTTTATTATAGTTGAAAATGGAGCAGTTATGTATGAAGAAAAGACTAACCAGCAAATTGCATTTGAAACAACTCATGTATTCTCATCGTATGATAGTAGATACATCACTGGAAGATCACCTAGCTATCTTTAAAGAAATCATCTCTAATTTAAAAACTTTGGAGATCAATTATGATGAAGAGGATTTAGAGTTGATATTATTGTTTTTGCTTCCCGCTTTATACATGTCGTTTAGTAACACGAACATATACAATCGTGATACTCTCACCATTGAAGAAGCTTATAATGCTCTATTTTCAATTGAGAATGTGAAACATTTTGTTGGATCTAAGGCTTCTGGATATGACCTTGTTGTTTAGGGTGGTTATGTGAGGGGTAGATCAATGTCTAATTACAGTAATGTCTGTAATTATTAAAAGTGAAAGGGGCACATTAGAAAGAATTTTTATAAGTTGCGGAAGAAGCAAAAATTAGCTACTGCAATTCGAAATGAAAGAAAATTTTTAATAACTCAAAAATAACTAACCAAAATGGGGAGTAAATTAGTTTTTAAAACTTTTTCGAAAAAATAATTTAAATTCAAATAAGTAAAAAACTAAATAGATTAATTCAAATCATAAACACAAATATAAAATCGATAAATAGAAGGGAGAGATGAAGCAAACGGTATACTTGTGAAGGTTTGATTCAAAGCAATGATCTACGTCCTCCGTTATCAAGTTCTCCGATACGAGCAAGACATTTTCACTATATTGATTGTATGTGCAGTCCAAGCATATACAACGCTTCCGGTGACATACAAACAAAGAGCATTGATCCTTATATAATATTAAGCTTTACAAGATCTCAATATGACGCACACTACTGTGTTTTCTTGGGACCTCAATATGACCAGCACTATTGAACTTTACGGGACCTCAATATTACCAACACGATTATTTACAATAAGGAATACTGATCCTTATACAATATTGATTCTTACGATACTTCAACATGACTCACACTTTATCAAAGTGATTTTATAATGAAATTCATCTCTTGATAAATAATACAAACAAGTTAAATACAAAAAAAACTAACACTTCAATGAATAATAATAAATGATAGTTCAAGCGTTAGATGAAATTTTTTGATGAATATGATAATTAAACATTAGATTCAATCAATCAAAGTATTTAAATGAAAATACGAAGAAAAAATAAATGCAATGTAGGTTCAAAAATCTTCTCAAGATATATCTCACTTTTAATAAATAATTGTAATAAATTAAGTACTAAAAGATAAACGAGAAACTTTGATGAATATGATGATTTAACAAGTTTCATTCAATTAATCAAAGTTTTCAATACGAAAAAGTAGAAAAATTTGTGCAATGTAAGTGCAAAAATCTTTTTCAAATATATCTTTCTTTTAAGATTGATATAAATAAGTTCAACACAAAGAGAAATGAAAAATTTTGATGAGAGAAATGATTCAAAAAGATTGATTCAACAATCAAAGTTTTTGCGTTGAAGAAATAAATTAAATGAATATAAAAATGTAAACTCAAACAAAATTTTTCACAACTATATTTCACAAGAAAGATCTCTTCTAGTTGTAGTAATGAATGCACATTGAAATGGTATTTATAGCAATCAAAACACCAAAATTTATGACAAACCGGACAACCCATCTGGACATACGCATCCTAAACCAAATAACCAAACTAGCCTTTGCGTACGTCCATCCTAAACCAAATAACCAAACTAGCATTTGCGCGTCAGAAATCAGAACAATTAAAAAAATTATCTTTGGGCGAACCAGATGTCCTCTTGGACTTTTTTTTCTTTTTCTTTTTTTTTTTTAAATGTAGACTTTTGAATGACGTTTTCACTTTATTTTTCAAGGTAAGCAATATTGTAAAAAGTTTAAATATCAAGTTGAAATACTTACATTTTTTAAGTATAATTTTTTTTATGTAACTGCTTTTATGAAATAATCGTTTCGTGCATAAAATGATTTTTGAGTTTTTATCATTCATTGCTAAATATCAATGTATTAATACATTTATATTTGAACTAAGAAGTCTGGTCTTTGATCTTGTTTCGAAATTTGTTTCTTAGACTTTTCGTCTTAATCTTTCTTTGATGTTATCTCTCACACTCTTAATCTTGATCTTTCTTGGCGTTTATCATTTAAGCTCTCGTTTCGAATGATTTTACTTAAATACTTAACTTTCACTTTGATCTCCATTTCAAACCCGATTTATAATGCTTGATTAATTTTAATATTTAACTATCATCACTCAAAATCAATTGTTAGAAATAATATTAATATATTTGTTATGATCAAAACATTGAGAATGAAATCAACCATAGGTCAATAATTAGAAATTTCAGGTGAAGCCAGAATTGCAGAAGATGGAAAACTTATAGTTATTCTGACGGCAACTCCAAGCCTAACGATGATTCGATTCTTGATACAGGTTGCACTTTCATATGTGTCCTAATCAGAATTCGTTTTCCACATATGAAACCGTTTTCAAATGTGTTTCATCTTGTAGGATATCTGGTATTGGAAGAGTCGGAATTAAGATGTTTGATTGGAGTGTCATGACATTGATGATATGAGACATGTTCCAGATTTGAAGAAAATTTTTATCCCCTTGAGTGTTATTGATTTAAAAGGGTATATGTACACATGTGCAGGTGGAATCCTAAATATTATTAAATATGCATGTGTTGTGTTGAAGTGATAGAAAATGTTCCAATTTTATGTCTTGCTTGGTTCCACGGAATCTTTAAATATTAATCAGCAAAAGTCAAGGACTCGGGAGGATTTTGAATTTGGTTCAGTGCCTTTGGAGTTTGGTTTAGGGTACATGTTAAAGAATACATCTCAAATGAGTTCAGAAGTTATAGGTAATGCCTCATTGCCACTGTCACCAGCGGTGTCATTGTATTCAATTATTAGAGATAGACCTAGAAGAGATATTGGGCCTCCACAAAGGTAAGGTGAAACTGATTTTGTTGCTTATACTTTAAATGCAGTTGAAGGTGTTAAATCTAACGAAGAACCTTCTCCAGAAGCATTTTGTGTTGATTCTGTCACATGGTATTTACCGTCATGTTAGGTAAGTATTAAGTTAATAGTGTTTTGTTGCTTGTGAGGACAATTCGAGCAGCTTTGGTAACTAAGGTTATCCTGCTTAGCATTGATTGGATTCAGTTGATTTATGCAGTTATTGAGTTTGTCCAAGTTGGGTATTGTGTAAGAGGTGAAGAATTTTTCTGTTGGAGGATTTTATGGTGGGGAATTTTTGATTGAAGAATTAAGTTTTATTTCTTGTAGTGGGATTTATCTCTAGGTGGAAATTTTTTTGAAATTTTGTTCACTGTAGTGGAATTCGTATTATGGTGGAATTTGTTAGAATTAGGGTATGACCCGAAATCTATTTGGAAAACTACTTGACAATTCTAGTTGAAGTCAATTTGGAAATTTAAGTTGGAATTCAATTTGGGAGTTGGTAATAGACTTGAAGAAGTCTTGAAAGAGTCTACGATGGATTAGAAAAGGATTATGCGAGACGATTGCTCCCTTCACACCTAGGGGACGCTCGAGAACTCTGAACATGGACATGGAGTTCGCTGGCGCCAGGCTACCATTCGAGTGACGGTGTTTACCAATCAAGCTCCGTGCGTTGATATTCGGGCCGCTTTTAAATTCCTTTTTTGGCTACTTTTTACTCTTATTTCATTCCAAATATTCCGTTATTGGTTTTACCAATTGTATTGAAACTTCACCATACGTTAAACTGTTCATTGTATTATATTTTTAGTATGTTAGGGATCTTAATATTATATAGACGTGGTATGCAACACATATTGAGTCAATTCTTACATTCTACACAATAATTTGTAATCCTCTATTATTGATATTAATAAATTCTCCTCTTTTGCCAGTGATATACGTTTACTACATAAATTTTGTGCTCGTTTAATTTTCATATTACCATATTATTTTCGTTTCTTTATTTACTAATCAAATAGTACAGTTTCAATGTGTAATTCTTCTACAGTCACAGTCATAAATCAAAATTTTTATAGGTCACAACTTATTTATCAGTCACTGATTAACTAGTCGCGCATTAACTTTCAATCACAATTGTCAATTATAGTCACAATCACAAATCGTGTAAGGTCACAGTCTCAAAGACATAAATTATAAGTCATAATTATAAATTTAGTCGTAATCACACTTTTTTTAGCTAACATAATATTTTTTGGTCACAAATTACTCATTTTATCGATTACATATTATTTATTGATCACATATTAGTTATTTTATTGGTCACAACCATTCAAATAATTAGTCACAAACGATCTTTACACCACTCAATTTCATCATTGGCACCAACCGAACACGGCTCCACCTTGCCGCCACCACCACCACCACTGCAAGAAAAATGATATTTTACATCGAATGCCGCCCCACCTCACCTCCATTGGCAACACCACCACCACCAACACCAACAACCACAATTTACAACTGCAAATCAACCACCACAATTTGCAAACCACCAACAACCACAAACAAAAATTACCTCGCTAAGTAGATCGGCGGAAGAAGAAACCACCTCAAACCCCAAAACTACCCCCAAAGTCATGCTGCACGAAGCGAGCACCGCTGAGCACACCGATGACTATCGTTGTGCAAGGCCAAAGCCAGAGAAAAGAATGAAGATGAGGACCACCGTGCGTGTTTGATTTGGCATCTTAGGGTTTAGGATTTGAGTGTGTATGATTTAGAGAGAGAAGGGAGACACTAGATAGAAACAGAGATGATGCCAAAAAATATAATAGTAAGTTTAAACCTGATTTTTAAAGTTAATAGTTGAAATCCATGTGTGTGTAATTTCCACTTTCATGAATTTGTATAGAATTCATACGATTTTTTAGTTGAATCATATATATAGAATTTATTTGGATTTTAATGGATTTCTTACCATTATGATAAATTGATACAACTGCTTAATAGATCACCAAAAAACAAAGAACTATGCTACTTGTACAATGAAGTTGACAATAAGTTTAATAATGTGTGAGTTGGCAAGCATTATGTCCATTGATTTGAAAATTTGTTTTTGAATTCAATGGCAATGGTCTATATATCCCACACATTGACAAAATCATTGTACAAATTCATTGTACAAGTAGTTTAATTCAAAAACAAAACAAAAAATCTTCATAACATTATCTTTTATTACAGAAAATCCATTACTTTTGTCCATCTACAAAATCGAGGATATAAATATCAACATATTAAAATTAGATCCTTATTTCTTTCTCTCACACTATGAATTTCAGAATGAGAATTGAAAACAAGATATTTTATTGCTATTTATTTTTATATTTTTATTTCTTACTTAATTTATTTTATATTTTTATTTTTGTCCAAAAATATATATAATTTCATACTATATTTGTGGATTTCAAGCTCAACAACATATTTTTTCACCTTTGGAGGATTTAACCCTTTTGGAGGAGGAGGCCAGCAGTATACATTTCACTTTGAAGGAGGATTCCCTGGTGGGGGATTTGGTGGCTTCCAGTTTTGACCTCGAGGAAGTTTGGAAATATATTTCATTAACAGCTTTTCTGCTGAGATTCCAGAGAGTATTTAGAACAGCAATTTTGTCTAACCCCTACACCTGCAATGCACACCTTAATAGGCAATTTTTGCATGCTGCCCGATTACGAAAAGCTCTTATTTGAGCAAGTTTAGCTTTGCGTGGGATCTACATTCTGAAATTTTAAAGATCATAGTTGATTGGAGAAAAATGAAAACCTTTTATTTGAATCGTAGTGTGTGCTGCAGCCTTATATAATTATTTTATGAGTTTTACGGAAGGCGATATATATATCCCCTCTTAATACAAGTCTAGAAAATTGATATATATATATATATATATATATATTTTTTTCAAAGTGCATCCCAAGTCGATTTGACACTTTTTAAATTTGTGTAACTTCTTTAATTTATGTCACTTTTTTGGAAACTGCAAAAAAATGTCAAAATAAATTTTTAAAGCTTTTGCAACAATGGCCATTTTCGTAAAACTCGGACCAAATTATACCTAAAGTGCTACTTTTAAAAAGTTCAGTGCAATTAGTCACCTTTTAAGCTTTTGTTACTTTTTAAGAAGATAAAAAAATGAAATAATATTTATGTTTTCCTCACATAATCAGCACGTGGATTTGCCTGAACGTGCTGATTATTTTAAGAACGTGATTACTGGTGCTGCACGAATGGATGATGCTATTTTGTTATTTGTCACTTTTTTTGAGTTTGTCTCACTTTTTGAGTCACTTTTTTTGAGTTTTGTCACTTTTTTTTTGAGTTTGTGTCACTTTTTTTAAAAAAAAAAAAGTGACAATTTTTATAAAAAAAAGTAACATTTCGTCACTTTTTTCATTTTACATAGTATTTTTTACTTCCTAAACATCTTTCACATGATTTTTCAAAACATCCCTAATTTTAAGGGTATTTTTGTAAGTACCCCAAAATCTAATTTACAAGTTAAACCATTGGCAACAATTTTCCCTAAGGTTGCGTTTGCATTGCCAATATTTTCCACGGAAAATGTGTTTTTTCTGCCTAATTTCCTACTTTTGTATTGTTTGATTGACAATTTTTTCCATGGGAAATATTTTTTTATTTTTTTTCACGTAACCATATTTTCCTTGAAATCAAGGAAAATATTTTCTTGTGAGAGATATTACTTTTATTTTCCAGTTAATTCACTCCCTCACGCCTATACCCCCTCTCTCATTTCTTCACCCATAAAAAATGGACAAATATAATATTTTCTATATTGAAAATTAAATCAATCAAATACATTTAATTAATAATTTCCATACAAATAATTTCTTGGCAATTGAATTACCTATAATTTATTTTCTTTCAATGTAAGTTTCATACTCGTAATCAAACGCACTCTAATTTTTTTTTCCTCCTCATTAGTTATCAACATGCCAAATTTCATTTTCCTCCTCGAAGAAGTAGATCCCTAAACCTTCCATATCAATTCCTTTGTCATAAAATCAGAAATTTCGCCAACGGAACCACTTCATCTCCGTCTACCATAATTTTGTTGGAACATCTTCAATCTTCATCATCGAGGTATTGTTTTTCCTTTTTTGTTCAAAATGTAAATTGAGACTTGTTTTTGGTTGATTATGAAAAGGTCACAAAAATCCTTTGGATGTTAATTTTACACAATTTTCTCTTGTAAATTATGTTGGAAAAATGGCTTTGTTGAGCTTACTTTTGGCACAATTTCAGGCGAGACTCATTACTTCTATGAATTTCATGACGTTCTATGAACGTGTCTTCAAAGGTGATTGGCATAGTAGTAAGTGAAGTACAGTGTACTGATATGTTGTGTTGACCTTAGGAGCATAGGTGTGAGAATGTCGACAATGCGGGTTAATATTTGCTTCATCTATAATGCTTTTAAGAATTTAATGGCAAATAATTTGTAGGATTAAACAAGTCTTATGAAAATCATTAAAAGCAAAGTGAATCTTCAAATGAACAAGTAAAAAAAAATGATTATACAAATGGACAAGAATTTCTCTCAAAAAATTGGATGAATTATCATTTTCCTTTTTTCATTCATCTACGATTCATCCATCCATCCATGATTTTGAACAACAAGATTTCAACAAAATCTCCATGTATTTTCATAAAAAATATTTTAAACATTATTTACATATTAGATTGTGATACCTTTGTATTTTAGCTTTAGGCAGCAAGATATAAATCAATATTTTGCTCAAACTTTTGTCTCAGCAATATTGTGTTATGCAAAAACTCCATCACTAATGGATAATTACAATTAATAACCTTTGTACAAATGGCCTTCAATTTAGATGCCAAGTATTAGAATATTAAGTGTTTTGAGATTTGTGCACTAACTTTTATTATTTAATCTCAACCGTCCAAAGACTTCAGCTATTTTTCGAAGAGTAATGCTACTTGCAGTTGCTCACTACAACAGTCGTCCTATGTAGCACACACATGACATGTAATTATTTGATACATTAATGTGATAGTTTTTTACCACATTTAATGCATCAAATACACACTTGACATGTGTGTGCCACATATGACGACTGCTACAGTGAGCGACTGCAAACAACATTATTTTTTTTGATGGAGGGTAGAATTGTCAATGTTTGGCCATACGTGCAAAAATTTAAAATTTTGGTATAATTAAAGGGTACATATATTCACACCACAATTTTTGCAAACTACATCACATTTTAATTACAATAAATATTTATAAACTTTCTTATATTCTTGTACTTATTAATTTTCACATCTTGTTTATGTTATGAGAGCAAAAAAGACGTCTATCTCTATTATTTTTAAATAACTAATACAAAAATTAATCAAAATACTTGCCTATCTTTTCAATGTACGTTAGCAGAATGTTTGAATGAAAATTGTGTTTAAAGACAAAATATGTTAATTAATTGAAGGTTAAGAAAGATAATGCAACGGGAAAAAATGTTGAAGACACCAAAACATAAGCAAGCAAATATTAAAAACATTACTTGTAATTAAAATGTGGTGCAAATATAAAAATTTATTATTTGAATATAATTACCCATAATTAAATGCACCACACTTTCCGGATACTTTTAATAACTTCCAATATTTATAGGCTCGAAATCCATTTAAACCTATTAAAATGACCTAATCAATGAAATCCTTAAAATGCAGAAGTTTTTCCAGACACGTAAATTTGAGTTGAAGACACAGTGTTTAGAGTCCATTTGGTACACATTAAAATGAGATAATGCATTTTTTTGAAGTGATGTGATGAAAAATATGTGGTTGAAAATGAAAGAAAAGTTATTGGCGTGATGAAAAATATTATTTTATTGAAGAATGTGTGGTTGAAAATGAGTTAAAAAATGAGAATGAAAAAAATAATGTGGCCCATACAGGGGCTTAATCTAGAACGCCTATAAACTAAAGTTTTTTACAAAAATTCCACGAGGAAATGATCACAAAACGTACAAAGAAATCAACAATAATACAAGATTCGCCAATTAATTATGCTCGATCCATTTCTCAAAATCTTCTTGTGAGTCATTGAAAAAACTGGTATTGTGGGAGTTCATAAAAACTTGCACCTGTTTCAAAATGGTAAAAGGTCAACATTGGTTGGTAGTGTGAGACAAAAAACTCTCTTCATAACAAGATAAACACGATAAATCTGGCCCGAGAACTTTACGAGTTTAAAGCACACTTATGGTACTCAACATGTAACTCTTAGAACATAACTAGTCTCTTTTGACATGATGTCGCCAGTTTTTGAAGACGATGAAACCAAACGATGTCATCATTCCAGCCAAGTACCCAAAAATAGCTCCGTAAGTCACACAAATTGGCCATTCCTGCTCATAATGTCAATTTGTTCACAAATCATCATCAGAAAAACAAAAAGTTATCAACCAAGCCTCGTGTTTTAGCCAAGAGAAGTAGTATACTAGCTAGATTCGTAGAAGAGAAGAATAGCCTAAAACATTATTCACAAAACAACGTTATCCACAAATAGGCCAAACTGCATGAAAGTCTGGCAAAGATTACATGATTAGGACATTCTAATGTGAATAACGAACCTAAGAAACAGAGATATTCATGTGATTTAATTTGCAATTTACTGTAAAGAGAAATCAGCAGTTTAAAAAAAAGCCCCATTGAACCATGTCAATCATTCTTTTCAACTTCGACGAGGTAAAAAAAAAAGGCTGATGAAAGAAATTCAGTAAAGAAAGCCAAATTTAAATTGCATCTATAAATTGAACTTTAGCTGTGTGCAGAACGGAGTCCAGTGGCAGAAAAGAAAAGAAAAGAAAAGAAAAGAACAAACTACCAAATATCCTACAGGCATCCATAAGTAGAGGTGTCAAAACGGACGGACCGGCCAGACCCGTGAAAACCAGCCCAGATCGATCCGGGACCGCGGGCCGACCCGTGACCTGAGTGGGCAGTTCACGGGTCAGGAGATGTGACCCGCGGGCTTCGCGGGTTGCACCTCACGGGTCGCGGTTAACCAGCTGGCCCGTGAAAAAAAAAAATTTAAAAATTTGAAAAAATTTTTAGTTTACATTTAATAAAAAAAATATTTTTTGCTATAAATATGGAAAATTCTATATTTTTATAATTTTATTTATACAATAATACGGGCCAAATCGAAACAAACCGCGACCTGTGACCCGCATGGGCTTGACCCGGATGGGTCAGCGGGCGGGCCTGGGTTGTAGTCCAAAATTTGTGGGTCGACCCGGAACCGGCCCAAAACCCGTAGCGGGCGGGCTTTTTTTCACGCGGTCCGTTACCGAGCTCATATGTTGGCGGACCGACCCGACCCGATCCACCCGGATTGACACCTCTATCTATAAGGAAAGTGAAAATAGAACAGTTTTAACACAATAGATCACAAAACATCCAGCTAGATCCTCAATATAATACGAGCTTCATTTCAAGGATCTGTACCTGCCATGGCCTTTCCCAATCAAGAGGCATAGGCCACGCACCAAACCAAGCTCCTATAGCAGCTCCATGTGCAGGCAAGCAGATCATATAATCTATAGCTCCAATAGGCCTGGAAAAGGAAATTGTGAAATTCAAACACCAATGAGATTATAATAAAGGGGTGGTAAAGAACACAGATAAGTTCTGAATCCAAAGCTCGAGAGAGATAAAACTACAAACATCAAATATGAAATATGAAGGGGAAAAAAAATTCATGATAACCCCATTATCATGTTAGCAGGACTAGTTAGTAGTTTGGTTAGTTACATGAACTGAATGGAAGCAGACCATTCCTCGCCCCATGAGAAATATATGTGTCATTCTTTTGTCAACAATATAAAGATACAAACACAGTTGTTAGTTAGTTAGTTAGTTATCTTACTTTGTCTGAGCAAATATTCTATGCCAATCAGTCCACGAGGAGCCAAAAACAGAAGCTGCAGGGACGAACTGACAGAATGAAGCATTGCAAAACATGAGACAAGGAAAAACAGAAATAAATATTTGTGGGAGTGATACGAATGGTATCTGGCAACTTTGAGTTCAAAATGTAGACGTCGTTTCAGAAACAAGATATTTGACATATGGCAGTATGTTTGGAATTTTAACCTGAAAATCTGTAAATTGATTCAGTCATAAAGGACCTTTGTCTTGACTAAATTTAAGGACCTTTGTCTTAACTAAAAGTCAACAGGTAAATGTCAAAAATAGTAACGTAAAGCACACTATCTCAGAATAAAATTCTAAATTGTGGTTACTCAGAAACATATTAATGGATAGATAAGTTTTGCAAGATATAGCAACTGAACAAACTGATACTTACTGTAAGAACAGACATTAGGAGAGACCAATGGAGAGTCTTTCTTAAGTGCCTGCGTGCAATAAAGAGGATAAAGATCAGTAAATATTATGCACTACAAATAGCCATACAAAGAATAAGCTTCAGCTCATCCAAACTTATCTATTCACGTTATTATATTAACAGAATCACCGTCGATGTCAGACTTTAGAATAATGACTCTTCACTATGAATACCCCAAGCAAACCCCTATAGCACAATTGGTACTCAATCATCTCCTTCCAATTAGCAACTATGAGTGCATTTTGGGGAAGAAAATAATAGATATAATCTTGGTTAGAGGGAAAAAAGGTGCAAGTACCTGCTAATCATCGAGGGAGTTATTTTTTGCAATAGTATATGATAGATCAGAGCCATTTCTGTCCAACCTCAATTAAATGCTGTGTTTTCAAATTTGTATCAAAAATCATATCGCAAAATAGAAAAGCAACAACAGCTAACACTAATCACATACTGAAGGCCAACAGGAGCCCCCAATACAATAGCTCCAAGTGCATTCACAATTGCCCCTACAAATTGAGACATAGCACATCTCTTAGAATCCGCATGCATAATACCAAGGACAGAAAGTATTACATTCTCTATAGTCAATATAGCTTAAGGTGGTACTTTTGGAATTTGAACAAATTAAGTTCAAATCTACAATAACGAGCATCTGTCTGTATCATTATCTACATAGAAAAAAATGTCTATAGCAATATGTCAGCCAGCATCTTCAGTTCTGCCAAATCCATTTCCAGTATCGAATTTCCACATCCTTATAATGTGCCCTTACACACCAAATAGAGCAGTAAATGGCACAAGTTGTCAAGAAGTGATTTATGCTCTGCATCCATTTTTCAATTATCATCCAGTAGAATAGGACAGTGGATTCTGAGGAATGAAATTCTTCGGTTTAGACCATTTCCTCTGATGTGGATCTTTTTAAGTTTTGCTTTGTTCTTTGATGAGTGCACAGCTGCACACCATTTGGACAGTATCACATTTTCCCAGAAAAGCTTTGTTTTGTAACAACAGTTCAAGCCTCAAAGTTGTAATTTGGGGAAAATCATTTCAAATTAGATTCTATTTGGCAATTAACACTTGGAGATAGAGATAGAAATAAGTAGAATTAGTAATTTTCTATGTTAGGAGTTTGATATTGTCAATGTTATCTTTTACTACAAATTTGTTAAAATATAAAGTTTTATTAGTTTGAAAGTCCTTTTTTATATAATGGAGCTTAGGTTTTAATTTACGGGCAGTCAGGCACCCTTGAATATAAAATTATTTCTCTTTGCCCTCAAGTCTTCTCTTCTTGGACCCCGTTCTAACTTGTTTCATTGCTTGTTCATTGTCAAATTATGCACTCCTGTATCAATTTGGTATCAGAGCAAGCCATTCTTCTTTGGCCTAAAATATTTCGTTCTCAAATCCAAAAGTCCACAACCCTTGACAAACCAACCGTTTCCATCCGAACTATATACACATGTTACCTTCCACCACCCATTCAAGCCCTTTAACAACTCTTCATACACAAATTAAAGGTTAGCAACAGTTTTTTTCCAGTTCTTTAGTATTTGTTCTCAGTTTAAAGAAAAAAAATCTGAAAAAAAAGCAGCAATAGTTCATCTTGTTTAGTTGCTGTTTTTATTTCTATCGAAAAAATATAAAAATCTATTTGCTTTATATAAATTGTTGCTGCTCTTTGTTAAAGAAATTTCGTTTTTTAAAAATCCAATCTCTTCAACCTCAAACAACCACCGCCACTCTCTTCAACCTCAAACAACCACCGCCACAGTTGTTTGAGGTTGAAGAGAGTGGCGGTGGTTGTTTGAGGTTGAAGAGATGGCGCCACGTCCAAACCCTCACATACTCCCAAACCACACATAAATCAATGGTCAACAGCATCAACAATTTTTTTTCAGTTCTTTAATATTTGTTCTTAGTTAGTTCACCAAAAAAAAAAAAAGACAGTAGACAGCCAACATCAGGGCCACTACTTACAAAAACCCAACTTGTCACCATCATCAACATTCAATTAAAAATATAACCAAATACCGCAGCCGACAGCTCCAAGACAAATGTTATAGCAATAAAGTTTTGTTCCTTTTTATTTTATTCCCAAAAAATTCGAAAAATAAAAAAAAAAAATTGTTCATCATTACTTTTCATAGGTACTATTTGCTACTGTTTGTAGGATCCATGATCACTTTATGCTCTTGTTGATTGAATCAGCTGTTTGGGAAATTCATTTTTAGCAACCCACCATTCAACCGTAGCTGTGCCACTTGAAGATGATGATTTGAACACCGTTTGGCTCTTTTAAGTCTTGAAGGTACAAATTTCTTTCATGTTGGAAATATATTTTTGTTTCATTGTTCTGGCCTATCAATTGTAAATTAAAAAAATCCTTCGAATTTTTGGTTGCGTTTTTCAATTAAAAAATAAACAAATCCATTTATCTCGGCCACATCATGTACGAACTCTTTAAATCTCTTATACCTCCGCCAAACTTGGGTAGTTACCACGATAGTATGCCTTTCCCTTCCTCTTATCAATATAATTATCAACCTAGGGAACAATCTTAATCCTTCTAGATGAATTGCCTTACAACTGCAAGACTTTGATAGTTGGACTAGCCCAAAGTCATTTCTGAATTGGCTCGATAATCTTGAAAAAGTTATTTGACTTTCACAACTTAGTAACTCCAGTCGAATTAGCCATGTTAATGTCATTTTTCGGGGTCTACTAGAATTTTTTGGAAATAATTCTTACATGATCGTCTAGATCATTACCCTAAAACTTTGTAGGATGGGATAAAACAAATTTTAAGTAACAAATATACCCGTCTATTTTCAAACTCAATTGTTAAATCAATTCTTTTTTGCACTGTGGCAAGGTGCCATCCACTACACTATCTAGACCACTTCGAAGACTTATTGCACAATTATTATATTTATGAAGCTCCGCACATCATGTCTATGTTTTTCAGTGGTTTGAATCTCGAATCAAGCCTGGCCACATTCTCGCACCCCAATTCTTATATGAAGCTTACTAATAGGCCAACATTTGGTACATATCTTTTTGAATTCATCAATCACACACTCTTCTGATAGCGAGGATGAGAATTTTGAGACTTGCCTCATGATTTCTTAAATCAATTTTTGACATAATTGATCATAACACATTTGAGAAATTACCTATAGCATTACCACCTACGGTAAACATTCAGCATGTCATCAACCTCATGCTAAAATTTTTATACTATGATGACTTTAAGGTTGGCTTTAGTGTGGCAATACCTCAACCGATTGATATTTCTCGGTTGCCACATTTGTTTCCAAGTAATTGTTCAATTGCATACTTTTTCTATCGACATCCGGTTGTTGCTTACTAATTATCAACATATTATTTTAGCTATTCATTTTGTTGTCCATGTTACTAATTTTATGCAAGGACAAAAAAATAAAAAAAATAAATAAATATATTTATTTTCAATCATGAAATTTTTGAACTTTCTTTTGATGCGCAATATAGGCTACGAGACTCTAATGATGATTGTTATGTTTGATTGTGTGTCTCTTTGACTTGGTTTCATAAACGCGTTAAGAAATTTTTTTGGAACATTCATATAATGATAATCAATTTGACTAGCCATCACACTTGAATTAAAATTAATGTTTTCAATATAAAAGAAATGCTTCTTTATCGGGACTTATTCGAGCTTTCGATATTGTAATAATTTTTTTCTACAGGTCACTCTACCATGCTAGTCCCTTGTACTCCACCTTATGCACAATTGAAGTTTTTGAAAAGGAGTTGCATAAGTTTTTACTTTATGTTGTTCCCTGTGGATGGATACTTGATTAGATTAAGGGATTTCTCCCCTTGGTCAGATCATATTCTTGAGGCTGATTTGCAAATTCAATTATAGTCATATGATCAATTTCGATATTTGATTCATAAGAAAGATCGCTCCCTTGAGATGAGTTTAAATATATATTGCTGTCAAGAATTCAATACCGACATTTGGTCAAAACAAAATATATGCCTCCTTGGAGTATAAATGTCTAGTCTACCTCATCGAAATTGAGTTCTCTTAGTCAGGGAAAAATGATGAAATAGAAATAAGTAGAATTCGAGTGTATTTAGAATTTAGTAGTTTGACATATTAGAAGTTTGATATTATCCATGTTATCAATTGTAACAAGTTTGTTTAGATAAAACGTTCAATTAGATTGAAGGTCCTTCTCTATAGTCTATATCTATATAAAAGGGCTTATGTTCGAATTTATAGGTACCCTTGAATATATGACCAAATTATTTATTTTGCCCTCAATTCTTCTTCTCTTCTTGGACCCCTTTCTTATTCTTGCTTGTTCATTGTCAAATTATATGCTTCCGCATCAAACACACTGTCAAAAAAACCCTTGTTTTGCAAGACAGAATTAGTGTCTTGACATTGTTGCTCTTGAAAACGCATAGCTTTTTTTTTATTCTTAGTCAACTACCTTAGTTCCATGCCACTAAAATGTATCCATTCGCTTTTCTCGTTCAAGAAATAATTAATCATAATCCAAGGTTGTACACAGTTCACATGCGGATTTATAATCAAATAGCACAATAAATTCTTAGTCAACCCACACTTGTAAAGAAATTTTCAGCCTTAATACCAAATAATTATTTTGTTATGCTATAATACAAATATAAATTACACAATCTCACATACAAGGAGACTAAGTCTAACCTGCAGGAAGTCCCAGCAAAGCTCTCCCTACAGCTTTAAAATACTATGCAATAAAAAAACTTAATTATAATAAATTACTAAACCTAAACATAAATAAACAAATTAAGCTGAAATTGTGAATAATTTAAATATAAACTTACGGAACATTTATCGGGATTGTGCCGAAACAGACTGTACAGTAGGATCACAACTGAAGCTTCAACAATCTGATAATATAATAGAAATAAAAAATAACAAATAAAAAGTAACAAGCTCTTTAATGCATTAAAAAATTGGAAATTAAAGAAAATACAATGCTTACCCAGATTAGATATAGAGTTTCAGCTGGGTTTGAAAGGAGATTAAGCGAATAGAAATTTTGAGCTGCCCAGAAAGCTGAAGCTAAACCTAGCCCACAAATCAGGTGCAATACAAGTACCTTTGCTGGCGATATACAAAAAACCGGGTCGTTTTTGGTTTCCGAAGGATTTAAATTCCGCTGCCTCTTCTTTTCCTTCTCCATTCAGTTTTCTTCAAGCCAAAATGTTGATAAACTTCACCAAGCCCCAAATGTATTTTAGCCATAATTAACACAGGAATGAAATGGTAATTATCAGAAAATTTTCATTTGGGTAGCCTAACGTATAGGAAACTTTCATTTTGGTCACCAACTTTCTGTTTTTCCAATTTAGTCAGCAAATCTATGATTTTCTTAATTAAAACAGCAAGTGGTGGTATATTTTCTTAATAACATAATGATGCAGTACAAACTTAGGAGCGGCAAGGCATGCCCTGAGCTAAAGAAAGAAAAGGGGAAAACTTACACCATATAAAAATGAGAGGTACAATGTATAGAAAGAGCTTAAAGAGAAGGGGGATTTTGTTAAAGAGCCTAGTCAACAATAATATTTGGTAAAATGGACCGTCTCAATACTTTTTGGTTAACTAACCTTTATTCTATTTCATTATGTGTTAAAAGTCTTAAACACCCTTCATTTGAAATGTCTGAAATATTCAATTTGAAACAAAAATTTACCAAATCCCTCACACATAAATCCCCACTTTCGTTCTACTTTTGGTGACATTTTAACTAACGAAAATAATTTTTCACTACATTTATAGTGAAATTGAGATCCTATAATCTAAAATAACATGCTGCCGTTTTAAATGATTATGTGTAGTTTCAACTAATTTCGTATCAGTTTCACTTTATTTTCACTCATATGCACATTAAAATGAAAGAGTAGAAGTTTTCGAAATCTGATCGACTTGTTTTGCAGTGAAATCAAGGCCCCACCATGCAGAACAACATGATGTCGTTAAAAAGGTAAATAATTTAAATTCCAATTATGAGATAAAATACTCAATAAATTAGATCATTTAACTTGTATAAATCTTACATGATGTTCTAATATATGATCGACTCATTTTGAAGTGAAATCGAGACCCTATGATGGAAAATGACATGCTATCGTTTTAAACGATTGGGTGTCGTTTCAACTAATTTCCTATCCACTTTACTTTATTCTCACTTGTATCCACATGAAAATGAACGAATGGAAGTTTTCATTATATTTGGACTCGTTTATCGGCATGAATTTCACTCGATAATAGCCAACACCATTGTTCTGTGAGTAAGATGCATTAGACTTAACTACAAAATAAAGTAAGTAAAACAAGTATGGTATAGAAAACATAGCATGTGCAATCATTCAATATATATAACTTATCTATGATATTCTAAACATTGTTTTTACTAATTTCGAAGAAACATCGAGAATCCGTGACCATAAACGACATGTAGTCATTTTAAACGTACGTATATAATTTTTGCTAATTTCATGTTCGTTTTGCTCCATTCTCGCTCATTTTCACATGAAAGTGTCAGAATGAAAATTTAACTAGATTTAGACGTCACGGTCCACAAAAAATTCAAACTATAGTGAGTCACATCATACGTCCGATTGGAGATTACACTACACTTGACAATCAAGGAAAACGTATACAAAACATAGCATATGCAATCGTTCAATATGTACAACTTATCTATGATGTTCCAAAGTATGGTATACAAAACATAGCACATACAATCGTTCAATTTGTACAACTTATCTATGATGTTTGAAATATTATTTTTTACTAGTTTCGAAGAAAAAATCCAGGACTTGTGACCCAAAATGACATGCAATCATTTTAAACGTATGTATATCATTTTTGCTAATTTCGTGTTCGTTTCGCTTTATTCTCGCTCGTATCCACATGAAATTGTAAGAATGAAAGTTTTAACTAGATTTCAACATCATAGTTTACACAAAGTTCAAACTCTAGCGAGTCACTCTATAATTTGGTTGGAAACTATACTAAACTACACTGCACTTCACTTGACAATAGAGAAAAACGTAAGTGGCAAGTTTGATAGTCAAAACATAGCACGTGTAGTTGTTCAATGTTTACAAGACATGTATGATGTTTCAAACGCGGTTTTACTAGTTTCGGAGTGAAATTGATAACTCGTGACCCAAAATGGCATCTGCCCGTTTTAAACGTACCAAAGATGTTTCTATTCATTTCGTGCTCGTTTCGGTTTATTCACGTCCGTAACCACTTGAAAGTTTATGAATGAAAGTTTTAACTACATTTCGACGTTACGACCAATACATTTGTCCAAACTATAGCGATTTACTCTATAATTCGGTTGGAAAATACACTGCACTTCACTTGACAATAGAGAAAAAACGTAAGTGGCAAGTTTGATAGTTAAAACACAGCACGTGTAGTCATTCAATGTGTACAAGACATGCATGATGTTTCAAACACCGTTTTACTAGTTTCGGAGTAAAATCGATACCTCTTGACCTAAAATGGCATCTTGTCATTTTAAATGTATGATTGCCGTTTAGGGTTTAGGTTTTAAGGTTTAGGGTTTAGATTTTAGGGTATACAGTTTACAAATGGAAAAACGTGTAATTGTTCAAAATGTTCAAGTCTTATAAGATGTTTGAAACACCATTTTACGAGTTTTGGAGTGAATTATACCTCTTACCAGAATGGCACGTTGTCATTTTACACGTAGGGGGGTTCTATTTTACACATATAATCATTGAACATGTTATAATTTTACAAGTATGAATGCCGTTTAGGATATACAGAACATAGCGTGTCTCCCATTAACATCAACACATCACCTAAAATGACACATAAACGTTTTAAACGTATGAAATCTTTTTTTCTAATTCAGTGTTCAGTTCATATCATTTTCGCTCATTCCACCCCATCAAGTCATCCATGATATTCCAAGAGTCTTTTTGTATTAAAATTGAGATCCCGCGACCCAAAATGGCACATGGACGTTTTGATCGTATGACTGTCATTTTTCTAATTCAGTGTTTAATTCACATCGCTTTCTTTCATTCAGCCCCGACAAGTCATGCCTGATATTCCAAGACTTGTCTCGTAGTTAAATCGAGACCTTGTGACCCAAAACGACATGTTATTTTAAACGTATGACTGTCATTTTTCAAATGGGGTGAATTTGCATAATTCATAGTATAATCTGTCATGAAAACTGTAACTCCTTTTCACCCCTGACTACTTCAATGTTTGCATAAAACATCCGTACAATGGAAAATATAGCAATCAATCATAAAAACCAACACTAACTAGACAAAATTAGCATTCATGCACTTGTTTTCCAATTAAATCATACAAAACACTACCAGCTAAACAAAATTAGCATCTAAGTCATATATCCTCTGACTGCATGAAATTTGCACTAACTAGATAAAATCAGCATCCATGCTCCTATTTTCCAACTAAATCATACAAAACATAGCAATGTTTGAATAAAACATTCATACAATGGAAAACATAGCAAAATTCCATAGCAACAACAGTCAACATCCGTACACATGTTCCATAATCAATCATCCCTAATCAATCACAGAAACCAATACTAACTAGATAAAATCAGCATCTAAGTCATATATCCTCCAACCACATAAAATTGAAAAATATACAAAAAAAAAATTATGAATAGAAATACATAGCAAAAACTTCAGTGGCTAGTTTCTTCCTCCAACATTCAATCATATCATCAGATATACGTTTCATGTCTAATCCAGCTGACAAAAGTTTTATAAACTTGATAGAGTATATTCCGCAATCTCCCATACGAAGATATTTGCAATAATAAGTACAACATATGTAGTATCAAAGCAATGATAATATAACGAATGTTAAATATTGATTATTTACGCATTGTTTTGTTGTGGAACATCTACATGTCGACGCCAATCAAACTACTTCCGTGAATAATTTTCCCCAAAAAGGATGACCTAATTTAATTATCTCTAATTCAAATACAAAATGAGGCATGATGAGAGAAACTAACATACAACAATTCACAAGATCCCTTAATGAAAATAGGAAGAAAGAAATCACTATCCAAATCCACAATAATTATAAATTTTGCCATAAATATCCCAATATAATATTCGATCATGCATGGTTTTTGCAATTCTGAAGTAATTAAAAGTTAAAGTAAAACAAAAGGGTATCAACTAAGATAAACAACCTCGTGTCAACATAAGCACCTTTGGGTCCAAATGTGCCTTAACGACCTAAGTCACCAATCCCTTAATTTATACCTAACTAGTGTTATCTCCACTTATTAAGCTATTGCATAAGTCACAACTTCTTTACTTGAGGACCTATGATAAAGAATCACCTGTCTAATAATTTTTTTTTACTGAACTTACCCTTTAACTTGTAGAGTTAATAGCTTCTTAGTTTTGGTCGACTCACTCTAAAATGGAATAAAATAAAATTGTTAGGAACTAGAAACAGACTTATATCATGAAATGGATGTTAATAAAATTAACAATGGGGCTTCCTGATGTTAATTTCTCAGTAAAATAAGGTTCGACGATTCAAGATCATTGAAGGGCGAGTGAAAAATTTATAAGTTTGAATCATTATTCATGGTATTGTCATGTATCTAATGCTGAAAATTGAAACCCATTTTCCCCATTTTCTTTGTAAACTACATTTTAGGCAATAATAGTTCAACAGCAACACTTTCTACTTGTGGAAACTTGAAATTAAATAGGAAACCAAAATGCCCATGGATGACTACTTTCTACGTTTTCTTGTTGTAGCAACAACAAATTAAATGCTTTCTCATTGTTTATATTTCTTGTAAGAAGACAAAGTGAAGACAGAGGAAAATATGATAATCACATTAAATTAGAAGAACTTCAATCCACAATATTCTCAAATTTTTCCTTTACACCAATGAACTCAATGATTAAAAAAAATCAAATATTTTCAACTTATTTTAGGTCAATTACAAGTTAAACACATCTAATTATGTAAAATTAAACCCCAACATACAATACAAAAATAAATGTGAAGCCCCAAACACCAAATAAAATTTTAGACACTTAAAATAAATTCAAATTCAAATAATTCGTAATTATTGCACCCAAAAGCAATTAGAAGAACAAAAAACGAAAGAATGAAATACAAAGCATATATTTATATTAAATTTGTTTAGACAATGCACCATCTGTTAAAATCTGGAAGCCAGTACAAAGCTAATTCATATCTTCACCCACATAACTGCTGATCAAATAGACTTTATACATCGCACAAAAGAGATTTGTAGCACTAAACAAAAAGACCTTACCTGTAGATCTCTAACGATAATTGCTCTTTGTTTATTCGGTGGATCTCTAACGATAATTGCCCTTTGTTGAACAGGAAGACCTTACCTGTAGAAGATATTCTTACCATTGATATCAAACCTGGCTGGAAGAAGGGGACGAAGACCTTACTCTTTGTTTTCTTTTGCTTTAAGGGTATTTTGGGTAGTGAGCATTTACTAGATTAAAGGATTTATTTTAATTCTTATATTCTGGTCAAAGGCTATTTTTCCAAACAACTTTACAAAAGGGATTCTTCACCCAATTACCACTAAAGGGAACTAATGTGGGATTCTTTGTTAAAAGGCATGGTCAAACAATGTATTTGAACAAAGAGCATTTTCTCAATGTTTATTGGTAAAATGACCTCCATTAAAAAATACAATAAATAAAAGATGTAAAAGGTCTAAAATATCCCTATCATGAAAAGACACAAATACCATTTCAATCCAATTAAATTTTCCAATTCATCTCCAATCCAATTCACGAGCTCTTCGTCTCCTGTGCTTGCTTCCAAATTCATCTCCAATCCAATTCACGAAATCTTGTTATTTATTATATTACTCACCTATCTTTTCCTAAATTTTGAGTATTTAAATAAGAATTTTGGTTTCTATATTATCTACATTGAAATCTCTAAATAATTGAAGAAAAACGAAAGGTATTTTCGGTAATCTCGTGTACATTGGTTTTTTTATTGTTGAATATAGTATGAAATGATATTTTAACTAAATTTTTTTCCACAGTTGGTGTATTTCTGTAGTGTGTGTAACTATTGGACAATTTACAGTACAGAACGACACTCAAGTCGTTTTACGTAGTGTAGAACGACAGTACAGTCCTTATCTTCCATGTAAAATGACAATACAAACATTATCTGTTCAGTCTACAATTTAAATGAATTCAGCTTATCATTATCGTGGCTCGGACAGGTCGCGGCTCTTCAAAATCGATTTTATTGGCAGAACGACACTTGTGTCGTTCTCAAAATAGTAACGACAGTTGTGTCGTATTCTTTTTCCTATCGATTAAGTAATGAGCATAAATCCCGAATGTTGTAAGGAGCGTGTTCAGCCTGCAAGTTAAATGTGTCTTGTTTATCGATTATCGTGGCTCGGACGGGTTGCGGCTCTTCAAAATCGTATTTATTGGCAGAACGACACTTGTGTATTGGAACGACACTTGAGTCGTTCTATTGATTTTTTCAATATTTTGCTACTTTTCAAAGCAAGGACAACAAAGATTGGACCTCCCAACCTAAAAAGGACGAAAATATTGATTATGTGGCAACTAGCGTTGGAATTGATATAAAATATAATGTATGAAATGGTGAAAGCACAAGTCTTAGTCTAGATTCGGTTGAAAGTACAAGGAATGGACATATCTCAAGTATTTTGTAAGGGGCGTGTTCAGCCTGCAAGTTAAATGGGTCTCGTTTATCGATTATCGTGGCTTGGACGGGTCGCGGCTCTTCAAAATCGTATTTATTTGCAGAACGACACTTATGTATTGTAACGACACTTGTGTCGTTCTGTTGATTTTTTCAATATTTTGCTACTTTTCAAAACAAGGACATCAAGGATTGGACCCCCCCAACTTAAGAAGGACGAAATTATTGATTGTGTGACAACTAGCGGTGAAATTGATTCGTTTCAAAGTACAAGTAATGAGTATTTATTGGTAGAACAACACTTGTGTATTGGAACGACACTCGTGTCATTCTGTTGATTTTTTCAATATTTTCTACTTGTCAAAGCAAGGACATCAAGGATTGGACCTCCCAACCTAAGAATGATGAAAATATTGATTGTGTGGCTACTAGCGGTGGAATTGATATAGAATATAATGTATGAATCGGTGAAAGCACAAGTCTTAGTCTAGATTCGGTTGAAAGTACAAGGAATGGGCATATCTCAAGTATTTTGTAAGGAGAGTGTTCAGCCTGCAAGTTAAATGGATCTCGTTTATCGATTATCGTAGCTCGAACGGGTCGCGGCTCTTCAAAATCGTATTTATTGACAGAACGACACTTGTGTATTGGAACGACACTCGTGTCGTTCTATTGATTTTTCCAATTTTTTGCTACTTTTCAAGGCAAGGACATCAAGGATTGAACCCCCCCAACCTAAGAAGGACAAAAATAATGATTGTGTGGCAATTAGCGGTGGAATTGATATAGAATATAGGTATGAAACGGTGAAAGCACAAGTCTTAGTTTAGATTCGGTTGAAAGTACAAGGAATGGGCATATCTCAAGTATTTTGTAAGGGGCGTGTTCAGCCTCCAACTTAAATGGGTTCCGTTTATCGATTATCATGGCTAGGATGGGTCGCGACTCTTCAAAATCGTATTCATTGGTAGAACGACACTTGTGTATTGGAACGACGCTTGTGTCATTCTATTGAATTTTCCAATATTTTGCTATTTTTCAAGGCAATGACGTCAATGATTGGACTCCCCCAACCTGAGAAGGACAAAAATATTGATTGTGTGGCAACTAGTGGTGGAATTGATATAGAATATAATGTATGAAACAGTGAAAGCACAAGTTTTAGTATAGATTCGGTTGAAAGTACAAGGAATGGGCATACCTCAAGTATTTTGTAAGGGGCGTGTTGAGCCTGCAACTTAAATGGGTTCCATTTATCGATTATCATGGCTAGGATGGGGGGCTCTCCAAAATCGTATTCATTGGCAGAACGACACTTGTGTATTGAAGCGACACTTGTGTCGTTCTGTTGATTTTTTCAATATTTTGCTACTTTTCGAAGCAAGGACATCATGGATTGGACACCCCAACCTAAGAAGGATGAAAATATTGATTGTGTGGCAACTAGCAGTGGAATTGATATAGAATATAATGTATGAAACGGTGAAAGCACAATTCTTAGTCTAGATTCGGTTGAAAGTACAAGGAATGGGCATATCTCAAGTATTTTGTAAGGAGCGTGTTCAGCCTGCAAGTTAAATGGATCTCGTTTATCGATTATCGTAGCTCGAACGGGTCGCGGCTCTTCAAAATCGTATTTATTGACAGAACGACACTTGTGTATTGGAACGACACTCGTGTCGTTCTATTGATTTTTCCAATTTTTTGCTACTTTTCAAGGCAAGGATATCAAGGATTGAACCCCCCCAACCTAAGAAGGACAAAAATAATGATTGTGTGGCAATTAGCGGTGGAATTGATATAGAATATAGGTATGAAACGGTGAAAGCACAAGTCTTAGTCTAGATTCGGTTGAAAGTACAAGGAATGGGCATATCTCAAATATTTTGTAAGGGGCGTGTTCAGCCTCCAACTTAAATGGGTTCCGTTTATCGATTATCATGGCTAGGATGGGTCGCGACTCTTCAAAATCGTATTCATTGGTAGAACGACACTTGTGTATTGGAACGACGCTTGTGTCATTCTATTGAATTTTCCAATATTTTGCTATTTTTCAAGGCAATGACGTCAATGATTGGACTCCCCCAACCTGAGAAGGACAAAAATATTGATTGTGTGGCAACTAGTGGTGGAATTGATATAGAATATAATGTATGAAACAGTGAAAGCACAAGTCTTAGTATAGATTCGGTTGAAAGTACAAGGAATGGGCATACCTCAAGTATTTTGTAAGGGGCGTGTTGAGCCTGCAACTTAAATGGGTTCCATTTATCGATTATCATGGCTAGGATGGGGGGCTCTCCAAAATCGTATTCATTGGCCGAACAACACTTGTGTATTGAAGCGACACTTGTGTCGTTCTGTTGATTTTTTCAATATTTTGCTACTTTTCGAAGCAAGGACATCATGGATTGGACACCCAAACCTAAGAAGGATGAAAATATTGATTGTGCGGCAACTAGCGATGGAATTGATATAGAATATAATGTATGAAACGGTGAAAGCACAATTCTTAGTCTAGATTCGGTTGAAAGTACAAGGAATGGGCATATCTCAAGTATTTTGTAAGGAGCGTGTTCAGCCTGCAAGTTAAATGGATCTCGTTTATCGATTATCGTAGCTCGAACGGGTCGCGACTCTTCAAAATTGTATTTATTGACAGAACGACACTTGTGTATTGGAACGACACTTGTGTCGTTCTGTTGATTTTTCCAATATTTTACTACTTCTCAAGGCAATGACATCAAGGATTGGACCCCACAACCTAAGAAAGACGAAAATATTGATTGCGTAGCAACTAGCGGTGGAATTGATATAGAATATAATGTATGAAATGGTAAAAGTACAAGTCTTAGTCTAGATTTGGTTGAAAGTACAAGGAATAGGCATATCTCAAGTATTTTGTAAGGGGCGTGTTCAGCCTGCAACTTAAATGGGTTCCGTTTATCGATTATCATGGTTAGGATGGGTCGCGACTCTTCAAAATCGTATTTATTGGCAGAACGACGCTTGTGTATTGGAACGACATTTGTGTTGTTCTGTTGATTTTTCCAATTTTTTGCTAATTTTCAAGGCAAGGACATCAAGGATTGAACCCCCCAACCCAAGAAGGACGAAAATATTGATTGTGTGGCAACTAGCGGTGGAATTGATATAGAATATAAGGTATGAAACGGTGAAAACACAAGTCTTAGTCTAGATTCGGTTGAAAGTACAAGGAATGGACATATCTCAAGTATTTTGTAAGGGGCGTGTTTAGCCTGCAAGTTAAATGGGTCTCGTTTATCGATTATCGTGGCTCGGACGGGTCGCGGCTCTTCAAAATCGTATTTATTGGCAGAACGACACTTGTGTCGTTCTGTTGATTTTTTCAATATTTTGCTACTTTTCAAAACAATGACATCAAGGATTGGACCACCCAATCTAAGAAGGACGAAATTATTGATTGTGTGACAACTAGCGGTGGAATTGATTCGTTTCAAAGTACAAGTAATGAGTATATATCAAGACTTTTGTAAATAACGTGTCCAGACTACTACTTAAATGGGTTAAGTTTATCGATTATCGTGGCTTGGACTGGTCGTGGCTCTTTAAAATCGATTTTAGAGTCAGAACGACACTTGTGCCGTTTTCAAAACAGTAACGACAGTTGTGTCGTTTTCTTTTTTCCTCTTGATTAAGTAATGAGCATAAATTTCGAATGTTGTAAGCGGGGTGTCCAGCCTGCATCTTAAATGGGTTCAGTTTATCGATTATCGTGGTTTGGACGGGTCGCGGCTTTTCAAAATTGATTTTAGAGCCAGAACGACATTGTGACGTTTTCAAAATAGTAACGACAGTTGTGTCGTTTTCTTTTTTCCTCTTGATTAAGTAATGAGCATAAATTTCGAATATTGTAAGCGGTGTGTGTTCAATCTGCAACTTAAATGAGTTCAACTCATCATTATCGTTGTTTGGATGGGTTGCGGCTTTTCAAAATCGATTTTAGAGCCAGAACGACACTTGTGCCGTTTTTAAAACAGTAACGACAGTTGTGTCGTTTTTTTCCTCTTGATTAAGTAGTGAGCAAAAATTTCGAATGTTGTAAGCGATGTGTTCACCTGCAACTTCAATGAGTTCAACTCATCATTATCGTTGTTTGGATGGGTCACGGCTCTTCAAAATCGATTTTAGAGCCATAACGACACTTGTGCCATTTTCAAAACAGTAACGACAGTTGTGTCGTTTTCTTTTTTCCTCTTGATTAAGTAATGAGCATAAATTTCGAATATTGTAAGCGGTGTGTATTCAATCTGCAACTTAAATGAGTTCAACTCATCATTATCGTTGTTTGGATGGGTCGTGGCTCTTCAAAATCGACTTTAGAGTCAGAACGACACTTGTGCGGTTTTCAAAACAGTAACGGCAGTTTCGTCGTTTTCTTTTTTCCTCTTGATTAAGTAAAGAGCATAAATTTCGAATGTTGTAAGCGGTGTGTGTTCTATCTGCAGCTTAAATGAGTTCAACTCATTATTATCGTGGTTTGGACGGATCGTGGCTCTTCAAAATCGATTTTGGAGTTAGAACGACACTTGTGTCATTTTCAAAACAGTAACGGCAGTTATATCGTTTTCTTTTTTCCTCTTGATTAAATAATGATCATAAATTACGAATGTTGTAAGCGGAGTGTTCGGCCTGCAACTTAAATGAGTTCAACTCATCATTATCGTGGCTTGGACAGGTCATGACTCTTCAAAATCAATTTTACATGCAGAACGGCAGTTCTGTCGTTCTGGTAGACGTTCTAAAAGCAGTAACGACACTTTTGTCGTTTTGTTGATTTCTCCAATATTTTGCTACTTTTCCAGAGGAACGACGTCAAGCATTGGACCCCCTAACTTAAGAAGGTCGATAAATTGATTGTCTTTTTGGATAGTCAATCTAACTTGCCTATTTTGGCACTCAAACTCATCGTTTTCAATCCTCATAGTTAAAAAAAAATTCAGGGGCTCCGCCCCCAAACTCCCAAGAGGGGGGCCTAACCCCCATATTTTCGCAAATAATTTTTGTTGGTTTTTTCAATATTTTGTTTCTTTTCCACCACAATGACGCTTGTGTATCGTTGTAATGTCATTTGTACAGTCATCTTAGATATTTTCATAACTTCCTATGTTATATACTTTAGGGAGTCCGTTAAAATGTTGTTTGTTGAAAATTTGGGAACGACACCAGTGTCGTTACTGGACATGAAAACGACACTTGTCATGTTACATATCTAAATACAAGTATAAGCAATCATGGCCCATTCATACGATGAAAATAATAAGTGAAACTTATTTATATTATAATATGCACATGATACGTATAATGTTGAAATGAATGTTCATTAACTTGATCAACACATATGAATAAGACGACTTGTGCTTTCATTATCTCAATAATATAAAAATTATGTCATTTCAATCGTTCTTTGTAGCTAGTCAATTTTTTTTTGTTATACATGTTAGTAAGTCCATTATTAGAGGTCATTTCCTTGAAAAAATCAAATTACAGCAGATAACGAGTGTAATGTCGTTTTACGTTGCAGATAACGACTGTAGTGTCGTTTTACGTTGCAGATTTGGCATCGTGACTGCGAACCTTTTTGAGTAACATCAGATATAATTTTGTCCAAAGGTTTGCTGCAGATCTTTTAGTCATACTTACCAAATGTTCTAACTTCAAACCATTCTTTAGCTATTCCGCTGCAAATGATGGTGCTCGCGACTTCGAAGGACGAAAAATCGGCCGACCGTTGGAGAAATGGAAAAGAAAATAATTGGACCAAATGTATTCCGTCGGGGTCGTTGAGTTCTCTGATGGATTTGGAGAAGATGGATGACGTTGGTTAAATGGGTAAAATGAGGGAAAATTGAATGATTTTTAGGTTAAAAAGTGAATGGCAATTTTGTCTTTTTATCAATTAAAACCTTTTGAATTTCTTTTTTTTGTTTAATTCTGGTCAAAGGCCATTTGTCCAAAATCATTCTCTACCATGCTGTTTGGCCAAATTTCCCCAACTAATGTGGACGCTTTCCAAATTTGGTTATCATGCACCGTATGAGATATCTCGTCTTGTAATCTTCAGCATAATGTCACTACACGCATGTTGCAACTATATATAACTCTATGCATCCCGGGGAGTATCCATTTGTGCTTCATCATCATTCAGTGCAGACATATCAATGCATAGTTCTTAAAATTTTACAAAAATAATATGCGCTGAAGAAGCTACACCGAGTACCTCTATAGTAGGATAGTTCACTAAAATGTTGGATAGAAGGGTTACACATTAATTTTAAACTTATATATTTTTATTTATGCTCTCGCTGTCACAATGCATGAATGACCTAAACATGATGGTAGGCCTGCTCCAAAATTGACTATGTAAATCACCAAGACCCATCCATTCCCCATCATCGTGAATATGATCTCTGAATTTATCCTTACCCTAGATCCGCTCCGAAGATGTGTCTATCTCGATAGATGATTTTTTGGAACCCGCTAAAGACTGATTAGAATGGATTCTCCCGCGTCCAAGAAGTGGTACCCTACATTGCCTCACTTTAACTCGATGGCTCCTTTTTTTGAACTTTACCATCCCCCTAACCAAGACTTGAAGACAAGTCGTTGACTTGATGTGGCTTCACTTTTATGACTTGAGCTACGCCCTGAAATGGTTTATAAGACCATGCTTTATAGAAACTTCATCACAAGAGTAGAGCAAATATACTGACTTGTTATAAAAAGAGTGCAATTACCGACTTTTTATAAGAATCTAAACAATTGCTCTTCAATACCCAATTCCCAACCATGAATCTTCAAACTCTTCTTGAATGTTTGTAAATCTCCTGGTCAATAGTATTCTTCCACAGAAAAATCTCAAATTGAGATACAAATATTGGGGATTCAATTTCTTTGGATGTGTAATCTTGACTCAAGAATGTATCTCTAGCCTCCCCTCTTTTTAGAATGAAACACTCTTATTTCTAGACCTAAATTAAGTCTAAAATAGAGTCTCAAAAGAATTGAAAAATAACTTTATCCAATTAGGATTATTTAAATTGCTGAAATTTATATTGACATCGTAATTTGGTCCTTGAATCTTCTTTCTTTTTGCAGATTGAGTCTTTCGATGTTGTAATTGAGGTCTTCAACTTTCAAAAACGACTCTTTTATCTCCAATTGTCAATTTATGTCCAACTTTACTCCCCTTTTAATCAATTATTGCTCGTTTTCATCCGTTCTCATCCAATACTGCATTTTCTCCTAAAATAATAAAAAAACACACAAAAGGTAAGTATCTAATTCATAAAATTAATCTCTAAAGCTATTTTTGATGTTCAAGATATGTATAAATATTTTCAATTATCAATCATCATTAGCTTGGCACTCTCACGTTACCTTTTGTTGCTTCCTCCATGTAGATTCTCACATTCTACTTCACGGTTTCATTATTTATTTGGCAACTTTCGATGCTTCTTGTAGCAATATCATGAGTTTGAAAAAATATGTTAAATATATTAGTTGTTTATATTTAGGGTAAATTACTCTTTTTTTCTTATATGCTAGCAATACTATATAAAGCTTATATTCTTGTATTTTCAATATGCAATTAATACCTAGCCTCTTTTCTTTTCTCTATATTTCGTTTATTTATTTTAAGAGGCCTTAGGTGTAGTGACCAAAAGGTTTCATTCAGTTGAAGAGAACTTTTGTGAACAGAATCTGCAAAACATTATGTTAAAGAGAAATTGCCTGCAGTGGCCGATCCAAGAATCTTAATCAGCTAGGGTGGTTGTTGGCCGTTGACTGTTGGCCATTAATCGTCAACGACCGAAATAGCAAGATCGTTTACAAAAGACGGGATAGAGGGAAGGAGGGAGGGAGGGAGGACTACAAGAGGAAGAATATAAGCTAATTAGGCATCCATTTTTCTCTAACAAGTTAGCTATTGAAGGGTTATTTAAGTGATGTGTAATCGACTTTACCAAACTGCCATAAACCCTTGTATAGTCTACTTCCCCATCAAGCCATAAACCTTTTCTTATCTCGAAAGCTAACCACAATATGGGACACATTCACTTGAGCCCAAGGGATCCCATAAAGTTAATTTCTCAGATTCTCTGCTCTTCCTTTTGGGCTCCTTTCCTGCAAAGCTTAACAAATTCAAAGAAGGCAATACCATGGAGACTTTGATTACAAATAATTTAATATTTCTACATAGACTTCATGTCAAAATTTACATTTAATCATCATACTCACGGAAACTCATTTGCTAATTTTTATATCATGAATGAGAAAGGCAGCTGCCTATTCTATTTCTCCCAACTTCATAAAGTTTACAACTTTTCTTCCAATAATTCGGAAAGTTTTTCCCATCACAAAGGGATTTTTCCTTTCTGAGCAAAATAATTGCCGCTTTCTAGTTCGAGAATAATCCTTTATTAACCATATCCCAAATATTTCAAATTCAAGAAAAATCTCCCAACACTGTGCCAAGCAAGGACTCAACTTCAAGAAATTCTACAAATCCCAAATCACAAAGCATTATTAGTATTCAAATAATCACATATTGACAAATTATCACAAATCACATATCACCGCTACATCACAAACCCTAAATCACAATACTAAATCTATAAATCACCAATCAATATATACAAATCACAAATCACCAATATGTAAATCCATCATTCCCCAATGAAAATGGCATCCAAAGATGCACTAAAAAACAAAAACAAAAACAAAAACAAAAACAAAAACAAAAACCAAAAAAAAAAAAAATGAAGAAGAAGAAGAAGAGAGGCTTACATAGCGGCAGATAGTGATGGACAGGAGTGGACCTGGGGGTGGCCTGGGAGGTCAAGTGCCCCTCCTAGATTTGAAATTTTCTTTTTAATAATATATAAAGGAAAAAACAATTGGGGGAAAGACTTCAAATCAAATCCCTAATTCCCGTCTCCACTCCTCTCCCTCCCGTCTCCACGTCTGATCTCTCTCATACAATCACACTCACACATCACCAGTCCACTATCCATTCCATCCCATCCGGTCCGAGACTCGGAGCTCCGCGTCCACCCTTCCTCTATCGGTCTCTCCCACAACACTGGTCCCGTTTTGATCTCTGCTCAAGCAGCCCAACTACAGTCAGTACAACTTCCAAAGCTCCGAGGACCAAGGTAATTTATTGTATTGATTGTTAATTTTGTGATTGAGATTTTTCGAGTTTTCCACTGTTTTTCCACAGTTAGTCCCCTCAAAATGAAATTAATTGGGGTTATATTATTGATTGTTAAGTGTTAATCTAATGTTTTGAACTGCATTTAGGAATTGATAGTTATCCAATTAGAGATACTTAGGGTTTTTAGGGATTTAGGGATTTTGATGAGATTTGATTTAGGGATTTTGGAATTTTGGTGACATGTCGACAAACATCAGCCTATTTCATTGAATTAGACACCAGCCTGTGTCTTTGAATTAGGATTTAGGAATGTTGAAAGTTTTTAACTTGCTAATTAACATATTTGAAATTTGATTGGTAACTTGGTATGACTTATGAGATGAAAAAGCTGATTTAGGGACTTCTAATATGATTGATTTTTTATTTGTTTCAGTTATGGACAAATACTTTAAACGTAAATATATGCTTTCTTGTGATGAGCAAAATGCCGATGAAAGGAATATTCGAGACATGAGTGATAAAAATGATGTTGATGTTGATGTTGGTATTGATTTTGATGTTGGTGTTGGTGTTGGTGTTGGAGATGTGGGAGGAGTCGGGGATGTTGATGTTGCACATCTTATCACTGATCCTGGATTGAGAATTCCAATACAGAATTATGATATTAATTATCAAGACATGATTCGAAGAGCATATGTGCAAAGGGATCCTTATCAACCTCGCAATCACGCTTTTCCACCCACAAGAATGGGTAACAAAGATAGGCGATTTTGTGTTTCGTGGTATGATAAGCATCCTACCTGGTTGGAATATAGTGTAGCGAAAGATGCGTTTTTTGTTTTTACTGCTATCTTTACAGTTGGAGTGGTGGTTCATTTCTTAATTATGGATTCTAAAATTGGGAAAAGAAAGAATGCCTTAGAAAACATGTTGGGACTTCAAGTAGTGTACACAATCAGGCTCGAGTCAAATATGAATCGTTCAAGAATCAAGAGCAAAGTATTCGATCATGTCTCGTTTTTGAAAGTTTGATTGTGCCCCCTGTTTAAGAAGTCTGCTTCCGCCCCTGGTGATGGAAGCCTTGGCGTCGACAACTAGATGAAAGCAGCCAGCAGGTCACAACCCACAAGGCTGAAGAGTGAAGCCAGCGTCTCGCAATGAGAGATAGCCATAGGGATTGCCAGATTGGTTTCTCAATTGTCTGTAGACTGTGTATGCTTAATCCATCACAAAACAAAGTAGGCCTATGCTATGGGCCTAATTTTAAAAAAGAACAAAAAGAAACAAACAAAAAAGGAAAAGCCCAAAACAAAGGCCAACAATTTGAAAAAAAAAAATAAGGGAAGATTTCATATCTTTAAGAGGTTAAGTTTAACCTATTTCAAATTTAAGAAACTAAGTTTAAAATTTCAAATCTCAGATTTTTTTAAATTTTATTTATAAATTAATTAAATAAAATATATTAAGGTCACAATTTCATGTAATTTGATCACAAATTTCATATATTTTGTCACAAATTATTAATTGGTCATAAATCACAATTTTCATATGTCACAAATAATTTTACAATCACAATTCAAAAAATTTATAAGTCACAATTTGTTAATCGATCACAAATCGAAAATTTTATGCATCACAATTTATTCATCGGTCACAAATCTATCAAATTAATAAATCATATATTATTCATTGGTCACAAATCACAAATTTTATATGTCAGAAATTATTTTAACGTCACAATTCAAAAAAAGTTATATGTCACAATTTATTCATCGAATTAATTAATTAATTATATATTTTATTAATTAAATATATTAAGATCACGAATCTATATATTTTGGTCACAAATTAACGATTTAATTAATCATATATTATATTTCGAACACAAATCAAAAAAATTATATGTCACAAATTATTGTACTATCATAATTCAGAAATTTTATAGGTCACAATTTGTTCGTCGGTCTTAAATAAAAAATTTATATGTCACAATTTATTTATCGGTCACAAATATTTTAAGTTACAACTTAGTACACAGTCACAAATTGTCAAATTATCGATCACAAATTAAAATTTTTTTAGGTTACATATTATTTCTTGGTCACATATTATTTATTAGTCACAGATTAACCAATTTAATTGTCACAATCAACCAAATAACTTGTGACCACAACCAACACTTGTGATCATCATCGCACCTAATTCCTCTAGTAGCAACATTGCCACCTTCGCCGCCAAAACCGCCACCTTCCGACAGCAACACCACTACCTCAAACAAATCGATACATAGCAAAAAAATCCATCACATCGTCACGCCGTTCCACCACCACCTCGATAGACCCATTGCCACCACCGCAGCCGCTACCAACAAAATCACATCCACTATTCATCCACAGTCACGGTAACAACCTTTGTCACCGAAAAATACCAACTGCTAATACCACCACCACAACCACCATCACACACTTCGACGTTGTCCCACCCCCACAATCGCCAATTCTAACCACAACTGCACCACCACCGCCTGCACTAGCAACCACTACCTATGCCTGCTAAAATTCATCATCTTTTCCACCTCTACCACACCACAGCCACCAACAAAATCCCCTAACCCACTACCGCCATCTGCACTTTTAATACACTACAAATCAAACTCCAACTCTGGCCACCACAAAATCAGAAAAAGAAAGAGAAACAAAAAACCTAATTTTTGCAATGGTCACGACGATAGGCCCCATCGACTGGAAGAATTGATGATCTCCATCACCGGTCCCCAAACTAGTCACCCCCATCGCCGCTCCTCTTTTTCACAAAGTCGGTCTCTTGAAGCGGCAGAGCTCCTCTTTCGACGGCACGACAGACTCGAAGTCCTCAGTGGCGCCGATCCTTTCCTTACAGCGTTGACGTTGGTCTCTTGTATTTGTGCCGATCTCGCAATCGGTGCCACTCTTCCCTACAACGTCCAACATCACCGATGGAGATATATAGAGAAGACGGAATAGGTGGAGAGAGGACACCAGTTGCCATGTGAGAGAGAAAAAATAGATATTAAGAGATGTAGAGAGAGAAATGAGAGTAATTAGGGTTTATGATGAGTTTTGGTTGCATTAATAATATTAAATATTTGAATTAAAAATTAAAATATGATTTTTGTATAAACAAACTTTATATCTGATTTTTGAAATTGGATCTTAAAAATTCTGGTTTGATATATTTACTACAAAAAATAATACCAAAAAATTCATCTTCTCTTTTCTTTGCGAGTGCAACAATGGCGAGTGGCGGCTGCTTCAAATTTGTAAATTCTGATGGAGCCAGCATGGGTAGCCTCGCCACCTCGCCGGGTGCGCACTGATTGCCTGTGTTGCTAAAAATGTCTTCAATTATGTGAATATTAAGGAGATATGACATCTATAATTGTAACAATTAAAGGACATTTCATTCCAGCTGTTCTAAGGCCTTTAATGGTACTCATTTGACTCATTCAAGCAAATGCCTCAGCCATGTTTAAGTTATGCAAGTGGTTTAATTCTAATTACGCAGAACTTTTCCTTCTAGTTGTGCTAAACCTTGAGTTTGCAAACTCAGTTTTTCATGTCATGAATTTAATGGTATAGTGTTTTGTAGTACTTTAGTTTTTGATACTAAAACTTATCTTGAGTTTTTTTGGTTGTTGATGAGTGTATTTCACTCATACTTTAGATATCATCTAAACTTGATATTTAACTTATTTCTATGAGTTTTAGAACGTTTTAATATGTGTTTTGATGTTATGATATAGGTTGATGAAATTGAACGAAATAAGTAAGAGTTGGCAAAATTGGAGAAAATGGCTAAATTGTAAGAGATCTAAAATTCAGGAACTAAAGTAAAAATACTAAAAAGTAGTGTCGGACCTCAAAATGAAGATTTGAGAGTGCTTTGATTCAATTGGATGAAGAAAGAAGTCAAATGGATCAAATATAGTCAAAGTATGATCACACATAATTTTTCAACTGAAAAAGTTATGTTTCAGATTTGTAGTCTCATATTGAGACTTATTTTTGACATAGAAAATGTTTGAATTGAAAATGATATCTGAATCAAAGTTGTATCCATTTGAGTTATCTTTCCAAAACATCTTGAATCACTTCAATTAGATATTGGGAGAAAACGTTATGATAAACATACTGAAGGATGCGCATTGCAGTTTTTTCACCCGAAGATGGGCGTCGCAACGCCCACACTACTGAAAACCAACATAATTCGCGGTGCTACAGCGCAGCTATAGTGTCGTCGAGGTGCTGCTTGTGCAAGAAATAGGTTTTTGATTTTTATTTTTTTTTTGTACTCTTTTCTTGGTCCAATACAACTTCATCCCTTCCAAAATTTCATGATGATATAAATGTAACCCTAAATACCACTTTTAGGGGCGAATTCAACACAATATTGAAGGAGGCAAAGTGGGCATAATTCAAGAAATCAAAGGAGGCAAGAACAATGTCAAGGGTAAGATTGAAGATCTATCCAAAAACTAGTTTTTTCTAGTCTCTTCTTTATGTTGTTTATTTTGAATTGTACAGATTTCATGCTTCTTATCATGAACTAAACTATTCTTCTAGGGTTTGATTGTAACCAAAACTTCAGAGTATGATTTGAATTTATTTTAGTTATTTCTATGAAATTTTCCATTCAATTTATTTGTGTTATGATTTTAATGCTTTCAATTATTTGGACACTAATTGAATGTGTAGATGCTAGTCAATTCCAGTACTCGAAAGAAGGGAATTTAGGTTCGATCATATGATTAACACAACATAGATTTTATAGGTTTCGAAAGAAAGTATAGGATCTATGAAGTTTATTTCATAGAAGAATCATGAACTTGATAATTTCTAGATTTTAATTCGAAATATAGATATTGGAATTATTTTTTATTCGGCACTCAAGAGATGGAGTAGAATTACATTAGGGTCCTTGTTTATAAGTATGAAAAATTGATTAGAGATAACTAAGTTTTTTAGAATCATATTTGATAGTTATGTGAAATCATTCCCTAAACATTTTCATCTTGATTAAATTCATATAATTTGTATTCATTGAATTCGTTACCAAAATTATCGTTAGATTAGTTAACAATATTGATTCATAAGAGCATCTCCAAGAGACTCTCTATTTTTAAAGAGCATATTCTATCATTTGGAGAGCATCTATAAATTTAAAGAGTTAAAATTTTGATGTACTCCAACAAACTCTTTATATTTAATACTTAAATTTACTATTCCCAAAAAATATTTATTATTTTTCTTTATCTTTTATTTTAACTAGTTTTTCTATAGATTATTTTATTGCTTTTCTACATTGAAAATTGAAACTTTTTGAATGCATTTAATTATAGAGAGTGAGTTTGGCTCTCCAAATCTGGAGAGCCAAACCCACTCTCTAAATTAAAATCTTAATTTAAAGAGTCTATTGGAGCATGATTTTACATGTTGACTCTTTAAAATAGAGAGCATCTCATGTTTAAAGAGTCTGTTGGAGATGCTCTAACTCATTCATCTAGATAAAATAAATGCTACGTAATTATAGTACTTAGTACAAAATTAAATTACAATCCCTATGGGTTCGACACTCTTAACTATATTACTATATTACAAAACTTGATGCCGTACACTTGTTGCATAAATCACGTTATAGAAAACGCGTGACAGTTGTTTTAGTTAGTATTATAGTGGCATTATGTCTAAAATTTGCATGTATTATTCACTCATTTAGTAAGACACAACACATTTACTAGTTGAAGTTTCTTGAGGCAAGCTATTAGACTCAGTTTGATAGTACAAGTGATTCCAGCATAGAAATATAAGGCTCCAAAATGTGTTTGTCATATTCACAGCAGCACGACTATTATCAAATGTACAATTCTCAGCCTACCCTTAAGATTGCGAGGCTTTGTGATAAATGTATGTTATACACTTATTTCAGGTCTAAAATAGGGATATTTGATAGTTCTTCTGACAAAATATATCATAAATTGTTATATTTTATGTTATATAGGTAAAACTCAATGGTTGAACAAGGAATTGAAAGAAAGGAGTGAAAATTGGTTTAAAAAAAAGGCAAAATCCAAAATTTAATGACCAAATTGCAAATTTAATAGTTGATTCGGATCACAAGATGATACTTTAAAGATTTCTAGAAGACAATTGGATGGAATTAGAACTCAAAAAGGAATGGAATATGATTAAAATCAATTTCAATTGCACAAGTTATATTCCAGATTTTTGGTCGAGGATTGAGACCCATTTTTGGTATAGTAAATGTCCAAATTAGGAAAACTCTATTTCTAAAAAACTTGTAGCCCTTTGAGTTAGAGTTCTAACGCACTTTGAATTGCATCAATTAGACATCGGGAGAGAAAACTTTGGACAAAATACAGAATACTGTGCAGAGACAAAAATCTGCGCGAGAAGATAACTTTCCTTATTCGATTGGAAGTCAATTTGGACGTGATTTTTAACCAATTTTCGACTCCTACAAATACTTAATGAAAGTTATTAGGTGGTCTATAGTAGACATTAGAGAGGTCAGTCCATCGATATGCATGCACAAAATCTTGATGGAAGAAGAGTATAAGCCCGTGGTGGAAAATCAGCGCAAATTGAATCCCACCATGAAGGACGTCGTGCGAACAGAGGTATTAAAGCTCCTTGATGCATGCATCATATATCCAATCTCTGATAGCAAGTGGGTTAGTCCGATTCATGTTGTACCAAAGAAAGGAGAGATTACAGTGATAAATAATGAGAATAATGAGCTGATACTGACAAGGTCAGTCACGGGGTGGAGAGTGTGCATAGAGTACAGGAAACTGAATAATGCAACTCGAAAGGATCACTTTTCCTTACCCCTCATTGATTAGATGTTGGAAAGACTTGCGAGACATTCACATTACTGCTTCTTGGATGGGTACTCAGGATATAATCAGATTGCAGTGGCTCTAGAGGATCAGGAGAAGACTACATTTACATGCCCCTATGGTACCTTTTCATATAGAAGAATGCCATTTGGATTATGTAATGCTCCTGCCACATTTCAGCGATGCATGATGACAATATTTTTAGATATGGTGGAGAAAATCGTTGAAGTCTACGTGAATGACTTTTTGGTGTTTGGTTCATCATTTGAGAGTTGCCTCTCAAATTTGGGAATGGTCTTGCGGAGATATAAGTAAAGAAACTTGGTGTTAAACTAGGAGAAGTGTCACTTCATGGTGCAAAAAGGAATAATATTTTGGCACAGGATTTTCACAAATGGTATCGAGGTGGATAAAGCAAAGATTCAAGTCATAGAAAAGCTACCCCTACCAACTTCAGTTAAGGGAGTACGTAGTTTCCTCGGCCATGCAGGGTTCTACATGAGGTTTCTCAAGGATTTCTCCAAAATCAACAAACCACTGTGCAGCCTACTTGAAAAGGATACACCATTTAATTTTTCTGATGAGTGTTTGGTATCTTTCAACACTCTTAAAGAAAAGTTAATTTCAGCACTGGCTACAGTTGCACCAGACTGAGAACTGCCATTTGAGTTGATGTGCGATGCCAGCAACTATGGAGTAGGGACAGTACTTGGTTAACGAAAGGATAAAATTCTCCACGTCATCTACTATGTAAGTAAGACTTTGACAGATGCACAACTGAATTATGCAACCACAGAAAAGAAGCTGCTAGCGATTGTGTTTGCTTTCGATAAATTCAGATAATATCTCATGGGACAGAAGGTAATTGTCTACACGGATCATGCAGCTATGAAATATTTAATATCTAAGAAGGATGTGAAACCTAAGCAGATTCGGTAGATATTTCTCCTTCAAGAGTTCGACTTGGAGATTCGAGACAAGAAATGTAGTGAAAATGTGGTAGCAGACCACCTTTCAAGGCTTCAATAGGCAGAACACAAGGATCAGATGAGGGTCTCTTTGTTGTTAGCGTATAATGTACTTTCACCTGAGTTAACACATCGCCAGAGGAAGAAGTTCTTTTTGGAGTTGAAATACTATTATTGGGAGGATCCCATATTATACAGGAGGGGTACTGATCAGATAATTCGAAGATGTGTGCCAAATGAGGAGGTCCCTCAGATTCTGGAGCGTTATCACTCTTCAGCTTATACGGGGCATTTTGGATCTTCGAAGAGAGCAGCGAAAGTTCTATAATCAGGATTTTATTGGCCGTCAATATTTAAGGATGCTCATAAATTTGTAAAACACTGTGATCAATGCCAACGCACATGGACTATCTCTAAAAGGCATGAGATGCCTTTGAATTCAATACTAGAAGTGGAACTCTTCGATGTTTAGGGGATGGATCTTATGGGACCATTCCCATCCTCTTACAACAATCAGTACGTTTTGGTGGCAGTTGACTATATATCGAAATGGGTAAAAGCAGTAGCAACACCAACTAATGATGCTCGAGTGGTTGTTAATTTTTTGAAGAAAAACATATTATCGCGCTTTGGCACCCCTAGAACCACTATTAGTGATGGGGGGTAAACACTTCTGCAATAGGCTTCTAGAGTCAGTATTGGCAAAATATTGGGTTGCTACACCTTATCATCCCCAAACAAGTGGCAAAATGGAAGTATCAAATAGAAAGCTGAAGAGAATACTGGAGATTACTGTAAATAGCTCGAGAATTGATTGGTCAAGGAAGTTTGATGATGCACTTTGGGCATACCGGACTGCTTACAAAACACCAATCGGCATGTCACCATATTGCCTTGTGCTTGGGAAAGCTTGTCACCTTTCAGTGGAGTTGGAGCATCGAGCGTATTGGGCAGTAAAGCAGCTAAACATGGACATGACAGCAGCTAGAGAAAAGAGGATGCTACAACTGAATTAATTAGATGAATTTCGGATGGATGCTTTTGAGAATGCAAATCTTTATAAAGAAAGGACAAAGAGAATGTATGTTAAATACATCCAGATGCGTGAGCTCACTCTAGGTCAAAAAGTACTGTTGTTTAAGTTTAGGTTGAAACTTTTCCCTGGGAAACTACGCTCTAGATGGTCTGGACCATTCACAATTGTTCAAGTCTTTCCACATATAGCAGTTGAGGTGACTCATGAGACAAAAGGCAACTTTAAGGTAAATGGGCAGCGTTTGAAAGCATATTGGGGTGACGATTTTGATAAAGAGAAGTCATTCACCCAACTCCACAACCTGAAATGATCAAGTTGCCAAGTTTAGTTAAAGACTAAAAATTAAGCGCTTATTGGGAGGCAACATAATTTCTTAATTCTTTTATTTATTTTGTTTTTCGTATTGCATTGCATGTAATTTCTTCTTGATCAATAGGTTGCATTAGTTATATGCATGTTTCAATTTATAGGGTATCACCATCATATCATGCTTTCCCTTAGGCCATTGCATTTATTGTTGGTTGTTTCAAGTGTTTGGGCTAAGTAACACATGTTCTAGATTATTTGATTTTCATTGTTTGATTTGACCGCTATGTGCAGGAACATGACGTCGTGAAATACTCAAACCAACACAGACCAATGGGAAAGCATGATAAAGAAGATTGTCTAGCCGTCACACATAATGCCTCATACCTTCAACAGAAAAATTCGGAGAGTACCTTCTTCCTTTTCTTCCCTATCCCCTTATATTCTTATTTATACTTTATGACATTGAGGACAATATCGGTTCTAAGCTTGGGGGTGGAAAAATTGAGAGTTTTTACTTTTCGTGTGTTTTTCGTTATTATTTTAGTATATAATAGAAAAAAATTCAAAAAATTTAAAAATTATATATATATTCTCTTATTTTAGGTTGTGTGCTTGTGTGAGTTAGATAGTTTGGCCGATAATAATGATGAAATTTGAGATTTTGTGTTATTTATGAACTGTGAATATGTTGCATGCTTGACGCTTAACCTTGCAAAAACTCGTTATTATACGAGCACTAGAATTAAGTTGGACATTGTGATGGTACTAGGTCATTCATATAATTGGTTGATATTTTTAGACATAAATGCTTTACCCAAATCATACTAAATTACTTATCCTTAAACCAAATTTAGCATAGTTTGGGGGTGATTTTGCTGTTGTAAGAAGATACTAAAAAATCACTATTAAAAGATTTATTTGTCAAAAAAATGGGGCTCAAATAGAACCCAAGTTGAAAATAAAAAAAATCAACCAGGTATTTGTTGGAGTTGTGCTTTAAACACCAATATCAACCTAAAAAAGGATCAAATGTTTTATCATGGTTTGCGTATGCACAATTCTTCGATATCGTGGTCATTCACAACAAAATATTTTCTTTGTGCATTGACTAAAAAACATGCTTTTGAGGGATGGAAACATTCTTCCACTGAAATAATCGTTGCATGTAAAACACTAATAAATATTGATTCCATAAACTCATGAAACCTAATATTTGCGAGTATATACATTTTTGATGGTAACATGGAATTCTCATTCAATCAGATCACCCGAACGATGTGGGCAATAAATAATGGAATACAATTTTTCCAAGCCAAAAAAATTCCTTCTAGCGTAGCATATGAAGCTAACGTGTGGCACTTTATTCCCATCACTAGGAATGTAGAGACACCGACCACATCCTACCTCTAAAGTAGGCGCTAAAGTATTAGACAAATGGCTGAATTCGAGGATAAACTAATAAATCAAACTGTACATTATGTAGTATGTAGTAACCGAACTGAGTCACATTGCACCATGGAAACCTAGAAGCTAGAGCTAATAGCAAAATGCAAACCCATAGATAGAATTGTGAAACTTACCATTGACCTGACTATCTCCACGATGTCATGTTTCTTCTCTCTGCAAACATCATTTTGTTGGAATGCATTGGCGCACTCAATTGAGAGACAATACCATTTTTTATCAAGTACTCCATAAATTCTCCCGAGAGATATTTGCACCTCGATCTGATTGAAGTATCTCAATACTCTTACTCGTTTTTCAACCTGAGCCCTAAACTCTTTGAATTTCTCAAAAGCATCTTATTTTTGGAGCCTCTAGGTAAATATTTCCTAACTTAGAGCAATGATCTTTAAAGGTAATGAAATACTCATAGCCCCCTCTCGCAGGCGTATATTCACTGGTCCACATAAATCAAAATGAACTAGTTCCAATAGTGAATTGGTGAATCGCGTACCTTTACTATGAGTGTAATTTTCAATGTTATGAAAATCGGACTAGGCCATTCAGTTCAACCAAAAAAAATCAAAACCAGACTGGCATCCAGCCTGATTAGCCATTGAAAATCGTTTAACCTTGATCTGGTCAAACCAGACAAGATTTTTCCTTGTCCACCGGTTAGATAGGGAAAAAAATGAAAAATTAGCCATATCATTCTTCAAGATGTAGGAATTTTTTCAAAATATGAGATCTACCTTCCCTTTTGTTGTACTAGAAATGTTGTAATTGCTTAATTTCTCCTCATTTTTTCTTTTCTTACCTTATCCCTTTCTCTCTGTAAAAACATTTTTCTCCTTCACAATCAGCAGCACTTAATATGTGCTTACCCTAATTCTGATGATGTAAGTGAAAGAAATAATAACAAGGCTTTGGCCTATTACTTTCTTCTTTAGGTTGTGGCTCATTACAAATGAAATTCACTTTTGTGTTCATCACTTTCTTTTTCCATTTTTCTTTTCTTTTATAATTTTCTTTATATAGTTAATTAAGAATAAATAAATAAATTATTATATCAAATTATAAATTAACATATTTGAGAATAGCATAATTAATTTAGAATAGTTGTACTGCTTATTATACTTCAACTTATATTTGTAATGTTTTATAATAAATGTATTTAATTCTTCATTCAATCGGTTTGACCCCGGTTTGATCCTAATTGAATCTTTCGATCCTTGACCCTTTAGATTTTTCAAATCGATGTTGGGTTCGATTTTATAAACATTGGTGATTTTGATGTTCAAAGGCTTTATTCACTTAACGATAAGGAAGATCTATGGTCTTTCAATCCATTGCTTGCATTTGGATCAAGGGTAGTTAGATAGAAATATGGGATGCTTTTGCCTTTATCGTGTAGGTCATCACTAAATGAAACAACACTCCTGCATAGTTCTTAGATATTTCATTAAACTTGTAAACATTTTGTACCAATGTCGACTTTAATAAATTATACGAGTTAATTGAGACTCGTTGCTACTCATTTATATCTATTAACTCCATGAATGATCAATGTTGCATAAGGATCAATTAAGTACGGTAAGGAGTTGGATTTTGTTTACATACCCAGAAGGCGCACCTCTCCAATCACTTGATATGGAGCTGCAAAAATGAAACCATCGTATTATCATATTGTTGTAAATTATGTTTTGACAAACTTGTATCTAGATAAAAAAAAATAAAAAAAAAATAAAAAATTGATAACAATCTTCAAGCAATGTTAGCCGCGTCATCTGGGCGAGGCCTAGGACTTGAATGAGAAAATGAGCAGTCATTTACATATTCTTGAAATACCTTCAAAATAAAGTTCAATGTAAATATAGAATAATCCAATGCCCCCTTTAACTTTCATGTTTGTTTTCTTGTCAAGACACCACTGAACGAGATGATAAAAGAATATAGTCGATGAATTGTATATATTGTTTTTTGATTTAATAAAACATTTGAACATGAATTTGGACATGTTAGTAAAAAATTTTCATTTTATGTGCCGTTTTGTCGTATTAATAGTCTTGTTCCAGCCATGACAAATATTTATTTGCAAGTTTGTTTCCATGATTTCAAGTTTGGTATTTATATCATTACAAACAAAAAATTGATGGGTAGATGTGACTTTGTATGATATCTAATGAATTTAATCGAAAACCAAATAGAGCATAGAAAAATTTGTTACTCGACTAAATATCAAGTTTTTAGTCAAGTCCATGTTAGACCTTGTCAAGAAATTCGCAAACCTAGCTAACTATCAGCGAAGTATAAAGTAAAATACGAGAAGAACAAAGAAACAGAAGGCTCTCATAAAGATTGCGAACCACTTATCATATACTGGTTGGCCATATGCTGTCAATAAGGAGCACGTGGGCAAATGAATAAGGAGCCGCCATCTGGCACAATGTAGAAATGACCAAACTAACCCAATGCTTTGAGGAAAATTTATAAATAACTCCCCATTTGAAGAAAAGAACATGCAATTCAAATATTTCCTTCTCAAATAGCTATTTCTCCTCTTTTCTAATTGAAGCATTAAGACTAGTGAATTTAAAAGGTGACAGTCATAGTTAAGTGAGAAAATTTGTTGATTATATATTCAATTGTAATTATTTCATCAATAAACTCATTTGATTCAATTTATACGTCAACAAATTCGCACCATATGTGGGAACACTTGAACAAAGTACACCACAAAATTCTGGCAGAATGAGGCAATATTTTAGCATCTGGAAGAAATGAATCATGTGAAAGGAAGTCCGAAGAAAGTGTTATTACCGAAAGCCAAAATCAACGGATATAGCAACGACGAACTTTCAAATAGTGATGCTTAACCAAAATGACAACGTGAGGAAATACTGCTAAAATAACAAACCAACATTTCTCTTGCTTAGCACCGTGGCTTGATAAAAAAGGCATCTATTACCAAAACAATATAAGAAATAGCGGAAAGCCTAAACATGTTAACTGTGGAAAATGCATCACAACGTGCAAAAGATGAAAATTCAATAGGATAATGGCAAGATGATTCAAGAATAAATGGAGAAAAGTATGCTGTTAATTCATTTTGCGGAAGGAGCAATAGTTTACAGGTTTCAAAGGCCAACGATAATTTAGAAAAGAAAAGAAATGAACAGTATGAGGTAAAAATGTAGTAAGAAAGTCTATAGATGAGTTGAGTTCCCGCGATAAGAGATCAAATTAAAATTACCGTCAAGGAGATTGAAGAGCTAAAATTTATGATAATGCGTTGTATAATACTTTCTCGACGAGGGAGTATGAAGATCATCCAACTAGATTGTATGATATGGATGATGATGATGATGATGATGATGATGATGATGAATGCATACCATTTTCCACAGAAATCAAGGAGGTCCCAATCCTGGATAATTTTATTCGTCATGTAATGGACAAATACGACGGAAAAGGAGATCCTGTGTACTATCTATTCAAGTACATGATGCAGATACAATTGAAAAAGACAATGTAATGCTCCAAATTTTATGGACTAAAATTTTTAGGTGTTAACGATATCATTTCATAATCATACAAGAAGCGTAAATATTTAATTGAAAATTTAAACTTTAAAATTTCATAATATCGAATTAAATCAATCCAAAAACATTAAATCACGGAACTTTAAGCATTCATTGGAAATCTAAGAAATACTAAATCTCTAAACGAAAAATAAAAACTAATTACTAATGGTTCCCTTGAAAATGTTTGAACCCACGCACCGTTTAGTCATCATTCACGTTGAACCGATCTAACCTGAAAAGTAAAATTTTGAAGGAATGAGTATTTTAAACACAGTAGGATACGTGTGTCCAAAACAATATAATAAATTTTAAACATAAATATATAACATTTCATACCACAATTTCATCGAGAGTAGTCGAAGATCAATCGAATGCTCTCACATACTTCTGTGCAAACAATTGAGAAAACCCAAAGGAAATCTCACATTTTATTTCATTAAGACATGTAGGTCAATTAGTATTTCATGAAATAAATTATGTAAAAATTATAATATTGTAAGGACAAATCAACTTGCACATAGTATCCTACCTCAAATGAACGTTGAATGACAAAATCCAAAAGTCACATCCCCAAATCCTTTTTTCTTCTGCCTACACTATTGTAGTAGTGTATGTGAAAATAAAGAGGCAGATGAATTTTGGTATAAGATAATAAGAGTTTCTGCTAAATTCCAAGAATGAAACCAAAGTAAAAAAAAAAAAATTGGAGTTCCTGGCAAACATATGTGCATGGCATTGGTATTTATAGGTAAACGTCAAGTAGTTGATCAGGTTGAAGATTGTATCATAGTCATTTAGTCATTATCCTAGATTATGTAGATAATGACTATTTAATTAGGATAATGTAAGTGATCTCAAATACATATAATAAAAATCATATAACAAGAATTATTTGCATTTAAAGATTTCAAATCTTATTTCATCTATTCATATATACGGTTACAGTTTTAAAAACAAACATATAAATTACATGGCAAAACAAAATGAAAGAAATCTTGGTTGCTGTGAATTAAATCAATTAACAGATTTGGTAACAAAGATAAATTGAATTATATAATATAATACTATTTGCAAAATATATATAATACACGTGGATACCAATATGTAGGATAAAACTAATTTTGTTACAGTGGATGGAAGAAACAAAATTTGGATATAATTAAATATTTTTCTAAATTTAAGATAAACGTGATTGGATAATAAAATATTATGTTCTTTAGCTAATTATCTTAAAAGCATATTATTAAATAAAAAAATACATATTAAATATGTTTTTTTGAATTGAAATAATTTGAACTTAAATCATACGAACTTATATTTTCTCAAGTCCAATTTACGTTATTTAATGCGAGCTACAAAATAAACTCAATGTTGACATATACTTTTTCATTCTCCTACAATACTTAAATATTTAGCCAAAGCTAAATAAAATAAATGGACCAAACAATTATATTATCTTATGAATTTTATTATGGCTAAAAGATAAATGATAACATAATAAATTAAGTCTCTCTAAAAAAAAGTGTTACAGACAAGCTCCGAGCTGAAGTCTTAGAGACTTCACTTAATTCTAGATGGATGGATTAAAACATGGTACAACAAATTACCGCTAGGATAAATTAGAGGTTGGTCACAATTGAAACAAGCTTTCTTGGGAGCATTATCTGGAAACAGACTGGAAAAGCTTCAACATGGTTGAATGACATGCAGCAAGAGGAATGAGAGTCTCTAAAGAGCTATTTCACATGGTTCAATACTGAATTGATAATTTACAAAACTATATTGTGTGAGAAGGTCAAAGATGCCTTATAGAACAGTCTACTGATGGAGACTCTCTTTTGCCGAGATGTTCGGAGCCAAAGTCCTACTTCCTACTATCAATTGATAAACTTGATCTAAAGTGAGATCCAAATGGAGAATATTATTGCCAACCAAAAGAAAGATAGAACAAGTGTGACCGGAAAAATTGAAACGTAAAATCTCTGCACATTCTTATAAATTGCCAAAGCAATAATATTTGTGTTTTGTGGAGCCCAGGGATAGGGTCCACGCAATATCCTCAACCCTTGCACCTATCGCAAATAGAGGCCATCCTTTTCCTAGAAGTTAGAAGATGAAATTCTGTAAGATTCAGAATGACTCAGTTGAGAAGTGAACAGGGAGGGTTACAGGGAAGATCACCAAACCTATCAAGAGGACGAGGTCGTGGAAGCAGATAAAGCAGGACGAACCAAAACCAATTCCAAAAAATACTCCCAGCTTTCTACCCTCAACAAAGAGATCAACACCATAATGGGAGGCCCCTATATTAGTGGAGATTTAACAAGTGATCAAGAGTGCAACGCTCATGCCGCCAGAAAGCCCGTACGGAAGATATTCTGGATTCAAGGTAATCCCAAATCCGTTTCTCTTCTAATTAATTACCTTTGATAGTAATGATGAACACACAGATATATATATCTCCACTACGATACATTGGTAGTTCAGGCTGTAATAGTTCCTAATGGCCTTAGCCGCATGATTGTAGATAATTACAATTCCATAATTGATTGCCCTTGGAGACTAATGGCCAAACCTATATACGGCTTCACTGGGAACAGTTTGATCCCGATGGGATAAATTATGTTGATAGTTGAGCTCGACATTGCATTTGAAAGACACATTGACTTTTTAGTTATGGATAGTAAATCTGCTTAAAATGGGATCTTGGGAAGACCCTCTTTGAAGCAACTGAAAGTCGTAACTTCTATCCACCACCTATGCATGAAATTTGAAACTTTCCAAGGCATAGCCTATTTCAAGAGAAATCAAGTTTTCGTTCAAGAATGTTATTTCAGTGTTCTACAAGAAGTAGCCCCAAAACCCTTAAAGGGTGGTACCATATTTATGTTTAAACATAACAAAAAAATGCTTAAAAATCCTTTTCTAGGAAAGCAAGTATCCGATGGTGCAAAGGATGGGCTGAAAATCCTGCTAGCCAGTAAAAACAAATTTACAAGTACTAAAGGAACTATGGGTCTCAAACATAGACCAATATTGATTCTGGTATAGAGTTCGTAGAAGTGAGAGAAATAAAGGCAGGCTTCATCCCTTCAAAGAAATTTCAATTAAAGAAAATTCAAAGGATGAGATCACGTCCAGACATACTCAAATGTCTGACATATTATAATAATGCACAAAGTACTTACAATAAAGGAGAGGACAACAATTCGCATCCGGTTACATTGTAACGATGATTTAATGAAGTTCTATTTGAAAAATCACTTTGTCAAAATAAGAAAATCGACACAAGAACGATAAATTATGTGGTTGGTATGAAGTTATTATAAATGCAATTACGCGAAGTGTAATTAAATTACGAATGAGCAATATAATGTGATCCCAAAAAGATGACCAAATAAATCAGTTCGTACAACATGAGCAAAGACATTTCAATAATGAATTTCCAGAATAGCATTTTTATACAAATTTTGCACGAAATCTCATAGATATAACATGAAATGAGAAAGTGAGTGAGATAAAAAAAGACCTATTCCTCTAAATTGAGATAGGACTGGAGATTTCCAAAAGTAGGATCATCTTGGACAAGCAGAGTGTTACCCTTCATCGGTAAACTCACTGCGGGAGGGGAAGAGCCTAAGTATCGCTAGAGGAATAGCTGTAGAATCTGCAAGTTGGGCAGGTTCGACAAGAGTGGACAGAGTAACAAAAGCCCTGACAACTAATGAAATGTTTTCATCGAAAGTTATGCCCTTGACATTCTTTTCACGAGCCTCCAAAAAACTCAAATCCCACTTAGGATGAAAATCTTTAACAATGTCAAGAACTTTGTAAGCCCCATCTTACATGGCATCCTCTACAAGATTCCACTCATTAGCCTTCACTTCGAAAAGGCTAAACTTCGCGAGAGCCAGTTTTGTCTCGGTATTCTCCAGCTAGTGGAGAAGTAAGGCCTTTTCGCTCCTTGCTTTATTCAGATATCTAAAAGTGGCAAATTGTTGAGCCTAGATTGACTAAAGTTCTTCTCCGAGGCATAAAAGATCAACATCAATCTTGGCGATAAAAGTGGCATGAATTTCTTTGGCCTACTCCAGGTACTTAGTAACTCTAGTTAGATCGACCACTAAAGAAGCTTCTTTCGTAGCGAAAGCTTCAGAGCCTTATCTTCTCTTTTTACGTATTCTTCTCTATCGAAACCTCCCTTAGCCTCTTTTTGGAGAACTCAACATTTCTTCTCCAAAAAATCTATTGTTTTCTCCAATTTGTCAACTTGCAAAATGCAGACCTCATACTTACCGTGATGATTATGATGAAGGACAATGGCTTGTGAGATGTGGGCATCAATTGAATTTCCCATTTGCTTGGGGTCATGTTCTCTTCTTCCAAGTGAAGTTAAAACACAAAAAAGTAGACCTGGCTACCTTAGAAACAAAGACAATCCAGCTCTCCATCAAGGCAGGAGAGAACAAAGCCTTGGTGTCCATCAGATGTTCGAATCCCTCTGGTATTTTTCTTTTCCACTCTGTAGGGTCCCTTGTCAAAAGCGGTGAAAACTGAGGCCCATCTTCCATGGGTAAAAATCCAAATATGTATAAATCTCTAGCTCCTTAAGTCAGTGAATGTCGCTTAGTCAAACATTCCCCTTTGCGCGAAGCTTCACACTTATCTCCCTTGGAATCCATCGCGGGTACATCTTTAGAAGAAGAAGGGAGACCCAATTTTTGGCATTTGGGAACTGCACCAAAGTTAATCTTCATATTAAATTGAATGATGATATAATTTGCACAAGCAGAAGAAACTACATAAATTAACATCGCAAAAATAGAGAAATTCCAACAAAAATTGAATCAAAACTTTCCATAAACATCAAGACCAATAGGTGTTATCAGAGATAAAACCCTAATTACCATGAACAAGGGAAAAACATTTTTTCTAGATGCAGTATTAGAATCAAGAAATTGATAAAGAAAAAGGATTAAAAATCCCATATTCGACAAAAACTCAGATTTTGAGTAGATTCGGCATGAAAGATTGCAAACTAGGAGACACGCCTATCGCTAAAGGAGACAAGTTTAGTTTCAAACAGTGCCCCAATAATGATCTTGAAAGAAAAGAGATGTAGAAGATTTCATATGCGTTAGTAATAAGGAGTCTAATGTATGCTCTAGTTTGTACTCGTCCTGACATAGCAATTATAGTAGGAGTTTTGGTAGATATTTGAGTGATCCAGACATGCAGCATTGGAAGGCAGCCAAATGTGTGATGCATAATTTGAAGAGAACAAAAGACTACATGCTCACTTATCATCAGAGATCAGATAGTTTAGAGGTCATCGGGTTCTCTGACTCCGATTTTACAGGATGCCAAGGTAGCAGACGCTCCACATCAAGTCACATCTTTATGTTGGCTGGAGGAGCTATCTCATGGAAGTACGCTAAGCAGACTCTCATAGTTTCTTCAACCATGGCTGTAGAGTTTGTTGATATACGACCTAACTAGGAAGCACCGACCTGGGGGTCATCCGACCTCACCAGCTGCTCCGACCTGGTGGTAATTCGACCTCACCAGGCGACATCATTAAATACAGTTGGTTACATGCATTAAGCTCACACTAATATGAATTCGAATATGTGACGTCAGCTAGGGGCTCAAGGAGACGTAATGATTGAAGATTCCTTACACACTGTTAAACGTCTAATCAATCAATTCATCAGATAGGCTCATGACAACAACACCTAATTTCACAAATCATATGCTTTAGCTTCCTCCCCTGAGTAAATCATTAATTACTGGAGACCACCTGTAAAGTTAAACTTATGATGACCTGACAAGTCGAGCTCATTAAACCAATCCAAACCTCCCAATTGTTAATGAATTGAGCTGACGAACTGAGCTCTAAGGTCGGACAAATCGAATTAAAACATGTGATCAGTACTTGGAAATGTATGCTCGATGGTATGAGGTCTGCTCGGATGGTTAGCATATCTAGAAAGATTGTGTAGTCTTTCAAGGAGATTCTAATGATCGCAGATCACTAACACAAACAACAAACTAGCCAATCAGAGGAATCCACAGGGAATGATCTTACATCAGTGCTTATATAAGCTTGATTAAATAGTTAGGCTCTTTTCCCAAGGCTCACTTTATTAATTGCTAAGGCATACCTGTAAGATTTGCTCATCATTACTGCCAGATCGAGCTCAGAGGCCAATGGAATCATTCTAACATGTGTACTTCTTCAGCTCTGAATTGAAGTTGACAAGACAAGAAATTAATGAAGTATGTATATTTTCTCCTATAAAAGAGAAAATAGTAGAAAAGAAGGGGGGACGACTTTGATGCATTACAAATCTTCTTACATTATTTATCCACATTTCAAAAATCTCCTATAAACATAGAAAGGAGTACTTGAATCATTCGTAACTTCGCATCGACAATTAATCAAAGACGTATTCCTCTTTGACGTTGGCTTGAATTTTGTACATACAATTTTTGAAGTCAACAGTTTGGCCCTAGAAGGAGGGCCCCTATCTTGTATGAACGGCCCCATCCCTCCATAAAATCCACCAAGAAATACCATTATGGATATTTTTTAGCATGTGAAAACCAATCCCACACTTGTCATAAGCCATCAAACTGCAAAATGTTGGAAGACGAAGAGGTCCAAACGAAGTTGCCGACCCTCAAATAACCATCAAAAGAGAATACATTGAGAGGTTGACAAATGCAGTCAACAGATTTGAGTGAAACCAAATTCATGTTCCTCCGCTCGAAATCGAGGTGGAGTCCCCACATAGGGAGAAAATAGGATGACCTCCCACCAGAAGAGCTCTCCATTTTTCAGGAAAGGAATCTTCCAGAAGCTAAACTGAAGAGATCAGAAGTTATCCATAAAACGATAGAAACTGAAATAAGTACCTTTAAAAAAAATTGAGTTGCCAATCTAGAAGCAAAAAGTAAAGGAAATACAAAGGAATATCTCACTACGTCATCCCTCGTCCACTGAAGACCTTCTTGCTGAACATTTGCCAAATAAATTTCCTGTCAAGAAAATCAATCAAGCCTTGCTCATCAGCAAGCTAACCTTGCTCATAAGCAAGATGAGCTGAGGTTACATGTGCTGCAACACTCAGACGAATTTCCTATCAAAGAAATCATTCAAGCTGATTATACCAATATCAGTTGAGCTCGAGTACTTATCCCGAGGATAACTTCCCTTGGTTGGCCTCAAAGAGAGGTTAATCCTTCCGAATTCCATCACGTCAGGCTTTCTTCGTCAATAGTCGTCATCGAGCTTTGTTTGATTTCTTGTAACTCACTCTCACGTATGGGCTTATCTAACCTAGGAAAGATAGGGTCCTTCAATCAATACGTTTCCTCATTTTGATAGAACTCTCAGCCAGAGTCCCATTCTAACCAGTCACCCAGGAAACACAAGATTAACTAAACAACAACTTCCCACTACACTAGAACTCCTAGGGATCTCAACATTGTAGTTCTACTAGGACTCCACCTTTATAAATACATCATTCTCATTCATTACTAATGTATGTTTTACATACAATTTACAGCACATACTTTTTTCATATTCCCTTTCTGACTTAAGTATCGGAGGGGCAACGAGGACACATCTTGAAGCCCTTGTTTTAGGTACTGAAAGATCATGTTCATGCTTATACCCAATCGTCAAACCTTGCTCATAAGCAAGTCGAACAGAGATTGTAAGTGTTGCAACACTTAGTGAGACTTCCTGAAAAGGAATCACCAAAAGCCCTGTTCACAAAACAGGATGAACTGAGGTTGTAAGTGCTGCAACACTCAATGCGAATTCCTAAAAAGGAATCGCCAAAAACCCTATTCACAAAGTAGGTCGAACTGAGGTTATAAGTGCTGCAACACTCAGTGTGAAAAAGCTATGTTCACAAAGTAGGCCAAACTAAGGTTGTAAGTGCTGCAACACTAAGTGGGAAAAAGCCATGTTTACAAAGTAGGCCGAACTAATGTTGTAAGTGCTGCAAAACTTAGTGCAAATTCCTGAAAAGGAATTGCCAAAAGCTCTGTTCACAAAGTAGGTCTAACTGAGGTTGTAAGTGGTGCTAGACTCAGTGTGAAAAAGCCCTGTTCACAAAGCAGACCGAACTGAGGTTGTAAGAATTGTAACACTTAGTGCGAATTCATGAAAAGGAATCGCCAAAAGCCCTGTTCACAAACCAAGCCGAACTGAGGTTGTAAATGCTGCAACACTTAGCGCGAATTCCTGAAAAGGAATCTCCAAAAGCTCTGTTCACAATGCAGGTCAAACTGAGGTTGTAAGTACTGCAACATCTAATGCTAATTCCTGACACGAAATCGCCAAAAGCCATGTTCACAAAGCAGGCCGAACTGAGGTTGTAAGTGTTACAACACTCAATGCGAATTCCTGCAAAGGAATCCCTGAAAGCCTTACTTATAAGCAAGCCGACCTAAGGTTACATATGCTGCAACACTCAGACAAAATTCCTATTAAGGAAATCATTCAACAGCCTTGCTCATAAGCAAGTCGACCTTACTCAACTGCAAGCCAAGCTAGGGTTGCATATGAGGGAACGCTTAGAAAATTTAATATATTATAAGGTTCGCGATAGTTCATTTTTCAGGTCAAAATGTGATACGTTTACAAAACATTTACTCATGTAATAAATGGAAAAACGAGCCACTCGTGTTCAAAGGTCAGTCCATTACCAACGCGAGCACTGACCTAAGGGGTAACTGTTGATATCCGACCTCACCAGGGAGCATGGACCTGGGGGTCATCCGACCTCACCAGCAGCTTCGACCTGGTGGTAATCCGACCTAGGCGACCTCATTAAATACAGTTGGTTACATGCATTAAGCTCATACTAATATGAGTTCGGATATGTGAGGTCAGCTCGAGGCTCAAAGTGACATAATGATTGAAGATTTCTTACACACTGTCAAACGTCCAATCAATCAATTACATCTGGATAGGCTCATAATTCTACCAATCATATGCCTTAGATTCCTCCATTAAATAATTTATTAATTACTAGAGACCATCTGTAAAGTTAAACTCATGATGTCCTGACAAGTCGAGCTCATTAAACCAATCCGAACCTCCCGAATGTTAATAAATTGAGCTGATGAGCTGAACTCTAAGGTCGGACAAATTGGATTAAAACACGTGATGAGTACGTGACAATGCGACCTCGGTGGTATGAGGTCGGCTCGAATGGTTAGCATATCTAAAAAGATTTTGTAGTCTTTCAAGGGAATTCTAATGATTGCAGATCACTGACACAATCAACAAACCAGCCAATCAGAGGAATCCACAGGGAATGATCTTACATCAATGCTTACACAAGCTTGATCAAATAGTTAGGCTCTTTTTCCAAGACTTACTTCATTAATTGATAAAGACACATGTAAGATTTGCTCATCATGGCTGCCAAATCGAGCTCGGATGCCAATGGAATCATTCCAACATGTGTACTTTTTCAGCTCGGAATTACAGGTGACAAGATAGGAAATTAATGAAGCATGTATGGCCCTATTTGGGAGAGATTAGATTTTTCTATAGTAAAACAATTCTCATTTTCAACCACACATTCTTCAATAAAATAATATTTTCCATCACATCAATAATTTTTTCTTCTTTTTCAACCACACATTTCTCATCATATCACTATTCAAAATCAATTCTTCCCCCAAAAATCTCTCCCAAACAAGTTTTATATTTTATCCTATAAAAGAGAAAATAGTGGAAAAGAAGGGAGACAGCTTTGATGCATTACAAATCTTTTTACATTATTTATCCACATTTCAAATCTCCTATAAATATAGAAATGAGTAGTTGAATCATTTGTGACTTTGCATCGACAATTAATCAAAGTCGTATTCCTCTTTGAATTTGACTTGAATTTTGTACATAAAATTTTTGACGTCGACAGAATTCATTACTTGTTATGAGGCATCCAACCATGAGATATGGCTTCGGAACTTTGTCACTGGGCTATGGGTGGTAAATGGTACTGACAAGCCATTAAAGATTTACTGTGACAATAACTCGACAGTGCTTTACTCCAACAAAAACATGAGCTTGTCAAAGTCGAAGTTTATCGACATCAAGTTTCTAGTTGTTAAAGAGAGAGTTCTGGATAGACAAATTTATATTGAACATATATGTACAGATTCCATGCTAGCGGACCCATTAACCAATGGATTAGCGCCTAAGGTGTTTCATGAGCACACTACTCACATATTTTTGAGGATGCCTTGGTCTAGTGAAAGTTATTTTTTTTTATGTACTATATGTTTGCTCTAGACATTGGATTGTTTGATTTTCTGTAGAATAAAATTGATGGTTTATGATTCTTTTTTGAGCTTACTTGTGTTTTGGAATGACCTCACTAAAGAAAAAACAAGGATCGATTGGAAATAAGCATATCTGAGATCACATTTCATGTAATTTCCACACTACTCATCCATATTTGATCTATGTCATTAAGTGTATTAGTATGGTGATCATTGTAATTTAATCATGACTGTATTGTGATAACAGTTGCGGTGGTTCCATTATTAATATATAAGATGGATGAGATTGTTTAAAGAGAAGTCTAAAGATAATTAGACTATACAAATGTGCACTTGAAAAATTTGTAATATAATTGTTTTAGGAATAATATGTAGCAAAATGGGAGGTTGTTAGGAAAATCAACGATTTTCTAAATTATTTAGGAGGTTGGTTTTTCTAATTTAATGGCACTCCTAAATATTTAGGAGGTTAAGAAAACTAATGATTTTTTCTATTTAATAACAATATATTTAATTCAATTTTATTAGTTATTTAATAAATATGGGCTAATTGAGTAGATACCAATATTTTTATAATTAGGGGATTATGAGAACTCTAATTAAGCAATATATAAAGACATTTTTGGTTATGGTCCCCAACATACCAAATTATACATAGTTTCCATTCTCCCCATCTTGAAGAGAGACGACGGTCCTATTGAGAAAATAAGACGATTTGGTTGAGGAAGATCACAAACCACACCCCTTCATTCGTGTTCATCAGTACGTGATCGATTGTCATAGTCATTCCACAACAGTAAATAATTGCTCATTATGGATCCAAGTATAACCCGAATATGTGAATTCTAATATTCTAGCATGATGTAGATCCTAGGCTTCTGGTTATTTTAATCTAGGATGTTTGCATCTAAATTTGGTTTCGATTTTAGATATGATTTATATTTCTAGCATTAAGTGCAGATGACATTCTTATGGTCCAATTTGTTAGTTTCTTATTTCTCTGAATCCATTCTAAAATGCCTATTTTTGATAGGAGCAAACTCCTGAAATGGAAAAGTTCAACTTCAATGAGTCAGTCCATTAAACTATTTGGTTCCTTATATACTACTATACTTAATTGATGTGATTGAGGTACATTTGGAGTAGAATTCGAGTAGAATTGATGTGATTGAGGTACATTTGGAGTAGAATTCGAGTAGAATTGATGTGATTGAGGTACATTTGGAGTAGAATTCGAGTAGAATCAGTATAGAATTTGTCGTGAACTATTCTTGATAGATGGAAGCAAATTGTTGTATTTAATTTTATTTCTTGTACTTTTAAGCCTTGAAATTAAGGAATTGCCAATTGTTGTAATTTTAGTTTTAATTTTTTTAAGAAGGAATGAACTAAGAAACCTTTGCAATTTTACATATATCCTTAGTTGGATAGCTTTCGTCTATAATTTTTTTAGCTTAAATGTCTTAATTCACAACAAATTGCAATTCAAATTAACAACAAATTTAACCAATTGTAAACAAATAAAAATACCAACATAAAAGTGATGCTATTTAGCCAGGGTTTTATCCATTGGTAATTTTCTCCTGGCGTAGTACCAGTTGGAACAAATAACGGTAATAGCAACTAAAATTCTTGTTTCTAATGCATTAGTAAATTACCAGTGAGAGTTTCACGTGCGGATGTACCGACAAGCAATTTTCATTCGTAAAGGCAATTACCTATGGAATAAGGGATTCAGGACGAAAAATTCCATTGCTGATTCCATTTGTGCAGTGAAACCGAGAACAATTGTTAAAGAAACTTACGAGAGTAACGATGTAAATTTGTTGTTGGAATTTGGGCCTTCAATTAACCAATAACCGGGCTCAAATAAACCACCAAGACAACACCACAACGAACCAAACCAATGCTCCTAAGCACAACCACCCAACAACCGGTTGCTCCAATGATTTTAGCCCACTTAGGGCTATGGTGTGAAGATGAAGAACAACTATCTTTAGCCACCAAGGCAAAGGGAGAAGGAAGGAAAAAAGGGGCTACCAAGAAGCACAGAGCACAAGCACAAAGCAAGAGGTAGAAGTCGATTTCTCTCTTCCAAAACACACGGGCTGCTCTCTTTTCTTCCACACACAAGAAACAAGAACCGGGTCACTATTAATAAGGCAACGTATTGGGCTTTTAGGTCAAACACAAAGGGGCCCAATAGATAACTAAGTGGGCTTTCAACCTTAAAGCCGTCCAAGGTTATAGGTCAGACCATGAGCAACACTATTGGAATTGGGCTACTTCAAATGACCCACTTAGGTTGTCCGAATAGTTCGTTCATTGTGGTATCGACATTTCACTTCAATAATCGGCTGAGGCCTATGAATTCTAATCCAAACTACAAACCGGTTTAACATCATCGCTCGAATTTATTGGGTATCAAAAAACCCAACAAATCTCCACCTTGATCCCAATAAATATGCAATCAACCAAAACACACAGTTCATACTTGCACAATCAAGGCAACCAATAAAATTGGTATCACAGACTTTACCTCGTGTTTCGAACTCGAAACACATACCATACCTGCTCCTTATACTCACCAAGGCTAAGATCAAGAACACCCAAGTAGAAGCAAGTAATCACAGCAATCAATTAAAAGCAAATAAACATGCGATGGAGATATCATATAGGATAACACAGATCTTTTCAAACACGTTCACACAGAACAACAGATTACACCAAGTCAATCAACAGGCCAACACATACGCAACAAATGCATAAATGACCTCACCAAAATCTCACCACACTTATCATATCCCATTCCGTATTGCTCACTCCTCGAGAACACAAATCTCACATCATCGCCCACAATGCTCACTAGACTAATCACTCAAACAAACATGTTTAACTGGTAAATCTCTATAGATCCTAAATTATCGGGATAATCCTTTATCACCACATCACTTCTTCCAACCAACGTGGATAATGGGTCTCCACCTAATAGAAGTGATAGAAGTGCCTCACTCGCACTCCACCTGATCATGGTCTCTTCACAGATAAAGGATTCCAAAACATTTGATCACATCTACACCATGATCCAAATGTCACACTCCATATCCCACGGTACAAACCACAATGTACCCATAGGCATCTATACTCCACCTTACCAAAAGACATACTCACATACTGCCAATGCATCCCGAACCTACTATGGCAAATCAACACCTTTTTGGCGACCACAAAGGTTAGGACTCAATTTAAATTGACCCACATACCAACAAGGTTGTCCAACACCAATGCTCTAAAAAATCCACAAAGGATTTATCCTACAAAGGGAAAGGTGAAGGTGGCACTCACAAAGAGAATAGAAGAAAGAGTTGGTTACTTCACTGCACTCACAAAAGAGGCTCACACAGAGAACGAAGATAACCATCGCTGCTTCACACAATCTCACAAACCACACAAGCTCACAAAGATGAAGGAGAAAGCAGCTGCCCCTCTAACTTCTCACTACCACACTCTCTCACCACACGCAGAAAGGGTTACACACGGATGCATGCAAACACATTACACAAAGTAATAAGATCACTCCAAAAAACATGTCAATGCACATATCAAACACATTGAAATGCAACATATAGCCATGCAGCGGAAACGAGCAATCACACACATGCAGAAAGGGTTACACACGGATGCAAATGCAGTAACTAGGGAAACACTCAATAGGGTTCACTAGGGTCATCACTCGACCCTAAAACCAGATTCGTCTTGCCTCTCAACTTACCCTTCTTCTTGGGACAATCCCTAATGAAGTGTTCAGACTTACCATAGCTGTAACACCGTCTACCACTGGACCTGTCCCAACTATTGCTCTTCTTCTTATCACCCTCATCACTCGAGTCACTACTCGAATCACTGTTATCTTGAGCTCTACCCAAACTCATTTGCTTAAACTTCATTCTACTCCTCATCATATGCAACTCACCATTTCTCTTATCTTCTTTTTCAGGCTTAATCTCCATTTCCTTACTCCTAAGGGAATCTATGACAATTTCAGGAATTAAGGTGTCCCTACCATACTTAATAGCATTTTTAACTTCATGATAAGTATCAGGTATTGCATTCAGCAAAATAATAGCCTTGTAGGTTTCAGACACCGACTCTCCACAGTTAACAATGTCTTGAACCAACTTGTTAAAAACATCCAAATTGTCATCAAGATTCTTTGAAGGATCTATTTTAAAGCTAAAAAATCTTTCAAGCAGTACAAATTATTAGGAGTGGATTTAACCAAATATAAATCCTCCAACTTTTTCCAAAACTCTTTGGTAGAATCGAGTTTTCCAACTTTTCTCAAAACAGTGTCAAATAGGTGTAAAATGATAGAAGTGTACGCAAGTTCATCATATTCTTCCTTTTGTGCTTCTGTAAAATTTTTCGAAAATTTGCCATCAATGGCTTTTGAAACTTTTTGTTGAACCAAAATACCCTTCATCTTTTGTTACCAAATTGAAAAATCCCATTTTCCGTTGAAAATTCCAATTTCGAAATGTGACGACATTTTGAAAAATAGAAAAACCAAAATTGCACAAATAGATCACACAAAATAATCCTAGATAGCAATATACACCGCTCTAGATTTCCAGGGTTTCGTGAGACTCAAAATCTCAGATCAAGTGAACGTTCGAACGGGTCAAGTCCAAGGTGTTCTAACAGGATAATCAATGCAACACGAAGATAAACAAACAAATAAATTCAAAAAATTCCCACGCAATGTAGTCTCACACAGTGACTAAATAATAGTTATAGCACAAAAATAATTACCAACTTACAATCAAAATTCAACACTTCAAATAAAGCAATTAATTCCTAAATTTCTAGCACAAGCAATGGTTACCCCTTCACGGTAACCCCAATCCTAATGTCACCCCACACGATGACGCGCTAATGCTGAAATTTAAACAGGATAAGCCAATTTACCATAGCGGACTTATCTGAGTCCGTAAATTTCAAGAAATATAATTTTAACACTTTAGGGCCACCACTATTCGTCCTAAAGTTTGCAACAACCAACGGAATGCAAAATTGAATCCCGAATGCGCAGGGGCAAAATGGTCCAACTTTTTCTGCGTAATCTGAAACACTAAACCAAATATATCAATACGTTCAGAAAATCAAATATAACAAACTGCCTGAAGAAACCGTTTTCAGAAGAGACTCCACGCGTCGCCACGCTCATCGCCGAAGTTCCCCACGCGTCGCCGCCACCGTCCAGACGCGCCAGCCACCCAGCACCTCCTCGACCTGCACGTTCCAATGGTGGTCACCGTTTGTCCAGACGACCACTGTTTTGGCAGGAATATCCAATTGCAGGTCCGATTTTCTTGGTAAAATCTCGCTCTTATACCAAATGTTGTAGGAAAAATAATGAGCAAATTGACTGGCCCAAGCCCACACCACCAAGGCCAAGTGAGGTTTCAACGCAAAATCAATTGGCAATGAGTGGAGTAGCCCACTTGAGTTATATGGTGAATTTCTTTTCTTCTCCCAATCGATGTGGGACTTCTTGTTTGCTCCCAACATTTGTCATTTGTAAATATATAGTTTTTTAGAATTCTAATTGCTGACCAATTCGTAATGATCCAATTCTTTTGATTTTCGGGTCCTATATTATTTAGTACTACAATCGATGAAATCCCAACAACTTGAACCAAGGAAGAATACTCTTTAAGGTCAATAACTGCCAATAAAAAGGAAAAGTTTTGGCTCTCTGAATATTTTGGTTCTAATCTTGAATGACACAATTTAGCCACTTTTCTAAAGTGTTATTTTATCCTCTATAAAAAGCCTTCTTCCCTAAAAATCCCAAACCCATTTTGCAATCATTCTCCTTCTGTCCCGTAGTTATCTTGAAAATGAAAACCAATTGTTTAGCCTGGATATTTATCTTTCTATGTGCTGCAGTCGTTCCGGGATTGGCTCTTGAAAATCTTCATATGATTAGGGACAGAGATATGGATTTCCCAAAGCACAACTTGTTGGAAACAGAAAAACGTGGTGACGATTATTTTGAAGCTTCTTATATAAAAATTTAAATCAGTCATTTCATTCTCTAAGTTAGATTTTTTTTATTTTTTTCATCGAAGGACCGTCTCATGTAAAGAAAACGAGTTGTGATAAGACTTGAACACCATTTCATTGTCTCTTTTTTCGTGATAAACTATGTCATCTTATTGCTTAAAGTGTTGGAGGAATAATTTATTTCTTTATGCTTTACAATAAGAATTGTGTCGATCAAATGAAATCAATTCTTTTCTGAATCTCCAAGTTAATTTTGCATGCAGGCAGAAATGGGAGAATCAAATGGGAAACATTTGCAGATGGAAGAAAACTTTTGGCAACAAATGATAATATTGGCTGGAAAGAAAAGGCACATCGAGGTAAAGGGTCTTCTGGTGGTGGAAACACAGTTCATTGGTACCATGTGGATAATAGTACAGTATTTCTACATAAGCCTTCTTTCTTCATATCATCCACCATAATTTGTTTTAGCATATCTATTCTCCTTGTTTATCCCTTTTCATTTACCTAATTTTTTAGTTCAATATTCAGTTTCTTTTATATTGTGAAGAATTATGACATATATTTGGCTTAATATATGGTGCATGTGATGAGACTGAGCTGCTTATTTTGTATACTTCACACTCAAGTTGAGACCTTTCCGACACATTCACAAGAACACGAGCGGACGCAAACATTTTGAGTTTGGGGCATAATCAAACTTGTAAAAAAATAGTATCACCAATCCATCTTGTAAGTGCTATTCCCTAGGTCCAATAAACTTTGAACATAAACACTTTTAATGTATATGTATAATTGTTGCATTTCATTTATGGCAGATATATTATTTAATTGAATTAATATTTTAATAAATCAAATAATAGAATCCGTAGATTCAAATATTGATAATTTATTAATCACAGGGAGTTGTGATTGTGAGATGTCAATTATATATGACTGAATCTTAAATTATCCGTGATCGTAAGTGATAACAAGATACGGATATCATTATTACGAATAGATCATCACGTGTAACATTTCTTACTTGTGAAATAAGTAGCTCATTCCCACAAGTTAAAGTGTAGTGAAACTTCAATGAACACATGTATATTTTGTTATAGAACAAAATATTAGATACCCGTTGCGAAGATTCTACATGGATAACTATCGAGTGTCAGTGGTTAATCTCCGATGTCCGGTAGTGGATTTGGTTCTTCGACTTCAGGTCATCATAGTGCCTTATATGAGGATAATCATACTTTGGTGACGTTGAATTTTGCTCTATCAAATGTCGCTAATACAACATAGTTCAGGTATGTCAGAAATCTATATTTCATTTAGTTAAGTTGATCTTGGCCAAGGTATACTCATAAGTCGAAAATGAGTTTTCGACATATATTGAGTCAATAGTGAGATTAAAGATATGATCGATAATTGAGATTGCCATATATACATATCTCGTAATTGATCGGATCATATTGACAAAGGATTATAGTTTTACAGTAAACGAAATAGGTTTGATTTTATAAGACCACATGATATTTTTCGTCACATGTATTGCCCGACACATTGCTAGATGTCAATTTGGGCCGATGGATGTGAATTGATAATAAATTAAAATGGGGTATTTTAATTTATTGTTTTGATTAAATCAAAATAATAGTTCATGTCGTTACACATCGTAATTGGGAACCTAATGAGTTACATACAAAAAGAGAACCAAAAGAATGAGATTCACCAATTAATTAATTAACAAGTGTTGGACAATTAATTAATCTGGTTGATTGTTAATATACCAGAATTAATTAATTTATGGACCAAATTTAATTAATTAGATTAATTAAATATTGCATCGAGTTAAATTAAAGAGACGGGTTGTTGCTTTTTTCTATCGCAAGTGTACGATATCGTAACAAGTAGTAAATTTGACCTTTGAGTCCGGATATCGTTCCCACAATGACTAAACTTTTAGATGTCAGTCTGGACCGATGGATGTGAATTGATAATAAATTAAAATGGGGTATTTTAATTTATTGATTTTGATTAAATCAAAATAATAGTTCATGTCATTACACATCGTAATTGAGAACCTAATGAGTTACATACAAAAAGAGAACCAAAAGAATGAGATTCCCCAATTAATTAATTAACAAGTGTTGGACAATTAATTAATCTGGTTGCTTGTTAATATACCAGAATTAATTAATTTATGGACCAAATTTAATTAATTAGATTAATTAAATATTGCATCGAGTTAAATTAAAGAGACGGGTTGTTGCGTTTTTTCTATCGCAAGTGTACGATATCGTAACAAATAGTAAATTTGACCTTTGAGTCCAGATATCGTTCCCACAAGGACTAAACTTTTAGATGTCAGTCTGGACCGATAAATGTTAATTGATAATAAATTAAAATGGGGTATTTTAATTTATTGATTTTGATTAAATCAAAATAATAGTTCATGTCGTTACACATCGTAATTGGGAACCTAATGAGTTACATACAAAAAGAGAACCAAAAAAATGAGATTCACCAATTAATCAACTAACAAGTGTTGGACAATTAATTAATCTGGTTGCTTGTTAATATACCAGAATTAATTAATTTATGGATCAAATTTAATTAATTAGATTAATTAAATATTGCATCGAGTTAAATTAAAGAGACGGGTTGTTGCGTTTTTTCTATCGCAAGTGTGCGATATCGTAACAAGTAGTAAATTTGACCTTTGAGTCCGGATATCGTTCCCACAATGACTAAACTTTTAGATGTCAGTCTGGACCGATGGATGTGAATTGATAATAAATTAAAATGGGGTATTTTAATTTATTAATTTTGATTAAATCAAAATAATAGTTCATGTCGTTACACATCGTAATTGGGAACCTAATGAGTTACATGCAAAAAGAGAACCAAAAGAATGAGATTCACCAATTAATTAATTAACAAGTGTTGGACAATTAATTAATCTGGTTGCTTGTTAATATACCAGAATTAATTAATTTATGGACCAAATTTAATTTATTAGATTAATTAAATATTGCATCGAGTTAAATTAAAAAGATGGGTTGTTGCATTTTTTCTATCGCAAGTGTACAATATTGTAACAAGTAGTAAATTTGACCTTTGAGTCCGAATATCGTTCTCACAAGGACTAAACTTTTAGATGTCAGTCTGGACCGATGAATTTGAATTGATAATAAATTAAAATGGGGTTTTTTAATTTATTGATTTTGATTAAATCAAAATAATAGTTCACGTTGTTACACATCGTAATCGGGAACCTAATGAGTTACATACAAAAGGAGAACCAAAAGAATGAGATTCACCAATTAATTAATTAACAAGTGTTGGACAATTAATTAATCTGGTTGCTTGTTAATATACCAGAATTAATTAATTTATGGACCAAATTTAATTAATTAAATATTGGATCGAGTTAAATTAAAAAGACGGGTTGTTGCGTTTTTTCTATCGCAAGTGTACGATATCATAACAAGTAGTAAATTGGACTTTTGAGTCCGGATATCGTTCCCACAAGGACTAAACTTTTAGTACTTAATATATTTTTTCTGCTGCTACTTGACAAAAATAGCAAATAAAAAACGATGAGTATTGTGAGAATAGATTTTCCTAAATTAATTAAACGTCTAAGACTATGGAAACAAAAGCATTGAGAATTATGATGAATGACAAACACAAATGATTGAAATTTCACATATATAGAATGTATTAGGGCAAAACAACTTCATTTATTGACCACCTTAGTTCCAAACTCAAAATTCTAGCCTAATGTGGTGTTCGGCCGAATTCTCCTACGGTATTCAACTTACCCCTCACGAGTTCTCGTTGAACCTATTCAACTAATTCAAGTACATATCTCTTTGCAAATTACCCTTAATTAAACGAGTTATGTCACTAGGAATTCATATAACGACCGCAGTACTTAGTATATGTATCTCTACATGTTATACTTTGTTACCGAATTCTATTACGACTTCTAAGTCTCGAATTCACCTCTCGATTCTTAAGAAACTCAATAGATCATTAAATAAGTGGCCAAATAATTTAAAGCATTGCATTCATAACAAAATCAACACATGAAAGAATAAAAATTCAGAAATTCTTGAATCCAACAACTAATGGTCTCAATAAGTTACATTGTTTACCCTAATAGAAAATTTATCGACTCATAGTCAAAACAAAGAAATAAATAACAAAATTCGAATACATCATCGGATTTAAATGATACAAAAGTTGAAAAAGGATTAGCTATTGCACCAAGATCTCTTTCCACTTCCAACCCCTTGATTTAGCTTGAATCCTTGATGTATTCGCGTGAAATTATCTTCAAACTTGTATTTTTCTCTATATTTTGCAAGGTGTGGAACCTTATTTAGTGCCTTCCTTAGTCTATTTATAGTTTCTCACATTCATGGCGAAGTTGAAGACTCATTTATGGGCTTTTCGTAGCCCAAAATAACAAAATCTAAATGTTACGACGCAGCGCCTAGGAGCGAGAAGGCAGCGCCTAGGCGCCGTGAAGTCTTCTCAGGCAGCACTTAGCAGTGCCTAAGCGCTGCAATTCTGTTGATCTGCTGCTGGTACAGCGTCGGCAGGGCCTAGGTGTTGCATCTCTGGTCCTTTTCTACTTCCATTACTTCACATCCCTTTTTCATCATTTTATAATTCTTTCAACCAAAATACTAGCAAACACATTAAATTCGTTCTATAATTAACAAATGAAGCAACCAAATAAAGTTAGAATGGTACGAAACTCGTGTGTAAAGCACACTCATCACGGGTCAAGCTCACTTAAACTTATATTAATAAGCTATTAAGGTTTCAAAAATGGTACAGAACACAATTCATTATCTTGTTAACATAAGAAAAGATAATCCCTAATTCTCTAATTCTTGTTTATTGTGTGGATTTTCATTGGAAATTGAACAATTAGACAGCTGTGGATTATGGATTGTGATTGTTCGTATTCAAAATAAGCAAATGAGTTTGCATAATTCAACGAAGGTATAATTTTTATCACAATTTCTATCTGAACACAGTAGATCAGTGGTGGAAATTGAAAGCAAATTTGAACCAAGACGAGGCCTAAGAAGTGAAAATTTTCCTTATCAGTTCAAGACTGAAAATTTGTAAAGAAAATTGGGGTTCAAAGCATCTTTTGAAAACTAAGGAAACAACAAATATTGGGTTGGTTAAAATTTTTAAACACACATTCTCCAAAAAAATCACTATTAAAAAAATTATTTCCCAAAAAATGGGGGTCAAATAGAGCATAAGTTGAAAATGAAAAAATCAACCAGGTAACGTGGTGATTGGTGAAGTTGTGCTTTAAACACCAATATCAACCAAGAAAGCGAGCTCTCAAAAATTTTAGCATAATTTGCGTATTCACAATTCTTCGATATCGTGTCATTCACAACAAAATATTTTCTCTGTGCATTGACTAAAAACATGCTTTTGTGGGATGGAAACATTCTTCCATAGAAATAATCGTTGCAGGTAAATCACTAATAAATATTAATTCCATAAGCTCTTGAAACCTAATATTTGTGAGTATTAATATAGTTTTTATGGTAATATGGAATTCTTATTCAGTCAGATCACCCGAACGATGTGGGCAATAAATAATGTAATACAATTCGTCCAAAAAAATAAATTCCTATCTAACATAGCATACGAAGCTAACGTGTGGGCCACTTTATTCCCATCACTATCATCCTACCTCTAAAGTATGTGCTAAAGTATCAGACAAATGGCCGAATTTGAGGCCAAACTAATAAAATCAGAATGTACATTATGTAGTATGGACAAGATTTTAATTAGGATCATTAATCTTAAAATTCGGATAAATTTTATATTACTTTTGAAATATTAGAACGAATGAATATAAAGGGATACGTTCCTAGTACTTTCAATTATTTGTGTGCATATACACTTCCCAATTAGATAGGTCAATTAATTACACAGCAAAACATTTGTGAATTGCATGTTGCTAAAAGGGGTTATCGCAACATTCATTAATCGTATGTTGTCGTTTGTTAATAATTGAGATTTGAAAACAATATTTTAATGCATGTTAATATTGTCACATTCCGCAAGCAGCGTTCAGTTGTGAATTTTTTTTTCTATAACAATGCTGAGTGTCTGTTGTCGAAACACCTTTTTTGCAATGCTCACTGAATATTGCAAAAAGTTCTGAATTTTGTGACGTTCATTGATGTTATCAAAGTTTTATACTTCGCAACGTTTTTTGAAAGTTGTTAAAAACTTATTTATTACAACGTTTATTGACGGCTGCTGAAACTCAATTTTGCAATGTTATCTGCATGTTGTGATAAATTTAATTTTTTGCAACATTCATTGACCGTTGTTGAAATCGGTTTATAGTAATGTTCTTTCAATATTGTTGAAACTCTTACATATAATTCTTAATTTGCAACATATGTTTCTTTGCACAGTTATTATTAATCCGCACCAAATACCATAAAAAACCTAATTAATAAAAACATTAAAAACCCAATTCACAAAATTTCCGAACAATTGCCCAAAATATCCATCCAGTGTAGCTATTCTCTTCGGTTTATTGAACTCCTGCATCTATAGCGTACCAGAGGAAAACCCAATTCAATCTGTGCTCTTCGGTTTATTGAACTCCTGCATCTATAGCGTACCAGAGGAAAACTCATTTCTCATGCACGACCAGGTATTAGAAAAACCGTCATGAGTGCTTGTATCATGTAGGAGTTTTTTCAAAATATTAGATTTACTTACCTTTTGTTGTACTTAGAAATGTTGTAATTGCTTAATTTTTCCTTATATCTCCTTATTTTGTCTTTTCTTCTTTTTACCTTATAACTTCTGTCGCTGAAGACATTTCTTTCCTTCACAATCGGCAGCACTAAGAGCTTGTTTGGTAGGGATTTTTTGAAGTAAGAATTGATTTAAAATAATGATATGATGGGAAATGTGTGATTGAAAAAGAAAAAAAATTATTGATGTGATAGAAAATATTATTTTATTGAAGAATGTGTGGTTGAAAATGAAAATTGATTTACTGTAGAAAATGAGAATCCCTACCAAACAAACCCTAAATATGTGTTTACCCTAATTCTGACGATGTAAGTGAAAAAGATTATAACAAGGCTTTGGCCTATTACTTTCTTCTTTAGGTTGTGGCCCATTACAAATGAAGATTCACTTTTGTGTTTATCACTTTTTTTTTCTTTTATTATTTTTTATGTAGGTAATTAAGAATAAATAAATAAATTATTATATCAAATTATAAATTAATGCATTTGAGAATAACACAATTAATTTAGAATAGTTGAACTGCTTGTTATTCTTCAACTTATATTTGTAATGTTTTATAATAATGTATTTAATTATTCATTTAGTCAGTTTGATTCTAGTTTGATCCTAGTTTCACCTTTCGATCCATGACCCTTTAGCTTTTCGGATTGATGCTCGGTTCGATTTTCTAAACATTGGTGATTTTCATGTTCAAAGGCTTTATTCACTTAATGTTAAGGAAGATCTATGGTCTTTATTCACTTAGGGTGCGTTTGATTGTAAATGTGGAAAATGGGTGGAAAGAAAATGTTTTACAGGGACAAGGTTTGCCTAGAAAATGTTTTGCAGGGAAAACGATTTCAAGTGTGTTTGATTGGTATAATTTTCCACCTGGAAAATTTTTAAATTTTCTATTCGTTTGGCTTTGTTTTATATGTAAATTGTCCATTAAAATGATATTTTTTTTCACAATTAGTTATAAAATTTGTTTCCATTGCCAAAAAGTCAAAAAAAAAAATAAAAAAGGAAAAAAAATTATTTCCTAAAAAATCATTTTTTTCATCAAAGTTTATCGTTCGTTTGACTTTATTTTACTTGAAAATTGTCCATTAAAGTGAAAATTTTTTTTACCATTGGCTATGAAATTTGTTTCCAATGCAAATAAATAAATAAATAAATAAATAAATAAATAAATAAATATAATTTTCCAGCCAGCCAGCCTGGAAAATTTTTTCTCACCAAAAAGGCGGAAAAAAATTTTCATCAAAAAGTCGGAAAATGCACACGTGTGGGCTAAACCCGGAAAATATTTTCCGTGAAAAATTTCGCCTATCAAATAGCCAAAAAAGTGGAAAGTGGAAAATATTTTCCTAGTTGTCTGGAAAATAACGCGTATCAAACACGCCCTTAATGTTAAGGAAGATCTATGGTCTTTTGATCCATTACTTACATTTGCATCAAGGGTAGTTAGATAGAAATGTTGGATGCCTTTGCCTTTATCATGCCGGCCATCACTAAATGAAACAACATTCTTGCATAGTTTTTAGATATTTCATTAAACTTGTGAACCGCTCATACCAATGTCGGCTTTAATAAATTATACGAGTTTACTGAGGCTCATTGCTACTCATTTATATCTAATAACTCCATGAATTTCGACAAGAATGATCAATGTTGCATAAGGGTGATTATATAGAAAAAGAAGGCTACAATATCAATGAGAATAATTCAACACACCCTCTTATTGAATCTGTTCCACAGATATATATACAGTGAAGTTGCTCTATCTTAGGCAATGTACAGCCACGAGAATAATAACTGATGCAATATTTTAGCCTAAACTAATTACAGAAAATTGCCTAAACTAATTTCAGAAATTACAGAAGGTTGCCTAAACTAATTACAGAGAATGACTTGATTGGATGAACTGTCCAGGTTTGGAATGCTTTCCTTAATACGCCCCCGCAAGATTGGGCTTACATCGGCAAGACCAATCTTGTTTCGTAGCATTTCTGTTCGTTGCTTGGATAGTGATTTCGTTAGTAAATATGCTAGCTGATCTTGAGTATGCACATGACAAACTTTGAGCAGATTTCGTTGAGCTAAATATCGCACAAAATGGAGGTCAATTTGTATATGCTTCATTCTGGAGTGGTGCACTGGATTGAAGCTTAAATGAGTGGCACCAAGATTGTCACAAAGGATGGAAGGTGGACTGTTGATGGAAAGGCCAAGTTCCTTGAACAGAGATAATAACCACATGGTTTCTGCTGTTGCATTGGCCAATGCTCTGCATTCGGCCTCGGTGGAAGATCGTGCAACTGCTCGTTGTTTTTTAGAGCTCCATGAGATAGTATTTGAGCCAAAAAAAGTGATGTATGCCGAAGTAGATGTTCTGTCATCAAGGTTCCCTGCCCAGTCAGCATCGCTAAAGGTTGTTAGGTGATGAGTTGCTGACTTGTTGAGTTGAATTCCATGAAATATAGTGTGTTTGAGATACCGAAGTACTCTCTTTGTTGCTGTCCAGTGGGTGACCGTAGGCTTATGCATGAATTGAGATAGCTTGTTGACAGCAAAAGAGATGTATGGACGCGTCAGTGATAGATATTGCAAGCTGCCAATTACACGCCTATATTCAGTGCTGTCCACTGCTAAAGTACCATCCAGCAAATGAAGAGAGGTGCTTGTTGAAAGTGGAGTGGAGCTATCTTTAGCACCCAGCATGTTTGTGCTTTCCAAGAGATCACGAACATATTTGTGTTGGGAGAGAAATAAACCTGCACGTGTAGGAACGACTTCCACACCAAGAAAGTAATGTAAAGTGCCCATATCTTTTAGAGAGAATTGAGCATCAAGTTTGTGAATGACAGATGATACAAAATTATTATCATTTCCCGTAATGATCAGATCATCCACATACACAAGCAGGTAGCAAGTAATAGATGCATGAGAATAGATAAATAAGGAAGAATCAGCATGAGAATTATGAAATCCGAGATGAGTGATAGCAGTTTTGAGAGCTGAGTACCATGCTCTTGGGGCCTGTTTAAGCCCATATATAGCCTTTCGAAGACGACAAACATGTTCAGGTTTTGACATATCCTTGAAGCCAGGCGGCTGCTTCATATAGACAACTTCTTGCAAGGTACCATGTAAAAACGGATTATTGACATCCATTTGTCTTAGAGCCCAACCATTCAACACAGCAATTGCTAACACAGACCTAATTGTTGCAGGTTTGACAACAGGACTATATGTGTCATGATAGTCAGTACCAGGGCGTTGGTTGTAGCCTTTGCCTACAAGTCTGGCCTTAAATCTGTCAATTGAGCCATCGACGTTCCTCTTGACCCTGAAAACCCACTTACAACCGACTGGGTGACAATGTTTTAATGGTGGTACCAGATCCCATGTGCCATGACGCATAAGAGCAGTAAGCTCACTAGACATGGCCTCACGCCACTGTGGGTGAAATACGGCTTGACTGACAGATGTAGGTTCAATTGGTGATGGTAACGGGTATTTGGTGGTAGTGTGAAGCTGTTTAGGTTTGTATATGTTGTTCATTGACCGTGTTGTCATGGGGTGAGTTCGGGTTGGTGAGTTGGTGATGAAAGGAGGTTGAATGGACTCAATAAGTTGAGCATGCGCGTGTCCAGGGGAGGAATGCATGGAGGAAACATTTAGGGGAGGGTATGATGTTAGGGTGCGAGAATTAGAGTTCAATAAATCTAGGGATTCATGGTCACAAGAGAAATCATGAGGATGGGGAACGGGGGCATTACCTGGAGGTGCGACGACCGCAACGACTACAGTGACCAAGTTCTCTGGCGGTGACCTTGTCGGAGATGAGGGACGGACTAGAGGAGGAGGCGCAGGATGTTGATTTTCAATTTGGGGAGAATTGAAGGATGAGGTGGCGTGAGGGAAGGATGAAAGAAATTCATGTGGACTGGTTGGTTTGTGAGACACGGGTGGGCTTGGCACACCATTTGGGCCATTGGACTCGGCCCATGAGGAGAGATTTTGAAATTCATCAAATGTAACATGTCTTGAAGTGTACATTCTCTTAGTTAGTGGATCCATGCATTTATATGCATTTTGATTTAGAGAATAACCTAAAAATATGCAAGGAGTAGATTTGGGCTCCATTTTGTTGGTAGTATATTGCTTGAGAAGGGGATAGCATAGACATCCAAATTTTTTTAATTTGTGATAATTTGGCCGTTTGCTGAATAGAACCTCAAAAGGAGATTTGGTAGGTTGACGATTTATGAGATAAGTGGCGGTTTGGAAGGCATGTGGCCAGTATGATAGAGGTAGGGATGCATCATGAAGTAAAGTCAGGCCCGTTTCCATAAGATGACGATGACGTCGTTCAGAATCTCCATTTTGTTGAGGAGTGTAAGGGGCTGTTGTGTAATTGACTTATCCCATGGAGAGAAATTTTTTTTTTTTAAGATGTATGAATTCTCCTCCATTGTCAGAGTATAGACTCTTTATTTTGGAATTGAAACGCACCTCAACAAGTGTTTTAAATTGGGGAAAAATATTTGATACACTGGATTTGGTGGTCATTAGGTAAAACCATATATATTTTGTATAATGATCAACAAATATGAGATAATATCGAGAACCATTCAAGCCAGTGTAGTGAGCGGGTCCCCAAACATCAGTGTAAATAATTTCAAGAGGTGAATGACTGTGAAAACTAGTGGAGCCAAAAGGTTGTTGATGTGCTTTATTAATAGAAAAAGAAGTACATGAAGATGGTTTTTGTTGTGTGGTAAGCGGAAGAGAAAACAAATTAATAAGACTTTGAACAATCTTTATTGATGGATGTCCAAGACGTTTGTGCCAACCATCAATTGAAGTACGTTCATGCACATTTGCAACCATTTTGGATTGAGGAGTCGCCAAAGAATTTGGAAACATGTAGACGCCACTTTCACATGCCCCTCTTAGTAATATCGCCCCCGTGATTTGATCCTTCACAAAAAAATGAGAGGGGTGAAATTCAACGAAAACATTATTTTGTTTTGTAAAATGATGAATAGAAATTAAATTCTTATGGAGATTTGGAACACAAAGTGTATCATTTAAATGAAATGTTTTGTTGGGTGAATGTAAGGTTAGGGAGCTTATATGTGAAACAGTCAAACCTGTGCCATCATCTAAAACCACTTCATCAGTTCCATCGTATTCAGAGTGAATGGACAGATTGGATAAATCTCCAGTGATATTATGGGAGGCTGTGGAATCAATCAACCATTTATGTTCCCCAGAATTAGATGCAGTAGCACTGTTAATGGAAATTTTAGTGGACTGGAGTTGAGAGCATGTTTTTGCGATATGGCCCAATTGGTCACATAGTTGACATTTGGGCTGGTAGCGTTTTTGGGCTGAGTGATTACGGCCCAAGGGATTATGTGGACGCCTGGAATCCCTTTGTTGTCCATAGCCCATTCTGGAAAAATCTGAAGAACGGGATGGTCCATTGGGGCGATGTGCACACTTTCCAAAACTGCTTCCATGGAAGCTGGGGCTTCTGGAAGTGAAATTTGCGGTAGCAACAAGGTGCTTGGTGGCTGTCTCCATACGATGCAGGTAGTTGTCGTGTCCCACGAGCAAATCATGGAGTTCTTCAAAGGTTAGCGATTTCTCTCTCGCGCGAATAGGAGCGGCGATGTCCCTGAAATCTGGACCCAGTCTGTTGAGGATATACATGGTAAGATCATCATCTGAAATTGGGTTATCTATGAGGGCAATTTCGTCGGCAAGTGCTTTAACGGCATGGAGGTAGTCCGGAACCGTGCGATTCCCTCGCTGCAGTAAGGTTAGTTCCTCTTTCAATTGCATTGCTCTTGTACGTGACTTGCTAGCATACAAATTTTTGAGTTTCTTCCATGCTTCTTGAGATGTCTTGGTTGTGGCAATGAGAGGGGTAATGGTGGTGGACGTAGAGGCAAGAATAGTGCTAAGTATCAGCTTATCTTGCCTAATCCAGTGGTTTTTCTTTGACTGAGATGAGGGAGTGCCATCTGAGACAGGGCATATGGTATCAGAGCAAGAATCCTCCAATGAGTCTACGATCCCTACAATGTCTTCCGCAACAAACAACCAAACCATCCTCTCCACTGAAAATTCTCTCGTCATCTTCAACATCACAATACAATATCAATGAGAATAATTCAACGCACCCTCTTATTGAATCTGTTCCACAAATATATATACAGTGAAGTTGCTCTATCTTAGGCTATGTACAGCCACGAGAATAATAATTGATGCAAGATTTTAGCCTAAACTAATTACAGAAAATTGCCTAAACTAATTTCAGAAATTACAGAAGGTTGCCTAAACTAATTACAGAGAATGGCTTGATTGGGTGAACTGTCCAGGTTTGGAATGCTTTCCTTAATAGATTACGTATGGTAAAGAGTTGGATTTAGTTGACACACCCGACCTCCCCAATCACTTGATATGGAGCTGCAAAATTGAAACCATCGTATTATCATTGTGCTATAAATTATGTTTTGACGAGTTCGTATCTAGATTAAAAAAAAAAATTCTGAAACCTTCCATCAAGCAAAGTTAGCCGCGTCATCTGGGCGAGGCCTAGGGAATGAATGAAAAAATGCACTGCCATTTACATATTCTTGAAATACCCCCAAAATAAAGTTCGATGCAAATATTGAATAATCCAACGCTCCTTCAACTTTCATGTTTTTATCTTGTCAAGACTCTACTGGACGAGATGATAAAAGACTGTAGTCGATGAATTGTATATCTTGTTTCTTGGTTTAATAAAACATTTGAACATGAATTTGGACATGTTAGTAACAACTTTTCATTTTATGTGTCCTTTTGTCACATTGATGGTCATGTTCCAGCCATGACAAATATTTATTGGCAAGTTTGTTTCCATGATTTTAAGAGGAAAAGTAGAATAATTGCTTTTTCTTAAATAGTCAAACTATCCCAAAACTTGGAGGAAAATTTACAAATACCCTGCATTTGAAGAAAAGAACATGCAAGTCAAATATATCCATCTCAAATAGTCATTTTTCCTCTTGTTCTAGTTGAAGCATCAAGACTAGAGTCATAGTTTGGTGAGAGAATTTGTTAATAGTATTTACATTTATATTTGATTGTAATTGTTTAATCAATAAACTCATTTGAATCAATTTATACTATCAAAAAATTAGCACCGTTTGTGGAACACTTGAACAAAGTAAACCACGAAATTTCGACATATTCAAATTTTTTTTAGCATGTGTAAGAAATGAATCCTGTAAAAGGAAGTCTGAAGAAAGAGTTATCACCAAAAGCCACAATCAAAGGATATAGTAGCGACAAACTCTTAAATGGCAATGCTAACCCAAAACGACAGTGTCAGAAAACACCACTAAAATTGCAAATTGACATTTCTCCGGCTTTGCACTACCACTTGAGAAAAAAAGGCATATATTACCAAAACAATACAAGAAATAGTGGAAAGCCTAAAGATGCTAACTGCAAAAAATACGTCGCCATGCGCAAAAGTTGAAAATTCAAGAGGCGATTGGCAAGATGATTCAGGAATAAATGTAGAAAAGTATGTTGTGAGTTCCTTCCATGGAAGGACCAAAAGTTTACAAGTTTCTAAGACCAACGATAATTTAGAAAAGAAAAGGAAAGAGTTGTATGAAGATAAAAAAACGTAGTAGGAAGGTCTAAGCATGAGTTGAGTTTCGGCGATAGGGGATCAACTCAAAATTATCGTCAAAGAGATTGGAGAGCTAAAAATTATGATGAAGAGTCATATAACACTTTCTCCATGCGAGAGTATGAAGATCATCCAGCTAGACTATTTTCCTGGGAAATCAAGGAGGTTCCAATCCAGGATAATTTCATTCGTCGTGTAATGGACAAATACAATGGAAAAGAAGATCATATGTACCATCTATTCGAGTACATGACACGGATGAAATTGAAAAAAGCAAGCTCTGCGATGAAGTGTCCGGGATTTCACTTAACTCTAGATGAATTAACTAAAAAGTGGTACAGAAAATTATCACTAGGATATATTAGAAGTTGGCCACAATTGAAACAAACGTTCATTGGAAGATTAACTGGAAACAGACTAGGACAAGGTTGAATGACATGTAGTAGGACAAAAAAGAGTCTCTAAAGAGCTATTTAGCGCGGTTTAGTATTGAATTGATACCTTATGAAACTATATCAGTTGAGAAGGTCAAAGACACCTTGTGGAATGGTTTGCTGATGGAGACTCCCTTCTGACAGGATGTTTGCAACTAAAATCTTACTTCCTAATATAAGTTGATGAACTTGATTAGAGTGAGATCCAAATGGAGAATACTATTGCCAACCAAAAGAATATAGAACGTGCAAACAAAAAGCTCAAAGGTAAAACTTTCACACATTCTTTTAAATTGCCAAAACAATAACATTCATGTTTTACGGAGCCCAAGGAGAAAGTCCACACAATATCCTCAACCATTATACCTGTTGTAAGAGGAGAACATCCTTCCCCTAGGAGTCATAAGACGAAATTCTACAAGACTTATCACTCTAGGGATCACAATACAGATGAATGTTATAAAGTTTTGAGAATGATTAAACTGCAAAGTCAATACGAAGGTTTGTAGTGAATAATTGAAGTAAAAAGACCATCGCACCTATCAAGGGGACGAAGTCGGTGAAATAGAACAAGGCAGGATGAACCAAAACCAGTTCCAACAAATACTCTTAGCTTTCTAACCCCGATTAAGGAGATCAAGAACGTAATCGGAGGCCCTTATATTGGTAGAGATACAAGAAGTAAACAAAAGAGCTACGCTCATGTCTCCAAAAAGCCTATATGGAAGATATTCTAGATTCAAGGTAATCCTCAATCTCTTTCTCTTCTAATTACCTTTGATATTAATGATGAACACAGAGTTATATATACCTATTACAATACATTGGTAATTCGGGCTATAATAGCTCGTAACGATTGTTCGCTAAAATTATATATCGTATGTGCATAGGTCGCATTCAAGTAATAAAGTGGACTTTTCGAGTCTGGATTGTCGATCTCTCGAGGAATGTTTGCTTTTAATTACACAACATTAGTCAATTTAATTATAACAATAAAAACAAACACACAATAAAACTTGATTTTGGAAAATAAGGAAAGTTAACTAAAAATCTGTAAAATAAGAAAACATAAAACACTTGGGAATTTTGAAGGTAAAACGTAGTTGAGATTCATGGTTTCGCTTAACCGTCACCTAATTAATTTCTCCACAAGCCAATTAATAAATTGCTCATTTACAATGCTAGATCCAATTTTCTAATTTTAGTTAATTACCTCTCCGAACGAAATTAACCCTATTGATTGATTAACATATTATATCTCTATGTCGATTAAAACCAAACAACCGCATTAATTTTTTTTGAAAATAGCTTAATGGGTCATCTAGGGTTAGATGTATATCTCTATCCCCTACACAAACCTAGAGTGTTTACTATTTGGTCTAAACTATACAATCTTCTCTCGAACGATGTACAAATCACTAAACTCAATCATTTAATGGCCAAATAAATTAAAAACATTCAACGCAATAATAAATACACATGAAAATATGCGTTTTAAAAGGCGAATATTAAAATTAATTAAAGTTAGATTAAATTTCAACCATAAATTCTAACACAAATAATTGAGCCCATTTTATATATGTGATAATAAAGGAGAATATTTATATAATATATCACCAATAGAAGAAAATAATGAAGAAACAACAAGATTATAGATAATACCCTTGTTTGGCTAGATTTGTTAAGATAATGGCTAGCTCTTGATTTCCCCAAAATTTCTCAAACTCCTTGATTGATTCTCCCTTGTGTGCTCTATGATTTGCTCCAAAATACCAAGAAAAATGGAAAGAAAGAATAAAGAAAAAGAAATGAAAATGAAAATGAAAAAAAAAAGGGCCAGAAGAAGAAGCGCTGCCCAAATCCCTGATTTCACACTTCAAAACCAAACAATTGAATATTTGTAACCTAAGTCCCTAGAATTACACATTAATTAAAACAACCCCCAAGTTTTTAAAAGTGGCGCCTCTTAGCCCAAAACCATAAATTGGTTTTATTTTGCAGCCAAGTCCCTTAAATAATTACACATCAGGTCCCTCAACTTTTATCTTATACAATTTGGTGCTCAAATTTTGACTTTCATATCAATTATGACCTTCATAAATTGCATCCAAGATCCTTCAGCTTTCTATTGTTCACTTTGGTGCCCAAATTCACAATTTCGCACACTTTTAGTGCATTCTCCCCTTTGTCTTGTTATCTTTCATTTGGGTGATTTTTACATACAAAAGCAATAATTACATAATTGTAAGTAGAAATTCGCTTATTTTTATTAATAATAAGAATATTTAGGCATTAAATAAGTTTGTAAAAATACACTTATCAACGACTTTAGCCGTTGTAGATAATGGCAATTTCGTTAATATTCTATTTGGGAGTACTTTTGACAAAATGTAGGTTGATCATCCATGGAACCAATGGACAAACCTATATATTTCACTGGGGACAGTTTAATCCTAATGGGACAAATTTCTTTGATAATTGAGCTGGATGAAGAGCCAATTGTATTTCTGTGGAAGATGCTATGGAGCTAATGAAGGCAACAATTCCGGAGAAAGTCCGGAAAAGATTCCTAAGGGAGATGCTATGGAGTTGATGAAAATTCCGAAACAATTTAAGGAAAATATTCCCAAGGTAGAAGCTATGGCATTGATGAAGGTAATAAATTAGGGGGAACAAATTCCATAGAATATTATGATTATTACAAATCACACGGAAGAGAATATAACTGATAATGTCACGGTGATACTCTGGCTAAGGGTACTGATGTCTTTCAACAAACAGGTCATGCTTCACCCAATTTCGACGTGAATCAAACAAAAAAGAAGGGAGCAAACATCACAATAAGGTGGAAAAGAATCAACAAGACTCAGACTCCAAATTCTATTATTTTTGCTCCACTAGATAGTCTGAAACGGCCCCTAGATATCTCCACTGCAAATGGTGAAGTTGTCCGAAATTCCAAACGATTGAAAGATAAAGATAAACCCAGGAAATGAGTTAAGATTCCAATTCTCAAAAAGAGGTTCTCCTTAAATCAGTAGCCTTAGCAATTCCCTGGAGTGGCAGATGTGAGTAGGGAGCTAGGGATAAATTTACAGCAAAATTATAACCAGCAGCTTGATTGTCTTGTGTTGTCACTGATTGATCCTTACTCAAAGTGGTAGATTTTGGCCAAACTTAGAAATCTATTCAATCCAAAAATTGTTGAGGCTATCTTGAAATTATATCCTAGCCACTCGGGAGAAGAGTATGTCTGGTGGTGGGAACATGAACAAACTGGAGTCTATTCAGTTAGCAGTGCATATGGCTTCTTCAAAACTTATCTTACTCCTGATCGTGGCAACTCATCAAATGGGCCTGAAAAAAAAAAAAGAAATCCTGGGATACTTTATGGCGACTTAAAATCCCTCAAAAAGTAAAGATTTTTGCTTGGAGGCCTTGTTGTGAGATTTTGCCTTCAAAACATAATCTGATCAGAAGGAAAATTAATATCGACCCTCAATGTTGTTTTTGTGATCACCAAAGGGAAGACCTATGTCATGTTTTGCTCCACTGCCCTCTACTAATCGATTCCTAATTAGCAATTTCCCAATGTTACAGAATAAGACCTACCATGGAGGATTCATACAAACAACTATTGATATTATGACTAAAGGCTCAAAAGATGCTCTCTCGGAATTTCTGCTTATTACCTGGAGTTTTTGGTTCCGACGAAACAGGATGATTCATGATCAGATTAATCTTCCACCGACACAGGTAATTGCTACTGCTCTAGCCAAAAAATCTGCTACTGAAATGGGCCATCCTCTCAACTATCTTCCTAGTGCACTTCCCAGCAAATATAGATGGTCTACACCATCTAATGATGCGCTCAAACTCAATGTAGATGGTGCCTTGTTCTTCGATCTAAATAAGGCTGGACTTGAAATTATTTTACCAGATCATGAGGGATGAATAGTTTTAGTAGCAAGTGGACCTGAAAACTCAATCTTGGAACCTGAACATATTGAAGCGGCTGCACTCCTACGAGGCTTACAGCTATGTCTTAACCTTGGCATACCAAATTTGTTGGTGGAAAGTGACTGCCTGTTCTCGTCAATGAAGTGAACACATTAGGATCAACATCTGCACCAATCCGATATATGGCTACTAAAATCAGGGATTTAATACAGAGATTCCCTCAATATAGACTCCAACACTGCAATAGGTTGAGCAATCAAGCAGCTCATTTTCTGGCGTGACATGCATGGAGTCTTGAAGATATGATACTTTGGTGGTACAATGTTCATTTTTTCATTGAAAATGTAATTTTCATTGATAGACACTATTGTACCATTTCTTAAGGCTTTTTGCCTTTATGAATGAAATATTTTTTTTTCATTAAAAAAAAAAAAAAAAACATATACATGCACATTAGTGCATCAAATAACAAAATGTCATGTGTATTTCGCATAGGCGACTAACGATAGTTTTCACTGTGAATAACATTATTCTTATTTTTAAGGATTGAAAGAAATCTAATTAATCAATTGTGGATTTATTATTGATTTTTATTTATTTAAGTTAATATGTGGATCCCTAATTAGATTTGTTTTATTATAATTCAAAAGCCAACTAAGCACGATGTTTAGTATAACAATGCACACAGACAAAAACAAGTATCAAACTAATCGTATATGTTAGAAATTTTATATGTTGGTAAAATATAGTTTTAGCATATATGAGGAAAACACTTGTAAATAAATTCAAATCGACCTAAATAATCTACCGTAATAATGATAATCTTAACATAATATGCTAACATTACAGTTCAGTTGATTTAAAATGTCTTAAAGATAGATGTAGAAACAAATTGAATGAATAAATATTTATATATTTGACTCAATTCATTTAAAAAAAAAGGTTTAACTTGCTATTATCATTGATTTTTGCTTAGTAATGGAGGCTGAACTTGATCTAGTGGAAAACGATGGAAGATTTTCAAAGATAATGTACAAGGTTTGGTAGTGAAACCATTGTCACAAACACGTTGGGAAAATCATGTTGACAGTGTGAAGCCTGTAATGGAGTAAATTGCACAAATAAGAGATGCGTTACTTGATTTGGCAGAAAGTAGTGAAGAGGCTAAAATAAGGAGTGAATCATAGTCGTTAGCAACGAATGACCTGTCTAGTTTTGAGTTCTTACTTGCATTGATTATTTGGTATAGATTGTTGCGTGCAGTCAATATTGTGAGTAGATTTTTTCAAACTGAAAATATGGATATTGATCATGCTATCAACCTCTTGCAAGGGCTTGTTTCATTTTTTGAAGAATATAGAGAAACTGGATTTGCTATTGCCATGGATGAAGCGACAAAGAAGGCAAACGAAATGGGAATTGAAACTGTATTTCGAGAAAAACGTATAATTTCAAGAAAAAAAACATTTTGCCCCTGTTTGTCATCCATTATTTCAAAACATTGTTTGCTACAGTAAGATTCTCCACCATACATTTATCCAATAAAATATTCTACACATAAACCAATAAAGAGTGTGTTTGGTAGGGATTTTTAGGAGAAAAATTGATTTTTGAATAGTGATATGATGGGAAATGTGTGGTTGAAAAAGAAGAAAAAAGTATTGATGTGATGGAAAATATTATTTTATTGAAGAATGTGTGGTTGAAAATGAGAAGTGATTTACTGTAGAAAAGGAGAATTGTTACCAAACAGGCTGAAAGTAACTTTAAATTTCAACCACACATTCTCCAAAAAATAATATTCATTACACCATTTTAACAACAAAAATGGATGACAAACAGGCTCTTTGATGAAAGTGGAAGTAATGAAATAAAACAATCGGCCGAAGAATATTTTAGAGTTGAATTCTTTGTTTTTGTAATAGATCAAGCTCTATCTTCTATGAGCACTCGTTTTGAACAATTCAAACAATATGACGACACTTTTGAGTTTTTGTTCAATTTGAAGAGGTTAAGGGATGAAACTCATTCAACTTTGCTGAAATCTTGTATGAATCTTGAGAAACAATTAGAACATAATGGGCTTTCGGATATTAGTGGAGATGATTTATTTTCAGAAATATTAATCTTGTGGTGTTATATACCAAATGCAGCAACGAAAGCAATTGAAGTGCTACGATATTTGAAGACATTGGGTGCTTGTTTTCCAAATGCTTATATTGCTTATAAAATCTTGTTAACCATACCGGTTACAGTTGCATTTGCAAAAAGAAGTTTCTCTAAATTAAAGTTGATCAAGACTTACCTCCGATCATGGATTGGCTATGCTATCAATAGAGAAAGATATGGTTGAACAATTAAATTATTCAGATTTGATTAATGTTTTTGTCTCTAAAACAGTAAGACGAATAATATTTAACTGATTGTTTGAACTCTTGTCGGTTTTGTTATTTTATAATATATATAAATCATTTGTTCTTTATATTTGTTTGTTGTTCTACTCTTCAGTGTTAAGTTAGCAATACATTACTTAATGCACGGTTGGATTTTGCATTTACGTTGATCTCCGGGGGCCCAATTCTCGGAGTTCGCCTTGGGCCCCGAAGATCACAGGACCGGCGCTAATGGCCACCATGCTCGATTCACTCCACTAGAAAAAGTCGACCTCGATCTATTGGTCAACAGGTCAAGCTTGTATCGACTCTTGACTAAGGGGATTGGTTCCAATGAAATGTCAAATCAATCTAGTTTATGAAATTCATGAGCCGACAATCTCGGCCTCATCCTAGGCTTGAGCTCGATTTAGTGCAAGCTAAAGTTGTCTATGGTTGGCCCCAGGGCATATCTCCCAGTGGCAAAGGGGATGGCGGTTAGGGCTCAACGCGGTAGTGTGCAGAGTTCGATTCCCCGCAAGGTGGAATTGGCTTTGTTGCAAGCGGGAGTTACCATAGGGTTAATAGCCCAGGCCTATCCATAAGCTCTCCACCCTGGCTCCTGGGAGGCACATCCTGCGATTTACCTCCTCCACAATGGCCCAGGACAGGGTCGGTGGGGGCCCTCAAGGTTGGGGTTCAACCTTTAAAGTTGTCTATGGTTGGCTCTCTTGAGTTGACCCAACACGCAAAATCGAACGACCTGACACAATCCCAACCCTACTAATCTATATTTGAAATTCTCATCCATTGTCTGTGGGCGTAATTTATTATATTAGATAAAAGATTAACAAGGCATATCCAAAAAAAAGTTGCTAAATTAATTGGTAGACAGGGAAACACATGGCATGACTTGCCGCCACTTTACTTTCTTTATGTTTTTAATTTTGCTCGGATCCCCATCAATTTTTCATATTTATAAATTTTGCCTCAGTTTTAACTCGAATCTTTCATATTGGTCCTGGTTTACGAAAGTTAAAAAGCATCAAAAGATGGAGTTATTAAGGTTTAAAACATGATAAGTGTCTTTTGCACTTTTATTTAGACTCTTGAAATTGTTTAATATTAGATTATTTCAGTGTATTTCTACATAATTTAGTGTATATATTTTTTTCCTAAGTTAAATCCCAACTTGGAGTTGAATTAAACAAAAATGATGATTTTTGTACGTTATAAGGACCAAATTTAATATTCGAGTACTAAGACTTGGACATGAGTAAATTTAGATAAATTGAGTTGATTTAAAGTAATATTGAAGATTTGAAGTGAGTGGCCGAACATCACAAGGTCAAAGAAGCAAAATGTGGTATCTACATGCTGAGTATGTGAAATAATTAGAAAATAAAGTTCATCACAAAGATTTCCGCATGAAAAATGAAACACCATCGAAAATATAATTGAGTTTGATGTTCAATTCAAACATCGAATCATAAATTCGAAATTTTAGATAAAAAATTATACGAGTTTGAAGTCAGAATGTCAGAGCATATTGGGCTTGGCACTAGTGGGAGACCTTTGAGCAAATTTTACAGTAGCCTTAGTATCTCTGGATTGGCTTTCGTGCCCGAGACATACTTTCCTTATTCGATTTGGAAACATATTTTCTACAAAAATGCTACAAGTACATGAGAGTTTCAATGTTTTTTTTGTTAGATGCAAAGTTTCAACACTGCATTGGTCTATTTTAATTTTCATTATCCAATCCAAGAATGCTACCTCCCATGGTATTCGGGACACCTCATGTCATTTCATACGTCAAAACACTGTATATTAGAGCTCCAATAACAACACAATTCCATTGTTTTGGGAAAATTTAAGGGAATATTCAAGAAACTATCGAAGATCGAGACTTGATTATTTTTCGAATTTCTTGGCGTTGAAGATAAAGATTGAAGAGATTCATCACATCTTCTTATTTTTAGAAATAAATGGGTGATGACTATGTCAAAACTATTCTTTTTTGTTTTTGTTTATCATGTTTCTTGGCTATATTATTTGTTAGGACAAAACATGTAGTTAATTAACTTCTACTCTTGTTTAAGTTTTACTTTATATATCTTGCATCAGAATAGCATAATCAAATTATTTTCATATCACATGATATGTGTTGAATGTTAAGTTGAGAGATTACATGTTAGAACATTCAATGTTTTTCATAATTTTATTGTTAAATTAAGAAATTTCTACTCATTCATTTTATTGGTTTATGTTCTTATGCATTACTTTTATCAAACTACTATTCATGAAATGAATATTAATATTTTATATTGGAGTTAATGACCAACAACACAATAATTGAAGCAAAATATAAATGGAATATTTGTAGAGTTAATTAGTGAAATCGGGATTTCTAACTATTTTTTAATTAATTTCTACTTAAATACTTACTTTCTCCATCATATTAATTTTCATAGTTTAGTTGTTAATTAGGAAAATGAAAATCAAAACTATAGCTGAATTGTGTATGTTTTTGGATTTTGTTGATCCTTCTCAGTAGTTCAGCAGAGATTTATTATAATTACAATATATATAAATACACTTTTTTTCCTCTCTTCATTTTTTTTTTATGCTAAGGAATATCCCTCAATAATTATCAAGGAAAGGATTGGATTGATGCAAAAATTACTTTTTTGGTAGATTCATATCTCAATTAGTAGGTCATGGATAGTGTTTACTTTATCTTTTCCATAGATGATATGAATTATTCTATTTCAAATCATGCAACAACCATTACTAATAGACGTCTCGGTGTGTGTGTGCATATATATATATATATATATATATATATATATATATATATATATATATATATATATATATATATATATGATTTAGTTGTTAATTTATATTTAAATTTAGAGTTTGTTTGGGAGGGATTAAAATCAGATTAAAATTGAAAAACTAGCCGTTAGAATTGATTTTTATTAGACGAGTGAGACCCAATGAAGCTATATTTTCAATTTTAATTGGATTTTAATTCCTCACAAACAAGCTCTTAGTTTTTCACAAAATAATTAGTTTTCATATCAATAATAATTTTTTTAATAAAAAAAAGGTAAATAATTTGTATTCTATCACTTTTTATCCCTACAAAATATTAGAGTTTGAAGACGCCAAGGAGGGCTCAAGGATCAAACAACGATTCCGACTTAATGATAATTTTTGGGGAGTTATAGGTTGCAGACGAGTTGCAGCTTGCAATCCAAATAGGGATTGATTTTTGGGGTTACTAAAGTTAGTTTTAATTAAAGTATAGTTAATAATCAATCATCATGGGATGATAATCAACTTTCTACTTTATTATTACTTGCAATGATCCTTCAACTCGCGAGACAATATTGACAACAAAACCTAATTAATTTATTTATTGTAATATTTTTGCCTAAATATTCACTTAGTAAATGAGCATTTGAACAAGAATATTATGAGTTGGACATTTTTTTGAGAAAATGTTATGTAAAACTATTTTGCCCAAGAGTAAAGAGTTTTTTTGGGTCAAAAAAATAAGAATAAAAATCAAAGTACTTATAATAAATAGTTTGTACTTGTAAGCTCTATTAAAACTTATAAAATCTTAAAGTTTATTTGGTAAAATTATAATAATTATAAATAGTTTGAGAACAATACCAATAATGCTGTACATGACAATGAATAAAATATTTTTTTCTTCAATATTATAATGCTTCATATGTATCTTCAATATTTAAATAAAACTATAGACATTGACGAGATACCAGAGCTTCTTCAAAAAATTTTGGAATATTAATAAGAGAGGTGGATCACAAAAGCTCCAATCCAAAATCAAGAGTAGAAAGAATAAGGACTTAAATGCTAAATCTACAGGAATTTTAAGGAACTTTAAAAGAAAGAAAATTCCTTAGGGATCTAAATGAAAATAATTTGAAGTTGAGGCTCTCAACAGAAACCTCCCAATTGTTTTGTCTGATTAGGACCATTCCGAAGGGTCGGATAAGATCGTCCATGCCCTTTTGCACCACCCAAAAAGTTATAGACACGTCACCCCACCTAATGGATAAAGGATCATCAAGGTAAATTCCTTTGAGGTCCTCAACCTTTCACAAGTGTGACAATCATATTCCAAATTTCAATTTACGCAACTATGCACCCCAACCTTTTAATGGGAGAAATCCATTTAATAGTTAAATAGCCACACGTCATGAGCATTATGTTTGACTAAAGAGAAATGCTGTTCATCCCTAGTGGGGATGTATCCCCAATCTATGTGGCGTTAATATGGTATTAAATGATAAGTGAAATTAAATAAATCATTTAATTTCACCTATTATTTAACCAATCATTTACATCCACATAGATTGTGGAATATCATTTTTCTTGACTAAAAGGGTAAACTTGTCTATAGAGAAACATGTAGCCCCTATTCGGACTTCATTTTATTCAATTACTCATTCTCCAATAAAAAAAATATTATACGTAAATTCAAATTTTTTTTTCCTTTTTTTAATCATGAGTTTTTCAAAAAATCACTTCCAAAATATATTTTTTCAAAATTTGATTTTAGTGGAGTCCAAGCATAGGCTTAGTAATTTGAAATATTTCGATTAAGTGTTTGCAATAAAGGAATATTTTTTAGATAATTTTAATCTTTCAGTCAGACAGCACATGCAAGGATGGACACTCGACGTCTAAATTGATATTTTCGGTTAGGTAGGATGCCAAGTACATAATGTTAAAAAGTTGGTAACAAGAAAGTCACAAACGAAAGATTAGGGACCCCTAAAGGAATTTATCTTATATAATATAATTGAACCCCATCCCACCCCACCCCACTCCCCTCCCCCTTGCCCCTTGGATAAGGACCCTCCACCTATCCGACCTTGACACACCACACACACATAAATATATATACTCCCTCCGTCCCAATTATATAGGCTGGGTTTCCTTTTTTTCTTGTCCCAAATATATAGGCTTGTTTCCTAATGTAGAATATTTTATTGTGTTCTTTTACTAATATACCCTTATTAAATTTTCCCCACTTAATATGCAAACTTATTGAAAATTCAAATTCTTTATGAATTCCAACAATAATTTAGTTTTACCCACTGAAAATTAAATAGGGGTAAATTAGGAAAGATCTTGATAAAAATTAATTTTCCAATGACATTAAATAAGTTTTCTTAATCCGTGTGAAAAACCAAACAAGCCTATATAATTGGGACGGATGGAGTACAGTACATATATACACGAGAGAGAGAGAGAGAGAGAGAGAGAGAGAGAGAGAGAGAGAGGGGTCCATTGGCTTAATCCCATTATTACATTCCAAAGTGTCACCTCACCTCATGTTAATCCTGTTGACTCTTCTTCTATATTATAAGGGCATAGCCCCATTAAATTTTCTTGCCGTATCAATTCCGTTTCCATTCTAAAATATTATCAAATCAATTCAAACCATATTCTTGAAAACTGCTTTAATTTTTCAGTTTAATCTCCCATCTATATAAACATAAACACCGATTCCTGTTTTTGCATTGTGGGTTTTCAAAATCTCGAACAAAAACACAAAATCTTCCCCTTTTTTTTTTTTCAAATGGCTGCTGCTGTGGGTTGTGGTTCTGCATCTTGGATTCAATTCAAGGATTCATCGAAAAAGAAAAATGGGTTTAGGGTCTCATGTATTTATTCATCTTCTGCTGTGAGCGATCCTTATAAGACTCTTAGGATTCAGCCTGATGCTTCTGAATCTGAGGTCAAGAAAGCTTTCAGAAAGCTTGCTCTTCAGGTTAATTAATTTATTTAAAGATCTTAATGAAAATTATAATTTTTTTTTTTCAATTATGAATCTTGAAATAATTTTATCTTGCTGTTTGGGAATCTACGGAGTTTTGTTTCTTCGATGGTTGCAAATGTAAAATCTACGGAGTTTTGTTTCAATTTTTTTAAAAATTATTTACCTTGAATTTGAAATTATTTTCTATATATATATATATATATATATATATATATATATATATATATATATTTTTTTTTTTTTTTTTTTTTTGCATATCTAAATATTTGAAATTTTGTTATTATTTACCTTCTATATTTGAGATTTGTAATATGTGTCCTAAATATTTTCTTGATTTGGTTCATATTTCTTTCGTTTTCTGGTGATTATTTATTTTACTTAAGTTTGAATTTACAAGTATTAGGGCATTTTTATCGATCTAATTTGTTTTAATTTGCAGTATCATCCAGATGTGTGTAGAGGAAGCAATTGTGGGATCCAATTTCACCAAATTAATGAAGCATATGATGTAAGTAATGCTAATTTTTCATTTAGATTTCTGTAAATTTTAGATAAAAAATTAATTTATTAACTTGAATTCTATATATTTTATTATTATAAACTAGTAGACAATTATGATGTGATCTGTTTAGACTTTTTTATACTATGATTGATTTTTACCTAAGCTTATAATTCTAGTTGTTTTGTCATCTCTTAATCATTGATTATTAGTGAGTATTTAGTTGACAAGTCATTTTCACTCTCCTACTCTCCCACCTGCCCTAAGGCTCCCCCACATTTCTAGGCAGGCCCCATCATCAGGCTTGGTATGACCTGTGAAGCCCCTGGAATTTTGTTCGCACTGGCCATGGGCATGGCTACTTACGTTCGCTCGTGGCAGCCCTTCGAGTTGGGGCTGGGCATCCCGTCCCCACCTTCGAGTTGCTTGTTCTCTAAGAAAGAATCAAAGTTGGGGGATCAAGATCTTTTGTATTAGTTCATAACTTCAATTAAATGTTGCTCAAATTTCAAACAAAGAAGCTATTGATGCTTTCATTGACTAATACACAATCAAACTTCTTTCTTTTTCGTTTCATCTTTTTCGGTTTGAGGTCGATATGCAAAATAAATATCACAGTCGACTTGTATATAAACTCAAATGTTGTGTCTAAAAACACCTTTTTGATGTTATGGTGCAGAGGGTGATGAGCAACTTACGAGAGGAATCGAGCAGATCAGAGATGATGACGATGTATGAGGAGTATGATACCGGGACTGATGAATCGATGAGAGGGATTAATGAGCAAGATTTGGATCTATGGGAAGAATGGATGGGATGGGAAGGAGCTGGGATTAGGGACTATTCATCTCACATTAATCCTTACATCTGATTCTGAAAATAAGTTCATAGAATTATTCATATGTTGTAAAGAATCTTAAAAACCCACATCTTCATTTGACGATGTTTGAGGTTATTGTATATTCTGACGTCTTTCTTTTTCTCTGTACATGCATATATTAAGGTATCGGATTATGGGACTAATGGTTCCCCTAAAGTTCTGCTCATTTTAATTATTGCAGAAATGAAAATTTGATTTTTATATGTTCTTTTTTGGGGTTTCTATGAGTAATTTGGTAGGTTTTAAAATTTAACTTCTTAGTTCGATGAATTGAGTGTGTCTAAACACGAGAGGTATACGACATATTTGTATAATGTCGAGTTTAGTTTTATTCTGCATAACGTACCATATTCTGCATATAAAAAAGCTTCTTGGACCGAGCAGTTCACCCGTTCGACACATTCCAGACCTGGCCCAGTACATCTGTTGGGCCTCGTTCAAAATCTGCAGCTCAATACATGTATATAGTTTAGGGGACAATACATATATCAGGTATTTACTTTCACCCATTAAAAAAATGCAGAAACAAGTTTCAAATTTCAAAAATCAGGTTTTTTTAAATTTTTATTCATGAAATAATAATTATTAAATCATTTTATTATTAATATTTAATTCTTATATAATATAATTAACCCACCACCACCCCCACCACCCCTACAACTTCGGTGATTATTTCGACGACCTTTCCGATCACCACTCTACTCCGGCAACCGTTCCGACGACTGCTCCGATTCCAACGAATATTACGATGACCGTTCCGTCGCCGCTTTATTCCAGCGACTTCTCCGATTCCGGCAATTGTTCCAACTCCGACGAAATTTTTACATGACAATTCAAAATTTTCATAGGTCATAATTTGTTGATCGGTCACAACTTAAAAAATTAAAAGACAATTTATTCATCGATCATGTCACAAAATTTATATTGTGACCACCGAATTTTACATTTGTGACCACCGAATTTTATGGTCACAGATTATTTCTCCACTACGAATTAAAATTTTTTATAGGTCACAGATTGAAAAAATCAAAATTTTTGTTGGTCACAACTCGACTACAGTAAGTCACAGTCACAATTTCAAGGTCACAGACACTCACGCACCCACGCTCAACTCATCTCATATTGTTTACTAGTCACAAACTACCCAAATTCTTGGTCACAAACAACCTAATCATTTGTGACCACCCCAAATCATTTGTGACCCCACTTCGCCACTGCCTCCATCAGTAGCACGACCACCATCGCCGCCCAGTAGCCAAACTACACCAAATGGGCCACTGACGCCACTACCAACACCACAAAAACAAAGAATCACTGACGCCACTACCAGCAACAACAACAGCCAGAGACTCAGCACCTAAATGGAAATTATCAGTGGACGATTTCGACCATCCCAAAAACATCAACTACACCAAAACACGGAACAATAACAAAAACCGCCACTAGATCCGCCATAGCCAACAACAAAAATTGGCCTTAAATCTCTCATACCTCAACTAGCACAACGTATACCTCAGCAGCAGTGCACTCACACAGGAAATCACAAACGACCAGAACAGGAAAAAAAGAGGACCTGCACGCACTGCACGCATGCACAAACACGGATCTGCACGGACGCACCACCACTGCAAGCACACTCCTCCACCACTTGTTACCAACGTCAGTCCATCAAGAGGGGCGAAAAAGATTGGAGAGACGGTGATGGGGTGGAGGCGGCCATTGGCGCAGAGAGTTGAGAGACCGTGAGAGAGTACAGAAATGGGTCTGCCTCGAAAGCCGAGAGAGAGAGAGAGAGAGAGAGAGAGAGAGAGAGAGAGAGAGAGAGAGAGAGAGAGAGAGGGGGTTGAGGTGGCATTGGGTGGACAGGCGACGATGGGTGGAGGCCATGATGGGTGCAGAGGGTGGAGAGACCGTGAGAGAGGGTATAAATGGGAAAGAGGCGGGCGGTTTCTTCCTATTATATTAAGGTTTGATTAGATATAATTTATATAAAAATAAAAAAATGTTTTTAAAATTTTAATTAAAACTTGATTTTTGAAATGTTATACTTATGATCTTATTTATGAAATTAGAAATCTAATTCCAGATGTAGGTGTAATTTCCTCTATAGTTTAGTAGGGTACATGATTTTGTCTGAGCGATTTTTAATATTTTGAACTGCAATTTAGAGTTTGTGGAAATTACATAATTCTAGTTATTTCAACTTCAAAGTATAAAAATTAGGTGAGAAATTTTTTTTAATAAAAAATCAGGTATTGAATTAAAAATTAAATATTAAACCCACCTAACTAATAGCATACAAACCCTCAATCATTTTTCTTCCATCCTATCCATTTTCTCCTCTTCACATCTCGTCTCACTCTCACGCTCTCTCTACCCTCTCCATCAGATCGGCTTCGCCATTGAGGAGCTCCCGTCACCGGAGATACCTCCGAATGCCGCTATGAGGCCCCCTTTGATGTGAGTATCGAGCAGTGGCGTCGCCGCTGCTATGCTGCGCCGTCACAATCGACGATGTGTACTGCTGCGCTATGTCGTCGCTACGAAAGGAGCTACCGGAAGATGTCACCGAGCACTGCGATGTCGCTGCGCGCGATGCTAGTAGCCCACTACGAGAAGGTGCCACCGGAAGATGACGCCGCTATAGTAGCGGCACTGTGAGCGAATGAACTCTGTACTAGCAGCCTGTTGCGACACTTGCTACTACAGGCTGCTTCATCTGTTCATTTGCTACTACAGCGGTGTCGCAAGGCAACTTCAAACTCACCGATGCAGAAAAATCTAGGGAGGGAGGGATCTGGTGTTTTTTGGTTGCCTGCAGCAGAGAAAATTTAGGGAGGGAGCTTGGGTTTTTTGGAGTGATTTTGTGGTGGTTGTGTGTTTCCTATGGCGACGGTGGTACATTTCTGTTGGTGGGGGTGTGACGGTGGGGTCGAGATAGTGATGGTGGTGTAGTTGATCTAGGTGGTGGTGCAGTAATTTGTTGGTAGTGACTTTGTTGTTGGTAGTGTTGTAGTGCTATGGCGGTGGTGGAGGGTGAGGGTGGTTGCAAGTGGTTGTAGTGGCCGTGCTGGTAGTGTTGGACATGGTGGTTGAAAATGTACTCAACTGTGACCTAAAAATTTAATAATATATGTCTCAAAAATAATCTGTGACCAACTAATTTAAAAATCTGTGACCAAGAAATAATATGTGACGTAATCTGGAAATAATCTGTGACCAATTAATTTTAAAATATGTAACCTATGACCTATAATTAATTTGTAAATCTGTGACTGTGTGACATAAAAATCTTGAAAAATCTGTGACCTACAAAATTTTTGAGCTTTGACCTTCAATTGTAAATCTGTGACTAGAATGGTCACCGGAATAGTTGTTGGAATCGGAGCAGTCGTCTGAACGGTCGCCGGAGAAGAGTGGTGGTCGGAATAGTACCCAAAATAGTCCTTGAAGCGGTATGAGTGGTGCATATGGGATGTATTAATTATATTATATTATAATTAAATATTTAATAATAAATTGATTTAATAATTTATTATTTCATAAATAAAAATTAAAAAAAACCTGATTTTTGAATTTTCAAACTAAAAACTTGATTTTTGAATTGGTGTAAAGTATACACCTTATTTATGAAGTTTTCCCTAATTAGATTACTTAATGGTCCATATATAATTAATTAGATTAATTAAGCATTGGACCGAGTTAAGTTGAAGTGTTGGGCCAAGTCTACTGAACTTCTATTAATAAGCTGTTAATGTTCAAGAAATGGAACGAGACAACTCATTATCTTGCTAGTACAAGAAAAAATAAATCCTAATTTTCTAATTCTTGTTTTCTGTGTGGATTTTCATTGGAGATTGGACAATTGGACAATTGTAAATTGTAGATCAGAATTGTTCTTCATAGAATTAACTGACTATATAATTTTTATCGCACTTGCTTTCACACAATGCATAATTTTGATGAGAATTGAAATATTGTTTAAATTCCTCTATGCATGTTAAGTAACTTCCAAACAGTGGTATCAAAGCATATTTGTATTTGTTAGAAATTGTTTTGTTTGTTAGAACAATCAAATGATTGTTATTATATTTTTTTGAATCTAACAACTTAGAAAAAAAATTGCATATTTAAAAAATTTGTATTTTAAAAGAAAATTAATTTTTATTTTGTGAAAAAATAAGGTCTGAACCAGGTGGCTTGTGGCTCTGCTAACAGCAGCAATTGGCTCTGGCATTAGAGGTGTGAAGAAAGTAATGGGTAGTGCTTCGCAGCTTGTGGTGAGGCGGCGATGTAAAGAACAACACCAGCTGACGGCAACGTTGAAATGACGTTGTCATTGTTGTAGCAACGACTGCTATGTAGCTACATACGACTCGCTGCTGTCGATGTGCTACTGCTGTACTACAGTGGTAACATACGCTGAAGGCACTAGGCTGTAGGCGATGCCGCTTGAATGATTATAGGGTTTGGGTGAGAATTGGGGATAGGGGCCTGCTTGCAATTTCTATTCAGTGAAGTTGCAAAATTATAAAAGAGGACCTTTTCCGCAGTTTGAAGAATTTGAGGGGCTGTCTTCATAATTCTGAATGGGGTCAGAATGGAATATCAAAAAGGATTTTGAATATAAAATTTGAAAGGGAAAAATTTACAATTAAGGCATTAACTATGCACAATTCAAAAATCAGGTTTTAAGTTTAATTAATACAAAAATTAGGTATTCATTTATTAATTAAATACAATAAAGTCATAATTATACAATTAATGGTTACAAGTACATAATCATAAGTCACAACTTATTTATTGATAATGTATCATCAAATTAATTGTTCACAAATTAATTCAAGGTCACAAATCAAAAATTTTATAGGTTACATTTTATTTTATTGGTCACAAATAATAAATTATAGATCACAATTTATCAATCAGTCACATATTTATAAATTTGTTGGTCACAAATTATCGAATTTTAATGTTACAATTTATTTTATTGGTCACAAATAAAAAAATTATAGGCAACAATTTATCAATCAGTCACATATTTTCAAATTTGTTAGTCACAAATTATTGAATTTTAAGGTTACAGTTCAACAGTTGGTCACATGTAACCAAATAGTTGGTCACATGTCAAATAGTTGGTCACATATGACCACCACCTACACTGCCATTGTCGTCGTCGTCGTCGCCGTCGTCGCCGCCGCCGCCAACACCACGACATCACCACCAATAAAATCGTCGCAACAAGATCCAATCAACTGCTAACAAAAACCATGACAATCAACTCTATCATATCTCCAGTCACCAACAACCATCACCCCGTTGTCGAAACCAGATCCATCGCCAACCCCATAACCGCAATCGCCACCACAACAGCACCACCACCAACAAAACTATCCCCACCAGATCTAATTAAAAAAACCCTAAACCCGCCACCACCTCCATCCCCGTCGCCACCACCAGATCCACCACCATCCCCGTCGTCGCCAACAACAAAGACACCACACCACACCACACAACAACCACCACCCACCATAAACCCTCCACCACCTCCAACCTCGTCGTCTCCAACACTACCACAGACATCACCACCAACAAATCTCCTTGATCCTGCCGTAATCGACTCAGATCGGAATTGGGCGGTGCTCTAAGCACCGCGTGCAGTGATGAATAGAGCACCGTTGTACGTGAAGATAGAAAACACCACCGCTAGGGGTGGGCAAAAAATCGCCCAACCCGCCCGACCCAACCTAAACTGACCGGTTGGGTCGATTTTTTTCATTTTTTTGGTTGGGTTCGGGTTTGGGGCGTTGAAGGCGGGTCGGGTTGGGTCGGGTTGCGGGTTAAACCAAAAAACCCGACCCGACCCGACCCAACCCGTCCTTCATATTAAAAAAAAAAAAATTAAAACCAAACCAAACCCGACTTTTCACACCACTCTTCGTTTTCTCCGACTCCCTTCATTTTCTCTATCTCTGACTTCTTCATTTTCTCCTCTCAAATTACCGACTTTAGGACTCATGGAGATAGAGTGAGAGGGGGATTCCAGATCTCGTTTCAATTTCTGGTTTATAGGGCTGAACTGGTGAGTTTCCTTCTCGATTTATGTCATTTTGTTAGCAAAATTTTAATAAAAAATCTGCTTCTTCTTTTGTGCTTCATCTGCTTTCATCTTGTGTGCGAGAATACATATATGAAATAAGTTAGTAATTTGATTTATTCGATGCAGAAGTGCGTATTTATACATGAGCGTAATGAATTCATGACGCTGAATTGTGATGGGCCCGCTGAAATTGTATGTCTAAACCCTAAATCTTAAATGACTCTAGTGGAAATAAGTTGGAAATGTATTTCTAGTAGTTGTAATTAAAGATTCAGAGTTGCTATATATACAGAAAAACATATACTATTGGGAGCATTTACAAAATTAGGAGTTCTTTGTCTTCATTTTGTGATTACAAAATTATAATTATCAGAATGAAAAATTCAACATGTGTATCTAAGTTACTCCTCTATTTTGCACGTTTCCAGGTATATTCAAGAACTTCTTTAGTGATGTTTAAATTATATAAATGTTGTCAAATATGTTATATGTTATCAAATATGAAATTTATGCATATTAAAAGACTATTAATATTGCTTTAGCTTCAGTATTTTAGTAGAAAAAAATCAGAATTTTGGAACTTTAATATTTGTTGAAAGCTTGTTCCAACCCGATCAAACCGACCTAGTGATGGCAATCGAGCCAGCGGCTCGTCGGCTCGGCCGCTCGGCTCGTACTGTAGCGATCCACGAGCCGCTCGGGCTCGTCAAAAGACGAGCCCGAGCTCGAGCCGAGCGGACCCGTTCATAGACGAGCCGAGCTCGGCTCGGCTCGTTAAGAGACGAGCGCTCGTGGGGCACGAGCCCACGAGCCGTGGGCTCGTGAAAAACATTAAAAAAAAAACTAAGAAAAACTAAAAAAAAAAAAAAATTTGACGAGCCACGAGCCGAGCCGGCTCGGCTCGTGGCTCGTGAATCACGAGCTCGTGGGCCGAGCCGAGCTCGCCCGCGAGCAAACGAGCCGAGCAGAAGCTCGGCTCGTTTTGTAACGAGCCACGAGCTCGGCTCGTAGGGCAACGAGCCGAGCTCGTGGGGCAATGGGCCGAGCCGGGGCCGAGCGGCTCGGCTCTGCCCATTTCCATCACTAAACCGACCTAACCCTACCGACATTTGGTTGGGTTGGGTTTCAATTTTTTCATGGGTTGGGTTGGGTTGAATTTCGATCAAACCGATTATATTGGGTTGGGACAAAAATCGACCCAACCCAACCCAACACACGCCCACCCCTAACCACCGCGACGATAGATGGAAGAAGATAGAGACCACCACTGCGCAGAGACTTATACTTCCCTAGTACAGATCGCTGCAAGGCACGACACCAGCACGACCCTCAACATCTGCCATCCTTCACGGCAGCAATCAACATAAACCACGCCGACGGGTAACTCTGAAGTTGCCATTGCGCAACAACGTCGAGAGTCAGTCACCTTGAATAGCATCACACCTCTTATCGACGCCACGCCAACGGTGCTCCAGTGATGTGTGTCATAAAGAGGAAGAGAGAAAGATTGGGGCTTAATCTCGGTTTAGGGTTTCGAATTAGGAAGATGAGAGAGAGAGAGAGAGAGAGAGAGAGATGGTTGTTAAAATAAATTAGGGTTTTCATTGGGTGGAAAATTTTAATTTTTTAAAATTATTATATGCATTAAAATATAAAATTATTACCTGATTTTTGAATAAGTAAGCTTTAAATTTTATTATTGAAAATCAACCTTTAAACACCAGGAATTATGTAATTTCCACAATTTGAAAATGTTTTAAATTTGTTTTCAAACGGGCTTTAACCTAAATTCCAATTTTGGCCCATTTAAAATTTTATTTAAAATTAATGACATTTTATATTATCATTAAAATTAGATTTTAACTTACATATTAAACTTTGGCCTTGAATTGAATTTTATTCTATTTAGGAGTTTTATCCTAAATTAAAATGTTAATTCAATCAAAATTAGAATTCGACTTCAATTATCTCACCCTAATATGTTTTCAAAATTATAGTTGGACTCTAATTTGATATTAATTAAAATTTGATTTTAATTAAATAAGTTCACACTATTGGACTCTAATTTAGTATTTAATTAAAATTTGACTTTAATTAATTATTATCTTGGATCACCTCAAACAGAGTGGAGGAGTGGGTGAATATATTGAAGGAGTGCCTACATAGACTGCTATAGCCGCAGTTATTGTTGCTGAGGATCTTGATGATGATCAGATGCATGATGACGCGCTCAAACTGATCCCGCAATGCGGCAACAGCAGACTGAAAATCTACACTTGGTTGAGAATGTGACGCCACTCAGCTATGTGCAACCTACTGATGATCCAGAAATGCCCGCGAGTGTTCCAATTGCAGCAAACACAACTCTAAATGGTGTCTCCAAGAAGCACAATGAAAAATAACTGATACTTATGGTAATATCCTTTTAATTTGCAGTCATTTTCTATTTTTATCAGTTTCTTGGCACCTCTTCTTAATCACGAAAAAGGGGGAGTAAGATTAATTTGCTTAATTTAGGAGTATGGTTAGAAACACAAGGATTTTTTTTTTTTTTTGGTTATTAGAGGATTATAATCACGAAGACGGTAAAACAAAATCACCACAACAATCTTAAAACACAAACAGAAACACTTGATATTACTAAAGGGATGTATTACAAGAGACTCAAGATAACTTGGTCTTGTCTGATGAGTTACAACACACAATCACTGACGAAAAATAAGATTCAAATACATAGAAGATAAATTATTAAAAAAAAAAAAAAAAACCAAAGCAGAAATTTTATCATTTCCTACTTTTTGCTATTGTATGACATAGTATCAAAATGCTCGTTTTTTTAATCCATTGTCTATAGTGACATCAATCTTCTATACTTGAAAAACCATAAAAATGAGAAAAATATGACCATACCAGTGACTCCAGTGATCATCAGAACCCATTTGAATGCTCCTGGATAATCAAACATTGGTATTGCAAAGTTCATGCCAAATATCCCAGCAACAACACCAAATATTGCAACAACAAATGTTGCGGTAGTAAGTAAAAGCTCGAACTGTATCAGCTGGTTTCGAACGTTATCCTGCAATTGGATTTTCAAATTTGTGTTAGCCCATTGATGGCTGAAGAACTCAGACACTGTAAATTTGTTTTAACAGTCTATGGAAGCATTAATGATGTTATTCGAATTCATCTCTCTTCAGAAATAACTCAATAAATAACATCATTAAATGTCACAACCGTTAAGACGGTTTTATTTTGGACTTCGACATGGATATAATAGTTGGAACATGTGCATTAAACCAGAGAGAAAAAAGCCACATAAAAACATGGGCTAGCGTTAGATCTTTTAAGCATGAAGAAAAATCCCATAATTTCTTACATTTCAGATAGTTCACTAAAACAAATAAAGCACCCCACTTAAACATGTAACTGAGGTTCGACTAAAACACCTAGCCAGACCAAGTTAAGGGGATGGGTTCCATTTGGTTATTTTGGGGTCAATAAATGACCTATTCAACCCAAAGAGTTCTGCTTACACATCAAACAATAATATCAGAAATATTTAATAAGTGACACATACCAGCTGAATGTTGATGAAGTCCTCCGTATCATCAATGTACTCCTTCAGCTGGAATTAGAGAAGAATATGAATTGGAAAACAGGTTTCAACGTGAGAAAAATAAAAGCCGAAAAAGTAATATCATGATCATAAATGATACCGATGTCAACTTATTGAGGGTGCTGTCAATGACAACAAAATAGGCCTCCAACAACATTTCAAGCTCTTCTATACTCTCTTTGACACTCTCCGAGCTCCGCATACTCTCATGCCTGCTCCGAGCGATGCTCAGACTCTTCTCGAGCTTCCTGCTGTCAAGAGTTGAAGAAACAGGAGAAACTGGAGCCGAAAAAGAAACTGCACCATCATTAGATTGGTATCCTATCAAAGATTGATCACCATAAAATGATGATTCCATCCGACTTTTCTTCTCTGTCAGATACATTTCAGCCATATCTCCATCGTCATCCATTAACTGTTCTATCTCGTCTCTAACCTAGATTGGAGGAAGAAATACCAGAGAGCGGTCATGGCTCAGATAAGACCCTAACTTTTTTTTAAAAAAAATACGTACTTTCTGAACTCTCCTAGTCAGTGCAACAAGTCTGCTTTTCAATCGACGAACTCGTTCCAAATTCAATGTACTGATCTTTGACGTGAGTTCATCCAACAATGGATATGCTTCAATCTCTAGTTCTGCTGCCTGATCAATTCAAAGATTTTCCGAATGCACTTTTAAATTTTATATAATGGTTTAAATAAATTGTTGAACACAATAGAAATATAGATTTTTGTTGAACTTGAAACATAATCCCATGTAACCATTGAATTGCCTACACTCTGTAATGTTGTATTAAGGGATAAATTCTGAACAGAGGATATAATAGCTAAACTTTGAAAATTTAGCCTTTGGAAATCACTCAAGCACCTCCCTCACATCCGGTTTCATCTAAGAGACAAATTAACCAGCCATCTTTTATATGAAACTTTCAAATGAAGGTATCACACAATCATTATAAAAACCTATGCTTTCATTAAGCATAGCAGTGTCCAGGCATATTTTATTTCCATTATTAAAAAAATAAAAATGAGAACTGTTATAACACAGGAAGGGAATTATTTTGACTTGAAGTAAATTCACAACAATACAAAGGATAATTATATACTTTGGCATTAGATCCTTTTTTTTTTTTTTGTGGGGAGGTTTGGGGGGGGGGGGGGGGGGGTGTTCTCTTTTTTTCAGGAGCTGCTGCTTTTGCTATTCGGTAAGTAATATTTTTCAAGTGTAAGTGAAATGCTTTAATAAGAAATTTCATGGTGAAAAACAAATGACGAACAAAATTGATGAGTTCTACAGTCAGAGTATGTGCTTGCAAATATTTTTTTCAGCTTATTATCTGAAGAATAACAAGGAATACAGAATGATGGATAATGAAGATTTGCCAATGCTCAGAATTTAGGGATTTAAAATTTTAATAATTAGAGTACTATGGAGAAGACATGATGTTGAGGCTTGAACAAATGGTGAAAAAATATCAAAGATTCATTTCTACCACAAAAGCTCAGATTTATTCCATCAAGGATCAAGAAATCATGGACTAGAGTGAAAATTCGACAATGTATAAGTGGCACATATTAGCATCAATTTAATTCTCCTTGTTCATTCAAGTTATGTCACAAGAATTATGTTTAACCAATGTCAACAAAATGTGCTTCAAGTAAATAATCTGAGACCCAAGAGTTCTTCAAATGCTAAGAAGTAGTGGAGGAAAGACTTAGCTCCTGTTTGACGACCATTATTTCAAAACATTTTCTCTACGTACTCATTTTTAACCACACATTCACACAATAAAATATTTTGCACGTAAACTCAATACTTTCCTACTTTTTGACCACACATTCTTCAAAATATCACTATTTAAAACTCCATTTTACCCAAATAATGGGTGTCATACAGGGGCTTAGTTTCTTAGTTCCGTTATGGCCTCATTAGTACGAAGACAGAGTACATCTCCAGATCTTAAAACCAAAGATTCTCTGCGACAAGCATAATCTACTTACATTCACCATTTTTCAAATACCAGACATCTTCATTTTCACTGAAAGACTTGAAGTTGAGCTGTATGTTTAAGGTAAATATCAACACAAATTCCAACATCTTCATTACTATTCTGAATCAGTTAACAATTCAATGAAAGGTCAACAGTAATCATCAAAGGGGGTATAGACTCCATCAAGTTATCAAATGGTTGACATTCTCTGTTACTGTATATTTTCTTTCAAATTCATTTCTCCCCAACACAAGAAAAGGTAGAGGTGTCAATCCGGGTGGTCCGGGCCGGGTCGGCCGGCCAACATGTGAGCCCGGTAACGGCTCGCGTGAAAAAAAGCCCGCCCGCTGCTGGTTCCGGGCCGGTTACGGGTCGGCGCACAATTTTGGACTACAACCCAGGCCCGCCTGCTGACCCATCCGGGTCGAGCCCATGCGGGTCACGGGTCGCGCGGGTCGTGGTTCGTTCCGGTTTAGCCCGTATGATTGTATAAATAAACTTATAAAAATATAGAATTTTTCCGGTTTGGCCCATATGGAGAGCAACTATCATTGAAAATAGGATTTTGAGAAAAAGAATCGCGAGAATCCATAATATAGTAGGATTAAAAAATTTAGTAGTGACTAGTGAGAAACGAGAAGAAAGAAATATAATCAAGATGATGATGATATTTGCAATTGAATAATTGTAATTGTAGTAAGGTAGTAACAAGTATGAACTATGATGTATAAATGTATAATAACTAATGAGAAGATATTGTAAAAATAAATGTAAGAATAAATTGGAATTTATTGATGAAGGGGATGATATTACCGTTAGAAAATTTATATTACCATTAGTTAAAATTTTAAAAAAAAAAAATTGACCATGCAGCAGGCTACGCCTTTTTTTGAATTTTTTTTATTTTTATTTTTTCAATTTTTTTTGTTTGGCTCTCTCCTCCCCCTTTTTTTTAATTTTTGTTTTATTTTTTTTTCAATTTTTTTTTTACGGGTCGCGGGTTAACCGCGGCCCGTGGGGGTGCAACCCGCGAAGCCCGCGGGTTACACCTCCTTGGCCCGTGAACCGCCCGCACGGGTCACGGGTCGGCCCGCGGTCCCGGTTTTCACGGGCCGATTTTCACGGGTCATGGCCGGCCCGTCCGTCTTGACACCTCTAAGAAAAGGTGAGTGAAAAATCCACGTAACTTAAAATTTCTTTTATCTGGTTATCACTATTTCCATTTCCAGACTACAGAGTGCAAGACCGTCTCTTGTCTTATGTCTTCCAGTACATCCGAATCCATCAGTTGGATACAAGTATACAACAAGAAGATTGAGAATACAAAAGAAACCTCGGAATCTGGCAAAATCAACCATCTCATAATGTATGTGGCGTAGAAGTAGTGGATCGAGCTAGCTCTGAAATCAGAGAAGAACACACATGCTAGGAACATTTCAGTATGCACAAGCCACAAGAAATGTGTACTTAAGCCTATCCTGAAGAATATAAATTGATTACCTTAATTTCCCTTCTTGATGAGGTCTATCAAAGTATTTGTCTTTCACTATGAGTAGACAACCTAATACTTTAGCATTTAGCTTTATGTATCTATCTACAAACGTAAGTTCCCCTTTGAAAAGCATCCTAAATTTGCCAAGATCTATCATTGAAACATCACATTCAATAGCTCATAATCTGTCACATGCCTTCTCATTTTGGACGGTTTATCAATTCAAGATAGAAGGCGTAAGCTACACATAATCAAATTCCCATTATCTGGAGCATATGGTACTTCATGGTGTGATAACTACTGGCTGTTTCGCATTAAAAAGGACAATCTACAATGTCAGGAAACTTCAGGCAGTAATATTTTCACTAGTCTGCCATTTGCTAATTTTCATTACAGAAGCAGTCAATACATGCAATGGAAGTTTACAAGCCGCTATTTCTAGCATGTACCTGAGAATCAAGAAAGGTACAGGCAGCCTCCAGAGCAACTTCAAGAGCTCTGAACTCAAATGGCAAGTAATCGGGCGATGTGTTCCCAAATATAGTATCAAAATTTCTACTTCCTCTCCATCTGCTCAACTCAGCACCATCTGATTGCCAAACTTCAGCTGCTCCTGAAGCTTGCAGTCGCCGCTGCAGCTCCACAACATACTGCAGTACATAGCTATCAAGAGAATTTAAGAGCCAAACTTCATCAGCAGTGATGATACATCGAATCTGCTCAAGATTGACAACAATTGCCTTCTCTCTTCCAAGAATAGTGGACGGATAAACAAACAGCGGATCAAGTAATCGTAGATCACGTGCAGGAAGATCACAACGACGCATCAAGGTGAACTTGTCAACCTCAATCGCTTGAGAATTCCCAGATGCATCAACACGTATCCACGACCGAAGGCCTTGCCCACGCTTTTTCAGGCTCGAAACATCCACTCCCTGAAATGGTTGCCGGCCAGAGGCAGACGGTCTATACGACAGATCTCTAAGATTCACTGCTGATGCGGGTTTGGGTGGAAGCAGCCGCTCCTTAAAGTCTGCCATCACCAATGAGCTTCTGCTCCTGCAAAAAACAAAATAAGGAAAATGAAAAACATGTCAGAAACTTACAAATTCATCTTTATTAGTTTACGAAAGGCTTGAAGAAAACTGTGTAATCCCCCTTTGTCCTTTTGATTGACATAGAACCCAGTCATTTAATATAAAGACGATTCGATCCTACACAAAAAACGCTCGAGATAGTTCAGCTAAAAGACTAAAAGTCCTAGTGTCACCTGACCAAATCTGGTTGCTGGCACCCCAGTAATTTAAATGCAGGTAATCATACCCCTTGAGCTAACTCTATTAAGATAGATAATGATAACACTAAAATCTACCAGCCATAAAAACTAAAAACTTTCTAAACCCTTCAAGGCTACATCACATACATTTTCAACCTCCCTTATCAGGACCAATTGACAGTTCCCTTCTCTTGTTTGCAGAAGAGGAGAAAGACTTCTGCACATTAATCTTTTACTACCCGCAGAAATCAAATTTCATATTTACCATCTCTCGAAGCTCGAAACTGATCATCTTACAGAAAAAGAAAATCTTATTGCTGTCAAACGATCGGATAATCGGTTCTTGAACTTAAACAAGAAAAAATGTGGTTACTTCAGTAATGGACAAAAACTTTCCAGAAAAATTACCTCAGATAACAAAAGAAAAACTAGGGCTTTCCTTCAATTGCTCCACTCCTGAATTTAATCACGAATCTGGGCACTCCCTGAAACTGAAAATTAAAGGCATAATATTGTGCATACATCATATATGAATCTCCACTAGGAAAATTGATGAGGAAAAAGTCAATAATTGAGATTCAGAAGTTTACATGAAGTGTTGAAGAAACAGAGAGTGATTGATGGAGATGGAAATTTGGAGAGAGGGAGCAGAAAAACAGCGTCGTATCCTAAACCAAGAATTCTGTCAATCAATAGTTACCGAGTACTATGATTATTTTGTTATGGAAAATTCTACTTTACATCACAAGATATTTTGATAGGATCACACGATGTTCTCCCATAAATTTTAGTGATGGTTCGATATTCTAAATCTTTTATAATTATCTGTATTCTTATATGGGGAGTTTTAAAAAATAACTGAAATTATTGTAAGGTGCCCTATACTATGTAGAAAATTTTAAGAAAAAAATATGATAGAGACAAACATCATTTTTGACATTATGTCGCATGGCAACATATCATTGGACATGTACATCATTTTTTACATTGTGTCGCATGGCAACATATCATTAGAGTTCAACTTTTTGAACTCTAATGAAATGTACACAATGATGTCAATCCCACGACGGACACTTATCATTATTCTTTTAAATATGATAACTTTCTAAAATTTTTGTCCCAAACATGGTCAATTCTTCCTTTTCGTAGAAATGGTTGAAATCTTTGGATAGTTTAGAGTACATGGTGCATAAAAGTTAGTGCACAAATCTCAAAACACTATTTTCAAAGGACAATTCCATTTGTACCGAATTTTTTTTACCGAAAATGTTACACCCTCTTACATGCGCGCCGGGTCTGCATAGATAAAAAAATTTCCAAATGTGTGGTCCACACACCCTATTGTGAGTGCAGATAAAATATTAGATAAAAAAGTGAATGTACATGTAGCATTGTCCATTTTCGAATACCCAGCATATATAATGAAAGATTTGTCAACTTACCACATTAGAATTTTGTCAAAAATAACAATGGTATAATATGTTTTTCTAAAGATATCATTGTAGAAAAGAGTTTAACAAATAATTTATTTATGCTGCCCAAAACTATAATTTGAAGGTAACTGAATCTAATTTCAAAATGGCACTTTAAAAATGTAGGGCCTTGAATAAATATTAAATTTGATTATCAGTTAACTATTTTTTAATATTATTAATTAGAGATAATAGCATTACGTAAGAAGTTGATTTTTGAGATAATTTTGAATGCAAATCTGTCGAATATTCTTGTTGAGTGGTATGGATTGAAAGATAGTACCTTCTGAAAATATTTTTCAGGAAAATGCAATTGATTGTCCAATGAAAATGAGAAAGTTATGTTTAATGTCGAAAAGAATTTAATGGTCAATGCCCATTAACTACAATTAACTTTCAATAATGACAATCATTACGCGCATGTTTTGCATTTTAACATCTCGAAATAATATTGCTTGCTATAAATAATATTTTTAACGATCATACATGAATTTTTTTTGATGAAAAAGTTGTTATAATGTACTTTAAGTGATTTCACTATAGTAAAGACCTAAAAACAGGGGCGGACGCAGACTTGTTGAACAGGGGGGGCACAATCAAACTTTCAAAAAAAGACGAAAAAATAGATATTTTATTACAACTGTTGTCTACGTGTTCGCATATTTTGATAACGTTCCATAATTACATCATTTCCAATCTTGTCAAATACATCTTTCTCAATATATGCAATCAAACTATCATTCAACCATTGATCTCCGATACGATTGCCAGCACGATTTTTGGACACAAGTCATCGCAGAAAAGGATCTCTCGACCGAGCAAAGAGCTAGCCACGGGAAGAACTAATGCTAATGTCACAAGCTTGTAGACTAATTGATACACTTCATGTTTATTCTTTGCAACCAACTTCGCAAGATCACTAATACCCCTGTAATCCTTCAAAATCTTCGATGTGCGCATGTCAAGAATGTATGTATCTAATCGATCATCAAGTTCCGAGATATCTCTATGCCAAAATCAAACGGATAATACTGACATAGTCGAATCACTTTGTTTTTGTCAAAAGCATCGAATGAGTTATTTGGAGACAAGCATGCAACACAAAGTAGCAAGTCATTATTTATCTCAGAAAAACGATCATTCAACTCCTGAAGTTGCATATCAATGATAGCATAAAACATTTCAATACGATAATAATGCAAATTTGTCACTGTCTCACGCCGTGAACGACCTAGAGTTATGAACATATCATCCATATTAGGAACATTGATCTCGTGAGCTTCACAAAACGAACAAACAACCCCAAAGAAAGAATCCCATCCATCATCTCTCATCATTTGGAGCCGTGTTTTACATAGTTGCACCAATCTCATAGCATTGACAATATCTTGATCCTTTCGTTGTAATGCTTTTGACAACTCATTTGAAATCCCCAGAATCTTTTTCATAAGATGTAGATTAAATGCAAATTCAAATTTGTACATCAACTCAAATGATATACAAGCATCACCTCTTGTTCCGGTACTTGTAGTGTCCGTAGCAATCATCTCAACAACGTCAACTATGGTTGAAAACATGACAATCAAATTTGTTAAACAACTGTAATGAGACCCCCAACGTGTATCACCAGGACGCTGAAGGCTAGTTTCTTGATTGAGACCTCGTCCACTTGATAATTCACCGACACTGATTGCTTCAAGAACTTTCAAGGACCCCTTTGCACATATGCTCTTCGAATCACGTCTCGATGATTAATATCATAATTCTGTATTGGAATTCTCAATCCAGGATCGGCGATAAGATGTGCAACATCAATATCCCCGACTCCAACTCCAACACCAACATCAATATTCCCGACTCCAACACCAACACCAACACCAACATCAATATCCCCGACTCCAACACCAACACCAACACCAACATCAATATCCCCGACTCCAACACCAACACCAACACCAACACCAACATCAACACCAACACCAACTTCAACATCATGTTTATCACTCTTATTTCGAACATTCCTTTCATCGGCATTTTGCTCATCACAAGAAAGCATAGATTTAAGTTTAAAGTATTTGTCCATAGCTGAAACAAATAAAAAATCAATCATATTAGAAGTCCCTAAATCAATTTCTTCATCTCATAAGTTATATCAAGTTACCAACCAAATTTCAAACATGTGCATTAGCAAATCCCTAAATCCCTAAATCAAATTTCATCAAAATCCCTAACCAAATTACCAACCAAATTTCAAACATGTGCATTAGCAAATCCCTAAATAAATCCCTAAATCAAATTTCATCAAAATCCCTAACCAAATTACCAACCAAATTTCAAACATGTGCATTAGCAAATCCCTAAATAAATCCCTAAATCCCTAAATCAAATTTCATCAAAATCCCCAAATCAATAAGCTCAATCCCTAAATTCAGACATTCAATCCCTAACTATCCACTATCCAGACTCCAGTGACCCAGTCTATCCTAATCCTGTCTATCCATAATCCCTAAATCCCTAAATTCGGTTCAAAAGAATCAAGTCAATCAACAAGTTACATTAACACAATAACACTTAACAATCAATATCATAACATTCAACACAAAAAAAAAAAAAGAAATAAGCACAAGCAGAGATTCAGATTTCAGAGGCTAGCTGAGGCGGACCTGGAGCCTGGAGGTGGAGGAGATGGTCGCACTGCAGCCTTCGGGCCTGAGATCGGAGGAGGTTGGGGGCCGCCATGAGTCGAGAAGAAGGGCAGTGGAGCAGCTGGAGCTGGATCTTCGAGTGGAGAAGTCGATGGAGGAGTTGGAGCTGCTGCGGTCTGCGGAGTCGGAGAAGAAGGGAGCTGCTGTGGTGGACCGGCGGTGTTGTGGGCCTGTGGGCTGTGGTGACTGCCGGTGAGTGAGATTTGTTGGGGGGGCGAGAGATGGAGACGGAAACAACCAAAGGGGATTTGGGGGGGAGAGAGAGAGGATGGAGACGGGAAGAGAGGAAAACAAATTAGGGAAATCAAAAAAAAAAAAAATTTTATTATATATATTTAAAAAAAAAAAAATCAAAATCGGGGGGGGGGCACTGGCCCCCCCCCAGCCCCCCCTAGGTCCGCCCCTGCCTAAAAATAATTATCAACGAATGAATCAAGATTCTAGAATTGTGAAATCACTTTCGAACTCATTGAGTATCTACAACATTTTCTAAGTATGTGTGTTGGTCAAATAAGCTTTTGCAAGCGATTTGAGCCGTAGCGACAAGTATTGTTATTGTGTAAATGAAACGATAATAGAGTAATTATGATCAATACATGTACGTTTTGCACTTTTCACGTCTCCAGACAACAATATTTGGTAATAACATTTTTAACGGCCATTCTTTAATTTAGTATGATGAAAAGTTGACATTATGTAAATTAAGTGGCTACACTATAGTAAACAATACAAAAACAACTACCAATGAATTAATCAAGATTTTTGCCCACCTTTCATCATTCTAAGAGTGAGCTACTTTTCAAACTCAAGTCTTTTTAGAATATTCAAATGAATGTAAATTGATCAAATAAGTCTTTACAAGCATTTTAAGTCATCACGATCAGAGTGTCGTTATCGTAGTAGTGATACGATAATGGAGTCATTACATGATTACTTGTATGTTTTGCACCTTTGACGTCTCAAGACAATATTATTTTTTATTAATAACATTTCTAATGATCGTACATTAATTTGGAAGATGAAAAAATTAAAAATATATACTTTAAGTTATGTTATTATTGTTACGTGCTGAAATGATTACTATTCACATGGGCTCCATATTAGCTACAAAAGTGTCCAATGCACGCCCATGTGCTATAAAACAAACATTTGTTCCTTGACTTTTGAAGCATGTTAAAAAAATGTGCCTCGACCACCAACACTGTCCTTCAAAGGAATGTAGGCCCTCAAACACTTGTCTAATATACAGTTGGAACCCTCGGCAACACAGTAACATTAAAGGTCTTGATTCGACCTCATGACATAGATGCCATTTGAGTTTGAACCCTAACACGATCAAATCAATGTGGACTTAAGTGCAGTAAAACCAATCACAAACTACATGATAAGTATCACGAAAGCACAAATAGAGGTAGTACTCTTGTCTCACACCATTCGTTTGCTGATGATATGATCATATTCACCAATAGCCAGAAACAGTCTATCAAGAGGATTCTTGATTGTCCAAAGCATTACGAGAGGGTTTTTGGTCAGTTGGTGAATAGGGACAAGAGCGGACTTATATTACTCAGACGGGCTTCTATTAGTCGGATCAGACTTTTGGAGATTTTAACTAGATTTCGATACCAGCAGCAGCCTTTTACTTATCTGAGGGTTCCCTTATTTAAGGGAACTAAGGGCTTGTTTGGAAAGGATTAAAATCGGATTAAAATTGAAAAATTAGCCGTTATTGTTGACTTTTATTAGATGGGTGGGATTCAATAACGGCTATATTTTCAATTTTAATTAGATTAAAATAATTCCCAAACAAGCCCTAAGAGGAACTTTATTTATGATGACCTTTTCCAGAAGGTCACGAACATGATCTCAAGTTGGGCTTCAAGATTCTTGTCACCTGGGGGCCATATTACTTTACTGAGGTCGGTACTTTGTTTCATGCTATTGCATCTTCTTCAGATTATGCAGGCCCCAAAAGCTGTCTTGAAGAAACTTGAGAGCATCTTTGCACATTTTTTGTGAGACTCCAAGGAGCATGCACAGAGTTTACAGTAGTGGAGACAGAAAGAGATTTGTCTTCCTGCTGATGAGGGTGATCTAGGCTTCAGGAGATTACAGGATGTGATGGATACCTTCTTCATGAAGCTCGGTGGTTGTTCCATTCTCAGATATCACTTTGGGCCAAGTTTTTGCTGGGTAAGTATTGTATGGGAATACATCCTTCACTTGCAGCAGTTATCTACTCAGTTTCTCCTACCTGGAAGAGGCTGAGATTAGTTGGGCCTCAGACAGAGCCACACATTGCATGGCACCTTCGATCACCTCAGATATTCTTTCGGCATGATTATTAGATGGGTGAGACTACGTTGGCATCCCTATTCCCACATCGACAGCACACATCTGCGAGGATGTAGGATTTTTTTGATGATACTGGATATGATATAAGACATTTATTACACGTTTTCTGTAACGCCCCGAATTCTAATAACTGAACGCGTTACCAAGAGTGAGTTCTTTAACAATAATCTCCAAAATAAGAGATTAAAGAAAGTTTTTAAATTAGAGTTTATTTACTCAAACTATACAATCATAACATTTTTTTAAATATCTGAACTTAGAAAAATTACAAAACAAAGCAATTTGGAAGGAGTTAAAAAAAAAAAAAAGGTAAGTTGAAACAGTTTTTCTATAGTTGCAGAGTGAGTCTGCAAAAATTATTTGACATAGCCAACCTTGAGGAAAATTTATGAACTTTTACAGAAAAGTATAAAACTCATATAATTACAACATATAAAAATCTGGAATTTCGACGACAACGTTTGAAACACGAAATTATTTTTCGACCAAGCTGGTTTGTGTTTCCCGAATTTGACTGTCACTGTTTACTAAAATTGCTATAATAAATTGTACGGGATTCCAGTCGATCTATTTTCAGTTGTATATGATAGATAACTCATAAGGGATTATTTTTTAAAAAATGCTAAAATTCTAAACATACCGACCATGGCACCATTTTAAACAGTGGCAAAATTCTGAAAGTTACTATACCGCATGTTCAAACATTAAAACTTTACGTCTCAAACATGAATTTAAACTACAAATTCCGGGAATAAACATAAAAGTAACAATATAAAACCTAAGAATTAAATTTCTCAAAAAAATAACACATGTCATTCATGTCGAGCCACCGCTGGATCTCCAATTACTTTGAAAAGGTTAAATAGGAGTGAACATCTCAAAGAAATACTCAGTAGGCCACACATGCTATATGAACATATAATCATTTAATTATGCATCCTTACATATTGCCTTCATAAACATGCAAATTGATCATCAAATGATCTACTTTAAGTCTTGTTGAGCCTCTGCGACCATCAGTTAAACATATAAACTTAAAGTTCTAATGAGCCTCTATGACCATCAGCTAACGATGTAATCTTTCTTGCATCAACATTTAAAAGAAACCCTTAAAAGCACTTCATATACTTCTTGAGCAAATATAACGAATAACATGCTTAAATAAAAATTTAATTAATATAACAACAACTTTGCGTGGGGATCCTACCTTAGTTGTAGTGATAAGATAGTGTCTACGTTGAACGAAACTCCTCTCCAAATCTTAAATGTAAAAATTCTTTCTTTAGTGGGTCTACCGTGTGTGCATATATGTGTATCTAAAATGTCTTGTAAGTTAATGTCAATTGGAATTCATATGTAAACAGGAGTCTAAAACCGTTTGCAAAGATTGGATAGAATTTGATTTCAAATAATAGCACTGGGGATATGTCTAACTAAATGGGTACTGTTCACAAGCTGTGAGTCGAGTCGAGCCGAGCCGAGACAAATGGCTTTATGGCTCGGCTCGGCTCGGCTAATTTTTTTTTTTTTATTCAGTATTTTAAGTTATAGATATTCGTTTTAAGCGATTTAAAATTTGTTAGAAATGTTGAAGTACAATCATGATAAATATATGATCAATAAATTTTAAATATCAAAAATTGAAGTACGGCCATAATAAATATCAAAATAATTTTACATTAATTATGAAACGTAAAGTCGTGATTATTTATATTTCTTTTCAATCTCAATCTCAATCTCATTCTAATGTCCTTTTTTCGAACTATATTTTCTTACAATTTTTCGTTTGATTCGATATTTTACGATATGAATATCCATTTTGATCGATTTCAAATTTTTTTTTTAAAAACAAACTTAAAATGTGATAATAATAAATATATTGTCGATTAAGTTAAAATATAAAAATTGCTTTATAGCTCGGCTAGGCTAAGCCCTTTTTTCTTTTTTTAATGTTTGATTAGTTTTTTTCAATTTCTTTGGGTTTATTAGTTATTTTAACCTTTCTTTTTCGATTAAGTTAAAATATAAAAATGGCTTTATGGCTCAACTCGACTAACCTTTTTTTTTTTTTTTTGTGATTAGTTTTATTTACTGTTTACCAACCAAATTGCTTGATGACTCGACTCGGCTAAAGCCTTTTTATTTATTTATTTTTTACTCTTGATTCAGTGTTATAAGTTACAGATATTCGTTTTAAGCGATTTAAAAAATGTTGGAAATGTTGAAGTGCAGCCATAATAAATATTTGATAGATAAATTTTAAATATCAGAATTTGAAATGCGGTCATAATAAATATATGATCGATAAATTTTAAATATCAAAATAATTTTATATTAATTGTGAAACGTAAAGTCGTGATTGTTTATATTTCTTTTCAATCACAATCTCATTCCAATGTTCTTTTCTCAAACTTTATTTTCCTAAAATTTTTCGTTTGATTCGATATTTCACGATATGAATATCCATTTGGATTGAATTCAAAATTTTTTAAAAAAACTTAAAATATGATAATAAAAATAAATATATTGTCGATTAAGTTAAAATATAAAAATGGCTTTATGGCACGGCTCGGCTCGACTCAGCCTTTTTTTTTACATTTGATTTGTTTTTTTAATTTCTTTGGGTTTATTAGTTATTTATTTTGATTTTTTTTCCCAGTTCTTTTGTTTAAAATTTGATTAGAGGTTTATGAAATAACTGATAATGACTGTTCTATCGGGAATTGGTGAGAAGACATTTTTCGATAACTGGAGGTTGGGTGGAAGGTGAGCTTCGATTTCTTCGATAACTGTGGGTGTGATTTTTTTCATCTCCACATTTAATGTTGCCTCGAAACATTTAGCAACTTATAAGAAAATTTTATGTAACTAATGTTTGATATAGATATTTTTTTAAATACATACGCTATTACGTACTCAGTTATATCATGGCACGTGTATTGTACGTGCTTCTGACTATTATTAATTAGATGAGTTTTTTTTCCATGTAGTGAAACAAAGTACACGAAATCCTAGCTACAAAACAAATGGATAATCTATAAAACTAATCCACATTATCCTCCATTCAAATACAAATATCAAAATGTCAAATTCCAATTATGATACACGTGGCTGCCAAAATGTTGATTGTTTGATTAACCTTAATTAAAATGGGACTCCCTTTATACTACAATAAATTAGGTCTAACTTATTTAAAATAACTTTTTCTAAAGTACAAAATTCGTCATTTAATATGAGCTTCAAAACAAGTCCAACATCGATATGAAATTTCTCGTTTAGATGAATACTAAATTATTTGGCCAAAAGCTAAAATTTTGACATGAAACTTATTTTTAAATTAGCTCATCAGTATCTCAAAATTAACAAAATATGTCAAGATGAAATAGATGAAAATTTATTTTCAGTTGTTACATTCTCCCTCCTCTTATAGCGGTACAGATATGGGCTATATCTTTATGTGCAGATGCTTCGGATCGCATTGTTTGCGCGGGATACATCGAATGGTAGCTTCAATACCAAGTCAGCATGACAACTCATATGTACTGGATGACAGTATCAGGATTCATATCGATTACTGTGGAGCTCCATTTTGCCAGTTACTGTCTCATTCTTTTGCTGGAAACTATGGCATGACCTCATTCCAATCAATGTGGTAATTTTGAGGAGGATTGGATGCCATTTAGTCTCTCGCTACCAGTGTTGTTCCGAGATTGAGACTATTAATCACATCTTCACCGGAGTAGCATCTCCGATCAGGTATGACAATATTTTGGGGATATTTTTTAGTTACCCATGATTTCGGGAGAAGGAGTTAGACGGAGGTTCCAGAGATGGCGGTATTTTGGACAGTATGTTCGTTCTGGGCACATTCTTACTATCATACCTCTACTGATATTTTGATTTCTTTGGACCGAGAAGAATGCTACGAAGTATAGGGGGATCCACATGATGGCTAGACATATCATTTGGAAGGTTTATCGCATGATTCATTTTCTTTATATGGGAAGATTATTTCGAGCTGCACATTGGCGAGGAGATTTGACACTTGCACCCATCTTTGGTGTTTCTTTGGACCCCCATTCCTCATCCCTCCCCCTGTTCTGTTTTGGTGGCCCAAAGATCAACACTAATGGATGTGTTAAGGATGGTTTTGCAAGCGGGGGAGACATCATCAGAGATCACGCAGATAACTATATTATGGCTTTCTCAGGTTAGTACGGATCATGCATGGTATTGGAGGCAGAACTCAGGGCTATTCTTGATGGGATTTTACTAGCTTGAGGACTCGGTCTTTCAGACATTTTGATTGAGTTAGATTTTGTAGTGGCTATTCATTGCATCAGTAGAGGAGGAGGACCATGGGCTATTTAGGGCATACTCAGACAGATCACAGACGTCATATCATTCGACAAAGACATTGTTTCCAACATACTTAGAGAAGTAAACCAGGTTGCAGATGCTCTTACTGTAGAGGGTCGGAATTATTGGGGATATCAGATATATGGAGCAGCTGACCTACCTGACATATTAGGGCACTCGTACAGATAGATAAACATGGACTACTCAGTATTAGAGTATGATATTTTTATTCTTTATTCTTATGGATTCGTATCCTAGTACATTCATCATACATTCAAAAACTTCAAATTACATTCAACGCAATTTGCATTCAGTTTAGTTAAATCACTCATCCTTGCATAATTAGATTAATTTACTTATAATTTCATTACAACAACACTTCAATTTTATTGTTTCGTTTAAGGTCGCGGTAATAGGAATTGAATTAATCAATATTCGTGGGACGATACTCGGATTCAAAAAATTCACTTTATTACTTGTTAACGAACCATACACTTACGGTGATTTTAATTCAAAATATGTTTTCGTAAAAAACTAGCATACAATCTCTCGACTTTATCGTTTGCTCAAGAATTGATTTTGTGATTAAACCTTATGAGGAAATTGAGGTGTACATTGAAAAAGTTTTGAAAACCTTATAAGTGCAAACACTTGTTCACGAAAATATATTTTGAATTAAACCCACCGCAAGTGTACGGTTCGTTAACAAATAATAAAGTTGACTTTTTGAGTCCGAGTATCGTCCCACGAAGATTGATTAGTTCAATTCCTATTATTGTGACCTTAACCGAAACATTAATATTGAAGTGTTGTTGTAATGAAATTATAACTAAATTAATCTAGTTATGCAAGGATGAATGATTTAACTAAACTGAATACAAATCGCATTGAATGTAATTTGAAGTTTTCGAATGTATGATGAATGTACTCGGATCACGAATCCCTAAGTAATAATTTTTTTAAATCTAGTTTTACACTTTGGTAGACGATTTAAATATTGACGAATCAATGCTCCTAAATTATTTAATAGTCTCTCTCAAGTAAAGTCAAACACGTTCTCATATGTGGCTTGACTATATCTCTATTGCAGATATGAACATAAAAGAATGCATGAGTTTTTATGAACATTTAAAAATTCACATAAGGTATATCGGTATATTTTTATCCCCTATTGGACCTTATGACAATTTATATATGTCGAACATATTCTCCTTTTTTTGAATGCATGAAATAGATCACCACTCTCATACACTTAACGTGCACAACAATCGTGAAGAAAATAAATCCATATAAACCATTCAAATAGCCAAAATTGTTTTTATTGTCAAGAATGTAAAACTAAGAAATAAAGATCATATTACATAGTTCAACATTCCCTAGTACAGAATTAACCCAGTCTAGCATGATGGAAAGAAGAAAATTGTTCGCTAAAATTATATATTGCAAGTGCACGGGTTGCGTTCAAGTAATAAAGTGGACTTTTTGAGTCCAGATTGTCGATCACTCGAGGAATGCTTACTTTTAATTACACAACTTTAGTCAATTTAATTTTAATAATAAGAACAAACATACAATAAAATTTGATTTTGGAAAATATGGAAAATTAATTAAAAATCTACAAAATAAGAAAACGTAAACACTTGGAAAGTTTGGAGGGAAACGTGGTTGGGATTCATGGTTTCTCTTAAGCGTCACCTAATTAATTTCTCCACAAGCCAATTAATAAATTACTAATTTACGATGTTAGATCCGATTTTTCAAGTTTAGTTAATAACTTCTCTCGAGTAAAATTAATTCTAATTAATTGGTTAACCTACTATATCTCTATATTGATTTAAACCAAACAACCGCATTAAATATTTGTTAAAATAACTCAATGGATGACATAGGGCTAGTGGTATATCTCTATCCACTATGCAAGCCTAGAATTTCTACTATTTGGTAAAAAAATGCACAATCTTATCTCGAATGACGTACAAATCACTAAACATAATTATTAATTGGCCATATAAATGAAAATACAATAATAATAATAGTAGAAACACATGAAAATAAGGGAATTAACATAAAAAAACAAATATTAAAATTAATTAAGGTTAGGTTAAATTCTACCATAAATCCCAACACAATAAATTAGCCCATGTTATAAATATGATAGAAAAGAGATTATTTATACCAATGCATTACAAATGATAGATAATAATAAAGAAAATACAAGATTAAAGACAAAACTCGTTTTGAATGGATTTGCTTGAATCTTGATTCCCCCACTTCTTCTCCACCTTTTTTTTGATTTATTCTCCTTATTGTACTCTTGATTTTGCCCTCAAAATACCAAGAAAAAGAAAAGAAAAAGAAGAGAAGAAGAAACTGCGAGAAGAAAGAAAAAAGAAGAGAAAAGAAAATGAAAGAAAAGGTAAAAAAATAATAAAGAAAACTGCTGCCCCTCCTTTGTTACGTGTAGGGCTTTTGAACTTTTAAAACAAATTTTCCAAATTTGCAGCCTTGGTCCTTGAGTTAAAAAACAAAACAATTAAAATGGCCCTCAGGTCAAAGTCAGATCCTTTCTTTTTTAATTTTGCACAATCGGTCCCTAAACTTTGGTCTTGTACATTTTGGTCCTCAAAATTTGATTTTCATTTCGATTATGCACTCCATAAATTGCATCCAATATCCTTCAACTCGCTCAGTTCAATTTGTCCATTTGGTCCCCAAATTCACAATTTTGCATACTTTTAGTCCTTTTTCTTCATTTTGCCTTGTTCTCTTTCCTTGTGTGATTTTTGGCCTACAAAAGCAAATATTACGTAATTGTGAATAAAAATTCGCTCATTTTAATCAATAATAAGTATATTTAAGTATTAAATAAGTGTGCAAAAACACACTTATCAAAAATTAGAAAAAATAAATAAAGAACGACATCACCAATTAAATTCTTGAGTTTAATCTTTGCTTTGTTGTGTTGTTTTTCTTGTTTTTTTGTCTCTTTTCTTCTCTAAAAACCCTTATGAATATGTTCTGGTGCATTATGGATGGGTCTAGGGTTTTAAAACACGCTACAATATTTGTTTCCATACGAGTTTTATTCAAAAAAGGAAACCTGAACATTTTCCCCAATTAGGCCTGGGTGGGCGCCCAGTAGAAAATGGGGCAGCCACCCAGGCATAAAATTGGCTCTTGTTATTAAAGTCTAGGGTTATGCGGATGCCCGACTAATATAACTGGGTCCCTGCCCAGTTATAAAAATTCATGAATTTTTCTTTAACCTTTTTTTTTCATTCTTTATTCCCTCTTGGTCATCAAAGTCCGTTTCTCGTTTCTTTATCTCTTTTCTCACATTTTCATCTTCCAACACTTCATTCCTTTGGTCTATGTTTTTGAATCCTTGACATATTTGTTCTTTCTCCCGGGTTATCTTTCAACACTTTGCACTTTGGTCCCTGAATTTTGGCTTTCTTTCATTTTAGTTCATTTTCGCTCATTTTTCCTAAATTCCACAATGTACATCAATGTTATCCTACAAAACACAATTTATACATAACTAAGCCATATTGCAATATATTGACCAATAATTGTTCATATTTTGTGGCTTAAATAAATGTGTAAAACGCACTTATTAGAAATTTCAATTGGTATTAGAGCTTAATTACGATCCTTGACTAACTAATTGTCTAGATGAGTCAATCACATTTTGATATAGGATCTAAGAATGATATTGATATTCATGGGCTTATGACTAGTTGTATAAGGAGAGTATCAAGTTACATAAGGTTAATAGGTCAGTCTTTAAGTAATCGAATCAACTTGAATTTGAGAAAGAGAGACTTATAGCTAAACTTGATGAGTTTACAAAATGATTGAATTAATCAAGGGTTGAGAAAGAGTCATTAGATATTAAAGTTAGAACTCTTATTAGTGATTTTGAAAAATCAAATGCCCCACTTCAATCTTTCTTTAGCGGATCCAAGAATGTTGATAACATGATAGGTCCAAACGAAACAGTTGGGAATAGAGGAGATTTAGGAGATAACGAAACAAATTCTCATACCGCTCATCTACTAACAATAATCGTGTACCTGCCTCAATCAAGCCTAAGGTACAAAAATTGAAACCTATAGTTGCTCCTAGGTTATTCCCACGTGTCATCATTGTGGCAAGTTAGGACATATAAGAACTAAGTGTCACGAGATCTTAAGTAGAAACAATACCAAGAATGTAGGTGCCCAAGAACTAAAATCATATGTACACCATATGTTTCCTCCACCTAAGGTTCAAAATTTGAAACATAGGTTTGCTCCTAAATTTGTTCCCACTTATCATAATTGTGGTAAGTTAGGTCACATTAGACCTAAATGTCGTAAACCCTTGATTAAGAACAACAACAAGATCCAACTACTAATGTCAGATTCTTAACTAATCAAGTGAGTCACTTAACTGAGTTATTGATTCAATTGGCTAAGATTCTTCATCTAAGAAGGTTTGGGTTACGAAGAGCGAACTCATAGATCAAAGTGATGATATTAGTTGAGGTATTGCTCGAGTTGCTCTTCATAGTAAGAGCTATTCTATACCTCATTGATTAGGCATTTAGGTGCATTCATCTACTTTATTCATAATATCTACTTATTCATGCATGCACTCTATACTTTTCCCTTATTTTTTTTTTGTTATGCATTATTGTTTATGAAAAATAAAAAATTTGAAAAAAAAAAATTGAGAAAAGATTCTTATATTAATATTTTTGTGACGTGTTATTTTGTGATCAATTACTAACATAATTAATGAATAGTAAATAAAGTTTTCCTTAACTTTGTTTACAACTTATTTGGAGTACTTGGCATATGTTATTTCATGTACCATGTGCACTGCACGCATTAAGATCTTGTGAGTGAGATTTGGCTGCATGTATGAGATTTCGGATTGCGATTATGGGTGTGTTGAGTTGACTTTGAATATGAATTGACATTTAACTAATTGACCTATACTCTAGTATATTTTCCTAAAAAAAAAAGTATTATTGAGCTTTAAAATATAAAAAAATATTTGAATTATATTAAAATTGTGAGACATCTTATATTTTTCTTCGTAACATATTTGACTCAAGTGATTAAGCATACAATGTGTCTTAAAATATGTTGTCTTGTAAGTCATCTGATTTTGGAGTCAACAGTCTAAAGCTCGTTACAAAGATCATTTAGAAAGTTGAGTGAATAAGAGTCCGTACATAAGATTAAAAAGAAATATATATATATATGTGTGTGTGTGTGTGTGTGTGTGTGTTCACAAATAGGAGGAGAAAGAAACATGTATACAAAATTAAATATGTGCATTTAATTTAAAAAGTCCTAATAGCAATATGTTTGACTTTCATAATTTAAAGAATATATTCATTTTACAATGATGTCTTTGTATGTCATTTCTTTCTAATATAAGATTTTGAGTCTTTCTTATAAGATATCACTTTTCACACATGGATAGTTTATATAATATACTCCTTATAGGTTTAAAATAAGTTATGTGAAAAAAATTTACTGTTTATAAATTGTATTTGTATACGTAAGCAAATAACTATTTGTGAAATTATGCCTCCGTTTGGGCCACCTTATTTTCTCTTTAAAATGAAAAATATGACCGTTATCTATCATATCAACATTTAAATTCAATTTTCTATTTCTTGTGTGGGCCCCAATAGCGACTATATTTTTCATTCTCATTCTACAATAAGGTGACTCAAACAGTATTTAAAAATCCAAGAAAAACTGTTATCTCATTTTTTTTTTTTCACTCATCATATATTTTGCATAATTTCATGCATATTTTATTTTAACCCGTTACTCTCAGTGGTTTTCATATTTATATTACTATTATTCGTTTGTTACTCCTCGTATGGCCTGTACATGATATCTATTGTAGCTTGAATAAGTATCCGTGAAGTTTAAAAGGGTATGCCCTATCATCATGTCAACTAGTTGCTCTATATGAGATAGGAAACATCGACAGTTCGAGCATCCCTTATTCAAAATTGGGAAGTCAATGCAAACTTGCTACTTTCCACTGGACTTTTAAATAAGGAATGGATTTGCTACTGAACTTGGATGCTGTGCTTCTGAATGAAGTCATTTGATATCAGCTTGTCAACCTCCTTTCGCAAGCCTGAGTATCTCTTTGGGTTGAGGGGCCTCCTCCTCTATTTTAGAGGGTGAAATTTAGGATCAATCCTCATAGCATGAAACGAAACCTTTGGATCAAATTTCTACCATATCCTTATGTCTCCATGTGAATACATCCATTTTCATTTTTAGGAATTTGTCAAGTTCATTTCCTAGTTCCTTGGACAAGTCATTTTCGACTTGGAGTATTTTTTGTGTCATCTTGGCTTATAGATATGATTTTTAGTTTTTCAACTAGAGATAATTGTGATTCTGACTCAATAGTTTGTGAACTAGGTCATCCATGACACTTTCCTTTGCAATTGCTATACGTAACATTTATGGGTATATCGTACAAATATTTCTTGAGTGTCATTCTTAAAGCCACTCCTCGATCCGATGTAAACTATTCTAATGGAAAAATAATAATGGTTGAAGCGCGGGGTGTCACAACTCAATTTTAATTAGTCAAAGTCATGGGTTGAATTGTCAAAGTCAAGGTCAAATAAGACTTGAGTGAAGTAAATTATTTCCTTGTGGTTTTAAATGGATTAGAAATTAAATTGGGGACTTACTTATGCATTATTGGAAGTCGGGGGCTTTTCTTGCAAATGGCCCATTATCTAGATTATTCCAACCCATTTCTCAATTCACATTACACATACACGCAGGAGTGAAGGCAGAGAGGGAGAAACCGAGAAAAGAGAAGAAGAAAGGGAAAATGAAAGGAAAAAGAAGAAAAGAAGGAAGGAAGGAAAGAAAGAAAAGAAGAAGGTTTTCAAGCTTGGGCTCTTCATTTCTTCAATTTTCATGTGATTTAGAGGGGTAAGTATGTTGACTTATTTTCTAAGGTTTATGGGAAATTTGCTTTAATTCAAAGTTTATCAAGAATATATGTATATAAGGTGATAACTATGAATATACAAAGAAATGGTTATTTGAATATTGATGATGAAGAAAGTGGAACTTTGTAAATGGGTTTGTGAGATGAAGACATATTCTTTGAAATTCTTGTGATTACATGATGCTAAACAATTAAACTAAGGATTTGAGGTTGATTTCTCCATCTTTAAGCAATTTTAAGCTAATTTCTAGCAATTGGAATACAATGGTGCTATTTTTGAAACTCTGCCCAGAAAAGTGCTAATTCTGTCAATTATTTTGATGACAGCTTTCTAGATGCACAAACAGGTGCCAGATTTCAATATTTTGGAGATGTGGTGCTGTTTTTGTCAAATTTTTGATTTTCAGATTTTCAAAGTTTGGATGAAGTCATATGATAAATATTAAAGTTTAGGCATTGGATTAAATTATGAATAGATGTTGTATATGAAGAAAATAATGATTTATGAAAGTATAGTGATTTAATGGATTTGATCATGTGGTGATTTGTGGGTAAATAATTTAAGAGAGGAAGTTGTGAAAGTTGGAGATGTAATAGTAAATAAGAAGTTGAGAAGTTAAGTGATGGATTGTATTAATTTAATTGTCCGATTTTAATTTGAGTAATTATATGTAACAGTTATTTCAGGTAGTGACGTGGTAGCTTGGAAGGGCACATCAATTTAATCAGATTTCTATCCATAAATCAGTGAGTGGAAAATCTTATTTTTCAGAAATAAATAGTTATTGAATTTATACTATATCAGAAATTATTTATTTCCTGTATTTGATTAGACAGCATGATTTTCGGAATCAAATGGATTTGATACTCAATTATTTTAAAGTTAAATTAAGTTCATTTAATTATTTCCTTAGCATGTTATATTCATATTACATATTTCAGTATATTTGGAGTTGTTTTAAAACCACCAGAAAGTACCCAGGTGATTTTACCCGTCCGCACCGATGTGAATGTGTTTCATAGTGTATGACTTCGAGATAGTTATTTACCCAATCTGCATGGTGTGAATGTGTTTCACAGTGTATGATCAGTTATGGTGATTTTACCCGCTCTGCACTATTGTGAATGTGTTTCCATAGTGCATGACCAGATTATAGCTCTGCGGGCGTATGACGAGTACTGGAATTCGAGTATCGATTTGAATGGCTTTGCCTTGTACATCGAGATTACTCTGTACATGAGAAAGGCTATTCATCGGGTACCTTTTTGGTGTGATTTTTCAGTATTTATACAGCTTATCAGATTTCAAATTATCAGATTTTCAGTATTTACTCAGTTCTCAGAATAAAGATTTCAGCTTATAGTATAATTCAGTTTTTTTCAATAAAGATCTCTCAGCTTATAGTACTGAGCAAAATTAATATTTCAGAGATTTTCAAAAATGGAAAAAGTATATTTATTTTCAAAACTATCCACTCAACGAGGTTGCAAGCTCATAGTTTTTCCCACTCCTTTTCCTATCGAGATATTAGCGGAGAGTGACTTGACTGGAGCTTTGTGGATCCTTGAGAGATTAGCCACACATTGTCATTAACTGTATGACTCATTTTGTCAATTTATTTAGTTCATATTTCTTTTAAGTTGCATGCAGCTTTTGTCAGAAAATTTTATTATGGGCTCATTGCATATTTGGTGTGTTTGGGGACTTTTGGATGTAAAGCATAGTAAATATTGATTTGCCAGCATTTCATTTTGAACAGCTTGTACTTTGAAGGCTGGTGTACCCTATTTTAAACTACATGTGCTTGTTTGAGAAAATTTGATTTTTATTCAGGGGTTTTAGTCCACATTTTAGAAGGAATTCTATCAAAATTTTTATAAAATTATGTCATGGTCAAAGCAAGTCAAGATTGCCTTGGTGGTGGGTTCGGCTCTTAGCTGGTTCTACCATCGGCGCACGACACGTATCGGGTCCATTAGGGGGATTCGGAACGGGTCGTGTCACAGGGTATATTGTACAAATATTTTTTAAGTGTTATTCGTAAAGCCACTCCTTGCTCTGATGTAAACTTCAACAGGATGGTGAATATTCCAATGGAAAAATAGTAATGGATGAAGCGCACATTGATATACCCATAAATGTTACATATAGCAAGCATGGAGAAAAGTGTCATGGATGACCTTGATTCACGAACCATTGAGTCAGAATCTCAATTATCCCTAGTTGAGAAACTCAAAATTATATCTATAAGCTAAGACGACACAAAATACTATTGGTCGAAAATGAGTTGCCCAGGGAACTGGAAATGAACATTACAAATTCCTGAAAATCAACCTTGATGTATTCGCATGGAGACATGAGGATATGGTAACCCAAAGGTTTCATTTCATGCTACGAGGATTGATCGTAAATTATACCCTCACAAATAGAAGGAGGCCCCTCAACCCAAAGAGATACTTAAGCTTGCAAAAGGAGGTTGACAAGCTAATATCAAATGACTTCATTCGGGAAGCACTGTATTCAATTTGGGTAGGAAACCCATTCCTCATTCAGAAGCCTAGTGGAAAGCTGCGAGTTTACATTGACTTCACAATTTTGAATAAGGGATCCCCGAAGGAGACATGTTTCCTATCTCGTATGGACTAACTAGTTGACACGATGGTAGGGCATACCTTTTTAAGTTTCACGGATACTGATTCAGGCTACAATAGATCTCATGTACATGCTAGGGTGCGAATAGTAGGTCAATCGGATGTTCGAAGACCAAATTAGGAAAATTACGAAGGTGTATATAGATGATATGTTAGTAAAAAGCCCAAAGTCAAGCAAGTACATAACCCACCTGAAAATCACATTAGACATTATCCGTTCATTTTTGATATAATATTTATCTTCTAGTGACAAACTGATGAAGAATTTTATGTAAAGTTGTTTAGTTCCTTTCTTAACCAATGGCGAGGTTTTGGGAAACTTCTTTCTAAATTTAGTGATGGATGTTTTGGAAGAGGCTCAATTATTGATGTTAATATTTGAGATTTATGTGGTACACGCACAAAAACTACTAATGAGAAAAACATAAATTTGTTTGATGCGCATAATGAAGGCAAAATAAGCCATGCAATACTGTACTAGTAACGAGGTTAGAATTTGGGATTGTGAATTTAGAATGTTGGAGAAGCATAGGGAAAGAATGAGAAATCTGGAAAGTTTGCTTCTTATGATGGAGACATGAATCTGTCTTTGGTGCAAGACCTGCCATTAGTGCCAGTGATGCATTGTCTAAATCATTTTCTTCAATGAAGTTAATGGTGAAGTGGAATTGATGAATAGTAAAAGAACTTTACCAACAGTGTCCTGCCAATGTGGAGGTTTACATTGAAATTTGCTTTTTTTTTTCAATAATTTATAAGAGAGACGCGTAAAGAAAAATGATATATAACCTTCAGCATGCGTCAAACAAGTAAGATTTGTCTTACATGTGAACCAAAACTGAAGAGAATATAAAAATAAGAAGAAAACGTCGTACCTAAAGATAGTTTGGGAGCTATAGTCTTGACGAACTGAAGCCTAATTTACTTGAATGAGTTTAGTTTCGATAATATTAATTAGTAAATCATCTATAGTGTGAAAAAGCCAATGGAAATTTAAGAATAACAAAGTACTTTAAATCAAGATTTACAAGAAAAAAAATTAAACAAATACACAATAGAGCAATGGCTAAGAAAGATCTGAACCTTATTAACTTGACGATAGTAAAATCTTGAAAATTGTTAGCTCAAATGCGAAAACAAGTGTAAAAGATACATGTTCAAGAAAAAATAGTGCCGCACTTACGAGGTTGGAGAAACTCTCTATTAGAGGGTATTTTAGATGTCTGTCTACGTCTAGGAGTATGCGGTTTTACATGGGGTTGGAACAAATTATTAAGTAGGAGAATATGGTTGGGAACTTCCCACTCGATTTCATTTGGTAGAGAAAATATAGTTTCAGCATACGATGCTCTCCAAAAATTGGCCATATAAGTTGGAATTGCTTCATAAGGTGGAACAAATTTTTTGACTCATAAATTGCACTGACGTCCAAAAGGTCCAGTGTGCAGAGTCTATGTTTACCGGTGATGTAAGTCACTAGTGGGATTCGATATCTCGAACTAGGACATCGGAACAGTAATTGGCATTAACTTGGGAACAATTCAAGGAGGAGTGATGGATAAGTATTTTCCTCAGTCTCTAAGAGATTTCAAGGAGAGCGAATTCCTTTAGCTCATTGACTGATTACGAACGAAAGTTCGATCAACTCTCAAGATTTGTTCTACACCTCGTTGACATGGAAATTAAGAAGACTCAAAGGTTCGACCAAGGGTTAAAACCTATACATAAGCATGAGTCTTATGTCAAATTGTTTTACATCATACCGTGAGATGCTGGAACGAGCTCACGCTATTTGGTATCAGAAGGCTAATGCAGAGCAACACAGTCAATTGTTCAACCAGCAAGATAAAGGGCAAATTGGAAAGAGAAAGTGGAATGGTCAAGATAAAAGAAATGGCAAAATAAGAAAGCTAATATTGAACGTAGTGCTAGTAAGGCCACAGAAGCCGCAGTAGCGCCGTGCCTTAAGTGTGGTAAACCTCATCGTGGTGAATACTTGTATGGGAAAGAATGCCTATTTTTTGGTGTGGTAAGTCAGGACATATTGCTAAGGATTGTCCCATATTTACTAAGAAGAAGGATGATAACGGTGATCAGAACAAAAAGAGGAAAGCATGAGTTTTTACAATGACTCAGAAGGATGCAGAGGAAAACTCAAACGTAATAGCAGGTATTTTATTGATATCTAATACACCTGCTTATGTACTGTTTGATTCGGGAGCTACTCATTCTTTTGTATCAACGTCTTTCATTGCTAAATCTAGTATTACTAGTGATAAGTCAGAGAGTACACTAGATGTTAGCATCCCCTCAGGCAGAACATTAAATACAAATTAGTTAGCTAAGTCGGTGAATCTTGAAATTGAGGGAAAAACATTAGAAGCTAATTTGTATATGATAGAGATGAAAGACTTTGATGTGATTTTGGGTATGGATTGGTTGGAATGTAATCATGCAACCATTCGTTGTAGAGAAATGGAAGTATCTTTTCGGAAACCAGGAGAAGAACAATTGCTTTCCCTGGAATAAAGACAAAACCCAAGCTCCAACTGGTATCTGTCTTGCAAGTCGAGAAAATGTTGAGAAAAAAAACATCTCAAGGGTTTCTAGTTAACATCTCAAGAGAAAAACAAACAACAATAATGATTGAGGATGTACCGTGGTACAAGAATTTATAGATGTGTTTCCAAAAGATCTACATGGTACCCTACCAGATAGACAGTGAAGTTTACAATAGATCTGGTTCCTGGAGCGGCACTAGTATCTAAAGCTCCAAACAGAATGGCTCTAAAGGAACTTGTTACGTGAAAATCCCGCAAGCGTACGGGTTCGTTGTACAAGTAATAATTGTGATGAGTGAGTTATCGTCCCACAGGGAATAAAGCTCAATTTTAGAGTATTCGATATATTTAAATTCGCAAATGTAACAAAAGATGATTGATTTTTAGTTAACTATGTTCTATAACTACGAAAGCAATAAAAATGGTTTTAAACTAAATGAGGCTAAGGCCATGTTTGATAGCATGGAAAAGGGGAGGAAAAAGAAAATATTTTCCAAGTTTCCTCCATTAGTGGTGTTTGATGACAAAAATTTGGCATGGAAAATCTGAATTTTTTTTTCCTTCTACGTGCCACATTTCATGCGTGGGAGGAAAAGATATTCTTGCCTTTTATGTGGGAAAATTAATTCCCAGTTCTGTCCGTTTTTTTTTTCTTTTTTTTTTTAGGCAATGAAAACAAATTTCATAACCAAGTGTAAAAAAAAAAATTCACTTTCATGGATAATTTTGATGTAAACGAAGGCCAAACGAACACTAAATTTTGATAAAAAAATGATTTTTTAGGAAACACTTTTTTTTTTCGTTTTTTTTAAACTTTTTAGCAATGGAAACAAATTTTATAACCAATTGTGGAAAAAAGTATCACTTTAATGGACAATTTCCATATAAAACAAAGCCAAACGAACACAAAATTTAAAAATTTTTCGGGTGGAAAATTATACCAATCAAACACACTTAATTAACAATTCCCTGGAAAACAATTTCTAGGAAAATATTTCCCCTGTAAAACATTTTCTTTCCACCCATTTTCCACCCTTACTATCAAACGGACCCTAAGTGTATTGGATTTCTGACTCCACTATTCAATTCTCAACCAGTGATAATCAATTTAATTCATGCAATTGTGATGATCAATAATTCCACTTTTATTTACTATTCTTTCCCAAGATAAAGTAAACCTGTGATTACCACGAGACGATCCTATTCCTAGTCCGAATTCATATGACAAACATGCATTGACGTTTAGGATTATTGTACATGATCGCACACGCCATAAATATTATTCCTAATATTTATTGCCCGTGTGTTCCATAAATAGTGTTCTACACACCGTGAGTTTTTCGACATTACGAATAAGCAACTTATTGTCCCAATGGTGCGCAAACATTAAAACAATAAAATCACACATATTTATGAAATCACAACGCAAAAATTAAACTAAAAACACGTGTATCAAATTAAAAACTAAAAATCAAATAGTTTCATTATCCATCCAATACAAGAGAATTTAGCCTAGCATATTAGCGAGATTAAACACATAGAAGTGGAACGACATCACCTATAAATTGACGGAACGTGATTAATTCCAGTTGAAGCCGCCTCCTTTTTGTCCAACAATTCAGCCGCTATAGTTGACTTCTTGCCGAATTCTTTGTGCATCTTTTCCTTTTGCCAATTCTTTTTTTTTTTTTCAATTTGTGTGTGTGCTTGTATGTATATTGTTGCCCAATTCTGCCTAACTGTGTAGAATTTTGGTGTATAAATCAGCAGGCAAATGAATGTATATAATTGTATTTCAGCCCACTAATTTGCCACCCACTATCACTACACCAAAAAAGGTCTTTCGCAACGGGCAAAAAACGTTGCCAATACCGTTTAGCAACAGTCACTCGTCTGTTGTGGGATGCGATGTTGCCGTAGGGTCTCAGTCATTTGCAACGGTCGCTGCCCGTTGCAAAAAATGTCATTTGCAATAGGCAGCGACCGTTGCAAAAAAGGTCTTTTGCAACGGGCTTTGAACGTTGCAAACGACCTTTTTTGCAACGTTCGTTGCCCGTTGCAAATGACATTTTTTGCAACGTTCGTTGACCATTGTCCTTTCTTTTCTCTTCTCTTTTAACAACACTTTTTGACCGTTGCAAATAATAATTTTTTTTTACATTAGTTTTCTTTTTATTGCAATTACCTGTGAATTCCTTTTTACAGTAATTTGTATACGAGTATTTTAAGGCTATGTTTGGTACTAATTCTCATTTTTCAACAATAAATCAATTCTCATTTTCAACCACACATTTTTCAATAAAATAATATTTTCTATCACATCAATAATCTTATCTTCTTTTTCAACCACACATTTCCCATCATATCACTAATCAAAATCAATTCTTCCCCCAAAAAATCCCTACCAAACACACACTAAGACAACAAGAAATTTAAAAGTAACTTCATTAAGACAATAAACATGATCACAAGTACTATTACTTCATCAAAATACAATACGCACTCCAATATAAAAGCTAGGTACCAAAGACAATTCAAGTCCAAAAGTTGAGTATACATCAAGCCAAAAAGACTGATTTACAACAAAAAAAGTACGAAATTTTTGAAATTTTTGATCCCATGTACTCTTTATATGTTGAAACTGAATCGATGAGACCGAAGAGTTCCTGAGCACACATTTGAACTTTCCCCTCGATTTGCATAGTGGTTTCTTGCAATTTTGCCTTGGACGTCTTCAAAAACTATGATGCTTCCTTTTCAACATCGTCCATGTTGCCAGCCTCTGTTCCTTTTGCCACGTCCTCAAATTTCTTTTGCACCTCCAGCATATGCCCGTCCAACTGCTCCAACGTTGTGCATTCGAATTCTGTACGTTTGCCTGCAGTTTTCCAAATGAGCCAAGCAAGATCAAAAGAAATTAAGACTGCCTCACTTTCAGGATGACGGATCAAAAGATGAAGAAAAACATTTGCATATCAGAAGGCCGTATGGTTCGTTCTAATAAGGGTTACACCAACTTTATTTGAAAATATTCTACAAAAGCCAATTGGGATATTAGGAAAACATATTTTAACATTACTTTCAGCTCCTTTTCAGTGGCTAGATCAGGTTTTCTTTGCATAACAGAAATCTGATTTTAGTAAACAAGTAGAAGTAAATAAATATGAAAGTGAAACAGAAGAGGAAGACAATTGACTCCTTCCTGCACTTCTTCCTGCACTGATGTTGAGGGCCATAAGGAAAATTTCAGTATTCAGTAAAGGCTACTGAACATCAACAACATCAAAACTCCAGTGAGGCTACCACGTCTGAACCAACAATTATTCACACTAGAAGAACCGCTTAATGAATGAGAAATTTTGGACGCCATCAACCCACGAAGAGTTTAATTATCGAAAGAATCCTTTAACTTCAAATTCTAATCCTTTGCAATTAAACAACAGTAGCTAAATCATCAATCAAACACATACGGATCTCAAATAATAAAAGAAAATCCACGAAGAGTTTAGTTGTCAAAAGAATTAACTTTAGATTATAATGCTTTGTAATTAAATAACAATAAAATTATCCATAAATTTGAATCAAAACTCGGTTTTATAAAAAGAACATCATCAATAACGAAGGATTTAGCCCTTTTTTTTTCCAACCACCCTTTTTGCAAAATCATTAAGTGCCATCAGCAACATTCCATGAAGAGTTTGATTATCAAAATAATCAACGGAGTAAATGAATTTTTAAGAAGAACCAAACTTCCAAACACTTCATTGTGGATTCACAAAAACTGAAATTCAGTCAAGCAAAATCCTTATGTAGGCCGAACACAAAAAATTCATTTAGATTGTTTTGACAGAAATATGAGGCTTACATCTAATTCTTGCAAGAGCTCTTCGTTGGTATATGAGAGCTCAAAAATAGCTTTCCTAGCTTGAAGGACATGTGTGTTTAGCTGCTCCTCAGCCTCCTCCGAAAGAACAAAGTCGGAAGCCAAATTTTCTTTGTCCTTGCAAACTGGAAGATGAAGCCGACATTTACTCTTTCCCTCGAAATCCCAGAAAACAAAGAGAAATACAAGAAGTAAGTGAATGAAGAAATAATGCCAATGAAATAGAAAACCAGTAGAAGAAGTAAACGAATGACGAAGTAATTGATGGAGATGAACAACAATAGAACAAGAGCTTGCAATTTTCATTGATCGATTTTCAATTCATCACCCAATGTCTAATAATGTCCTCTTAAAAATTCGGATGAAAATGCCAACCGAGAGAATCTCCTTCAAAAGTAGCATAACAAAAATGAAAATACAACAGAAATCATCGAGAAAATCTAACTGGTTAAAAAATACTGCACTTGGCCCTTCAATTTTCGCATTCCAGAAAACCACAAAATCATCAAACAGACACAAAATCAACTAAAAAGGAAGAAATTCGTGAAACCCACCCGTATCAATACCCATCAGCAAGCTTCGAGTGCTCAGCCTCAGCTCCCTCCTCAGGCTCTTCGATTTGCAGGTTTTCGAAGTGGTTATGGTCTTTTTCAGTCTCGGAGTCATCATCTTCGTCTCCATCATTTTCTTCTTCCAAAGAGAAGAAGTCGCCTAAAGAAATGAGGCTGTCGCCTGGTTGCTGGTCCGGCAGGAGTTGGAGACGGAGCAGTCACGACGTCGAGCAGAGATAAAGGAAAGCATTTAGTTTATGTGTGTGAGTGAGGGGAAGCAACGGTAGAAGAGGAGGCGGAGACGGGAGAAGAGAAGAGGGAAAAGCGAGAGGCGGAAACGGGAGAAGAGGAGGGAAAAGAGGGAAAAATTAGGGCTAATGTTAAATAATTTGATTTTGAGGAGGTTGGGGACTTTTAGCAACGTTAATTTCATTGAACGTCGTAAAAAATCACACTTTTCGCAACGTTCATTTGAAAAACGTTGTCAATACACCATTTTAGCAACGAATACTCACACGAACGTTGCAATTGACCCTTTTAACAACATTCAATTAATGAATGTTGCCTTTTAAATGTTGCAAAAGCCCATTTTTCTTGTAGTGTATATACGTTTTACTGATGAAATTCAGCCTGCTAATCTCCCTTAAATCAGCCAATTTATGTGTGTAAACTCTTTTTTTTTTTAGCTGGCAGTCTACTCTTTTCTCTCAATTTGATTCAGCCCGGCTGCTCTCCTTTCTCCATCTTCACGTATATATAGATATTTTTCTAGTTATTATTTCTTGTCCTGTATTTTTCAAACTTAGTTTATTTAACTTATTTGTAATATTTTCTAAATCTTGAATTGGTTTATTCTCTATATTATTTAATTTTTTATTTATATTTTCTATTGCTTCTGTAGTTCTAAGATCTGGAAATTTTTCTTTATCCTCTACTTTAATAACTTTATTTAAAATATTTATATTCTGTTCTTTAATAAAATCTAAATTTTCTTTAATTTTTAAAATATCTTTTTCAATATTAATAATTCTTTTACTTAAATTACTTAATTCTGCAATTAACTTATTTACTTCTCTTGTTAATATGTCCAGCTTTTTAGTCTGTATAATAATAAGATTCTAAGCTAAAATCTGTATGATCTGATAAATAATTATTATCTAAAGATTCTAATTCAATTCTTATTGATAAATCTGAACAGAATATCTGATCAAATTTATTTATAAAATATTCTTCTCTAAATTCTGTAATTAAAGATCTAGATATAATGTCTTCTCTTAAGTCTAAAGATAAATTTTTAGTTACTTGTAAACTAGCAAATAAATAATCTATAGATTTAGTTTTTTCAATAGAAATAAATTCTATTCCGTAATCTAAAATATCTTCTATTTCTTGATAAAAATTAAAACTATAGAATTTTTTTTCAAGATTAACAAGTAAAATTCTAAAAATCATAAAATCTTAAAATTATACCTTTGTAGCGTAATCTGTTGAGCTGAAACTTAAAATACCAAAATCGGAACACACGCTCTGATACCAAAGAGAGGGGGGGCCGTTGAATGGCTGTTGAATGGCTGCTGTTAAATGGTTGTTGTGAAAGCTGTTGAAAAATATCCTACTCAGTACTTTTCTTAATCATGATATCTTATTCTTTTGATAAAATAATATCCCTTTTTACTCTTTTTTTTTTGAACAAATGCCATCTGAGATATATGAACTTTGGCTTAACTCCACTCTTGTAAGGACACCACTGGCACTCCCTTAACAAGAATTCTTAAGAAAAAAAATCCCTTTCCCTCTTCTATGCGTCTCCTAGCCTCTTCACTGGGCTTTTACGCTTTGAGAGGTCACTCAGGACTTATTTTAAAAACAGTTTAAACTTTAACTTGGAGTTAAGACATGCTCTTATCATATACTCAGCATGAAGCATAAAACTCTTTACAAAAATATAAAAATTTATAAACAAAAATTGTTCTTAAAAGATTTGGAACTAATATTAATTATTAGTACCATATCTTAGAACTATAAAACATACCTACTGGAATGATCCGTCAGTAGTTTAAATAAAAAACAAACATATTTTTGTGGGATATTATAATATCTGAAAATAAGATAGATTAAGAATTTCCCTTTCGGGAAGGAAAAGAAAATTAGAACATTTTGAAAGAACGAAAGCTTGTATTGTATTATTTTTTCTCTTTTATGTTTACAAATGAAGAAATGGTCTCCTTATATAGGAGAAAAAAGCAAGAAAAACGCGTTTTTAAAAGTAAGGAATCTTTGCTTTTTTAAAACGTCAAAAGGAAAACAGTAAAAAAAATCTAAGCAAATCTTACTTTATCAAATAGTAAGATTCGTTACAAATTTTTCAAAAAAGAAAACAGTAAAAATTCTTCTTTTCATACAAAAAATCTAAAAAATCTCCGAGTAGTTGAGTCTTGTCTTGTCAATCACCAAGATTTTTTGCCAAGTGTCTCCCTTTACAGTAAAAATCTGGAAATTCTTATCTTGTTTCATAATTATGTCTGCCAATATTGTCCAAATAGTCTCCTCCGCCAGTACAGTCGTCTGGATTATCATTTTCTTCTGAATTATTGTCTTTGAAATCTTCCAAACATTTTTCTTTTTCAGCTTTCTTTTTGCCTTTATTTTTCTTTTTAAACTGTATCTTCTTTTTCTTTGTAGTGCTTTGTTTAACTTGTTGCTGAAATTCTTCAATCTTGTTAAACATTTCTTTAATTCTTTTGATATCTATTTGAGAAATTTGTTCTGGATCTTGAGACGATTGAAATGATTCTAAAAAATTTATTGGGCTTTTCTGTTTAAGGTCTAGTGGACTAATAAGTCTAGTAGCAGAATTATCAGTCTGTTGTGTCTGATCTTCAAAAATCTTATTTTCTGTAACAGGATTTTCAGCCTGTTGAGTCTGATTAAATTGAAAAGTAGGAGAATCAATAGTCTCCTGAGTCTGTTGAGCTTTTGGTAAGCCCAGAACCATGAACGGATTTGATATGTCTTTACCAGCTTCCGTTTGAGCTGGACTAGCTATAGACTTCTTGGGCTCTATAGTACCTGATTGTGTCTGAACAATTGGATTTAAAATCTTTAAATTAATAATTTCTTGTTCTAATTCAGAAATTTTCTTTTGTAAAACTAATTTTTCTTGATGTAAAACCTTATTAGACTCATTAAGAATTTTAAAATTCTTAGTCATACACTCACAATGTTCACAAAATTTTGAAACATAATCTAAGGGCTGATCTGAAACATTCTTTAAAGAAGGTGCGACAAAATAATTAATTCCTAAAAATTTTCTGCATTCTTCTAATACTTCTGAAATTGAATAAAATCCTTTATAAAGAGGATTTGGAAAATTTTTAATACAGTCTGAAACTTCTAACCAAGTATGATAAACTCCTGGAAGTCTACCTTGTAAAACAACATAACACTTAAATTTTTTGTGATCTTGACTAAAATGTTCTGATAGTGCATTTAAACATGCTAAAAAATATTTTTGATCTTTTGGGTTTTTATTATAAGAAATCCATAAATTGTCTAAAATACATTTTTCTGATTTTGTAACTGAAATATGAGGAAGTGTCTTAAAACTAATATTACTATTTGGAAAATAAAGTAATTCTATACTACCAAACCTTAACTTATCATGAGTCTGTATTATGTTTGTCTGAGAAGTTGAACTGCCAACAATTGGCAATCCTGGTATTGGTCCTCTGGGTCTCTGCATCTGCAAACAATCAGTCATAATCTTTATTTTTAATTATTCTGCTTAAAATATCTGCTATCTGATTATTGGTACCTTTAATATGTTCAAAATTAATTATTAATCCAGTATTAGTAATTCTATCTATAAAATTTAACCATCTTCTTCGATTACTTCTTTTATTTTCTAATTTCATTTTATTAACAAAACTTACTATTGCCTCGCAGTCTGTTCTTAAAGTAATTTTTTTTAGAAATAATAAATAATTCAAAAGAATCTAATACATAATTAACTGCAAGTAATTCTAAATCTATGCTACTTATATTACATTTTTCTTTATAATTTCCACTATTGTATCTAACAATTTTTTCAAGATCTTTACCTGCATACTTATTGGGTTTTGCAATTAAAATTGCTCCCCATCCTGTTGTACTTCCATCTATTTCATAATCAAATAATCTGTATCTAATGACATATCTAATTTAGGTAAATCTTTTAATCTTTCTTTTATTTTTTGTACTAATTTAATATCTTCTATATTAAAATATCTTTGTCCTTTAGGAGATGTTTTTCCATATAATGGTCCTGCCATCTTTCCTAAGTCCTTAATAAAAGGTCTAGCATAATTTATTAATCCTAAAAATTTCTGTAATTGTTTAAGATCTTCAAGCTTATCTGGGAATTCTAAAGCTTTCTGAGCTATATGAGGTTGTAATTCAATCTTACCTTTTCCTATATTAACTCCTAAAAATTCTATATATTCTTTAAATAACATCATCTTTTTCTTATTTACAATTAAACCATGTTTTATAAATTCTGAAAAAAGAATTTGTAAATGACCTCTATGTTCTCTTTTATTTTTACTAAAAACTAAAATATCATCAATGTAAACTATAATAAATTTACTATGTTTATTAAAAATATTTTCCATTTTTCTTTGAAATATACTAGGAGCATTCTTTAAACCAAAAGGCATAACTAACCACTCATAATGACCTTCTGGAGAAGTAAAAGATGTCCATTCTATAGAATCTGGATGCATTTTTACTTGCCAAAATCCTGATTTTAAATCAAACTTGCTAAAAATATTAGTCTTGAATTTTATTTATTAAAACAGTCTTATCTGGAATAGTATATGCATCATCTATTGTATTATCATTAAGTCTTTTATAATTTATAACCATTCTACTTTTTCCTCTAATTATTTCTGAATATTTTCTAACTATAAAAGCTGCTGATCTATGTGGGCTATCTGATTTTCTTATAACTCCTAATTTTAAAAGATCTTTAATATGCATCTTGAAATCTTCAATATCTTGATTTGTAGCTTCAATATTTTTAGTCTTAATTATATATTCTGGATTTTTTATTTTTAATTCACATAAAACTTTATCTTTCTCCCAATATTTTAAAATATTTTCTCCTAAAATTTCTAAAATTTCTAATTTGTTTATCATGTTTTCTATATCTTGTTCTGTTACTAATAAATTATATATTTTTTCAATTTCTACAAATTCTAAACATATTTCTCCTTCTTCCTTTATTAAATATTCTTCTTCTTCTATTAATTGACATTCTCTTTCTTTACTACACTCACATTCTTTTTCTATTTCTTTAATCCCACCACGTTTCTCAACAAACTCTGATGGAATAATCTTAGTATAAGTAGGTGCAGAAATTGTAAATTTTTGTAATTGCATAAAATCTTTGCTAATCATTATACTCCCATTATCTTTTAATAAAAAGCTTAATCCTAAAATTAGATCTGTATTTAAAGATAATTCTCTTATTCATACTGAGTCTTTAGGTAAACTATATTCTGTACTTCTACCACAATTAGTCTCAAAACTAATTCTTGCTGGTTTTAATATATCTTGATAACTATAAAAATTTTCATTCATTTGTTGGGCTTCTATGGGTTCTTTTGATTTTATTATATATTTTTCTGGTATGATTCTTTTATTAATTATACAATGACTACAACCTGAATCTATCAAACCTAAACACATTATTTCATAATTTTCTATTCTAACGTAACATTTTACTTTAATACTTTTTAGTTTTTCTGAATTACAAAAAACTTGAACCAATTCTGGTTCAGGAATTATTTCTGAGTTTTTTTTTCCTTTTTTAGAGGATTCTATTAATTCTAATTTTTGTAAAATATACCTTTTCATATCTTCTAAGTTTTCTATTCTTTTCCTTAATATTTTAATTTCTGACAATTCTATCTGAATTGAATTAATTTGTTTATCTTCTTCCAATTGTATTAAATTTTTTTGTAATAAGCATTTTTTACATGCCTTTAAAAAACAATCTTTACATTTTACTTTTAATTTCTTAATAGGATACCATTTACATATATAACATGGTATATTGTCTAAACCTGTTTCTGTTAACCAATTATGTTTACATTCTAATTCCATATCCATTAACTCTAATTCTTCATCGGAATCTACTAAGTTTTTCACATTTGAAAATTCTTGTATAAAATTTTCATAATCTGATTGTTCTTCTAAATTATTATTATTAGAATCTTCTATTGATACAATACTGTAAACTGGTTCTTTATCTGAAATATATTCATCAATTTCTAATAAATCTTCATTTGTACATTCTATTAAAATACTTCTTTTATCATTATTATTTATCTTTTTAGGACAAGTTCTGATTAAATGATCTATTCCTCCACAGACATAACAATTTAATTTATTACGATAATTCCTTTCTGATTTGAATTTTCTAACATGTCTGTTTTCATCTAAATATGATTTTCTTCTATTAGATTTTCTTAAATAATATTTTTTCTTAATAGGTCTATTAAAATTTTTTCTATCATATTTTCTTTTTTCTTTAAACTTATTTCCATAAGTTTGTGGTGTAAAGATATCTTTGCAAAATTTATAATCTGTCTTTTTTAGTTGATTCTGAATTTGTAATTCAACACATTTATCTTCTAAACATTTCATTATAAATTGAGTTCTATTTCCTATACTCCATAAATGATCTTGTTTTTCTATAACATTTTTATTTTCATTCCATCTTTTTGTTATTTCTAATCCTAAAGGGCCTGGTAATTTATGAAATAATTTTTTACCTAATTCTTGATTAAAAGTATTTCCTGAGATAGATACTAAATAGTGATATTCATTTAAAAATTGTTTTACTTCTTTACCTTTAGTCCATCTATTTAAACTAAGTTGTTCTAAATCTCTTATGGCCTTATGTTGAATTAATAACTGTCCTGTATTAGGATCTGCTCCTGTTAATAATTCATGTATTTTACTAACAAAATTATAAGGATTATTTCCTAATGCCACTAATGATTCAAATTCTGTCTGTTTATCTTTTTTAAAAGCTTCCCATGTAGCTTTAGCACTTTCTCCTAAAAATGTTTCTAAATATCTATACATTTCTAATGGTTCCATATTATCTGCTAATCTAATATAATGACCTATTATTGTATTTTTCCATACTTCTATTATATTTGTACTTATACTAGAAGTACTATGTCTACTTCTATCAAAAATCTCTGAAGATGATCCTTGTTCTCTGATTGTTCTTGATTATAGAAACAGATGGAAGTATAACAGGAAGGGGAGCAATTTTAATTGCAAAACCCAATAAGTATGCAGGTAAAGACCTTGAAAAAATTGTTAGATACAATAGTGAAAATTATAAAGAAAAAGGTAATATAAGTAGCATAGATTTAGAATTACTTGCAGTTAATTATGCATTAGATTCTTTTGAATTATTTATTATTTCTAAAAAAGAAATTACTTTAAGAACAGATTGTGAGGCAATAGTAAGTTTTGTTAATAAAATGAAATTAGAAAATAAAAGAAGTAATCGAAGAAGATGGTTAAATTTTATAGATAGAATTACTAATACTGGATTAATAATTAATTTTGAACATATTAAAGGTAGCAATAATCAGATAGCAGATATTTTAAGTAGAATAATTAAAAATAAAGATTATGACTGATTGTTTGCAGATGCAGAGACCCAGAGGACCAAGACCAGGATTGCCAATTGTTGGCAGTTCAAGTTCTCAGACAAACATAATACAGACTCATGATAAGTTAAGGTTTGGTAGTATAGAATTACTTTGTTTTCCAAATAGTAATATTAGTTTTAAGACACTTCCTCATATTTCAGTTACAAAATCAGAAAAATGTATTTTAGACAATTTATGGATTTCTTATAATAAAAATCCAAAAGATCAAAAATATTTTTTAGCATGTTTAAATGCACTATCAGAACATTTTAGTCAAGATCACAAAAAATTTAAGTGTTATGTTGTTTTACAAGGTAGACTTCCAGGAGTTTATCATACTTGGTTAGAAGTTTCAGACTGTATTAAAAATTTTCCAAATCCTCTTTATAAAGGATTTTATTCAATTTCAGAAGCATTAGAAGAATGTAGAAAATTTTTAGGAATTAATTATTTTGTTGCACCTTCTTTAAAGAATGTTTCAGATCAGCCCTTAGATTATGTTTCAAAATTTTGTGAACATTGTGAGTGTATGACTAAGAATTTTAAAATTCTAAATGAGTCTAATCAGGTTTTACAACAAGAAAAATTAGCTTTACAAAAGAAAATTTCTGAATTAGAACAAGAAATTATTAATTTAAAGATTTTAAATCCAATTGTTCAGACACAATCAGGTACTATAGAGCCCAAGAAGTCTATAGCTAGTCCAGCTCAAACGGAAGCTGGTAAAGACATCTCAAATCCGTTCATGGTTCTGGGCTTACCAAAAGCTCAACAGACTCAGGAGACTGTTGATTCTCCTACTTTTCAATTTAATCAGACTCAACAGGCTGAAAATCCTGTTACAGAAAATAAGATTTTTGAAGATCAGACACAGCAGACTGATAATTCTGCTACTAGACTTATTAGTCCAATAGACCTTAAACAGAAAAGCCCAATAAATTTTTTAGAATCATTTCAATCGTCTCAAGATCCAGAACAAATTTCTCAGACAGATATCAAAAGAATTAAAGAAATGTTTGACAAGATTGAAGAACTTCAGCAACAAGTTAAACAAAGCACTACAAAGAAAAAGAAGATACAGTTTAAAAAGAAAAATAAAGGCAAAAAGAAAGCTGAAAAAGAAAAAGGTTTGGAAGATTTCAAAGACAATAATTCAGAAGAAAATGATAATCCAGACGACTGTACTGACGGAGGAGACTCTTTGGACAGTATTGGCAGACATAATTATGAAACAAGATAAGAATTTCCAGATTTTTGCTGTAAAGGGAGACACTTGGCAAAAAATCCTGGTGATTGACAAGACAAGACTCAACTACTCGGAGATTTTTTAGATTTTTTGTATGAAAAGAAGAATTTTTACTGTTTTCTTTTTTGAAAAATTTGTAACGAATCTTACTATTTGATAAAGTAAGATTTGCTTAGATTTTTTTTACTGTTTTCCTTTTGACGTTTTAAAAAAGCAAAGATTCCTTGCTTTTGAAAAACGCGTTTTTCTTGCTTTTTTCTCCTATATAAGGAGACCATTTCTTCATTTGTAAACACACAAGAGAAAAAATAATACAATACAAGCTTTCGTTCTTTCAAAATGTTCTAATTTTCTTTTCCTTCCCGAAAGGGAAATTCTTAATCTATCTTATTTTCAGATATTATAATATCCCACAAAAATATGTTGTTTTTTATTTAAACTACTGACGGATCATTCCAGTAGGTATGTTTTATAGTTCTAAGATATGGTACTAATAATTAATATTAGTTCCAGATCTTTTAAGAACAATTTTTGTTTATAAATTTTTATGTTTTTGTAAAGAGTTTTATGCTTCATGCTGAGTATATGATAAGAGCATGTCTTAACTCCAAGTTAAAGTTTAAACTGTTTTTAAAATAAGTCCTGAGTGACCTCTCAAAGCGTAAAAGCCCAGTGAAGAGGCTAGGAGACGCATAGAAGAGGGAAATGGATTTTTTTTTTTAAAGAATTCTTGTTAAGGGAGTGCCGTGGTGTCCTTACAGGAGTGGAGTTAGGCCAAAGTTCATATATATATTTCAGCAATAGGCAGCCCTCCATTTTATTCAACAAAGAAGTCCAATATGTGAAGCCCAATTCTCCGTAATTTCCAAAGCAACCCTCCATTATGTGGTCCAATTAGAATTTCAAAGGCCCAATTAATTTTGTATTTCTCCAAGTCATCCAATCTTTCAAATTAATGCAATTTAGTCCTCCAACTTCTATAGTGTAGACTTTGATCCCCTTAGGATTTTTTCATTTTTCCAACACATTTTGCTTCTTTTTTCCAACTATTCATCCAACATTGAGTTTTACCTACAAGATGTAATATAATACAATTTAGGTTGCATTTTGCCAAAAAGAACAATAAAATTATATAGTTTCATGCCTCAAATAAGTGTAGAAAATATACTTATCAAACCTTCAAACTTGAATCTTTGTTTGTCCTCAAACAAAATAAAATTTGACTATACAAAATTCCATAAATAATTTGGTTGGATAATCTGCTTTTAGCCTTAGGATTGGACTTTCAGAGTTGAAACTATAAGCTATTTCAAAATCATAATGCTAAATCAATCTCTACCTATTCAATGTAAAATTGACGCGTGTGTAAAGATTCATGTAAAGCATTACAAAATCATAAATTGATTCAATTCCCGGCTCTTTATGATCAAATATTTCATTTCTTAAATCATAAGATACACACCTCCAAACTTTGTTCTTTTCACTCTTTTCCCAAGGTGCGATATAAGGTTGAAGGTGTGATATAATACTAATCTTCACCCTCTCTAGTTTGGTTCGATTTTGCTAATTGCAGCTCAACACGTCAACAAATGCAGATTCTCATTTTTTTTATTGCTTCAACCTCTAAGAATTAATTAAGCTAATAATCCCTCGTCAAAAGTCCAATTCTCTCAAATGAGTGTTCGAGGCTTACTCAAGACATGTAGCAGTTTTTTTGTATATTTTTTATTTTTGCACTCCTCTCCATTAAGCTTTGTAAATGACCATTGTCACAAGCTTTCAGCCTATGATTCCAAAGTCAAACAACCATAGGGCACCAATTTTTTAGAGACCCTTTAAGACTTAATCACTCGAGTCATAAAGGCTACAAAAAGAAGTTTCAAAATAAGAGCGTTGTTTTTGCTGATTCGTGCAATGCCCCTTCATGAACACTCATTTTCAAATATTGACCCTCAACTTAAGACTTTAACCTAATTTTCATCTTATTAGCCTCAGACAATTCACACAAAATTTAACACACATGAAATCCACATCTATTCTCAATGTCTCCCTACAACAGCTCAATCATTCCCAAACTATCTAAAATTGGTTTAAGGATGTATAGTATAATGGTTATTTGAATTTAGCATCTATGGTCCATAATTGTCAACGTACTCTACAATATGAATCAAATTATTTTCTTCACAATGCAAAACATAAATCTTGAGTTCAAAAATATCAAATTCCACATAAATAAGCACAAACTAACTTAACATATAACTTATCCATAATTTATAGTCCAACTCTATGTTCCAATATATACATCATCGTTATCAGATTATCTAACCCACACAGACATGCAAAAATACGCAAAAAAAAAAAAATAATAATAAAACCAATTTTTTTAAACTAAAAGAAATTAAATGCACACACAAACAAATAAAAACGAAAGAAGACTCATGTTTTCCACCCCCAAACTTGAAGTAGGCATTGTCCTCAACGTCATAAATCCTAATGTCGCATATAAAGGGGTAGGGAAGAAAATGATGAAAAAGACTCCCCTGATATGGCTTGGAATCTGAAGGCTAGCTGTCCTATTGCTCCCGTTGGCTGCTTGGTGAATGTTGATTTAGATGTTCCATGACGTCATGTTCCTACGCAAAACAGTCAAATAAAACATTCAAGATCAAATACCTTCATCAAGTGTTACTTAGCTCTAACATTTATGAAACTAACTAACATATCGAATATTTAAGGGAGGAAATGGGGTGTGGATGATGAGTCCCTGAAATAAATAATACAAAAAAAAAAAAAACAACTACTTTGAATTATCTTAAATTATTCTAAAAGCAAAATAAAAATAAAAAAAGGGACAGAAATGTTGGGTTGCCTCCCAACCAATGCTTTGTTTAAAGTCTTTAGCTCGACTTCTGTTGTTTAGGCTAGTCTACATTATAAAGTTGCACAATTGTCTTCTCGTTGGAGTAGTCGCCTCCCCAATAAGTTTTCAACCACTGTCCATTTACTTTGAACCTTCTTTGTTGATCCTGTGAAACTACCTCAACTGTGCCATATGGATAAACAGCTACAACAGTGAATGGACCCGACCACCTTGATTTTAACTTGCCTGGAAAGAGCTTGAGGTATGAGTTGAACATCAATACTTGTTGACCAACCTCAAACTTCTTTTCTCGTATATGCTTATCATGCCATTTCTTAGTTTTCTCCTTATAATTTTTGCATTCTCATATGAATCAAACGAAACTCATCGAGCTCTTGAAGTTGAAGAACCCTCTCTTCCCCTGCTGCCTTCATATTAAAATTTAGCAAGTGCGTTGCCCAATATGCCTTATGCTCGAACTCAACAGGTAGATGACATGCCTTTCCAAAGACCAGCCTATATGGAGACATGCCTACTGGAGTCTCGGATGTCGTTCTATACGCCCAAAGTGCATTGTCCAATTTCTAAGTCCAATCTTTACGTGATGCATTGACTGGAGCTTCGAGAATTTTCTTTAACTCTCTATTGGATATTTCCACTTACCCGCTAGTTTGAGGATGATATAGAGTTGAGACATGGTGTTTCACTCCATATTTAGCCAACAATAACGCAAATTGACGGTTGTAAAAATGTTTTCCACCATCACTATTAATCGCCTTTGGGGTACCATACCTCGTGAAAATATTCTTCTTCAGAAATTGAGTTACCACTCGACTGTCGTTAGTTGGGAAAGCCACAGCTTCAACCCATTTAGACACATAATCTACTGCCACCAATATGTATTGTTGACCGTAGGAAGATGGGAAAGGTCCCATAAAGTTAATGCCCTATACATCGAATATCTTAACCTCCAAAATGCTATTTAAGGGCATTTCGGGAAAGG